>OY101449.1:148760742-151332247 GCA_956483635.1 Panzeria rudis | reverse complement strand
CTATTTTCTTGTACACCAAAATATTTGCCAACTATTGCAAACATTTATGATAAACTGCGTGTTAAAGTATTTAATTAAAATGACAAATCAACAGTGTTAGGCGAAAAATTCATTAGATGTATGTACTTCTTTTTTAATTAAAAGAATTAAAAAAATTTTTTTACATTACGTACATGCATACATACTAAGGATACATAATCGGGCTTTTGCTTTAATCGGTTTATCGGTCGATTAATTAATCGAAGTTTTGGCTTAATTGGTTAATAGTCGGCTAATTTCGGTATTAATCGGTTAGTTTGAAGAGATCTTCTAAAAAAATTCTTCAGAAGAATTATATGGTTTAAATGTTTATGTTTTAAGCGATTTTTTCGTTAGTTTTTGCCTCGGAAAAATCCTTTCACTTATCGTAGATCTTAGGAAAGTATATTTGGAAAGTATATTTGGATAAAATGAAACAAGAACATCTAATTGTTGTCTCTCATTAAATCTAATCCTCAGATTTTTAATTAAATCGTTGGCAATAGTAATTAAACACACAAAAATATGTTATAATACTACAAAAAATTAAAAATTTTGTTACTTTGGTTAATCGTTTAATCTACCGAAATTAGCCGGTTTAACCGTTTATCGAAAATAACCAATTTTAAATTAACCGATCAGTTAATCGGGTAATAATTAACCAGTTAACCGATTAACGTTTAACCGAATGAATACCCTACTAAATACCGTGAGAAAAAAATAAACATTTGGTTCTGGGAATCCCGCAATTCCCAAAGAAATTCCAGAAAATTCCAAAAATGGGATTTTGAGTATTTTCGCTGTATTTTTCTTATTTTTAGCCAGGCGCAAATAATTTTTTGGGAAACATTAAAAGGCATATGTTTAAATTTTCCCAAGTCCGAGGTGACCCACTTTGGTGTCTTGTGGCTCAACCCCCTTTTAAGATATTAATTCCAAACTTCAAACTTAAGCTCAATAACATCCTGAAATGCCATATGAAATTTTAAAAGAATGGGACGGCTCGCTTAGAAACTGCAGATTTATTTCCAGTATTCTCCAAAATCCCCCACTGTGCGGTAGCATGCTTATCTCAACTGGCCACAAATCGAATCTTCAGATGAAGGTGAAAAGTCAGGCGTAAAATAGACGGAATAAGACCTTATTAGTTGTCTGCTACCTTGAAAGCTGTAATAGTTCTACCTGGCTTTGTAAATAAAATAAAAATTTTCGTTGGGGAATTTATATTGAAAATGCAACAAAAAACTAAAATTTGTTTTTGTTTTCAATTCAAAGTCCCTTACGAAAATTTTTACTTTATTTAAAAAAAAACTGGCGTCTTTAAGTTTGGTATGAATTAATTTGAAGACAATATGCGAACTTGTACCTCTACTGGTACCTCTACGGGAGTAGAGGACTCGTCGTATAAAGTAATTATTCTCCCTTATAACGTAACTATTTGTCGATGTCACGCCAGTACAATATTAAAAATATTACACTACGTACGACTACTACTACGACTACGTACGTTGTGGGCAACAATTTGTAACAGCCTCTTAGTATTCTCTAAGGTCTAGAAAATAGCAAAAGGCCATTAAAAGTAGTCAATTGCTGTCGACAACGACTAAGCAAGTGTCCTATTTTTGGTATTGTCTTGACGTGACGTCGATAAATAGTTACAGAATAAAGGGGGCTATCTATCTGATATCTGGAAAGCCATAATAGTCAGAACAGACTGATGGATTAGGTGCGGGGGAAGAGGTACTCCCCTTGCAAAGTAATTAATAAATATTTGCTATCTGGAAAGCTATAATAGCAAAAGTATTCAAATATGGTATTCGCTAATTTGAAGCCAAGATGAGATATCAGGTAAACTGCTCACGTAGTAGGTGCGAGGGAAGCGATACTCCCCTATAAAGTACTTTTAAATTATCTGCTATCTGGAAATCTATAACAGACAAAGTCTTCAAATTCAAAACGAGCTAATTTGAAGCCAAGATGCGTAGTCAGGTTAAAAAACTGAGAGAGAAGATGCGGAGGAAAGGGTACTCCCCATACAAAGTAATTAATAAGCTATAATGGTATGAGCCTTAAAATTTGATAGGAATTAATTTGAAAACAAACTGAAGGATTAGGGGCAGTAATTATTAGCTATCTGCTATATGGTAAACTATAATAGTAAGACTCTTCCAATTTAGTATAACTTAATATGAAAACAAGTTGCGCAATCGCTGTTAATCTAATTTGAGTTTTCTCTGAGATGCGAAATCCTGAATGCTGTTTCCACTCTTATGAAAGAAGTTTCTTGTATTTGTTTTCTTTACTCTCTGAATCGTCCATTTTATGTTAATTTTTTAAATATTAAACAAACAAAATTGAACAGTTATTTTTTATTTCTCATTGTTATTTATTATGTTGCATTTAAATCATCTCCAACGTTCTTTCTTAGAATCATTAAACCTTTTTTTTTCTAACAGCCAATTATTTATTTCAACTAACATTTAATAATAATTTAACAAAATTTGCTACTTAAGAAGACAATTTATTAGCTACTGTCTAATTAACTGACTTTTTGGCCGGTCGGTTGGTTGTTGATATTTTATTTTTGCAAGTATATATTTATTAAATTAACAAAATAACGTTTTATTTATTATTAAATTAAATGCAAATAAAAATACAGCAACAACAAATTGCTTTAAACATTTTAATAACAAATACGTGAATGAAGTATAAAATACAATTTATTATTAAATAATTAACACATTTTTACTGCAATCTGTCAATTTGCAACAGCAACAGCATGAGTTACGAGTTTAATTTTATATATTTTTAAATTTTTATTCATTTTTTAATTTCTTAGTAAATGTTGAGATGTAGTATTTTCTGATACACTTGGAGAATTTTCAGGTTTAGGTAACTTTACGGCAATTGCTAGATTTTCAACAAGTAAGAGCAATGTACACACACAAAAAGAAATACCAATGTAAAATTTAACATGTCGCAATTTTGATTGGTAATCATACTAAATTTATGAAAAATAATTTGCTATTTATAGATTTTTTACACTCATAAAGCGTTCGAATTTTGTAGAAAATGCAACCCTGATGTAATGAGTTTATGGAAAGTATTAAAAAAGCAATAAAATTATAGGTCAGTCAAATCAGACAAATCGAAGGAAGTAATTCCCGGAGTTTTAAAAATTGGCACAGCTAGAACTTGACTTCGATTCCAGCCATAGACACTGGGTGTTTTCAGCAGACAAGCTAATCGCTTCGCGGGTTGTTTTTGATTAAATAAGTAAAAAAATTAACACTGATATTTAAAACAATAAAAATTAAAGGGTGTTCCATCAGTTAATGTAGTTTTGACTATGTAAGTTAGACAAATTGCTGTATCTTGGAAACTGTAAGAGGCAAACTCTTGAACTCTTAAAAAAACGCTAAAACTAAAAAATTCTAAAATTAAAAAAATGTCAAAACGAGAAATCGCCAAAATGAAAAAACGCTTAAAGAAAAAAAAAACACCAAAAGTAAAAAAAGAAATCGCTATAATGTCAAAAATATAAAGATCGCAAAAAACCGAAAAAATCAAAAAAAAAAACCGAAAAAATCGCTAAAAAAAAGCGCCAAAACTAAAAAAAAATTAAAAAAAAGTTCGCTGAAAGGAAAAAATATCACGCTAAAATTAAATGAAAAAAATCGCCAAAAAGAAAAAAGGGATATACGTGTGTACGATAAAGGGAATACGTATGTACGTATATGGTATTCGTGTGCGAGTCAAAGTTGAACTTTACTGAATTTATTTTATTTTTTTTTTTAAAGAACAAACACAACGGCTGGTTCTGGTAAGATGCACAAAAAAATATACATGTATCAGCGTTTTGAAAAAAATATATTTTTCCAAAAATATTCTAAATTAAAATATAGTTTTCTTAGAAATTCTCCAACAAAATGAGTTATGTGTAGTTCTTTGAGCAATCTGATTATAGCCCGCCAATATCCAGGTGTGGCCCTTTGTTCCTAATAGCAACCACAGGACAATACATATATACATATAATATCCAAGTAATGTGTCTTATATGTTATGACATAATTATAGTGATTCGAATATTCGAATATCGATCGCATGGTTACAGCATAAAATAGTTTTTTTGGGATTTCCTGAAAACTAGTAAAAAACACACATAGCTAATTTTGTCGGAGCAACAACGATATGAGATGTGTGGAAATCGGAATTTTTATCAATTGAATATTTTTGAAATCAACGTATTTTTATTGCAATTACCTTGCTACCTTTTGCGGTCCAAAATGGGCTCGGCATAAGGCACCATATCGATTACTCCCATACAAATTCTTTCAGTGTATGTATGAATATTAATATTTGTTTTTTTGCGCTGAAATTCATATTTTTTTTATCTTTTATTTATAACGAACGCCATTTATGAGGTGTATATGACTGTAAGTGAGCATTTACAAAGTGGTGGTGGGTCGTGTAAAATAAAAATATGAAAAATGAAATAAAATTAAAAAAAAATTTATGTTAAATTGGTGTTGAAAGTTTTAATTTGTTGTTGCCGTGTTTATTCATTTATTACGTTTTTTATTCCCCTCGACCCGCTTCAAGAGGTGTTTATTAATTTTGTGCTTTTTTTCTTGCGACTCGACTCACATTAAGTTTGTTTAATTTTTTGCTGATGCATTTTATAACTGCGAATGAAGTTAAAACTACAAGCAAGGAAGTCAAGAGAAGTGGAGGAGGGGGGGATAAAAGAGAAAAGCAAAAACTGTTTTGCATATTTCATTAATAAAGCCTGTCAATTGAAGTGTTTATTAGCATGATATTGCACGTTTAAATTAAATGTATTTCTGAAACAATTTGTTATCAGCAGTAATAATAACAACATTTTCAATTAATCATTTATTAATTAAGTGGTTATTTAGCCAATTGAATACGAATATACTTATAACATGTTATTAAAATGCATGTGCATGAGTGTATATATTTTGTATGTACATAAAGCAAACTTACCCAAAATATCCGCCGAAGGATCTTTTTCACAAAAATTTGGCGATCTTTGATAGTAGAATAATGAAGTTTCTAATTTTCTGGCCGATCTTTGGGCATTCTTTTCCGTATTAACTTTTGTATTCGAGGGCCTCTCATGCCTCTCATTGGTACGCTCTGTGTTGGTTAGGCCATTGTTTGATTTTTTATTGCGTGACCTTTTTAGCACTACTATAGGTTCTCCATTGCCCAAATTCGATTGATCTACTAGCAGAGCTCGTCGAAACTGATGTTTTAATACTTTGCCGACCACATGAAAGTCAGGAGCAGATTTCCAACATGTCTTTAGCTGGCAGCTGCCGGACATGCCATGACATTTACAGCGAAATTCCATGTTATTTGAGACGGCCTTTAAAAGAAATTTAATTTTGAAGGAATTTAAGGTTTTTGTACATTTCAGAGGCGTTTCGGTCGACTAGACTAGAAAATTTTTATAGAAATCTCTAAAAATATAAGAGATTTTTATATAAATTTTCTTAATTGTGAAAATCGCAGTATATGAGTAATAATTTTTATTACATTGTAATTAATGTGACCTGGATCTGGTGTCTCAAAAATTTTTTTTCTGGTTTTAGTCGACTTGACGCAAATTGCACTAAACAAACAAATCAAAATAAAAAGGTTCTAAAGACAGATTCTGGTAAAGGGGGGCAAATAAAATATGTGTTTATCGGCGTTTAGAAAGTTTACGTCTGGCACCAAAAAAATTTATATGTGCATCGCCGCACACTGGGGTAATCCCTAATGATTTATGAGCTTAATTAAAAAATCCAAATAAAAGATAACTAACTATTATGGGCATCAGCTAAAAAAAGACAAAATTCCTCATCATTATGTGTAAGACAAATATTAAAAATAGTTCTGCCAAAAAAACCGACTTTAACAGATTACAAAACGGACGTAATTTTGCGTTAGTTCAATGCTGTGTTTTTCTCTACAAATGGGGTGTGCGCATTATTTCATAGTACCTAAACGTCATGTCCTTTCAAATGAAATATTTTGCAAATGGCGATAATTAATATATCGGGCTACCACTTAGTCCGTCCGATTTTTACTTCTATTAAAGCAAACTTCAAGCAAACCCTTTCAAACAAATAAAGAATGTTGAAAATCGGTTCATAAATGGAGGATCTATGTCCTAATCAAATTTCTCCACCGATTTTCGAAAAAAAATTATGCGACCAAATTTCCCCCTCCGATTTTCGTAAAAAAATTATGGGACCAACATGCAGGCAAACCCTTTCAAACAAAAAAAGAATTTAAAAAAATCGGTTGGCAAATGGCAGAGTTATGCATGGCGTGGGGGGGGGGGGGCGGAAGGAGCAAATTTCGCCCTCCGATTTTCGTAAAAAATTATGGGACCAAACGTTCTGTCTTCTGCGGTATGTGTTCAGGCTAAGTAGGAACTATAATTACTTTTTAACACCCCGTAAACTGAATCGCAGATGTAAGCTTTAAAAACGTCGATACACTATACATTCTAGCGCGCCCTCTATCAGATTCAGTCGTTAGAACCTTGTAATTTTGCTGTACAGTGTAATTTAAATCATTTTCCCAAAATAAATATATTCAAAATCTATCCAAAATAAGCTTCCAGAACCCCAAAAAATGTTCCACCTCGAATTGATTTGGTTTTCTTTCACATTTGCTTACTATTCTCCCGGCATGATTGTTGTGAAGATTAATTTTTGATTGTATATCGCCTGCCTTTTCTCTACAGTCCAAGAAAAGCTTGGAGAACTCTACACCAAAATCCATATTGTGTGAACAGCCTCCCCATTTCCAACGGCTGGCAATTTTCGATCGTTCATATTTCTTTTCATCTTCGGCCGTTAAGATTTGATTCGTTTCCAGATACTGTAGAAATAGTTTCTTCTCTTTATCTAGACTTTGCCTTAGATTTTTGTTAAGAGTTTTGCGATTTACCGAAGGATCACAACCACATGATATCAAACGTCCCTGGCTGCAAGCACGGGCTACACTGTGTGCCACACCAGCAGCTGAGATGGCAAATGCAAAAGCACTTTCACGATAACCTGAAAAAAAGGTGGAAAATTAAACTTATTACAAGAAATTAAGTTTAGAAATTTATTAATTTTGATATTTTCCATGCAAGTTTTAAACGAAATTGTATTATTTCTGCTTAAAATTATCTCAAGCCATGAACCTCTTATCTCCACTTGCTTAATGCCAGTGTGGAACAAAGCTAAAAAAATAAAATCAAAATATAAACAAGGAAAATGACCTTCTTGAAAATGTAAAGAATGCCCTTCTACTACATTTGCACTGCATATTGAGTAAAAGTCAAGTAGTTTCGAATAGCAGTGGCAGTTGCAGTGGCATTTGTAAGTAAAATGCAATAAACTTACGCTTTTATACTAATCTCTTGATGCCAACCTTAACGTTTCCCATGGGATTTGTTTCACAGCATATTTGCGGCATTTTTCCCCCTTTAGTGAACTCGCAACAAAAAGACTTTAAAATCGAACACAAACAAAATAAACATAATTCCAGCGCATAAAAACAGTGTCAAAAGACACATTTCAGTAACGTGTGACATGCCGTTTTAGGTGGTTTAACGTGTGGCCATTTGAATGGTCGGTCGAACGTACAACATTGGCTCTGAATTTCCTTCATATTAAACACAGACATACATTGAGATAGACTGACAAACAGACAGACAGACAGGCAGACCCAGCCGGGTTGGCCAACTCGTTCATCAACGACGACTACTTAAGGAAATTTCGGCATTTGTCATGCACGATATTTGTCGATTACAGTTTCTTTTAAGACAATCTAACAGATACCGTACTCAAAGAATGGGTAAAAAAAACTACTCCACTGGTCATGCCTACTAGTTCGTAGATATTGTCCTGAAGCTAGTCTTGCAACGTTCAATTTAAAATTTTGTATAATTTCGTTACAACGAAAAACACTTAATCTTCATAAGTAGCAAATGAACTTCTTGTGGACAATGTCGCTCAGTCTGTCACCAGATTGAATCATTTTGATTAACAACACCAAAAAAACACACGTATTTTGTTAGTAGAAATGCCCCATAAATATGTCAAGTCCATTATCTGTGAGTCGCACACATTCATAAGCTCTCTCAAATTTACTAACACATGTACTTTGTTGATAGAAACACACCAGAAATATGTCAAAATCTATTGGCTGTGTGACGCACACATTCTCAAATTTACTAAGTCAGCTGATCTTCTGTTTGGTACCTGTTTAATCTACCTTAATTTTGATACATTCCTGCTTGCTAAAATTGAGCGAAATTGAGCTAATGAAAAGTTCTGTTACAATGTCTATTAAAGCTTCTTGTATTAAATTCTCTCTGAGCGACAAATTCCTCAAGTTTTTATTGTAGAACATGTGTAAAAAAGAAACAAACGAAAAAATGTAACGGGGACATATCTGAAGATGTTGTCATTTACATGGTCATTAATGATAATATGGATGACAGCGTCGCTCTTGTTTTCATGTATGAACTTAGTCTATGTCCATACGAGTCAGCTTTTGCTGTGCAACTTTTGAGTTTATGGGAGAGAGAGGTAAGAAGATAGGGAAGGGGTACACTGCTTCATGTACATGCAACTCTCTTTTGTTTTCTTCTTCGTAATATTAAGCAACAACAAATTCTATGTAAAAAAAACAAAAGATGCGCAGCAAGAATTTCATTATATGGACACGAATGCAACTTCAAAAGAAAATTTAAGAAAGTTGCAGAAGCAAAAGTTGATTCATATGGACATGGACTTAGCGGTCATTTGTTCCAAAATGTCATCACTGATGTGTTTGAGCTGTCACCAACAGGTCATCAATGCTTTAACATTGTCATGCATCGATCGTTCTTGCAAGATATCTGAAAGACGTGGCCAACCGGGAGAGACAAACTGTTCAGACGTCTTGCGAACATTGTAAGCTGTACACAAATAGTACGTAAATGATTGGCATTTTACTTTTGCTTTGTTACGCATTGTCAATATCAGATTGAAAACAGTGCATCTAAAACTTCACAAAAAAAACGAATCTCACTTCAAGTTCTAAAAAATTCAACATTAAAATAATAGTAAGAATCCCATTTTTTGCCTTCTTTCTGCTCCCATTGTCACACACACACTCACTCCACACACACACAGTGTTCATTTGTCCATTGCAATAGCTTTTAAGCCGGAATATTAACCCACGTCTTGGCTGGACAAAAATGTGATGAATCTCTCTAAAGTGGTAGACAGACCAGCAGATTGTGCTCGTTCGTATTCCGAAATATTATGGGGAAATACTGGCAAAGATTATCTCAAGAATTTGTCTACATTTTTCTCGTACAAGACTAATTAAAAATATGTTCATTTAACTGTCTTTGGGTAAAAAGACTCCAAATAAATACTTTTTGGTGCTATCCCAAGATGCAAAATTGCAATTCTTAAGTGTTTTAAACCTAGAACAAATACTGCATGTAATTATTTCCATATCTTCACCTTTATGTCTGTGTGTGTGTGTGTACATATGAGTGTCAAAGAGGGAGAAGAGGAACAAGAGAAGTTGTATTTCCATTTAAATCGTTCGTTCATCTGTCATTTAAATCGCTTGGAAAGATATTTTCAAAAAGACAACTTCTATCTTTAAGATACTCGTATCAAGAAAACATCTTTAAATCGTCGCTGTCGTTGTATTCGTTAGCATGAGAGCGGTTAAATAGCGTTTAGCATATCTTTTAGCTTTGGTTTTTTTTTGTTTAGCTTTTTAGTGGAACATTACACAGTGATACAAAATAGATTGAAGTAGAAATACCTGGGAAGTGATACGATTTTTCTGGTAGGTATTGTCGAGTACAACATGAACATCTGGTATGTGATGGAAATCGATTCCGAAAACGAAGCAATTTTGAAAGGTGTTTTTTTTTAATAATATTTATTTATTACAAAAGAGTTGTATCACAAAAATTATGAAAATTTTATGAAAAGTGCTTTAAAAGGGACTTTCAAAATTGCTTCGTTTTAAAAATCGATTTCCATCACACACCTGCATTTTTTTAAATCTCCCAAATCTTAAGTTACGGGTAACAAACCGGTTTTTGTCACCTTTATGCACTTATAAAACAGCAACTTAACTAAATATCAAGCGATTTTAGGTTTCTCAGCGGATGTAGAAAGAAGAAGCTGACACCTTTCGAATCGTATAAATGCTGTTTCAGTCACAGAAAAAGCTAAATTTAATTTTCTGTAAAGGAATTCAATAAAATAGTAAATATTTTGTCTAGGAACGGACCTACAAACAAATTTGTAAATATAGACAAAAATATCTCAACAATTTCATTGAAAAAACGTGTTTTTTTTCAGTGAACAAATTGCTTAAATCTATAAAACAACTTGTCTAAAAATATTTACAAATTGTAAACAAAACAATTTACTAAATCAAACAAAAAGATTTACTGGATTTTCTGGAAAATGTCAAACGATATTTTTGTCTGAATATATAAAACAATTAGTCTAAGAATACTAACAAATATTAAACAAAATAGTTTACTTAATCAAACAAAAAAATATTTACTGAATTTTTTGCAATATATCAAACAAAATTTTTTGCTTGGGTCATCATCATCCATTAAGCATTTATGAAATTATACTTTGTTAAATGTGTTCAAGTCTGAATATTTATCTAAAGACTCTAAAAAAATGAATGAGAATTAATGCAACGACATGAACGAATTGATTCACTTGAAAATCTTGAGTAAACAAACTTGGTGCATTCTTTTTGCTATCATTGTTGCTGTTGTTGTTATTTGTGTATATGTCGTCATCGGGGTTGTTCTTTACGATACAGTTTTTCTTGTTGTATTTGGTGTTTGCTTCCTAAAGAATTCATTGATTATGTAAAGAACAGTTATTGAAAATGAAATATATTTTTAGACAAACTTTTGTTTGAACATTTTTTGTTGATATACGAGTATTTTTCTGTGTAAAACGAACATGGGGATTGTTTCGATTTATCGATACCTTACATCGAGTGTTTTTAAAACATCGTTTTTAAACTACACTGAAAAAAAACCATGCAACATATGAACGAAATTGTTCGTATATTTTACGAAATATTTTTTAATTTCGCACCACGAAATTCTTTCGTAAAATGTACGAAACGAATTTTACGAAGTATGTTTTGTGTTTTAAGAAATAATTTTTTATATAATACGAAAGAGTTTCGTAGAAAAGAGAAGAAAAGTTTTACATTTTACGAAATACCTTCATAGTTTGAGGTAATATTTAGAGAATATTACTAAATATTTTTTGTGTTTTATGAAAAAATTAAACAACTTTTTTTACAGTTTTCTTCTTATTAAAGTTGTCCCTTCTTTTCTCAGAAATCCCATTTTTGTGTCACTTTTATTATCAAAATCCCCTTTTTGTGTCTTTTTTTGAAAAATTTCAACGGTAACGCTGTCCACAACTTATATGTATCCGTATCACTTAGCGCCCAATTTTATGTGATTCAATAATTTTAAGAACAATTTATATAGTCCATAATTGATTTCGTAATATGTTCGAAATTTTAGTATATTTTACAAAAAACGTACTAGTAAATGCTTTCGTTACTTTCGTAAAACTATAAAATTCTGGTGAAAAAATTTATTCCGTAATATGTACGAAAGTTTCGTATATTTTACAAAAAAAAAAAAAAAAATAATAACTACGAAAAGTTTTCGTTACTTTCGTCAAATAATAAAATGCTGGACTAAACCTAAGTCGTAATATGTACGAAAGTTTCGTACATTCTACGAAAAAAGTAAATGCGAATGGTTTTCGTTACTTTCGTAAAATAATAAAATTCTAGACTAAAACTTTTTTCGTGGAATGTACGAAAGTTTCGTATATAATACGACAAAAGTAACTACGAAAGTTTTTTTTCTTAAAATATTGCATGGATTATTTTCAGTGTACGCATATGACCGATATCTATAAATAAGCCACAAATATTACACAATTTATTATGTTTTTCGCCCATTTTCATTTTAATTGCACAATAAATTTTTTAATTAAACGTAATATGTATAAAAAAGGAGTGGTACAAATGACAAATGTATCTATCAAGAAAAACATTTGGAGAGCACTGTTGTACCAATTTTCGATTTTGCACCGATTTGAGCCTTTTAAACAGTGCCTGTGCATCATGCTAGAAGCTTTACTAAACAGAAAGCACATAAAAGAACACGAAAAACATTTTCAAAATTTCGCTTTAATAAAAAGTTCAGTCAATTTTTAACAGATTTTTAAAAACAAAATTTTTGCTTTCCTCACAAGTTAACATACTTTTTAAATAAATTCATAAATTCATAAATAATAATACGGTTCAGTTATAAAATGATGTGTGAAAACATTTTCAAACTTGAAAAATATCGAAAAAATTTAAAAAAACATTTCTAGAAAAATACACACAGATTTCTCAAAGCTACTAGTAGCCGATCGGTTTCTTTGGTCTTTGCGTTAGTCTTTATTCTTTTATTCACCCTTATCGGGAGTAAAAGGCGAACATTTTGTTCACGTGAAATATTTCCCATGAACAAAAAAAAAGTGAACAAAATAGTACAGTAACACAACAACAGCACAAAATTTGCGATTGCAATTTTAGGGAAAGGGAGGGAACACATTTCACGTGAACTTTTATTCCCGATAAGGGTGATTAACAATGGCTAAGTAGGCAAATATACTTGCCTTGTTGTAGTGTATTCGGGGAAATTAGAAAACATAAGTACTTAGCCTTTTGTTCTCATAATTCATTTTATGTGTATTTTATTTTCCTTCTATCGGCTTAAATTAGGGTTCCAACAAATTCCAACTTAGAGTTTAGATGTAGTATAGCAGTGAGTAAATAATTGTAGCAGTAAGTATTTAACAATTAAGTTATGAATTTTAGTCGAACTGTATGGGTTTAAATCCAAAGAAATTTAAAAAATATAATTTAATTGAAAAATTAAAATAAAAACCGAACGAACTCAAGCCAAAATAATTAAAATTTCTTTGGATTTAAACCCATACAGTTCGACTAAAATTCATAACTTAATTGTTAAACTCTAAAGGCACCTAGCAAAAGAATGTATACGGTCAAATGAATTGAACACACAAAAAGTCACACACTAGTAATTGTAATTATAAAATGGTAATTCATACTATTAGAGAAATAACAAGAAGCTGAACACAATACATAAATAAAAAAGTGAATATCAATAACTATCAAATGAAATACAGCTCTAAGAGTGACAGTATGAATTGATTAAAGGTGAATGATATTCAACTCTTGACTCAACTCGAAGCGGTAAAGAAATTCGTCGAGAATACCGGGAGGTATCGAAACATATCAGTTCAGCCCATCGCGCAGCCAAAATTTTTCTTTGTCTACATGCTTCACATTGATCTCTAAATAAAAATCTAATTTAATGGAAAAATTAAATTAAAACCGAACTCAAATCAAAATAATTAAAATTTGTTTGTACAGTTCCACTAAAGTTCATAACTTAAAAGGTAATTTTTTCAAAAGATACATTTTTAAAACGTAGTTCATTCAAAAGGAATTTTATTTTCAAAAAGCACTTTTTCAAAAGGTACCTCCTATCTCAAAGGGTAATTTTTTGAAAATTATTTCTTTCCAAATGTCACTTTTTGAAAGTCACATTTTGTAAAAAGTATTTTTTAAAATTGTACCGTACAAAAATGTTTTTACTCTAAAAAAAGTTTCTTATTAAAGTTACGCCTTCGAGTTACCCGTAATACGACCCTGTAATTTTGGTATGTTAGAACCGAAAATGTGTGTATGTATAGAAAAAATTCCTTTACATCTACCACTACAAAATAATCGTACGAAAGAAACATCACTCACTACTGCAATTCTAAAAATATATGGATGGCATTGCGTTTTTTAATCTTTCCTGATTTACTCTCATTGAAAACATTTCTGCATTTTTGTGTATCGCTTTAAAATCATTTCATCGTTTATTTTGCGCATCCGTCAACTTGTGATAGCATTTTTGCTTTAACGTTTATTTGTCCTTTTTTTTTTGAGGTTTCAAATTGAAATCGAATGAAGAGATTTAGTAACAATATAAAATTATACAGCACATGCAAATAAATAACATTTGTTGTACGAGTATTTGTTGGGCTTGTGGAACAATCAACAAGACACAAAATTCTCTTCTTTTTTTTCTCCTCTATTAAGTTTTTTGGTGCATGTTGTCATTGCAATCGTAATCATGAACATCAATATCATCGTCATGTCCGCCATTTTCGAATGTTTTGAATGCATTGTTTTGCGGCTTACAAGATTCTCTGCGCAACAATTTAATGTTGATGATTATTGCTGGTCAAAAATGCAAAAAAAAAAAAACAGAAAAAGAGAATCTTTAAAAACTTCAAAAAAGTAGTTAAATCCGATGTTGAAGAGATATTTTAGTTACTGTGTGTTGCATGGAATGTCATTGTAAAGCAGTTTGACATGTTGCTGACACATTTTGTCTCCAGAGTGTTTTTTAAATGTCGTATTATTTGGTGGATTATGGTTTAAAAATCATCGTCTTTAAGTTTTATTTGCCAAAAAAAGAGATTTAATTGGAATTTTTTTAAATCAGGAAAAATATTTATTTTTTGGTTTGTTTGGGGGGTTTTAGTTTAATGGTAGTAGAAAGGGTTAAAGTGTTATTTGAAGGCTTAAATTGTAATTGTTTTTTTTTCGAGGATGGCAGGTTTTTTACTCCTTATATATCCTTTTCATTCGATTCTAATCAACCTTCTTCTCCAAAACTAGGGAAGAAGGTAGATTTAGTAGCAACTCGAACTTCAAATCGCGCATTTTTGCCAAAGAAACTACACAATAGTGTAGAAAGTGCGGTGGGGGTTTTTTCCAGATATTTTGGGAAAATAATGATGAATACCAGTCTTTATAAACTATTTTTTTTTACACATTGGAGCCTTTCTTGATATAGAAAGTGCCTTCAACCATGTACAATCTGAAACCATTATCGTTATTGAAAGAGCGATCACAAATTGGTCAATAATTAGCTTTATCTGGAGACTTCTAACTAAGAGGTTAATTTCAGCGATGGGGTGGACTTCTATTAATAGCACTGCTAGCCGAGACACACCCAGGGAGGTGTTCTGTCACCTATCCTATGCAACATCGCTATAAAGTTGGTACTGATGCAATTAGACACCATTAGTTTTAAGTCAGTGGCAGTATCTGGTAGATACCTAGACACCCTATCGGAACGTCTTTAGTCGGTACTGGGAATCATAATCGAAAGTGGCTTCAATGCTAACCCTTAACAAATGGATCTTGTTCTTTTCCCGAGTAAATACAAGACACCGACTTTCATATTACCGACTCTTAACGGAGTTCCCTTCTAAGTTATCTGATAGCGCGAAATATCTTAGTATTACACTGCACTCCAAACTGTCATAGTATTTCAACGTTCAAGCAAGGGCAAAAAGGCAGTTGGCAATAGATGGGGTATAAATCCCACAAATGTTAAAGCCCATACTAATGTATAGAGCGGTCGCCAGGTGGACTTCCTTAAACAAAGTCACCTACTCTACGATTATCGATAAAGTTCTACGAATATCTGCTATGATGATTACGGATGCACCTCGCACTACGCCATCTCAAGCAATGTTCACAGGTGTTGGTTTCGTGCAGATCTCATGAACAAACAACTGGCCATGACTTCGGCAGATAGACTCAATGCCTCTTGTGCTTGGAAACAAAATAATGTTGACCATACGACAATATTAGGAAACATTTTAAATCTTCCTGATCACACCGGCCAATGCACGCCTGCTCTCCTACCCGACAGAACATTCGAGGTGGACTTCCCGGACGCATCCTCTGAGACAAATAGCATTCATCAACGATAGAATGAACTGGAGAGTTATACTGACGGATCCAAGTCGGATATTGGAGTAGGTGGTGACATCTTTATTCCGTACCTCCAACGTAGAATACATTTGAGGCTACACACAGAAAAAAAGGAATGTAAAATCCACATGCCGCAATTTTAATTGCAAATCATATTAAATTTACAAGAAATAATTTGTCGTTTGAGTGTGTTAGTGTTTACTTGCTTTGTTCATTGCTACAATTCACTGTTCTGCTTAGTTGTGTTACTTGTTGTTGTTTATTCTTACATGTGTCGTCTATGTATACGACAAAAAACGAATTACCATCTAATATTTACTGCTGCTGGTTTAAAATTACCATTGTTTCATATTAATTTTAAACGGAAAATAATTAATATAACCTTAAATCACCGTTAAAACAATTTTGTTATAAACGTTAAGTTTCATTTTCAATCGACATGACTATAACTTTAATTTCAAATAAGTTTTATGTTAAATAATCATTTAAATCATGTTGAATTAAAATGAAATGCATTTTACATACGATGGTATTTATTTAGTGTATAAGTAAATAAAAGTTTGAAGCTGTTGTGGCTGCAGTGGTTAGCGCGTGGACTATCATGCAGGTGGCACGAGTTCAAATCTTGGCTGGGGCAGTTAGCTACAACGAAAAGTTTTCTGATGACTATCACGTAAGTAAAATAATTATTAAAATAACTACATTAAAGTCATGTTGTTTCAGCTTGATATAACTTTAATTCAACATGATTCTTCGTGTTGTTCCAATATCAAATTCACGTTGTTTCAACTTGAAATAACTTTGATTCAACATGATTCTTCGTGTTGTTCCAATATCAAATTCACGTTGTTTCAACTTGAAATAACTTTGATTCAACATGATTCTTCGTGTTGTTCCAATATCAAATTCACGTTGTTTCAACTCGAAATTACTTTGATTCAATATGATTTTTCGTATTATTTCAGTATCAACTTCATTTTGATTTAACTGCACTGGAATATTAAATCAACATGAAATATAGTTAATTCAAAAGGAAAAATTTTATTTCAAGATTATTGTAAATCAGGTTGATTTAACATGAAACACCTATGAAGAAAATCACTACCGAAAAATGTTAAGTTAACCTGGTTTTCGACGATTTTACATGGAAATTTTTCTGTGTGTACATAATTAATGTAGCATCATGCAGTCTGCAAATATCGGCAATCAAAAGAGCAGTCAATTGGTTAAGGTATAATACGTTATTCTTATGATTAGAGAATTTCGAACATCCCAAATGAGATGTCGAGACATTCCAACCTGGAGATTCTCTGGGTACCAGGATATGAAGATGTGAATGGTAACATTATTGCAGACGAGCTAGCCAAGGCTGGTGTCTACTTGCAAACAAAAGGTATATTGACTGATTCGTAGGGATCCCACTGAAGAGCTGTAAAATACAAATCCAACAGCAAATATTTAGGGAAGCACAAACAAGATGGACAAATGAAATCACTGTATTAGTTTTCCAGATCAATCTGGACCCAGTATAACTGCGCAAGGTCTGCAACCATACAAAGGTTTTCGTGTCAAGGTATACCCATAGTAGTGACAACGGCGCACCGTCTTATCTTTGCTCATGATAGTAGATTAAATCTTCTTGACAATGACTTCTACGGGAATTGTCAAAATAAGAAGGAGTACGAAACTGTCAAACACTTTCTCTGTCGATCGATGTCCAGCTCTGTCTAGAAATATAACGTTAAACTTGGGAAACTCGATACTTCCCGAATTTGCAGACGTTGGGGAATGCGATATAAAGGGAATAAAGTAATTTATTCGACACTCTGGTTGGTTTAATACCGAGCCAGATTCTGGGATAGGCAGGGAGTTTTCATAAATCTATTCGTATCCGCTTCAGGCATCGCAACGGTACTAAAGATCCCAAGTGGATCGGTTGTAGAAACTGATGGGCCGTTAAACCTAGTCTAACCTGTATGTATACTAAATATATTCATATGTATGTATATAATTTTTCAAGTCGTGCACGTTCCAAATAACCGACTTACTGACGTCCCCTCGTACTAAATTTATTTATGATGCAATCACCACTTCTTCTGTATGAAAATCATTTACCAATAACTTTATTTTATGTTCATAAATATTAAAAATATTCTATCGCTTTGACATTTATTCTGTATAAATTCAAATGGAAATCAAAAGCCGTTCTCTATTAAAATAAAAATAGATGTAAATAATGATGCCTTAAAAGGTAATCGTATGGGCAAGGCTTTTAAAACGATGGCCAAAAATTAAAACAAAAGAAATATATTAAAACATAAATGTTTAATATGTTATTGCCCACATGGTCAACAATCAAAAGTAATTTGACAAAATTCGCACATATTTAATGTGAATTGAAATTGACAGTAGCTCAAATGTCAAGTTAAAATGCAAATGCTATTATTGCAGCAGTGACATTTATTTAAATTCAACAAATTCAAATTATACAAAAAACAAGCAAACACATGCAGCCCATTCACATGCTAACAATCAGTCAAACGAAAGTCAAAAACAAATCCAACAAACAACCAACCAATCACATCACAACTCTTGTCAATCACATTGAAAAAAAAGCAAAAAAAAAAAACATCTATAAAATGGCGCAAGGTTTGCACTGCTGCAACAAAGCAGCAATATAATTCAAATGAATTAAGATATTTTCACCACCACCAACGTCATCATCATCAGTAGTAGTAGTAGTAGTACAAGTACCATTTCCAGCGCCAGCAGTCTCAGCATTAACATCACCAACCTGATTATTTGTATGGCTGAGTATGCATTTGATAACGATGATGATGCCTCTAAATTGAGTAACCGATTGATTGTTTAACAACATGTCAATTGTCATGATGGCAATCAATAAACATACATCCATACAAATGATGTTGTTCTTGTTGCTCGCTGTCAATGTTACTGTGTTATTTGCATAACATCGACAACACATCATTGTCAAATCAGCATACATCAATTGTCAATCTTCACACACATCACACTCGTCGTTGCATGCCATTACACACATCAAATCTACGAAAACTGGAACCAAATATTTAAATATACCGGCAGACAGACAGACAGAAAGACGACTTACATCATCACTTGGGGGACATTCCTGACTTAAGAGATGAGCAAACATGCACAGAGAGACAATATTAAGAATAATGTTGTTAAATCATAAGATCACCTGAAATTTGTTTCATTTCAATTATGCACTTGTAAAAATGTTTGTGATAATTTTTTGTAATTTGAAAAGAAAAATTTAAAGGAAATTGAAAGGCTTTTGTTTTCCAGTCAGTAGGGAATAATAAACCTTGAAATTCCGGAATATGGTCCATTAGAAAAAGTAGACTGCACTTTATTTTCCATTTGGCGCAAAGAAATAAATAAAATATATTTTCCCTCCCGAACAGCAGCATTCTTTTCGTCATCTATACATTGAAACATAAACCAGTAGCCATTTTTATAACTGTCAATTTTGAGGGGTCTAATTTGGCATGTGTACAAGCTTGGCCACCCACATTCCGCAATGCAGGGACATAAATAAGAATAGAGTCACAAACTGTACATGAAGTCCCAGATTTGTAAATCAAAGCAAAGTTTGTGGATCGAAAGTATAGTAGAAAAAAGGGAGAATAATGTTCGTTGTTCTACAAACTTCGCTAGCATTCTTTGAAACCCTTGTTGTGGGTTTCGCCAACTAAACTCTGGCTAGAATACCCAACAGCTTTCCAAACGTCTAAGAATTAATATATTAAAGAATTGTTTGTAGTGAAAGCTAGAACGCCAATCGCGCCGATCTCTCAGCCATGCTGTTATTTATTAACAGATGCTTATACTTTTTATTAAAAATCTTATGGGCAAACAAACAATATTAGCAACGAGAGCCCAGCAAAAACTACTGCTTCGCCCGAAGAAGGTTTATAAGCGAGAGTCGTTGAATATTGCTGCAACAGCTCTGCTGTTGTCGGGATTTTTTTGCTGAATATTTGTCAGGAGTTTGGAGGCAATCTAGACATCCGTTTAAGGCATCGGGAGCTATTCGTTCTTGGTAGCAGTTTAGAATACTGCTGCAAGCGGCTCTTAACCGTGCCAGGATTGAGCGAGATTGTCTATGGAGTTGCTGCTCACTGTCTGAAATCATGGGAGGTTCGGTGTTGTGGAACTTGTAGCACTTATTACAATCACCATTTATCTGTAACTATTTGTCAACGTCACGTCAAGACAATATCAAAAATAGAACACTAACGTACTCGTCGTCGACAGCTATTGTCTACTTTTAACAGTCTCTTGCTATTTTCTAAGCCTTAGAGAATAGTAAGAGACTGTCAGCAGTAGTCAATTGTTGTCCACATCGAGTATGTAAGTGTCATATTTTTGACATTGTCTTGACGCGACGTTGACAAACAGTTAAAGAATAAGGCATAATATATAGTTTTCATTAAAAATTATTTATGAATACTTTTATGGCATTCGCTACATAATTTGGGTTCACGTCGTGTGGGATGATGTTTAGTCTGGGAAAAAGCTCTGCATCGAAATCTCAAGTGGAAGGAAGTGTTTTGTCAGCAGAAGCATTAATGTCTCTTCGTGTAGATGGTCTATGTTGGTAATTTTTACACAGGATTGTATAATTTTGGGTAGTTTGCAACACTTGCCATTGGGTGTCGCTAAGGAACGACATTCATATTGGGAAAGCGTAATTTAAGACAAAGCGGACATTAGCTTTGTATGTCGGTACAATGACTTGTTTGTTCATGCACTAGGAGCAGCCTAGGATGGCTTTTAGAACTTTGTTCTTCGATTTCATCTTTTTGGTTGATGTAGATGGCGTGCGATGCGAGGTGAAGGAAATGTCTAATTGCCAAGAAGTGCAAAGAGACACCGACGACTTTTTTAGGGTAATAACTTGAAGGTACACTTCTTCAGGAAGTTTGCGATAGTGGTAAGGTATTGAGTTACTTTCACACCTATATCGGGGATGCTCATACTGGATGATATGATGGTGCAATAATCGGCGTGTTATACCAGCGAAACTTCCTGAGGTTGGGTTGGAATATCGGCAAGGTAAATACTAAATAGTATATACATAGATGACATCATTCTTTCTTGTGGCACAGCCGTTTTTATTTTTATTTGTTCCTCTGAACTTCTCAAGCGGTTGCCTTCCATTTACATAGTTGGCAACCCATTGTTTGATATCGTTGGAAAAGGAGCAACTTAAGATATCATTAATCACCAGTGAGTAATGGACCAGAACTCTAAAGGTAGCCCAAACCATGGTTTATGGAGACACATCGAAATCGAAGCAGGTAAAGCCAAAAGTTATTGGAAGGAGTTAAAAGCAGACAGAACAGGAATCAACTCGTTGAGCCCCAATGTACCTTATAGGAACCAAAAGAATCTATAAAGAGTGCAGAGTTCCCCAAAGTAACAGCGCTTGTCATTATTAAAGCTGGTATTAAATAAACGATTCAGGATCACATCGAACTAGCTAAGACCTTGGATCCATTGCAATAGCATGAAATCTGCATTCATGCGGAGTCCTCTGCGTAGTACCAATCAAAGTCTATTATAAAGCCAATAATAAGTAGCAGTTCAATGTCTGCTACGTTGGAGAAACCTCCGAACTCAAGAGATGGTAGCCACTCGCATTCTTGCTAATTAGCGGCAGGAACATGGGAGGAGTTCTATACTTTCCTCTTTATCAGTATGCTGGCTACTACGGCAGAAACTTTTATGTTCAACTTCCAAACTTTGTGCGTGCCTGTTCTTATCGCAGATACCAATGTTGATATTTGTGTTCTATTTCTTGACATTTTCAGTCTAGCAATATTTTTGCGATCCATGTTCTGTTGGTATCCACCGGAGTCTTTGGCCTTGGCCTAAGTCTGCCAAATAGCAGTGCAAACCAATGCACAGCAATTCCGGTTGAATCCTCAAGGTTGTGTCGCGTCTACCAATTCCATCATTTTCTGAATGCCTCTGCTCTGGGATTCAAATGATACTTATATTAAGTTGCTCAATGGTGGTGGAGGGATGTTTTCGTTCTCACTAAGCATGTCTGATACTTTCGTTAAAGATATGTTCGGAATAGTGATACAGTGTGCAGAGATCTACTAAGAAATTTTGTTAAATTGGATCAATCCAATAAGTTATTTAACATAAAATATGGAATCATATCTTTAACTTGCTCGTGTAAGACCACAAACCCTAATTCGGAACTGCTGCCATGAATTGGATGTTTCGGGAAGGTAAGTACCTTCATGTCTACATAGTTCAATCGAGGTGATTGGGACACCGAAGCAGGATACTACTGTTCTTTGTCTCTCGAGTTCCTTTCGAAGGACCATCATCAAATTGCAATCGGTAATTATCCTTGAGATCTCTTTTTGTAAGAACTAAATCAGAGTATCTGGACTTTAATTAAATCCTGTTGGATTGTCGCTGTCTTTTATTTTGTTAAACCTAAACAACATCCCAATTGCTGGCAAATAATTATTCTCAGTGTATTTGCAAATCTTTCCGATAATTTTCAAGATTTCTAAAGGTGTTCGAAAGGTTTGACAAAATTGCCGATTGATTGTTTAACATACTTCAACACATATTGAACAAATCCATCATCAAATAATACACTCGAATGTATTTAATGTTGGGAGGAAAAAACAAATGTGTTGACAATTGTTTTACTGCAAGTCTTGTGTGTGTGTGTATGTGTGTGTGCGTGCTTATACGATTGTAAGATCAACTTAAACTTAAGCTAGTCCATCAAGCTTAATAATCAATCTTATTTCAATATAAAACAATTCGGTTGTGCTACTGTCGTTGTCAGTCAATTCCAACTCTAAATCACTACTGCGACTGTGACATTTGCAAATCACTTTCGTTTATCATTGATCATTTTTGTTGTTGTTGTTATTCTTGTTGCCTTTGGAAACAATACACAAACCAAGAATGAGTGTCATTTGCATTCCAATAAAGAAGTAGCTGGCCATTCAGTTGTTTTTGAAAGGGGGAAACGAGAAACAACAGACAAACAAACTTTTCATTGAGTCTTTGTTTGGGCCAATAAATTACTGATACTGACCCCTTAGTCTTGGCCAAGTTTCTCAACGAACGCTTCTTTTTTTCTTTTGTTTTGCTTGATGTTGTTGGGAAGCGTAATTGCATTGTAAGTTACATAAGTTTGGTTGATACATTATTGTTTGCGACATTCTTTATCCAATCGTCATCATCATCATCATCATCATTGTCGTCGTTGTCTTGGCCGCCGTTTTTTAATGCTGTATTTAAGGTCGAGTTGGTATTTGAAGATAGAGATCCTTGTTGATTCATGATCACAAATGCCATCTCCTAAATACACTTTACTAAACTATTGATTGACAATAATACATTGTTTATTCTTTTACTGCATCTCTTGATTCTTCTTGTTTCGCTTGCTTTTGCTTGGAATATTTTGAAGGGAAAGCAGCTTTATAACTAGAAGGATGTTTGGGTAACAGCAACAACCAACCAGCCAGATATGCAAAATAGTTGACCTGTCATTAAGTTAGCAGTCATCAACTAGATTTAAAGTTATGTCCGTCTGTCTGTCTGTCTTTCTCATTGTTTCTGTCAATACTTTAACTCGTTACTTCAACCTCGTCTACGTCCACATTTTTTATTTGTGAATGTTTTTTGTTGTTATTTGTGTGTGGTGATTATGCTGCTGTTATTGCCTGCCTGCTTGGTTCCCAGTTGACATCAGATTTCCATATTGGTCTTGAAGTTATTGGGAAGTTAGTTGCTCAGAATGCAAACGAGTCAAGATTTATGGTCAGTATTGTTGTATTCTGCGGATACATTTGGGAAAATATGGAAATTACTTTATTTTCGTTTTAGGTAAAGTAAAACCGAAATAGGATACCATACCAATGTCGTGGTAGTAGTCGTTTTTTTCATGTGTGTGTACTAGAGGGTTGCACAAGATAAGGTATTAGGTTTCCTTCAACACTTTCGCAACAACAATGCTAGACAGCGCAATTGGAAAGTAATTTTTTGAAATTGTACAATGTTTGGAAACCATCTTCGCAACCTACAAGATCATTAAAAATATGTTTTAAAAAGTCCTTTGCACTATTGTGAAAGTGTTTGAAAGAAAACAAATGTCTTAAATACACCTCCTAGACATCTTGTGCAACCCTCTAGTATGTACTCGTTTTCTTTTTAAACTAATGATAAATTGAAAGGATACCAAAACTTTAAGGTTGATATTTTTCTTTTAAATTGGCTTTATGTATTTGTTCAATTTTTTAGTTATTTTATTGTTTTTTCTTTCATTTTATTATTATTATTATTATTTTGTTTGTTTATCAGATCAAATGTGCTTCAAAATATAGTTGAGACACGCTTGGCGGGGGGAGAGAGAGAGAGAGTATATGATGTTGAATTCTCTATACAATTGAGTTAATTCTTCTTAAGCATTTCAGGACAAACCAGCGTATCTCATTTAAACCTAACGGTACTTATTGATTAATGGCTTTTGAAAGTATTAACAAAAGATTTATTTCAAAATGAAAAAAAAACTCTCTTGCTGGCAGACAGAGATTTTTTATCGTGTATTCTTATTTTTGTACACAAGAAAAGAAAAACCAAAATTTGACAACTCACTTGAATTATCAATCAATTAATCGATAGCTGGTATTAAGGTTCATTATAGTTTAAGAAAAGCTAAATTTTTTGGTTTGAAAAAGTCCATTCACTCGAGAACATATTCTTAAAATTACAAGGTTGCTGTACAACAAAATTTATGTATATCCCAAGGCCACATCTTTTAAATATAAAAATGACCGTCCTAATGGGGGCTCTGGTTCTCCGTTAGTTTTTGAAATATTAGGGAACTTTTTTTGAAAAATACACGTTCCTCGTTTAGAAGTTTTATACTTGTTGTCGATTGGCAAAACAATCGTACAGTGTCGTGCAAAAAACCTTCCTGTCACTTTTAATGAGCGGAAATTAAAAGTAACTCCATTCATTTCCTTTCAATAGCTCTCTTTACCTATAACCATCTAACAAGATGGAGGGCAAGATTAATAAATCGGAGCTTATAAAATTGTTAAAGGTTTCTGTTTTCAAAAATGGAGTTTTCACCGGATCTCCAGGTTTTGAGCTCCTAAAAAGTTATTCTGACTATTTTGACTAATTGCATCGCCTAGCTTTCGAAGCAAAATTTGCGAGACTAAAGACTTTCGCTTCAGTTAGATATCGTGCGAATATGAAGCGAGAATTTTTTAAATTTGTCTTTGTATTCATTTTAGGCTTCCGTTCCGATCGCAACCAAAATCTAGTTTGCCTTAATTTCAAAAAACTTCGGTTGCTATTAATTTATTTAAAGTCAATTGATCCCTTCGAGAGATAGTTTTCGAAAAAAGTATTTTTTCCTAATTACTTTATAAATGTAATTGAATATGGCGTGTACTCTTGGAGTATCTTCATCCTACATATATATTCTTATGAAATTCTGGTACTGCAGCTTTTAGGAATTATCTGAAGGATGTGATTGCCTAAACGATTAGGCCTGCGGAGCAAGGCAGTCAGCTGATTCGATAAAGGAGAGTAAGTCCTCCTTTATCGAATCAGCTACTGCGCAGTGCCCACCAGGGAGAAAACCAAGTTTTTCCGACATGGCTCTAATCCTACAGTGTCCCGTAGTAATGCTAACCAGAATTGAAAGTAATTTTCTTGCAAATATTAGCTCTTCTTAGAGAGAGAGAGAGAGAGAGAGAGAGAGAGAGAAAGAGAGAGAGAAAGATAAAGAGAGAAAGAGAGAGAAAGAGAGAGAGAAAGAGTTCTGAATATCCCTCAGGTGGTAGCTACAGACCACTTGGGTGCCGTATTTACAACCAAGGGAATATTACTTTTCCTTTGTGAATCTACTAATATGGTCGAGTCTGCTGTTACGAATTCATTGTCATTTCATTCCCCTCGATGTCTTCATGTCCTGAAATCAAGACATGATATAATTCAAGGGTTGTCAGATATTAAATATATATCAGAGCAACCTGCACAGTCTTCGGCCACCATACAATTTCGCTGTACGTGACTATTGCTCTGATTACCATTTTATACATCCACATGACAATTTTTAAACTCATATTCCAGATGGATCCAGCACTGCCCAGATCGCCCCAGAAGCTTTCTGTACTACGAATTATACGTGGCTCTTCCAAGTCCATTTAAAGAGACCAAAATCAAGTATTCTGCTAAGAGAGAAAGGTACCACAATAGTTGTATCTGGATTAACCGAAAGACCATATTTCCCACACCATGCCATAATTGTGCACAAAAAGCATCATTGATGATGTCTGAGAGAACATTGATCGTGGAAAAGCTCGTCAATCGCCACTGACCAAAAGAAAGGCTGTTAAGATAATTGCTCTGTATGATATGGACTGGTTTTCTGGCCTTATTGGCTGTTTTAGGGATTAATACAATGTAAACCTTTGTCCACATTTGAGGAATGTGTCTCTAAATAGAGATCCGAGAACTCTAAGCACTGTATCGATGCACTTTCGCGGAAGTCCCGGTAATATATTAATCAGAAAAATAAACCTTAAAACGCAGATAACACGAAACATCCCGTTTTATTCTATCCGGATGGGAAATAACCTTAGACATTTTGAAAGCTCCTCTATAATAAACCTGGAAGGTGTCCCCCTCTTTAAATACCCTGGGAGCATCCCTGTGAACTTTGAGAATCGAATCACAAAAATGGACACTAAGAACCAATGTTTTCCTTCGGTTCCTAGTATATGTAACAATTTCTTTCTTTAAGAGGCCAATTTCACTACCGCTAGAGCGAGAGAGCCTTATGGTATATCCTGAAACACGGCGCAGGTGTCGCGTAAGCATCACGGAAACAAAAGGTCAAACAATGCTTTCAGAGAATATCGCCGATCTAATATCAGCATCCATTTTGGATCCTTTCGTAAAGAGCCGTACTGCGCTAATTCGACAGAGTTTTCCTTCCTCCCGTCCTAATTTGGTATCTCAACCGAGAAGGGGGTTTCCAATTTCATAACAGGTCCCATATAGTCCAGTGGTTGTGGCCTCCACAATTCTAGGAACAGTCTCTTGTTTAGCACGGTCATGCCGTAAATCGCTTAACTCCCCGAGTTCTCTTGTAAACATCAAGTAGATTTAAGTCCACCATTGTTTCTAAACTGGACTAAGGAACTTGCCTCATTGTACCAGTACTTGTAAGATATATTAGCCTTTACAAAAGTTCACTGACGTTTACATCCATTGTAATATGTTCGAACTAAGTGGACATCTTTTACAAAAGACTTTGTTTGGTGCATAAAAATCTATGAAGGTTTTCATCCTGTCCTTCGCACTAGTTTTCCACGAGAGTTTTGAGTGCAGGCTTAGATATATCTGGGTACTTAGTTCCTTCCATGAGTCTCTCAAGTTGGCGGTATGAAATCCCAAGTTTTATAAAATTAGGGTAAAAAGTCCGTCTTTATTCTTAAAACTATTTAAAACAACTACATTTCCTATTGACCCTTGTCTTTCTGTTTCACTTCCAAACTCCGGATTTTTATTTAAATCAAATGAAAAAAAATGTGTCAAAATGTCTATTAACTTTTTCTATCTAATCGCATCAATAAAATAATGTTCTGTTTGTTCGACTGACCACGGAGACCACACATATTTAGGAATTTTAGAAGCCACGTTCTTTTACTGATTATTGCAGCATTAATAAAATGCACAAATGTACATTAAATGTAAGAAAATTTAAAATGTCAAAATAAAAAGTCAACTTCATTCATTATTTTGCATGTGTAACGAGCTACTGAAGTTGGCAAGAAAAGTACATGTCTCCGATGAATTTGAATGTAAAATGGCAGGGTTTGAAAAAGAAAAAGAAACGAACAAACAAATCACTTGCAGTTGAAAGCTTTTTCGACTGGAATTATTAATTACTTATATTCAACCTTCATATAAAAAATAATAAATCGTACTATTTCCATGTATTTCGTCTGTGGAAGTATGCCAATTCAGATTTCTCTGCTGACATGCATCTTCGACATTCTATGGCTTTCAAGGATATGGTTGCACTAGTACCCCAATTATGATTAATGGTATCAAACTGGAAGATATATAGCCCAATTCAGTATCTTGATAAAACGTTGCGTCTATAGCCGGAAAGCACTCACTAATGCAATTCAGTAAATCGTTATTATTTTTTCGTTTGAGTTTCTAGGTTCTCGTCTTGGATACAAATAATTGCAAATAAGGTATTGCCAAGTCAAAACCCATAATAGCTTAGGCAATTATTTGGTCTGCATTTTTTTTAAGTTATAATTATTCTAATGTGGCAATTCAAACAATTATTTTATTGGATGCAATAATTTGTCATTTTCAAAGACAACAACCTTAAAATGTTTTAAACTATTTAGCGAATACAAAAATAAAAACGCTATCAGGGGGCAAATTACAGCATTCGATACCGTTCGAAATTTACATTTAGTTTGTATTGAAATTTCGATCGATATCGAATGCCGTAATTTGGCCCCAGACATTAGTCGGAAAACGTGCAAAACCGACATAGTGAATTGGGCTAATATATTTTTGAAATCCAGACCATGCACATTAATGTATACAACAACAAAATCGTCAGTTAAATCAACACTGAAAGAATGGGTTAATTTAACGCTAGTTAAGTTTATAATTCTCGTATTCTATCTCTAGTCATGAATTGTGCGAGTATAAATAAGAATGAAATTCACATACAGCTGAGTAACTTGAACAGTGACGAATTGCACAAAGTACACATGAATACTGATAAGGGAGTGTTGTGGCTTTCGAAAACTGCGTTGCTATGTTCTGCAGTGTAGGTAGCGAAATTAACTAGCGTCAGTTTTTCTCTTGATACTTCGAATATCATCATATCTCATGTCCACTTTAGTATGATAACAATAACTTTCGACTATAACCGTATTTAGTTCGAGAAGTAATCATATAAAATTTTTTTATATTTACGAACCCTGATTTCGACTCTGCCATGCATACATTAGCAGAAAATTTACGAACGGTTTGGTTTGCATCAAGTGATCATGTCAATCGATAAACGATCGATTGTAGCACAATATTTAGTATTTAATGCAACAAAAAAACAAAAGCAAACTTAATATTTCCACAGACACACATTGAATTCAGCTCCAATAATGATTACCATGAATACAGAATACACGGGCATTATAAATTGTTTTAGAAGTTACTGACGACGATGATGATAATGACGATGATTATTGTTGTTCGCGATTGTCGTTTTTTGAAATGTTGTCAATACATCGAACACAGTAAAATTACTGCTGTTGACTAGTTGTTGGTTGATTTTTCCAAATATGTGTGGCCAATGATTTCTGTGCAATTTAAAATAAAAAGGAAGCTTTTCATGCGACTCATAGTTGGTACTTGGGGAACCCTTAAGTAATAATTGCCTGTTGCTGGGAAATTCCTTTGTATTTTTAGTAGGACTTTTATTTGTTTAGGTGTGAAATACTTTCAAGGGATACGAGCGGCAAATATAAAATGAAATGTATATTCCCAAAAAAGAGATTTTATTTTGCTAATGTGTGGAATTAAATTTCTCTAGTGTTGCGGTTTGCAGTTGTAGTCACATTTCCCGATTAACAGTATCAACGATTACACTTTCTCACTGTTTTTTTCTTATTTTTTTTTTGTTTGTTTTGATAAATAGTAGATTATGATGATGATGAGGCACGCTTCAGAGCTTTATACGAGTAACTTGAAACCTTTATTAAGATGCAGATTACAAAGAAATTTCGCCTATTGAAGATTTTTTTATTTATATTTAATGTCGAAGAATAAAATAGTTAATAAAGCCAAACTCCTCTTGATGGTAACACAGTGTGTGGTAAAATTACACATTCCAAAAAAAAACATGGTTTTAACGACTGAGTCTGGTAGAGAACACCGAAAAAATCTTGTAAGCCTCATGTTTAAGGAATAAGACGTGTTCAGTATACACTTTCATGTCAAACACCGCGAGGAATATTTTTGTGGGTACCCCTGTAGTGTAGTGGATATTATGCTAGACTATTATCCGGGGGTCCCAAGTTCAATTCCTGCCAAGACCCTGGATGTTTCAGCAGAAAAGTTTTTTAATCATCTAACTTTTCGATGTATAGCCCTTTTTGTCCCTTTCTTAAAAAAGAAGCAACAACTCTCCTTTAGCGGCGATATAGCGTGCTAGATTGTTCTACAAAATTATTTGCCATAAAATTTTACTATAGGTCTTCAAAGACACCTAAGGTCCAGACTCAACTTGAACGCGAGAAATCATTCAAAATTTAAAATGTGTTTAATGGTTAATTTCGTACTAATTTACAGTGGGTACTCGGCATAAGAAATCTTGTAAGCTTTACGTTTAAGGTATAAGATATGTTTGACACTTTTATGTAAAACCTACCTAGCAAACTTTTTGTGGAACATTTCAGCCTGCCATATTGCCCCTGAAGGGGAGTTTTTTTTACCCTTTTTTTAAGAAAGAAATAAATAAACCCATACAACGAAGAGTGCTGTGCTGGTGAGGAAACAAACGAGAACTGTTTGTGGGTAATAGGAGCCTTGTATTTGACATCTAAAGTTGCCTAGTTGTAAAATGAACCGACCAATATGCTTAAATAGGTCTGTACTAGTTGTGACTACCATCCCAGAATAACTTAGGCTTGGAAACCCGTTTGGAAAGCTAAAAATTTTGACATTTGGATTTAGAACAAGTCTATAGAATATATCAACCAATTTTTATATATTAATTCTTTAACAACAATAACTTACTAACCGCACTGTTACTGTTACAAATTCCAATCGTGTACTTTAGTATCTTCTCTTAGAAACCAAAACAGTAATAAAAATAATAAATCTAAAAGCATATAATATGCATGTTGTACAAATAAAATATTAATGCTCTCAGCTGGCAAGCGGTAAAATTAAGATGATCAAAGATTTTGCGAATTAAATAACTAAACAGCTTAAAACAAACCGCTTTGAAAAATACACACACTCTATTCTTTAATAAGAAGAACAGAAAAAAAAGAAAAAAATGCCCACAAAATAATAGTGATGCGTCAAAAGTAACTTGATATGTGGTCAACTTAACTCAAACTCAAGTCAACGGGTCCATCTACGCTTGTACTCATACAAAACTCACTACGTACTTGTGTCGATGATGGGCCATACAAGAGTTTTTGTCATGGATATTGTTTGCTACATTCATCCATTTAACTAACCAACTGAAAGCAGTAGCCCACAGGTATTAGAAAAGGCATTAGAGGCACTGCTTATGCCGTAATAATAATAAAATTCAAATAAGAAGAAAAAAAAAGAACTAAAACAGTAAACGATCACACATGTTAAGGTTCACTGCTTCCTTTTATTTCTACAGCGACTTTTACTTCGTCTTCTGTCTCCCTCCATCCCTTTTCGTCTTGACTTGATATTCAGCTTCTTTTGGTACCCAGCAGCTAAAGTTGCAACTAGTAACGCTTTGGGAGAGTAATGATAGTAGTAAAAAAACGACAGTCATACTACTAGTTGTAACAAGACTAGTAACGTTACTGGTCAACAAAGAACAATCATTTTACTAGTTGTATCGAGACTAGTAACGATACTAGTCAAAAAAGGACAATAATATTACTAGTTGTATCGAGACTAGTAACGATACTAACCAAAAAGTGACAAAATTTTCAGGTATACGATTTTATATAAAACATATTTTTAGCTATTAAAAAATAAGTAGAATGTGTCTCAGTGGGTAGAGTACTTGCCTTAAAGAATGAGGAATGTGTGTTCGTAGCCCGGTTGAGCCAAAGTATTTTAAGAGTTACAACACTCTTAATAAAAAAACTAGTAAGCGCACTAGTTTACTATAACTAGGACTCCAACTGGGATATAACTGTATACAAATGAACTAGTAAGTCTCCTATGACAACCTAATGTTAAAATCGATAGTTCGATATATGAAAAAAGAATAGATAGGCAACTAGTCTGAAGCAAAAAACAACTAGTATAGTTCCAACTACATACCAGCTACTTTGTCTGCAGGGTATTTATAGTAGAGTATGTTTGTACGTACAAACTGCGTATGAGTATTCATTCATCTTAGTTGTGGTTAAGATTTTGTAATACAATCTACTTGTACGAGTTTGAGTACAACACGGATGTTAATATACACACGAACACACTCGCTTGAAAAGACACACTCACACACATTTTCTGTAAAAGTTTGAATAAAATGTTAGTAAAAGATAAATTATTGCAATTTTCCCTGATCCTCGCGATAATATTCAGTGCTACTTTTTTTTAAGTATTCATTGTGGTGAAACTAGGAGAAAAGAAATATATTTATGTTTTATTGAAAGTAGAAGGAAATATCTTCTCAAGGAGTCTATTCGACTTGAGGAACTGTTATAGTACGAATTACTCCTGATACCTCAATCAGTTCCCTATTATCATTAAGATATATTTCATCATAGTAATTCTTATGTAAGAATTGTGTTCCATTCGATTGTAGTTCATATAAATTGTAAAATAAAATTTCGAGCCCTGGACATCCTAAACTTCCACTTTGTAGATAGTTTGATCATCCATGGTCTTGCAAACTGGCCAAAAACGTGTAACTTATCAGAAAATTGTACATTTCTATTCTAATAGACTCAACTTTTGTTTGGATATTAGAAGTGAACTAAATACATATAGACAATTCATGGAACACTATACCCGTCAAGTATTTGGAACACCGAAGAAGTTATCGCCAAATTCGGGGCAAATTTCCTTACCTTCATTTAGCCGCTTGCTTAAGGCTCGTTTCCGAATACACCGTAATCGTCGGCTAAATCGAAATTCCAGACCATAAGCAACGAAAAAAAGATTTAAAACGAAATTTTTTTTTGTTTCTTATGTATGGAATTTCGGTTTCGCCGACGATTACGGTGTATGCGGGGGGTAACTAGCCTTTATAAGAGGCGGACATGTAAGCTTTGGCAGTTGAAAATTACCCAAATCAGCTTTTGAGGCTTCCCGTCTGAGAAAAAAAAACAACAATTATGAGTCTGTGTTTGATTTCATCCAAATAAAAGTATTGTACATTTGCAAATGTATGCGAAAAGCAAAATAAAATTGAGCACCAATACTTTCTCATATTTCTGAACGGTGCTCTGTCAAGAGTGAGTAGGAAATATCTTTCATCTCATCTCATGTCTGTATACCTGTGCTCATAGTCCTCTTAACGGCCAGATAACAGTTCACGGAATTCCAGGCCCTCCATCGACTTGTTACTGCCTGCATGTTATCGATCCCGTCCAAAAATACGCTTCTATTCTGGAAGATTTTTGGGTCAAAATTAATCATGAGCTACGAAGCCCATATTCATCTGCATGAATATGTATAACATTTCGGCTTATGAAGCACTGAGCATCTACATTGTGTTCATCAATGGCGATTACATCCTCTTAAAGTCATTGCATGGCATACCATTTACGTTACTGGGGTTAGCAGGGCTTATTATTTTTAGGATTGTCTCAGTAACACGCACGAACAAGGAGTTTTTGTTTAAAGAAATCGTTAAATTGCTACTATAGAACATAAGGGGGGTATTGGGTGGGATATCCCACGAAGGCCCGCCGTCCAAATGAAACGTTAGTGAAAAACTTAATTGCAATTTGAAGATCTTCTCCTATAAAGAGGCAGTGGCATAGTGTGCCATTTATGGTAAATGTGTCGTTGGCACGGTCGCTGTGACTTCGGAGTCTTAAAGAACCGTGATAGACGAGGTTTTATTGGCGGAGAATGAAGAACTATAGGACAGTTGGTGATGTCTTCTCTCGATTTATATCGAACTTACTCAGGGATTGCACTATACGAGTTGTTATAGATAGGGTCTCACCAAACAAGTTCAAGACTCCGTTCTTTCACGTACCCTATTTCTTAGTTTTCGTAATGACCTTAACTGTCAAACTTCCAATCCTATCTAATCTTTTGCGGATGACAGCAGCATTTGCCATTCATATTCTTTCAGTAATAGGGTAAGCCTGTCGGAGATTGGACCCATGCAACAAAACATGAACGATACACTCAATCGCGATCTTATAACAATCTTTGAATGGTGTCGTGCGAAGAGAATCGATATGAATGCTCGTAAGAGCCAATGTTGTATGCTAACGCATAGGCGTACGATCGAACTTGCTTCTCCATCTGTAATTATGTATGGAGTGAATGTTGGGGAATCAAAAGCTTTTGATATTCTTGGCGTAAAGATCTAGTGCGACGTTCGATGCACTGCTCACATTTTTCAAGTCTGAAAAGAAGCATTCAAGCTCCTCGGTTTCTTAAGACGATGTAAGAGATATTTCACTCCACTTGATCTCCTTAACAGTTACACCACCTATATCCGCTTGAAAATGGAATATAACTCTCATGTATGGGCCGGCGCTTCAAAGTCTCTTTTGAAGCTACTCGACCGCTTACAGGAGAGTGCGAAAAAGCCAATAGGGGACAGTAGGGTAGCCAACTCTATTGTGTTATGATGACATCAGTGAACTTGTTCCCAAAATCTGCTCTTTTGTACAAACAACACGTTCTTCAGTAAGAACACATCCATTTGTGGCGGCTACGTCAGTGAATCGAACTACGCATTACAGAGAAAATTCGTACTTTAACCGAACAGGGGTCCGTTTCTCAAAACTACAAGTTACAAAGCTTCAAGTAAAATAAACATAAAACAACAACACTTAAAAATTTCATTTTTTGTGTATTTTACTTGTAGATTTGTAACTTCTAGTTTTGAGAAACGGCCCGCAGTTCGTATGTGGAATAAACTCAGAGGTTTTCCTATCACCTTCAATATAGGAAAGTTCAAATCGAATGTTCACAAACACTACTCCCTCCATCCTTCTTTCCATATCCTAAGTTCCTAGTTCCGGCACGAGTAGGGGTCATCCCCTAAGTGCTGGCAAAAATAAAAAAATTAAGTTGCAACAGGATGTTGCAAGTGGAGTATCCTTTAATGTACTGCTTTAGCTATTTGAAGTGGCCGGAAAGATCGCCCAATTTGACTGCTTCATATATCTTAAATTGAGGTTTTTTTGAAGGCCGAACAAGCTACAGGCTCTCGAAACTCGAACCTCTTGAGATGATAATGCAAAATGTTTTGAAAAGAGTTCAAAAAGTCGGCGACCAATCGTCGTTAATCTATAAAAAGTAATAGGAAAATTCATTAAGCCTCAACGTTCCGGCTTAGCGAGAAAGCAAATTATTCCTCTGATTTCGTCCGAATTTAAGAATCTCTCCAAAGTCGAAGTAATCGATATGAAACGTATTAAGAGTTTAGCATCACAATGACTTCCAGTTGGTTTTATGCTGAGTGAGGACTCTACATGAGCAGAGCTACGCGTCACGCTTATATAACCCAACAAATATTTTTAGATACTAAATTATAATTATTTTAAGATTTTATTTTTAACATTTTTCTCTGAGTGTACTCTAACACAGGCTTTTTGGATTTTGCATGTCTAATAATACGACTTAATAACAAAATTTTATTTTTTGCAGAATACATTTTTTCTTCTCGTAAAAAAAACATGCAAACGCACACACACGAAGATACCTACTAAAGTAGATATATGTATGGATGAATTAATGGATGGATGGATGGTTAGGTAGTGGTCACATTATTATGTCTCTAATATTATTTGTAAATGTGCGTTTGTGTATGCTATTATTTGTGTGTGGGTCCTCTAAGTCTAACAGCAAATTTAATTAGACACTTTTGTATGCACGAGTTCATGTTACGATAACGACGACGACGGTGATGGAAGTATTTTTTTAGGAGTGAATCAGTTTGCGTACCAGTTTTTGTCAGCGTTTGAAAACTGACATATTCCAGAATGTTGTAGAAATGACTTTTGATTTTGTTTGGTTACTTGGTTGGCTAGAAATAATTGACTTGTTTAGCATTTGACTTCTAGAGCTTCTTTGTAATGCAAGAGGTATTCAATTATGTTTAATAACTATTACTTTGGAAGGTGTGAGGTAGCCCATCATTCATTGCCTGTTAGCGTTTTATAGGTATTTTATGCTCAATGGTATTCTTCCATAAAAAACTGAGTTGTCGAACTATAGGGTTTGTTTGAATGCGGTTGGAGATTTTTTTCAATAAGTTGATATGAAGTTAATATGTTGCATTTTAACACTTATGACTTAAATTTAATCAACGCTGCAACTAATAGAAGAATGTTGGAATACTTTTCTTGGTGATTGTAAAATTTTCAAGTAACTCATTCAAAGAAAAAAAAAAAAAAATAATAATTCAAATAAAATTAAATTTCCTGATGCTTAAATTTAAACCACAATAATGTTGACAGTGTGTTGTGGTTTTTTTACTCACGCTTTTCAGCACACACTTACAACCAAGACTTGACGTAAAAGTGAGTACATATGAGCACAAACATGTTGCAATGTAGAGTCTTTAATACAACAAGGATTATGTCTGTCCGATCAAAAAATTAAAGTTAAACTTTTCACAAACCAGAGAAAAAAATTATACAGCAAGCAATTTTTTCCTCTTGCAAAAACTTAACAAATTAAACGTCTCAAATGTCCGTTAAGCTGCTCTAGGTGGCATTTCATTTAAATTTTATTTGGTGTCATAATAATGTAAAAATATTGGCTAAGACTGCAGCATTTGCTGCTACTGCTATTGCTGTATAAAATGGCAAATATTTGTGAGAAAACTCTTACCTTTTTTCAATAGATTTGAGGCATGAGGATTACGACTTTTTGTATTTAACGATGAGCAGTTCCATCTATGCCATTGAAACTGTAATTGAAAACAAAGAAATAACTTTATTTTAGCAATCTGTAAATTTGATATTTGATCTAATGTAATTTACCTGTATTTGACATTCTTTTATGGCCAAATCTAATCCTTCTAAGGCAGCCGTGGTTACATCACTCGCTTTATAACATAATTCCAACTGGTCTTTGGTTAAGCCAGGCACCGAACGACATGTCGCTCGACCATCAGGTAAACAATGAAGCCTACAATGATATAATTGAAATGAAAAAAGGATTTGAAAATCTGAGCAAATTTTTATTTCTTTCCAAAGCAAACCAAACCAAACCAAACATCTAAACCAGAGCAAGACGAGCGGGTCTTCCTCCTTGTTCACCTAATGTGAATGAACAGTTCTTGCGAACATTTATTTTATTGAAATTAATACTAAAATACTAAAATTTGTTTTTGTTTTTTTAATATAATGTGCGAAAGAAATATTCTTTTCGAATTTACATGTCGGTCGTACTTTTACTGTTTTCATGTCGGTCGTACTTTTACTGTTTTCACGGAGCTCTGTTCATATGTTAAGTAACGTAAGTTTTCGAATATTTGCTTTCGAAAATGTTTTTAATAATTTTTGTTCCAATAATTTTTAATCGAATAATTTTATTCGATTATGTTGTTTTCGATTAATTTTTATTCGAATAATATTATTTGAAGAGCATTTATTTTTGTAATTTTCATAGAAGAACTTAGTCGAATAATTTTACCTGACAATCATTAGTGTAACTTTATTGAAATAGTTTCCATAGGAATGATTTTTATTTTTATTTCGAATAAACTTTAATCGAGTATTTCCATTCGAACCTCTTACATGGCAAATAATTCTATTCGATTAATTTTTATTCGAAATTTTTTTAATGAGGTATTCTATAAAAATACTTTCTCAAAAAATAATTTTCAAACGCATTTTGATGCTTCGAAAATTTGATTTAAATAATTTTTTTGAATATGTAGTTTAGTTCGAATAAATTTTTTCGAATAATTTTTCTTTGATTAATTTTATTCTAATAGTAGTTGTTCTTGTGATATCCTTTGAACTAGTGGTATTCTAAGAATTTTATATGAATAATTTTATGCGAAAAAATTTTATTCAGATAAATTCAATTATAATAGTTTTTTAGAGTTAGCCAGCAAAAATTATTGCTTCGGCCGAAGCAGGTTTATAAGCGAGAGATGCTGGTTTTGTTGTTTCTCCTACTTCGAAAAGCGCTTCGAATATGCATAATTTTTGTTCGAGATGTCCCACCTTGGAGCTCTTGTTTTTGATATAAAACAGCGCTTCTTTTGAAGCATCAAAAATGCTCTAAAATCATGTCTCTTCGTCTTATTGCGTCATTAAATTTTATCATTGACAAGCTACAGACAAAACAAATCGTGTTTTGCTATATAAATTTCTCTTTTCCATACAATAGGTGGGAAATGCAGAAACAGAGCATTCTTTAAATGGGTTTTAAGTTTTTAAATGTGTAAGTGTTTATTTGAAACAATGCGTGTGACAATTCTTTAGAACCTATTTTATCGAATGATTTTGTTTACTGAATATGATCGTGTTCAATAAATGTGAAATGCTGACTAACTTCGTAATTTAAACATTATGAACAGTGAGAGATCTCTGCCTTCTTTTTGAGCATCCTCGGAAGTGTTTCAAAAAATCGCATGTGGAAGGCATGAAAGTTTTTTACTGCTTCCAGAAACATGATATTTTTTGCTAGGTATTTTTATTCGTCTGACTTTATATAAATAGTTTCCATATGAATAATTTTTATTTCATTTATAATCTTCGAATAACTTTTATTCTAATAATTCTATTCGAACAACGTCGTTAGTGAAGAATTCAATTCGAACAATTTTTATTCGAAAACATTTTAATCAGGTATCTTTTAAAGATAATTAAAAAGTAAATTTTTAAAAGCTAATTTTTTTGATTCGAAAATGTTCGGATAATTTCGATTAATTTTATTCCAATTAATTTTTTCGAATAATTTTACTTCGATTAATTTTATTCTAAAAATAGTTGTTCTTACATTATCTTTGAAACATCTGGTATTTTTGAAATTTTATTTCAATAATTTTATTCGAATAACTTTTATCCACATAAAATCAATTACATAAAATGATTTTTGCGAACTATTTTTATTCGTATAACTTTACTTAAATAGTTTCCATATGAAGAATTTCTATTTCAGTAATTCGCTTCGAATAGCCTTTATTCGAATAATTCTATTCGAATATTTTTTTTCAAAGATACTTTCTTATACAGTACTTTTTTCAAACCTACTTTTTAATTTGAAACTTTTATTTAAATAATTTTTTTTGAATAATTTTATTCGAATATGGTTTTTCGAATAATTTTTCGTCGTTTAACTTTTCGAACTATTTTTATTCACATGATTTTTATTCGTATAATATTATTTAAATCTTATTCATATGAATAGTTTTAATTTGAATAATGTCGCTCAAATTACTTTTATTCGAATAATTCTACTCGAATAATTATCATTCGAAAATTTTTAAAATACATTATTGTAAAGATACTCTCTTAAAAATTACTTTCATTAAAAATGACTGTTTTATTTATATATGTAATTATTTCGAGTGATAGATTCAAATATATATTTTTTTTTAATAACTTTTATCCGCATAAATTCGATTACAATACTTTTTCGAAATACATACATAGTTTCCACTTGGATAATTTTTATTTCCATAATGGTTTTTTGAATAATTTTTATTCGAATAATTCTATTTGAACAACGTGCTTAGCGAATAATTCTATTCGAATAATTTTTATTCGAAATTTTTTAAAGATAATTTCTTACAGAGTAATTTTTTAAAACCTTGTTTTTTATTCGAAAAATTTTTTCGAATTATTTTTTCGACTGATTTTACTTCGAATAATATTTTTTCTTATTATTCTTTGTATGAATGATTTTATTCGAACAACTTTTATCCGTATAATTATCATAAACATTTGTTCGAATTGTTTTTATTCAGATGATTGTTACTGGAATAAGTAAATATACACGCTTTTGGACTAGAGCAACGGAGAGTAATTTCTTATGTTATTTGAAACGCTGAACTCGAATCTAGTGTCTTATAAATAGTTCCAGTTTTCGAGATATATCGTTATATCAAAAAAGAATCAGTTGCACGACAAATTTTCTTACAGCTGGAGAACGGTTTGTCCTATTGCCATTTATTTGTGCTAAATAAAAAAAATCAGACTTTCAATAGCAATATTATCTTAAAGCCGCCCCTACATCGATTAATTTCAAACAGATAAATTTATTCGATTAACTTAGTTGGTGTATTTTGTATTCGCATATATGTACCATATGTTTAAGTAAGTTTTATTCGAATATTTGTACGCGATTAACTCTTTTGCAAAAAATTTGGGATTGAATAATTTTATAAGAATAATATATATTTAAAAAATAGTATATTCGAAAAATAGTATATTTTTTGTTCGAATAAATCTGTTCGAATACATAATTGTGTTCGATTAACTTTTTTCGAACAATTTTGGTTTAAATAATTTCATAAGAATAATTTTTATTTAAATTATAGTTTATTCGAATATTTTTATTCGAATAAATTTATCCGAATAATTTTTTAAAAAATTTAATTTGTTAGCCTATAAGTGTCGGCGTAAATTTGACATTTTTTTTAGCTTCCATAGGGAAGTTAGTTCCAAAAGTTTCAAACTCTTAGCAAAAGGTATCGTAAAAACAGGCAGTATTCTTCAGGATGCAATAATTGCTTTGTTTTACTTTCGGAAAAGGTAAATATGAGCCGCCACTGCTATATAAAATTCTCGTACTTGTTCGTTAAACTCAATGAAATAAGTTCTAAAAAAAAGAACTATTGTATTAAATTTTTAAATGTAATCTCAATAATCATGTGATTAAGTATTTGAAATACAAATTACTCTATTAAATAAAAACTTAAGCATTAATCTACAATTTACATCTTAAACATTAAATCTCGTTTATGCTTGAATTAAATCGATTTGGCACTCAGCACTTTAATTTAATCTTTGTGTATAAAATGTCAATCCTTCTTGAAATGTATTGAAAAAAAGCAAATGCTCAGTCGAATCTTTTATACCCTTCACCTACATAAGAAGCTTTCCAATTTACAGCAATGTATCTGTTGATCTGACAGTTACTTGTGGTGATAGGTTCCTCTCATATAACGTTCCAGAACTCGAACCGGTTACTAAGCCTTGCGAACCATTCACGTAACTTGTCTTGCGACAGGTTGTCTTCCCTCTAGCGAACATTTTTAAAATATGTACTTGTTACCGGAGAGCTTAAATTATGAGATCTCATTTCTAAAATGAATTGCTTGCGGGTGTCATAAACTTATAAATTCCTTTGCGATTTTGCTAATGTAGGGTGTACAAACTATTATAAAAAATATCAAAATAAACAAACTACAATGAACTGATAAGAAGTGACCGGGAGAAATACACAATCTTTTGTGACTTATTTCGTTGTAAGCCTTTGAAGTCAACGTTTGTGTATCAACAAATCTATTTAAATATAAATTATTAGTTATCAATGAAAAATTAATACTAAAAAATTGCAAAATTAAATAAAAAAATGAAAAAAGTTGGTGAATTATTAACTATTTTGCTGTTCATAAGCGAAGTAAGTTTCTGGAACTTGAACTAAAATACACTTTATTAAGAATTCTATTCTTAAATTTTTTTTTAACTTAGAGTTTTGCTTCTGAGGGGAAAACAATTACTCGTGCACCTACCGCGGGAAATATGACATTGGAGCTTACGGATGTGGTAAATGAAGAAGTTCCTCCCAAGAGCTCTTTCAATCAAGAGGGAATGAGAGAAAATGGGGTACATTTTACTGAGAGAATGATATCACAAGCTTTAAGTTCGGCTGATAAAGAGCTGGTTACGGCTGCAGATACTGCGGAAAATGCCGCAAACCCGTTATCACGTGAAGTACCTCAGAGAGTACCCCAAAATTCAAGTTTTTATGAAAGTGTGTTAACGAATATGACTTTGAAGAATGTAACAAATTTAACAAAAAGCCAAGAAGAAATAAAACACAATGCGGAAAACGCCACAAAGAATTTCGTAATAGCTTTAGATAATCACTCTTCTAGTTCACTGAAAATTCAAAATTCTAATTTGACTCAGAGTGAGTTGGTACAAGTTATTCCAAAGATCTCACCAAATACAGCAGAATATTTGCTTAAAATAGAAACTTGGATTACAATAGGTACTTCTGCCACCACTGGAATTCAAATAAACCCCTTAACCAACTTGGAGGAATTACAAGAGAGTGAGTGGATTTTAAAAGAGTTTCCACATATATTAAACAGGCATCGAATAATTAGAGATTCTGCATATGAAATAGCTGCAAAACCCTTGAATACTTTGAAAGAGAGCGAGGACTTAAAGCATTTATCAAATGTACCAGAAAACAGGGAGGATAATGATGGAAATTCCTCAACATTTTTCTCTAATTCGGAGAATTTCCAAAACTCAAACTTGAGTGACAGTGTGCTGTTACAAATTGTCTTAAATGATAAACCGAATGCTGCAAACAAGCAAGAAAGAATTGAAGAAACTGTCCAAAGTTCCACTGCTGGAAATTATACAAATAAAAACTCCTTAAACAATTTAGAGGTATCAGAAAATACTAATCAATCAGAGCATGAGCTGACTATCAAGAAGTCCCTGCGTTTATCAGAAAAACCCCACGAAAGCATAGACAATGCTTATGATGATTCCAACAAATTCATTGTCATTGAAAACACTACAACTATTGGTGAGTCTTTCTTAACCGCAGAAACCTCCAACAGTTTGAATATATTCCAAAATTCCAATTTGACGGTAAGTGGGAATAATTCATCAAACAAAGAAGAAAAAGAAATAAAACATTTGGCAGAAAACTCCACCGACTCTTCGCACTCAACAACAATTACAGAGTATGAAATTATCTTAAAGCCTTCTTCTAACAGCTCGCAGTTATTCCAAAATCCCAATTTAACAGAGACTGGCTTGGTTTCGAAAGATATCCAGCATTTATCGAAGCAATCAGAAGAAAATAAAGATTCTGCTGATAATTTCACCGAGTTCTTGGTCGATAAAGTTCCAAATAATATAAACAAATATAAAATAGATACAAAATCGTTAAACAGTTTTGAGGTATCGCTAAATTCAAATTCGACTGAAAGTGATTTGGTTCGAATAGTTTTGAAGGACGTTGCAAATTTAACGGACAGAGCAGAAAACCTTTTACAATCTTCATTTGATGTTAGTCCTACTAGTACTGCTGCCGCTGGTGCTAATAAACTACCAACGAAATCTTTAGACAGGATGGAGCAATCTCTAGATTCCAATTCGTCAGAGAGGGACTCAGTTCAATTTCCTTTAACGAACGTCACAAATTTAACCAACCAACCAGATCACAACCCTTCAAATAACTTAGAGAAATCTCTAGACTCCAATTTATCTGAGAGGGGCTTGGTTCAAATATCTGCGAACAAGATTACAAATGTAACCAACCAGCCAGATCATTCATTAGAACCTTCATCGGAAGTTAATATTACTAATACTGCTGACGCTGTGAGTAAACTATCCACAAAACCTTTAAAGAGCTTAGAGGAATCACTAGACTCCAATTTATCAAAGACGGGCTTGGCTCAAATCCCTTTGAAGGAGCTTACAAATTTAACCAACACACGAGATCATTCTTTACAATCATTTGAAGTGGATACCACTAATGTTGCTGCTGTGAGTGAATTATCTGCAAAACCTTTAAACAGCTTAGAGCAATCACAGAACTCCAATTCACCAGAGGTCAAATTGATTCAAATGCCTCTGGAAGAGGTTACAGATTTAATTAACCAATCAGATCATTCTGCAGAAAATTCATTTGAAATGGATACCACAACCACCACTGCTACTGCTACTGCGGCGGAATCAACTACTAAACCCTTAATCAGCTTGGAGGAATATGCTGTTAAACAAATGAATTTCATATTAGATCACTTGCTATTGGAAACACAAGATTTTGTGGCAAATGTGCTGCAGGCCTCCATTAATTCTGCATTTCCCCGAGATAATCTAAAACGTTATGCTGAGGCATTAAATCGAGTCTTGAACCCCGTTAGCGATAGCGATTATAGCGACGAAGTTATTGAGGAAGACAAACTAACAAATCAAGATAAAATTTATGAAGAAATTGTGCGAAAATTAAATTTCCTGAAAAGTAAACCCAGCAAATATCTGCAGAAACATTTACCGCAGGAATGGATTAACGATTTCCTTGATAAAAAAGCCGAATCGGCAATATGGCTGGACAAGGCTACAGAACAAATGCATCAAGAGCTTAATGCTTATATCTCAGAGGAAGAGGATCATATTAAATATCAATACTTTAATGAGACATTTGATGATATTTCCAGAGCCACTGAGATTCATCACAAATTGGCCTTGTTGGCCGACTTGGTGAAGATTGTTAAAAATAAAAAACAAATCACATTTATGGATTTATATATGCAGACATAATTTGTTATTATTAAAATAAAATAAATTAAATTTTATATTTTCATATTTCTTCAGCTTTTAATTCTTTAAAACGAGCAAAAAGTTTCTCTCTTTGCACAATATCCTGTTCATTGTTGATCTCTTCTAGCACAGCGAAGAGTTTATGATGACGCTGTATACCTTCTTCGCTGAAACGCTCACGTAATAATGAAGCTGCCTTGGTGAATTTATTATTACATTTACGTTCCTCTATAGACAAGCGAGCCAACAATTCAAACATGCCCAACAATCCTCTTCGTAAAATTATATCTTCCTTTTCCTGTTTGGCCAAGCCAGATTTAATTGTGGCAATTAATTGTTGAAGTTCCATTAGCAAATTCTCTTTATCTTGTATACTGCCACCTTGATCTCTTAAACGTTGGGAATTAACTCTATATTGATGCAACAATTCAGCTGTATTGCCTCTATCGCCCAGCGGTATAGAGTCAAGTAATCTTTCCACAAACTCTTGGGTCATCCTAAGCATATTATCCAATTTAATATTCACTATAGCATCCACATAATTGTAGAATTGTGCAATAATATTGCGTTCATCTTCGCCATTATTAATGTCAGAAGTTGCTACAGATGATCGAACAGAGATGACCTGGTTAAGCAAACAATAATAAGACGCAATTAGTTCAATATTTTGTTGTTGTTGTTGTTGTTGTTGTTGTGATTATCTATTTTCCTACTCACTTCCAGACCGATTGTTGTTAAAATAATTAATAATATTGTTGCTGATAATTTTAAATTCATGTTCCACCAATAGTCGTTCAAATTAAACTGTCGCTTTAGACGATCACTTTATGTATTCCCATCTTGTTTTTTAATTTCTAATCTCTGTTTTTTAATTTCTAATTTAAATTTTAATCTCTTGTGGCAATGAAATCTCATGGCTGCACTCTTTTAGTTGGCTCTATTATCAAGACACTGCGTATATTATTAATTAAATATTTTTTAATGAACATAAATCAAAGAAAAATATGAGCGTAGTAGTAAGCAAAGAGAAAGAAAGATGAGATAAGAGCTTTCTATGCACTCTTCATTCAAACTAAAGGCTGTGATAGTTCCGTTCTTTGTCTTGTTACAGGCTTTGGAAATTATTTAAATAGTGGGCCAGAATGTGAATAGTATAGATATGATAGGTTTTGTTTAATCTTACTTAGATTCCATAAAAGCTTGCATACCTTAAAGCGCTACTTTAATCTATTTAGCAAGAATATGTTAAGGAGCAAAATATTTATTTGTTCGCTCCTAAAAGTATGCTTAATATAAAAGTAGTATGGGTCTTTTTGTGCTTTTTTTTAAGGGAGAAACCTAGCCTTCAGCAGTGATATAGCGGTGATATAACTCTACCATAGATCTTCAAAGACACCCAAGCTCCATAATCAACTGGAACGCCAGAAATCATATAAAGCTTAAAATGTCTTTGAGGGTAAATTACGTATAAGCCTTACGTTTAAGGTATAAGAAGTGTGTAGAACTTTTATGTAAAACATCACGAGAAACATTTTTGTGGAATATTTTAACCCGCTAACTCTTTATTGTATGGGTCTTTTTGTATCTTTCTTCAAATAAGGTGGAAGAACTCCCCCTCAGCAGAATTATAGCGGGCTGAAATGTTTCACAAAATATTTGCCATAAAATTCTCCTATAGATCTTCAAAGACACCCAAGCTCCATATTCAACTGGAACTACAAAAATCATTTAAAACTTTAAATGTGTTTTAGGGTTAATCTAACAATAAGCACTTAATATAGAAAATCTTGTAAGCCTTACGTTTAAGGTATAAGATGTGCTCAGCACTTTTAATTAAAACACCACGAGAAACATTTTTGTGGAGCATTTTAGCCCTCTAACTCTTTGTTATGTGGGTCTTTTTATCACTTTCTTAAAAAGGTATTAAAGCACGGCCTGCAATGTTCTACATACACCATGTTAGGGTATTATTTAATTCGCTTAAACTATATAAAAAAGTTTCATGCTTATTGTGAGTCTAGTTTCAATTAAGTAAGACTACTACTCTTCTCATTGTTTCATTAAATTTAGTTTTAAAAAAAAGTATAAAACGATCACAGATTAAGGATTGATTGTTGGTGGTGATAAAGAAGGGGTTGGATGCATTTACTTGTATAAGCTCGCAGTTATTACACTTTGTATTATAATATAAATTACTAGAGCAAAGCAAATTGAAATGAGATAATACAAACAATATGCTGTGTAACCCATTTTTGTTGTTACTACGATTTACTTTCACAAAATGATTATGAGGAATTACTTTAGCGCAAAGAAATCTTTAAGTAAACGTACTCATGAATTTTCATAAAAGAAAGCTTGAAACATTTTACATAAAGAACTTTTTGCTAACTAAATGAGAGTTTTAAGAAGCCTCATATGGAGTATTAAAGTACCAAAAAATATGGTGTTGTTATTTTTTCTTTACTCTTGTTTCTACACCAGCTTGATTTTATTTGTATTCCAAAATTTTAAATCTATTTGTATTTATGTATATTTTTTTTAGCTTTAGATCACCCACAAGGGGTTAACCATACCGGCTGCTTAGATAATTGCTGATATTGAGCGATATTAGACTTAAATTCACTGTCGTAAGAGTTTAATGAAATTCTACTATTTTAAAATTTTTGGTTTCAATTTAATAATCATTTTGTACAAAAATTAAGTAGAATCTTTATTACACGAAAAAGTAAAATTAAAAATACAAAATAGTTTCACGCTTCATAAACAAATAAAATTACTGTTTATGGCGCACAGTTAAATCAAAAATATTTCAGTCACTCTACATTTGGCCACTGGGTAATATAAGTTCTGCTTTTTAAAATGTTTTTTGTGATATCTTCAATGGAAATTTATTTAAAAATAAAATCAGTAATGAATTGGTTTAAGAATTGATGTTTAGACACTAAAAGGTACCTCTGCTGAGAAAATGAGCTGGATTACGAATATTGCGATTATATAATAGTTAATAATTCTTATTCAGTTTGTTTTATTATGGGCATAAGTATTTAAGGTTGAATGAGAAACAAGAGCAACGAACTAGAATATGATCTCTATATTGTATCAAATAGAGCGTAGTTACACCAACGACTTAAAAAGTATAGATTTTGAAAGGTCACTCCCGCAGCACGGATAGAAACAATAGTACAATTGTACATTTTTCTAAATTTTGGAACTCGTTGGTGCCGTAGTACAGTTTAAATTTTGTCAATATTCTCGTTTTCTTTTATCCATGATTGGAAATGAAGGACATTGATAAATGTATATTTCTTACAAAATTTCAGACATCTGAGAAAATATTTAGGGATAACTGGTTAGATTTTTTTTATATAGAAAGGAGCTTGGGCACGTAGAAAACTTTTGGAGAAAACGCAAAAAATATTCAAAAATTTATACGGAACACAAAACACATGACCCATTTTAAATTTGTGCAAAATTAATTATTATTAGATGTAGTAGTAGGGATTTTTTTTGAAAGCTTTACCCCTCGTGCTAAAGTATATTTCGTTTTTATAATAAGTGCAAAGTCAAAACCCTTTTTTTCAATCTCTGATCCATAGTCGTATTAACGAATGCAACGTAATTAGCCGAACAAGATCCAAAGCACTAATATCTTTGTATTATAGCTTATTTGTATAGTAGTTTGCCCATCGGGAACTCAATCTGGAATAAAGAGGAAGACAAGAGGCACTCCGCAGGGTGAAGTCCTTCCTGTCTCTGCTATTATGAAACCTTGTCGTAAATAAAATTCTCTTCAAACTGAATGGAAACGGAACAAAAGTAGTGGCCTATGCAGATGACGTAGCGCTCTTTATCAGAGGAAGTTATGGAATCGGCACTCCGCAAAATGAGCCAAGGAAAACGTTCTAGGAATGAAAGCTACAAAGACCGAATTGTTACTTTTTACCAAACGATACGAAATTCCGGAACTCAGATCAGCATGTTTGGGTGGTATTACTCTGGAGCTTTCGAAAGAGGCTCGGCATAATTTTGTACACTAAGCTCTCTTGGAAATGTTAGGTGGAGGATAGCACGAACAAAGCTCTATGCGTTTTCTGTGCCTTTAGCCAATCGTTGTCTTCAGTACGTGGACGGTCCCAGGTATGCACCACTGGCCTGTTAGGCTTTGTGAAAAATTATGGGTGGATCTCAGAAGCTGGAATACCAGAGATTCGTAGGAACGTGTAGGGTGTAGATAGTCCTCTGGGCACCAGAGTGTACTTGCTAGCATGCCGTCGAACTTAACATAATCTGGACTATCTACATCGTATCGTAAAGGCCTAACATTCGCGACTAAGAAATTTGAAACAATTTGAAAATATTCTAATGATCTGGCGAAAGAGTAAAGTCGAGCGCTGGCAGGAGTTTAATATTCGTAGAATATACACAAAAGACGAACGTTGCGAGGGAAGGAGGTCTACGATACTCTCCTTTTGCAGATATTGATCCTGTGCTAGCTGACCGAAAAAGGGGAGTGTGTTCTTTATAGTTACATGCTTCTGAAGGTTAAATTGTAAGGGTAATTGGGAACATGCACATAAGTTGAGCATCGTGAAGTTTGTGTCTTACATTGTAAAAAATTTATAAAAATCGAAGAGGGAGTGTGTTCCTTCATATGATATAAAGAGTTTAATTTGGATTATCCACAGTTCTACATATTGTCACGACTACTACGGCTGACTATGCCAGAAGATTCAAAGATTCTAATCTGAGTGGAGTATTCACTGAAAGACAGGGGTCTCCCACATCTCTTTGTAAAGCACGGCTATAACGTTTACTACCAAAGAATATATCCCAGCAAAAACTGTAGTAGTCGGTAGTACTCTTTTAATGGGTTACAAAGTAATGAATGATACTTATTTATCTTATAACTATACTTCAAATTGGAACTAATACTTAGTTTTTAATGAAATTAGTACGTATTTTTCTCATTATCTGCAATTAGTCTAAATTTGTTGTTTGTTATATACAAAAGGTAGACAAGCTCGTTTTGAGGCAATATGTGTTTTTATATGAAATATACTTTTTGTCGCTTAAACTTGTAATTCAACAGTAGTTGTCTTCAAATCTGAGCGAGCACAGGTTCGTATCCCAGCTAGGTAAAAAACAGTGTTAAAAAATGAAATATATATATATATATATATATATATATATATATATATATATATATATATATATATATATATATATATATATATATATATATATATATATATATATATATATATATATATATATATATATATATATATATATATATATATATATATATATATATATATATATATATATATATATATATATATATATATATATATATATATATATATATATATATATATATATATATATATATATATATATATATATATATATATATATATATATATATATATATATATATATATATATATATATATATATATATATATATAATCAGGTATGTGATGGAAATCGATTTTGAAAACGAAGCACTTTTGAAAGTCCCTTTTAACGCACTTTCATCAAATTTTTATAATTTTTGTGATACAACTCTTTTGTAATAAAGAAATATTCTTATAATCTTATATATAAAATAGCTTCGTTTTCGGAAACGATTTCCATCACATACCTGAATGTGTATAAACATTTTTTGTAAAATTTTAATTAGCTTATTTGACTGTATATTTTTTAGTTTCCAGTAAGCCAAATAATAACTAGTTAATTGTTGTGACAATGTAAATACATTTTGTAAGGAGTACCCATAATTTTTTGAACTTCTCAAACAAAAATAAGTAGTCAAATTGCCTACCAGTAAGCCAAGTTCTTGCTGGGATGGAAAAAGTCGAAGAACTTTGACCGCCGAGTGGCATTCCAACGTTTTGTTGATGTCAGAGAAACTTCATGTAACAACATTCCAACATTTAAAGTAGTCATCATTATGTAGAATTTTATGTTTTGTAATGTCATATAAAATTTTAATTTTTGAGAGGCTTTTAAATTTCGTCATTGCTGTTATTTATATCTTTTATTTAATTTTTTTTCAGCTGAACAAGGTTTATTTTTTTTTTGAGGCACATGAATTAAAGTTTGTTACGATCGCGTACAAAACTTAAAATGATGAACTTCACCTGAACCTCAAGTATAAAAACGATAGTCGTACAAAATTTTTGAACGTGTGTGAAAATGACACGTACGCATTTTAGCGTAGGATTTTTTCTCTCTTGTTTTCTTTCATATTTAATCAACAATCTACTCTACACAATAAGAAAAGAGATCTATCTGTAAATGAACTAATGTACGCATAAGTTAAGAAAAAAATAAAACTGTTATTAAATAACAATATACTCGTACATTATTTCTACAAGCCAGAGTTAGCGTTGTAATTTCAAGCTTAAATTGAATTTATACTATAATTTTGATCGTAAAATTTATTTTATTATAAACATGATTTTTGCAAAGTTATGATTAATAACACTGAACAACATGAAAAAAATAACATGGTTCTAATGACAGATTCTGGCAGAGGGCACAAAAAATATAAACCTGTGTCGGCTTTTTCTAAGTTCACATATCAAATTCATTTTAGGGAGAGTTAAAGTCACCCTCCCCCTTTTGCACATTCTTTTAGTTATTCGGCACTGGAAATCTTGTAAGCTTTACGTTGTATGGGTCTTTTTGGCCCTTTCTTAAAATAGGGGGGACAAATTCCCCTTCAGTGGCGATATACCGGCCTGAAATGTACTACAAAAATATTTGGCATAAAATTCTACTATAGGACTTTAAAGACGCCCAAGCTCCAGCAGGCTCAGCTTGAACGACAGAAAGCATATAAAATTTAAAATGTGTTTAAGTGCTCATTTCGTATTTTGCCCCGATTTTAAGAAAGTGGTAAAAAGACTCATTCAACCCACACAAGCCCAAAATTTTGGGGATTTTGGTGCCACACGGAATGTAATATAATTTATAATTGTTGAATAAATACTCGTATCGAATTTCGAAGGATTTGTTTTCTTGGGTGGAAGATGGATCACATCCGTCCAGTGGGAGGCAGATTACATCAGCTAAGTCTGTTTAGTTTCATTTCAGGTATGTAAAAGGTTAAAACTTGTAGAGATGTACGTGTGAGTAGAGAGCCATAGAAGCAGAGCAGACGTGTTAGCAGAGGCAGCCGCAGTGATGAAGCAGCAGAGACAACTTTAAGTACAGTTTCCCAGTGGTAAGTGAAACTAAGTACCTAGATAATAATCAATGATCTCAGGATGACGATCTAAGCGAGCAACATAAGTACTTAGATTGTAATGTATGCCTTATATATACAAAGTAAAATATTGTGGCCCGGATCACATCCCAAGTTTCTAAGAAAATAAAGAGATAGGAGTTAGAGGGTAGGAGTGGCTAGGAACACGGCGCGTCCATCACGGAAAACTCCGTCCACTGATAACGTGAAGTTTACAAGTATTTATAAAGATTTGAAAAGTGAAAATAAAAGTTTGTACACAATGAAAAACGAAAAAAAAACACAAACTTCAGTGTGTGTAATTTGTGCAAGAACCATGAGCAATCTGAGCTATCCCAGCTTCAAACCTGGAGTAACCGAAAGTTCATAACAATTAAATTGTGTTTTTTTAAACAAACACAACCCGTGAAGTGATTAGCTTGTCTGCGGAAAACACCCACAAATAACTAATCACAACACCCACCCTGGGTGTTTTCCGCAGACAAGCTAATCACTTCGCGGGTTGTGTTTGTTAAAAAAAAAATTGTAACAGAGGAGGTATACGGCGGGAATCGAACCCAACACCTGTGGACTGACAGAATAGTATCGCTACCACTTAGCCACAGGCGCCCCAAACAAAGAGTTAGAGGGTTGAAATGTTCCACAAAATTTTTCCTCGTGGTGTTTGAGATAAAAATGATACCTTAAACGCAAGGCTCACAAGATTTCTTCCGCCGAATCACTATAACTATGTACAAAAGGTGATGAAATTTCCCCTAAAACCAGTCCCTGATATAAACTTTTAAAACGCCGACACAGGTATATATTTTTTTGTGCGCTGTATCACAATCAGTCCTTTGGACCTTGTTATTTAAAGAAAAAATTATTTTGTTGTACAGTGTAATGGTAAGATTGTTGTTGCCGCTGTGTCCACGAGTGTGTAGTGTGAAAACTAATATTTTTAAATTCAATAAAAACATTTTTATAAAGTTTCATTTTGAGTGAAATCGTTACATATATTATTTTTTCCAAATATGTGGGTACCAGATAATGATCACAGCATCCATATTTTGTTCTATGTTTGTAGTTGAATTTCATTTTAGTTCTATTACAATTTCAGTTCAGCTCTTTTTAAATCGCTTTGAATTTTATACCAGTTTCTGCTTATCATCATCAGCTGTTAAGTTTTCGTTTGTTGCATTTTCCTACCGAAAACTCTGCTCATGCGTAATTCCTTTCATTCCCTGCTCAAGAAATTTTAAACATTGTAGAGTGCTAACATGCCACTTGAGTAAATAAATATTTGTAGGAGTTTCAGTTCCCTGTCGAAAACGTAGTTAACTTTAAATTAACTTTAAGCTAACTATTTCGCAACTAGCTCTGACTGACACTTGGATTACTTTCCAATGAAAACAGCTGACTATTTTAACATTGCGATGTCCTACTCTGCACTACTTTTCAACTAGCTTAAAGTTGACTTTCTTTAAGTCACCTGGTAGTTAGTATATTTACAAAAAGATGTTACTGGGGCTCGAACTATGTCTGTATCACACATTTTATAGTCAACGCGCTGACCACCCAGCTAAGGTACCATTTGAAATAATAACAACAAACAGTTAATATAAACTTGAAATGAGTTTCACAATAGCTGAGAGTAAAGTTGTTGGCTCTCACCAAATCCGATTATGTACTCAACTTAAGAATTGATTTTCGGGATTACATTATACTTAGTTAGCTTTTAGTTGGTCTAAGAGAACTTAACTTTAAGTTGATTATATTTGTAGTCGACTAGTGATTTTGTGACAGGGTTGTTTCGTATTTTCGTGCATTTTATGGTTTGTAATTGTTAATGTTTTAAAACAAATTTATCTATAATTTTAGATCACCTCCTGACCTTGAACATGCCACAACATGTTAGTCAAATGAACATTTGCCACAACGATATTTTTTTTAAATCTGCCTTTTAAGCGATATGAGGTGTGGCTTGTGGGTTTTTTCTTGTTTGGAATCTTTCTCTTTCAAAGAAGAAGCCACAAAATTGTTTGGTTGCTGCTGTTGCTGTTGCTGATGGTGATGATTCTTTTTTGTGTATTTTATGATGGATATAAACAAATTATGAAATAATTTCATTTCAACAAATCAAATTTTTTTAAAGCTTAAATAACATGTTTGTTAAAATTATAACTTATTTTTCAGTGCCTGTTGCGTGTGTTGGAACCTGTCTGTTTGTCTGTCCGTCTGTCTGCCTTGTGACATGTCAATCATTTCATATGCCGCATGGTGAATCACTCTCGGTCCCCGCTCTCTATACATAGAGACAGACGCTTTAAAAGGTTTTATGGCATATTCGCTTAAAATGTTTTATTATTGTTGTAGATTTTCAAAATAAATCTAATAATCGTAGTCATAAAAAATATGTTTCTTGGCTTGAGTTGTTTCTTTTTTTTTCAAAAATATTTATGATTATTATTTCAGATTTAATTTTAATTAAATTCTCGCGAAAAGAAATAGCAACAATACAAAAAACAAACATAATTAAAATTTAAATTCCTTGAATTTGAAATAAAATCTCATACTGGCAATCGGCAAAATAAAAATATTTGAAATGCAGTAGCATTTCATTTTGAAGCCATTAAAATATGACGTCTGCTTGATTAAATCTAAATCTGTAAAAATGTTTTAACAAACCAAACAAACAATAAATGGCAATTTGTTCGCATCTAACTCAAGGTTAATTATTTCAACAACAATTTAGTTTTGGGATTTTTTTTTCGATTCAATCGTTTTTTTGTTCTATGATTGCATTTGGATGTGTGAGCCATGAATGAAAGAAGAATGTCTGCCTAATTTGATTTTCAAACTTTTTAGAATCTTCCATTAAAATATGTGTGTGTGTGTGAGAGTTTACATATCGGTCTTAACCTAAAAAATCCAACATTTTTGCTTCTCTTCGTATTCACTCACATTCCTAATAAATTGGAATTTTTGTAGTTCTTGATTCAATTTTAATTTAAGACTTGCGGTTTTATTGTTTTTTTTTAAACTTAATTGTTGTTGTCTAGTTAAATTCTTGTATAGAAAATGTATAAATCAGTTTTTGTTTCTCGTTTTTTTTCGTGGTTGCAAGAGTCTTAATCTACAAGCAGCCAACTGATTTCATTTAAAGTTTCTTGGAGTTTTAAAATTTTTACTATTTGGTACCGAAATATTCGGAATAGAAAAACTTTGTGTAAGTTAAAATTTTTATAGCAAAAACTATATATAAAATTTTGAAATTAAATGAGAGTTTAGCAATTAATGATTTCAAGCAGTTCAATCAGCAATTTCAAAAAGGATACATATTTGGAAAATAGATAAAAGAAAATATGTTCTAAAGATTTAAATCACAACATGTCTAAAACATTGGTAGGAACAGCATTATTTTATGTTCTAAGCACCATATAGAATAGCTCTACAAGGAATATGTTTTGTCGTCCTGTTTGGATATAAAACATGCATTTAATTAAACTGAATTTATCGTCGGCAGTCGGCGCTCTATGTGAAATTGGGCCGATCCCTTTAATTATATTTTAATAATAAATTTTTAATAATGAAAATGTTAGCATGGCTTAACAAGTTGACGTCAGAAAATGCTCTTTCAGGAAGAACTGCTAGTATCGTACCATTAATATGAAAGATTCTTCGTAATGAGAATAAAAATATTTAATTTATAAACAGTTTCGAGCGCTGATGGATGTAGAAATTACTCAGTTGAGTATGTTTTTTCCGATGGGGTTTGTTTGAATTTGGAACGATTTTCCGTCATCCCACGTCAAATTTGGTTGATAAACAGATCGAATTCGGCTATGTACTATATTCAGTGTTCTCTTGAATTTTAAAGAGACCGCCTGTCCTTAATCTAATCCAAACACAGGATTTCTGCTACAATTTAGAAATGACTAAGACGTTTTTTGTATGGACACATAGAAACGACGGAAATAAATCCATTTATATTCAGAATTCAACTACTTTTGTATACATTTTGTATACCTTTTGAGATTAAGCATAATCTTGCCAGCTAAATCAATTTCGGCCTGAGAAAAATAATCCGGATCATCACATATACATAAGTACTACTACTTCCTGAAAACGAATGTCAATGTTCCGATACACCAAAAGTGTAAAGGAACCCTATTGTTTTCGCTACGCTGTCCGTCCGTTAAAGGGTGTTCTAAAGCGAACAACGAATAATGTTGAAATACTAATGTAATGTTTTCTCGGGAACCGTAAGAGCTACGGACCTGAAATTTTCACAGAATATGTAAAACTTTAACCGCTACAACAATAAATATATGACAGCTAAAAATTAAAGGGTGTTCTAAGGCGAGCAACGAAAAATGTTGAAATACTAATATAATATGCAGATACTTATATATAGACACTTTAAATTTTTAAAGTTCGTGTTAATTGGTGTAGTCTGTAGAATAGACTACACCAATTAACACCGATATTTAAAACAATAAAAATTAAAGGGTGTTCTATCAGTCAATGTAATTTTACTATGTAATTTAGACAATCTGCTCTATCTTCGGAACCGTAAGAGCTACGGACCTTAAATTTTCACAGAATATGTAAAACTTCGGCCGCTACAACAACAAATATATGACAGTTAAAAATTAAAGGGTGTTCTAAAGCGAGCAACGCAACATGTTGAAATACTAATGTAATATACAGACGCTTATATATAGACACTTTAAATTTTCAAATTAAGTGCTAATTGGTGTAGTCTGTAGAATAGATATTTAAAATAATAAAAATTAAAGGGTATTCTATTAGTTATTGTAATTTTGACTATGTAATTGAGACAATATGTTGTATCTTGGAAACCGTAAGATGTAAAATCTTGAAATTTTAAAACACGCTAAAACTAAAAAAATTCAAAATTAAAAAAATTTCAAAACGAAAAAAACGATAAAATGAAAAAAGCGCTTAAATGAAAAAAGCGCCAAAATTAAAAAAATCGCTAAAACGCAATATATCACCAAAATTAAAAAGATCGCCAAAAAAACTAAAAAAACGTCAAAAATCGAAAAAGTCTCGTTTTGAAGACTAAATAAATCACCAAAAAAGGAAAAAATCGCCAAAAAATTAAAAAATCGCAAAAACGAAAAAAAATGCAAAAGCCAAAAAACGAATCGCCAAAACGAAAAAAGTTTCAAAACAAAAAAAAATGCTAAAACTAAAAAACCACAAAAAAACCAAAAAATCCCCAAAAACGAAAAAAGCGCCAAAACTGAAAAAATCGCCACAACTAAAATAAATCGCTAAAACTAAAAATATCGTCAGAAAGTGAAAACGTTAAATAAATGCCATAACCAAAAAATCGCCAAAACTAACAAATCAGCAAAAAACAAAAAAATTGCAAAAAACGAAAAATCACAAAAAAAAAAAAATAAAAAAAAATTCACGACAAGCGCCAAAACAAAAAAGAACCCAAAAAAAACAACGAAAAATACTTAAAAAAATAAAAAACTAAAATTAAACAAGAAAGCACAACGAAAAAAACTGCCAAAATGACAAACGGGGCAAAAACAAAAAGGGATATACATATGTGTATTCGTACGGAACCCTTCGTGTGCGAGCCAAAGTCGCACTTTACTTAATTTATTGTTAACTGTTAAGTTCTTTATTCACATAAAAATTTGTATTACAAACGAATCTTTATGTACATATTTTGTATAATTTTGTATAAGAAAATAAAACAAAATTTAGTACAATCGGACTGAAAAAAGTACACTTTTTCTTGAAAATTAGTACAATTTGTAAAATCTCATTTTGCATCCCTGCCATAAGCACATTACCGAATTTTCCAATTCTTCTCACAACAAAGTCGTCGACATAAATGAGCTTGTGCTAAAAAAACATTTCTTTCAAATATATTTTTTTATGAATATAGACTTCTGACTTATATCTTTTGAAGAAACATTCCCATGCTCTTTAATTGTAAACAAACAATTTTACATTGGCCTAAAGGACTACAAGACAAGGCTTTGCCAGAAAGGGTTAGAAATAATTTCACTGAATTTTGTTACTTGTGTGATTACCAGGGAAACCGCAAATATGCAATTGCATGTTTTTTCCTGTGCAATGTATGTATGCAAGCACAAATAACATATTTATATCTTTCAGAACTTTTTATGAATTTTGGACACGATTTTTTAGTGCATATTTTTGCATATTTTACCATTTACAGCATGTTTTTACACTTAGTTGCATATTTTGGGCATTTTGTCTATATTTTGTGGGATATTTGGATGTTTTCCTGCATATTTTGGTTTTTTAAATTTTAATATGAATATTTTGAAAAAAAGTCAGTTTTGGCATCGAAAATTTTAAAAATTTTCCACATTAAAAAAATGTTTCTTTTTCGATTTTAAATTTACTCTAATGTATTTTTCCCCAATTTATTAAAAATATTCCACATTCCACTGATTTATTACCAGTTTATTTACAGCTTTAAAAATATTCAATTATGTAGTTTTGAGGATTTTTGGAGCAATTTAAATTTTGTCGAGATTGTTCTCTTATTTGCACTTCATAGAAAAATAGCAGGGCGAGAATAGTCGCGTTTGCGAATATTTAAGCCATTTAAGCCATTTATGCGATTTCGCTGCTTTGTTTCTAATAGGAACTACAAAATATATGTCTTGATGTCTTGGTGTCCAACATTTTTTATTCGGACAGATGAAAGGCCAGGCTGTTATAAAGAACCAGAATATATAGGACGTCATTTCCACGTTGGAAAGGAAATAATGACGATAAAAAATGAAAATATAGTACTTTTCGCTCATAGTCAGAACCTTTAGTTGCACGCAAATTGTGGACTATATCGCTGATGTGACTAAAAGCCTGATTTTCATATATGCTATTTGGAAGCATATAACCAAATTTGCATACAAAAGTTAATAACAAGGTATTTGTTAAATGGTTTGCGGCTTCAATAACTAAACAACTTATTATATTTTTCGATTGTGACTATAACGCAAATTGTATGTATGAATTTCTCTCTTTGTGAACCGAAGATAAATGGCATATATGCCAAATGTGCTTATATCGCCAATTGGACTATAACGTGAATATTTTCTATGAAATTTGGTAATGTAAGCAATAAATACAGATAAAATGGACTAAATCGATAATGTGACTATAAACGGTAGTGACTATAAACGAAGAAGTACTGCAGTACTACAGAGTAAAGATTGACGGCATAGCCGGGCTTTGGACGGGATTAATTGTTTTTTTCTCTGGGTATGTCGACTAGTGCCCAGCAAAAACTTTTCTTACTGCTAGGCAAAAAAGTATATGAGGATTTAAGTTTTAACTACTTACAATTTGACTCGATAACTAGTTATTTTTGTTTGAGAAACCCAAAAAATAAGGGATACCCCTTACAAATGTATTTACATTGTCACAGCAATTAACTAGTTATTATTTGGCTTACTTGAAGCTAAAAAATAAGTAGTCAAATAAACAAATTAAAGTAAAAAAAAAATTATACATATTACGTTTTATTTATATTTTGTAAATTTTATTTTATTTTATTATTTGACCCAGCTGGGATACAAATTGTTGTTACTTTCAGATAATGATAAAAATACTTAATAAATTTATTAAAAACTAAGTAGTTGTTCTAATTTGAAGCATAGTAATAAGACAAACAAGTACCACTCATTACTTTGTAACCAATTAATAAAGTACTACCGATTACAAAAATGACAAAAGTTTTTGCTAGGTGGCTTCGCAAAGTTCAGATTTTTGACTAGGCAGAAAAACTTTACTCTGCGAACGCACTATTTGACATTCCCATGGACATTATTTCCTTTTTGAAGTGGCAATCATGTCCGTGGATGTTATCTTCTTGAACATTATTGCATGCCAACAATATATGTAAATAATTCGTGGTATCAGAAATAAATACATTTTATAAACGAAATGATCAAGTTTTAAGAGCATATTTTTTCACATTTTGGCAGCTTATTTTTAAGTTTTTAGTGCATATTTAATGCGCATAAAACATAGTTTTTAGGGCATATTTCCGGTTTTCCTGGTGATTACCATGGGAAATAAATGTGTGTTGAAGCTCAGTTTTTTGTTTCATATTCTCATGCGTTTTCTACAAATTTTAATTTATTGGCAAACTAAAATGAAATAGAGTTTTGTGAAATATTAAAAAAATTTATCCAAAATATGCCTTTAAGCGCCTTTTTGCTGAAACAAAATACATTGTTTGCTTAGAATAGATTGTCTCTTTTAGTCGCTGATCTTTGTCAATAATTTTTAGATTTATGGAGCATCAAGTTTAACCTTTGATGTGGTTCTTTCCTGATTTCTTTTTTTAAAGTTGGTAGCCAACAAATAATGAAAGATTTGTATGTTTGCGTAATGTAAATCCTTGATTTATTAATAATTTGCGGTCCATTTGATGAAGGCGCTACAAAAGAATGTCAGTTTTCCATCAACAAAAAAAAAAGGAAAAGAGTCGGTATAGAAACACTTTTTAGAAATCCTTTGTTTTAAAACCGTGGGAAACAGTTAAAAAGCTTTTAATATTTTTCACATGTTTCTTTGTGTTGAATATGTTTTATTTTTTATATTTTGCCTGGTATTTTTTATTTTTTTTTTAAACGATTTGAATGAAAAAAAAAATAAAATAAAAAATAAAAAGTGCAGCGTCAATGTGTATTAAAACATTTTCTTAATGGAACGTTAATGTTACAAAATCGAAAAATTACCGAAAGATCGCAATATCATCAGAATGAGATTATAAAAAAAGTAACAATAATAATTATAAAAACTCTTAGTCTGTGTTGTTAAGCTGTTGGTGATACACTTTCATTTGGCCATAAATTGCAAAATTAAACGAAGAAGAAGAAGTAGAAGAAAAACAAAAAAAAAAAAAATAACTGAAATACTTTTTATCTAAAACACATTTTAACGCTGATAAGCGCCACATTTAACACAATATTCAGCTTTGTATCCAACAGTCAGACAGACGGACGGTCACAGAGGCAAGCAAATGGATCGATGGAAAGACGAACGGATGGACGGACGAGCAGTAAAGATATAGAGTTGAATTGTGTGTTGAAAGGAATATCATGGTCATTATATTCATTTATTTTTTAATTTTAAATGCATACCAGCGATAAATTTATAAGCGATCAATTATCGATCGCTTAAAAGAGAGAAAAGTTGATTTTTCTATACTTTAATGTTATTTTTTTGCCATCTTCACCACCCTGAACAGCAAGATCAATAAATATTTAAATGATTTTGATGATAATCATGATGATGGTGCAGAGATGATGCTGTTATTTCTGATCATCATTATCGCCATTGTCGTCATTGCGTGTTTTTTGTAATCTAAAGCTAAAAAGAACTAAAGTAAGATGATTCATCTTTTTACAAATGCTTGAAAGAGTTTCCTGGCCTGATCACTTTACGATCAATTCATTCTTAATTGTTTGCCATTCTTGGTTGGTTTAAGCTATTTTCTTGCAATCTTTAACATTTCAATTCTTATCAATTTTATTGACTTAAATGTTGTTTAAATTAACACTGAAAGAAAATTTCAAGTAATTGCATTCATACACAATGTGTTTCTCTCAGTTTTGCTGGCTCTTGATTTGTGATTGCTTGTCGTTTTTTTTCTTTAGTGTATTTAACTTCTACACTCTAAAACACTTTTGTTGAAAATTAGGTCGATAGTAGTAGGCAACACTGAACAAAAAAAAAATGTTTACTTAAACAAATAAAAAATTTGCTACCTGCAGCATCGAACCGCGACCTCTTGGCTGATAGTCTATCGTATCTACCTTTAAGCCATAGGCATATTATACTTTCTCTGTCATTTTATCCTCTTGAACTAAATATGTATGTTTAATTTGTGAAGTCAAATTAGACAAATTGTTTTTTTTTATTGCAAATACCTACAAAATCGATGCAATTTTAGACAACGAGAAATTTTCAACACAAATTTATACAATATATGACCCTAAATTCTAAGTAATGTTTTAGAGTGTAAATAGTTGTACTACTACTCACTACTTGCTGTTTGCTTAGTTTATAAAGCTGTTAACACAAAAAAGTATTTATCTTTTTGCGAATCTTTATTTGAAATTCTTTATCGGTTCGTTTTTTTGTTTAACATTGAGACTGAAAGGAAAGAGATGATTCTGGTATTAAGAAAAAAGTAGGAATGTTTTGCATTAAAATTTTTAAACCCAATTAAAATGCATTTTGTTTGTTGCATTATCATATTTTTGCATCACCATATCTTGACCAAAATGCTAAAGAACTAAATTGAAAACTTAAACTGATAATAAACAATGTTTTCCTTATTTATGGCAGCCAATTGAAGTTTTTTTTACTTTCATAAAATTATTTAAATATTTTTGAAAGCACAAAAACAAAAATTCCAAAAACACATTGAGTGCGATTAGCGAAAGAGCGGGTTTCGTTTAATATCCCTTTTTTGTAGAGAAGTAACACACTCATGCACTTAATGCATACCAGTAAATTAATTAATATGTTACCCTCTTTGGGAAAGGGATAGAGTAGAGAGAACAGATGGTGAAGAGAGATAAAGGTAGAAAGCTTAATTCTTTTACAACTCTGAATATTGCGCGCTATGTTAATTTTTACACCAGTAATTGCAGCGCCTCTGTTGTTAAGTAGACACATTAACTTTCTTAAGCTTTTATTTGTAGCCATTTTATTAATTGTTTTACTTCGTCGATGATTTTTGCTAACATTTCCGACGAAGGCGCGCGCTGTGATGTACACTAGCATAGAACAATATCAATAGCTGCCAGAACTGCTTTGCTATCCCTTCCTTCACCACTGAAACAGTTCAACAACAACTAATTCACACAACACCACCAGGGATTGAACCCTGCATCACTGCTTTGTTGTGCACGCGCTAACTACATCAGCCAACAGCACCCTTTAACATGTGTGTGATCCTACACTTCAAGTAACACAGAGAATATTTTGGAGGATGCCTTCCCAGAGCGTGTAATCTCGAGTTTGGGTGCCGTTGTGGCGGATTGCTAGCGGTGCTATCCTATCAGTCCAGAGGTTGTTTGTTCGATTCTTTCCATAGTTTTTCCCCAGCAAGCTAAATCGTTCTTCAAAAAAATAAAAAAAAGCTCTCTGATTTGGCTTGGCCACTTAAGGCAGATCTCCTAATTTCCACATTCGAGCCGAAATTGAAATCGTGCCACTATATGCTCAAAAGTGGTGACGGTACATTTTGTGTTGTACTTTGATTTGGTGGTACAGTTTAGTGTTTGCATAGTTTTCGTTCAGAGAACTATGGCATCCTTGGGAACGGGACTGCGGACGGATGTGCAAGGATCCGTAAAAATTTGTATATATCCGATTTACAACTGAGTAAAAAAGTCAGTTTTCAAATGAACAAAAAAGCGCTTTGGAACATGGTTAAGGAGTGGGCTATGAAGGAGACACGCAACGCAAGCAGCTCAAAAGATATCCGGAACTCATAGAAAATCACTTAAAAAATATAGCAAAGTCGCAAACATTCTTAGCGGATGTCATCACAAGAGAGTGCTCGATTAATTTGGGTTACTGTAGGAGCTGTTTAGAATAGAGTCTTATTCCATTCCATATCTTTACGCCAAATGAGAGAATTGTCCAATCATATGCGCACGTAGAAGAGTATAGTTGACAACACCATGGGGTGTGCTTGTGCCAGTTATATCGTTAATTAGCTTGGAGTGATCGAGCGTGTCAATAAAAGCTTTGTCCAAATCTCAAAATGAGACGAATGTGCATCGACACGCCTAGCTATTAAATTCAAAGCTGTCGCGCTTCCTGAAGTCGTGTCCATCCACCAACACGAGCGGCAGTATATTTTCAGGTAGGGCAACAGTAGCACATCTGAATCATTTGCTGCGGGTGACAATGAAGAGATGGAGCGAATTTCCCCTTTAGTACCAGGTTTGTCAGGTTTTTTTATTTGGAATAAAGCCGGCGACCTTCAAAAATCTAGGTCCATGAGCTATAGAAGGCTTTTCCTTGGAGATAAAATACTCAAATTCATTAAGGGTAAATGAGGGGCTGTCGGAATCACTTTGGAAATTTTTGACTCCAGACTATTGCTCTTTTGAACATGTTCTGCAAAATTAGTTGTTCTTAAAATTGCCTGCAGAATATTATTGCGCATTTTCTTTCATCAGTATGCTGAATGTCATGACAACAAATAGTTACGAGATATTTGGAGCATTTGAAAATAGACTGACTTTTAAGAGTACACCAGAGCTTTTTCAAGTTGAATGAGTAGTTACCTAGAAATTATAATCATTTGTTGCGGCGAAGTTCATAAACGATATTATTTATCTCTCAACCGTTAACTGCACAACCCGATTTTTAGAACGGCTTACTACCACATGGCAGATTGCGCTCTTGGAACAGATGTGCCATGCTAGTTGGATAATGTGTGTGATTTACTATAACGGACTCTCTCTGCTGCGATAAAGTGTTTTGTTGCCTTAGGGATGGTAAGTTTCAGGACTTTATCACCTTTCCTTTCATAGGTGGGGAAGGGCAAACGAATGTTATAAACCCAACACTCTTGGCCTTGTGGTTTGCAAACGTGCACTTATCAGGGCCGACAAAATCGATAGGTTTCTCTACGGTAACCAGAAGGAATGTATGATCAAGAGCTGAATACTGTTGAAGATTCCTAGCGTGAACTGAGATGCTAATGACCTCTGGGAATGGGAGGGTGAGCTGGTCAAAATCCACAGGGTCAGCAAATCAAAATCCACATGAAGCATTCTTCCATACAACTGGCTCTTTTTCTTGTAGGCACTCTTGCGGTGGGGTACCCAGCTCTAGAATTACTATGGACATACAAGAGATTTATAACTTTAGTAGATATTAATAATTTTTGTGACCCTGATTGGAAGGAAGGGTATATTTCCCCTTCTCTCTCTTTATTTCTGGATGTTATTTTAAAATCTGATGACATGTGTGATCTGCTTAAGGGTCTTTGGGCCCCCTTTGACGCATTACGTTCGTTAGCCAATCGTTAGGATGACCTGCCACTCAATCACTGATATGCGCTATTACAAGCTTTTAGTCTAGACTTTCCGATTTCCATTTTTATCACTAAGGACCCCACATTTAAAATGTATCGGCCAGTCTTTCTCAGTCTAATGCAAATAAAGGCTTGACAATACCTCGACATGCATTGTGGTCTCGGTTTTGGCTAGGCGTCTCTATTAGACGATATTTGAAGTTATTGTGTACTGTTTCTTATAATCCTTAAGTCAGTGCCTCTTTCGTCTTAGCTGCTTACATATCCACGTGTCCGCATCAATTCCGAGTCGTCAGTGTCAAAGTCATTCCATTCTAGACTGAAGTTAAGAAACTAATTAATGATTCCTACCCAGGTTCCTCGTTCGTTTCAGTTCGTCACCTTTTTGCATGATCTCCATTATGTCCGTGTCTTAGTCGGAAGAACGTACAGTTAGATCTTGGCTAGCAACCAGTAAAGGTTGTCCAAAAGGATGCACGGCTTTCGAATTAGGAACTTCCTTCTTTCCTGCATAGTCGTGATCTCAATCGTCAGTTACCAACTGAAGTTAAATGTGCTGCACATCGTTACTTGCTCCTAAGTCGTATTACTTGTTACACGACCTGCTCAGTCAGCATTACTGGATATTAATAAACCAAACAGGACCCTGATATCATCTCCCACCACGAGGAAGTAAAGAATCACTGCTCACAGCATATCCATTTGCATACTATAATATTATAAACCCAACGTTTTTAAATGTTCTGCTGAGTATCTACCAGCTTAAAGCCCCTCATAATGTACAACAAATAATGGCATTAAACTTTGCTCAAATTCGTTCTTTCCTTAACAGAAAACTTCTCGCTTACGAATGGGCTCCATGTGATTATGTTTTTTTCTTCCACTACCTACAGGAGATAAGATACGAATGATCCTCATGAGCGGTTGAGTCATAAATCCGGGTCCTTTGAACATAGTATATCTCGTCAGGCTGATCACCTAACTTTATAATGTGGAAAGGAAGTAGGCAATTTGTGATCGTAATTTAGAAACATTTAGTAGTTTCTTCAAATTAAAAGTCAGAAGAGATACAACTTCGTTTTATTTTAGAAGACCAACAAATTTTGGAGAACGAAACCCATTGTTTATTCGTTAAAGTTTCCCAAAGACTTTTCCTTAATGGCTTCGAATACCGAATTTTTATTCCTTTTTTTCTGCGAAGGTTTGATTGTACAAAGTTCATTATTTTATACCGCCAGTTGCCTCAACGATAATTGTTAAAATAAAAGTTATTTTTAAAAATTTTAGATTGCTTCTAAGGAAAAAAAACTTTCATTTACATGTTATTGTTAGCTCCAAACTACTTGCTAATAAGACTTCAAATAGCTTGCCTTCATACAAGTTATTGTATTGTTTTGAAAGGCGGAGTAAAAACTTTTTTGCCACCATCTTGCGTAAAAGTAACAACATTCCTTGTGAGCCCCTTGAATTGTGCGTTATATTTTTATTAAAAAAAAAAAAAAAAAAATAGAAGTATATTGGAGGATCCAAGTGCTTTTGTGCGAGCATGTTTTTCCTATCCTTCAGATCTTAACCAGTAGTACACATTCAAGTGCCTCCTATTTATATTGCAAGTATTTGCTAACATGGGGCCAATAATATGTAACTTCAAAGCTTTGTTAACTTCACGCTACACATTTTCCATTTCATATACTCAAGTGTGCTGCCGTTCAAGGAGAAGCGTAAATGCCCGCGGACATTCAAAATTCCTTGAATGAAAAATGAATGTGAGCTAAGAAAATAGTTAAGTGAGTGCGAAACTTTCTCTTCAGAAAAAGTATTTTCCTCTTCTGTTTCGTTTTCTATTTTTCCTTTGGACCTTTTTTCTTCTAATTACAAAAGAAATGCATACCTTTGTTTGTGTGTGCTTGTATTCCTAAGTGAAAATATAAAGTATTGCATACTTCAAGATACAAATAAATGTGTAAGAATCATTGCACACTTTTGGGGGATGTAGTGCTAGTAGTTGTTGTATAGAATAGATAAATTTCTATTTTTTAATAAGCTTCTTTTTCGCTTGAGAGGGCTCATGTTATATTTAGTATTGTTCTAAATTAACAAAATACAAAAATGGAATGACCTCAAAGTAAAAACACACCTACGAAATCACAGTGCTGCGTAGAATGGTCGTATTATAAAGATCTAGAGGTAAATGTGTAGTTTGAAAAACATGCACAATTTGTCATTCAATTAGGAGGCATATTATTAAAACCTGTAAGCATCATTTGCATTTCATACACAAGTACATGTACACACTTTTACAACGCACAGCCGTAGAACCGTGTGTGCACCATGAATGTGTAGCCACCATTGAAACACAAGAAGAAAACTCGTAAATGCAAAATAAAAACGCCTTTTCTTTTTTTTTAGCTGAGTAGGGAGGCTGTGCTGCCAGAAATAAATCATGCTTTTGCTTGTCAACTAAGTGCACCATGTAATGTTAAGCTAATTTATATACTCCTCTTAAAACAAAACATTCAACCAACCCATCGAATATATAATTTGTATCCTTAACTATACAAGTATCATCCAAACAGTGCGTGCGCTTGTATTGGAATTTGAAAAAGTGTGCGTGTGTGTGTAAAGCTCATTATGCATTGTCAATTATGAATTGCAATGGCGTCAACATCTACATAAATATGTACATACGTTGCTGATGATGCTGCAACATCTAGTGCATTGTAGTTAAGTTTTTAATACAGTTCTTAACATTATTTTACTTGTTCATTCGTTGTTGACGTCTTAAGATGTCAACAAGCGAGAAAATTATGTTGACAACAATAATGATAACAACTGAAGGAGTATTTTTTATTTGTCGTTTTTTGTGTGTGTGTGTGCAATTTTATATAACAGTTACAAATATTGACATCATCTCAAGCAGTAGCATTTTCATCTGGCACCATCATCGTCAATTACTCAATGCAAATTCTGTGTGACTGTTGTATCATATACTGCAGTAGGTGCTATCAAGAATGGATGCCATCAGGCTTTTTATATACTTAGAGTAGCTACAGCAGTAGGTAGTGCTTGATAGTTAATAAGAATGTGTGCACTGGTGATGATGAACGATTTTCTTCTGGGAAGGGACCACCCTTGTGAGCATATTAATATGCGTAGTTTAGTAAAATGACTGACTGAATAAAAATGCATCTCATTAGTAGCGTAGAATCCTAAAAAGTATGCTGTACATTTTGTGCATTCAAAATATGTATGTCTGAATAGGCACTCCATCTTATCTTCTCTTACTTACATATTAATATTTATGAATAAAGTCCTTAAGTTTTTTCCAAGTAGCTTTTAAGAAGGATGTGGTGATCCTTCTTAAAACTTATCCATGAAAAGTTAATGTAAGTTAACTTTTTTTTGTGGTTACTAACTTAAGCTACTGCATATTTAAGAAGAAAGTTTTTAAATAATTCTTTAGCTTAAATTTAAGTTTTTTATATTAACTATTTAAATGCGCTGCACTAAAAGCTCTGGGAGTCGCTGCAGATCATGCAGAAACGTGAGCAGCTCAGAGGAATCGGAAGTATCGTATTTCTGTCGTGGAGATACTAAATCAGCTCGACAGATTGACGAACGAAAGCATAACTTTGAAAGTGAAAAAACCGATCGTGGAGACTCTGAACAAGTTCCCGGGAGAAAGGAGGACAATCGTCGTGCATCATAATACAAAATCTTCAGAGCTGGTTACCCAAAACTTAAAGGTGATAGAAAACCATTTCACCAGTGCGGAAGCGATTCGGAGCTGATGCGGACTACGTATAAGCGTGAGAAGATGCAACGATAATAGAAACGGAAGTAAGGATCTTAAGCCTAAATCTAAAGCAATGTAAAGATCGAAAGGCTGTCGAACATATGTGATACAGATTGACGGTCTGGGAGCAAAACCTTAGGAAAGGAAGAACCAGTTTTGGGGCTTAAAGTTATTAACTCCGGAGGATTAGAACTGGTACAACTTCGACAGGGTGCCCCTGTTGCTGAGTGGTAGCGATGCTGGCCTGTCAGTCTAGAGATCGTGGGTACGATTCCCGCCATAGACGCTGGGTGTTTTCCGCAGACAAGCTAACCGCTTCGCGGGCTGTGTTTGTTAAAAAAAAACAGAACAAAAAAAAAATAATAAAAAATAAAACAAAGAAAGAAAGCCTCGTACAGACTCCGTGTAACTTAGTGTGAAAACCTTTCAAGTGAATATCCGAAACATATCGATAGGGAAAGTGATCTGAGGGAGATTTATGGAATATGGAGAAGATAATCTCAGAATTAAGTCGCGAATCTCTCGCAAACATGAGCGATAAGACCAACGCGATGATTGTAAAGCAACTTTACAGATTAACAAGAAAACTACTTCTCCTGAAAAAGGGGGCTAATTCCGGATCGCAACTCGATACACAACTCAGAGTTGATGCCAATAACGGATAAATCTGAGAAGCTGAGTTGATACAGTAACTGCACTGAGAATTACATTCGGTTGCAATCAGCCGGAAGAAATGGACAACAACATCGTGAAAATTGGAGGAGATGGTAATCGTGCAAAGCGACTTGGACTTGATGCGCATCGTATGTAAATGTGAGAAGCTGAGATGAAAGAGAAGCTTGACTAAAGATAACATTCAACTACATGAAGATGAAAGAGATGGATAACAACGTCTTGCAGTGGGGTGGAGAAGCTAATTTATTTAGGTCGAGAATGGGTTGTGCGATAAGATTATATGAAGGAGATGTGAAATCATCCCATCAGATTGAAAGTAGGGGAGGAAGACTCTGGGAAAGAAGAACCAGTAGAAAGGTTTAAGGATAATAGCTCTGGAACTTCAGAAATACTTCAACTCCAACACCGTGAAACCTAATGGAGAACCTTAACAAATGAATATACAAAACGTACCGATAGGGTTACTGGCATAAGGATCGCCTTCTATTGAAGGGAAAAAGAATCATTAATTTGTAGGGGCGCGAAATCAGCTCCGCTGATTTATGAACGAGGGCAACTTTGGAAGTTAAAGATCCATACGCCTGCCGTTCAATCTGATTGACAAGCTTCACATCTGATTGCTAAATCGCAACGGCGATTGAAAACCAGTTAAAAATAGCTTCGGCAATAAGAAGTCGCAGTTGAAAAAGATCACGTATAAATGTGAGAAGCTGAGATGATAGTGGAACCGGAGTAAGGATGCTATTCGACTGCATGCCACTGACAGAGACAGACAACGATATCTGGTAAACTGATGGAATAAGATTACAGGAAATAGAAGCGCATCAACGATTGAAAATTAAGAACCGGTAAAGAGATTTAAGGACAATAAGAAGCTCTAATCTAGTTCAAATGCGACATCAAAGAAGCCCCGTTTGAACCCCACAAAACCTCATAGACAATCGTCATAGATAAATATCCAAAACGTACCGATAGACGAAGTATCGTATTCAATTGAAGGGAACAGAAAGATGAGGACAACGGCGGGAGATGAGACGAAAAAGTTAATCTCTAGCTAACTAACTCGTAGATCACGCGATAATATGAAGATTTGAGATGAATGAGGAGCCGACGGAATGATTGCAATGCTAACGAGGAGATATCAAACCTAGTGGTGGTCCAAAATGTAACGGTTTTTGGAAATTAGTTGAGAATTTTTCTGTGGCGATACTCGGCTTGAAGATCTGAGAGGAAAGAGTAACCGATGTCGGAATCGGAAATTAGCTCGAGAGATTGATTAGGTAGTGTGCGTCTATGGGGTGCAAGCCGTGGTAAAGAGATTTAAATGCAAGAGCTCTGGAAACTCTATGTTTTGACGTTGTTTTTGGACAAAAAGCTAAAATCGCACTGAAAATGGGTAATGGGATGGTTGGAACTAAGATCGACGACAAGCTCAGATAGTCCTCAAGAGTGCTGTTGGCTGCAGCAGTTTGTGAGTTGACTACAAACCAATGATGCCGGATTCGATCCCTGTGCCAGGCAAGTCATCAACATCATACATTTTTCTGATGTGCATTAGTGTAATGTTGTGTTAGCTGTTGTTGGACTGTTTAAGTGATGAAGGCATAGCACTGATCATTAAGCGATTGATACTGTTCTATGCTAACGTAAATCACAGCTACCTCCATCGTCGGTAATCTTAGCAAAATCGTCGGCAAAGTAAAACAACTAATAAAATGACTACAAATAAAGCTTAAGAAAGTTAATACGTCTACTTAATACCAGATTCGCCGCTATAAATTTAATATAACGCGCAACAGCATAGTTGTAAGAGAATTAATCTTTCTATCTCTATATCATTTCACTATCTGTTCTCTCGACGTTGTCCCTTTCCTAAAGAAGGTAACACGTTAATGAATTAACTGGTAGGCATTAAATGCATGAGTGTGTTACTTTTCTTAAAAATAAAAAAAGGAAAGCGATGCGCAGAGCCGCGAAATATGTTAAGATAATCGTAGAACCCTAAGCCGAATGAATGTAATAATCATAGGAACTCGAGAATTATTTCAGTGAATTAAAGGCGAGAATGAACATATTTGCGGTCCAGATTTTCAATATAAAAAGCTCAGCATAAAGCAAATTGTAGTGATTACTAGGAAATCGGTGACGTGAATGGTAGTTAATAATTATTAGTCATGAGCCAGAAATCACTAGTGATACTCAGTTATCGATCGGTAGGTCCACAGAAACGAAGCGTGTCGAAAAGGGATTCACAACAGTAGTGTATTACTGTATACAAAAATAAGAAAATTTTGGTATAAGCTTATAAATTTATTTTGTACTGTCGGGGAATTACAGATAGAATAGAATTTTCCATTTGATTTTCAGTGAAGTTTCGATAAATATTAAATAGACTACTTTAGTCCATTTGCATGAAGAAAATTACAGTTCATAGTTCATAAAAAGCCTTAGCATTCCAACAAATTTATTTAGAGATAATTTATTTATTATGGAATACTTTCCCAAGGGATCAAATTTTGACGAAAGTTTTTTCGCAGACAAAAAAAAAACTTGAATGACATGTAAAACCTCACGGTGATAAAACACGATGTCTTGAAGTAAAAGCTGAGGACTTTTGCTGAGGGCTACAATTGCTTTTCTTATCTGCTTATGTTCCAAGATTTAAATAAATAAATTTAATTAATGACAACAGTTTTATATTTGTTACAATTTATTTTGCAACTATTTTCTGTAATTAATATTTCTTTTTTCTTACAGATTAAAAACAATCTTCTAAGCGACTACAAGCCAAATCATATTAAAATTGCAGTAAATTAATAACAGCAAAATGTGATTAATATGATTCTATATAAAAAATATTAGGTAAGTGAAATTTATTTCTTTTAAAGCACATTTATTGGCCTCCTTCCTATTAGCGATGCAAATTCCATGGGCGTATTTGATTTTTTTTCATTAAACGACAATTCTGTTAGATCTTTAGTATGTAAGGCGTCATATAAGTCATGATTAATTACTTCTTTTTCTCTCGTTGCTAATGACGAAATAATTAAATGATTGATTAATTTGTCTTGCTTGGTGTTGAGTTTTCGTTAATTTTTTATTTATTTTTTGTTATCACAGTGAGAGAATAGCTAATTTCGTTCATTTGCTTATGGCCTGGCTAACAATCAATTAAAAGATAAAAAACACCTTTTTTATTTAAATAAAAAAGCCGTTACAAGAAAAAAAGTCGTGACGATGACAATGAGGTGGCTGATGGCTGTTACTAGAGATGGTAGAGTGTTATTGTTTTTAGTTGCGAACGCAAACGCTGATACTCAAAATAAAAAAACTACCCGAAATTATTGCTTTAATTATTCCGTTAATTTATTTTAATGTTTTTTTAATGAGTAATTTTTAAGGAAATACTTCTAAACTATGAACTTCCAAAATGTCTGGAAATACAGAAAGAAATAAATGTCTCTAAAGGAATTCAATGAAATAGTAAATATTTTTTCTAAAAACAGACCTACAAACAAATTTGTAAATAAAGACAAAAATATCTCAACAATTTCATTGAAAAAAACATGTTTTTTTTCAGTGAACAAATAGTTTAAATCTATAAAACAATTTGTCTAAAAATATTTACAATTGTAAACAAAACAATTTACTAAATCAAACAAAAAGATTTACTGGATTTTCTGAAAAATATTAAACAATATTTTTATATGAATTTATAAAACAGTTAGTCTAAAAATACTAGCAAATATTAAGCAAAATAGTTTACTTGATAAAAAAAAAATATTTACTGGATTTTATGTAATATAGCAAACAAAATTTTTGTCTCGGTCATCATCATCATCATTCATTAAGCATATATGAAATTTCACTTTGTTAAATATGTTCAAGTCTGAATGTTTATCTAAAGACTCTAAAAAAATATCCTGCACTGAAATAATTTCGCTTCATAAACCTAATGAAACGATGTCTAATGAAATATTTCATAATATATGTAAACATATAGGAATATTGTGAAAGAGTTTCGTTGGAATTGCTTCATTTTAATTTTTGACAAATTATATAAATTATATAATTTATAATTAAAACTCTTGAAATTAATACTCTTAAAAACTAAATTAAGTCAAAATTGTTAACTTTTTGAATGTCATAATATCAATTAAATGTATTTCATACTTTTGATAAAAAAAATTCATTGAATTTATGAAAGACCGATGAAATATATATTTTTTCATACATTCTTTCTTTCATAAAAACACATCCTTATTTAATTCAATAGTTATCTACCAAAAGCGAACAATAAATATTAATTTGAATCGAATGTGATTATTAGGCTAAGAAAGAATCAGACATGATCAATATTCCAAGGGACAGGAAAAAAACAACATTAATTTAATTTTCAATATACTAATTTTGACTATGTAATTTAAACATTTTGCTATATCTTGGAAACCGTAAAAAAAATGCTAAAACTAAAAAATTCCAAAATAAAAAACTGCCAAAACGAAAAATCTCCAAAATGAAAAAAACGCTTAAAGGAAAAAAACCAAAAGTGAAAAAATTTCTAAAAAGCAAAAAAAAAAATTACCAAAACCAAAAAGATCGAAAAAACCGAAAAAATCGACAAAACGAAAAAAATGCAAAAAAAATCGCTAAAACTAAAAATATCGTCAAAAATCGAAAAAATCGGCAAAAAGCGAAAAAAAATCACGAAAACGAAAAAAAGCAGCAAAACAAAAAAAGCACCGAAACTAAAAATCGCCAAAAACGAAAAATCACCAAAACGAAAAAAGTACAAAAAGTAAAAAAATCGCTTAAACTAAAAAAATCACCAAAAATCGAAACATCATCAAACCGCAAAAATTGGCAAAACTGAGAAAACTAAAAATATCGGCAAAAAAAGGCAAAAAAACGAAAAATCTAAAAAAAACCGAAAAAATTGTCAAAACGAATAAGGCGCCTACACTAAAAAATCGTCAAAAAACTTAAAAGATAAAAAAAATTTAATTGAATCGAAAAAGCAAAACGAAAAAGTTGCCAAAATGCAAAAAGAGCAAAAACGAAAAGGGATATACATATTCGTACGTAATCCTTCGTGTGCGAGCCAAATTCGGATTTTACTGAATTTTTCTCTTTAGTAGAAGCGCTGACTTTTAACAGTTTTCTGTTTTTAATATAGCTCAAGTGTTGCCCAAAATTATAAGTTATACTAAATCAAACAAAATTATCGTGCTTTAAGTGTTTATCGAAAAATTGGAATTTTCGAACAAAAATCGACAAATTTGACCATTTTAAGGAAATACATCAACAAAATGCCGATAAATTGGTAAATATGGCAGGGCTGGCCAGCGATATCAATAATAAAGTGATGGCGTTGACGACCACACTGTTTGGTATATCATGCCTACGCAGGAAAAAAATAAGTTTCGTTTTTGATAACAAAAATCCCTATTTATTCAATCATTTTTTTTTTCAAATTTCCTGTGATAAAGAATTCCGCTATATTGATAACAAAATCATACAAAAAAATACAAATTAAAAAAAATGTTGACATTCCTGGGATACAAACCCGGGCTTCCCGAACGTAAAGCATGCTCTCTACAGCCGAGCCATGTCTAACCGAACAGCCATAATGTGCCATAGTGAACATCGAGGCCGCATAAAACATCCCACAGGACACGGTGCTCCGTTAGTTATGGTCATGTCTGATCACACGTTATAATGAAAGATTCACGCTTCATGTAAGCGGTACCCATCTCTAGTTCTTACTGATGATGGTTGGCGGTTTGTCTACAAATATTTTCAGACAAGTTGGTTGGTTGGTTGTTTGGTTGATGGCGATGTTCATGAATTTGTTACGATTTTTTATTTAAATATTTATTTTTTTACATTTTCATTTGGCTGGTTTGTTAATAAATGAAGTACGGAAGGACGGACGGACGGACGGTCGGTCGGACGGACAGATGTACATATGTACGTACGAAGTGTATTATATGAGAAGGTACTTACCAACTTGTACAACAGGCCAAGATAATCACAATAATTAAATGCAAATGCAGGTGTAGGCAACGAGGCGTTACAGTTAAAATTTCCGTTGATGTTGTTGACGTTGTTGTATACAGATGTATTGTTCTTGTTGTTGCTGTTGTGGCAGTGCTTTGGTTTTGTTGTTTGTTGTTCCTGCTTTGTGTTGATGATGAAAAATCGTTTGTTGTATTTATTTTTTGTATGTGTGATGGTGCTGCTGGTGGCAATGTTGTCGTTGTTGTTGCTGACAATGATGATGATGATGATGATGACGATTTGTTGATTTGCGATGGCTTTTGGCATTCTTGTTGTTGCTGTTGTTTGCTGTTTTGTCGTTGTGTGGGAAATGTTAATGACTGCTGTTGTTGTTTTTGCTGTACTTGTAATTGTGCTAATTCGGGCAATACAAACATTGCTAATTCTTTTGTAAATTTGTTGTAATTGCTTTAATTGCTGCCGCTGTTGCTGTTGGTCCTGCCGTTCTTGCTGTTGCAGTAGTCGCTTTTTGTGGTGTGAATGCTGCTGCTGCTGCTGCCGCTGTTGCTGTTTTTGTTGGGAATTTGTTAGTTTTTTGTTGTTTCTTTGTTGTATTTCAATAACACAAACACTGTGACATGGCTCAATAAAAATTCTTGTAATTTTAAAAATGGCCGTAAACATTTTTGCGGTAACAACGGCCCAAAATACAATTTAAACATTGAATATTTCAACATTTAAGCAACTTTAAACTCTTTTTTTTTGTTTCGTTCTTTTTGTAATTCTTTTTGTTTGTGTGATTTGTTGGGGTTTTTTGTTGATATATTTTTTTAATTTTCTGCACTGAGATTTATTTTTCACATATTTTTTTTTTATGGAAATATTTGATGTTGCTGTTGCCTTTGGTTGAGGAGGTTTAATTATAAATAATTATATTTTTTTGTTGTTTAATTTTCGTTAAAAATTATTTGAAATCATTAACAAATTACAAAATTGTTTTGTTTTTATTATTAGTATTCTGGTTGCTGTTGCAGCTTCTCAAACTATTCTTTATAAAAAATAAAAAAGAAGTGAACAACTGTCTGAGAGTGACTGGAACGGACTGTTTGTTGGTTATTTTGTCTTCTTGGTGGCGGTCATTCTTGTCTTGTCTAGAGTGTTTGTGTTTTTACTTCTGTTTCTGTTGTTGGCCTTTTTTATTTGTTGAACTTAAACTTTTTTTGTTGCTCTTATTCTTGATGTTGTTGTTGTTGCTGTTGCTGTTGTTATTATTGGGCGGTATTTCTGAGAGGTTCATGTGTTGTTGACTTGTGTTGTGCTTGGTATTATTTTTTATTTATTTATTTTTTATATAGAATTTATTATGGCACTATTTGTAATTCATTCGTTCGTTAAATCGCTTCACTTTTGGGGTTTTTCCAATCAACAGTTTTTCTTATTTCAATTTTTCTAAATCATTGAAAAAAGTTGCAATTGTTACTGAAGATTTTTATAATAATTTTTTCCAGTATTTTCATTCTTAATATTTAAATGATTTCTTTTATTACTCATACGTCTGAATAGGAAAAGTTGAATCAATATACATACTACATGTGTAAAGTATCAATAACCACAAATAAAGCTTAACTAATTGTTTATTTAGGGCAATTAAGCTCACAAGCCAACCTCATAAATATGAACATTTTTTCATATAAAAATAAAAATTTAAAAATTTAAAAACATAAAAAAATGTTTCTGCTATTTTTTTAACAACTAAAAAAAACTTCTCTCAAATCCGTTTTCAGTTTTTTTCTATAACGCGCAGTTTTTTTTAATAGGCACGACTAATATTTGCACTGGATGCATCAGTATCTTTCACCCGCACTCGAAAACGGTATGTTCGATCTGAATAAATGAATCACTAGAGGACGCGACATAAAATGACTTTTAAGTCATCCATACACAATTTTTCTCATATTTCTAACTGTTTCGAAGTTATTCAGAAAAAAGCGGCGAAAATTTCGTTTTTTCTTTTAAAATTAAACTTTTTTTAAAGTTCCGTACACCAAAAGTATACAAAAATAAAATAGACTACACCACTTAACACTGATATTTAAAATAATAAAAATTAAAGGGTGCTCTCTCAGTTAGTGCAATTTTGACTATGTAATTTAGACAATTTGCTGTATCTCCGAAACCGTAAGAGGCCAACTAATGAAATTAAAAAAAACCCTAAAACTAAAAAATTCCAAAATTAAAAAAATGTCAAAACGAAAAATCGCCAAAATGAAAAAAGCTCTCCTAAAGGAAAAAGCACCAAAATCAAAAAAATCGCTAAAACGCAAAAATCACCAAAACTAAAAAGATCGACAAAAAACTAAAAAAAACGCAAAAAACCGAAAAAAGTCGTCAAAACGAAAAAAAAACACCAAAATTTTAACAAAATCGCTAAAACTAAAAAAGTTGTAGAAAAACGAAAAAAATTCCCAAAAATGCAAAAAATCACCAAAACGAAAAAGCGCCAAAATAAAAACAAACGCTAAAACTAAAAAAAATCGCCAATAACAGAAAAATCGTAAAAACGAAAAAAGTGTAAAAAATCGCAAAACTAAAAAAAATGAAAAATAATCCGAAAACCGAAAAAACGCCAAAACTGAAAAAGAGCCAAAACTGAATTAAATCGCTAAAACTAAAAATATCGTCAAAAAGTGAAAAAAACGTTAAAACAAAAACTACAAAACTACAAAAGTCGGCAAAAACCGCAAAAAAATTTAATAAACAAAAAATCTGAAAAAAAAACGAAAAAACCACCAAATAAAAAAATAACGTAAAAAATAGTCGCCAAAACAACCTGGAAAAAACTTAAAAATTAAAAAAACTAAAATTGAACAAAAAAGCGAAGCGAAAAAATTGCCAAAATGAAAAAAGGGAAAATAAAAAAATGGAAAAGGGATCTACATATGCGGGCCTAAGTCGCACTTTACTGAATATATTTATTTCGTTTTCAAATACTCACAAAAAAAATTAAGAGGGCTAAAATGTTTCATTTTGATTATAATCGACAGTTGTCTATCGATTTTAATAATTTATGGCTTATTTTATTCCTATTATACCTAGCTCGCTGATAAATTATCAAAGTGCTAAATTTTTGCCCTCTTAATTTTTGTTTATGAGTCTTTGAAAACGAAAAAGTTAAATTTTACAAAAAAAAAAACTTTTTCGTCGCTAATTTCTGAATAACTCTCATATATGGAGCATTCCACCCACTGTCACGTACAGACAAATTCAACTATTTCTAGCGCATATATTACATATAAATCTTCATTGATAAAGCAGATAATTAATCTCTTTTCTATTATTTCATAGACTACATACTAGCCTTTAACCATACATAGAAACTTTTTAAATAGCTCATCAAACATTGAAGAAAAAGGGTTGACATAGTCCGTCAAGTGTGCGACAGTTCCAGTCAATCAACATTTGAAATTCTTGATTTTTGTGAAAATTCCAGCGAAATTTTTACACATGGGAAAAAAGTGTTTAAGAAGCAAATTATAAATAAGAATCAAGCTTGCTGCTGGCGAAAAAAATTAAATAAAACAGATATTTATAATTAAAAACACGTTTTTATATTTTGTCACGTACAGACAAATCGCGCCACGTACAGGACATAGTTGAACTTACATCTATAAAATAAACCAAAATCAATACTTTAATACAATTTTGTCTACAGATAATCATTGTTTTGTGCACTACGAGACTTTTTTTTTTATAGTTTTAGTAAAGTGGAAAATTGAAATCCAAGTTATCGCATGGTAATGCAGACACATTTTTTCGCAAATTTCCTAGGATGGCATATAAATCATACTGGTTTTCGAAACTAATTGATACTACTTGAAGCTACTCTTAAAAAAATTAACAATAATTGAAACAAATGCGATCTATTAGTTATAATTTATATAAATTATTTTGGATGAGAGCATAATCTCACTATATAGGGGCAAAAGTATATAAAAAATTAAGGTTAATAAAATTTTTCAGATTTCCATTTTTTCATGGAATGGTCCATATGGATGACTTGAAGGTGTTTTTATTCCGCATCTTTCGCATCTAAATAAACTATTCAAATCGAACAAACCGTTCTCGTGTTCAGGTGAAATATACTGATGTACTTAAAGAAAAGTTGTTGGGGCAAGTTTAGGCAGCTTTATACACACAAAGAAGCAGACCTGATTTTGGCCACTTTTGAATGCCAAAAAATAAATATTTAGATACAAAAAATTCAATAAAAAATAATATAAAATAAAAGAAGAAAAAAAAAGAACAGAAAATTAAGAGTTAAAACCTGACTAGCACGAAAATGTCCACTAGTTATATATCGTTAGAATGGTATTTCTATGCTATTTAATATGATACCTATCACGATATGTTTCGAGGGTTTTTAACTTTTGGTCTGCATTTTTAAGTGAAGAGGAAAAAAAATTTGCCTATAACCCTCAGACCAAAATAACGATTCGATAGATACTTCACCCATCAAAATCAGATAAATAGCTTAGCTTAGGCGCTACGGTGAAACATATCCTCGAACATTAAAAAACTTATAACTCTTCCATTAGGCGTTGTTGCCGTAGTAAGGTAAAAAATTATTTTCATATACGTACAAAATTTTATACAAAAATTTTATACATTTTTATTTATTATTTAGTTATTTTTATTTTATTTCATTTCGTTTGTTATTTAATCCAATTGAACATTTTATTAAATTATTGTCTTCAATTGTTTTTCTTTCCTTTAAATTAAAATATTTCAAGAGTTGATTCCGAGTTTTCAAATTACTTTCCCAAATTATTATTGTTTTTATAGTAGCACAATATTTTTTATATATACTCGTATATTTAAAAACTCTATTTATTATTGTACACGATCTTATTTAATTTTGGAATATCTTCAAATTTATTTTTGATTGCTTGCACACTCGATAGTTATGATTCTTTCACGGTTAGTACAGTTTTGAAACAGTTAAATTGATTAAATTTCATAAATAAAAATTTCTTGAAAATTTTATTTATTATTATTATAGAAGATTTAGTTTTCTCTTTACGTTATAATTTTTAATCATTCAAATCTTTAAACGAATTGCGCCACTTCTTAAATATTACATTTCAAGAGTTTTTCTAAATTCCCATCAAGTTCTTTCAACTCTTTATAATTTAACAAGTTTTAAATTAATATTTAAATTTATCCGTTAGAAACATCCTTGCACGGAGATGGATTAAAACAATCTGAAACAAATTGTAACAAAATTTCGTTCATGCAAATTCTCAGGTTGATTTTGTCTAAATCTTTTTTTCCTTTTTCTTCGATTTTAACTAACAAAATACCAGCAACAATAACAACACCAACAGAAAATTACAATATTGTAGTGCTTCAATAAATAAAAAAAAAGAAACACAACGACAACAATACGCTCTCTCACACATCGTTAAAGTTGGAATAAAAAACAAAAAGGAAGACGATGATAAAATATCCTGTAAATTAATATGGCAGTGCGCGTGGCAAACGTCCTTGTTGGGGTGCTTGTAAACAACGAATGATACAAAAGTTTAAACACGACAGATAACAAGGATATTAAAGCCTTTGCACAAGTAACCACAATAACACAGCACCAACAACAACAGCAACAACGACAATCACCAGCACACTATAAGACAGCAGGATGCCCGAACATAAAAAAAACAAAAAGCAAACAATAACAAACCAACGATGAGCAGGATTAGAAACAAATAAAATGGCAATTCTCATTGAAAGGATAAATAAGTAAAATAAATCGCAGAATGCAATGACTGATGTCAGTCATCTTAATGACTGTCATGCGGCACAAAAGTATGATTGATGAATAAATGCACTTGCATACCATTTGAATTTCAAATACGAATTCCAAATCTCAAGTAAAATGTTTTCTTGTTACTTTTTACTGTGATGAATGCGTAGTGCAGCCAAGGAATATGCAATTTGGCATTGTTTGTTTTTGTGGCATATTAAAAAATACGCGCACACACACACACACACACACACACACTTTTATTTGGTTTGAAGCCAAATAAATTACTGCTTAAATGAATGAATAGATAGATGCGTTTGTATTTCAATTGCACCTTAATTAACTGCGTTTTTCCTATCGCTTTTCGTCAAAGATTAAAGAAAGTTCAAATTGTTTGAAATTAACACGTTTCATTGGAATTGATGAAAAAAAAGCAACAACAAAAAAATTAAAAAAAGAAAAAGTGCCACATCTCACTTTCTCATGATGAAATGATAAAGAAAAAGAAGAAAAAAAAATCAGGAGGTATTTTTTGTATCAACTTGAGACATTTTTTCTTTCTCTCTCTCTCTTGTTTTTAAGCTCTCACTCTTCACCAGTTCTAGTTAGCTAATAAATCGCTTCATTTAAAACAATTACTCTTTGGTTCCTGCTGTTTTTTTCCATCATACTTACACTTTTGTTGGGCCAGAGCTATAAAGGATAAATTTGTTGATCCTTATAACTGGATTGTAACTAAACTAGACTATTACTTAAATAAGTAAGGATGTAGGCAGCTGGCGGATGACTGCTAGTCTTAACAATAAAAGGGTGCGTGGCTTCAATAGTGTCTACATTGATTGCGTAGATTAAAGTGTATTCTATGTTGGAAGTATGGAATAAAGAAGAAAACAACTACTCTAATACCCCACTTGTAACCATCGGTAGAAATCTCCAGCACATCCTTTCTTTTATGAATGCAATTTGTCTTACAGGCTGTGCCCAAAAAGTCTACCTCGAATCTTTTGTTCATTAAGAGAGCAGGCAAACTGTGAGTTGTTTGCTCATGAGATCGGTTGGGATGCCATTGCAGTAAAGTGAACAGGAAAATGGTTTCCATGCAAAAAAGTTAAGCTATATATTATATATATATTTAATATTTTTTGCCACAGTATCCAGTGGCGTAGCAACTTTTTTTTAATTATATTTCTGGTATAGCCTTCAACTAATCTTTAATCCTAGCATGTGACTGGCTTAATTTTTTTTCGAACCATTTTAGTGAACAGTGCAGATATTCGTAGGACTTTTTCGATAATCATGTACTTTGTGACTATTTTTCATCGTCTTATTTGCTATGTTGGGGAACTCTGTTTTGAACAAAAAAAAAACACTTAAAGCATTAGGAAAATTAACATTTTTTTTGATGTAGAAAGTAGTATCGGCAATGATCCAGAAACCGCAGAGTGTGTTAATAGTACCGAAATTAGCTGAAGAGGACAGGCCTAACTGGCACAAGGCAGTGAAAAATAGTAAATCATAGAGTCATTGAGCTTGACTCCAAGCTGTCATAATCAAATCCTTATTCAGAGTACTCTTATACGCGTCAATTTTAAATATTACATAGAATGACGCTAAACTGAACGTTCTTGAAGAGAATGTTAAAATTATCAGGGGAACTGCTAAAGTAGAAGCTGAACGATGATCGTTGTTCAGAATTAAACCTTTCCAGTTTAGATTTCCAAATCTTCTTTGCAACAATCTAAAAAAAAAGTTAAAATAATAAAGTTATAGACTATTCAAACCCCTTCGTTAATTTTGGGCCACCCTGTATTACATATTTTTATTATCGAAATATATTAACTGCAAAATTCAACAAATAAAATTTCTACTCATTGATTTAACTCTTTGAAATTGCTGTCTGTATTAAATCTATATTGTCTTGTCTTTATTTATTAAATCATCAAACGATTAAGGGTTTCCTTACCATGTGTTCAACAATTCAACAAGGACATCCCTGCAGTCTGAGTGGCTCTTCAGGACTGAATGCATAAATAAGTGTAGAAAAAAAAACTGCTAAAAAATTCTAAAATAAAAATAACATCAAAGGATTTTTATAAAAATCATTAAACGCAAATTTTCAGCAAACAAAACAAAAAAACATCAGCAGTGGCAAAGTTTATAAAAATGAGATCACAAGCCGTCGTCGTCATCGTGTCTAACTGGTTCAAGCATAAATATTTTTCGTATGCGGAAGCACAAGAATGATGTTAATGTGAAGATGAATTTCAATTTTGAATTTAAATTTGAATATTCTGGGCTAAAAGACAAACGGACAAACTAACTAACAAAATGTCAGACAGTGAAACTGAGTCACTAAATGAATGAGCGGCGGCATGATAAAGAAAAAAAAAACAAACAATTTAATTGATTGTTGTTCTAGGTTGCTGTTTTTTGTTTTGCTTTAATGTTGTATGTTAGTTAATGCATGCAACTCATGTCATGTGTTAAAGCGAGTTGTGTTGAGTCTAAGTCAAGTCACATGATTTGTCTGCCATCATCGCTACTGACACTTTTTTTTTTATAAATCTCTCCTCCTCCGAGTGCGGCTTTTATATTGCAATGTAATGAAATTTATTAACAACAATCTGGGTCGGCTTTTACTTTTTGATTTAATTTCTTCATTTTAACTTTGAACTTTGCTGCATATTAAAGTTCCTTTTTAAAAATATGCTTTATGGAGGTCACTTGTTGCCTGAAACTCATGCATGTATTTGTAACCGTCTTTTCTTTATTTCTCTTAAGGATTTCAACAACTACTGAGTTACTAGACATTTTTATAAGAAAAGTTGTTAGAATAAAAAAGATAATTCACTTGCATTTTAAACACCCTACAAAAATTAGAGCAGGTTGTAAGGCAAAGAAGCAGGATTTTTGCTGGAATAATGCATAATTTGTATTTATGGAATTCTCACAAAATTAAAGAAAAAACAAATACTACAGTTATCGGTTTGAAAGTCATTGTTATAAAATGAGCTTCCCTGTAAGCGATAGGGGTAAGTGAAAGGCCTTACAAAATTACTTCCATGAGTTGTATTTTTCAAAACACTCTAAAACTGCTATTAAAAGCTTCTAAAGGTTTATATCGATGGCGCTCAATATAGAAAAGGCGTGTCTCGTTTTTTGTCGGTTTTACAATTTTCTGGTTGTTAGCTTCTAAATATACCCGCCTTAAAAAATAAGCAAGCTACAATTGAAAATATTGTATAATATCTAATTAAAACATTTTTTTTCAAATATTTTATTAACAGTAATTCCTAACGAAAGCTTTTAAAAGTGTTCATTTTCCTTCCTTGGTCATAGTACGAGTACTATCATATTCCATGGATAATCGATGCACAAACTCTAATTTTAATCACATGTAAGAGAAGGTATCATCTCACATTTGGTGGCAAAATTACATTCGTACTCCTTTTAAAATCATCCACCATGAAGATGATGATTCTGAACTAAAAAACAAACATGAGCTAACACACTTTTGCCTAAATTAAGCATAAATTATGAGGATTACAACGACAACGAGATGTCAACAACAATGACATCAACAAAAGTACATCATGATGTTTTGTTTTCGTTTCTTTTGTTCCTGAAAGTGAAAGCAACAATAAAAAAAGAGAAAATAAGAATAATAAATAAATAAATAAAGAACCGTTGCATATAAATTCGATCATTTACTACAGATAATGAACTAAAATACATCATGTACATTTTTAATGTGCCATACATACACTGTGGCACTAAATTATTAGAAACGCTTGATGGAAAAATATTATTTGTATCTAATTCGATACATGATCCAAAATTAGCTGCTGTTCCACTTCATAAATCAAAATTTTAATTAAGGTTTCCCAATAATTGCCTATAGAAGTGAGTATAATATGTACAGGCGATCTGAAAGGTGGAGTACTATCGCCCCTCTCAATGCTCTGCTCAATAATAAGAATGATGTGGCAGTGGAAAGATCTGGAATCCATATCGAAACGCATCGATTTTGCATCGATTAAAAACGGCTTTGAAAATAGGAACACATTTCATTACATAGAATGCTAAGCGATCAAAAGCGGAACTTCCCGACTAGAAATTTTCCCAACATTAATATTGGGGCCTGATTGGGAATGCATGTGGCAAACCCAAAAGCGTTATCCCATTTTGGATCTGATGGGATATCCCATCTACAAATTAGTGACTTAATATAAGTTCTTCCCAAGTGGGAAGCTATTGGGAACTTGTTGGGAAAATCTCATCTTCAATAGAGGTGATGGTTACATACTTTTTTCCCTTAGATAGCTTCAGTAAATTTAATTCAATATTAGAGTTTGGTATTTTTCCAATTTGAGCAACTTTTTTGAAGTTTTTGATATTTCCCCACAGGAAACCAATCGGGTCCCAAATGCGTTTCTGCGTTACATCGCAATCGCAATCGCAATCCCAAATGAATTTGCATAAAAATTTCTAGACGGGATGTATTCTTCTTTCAAATCTATACATTTCCCTTATGGTAACCAATCCAAATGATATTCCGCTACCCCCTTTAAAGTAATACCAAATACAAGTATCATCTATTTACACAGCAATTTATCATGATAAAACATTCTCTAGAAAAGAGGAACGAAAGCCATGACGCTTATCTACATATATAACCTGGTGCATTAACACGAGGAGCTTGAACTGGCTTGTCAAAACGCTTATCAAACCTTAATTCCATAAATGTAGAGAAGGTCTTTCACATTACAGACACTCCTGCACGTAACCCGCTAAGATTTCCGAACTACATACTCCTGATGTCAATGACTACTATGTACTCTTTAATCCTTCTGAAGAAAAATGTAATTTTCTCTGTCGGAGGGTCCCACCTGAAATTCTCCATACTAGGGATCCTCAAATGTGGCAGTTAGAGTCTCCGATGGTGCTCGCTTCGAGGAGTTTCAACTCAGAATGTTGTTTAGACTCTCGACTGACTTCGATAAGCAAAGCTAAATTCTCATACAAGATAGCTGAACATATTTAAATAAAGTGGAGAGATATTCGAGTATAGCTCAAATACAATACAAAATGAAAATTTTGCTCCAGGACCAGGATTTTGATATTTTCCGTCTAAACGTTTTCTAGTCTAAACCTGTTAGATTCACATCGATAGATCGAGACTACACAATTGGTGTTAACGGTAAAAGGCTGGCTATCCACTTCATAGTCTACTGTAAAAGGATGCCAAGATGATAATGAGAAATAACTGATAGTCCACATTCTATGTCCCTTTCTTTTGAATATAAAATATATGTTTCTCGCTGACATATCAAGAATGAAACTCAGTTCCATTTTTTTCTCTTCAATTCTCTTTTCTTTTCTACTCTTTACGTCCCATCTCTCCTCTTCTCCCCTCCCCTCTTTTCTTCTCTCCTCTTCTTTCCGCTTCTCTCCTCTTTTATTTTTTCATCTTCTATCCTCTTTTATTCTTTCCTCTTCTCTTCTCTTTTATTCTATGGTCTCTTCTTCACTTTTACTTTCTTTTATTATCTTTTCATATCTTCACCTCTTTTCACTATTCTCTCCTGTTCTCTTTTTTTCTATGCTCTTTCCTTCCCTACTTTCCACTTCTTTCCTCTCCTCTTCACTTTTCAGTTTATTTCTGCTCTTCTCTTCTCTTCTCTTCACCTCTCTTCTCCATTATCCTTCCATTCTTACCTCTTCTCGTCTCTATTCTGCTCTTAAATTTTCTTCTCTTTTCTTCTTTTATGTTGTCGGTTCTTATCTACTTTTCTTTTCTCATTTATTTCTCTTTTTTTATTTTCCTTCTCCTTCCTCTATTTTTCTACCTTCTTTTCTATTCTGCTCTCATATTTTCTTATTTCTGCCGCAGGTTATGAAAAAGTAACGTGATATTTCACGTAAGTAAATCAACGCTTTCTTTCTCGATGTTATTGAATTTAATGTAACTATTTTAATATGGATATTTCACACTAATTTGCTTTTTAATCCGCATTAATTACATTGGCTAAGGTTCGTAACGTTATAATCGCAAAAAATTAGATGTGGTCAATATTTTCAAGTAACAAGGATAAAATCAATATAAAGTTAGCTTGCAACGTACAGAGCAGAACATAGCAACGCTATTTTCGAAAGCCGCTACACCTCCATCATTAATTTTCGTTCATGTGTATCTTGCTTATCACCACGTGTTAGGTGACGCTGTTGTTCGTGAAAATTGAATACAAGAAGATACACATGAGCACTGATGATGGAAGTATAGCGGCTTTCGAAAACAACGTTGTTATGTTCTGCCGTGTACGTTGGAAATTAAATTGATATTAATTGTTCTCTCGTTCTTTGAAAATATTGAGTGATGTTCCTAATCTTTTAGCAAAAACTGTTTTTTGTATGTTTAAGGTGTGCTTATGAAATACAAGTCTTATGTTAATAGTGGTGTTGTGAGTATGATTGAATAAATTTGAAATATAATTTACAAAATATTATTCTCACATCAGATATAAGCACACATTCAACATGATACGTGTGTCATCACATGCAACCATTTGCTAAAGATTTTAATGCAAATTATTTAAATACACAATTTCATTCATTCAAACAATCAGTCAGTTATTCATCATCCTTTACAAATGAATGCCAAAATGTTTTTTTACATATTAACATTATCTATATCATATCAGATGTGACAAATTATCAAATTTTAAGCCTAAAATAGGGGAGGGGCTGGTTGATTGTTGTCACAACTTACAAACGCATTCACACAGTGCATCCATGTCATTTATTCAAATTCGTGAACGACTAAAAGGTTTAGTGGACACACATTGATATTTAAGATTATGCGGCATGTTTATTGGAGGAAAAAGTTTATTTTTCTATTAGGGATTAAATTTTGTTGCTGACGTTTAAATTTTTTGGTGGTTGCCCAAAAAGGGTTGTTAACGATTTCATTTAAATACTTCGTCTTTTACAGATGAGATGTAATTGATATGTCACAACATTAAATTACGTATATATTTTTTTGTGTGCAATCATTGCAAAAAAAAAAAGCTTTTAATAGTTAATTTTCATGTTTTATTTAGATATATGACGTATTTTTAATATATTTCAAAGTTTCTATAGCTTCAGAAATACTTTATTTCAAGTTTATGCAAAATATTTCTCATATGCGAGAAAAAACTTTTTCCATATGTAGAAGAAATTTGCTCATCTGCGCCAATGATTAGAATTGTTGATTGGAGATGATATGTATATCCAAGGTGGTCATTATACAATAACTGAGAATTCAGAACGGTCTCTGCTGTACTATTTCAACAGCAGACAAAGAAATTTCAGCAGCTGTGGTGAATTCCAGGAGTGGCAGTTAGAGATGAATAAGGAAAATAACTCAACTAAGCGACGCGATGAAACGATCGACTGAGACCTTTAGTACTTGCAAGAAAGAGAACGGATAAAATATTTCGGTATGTGGAATGGGGATGATCTCGGCATCCATAAACAATAGAATTGGACTAATGAATGAATCTAAAATAGCATCGTCTGTGCGATAATTAAAAGATAGTACAGACTAAATTATGTAAGCTTAAAATTAAACCATTTTTATGCGTTAGTTTTTGCCTCATGTGCCATTTATCGTACCTCTTTTGTCTCAACGCTAATTTAGTGATGGTAAATTTGAATTTGTCAATTCTCGTGGAGTTGAGTTTCCGCTAGAATAATATATAATTCTCGTATTCTATTTCAAGTCACCATTTATATAAATAAGATATACACACTGAAAAAAAATTCTAATATCGAATCAACATGGCGCAATGTTGGTTAGAATTCATATTAAATTTATGAGATATAATTTATTGTTTAAGCGTGTTGGTTTTTATTTGCTTTGTTCATGACTAGAATGCACTGTAGTACTTAGTTGTGTGACTTGTTGTTGTTTATTTTAAAGTTGATAACATTGTTATCAACATGATTGTAACTTTAACTTCAAACAAATTTTATGTTAAATCCTCAATTAAATCATGTTGAATTAAAATGAAATTCGTGTTACTTACACAGAAAAAAAAGTATCACCAAAAAATTTTCAAACCAAAGTTTGTCTAAAAATTAATATCATTTTCAGTAAATGTTCTTTTTACATAATCAATGACTTGTTTGTTTGACTCTTATTTAGGACTCAAATACCAAAAACAACAAGAAAAACTGTGTCTTAAAAAACAACCCCGATGACGACATACTTACACGCAAATAACAACAACAACAATGATAGCAAAAGGAATGTGATTGTACCAATTTTGTTTACTGAAGATTTTTGAGTAAATCAATTCGTTAATGTTGTTGCATTAATTCTCATTCATTTTTTTTAAGTCTTTAGAGTAACAGTCAGGTTTGAACATATTTAACAAAGTGAAATTTCATAAATGCCTAATGGATAATGATGACCCAGACAAAAATATTTTGTTTAATATTTGTTAGTATTTTTAGAGTAATTATTTGATAAATTCATACAAAAATATTGTTTGATATATTACATAAAATACAGTAAATCGTTTTGTTTGATTCAGTAAATTGTTTTGTTTACAATTTGTAAATATTTTTAGACAAATTGTTTTATAGATTTAAACAATTTGTTCACTGAAAAAAACACGTTTTTTCAATGAAATTGTTGAGATATTTTTGTCTATATTTACTATTTCATTGAATTCCTTTACAGAAAATTAAATTTAGTTTTTTCTGTCTTACGTAGATGTTTATTTAGTGTATATCCAGTCGCAGAAACCAGGGGAGGGGAAAAAGGGATATTGCCCCCTCCAAAACGAATTAAAAATACCTAATTTCTATGGATTTCCTTACAGATATCTTACAAAATGATACGTTTAATTTAAAACTGAACGCTGAACATTAGCCCAACGTAGCTTTTTGCCAAACTCCGACGCCGAACCCGAACGTTCGGTCAGCAACTAATCTATATTAATAAAACAGTAACGTTATTGAGTGACTGACTGACTGATTCATCATCGCCCAGCCCAAACCACTAAAGCTAGAAAGTTGAAATTTCGTATGTGAGCTCTTCTCAGGATGTATAGATCCACTAAGACGGGGTTTTGGGAAATTCAAACGCTAAGGGGGTAAAAACGGGTAAATTCGGTAACCTTATATCTCCTGATCTAACTAAGGTAGCATAATAAGATCAAAAGATAAGCGGATGGGTGTTTGGTACTTTTTTGAAATTTTTACATTTAGGGGCCGAAAAATTGTACTTTTTTGTTAACAATATATCTCCTAAAGTAATGAAGATATAAATAAAATTTGATATGTATTCTTCTATCCTTTCGAAGCCCTCAAACATGTTTTGGTACTTTTTGTAATGCGAATATGTAAAGGGTAAAATTGGTTGCTCTTTGTGGTACTTTTTCCATACAACTATTTTTTATGTAAATTTATATACATAGTGAATGAATATGTTTGTATGTTTTCACTAAGAAAGGATTTTTGAAAATTTTAATTCTAATGGGATTAAAAGGGGTAAAAACGAGTAAAATCGGTAACCTTATATCTTAGAATCTAAGTAAGGTAGACATAAAATTCTAAAAGCATCAAAAAAGATAGAAAAATAAGCGGATATTTCTTTGGAGCTTTTGTACACCAAAAGTGTAAATTAATCTTATTGTTTTCCATACGCTGTCCGACAGTCCGTCTGTCTGTCACAGACTGTTTTCTCGAGAGCCGTAAGAACTAGGGGCTAAAGATTAAAGGGTGTTCTAAAGCGAGTAACGAAACATGTTGAAATACTCATGTAACATACATACACTTTTATATAGACTCTCGAAATTTTCAAAGTTAGTGTTAATTGGTGTAGTCTGTAGAATATTTAACACAACAAGTTAAAGGGTATTCTGAAAGTTAATGTAATTTTGACTATATAGTTTAAACAGTTTGCTGTATCTTGGAAACCGTAAGAGGCAACTCTTGAAATTTAAAAAAAAAAACAAACTAAAAAATTCCAGAATTAAAAAAGTCAAAACGAAAAATCGCCAAAAAACTAATCAATTTTAATGGTTATTTTTCAATGAGTTAATTAATTGTTCTATATCTACACAACAATGGGGTAGCGAAGCACGCCAAGTATAGCTAGTAATTAATACAATAGCTACATTAAGTTCATATTGTTTCAACTTTATTTGTGATGGTTTAATACCGAATGCACGTTGTCTCAACTTGGATTCTTCTTATTATTTCAGTATAAAATTTATTTTGATTTAACTGTACTGGAATTTAAAATCAATATGAAATATAGTTATTTCAAAAGTAAACACGTTTTTTGAAGGTTATTGTAAAATAAATTGGAATTAACATGAAAGACATATCAATCAAAATCACTACCGATAAATGTTAAATTAATCTTGTTTTCGACAATTTTAATATGAAAATTTTCTTTCTGTATTCTTTAAATAGGATGTAAATAAGATATAAGAAAGATATCAACAGCAAAATTAACGCATTGATTTCATTACCATTATAAACTGTTTTTCTTTCTGTGTACAATATTGCCTAACGTTCAATTCTTTTTAACACGCTTTTTTGTATAAAAAAATATTACGAACTGTAGCCTAATAATAATCTTTTTCTAAATTTTAATTTAAATTTCTCATAATGCAGCTATTTGTCAAATTAAATTTCTTTCAAACTAATTTATTTCTAGTTTAAATCTTTCTTCAATATTTCTTTTTTTTTTTGAACGCTCACTTTAGTAAACCAAAGTAACCAATTTACTTACTAACTCTCAAGTTAAATTTTATTTAAAATGAAATTTAATTGAAATTCATGCACTTTTTTGTTGTTGTTGTTGTTGTTAAAAAACAATTTCAACCAAAATGGCAGTAGAAAACAGTAGGAAAAGAAAAATGAAATACCGAAAGATTTTTGCCTACAATGTCTACATACCGTGCAACAAAATATACGAAAATGTATAACAACAAAACTCTCAAGCTAAAGTATGCTACTTGCCACAAAGATTTCCATCCAAATAACCCCAACCCCAAAGCCACATGGAAAGGAAAAATAATTCAAATAATCAGCTCAAGTGGCTGAAAGGAGAGACTGAAAATTTTTTAAATGCCACGAGTAGTGGCTGTGTTCTACAAGTACAACAACAGCAACGAGTGTAGCAAGCAACAGCAGCAATAATAGATAGTACATGTAGTAGAAGCAACAAAAAAGAAAAAAAAGAAGCAATCATGTACTATCTATTTATGTATGATAGCTGGCAAGTTGTAGGGAAAGGGAAATACACACACACACACACTTGCACACATTCAGTTAGAGGCACACGGACAGACAAAACATTCATCTCAACAACTAACCAACCATCCATACATTCATCCATCCAACCAACCATCTATCCAACCATCCATCCATCCATCCATACACTGGCATAAACAAGCTAAGGAATTTTAAGAATTTCAATAATGTTGATATAGAAGCAGCAGCAGGAGCAGTAGCACAACAACAATAAAATACATTTAAAAAATACAATTAAAAATAGTTGCATGTGCTTTAGAAAACCACAGAAATAAGTAATAAACAATGAAATAAAGAAACAACAAAACAAAAAAAATTAATAAAAATCAAATAAATAAAAAATCTCCATCTCCATCAACATCAGCATCATTCGAAGTTATTTTATTGTTGTTGTTGTTTTGCTGCTGCTGTTCATACATCTTCATATGTTGACGATGAGGATGAGGATTATGATGATGATAAAATGAAAGTTCAAGTGCATGTTGTGTTGCAAATTGAAGCAGTGGAGCAATAACAGCAGCAGCAGCAGCCATCTTTAAAAGTGCAGGATGTTATTGTTGAATATGCTGAGAACGAAACTAATGACGATGATGAAGCTGCGGAAGGCAGTGATGATGATGAAAATTCAACGGCGACCATGTCACAAAATCAACCAACCAACCAACAAATAAAATGAGACAACAAAACAGAAGAAGACAAAACAAATACAAACATTAAATTCATACAAATATACAAACAAACGTACTTACTTCTATCCATGCAACATACAATAAATTGCACATTTGTTGTGATTTTATTCTTAAATTGCAACATGATTTCACTTATGCAACGATTTTGTACGAATATGTTCCAGTAAATGAATGACGACTAACTGACGACTGAGTGACTTACAGCCTGGCCTCACTGTTCAACAATTTACGAATAAGTTGTTGCTGTTCATCATCGTTTTCATTAGTAACAAACAGCAAAATTCTATCCTGATACGTATTGAATAGCAACAACAATAACATTAGTGATGCCATCATCCTCATCATCATCATTATCACATGGCACTCACTGAGTAGCAACAGTTGTTACTGCAATTTTTATTATTATTTTTTTGCTCTTGCTCCTGCTGTTGTTATTGTCATTGTTGTTCTTGTTATTATTGCAAGTTAAGTACCAACAACTTGAGGAAACGAAAATAAGATTGCTTTTTTTCCTTCCTTTTGCATCAGTGCAGCTTGAAAATACGAAAGGGCGTGTCTATTGATTACAAGAAAAACATTTTGTACAAGCAACAAGACAACAACAATACACACATGTTTATATATATTTGTATGCTTTTTTTCAATTCCAAAAACTAAGTATAAGTTCACTTTAGCGATACTTTGCTCGCTCCTTAATATCAATCTTTCCATTTTGCTTAAAAGTTAATGATGCTTTTTTTCGAGTTGCCATTTTGTAACACTTGCAACGACCCATCAAAATAATTTAAAACTGTTGATTTTTTAGTTTACTTTTCGTCAGCTTATATGCTTTTCCAATAAGGCTGGGTCGTTATTGAGGTACAATAAAATAAGATGTGATTGTGGCATTAACTCCTTACTCTCTATACCATCCTAAATTCTTACACTAAAGAAATTTCTTTATAAATTCAGTGAATTTTGTTATTAATCCAATGAAAACCTTCAAAATTCTGCCAACATCACAATTCGGTGGATTAATGTTAATTATTTTAATAAAATTATTTCATAATTTTAGCGAAATGATTTAATTATTTTGATGAAATTATTTAATTTTTGAATAAAATTATTTCATTATTGTAATGAAACTATTTCATTGCTTTATTGAAATTATTTCATTGTTTTAATGAAATTATTTCATTGTTTTAATGAAAGTTTTTCATTAGTAACTAGGCTCATTAACTTGAACTGTTGTGATGCTTATTTTAATTTATTGACAATTGTATTCTACAAATACGAGCGATAGATATTAATGAACATCAGAAAAATTCGTAATCTTGACCGCTCGCAGTATCGAACTCAGGCTCTTGATTATCATTTTTTCACGTTAGAGTCTTACAAAATAACCAGCTATCCGAATCATTCCATTACTTTTTATATTTGTTATAGAAAACAAAGACGATGCAAAGAAACATCCTAAACCTAAATATTTGCCACAGGTTACAAAAAAAACCAGACACGAATACAAAATTGTGTTCTTCCATTAGCGAAATATTCGAAAAATTAAAAAATTTTTTTAACCCAAATTAGATTTTAATTCCATTTTTATCAATAAACAATTTGTCATGAAACAATATTCTAAGTATCGAGTAAATATTAACGTTATTTAATCTACAACCTAAACATAGCACATTCTTTCGGGAAGCAACAATACTACGTCGTCGGTATAACATATCTTTCTCCATCGTTCAGATAGCTCAGTTGTATGTGAATTTATAACTTATTTATACAAATCATGACTCGAAATAGAATACGAGAGTTACATATTATTCTAACGCAAACTCAACTCTACCATGATTGATAAATTTAAACTTACCATCATTACTTTCTTCAACACGACCAGTCGGGTAGCTCCGGAATACACCAAGAAGAAATGTTAGTTAAGCACTTTCTCAGTGACCGGGCGGATCTGTAGGAATTCACACTTTGTTTTGGATTATTCTCGAGAACCAGAGTTTACTGAATTTCTTGAGAATTTGATTCAGTGTAAATTATACTTTGGGCATCATAATGGACCCAAATGTATTCGAGTGTACTCTGTATGTGGGTGCCACATACATAGTTGATGATGATATTTTTTTTTTTTTCTTAAAAATAGTTTTGTAATTGGTGCAGGCATTTTGAAGATCCTTTCGATATTAATATTATTTCCTGCGAAATATAGAAAGAACCAAATAAAATCACATAGACACATTTTAATTTGAGGTAAACTGGTGCGTTCTAATAAGTCTCGTAAATGTTAGTTTTTCACCAAATTAATCAAATAGTTTGTGCACCATCTTGATTGTCTTTTCATTACATGACTCCAAGCATTTGTTAATAATTACACATAATTAAGCTGCAGTCTCCAGCTTTTTTTCTTTGCTAAATACTAATTGAAGTAGTATTTGAAAAAAAAGTTCATGTACATGTGTTTCATTTTAATTTTTTCAAGCAATTTTCTCTTTAATAATCGTTAAAGAATTTCCATTAATTTGATTTTCACTTCTCTTGTTCAGTAAAAAGTTAAGCAATATATTTACTTCTTTTTCATTTTTCCCATTTTGATTGGCAAAAATCTCAACTTTATTCGCTTCTCCTTAAAGTAACAATTAAAAATGAAAAATGTTCCCACGAGTTGGCCAAACAAAAAAGTAAAGAAGACCACTCACCACTGCCGCTGCCTACCACTGCCAATACCATTGCAATCAGCAACTTCTTATGCCAACCAAACCAACCATCCTGCTAAAGACAAAAAAACAAACGGCCATGTTTTATTGTGAACTTTAAAAGTTGTAAAAGAAAAACCAACAATGAACGAGTTGCACAATTTAACCTTTTTGCTGATGCCTGGTAGGAACACACACAAATGGCTGGTACATATCGGACAGGCAAAACGAATTGGGTTTTTTTTTTAGAAATTGGTACCAAAACACTTTCAAATGTACTTAATTTTTTCACAGCAATTTCTATTCAAGGCCTTTTTGTCGTCCGATCTGTGAACTGGCTTTATTTGTGAATGTCAATGACAACTAAAGTATGTCTGTTCATAGAGATCCTTTTTTTAACTATTTCTACTTAAACGGATGTTATAAAACTTGGCGTATAAATTGAGTTTACGCGAAAATACAATTTCGTGATAAAAAAGTGGGCAGTGCCACACCCATACAAGGCAAATATTTATTTTTATCTAGTTATGCTAAACCAATCCTTATAAAGCTTTACGCACACATTGAGTTTCTCCAGCAATTCAATTTCTTGATACAAAAAGTGGGCAGTGCCACGCCCATACATGATAAATTTTTCTAAAAATTGTTTTGCGTAAACGACATTGAGTTTCCCCGAAAATACAACATCGTGACAAAAAAAGTGGGCAGTGCCATGCCCATACATGATAAATTTTCTATTTTTAAAACAATTTTTACTCAAGCGGATCTTATGAAACGTGTATACATTGTGTTTCCCCGAAAAAGCAATTTCGTGATAAAAAGTGGGCAGTGCCACACCCATAAAAAGCAAATATTTAGTTTCATCTATTTATCCTGAGTCGATTTTCATAAAGGTTTGATCACACATTGAGTTTCTCCAGAAATAAACTTTTTTGATATAAAAAGTGGGCAGTGATACGCCCATACATGATAAATTTTCGTTTTTAAACTATTTCTACTTAAACGGATATTATGAAACTTAACGTATACATTGAATTTCCCCCAAAAAATACAATTTCGTGATAAAAAAGTGGGCAGGACCACATCCATACAAGGCAATTATTTAGTTATATATATTTATGTTAAACCGGTTTCTATAAAGCTTTAGGCACACACTGAGTTTCTCCAGTAATACAATGCCTTGATAAGAAAAGTGAGCAGTGCCACGCCCATACATGATAAATTTAATTTTTTTAGTTACTTTTGCTTAATCGGTTCTTATTAAATTTTGCATATGCATTAAGTTTCCTCGAAAATAGAAATTTCTGATATAAAAAGTGGGCAGTGCCACTCCCATGCAAAGTAAACTAAATATTATTAGCTATTTCTACTTAAACGGTTCTTATGAAACCTTGCATATATACTGAGTTTTTCTGACAATACAATTTCGTGTTAAAAGTTGTCTGTGCCACACCCATAAAATGTAAATAATATTTTGTTTAACTGTTTATACTTGACGCCCACATTTAATTTCTCCTACAATAAAACTTCGTGATATGAAAAATACGCGCTGTTTCGTCTTAACGCTAATTTAGTGATGGTAAATATGAATATGTTTATCATGATGTAGTTGACTTTGCGCTGCACTAATATGAACTTCTCGTATTCTATTTCTAGTTACAATTTCTATAAATTGAAATTAAATTCAAATACAATCGAATCAATGGAGCATTGGCGAAGGACATTAAATAGAGACGAACATTGCCGAATATTTAGGGGTCCGTGAATAAGAAAAAAGTATATAAAGGGTCCGCGAACCAAAACATGTTGAGAATTCCTGGTCTAATATACTTGCGAGTGAATGAGCTGTGAAAAATCACACGTTATATTTTGGTACTTTTGATATTTAAAATGTCCTTTGAAAGCTTGTACCAATTTTCACATCGCTGATGCATATGTGCAGATGTGTGCTTAAGATATTTTGTAGATGCAACAATAATAACAACAAAAATCTCAGCAACAACATCTTTTACATACCAATACAAATTACGCTTGTTTTTGTAATAGTGTGTAAATGATTTTCACACACTCACGTACACACACACTCACTCACTTTCCCACTTATTCACTCACTTGTTTACTCACTTTACTACATGAAATATCAGCAACAACATCATCCTTGTGGCAACAACATCATCCTAAAATTGTGCATATTGTTGTAGCAGCAGTATGAAGGTTTTAGTTTGCAATTTCAAACTCAGGAATAAACATTCCATATGAGAAGGAATCAGTTGAAGTCATGTCAAGACTGCATTGTATTTTTTTTTCATTTTATTCATTTGCTACCAAAGATGATGCACTGATTTCTTTGGCTTGTCAAGAAAAATAAGAGCAAAACCCCCTCAAAAAAAAAAGAAGTGCATTTTTTCTCCAACAATTTTGTTGTGTGTTTTTTTTACTGTTTTGTTGCTCTTCCCAAGAAGAAGTGCCAGTAGATTTGTTGGTCTAAAGGAATTTTTCCCATAAAAATTGGTTGAAAATTTCACAAGCAAACAAAATAATACGTACGTACGTATGTATGAAGAAAAGGACTGTTTTAGCCACCAGATAAAAATATTTAAACTCTTCATACACAGATGTGTGGATTTTTTGTTGAATTTGTTGATTTCTACAAGTTGGCTGGCAGTGGCATGCAGGCACATGGGCAGGCTGACAGGCAGTGCGTACATTGCGCCATTCAGTGGTGCTGCAACAATACAAAACTAAAATAAAAAACTTTTTCTTTAATCAACCACAAGAAAAGTTTGTGAAAAAACAAATGAATGCAAAAGAAAGATGAAAAATATGCCAACTGTAATTTTGATTCGTCGTTTCTCCATAATGAGGAAGTAAAGCGTGAATTAACAAAAAATTGTTTAATTTTTTATTTTTCTTTTCTCAAATTACTGCTAACAATTTTTTATTGGTTTTTTATTTCTTATTTTAAGAAATTTTTAAAATATTTCCAAAATTTCATTTGTATTCAGTTTCGAATTCCCTGAGAATAAAATGTTGTTTAGAATGTGTTCTTTTTTTGTACAATATTGGCAAAATAATTTTTATTAAATTTTATTGAAACATTTGCAACATTTTTCAAAGTTATTTAAGTGGTTTTACTTTAAGTTTTTAATTAAGTTTTTTGTGTATTTTATACGTAAACTATTAGATTCATTGCAAAGGGTGATTCATTTAAGGGTATTTATTTCCATAAATACAAAGAGAATTAGTTTTTATTAAGAACTCTTTGTTATTATAGAAAAGTAACATTTGTATAAAAGTCCTTTAAATATTTGCTTCAACTAGAGTTTCAATAATCGATTAATCATTCAAGTATTTCAAGTAATATTTGTCTTATAACTTTCGGCCAGTGAAAGTGGTCACTTTTGGAGCTAATTTTTTTTTTAATTTAAAGAGATTTTTGTCAGGCTAAAGTTTGTTACATTTTTGACCAGAAATATTGGACATGAGACTAGATTCGAGATATCTAGGGAAACATTAACGTCAATGTAAATTTAATTTAGAAAACACAATCCGAAAAATGTTTGCCCTTTTTGAAATCTTTAATGCTTCAACGACCATCTTCTGGCTTCCGAATCGTTTTGTCAATTGTTCGTGCAAATTCGGATGCTAAAACATATGCCAAGAAGATACAAATAAGTATCATGTATTCTTTAAAAATGCAATTTGAAAATGGACGATTAAACATTTTTTTTTGATATTCTCGTTTTCACTTTTGAACAAACAAACTCGTATTCTTCTTACTTGAAAGCAGTCTTGTGAAAGCAAAACGAAACGACAACATAAAAAAAAATGAATTTTTTATAACTTAAAAATTTTATCCTTAAGAAATTTATTATTTGACATATTGTCATAATTTTATTTTAAATGAAATATATTTTCTGTTGTTTAAGCATTGTCTATATGCATTTCATTGGTGCTTTACCAAATCGTCAGAAGACTTCAAATACAATTTTAAAGATTTAAAAACCCTTTATCTTATGTACAGACTTTCAAAAACCATTTGAGAACTTACAAATATGTAAATGATGTTAAAAAAAAAAATTATTGATCTAACTTTAAATTTCTTTGATTTAAAAGTTTTTACTGTTAAACCAACTTTGTTATAAACGTTACATTTCATTTTAAATCAACATGACTATAACTTTGATTTCAAATAATTTTTATGTTAAAAAATCATTTAAATCATGTTGAATTAAAATGAAATTCATGGTATTTATTTAGTGTATAGGTAAAGTAAAGTTTCAAGCTGTTGTGGCTACAATGGTTAGCGCGTGGACTATCATTCAGGTAGTACGAGTTCAAATCTTGGCTGGGGCAGCCAGCTACAACACAAAGTTTTCTGATGCCTATCACGTATGTAATATAATTAATAGAATAGCTACGTGAGGTCATATTATTTCAGCTTGATATAACTTTAATTCAACATGATTCTTCGTGTTGTTTCAATATCAAATTCACGTTGTTTCAACTTGATATAGCTTTGATTCAATATGATTCTTCGCGTTGTTCCAATATCCAATTCACGTTGTTTCAATTTGAAATAACTTTGATACAACATTATTTTTCGTATTATCTTAGTATCAACTTCATTTTAAATGTGCTGGAATATTAAATCAACATGATACATAGTTATTTCAAAAAGATAATTTTTTTCAAGATTATTGTAAATCATGTTGATTTAACATGAAACACCTATGAAGCAAAATTACTACCGAAAAATGCTAAAATAACCTGGTTTTCGACGATTTTAAATTGAAATTTTTCTGTGTGTTCGGCTTAAAAATTCTCAATATGTTTGAAGTAATACTTATTCGCACAAAAACATAAATGTGAAAATAAGTCCAAATTCCTGTCCAAAAATTTCGGCCGTAAAAGGTACTGAGATCAAAATAAGGACCAAGTTCTTGATAGGTACAATTCCATTTCATTTCTAGGCAACCTGTACTGAAGGTGTAAAAATATGCACTTTTTACACCTTCATATCTCGGGAAGTTTTTAGGTAGAACTTTAAAATTTCACCTATGAAGTTACCAGGGAGACCTTATGTTTCAAGTTTCATTATTTTATGATTAAGTGGACCAAAGCACAGCTCGAATGGTTTCGTGTAATATACCCACTGTGTTTGCCGGAACTTGGCCTGGCGCACTACCGTGCGTCTAGGCACTGAAGAAATCGTTTAAGAAAACATTTCGTAGGGATTTCGTTATATGTATATGCATAACAGCCAATCCCGTATTTAGAGGCGTAAAAAATACTGTACTTTCCATCCCTCCCCCCATACGAAAAATCTTTAAAAGCTCTAACACCGGAGCTTAAAGTGTGCCCGAATTTTCATAAGATTCGGTTAAGTAAAAGTAGTTTGAAAATAAGATTTCCTTTGAATGGGTGTGGCACTGCCCATTTTTCTAGTTGTAATATTGCGTTTTCATCGGAGTTGTGTGTGCCGAGTTTTATAAGATTTGGTTAAGTAGAACTAGTTAAAAATAATATTTTTCTTGAATGGGTGTGGCACTGCCCAATTTTCTAGTAATAATATTACATTTTCAATGGAGCTTAATGCCAAGTTTCACAAGATTCGACTAAGTAGAAGTACTTGAAAAATAATATTTACTTTGAATGGGCGTGATATTGCCCACTTTTCTAGTCATAACATTGTCTTGTCATAGGAAAATAATGTTTCTACAAAGTTTCATAAGAAGCGATAAAGAACTTCGTTCTAAAACAGTTGTGGCCAAAGAAAGCTGTCGTCTGAACCATAGTGCAGCGTTCCGGTTGTATGGTATTTAAAAGATGAATTCATCCATGTTGCTCGGACAAAATTTTTGTCCGAACAAAATTTATTTTATATGTAGCTTGACGTTTTCTTCTTGACAGAGACGTCAAACTATATACAAAATAAACTTTGTCCGAAAAAAAGTTTTTTTTTCGAACAAAATGGGTGAGAATTGGGCTTAAATCTTATTTATACAACTCATGACTAAATGGATATGTTATATTCTGCCGTTTAGGTTGTGGAATTAATTGATGTTAATTTTTTTTTTGATACTAAGAATATTCAATTCTTTCTATTTAAAAATCTTTCGATCTTCAGCCTGGCAACAAACAATTACTTTAAATAAAAAGTCAATTTAGTTTGAAAAATAATCACATTAAAAATGACAATAATGTTAAGAAGCTCTTTTTTTAATTTTCTATCTTATGACCAGGGCTCGAACATGTTGGTGGTAAGTGCATATTTTGGCAATAAATGCATATTTTTGGAGTAATAAAAGTTTTTTAATGCATATTTCTCAATTTTCGAAAAAACAAAATATTGATAGGCCGATTATGGATGGCAAATGAGCCTCAGTTGGGTTGCCAGTTGCTGAAAATGATACTTCTAATGGCAAGTGGCAACTGATAGCTGTTAATTTTAGTTTCTATTTAGTGCTTTTTTGGCAACCATTAATTTTCAGTTGCCGACCGGCAACGCAACTAAAATTCGGTTGCATTAAATAATAGACCCAATTGTGTTTGTTTTATGTTTTTTTTCTTTAATAAAATATTAAAAAAAATATTTTCAAAAAATTTTAGTTTTGGTACTTTGTTCGTAGGTAAATGCATATTTTTGCGCATATTTTTCATTTTTAGCTGCATTTGTTAAGCGCTTAAAATCAATTATTAGTTGCATGAAAGTCCGAGCCCTGCTTATGACACTTTATGATTTCCATGGCAAAACCCAAATTTTATTTCCAAATTGATTGTTGAATAATTAATTCCCTTATTACAAAGTTATTTAAATCATGTAGAGTAGCAAATTCGTGCTACTCTACATGATTGTATGATTTAATGTATGATTTAATTAAATTAATTATAAATGATATTTTTAAATGTTGTTTAAACTTCAAGAGTGCCTGCTGCTCTTGTGTACTATTCTCCAATATTGAAATTAAATTATTTTCACATGTGGTGGGATCACTTTCATTTCATACGGTTTGTTTTCTTTGGGGTTGGATTTTCACATACTTATACACACACACACACACATACACACACACACACACACACAAACACATACACACACACACACACACACACACACACATACACATCATTAATTGGGTCTGTTGGAAGAGCGCATGCTGCTGCATAGAGAAAGGAGGAGTCACAATTAAAATGGCATAAATCATTTTCTAACAATACAAAACTTTCCACAAAGCTTTTGTATGTGAAAGCTTTCTAAAAGCTTTGTTCTTTGAAGCTTTTAGCTTTATTATGCTTGTCTGCTAAGTTAAAATACTGTGCTATTGTTATAAAAATATTTAAATTTGCGACTATAGTTGCCAGACAAAATTGATTTTTATTTGTAAAATTTTGCGGAGGAAATCGCCAAAACAATTTTGTGATTCGTCTATGTCAAATTCTGACAAAATGTGAAAACTCAAGATTTTGAAATGAGTTTGGAAATTTTATGTAAAACACTACGAAAAATTTTTCAGCCTTTCTTAAAAAAGTGGCAAACAACTATCCTTCAGACGCGAGCTAGCGGGCTAAAATGCCAAAATTATTATTTATTGCTTTTACGCCAAATCGAGAGCGCATAGTGCCAAAAAAATGCCCAAAATCGACATAAAAAATTGTCATAAAATTCTACTGTAAGTCTTCAGAGACATCGTAGATCCAAACATAGGTTGATCGCCACAAATAATTAAGAACTTAATATATGTTTGAGCCGTTAATTTCGTACTTATTCGCAACTAGCTTTTACACGTACGAAAGTACAAACTTTTTGCTCATTTTAGTCAACATAAAGTAGACTATATGTTAATGTAGTACCATAAAGTACCATAAATACAAAACATTATCGTCTTTACCCTATATTTTAATCTGGGACATATGCTATCCGTCTTCCAAATTTCATTTAAATCTATCAAGCGGTTTTCGCGTTATAGTGGAGCAAACATCCGGTAACAAATATGCAGGATTAGTACTGAAATGTCCCACAACATCGGCTTGTATGAGGCTAGTTTTTGTTAAAAATATGTCTTACGAAAAATTTCACTATACACATTGCCGATTTTGAACACCCCTTTTTTTAAGAAAAAAAAGACCCATACAGCCAAGCGTTAGAGGCTTAAAATGCTTTTATATAAAATACCCAGGAAAAAAATTGCTTGCAATAAAGCAGGTTTCTACTATTACAGAATAAAAGCAGCGCTGACAAACCTGCTGATATCGCTGCTGATTTTTGTATGACGAGTTCCCGGATTGGAGTACTACATTTTTGCTCAAAAAAGCGCTTTTGAAGCGCTGAAAATCATCAACATTTTCAGCACTAGAACTGAAAATATATGAAAAAAAATGGTTCGATGTGGATTGGCGTCATTGACGCCATTTTGAATTTTTCTTATTTTGTTTCTTTATTTATTTTTATTAACTTCATATTTTTACTCAATGTTTGCTATTTTAACTTCAACTAGTATCGAACTAAGAAGCTTCAGGTTTGAAGTCCGACGTACCAATCAATCGACCAAAAACACTGTTGCAAAACGGCACCAAAAAACTCAAATAAACTTACTCTTCATTCTCGCTTAAAAACCTGCTTTGGATCAGCGCTATAAAATCAGCTTTTTTATATAGCTTGTGTACGAAGCTTTTGTATAAGTAAAAAGCAAATACTTTTCTCGCTTCAAAACCTGCATTGTTGTGACGCTATGAAATCAGCTTCTGAACAAGCTCATATTTTAAAGCGAATTAAAATTTTTTACTGGGTAGCTGAACACATCTTATGCCTTAAAGGTAAGTATTAAAAGATTTCCTATGCTGATTCAGTATAGCAATGTCCAAATGAGTCCAGAAGTAAACGTTCAAAATTCTTATACATGTTTTCTTGTTGCCCTCTACCAGAATCAAAAAAATTAGTTTTGTTGTACAGTGTAAGTAATGAACAGGGCTCGGACTTTCATGCAACTAAAAATAGATTTTAAGCGCTTAACAAATGCACTTAAAAACAAATGAACAAAGTTCCAAAACTAAAATAATATGAAAGTATTATTGTTAATTTTTTATTACTATTAGAGAAAAAAAACTTAAAACAACTATAATTCGATCTATTATTTAATGCAACCGAACTTTAGTTGAGTTGCCAGTCGGCAACTGAAAATTAATGGTTGCCAGAAGGACACTAAATAGCAACAGCTCTCAGTTGCCTGTTGCCATCAGTGGTATCATTTTCAGCAACTGACAACACAACGGAAGCTCGGTTGCCATGCATTATCGGCTTATTAATATTTTTACAAAAATGGAGAAATATGCATTAAAAAAAATTATAACTCCAAAAATATGCCAAAACGTGTAAAAATATGCACTTATCCTTAAAATATGCAAACATATGTTACTACAAATCGATGCCCAACTACTTAAAATTTGATGATTCGCAAAATACATGCATCATTTCAAAATAGAAATTTTGGGCCAAAGGATTTGATTTTCTGAAAGCTGGGGCCATACATCATTTTGTAGTCGGATCAGTAGTTTAGAAAATACAGATTTATTAACATTATCTCTTCGATCGTACCCAGTGTGCAACAGTAGCAAACACACATATCGTCCCTACCATGTTCTACGATCGAATGTGAAAATCGGAATTTATCAGGAGAACACAAATATCAGTCAATTGAGAATTCAAAATCAGCGCATTCATAAAAGTGAAAGTTTTATAATATATATTTCTTTTTGAGTTTTCAATCATCTATGAGAAATTCAGCATTTTGCAACGCGCGCCGTGTCGTACAAATCGGAGGATCAAGAGAATTTTTTACATTCGATAATTGGGCATGGCAGGGACGATATATACAATAGTGTAACTGTTTTCTTTAACCAGCTACAGGACACGGATATAAAATGACTACCTTATTCATAGTAGTTTATATACCAAATTGCCGTAAAAATTGTTTTATAAGCCTTTTATAAACCATTGATAAGCATTGTAAATAAGACAGTAAATATATAAAAATTTATTTTTAAAAATAGACAAATTTACAGCATAAATTGCCAAATCGTTAATCTAAAATCGCCAAAATGACTATAAATCGTTAAATCTGGCAGCCACATTTAAAAGTTCTAATAGAAAGCTTTTAGGGATCTTATAAAGGCGCAGGCTTAAAGTCATATCAAAGTTGTTATACAACGAATTAGTTAGTGGTCTCAATTTAATTTTTAATTGAAATTTAAATAAAAACAATTTGTTTTGAAATTGAAATCATTTTGTTACAATGCCAGGGAATTGGCATTCCAAAGAATCGCTTACATTTTTATACAATTTAACATCTCTTTTAAAAGTTGCTAATAATGATGTTAACAATTATATTTTTTCCCAATTCAAAGTCATTCAGCATTTTTTTCCTTTTCGCTTAAGTTGGTTGCGTGCTCTTACTTACGTTCGATCAAACCCTGCAAAAGTAAAAAAATAGAAAGAAAAAAAAAATAACTCAAAAATCGTGAAGACTACACGCTGTGCATTTAAAGTTGAGCATAAAATAAAAAAGAATGCAAAAATTAAAAGTTTATTAACTGTTTACATAATTCATTGGGTTTTTCCTGCCAAATGATTTTGCATTTTTAATTTAAGGTCAACATAAAGAGACCTAATGAAAACTACTTTTTTGGCTTAATGCTCATAAATTAATATATTCAAATGGAAGATTTAAGAAGACACAAATTTGTACACTCAAAAAAATTGTTGAGTGCTTAACTTCTTTTGAAGAAAATTTTCTTTAACTAAACAAAACATATAAAATATAACAAGTTCTCAAAAGTTAAGAAGATTAGAATAATTTTTATTTCAGTTTTTTTTTTCAAATCTTTTTTAAACCCTCAACACTCAGTTGGTGTAAATTGTTGCTCGGTTGGGGTTCTATTGTTGTATTTGTTTTGATTCACTTTTTTATTCATTGTATTTTTGTTTTGATTAAAATTTATTATATTTGATTACATTGTTTTTCGTTCTAATGGATTGTTAAATGTTTTAAGACATCAAGATCATCATTGTAATCGTCGACGTCAACACTTTCATTCAACTTTTATTTATTGCCCAACAATACCAAATAATAAGAAATTCTTTTTGATTGTCTAAGCAAATTACTGCAAATTACTACAAATATTGAAATCGAGAAAAAAATAAATAAATTGCAAAATAAAATAAATCCTCGTGTATTTTTTTGTAGTTTTTGCTTTTATTTTGCGAGATCATTGCAAAAGAAGGTTTCTGTAATGATGCCATGTATGGATCGGACCGCACACTTTGGTTGGAAATTAGCCAAATTAGTTTTGAAATGTTTATTTTTAACCCATTGAGAAATATTGGTAATTTTGGCGTTTATTTAATTTAACCTAATACTTGTACTAAAAATACTATAAAAATAGTCCCTTGCATCAAATTGTTGCAAACGTCATTTTTTATAAAATTTATTTTTGTGGCAAATTCTTTCTCAGGGATCTTACTCATCAATTGGTACGCTATTCAGATAAAAAAAAATTATCTAAAAATATACTTATCAAAAGCTATACACCGTTTTCCTTACACTAAAAGTGAAAAAGTCCCCATTGTTTTCGCTACGCTGTCCGCCGGTCGTCTGTCTGTTTGTATGTCTGTCACAGGCTGTTTTCTGGAGAACCGTAAGAGGTACGGACCTAAAATTTTCAGAGGTGCTTCTGTGGCTAAGTGGTAGCGGTGCTAGCCTGTCAGTCCTGAGGTCGTGGGTTCGATTCCCGCCATAGATTCTGTGTGTTATCCGCAGACAAATACAAATCGCTTCGCGGTTTGTATTTGTTAAAAAAAAATAACGCTATAACAACAAATATATGAAAGTTAAAAATGAAAGGGTGTTCCAAAGCGAAATCCTATCATTATGTTGAAATCCTAATGTAACATGTAGCATCTTATGGACACTCGAAAATTTCAAAGTTAGTGTATGATTATACAAACTACACCTATAAATAGTGAAATTTAAACAAAATAAAAATTAAAGGGTATTCTATCAGTTAATGTAATTTTGACCATGTGATTTTGACAATTGGCCTGTTTCTTGGAAACCGCAAGAGGCAAACTCTTGAAATTTTCACAGTTAGTGCAGTTTTTTAAATGCATAAGTAGCGAATGCTAAAAAATCAAACCAACTAAAAATGAAAGGGTGTTCTATCAGATTGTGTAATTTTAAAATTTAGCTGTATCTTCTCAACCATAAGTATTAAACACTTGAATCAAACAAAATTAATAGTTAATGGTCAAATTAATTGTTAAAGGGTAGCCCAATAAGTAATGCAAGGAAAACGTCGAATCGAAAAAAGATCGCCAAAACAAAAAAAAAAAATAGTAAAAAAAAATCCAAAATTAAAAAAATGCCAAAAAGCGAAAAATGGCGAATTGGAAAAAGCGCTTAGAGGAAAAAAAGCACAAAAAAATAATCGCAAAAATGCAACAAACGCCAAAACTAAAAAAAATCGTCAAAAATATCGCTTAAAAAGAAAAATAAATAAATAAAAAAAAATGGTAAAAAAAAATTTCAAAATCGTCAAAAACTAAAAAATTGCCAAACGAAAAATTGCTAAAACTAAAATAATCGCCAAAACTAAAAAAATCGCAGAAACTAAAAATATCGGCAAAAACTGAAAAAAATCGGTAAAACTAAAAAAATAGCCAAAACAAAAAAAATCTCTAAAACACAAAAAACCGCCAAAACGAAAAAATCGTCAAACCTAACAAAAATCTCCAAAACTAAAAAAATCATAAAGCAAAAAATTTGCAAAAACGAAATAAATCACCAAAATTAAAGAAATCGCCAAAACTAAGGAAATCGCCAAAAACAAAAAAAAGACGCCAAAACGAAAAAAATCGCCAATACTAAAACTATCAAAAAACCAGAAAGAAATAGCAAAACGGAAAAAATTGCCAAAAATGAAAAAGCTCGTCATACCAAAAAAAAAAAAAAAAAAAAAAGATTACGCTCAGTTTAAAAAGCCTCCTAAAAAAAAATTAAACAAACCTCCAAAACGAAAAAGGGATATACGTATGTATATGGTAGTGATACGTAACCCTTCGTGTGCGACTCAAAGTCACACTTTACTGAATTTCTAAAATATGTAGTTCCTCTAAAGAATTACCTTATTTTTTAAATAAAAGTAGCCTTTTAAAAATAGCTCTTTAAAATAGTACCTCTTAAGTTTGTACTTATGAGAGAAGATACTTTTTCACAGAAATACCCTTTTTACCCGACTGCGCGACACAAAGAAGGGTATTGTGTTTATCAGCCTATGTATGTATGTGTGCTCCTTTGCAGCACTATATAAAACGAACGCGTAGACCGATTTTGACGATTCTTATGTCAATCGACTCGTCTTAATCCAGGGAGTGTCACTAAAGATATGACAGTAGTCAAAATTCAATATGGCGGCCAACAGATGCCATTTTGTTTATACGAAAAAAAATAAAAAGTCGGCGAACTATATGGGTATCAATCGACAGGTATTTGAAAATCATCTTTAGGTTTCTCTTATGATTTTTAATTTCGAATGACCATTTAGGATATGTGACGGTTTAAAGTTGTTTTATTTTATTTTTTTTACGCAGTCGGGTTTTCTTGATTTTTTATATTTATATCTTGTTAAAAGATCTATACACTATACACTCTTCTTAAAAGATGTATTTGCTATATACTCTTTTAAAAAAGTAAATTAAAAAAAGTAACTTTTGGTAAAAAAGGGCCTATCTAAAAAAAGTAACTTTTTTTTAAGAAACTACCTTATTTAAAAGAAAGTATCATTTAAAAAAAAATTAACTTTTTAAAATACAAGCTTAATTTTTTTATAAAAAAAGTATCTTTTTTAAAAAAAGTACAAATTTTAATAAATCACCATATAAAAAAAAAGTTTTTTTTAAAGTTTCCTTTTCAAAAAAAGTTGCTATTTAACAAATGCGGTTAAAAAAATTTATTTTTCTCTAAAAGGTGGAATATGTTAACTTACCTTTTAAGGTTAATTGGAGAGCAGAAGGAGTGTTTTAGTAAAAATTGCAATTAATCATGTGGCCTCAGAAAATCTTCATATCCAATCATAATAATATATTCAAATCATATTCTTCCCTTCTTTTAAAAGAAAGAAACATCAAAACGCTTTCAATTCATGGAATTGGTTGTGTTTGATTTTTCACCAAGAACATTTAAAACTCTGATCCTTTTAGCAGAGCGGTTAAATGATTTAACTCTGTAACCTTCATTGTAAAAACTTACAAGATCATCATTAACAATTGACAACAACAATTCGCATTTATTGTTATTATTGTACTTTTTTTTCATTTAAATAATCGAACGATTTAAAAACAAAAACAAAGAAAAGCATTAAAATTATAAAGAGTTCATTTGATTAAGTCCTCCTCCTCCTCCTCTTCTTTTGCCACACGTAGCAAGTGAAAAGTTAAAGTAATATTTTGGGACAAGAGGCAACAGGACGGAGTAAAGAAGTAGTATTGAAATGATGTTGGAACGACGATTAAAGTGCTTTTAGAGATTAAGTTATTAATTTTTGTGGTTGGTCCATTCAAACACAGCGGGTGTTAAAAGTTCGGCAGAGAGGGCAAAAAAGACGAAAAATAATTTATTATAAAATTTAACTGCATTTTAACAGTTTTTGTGTTTAAAATAAAACAAAAAACGCTGTTTTCTTGTTGTGGACCAACATAGAAAAGACACGTTAAAGGATTAAAAAAAAATTTAAATGAACAAAATGTGAAACAGATCAAGTGCGAAATCTTTGATGGTGGTTGGTTTAGTGGTGGGTCTGTTACGTACGTTACTTTTCGTTTCGTTAAAATTTTGCTGATTTTTTTTCCTTTGCCTCGATTATAAATATAAATTTTGTGTTTTATGTTCCTTTGTGATGTGTGTTATTTAAAATATAAATATATTTTGCCACCTCGGAGGTCTCCATTTATGTCCATCATCATTTTTGGACTCCCCACTTCTCTTAAGTTTGCCATATGGTGGTTAAATGTTGCAATAACTACAACAACAACAGCAGCAGCAGCAGTAAAAACACAAAAAGGAATAAAATTTATGTTAAATTCTTTTTGTTTTAAAAGTTTTTTGTTTGTAAGGAATGAATAAATATAAATAATGTTTGTGTTTCATACAATAAATGTGCTGATGTATTGGCCTCTGGGTAATAAACAGAAATTAATATAATTTTTTATGTTTCTTATGATGATCGTGCAAGCACCAGCAGCAGCAGCTGCGATCATGAAAGAATGGTGTGGTGGATGGTGGCAAGGACTTGAAGCACAATTTAGTTATTCTGCCATCCAGGTTGGCTAAAACATGTTAAAAATGTTATGTTAACACTTGCATCGAAAAATTTTATATACGAAGTGTTTTATTTGATTTAAGGCACTTTCGGTAGATAACATTCTTTCAGTTTTATTTGGGAATCGATTGTGGATTTTCCAAAGCGAAAAAGTCAACAAATTTTTTTTGTATACATCATTTTGTAATCGAATCAGTAGTTTGGAAGATGCAGATTTATTATCACTATTTTTGCGTTCGGCGCCACTCTGCGGCAATTTAAAATTCTTAACTTTTTTTCCATAAATTGAAAAGAAAAATGTTTTCTAAAATTTTTCGTATAACATAACATAAACATTTTTCAACGTTGCATATACCTGGCCTTCTCTTATTTATCTGAGTGCAGCGACTGAGTCTATCGGCTAAAAATTCGACGCTGTTGCGTAAAAAGGGACAATCTCACACTATTTTATACAACAGAGCACTGTCGAGTTGCAGCTTTTAAAATTAAAAAAAGAAGCATTTTTAATATAACTTTTTCGAATTTTTTTTTTAAATTTTCATTTGAAGTTGCTCCATTGAGACGGAAAAAATATTTTATAATTTTTTTATGCTTTTAAGTCAAAGGTAATTTCGAGATGAGTACACGAAGCAAAAAATTGGTAAGCTGCAATGAACAGGAAGAAAGTTATAAGCTTATTAGTAAAAAAAGCCGAATATATTTTTCTTAAAAAATTGCCTAAAATTTCAATCCAAAGATATTATTCAGTCCTAAGTTCGTTATTTAGAAAGGAATTTTCAAAGCTTGTAATAACTCTATGCTGGTCGAACTGAACACAATTGTGTTTTCGACATGAACCACGGTATCACCATCAGTGCTCTTATTATACCTTCTCACCGTTTAGAGCGGTGAAGTCAAGTAGACAAACGACTAACATTAAAGCAATTCGCGTTAAGCATTTTACAAATGTGGGGATTTTTTTAAAATTAGTTAAGCTTTTTTCATCTGCTTAGAAGCTTTATAACATTTGGTTTTTGTCTTAGCCATTTATTACATGAGCTTTTTTCTTAGATTTATTTCATAGTAAAAGCAAAAATCTTCGATCAAAAGTAACTTTGTTTGGGAAAGACTTGGATTTTTTCATTTAACGTTTTATAACTTTGTTGTTTTTGTTGGGAGTTCAACGATTTAATCTCTATTGGTTCGGCATAAAATTGCATTTTATCTGTGACCGTTTCGATTTTTTATGTAGTTTTTTCGATTTTTTATGAATTACAAAATAAAAAAAGTCCAAATTGCACAAAATAAACCATAGTTTTGAATCACTTCGAAGCCTTTGAGCATACGTAGAAATATATGAATACCTTAAGGAGACTAAAATTAAAATTTGCTAGTGTACTTTACAACAAAACTCCATAAGACGTTCTTAAAAAAACAAAAATTTTATAAGATATTTCTTAAAAAAAAGAATGTTAAAATTCGCATTTCAACTGTTTCCGCAATAACAAACGAAAAAATACGGCATAAAAAATCATTTTATTGCTCAGTGTATTTTTTTCTAGAGAAGTAACACAATCGGGCAATTAATGCCTACCATTTAATTAATTAATGTGTTATCTTCTTTGGGAAAGGGATAGTGTAGAGAGAACAGGCGGTGAAGTGCGAGAGAGATAGAAAGATTAATTATTTTACATCTCTGCTATTGCGCGTTTTTTTTTGTCGAGCATAGTTGCAGCTTCTCTGGTGTCAAGTAGAGACATTAATTTTTTTAAGCTGTGTAGCCATTTATTAGGTCTTTTACTTCGCCGATGGTTCTGCTGCAATACCGACGAAGGAGGGTGCTGTTAAGAGCATTAGGATATGTTAGTATTAATCGCTGTCGGTACTGGCAAAATGATCAAGTGCTATGCCGTCAACACTTTAGCAGTCCAACAACAACCAACGCAATAACATACCAATGCACACAAAAAAAAATAAATAAAATAAAAAAAATCATGATGTTCTTGGGTTGCCTGAAACTAGTCTTGAACTCAAGACCTCAGGGTTTGGAGTCAAACGCTCTAACCATTCAGCCAACAGCACCCTCAATTTTCCTTAACCAATTAATTGGAGAAAAAACCAGTTCTAATTCTAATTTGCCTTAATTTTTGTCAACATTTTCGTGATTTTAGAATGAGCCTCAAAACAAACGATATTTTAGTTAAAATATCTTTCATTTCACTTGTCATCTGTAAACATCCGATTTTTTTTGTCTCATTTCTTTATCTTTATCGTATTTGACGTAGTTTCGCCTAATGAGGTTTACTTGTAGCTGTCTGTCTGTCTGCCTGTCCTTCGCACTGTGACGATGAAAAGATTCGTATCATTTGCTTTCAATTAATTGCATCACAACTTATTAGTCATCAATCTAAAAGGCAACATGATTTGAACATAAAGTTATTGTTGTGCCCCAAAAACAAAAGAAAATGAAATCTGAATGAATAAATTTTAATGAGGAGAATGTATCTAAATGCAGAGAAAGAGAGAGAGAGAGAGAGAGAGAGAGATGGAGTGTGGCTGATGAAGAAGCCGTCCGTTGACCCAATACCTTAATCAACCTTGATTTTGAATATTGATAAGATTTTAGTTGGTTTTGTTTTTTTTTTGTTGGGGAGATTTTGAAATTTTTAGTTGTTGTTTAAATTAATTTGGCATAGCGCCACAACAATGCAAGGGGTCTTCCTGGCCTGATAAACAACAGAAAAAAAGAGAGCAAAAGGGGGACAATGAAAACACAGATAGAAAAACAGATATTTTAAAATGACTCTTTGTCAGCTAAAACGTATTGTGCTGCCACCGATCAGAGTGGATAAGGTAAGGTGCTACTACTAAAGGCCATAAGCAATGGCTAGCAAGCACAGTGCATCAAAAAATATAAAAACTGCGATACATATTAAATACGATAAGAATGACAAAGGTGAGATATCTCCTGCCACAAAAAAAAAACAAAAAAAATAAACGAAAACTAAAACCTTAAAGCAGAACTAAAACCATTAAGAAAGTGCATTAAATTGGTGATAAACTTTATAGTTTATTACGAGTTGAATCTTAAAATTCAACATTAATTAATTCCATTCGGCGCTAAAAATGGCGCCTCCAAATTTACTTAATGATTTGTCTCTAGAAATCACAACCTGCCTAAATCTCTCAAGATAAATGTTTTAGATTTTGAACATGATTTTACATTTTGTTTTAATCGTATTTCATTTCATTTTGTATATATTTAACTCTTAAAAAACTCCAGCTATCGCTGATCCTCTTGCAGCAATAAGAAGCTGAAGTCAGAAAAAAAAAACAAATTCATGATATTTATTTTACAGCCCAAGATAAAGAGAAAAAGAGTTAATGGCTTCATTTTAACTGGGCAACACCCGATTTAATTTACTCCTAAAAAATTAAAAATTTCAAAAAAAAAAGAAAAAAAAAACCTTTCACAACCAAGATTTGCTTAAAATTGTATTGAGCCAAAGGATAAATGATCTTGGCAATCATAAAGTTGATTATGATCAACATGATGATGAGTATAAAAATCTTATTTTATTAAATCACAAATAAACTGAAGACTAAAACGTTTTTTTTCCTTCTCCATAAATTTTTTTTAAAATAATATTTTGAATGGCTGGAAGAAGTCCATATTAAGGAAAGAAAAAAAATCTAAGATGTAGCAGATGAAAGAAGGCAGGAACAGAACAGAACACATGAAAAAAACAAAAAGCTCAAATAAAATAACCATTTTAACCAAATTGCATGTTTTAACCATATGTCCGTCTTTCTTTTTTTGTTTAAATCATTTGGCTGGATGGTTGGTTGGTTGGCTGTTATAAAGCCAGCAACGTCCAAGGATGTTTAAACGTCAGCAAACACACACACACACACACACACTTCTACACATCTACAAATATGTGTTTTTGTGACTTCCTCATCTCTTTCTTTCCTTGTAGTTGTTTCTTGGTTTTCTTTAAGGAAAAAATAAAAGAAATATGAAATTCCTGAGTAATTTGTATGGAAAGGCGTGAAGAACACCAACGAAGGCAACACCTTAATTAATGTTATAAAATTGGTATGAAGAAGAACAGAACGCAACTGAGGCAGCAGATTCATCAGCCGCCACAAAATCTTTCCAACAATCTTTTATTCTTTCTTTTATTTTCATTTTGTTAAAACAACTACACAGATCGTTAAAGGAAATACTAAATAATCGTAGAAAACTTAATAGAGGAACTCATTCTTTAGTTGTTTAGTTTATTAATGGAGTTGGGAAGCGATCACGTGATTGACATGAACCACGCGTGATTGCTATGATTTTAAGCAATAATTTCTTTCAGCTACATAAGCGTAAGTGAAAAAAGAATCAGTGTGGGTGAGTGTGATTTTCTCGTATTTTTTATTTGTCGCTAGTAAGTTAACTCTGGATGTGTATTGACCTAAAAGATAAGCTTTCTATCTTAAACAAAGATCAAGCTGAAAAACAGAACCAGAATTTCCAATCTGCGTATGAGTACGAAGCGGAAGGTTTCTAAAAAAAGAGGCATTCCGCAAGGTAGACTTTTTCACCACTCTTATGGAACATTTTCGCAAACAAAATCCTCTTCAAATTGACGACGTAGTGCTCATAATGAGAGGAAAACTGCAGCCAGTGGTTAGTGAAGTCATAAATTCGTCACTCAAAAAACTGCATTGAATGTATACGGTGCCTCATTCTTGAATACAGATCTCTTGTCTGGTGGAAGTCAGTGGACAAGAGTACATATCTCTCTACGCTAGGCAAGGTGCAAAGGATAGCATGTCTTGCTATTACTAGAGCAATGAGGCCAGTCTAGAGGCAATGATTAACTTAACACCTCTTGCTGTTTATGTCAAATACATATCTTCCAGACCTTTCCTTAGACTCAGAGAGTCAGACGCTGTAAGGTATGACCGGATAGAAAAAACGGACTACATGATTCCAGTTATGTCCTTTGACAATCTCTTCGCAGTCGAGATATCGAATAGAAACGATTGGAAGGGAAATTACTTAAGTCGATACAATGCCGTTTCGGTTTTTACAGATGGCTCCAAAATGGGCACTAAACTGGTTCGGGTGTAGTCTCTGTAGATCTTGAACTTTCGGTTTTGCAGTAAGTAACCCGACATGTCCATCGTAGTGATTTAAACTTAGCCGTTTTCGGGGTAAATTTAGCCCGTTTTTTGTTACCCAAAACGCTAAAAAATAAAACATTTATCAATTTTTACAATTACCTTTTAGCCCCTTTTAATTTTTTGATCACTATGGGTATATTTTTTATTTTTGCGAACTATTTCTTCCTTTATTCTGGCAATAGCGACTTGTGAATTAACGTGGCAACATTTCTTTTGTTAGTTTGCTTTGCGAATAATATAAAGAAGACTACTCGAGAATAATCTTCTATTTCTTTAAAAATTGGTTGTGGGTTTAAGCCGGTCACAAAATTTAAACGTGTTTCGATTTTCCACTGATACTGAAAATAATTGTCAAGCCCGTCTTCAGAGGCCAGTAGTACTGAAGATATTTTTGTAGATAGTCTGTCTGCAATTAGGGCTCCTAATTTACAGGTAGTGAAATCGAAGTGAGTATTGTCATGCATTCAATATCTGTCTCTGTTTGAACGACATAACGTCAAGATAGTTGGGTTCCAAGGCAAAAAGTCATTCAGGGGAACGAAGTAACGAAATAGCTCCTGAATGCGCAAGAGTAGATTCGGCGTTAGACATAGCAGACTTTCAAAAGGATATAGATTATTCCCCTGATTGACTGTCAAATCGCATTAAGGAGTAGGCGCTAAAGAATATGGCACTCAGGTGATCTGCCCCCACTTCGTGAAGCTAGGACTAAGAGTTTCTAACACTTGAAAAAAAAGGCGCTTGCACTACCGGTTGGAGGGAAATGTATGATCGGATATATGTCGGAACTTTTATGTTTTCTCCACGATGATCATTGCAGCCTACTTTGTGCCTACTTAGCTCCGCTGGAACGCTGGCTTAGGTATGGCTTAGGTACTTTGGCAATCGTTTTCTGCAGGACCTGGAGTGTCTCAGTGATGCACAGCTGGCTGGCTTGTTAGGCTTTGTAAAAAGTTCTGGGCAGTTCCCAGAAACTGGAACATCAGAGCTTCTTAGGAGTGTTAGGCTGTACATAGTCTTCTGGTTATCACAATGGACCTAATGACCTCCGAGTATACTCGCTAGCATGCCGGCGGCTCACCTAACCTAACCTAAACTTACCTAACTTACTATGTCGAATCGGTTCATATATACTCGATATCTAGTTAAGTCAAGATCTGAAGAACAGCGAAATAATCGGTTAATGATAAAAGAGTTCTTTGCTTATTAGCCATCAGTCGTTAATCGCGATTATTCGCATTTTTTTTTAATCGCAGTCTCGATTATAAATATCTTCGATTATTTGCAAACTCTACTCATGAGTGAAAACATTGTCACAATAACATCTCTATTTTTTAGTAATACGACTTTTAATTTTATTTTATTTTATAGTGTTTTTCTATCCTTTTGCAAATTAATTGCTTGCTGCCTTATGTTCACTTAATTTATTTTAAATAAATTTATTTATTTATTTTTTTTGAGTAATTTGCTTTCTTTCTTTTTGAAGGTTTCAATAGAACTTATTGAAAAATTGTTCAGTGTTGTTAATTCTTTTGTTAACATGTTGAGAAGAATGGTTGGTTGGTTAGTTGGTTTACGTGGCTGCCCACTGCGCACAAGCATTCAAGTAGAATCAATGTGATTCCCTTTTGACAAATTACTCCAGTCATCAGTGTGAACTATTACATTTTCTATCCGGATGTTGGTACTAGACCCGTCCAGTCTCATGGAGATATCTGATCAGGTCAAATAAGACAAATCTCTGCTAACTTCGATAGGTCTTCTGGAATATTATTGTTCAAAAATTGTTCTATATATGTTGCAATTTGTTGGAATACTTCTTTTGTTAAATAATTTTAATGTAGCAATGCTTGGAATTCATGAAAAGGCTGAGCTCGTAGGATTGGAGAGATACAAAGCCGGCCACTTGCAAAGAAGTTCTTTACAGAATGCATTATAGGAAAGACATATCCTGCTAGTATATTTGCCGATCGCCCAGTATTCCGTCGCTACTGCGATGAGCCTCGTGATGACCTTACGGTTTCTGTTAGTCAATCGTTGAAAAAAGCCACAACTTCCTAGCTACCTTAGAGGTACTCAGCTTGAGCCATCTATCTTCATTGTAGCAACGGACTCATCAATGTATGCATCCAGAGCAGAGACAGCCCTTGCTATTTCATTTCCAAAGAAGTTGCTATATGTTGGAACCAAGATAACGTCAGTCTGACTACCAATCCTGATGTGTGACCTTGAAGACAGAAGTGGTACCTGGCTATTGACAAAAATGCCGCTTCTACCATAAATCTTCCATCCAATAAGGTTCTGATTCCCTTATCGCCAATACTTTAGCCTGGCATATACTTGCTCCATCAGGAAGTGAGAAGGAGTGTTGTACCAAGTTCATACGAAAATACTTCAGAGCCAAGACCGCAGTTCATACTTGATCCAGCACCCTAAAATGATAGTCTCTATCTAAATTACTTCCCTTCTACTGCTCCGATCATAAACAACCTGTAATCCCAATGAAAGCAGATCTCTATATTATGTATAGTTGGCCTACTACATATATCCTACTTGTGGGATTTGCAATTACTGTATTAATCCATTTTATCTTCTTAGGAGGGTCTAATCCCCATTTAGAACCAAATATCCTTCGACAGGAGTAGGAAGAACCAACCATTGTCTTTTTAAGTCCGGTTAGTTTTGAGGCCAGTCGGACACCTAGATATTTGGCGCTATCCGATAGGGACAGTTATTGATTCTACAGCCGAGGAAGCCTAAAAAGCTCTAACCTTGGTCTTTATTGTAAATACTAACACTAGTTCCGTTTTGTTTGGGCTTACTACTATATCACAGTGTGTACACCAGCTGCTAAGTGTGTCCAAAGCATTGAACAAGATAAAGCTGATCACGTCCATAAATATCCGCGATACCATCGTCCGCGTATGCCACACCTTTGACTCTGCCAGCGTATAGTCTAACCAAAATCGAGTTGACAACGAGAATCCATAGATTACCTCACCTTGTAGTGTTCCTTTGCATGCCCATTTCGACTTTTAGCTATTACCTAGTCTTATGTTTCTTGTCTCCACCTGTTGATATTATCCTCAACATCAACATCCCGATGATCATGTTGGATGGCTTCCGCTTCTTTATTTATGTTTCTCCATTAAGTGCTTTTTAGCCCCCGACTAAAAAAAGGGGTGTTATAAGTTTGTAGCGTGTGTCTGTGTATCTGTGTGGATGTACAAACCCTCGTACAGACTAAACTGCTGGACCGATTTTGATTTCGTTCTTTCTGTTTGAAAGGTGGCTTGATCGAGAGTGGTCTTAGATATGTTTGAATAAAATTGGTCCAGCCGTTTAGAAGATATCACATCTTTTCTAGATGTATCCTGTTGAATCTGTGTGTCTTTGACATCGTAGCTACCAAAAAAAGGTGACTTGATACAAAATCTTCCAACGTATGCTTAAAGTAAATTGGTCCAGCCGTTTTGAAGTTATCATCTATTTTCTTCGGGGGTTTTAAATTTTTTAATTTAATGTTATTTAATTATTTTGTTCTGGTTTTATTATTAAAACATTTATAGTAATTTATACTTTTCTATTTTTATTTTATTTTTTTGCCATCATTCCCATCATTAATACAAAATTAAATTGAAATTAATATCAGCATTTAATAGTTTATTATTTGTTATTAATATTCTAAAAGTTGATTCATTGATTCGTTGATAATTAATTCATTGAAAATTAATTTAAATTTCAAACAAGTTTCATTGTGAAAAATTGACTCGAATAAAAAACAAATTTTATTTTAATAACTAATTTTAGAGATCAAGATAAAGTGGTTTCGTATCATTTTACACTCGTGCAAAAATGTTAGTTAATGAAAAGCTGGCAGAGACGAACATGTTTGAAAAGCTCCTCCTTTTTGTGCTTGTATGGACCTCATTATTGATGTAATTATTCGAAAATGTCCTGCATGGACCTCATTATGGATCAAATTATTCGAAAATTGTAATTTTAGTTTTGAAAACTTTCATCAATACTAGAATTATACCGTGATAATTTCGCTACCACAATTACAAAATATCTTTAAATGAACTTATCGCACGCTCTCCCCTTTTAGTGTTACGCCTTTCTTACAAGAACACCAATTCCAAACAGAGGAAAAGCAACTACATTCGTTTATTTTTTTTAGCTGTAACGTCTACATGCATGTGTACTATGTGCGCATGTATTAGTAGCATTTTTAAATGCTTATAGCTCCCAAAATACTGATCGGATTTGAACAAAATATATCTTGTGCACATCTTTCCATAAATCTTTTTAAAATGCTATAGATTATGTCACAATCGGCTGTATAATGTGAGCGTAAAATGCATAACATAAAATCATGTTAGCTATGAATTATAAAGATAGTATATGCGTTTTCAAAGCGACAAACTAGTTTTTTTTCCAATTACTTTGCATCAAAAAGTGGTGTTTTATTTAACAATCGATGTAGATAGTGCAAGGTGGTCATCATTACTTTCAGAAATTCTGTGTTGCTAAAGTAATTTTTGTGTACCTGCTGTTAGCAACAAAAATTTTTTATGCTGCAGCACATAATTTTTTGGTGTCTTTAGTGCATATTTGGCTGGCCAACTGTTGATGTTTGCATTTATGCCAGGCTGTGTGCTTGTGTGTGTGTATGTGTACAAGTGTAATCTTTTAATGATTTAAGCCAATTCAACACAGCACCGTTACCACAACCAACAACTCTCGATTAACTATAAACCAACAAAAGCATCAATAATAAAACACCAATCATTATTAAAAAGTATACCAAAAATTAAAAAAAAGAACAGAGTATCTTTACGGATGATGATGGCACGGATAGATGGATGGATGGATGGATAAATGTTTAAACAAAGTTAAGAAAAAGGTGAGGAGAAGGCGTTACCACTTTTGTCGCAGATATGCATCTTAGATCTCATCTTAAAGAAACTCTTAAAAGAATTTACAAAAAAAAAAGAGACGTAAAAATTGAAAATAATTTTTTGACCGTTCGTTCCGTTTATTTATTTATTTTTTTTTTTTAATGTTCACTGTTCTGTCAGAATATTTATGAACTGTTTTCATATTTGTGGTGTTTTTGAGCTTCTTTTTCTCTCTCTCTCTTTGTCTGGGCAATAAAATCTTTATTTTTTGATTACTTTTTATTTGTATTTGATCTACTGCTGCGGCAAAATGGTGCTAATGTTGCAGCCACATTAAGCGAAAAAAAAGGATAAGAAATCCCTAATTACAGCATTAAGGTGTCAAAATGATGACTTGTGGAGATATAGATACATATTCATAAATTTTATTTCTTTCTTATTCTTTTAATTAAGAGGACTATGTATGTACGTTTTGTTGGTAGTTCAGACAACAGATAAGAATTTCTCAAAAGGGATGCAGGTCCTAAAGCCAGTATTTATTTAATTTATTAAAAGTAAATTAAAAGATCTTAAAGTATTTAGTATCTAATTTTTAAGGATTGATTGGTTTTATTTTATTCAGGGATCACAACTGTCTGAAAATGTGAAGTTACTGATTTTTCCCCGATTTTCGAAAAATCATATTTTCATCAGATCTCAACAGTCTTAGTAGGGTATTCTGACTATGCCTCTGTCTCTGTCAGCTACGTTCCGACCAGATGAAGAAATGTTAGAGTAGTTTCCATCTTGAAAATTGGTAACAGAAGATATGTAGAAGGAAACGACTTCGAACCAATCAGTCTTTCATCTTTCTTAATCAAGATATTGATTAAGAGAGATGAAAGACTGTCGGATAGTCATCATTCCTACTTTAAGGGATGCTCGACAGAAACAGCCCTACTTCGTGTAATAAGGTTTATGGAGAGATCCCTTGAACCTAAACACTATAATTTGGCTGCTTTCCTAAGCAAAGAAGGTGGCTTCAATAATGTATCAATGGCAGCCATCCAAAATGCTCTATGAATATTCGTCCAATGCTGGATGTAGGTTACAAGCTTTAATCGATTCAAAAATGTCAACTGCACTCATTTCTGCAGTCTATTCTTTTTAAATATGGAAAAGAAAATTTTTAGTTCTGAAAATTTTTTGAGAAAAACGAAGAAGCTGTATTTTTGTCAAAATTTAGCCAGTTTTCACCCTCATTTCAAAGTCTTGCCTTTGATTTTTTTTCACGGCTACATGAATTGAGATAAATTAAACAATGCTTCTGCATATTATCAAAAAATTTTCTGACAATCATAAAATATTTGTTTTTTTTTTTTGGAAAATTTTGGCTCTGCTATTACCAAAAATATTTACAAAATAGGGAACAAAGTCGCGGCCAAAACCAAAATTTTCAAATTCAAAGACAAATATCTCTGAAAATAGTAAAGATATCTTAATGAATATGTAGTGCATTTTCTTTGCCTATTAATTGGACAATAAATGTTAAATTTATTAAAATCGGATAATATACTATACTATATAATATAGTCAACTATGACACCCTGTAGCTCGTCGTGTGTTTCAAGAGGGTGATCAAAGTTTCATCATTCTTAAAGCTTAGTTCCTCCTCTATACTTTTTACCTATATCTTTTTGTAATCGGTTTGCAAGTATCAAAGATACAGATATATTACTCTTGATTCCAATTGTAACCACTGTGTAGCGCAAGATGAGTTAGCCAGGAGCCAAAAATATGGTGAAGACTAAAGTTAGCCTAGGAGTATAGGATGTAGTAGGTCGTACAATATTTGGTTTCAAATGGCGCTTAAGCTCTAAGATGCTTAAATGGATGTATAGAGCAAGTGTACGTTTTTTTAAACAAACACCACACGCGAAGCGATTAGCTTGTCTGCGGAAAACATCCAGGGTCTATGGCCGGAATCGAACCCACGACCTCTGGACTGACAGGCTAGCATCGCTACCACTCAGCCACAGGGGCACAGGATCAGTAGTATGGTGGTTCGCTAAAAGTAAGAAATATGTGGTAGATCAACTATACATAATACAGTGATCTGCTTACATCGGGATTACATATTGTTTAGAGGCTCTGAATTCTATAAAACTAAATTTAATTCCTACCTAAACTTAATTGGCCTACATGCATTGGTTGTATCCTCAGGTAGTGCGGCAGGATTGGCTGCATCTGGTTGGTGGATATCAAGAACTTACGGTTATGCCTACACTCTAAAACACTTTTATTGAAAATTAGGTCGATAATAGTCGGCAACACTTTACAGATTATTATCGACCTAAAATTACACACGCATTATTCTTAAACAAAATGTTTTTACTAAAAAAAAGCGATTGGCTGCGTGCAGGTTTGAACCACGACCTCCTGACTGATTGTCTAACGTATCTACCATTCAGCCATAGCCGTATTATACTTTATGTTACATTTTTTCCACTTGGACTAAATATGTTTAATTTGAAAGTTTTTTTTGTTAATAAAATAACTACAAAATCGATGTAATTTTAGACAAGGAGAAATTTTCAACATAAATTTAGACAATATATGATCGTAAATTTGAAGTAATATTTTAGAGTGTAGATCTTGTATCAATTACCACCGAGACTAAAGAAACCTTCCGATTAAATTGTACCTCATCTGAAATTTTATAGTGCTTTTAAAGTCTTACTTCATTCGAGAAGCGAGTGAAAGGGCGATAATATAGAAGGGGACTACGATTTCAGAGTGTATACTGCTGGATGAAGACTTTTTTCGGATGATCTTGGAGTAAAACACTCCTTTCCACCTCCTGATGGCGGAAATACTCTCAGATGAGTTGGCCAGAGCTGGCTCTGCTATTGATGCCTCCATAGCTGATTAGACAGCCATGCCTTTGGAACTATTAGAAACAATATCTTCAAGCACTGTCTTCAAAAAGCTGAAATCAGATGGTGCAAGCTCAACATACTTAAGGAACGGAAACCTAAACTGGGAAATCGGTTCTGCCATAGCTGCCGCGAAAAAAATAGGGAAGAGATAGCTTTCCACCTTTTTTGCGAGTGCCTAGCTTTGAATATCTCGAGACACAAATATGTGGGCAATCATATACATCAACGCGACTGGATGTATCTAGTATCGACTAGCGAATGACGAGTGCAGTGCTGTGTCAAAACGCAATCATCTTGATTCTGCTTGAATGCTTGCGCGTACTAGACAACCGTGTAAACCAAACTACCAACCTAAAGTGGGAAATTCAAAACTCTTTTCATAAAACAAATTTTTTTCAATCGTTTATTATTTATCTTAATTATTTACAAAATATCAAATAAAATCAGCATTGAAATTTGAAATTTTCACACTTTTTTTCCTCTATAAATTTTTAAACGTAAAGAGATTCTAGCCTACTTTTCTGGCAATTAAAATTAGTTTGTAGTAAATATATTACAAATAATAAAAATAAAAAATTAAAACATAAAAAATATATTATAAATATTATCACGTTAATACATTTAAATAGAAAAATAAAACAAAAGTAAAACTTAATAAAACTGAATACTATATCGTTAACTTAAACACTAAAACAGCTGGTTGTTAATAAATAATGAAAATTTATCACGTGTAATGGAAAGCTTCTTTTTTTTCAATATTTTTTTCTTTCTTTTAATACAAAACTATATCTAGAAATATACTCTTTTAAATACTCGCGAGAAGAACTAAAGACAAGTATTAACTTCCCGCTTTTCGAGACATTTTTCACAAGTCACCTCACAGCACCACTTAAACACACACTTGCAATTCGCCCATTCGGAGACGATATGATGTTTGTGACCCCGACTACAGCACAATAGATCACAACCATCAATACCCATTGAGGTGGCATTGCACTCACGGTCTTGTGTGCCCAGAGAACCAGTTCGTATATTCGGCGCACAAAAGTCCGCCGAATCATCTGTGTATACTATATCGTATTTGGTAGGCTGTTTGATATCTTCAGTTTCGGGCATGAAACTGTTGCCATCATTGCGTAGCACTACCTTATATGCGCCATCGAATTTTTCTCTCAGCCTGGTGGAAACTTCACGAAATGAGGGCATTTTTAACCAGCAGGTCTTTACGGTACACGATCCGGAAAGGCCATGACATTTACATTCCAAACGTATAGAATCTCGTATAGCCTGGAAAGAAAAGAGATAGTTTGTAAATTCTTTCTTTTTATTAGAAAAAGTAAAATAATCTATTAAAAAAAAAATTGTTTTATAAAATTTAGGCTTTAAAATTAACTGCAGTATTCATAAAAAGCTAATTTAGATTTGAAATCTGTAATAATTTCTTTTATAAAAATTTCGTTTTGAAATACACATTAAATACAAACTATTTTTCGGAACGAAGTTTCCTATGGCACGTTGTGCATAGCAATGATTTGGATTGGGATGAAAAAAAATACGTGTAACGAATGCTCACAACGAGACTCCGTTTGCAAGATTTCTCAAGTTGAGGATGAAACTCTGTCGAAAAAGACAATTTCGGCTGGTGATCAGCGGATTTTTCGCCGTAGTTTTCCGCGGAGGTGCCGAGGAACTCCTAGGAGTTTGGAGTTTTTTTGGCCTCGCTTTGGGAATCCCCAAACTGGTTTGGGACTTGCTAAGTGTTTTATGACTTCTCTGAATGGTTCCTGGTTCGATTTTGGAAGGTCGAGAGGCACCATGGCATCAGAGCTCGCCAATCCGACGTCTGCTGCTTGTGCTATTGGTGTTGGTACAAATATTGCTGCCTGTGCTATTGTTGTTGATAATGGTATGGCTGAGCAGGTGGGGGTGTTCAATGGTACGCATTGCTAATGACAGCGCTGTTGCCTCCGATAGGAGGAATAATTTGCACAAGAAAAAGGTTGCTACCAGTGTCAATCGGATGAGTAATCGAGGTGTTGCTAGCCGATGGAGTAGATAGAGTGCTGGCTAGTAAGACGACTACTATTTTCGTGGAGTATGATGTTCTATGATGAAGCTGAAAGCTGAGAAGGAGCCATGTCATGTCATGTCACATCATACCATGTCATCTCATGTCATGTTATGTTATGTCCTATTATGTTTTATCATGTCTTATCATGTCATATCATGTTATGCATATTTTTAAGGTAAATAAACGTAAGGAACTTTGTTCCTGCCGATATCCCATTTATTTATTTATTTGTCTATGGAAAAGTAATCCTTACAGACAATTTAAATACTATCCCATGATCATGTGCGTTCTTTACTATAAATACGGCAGTAATTTCCTAATTAAATACGAAACTCACTTTAAATTGGATCTCTGCTGTATTTCATCCGAAATAAAAATAATGTGAATAGTTGTTATAAATATATTTTGTAAATTACCATTATTTCCACATCGAATGAAATACCGAACAGTCACCAATATCTCTGTACAACTCACCAATCTTCCTGCCATATTATTGTGTAACTTCACCAAAGTTCTTAAATCACTGCGCCGACGATATTTCGAGTCTAGGAATATTCTCGAGTGACGAAAACCAAAATTAACATTATCGCTACAGCCACCCCATTCCCATTCGCCTTCAGGAAATTTAATATTTTTCAAAAGTTTACGCCTTCTATTGCCTCTTCTGCTATTGTTGTTATTTTTGCCATTTTGGCGAGGCCTTTGAGTGTTGCTCTCATACGCAGCCTGCTGCTTTTCTAATGCGGCAACTGCTGTTACAGCATTCACCATCTGTGGTTGGCCTCCCATGCGCCGTGAGTGACTTTTGTCACAAGAACACTCGATCAAATTGCCTAAAGTGCAGGCTTTGGTTACCGCATATGTAACACCCGCCGAGGTGATGGCGTTAACAAAGCCTGTCTCCCGCGTATCTGTAAATAGCATAAGATATTAAGCCATTAAAAAGTATTTCAGATTATTAAAGTCATTTTAATAAATAATTGCAATAAATCAACAATTATTTATTTAGCTTTTTTTGTTCTGCTTAGAGTGGAGTGTGTGTGTGTGTCAGTTTTATTGGCTGACTACTTTAAAATTCTTGTTATACTAAATAAACACACTTCTAAAGTGACAATTATTTGACATTTGTCACGTTCTCATTTGCATATTTGCTAGCCCACTCCATGATCCATCTGTATGTATGAGTAAATATATATTCATACATATACATAAGCAAATAAACATTATTACTAGATACTGGCTACCGCGGCTTAGTGTCTTAAGTGGTCTAAGCCAATATTTAGTATTTCTCTCAGGTGTAGTACAACATCCGTAAAATCATAAATAGAATTTAATGAATTAAAACTGAAAGGAGAACGTGTAAACAAATTAAAGTAAATAAGAATAATAGTCGTGAGAATTTATAAACATTTTTTTTGTACAAATAGTTAAAAAACATTCAAAGCCAGTCCTCGATGAGTGTTTATGTGCCAGACTGTGTGTTTGTGTCTTACACATTTGACTTGAATACTGGCACTTTTGACAATTGTCTAATTCTTTATCTCTCACTCTACTTCATGTCAATTAAAACATAATAATGTTAACATTGGTATGCACATATGTACAGACATATGCATGAGTGTAGTTATCTATGTGTCAGGTAAATAATGCTAAACGACTCAATGAGTAATTAGCATTATTTAGCAACTTTGTATTTGTATTAGCAAGAGTTTTTATTATCTATTTACACACATTTTGACGCGTTTCACATATTTTTTTTTTTGTTTAGTTCAAGCGTTTTTCATTTTGACACTTCACTTGTCAGTTGTCAAATTTAACAGTAAAATAAAGTTATTTGTATTTTCTCACACGTATTTGTATGAGTTGTCATCAGACAGTCACTCAGTAGTTTAGTGAAGTGAAACCTAATCTTTTTGTTTTAATTTTTTTTGTTTATTTTTTATTTGCTTGTTAATTTTTTAAAGTTGTAAAACTTATTTGTTGCTAATTAATAAATATTATGGGGATTTTTATTTTTTGTATTTTTATTGCAGTATTAATGATGACGTTGACTTCGTATGACTTTACCGCCAATTTTTTGTTTGCTTATTCTTAACTTGAAGTTTTATGCTGATAAGAATTATTTGAGTTGGAAACATTACAGGCATTCACGAGACTATACTAATTGTTGTAGCTGTTGTATTTGCTGAAGTTTACAAAACTGTTGTTAAACACAATTATCGCGAATAAAATCTCACGTAAAATTTGTCCCCTCTCCCTAAAATTTCAATCGCCGAATTTGTATTGCTGTTTGCTTGTGTGCTATTTTGTAAAATTTTTTCCTCATTTTTTGTTCATGGGAAGCAGTTTATGTGAAAAAACGTTCGTCTTTTATTCACAATAGCTCTAATATTAAATTTCCGTGAGGTAACCTATAGGCAAGACAGTTTTTCGTTATGGATTTTACGCTCACATTGTAGAACCGGTTTTGACAAAACTTATAACATTTTAAATATATTCATTGCCAGATGTGCTCAATCTATATCGCTTCAGTGTCTTGCGAGCTATAAGTAATAAAAGTTGCTACAAAAACTAAACAAAACATGCATATGTGTTTGTACACAAAAAGAACTAAATTTCATTTTCAAATTCTACAAAATTCTAAACAAAATAGTTTACTCCATCAAACAAAAATATTTACTGGATTTTCTGTGATATATCAAACAATATTTTTTGGTTTGAATTTTTAACACACTTTGTCTAAGAATACTTACAAATTCTAAGAAAAAATAGTTTGTTATATCAAATGAAAATATTTACTGATTTTTATGTAATATATCAAACAAAATTTTTGTCTGAGTCAGTAAAAGTTTTTTTCTAAATATGTTTAAGTTGTAAATAATAATATCATCCATTATGCATTTATAAAATTTCACTTTGTTAAATATGTTCAACTCTGTATGTTTATCTAAAGGCTCTAGAAAATGAATGAGAACTAACGCAACAACATTATCGAATTGATTCAAACAGAAATTTTTAGTAAATAAACTTTGTTTACTTGGTTTCCTTTTGCTATCATTGTCGGTGTTACTTTTTAATGACACAGAAAACTGTTTTTTCTTGGTTTTTGCGACCTAAATAAAACTCACACAAAAAATTCACTGATTTAGTAAAGAACATTTATTGAAAATTAAATTTTATTTGAAAAATTGTTGGTGATAATATATTTTGCTATGTAGATTTTCTCTTGCAAAGAGAATAACAATACAACATTATTTCTCCGCCTTGAATTGGTGATGCTGTAGGAAAGGCATAAGATGAAAAGAGAAGAGAGTTGAATAAATTGAATTAATTTATTTGCAAAAGGTGGAGAACTTAATTCCCAGAAAAATAGAACCCACCCCTTTAAGAAACTTCAGGTTTTCATTCCTTTTTTATTGACAGTCCATTGTGCGTTGTTGTTTTCTGTCGTGTATATTGGAATTAATTAATCTTTTCTTATTTTAACCCAATTGTATTATGCTCATTTCCCTTTTCAATAACAAAATGAATTTTAGCTTACTATAAAAAGAGCTTCTTTGAGTTCGACATCTTCTTAAACTTTAGTCTTAGGAAACAAATTTTTTTAAAGTTTTTTTTTCTATTTATTGCTGACAATATCCACAATTTAGGTCATGAGAAAGTATTTAATTTTGTCTAATTTCTTTCATGTGGTTTATTTATCTTAAAAGTGTTAATAATTTTATTGAAATGTTCTTAATATTGTTCTCATCAAAACTTAATTGCTTTTAATAGAGATTTCATTTTGAAATTGAAATATTTTCTTTCAGCTAAATTTACCCAGCAAACATATTTGGTTACCGGAAGCAGGTTTGTCAGGGAGAGAGAGAGAGAGCTGTACTCTTCTTTATCAGCCCGCTTCAGGATTACATGATTTTTTAAATGAACTTCGGCCTTAAAATTAAAAACATAAAAACATGCGCATACCCCTGCTTTCTTGATAGCCTAAGCTGATAAATTAAGTTTTTGTTCTACGAGATTAATTATTTTAATGTTCGTGTTGAAGAAATACATATAGCCGACCAACTTCGCAGTGTGTGCGGTAAATTTCTTCACTCACTTACGTTATTGTATCCACGTAGGGCGGAGTGCTTTTGCGCAACTCCGAAGCCCTTGTAGTTAATCTTACTGCTTACTTTTACCAAATTTATTTTTGCTGGGTATTCAATTCAGTTTTCAATATCACATCAATATTTCTATCAATTAGTAACTTAAATAATGCTGCTAATTAATAAATATTGGTCACAAAGATAGTTCATAATAATACATAATAATATTTTTAAGTTTAACTTCTTATACTGTACAACAAAATAAAATTGTTAGTGATGGCGTTTGGAATTCATTTTAGGGGAGTTAAATGTCAGTTAATGTAATTTTGACTATGTAATTTAGACAATTTGCTGTATCTTAGGGACAAACTCTTGAAATCTAAAAAACGCTAAAACTACAAAATTCCAAAATTAAAAAAATGTCAAAACGAAATTCGCCAAAATGAAAAAAAACCGCTTAAAGGAAAAAGAAGCAACAAAAATAAAACAAATGTGCTAAAATACAAAAAAATCACCCAAACTATTAAGATCGTCAAAAAACTAAAAAATGCCAAAAACCGAAAAAAATCGTCGAACGAAAAAAGCATCAAAGCTTCGCTAAAACTAAAAATATCGTTAAAAATTTTAAAAAAATTGCCAAAATGGAAGAAGATCATCAAAACGAAAAAGAAGCACCAAAACAAAAAAAATCGCAAAAAATCGAAGAAATCGAAAAAAATAAAAAGCTTAAAAATCGTCAAAACTAAAAAAATCGGCAATTACCAAAAAACGAAAAATCGCAAAAAAAAAATCACAAAAAGGAAAAATGCGCCAGAACTAAAAAAATCGCAAAAAAAACAACAAAAAAAACTTCAAAACTTAATTAAACGAAAAAGTAAAACAAAAAAATTTTCAAAATGAAAAAGGGCAACAACGAAAGGGGATATATGTGTATTCGAACGGAACCCTTCGTGTGCTGAACTTATTTTGTGTTGTACAGTGTAATTGGTAAAATACATTATATTCCTAACATATTGACACCCACCAAGAAGTGGAACAGAAACTAACCCAAAATGGAATACAACTCTCATGCTTAGGATGAAGCACCGGGAGAGGGCGAAGAAGCTCATCGGTGTACCCTTCTGTCACCGCCAACTCCTTTGACTTTTTAAGTAAATCAATAAATATGTATTATGATCAGTCGATACATAACTTTGACTATACCATGATCACTTTTGTATAGTACACTGTTTTCATATAGTTCTATTTTTTCTTAGCGTGTATAAATGTATTTTAATACTTCACGTTCGATCTTCCATTTCACTGTAATGCTCAACTTAAGCGCAAAATGTCCTTCTTAATCCCAATGATTTCTTGGTTTCATAATTTTTAAGCTCCTAAATTAATCACTGTAATACCCAATGACATTGATTCACTTAAAAGCGAACCATTTAGACAACTTAAGCGAAAACCTTAAGACAATTTAACTAAATAAACCACAATTTACACAAAAAAAAAATAATAAAAAAATGGCACAAAAGAAAAGCAGCAAATACTCGTAATCAAAAAGAAACTCAAGACAGGCACAGAATTGCAAGCAAGTAATTTCTTTAAGAAAATAAAACTTCTAAGAAAGAATAATGTTCGCAAAATGTACAAGCAATAAAACACAATAATTCAACTTGAAAAAATTAACAAAAAAGTGAATTGAAACTGGTCAGCATAAGGAGCATTGAGGGGCAGAAAGAGCAATTTAAGTTGATCTGATTTACTCGTAATAAAATTGACTTAATCCTTTCTTTTCTGCTTTTGTAATATATTTTGGTCATTTGTTTCTCACTCTGTGGACGACATTACTGCTTTCTGCTGTTGCCAGTTAAGCTCTTAAGCAATTGGTATTCGTAATAAATTTCGCATTAGTTAACTAAGTTGGACATTTAAATTGTTACCAATGACACTTGGTATTTTATTTGTTTGTTCGTCTGTCTGTCTGTCTGTCGGTCTGTCTATCCATCTGTTTAATGAAATGTTGAACATCAAACAGGCAATAAGTGTAACGAGCAACAACAATAATACCAACAACATCTGTAATGAGTTAAAAATACAACCAAAAACTACAAGTTGACAGATTGACACAACGTAACGTTACACAATGAAACGCAACAGCATAATCATTCGTTAAGTATTTTAGGTTTACACAAAACCCAAATCTCATCAAGAATATTGAAACAAACGATTTCTGAAGTGCGATTTTTTATATTTCAAATCAATTGTTGTTATTCGCATTTGTTAAGAAGGTATAAGCTTATGCAGTAGTAGGTGACAGTAATACAACCCAGCAAACATAAAACTGTTAATAGACCAAATTTTTAAAATTAATTTAATACTTTGAAAATTTGAAATCAAATAAAATATTTTTTTGCAATCTCATTTAATTCGAGCTAAATTTCGAATTTTCGAAATACATTACATATGATTGGAAAGCTCTATTGTTATGATAAAAATCATGCTTTCATACGAAAATTAAAAATATTTATTTCATATGTATTTTCGAAATTTCGAACTAATTTTCGAACATGATAAAAAACAATTTTAAATTATAAACTTTATAAATCTTGTTTTTACGCCACATGTCTAAAGTTTCTCAGTTTTGGAAGTACATTTTTATTATATTAATTATTTTTTTCCTAATATTCGATTTTAATTTCGAATTTTTACACATTAAAAATTTGTTTTTAAAACCAATTACTAGTAATAAATAACATTTTTATGAAAATTTTTTTATATTAGAAATATGCTTGAAATTTCGACTATAGTTTTTTTTTAATTTTATAACTTAAATTTGATTTTTGATAAATTTGATGTGTGTAAAAACACATACATTTTGAATGTTTGAATGTTGAATAAAACTTTAGAAGCTTTTATTTCATTTCAAACTTTTCTGAAAATGAAAAGCTCAAACGTTTCAAAAGCTTTTTATATTTAATTCGAAAATAGTTTCGAAACATCACAAAATTTAAATTCCAAGATTCAAATCTAATGTCATAATTCAACAGATATTGTACATCAAATTAATATTTGCCAATTTAATGAAAAAAAAGAACGCACGAGGAATATTGATAAAAATGTGCGTTATACATTTATATGTAAACTGTACATAATGTTTGCTGGGACATTCACTGACTAAAGCTGCCATTACACTGTCTGACTTTTCGTCTGATTTCAATTCATAAAAGTGAAGTATCGTGTCTAAAATACAATTTTTATGTTTTCGTCTGAGCTCAGTTGAAAATAGAACTTATTCTATTTAAATCTAATATACAATATGAGTTTTAAATGTCATATTCTTAAAGTTAGATTTTGAAATCAGACGAAAACTCAGATAGTATAAAGACGGCATAAGGAAATTTTTTAAATAAAAAAAATTTTAATTTTTTTAAGTCTGATATTACATATGCATTATTTTTGTCCATAAATTGCTAAATTATGACTTTATACTTGAGTAATAATTTTGACTTTTGTGAGCTTTTGAAATTATATCTGAGTTTGCTATAATAAAACTGAAGATTTTCTATATTTTTTTAGCTTAAAAAGAAGAGATTTATGAATCTGAGGCTTTAAAATTTATGTTCGTTTTATGTTCGAAAATTCGAGACTATGTTCGAAATTTCGAACATACTTAAAGTATTAGATTTTTTGTATTTTCATATAAAAATATAATATTTTCATATCAATCGGATTTTAAAATTGACTTAATTTTATACATATATACTTCTGAAATTCGAAATTGAAATAATTTCATACATACTTCTAAAATTCGAAATTGAAATCAAATTAAAAAAATGAATATATAAAATGGAAATCTTAGAAATTTTGCGGTTTCTGTATAAAATATGAGATTTTATAAAGCTTAGACCTTGCAATTGATATCGAACTCACGTTGAAGGTCCCTATAATGATTCGCATTTAAATTGATAGTTGAGTTGTAGTTGTCAAATTCTTATTATGGATTAAAACCAACTCAACTTTCATCAAAGTGGGACAACTGCTTTTTATCAGTTGTATTTTTGCTTTTATTTCGAATATTTCTTTAATTTCAAAATGACTGTTTTTAAGTGCGCATCATTATTTTAAACGCCAACCTATCACATTTGTCAACCAATATTGTTGCCATATGCATAAAACATAAAATCTCAAGAAAAAATATCGTAGTTAGGCCAAAACAAAATGTTTAAAATATTCTGTGATGGCTACTATGGTTTCAAAATTGGTTGTGAATCATAAAAAAATTGAGTTTAGTTTTGAATCATAATAGGGGCCTAAAAACTAAATTTAATATTTCGAAAACAGTTTACAATTAAAGTCTTGAAATTTCACACTAGAATTTTGGACTTTCACAATTTTAAATTTTAAAATTTCCTGCCTGTTTCTCTAAATGCGAAAGAAAAGTTTTTTTCGAATCTTGATATTGAAAGCGATAATAAAAAAACTAAAATTTGGTTCTTTCTATAAACATAAATGTTCGAAAAAAACTCGTTTAACATTTAGTGGAACAGGCTGGGAATTTAAATTGTATTTGCAACGAAAAATTATGTTTTGGAAGGCCAAAACTTTACATAATCTTATTTGTTATGCCAAAAGCGCAAAATTTCTAAGATTTCCATTTTATAGATTAAATTTTTCTTAGATTCGATCTCAATTTCGAATTTTAAGAGTATAAAAAGTATATTCGAAATTTCGAACTTAATTTCGACTTTTCGAACATTAAGGAAATGGCACTTTTAAAGCCTTATAAGCTTCTGAAAGCTTTATCTTAATGCAAAATCTAAAAATTTTAAACTTTTAAACTTAGCTGCAAAAATTCGAAAAGGCTATATAGTGAGGACTCAATGAAAGGATTGGATATTTATGGCTATTAACAATTTAAAATTTCATGCTAAAAAACGTATTATTAAATTTTACACAAGTACGTTTAATATTTATTCATTCAAACTTCAATGTCTGCTGGGAAACTCATTTAAACTACCAGTCACTGGCTGCGAAACTGCAATTTAATCCACGTTTAAGTTTTGTTATTTATTACTGATGATGATTTGAGAAGGTTTTTTTTTCGTTATGTTGGTTTTTTTCTTCATCTTGGTGTCATGCGGCAATTATATGCAAGTGATTTTCCCTGTTTATTGCACGTTAAATATTCCAACAAGTCGTTTTTGTACGTACGCATGACTGTTTTTTTTTTTGTACAAAAACTGTTGACAACATTTTTACTTCGCACAAGGTCTAAAAAGCACACCGAACATTCTCATTCCAACTACCACCACCTTCAACTCCGTAATTTTTCTGTAACAAAGAACAAATAAATGGGGGGAGTAGCTTACGGCACATTTCAACAAATATTTGTTTTCGATTTATTTCGAGACAGGGTGTTGAAAGGGTCTCCTAATACATCAGTAGCTGGACTTCTTTCTTGCGTTCTTTGTTCGAAAACCGCTTAAAACTTTTTTTTAAAAACATCGGCTTTTAGTTTTCTTCTATACCTCCGACTTTTATATGTTAGTCTTAAACAAATCTCTTGTTTTTCTTGGCCAACTGGCAATTTGAAATTCCTTTTAGTATTATTCTGTTGTCTTTGTATAGTTTTTTCCACTTCTTGTAACTGCTGTTATATTGGGGCTGTGAGTGGTGGATCACTGGATGGCGGTTGGCCATAATTTATTTAAATTGACAGCATGGATGCTCATTTTAAGCGCTATTCATCAGGTTTTATTATGCAACTTGATGGATGATGTGTTTTTTTTTGTCTTTTGTATGACAGAATGTATTGCAAATTGTTGCAATAATTAGTTAAACTTACAATGAATGAATAAGTAAAATGGTAAATGGATAATATACGTATCTTCATTATATGTATTAAAAAGAATTACAAAAAATGAATGGAAGTTAAAAAGTAATTTGTTTGTTAGGCAATTAACAGGAACAATGAGGATGGGTGATGTGTTTTAAAGTCACTTTTTATAAGACATCCTCATATCCAAGAGTGCAAGAATTTGCCATTCCGTTCACAGTTCCTAGGGATAACTCCGACCGTTTGATCATTTGTCGATGGATTAGTTGAAATGAATACTTCAAACTAAGGTTTAGTGATTTGTCAGTTTTTAAAAGTTATCAATTGAAAATCAGTAAAATCGATCCATAAATCGCTAGTATAAGTATGAAAATCACTACAGGTTTTGAGACGTTGTGATTTTTTGCACGCTATGCACATCATCGCTTTAAATTGCAAAAATCAATGGTTTTGGGGGTAAAAACATTATTTTACTATGAAACAAATACGTGTGACAAACATGTAAATTAAATACGTGTAACGAACACTGGTAAGGAATATACAAAACCAACTGCAGGTGGTGATCAGTGCTATCGGAGAAGTGCCGGCGAACTCCTGGGATTTTGGGAATTTTTGGTTAGTGTCCTTGCTGGGTGGTTTGTGACTTTGTTAAGTGGTTCGTGACCGTTCTTGCTGAAGGTGTCTCTGCTAACTACTGGCGATAAATGCTATCAGATACATATCGTGGAGTATGAGGTTCACTAGTAAGGTTGATTACGGCTTCTGCGGCTAATGCTGCAACATGGTGCTCCATTGGTGACCTCTGCTGTTTCCCAGTGCGTTTTCCCAAACCGATTGAGACGTTGGCGATGGAGGCTAAGGGGAAAGGTGGTACTACTATATCTTAGAGGGTATAGTAGTACCTCCTCATGTGGAAAAGTCATGTCATGTCACATCCTATCCTATCATTTCATGTCATGTCGTATCATGTCTTGTCATGTAATGTAATGTCATGTCATTTAATGTCATGTCATGTCATTTCATTTAATATCTTGGTTACACTTTTTATTTATTTATTTATTTCATTAAAATATATTTTTTTAAACGGTCTTTTTTATAAAAGGCTCTTTTTTAAATGGAATTTTTTCAATGTACTTTTTTAAAAAGTACTTCTTGAAAAGGTACTTGTTTTTAAAAGTGCTTTCCTTAAAAATACCTTAGAAGCTACATTTTTATATTACTTTTTTTTTAAAGTACTTTAGTTAGAAAGATTTGCATAAAAATTATGGTTCGTTCATAAATAATTTTACTCATAAAACAGGACATTCACAATTTACATATATACACACATAACCTGTAGTCCAAGTCTTTGAGACATCATCGATGTATGTTCGAAACAAGTATGAATTGATGACACTCCAGGCAACTATTGACGACATTTTCTAACAAAGGGCACAAAAGGCGTTGATGACAACGTTTGTAACATGGTACTAAAGTTGTCGTTGACGGGAACGTTTTTAGCATGTTACAAAAGTTGTCGTTGATGAATAAAAAAATAAAATAAAATTTTAAAATTTAATAATCGAATCAATGTACACTGGTAGGCTATCTACTAGCCTACCGAGGTACTCAAAAAACTTTATAGAAAAATACGTTTTGTGGGCAACTTGAACTCTTTAATATACATAAATGGAAGCACGACAACTTCGATGCAGTTGTTAATCTTGTTGTCGTCAATAAGACAGTACACACGACAACTTCGAAGCAGTTGTTACTCTTGTTGTCGGCAATCGAACTATACGCACGACAAATTCGATGCACTTGTTACTCTTGTTGTCGTCAATAAGGCTTTTGTAGCACAAACTTTCATAATCTTGTCAGAACAAATTCTTTATACATGACAACGTATACCACCTTGTCTCAAACTTATTTCTAAATGTGTTTTGTAGGCGATTGAGTGCCTTGCAGACAACATCGATGAATACAGGGTATGTGTGCATAACTGCATGTGTGTATTTCTGTCCATTTCAGCTAATGTTGATAATCTTAGAATTTATTTCAATAAACATAATCACTCGTACCTGCAATTTAACGTCAATTACCTTGTGACTCATTCGACACAAAACTCTTGTGAGCTTATAAGTTTTTACAAAAAGAAAAAAAAAATAGCTAAACTAATAGTTACATGAGTATAAAACACACATTAATTTATGCAGTGTTAATTTAAGTTATTGTTGGTTACTCAGCTGACTTCTCGTATGTGTCTTTTAAACATTTTCTTCCACTTCAATTTTAACAACTAGAGTAAGACTAAAAAAAATTAACTTAATTCATTTTGTTTAACTAAACATGTCAACACTTGCTTTAAACACACATTTTACATGACAACAATCGTTTTCCTGTAAAATTCATTCAAAGCGCCGCGCTAATAGACGAGGACAACAGCAACAGAAATAGCAACAACAACAACCAGAGAAAGATCAAAACCCAGCGATCTACATCACATTTACCCAATCAAACATACACACACTAACTCACAAAAACAGTACAATGCACAATTACCCTGCAGATAACGCGAATAGTCCATAAACGAATGTAAAATATACTCCATAGAGGACTAGGACTAGTCCAAAGGTAACCCAAATTAATGAAGAAAACATGATCGATTTAACTTTACGATGTCCTAGGGCTGGACCATGTAACCCAAATTAGACTACATCGGAGAAGTCTCAAAACTACTCTATGCTGCCACTTGATGGAGCACTCAAGTGTTCGTGTTGAAATTATTAAAGCACGAGCACTTGTCGCTTAACTACAAGCTCTTGTTTGCAAATGACATGATCCATGTCTGCATTACATCGGACTAGTCTTAAGACTACTCTATGCCACAATTCGATGAAGCACTCAAGTGTTCGTCTTTTAACGATTGCACTCGTTAAAACGCAGACACTTGTCGGCTAACTAGAAGGTATTGTTTGCAAATGACATGGTCCATGAATGCATTATATAGGACCATGTTGTAACTACTCCATTTCAACTAAAATGGACTACGTAGTCTAATATCCATACAGGTAATATTGGACTACGTGACCCATTTAAGCTGAAATTGAGTAGTTACAACATGATCCTATGTAATGCAGTCATGGACCATGTCATTTGCAAACAATACCTTCTAGTTAACCGACAAGTGTTTGTGTTTTAATAGGTGCAATCGTTCAAACACGAGCACTTGAGCGCTCGATCGAATTGTGACGCATATTAGTTTCGAGACTAGTCCGATGTAATACAGACATGTCCCATGTCATTTGCGAACAAGAGTTTGTAGTTAAGCGACAAGTGCTCGTGATTTAACAATTTCTACACGATCACTTGAGTGCTCCACCAAGTGGTGACATGGAGTAGTTTTGAGACTACTCCGATGTAGTTCAAAGTTGGGTTATATGGTCCAGCTCTAGGACATCGTAAAGGTAAATCGACTATGTTTTCTCCATACCATTTTGTTTGGCTTTGGACTAGTGCTAGTCATTTATGGAGTATACTTTACATGCGTGTATGGAATAGACGAGTTATCTGCAGGGATTATCTGTTGGGTAAACACCAACAACGGAATTTAATTTAAATGCACATGCTTACTTGTGCGTGTGTGTGTGTGCGTGATTCAGTGTGTCTGTGTGTGTTGTATGTAAATTATCGTGCCTCCTGCAATGCATACAAACAGCAAACAAGTGCAATCTGTTGCTGATGACGATGATGTCTCTTCTCCTGTTGCTGGTTGGTGGTGTTGTTGGTTGTTGTCGGAGTTTAAATTTGAGTTGATGTTGATCTTGATTTGGTTTAGTTTCTGTTTTTTTCTTTTTTTTTAGCTTAGTGTTGTCAACACTGCATAATAATGAAGTTAATTTGTAACATGTTTATAAATTTAAATATAAAAAATTAACAACAATGACAAGAGGAACAACAATAGAAAAATGCACTGCATATGTAGTTCAGGAATAGTAACAATAATTATATAGCAGCTATTTGTTATTAAGGAAAGAGATCAACAAGAATGAGCCATGAAAAAAATTTTTGAAAACTTACTAAATAAAATTAATCAGCGCAAGCAGCCAATTAGAATCAAGATCATTCCGTTTTGATAGACAACTCCACTTGTCAATGTCAACCTATGTATGATGTCATGTTTTCAGACCCGGTAATTGGTTCTAGATCCATGGAGTAGTCTCAGTAATTCCATTTAGCCGGGTGTGACCATTTTACACAAATTGTTTGTTTTAAGAAAAGAATATAAAATTTTTACTTAAAAAAAAGTCTGCTACTTTTTGTAGACTGTAAACTTAACATTTTGGCAGCGATCGGCTCCACAGTGCATATTATTAGCAATTTGAAAAAAATTTTGGAATAAATCTGCAACATTTTTAAGCAGTTTAATGGCGTTTTCTTTTCTAGAAAAAAATGTAATCTTTTTTTCTTTTAATTAAAAAGCGCAATTTAGCATTCCTTTAATGCAGAAATTTACCTTCGTAAGGGATGATAAAATAATTTCTAATAAGTTCACTTCCTCCAAAAATAATTATATTGCAAATTTTCATTGAAAAGTGCAAACAATGCAACATTTTTTTGTAGAAAATAAAACGCCATAATATGGTAAACAATTTTGTGTCTTCAGTTTTGTCCTATCACCCTAATGGGCCGTCCTGTCTAATATTTTCTCGCTTGGAACATCAGTATATATCATCTTAAGTCGAAAATGGTACCCCCGTTTTCGACAAAAAATAAAACATAAAAAAACATCAACAGATGCACGACCAAATTACCTTCAAACTGTGTTAACGTAGTTTTTTTATTTGATCTACGCTTTTGGATCTATTCACAAATTAGGATGGAAAAAAGTGTTTTTTTCATGCAAAATTAAAAAAATTTTTCTTTCAAAAACTCATAAACATTTTAAAACTGCAAAAATCTTAGTTTTTAGCTATTGTTCTTAAAGACGGCTGTCTTCAAACAAAATAAGTCATATGTCATGAAAATCGATGAACAAATGTTGATTTTAGTAGCAATTAAGTGAAAACATCCAGAATACTTTCCCTTTTAATTTTTTTGGAAACCAAAAAAATTTATTACCGAAAGAACCTTTTAAGTGTCTATTGGTGGTATTCACTGAATTGATAATAAACCTTGTGAAAATATTAGGCAAGTCCATAAAAAAGATCTGTGGGTGGTTTGAAAAAAACTGAGTACACAGTATTTTTTAGCGCATGAAACCGATTAGAAAACTTGCAGGTTTGTTCAAAAAAAGCTCCAAATTCTTTAGCATTTGTAATTATTAATTTACACAGAAAAAGAAGATTTGTAAATACAATTAATTTTTTTCTTCTATGAATTAAATAATTAATTGATTTTAAACCTACAACAATATTTGTAAATACAATTACGAAATTGTGAAATTAAAGGAATATCAGAAAAATATTTTCTATTAAATATGTCAACAAATAATTTGTTGACAATATTTTTTTTACAATTTTTTTGTTGGATTTCAAAGTTATTTCAATAAAAGTTATTGTTATATTAACGAAACGACTTTCTGCTTGTGTGCGAAAAATACTAAATCTCTTTGGGCGGAATCGAACCGTCGACCTCAGGACTAATATACTAACGTACTTACCTCTCAGCTACAGAGCAATTCGTTATGAAATACGCAAATAATTACCCGGATTATGTATGTCGAAGTAGAATTTGTGAGTACGACAAATTGTCCTAGAATAAAGAAAAGTTTTACATGTTTTCTTTATTCTATGACAATTTGTAGTAGTCACAAATTCGACTTCGACATACATAATACGGGCGAATGAATACACACAAAACTTGATTTTTTATGTTTCTTCTATTTGTGAGTATTCCGTTATTATACAATTTAACAAATAATTTTGTTGGGTAATTTAATTGACTAGAAAAATTTCGATTTCTAATATCAACAATGATGACTGTTAATTTTTTTTCGCAAGTTTTGACAAAAACTTTATTTGACATTTTTAATCAAAAAAATTTTCAAACATTCTCGAGTTTTTACGCCATGCATAACAAAAAATTTGGTTAGTTCAGTTTGTTGAAAAAAACAATGTCTGTGTTTGTCGTACAAAAAACTTAATTTATTATATTAACTAAATATATTTTTGAATTTGAATTAAATATTAACAGTTCTAATTGTTTCTTGCAGTTTGATGATATTTTTTTCCGTGTATGATTGATCTCAGTCCTTAACAGAGTAAATAAATGCTAGTTCTTACTGTTGACATTGTTGTGTTTAGTTTTGTCTGTTTAGCAGACATTTAAATATTCAAAACCTTTATCTTTACTAATTTAAAAAAATGCTACAATTTTACTTGATTATCAGTGAGCCGACGAAAATCGGTGCATTGTGTTGATAGTGGAATCTGGGCTTAAGTCTAAGTCGTAGCTTGTGTGGAATGAAGTTTAATAAAGAAAACATATATTTAAGACTCTGCCAGTTCTTACAAGTGCCTACAAAGTAATTTAATGAATATTGTGTAGATAGTTTCATTTAATGTTTTCATAAACAAATTACAAAACGGTTGCCTTTTTTTTTGTTCTAATAATAGGTTAACAGGGTTTCAGTTGTCATTGTCTCTGCCTTATAATCAGGCAAAAATCAGTGCAAAAGTAAGAAAGGATTCTTTATGTCTTCCACTTAAAAACTTAGCAGATATTTACACGTTTTGTTCTGTTGGTTGTTGGTCTGTTGGTTTTGTATTCTAAAAAGCAACCAACAAAACACAAAGAACATGATGACCATGATGATTTTGTTGATGATGATGACGATAATGACGATGAGCTAGATGCAGGCGTAGTAATACTTGTATTTAACTTAATAAATAGTTCTTACCTCTCATTAAGATTTTCCTCATGCCTTTGCGTAAAGTTGTGCAATTCCAGCGACGATTTCGAAATTGAAATTCACATTCTCGGAAGCCTAGATTAATTCCATTGATGATCTCTTTTAGAAGGGCAGAATCGTGTCGGCAAATTTCAGCCATTTTACCACGTAGACGACGTGTCTTTTTACACATTAAATATGGATCAAGTAAGATATTAGAACCTTCAGCCCTGTTCATGATTTTTTTTCATTTTTATTTTTTATTAATATTTTTATTTTGTTTTTGTGGTATTGACCAAATTAGTTATTAAACAAAACGGTGGGTGGAAAAAGGAAGTTGTTGGTTGAGTCATGAAAAGAAAATAAAAGAAAAGGAAATATTTTTTAAGAACATAAACTTCAATATGAAAAATAAAGTTAAGGCTTAAGTTTTCAAATTATATAAATATATAACAGGGTATAAGTCGATAGGCTTGCTAGGAGAGTGTTTCCATTAAACTTGAAACTAAGAAAAAGAATAAATAAAAATAATTGATAAAAACACCTGACAAACTCTTGTTAAAATCCACAGATCTACTCTACTATCTCAACTATTTACGCTGTAAAAAAAGGTTGTAACGACTGATGCTGGCAGAGGGTACCAAAAAAATATGTGCGTGTATCGGTGTTTTGAAAGTTTACATCTTAAATTAATTTTAGAGGGAGCTAAAGTTCTCCCCTTTTGGACATGGCTATAGTGACTCAGCAGAAGAAACCTTGTAAGCCTTACGTTTAAGGTACAATATGTATTCAGACAAACATTTTTGTCGATCACTTGAACCGTCTAACTTTTCGCGCTAAGGGACTTTTTATCTCTTTCATGAAGTTTTCTACAAAAATATTTTCCATAAAAGTCATCCAAACACTAGACTTAACTTGAACGCCAGAAATCATTCAAAACTTAAAAGGTGTCTAATGGCTAATTTGGTACTTATTCAGCATTAGTACTCGCCATAGGAAATCTTGAAGCATTACGGTTAAAGTAGAGGGTGGTTAAATTTTAAGGGCCGATGTTGATTTTGAATAAAACACAAATTATTTAGGAAATTATTGTCATTTCTTTTTATTAGGATAATATGGTATGGTTCAATTATGTATGGAACAAAATATCGGACAAATGGCCGCCGCGACGTCAGCGGCACACCTCCATCCGATGGTCCAAATTTTCGATGACGCTGAGGCATAATTGAGGTTCTATGCCGTTGAATTGTTGCTGGCTTATCGACGTACACCATTTCTTTCAAATAACCCCAAAGAAAGAAGTCCAACGGTGTCAAATCACATGATCTTGGTAACCAATTGACATCGCCACCACGTAAGATAACACGGCCATTGAATTTGTCCCGCAAAAGAGCCATTGTTTCGTAAGCTGTGTGGCAAGTGGCACCGTCCTTTTGAAACCACATATTGTCAACATCCATATCTTCCAATTCGAGCCATAAAAAGTTCGTTATCACCTCACGATAGCGAACACCATTCACAGTAACTGCCTGACCGGCCTCATATTGGAATATATACGGCCCGATGATGCCGTAAGCCCATAAACCGCACCAAACAGTCACTCTTTGTGGGTGCATTGGTTTTTCGACAATGACTCTTGGATTATCATTCGCCCAAATGCGGCAATTCTGCTTATTGACGAATCCACTGAGGTGAAAATGTGCCGCATGACTGAAGATGATTTTCTTCGAAAACTGATCATCCACTATTGCCAATTCTTGCCACCATTCTGACCATTGACGACGTTTGCAATGGTCAAGAGGCTTTAGTTCTTGAGTCAATTGCACCTTGTAAGCGTGTAAATGCAAGTCTTTGTGCATAATGTTCGTCAACGACGAGCGTGGGAGGTGCAATTGTAGGGCACGACGACGAGTTGAGGTGGACGGCTCTTCAGCCATACTATCGCGAACAGCAGCAATATTTTCTGCAGTACGAGCTGTACGAGCATGCACTGGTGTTTTCACATCTCCTACAGACCCGGTTTGCTCAAAATTTTGCACGATTTTTCCGATGATTTTTGGATGATTAAATGACCGAAAACATCACGAAGTGCACGATATGCATTTTGATTTGAACGCCCATTTTCATAATACGCCTGAATAACTTTAACGCGTTGCTCGATTGTGTATCTTTCCATGGTTCAAATTGAGTTAGTCTGAAATTGAGAAATGTCAAATGAAATGCAGAAAAAAAACTTGACGTTTAGGTGTGGTTTACATTCAACATCGGCCCTTAAAATTTAACCACCTTTTATAACATGAGTTTTGTATGAGTATTGTTGTGCTTTTCTAAAAAATGGGGCTAAAACTCCCCTTTAGTGGTGATATGGAGGGTTGAAATGTTATACAAAAATATTTGCCATATGATTCTACTATAGGTCCTAAAAAAGGGGCAAAAAAACTTCCCTTCAGCTTCGATATAGCGGGCTAATATTAGCCATTAAATTCTACTATTGTACGCACAAGCTCCACACTCAAGTTGAACGCCAAAAAATAATGCAAAAATTAAAATATTTTTAAGGGTTAATTTTGTAGCTATTCACAATTAGTACTCATCATATTAAATCTTGTAAGGTTTACGTTTTAAGTATAATAAGTGTACAGCACTTTTTTGTAAAACACCTGGAGAAAAATTTTTGTAAAAAAATGTAAGCCCACCATATCGCCGCTGAAGGGGAGTTTTTGGTCTATTTTTTTCACGAAATTTACAAAGAGACCCATACAACGATATATAAGAGGGTTAAAATGTTCCACAAAAATGTTTCTCGGATATTTTACACAGAAGTGCTGAGCACATCTTATACCTTAAATGTATGTCACTACAAATATGTCCAAAAGGGGGCGGTAAACTTTGAAAACGTCAATATACGTATATATTTTTTTGTGACCTATATTAGAATCAGTCGTTTTGAAAAATTTTGATTTTGTTGTACAGTGTTAAACTTGAAACCAAGAAACAGAATAAATATAAATAATTGATGAAAGCTCCTGACAAAATACACACTCTCTCTTCTAATAACTCAACTAATTTATCTCAAAATAAGTCTCTCTGCTTTATATCTACTCCGAAGAAATAGTCTTGTCTCGCCTTGTTTAAATCATAATTTAAACATTTAATTGGCCACAATTTCAGTTTTTTTCACTCTCTAAAAAAACTGTATAATTTCTAATAAGAATTGCCCAATAAACCCACCCAATCCACACTCTGTCTACACACACTTGCACATTTAAATCAATAATTTTATTGTATCGATAAAATACACTGATGTTCTATAATTTTGTCGATAATAAAATCAAATAAAATAAACCTCCAGCTGTTTTATTTAAGTTTTATTTGTTGTACAAAATACCAGAACAACAACAACAGAAAAAAATCATTTCCTAACACCTTAATTGAACAACAACAGCACACTTGAGTATAATAAAAATTAATAAAATATCGACCAACTAACTAACCAACCAACCAACTGAAATTCTATTGAGTCGATGATGCATCGACTGCTACGAGATAAAATCGACAGACAACTAAACAAATTATAAGGTGTCGCCGAAACTCCTATGAATTCATTGATTTTATTAACTGCGATTAGAGCAAATGCAAATGGAAATGCAATGTACCAGTACTTAAGTTCACCTGCTTTTTTTTATTGTTAGAACTAAAGATAAGATACAATTTGTTCGGAAACAGAAACAAAAATTATTTATTTAATGCTTTTATAATTTTATTTTGCAATTCCCACTCAAGATGCAGTTGAATAAAATAATTTGCATAATCGATTTTGTACATTAAAATTCAATTGAAAATAACTAATTTTCATACTTTGACTCAAGATTTCTAAGATCGTTTAATCAGAAATAAAATAAATTTAACATACAAAAAACTTCCAATGCACTACAATTTTGTGGACAGGTCGGTTTATTTTGAAAATTCCCTGCATTCGAATTAAATATTTGGAAAGCTATTTTGTAACAAATGAAAAATTTACCAATAAAGAAATTAATTGAAAATCTCTAAGAAATCAACGACCGCTATTTTATGATAGGTTGGGTTAGGTTGCCAGTTTAAAAAGCAACCCACTTGCACCCTACACTGAAAGAATTTTGCTTCATAAAAACAACGAAACAATTTCATTTGATTTTTATTTTTAATCCAATAACAATTTTACAAATCCAGTGGAAATTTCATTAATATTGTGAAATAATTTCATTACTTAAATTACAATTTCATAAATCCAATGAAAAGTTTCATTAATATTGTAAAATAGTTTTGTTTTGGTTGAATTTTAATGAAATTTTCATTGGCTGCATTTTAATGAAACTTTTCATTGGATCTATGAACTTGTCATTCAACCAATGAAATTATTTTACAATATTAATGAAATTTTCATTGCATTTGTGAAAATGTTATTGGATTAATGAAAAAATTCAATGAAATCGGTTGGCTTGGTTTTATGACACAGAATTCTTTCAGTGTGGTCCCGTTGTGTTACCTAAAGAGGAGATGTTAAGAGAGATAGATTTTTTATACAGTTCGTTCAGTGTTAACCCAACTAGACGAGCGAATAAACCAGTTTATCCTTTTAATACCGCAGTGCGCTAAGCCTAGCTGTAGTGGGCTTCCCATCAGAGAGGGCGATGCAATGAGAGAGTAGGTGCTCTGCATTATTTCCTCCTCCTCATGCTGCAAACTAAGTATACGGTAGATTCAATCTCCTAGCATGCACACCTATAAAGCAGTACCCTGTAATTACCGTTATATGCGTGCGTTGTTGCCCACGAGGCGTCCTCTCTAAGATTTCAGATCTATTATAATCATATTAGAACCATATTAATCTCGTTGTCGAGAAGGTGACCACGCTGGACCATCTAGTCTGTGCGATCGCAGATAGCCTCTCCAGATTAAGGTTTTGCAGCATTTTAACGGGACGTCAACCAATTGATCCGTATCCCGGATTTGGCTAGCTCGTCTGGCTAGCTGACCTGGAACTCAGAGTAGATATATTTTTGTCATGGACCAAACTGGCTGTATAAATAGCCGACAGAGAACGGAGAATAAAGATGCCTCAACATAATCCAAAGTCCGATTTGGATCCCTCCGTATAGATCTTGAACATGTTTTCACGATGATGAGGGGACATGCTTGAGATCATTGCAGCGTATCTTTTATCGGTCAGAGGTATGGACCAGCAGTAATCAATGTTTTCAAGCATTATAGTAAAGGAAATGCAAAATTCTAGCATGTCTGCTGCTAGCCCATTTCTGATCACAGAATGCTAATTGTTTAACCATAACACTGATAGCAGGCAAGTCACCATTGCGAAAAGTGCTTTTAATGGCTTGATGCTTGGAGCACTTGTGATCGTCAATGCTGATGTCTTAGGATCCCTTTTATGATCCGACAGTAGGTGATTTTATCTAATCCACACCACTTGGAGTTCCTACGAAGTCTTCCCATTGACCCTTCTATATGCGTGTATGACTGAACGTACAGTGTCACGACAGCCAATTTTTTACACAAGCACTTCGCACTGTCAGAGAACACAAGCTCTATTTCGGGTTGGAAACGGACAAGTTTGTGCCTTATATCTTCATGTGAAGAGTACAAGATCCATTTTCAGAGGATTTATACTGAGACCACTTTCGGTACTCCGCCTGCTGATGTTTCTTATTAGAGGTCTGCAGAAATATATTCGATACGTGAAGTACACATGAAGTGGCAAGGCATGAACACTTATTCGAAGTATCACAACAAACAACGTATACATTTGTTATTCTCAAAACAATGCTGTCGAATAAAACTACTGTTTGCTGTTGTTACGCAAATATGTATATTAATACAAATGAAAACCTTACTCGATGCAGACCTCAAATTCTTAGTGAAGCCTAGACACGCTGTGAGAGAGTATCCGGGTGCTTGCCGGATACTGCCACCGCTATGTCTTTGGTGTATGCCACAGCTTTAAACATCATGAAGTCAAGTTCCATAATCAAAGAGCTTAAAGCAAGGTTCCATAGGAGAAAGAATAGAGCACCTCCCTGTGTATTACCTAGTTTTGCTTATTTATGACCCGGTTGGTCAATAAATTCCAAACTAGGCTTATGACCGACTGATGAATGCAAAATTTTCCTGGAAGCATTACGTTGGTCTCTAGTTTCACGTCGCTAAAGGTACCTTCTATGTCTAGAAAGGCCACCAATGCATATCCTTTTTATACAATTGATTTCTCAATAAACTAAACAAGAGTAGGAAGCGCAGTCTAAACTGATTAAGCTTTAGTGTAGGCATGCTGAAATGCTAACAACAGGTTCAGATTTACCTCCATTCTGAGATGATCGATTATAAGTTCCAGCGTTTGAGAAGAAAGGAGAAAAGACTTATAGATCTGAAATCTTTCGAGGAGGCGTGTGAACAACTATGACATTTCGTTCTCGATCGGCCGGTATAATTCCGTCCCTACCCGATGACTTGTACGGGCCAATATCAGTGATCGCCCACATAAGTCTTCTGCTGTTTACTGAAATTTGTGTTATTATATGGCTTTGGAAGAAAATGCAAAACATTCGCCATTGTAGGGAATACAGTCAAGGAAATGCGAGTCAATGAGCACCTTAAGGGTCTGAAATACCAGATGATTTCTTAATTAAACTTAGGGTATTAGGGGCAGTTGATAAGATTTTCCGGAATCAACAGACCTTTTAATTATGTATTATGATATACTATGAACCGAAGCACATGGGGAAAGTTGTTTGTTAATTAAGAACTTCAAACAATATCTGAAGGAATGATTTTTAAATAGTAAATTTCTAATATTAATTCGTTCCAGTTTTGTAAAAAAAAAAAAAAAAAACTCATCTATTATTTTCCCAATACTTCTGACGCCAAAAATCGTACACATCAAATAATAATTGTGTCTACTACATTTCAACGCCGATGCTGCCGCGAATGCTACATTTCATTCACCGTGAGAGTCAATTAAAAAATAATATTTTCTTTTTTTATTCTGTATATTTTTCTTTTGCGCTTTTATTTCTTTAACATAGAAAAGTTTATTTTCACAAGATGATTCGACACCTCCGTCCAGTATTTGTGTGTTCTGAAGCAGCGAACAAATTGCAACGCTGCATGGAACCTGCAACAACCCCAAATAGTATGCGTTCTATGAGCTTCTTCTTGCTAAATGCATTCACATAAAGCAATTTGAGTCGAGATGTTTTTCTTAAATAAATGTTTATTTGTTTAACAACAAATCGCTAAAATTATTAAATGCTTTGTTTTTTTTTCATTTTCTCGCCTACTTGATGAATATTAAAATATTAGAAGAAAAATAAACGTTTCAGAAATGTTAATGATGTGGAAAATTGAAAAATTTAGGTGAGATACAAATGATTTGTAATTTCGGCCAAGATTTATTACATGCTGAGATTTGTTTTTCATAGATTTTTTCTACTTAAGTTAATGAATAATATAAATATAAATAACAATAGTCGGACTAAATAAAGGTTGAGTAAAGCGAAAATATGGAATATAGATGGAAAAATAAATAAAATATTATTGAATAAAGCATCTGTTTACATGGCTGATGATACGCATTAAGTTCGATGAAGCTGTTGCGCAAAGTTCCAGTCAAACATTCATTCATTAGTCTGGAAGTATTTGACTTGGGACGAACTCGTTTTGTAGCCATTAATCAAACCCATATATTGCTAATGGGTTTGATAATAGAACGAGTTCGATCCAAGTCTAGTAAATCCCGGTTCACACACTTTAACATTTGTTGATAGCATTTTGATTCAGCTGGAAGAAAGACAGATAAATTTGTATTTCTTTCTCTGTCTTTCTTTCAGTTGAATCAAAAGTTGGTTAGCAAAAGTTAAAGTATATGAACCGACGCTAAGTAAATAGATTCGGGTCCAACTCGTTTGCACTCGTTCTGCAACTCGATTTAGACACAAAACTATGATCAAACCCATGTAATTCAAATGGGTTTGATCATAGTTTTGTGTCTAAAACGAGCTACTGAACGAGTCCGAACGAGTTGGACCCAAGTCTATAAGTAAAAGTAAAGTGGATCAAACTCGTTCATATGTTCACTTTTGACACAGCTTCTTTTAGACACAAACCTATGATCAAGCCCGTGTATTTTAACGGGCTTGATCATAGGTTTGAGCGCGAACGAGTTGGACTCACGTCTATCTATAAGTGAGCTTGGGTCGAACTCGTTCATGATAATTAAACCCATGCAATTTCAATGATATAGGTTTGATAGATCATTGATTCTTGTCTAAAAGGAACAACTGAACAAATTCGGCATAAATCTACTAGTAAGTATGAATAAGATATTCCCCGTTATTCCGTAACTATTTGTCGACGTCACTTCAAGACAATACCAAAAAATTGGCACTGGTATACTCGCTGTCGATAAAAATTGACTACTATTAACAGCCTCTTTCCATTTTCCATGCCTTAGAGAATAGTAAGTTGCTATCAGTAATAGTAAATTGTTGTCGATGACGAGTAGAAGTGTGGCAATTTTTTGGTATTGTCTTGACATGACGTCGACAAATAGTTACGGAGTAAGAAGGAATATTTTATAGAGGCACCGATTAAGTTATTGCCTTGAATCACGATCTGATCAAGCATAATCATGATTAATTTTTTCGTTAAAATATTTGTATCCTAGACAGCCGAATTTAATTTCAGATTTTTACACAATAATTTATTTAATCTTCAAATAAATGAAAAAAAAAAATCTCTATCACATTATATCTGCCATATTAATGTTTCCACAATTTTATTAACACTTCCAAATTTAATATTGAAATAATTTGTTTTTCTACGACTATAGTTTTTTGCTGACTCTCATTAATAAAAGTTTTTTTTTTACTTTCTAAAATTTTTATTAGAAAAATCAACAGAAATTAAAAAAGATCACACACATGGTGCAAGATTAAACAGGCGATAAATTGACATTTCTCCTATTCAAATGTAAAAGCAACAACCTCCAGATTGTTGGCTTTTTTTAATTATACAATATAATAAAAAAAAAAACTTCAAAAGAAAATCATATAAGACAATGTATGAATATATTAGATTTTATTAATGAGTTTTTAAGTGTTGCAATTTTTCAGTTTGCGAAAATTTAATTTCTTGAAATTTTTTTAACCAACAATTGAATTTAAATAAGTAAGTTTAAAAAAAGTTTGTTTTAAAAAAGGTAGTTTCTAAAAATAGTACATTTTAAAAAAGTAACGAACAAACACAACCCGCGAAGAGATTTATCTTGTCTGCGCCACGGTATATGGCGGGAATCGAACCCACATTGGCATGACATGACAATACATGAAATGACACGGACATCCTAAGATATAGTTGTAACGCCACCGACCACGTCTCAATCGCTTTGGAGCGCACCCACCTGGGCAACTGCAGGGGTTACCACAGAAGCAGCATTTTGCGCGCCAATCAACCTTGCTGCTGGACTACCGGTCTCCAACCTTTTCTTCAAACACTCCTTCTCAGCTATGATCTTCATCAAGAGAACCTATACTCCATGGAAATAGTTGTCACTTTACGAGCGAGCACTCTGTAGACACCATAATCTAGCAACACCTTCATCAGGGAACCACTGATACTTCTAACCTCAATAACGGAATCCTCACCATCATTAATGGCACTGACAAAAGCAGCCACATTTTTCTTTTGCCGATTATTTCTCCTACCAGACACCACATCACTGTCAGTGCCAGCAACACTAACCACCGTACCAGCCGAATCAGCAACAGCAGGGCCTAAAATACCAGCGGAAGCAGCTATAGCAGGACCAGAAACAGCAAGAAATGTTGAAACAACAGCAGCAGGGGCACCACACCTCCCCTTCTCACTTTTATCAACCTAACTATCTGTGCCACTTTCTTAATGGTAATAAGCGGCCCCATAGCCTCAGAGTTCGCCATAACCGCTGCTTCGTCGTCGTTGTTCCCTTTCTGAAATTTCCGTTTCGACAGCGGACCCGGAAGAGACATGGCTATCACAAAAGACTTATTTAAAAACAACTTCCAAATAGCTTAATAACACCAATCAGTAGGAAGATAATCCCCCTTATTCCGTAACTATTTGTCGACGTCACGTCAAGACAATGCCAAAATAATGTCATATTTCTACTCGTCATCGACAACAATTTACTGTTAATGATAGCCACTTACTATTCTCTAAGGTATAGAAAGTGGGAAGAGGCTGTTAATAGTAGTAAATTTTAGTCGACAGCGAGTAGACAGTTGCCAATTTTTTGGTATGGTCTTGACGTGACGTCGACAAAAGTCACTGAATAAGGGGGAATAATTTGAACTTCCTGACGATAAGAAAAATACACTTTCAAAAGTCGTGAGAAGCTAAACCAATTATCACTTGGGAGGTATTATGACGATACTGATCGCAAGTCACAAATCACTTAGCAAGGATGCAAACCATGTTGGAGATTCTCAAAAAAAGGTTCCAGAATCCCAGGACATCGCCGGCACTTCTTCGGGAAACTACGGCAGCATTGAGGAACCCGAACATTCAACTTGAGACTCCTGGCTAGCGTAGTGTCAAAACAAACCAGCACTCGTTACCACCAGTGCCTGGTTTCTGTAACTAATAAGAAATTCTCGCATCGAAAAAATTATTGTCATTCTGTGCTTATTAGGTTTGCAGGGTGATTCATATAATAATTAAACTAATATTCTATGAATCGTCCTACAAAAGATCGAATGACAAGTATAACTATTAATTTTTTTCGATTTGAGAACTTCTCACAAGTTACTGAAAAGAGTGACAGTATTCGTTAGATGTATTTTTTCATATTAAAACAATTTTTGTACCACCAGCATTCAAATCATCATTTGTTCCAAAACTACCTTTGAATTTAATATTTCTTTCGTTATCAATACCGTTTCCTAAACCAACTTATAAAACTCCCTACTAATGAAATACATTCAGTCAGTTGTGCATTCTTAAGAATCAAACATGCCATCAAATTCATTTGTGTACTCGATAAGTTTTAAGTAAACAAAACTTCACAAAAAAATAATTCAGAAAAACAAATCAAATCTCATCTTCATCTTCCAGTTTACTTTAAGATTCAAACACAATTTTGTTTGCACTAAAATGACACATCTTTGCTTCATTTTAGTTGTTCGTTCATACGCGTTGGCACATGAGTGTCTGGAGGTGCTGCTGATCATTACCGATCGTAATGTGTCACTTTGAAAATGATGTCTTAAGTAAATTTATCTTGAGGCTGGTCAGTTTTCTTTCTTTTGTTGTTCGTTTGTTTGTTTGTTTGGACATCTATTGGACAGCTGAAATGTCTGTCTGCCGGTTTGTTTGTTCATTGATTTTTTAAATATTTATTTTTCATAATACACTTGTTGTTAAAGTTAAAAGTAAACTGGAAAATAATGGTTCAAAGAGATCAGGTACTACGTACGTACGGCAAGAATTAAGTGTTAGGTTTTCTGTCTGTGGGTGTTCCATTTTGCACCAGACAGACACAGTGACAAGTTTTTGCAAATTGAATTAACACTTTTTTTTAGTTTTATAAATTTATTTCTGATTTTTTCTAAATGTTTTGAGCCTGTATTATGGTGTTGTTCATTGACCAAAAAATATTGTTAGAAGTTATTTGTTGTTTGCTTAAGGCTTTTCTTTGCTGATTAGATGCACGTCATGTATGTTTTTATTTTTCGTTGTTCACGTCCGGCCACATGGGTTGACTACTTGGCTGTTTTTTTTTGGTTGTCAGTTGTGGTGGTCCCAAGTTTAAACAATAGATTGTCGTCATGTTTCTTTAAATTAGTAAATTAACATGTCAAAAGGTGTTATTTGTTGTATTTTGTGTGATTTTGCTTACTGTTTTTAGCTGCTGTTTATTGTGTATAAACGCCATGTTGTCATTTTTTTGCTTCAACTCTTTTTCAATTTTGTTTGGCGAGCAGTTAGTTTGCTGCTGAAGCTTATGATGACGATCATTTGCATAAGTATGATTTATTTAAAAAAGGCCAACAAAAAGTACCCCATCATCATTTATGAAATTATGATAATTTTTATCTCAAGTTTTTAGTGATGCTAATCGCTTGTATAGTTTACAGATGTGAAAAGTAAAACAGCGGTTAAAGTGCTCTAGAGGGGCAGGGCCAAGCAAGCAACACACAAAATTTTTGGCAGTTCAATTTCTGCTATTGCGCAAATGGAGGTTCGTTTGAAAACTTAACAAAGGGCCTATTCGGAAATGCATCACTGCACTGCATCAGTGATTTTAAATATTTTTATGTATATCAGCGAAGTAGATCCGGACCAAAAATTTGTCAAATACTCAATAAAAACAATAGTCCAATAATAAAAAATAGTAATGAGATTTTTGTTGGCATTAAAAACAGGTTTGCTTTTCTGATGCAGCGCAGCAATGCATTTCCGAATAGGCCCAAACTTAGGTTTTTTATAAGGGCAATGCACAGTGGATACTAAGACAAACAATTTTCTTAGAGATCTACAATCATTAGAAAATATCCTTTTAAAAACTGCATATTATTCTTTTAAAATCAACCTTTTGAAAAGTACATTTTAAAATAGGACCTTTTAGAAAGGACATTTTAAAAAAGTATCTTTTAAAAGAGTACCTTTTAAAAAATAACCTTTTAAAAATGTACCTTTTAAAATAGTAAATTTTAAAAAAGTACCTGTGAAAAAAGAACCTTTTAAAAAAGTACTTTTTAAAAAAGTAAATTTTAAAAAAGTACCTTTTAAAAAATAACATTTTAAAAAAGTGCATTTTAAAAAAGAACATTTTAAAAAAGTACATTTTAAAAAAGTACATTTTAAAAAGTACCTTTTAAAAAAGTAGCTTTTAAAAAAGTACCTCTTAAAAAAGAACCTTTTAAAAAAGTACCTTTTAAGAAAGTACATTTTAAAAAAGTACCTTTTGAAAAAGTACCTTTTAAGAAAGTACCTTTTACAAAATTTTATTCGATACGATAGTGTACTCGATATCGAAAGTGACGATTAGGCCCCAGTTTTGTCTTATGTTGGTGTGGGTTCAGCCTAAGGCCACGATAAGGCATGAAAACGAACTATGTATATAATCAATAAATAAATTCAGTAAAGTGCGACTTGGGGTCGCACACGAAGGGTTCCGTATGAATACACATGTGTACCTTTTCGTGTTTGCCCTTTTTTCATTTTGGCAAGCATTTCGTTTTACTTTTTTGTTTAATTTTAGTTTTTTTATTTTTCAAGTTTTTTCGTTGTTATGGCGATTTGTTTTTTTGTTTTGGCGCTTGTTTCATTTTGGTTATTTTTTCGTTTTTTTGTGATTTTTTTTGCAATTTTTGTTTATTTTTGCAGCTTTTTTGGCTTTGGCTTCTTTTTGGTTTTGGATAATTTTTTGTTTTATTGTTTTTTTTCGCTTTTTGACGATATATCTAGTCTTGGCGATATATATTAGTTTTGGCGCGTTTTTCGGTTTTGGGAACTTTTTTCGTTTTTTTGTGATTTTTTTAGCGATTTTTTTTTGGTTTTACACTTTTTTTCGTTTTGACGATTTTTTTTTGGTTTTTGGGGATTTTTTGTTTTGCCGCTTTTTTCGTTTTACCTAACTTTTTCCATTTTTGGCGAGGTTTTTTCGTTTTTTGATGATATTTTTGGTTTAAGCGATTTAGATTTTAGTGTTTTTTTTCGTTTTGACGTCTTTTTTGATTTTTGGATTTGTTTTATTTTTTCGATCTTTTTATATTTGGTAATTTTTTGCGTTTTAGCGATTTTTTTAATATTGGTGCTTTTTTTCCTTACGCGCTTTTTCATTTTGGCGATTTTTCGTTTTGACATATTTTTAATTTTAGAATTTTTTAGTTTTAGCGTATTTTGAATTTCCAGAGTTTGCCTGTTACGTGTTCCAAGATACAGCAAATGGTCTAAATTACATAGTCAAAATTACATTAACTGATAGAACACCCTTTAATTTTTATTGTTTTTAATACGAGTATCAGTGTTAATTGGTGTAGTCTATTCTACAGACTACACCAATTAACACTAACTTTGAGTTTTTAAAGTGTATAGTCTGTATATTAAATTAGTATTTCAACATTTTTCGTTGTTCGCTTTAGCATACCCTTTACTTTTTAACTGACATATATTTGTTGTTGCAGCGGCCAAAGTTTTATATGTTCTGTGAAAATTTCAGGTCCGTAGCTCTTGCGGTTCCCGAGAAAACAGCCTGTGACAGACGGCAGGCAGACAGACAGATAGACAGACAGAAAGACAGACAGACAGACAGACACACATTCAGACAGACAGACGGACAGCGTAGCGAAAACAATAGGGTTTCTCTCTCATTTTGGTGTACGGAACCATAAAAACGACCCGAATCCAATGGTAATTCAAGATAACTGTTTAGAAAAGGTTTGTAAAGAAACCTTGATGACTGCAGCGCCCCTTTGAGGTCAGATCATCACCAGTAAGCTTGTCACCAGCCTTAAATTCTAGCCAGGGATGGAAAACAACCAGCCTTCAGACGTGAACAGTACCTTTAAAAAATTACCTTTTGAAAAATATGTAGATATTTCTTGGTGCCTTGTACCAGAATCAGTTGTTAGAACATTGCTATTTTGAAAAACAAATTTTTTGTTGTACAGTGTAATCGAATAACTTCAATCACGTTCATTACATTACATAATTATGTTCCATTGACAAACAAAATACACTTTATTGTATTTTTTTGCAGTCACTCGTAACTAGTTATTTTACTGTTACATGGTGTATTTACTTTTCTCACGCCTCTTTGACTTAAAACAAGTGAATCTAATTTGGAATTTTTCATTAACAATGCAAAAACAGTAAAAAATATTAAAATATTTATTTTAGTTACAAATGTATGTATGAAAAAATTTTTTTTTTCTTCACAATTTTTGTTCAAAATGATTTTCAGTATAGTCACGTTCCTGTTAAGAATAAAATAAGGTGTAGCTAAATATTAAAATAACAATGACAGTCCCAGCAATGGGAACATTTGCAGTTGCATCTACAAAAGTACGAAGAGTAAAAGTCTTGCGGCTTTTAAAGGATAACATTATTTGGCGAAGATAAAATTGATGGCGTTGATGGAAAAACGTCAACACTAATCACAAAGTGAAAGAAAAAGGTAAAAAAAGAAAAACAAATTTGAAAATTCGTTACGGTAAAACGATCAGGAAACAGTGATATTAAGCGAAAAGGTGAAATGTTGGAGGTTAAAAAAAATTGCAAATAAAACTTTCAATTGTATAAAATTACCTACTGGCACCAACAATATATTTTATCATGAGCAACTTTTCACTTACGCTTACGAAAACTCGCGCTTACAAAAGACAGTATACTCAAAAAAACGTTAAGTTAATTATATAATAGAGGACTGCAAAAAGTACTCAAATGTACTCGAATGAATTTCGAGCGAGTGTATGTTCTTATATATGTACTTATGTATATATGCATGTAAATATGTGTAGGTACATACATAGCCACGACCAAATATACATATATACATCCATATATATACACATACATACTAACAAACATACATGCATACACACACAAACATACATACGAGTACTTTCGAGTATATTCGTGCAGCCCTCTATTACATAAGTTGCCTCTCTTCCAAACCCCACATGCACAAAATATTGTTTATGTTTGCACAATGAGACCATCAGTTAAGATGACATAAATTATGAGCATTAAAAAATTATATTATTATTTTTCCTAAACCAAAACACTGTGCCTGTATTTAGTTTAAAATAATTTGGTGTTCTGGTGGATAATTACCTTACGAGAATTTAAGCGTAAAATGACAACAATGTAAAAAGATAAAATAAAAATAAAAAACTAAAATAAATATAGCAAGAGAGTATTTCAAAGAACTCAAACATCGCAACTAATAAAACCTAAAAGAAAAAAAAACATTCGTAGGAACTTCAAAGCGCCATTCGATTAACAAGTGTAACTAATTTACTCGTCGCAAAATGTGTATTAAAACTTTTTTTATCTACCGTTCTGTGTAATTTGCTTAAACAACATTAAAATGAAATAACTTATCTTTTTTTCTTCTATTTTTGGCTCTCATGTGATTATGATTTCTGTTTTTTTTTTAATTTTAATTTTCTAAAGAAAACGACGATGAAAAACTAACAAAAACATTTCCGCTTGTCTGCATTTTGCGTTAATTATAATGTCCACACTTTGGCACGATCACTCAAAATGACACGTTGTACTCATAGTATTTTTTTGTTGTTCTTAATATATTATTTCTATACTTTTTTTGAAATTATATTTATTTTTCTGTTGATATTTTTAGCCACAACCTGATCAAGATTATGCTTATAATCATATTATGTCGTAATATTCGTAATCGATCGCGCAGTGTCGTCTAACCATAAAATTAGAAAAATTTTAGATGCAACATCATTTACAAATTTTCGATACACACATAATAAAATATTGGTAAACCTAAAGAATTTTATAGGTTAGAGTGGCACTACCCCAACCCATAAAATACAGTACAATCAACAAATGGAATTGTGGTTTAGTAGCTAGTATGCTAAACTTTTAACCGGAAGGTCGCAGGTTCGATGCTTGCCAAGTCTTAAGCAGTAAGATGTTTGTTTAAAAAATTTTGTTTGCTTGTGAATCCAAATTGATTATTAGGCAATGGTTCGTAACGTTATATTCAGAAAGACATGGGCATGATGAACATTCCAAGGAACAAGGGAAAAATTAACATAAACTTAATTTTTCAACGTACACAGCAGAACAGAGTAGCGCCACTTTCGGAAGCCGCTACACTTCCATCATCAGTGCTCACGTGTGTTTTGCTTATCACCACTTCTCAGGTGGCTCTGTTGAATGTGATTTAAATTCTTATATATACAACTTCTTTCGTTAAAATTGAATACGAAAATTAAATCTACTCTCAAGCTGATATTAACTGCACTTTCCCGACGTTGCCATCAGTTTATTTTTCTTCATTCCCAATTTTCAGATTTTCAGAAAAAGTGCTTCAGTCGACTTAACATTAATTTTGCTTTAACACTCTTTTACTCCTTAAATATTATCGCATTCAATTGAAGTTTCCAGTGGGTACACTCATGCCGAAAATAAATCATATAACCCTATTATAAAACTCTTGGCAGTAGCGTAAAAAATTTCGAAAAACTATTTTTCACACAGAATTAATTAATTATATGTATATGGGCATTTCCACTTTTTGTCACGTGCGACACCAAGCAATTATGCTTATTTTTTCAAAGAAACGGAAAGCTTTTTTTTTTACTTTTTTATATATTTGTGTAGGCCGTAAGTAGCTCTAAATTAAGTAAAAGTTTAAGAAAATCAAGCCACATGGTGAAATACAAGCTTAGTAGGTTGGGTCCCACGTGACAAAAAAGTGTACTTTCCTGTGGAAATTCCCATATAGAAACTTGTTCAAACTGAAATTAAAAACAACTATAAAATACAAAATCGAAACTCCATCGAAAAAGCGTAATCAATTTATTGAACTCTCTTCTCTTCTAATCTTATGACTTTCCTACAACAACACCAATTCAAAGCTGAGAAAATTTTTTTAATCTTTTTTCGTTTTGCAAAAATAAAAGTTGTATTTTTTCTCTAAGCTAACACATGCATGGATAGAATGCAACTTTAAATGCTTATAGCTCTCAAAATACTAAACCAATTTTTGCAAAATATAGATTGGATGTGAGAGTAAAATGTATATCATGAAATTTTCTCGCCTATTAATTATTAGATGCCGTTTTCCAAAAATATTTTTAAAATAACCCGTCCCAAAACCCATTTTTTCTCTAAGGAATCCAAGCTTGTTTTTAGTACTTTTGTAAAAAACTACCTTTCTCCAAACATGTGTTCTTTTTTTTTTTATATAACGTAGTGTACCTTAATTCACGTCTTCATTATTATTAAAATTTCACGAATTAAAAATAAAATTCTCTGTATAAAAATGTCAACGATCACAAATTGAAATGAAAAATTTAATATTAATCTCATAATATTGTTTGCCAATAAATCTTTAACGTAACATCCTGCTGATTGTATGTGCAATCAAATGTGGCACGATCATAAGCACGAGAACTTGAGCGTGCGGAGAGTGCAGTGCACAAGTTGCAAAAGGGGATTTATGCTGTTGCTGCTGCTGCACGTTTACTGTGTGTGTCCCTCAACTTGATCATGATTTTTAGAGCAATTACGAGTGTATTTTTTTGTTATTAGTTTTTTTTTTGCACTAAAGGTGACATCGTTAAATTTGTTGTATTTCTCCCTTTTTATTTTAGTTGATTTTCAATGACCTTTAATATTTGTTCTTTTATGTCTTACGAGCGAGCAGTTCTTGTAATTTACTAGATTTTTTTTGACAATAAATTCATGCATTTAGTTTGAAATTATTTGCTGCTGTTGCTGTTGCTGGCGATTACACATCGCGTTGCGCTGTATTGGCATTGGGCCCATTGTGTCTGTTACAATTAAATATGTCCGTCTGTTTATTGTTTTGTCTGGTGTCGTTAGCAAATTTAGTATATATTTTTTTAAATTTGTCTAGATTTTACCTTTCTTTAAGATAGATGCTTGATATGTAAAATTTGATTGATATTATTGTGTTAGATATCACTGTACAACAAAAAAGCAAAATTAGATTCAAAATAACCAGGTTCTAACGACTGATTCTAGTAGAGGGAGGGCACCAACGAAATATACCCGTGTATCGGCGTTTTGAAAGCTTACATCTGCAAACCATTATAGGGGGAGGGAGTTAAAGTTCCCTCTTTACACATACACTGAACTAATTTTGCTTCACAAAACCAATGCAACAGTTTCATTAGATTTGTTATTAATCCAATGACAAGTTCACAAATCCAATGAAAATTTCATTAATATTGTTAAAGAATTTCATTGATTCAAACAATTTTATTAGATGTTTTCATTAATCCAATAACAATTTATTAAATCCAATGATAATCTCATTAATATTGTGAAAAAAAATTTGTTGGCTGAATTTTAATTAATTTTTTCATAGAGTGGATTCATTGGATTAATGAAAAAATCTAATGTTTTCATTAGATTTTTTCATTATTGATTCATTAGTTTTATGAAGCAAAATTCTTTTATTGTAGTTATAGTGACTCAGCATAGGAAATCTTGTAACTCAAACATTTAAGGTATAAGATGTGTTCAGCACTATGCAAACTTTCACTTTATTAAGAGGGCGAAACCTCCTCTTTAGCGGCGATATAGTGGGCTGAATTATTCTACGAAAATATTTGCCATAAAATGATACTATAAGTGTGCAAAGACACATAAGCTCCAGACCCAAATTGAACGCCAGAAATCATTCAAACCTTAAAATGTGCTTAAGAGCTAATTTCGTACTTATTCACAATTATTACTCGGGGATAGGAAATATCGCAAGGCTTACGTTTAACACAGAAAAAATTATCACAAAAATATTTTCAAACAAAAATTTGTCTAAAAATAAATTTCATTTTCAGTAAATATTCTTTACTGAATAAATTAATTTTTTGCTTGACTTTTATTTAGGACGCAAACACCAAAACCAACAATAAAACCACGGTTTCTGTGCCGCAAAAAAAACAACCCCTACAACGGCATACACACAAATAACAACCACAGCAATGATAGCAAAAAGAATCAATGTCGGTAATGTCGTTGATTTAATTCTCATTCATTTTTTTTTTGAGTCTTTAGATAAACATACAGAGCTGAACATATTTGACAAAGTAAAATTTTATAAATACACAATGGATAATGTTATTATTTAAAACTTAAATACATTTTCAAAAAAGTTTTTACTGACTCGGACAAAAAGTGTGTTTAATATATTACCAGAAAATATTTTTTTATTTGATTAAGTAAATTATTTTTTGTTAGAATTTGTAACTATTCTTAGACAAATTGTGTTATGAATTCTAACAAAAATATTGTTTGATATATCTCAGAAAATCCAGTAAATATTTTTGTTTGATTCAGTAAATTATTTTGTTTAGAATTTGTAAGTGTTTTTAGACAAATTGTTTTATAGATTTAAACAATTTGTTCATTGAACAAAAACACGTTTTTTTTCAATAAAATTGTTGAGATATTTTTGTCTATATTTACAAATTTCTTTGTAGGTCCCTTTCTAAACAAATATTTACTATTGAACTTCTTTACTGATAACGAAATTTAGTGTTTTCTCTGAAGTTATAAGATGTGTTTAGCGCTTTTATGTAAAACACCATGAAGCGCATTTTTGTGGAACGTTTTAACGCTCTTAACTCTTTGTTGTAGGGATCTTTTTGTACACTTTCTTAAAAAAGAGGAAACAAAAACTCCCCTTCAGCGGTGATATAGCTGGTTAAAATATGTTAGAAAATTCTTATGGTGTTTTACATACAAGTGCTAAACACATCCGATACCTTAAACGTGAGGCTTTCAAAATTTCCTATGCCGAGTACTAATTGGGAATAAGAACGAAATTAACCCTTAAACAGATTTTAAGTTTTGAAAGATTTTTTGGCGTTCTAAATGTCTCTGCAGCTTATGTGTATTTAAGGAATTACAGTAGAATTTTATGGCAAATATTTTTGTAAAACATATCGGCCAGCTATATCGCCGCTGTAAGGAAGATTTCTGTCCCTTTTTTAAGAAAGTGACAAAAAGATCCATTCAAAGAAGAGTTAGAGGGTTAAAATGTTAAAATGCTTAACATAAAAGTGTTGCACACATTTTTTACCTTAAACCAAAGGCTTACAAGATTTCCTATGGCGAGTCACTAGATGCAAGACGAGAATTTCACTCCCCCCACAAAATGAATACGAAATGTAAACCTTCAGAATGGTGATACGCGTATAGATATTTTTGTGGTGCCCTCTTCCACACCCAGTCTTGAGAACAATGTTACTAAATGTTTTGCACAGTGTAATTTTTATTTTTCATATTTTTTTTTTTTGCCTTGAAGGACTTTTGCCCCAGTGTGCCATAAATCTTAAGCAGAAATAATATGTAAAAATATCAGAAACCTTGATCTGTTTGTTTTTTATCCTCCAAAATTCTGCTAACTTTTTATATTAAATTAAGTCACACCGACCATGATTGTGTTAATTTTATAACAATTTAATTCATTCAACATCAAATAAATTTTGATCGTATCATTAAAATGCTGTCTGACCCACATTCTGTAATACATGCTAAGAAATTTGCAGTTCTTGTTTGTTTTTTACTCAATTTAATTTTTATCAATGAACTACTTAAGTGATCAATTCATTTTATTTTATTTTATTTTTTTGGTTTTTGTACGATTTACCACATGCCAAGATTGAACTCATTAAGCAGTGATCTTGCTGTGTCTAATAATTTTTATATCAAAAAGTTGTTTTTTTTACCAATAGTTTTACTTAAAACCTTTAAAAATGGAAGCAGAAAGCAATAACGATATTTGAATTTATTTATTATCAACAATTGGATTTGCTTTTTAAATAAATGCGCATATTTCCGCAGACGATCATCAATAAGCAGCGCCATTAACCTCCTCATCAACATGATGGTCAATCAACATTATTATTGGCCAGGGATTGTTTGCTTGTTTGATCAAACTATTGATGGTATGATTGGCGTAATGTTAGCTGCTGGACGAATCTGAATACTTTCTAAAGTTTTGTAGTTCTTTTTGGTCTCAGCCAACACACTTTGTGATCTTTGATTTTAAACAACAGGCAACCTTTGTGGCCATAATCAATGATCATCTGGTACATTTGGTTTTGTCAGTCTGATTGTCTATATTTTTTTTTAACAATTTTTTTTTTCTAAATTCATTATAATTTCATTGATGCAAAATTTTCATTCACTACAAAAAATGAAACAAAATCAAATTTTTAAAAATACGGAAAATTTTCTTTAACACCACTAATTTGTGGCGATTCTTTTCATTCCTTTTTTAATTTGTGTAAAATTTTCTTCATAGTTTTCTTTCAATATTTTTATAATTTAAAACTGCATTTTCTTTTATATAAAATTATATGCAACTAACAAATGATGTATTTCTAAGAAAAAGTTTGGCAAATAAACGTTTATAAAGATCTACAGAAGGGGCAACATGTATGTATCTACTAGGGTTTGGGAATCAGGAATTCCCGGGAAAATACTAACTGACAGTACCGGGAATTTTTTAAGATTTTCCCGCGAAAACGGAAAATTAAAAGTATACATTATTTCATAAAGTACATGCAAGCTGAATTTAGTAATAGATGTCGTTTAATCACTATATCAGAACACGGTGGAACACTTTATATTAGTATCATTGATTGTAGTGCTCTAATCATTTCCTAAAGTAAATAATTCGATTTTAAACGAACTTTGAGTGATTTTCCACAGAACTAATGAAAATATTTTGGAAAGTTTAGTAGAAATTTTAAGTTCATAGAAGCTGCAAAAACTTTGAGTTGTCACAACTTAAATTTATAATAAGTCTACGCTATTATTAAAACCCTGAAGGGGATATTTTAAGGGAAATAAAATGAAAAATAATACGTATTTTTTTTTTTGTTATGGACTAGCATCAAACAAGTGTATTTGACTTGAAAGACAAAAAAGTTTTGTCTTTTGTTGGTGTAGGTTCAGCCTTACTATGTAATAACTATAAAGTCTTTTTGCCTAAATTCACTTAAAAATTCTTAAAAATTTTGTTTTAGAATTGTTATTATAGAAATGTTTATTTAAAAAGAACGTTTGCATTAATAAGCAAATGAAAATTTCACCAATTTTTCATTTCATAAGGCCACTTAATTTAGAAAATCATCTTTTCCCGGGAATACCGGGAACTTCCAGGCACGCTATTATTCTATTCCCGTTTCCCGGGAAATGCAAAAGTTCGGGAAATCCCAAACCCTAGTATCTACGTATGTTTGTACTTATTACATTTATAATTACATTCATAATTTCTTGCTTGTTTTATTTCGGTTGCAGTCTAATTCTTTTAAAAATTCAACTAATTTAAAAAAAAAACAAATATTACAACAAAACAAAAAAAGTGGCCATATCTGTGGTGATGACATAAATCAGCATGAAAAATTCAATTAAGATGTTTTGTGTGTAACACACACAACAAATGCAACACGACGACGATCAACAGGCTGCCAAGCCAGCAAATCTATCAGCAAACAACGGAAAAAACCAGCGAGCAGCACACTTTTCTTAACTAAATTTCAATGGAAATTGGGCCTTTGCTCTCTATAACTGACCGGACCGGCCACACAACTCAACTACTGACAGTCTGACAAACAGTCAAACATACTGGCATTAAACTAAAAGATCTAACAGAGTGATCAAGATAATGACAACAAATAACGTCATTTACTCGCCAACTTTGACTATTTTACTGTTTAGAATTTAAATGGAATATTAATTTTAAAACATTTAAAACAAATTACAAATGCACTCACAACAACTACTGATACACAGACGGACGGGCGAACGAATGAACGAACGGACGGATAAGCACTTTGTACAATGAATTTTATCGATCATAATAATGTGAATTTCAGTACGTTTGATGAATATAAATTTTGTTGAGAAATATTTAATGAAATTCATACGGATTTAACTGATTCGAAACTTTAAAATTTAATTTATAAACAAATTCATTCGCTTCTGATAGAAACATGATTTAAATTGATTTGATTGACATGATGATTGATACTCGTATGGGAAGTTTAAAACGGAGAAAAAAATTAAACGTACTAAAGTTCGCTGCTAATGAGCTTGTAATGTCAGTGGGAAGCTTAAAGCAAATAATTTGTTTCATATAAAAAATAATAGCGCACATTTGTACGAGGGTGGCTATTAAATTATCTAACGCAGAATACATAGATGGTTCTTAAGTTGTTGAATTAATAAAATGTTTTCCCAAAAATTGCTTTTAGAAAAGTACTTTTACAAAAAAAAAAAAAAAATTAAATTAATTCAGTAATGTGCGACTTTGACACGATGGGTTTTGTACGAAAGGTTCCGTGCGATGGTTCTACGTTGACAACGCGTAATTGATTTTTTTTTGTATCATGATTAAAATGTGTTGTGAAAATTTCCGAATGTTTACATATTTAAATTTCGAAAAAAAAAATTTTTGTATTAAAAAAACTTCACACACATGTTTTTAAAGCTCATATGTTATTTTATTCACATGGAATTCATGATACAAAATTAAAATCCATGTGAACAAAAAATTTTATTCGGAAAATTTCACATGTGAAATTCATGATAAGGGTGATTGTATATACTAGAGGGCTGCAAAGTGTACATAAATGTATTTGTAGAATGTACTCGTATGAATTTCGTGTGTGCATAGATGTATGTTCTTGTGTATATACTTATGTATACATGCATGTATATGTGTGTACATACATAGCCACGACCAAATATACATATATACATACATATATACACACATATATACAAAAAAACATACATGCATACACACACAAACATACATACGAGTACTCATGCATACATACGAATATATTCATGCAGCCCTCTAGTATATACACATTTTCTTTTTTTCGTGTTTTCATTTGACGAATATTTTAGGTTTTTGGCGATTTTTTAGTTTTAGCGATTTTTTCATTTTACAGCTTTTTTGTTTTAGCGCTTTTTTCATTTCACTGCTTTTTCGTTTTTTTTCGTTTAGATGATTTTTGGTTTTTTATTTAGATTTTTTTTAGTTTCATGGTTTTTGTTCGGCAATTTTTTTTCATTTTGCTATTTTTTTAGTTTTGATGATTTTTATAGTTTGGGCTATTTTTTTAGTTGTTGGGTGATTTTTTAGTTTTGGCGATTTTTTTCTTTTGGTGCTTTTATTAGTTTCAGCTCTTTTCATTGCTTGGCGTTTTTCTTTTTGTTTTTTTATCGCTCTTTTGTTTTTTATTGACTTTTTCGATTTTTCTGTGTTGGTGTTTTTTTCGGTTCCGCAATTTTTCTCGTTTCGGCAATTTTTTTGGTTATTTGGTTTGGGTGTTTTTTTTTTGTTTTTAACTTTTTTTGTTTTAGTGCTATTTTATTTTTGGGATTTTTTTTTAATTTTGACTATCTTTTTTTGGCTACTCTTTCCTTTTTGGCGATTTTTTTTAGTATTAGCGATTTTTTTCTTTTGATTATTTTTTTTTTGTTTCGGCGCCTTTTCTCATTTTATTAATATATTGCTCGTTTTGGCTACTTTGAAAATTTTGGGTTTTTTAGTTTTTGGCTTTTTTTTGCTTTGACGATTTTTTAAGTTCTTAATGATGTTGATTTAAAGTGTCTAATTATTACAGTGCATTCGTTACTGGTGCCTTCAAAATCCGCACTAGCTGTGAAAATTTCAAGTTTCAAAGATACAGCTAATTGTCAAAATTACTTAAGTAAAATACAATTGAGAGGCTTAGTGCAATAACTCGATAAGCCACAAAAACAAAACATGGAATAAATCGGCTTTTAAGTTTAAAAAATGTAAAATCGTATGGTTTTTGGAATTTTCTACTTTAAATACGAGGCATAATTAGTTGCAAAACACTAGAACTTATCCAAAAATTTTTCTAGGATGCAAAGCTATGGTACTTAGCAAGGTACCAATTTTTGATTTCATGTGGTTTACCGAGTTATTACACTAAGCCCTTCAATTTACATGTTTCGTTGGTCGCTTTAGAACATCATTTAATTTTTAACCTTTATAAATTTTTTTGCAGCCAGCATGGTCACAAACCACTTATAGCTGGTTTACACTATCTCACATTCGACTACTGTAGAAAAGGCAACCCTGATCTAATGAGTTTATGGAAAGTTTTTAAAAAAGAAATAACAACACATTATAACAGGGTTGCATTTTGTGCAGAAGAGGAAAACCTTGTAGAATAGTCGGGTACAAGCTAAGTTTGAGATTCCCGAAAACGAAGCCCAAAATTCTCCAAATCTCAAGAACTCCCCGGTACTTCAGCAGCGGCAACACTGATCACTAACCGTAATTTGACCTTCTCGCCGGAGTTTCACATTCAAATTGAGACATCTTGCCAGCGGAGTCTCTCAAAAAAACATTTACACATTTTGTTTTGTATTTTTGCTACCAATACATATTCGTTAACATTCAAACATAGATATGCCCAACGTGCCATGGAGAGAGAACTTCCTTAGAAAAGTATCTTTGGAAAAAGTACCTTTTAAAAAAGTCTGCTCAATAACAGTGTGATACAAAAGTAAGCGAAAATATTATGCAGGACTTCTCATAAAGCAATTCTGTTTGGATGGACTCCGTAGAGTACGAAAATACCCTGCGGAAAATTTGGTGACAAATGATCCAAAGGTACTCGTCCTATGACTTGAGAAAATGAGACTGGTACCAAAAATAAGGAGTAGTTAATGGTGATAAAAGACATATTGTGTAGATGGTCACATATTAACAATTTTCAGTCAATTTAGTTGGTACTCCGACTAGTATTGTAGTAAAGGGCACTGAACAAATTTGATGCACCTAGATCTAAGGCCTATCACATAGCGTCTATATAATATTAATTGCATCCATGCCACTCAGGGACCTGTTCCGTAACTATATTCAGATATTAACTCCAGCTTAACTGGTATTTATAACATTGAAATATAAGTTCCCCTGTGGTCGAGTGGGTAGTGTGCTAGCTTGTCATGCCGGAGGTTATCGGTTCGAGTCCTATCAAAGACACCGCTTAAAAATAAAATACAATTTCTACTTGGATTTGTAATAATAAAAAAATAAATTAATCGATTAAATTAATCGAATTACAGCTGAATTTGGAATAATATTTATATAGAATCTATATTATTCTAGACCGACTAGGACTCCATAAGATAGTTCAGAGGCAAGTTACAAGGTGCATACAAAGTATCAATTAACCCCATCCTAGGCCATCCCTATGTAAAAGTGGCTGGTCCGCTTCATAGGAAGTGTTAGAACTCGTACTGGTCCCTACCACCTGGGGACCGCTTACGTGACTTGTTTTGTGTCAGTTCCATTTACCGTAGGGTACTTATAGTTTTTCTCGATCACTTCATTTAGTATATTTTTATTCTTACAATTGCAACTTCAAAACATAAGATGCTTTTTATTTTGAAACTGATTTTCAAAAAATTAAGGATGTGGAATAAATTTTTTTGATATCAGTTAGAAAATGGCAGAGTTATGCTCATTTTTGTAAAAATTTCTTTGTTTTTTATAAACATCGCACGGTGTGTTAAATAATTCGGTAGATCGTAAACCATTGAAGATATTTTAATGAAATTTCACACCAACTAAATTGAAATTCAAATTGTCGTAAAAACGCTCGTCTTTCGCCGGAAGGGGAGAGCTTCGGCGGTTGCTCACACCAGATGTTTAATTAAAAAAATAAACCGATTGATAGAGAAAAACTACAAGTATATTTGTATGTATGTGCTCTATGGGGCCCAAAAAACAGAAAAAACTACAATTTTTAATTTTTTTGTAAAAAATTTTTCAAAATGTGATCCATTTCTAATTAATCCTTACTTTGGCTTAGGAAACTTTCTTATTAAAATTGCTTTTGTATTTTCGACATCATTAATAATCTTAAAGTATTTTTTCTATAATAAAACGATTAATTATAATTTGAATAAATATTGAAGTAGAAAATATGATTGTGACTGTGTTGTTTATTTTTCATCTTTTCAAGTTTAGCTCAATATGAAATTTTCTACTCGTTCAATTTTTTATTTATATAATTTTTTCAATATTCTAAATATGTCATCACATCTGTGTGCGTGTGTCTGTCGGTGCAACCAGTAGCAAATAGCACCCATATGGAAATTTATGTTTCTAAAAAGAAGAAAGAAACTGAAATACAAATAATGATTGTTCTGGGGTTCCACTTCTAGTTTACGCTTCGTTTCTTCGCAAAACCTTGAATATCGATCGGCAGCTTTTGAAAAGCAAAAATAGAAGGCGTGGCATGAGTTTGTATTTTCCATTTATTTATTTGTTTCGTTAATATTTTTTTTTGCTTTGTATTGTGCAAATAATAAACTAATTTAATTAGTTTTCAATTAAGTGTGGAAATACGTTTTTCTAATTAAGTTATTAGACTTGTACGAACGTACTCGCATTTTGCAAACAAACATTTTATTTTTAGATGAAAAAATAAAATTTTTTTTAAATAAATAATTACATAAGTGATGATGATTAAATTTTTTGTTCAATATTCGATTGGAACTTTTCAAATGACATCATGAAAAAGTGATGATAAATATTTTTTCCTAATAATTGCTACAAAGTAGATGGCAGATATAAATAAATCAATTGCTAAATATAATTGGACTATCTATAAATAATTTATAAGTTTTCGAAAAAATCTTAGTAAGCATCCGTTTCATTTTATTGCATTTTTTCTGCAGAAGCAATTAAAGCTTTCAGAGAAGAAATTAATCAAATGTGTTTAAGGAAATATAAAGGCAAACAAAACAATTTTAAAACATCGATTACTGTTTACGTCAACATAAAAATTTTCAAAATATATTTTATGTACAGAGGCGCCCCTTTTACAGTTTTATTATATGTATAGATTAAAATGGATTTGAAATGAATTTTAACAAAAACTTTTAGGGACATTTTGTCTAAAACACACTTTAAACCTTAAAAGATTTACAGTCCTTTTCAAAATGTACGGTTAGAAGTTAACCCGGACTTTAACGGCAACTTCGGCATGCACAACTTGCCGTTATAGTCCATGTTAACTTTTAATCATACATTGTGAAAAGGGCCATTAATTAAATTTTATATGTTCAAGTAATTTTTTTATTTCCTATTTCCTTAATTATTGATGGCCTTACTCACTCAAGACTCTTGTTAAGCACATGCAACATAATAATTTATTTGAACTAAAAATATATGAAGAAAACTAATCATATAATCTAAATAATGAACGTCACACACACATTGACCTTCGCCAATCACACGCTTGATTTACTCAAATCAAACCAACCTTTTTGGCCATAAAATAAAAAGAAAAATTTCAAAATTATTTTTTACCATCATCCCAGCAAAAACTTTGCTTACTGGTAGGCAAAAAAGTATATGAGGATTTAAGTCGTAACGACTTACAATTTGACTCGATAACTACTTACTTTTGATTGAGAAGTCCAAAAAATAAAGGACACCCCTTGCAAATGTAGTTACATTATCACAGCAATTAACTAGTTATTATTTGGCTTACTTGAAGCTAAAAAATAAGTAGTCAAATAAAAAAAATAAAATAAAAAGAAAAAAATTATGCGCATAATGTTTTATTTATATATTTTTTAAATTTAATTTTATTATTTTTATTTTTTTGACCCAGCTGGGATACGCACCTGTGCTCGTTCAGATATGAAGACAAGAACTTTAACCACTCACCTATTGTTGACTTATAAGTTTAAGGGACAAAAGTTAGTTTTCATATTCAAACACATGTTGACTCAAAAAGTGGTTGTCCACTTATTTTATTAATACATATCAGCAAAAGTAGTTACACTTTCAGATAATGATCAAAATATGTAGAAATTTTATTAAAAACTAAGTAGTAGCTGTAATTTGAAGCATAGTGTAATTAGATAAATTAGTACCACTCATTACTTTGTAACCCATTAATAATGTACTACCGATTACAAAACTGACAAAAGTTTTTGCTGGGATGGTGTAACAGCCAGCCAGCAGCCATAATCGAGCAACAAAATAAACTTGACATATTAAAATGAAGAAAATTAATAGAAAATTTTATGGCAGCCAACAAAAAAAAACAGGAAATTGTCACTGCAGTGTAGTGAGCTGCAACTTTTGAAGAAAAAAAAATTTATAGAAAATCTAGTGAAATTTGGCCACAACGAAAATGTCAAACAATTTCACATGAAAGCGCGCGCACACACACCTCAAAGAAAATGTGACTGATTAAAACATCAAGATTTAAAGATTTTTTGTACACAAAAAAGTGTCATAAAAAACGCAGGAAATTAATGAATGAGGAACGAGCACACAAACCCACCAAAAGAAAATACAAAAATACAAAATTATGAAATTATAATTTTTATGTTTGTGCCACAGATGATGATGATATTATATGCGGGCACAAGAGATATTTGCCAACTTTTTGGCAAATTTTGAAAAATGAACTTGTCAACATGAGATCAATTGGCAAAAGGCAAAAAACTGAGTTACGCAAATGATTTTTAATTTTCATTTTTATTCTGCCAACATTTCGCTTAATAAATTAAAGCAAAAAAATAATAATAATACAACAACAAAGAAGAAATAAAAATAAAACCCAACACAAGTTGCCAACATAAAAATTTTTTATGATCTGAGGATAGACTGCATGACGATCGCTGCCACCCACTTGCATTAGATGCAGCAAATTATTTTATTTAATTTTATAAAGAGGCATACAATGAGAAACAAATTACATGTAGAAACACATTGAATGTGATGCAAATTAATCAGTTTCAGAATAATGAAAAATTGGACACTAGCAAATTTTAACAATGTTTCTTTCGCCTCTTGTATTTGTATGGCAGATGCTGGGAAAAATTTTTTATAATTTAAGATACTTAGAGTGAATTAGATGTCGTCAAATCGAGATTAAACACTATAACTGCTAGAAGAGAATCTCTTGTTTCATCACACACAGGAAAAATTAATGGAACGAAGTTCCTTATGGCAGCATATAAATGTTTTCTATGCTGTGGGGTAAAAAAAATATTTTTTTTTATGAAAAAAAAATACGTGTAACAAATATGTGTAACGAATACTAGTGTTATCAAGGATTGTGTTAGAATTCATCATGGGTACCCAAGTAATGTAGTGGATAGTGTGCTAGACTATTAACTGGTGGTCGCAGGTTCGATTCCTGCCCAGACCCTGCAAAGGCGAAAAAGGCTTCAACATTATGTGTGTTCGTTTTAAAAAATATTTTGTTGAAAAATTTGGCTAAGCTATTACCGGAGATATTGACGAAAGAGAGAACAAAGTCGAGGCTAAAAACCGAAATTTTTAAATTCAAAGCCAAATATGTTTGAAACTATTAAAGATATCTTTATACCAAGTTTAAATTCATCAAAATCGAATAATATTTCTAAAAGTTATGAGGCCGACAAGATATTTCATGCTTGAGGTAGTCTACTTAGACACTCTGTAGCTCAATATGTGTTTCAATAGGGTGGTCCAAATTTCAAAATTTTTAAAGCTTAGGTGCTTATCTATGATTTTTACATGCATCGTTTTGTAATCGGTTTGCATGTTTCAAAGATACAGATTTATTACCATTTTTTCCCCAATTGGAACCACTGTGCGAATTCTTAAAACAAAAACATGTATACATATTTTCTATGTATTATCATTACCTATATATTTTACGTACCAAAAAACCCTTTGATTTTTGCTATTAAACGCACTGATAAGCATAGCACGTCATAAGGAACTATGTTCCAATAACGCAGAAAAAACTAAATTTAATTTTCTGTAAAGGAATGAAATAGTAAATATTTTGTCTAGGAACGGACCTACAAACAAATTTGTAAATATAGACAAAAATATCTCAACAATTTAATTGAAAAAAACGTATTTTTTTCAGTGAACAAATTGTTTAAATCTATAAAAATATTTGTCTAAAAACAAAACAATTTACTAAATCAAACAAAAATATTTAATGGACTTTCTGAAAAATATCAAACAATATTTATGTCTGCATTTGTAAAACAATTAGTTTAAAAATAGAAAAAAATATTAAACAAAATAGTTTACTTAATCAAACAAAAATATTTAATGGTGTTTTTGTAATATATCAAACAAAATGTAATATATCAAACAAAATCATCCATTAAGCATTTATGAAATTTCACTTTGATAAATATGTTGAAGCCTGAATGTTACTCTAAAAGAATGAATGAGAATTAAGGCGAAGACATTAACGAATTGATTCTCTCAAAAATCTTCAGTAAACAAACTTGGTACAATCGCATTCCTTTTGCTATCATTGTTGTTTTTGTTGTTATTGGTATGTATGTCGTCATGGGGGCTGTGTTTTTATGACACAACTTTTCTTGTTGTTTTTGGTGTTTTCGTCATAAATAAGAGTCAAACAAACAGTTCATTGATTATGTAAAGAACATTTAATGAAAATGCAATTTATTTTTAGACAAACTTTTGTTTGAAAATTTTTTGGTGATATTTTTTTCTGTGAATCAAAAGAACAAAAATAAATACCTAGGTTCTGACAATGTATCGCCGCAGCGTTTTAATGGGTTGAGTTAAAGTTTGTTATATTGAATTGGCATAGGAAATATTTTTATCCGTACATTTTAGGTATAAAATGTAAAATACTACGACGGAACATTTTATCTCTCTAACTGCTCGTTGCGTGGGTCTATTTTGTCCCTTTTTCAAAAAAGGGTCAAAAACTGCTCTTAAACAGAGTAGTATAACGTTTTGAAATATCCTAAAAAAATGTCTGCCATACAATTTTGCTATAAGTGTTCAAAAACTCTAAAGCTCACAGCTTAGCTTTAGTGCCAGAAATAACACAAAACTTAAAATGAGCTTAAGGGTTAATATCTTACTTATTTACAATTAGTGCTAAAATATTTCACTAAACTCCGTTTTATTAGGCAAGTCTGTATTAAAAATATTCTTCTGAAAAATTTCACTATAAGTCCCCATAAAGAAGAAAGCTGTGTATATATTAGTCCAATTCACAATCTTGTGAAAATGGTCTTGCATCGTTGCATTTGCAAATTGTTAGAGTAAATTGATACTCACCACAAACAATTGTTAATGCTGACTTTAGACGACATGTTTTTTACATATGGGTTGTTAGGTGTGTAAGACATATGTTACTTCGCATGTTTGTGAAAGTTGTCAATTTACAGACGGTTTATAATATTTGCTTTCACACGTACATGTGCAATTACATCTGACATAGCCTCTGAGTATTCACAACAGCTGAGTTTTTGCACAATTCTCGTAAATATATAAAGCGCTCTATGCTTTTTAATGTTTTTTCAGCCAAACCACACTTTTGATAATTTAATACAGCTGATGTCAGATGCCTTGTCAGATGAAAATAGAACACGCTCTAATTGAAAATTTTTCATCTGACTTTGCTTCTGTAAATGTCATCTGACAATGTTTCATATGTTTCACACGGCATGTATCACTTTTGCAGTGGGAAATTTGACAAGTCAGATGTAAAATACATGTCGTCTAAAGTCAGCATAAGTGGTATACCAGTCAGGGTTATCAGATTTTTTGCGACCTATTTCGGCAAATTAATTTGCAAAATCGCCAAAAAGTCGCCAAAATCAATTTTATGTACATTTTCTTAATAATAATACTTTTTTTGATATAAATTTTTATAAAATAATCGTATATAAATTTAGCAGAAAATCGCCAAAATTAGAAGAAAAAACATCGCCAACAATTATTTCTTGTAAATTTATCTCATAAAAATTCAAAATACATTAATGACTATAATTAATATAAGAAAAATCGTCAATATCACATTGTTTTGATTTCTTGCAGACAAGTTTTAGTGGGATTTATTTTTGAAAATACTCTTTCAACAAAGTAATTTTCTGAATTATAAAAATTTTCAAGTTCGATTTGGTTAAAAACTAGCCATAAAAATCGCCAGAAAGATCGCCATGTCGCCAAATCAAAAATTTAGACGCCAAACAAGTTGAAAAATCGCCACGTTTGGCGAGAAATCGCCATATCTGACAGCCCTGATACTAATTTTCAAATGCTACGATGCAAGACAATTTGCACAAGACTGTGAATTGGGCTATTATTTATTAATACAACGATGAAATAAAATTTGGTTATTTATAGAATATCCTATGGAAAATGTCTATACAAATTACGGAAAAAAACCAAGTCTTTTTCATAAATTATTTTACTAAAACTTTTCTTAAAATAATATTTTAAAATTTTTTATCCAAAAAAATTTAATTATTTTGGCTTGAGTTCGGTTTAACTTTAACTTTTCAATTAAACTATATTTTTATTTGGTAAGCGGAAGAGAACTCTGAAGAGATTAGCGGGAGCTATCGAAAAATATCAGTTCAAACCTCCGTGCAGTCAAATTTTTCTTTGTATAAGTGCTTCACATTTATCTCTAAATAAAAATATAATTTAATTGAAAAATTTTATTAAAACCGAACTCAAGCCAAACTAATTAAATTTCTTTGGATATGAACGCATACAGTTCGACTTAAACTCATAACTTAATTGTTAAACATTTTTCGATAGATAGATTCAGTTAAACTTACCAACTAAGTCCAGTTATTGGCATTGCAAATATAACAATTGCAATCACCATAAGTAACCGCATATCACCATATAATAACCACAGTGCCAACGTTTACAAATTATTTGTAATAATTTTTTGTTTGGTTTATAATTAAATCTTTTGAGTAACTATTAAAGGGATACCACCTACAATGGGTTAATAAATTAATTGCTGTTTTTTGTTATATGTATCTGCTCCACTGTAACAATCAATGACTTTCAGCTGCTCATCAACTACAAATAATAGCCGGCTATAAAACAATAGATTGTCAACACTAGTTTTATTAAATTGAACATTTTGTTGTTTAGTTGTTAAAAAAGCACTTTGACATATTTTTATTCTGTAAAAATGAAAAAGATTTATATGACTTATTAATTAATTTTTATATCTTTTCTTTTAATAAAGTTATTTTATGTGATCTTTTTTTTTTTGTTTAATCCACTAATAAAATGCGTCAATTTTGTTGTAAAGTCTCACGCGTACTGATACGTTCGTTCGTTCGTTCTTTGAAAACTTTAAATTAAATACGCTTAATGTTAAATGTGCCTGCCTTTATTTTAGGTTTTGAACTTTTTTTTTTGTTTGTCTTATTTATTTTTTTTAACTCTTTGGAAGGAGTTGATTTTATACTTTTTTTCGTTTTTATTTCGTTTCTGTTGCGCTGTTGTGTTTTGGCGATTTCATGGACTGTTTTTTACCCCAACCGGCCATACGGAAAAAGGGATACACCGTGTTGAGAGTTGGACGAAAAAAAAAATACAAAAAATACAAAAAAAAAATTACAAAAAAGTGAAACGAAAAAAAATTTAAGCAACAAAATCGCATAAAAAATAGTTTTTAAAAGCCGCTTTGAAAATGATGGGAACTGTTTCTTTATTTTTTATTTTTTTGTATTTAAGTGCTCTTGTGTCGAAGTTTAAAGGATTTTTTCTTCGTTTACTTTTGTGTGTTTTTTTCTCAGGTTGAAACGGCTGAACTCTTTTTTTCCATATTAGTTTTGCTTAATTTGTATGAGAGAAGTCTTTAAGGGATTTTTTTTTGTTGCAATTTATGAATTTATTTTTTTTAAATTGTAAGCTGGAGTTACACTGTGGGCTGTTACTTTGTTTCGTATGAAAGTAAAATTTTAAAGCGTGAAAGATGCCATATAATGCGATTTAAATTGTACTACACCATTTCCTTGAATAAGTTGTATGAAGTTTTTAACAGCTTTTGTAATTGTTGTATTAAAAGTGTTTGTGTTTTCTAAAGGTAATTCTTCCAATTAGGATTTTATATAGAAAAGTTTTGTTGTGCTCAAATAAATTTGAAGCTGTAGTTGCGTTTCTCACCCTTACACATCTTGTAAGATGTAAGTTTTAGCAATCCTTAGTGCTTTAATTTGTGTGTCTTAAGATCATTGAATTCAATTTGTGCAACTTTCGTAGAGGATGGATGATTTTTACAGCTATTCCTGAACCGATCCTCACTAATTGGCTTTTCACACTATGCCTTTTTAGCCTACCTTTTTTTTTTTGAAAAAATTTCTTTTAAAACCCCTACGAAAAGTCACGTACATTTACATTACAGACTTTTTCTCCATGGCTTTTTTGACGATTATACACAGCGTTGTCATATCGTATGCGTTTTTAGGATATGACAAAACGGAAATATACATACAGTGTCGTCATATCGTAAGTTTTTTACGATATGACAACACTGAGATATCAGTACACGGTGTATGAATATCTCAGTGTTGTTACATCGTAAAATACGTACGATATAACGACGTTGTATGACTATTTCCATTTTGTCATATTGTAAAAACGCGTACGATATGACAACGCTGATAATATACATGCTTAATGCTGAGAGTACGAAAATGACAAAGAGCGATGCCATTTTTGGGGTTTTTACGATATAACAATAAAAACGATATGACATACCGTATCGTCATATCGTAAGATTTTTACGATATGACAACATTGCGATATGACAACACCGTATATTACTATCTTAGTGTTGTCATATCGTAAAAAACTTACGATATGACAACACAGTATGTCATATCGTTTTTTTGTTATATCGTAAAAACCCCACAAATGGCATCGCTGCCTCAAATTACAATTCGTGTCTTGTTTTCTTCTCTAGCTTCTCCGCTAGCTTCTCACCGCCTCTCTGTCTCTTAAACTAAAAAAATCAGCCTTTAAAGTCATGCGAGGAAGGCATAATGTAAATTTCGTGTAAATTTAATACGAACGATTTTACTACATTTTCCCAAACAATATTGTTAATCAAAAAGAGATCATTACAGCAAATTTCCTTGGATTATTTAAAAAAAATTGTTGATTACTCTGTACAACAAAATCAAAATTTTTTCAAAAGAGGAAGGCTCTAGCGACTGATCCTGGTAGAGGGTACAAACTACACTCTAAAACATTACTTCAAATTTACGATCATATATTGTGTAAATTTGTGTTGAAAATTTCTCCTTGTCTAAAATTACATCGATTTTGTAGTTATTTTATTAAAGGAAAAAACTTTCAAATTAAACATATTTAGTCCAAGTGGAAAAAATGTAACATAAAGTATAATACGGCTGTGGCTGAATGGTAGATACGTCAGACTATCAGTCAGGAGGTCGCGGTTCAAACCTGCATGCAGCCAATCGCTTTTTTAGTAAAAACATTTTGTTGAAAAATAATGCGTGTGTAATTTTAGGTCGATAATAATCTGTAAAGTGTTGCCTACTATTATCGATCCAATTTTCAACAAAAGTGCTTTAGAGTGTAGCTTCATTAGATCCAGTTTTATGGGATATCTTAAAACTAATTACACTGGTTGACATATTTTCAACTTTTAGCCTTAACTTAAAAAAAAGAAGATATTTTCTAAGCTAAATTGGAGTCGCACAATGGAACCATTGAGAAAAAGGGTAATAAATCTGTATCTTTGAAACTTACGATCCGATTATAAAACGATGTATGTAAAAATCATAGGGGAGGACTTAAGCTTTAATAATGTTGTACTTTGGACCACCCTGTCGAAACACACGGTGAGCTACATGGTGTCGAAGTTGACTACCTCGTGCATGGAAAACGCTGTTTGCCTTATAACTTTTACAAATTATATCCCATTTTAATGAAAAACAAAAAGAGTTTTGGTGCAGCTTAGTTTTGAAAAAACCTAAAAAAATTAAAATTTTTTTTTAAATATTAACACCTGCAACTCAATGAATTTTGATCCGATCATCACGGTACATGTATTGGCTAAAAGAGGAAAAACATATCTATGGAACTGTGCAAAATTTGTATAATTCCAATGAACAATTCTTAAAGTCTACTGATGAGTTGGTAAAGCACCAACGAAATGCTGCATATAGACAATTGCTTAAACTCCGACAAATAAATTTCATTTAAAATAAAATTATGACAATATGTCAAATAATAATTTTCTTATTTTTAAAATTTTTTTGAAAAAATTGTAATCTATTATTTATTAGTGAGAGCATATATGAGGCCATCAGCGCAAAAGTGATGTAACCCAAAACTATTCTAATAGGAAAGAATGGGGATTTATACCACTTTTGCTCTATTACTTTATTATATTATGTTCTGTGCAAAAACGATTTTTCATCTTCATCTGCTTTTGTATACCAAAAGCTGGCTTATGCAACACCAGAAGAGCAACCAACAAAAAAAATGTGGGATACAGCACTTTTGCGCTGATGGCCTCATATATTTATTAGAAAATAACATATCATCGCTTAAAGGGGTAACATTTTTCTTATAAGAAAATGTTAAATCGCTTTTCTTATATAAACGGGCAAAAATTGTTACACTTTTTACACTTTTTTGCACAAACTGCAATTAAGCATTAAATAGTGCAGGTAAATTTAATGAAAAGTAATGCACTTCCCCTTATATATATTATATCCTGTAACTTCTATAAATAACATAAAGCCACAACTCTTTAAGAGGCTACATAATTTTTAGAAGGGTAAGTTTGCTCGCATTTTTTTAAGTAAGGCAGCGAGAAATGTTACATTTTTAACTTTTTTGAGCAAACTGCAACTTAGTTTTGATTAGGGATGGTAAATTCATTGGAAAATAGTTCACTATTCTTTGGTAGTTTTCCGTTTATACAGTGCAGCTTAATTGAAATTTTAAATAAAGGTGCGACAATTTTTGAATATTTTAACCTTTTTGAAACATTTTCGCACATTCTTTTAAGACGAACAAAATTTAATTAGGCATCGTTCATCATTTAAATGAATTTGGCTAAAAAATAAGGTAGCATCCCTTAAGAGTATAACATATTTCTGACACAACAATAGTAGAATTCCATTCTTTACATAAAAGGTAAAAAATTAAAATTTTTTTCCAGAAATGAAAAAAAAACACAGAAAGGAATATGCAAAAACTTTGTTATCATTAGAATTACACTTATTAAAAACGTCCGGAATAGTTTTCTTTCAGGCATTTAAGCTTCTTTCTAAATAATTTGATTAATATTTTTGAAAAAAATTTTTTATTTTAATTTTAAAATCCACTTGTTTTGTAAAATATTTTATTGCACTTTATTCATAATATTATTTATCTAATTTATTGTGAGCATTTAACTTTTTAAATTATTTTACTTTTAATTCATAAATTTCAACAACACATCACACAACAAGAAAACAACAGAATTTTTGTTAATTAATTTATTTAATTTATTTATTTTTTTAGTTTTATGTACACTTGACCACTATCATCCACCAAGATAAACTGAACTTTGTTGGCTGTTGGTCGTATTTGTGGCCGTTGTTGCACATTGAATACACGATGAGCAGAAAAGGAAAAACACAAAAAACAACAACAACAACAACAAAAAGCATACAAGATAAAGAAGAAGAGACTTTCATCATCGCTATCAGCAAATCTTACAGGTAAGTTAAATACTAAAACGCCGCCACAAATACTGAGTATATTTACCGCCGTTAACGTCACCGTAAACTTTGTTTGTACAAATGATAATGATGGGGATGATGATGATATTAATGAAGATCAATCACAATGATGATATTGAGGCGAATATAAAATTAAATAAAAAATAAAAAAATTGCTTTTGTCCATCGCCAAAAAATATAGTACAAAACACAAAAACATCGTCCGACCGACCTATCGATCAACAATTCCGACATCCATCTATACAACCAACCGACCGATTGCTCAAATTGATCCACTTCACAGCGCAATTGTACATTAACGTTTGTTGAATCTCATTCATTAGAATGAAGAATTTTAGCAATATTTTTTGCTGAATTTTTCATCATACACTTTTCACACATAAACAAATTTTGTGAAAATCCACACATTCTTATAAAGATTCTCATAATTTTTGTATTTGCATCATAGACATGAGACTCTCCTTGGCTGAAAAGAGTCTATGTTTTTTTATTTTGTTATTTGGATTTAGATCAAACAAATACTATTTATTATTCTAGATGTTTTTTTTTATTACATTTCATTTCAATCTCATTACGCTCTTTTATAATTATCTAATAGATAGCAAGCACTATTAAACACTACATTCTACTCGTTAAGATCACATACATACAATCATATCCACTCACTGTAATCATTCTAATGATCTGTACAGTATTATTTTTCAAATTTTCTTCTTTACTTTGTTGTTGTGCGAATTTGTATATTTTGCAACAAAAAAAATGTGATAAAATCTGTTTTTACACACTCGATGTGTCGTCTCTGTTGTTAATTAATCTCAAATGAGCCGTTTTTTAGCCGACAATCTTCAGCGTTTCACTGTTCATTTTATTTCTTTTTTTTTTCTTCTTTATTTGAAACGACACTCTCGTTTATCTTAGAAATTGTTGAGGGCAAGAAGAATTGCATTTGCCAGCAACCGAAATGCACCACTGTCGATCACATTGCCTTACTGTCTCACTAATAGAAGAATCGACAATAAAATCAGTCTTGTCACTCATGACTGGGACTGTGGATTGAGGCGTGTTGTCTAGTTAACTTTTAAAATCTCACTAACATTTTGGCTCTGCGAAAAGAAAAGTTTTACCCAACAACTTCCTTTGTAATTTTAAAATTCAAAGATAAAAAATAAAAATTGAGTGCTTTTCTTTTCCATCAGCAGCAGCAACAACTTCGCTATTAACGTTTTCATCATTCTCACATCATCAAAATCTTAGCCTCCCGATCTCTGTCTCTGATAAGCGAAATGAAATGTTTATTTAATTTTGAATTAATTTCATTTAGTTTTGTTTCAAATGCACGTGAGCCCATTCAAATCCATGTGTAAATCTGTGAAAGTATTACGCTCAGACGTAAGTTATCTTAAAGACTTTTCATTTATACGAGGGGTAGTCAACAAGTGTTTAAGAATTCATATATATAAGGAGAAAAATTGGCGTGTAAGGGATGTGGAAGAAGACCCACTATATTCCCCGGGTCTTTTTACGCTAGTCTTCGTTTCAACTGCTATGCCGTTAAGTAACTACCAGCGCTATATAACAAAATTAAACCCTTGCCAAAATGTAGACTGATTGCGATAGAGGGGACAAAAATCCTTTGTGCATCGGCGTTTTGAAAGTTTACGTCTAGAAAATCACATGTAGCACGCAATCCTATCTAGGACTCCTTCAGGCATAGTCTACAAACATCACTTTCCTCGACATTCATCATTGCTGTTTGTAATATGAAGTTTATGTGTCCTGGCATTAGCACAGCCAGTCTGTTTTTGTTTTTTAGAATTCTTGAATTACATTCCACAACTTTACAAATACAAAACAAAAACCTAATCTGCTCAAGACCTCTGTGAACATTATTCTAACTTGCCTACAAGTAGCTTTCTATTGTAAGCTTTTCATATTTTTATAGTAAGACCATTTTAATATCTTGGCTCTAATCAAATTTTCAATACGATTTCTATTCAACAAAACGTCACATCAGATCCCTCTTTTGTGAGTTTATTTATTTCTTCGCTTCTTTTTACCGTTGTACATACGAAAGTTGTCCATGTAACTAACGGCGACTCTTCCCTTTTCAAAGTTGAATTGATTCAGAAATTCCAGAACTGCTGCACTTAAACTCTTTACCGGCTCTTCCACTTCCGGGGTCGTGATCATGTTTGTCAATCTAACGAGTTTATTAGACATATTTTCTTGAACCCTACTATCTTTGTGGTTTTTCCTTCCTCCTCTTAGCTCCTTACAATGTTACCGCGCAATCCTCAGCGATTCCTAGCCACGCATGTATGGATTAACTCAGAGACTTAATTCTGGGCGCTATTTCAATGTTAAGTTATACTTGTCTTCGAAATTTCTTCAATTCAATACCTTCCGCACGTCAACTTCCTTTTCGTAGTCTATTCTCAGGATACTAGCGATCATCCATATACATTAGAATCTGGTAAATACTAGTTATATCATCGACTATCAGTCATTTTTGCCTGTATTAAGTTACGTTAGGATATACAAGCAGCTTCCGCTCACTTGGGTCTATGATTGGTCCATTTTTGTTACCTGTAAAGAGAAAAAAAAAAGAAAAAGGAGAAGAATAGGTAAAGTCAAGGATTCACACCTCCTTGACTTTATTTATTCTTCTATTCTATTGGTCCATAGACCCAAGTAAGCGGAAGCTATCACACGCCGAAAAAGGAATGGTTCAGAGATAGAGCCATCCACTGCTCCTGATGAATAGGCTGAGTTTTTTGTGATTTATCGTCGCCAGTTCATATAGACTGACGAAGGATTGTTTCAGAATTAGTTTGACGTGGCTTCTGAATTTGCAGTGACCTGTGATCGTTGCGATGATGTCTTTCAGGTTTGTTTTCTGGAGCCTCAAAATACTCCTAGCACGGCCTGAGTCCAGCCTCGTCCATATCAGCCTGGAAATCCTAAGAGTAGGTTCGCTGAACCATCTGCTCTGTGCTAGAGTGTGGAACTAGTTTTCAATTTGCTGCTTGCAGGCGTGTAGGGGAATACCGCAGAAGACATCAATGTCGTCAGCGGTGTATTTGCATGCGCTGTTGTCGTGTCCATGCAGCCATGTAAGGGTGATAATTGAATTTCTCGCCATCCTGTTCAGGGATTCAGAGCATTCTCGGACCAGGTTAGATTGTGTGTATACACCTGGTAGGGATTCGGATATTTCTATCAAATATGCTATGATACCGAAGCCAGTTTGCCGCCTTCTTGATGGCCAATATCTCAGCCTGTAATATACTACATTTCTCTGAAAGTCAGACGGCAAAATTGACTTCCAGATGTTCAAAGTAGACACCTTCTCCTCAACCCTGTCATCCCTCCTAGAACCGTCCGTGTAAACATCAAAGTGCTCCACGAGGGGTGTTTTGCTCAGATATTATCTTATGTGCTCAATTTCACGGTGAAGTTCTCCTTTTCTTCCCAATTTTTCAGAGTCAAATACTAACCTTACATCGGCTTCCCTTTCAAATACTTGCGATCCTCCACATAAATTTGAAGGAAGAAGAGAGAATGTGGTGCTATCAAATATTTTTACTAGATAAATAAAGATTACAGTACAACGACAAATGATGAACATTGATAAAATTCATGTATTGTTAAAGTGACGAAGGCATAGCGCTGGTCATTGAACGGTACCGGCACCGATTGATACCGATCTATACTAATGTACTTTACAGCGTTCTCCTTCGTCGTAGCAGAAAATTTTCATACTGCTTGGCAAATTAATGTCCCTACTTGACACCAGAGGCACAACAATATTACTGTAAGAAGTTAATTAATTAAATGGTAGGCATTAATTGCGTGGGTGTGTTATTTTTCTTTAATAAAAGAAAAACTGACATGAAATGACAGTTATGCTGAATTCGCAAATTTTGTTCGGACAAAATTTTCGTCCGGTCAAAATTTGTTTGTATATAGTTTGACGTTTCCCTCAAGAAGAGTACATTAAAGTACATATAAAATAAATTTTGTCCGGTCAAAATGAGTGGATTCAGCTTTAAAGCAAGAGATTCTACCTGTACTTCCGTTTCTTTATCCACCTCAGGCATGATTAGTCCGTCCGGGTTCTTCAAAAGTCTGTTTCCTGTGCTATAAATAGGTAACCACTGCAATCTATAGACAACAGAGTATTGCTACGCGAATAGCCGTCGGTCGCTTAATAGAAACATATGAATAATATGATCCGATGAGATAATTGCCTCGGCCTTTGATCGGTTCTCGGTAGTCGATCGTTTAGCTGCGACAAGCAAATATCACGATCTTCTAAAATAAATACAGTTGCTTTTAATCGGCTAATTAATCGGCTTTAATTAGTTTGTTAAAACTTCCAATACGTTGATCTCTAACTACGATCCGCTATCTACGACAAGCAAATAGTACGATCCGATGTGATAAATATGGTTATTAAAGAAAATGTGCAATATTTCGAAAAAAAAAAATTTTTTTTTCGGCTCTCGATCGTTTAACAGCGAAAAGCAAATTCTACGATCCGACGAGATAAATACTTACCCCCTTGTTTATAATACTTTTCAACAGTTTATGAAAGATTTATAAAACAAATTTTGTATGGAAATCTGTTTCACAAACCTTTTATTAAAATTTGATAATTTGTTATGAATATGGCAATTAGGCTTTACGATCGACAAACTACGATTAGTTTGTTAGAACGTGCAATACGTCAAGATAAACTCTTCAGATATCGATTCTCTTACTACGACTAGAAAATGTTATAATGCGACCCGATAAATGCTTCGGCTCTCGATCGGGTATCTGTCGTTATTGAGTCGGAGTTAATAGCTCTAGCATCTCGGCCTCTCTTTCTCCCCCTTTCTATGTTCTGTTGCTCGGGTGCAACGCATAATTTCGGTTAATCCGATTTCTTTCCTCTCGTTTGTGGTCAAACCATAAATCCTTTTACATCAACTAAATGCAAATTGTAAATTAGGCCGCTAAGATAATGCTCGTCGTGGTAACACTCCTATAGACAGTATTCACGAATTGAGATGTGAACTGCTACCGCATCCATCTAACTTTCCAGATTCGGCTCACAAAAAATCGTTCCTGCTTGCAAAGTAATAAAAATCCTTGACGCTAAAAGATCCACATCAAATGAAGAGATAATATCTGATATTAAATAAAGTTATGGGAATCCTCCAAAATCTTTCTTCGGGGAAGTCTTGAAACGGATGGTTATTCGTTGCCTGAAGTGTAAGTAGCCAATATAGAAAAATTATATGTATCAATTCCAAAAAGGTGTTTTTATAAAACCTTTTTGATTTACCCTCGTATTGCTTTAAACGTTAAATAACTGTTATCGTTGTCATTACTCCAAGATTTATTTAGTTTATAATGGTTTCTATTTGCCTAGTGTATTTAGTTTCCTCTACCGAAATTTTGTATTCCCATGTTATTTTATTTTTTATTTATTTTTTTGGTTCAAAGTTTATTTGTCAAAGTTGTAAATGAAAAAGTGAATCTGTGGAAGATTAAGATTATACCAGAGTACAGTGTTGAGATAATATTTCTGATTAATTAACAACAGGCAAAAAAGAAATTTTTAAAAATCTTTGGTTTTTTTTCTGAAAAATTTTTTCAAACTTTTTGCTTTGTGAGAACTCCTCGGCATCCTCCCGAAGATATTGATATTCCACATGTCGCGAACATTTTCTGAAAATTTAGGTCCTTCGGAACCATAGAGAAATTTTACGAAACCTTACATGCCAGCCAGTAGCACAACCCTGAGACAGTGCAAGTCGTAAAAGAAGCCATTGCTCAACTATCTATGTCAAGCTGATTAGTCGTAGCTTAGTTCTTAAGCTCATTATTTCTTTTGTTCGTTCGCAAAGCTGGTAAATTATCCACTGTGGGAAATATATACTATACTCACAATATTATGACAGTAGCAGAATGTATTTTGTTGGGGAAGTGTTCCGTGCAATAATTTTTAAAAGAATAAACATTTAAAATTCTAAGCAATCTTATTTTTTAAATGATTCTAACATTCAATAAAAACAAACTAAGTCCACATTAATAAGGAACACACGCACACACAAACACACACACACAGAGACACACACACAAACACTAAAATAATTCTGTACATTATAGAAGTTGTGATTAGGTCTTGACAGTTAAATTAATCTCAGTAAAGTAAGATGCATTCATTTTCAAGTCGTTTAGTTGCTTGTATTTTTTTACAAGTTAAAATAAACAAAATAAAAGAAAAAAACTATATATTTTACGGATTAGCTCAGTTAATGTTTTAACATTTTAAATTTAATGAACTTTTCGTAAAATTTAAAAGAAAAATAAGTAGACCGGTTTTTAATTGAGTTTTAATTCTTTTTATATTGCAATTTCAGTTAATTTTACGTAAAGAATATTTTGAGTGCAACTTTAATTTCAAAGCTCGTTTCACTTCACACTAAGTCCTATTTTTCCGCACCAGAGCCCTGTTTGGCTGACGTTAAGTGATTAACAACTCCGCCCCGTTGTTACACCAGACCTCGTTGTCTATATCACGTTTTAGACAAAAATGATTCCTACTGTGGTTCCACTTACTTTTTAGTTCCTTACATTACCTCCGAACCGATGTCCCAAGACTTACCGGTATATCTTTACTCACAATCCATGGTAGTTGTCCCCCATGAATCAGGAAGTCTTTCCTATTGTTTGGAGTCATGTCCTCAATCTTCTATCACTAGTTAGCTGCAATTAAATCTGGGACTTACCTCTTTACCTCTAGCGGTACATCGTTATCCATCGCATGTTGTTGTCTCAAGTTACTTATTGCACTGACTATTTAGTCAGCACTGACTGAAACTAATTCAGATACAATTATTATTACCTCTTGCGACCCTTCGTTGTCCATATCATGTTATTAACACCAGTCAGTTGTCACACGACGTGTTTAGTAAACACTTTTGGACATTCAAAAACCAACCAGGAACATGTCTTCACTTGTCACCATGTGAAGGTGCAGGCTACGCTTCTGACGAGTATTTTTGGTAAAAACCCAGACATAAATGAAAATCGCAAAGTTAATCTTATACCACCCAAAATACATTATTAATAATCTGTAATAACCGGTTTATTAAGATCGAATGTGTGCGATTTGAGGTAGAAGTCTTTGTCAGTTTTTGAAAAGTCCGAAATGTATCAATCTACTTCATAACGAAGTTGTGAATTTATTTAAACCAAACTTCTTTATCAAATTACTCATTTTGTCTCAGTAGCAATTCATATAACTAATTAAAATCTTTATTTTTTAACCACTTAAATGTAGGAAATCTTTGTAAACATTATTAAGATGATAAACCAAGATATCAAGATAAAAATTCTTTCACGAATACTCTCTAAATATAAAATGTCTCGGATAGAATAATATATTCTATAATTTACACTCATAAAATTTTGCGCACAAAAATGTTTCTTGTTCGCTTGACTGATTAAAAGAAGCACGATGAAATGAATTTCAGATAGAAATCAACTCAACTGTTAGGAAAAAAAAGTTCTACTCTTAAATGAATTTTGAGAGAAAAGCGTTGCGTTTTTTTTTTATAAAAAAAATGTACTTTACGAGTAGTTCAGTTTTGTTTATTTCTTTAAGATGTTTTCTTTTTTAGTTTTTATTTTTCTTGTTTTTTTTCAGTAATACATCATCGCATTTAATTGACTTTTAATGTGAAATAAACAAACTCTTCATTTTATGACGGAATATTTTACAATGTACTTAAATTGAAGCACTGTTTTTAGTGTTTTTTTGTTTTGTTTTTTGTTTTCTTCTCTGGTATAATTTAAATATTTATTTAATGATAATCGTAGGTTTGTTGGATCATCTTCATGATGATGATCATGCTGCTATTGGAATAGAAGATGTTATAATTTTCACAAGTTGTCAAGATTTGAAACATATTAAAGGTGAGATGATGGATGTTATCTTGAAATATTTTGGTATTTATCTGAAACAAAATGAAAATATTAAAGTAGTTTTTTTTTGGTGTTGTTAACTTTTTAATCGCGACCAAATGAAAAGAATGCTAGCGACAGTCAAGAGTTGGAGGTAAGTAAAAGAAGTGAATATGGAGGAATCTTCACATATTAAATCAACGTTTTAAGATCGTTCTGGTAGCCTTACAGCAAGACTAGATAGAAGGACCATAAATAATGATGAAATGATAGTGGAAAGCCCTCTCATATATGGAGTCCACTCAGATGCCCTTAGCCCAATCGTGATGGACAGAGAATCGTGTACTTGCTATTTATTCACATGAAACTCTGGCTACAAAGCCAAACAATCATGAGAGAGTTCAGGCTCTAGGTTAGATTTAGGTTAGGTGATACAGGCAACTTTTGCTCACTTGGGTCCATGGTTGATCCCTTTGTGCTACCTTAGAGAGAAGAAAAAAAGGGAGAAGAATAGATAAAATGAAGGAGGTATAAAAGTAATGTGAATAGGGAAAAGGATGAATAGGCTGTTTTTTGAGATTTATCGTTGCCAGTTCAGATAGACTGATGAAGTATTGCTGGCCGAGTTGTACTCGCTGCTAGTTTTCCAGTGAAGGGCACAGGCACATAAGGTTAAACATTTTCTCCTCCTTCTCCTCATTCCGATAGCTTGTGCAGAAATCGTTGGACGTTAGTCCCATTAGTTTGGGACGATGTCTCTCAGGTGTGCCTTCTGGAGCCTTAAAAAATTCCTAGTACGGTCTGAATCCAGCCTGGGTCAGATCAGCCTGGAAATCCTACAAGTAAGTTCATTGAACCTTCTGGTTTATGCCAGGTTGTGGAAATAGTTTTGAATTTGCTGTTTGAAAATGGAACAGAACATATTCAATTCAAGGTCCGAGGTAGGTATGGAATATCGGATCAGGTTACCAGATTTTGCTCTAGACTTTTGCGATTTCTGGCAGATGACTGATATTTATCGATTTACATTTTCATCACTGAGGCCGTAGTAATCGCCTTCAAGTAATTAGTTCGCCTTCAAAATGCAACGGCCAGTTTTCTCTGTCTAATACTAGTAAGGCCTGGACAAAAACACAGCATGCAATGCCGTCTTAGCTGTCTCCAACCATAGTAAATAAACTTCAGCTACTTCGATATATTAGGAGATATTTGAATCTTTAAGTCGGTTTCTCTTTCGTCTTTGTTCCGCAGGTGTCCACTCCATTTTTATTAGAGTAAAAAATTATTTTTCAATTCCGGTTCCTCTTTTGTTGCAGTTCCTCGCGCTTATGCATGATCTGCATCAACAACGAGTTGTAGTCGCTGGACTTACTGGTTAATAAACTTCATGGAATGAACATCATTCGAACCAGAAAACTGTTCCTATCCTTCCGCGTCATGTCCTTGATTTTCTTTCACTAACTGCAGTTAACTCTTCGTTGTCCATCCCATGGTGTTAATTCCAGTCATTTGACGCATGATGTGCTTATTTAACAAACCAAGAAGTAGCCTCCACGAGCAGATGCAGGCATTTGACAGTAGAGCTGGATGCAGACTATTATACAGAGTATCTGCCAGCTAATAACTGTTAGAAGCGGTTGCCTAAGAGAAAGTATTGAACTAAATGTTTGATTGTATGCAAATTTCTACAGTTGGTAGTTTCGTATCTTCATTGGACAACGCATACCAGGGAATATGAATATTCGTTTTAAGAGTACAACTGTATTGTGTATTATGATTTACTTCAGTACCTTCCTTTCGGAAAAATCTCCGACGTCGAAGACATCGGAAAGAATTGCCGTGTGACCTTTATAATAAGCTATAGTTGGTTCAATAGTTCAACTGTTTCCGCGGTAATGACCCAAAAGATATAAGTCAATCCAATGAGATTTCGGCAGACGAGTTTGTAACAAAGCTAAATAACTTGTAAACGTTATGGTAGGCTGTGTCTTTCCATAACGAAAAGTCACAGAATATTTAATTGAATATCTTCTAAGATTTCACGACTAAGCAATCAAAATGACAACTAAACTTTTTGCTGGCTACATACTCTATGAACGAATATATGTCCCGGTAGTTGTCGCTTCAATTGTGTTTAACATTGGACTATGTTAAATTTTGATCTGTTTCATAGCTGATATTGGTTAAAGTTTAGAGATTTTCTCAAAAAAGAAAAAAAATTCCATTATATTCTTGTCTTCTTTCCATGTAATAAATTCATACGGTAGCCAATAAAAGGGAGGAATTTATTTCACTTTTTCACTTAATAAGTCTATTAAATTGAGTAACTAACAAAAACCAGAAGAAGAAGAAGTAAAATACAAAATAGTTTCTTTTCATCTTTGGAAAATTTATGCAAGGAAAACGTTTGTTCACACTATCAATTGGTCATAAAAGTTTTATGAGCCCCACGACCACGAATAAGTTGTTAATGCAAACATCGTTTGCTTCGTTTTCGCCTGTTCTACAAACCGAAAAAAAACAGATAATTATGAAGAAGACCGAGCGACCGACCGACCGACAGACCAATCTACCAAGCGACCTACCATCTGTATAGATTTCAGCTGCCACTGCCACTTCGCATGGAAAAATCTGCAGTTTTTGTTTCTCGTTTCTTCTTTTATTTTCTTTTTAATGAACTTTAACACACAAAAATAAGAAAAGCTAAATTGAAAACAATAAAAAATTAAATGATGAGTAGAAAATGTTTCATGCTTTGTAGTTTTTGTATTTTTTTGTAGAGTTTTTTACATTTAATGAAATTTTTGGCTTTCAATATGTGCTTTCGAAGAAAACAATAGATTCAATAGGTGAAAATGCTATTGAATTTGATTTATTCGATTATTTTTAATTTTTGAAGTAAATGAAAACAACAACAAACAATTAAAATTTATAAATAAAAATTATTTTTTACAAGATAATTTCTTTTCAAATTGGCTTTTAAGAAAACTACACTGTACACTTTTTAGAAAGGTGATTATTTGAAAAGGTACATGTATGAAATTGCATACATTTGCGAAAGATTATTCTCAAAAGGTTTTTAAAACTTCTTCCGCTACAACTTTAGTTCCTTAAAACTCTCCTACTCCAAAGGATAATGAACTCATTTTATAGAATCTACAACTCTTTCACTATTAATATTTTTATGTAAAGGCCATAAGAACCGCTACCCAAAGGATCTTTTGTGTAGGCGAATTGTTAACTATTCTGAACGGTGCGATATGGTATACTTCACCTAGAGTTGTGAAGTTACCTCCTAGGAACTTTATTCTGCAAGAAGATGCTGACCAGGAAAATGGAGATTTTGTGGCAGGGATATACGGAACTAAGTTCCAAAGGGCCATTTCTATATAGACAATTGCTTAAACTCCAGGAAATAAATTTCATTTAAAATAAAATTATGACAATATGTCAATAAAATTTCATAAAGGTTTATATTTTCTAATTAATTAGTTTGGCTTAATTTCGTTTTCAATTTAATCTTTCGATCAAATTATTTTTTTATTTAAGAAAGAAACTCTAAAGCATGTAAGTAGTGAACATTTAAAGAAAAATTTGGATGTACGGAAGGTTGAACTGACATAAGATGTTTCGAGACCACCACAGTCTTTTCATCAGAGCCCTTTACCTACACTGCCAGCGATAGTAGTAACAACACCCTAGTGAAAATCCTCCTTACTTTAGTAAGCCCAATTAACAGATTTTTGTCACCACCTCGCGGCGAGTCGTACCTATTAATGAACTTTTTGTAAAGGTTCGGAACTTCACTTTTCTTTTATCATGTTCAACTATTTTTTAAGCTTCTTATTTCTGTCTTGCCAGCGTTTGTTGTTGCTGCCGTCGCTGGCAGTGTAGGTAAAGGGCTCTGATGAGAAGACTGTGGTGGTCTCGAAACATATAATGTCCGATCATCCTTCCGTACCTCCAAATTTTTCTTTGAATGTTCAATATTTACATGCTTTAGAATTTCGTTCTTAAATAAAAAAAATATTTGATCGAAAGATTAAATTGAAACTAATTAAATAACTTTGGATTTACTTTTTTTTTCGAATAAGTACTTTTTTTCAAAAATTTACTATTTTTTCAAATAAGTTCTTTTTTCAAGAAGGTAGTTTTTGTAAAAATTTTAGTTTTTAAAATAATTGTTTTCAGATGATATTTTTTAACACGGTACTTATTGCAAAAAAGGACCTTTTCACAAGAATTTATATTTTTAAAAAGTTCATTTTTAAAAAAACTATGAAAATATTGAAAAAGTTCTTCTTTTAAAAGAATATTTTTTGACGACTCATTTCCACTATGAATATAGTATTATTAAAACTATTTTCTCAGTGTAAAAATTTTTTTATTAAAAATAAAAAATAAAAAATCAGTATAATTAAAGAAAAATTCGGCAATAACAATTTAAATGCAATAAAAATAGGGTTTCGTTTCCGGGAAGCGTCGGAAAAAAATTCGCGGGAAATAGAACAATTTATCATTTCGCGAATTCCCGGAAATTTTCGTCGGGAATCCCGGGAAGTAAAATGTACTGGAATATGCAATCATTTTCTACAGAACACACTTTTTCAGGTATTTTACTTTCAAACAATGTTTTAGAAATTTTTTTAAGTTCTTCCTTTTAAATTTATGTTTCTGAATTATGTAACTCCCTTAGAAGGAAGAGAACCTGTCACAAGGCAAGTCACGTGACTGGCACTCAACAACTAGCAACCTGTTTAAGCTCCGGAATTTCATATGAAAGGCACCTCTCACTTTCACATGTCGTTGTGATGGGTTCTATATCTAAGCTTAAGGTACATGTCCTGCTGTGATTTCTTTAATACTAGTCAAATTACTGTAATTTAAACAAATATTTTTAATGTGGAAAAAATCTGGTTGTACAGTTAGGATATTTTGCTAATATTTTTTCCTAGTTAAGTGGTTTTTTCATCGTTCACAACTCGAGATCATATAGAACGACTCCCATTTTCACCAGTCATAGGACAAGTACATTCAAAGCAGTTGGTACAATATGTCGTTTTACAAACGCTCGATTTAGAAAAATTAAATCCACTAATAGCTAACTTTTTTCATAATTTTCTGCAATTTCATATATTTTAGAGCTTAAAATATCATATCTGAAATTAGTTTACTATATACGATTTAAAATATATCAATGGGGGGGCATTATTTATTTTTGGAACCCGAGAAATTTACTTCTGGAACTCCCGGGTTCCCGGGAACGCAGCAAAATTTTTCCCGATTCCCGGTAATCAAAAAATGTCGGGAACTCGGAAACCCTAAATAAAAATCAATAAGATTCTTTTGAGTATTAGAAATGCCTCTGCCACAGCTCTTCCTTCTCATCAACTGGCTGGCTGGCTGGTGTTGGGAAAATATTGGCTAATAAAGATTTTACGAAATTGCGAAAGGAATAACTAACGAATTTTCGCAATTTATTTACAATCTTAATAAGTTTATAGTATTTATTCTCATGAAATGAAGACATAAAAAATTATTAATAATAATTTTTTTAATGCGTAAATTAATTCAAGCAAACAATTTTAAATGCTGAATATTACAAACACACTCAGCAGACAAACTTTTTGGTAAAATCCATGATATGGAGAAATTCAAAAGAATATGAAAACGAGAAAAATATGATTTAAAAATTTTAATGATCGTATTTGCTTCTCCACTTTTGTGTGTGTGTTTGTTGGAATGCTTCAATTTGATGTTTGAATTTTAATGATTTAATTTCACAACCTTGTTTGTTGCTGCGGTTTTTATTATTTCTCTCTAATGAAATTGATTTATATTTTATTGAATTCTTTTATTACCATCCATCAGCAGCAATTGTAGTACATAATGTACAAGATATATTGTTTTTGCGTCTGATTAGTTTCCCACAATCTGTTAACATTCGACCACCCGACCCGTTAAATTGTCCTATCACATGACCTATCTTAATATTATTGGCAATCGTCTTCTTCGACTCATCTCTGTGGTCTTATTGACTGAAAAAAAGGAACGAACGACCTCCCATTGTTTTATTAAACAATTAAAACAACTAATACCTGCCGCGTTTTTGGTTTTTATAATTTTTATTTTCTGCTCCACATATTCTTTTGATTTACAACCCTTTCTAATCACTGGCAGGCACATGAAAACGAGTAACCAACTAACAGGCACAAAGCTTTAAATAAGAAACAAAAAAAAAAGCTGCTCCAATTTTTTCTGTTATGTTGTTTTTTTTCTTTCTTTGTTTACCAGTGTTGACAGCTTGACTTGGTAGAATCTATTGACTAGCTTTTTCCCCTTGCCCGCTTTAAAAATTACACCAAAGATTTATAACTTTGAATTAAATGTTTCTTTTTGTGGTTTCTTTATCGAACAACAAAATAGTTCATCATTAAGTTTTATTGTTTTGCTGAAAGAGTTTTTCATAATATATTTTATTAATGGCATAATTTATTTAAAACTATTTTTTGTTTTTCCGGTTTGTTTGTAATTTAATAATACAAATTATTTTATTAAGACCACTGGCAGGCACACTGTGTAGCATCTTAAAAGGGGAGATCAAAAGTCATGACATAACTAATTTTTTTATTTCAAAATTTTATAGAAAATAGATTAAACTAAAGAAATAAACAATTTTTTGTTATTCTCATGTAAATTTTTTAATTTTCGGCATTAAGATAATGAAAATCATAAACACAGAAAATCTTTTAATTTCGCCCCGATTTTCTAAAATCGAGCTTTTATCAGTTTCCGACTTTTTGACGTCCTGGGAAGGTATTCTGACTATTTTCGCGATGAAGGTTTTTAGGATGTATTTATGTATGTATGTATGTGTATGTGTAAGAATTTGACACATTCATAACTTTTGAACGGCTTAGCCGATCCTAACAAAATTTTCTTTAAAGGGTGTTTTAAAGCAATGAACGAAACGTGCTTGAATCCTAATGTAATATATAGACAATTGACATATTCAGAGTTAGTGTATTATATAGACTACACCAATAAGTACTGAAATTTAAATAATAAAAAATTTAAAGGGTATTCTATCAGGTAGTGTAATTTTGACGATTGGATTTTGTCAATGAGCTGTATCTTGAAAACCATAAAAGACAAACTCTTGAAATTTTCGCAGTCAGTGAGTGCAGCATTTTAAAGGCAACAGTAACGAATGCTAAACAACAAATTAAAAATTAAAATGTGTTCTATTAGATAATTTAATTTTGGAATTAAGGTGTATCTGATGAATCGCAATATTATACAATTGAAACAAACAAAATTAATAATTAAAAGACATTACTTCAAGTAACAAAACGAACAAGCCAAAGAACTAGTCGCCAAAACGGAAAATCACTAGAACGAAAAAATTGCAAAAGCTAAAACGAGTTAACTAAATAAATTACTAATATTGGTAAAAAAAATATCGCCAAAACGAAAAAAGCACCTAAACGAAAAAAGACCAAAGCTAAAAATGCGCTAAAATAGCAACAAAATTAAAATATCGCCAAAATTAAAAATATTGCCAAACGAAAAAAATCGTGATACAAGAGTACCACCAAAACTAAAAAAACACCAAAATTAAAAAAAGTCCCAATAAAAAAGAGCCAAGACAAAAAAACGTTAAAACGAAAAAACAACCGAAAAAAGCTCCTAAACAAACAAACCACTAAATCCTAAAAAATCGCCAAATTTAAAAATAATCCAAAAAGAAAAAATCGCCTAAATGGAAAAAGCGCTTAAAGGAAAAAAGCACCAAAACAAAAAAAAACTCTAACACTAACAAAAACGCTACAATTAAAAAAATATCCAAAAAGAAAAAAAGGATCTAAAACAAAAAAAAATCGTCAAAACGAAAAAAATCGCCAAGAAACGAAAAAAAATTTTAAAACAAGAAAAAAAAAAAGACAAAACGAAAAAAGTCCCCAAAAACAAAAAAAAAAATTGACAAAAGGAAAAAATGGAATTATTTATGCGGTTTCGTACGGAAGGAAGGTGGCCTTCGTATGCGAGTCAAAATCGCACTTTACTAAATTTATTTAATTTCAGTATAGGAAAGACGCTATATATCATTAAATAAGTTATACATAGTTGCATTATATATTGCGTGTCTGTTTTAAAGCAGATTTTTATAACATTGAATAATTTTTCTATGAACTGTAATGAAATTATTTATATCTAGAATACGGACGATATTTCGTCCGCTGGCCATACTAGTTTTACTTATTGGCCTTTTCTGTCAAACTTCTAGTCCTTTGCAGATGTTGACAGCATTTGCCATACACGTTCATTCAGCAATAGCCCAACCCTACCGGAGATTGAGGCCATGAGGCAAAACATAATTGGTTCACGATCGTATAACAATCTCTGAATGGGGTCGTTCGAATAGGCCCGATTTTAATGCTCGCAACACCCAATGCTGTATGCTCACGCACAGACCAACTTACTGATCCATCTGTTGTTGTTGTTGTAACCCTTCCTTCCGGAGATCGAAACTTATTGGTACAGCTCGCTGGGTGCGCTGCACTTGATTTGATCCGGTTTTGGGGAGAATGCAGTCCTTGGGCAGGGGATATTCCCCTGCGTCGATCCCGGGACATAGACCCGACTGCTGTGAGGATCGTGATCCATCTGTAGTTATGGATGGTGTAAGTATTAAAGAATTAGAAGCTTTTGATATTCTTGCCATGAAAATCCAGTGTGACGTTTGATGGACTCATCACATTTTTTAAGTCTTAAAACAAGCATTAAAGTGCCTTGATTTCTTAAGACAGTGTAAGAGACACTTCACTCCATCTTATCTCCTCATATACAACTCTCATGTATGGAGCAGTGTTTCAAAGTCTATATTGAAGTTACTCGACCGCGTACAGGAGAGGACCGACTCTATTGACTTGCTGGATGTGGGGTGTGCTACTCTGTTTTATCGTTACTACGATGGATTGTGTTCTAATGAAATCAGCGAACATGTTCCAGAAATTCACTCTGTTTTACAAACAACACGTTCTTCACTAAGAACACATTTATTTGTGATTCGCACTATGCGGACAGAGAAAGTTCGCTCTTTATCTGAACAGTTCGTATGTGGAATAAACTTTCAATGTTGGAAAATTCAAAACACATATCCATAAACAAACTGTACTCCCCTCTTTCCTCCTTCCGATAACTAACTTTCCTGGTTCCACCACAAAACATTGCATGTGTACCCGCCGGAACATGCTGCGGTCATTTCGAAGTCTCAAAAGACTTACGAACGTCCGTTCGCACTGATGACGTGAGTATCAATTGTGACTAATCAATACGAGTATACTCTATACACACATACCTACATATGTTTGTATGTGTTTATGTATGAATGTATGTATGTAAGTATTTGCTCTTCCCAGGATATTATCGATATTAACTCGAAAATCTTTCGTACTATTAAAGATACACATGGTTGGTTGTAAACGTTTAAATTAACAATAAATTAGTATTAAACAATGAAGCCAGACAATTTTGTTAAGATTATTGACTTAAATTTTCATTCAGAGAAACACACGCATACACACACACACACACAGATTGCAATTCATTTTATATTTTAACTTGAAGTCAAAAAGAAAAAAAATAATATGGAAAGCTGATGAAGACCACCGAGAATTTAATCTTATAAATTATGAATATATTTAAATTACTTGTAAAATTTAACGGCCAACTAATTATTGAAATAATTATAGAGATTTAAATTTAATGAAATTGTTTAACCGTTTTAAATCTATAATTTCGAAGCTTTTAAGCAAATTAAAGCCGGATATTATTTCTAGAGTTGAATGAAAAATTAAAATAAAAATGTATAAGAAAATTTTGTATATAAAAATGTTAAGAAGTATAAAAAATTGTGCGAATGGGAATAAATTTGTTTGGTAATTTTTTAATACACTATGGGCAGAGTATAGACATTTATTTGTGCATGACAATTTCGAATTGTTCGCTTTAAAATTGCTGACAGGTGACTTCTGAAGTTGAATGTTATTGATGTCCAGATAATTGACACTTAAAACAATTTGAGGACAAAGGAGCTGTTTGGATTTAATTCCCTTCCTCTTCGAAGCATTAAAGTAAGACATTTTAAGATATGTATATTAATTAAGTCACCTCCTGCATGCGAAAGGTAACGGAAAAGTGGTTGAAAGTGAGAAAGAAATTCGCAAGAATATTCGAATTTTATAATTAAAAATAAAAATTCCCACTAATTTATGCGCAAATCCCTAGCAAAAACTTTGCTTACTGGTAGGCAAAAAAATGATATGAGGATTTAAGTTGTAACTACTTACAATTTGACTCGATAACTACTTATTTTTGTTTGAGAAGTCCAAAAAATAAAGGGGTTCCCCTTACAAATGTATTTACATTGTCACACCAATTAACTAGTTATTATTTGGCTTACTTGAAGCTAAAAAATAAGAAGTCAAATAAACAAACTAAAATTAAAAAAATTAGTTTACACACATTATCTTTTATTTATATTTTTTTCAAATTTTTTATTTGTTTATTTTTTTCACCCAGCTGCGATACGAACCTGTACTCGTTCAGATTTGAAGACTTTACCCACTCAGCTATTGTTGACTTGTAAGTTGAAGCGACAAAAAGTAGTTTTCATATAAAAACACATGTTGACTTAAAAAATGGTTGTCGGCATATCAACAAATTGTAACTACTTTCAGATAATGAGAAAAATACGTACTAAATCTATTAAAAACTAAGTAGAAGCTCTAATTTGAAGCATAGTAATAAGATAAATAAGTACCACTCATTACTTTTAACCCATTAATGCCCATTACAAAAATCACAAAAGTTTTCGCTGGGTCGGTAGTAAATCGTAGACTTTTGGAGTAATATAATATAACTAAATTTCTCAGAATTTTCGATAACGATATCTCTCTAGCTACGTAAGCATTATGTATCAAATTGAGCCATATTTGCGATTTAATCGTAAGCGACAAAAATTGAAGTTTTGAAGCATTGAAGAATTGAAGCAGAATTTTTTTTATTACTTATATTCAAATATGTTTTTTTTTACATAAACTATCGCTTACTATAAAATTTTACGCACACACAGAAAAATTTCAATGTAAAATCGTCGAAAGGTTAATTTAATATTTTTCGGTAGTGATTTTGCTTCCTATGCGTTTCGTCTTAATTCAACATGATTTACAATAATCTTTAAGGAACATTTATCCTTTTGAATTAACTATATTTCATGTTGATTTAATATTGCAGTACAGTTAAATCAAAATGAAGTTTATACTGCAATAATATGAAAAAGCATGTTCAACCAAAGCTATTTCGAGTTGAAACAACGTGAATTTAATATTGGAACAACACGATGAATCACTTTTGGAAGGATTTTCCGTCATCCCACGTCAAATTTGGTTTGTAATCACGTTGAATCAAGATTATTTCGAGTTGAAACAACGTGAATTTGATATTGAAACAACACTAAGAATCATGTTGAATTATAGTTATATCAAGCTGAAACAATATGGCTTTAATGTACCTATTTTATTAATTATTTTGCTTACGTGATGAAGAAAACTGTGTGTTGTAGTTGGCTGCCCCAGCCAAGATTTGAACTCGTGCCACTTGCATGATAGTCCGCGCGCTAACCACTGCAGCCACAACAGCTTCAAACTTTACTTTTGAAGCTTCAACATGATTTAAATGATTATTTAACATAAAACTTATTTGAAATTAAAGTTATAGTCATGTTTATTTAAAATGAAATGTAACATTTTTAACAAAGTTGTTTTAACAGTGAAAATTTTGAAATCAAAGAGATTTATGGTTAGATTAATTATGATTATTAATTTAAAACTAATATGAGTCAATGGTAATTTCAGACCAGCAGCAGTAAATTTTCGCTGGTAGCTCGTTTTTTTTTCGTCTACATAACCGACACATGTAAGAATAAACAACAACAAGCCACACAACTAAGCACAACAGAGAACTGTAGCATTAGAACCACTGTGCAGTGCCTCGTAGTAATTTGTCGTCTAATCTAATATAAAAAAAGTTCGCAGATATGTACCAACCTCGAAAAGTTCACAGATTTGAGGATAGTTCTCATAACTGGGAACGCTTATACTGGATAAAAAATCTTGTTATGTTTATCTTAGAAGTCCTTTAAGTCTTCCTTACAATATCTTCTAACTTAGGCCGTCTAACTTTAAAATCCACATAGATTAGTTTGGATTAATTTTCCATTAAAATCATTAAAAAAGAGCAACAATCCACCTGCAATATTTTTAAATTTATTATATCGTTTTATAATTAAACTTTTCTACTTTGTAAACAGCAGAGCGAGCGAGTTGTGCTACAAATCGTATATTGGCAATTTCTTTTTTATACGATTAATAATTAATTTATGTCTTTGATTTGAATAATTGTTCATCTGTTTTTTTTATTTATTTTTAATTTTTTTTGTTTCTTTTGTAAAATTTATCTTAATTGGCATGACTGCTTAATTGAATATTAAAGTGATTCTTGTTGCTCGTGCTGCTGATGTTGTTTGTGTAATATTGATTTACTTAAATATTATATCATCATCTGCAATTATAATTTATAAATACAATTTTTATTTCAAATACCTTTTTTTTCAACAAGGAATATTTGTTTTTAAATTTTTTATTTGTTATTTCAGCAAAATCATGGCTGATTTTAATTTCATTGGATGTTTATTTAAATTTAAATTTTCTTTTTGTTTAATTGTAAATAAACTATCATTCGTTTTTTTGTTTTTTTTTCATTTCTAACAAGAGATAATAAAAAGTATATAATTTCTATGTAGGTGGAAAATCTTAAACAGCAAAAGAAAAAAAAACATTAAAAAAGTTTTTCATTTGTTTAAATTAAAAAATTAGCAATTAAAGTGATGATGGCATGTGTTTGTAGCTTTTCTTTGGTATTTTCCAGACTTTTCTCACTGATTTGGCATGAGCTGTCTAAACTTTTTATGTCTTTTTAATATTTTTAATAAGTGCTCATGAATAAGTAGAGAATTTTTTTTAATGCGATGGCCTTCAATATTGTTCAGTCCCGGTCGGTTTTTGTGGTTTGTCGTCGGCAGTTTCAATTGTATTCCAGCATAAAAATGTTGAAAATGTTGTCTTTAAAACTTAGTTCGTTTTTTATATTTTCCATGAATTTTTTTGTATATTTATACAATAACCAATCAAATAAAGCGATTATAGAATAAATTCTTTAAGTATCAATTAATTTTGGCCCAAGTAAATTTGTTTGGGGAAGTTCTTTTAAAAATTATTCTTCTTTTCTTGGCTCATTGCGCTAAAATTATGTGTTGATATTTGAACCATTTTTGTATTTGTTTCCGGAAATTGTTATAGCAATTGCTAACTGATGATTCATTTTATTGAATTCCAACTATTTTTGTTTTGAAAATATTCTAACAAATCAAATATTGATGCTGTTGCTATCTTGTGATTGATACACAAATGAGTCATTAGTTTTTTTTTTTTTTAGTTCATTTCCAGATTATGAAATCTTATTGTTTTTTGCTGACACAAAAAGCAAAATTGTCAATTCTATAATAATTATGTAGTTCCCAAGAGAGTTTCGTAAGCTTTGATCCTTTCGTCGGCACTATTATGAAATGACACACATAATTTATATATTTTTTAAGCCAAAATCTAAATATTAAAATCCAGTTGTTATTTTTACCGCATGTAGAAGCTTCTGTATAGTTCTGTTTCAAGCTTCTTGTATTTTTATTATTGCCTTAATGACAGCAAAACGTTGGAGATTTGCGTATTATGATTATCATGTTTTCAGTTCATTCTACACATTGTGTTTAAAAAAGTCGTAAAACTACGGTTTTACTTGGTTTAACTTGGTCTGCTTCTGCTTATGTTGCTTATAGTTATTTGTACGAAAATGTTTCGGAATTTTGGCCTATAAAAGGGTACATGTCATCGACTGGCAAACATGCGTACATTTCTCAAAACAACGGCTGGCAGTCGAGGCCAAGAGAAACTAATAAAAACAAAATAACTAAATAGCGCGAGCCAAATCAAAATATTATAAAATAAAGCATTTGAAAACAGAAACTTAAAAGAATCAAATGAAATTTAGCACAAATGAAATTTAACACACTAGGCCTCAGTCGAATCGTAATCAAGCCCACTAATTTGCTCCTTTCTTGAGTCTTTAAGGCAAGAAGTTAAATTTCCAAAGATTAAAAAAATGGTTGTCCATTTTTTGCAATTAAATTTTTACTCAGAAATAATTTTACTTTTAATTACTATTTTAATTGAATCAATGTTAATTTTAATTGTCTTTGATTTACTTTTAAAATAATGCTCTTAATGAATTTGCAATTCAGAATGGAATAAATACTAAAAACCAGTTGCTTATAAACAAAATATTTTTAGTTTCCGTGTATGAAAACCTTATAACACTGTACAACAAACTAATTTTTTTTTCAAAATGACAAAGTTCTAACGACTGGTTCTGGCAGAAGGCACAAAAAAAAATATTTGTGTATCGAAGTTTTGAAAGTTTATATTTGGAATCATTTTAGGTGGAGTCAAATTCCCCTCCATTTCGCACACACTAGGAAATCTTGTAAGCCTTAAGTTTAAGGTACAATATGTGTTCAGCCGATTCACTATAACAATGTGCAAAAGGGGGGAGCTTTAACTCTCCCTAAAAAAAACATCAAATCTAAACTTTCAAAACGCCGATATAAGTTAAGATCTTGCTAAAATGTCAATGGGGAGTTTCCTATGAAGACCATTTGTAATTATTTTTATTTTTTGCCATCACCAATGACAAACAGTAAAATGAATAATAAAGGTAGTCATATTTTGACATTTAAACACGTCGTTTCATTTACAAGACGAGATCTTTGGTTATAACGCGTGGAACGTTGTTCAACATCAGAATTGATAAACATCAAATAACTGGCGCCCAACGTGGGGCCACATATAAATTGCCATTTTAAATATGTCGACTATAGCAATTTTTAAATATATAATTTGTTTTGTTTTGAGAACGAATTTTCATTTGATTTTGTTTTAAAACATTCAGTCTCACAAAACTTAGCACATATTAATACATTTTCATTCTTTTTAATACAAAACCTTGGATTTGAGTAAAGGAAAATGAAAATAAATGGAAAAGCTACATTTTAATAAGATTAATAAGCAAATTTGTCGCTTCAGTCGTCGTTTTTATTATGGGATTTGTTTCATTCCGACGTCACCGTCTTGTGCTGTTTCATCACTTATTAATTATATAGTTATCGTAACGAGGCGTTGCGATTTTAAAAAGGGGAAGTTAACATCATGTTAACACATTGTGCTAAAATTCCAATGGAAAATTTTCTATTAACACTATTTGTTATTTTTATTTTCTGGCATCGCCAATTAGAAATAAGAGCTTTGTAAAAGACTAAAGCACTTACATTTTGACATATAATAAACACGTTGTTTCATTTACGAGACCAGATCTTTGGTTATAAAGCTTGAATGTATATATTTTTCGTGCCACCTACCAGAATCAGTCGTGATAATCTTGTAATTGTTTTGTGTTATACAATGTAATTTTTCAGGCTATGCGACATTGTTTTAGGAAATTTTTTTTAATTCTTTAAAAAACTTTCAATTAGTTTTTTAATTGAAAAAATCAAAAAATATTTTCAATTAATAATGTTCGAGTTATAACTACACATGTCGCGATTAGATAAAAACTAATTAATTTTTTAATTGTATCTACGTTTTTCTTAATTGAATCTTCTGTTTAAAATTTTGTGAAAAAGTTGAAGTTCTCCTTTCTGAATCAGGCCCTTAATATCAAATCATTCTACGTTTTATGCTTTCTTTTTTTGAAACCACTCCTTTAAAGTCCACCCCTAAATGGTAAATGTGAAAACGATCTTTAAAAATTTGTGTAAAACAACCGAAAAAAATTCATTTCAGATGATGATGATGATACGTGGTTTTTGTTTATAATTTCGTTATTAATGTTGCTTTTGTTGTTGTTGTTGTTGTTGAGTTTGTTGTAATATAAACCATGTTTAAACATGAAATTATGATCTACATTTTTATTTTGTTGTGAGGTCAGTGAAGTTTGTTTTAGTTATTTTTTTCTCGTAATCTTTCGTTTATTTTTATTTTTTCGTTGGATCTTTTTTAATGGGTATAAATAAGAAAACAGAGGCGTCATTAAATCGTTTTAAATGAAGACATTCCCACAAAGTGCACACTTTTTGCCTTACCTCAATACAGACAATTTCAAGTTGAAAGTTACCGCTCGCCGCTTCTGGTTCTAGACATATTATTTTCTCACACTAGTCTTGTTTTGCCTGTTCCTTTTTTTTCTTTCTTATGTACGAGAATTTTTAAAGGAAAATACACAAAGAAATTTATGTCCTATTTTTTGCTTCATTGAAATAATTCTTAAAACAAAACCTTCAATTTAATGAAATTTGTTTTAAACTTTACCTCCTTAAGTTTTATCAATGATGCTGATGTTGTTGATGCTGACGATCGTACTGCTGCTGCCGCTAATATTCGTAGGGATGATGATCGTGTTGATGAAGCTGCGGAGTTGGGTCTTTTGTTTATTATTTTACCTTGATGGCCTTTTCAGTGTTGCCACCACCCCAAAAAAAGAGTATGCAAATTCCACAATAATTTTATGGCTAATATTCTATTAGTATTTTGTTTAAATTAACTGAAAAAAATAAAAACAACGGAAACCTTATTTAAATAAAAAAATCTTCGGTTATAAAGTTAAAGTAGGAAAAAACCCACTTTTTGCACTTTCCTAAATTTATTTAGAAAGAATATTGAGTTTGGAAGATTGAAGTTAAACTTATTCAAGCCATGAACCAGACTTTACTCTTTCCACATTGAAGTAACGAAATGGCAACCCTCGTCCTTATACGTGATGTTGTACCGACAGCAGAGATTGGAAAATAAATTTTAGCTGCCGTTTTGTATTTGTTGTAGTTTTAGGACATGACCAGTTTTGAATATGTACATGAAACCCCATGTATTACACTTAGAGAAATTATTTTATAGTCGGTTATCTATCAACAATTTTAAAAATCTAATGAGTTGAAAGTACAGCAGAATTTAAAAATTTATTAGAGTATCAAAAAAATCTCCTGAGTTTTTGGAATAAAAAAAATTTGGTATTAATTAATTACACTGTACAACAAAACAATTTTTTTTTTTTCAAAATAGCAAAACTCTTAAGACTGATTCTGGTAGAAGGTAGCAAAAAAATATGCACGTATATCGGTGTTTTGCAAATTTACATCTGGGATTCATTTTTGGAGGACTTAAATTTCCGCCCTTTTACACATAAATGATTAGTAAAGTTAATGTATGTATTAAAACCGGTTTTCGCAAACAAAATTCGTACATAAAACCAACATTAACTGGAATAAATTTTTATGAATATGGGGGTAAATCTCTAGCTCTTGCTTTCATGGGTCCTTTTGTCCCTTCCTTAAAAAAGAGGCAAACAACTGCACTTCAGCGGCGATATAACGGGCTAAAATGTTCGACAAAAATATTCCTCGTGGCGCTTTACAGAAAATTGCTGAGCACATCTTATAAATTAAACGCAGGCTTACAATATGCCAAGTGCTAATTACGAATAAGTACGAAATTAACCCTCAAACACTTTTTAAGCTTTGTAAGATTTCTGGCGTTCAAGTTGAGTCTGGAGCTTTGGTGTCTTTGAATGCTTCTAGTTGAAGTTTATGGCAAATATTTTTTTCAACATAATTTTAACCCGCCATGTCGCCGGTGAAGAGGAATGTTTTGTAAATTTTTTAAGAAAGACGCACAAAGACCCATACGGCGAACAGTCAGAGGGATAAAATGTTCCACCAAAAGTTATATAAAAGTGCTGAAGACATATTACACCTTGCTCATAAGACTTACAATATTTCCTATTCTGAGCCGCTATAACTATGTGCTAAATTCGGCTAAAATTTAACTGCTTAAAAAATTAATACCAGATGCAAACTTTCAAAACGCCGATACACATACATACATCTTTGCTGAGCTCCTACGTTATTTTTTTGTGTTGCACAGTGTTATTTCCAGCTTTTTGGCAACATACGCATACCTGGTAAGAAAAGCTCTTTTTTAGTGCTGCACCCAGCTCTTTTTCGGATTAAGACCATCTTTACGATTTGATGTTTTATATCTCAACGGTTGAAGCTGATTTGTAGTGCCAATAGTTTGAAGAAAAGCTTGATGAAAGCTTGTAAGCTCTAAGAATGTTAAGCGAATGTTGATTTGTACTTTTTAATGAAAATATCTCATAAGTTTTTATATTTTTTGAATAATTTCATAGTATTGCACTTTAATATGGCCTTTATTTTGCCAAGTGTATTTAAAGATTGTGAGTGGCAAATGTTTGGTTTAAAGTTTTGGCTACTACGGTGAGTACTATTCCCTACTCGCATTCGTACAACAACATGTTGTATATTTTGACGACTACCACACAATCTATGGCGGCACAACATCAACACTTTCATGAAGCGTGGCCTTTAATTTTGTGTGTTCAGCCACACTTTTTTTGCGCTTTAAAGCTAAAAAAAGTCTAAAAACCTTCGCATACAAACACACGCTCAGTCACAAACGTTTTTGAAAATTTTATTCGTTTTTTATTAAAGCTGAAGTTTTTAAAGTTAAATAATATTGTATATAAAAGTTTAGTGTGTGTGTGGCCCTTTAAAAACCAACAAGAAAAAAAATAATCTACAAAAATAAGTGATTTAATTTTTTGCTCAATTTAAAAATAACAATAAAAATAATAAATATCTTGATTATCTTCAGTACTGCAGAAACTGAAATTTCAGTTGGTCTTTTTGTACAGATTTAAAAATTTCTCTTTGTTTTCTGTTGCTGCTCGAACTTAATTTCCCTAAATTTTTTGTTCTTTCAGATTTTTGGTCCCTCCATTTGTCTGTTGTTCTGTTTATAGTTTACTTTTTCATTATTATCGCTCTTTTTGCATTTATGCAAAATGTCATAATTCAAAAAAATTAAATCATAAATTATTAATATTGATTTTTATTGCTTTTTTTTGCAACTCCATCATCATGATTATTTTGAGTTTGTTGCCGGTTATTGTGTTGTAAATGGCGGTAAATATCTTGTCTTTGTAACCAGATTTTTATTTTGTTTCCAAATAGACCTTATGAACCTTTTATTGAATTTTTGCTTGTTTCCTCTTGCGCAATTGCTTTCAATTGTTGTTGTTGCTGTTGCTGTTTCCGATATCAACCTGTGCTTTTTGCCTTTTGTTGCTCTTTGGCAGTTCACATGATACTAGTATATTTATTTACTTATTTTTTATGTCTTCAGGACGATCGTGGTCTTTTGAAAGTAGAACAGTTTTTTTTCTTCTAGTTTTTACTGTCTTTAAAAGTTCACTGCTATTTTGACCATTTCAACGCCATTAAGGTTTTTATGATTTTTGTTCGACAAGTTGTTTAGTATTTGTAATAAAAGGGAAAGTATTCCAACAATTACAGAGGAGAACATTTTGTAGAATTTAAAATTTAAAATAATACACATACTGTGTGGCCGGAACTTGGTCTGGCCTGGCCTAGATAGAAAATGTAATTGGCGAAAAAATCTAAAATTCATATAAAAATCCATGATTCTTAAAGGATACCAAAGAGTTCAGAAAATACAAAAAAATTACTATAGATTTCAAATTACACGCTCTAGCGGCTGATTCTAGGATTCACTTTAGGGGAAGCAAATTTCCCCCTTTTACAGATAATTAAAGAGACTCGGCTTAGGATATCTTGTAAGACTTACGCTTAAGGTATAAAATGTGCTAGGTACTTTTATGTAAAACACCAACGGGAAAATTTTTGTGTAACATTTTAACCTTATAAAGCGGCATTGTATGGGTCTTTTTGTCCCTTTTCTTAAAAAAGTGACAAATAACTCCCCTTCAGGGACAAAATAGCGGCCTTAAATGATCTACAAAAATGTTCCTCAAGGTGTTTTACATAAAAATGATGAACATATCTAATATCTTAAGCGTAAGGCTTAAAAGATTTCCTATGCCGAGTACTAATTGTGAATAAATACGAAATTAACCCTTAAACACATTTAAAGTTTGAAATAATAACTGGCGTTTCAGTGGAGTCTGAGCTTGGGTGTCTTTGAAGACTTATAGTAGAATTTTATGCAAAATATTTTGTAGCACATTTTAGCCGCCTATATCATATCATTCTTTAGGGACACTTTTTCGCCCCGCTTTCATGAAAGAAACAAAAACACCCCTTCAACGAAGAGTTATAGGGTTAAAATGTTCAACAAAAATGCTTCTCATGGTGTTTTACATAAAAGTGCTAAGCACATCTTACACCTTAAGCGTAAGGCTTACAATATTTCCTATGCCGAATCACTATAACAATGTGTACATTTAAAGGAGGACTTTAACTCCCCCTAAAGTTTCTAAACTTTCAAAACACTGCTAAAAAGTAAATTTATTTTTCTACTTTCTGCTAGAATCAACCGTTAGAACCGTGTAATATGTTGTGTTGTATAGTGCTATTATACACTTATAGATCACATTGTCCCGTTAGTACTGAAGTAATACACGTTGCCTATAAAGAAAATCATGAAAATCAAGAGTTTGCGTTTGATACTGTGAGCGTTCATCGACATTCAAAATTTTTCTGATGTGCGTAGTGTCTATCGTACGTACATACATATGTGTAGCATAGAGTTATCAAAAAATTAAAATATTGAATAAAACAGTTAGTAATAATTTCATTACGACAATGAACTATTTTGCTTAAAATGATTCTATGTATAAGTATATAAAAATAAAAAGAGTTTCATTAAAATAATGAAAAATTTCTTTATACTAACGAATAATTTCATTAAAACAATAAAATTATTTCATTAAAATAATAAAGTTATTTCATTCAAACTATGAACAAATTTTAACAAATTAAAAAAGTATTTTTATTAGTTAGACAAAATTATTACATTGGATCAATGAAATTATTTCATGTATTTGGTAAAAATTTCATTAAAATAATTTTAACGAAGCTGGTTTCTTTAATCCAACGAAACCTGACGTTGGTTGAGTTTTTAATGAATTCTTCTTTGGATTAATGTCGAAATTAAGGAAGATTCTTTCAGTGAGATAAAAATATGTTGAAAAAGGTCTTAAGTTTCCATTAGTAGACGTTGCATGATGTTCGGAACAAGAAGATAATGACTGCTTAACAACTTCTCTGCGATTGGCCAGGCTTGCAATAACACAGACTTAAATATCTTTACAAATTGTTTCATTTAGAATCAGCATTTAGGGATCAGCAAATGTCTGAAGTATAAAGATTTATGAAAATTTCTTAAATTCATAAGGAGTTATGGCTCTCTCGGAATAATTGTAAACCTTTCTTCTTCCGAGGAAATTCATTTTATCCGTTCTAGCTTCTAACCTAAGCTAGCAGTTCAGCTCATTAATTTCTAGCAACATTCTTCCCTTGCAAATGGCATTGAGAATTTTTTTTGTCTTCTGCTTCTTTGGTAAATATTTTCAAAAGCATTTTATTTATTAAGTTTTTGTTGTGGTTACAGCAGGAGTCAAATAGCTTTAACCAGCACTATTTTAAAGATTTAAATAATCATAATCTATGGCATCTATTTATTTCTTTACGTTCGCAGCCACAAAACGAGATAAATTGCTGTGAAATACAAAATCTATATAGAAAATGAGACCGTTTTATTCATTCAAAGAATTGCCTTCGTATGTGCGTATTTTAAATGAAATTGTACGATTTAATGCAACACAAGTCAAGTACGAAACACAAATCCTAAAAGACAAAAAACTAAACTAAACATTAAAGCTATTAAAATGGCACGATTTCTCAATAAATGTTGACAAGTTTTTTTTTCTTTAAATAAAATGAAATGCAACAGCTTGAAGAAATATACGTCTATTATAGAATGACGATGAGGACGGTGATGATGATGATGTCCTGAAGGAAGTGAAATGTGATACAATATTACGGCCAATAACTTACGACTATCACACAGTCAAAACTCCATAGTCACATTTAAATCTACCAAAAACAAAATTAAAAAAAAATAAAATAAAAAGATATAAAACAAACTTGAGTTGACTTCATAAGCAATTTGAATTTGGCTTTTTTTGTGGTTTTTAAATCGAATGTAATGTTAAACTTTAAGCATCCATTTGAGGTTGTCGTCTTTTTCTGTGCCTCCACCGAGCGAACATTTGTTGTTGCCTCGTTGTTGCACTTGTTCACATGAAATTTTTGTGTTGGTGTTTTGGCGCTCTACCTCAATTTCTTGGTTTCTTGGCTTTTGGTCTTATTCCTTTTCACTGGCAGCTGTTGAGGGGCCTGTTCTACTAAATACAATAAAAACAAAATCATTCGTTCTTGTGCTGTCTTTAGTTAAATCTACCAACAAGAACATACTTCTTGCTGTTGTTGTTGTCATTTGTTCACCTGTGGCGTTTAAATGTTGTTGTCAACGTTGTTAACATTTATATGAGGAGGTATACTATAAATACAATATAAATAGTTGTAGTAGTTTGTATATCTCATGTCTTCTGACTCCTTTCAACGGCAAACAGCAAACAGCGAGCTCAATGTTTAATGAATGTGTTAATGAGTTGAAAATTGAAAATATCTACCATTATTAGCGAACACTGAATAAATTAGTGCAATATTTTTTAGCACATAAGAGAAGAAATAGTACTTGACTGACAAACTGAAATGAAAATTTCCCACAGGCTTAATTATAAAGGTGACATGAGCGCCATTTGAATTTGGATATATGATTCGAGCCTGGTCATTATTTTCATATTTCTGAAATATGCACACTCAATCGTCACTTAACATTATGAGGTAGTTCTTTGTTATATCAAAACATACTAAATGCGGAAATTATATTTATATTTGTCTTGGATCGAACTCATTCTTTAGATAATTTTAGACATAAACCAATGATTAAAGCCATTTAAATTTCGATGGTCATACATTGACAATACGTAACTGATTTGTACAACCTTTCAGTTGAAGACGAAATAATACAACTACAAGTTACGAGTATTTAACAGACACTCTCATCTAATTTCGGTTTTTGTTATTTTGAGGATAGGAAAGTTTTTTTTCATCGATTTATATAGGGTTTTATGCGTTTTGCGGAAAATAATAAAAAAAATCAATTACGTGTTGTCAACGTATGACCATCAGATAATGTATAAGTTTGATTACACTGTACAACACAAAAAAAACAAGATTTTAAAGAGTGATTCTGCTAGAGGGTACGAAAAAATTTATACGTTTATCAGTATTTTAAAAGTTTACATCTGGGTTTAATCTTTTGGGGAGTTAAACTCCTCACTTTTTGCACAAAAATATAATGATGGGTGTTTTAGATGTATGAAAAAGCTATTAGGGTTCCGTACACCAAAAGTGTAAGGGTACCCTATTGTTTTCGCTACGCTATCCGTCCGTCCGTCTGTCTGTCTGTCTGTCTGTCTGTCTGTCTGTCTGTCCGTCTGTCACATGCTATTTTCTCGGGAACCGTAAGAGCTACGGACCTGAAATTTTCACAGAACATGTAAAACTTTGGCCTCTACAGCAGCAAATATATGAGAGTTAAAAATTAAAGGGCGTTCTAAAGCGAGCAATGAAATATATTGAAATACTAATGTAATATACAGACACTTATATATAGACAGTTTACATTTTCAAAGTTAGTGTTCATTGGGGTAGTCTATAGAATAGACTACACTAATTAATACCAATATTTAAAACATTAAAAATTAAAGGGTGTACTATCAGTTAGAGTAATTTTCACTATGTAATTTAGACAATTTGCTGTATCTTCGAAACCGTAAGAGGTAAAATCTCGAAATTTTAAAATACGCTAAAACAAAAAATTGAAAATTAAAAAAAATGTCAAAATGAAAAATCGCTAAAATGAAAAAAGCGCTTAAAGAAAAAAAATTACCAGAATTAAAAAAAAATCGCTAAAACGCAAAAAATCACCAAAACTAAAAAGATCGTTAAAAAACTAAAAAAGCGACAAAAACCGAAAAAATCGTCAAAACGAAAAAAGCACTAAAACATAAAAAATCGCTAAAACTAAAAATATCGTAAAAAAAAACTTCTGAAATTGGAAAAAAATCACCAAATTCCGCTAAAGTCGCACTTTCCTTAATTTATTAGGGGTCCGTACACCAAAAATGTAAAGGAATCCTGTTGTTTTTGCTACGCTCTTATCTCGTCCGTCTGTCTGTTTGTCTGTCGGTCGGTCATAGGCTGTTTTCTCTAGAATCGTAAGAATATGTAACACTTTGACCGATTCAACAACAGATAGTTAAAAATTATAGGGTATTCTAAAGCGAGCAATGAAGCATGTTGAAATAGTAATGTAATATACAGACACTTTTATATATATATACACTTGAAATTTTCAAAGTCAGTGTATTATTACACAGACTACACTAATTAACACTGATATTTAAAACAATAAAAATTAGGTAATTCCATCTAAACAAGTTGCAATCGGTAATTACAATTGTTGTCTCTGTTTGGCGGTACCGAAACAAAGTTTGTGGATTATAGGTCTACACCAGCAGAATGGAATACGTATTTTCTGTGCCGCAATGCACTTCGTTAGCATTCATTCAGGTGTCTTGGGTTTTGTTGAAACCTAAACATGGCGCCCGTCTTGCACTGGTGAAATTTATAGAAGTTCAATTGGCAGGTTTAGGTATTTTTGAAGCGATTGAGACAACTTAGCGTCGTCTACGCTAAGGTTGTTGTTATTGTTGCGGTAGCAGCGTTGTGTACGCTGGCAACCACATTTTCTGCTTACAGCGTCGTTGACGACTGTAACCAGAATCTGGTTCGAAGGACCGTAAACAAGTTACAATCGGTAATTACATTTGTTGCCTCTGTTTGGCGGTACCAAAGCAGAGTTTTTGGACTATACGTCTACACCAGCAGAGTGGAATACGTCTTTTCTGTACCGCTACGTACTTCGTCAGCATTCAGGTCTCTTGGGTCTCATCAGGCGCGGATGCAAGGGGGGAAATATACCATTCCCAAATACCCAAAATACCCAAAAACAAAAAAAAATTGCCAAAACGAAAAAAGCGCCAAAACTAAAAGAAATCGCTAAAGCTAAAAATATAGTCGAAAAACGATAAAATAGCCAAAAACCGAAAACATCGCAAAACAAACAAAAAATCGCAAAAACTAAAAAAGCACCAAAACTAAAGAAATCGCCACAAACTGAAAAACTCTTCAAAACAAAAAAAAATCCCAAAACTAAAAAAAATTGCTTTACTAAAAAATCACAAAAAACTGAAAAAATCACCAAAACGAAAAAAACGCCAAAAATGAAAATAAATCGCGAAAACTAAAAATATCGTAAAAAAAAACGAAAAAATGTTAAAACAAAAAAAAAAAACGTCAAAACAAAAACGAAAAAAACCAAAAAAAGTCGCTTAAAAATAAAACGAAAAAAAAAACCTAAAATTAAACTAAAAAGCACATCGAAAAAATTCCAAAATGAATAAAAGTGCAAAAACGAAAAGGCATATATGTATGATGTGTATTCGTACGGAACCCTTCGTGTGCGAGCCAGTAAAGTCGCACTTTACAGAATATTTTAAATTTTTGCTAGATTGTATTAAATATTCAAAATTTTATAGGAATTGATTTTTGCTCCTCACCAATAATAGTCTTGCACTTCAAATAGCGTTAAGAAATAAGCAAGTAAAACCCTTTAAAGAATTCTCAAGTAGATCAGTTATGAAGACATAAATGACTTAAAGGCCAAACACTTAAAAAATTACACTTCAAATAATAAAATCAAACATGACTTTAAAGTAAACCCTCTGCAGCGAAAAAAGTACACACAACACCTGTAAGATCGCTAAGAATGACTATTAAGATGATGATGCTGATATATGTAGATGAAGAGGATAGAGTAAATTTTGTATAAAAAAAGGTGAGGCAGTCATAATCTTTTTAAACGTTTATGTGAAGAAAACTGGAAGTAACTAGAGAACGAAAAAAGTGCCAAGTGTTCTTAGACGAACGAACGAACACCTACCACGATCAATGAATGAATGAAGATTGTTGAGGTAAATCTTAATAATGGTTAAGTTCAATATTGAAAGTGTTAAAATTTGAAATGGAATATGCTTGAAGAGAGGACTATAGAAAAGTAAATATGTATATAAAGAAGGCTAAATAATGTGAAAGAACTGGTAAATATTAACAAGAATGCTACTTTGGATGGCTTTGAACTCGAGTAGAGGAATTTCTTAAAGAAATTGGATATATTCAAAGTTGGTTTGCATACTCAGTTATTAAAACTTTTTATACAGACCTCGTAAATTTCAGCTCAATTACATGCGATTTGCATTCATTACATAAAGCATGGCATTTTATTCATCATATATAAAATAAATAACAACAAAACTAAAATGATCATTGATCGATCATCTACTTCATCATCATTATATTCATTCTTAACCATTCTTCCATCTTAATTGCCATCATCAGAGCAACATTATTTGTCGCTAAGGTTCTCGTTGACGTTGTTGTCGTTTGTGAAATTGAGAAATGAATGTCAATGAAATTATCCCCCCTTCTTAAATAATCAGGTAGTCATCATGAATGATCAGAACTTTGGCTCCTTATGACTGGTTATTAACAACTTTTAGCGTTGATTGCATTAAATTTGTCATCGATTTAAAAATCACTTTTATAAGCTGACGGCTGATGAAGATGCAAATTATTGAACGATACACGTACAGAAGGATGGGTGTAGTATAGTGGACGGACAAACACGCACATTTCTTTTATTCGTTTTTTTGTTGCTTCTTTCGAGTATTAAATATAGACAGAACTTGAAAAAATACTTTAAGAAGACTAAAACACGAGATCAATGCTTCTAAGTATATTAGGTTTGGTGTCAGTTTATCAATTTTAAATATTTTGTGGCAGCTTATTCAAGGCAAATTAGCAACATGTCAATTTTAGCGATTTTATTTGCCAAATAACAATTTTTATCTTTAATGATTTCATTGAAGCGTCGTTTTTGACTTAAAGCAAGAAAAAAACGAACAAAATTAAACTAAATAAAAGTGATTTCATTTTTATACAAAAGATTCTCTGAAATTTTTGTAAATATTCACAGAATTTTATAAAAAGCAACAAGATAAAAAAAACTATCTTTTAGCAAAAATCATGAGAACAAAATAAATTTATTGGTTATGCCACAAATGAATGATATAAAACTGGTTAAAGTTTAACAAATTTCAAAGAGCAAAACAAAAGAAGATGAAACAATCCATTACTTGTCATACAAATTACTCGTACATTAGATTTATTCTGATAACGTGAATATTCATTTTATGCATTTATACAAATTAATCTTCATTCAGCCATTATTTTGTTTTATTTTCAAACGATTCATAATTTTACTGTCAATTTTATTTCGATGCTTCCATTTTGTTAAAGAATTTTTAAATTTTGCTAGAGTGATGATTGCTTGTCTTTATTTCTTTTTTTTTCTAAAGGAAAAATATATTTCCTGAATATACTAATTTAGAGATGTTCCTTGTTTAATATTTTCATAAAACCCTTAAGTAGAGTTTCTTGTTTTGTCCAAAATTCTATTGATAATTATCTTTACGCTTAGTTTGATTTTATTTATGAAAAAATGCGACTTTGAGGTAAATATTTGTGTTTTAGTATTTTTGTGTGTGTTTATTTTGCTTCCAAAGTTAAGTTACTTATAAAAAAGCGGTCCACTTAAAATTTGAGCTGGCTAATATTGATTGAGTTTCAATGAAAAAGATTTCTTGAAAATAAAATGAAAAAAAAATCAATCAAAAACCATCCCCAAATTTTTTTAAAAGGAAGTAATATAGTCCGATTGATAGAAAAACCGCCATAACGGTGATGTAATTTAACATCAATACGATGTCAAGTGTCTTCGCTTTTTATCCCATGACACTTTTCATCATTGCGATGTCAACCTTTACATCAGTTGGCCATTTTGTCATCAATGCCAATGATGACAATTCTGTCATCAATGCAAATACATACTGACATCCGAGAAATGACGAATTGGAATCAATTTAATGACAAAATGTCATCAATCCAATGTGACTTATAGAAAAACGTCATAGCTCTGATATAATTTCGTTTTTGACCCCATAACTCTTCGTCATTGTGATGTGAACCTTTACATCAGTTTTTTTTATATAAAAATAGTTTATAAAATAGTTTAACAGCAAGTACTTAAATCGCAAACTATGTGATACTATTTGTTCAATTAAGTTCAAGCAAATACTCTAGCAAAAAAAAAAAAACAAAAGAGAATAGTTATATCCCAGAACTTCAGTTATTTCTTTTGTGTCAAGAGCATGTTACCATGTTAGCGTGGTTCATTGGCATTTTGCACTCTTCCCTCTCATTCTTTTTGACATTGCTGACTCTTGTGATGACCATGTGTCATCAATATGAAGAAAATGTGTCTTATTCTCTTTTGCTTCAGTGTTTTGTCCCTGAATGTATGCTATACTGTCCCAGTTTTTAAAAAGACTTGTAGATTTTATTATTAGTTCTATGATTGTAATGATGATGAATGTACATCAATGCAATGTCATGTTTTTAATATTTTAAAAAAGCCCTTAAATGCAAAAATAAAAACTAAAACAATAAAAGTTTTATTACAATACTAATTAATTGTTTACTATTTTCCTTAATAAATATTTACACTTTATACAATCGTATTAATGTCATCCCAGTCATAGCATAGATGTCACGTAAACTATGACAAAATTCTATAATGACGTTTGTCATCAGATTGATGCCAGTTTCATTTCAAAACATTGGTGTCAGAGGTCTAATGACACTGTATCACAAATGCGAAGATAAATATTTCTATGAGTGTACCAGTTAATTAATTAATATGTTACCTTCTTTAGGACAGGAATAGTGTACAGATGTTGAAGTAAGAAAGAGAGAGAAAGCTTAATTCTTTTAAAACTTTGCTATTGCGTTTTTGATTATTTTTATGCCAGTGTTGTAGCGCCTCCAGTGGCAAGAAGGGGCAGTCATTTATTTTAAGCTCTATGACGATTTTATAAATTCTTTTACTTCACCAACGGTTGTGCTACAATACCTATGAAGGAGGGCGCTGTGATGTATGCTCGCCGTTCATCACTTTAACAGTTCAGCAACAATTAACACAATGACACACCAATGTACATGATGTTGATGGTTTGCCTGAAACTAGTCTCGAACCCAAGACGCGCTAACGACTTCAACTAACAGCACAAGTAAATAAGTCATTCCAAATCATATAAGGAACACTATGAATTTAAAATATGGAAAATTTCGTTAAAAGTAGTAGTAACGAAAAGAGTAAAAATGCTATATTTGGCTACTCCGATAATCATGCATTCAAATCGCAAGACAGATGAGAATTTTTTAAACCTTTTTTTCTGATCTAATTTCGATACCAATCGATTTCTGATAAATCCTGCCATATCAGTTCAACACCGAAGTCTTTTCTTTCTACTGAAAATGGTTATCGACGGCGAATCTCATGGCGAACATTGATGCTCAGCTATATGTTCGGGCATCGATGTCAGAGCATGGACGAAACATGGACATGAGCGGTCTACACTAGCCATATGCAATGTCCGACATGATGTTCATTCTAAGTTCATGGCTAATTTAGACCCCCAGTAAGGGGTAAAAATACATTTACAACGAAGACTTAGGGGGTTAAAATGTTCTACAAAAAGTTTTCTTGTGGTGTTTTACATAAAAGTGCTGAACATATTGTATACCTAAACGTAAGGCTTTTAAGATTTCCTTTATCGATTCACTACAACTATGTGGGAAGTTTAACTCCAACTAAAATGAATACCAGTAATAATTTTTTTGTGCCCTCTACCTGAATCAGCCATTAAAACTTTGTAATTAAAAATAATAATAATTTTGTTGTACATTGTAATTAACGTATATGTCCAGAATCTAAATTCTAGATCAATAGTTTAGGATCCTATTGATTTCCGTATTTTTTTTCACTGGAATACTTGAAACAAAAAAAAAATCAAATAATTAACGAAATGACATTAAAAAGTCATTTGTAGTGCTTCCATTTTATTGTCAACTGTAAATGTAAACATAACTTTTGCAAAATTTGTATCTGTCAATTTTACTTATGTTTGCCACTGTAACTGACAGCTATAGAAATAATTACAGCTTTGACTTACAAATTTACTTTGTTTCTAAACAATTTTCTTTGTTTAGAAGTGTGAAAATGGGAATACAACTAAAAACTGATATGTTGTATTATTGAATACATATTTCGCAACACACACGTGTTCTGTCTATTTAGAAACAAGACAAAAGCAAATCATTCATATTTGAAATTTGGAAATTTGATATCATGTAGACGATGACCGCAAAATAAGAAAAAACTCAAAATTAAATTTTATTTGATTGTTTTTTTTTTGTTGCAGCAAAATTCAAACGGACATTTGCAAAATTTTATAAATAACAAACATATCAGACAGAGAATAAAATCAATTCTATTCGTGATGATCACAAGCTGAAATTTAATATCAGCCAACTTAATGTGTCATAGGCAATTTGCTCAATAAAATGATCTTTGATCTCATCTGATTAGTTTAGTTTAATAAAGCATTAATAAAACTAAAAATAATAAAATAAAAACATCTCATAAGAATCAACCAACACTCGTGTCAATTATAAAAAAAGTGTCAAAATTGTTTAACACTTCAATGAACAATTTCATTTGAACGAAATACTCAATCGTACAGACATTAAAACCGACAGACGGCAAATTGAGGTTTTTAATTGTAAAAAAGCAAACATAAAGGAAAAAATAACTTTCCTTCCCCGCAGTCGAAACCATCCTATAAAGGCAGTAAAAAAAAAAGAAACAGAAACATTTGTACTTTTGTAAAATTTAATAAGAAATACAACAAAAACTTACCTCACACTTTGTGGTCAACGATTATGACTCGAAGAAAAACACCAAAATAACAACTGATTTCAAATAAGAAACAAAGCAAGAGATATTTTTCAAAATCATCAAAAGAATAAATAAAAATAAAGAAACACTTAATATAAAAATTTAAGATTACTTAATTTACCTAAATTGCCCTTAATTCACGCGCTGAGGTGTTTTAAATTGGTACCCCCATCTTCTGGATTCACAAAACCAGCAAAATGATGGACATACTACAGGCGTTTGGAAAGAACACCAACCGACACTCAATCTAGTATAAAAACTGTAAGAACCTTAAAAAAACTAATCATTTCACTAAAAGAAACCCAAAAGAAAAGACTTCATCCAACACTACGGAGACTCAGCAACAAAAATTTAAAAAACAAAAACACCGACCAGCATGTTTAAGGATATAAAATTTAGATGTTGCAACGTTTGCATTGTGCCACCCAGCCGGTTCCATGGCCAATCAACGCCTCAAGCTAAAAATGGTGCCGTTGTTGCCACACATTAGTACCAGCAACATTCAAAACATTCACATCTTCATTTGTTCTGTTAACAAACATTGTTGTTGGTTGCTCTCTTTTCTGTTGATACTACTGCTGCTGCTGCTGCTGTTGCTGTGAAATATTTATTTGTTTGTGGCCAAAACTGCTGTAGCTGAAGTCTTGTCCGGTAACACAACATTATTACATGCAACGAACGCTTGTAGTTTTGAAAAGTTTAAAAATTATTTTTTTAATTTTGTTGCTGCTCTGCCAGCCGCACTCAGCCGGAGGTCTAAAGCAAATAAAGACGTTGTTTCGTGACCTGGACTATATTCCAAAAAACTCCTCTTTTATTTATACACTACACGACTATAGATGGAAAGTGTATTATGCTTTTGCGCTGATGTTTGTATAGCACGTTACAAAAATATTTTGTTATAAAAAATACGTTTTTTCAGCAAATGCATCGTAAAAAATTCAGCTTTTAAAAGCTCTGCCATCTCTGGCTTTCTAGATTCTACAAACTATGTACCTTTCTAATCTACGTTCCGACCACCTGGAGAAAGGTTAGAATAGTTTTGAACGTTTCATCTTTTCTGATAGGTTCGTCAAGACACATGGATAGTCAGCATGCCTAATTTAACCCTCTGCGAAATAGTGTCTAGTGTACTACCACGTCAGTGGAATTGTGATAATGAAGTCACGTCAGTCGCAGAGGGTTAGGCTGACTGTATATGACATATTTTTACATATAGCATGTCAGGTGTGTGAGACCAGGATCAATTACCATCGATGCTAACTAAACCTGCAAATTATGTGGCACCTCATCTGGACTTCCGTCTAGAAGAGAATGGTAACATAGAAAGAGACTATAATTTCAGGAATGTATACTAATAGATCAAAAATTATATGCGGTGGTGCCTCTGGAGCCTTTTCGGATGATGTTGTTTTAAGATGCTCTTACTGATGGAGCAAGTGTATTATAGGCTAAGATAAAGGAAAGCGGTTATATTGTATATTGCCAGGAGTGCCCAAGATAGATTGCGAATTTTTATCGACTGCCAGGCGGCACTTCTTCTCAAGATCACACACCACTTTTTCTACTCTAGTTAGCCTGTGTAAGGCTGCCCTATCCAGGTAAGGTGGTCAGACTGGCGCTACTGTCTCCATTGCTCCATCGGTTGTCATACCGCTTGGCGCTATTAGAAACAATATATTCAAAAAGCTGATGATAGATGGCATAAGCTGACCACCTGTACGGTATTTAGTAAAATATGGCCTTGCTACAACGCTCAACGCAATTAACGAACAGAAATCGCAGGAACATCTCGACGGTACCGTCGAAGTGGTGACGGGACACTAGGAGATTGGAAGACATGATAGTAGGCTAGACTTTTCCTACAATGCGTTCTGCCAGAGTTGTCGTGAACAAGGTAGGGAAGAGACAGTTTTCCATCTTCTTTACGAGTGCCCGGCTTAGCATCTGTCGCGACACATATTTTTGGACAATATTATACTTAACGACCTATACGAGTTATTAGAGGTCTAGAGGACCTCATTAAATACCTCAATGTGATAGGATGGAGCTAGTACCGTTACCGGATCCAAGAACGTGAATTCGGAAATACATAGGTTGATCCTGACGAGTGCCGTAGTTTGTGTGTGTGTGTACTTGAATGCTTGCACGTAAACGAATCAACTAACCAACAAAATTAGTTTTAAAAACGTATCTTTTGATCTTAAACCAAATTTGGTCAGATCTAATAAAAAGAGCAGAGTATAAAAAGAGCAGAGAGCTTGCATTTAACTTCTAAAAAATTATATTCATCATAATGAATGCTGTAAATTTTTTATTGGTTTTCTTTTCAAGACAAACATTTCTTTCCGTTTTTGTCTACTTTTTTTCTAAACTTGATGCCTGCGAAAAAATTTTATACATTGAATTATAATTTTTGAACACCTCATTTTTTGCCCAAAATGTTAAAATTTATTTGAAGTAAATTATGCTAAAATTCATTAAAATCTGTAACCTCACCTTATTTATCAAATAACATTTGAACTCTTTTAATAAAAGCCGTTTTTGTTTAACATGTTCAATGAAGTTAATTTAGTTTTTAATTTCATAAAAATAAAACATGAAACGACATGTTTAATCATGCATGCTGCTTGGGGAAATGAAAACAATGAAACATGAAAGAAGGAAAAAAACAATGAAATAAAAAAAAATCATTCAATTTCTTATAACGATTTTCAAGTAATCAATCATCATTCCAACACGACACTTTTACTGTTGAATTGCGATCGGTCGGTCGTGTTGCCTGTTGCCGTTGCGGCTGCTGAAATTTTTATTGTAACGACTATTAAACACAGTTTTGTACTGAAAAAAAAAAAAAAATACTAAACAATCACAACAGCAACATGAGCAGTTAGTTATATTAAAAAGAGAGAAGAAAAAAATTTAACAAGCTAAACAACACTTGCGACATTAACTGATGTTGTATAATGGTGTTGCCATGTAATGTGGTACGTGTGTGGCCCTTTTTGTTCCATTATTTTTGAAAATTTTTTATTTTTTTTCGTAATGTGAATGTAATTAACAACACGCAAAAAATTGTTACGAATCATACGAAATCATTACAATGATTTTTAAGCCTAAAAATAAAAAAACCAACCATCTTACGAAGCAGCAAAACAAAAAAAAAACCCGCACACAATTTAAGGTTTTATTGCCATTTTTGGTAAGACAATGTAATTTACACAAACTCATTTACAACTTCTACAACGAAATCTTTGAGTACTTCAACTTTTGCTTACTAGAGATGAAGCGTAGTAGATGAATAGAAGATCACCGCTTTTGCTACCTCTTGTTTAAGATGAAGGAAGGAAGATTTTTTCTTGAAAAAAAAACTGAGTTGTACTATTTCCCATTCAACATGGGTGGTCCAGATTGCCTTTAATTAAGTTACAAATTTTAGTTATAAATAACTTTTTTTTGTAAAATTTATGTAAATCATATTATTACGATTTTAAAGCTGGTCTTTTTCTCATTATTAGTCAATACACATATATTTTTACCTTGATTTTAACTTCGATGTAAATAATTATATGTATGTAATTGCTTTTAAACCAAAGTAATATTTTTTATTAACCTCCGAACAAAACTGAAGGGTCTTATAAGTTCGTAGTGATCTGCGTGAGATTTTGTACCAATCGTCTTCGACGTACTTGTCCTATAACTGGTGTTAATGGGAGTGGCACCGTATGTTCCGAGTCGTATGCGGTGAAAAGAGAAGAAAAATGTCAATAAGAAAATATTTTCAAAATTAAAAATATTTGCTTAAAGTACAGTAATTTCACTAGTATTAAAGAAATGACCAAATGGCAAGAACCTCAAGTTTGGATCTAGAACCTATCTCCGATTATCTTAATTATTTCAATGGCAAAACTATGTACAACTGACAGGTTCCTCTCCTATAAAGCTTCAGTAGTCGAAACGGTTACCTGTCCTTGGAAACCAGTCACATGACTTGTCTTTTGTCAGTCTCTCTTCCCTTTAGAGTTGTTTTTTTTACTAGAAATATCCACGATAGATCCAGGATGCACTGGTTCGAGTTGGAAAAAAGGGTAATAAATCTGTGTCTTTAAAACTGGCGATCCGACTACAAAACGATATCAAAACGATAAAAATCATAGAGGAGGATCTAAGCTTTAAGAAATTTGGACCAACCTGTTGAAATACATGTTAAGCAACAGGGTGTCAAAGTGGACTACCTCGGGCATGAAGTCTTGTTGGTCGGTCTCATAACTTTTACAAATATTATCCGATTTTAATGAATTTCAGCTTGGTGTAAAGTAAAATAGATAAAATAGATAATGAAAATTCAGTTTACTTTATTAAGATATCTGTAATATTCTGAAAGATATTTGGCTTTGAATTTTAAAGTTGGTTTTAAAAATGGTTTTTGGCCTCAAATTTATTCTCTTTTTTCTAATTAAAACCACTGTGCAGCAGTTCAATTCATAATTGCTAAGTGATATCAGAAAGATCCAATTTCTTCTAAAATTGCACTATTTACATGAAAAGTGCAGTGGAGACATTCCACACTCCATTTTAGGACTGAGACTGCCATCGTGTTAATCGGCAGCTTCCCCTTGCGTATAGATATTTAAGTGAATTCAAAATACCATTATGGCGAAATGTATTAAATGCCTTCTAGAAATCGAAGAAAATTAAATAAAGTGGTGACCTTCATTCAGCTGACTGCTCTACGACTAATCCCGAAGAGATGATGTGGTCAATACATTCCTGTTGTTTTCTTAAATCTGAGAGTAATGCGTGTGATAACCTCTTTTAAACACGCTTTTAATAAACTGATTCCTCTCCAGTTGTTGCAGTTTTTTAAGTCGCCTTTCTGAGGTATCTTCCCAATAAGCCTCTTTAAGTTCATCTCGTAATCTCTTTCTGCCACCGAAATGTCTTCTATATTCAGCATAATCAGTTAGTTCTGCGCTCGTTCGGGGGTTTGCCTTAAAGAGCTCTCAGAATATGTTGTCACTGCCAGGATACTTGATATGAACTCAAATATTGTTGGAGAACTGATGATGATGTTTTCTTCAATATTTATTTGTGTGCATGAGGAGAACATATCAGCATAGTGTGTATCCTAAAGCTAAAGAAGCGGGCTTCTTGTTCGTTTATATTTGGCCAGGATTTTTGACTAAACAAGTCGTGCGATAAATGACTGGAGTTAACCTGCTCTCACTTGACGCGTTGAAGCTAATCTCAGCCAGGAATGGCTTTGGCGCCGAAGATTACGAAATGATCCGAGTGGATCACTTGGATGCGTGAAGAGCTGAGACGAAAAAGGAACCAACATAAGGATCATAATGATAGAACACGAAAACTTCAGATAGCATCTGGTTAGATGAAAATCCGGAAAGATGATGTTTGTAGATTGTGCCTGGTATACCGGACTAGAAATTTTCCCAATACTCATATGGGAACGCATATGACAAATCCAAAAAGGTTATCCCATTCGAGATCCGACCGGGATAGCCCGTCTACAAATTCGTGATTTAACAAAGTTCTTCCCAAGTGGGAAACTATTGGGAAGTTGTGGGAAAAATCTAACACCGATTTTTTATTACTTACTTTTGCAATTGTGGGAAAAATCTAACATAGATTTTTATCGTATTTTGTTCTCATTTGATGGAGGTGATTGTTGCTTACTTTTGTAATTTTTAATCAATATTAAAGTTTGCTGTTTTTCCGATTTGAGCAATTTTTTGTGAGTTTTCAATATTTTCCCACAGGAAACCAATCGCATCCCACATACATTGGTGCGCTACATCCCAATTTGGATCGCAGTTGGACCCCAAATACATTTGCATGAAAATTTCTAGTTGGGTAGTGGTCTGCTTATATAATCTATTTTCGTTGGCTGGTTTGTCAGAGTATATGATATGAAATCTATTTGTTGTGATTTCGGCTGAGTAAAGCTATCAGATTTATCACATTCCCAGAAATAATAATTTTGTATGTTATGAGTTCTTTGCATTGGTGAACCATGCGCGGTGTCTCCATGAACGTTCAGGCATTTCATGTTCCAAATCTTGTACGGCCTTTCATATTAAAGGTTGTTACCGGTAGATAAGGTCGATTTGTTTTATTCGTTTCGGCCTCGGTAATCAATTAGTTTTAAGACGAAGTGGCTGTTTAGGCTTCCATGTCCGATTCTGGTGCTTCTAGCTGTCTACCAGGCATGCTGTAACATTGACGACAATGATTGCCTTCCTCTTCTTACTTCCTGATATGTCGAGTTGTTGTCAAGTTGCTTAAAGAGCTCAGTTTATAGAAGCCAAGTTTCAGAAATAGCTATCTCCTACTTGGAAGATACGTTTTTTTAATTATCAAGTTTCATAGCCGTCTTCTCAGTTCCACTATCTTTGAACGGGCATTCAGAAGCAATTCCCCAAACAATTGTTATTACGACAAGGGAATTATTCCTGGTCACTCCCAAGTGAGTGGATATCCACAACTTTCCAACTTTACTTGCACTTTCTACCACCCATCTCATGGATCAGAATAATGTTCATGGAACATTCAAACTATAACGACACAAACGGTTTTATAAAAACCGCTAAAAATTATAATTAATTGCCCAGTAAAACATTTTGATGTTTTTTGAAGCACTAAAGAAATAAAGCGCTTTATAATTCGCCTTAAAATATGAGCTTGTTCAGAAGCTGTTTCATAGCGTCACAACAATGCAGGTTTTAAAGCGAGAAAAGTATTTGCTTTTTACTTATACAAAAGCTTCGTACACAAGCTATACAAAAAAGCTGATTTTATAGTGCTGATCGAAAGCAGGTTTTTAAGCGAGAATGAAGAGCAAGTTTATTTGAGTTTATTGGTGCCTTTTTACAACAGTGTTTTTGGTCGAGTAATTGGTACGTTGGACTTCAAACCTGAAGGTTCTTAGTTCGATACCAGTTGAAGTTAAAATAACAAACATTGAGCGCTTTTGTGAGCAAAAATGTAGTACTCCAATCTGGAAGCTCGCCATACAAAAATCAGCAGCGATGTCAGCAGGTTTGTCAGCGCTACTTTTATTAAATAATAGTAGAAACCTGCTTTATTGGAAGCAACTTTTTTACTGCGTGTCCATGAAAACATTTTTTATGATTGCAATATTTTTAGTATACACAATACAAACTTAGTCTTACAACAGCAGCCGAAAGTCTGATTCTTCTCTGGCTTGGGGACTAGGTTTCACATTTCTTCTATATAACATTACAACATTTGTGACAAGTTTGAACGGACTACTATTAAAAACAAAAGAGTGGCAAATGAAACTCAGTTTTAAAAAAGATATATAAACTATTGTGCCTTAATACCATCAAATTTCAACTATTCTTTTCCTTATGGATAAAGATTACTGCCATCAAAATGCGCATAACATCGTATCTTCCGCACTAAGTTCTTCTTTAGCGTAAAACTTTAAAAAATTTTAATCGATTTACAAATTCTTGTAAAAAAAATTTTTTTAAATATATTTTTCCGTTTTTACTTGCACACCCACTAGTTTGTACAGAGTTTGGTTTCACTTGCCGCTTGTAAGCAATCAACACAACAAATGGCCACTTGTGCTAAAAAAGATTGTGAGAAAGATTGTGAGCTGCCAGCGATTCTTAACGAACAGAGCAGAAGTAAAGAAGAAATTTACTAAATTTTGAAAAGAATATATTGTAAGTTCAGTCATCTACAATGAAGCGATCTGAAGGAAAATGTAAAAGGAACCAAGTAAAAATAAAACGAACCAAAAATGTTACAAGGTATTGCAGTAATTAGTGCTCAACTAATTGATATAAAGCATTTCCTTTCAGTTGCAAAGAAATGAACAGCACAAACAAACTGAGATTTCCGTAACAAATAAACAAAAACAGACAGACAGACTGACGAGTGGAGGGACGACATACGGATGGATGGCTTCACACAACAACATACAAACAGATGTTCAATAACGTACGAGGGAGCTGGGGTGGCACAAATGTTTGGTTGGTTGCATGGTTGGCAAAATGTGCAACGTTTGCATGTTTGGTTGAATTCGCTGCAATCTTTTTATGAGATTTTTAAACGTTTTACTTTGACATTTGAGGTATTTTCGATACAAGAAAAATTATTTAGCTTGTTTTTTTGTATTTTGTGGTCTCTTTCACTCTTTCTTTACTGCTGTAAAAGCAAGCGTTTGTGTTTAACGTTGCTGCTGAAGAGATAATGGCACTTCCAAAAACAAACCAACATACTTATGAGCAACGCGAAATGCGCAAAGCTCAACACCACACCACAAAACGGACACTACAAAAAGCACATCTGTTGCAAATCTTTGTTGTTGTTGTTATTGTTGCACTGATAATACAAATTCCGCTGACCGTGGCTGCTGCTGGTCGCAATAAAGCCGCAATGCGGTGTACAAAAGCGGTGCATTTTTGAAATGCCATTCCAAATGAATGATTAAACAAGCGATTGTATGCCCATAATATGTAAGTGCATGTATGAATGGATGGATGGCTAAATAGATGGATAGCTGGCTGGCTGGATGGCTGAATGCGTCTGTCCGTGTTTAGTTCACAAAGCTTCTAACCAACCCAGTTGGCCATGTCTATAAGACATCATCAATGACGGGTGCACGACAATGTTAAATCTTCTACGACAATGTCGGACAGCCTTAACAAATCATCAAGGAAGCTTTCGAATAAGTGTCGCGAAAATCGTGTATGTCGTCACGTACTTCTATTGAAAATGTCGCTTGTCTTGTCGTCAATGATTAAAAAAGCGACAATGTCGCCTATTATGTCGTTAATGTCTATGTAGGTTGCAATGCCGCTTATCTTGTCGCCAACGATTACATAGCGTCAATATCGCCTATTTAGTCATAGAATGGACTGTAATTAATATCTTTAACACACAAATTTAAATTTTTGCTTACCTGTTTATTCCCTTTCATTTAAATTATTGATGAGTTAGGTGGGACTCGAACTGAGGCTGCATGTTTATAAGTTTTCGCGCTTACCACCCTGCTGCTGCACCACCCAAAACATAGACAACAATAGGCCAACATATTTATTTGCTTGATTGAAGACAAAATGTAACACATTGGTGCTCATATTGTCCTTAACAAAGTTGGATTGAGGACAGCAATTAAGACATTGTCGCCCATCTTGTCCTCCACAATATTACGGAAGACAAAATATAAGACATTGTTGCTCATATTGTCCTTAACAAAATTGGATTGAGAACAGCCATTAAGACATTGTCGCTTATCTTGTCGTACACAATGTTACGGAAGACAAAAAGTAAGACATTCTCGCTCATATTGTCCTCAACAAAGTTGCATTTGTCACTGAAGACAAAATGTAAGAAATTGTCGCTCATAGTGTCCTCAAAAAAATTGGGTTGAGGACAAAATGTAAGACATTGTCATTAATATTGTCCTCCATAATGTTAATGAAGACAAAAAGTAAGACATTCTCGCTCATATTGTGCTCAACAAAGTTGGATTGAGGACAAAATGTAAAGCATTATCGGTCATTTTGTTCTTCATAAACTTGGATTGAGGACAAAATATAAGACATTGTCGCTCATCTTATTCCCCACAATGTTACTAAAGACAAAACGTAAAAACTGTCGCTCATATTGTTCTCAACAAAAATGGATTGAGAACGAAATGTCTGACATTGTCACTCATATTGTCCTCAACAAAGTTGAATTGAGGACAAGATGTAAGACATTGTCGCTCATATTTTCCTCCACAATGTTACTGAAGACAAAACGTTAGCGATTGCCGCTGAGCTTGTCGTCAATATGTGTAATAGAAGACAACATACAAGAATTTATCGCTCAGATTGTCGTGAACGACGATTCCTTTAAATTGTCGATTAGAAACCCCGATCAACAGAGGACAAATCGTACAAGGATCGTCGACGACAATTTCGTGCAAGGGAATCTAACCAACTGGGAAACTACGCATGTGTACCAGTATCCATGTGTTTGTGAATTTGTGGCAAGTTATTTGCGATCACACTGAGATCTTTAGATCGAACAACATGGTCAGCAATTAAAGAAATCCTTTAGACACTACGTTACATCCCAGCTTAGTTAGTTCACTGTGACTGTGTATGAGTAAATTTTATATATCATATCTAAATATTGTCTTCTTTAAAGCGATCACAACAAGTTCAAGAAACACAAACACATTGATGTTGCTGATCTTGCGAGCCGATGCAATCTCTAAAACACAATCTTAGCAAAATGTAGCAGCATCAGCCAGGAACTTCCTTTTCATTTATTTATTTTAGTCTTTACAATGATTTTTCCAATAATTTTTTCTCATGTCTCATGTCCACGTCCCTCGGTACGTTCGCCTCACTATGGTGGAGCTGGTGGTGGGCTGGCGGGTTTATCATCAGGATGTTCAGGCATAACTTCGAGTCAAGTATTTAGTTTCAATTTGTTGACCTCACTTTGCTATTGTTTTAATCTTTATTTTTCATATTCTTAAGCAACAATTTAGGAACGAACAACAAGAACTTTAACTGACTTAACTCCAAAACTGAAGTCAATTGATTTTGTTGCTAAATCTTTTTTTTTTTTTTTTTTTTTTGTTTTTATTTGCTCAACGTTTAAGCATATTTCCCTTTTTACTTCTTTTTCCAATTCATTTATGGTCTTCTTCAAAATAATTCTGGTATTAGTCACGCGATTTTCTTGTAGATCACCAAAGTTGTTGGATGGTTGCTTGCAATATTTAGTTTCCATAAAGGCGAAAAATGGAATCATGGATGAATGCTGGCTGCACTAGCAACTCTAGAAAATATTATTTTTCTATTAAAGTTGACAAATGATTTTTATTAAAGTTGAGTTTATCAACTCAAAACTATTTCTGTTCATGTTCGTTCGTTTGTTTGTTCATATTCCCTGTATAGTTTATTGTAAATATGCTCTGGGTAACAACTGCAACATGTATAGACAGCAGCAGCAGCGAGAGCAGCAACAGTGTTGTTTATTAATTATGTTGTAAATGAAAGGATATTAAATATCATGACGTTAACAGGCCAACAACATTAACAACATTCAGGATTGTTGTAGTCAATAAATAAATAATATTTTATTTATTAAATGTGTACATTTGTGTGTGGCAAATCGCATGAATGTAATCGTAGTTAAAAATTATTGCGTGCAAATTATGAAACTTTTTTTTTCTTTTAAATGTAGGTTTTTCTAGACAATAACTTTAAAGTATTTGTGTTATTTATAAACCGGTCCAAATGGAATGCCATGGGATTTTTTACAATTTAGTTACCAAAATTTAAACATATTTCTATGATTTCTTTTTGTAATGTAAAATTAGCCTGCTCTTAGTGAACGTTTTATAAAAATATTATGGTTCACTTACTCTTTTTCATAAAGGTATATTTTTCCAAAAGATATTTCCTTCAAAATTTTAGGCTTTTTTCAAACCCAGCAACAATATCCGTCTACCGGAAACAGGCTTGTAAGGGTTGGAGAAAGAGAGAGAGCATTACGCTCCCTTATAGCTGTTTTACACTATCTCACAAGTCGTTCGACTTCTTTAGAAATGCAACCCTGATCTAATGAGTTTATGAAAAGTTTTAAAAAACCAACAACAACACATTATATCAGGATTGCATTTTGTGCAGAAGTCGAACAGCTTGTATAATAGTCTAAAAACAGCTTTACCAAAAATCTTTGGGGTTACATGATTTTTGTATGGGATATCCCACTTGGTAAGTCTCGAGGTATGAACATCTTTCTACGCATCCTAGATGCGTAACCTCATGTTTTTTTTAAATTTATATAAATTAAAAATTGTTTGCTCTTTATATCACAAGTTTACCTACACTTGGATTAATATTTCATTGGCCATTATTTTATGCTGTGTTTACCCAGGAAACAATTTTGGCCGACATGTCTAACATCAGAAAAAATCTGAGACTTTACTAGACAATCAGCCGAGTTGTCTAAAATTCATTCAGACATTTGGCGGAGCAGTAGGCAGTTTTCTGGTACGACGTTTCTGCACATTGTCTGAAATATTATCCGATTAATATCAGAATAGTCTGCACATTATCCGTAGGTAATTTAATTTCCTTTAAGGCATTTAACAGAGTAGTCCGCACATTTTCCGATATAAGTTTTACGACTTTTAGCAGTCACTTCTACACATTGTCCGATTTTAGTTATCGTTACAATTCTCATTTATCTCTTGAGTTTATACGCACAAATATTTGAGTTTTTAAACATATAAAATATGGGTAACAGGGTTGTCAGATATGGCGATTTCTCGCCAAACGTGGCGATTTTTCAACTTCTTTGGCATCTAAATGTTTGATTTGACGACATGGCGAATTTTCTGGCGATAAATAAATTTGTTGGCGATTTTTATGGCTATTTTTTTAAAACAAAATTGAACTTTAAAATATTTGTAGTTCTGGAAAATTTGCTTGCTGAAGGAGTAGTTAAAAAAAAATCCTACCAAAACTCGTCTGCAAAAAATTAAAACAATTTGATTTTGTTTATTTTTCTTGTATTAATTATAGTCATTAATACGTTTTCATTTTGGATGAGAACAATTTACAAGAAATAATTTTTGGCGATTTTATTTCTGCTTTTGGCGATTTTCTGCTAAATTTTTATACGATTAATTTATAAAAATATATATTAAAAAAATTATAATATAAAAACAAATTGATTATTAAATATATATTAAGAAAAACTACATAAAAGTGATTTTGGCGACTTTTGGCGATTTTTAAAATCAATTTGGCGAAATATGTCGGAAAAACTCTGACAGCCCTGATGGGTAAATGTCTTCTGATCAGCTGCCATAAGCAGCACAACAATGCATGGATAATATTAAACGACATTTCTGATAAATTACTAATTTTACCTCCGACTTTTCTCTGATATTAATACGCCAGGACGTAAAACGTATCAGATAAATCGGAAAATTTTCTGATGTTTTGTCAGACATTTTCCGACATTTATAAGACATGTCGAAAATTCCTTTAGAATTTCCCTAGGAAATTCGTCGGAATTCGTACAGAATTCTGTTAGACCTTTCGGTATAGTTTTTAGAATTTCCTCAGATAAAGCGATCCGGTTTCTTGTCAACCACTCATATGATTTTCGGTACGTTTTCTGACCGACATCGGATATGAATTCGGCATCCTGTGCAGACTTTCTGATCGACTTCGGACCAAAATCGGCAAAAATTGTTTGCTGGGTATATTTATTTATGTATCAAATGGTACAAATACAATTTCAAACTATATTACACGACCATTTACTTTTATTAGATACTTTTTGTTCGCATATTGAAACAGGAATCGATTGCGGCATGGTACTCGTATGTTAGAACACTAACCTACCGAGCACATATTTATTTTTATACACAATTCAATGAAAGAATATAAAGTCAAATTACGAAGTAAAAATCACAGCCGCATCCACATAAGCGAGAGAGGATGCACTATAAAAAATTTGAGTTGAATAAAAAACTTCGGCTTTAAAATTAAAAACATAAAAAGCATGCGCTTTACTCATTGGCGTAGCTGGAAATTTTTCTGGGAGGGGGGCTAAGCCCACATTTGACCCTAAATTGCGCTTATATTATCAAAATTACGCTAATATTTTGAATTTCTAGGGGAGGGGGTGGCTTAGCACGTCCCAGAAGGGCCTAGCTACGTCAATGGCTTTACTCCTGCTCTAGTTATAGCTGACAAGCTACGAAATAAAGTTTTTGTTCGAAGAGGTTAATTATTTTGATGTTCATGTTGAAAAAATAAAAATAGCCGACCAACTTCGTAGTGTGTATGGTAAATTTATTCAATCGCTTATTTTATTGCACCCTCGTAAGGCTGAGGGGAGGCACTTTGTGCTTTTGCGCATCTCCGAAGGGCTTCTAGTTAATCGTTCTAAAATGTATTTTAAATTATGATTTTTTAAATATCCTTTTTTAAGAGGTCCTTTGTTAAAAAAAGTAGTTTTTTCATGGTACTTTTTTAAAAAAAAAATTTTTTTTAATTAATTTTTTCAAAAACAGGAATTTTGTTTTTTTAAAAAATTTACTATTTTGCAAAAACATATATGGGGCATATGCTAAAAACCATTTCGTTTTGAAATCGCAAATTTTCAGAAAAGAATTCAACTCAAAACTAGGGATGTAACGATACGCCGTTTTGCCGATCCGATACCGATACCGATATTTAAAAATAAATATCGCCGATACCGATTCCGATACCGATACGAATATTGAAATTGAGTTCAAGTTTAGATTAACAAAACTCAAGTGCAATTTTTTATTATACAAAATTACATTATAAGAGAGAATATTTCAAATTGATAAAACATTGGAAGTAATTTTTAATGAGCTACATTTTCTTTGCTTCCAACAAATCTATATTAAAAATATGCAGATAATTAGTAGAAAAGCAAGAAAAATTGTTTAATTCCTTTATAATTAAAAAAAATACTTGCCATGCTTTTTAAAAAATCGATTTTTTTAAAGGACATTTATCAACTAATATTCATCTAAATAACTTAATAGCTTAATTATTAAAAGAATTCTAAGTTTATATTTATTCACTTAAATTTACATGAAAATACAGTTATGAGTTTAAATTCGCATAAAAAAATTGTGAAAATGGGTACTTTTTTATCCTTTTTCCTTAACTCTGCAGTTACACGTTCAAGAAATTGCTTTCAAGTTGATCACACGTATTGCTTGTTAAAACTACTTTAAATTGATGCTATGACGTAGGCTGTAAGCAACTTGATAGTCAATTTTGTTTTCAAAATGCCGTCGTCAAGGAATCAACAACGAAACAGTAAAACCCGGCTATAACGAATTCTCGGCTGTAACGATCTAAGTCTAAAGTGCCGACATTTCGGTTGCCATTTTTATACAAAAATAATTCGTAATAGCGAATTCGTAGTTAACGAGTCCTCGTTTGTATCGAACTACGCTTATTACGAACTTGTCATAGAGCGGTTTTTTTTGCTGTTTGCACAAAGTTTGTTATAGCCGAGTCTTTCTGTAATTTACTTACAATAATAGAGATCAGCTGTTTAAATTGAACGAAAAATTGAAACAAATCTTGAAAGCAAAATTGAAATCAAGTTGGTAGTCAATTTCCAATTATGTGAGTGTGTTAGTAAAAAAGTGTGAATGTATTGAAACTTGAAACAAAAATTGAAACAAAACTTGAACGTGTAACCTCCAAGTAAGGAAAAATCATTATAGAATACCGAAAAAGAAATTTGTCCTAGCATCGGTTGCGATTCGGTGATTGGTAATCGAAAAACAGAACTTCTTGCAATGGCAAGGATATGTAAAACTAATTAGAAATTATCCAAATTTGCAATACTTCCAGATCGCGAATTCTACATTTTCATGACTTCTTTGGAGTATCTCTTTTTTGCTGGAATAAGATTTAAAAAACAACGGCTTGAATTTGAATTCATGGTAAAATTAACAAAAAAATAAATAATTTTTTTACAAAATAACAGCATAAAATATTATTAATTTTTAAAATTCATATTAATAAGATTTAAAAAATAACGAAGTGTATTTAATTCATGGTAAAATCGAACAAAAATAAATTATTTATTAAAAAAAAACTCTGAAAAAATGTTTAAAAGTATCGTCGTATCGGCAGTAAAATATCGCCGATACCGATGTATCGGAAAATCTGAAGTATCGCCGATATATCGGTATCGGTATCGGTATTCGTTACATCCCTACTCAAAACCTCACTTATTATTGTAGCTTTTGAATTGGTTTTTATGTTTTAGATGTTTGAGATATTTTTTTCGAATTTAACTTCGAATGCAACGAAAAAAGTGTTCTTTTAATCCGACAATGTAGGATTAAAAGAACACTGTTTTTCGTTTTTGAAATTTTGTGATTTCAAAACGAAATGGTCTTCAGAACATTCCCGATATTTTTCTTAAAAGCATACATGTTTTATCGATCAGACTATTAGCTTGGAAGATATGATTTTTTCGCCGCTAGATTGGCCTTTTCCGAGTGTGAGACGGTCCAATGGACGGACGAACAGCTAAGCAAAAACAATAGGGTCCCTTTTCACCTTTGGTGTATGGAACCCTAAAAAAGGCATATTTTGCAAAAGGATATACTTATACTGCTTGCTGGCTGCTTATGCATTCCATGCACACAATTTTTGTGCAATTATTATTAAATCTACAAGTTTTGCTTTGAAGTTGTTAATTTTTCTTTGCCAACAATTTATAATTGTTCTATTTTTTGCCAAAAGAAAAGTCTTTCATTTTTTCTTGTACTGATAAACTATAACGAGGGATTGTTGCAAAAGAGCCAATCCTTGGAGACAAATATATCCTTAAAGCAGATTAGATCAAACACATTTAGATGATGAATGAATGAAGACGATACGATCATGAATTAATAATTAAAACATTGTACGATACTCGTATTTAATACATAAATAGTGCTATTAGTTGTGATGGTGTTATTCATCCCGGAAAAGGTTTGCTTATAAATTAATAAAACCGTTTTTAATTTTTCCCCAGATACACAGTGGAAACAATACGAAACATCCCAGAAAACATGAGGCATTCATGTTTACCTTCAATCTAATTAACGTACACAAACATATTGACTCTTTTTTTTTTTAATACTATGACAACTTTTGGAGTTAATTGGATAAATAAGAAAAATGAACACACACGCACTAAGTCAGTCAGTCAGTCAGTCAGTCATTTACTACTACTGACTTTCAAAGGAATCCATAGAGTGTGGACAATAGATGCAGGCACAAGAAGAATGAGAAACCATAATAAGCCATAATAATCAATATGTATGCCGTAATAAGTGTTGAAAGTATTGAAATTGCCAAGCCACCACATATGTACAAAGAGGGACCACAACGGCAGTAAAAGCTACAACTAATGTTCAATAGTTTTCCTAGAGTTGTACATTTGGGATTTCGTTAAAAAAAAAATAAAAAATAAAAATCGAAAAGAAATCAACACTTTAGACCGCCACCAGTCGGTCATTCATACATACAAACACTCTTTCACTCAAGTTGGTTAGCAAGTACATAGTGAGGGACCAAAGAAAACAATGCCACCATCCAGCCAGATACGAGCATATATCCAACCAACCATCCATCCATCCATACACAGAAGCAATTTGAGAGAGATCAGATGAGGTGGAAAAGAAAAGCATGTGACACAAATGCCAGTTACAACAAATATGGCACACCAAGGCGACAATTGTTGTCTTTGTAGACAATAGACGGCGTCAAAAAATAATCGTCTATACCTTTGGTCGCGTCATCTGCAATAAGAAGAGAATGAACGTTGGAACAATTGTTCGATCGATCGATCGATCGGTCGATCTTTCTATCCATCCAGCCATCCATCGATAGAGTGTTCAATTGATCGCAAGTGTGTTTGGACGTGCATTTTCCTTAAACATGGACTATAAAGTCTTGAAAGAAATGTGGATTAACAATTTTTCCAACATTTATTCGTGGAGTACGGTGGTGCATGTGTGTGTTGCATTAGAGTGGTCGTAAAAAATTTAAATTTGGATTTCTTCGAGTATTATACAGCAAATCAATGGGCATTTGTAAAAATCTATCAAAAAAACTTTTCGGGTCAATCCCGACTAAAATTTTCCCAATACTCATATTGGGGTCCGATTGGGAAATCATCTGGCACACCCAAAAGGGTTATCCCATTTGTGACTTGATCGGGAACTTGTTGGGACAGCTCATTTATAAATTAATGCCTTAACATAAGTTCTTCCCAAATGGGAAACTATTGGGAACTTGTTGGGAAAATCTAACACAGATCTTTAATAGTATATTTTGCTCATCTTCAAAAGAGATGATTGCTACATACTTTTATCCCTTGGATAGCTTCAGCAATTTTAATTCAATATTAGAGTTTGATATTTTCCCGATTTGAGGAAATTTTTGCAAGGTTTTGATATTTCCCCACAGGAAACCAATCGGCTCCCAAATACGTTTCTGCGTTACATCGGAACTGGGATCCCAGTTAGATCCCAAATGTGTTTGCATGAAAATTTCTAGTCGGGACTAGTTAAGATTAAGGCGTGTAGCACGCCCACAAAAGTTTGAAGAAATGCATCTTCGTAACTTAATAAATATAATATTTACAAAAAATTCTTCACAGAAAACATTTTTTTTAGTTATTTTCTGTGAAGTTTCTAACAGCTTTGACCCCACCGACTTTTATCTAAATTACATATTTAGCAAAATAAACGAAAAAAGCCCACAACAATTAAAATTTAAAAATGATGACACTAATTTTAAAATTTCGGTAAACTTTTTTGTTCCCTAGAACTAAAAGTTGTTTTTTTAAGTTATTTAGGCCGCTAAACGCTAATCTGTACTCCATTTTTTATCAGCTCTAGTATTGGAGATATTCTGTTATGTAAAATTGAAGACACTTGTACGATATACGTATATTAGCATAAATGGAAAAGGGTTCAGTAAAAACAAAAACACAAAAAATCTACAACAAAATTAACTTTAAGTCGGCCGAATATTGTTCCTAGATCCGCCCATCACTTTCAGAGATATCGTAAATGTTTGAACATAAAAACTAAAAATTTCATAAACGATTTTAAGTTTTCTCACTAAATTGTGAATAAAATCAAAAGCTGTTAAACAATTTCAACGAAAAGGGCTCATTTCCTTTGGGATATATTAAACTACATGATACTGGACAATAATTGCATCGATGGAGTTTTTCTTTTAAGTATTTTTATAAAGAAAAATTTTGAAATTTTTTATGAAATTTTTAATTTTTAGGCTTGACCTATTACGATATCTCTGAAATTAGTGGTCAGATTTAGCAGCAATACTCGCTCGGCTCAAAGATAGTTTTATAATAACGTAGAAACCCTACTCCAGTTATGCAAATATATGCAGCGCAAGTGCCTTTATATTTGACGTAACGGTATATCTAGAAAACTATAGCTGATAAAACTAATTTGAGCGCAGTGGCCCAAATAACTAAAGAAACAAGTTAAAGCTGTAGGGAACTAAAAAGTATACCGAAATTTGTAAATGTAATGGCTATTTTGTTACATTAATAGTTATGAGCTATTCGATATTTTGCTGTTTATTTTGTTAAATATGCAATTTAGATAAAAGCCACTGACGCAAAAGAAGAAAGAAGAAAATAGTTTTATAAATACTATTTTTATTAAGTTATGAGACATAAAAGCAGGAATAAAGTATTTGCTCAAACAACTGATTGCCCTGAAATTTTTTATCGACTTGGAGTATGAGACTTGCAAAAATCCAAATATAAATTTTTTACTACCACCACACTACTGTTGCATAGTTGAAGTGTCTAGTGTTTAACATTTATTGTTAGTTAGACTAAACAATGTTGCCATATTTGGGACAAGAATGATGCGCACGCGTACAAGCTGGATTTCATACGCGAGTATTCTTAACAAAAATACAAAACAACCAGAAAAGCTTTTTATGGTCAAAAACAAATAAATTCCTGAAACCAAACAAACTCCACTACAAATTATTAGAGTGCGTGTGTGGCGTGTGTGTGTGTATATGTGTGTGTATGTGTGTGTGTGTGTGTGTGTGCAAGCGTTTTATCATTTGGAAAAACTTAATGTTTCCTCATATATTTCTTTACATTAACACACGCTCATTCACTCATTCACTCAGTGAAACAATTGTTCTGGTCCATCGATTCTTTGTGGGCTTTTGGTATTTTTATTATCCACTGATGATGTTGATGGTACTCGTATGCTAGTGTGGTAATGATCTCAGTTGGTTTTATCTTTTTTTGCTTCTTTCCTTTTTTTCGTCTATGGTGATGATGTGCTAAAAGACAATTGTTGTAACTTGTCATGTTTTAGCATGTTCAGTTAGTTGCTTTGCTTCAGTTCCGATTCCTCCCTGCCCAATCCTCTCCCATTTGCTGCTGTTGCGCTCTTCAATTATAAATGAATAACAAAAGTCCAATAAAGGTTAGATAATTGCAGACGCCACACGTTTTATTTTGTTGTTCTTGTTGTATCTTACCAAATGAAATAAATAAAAAAAAATAAATAAATAAATTAAATAAAAATGTTTGAAAAGGCAACAAACAACATTTATTTAAACATGATGAAGATGAAGCTTTTGTGTATTAAAGAGTGTGACATTACTTCTGTTACTGTTAGCTTTTCAGTTAATGCTTCTCCTCTTTTTTTTCATTTTTTTTTTGTTTCTTGTTTGTTGTCATTGATGTCAATGTTTCACTCAATAGACGATGTTGTCCAAAAACAAACAACATTAATTATGCAGTACACGTGCATTTCAAGAATCAAAAAACTTTGTAAACTTTTGTCATCACACCATATCGGTGAGACAATTTCCCATGAAGTCTTCTCTACTTTTTTTGTGTGGTTTTTTTTTTAGTATGTTTGTGTCATTGTTGAAGGTGATGATGCTGCTGCTGCTGCTGCTGATGATGATGATGATGATGACGAGATACTTCCACTGACATGTCTGAAGGTTGTTATTTAACATGTTGTTGCTGTTGATTTCTTGTTATGCGGAAGAAGAGATTATAATTGTTTTATAAAGAAATAAACGTTTCAAGAGGAATGAATATTGGGTCAACAGAACAGCAAAAATTGTTCGGTTGTTGGAATTTGTTACGAGTATTTTAAGTTAGACATCAATTTAAAAGCTTCATATATGAATTATAATTCTAATATAATTTGGCTGTAATTATATTAAAACCAAGATACAATTTTGTTGGCCTAATTGAAAAATTATTAGAGGTGGCTTCAATGCGACTGAAAACTTGGCATATTTTTAATTTCAACAGTTTATTCATTTTGTTCAAACAAAATTGTCTTCCTTTCGATTGAGTTACAGTCATTCAACGGTGGCACAAATCCGTGAACTCTAATTTTAAATGACTCTGCCGCATAGATCCGGCAGAATTTGTTCAAAGGTCCTGGTGATTGTTAGCATTGAGGTCATCGATTGATTGCTGCTCATTTCATTTCATTTATTCATCCAAAATAGAAAAACCTAAACTTAAGGCCATAATCGGTTTCACTTATACTATTACAAATGTTACATCTTATTAGGACACACATGGGCTTGCGTAGCATGATAGCATCCCAGCTGAATCCCTATATCGTTCAAGTTGGGCCGGCACAAATTGAAGCCGTTGACTGTGATGGCGTCACTATTCGCTTTCGATCAAATAGAGGAGCATGCATAAAATCTGCGCCAAAACAGTAACACTAGATGCTGTTAACTCTCGATTAGTTTGGCGTCATCTCATACATGACAATTGAATTCACTGCCATCATCAGTGCAATTTAGAAATGTCATTTCTACCATACTCGGATTAAATTTCTAGTAACTTTTTTGCTGTCCTTTCGAGCTTTCATCATCATGAATTTTCTAATATGCGTTAATTGATATTTTTTTTTTAAAGAGGAGTAACACAATCAGGCAGTTAATGCCTACCAGTTAATCAATTAAAGTGTTACAGGGAATAGGTGGTAAAGTGGTAGAGAGATAGAAAGCTTAATTTACAACTCTGCTATTTCGCGTTTTTTTTTTGTAGAGCAGTGTTGCAAGCCACTCTGATGTCGAGTAGAGGCATTGAGTTGTTTAAGCTGTGTAGCCATTTTATTAGTTATTTTACTTCGCCGGTGGTTCTGCTACAATACCGACGAAGGAGGGTGCTGTAAAGTGCATTAGGATATGTTAGTATTAATTGCTACCGGTACTGCCAAAGTGATCAGTGCTATGCCTTCATCATCTTAACAGTCCAACAACAACCAACACCATAATAAACCAATGCACATGAGAAAAATGCATGATGTTGTTGGCTTACCTGAAACTAGTCTTGAACTCAAGACCTCAGGGTTTGTAGTCAAATGCGCTGACTACTCAGCCAACAGCACTGTTAAAGTGATGAGTGCATAGCACTGGTCACTAAGCAGTATCGGCAGCGATTGTTACTCATATACCCGTATGCTAATGCAGATCACAGCACCCTCTTTCGTCGGCATTGTAGCAGAATTTTCGCACAGAAAGGGTTCCGTGCAAATGCCATATACGTATATACATTATCCCTTTTTACGTTTTGCCGCTTTTTGTTTGTTTTTTTAACTTCTAATTTTATCCGTTACTTTGCTCTGAGGCCCTTTTTCTACAAATTTCTTTTTATTCCTTAGTTTAACATTTTCTGCAATCACTTTAATCAATCATTTTAACTATCATCAAAAGATTCCTTACTACAGCATCTAAAGTTTGCTAATTTACTATTAACTACTGGCCACAATAACATTTTCTTTTTCTGTTGAATATCGTCATCAGTTTCATTTTCATCTTCATCATCCTATTGTTGATCTCTTTTTGTTGCTTTACGCATTCCACCATTAATTTAACATCACTTCAACATAAGCGACTGTCTTGTACGAATGTCATTTGTATGGTAACGCTTGACAGGACAACGACAAAATGATACTCATTGTCAACACAGACATCTAAACAAAAGACTTAAGAAAGAAGCGCACACACACATATAAAATTTTGTACTCGAGCAAAGGAAACGTTAAAAATGAATGAGAAAAAAGCTTAAAAAGGAATATAAAATGAACAAAAAGAACAAAAATACATTCAACATTTATAGAAGAGAACAATTGTAACAATATCGAATGTAAAATATCAAAGACACTCTCACTACCAGTCGAGTAGTTACACAATCATACAAATATTGTTGCCCTGATATTGGTCTGATAGTCTCTGATACTTGTAAGTTGCAAACAAAAACCTAAAATTAATTTAACTTAATAATAGTTTAAGCAACAGCCCATAAAACAAGTCATACATTATTATATTTGACAATAACGAAAAGGAAGCCACCATCAATAATTATAACAACAGTATACGAATATATACGTACGTATTCATCTTTTGTTGTTACAACAATATGAATACATAAACGTGTTGCCACCAAAGAAACTAAAAATAGTACAGAACTTAAGCAAAAATAGTACAAAACCAATTGAAATAGTACAAAAGAAATTTTTTTTCTACAAAAGGAACTAGCTAATAATCAATTTCAATCTATATTAATAAAACTCATTATTATCAATATACATTACTACGCATTATTATGTTGTTCGATAACACGATCTATGCAACCATTTAGTTATGGCAGCTGATACAATTTTATAGAGCTTGGAGCTTACATTGTCGTGAACAGGTACAATTAAAATAAGATCCAAGACTTCTCAACAAATCTTGTAAATAAGTTAAAATTGATTTGGAAGCTAATAGAGGTCTTTTAAATTACTACAAACAGAATTATAATTACCGAATGTAACATACATATGTATGGTGTGTCCTGTCCGCTGAGAAACCAACAAGATTTTTATTTTTGATATGTATTTTCGTTGCGGTTGAAGGTTGACATTTTTCCAAATAGAAAAATGCATGTTGTAATTTAGAATAGCTGTCAAAATGCGATTTGTTTTCTTACACTCGTAATTTTTCATATAAATGATGAAAGAAAACTGCGGCGCAACGTGTTTTGCCATAAAAATTTACATTTGAGTTGAGTAAAGGCAAAACTTTAATAAAATTAATGAGAAATTTGTCGATCCGGTTGTCGTTGTTATAATGGGCTTTTTTCCCTCTGAATGTTTTTCGGTCGATGTTACAGTTTTGTTTACTAAATATCTAGAAAAACACGGCCCTAGTACATCACTTATAATCGCTGTGGCCTTAGTTCTATGCATATTCATAATTTTTAATATTTCCAAATATCTAAAAACTAATGAGGGCAAAATGTTCTCAATGGAGGATATTATGAAGTTATCTTTTCAAACAAAAGTTTATGAAACGTTCAGTAAAATTGCTGTTTTATTTGATTTTAGTAAAATAGTACAAAAAATTTTAAAAAATGTCATGGTACAAAAATAGTACAAACATTTTTAAATAGTACAGTTTTTGTATTATAGTACAGAAAGTGGCAACGCTGATACAGACATACAATACAGCAACATTGAAAGACGAACAACATTATTTTAAGCATGAATATCAGTATGACATGTTTGGGAATGAATAGTTGGTTGGTTGGGTTGACAGGACATGCACAGAAGAAGGAAGGCAGAGTATGTCTGTCTACATACAAAAACAAACACACATTAAAGAAACAAAGTTCGATAAAGGGATGTTATTGTTGTTGTTTGTTGTTACTGCTGCTGCTACTGCTGCTGCTGCTGCTGATTTTGTTGCCGTTGTTGTTTTTGTTGTTCAAAATGATTACCTTCGCAAAGCATAAGCGCGTTCATCCGCAATGTCAAACAGATTTCAGCTGACATTGTTGACATTTATAGCAGCGTGTGCAGTGGAGTATGTACTTCCATCCAACGTTTCCATCGTGGTATGCAGATATATTTAGAAACTCTGCCGGACGAGAGTTTTTGCTGTGAGAGCCTTTTTCGCCTTTTCTTATGGTGATCATTGATCGCCATGAAACAAAACTGTCATCATCTTAACTTAAGTTGATTGTAGTTGTTGTCATTATGGAAATGATTGTGATCATTATTATGTTTGTTATTATGATCATTAAGTTTGTTAAGATTGTTTGTTTTTTTTCATGGTTTCTTAAAATACTTATTTAATGCTGTTCCTACAAGTACGAATACAACTGTGAACAGTATTTATTACTTAGTTCTTCTCTGCTCATGAGCAACTGCAATATTATTGATCATGAAAAACATATTCAACAAATGGGAGATCATCTCACGGTAACACACACACACACACACACACACACAGGTTTAAGCAGTTTTGTTGGTGAAATGAAACCAAAAGTCATTTGAAAAAAAAAGTTCCAACAATAACGATGCTAAGACTAAAACAAAAAATGTTGTCTTCTAGATCAGCTGCTGTCAACATTGTTGAAAGCGAGTGGAATCTGTAGCAATTGTTGACAGTTGGAATTGCGAATTGTCCATTTGAACAATGCAAACAACAGCAGCAGAAAAAAGCTAAAGATGACGTTAAAAAGGAGATGATTTAACTGACAAGTAAAATATGTGTACGAAATGGTTTGATTACCAACTGATCTTGAACAATAATTCAAATGTGTATGTATGGCGCAGTCCACGCCTAATCGCATGGGTTGAAAAATATTTGTTTTTTATTTAACCAATTTTGTGATATTTCTTAGTACTCCTAAAATGAGTATTCTTGGTAAATTTTACAATTTTTTTCATTACTGTTTCAAAAGATATTAATTGTAAAAAAAAAATTCACTTATTTTTAGTTTTTTTGCTCGTGACTTTATTCATAAATTTTTATGAAATTTTTAATTTTTAGGCTTGAACATTTACGATATTTCTGAAACTAATGATCAGATTTAGAAACAATGTTTGCTCGGCTTAAAGATAATTTTGTTGTAAAATTTTTTTCTGAATAGGGAAACAAACCCCTTTCTCCAGTTATGCTAATAATATATGTCGTGAATGATTTCTGGCATTCCAGTTGAGTTAAGAAATTTATTGTCTTCAAAGACTTATATATAGTAAAATTTTATGAAAAACTTTTTGTAGGATAATTTAGCCCTCTATCTTGCCGCCAAAGGAGAGTTTTTTTTGCCTCTTTTTGAGAAAGGTTCAAAAAAGACCCATACAGCGAAGCGCTAGAGGGCTAAAATTAAACGTAAGTTTTACACGATATCTTATACCGATTCTCTATAACAATGACCAAAAGGTGCTTAACTTTTAAACTTATGGAAATTTCATTGTCAAACTTTTACAGTGTAATGAGGACACCCTACACTAATTTGGTAAAAAAAAGAAATATAAAATAAAAAGGTTCCAAGTTAGAAACATTTTACTTTCAATTGGTCATTTCCGGTTTTGATCATTAATTTTTTTTAGTTCAATATTTTTTTTAACCCTAGAAGGTCATACTTCGTTGAATCGACGACGCATGTTAGAATTTTTCAGTTTTTTTCTGGTAAATATATTTATTTTATGTCCATTTTTCGTACAGGACTTTAGGTTGTCGTGCTTTAGGAGTGTGCCGATTTTTAGCTTGCTCTGCTTTGGGAAAGTTGTTTTTTTTTATTTGCGTCGTCGAAACGACGAAGTATGACGCTTGTTTAGCTTTTAGAACTTTCCGATGTGTGTTTCCAGTGCTTCGTTGGTGGTTGTTTGAGTAGTTAGCTCTTAGTTTTTAAGTCTATAATAAAAAAAGGGAAGTAAACTTGATCGACAAAGAGTTTGAAAGTTTTTTTTAGATGTATGACGGGCAGTATGAGTTGGACCTTGATGATAACGGCATATATGACATAGAGTAAGAAGAATACAAAAGTTCATCAGAAATTGGATGTTAAGTAAAAGATATCACCGGAATAGTTCAGGACGATTTATTTTTATACATTTTAAGAGAGAAACAAACTTGAAAATATCTTGAAGCTAATTAACCAATATTGTATTGCAATTGATATTCCAGGATAGGCATCAGATGGGCAATCTGTCAATTTTATAGTATACTTAATACGACTAATGACTACATATTTACATTATTTACTCCTATAACTTATTTCAAATAAAGGCAAAGATTATAAGTCAATACAAATTCACCAAAAGTGGAATTTTTTTCAACATTTAGAATCAGGTGATTGATAGCCTTGAGGTACCAACATTAAAAACATTGATACGCGAGAATATTAAAAATAAATCGCCGAATAAGGAAGAAAATAATAAAAGGATGCCACTAGGGTCAAAATACCAAAAGCGGCAGTAATTTGCTGTTTGGCTTTCTTGTAAACTGCGGTTGGAAATCAAAAAATGTGATAAAAGCCGGTATGGGGAGCCCCGAAAAGACTTTAATGCCTCTTACATAAAATAACGACTGATGGTTTTGAAAACGTGTACCGATCTTGTTTAATATATCAATTTTAGTATTTAAATACATTTTATCGTCTATATGCTTTTAAATTTTTATTTTCGATCATTTTTAAGCTCTGTTTTACAAAATAGCCCGAGTAATGTACTACGGTAAAAACATAATTTATGATTAAATAAACATTAAAAATTAAGTAATATTTTGTTATATTTCGATGATATAAAAACAAATATTTAAATAAACTCAACGTTAAATTTATTTTGCAAGTGGGTCATTTTTACTGCCACTTTTAATAACACCGTCGTCGATTCGGCGAAGTATAACCTTTACGCCATAAAAATAAGTATGACTTTCTAGGGTTAAAGATCAGACGATTTTTTTAAGAATCACCTATTTTAATTTTTTTGTTTAATTTTTTTCTAGCTCGCAACAATAATTTAAATTTTTTTCAAAAACGGCAATACTTTCGCACCCCATAACTCAATAAAAGACATCATAAGAAAACTTTGTTTGTACACACATTTTTTTTTAAGAGAAGTACACAATCAGGCATTAATGCCTACCAGTTAATTAATTAATGTGTTACCTTCTTTGGGAAAGGGATAGTGTAGAGAGAACAGGTGGTGAAGTGGAAGAGAGACAGAAAGCTTAATTCATTTACAGCCCTGCTATAGCGCGCGTTTTTTTTTTTTTTTTTGTAGAGCAGTCAAGTAGAGGCATTGAGTTGTGTAAGCTGTGTAGTCATTTTATTAGTTCTTTTACTTCGCCGACGGTTTTGCTACAAAACCGACGAAGGAGGGTGCTGTGAAGTGCATTAGGATATGTTAGTATTACTTGCTGCCGGTACTGCCAAAGTGATCAGTGCAACAACAACCAACACAATAACACACCAATGCATATGAGAAAAATGCATGATGTTGTTGGCTTGCCTGAAACTAGTCTCGAACTCAAGACCTCAGGGCTTGTACTCAAACGCGCTAACTACTCAGCCAACAGCGCCACATTTACCCTAGAACTATAGTTATGCCAAATATCATGGAACTCCGGGAAAAAAATTTTTCGGATTGCCCGATTCAAAAATAATGCCCCACCAAATACTATATTTATTTAATTAATCTTAACTGATTGACCTGAATTTTTTTTTAAATACCTATCGATTTGGAGTATGAGACTTGAAGAAATATAAATTTTAATTTTTTACTACCTCCCTAATTTGCACACTTATATAAAATTTCAGTTAAAAATCAAGAAAGTTGTAAACGATAAACAAAAATTCTTTCCTCAAATTTGAATTTATGTTCGAAAAAGACAAAAATCTAATAAATTCAAGCCGGATAAGCATTATTTGAAATTTTAGAAGTATTTAGTTTTTTAAATTATTTATTTTGCAACTGTTTTACCAATTGTTTTAAGCTTAAAGCAAGATAATTATTTATAATTGAGCATTCAATATGCCACACATACATACAAACGAATACGATTACATGCAGACATGAATTGAAATCAACATTTCTCATTCATTTCTTAATTGTCAATGTTTGATTTGGTTTCCAGCCATTCATTCATTCATTCGATTTTTATGCAGGTGACGACAGCTGGCTGATGTTTAAGCCAACATATTTTTCTTCTTCATCGTTAAATAGTCTAATGACAGTTGCCAACACGAATAAATCATTAACATATTTGTGGCTACAACAACTGGCTGGTGCAAATTGCTTGTACCAATGCAAGTAGTGTCTGTGTTTAATTAAATGTGATATGTGATATCTGTTGGTTTGCTTAAGGAGATTTTCTAATTATTTGTTTGTTTCCCAAATGAAATGGAAAATCTTTTCTGTAATTGAGCTTTATATCATATAAAAATTTACAATTGTACATTTGTAATCAAAATTTGATTTAAAACATTTGTGTATTCAAAATGTAATTTCTACGAAAATCTTAAGTTTGTGCCTGTGGTCATCATGAAATTGAAACGAGGGAAATAACAAAAGAAATAATGCATTATTAGCGTTAAAAATAAATAATGATATAAAGAATTGATTCGCCTGTTTTCACTTTCAAATAATTATAGCTCAGCGTGGCAATGATGTGTATGATTCTTTTACATTCGGCATAATAAATATTTGATTTATAATTTACTCATTTAATATCGCAAACATCTTACGATATTTCTTAAGCAATTTCCTAAAAGTCAATTGCTATAGTTCTGGAATCATACCTGCTTTAACAGTCAGACCCAGCAGGTGTAAGAACAGTCAAATGAAATCGCTGTGATAATTAATAGTCAAGCAAAGTCAATCTTTAAATACTTATAGTTCATTCATCTGGTAGTTTTACCTGGAAAGTTTTCCGGGAGTTTTGATAATGGGGGATTTTAAAGATATTGAGGAGTTCTTTTCGAGCTTGCACTTTGCCACCTCGTATCTTTGCCGCTCGCGCCAACATATTGGAAAAATGAAATTTTTTGACAGTATCTCATTTCCTAGTAATTTTACGAGGAAAATAACTATATACCAAATTTAGCCAGAGAAAATTTCCTAGAATTTATGTCTTAATACTTTTTTTTCGTAAAATCAATAGATTCGGCGTAAAAGCGCCGCAAAGTGTTACTTAATTCGCGTTTTCGCGGAATAACTCGTTTCCACAGCACCTTGAGGTAGACTAAGTCTGCGTTTACATTGTGCAACTTTTGTCGCTGCAATTCTTACAATTTATACATATATGTGTGTATGTGTGGACAGAGTTTATACAGATTTATAGTACAAATGAGGGAACAAAACGAATCTTAAGAATACAACCATTCGTGTACCCCTTTGAATTCCTCTCACCCTTCTTGACTACATAGCAAGAATTGCAGCGACAAAAATCGCACAATGTAAACGCAGTCTAAGCGGCGCGTTTCTTAGTGTAGTTTCCCCAGTAGGCCTAATCCACTTGTCATACATATAATTAGGAAATTTTGCGTAATCTTCTTCGTTTAGATCTTCTTGATGGGCCAGGTCTTGACTCACAAGTGTGATTCCCAATTGTACGTGTGTTTGTCCGTGTGTATAAAGCATGTTCCGCCATTAAACAACCTATGCCCCTCGCGCAAAAATCCACTAGCTGTTCACCATTATCATTTCGTACATTTCCCAAACCATTTCTTCCCATTACCGATTGAATGTTGGTATTGTCATTTCCGACTATAACTCAGTAATATTTTATTCGATCAACACGATTTAGCCACTATTCGACGCGAAGTTTAGTAGCCTTTCAAACAAAATGCAATTTTTTTTAATCGAACCAACCTTTGACTCCAGATGGTGGCTTAAAGAATAGTATACATCGAAAAACACAAACGTACCGTCATCTGGATAATGGACGAAATTAATTTTTATTTATTATTTTCGTCTTTCCAAAATTAAACTATTTAACAAAGTTCGCAAAACTTTTAAATATTTAGAAGTGCAACCCTACGCTGTTGCTTTATTAATTAATCTGAATATTGAAGCATGCTAAAAACGAGTAACGCTCAATACACATAATTGCGAACTACAACAATTTCTTTAAAAAGTTATAATTCCTATTATTTTTCAAATATTTTATGCAAAACACCATACAATTCCGATACATCAGTTTGTATGAAGAGAGTATAAACAGTATTTTCGTTCTTTATTTTTAACACATAATCGTTAGTGTTACATTAAAAAAGCTTATGTACCTTTATTTATATATTAAATAATATATTAAATCATGCTGGAGTAGATTTCATTTTAAAATGTATGCGTTTATTGTATGAAAAACTTTCAATATTTTCAAAGCCATTAGCCCATTATGAGTGAAATGGAGTTTTAAGCATTTTTCGCTTGGCTTTTTACGTAAAAACATCGCTATCTTAAAGACTGGACAATATAGCGGTACTCAATATTTTATTTTATAGGGAACCTTTCAAGCTTTCATTTGGTAGCTGTCATTTATTAAATATGAAAGCTATGTAACTTCTAATATTAGTTTATGTACCAGATTTGCAAAATATTTCGTAAAAATTCGTATTACACAGAATCTTTAGTAAGTGACGCCGTGGTGCGAAATATCATAGAAGACAAAATCTTTGTGTCCGCTGTTTCAGTAAATAAGCGATATATCGTAATACAAACGTTTTGACTTTTTGTGTGCTGGGTTGTCTTCAGCTTACAAACATATTTTTCCTGTCAGACATGTCGGCATAAAAGGTTCACTGGGTTTCTTTTGCTGTCGACACACGTACTTTCGGTCCGAAGTAGGGCAGAAAGTCTGCACAAGATGCCGAATTCGTATGCGAAGACGGTCCATATGAGTGGTTAACAAGAAAACGAACCTCTTTGTCTGAGAAACTTCTAAAATCTTTGCCGAAACTCTCTACTAATTCTAGCGAATCTTTTAAGGAATTTTCGACATGTCGCAGAAAACTCGGATCTAAAATTAGAAACTTATCAGAAATGTCGTATAAAATCCGCAAATTAAAATCAAAATATTAGGTGTGTTTCTTTACTCTACTTTGGGATCCCTCGGGATCCCAATTTGCACGAAAAGCGTTTCTGAACTTCAAATTAAAAACTTGAAATTTCTTTAAAAAAACTGTATAAAAATATTAACAAAAACAAAAATAAGAAGTGATTGTACATTAAACACTTTAATTTTTTGTTTTAAAAGTATCAATTACTTGCAATGTTTAATTTGAAATGTCATGACACATTGGCGTTTTATTTCGTGGTAGAAATTTGGCTGTTGCCGTTCCCATACTTTTGAGTATTTTTTAAATTTTATGAGAGCAATTTGTCTTTACTCTCATTAGCACGAAATTTACCCGAAAAGTAAAGAAACAAAACTATTGTAGGAGTAAAGAGGAATTTTTTTCAGCAAGCTACGAAATGTAATTTCGTGAGTGCATGAAAATTACATTTTTAAAATCACGAACGATTACGCACGGTATTTAATTTGTAAATCACGCTCACGCACGATTGCGTGATTATTTTTTAATTTAATCACGATCACGCGTGAGTCACGCTTGAATCACGCCTGACACGAAAAGTTCACGACATTTGCACATCTCTAATTTATAACTCTAAAAAGTTTGGTCTTAAGTAAAAAATGTTCAGACAACATTTTTGTAGGAAATTTTGTCAGCCAGCTTTAACTTTTTTATGCACAAATTTTTACTAAAACGTTATAAATTCATACCTATAAACAAAAAAAAAAAAACTAAAAAATTTTACCTTAAGGGGCAGTTCTCCTCGCTCTAGCTCGCCCGCCAAACACGGGGATTCTTTAGTTTCTTTAAATTTATGTGTCCAAAGAGGCAGCTGTGCCAATCTTAGAAACTCCGGTAATTATATACCTTAGCCTAATAATCAATTTGGATTCACAAAGTAAATACGTTCGAAATAATCATATTAATAAATTATTTCCTTCGTTTGGTCTTATAATGTCTTATTTTAGTGGGCTAACTCGTATTGAGCTCATTCCCTATTGCTAAAATAAATGTGTATATCTCAAAACTACTAATATATAATTATACTCCGGAATATTACGGCTTTCTTTTCTTAATCGACAATATCAAGCAACGCCCAGATAGCTTACCTTTTCTTCAAAAAAAGTTAAATTCTTAGAAATAAAACAATTGATTGCTCAGTTATTATTTTAAACTGTAAATTTTATTTTCCATTTCAAGTTTTTTTTTTCAATTTCTTTTTTAATTATTTTGCAGTTTTGTATGCTTTTGTAAAAATTTCGTATTTAATTTCAAAACTTCTCTCATAAGAAATTACATATAAATCGACATGATATTTAAGTAATAAATTAATTAGTTATAAATATAAAAAAAAAATCATCAATAATACAAAAATTAAAGAATATTTTTATAAAAAAATACATATAATTATTATTAACTTAAACATTTACTTAAGTACAATAATTACGTATTAAATTAAGTATTTAACTTAAAAAAATAAACAAAATTTTAAACTAATAATTACAAATGAATTTATGCTTACTGCAATTAATAATTATAAAATAATATTTACAAAATCAAAGAAAATCAACTTAAAAATACTTGTTTTTTTCTTATTAAAATTTTAATTCAAAATCAATTTTGCATCCTTCCAACAATTTTCAGTCTTTAAGAGAAATTTTACAAATTAATTAATTCGTTTATTCAGGCATTTTTTTATAAGTAAATTTATAAAACAAAGTTTTTTTTTTATAAAATATTTTGTTTAAAAAATGCTTTTTTAGTTTTATTTTGATAATTTTAATTTCTTCTGCTTTTCTACTAAAAAAAATAGAGAAAAGGAAAAATTTTAATTAAACTTTTACTTAATTAAGTAAATTTAATTTAGAAAAAACTGGGCTTAAAAAATTCTTATTCTTGTCTCTAACCAAGAGGAAGATATAGAGCCAATTAGATATATAGAGAGCTTAAGAGAAACTTGCTCCTGGAGCGCTACGCTGCAATCCCAAATGAAAGGAAGTGCATACTTATAAATTCGAATAGTTTTCTTTTCGAATCGGAGTGCAGAGTAACTTCCTTGGTTACAAGAGTTTTTTTTATTTGTTTAATACTGTTAGAAAAAGTTTAAATACTTTTATTTTAAAATTGTTTCTTTCTTGTTTTCGTTGTCATTGTAAATTACACTGTACAACACAAAAAAAAATAGCATGGTTCTAACGTCTAATCGTGGTAGAGGGCACCAAAAAATATATCTTCATGTATTGGAGTTTTGAAAGTTTACATTTGGGACTTATTTGAAGGGGAGTTAATATTCCTCCCCTTTTGCACATAGTTGTAGTGACTCTGCATAGAAATCTTGTAAGACTTGCGTTCAAGGTATAAGCAGTGTTTAGTATTTTTCTATAAAACACCACGAGAAATATTTATGTGAAACATTTTAACCCTCTAACTCGTCGTTGTATGAGTCTTTTCGTCCCTTTCTTAAAAAATATGGTAAAAAACTCCCTTTCAGCGGCGTTACAGTGGGCTAAAATGTTCTACAAAAATATTTATATCTTTGAATAGATCCAAGCTCCCGACTCAACTTGAACACTATAAATCATTTAAAAATTAAAATGAGTTTAAGGGTTAATTTCGTATAGGAAATCTTCTCAGCCTTACGTTTATTTTATTAGATGTGTTCAGTGTTGTGATGTAAAACACTACGGAGAATATTTTTGTAGAAAATGTTAGCCCGCTACGTCGCCGCTTGAGAGGAGTTTTTGTCCCTTTTTTGAGAAAACGACAAAAAGACCCATGCAACGAACAGTTAGAGGATTAAAATGCTCCACAAAAATTTGCCTTGTAGTGTTTTACATAAACACATCTCATAGGTTAAATGTAAATATTAAAATATATCCTATACCGATTCACTATAACATTGTGAAAAAGGTCAGTAACTATTATAAAATGCCGATACACGTATTTGTTGTTTCGGTGCCTTCTGCCAGCATCAATCGTCAGAACCTTGTTTGTTATTTTCATTTTGTTATACAGTGTTATTGGTTCTAAATTTATTATTTAAATTTCGATTTTAGTTATTTTCCACCAACCGAACGAACAGACTTGCTTCGTAAACAGTGATAGAGGAGAAGGACGGTTTGGTTATATTTAAAATTTAAAAGAAAATTTTATGAGTTTAAAAATAAATTATTATTTAAAACCAGCGCTCTTTGAATTCAAAAGCGTTTAAAAAATGTTTTCTTAATGTTATTGTTGTTTTATTAAATTAGACCACACAATTTGCATTTACAATTTTGCTGTTGCTGTTGCTGTTGTTGTTGCACTGCGCTAAAGTTTTTAAAAATAAATTCATATTGACATTTACAAAGTATGGCAAATTAATTTTTTTGTCAAAATCATTGATTGTACTCTCGTGTGGTTGGCAAATTATTAATTTTTCTTCATATTTTAAGGCAAGCCAAGGAAGGGATTATTATACGAGTAGTTTCTTACATTTTTCGCATCATTTCATAAATACATTGTACAAGAAAAATATGTTTTTGTATATAAAATTAAAAAATATAAAAAAAAAGTTCAAACAAATAACAAGCCTTGTTCTAGGACAAGGTCTACTTTACTCCACATACGCTCAGGCGTACGTTATATGCGTTCAAGTGTGTGTATGTATATGTGATGATGCCACCGCCAGCTGCTTGCTGCTGCTCTACAGACACGTGTGTATCGTTTTCTTCGTTCGACACAATTTACACTTGACTTCACAACACCAATGGAATGTGCAGGCACAACGTTCGACTACAACAACCTCTTGGGTGCGATAGCCACGGCCACAGCACATCAGATCACAACCATCTACACCAATCGATGTATCGTTGCACTGGCGCCCATGTGTGCCTTGAATGCCTAGTCGTAAGTTCTTTTCACAAAATGATGGTGATGGCTCCAAGTATACAATGTCTTTGGTACCTGGCGGCTTATGGTCAGGATTGTGGGGTTTCAGTTGGAAGGAGTACCTAAAAAGAGCATAAAAGGAAAGGGAGTTTATAAGTAAAGGTGCTTTTTAACATTTCTAGGGAAAATAGTTTGTGGTAGATCTTTTCATAAGGAATATGTACATATGTTTTTAAAACTATTATCACAGTGATATTTTTCTTAAATCATAGAGATATTTTTTACATCACAAAGATAATTTGTTAAACATATTTTACGAAATGAATTTCATATGGAAATAAAATTTATTAAAATGCTCTTCAGGGATGGAAATCATAATACATTTGTAATTTTTAGAACGAAGTTCCCTATGGCACGTTGCTCATATAAATGTTTGAATGCTTGAGGTAAGCAAATTTTTTAATATAAAAAATATGTATATATAACGAATACTTGGTAACGAAATGTGTTCACGTTTTTGTTTTGAGACTCTGCTGGCAACATGTCTCAATTTTAAAATGAAACTGCGGCAGGGAGGTCAAATTACGGTTGGTGATTAGTGTTGTCGATACAGATTTTTCAGTGCTATCGTAGCTTTCCGCGGAAGTGATTGAGAATTCTTGGGTTTTCAGGGTTTGTGTCCTTACTAAGTGACTAAGTGACGTTGTTTGCGACCATGCTAGCTGAAAATGTCTCTGCCTACTATTGGCCATAACTATCGTCTTAGCATCTTACAAATTATAGTTATTGGTTAAGCGTCTGATGACTTACATAAGTGTCTTCTTCTTCTTATCATCTGGAAGTTCAAGTTATTATCTTCCTGCTGCTTAGTATTATTGAGGTAGTCATGACTTCTTCGGGTCCGCTGCCGAAGCGGAAGGGGGCACCAAAAAGAATACACGTATATCGGCCTTTTGAAAGTTTACGCAAGGGATTCATTGTAGGGAGAGCTAAAACTCCTCCAAAGAAAATTTTGTAATCTTTAAGTTTAAGCTAGACGATCTTTTCAGCATTTTTGTGTAAAATACCGCGAGTAACATTTTTGTTGAAGACTTGAACTTCTAACTCTTCGCTGGATGCGTATTTTTATCTCTTTCTTAAAAAGAAGGCAAAAAAACTCCCCTGCAACGGCGACGTAGCGGGTTAAAATGCTCTACATAAACATTCGCTATGCAATTTTACTACATATTAGTATTTATAGATATCAAAGATTTAAGCTCAACTTTAACGCCAGAAATAATTCGAAATTTAAAATATAATTGGCCAATTCACAACCTGTTGTATGTGTTGTAGATCGTATAAATGTTGTTGGTAATTTCCAAGTAAACATTTGTTTAGAAACATGTTTACGTGAGAATTACCAACAATTTTTACGATCTGCAACACTTACAACAGTTTGTGAATTGAGCAAATTTAATATCGTATTCACAAGTATCGTATTCACAAGTATCGTATTCCCTCAAAATTGGCTTTTATGAGGATAGTTTGTATCACAAATATGTATTAGGTAAAATTTCACTACAAAGTCACTATACAAAAGAAACTGAAAATGTAATATTTATTAACATCGCCCTTTAAAGAAATTTTTTTTGCCCTTTTTTAAGAAAGTGACTAAATGACCCATATCGCGAAGAAGGTTAAAATGTTCAACAAAAATGTTCCTCCTCGTCTTTTATACGAAAGTGCTGAGCACATCTTACACTTAAACGTAAGTACTACAAGATTTCCTATGACGATTTACAATAACAACGTGCAAAGGGAACTTTAGATGCTCCTAAAATGAGTCCCGTGTGTATACTTTGAAAACGCCGATATACATATTTTTTATTTTTATGCCCTCTACAAGAATCGTTAGAGCCTTGTTATTTTGAGAAGATATAATTTTGTTGCAAAGTGTAATACATAAAAATTTCTTTGAAAGTATCACCGTTACGTCCCTTTTTCTCGGTTATAGTTTTTAAAAATTTTAAACTTTTCACTATCCTTTCAAACTAAAATATTTAAAAGATTGGGATCAATTCTTTTCTTAACTTTTAAGTACGGACGTTTTTTTTAAACATAAGTTTGGACATGGCTCCTATACATGCGGGGTCGCCTTGACAGGAAATATTAGTAAATTTTTAAAGCTTTCACCTTTATATGGTTAAATAGATCGTAAACTAAACGATTAAAGGTAGAAATAACAAACTTTTACTGTAAGGAACCTTCTGTTGGTACAAAAGTTTAAAGACATGGTATTTTACTTTTCTTCGACATGAGGCCTCTTTTTGAATTTTATAACATTAATCAAGCTTTACATTCTTTGTGAATTTTAGTAATACAAATATAATTTAAATACAAAAAAGAACTTCTAAAACATAAGAAAAAAAAAACTGACAAAGGGTCAATGTTGTGAAAATTATTGGCAATCCTTACACATGGGATTTGAGCACTGAGGCTTATCGCATAACACTCATCTATACGCTGTCTTTCTGTGCAATTTTGGAGGACAAAATCGGCATATTTTGTATATATTTTTAGATTCTTGATTGCAATCTAGCCGTTTGACAACTAAACTCGAAGTTACAGAGAAGCTCGGATCTGTTATAAAAGGTAATATAATAATTATTAGAAATTAAAAAAACATGAAAAGTCTGTGGGATCAACCCCATGTTCATACTTAAAGGTTAACAATATTCAACGAGAACTGTTTGAATTTTATGCTAAAAAGTCAAACTTATAAACCTAAAATGAGCGAGAAAAATAGGTCTCAACACTTACCTATTATTCTTTCTGCCTTGTCGCTGGCGTCCTCGTACTGAATTACGCGACACAGCATTCGGACTGGGCAAACTGTTTGGCGAAGGCATATTCGGATGATGTTTCATAACATGTTCATCATTTAACATTCGATCATCATCGTAGACATTCGTACTGCCACCAGCATTCGACGATAGAACCGAAGAAACAACCACAGCATTGGGACTGGCAGCACCAACAGCATTAGCACTGCCGCTGGGACGCAAACTATTGGTCATCATGACACGAGAGGCGCCATCGAAACGATCTTTTAGATTATCGCCAATAACACGGAAATTGGCCAAACGCATCCAACATGTTTTTACCGTACAGGAACCAGACATACCATGACATTTACATTCTTGACGCATTTCTGCTTGAACATGCTGCAACAGAAAAAAAAAACAGAAAATAATTTAAGGAAAATTAGTATTTTTTATTTAAAAAAAAAAACTAATATTTTTTTGGCTTTAAATGACTTCATTAGTAAATCTTTTTTGCAAGCAAAAATATAATTTATGTGCTGCTCATTTTTGACATTTTATGGCGTATTAAGAGCCACCCTTCTGTGCATTAATATGTTTTCCACTTAATTATTTTGGCTTTAGCTGTTCTTTACTTCGCTTAATGCAAAGAAGAAAAAAAACCAATGCAAAATGCAGCATTAAAGTATAAAACTATCAGGTAGGTTTGTGTTCATAGCTTTTGTGTGGATTTGTTATACAAGACGCGTGCAACAGTCTCTGGGGATAAGACTGTGTTTTGTTGCATTGTGCACGAGTACGAGTATTTACTAACATGAGCCTGATATCTCAGCTTGCACGGTGAGGCCCCAGCAATATTTGCAACATTATTAAAAAGCAATAAATGTAGTTTGTTGTTTTTTCTTTTTTATTTTCTGTACAACAACAATAATCAACAAAGTACTTGATGGGGGTATTAGGGAGGGGGTAGGCATATATACCAAAATGCATATGGCCAAAAAGCAGCACCCAGCATGAGGTCAATTTTTATATCGATGTTGTTGATATTATTACAACGCACAATACAACATATTTAAGCTTTAGTGGAACTAAAAAAAAATTCAAACCTTAAGAGGAGGTCGTTTTGTATACAAGAAACAAAAAAAAAAGAACATGATATGAGTATTAAGCCAAACAAAACGACTTTATTTTTTCTTTAATTTCAGTTTTGTTCATGCAATTGCAAATATGAGTTTTCTGTAACGCATATAAACTACAAGCTCTCAATGGCATATTAATTGCTGAACAACAAACAGCAACAGCCACAGCCACAAACTCAGCCATAATAGGCAGCAGCCAGCAATATGTACGATGATAACAGCAACAAAATAAAGTTATCGTAAGCTTAAGATAATGAAACAAATAAGCTGATGCTTACTTAGACTGTTAAAATCACCAAGCCCCCAAATCAAAGATGCAGAAAATTGCTAAACCGTCCAAATTAAAGAAATTAAATAAAAATGATCTCTACTAAAAAGTGACTTTAACGGCGTTAAATTAAAACCTTAAATAGCGGCTCTAAAACTTTTGTAATTTAAGAGACTTTAGACTTTGTTGGTTGTAGTGAATGTTTTACATACTCGCATGAGAAGAATGTTGTTGCATGCTCGTGTAATAAAAGTTGAAATTTGTGCTTTTTAGAGCACAGAGGATTAATTTCAACATTTATAGGCATTTCATGAAGTAAAGATCATTTTATATTTTTATTTAAAAACTGTTTAAAGCTGATCATGTGGATGTATTAATTGTAAAATCAAGAAGGTCTACTAACTAACATTTACATTGCACTATGGTCGGAAATTGCAGAGTTGCGGCAAAAAATATTTCCCAACAAGCTGCGTCAACAAACTTGGTATGCAGACTTGCACTGCCAAAATGTATAATTCAGAAAAATAAAACTGGGTTGCTCACATCCTTTTTTTGTAGTGGCGCAACTATAAGGGGGGATTTGCTCATGTAACCCTCTATCTCTACGCTGTTTGGTTCTTTTTGCCCCTTTCTTAAAAAAAGCGGAAAACAATTCCCTTCAGCGGTGATATATTGGGCTAAGTTGTTTTACAAAAATATTTCCCATAAAATTCTACTATAGTTCTTTTAAGACACTTAAGATTTAGGCTCAAATGGAACACCTGAAATCATTGAAAACTTAAACTGTGTTTCAGGGCTAATTTTTTTTTATTTACAATTAGTACTTTGTATATCAAATCTTGCAAGTCTTACGTTGAAGATATAAGATATCTTCAGCATTTTTATGTAAAACTTCACGAGGAACATTTTTGTAGAAAAATATTTTAGCGTACTATATTGCCGCTGAAGGGGAGTTTTTTGCCCTTTTTTAAGAAAGGGCAAAAAACCCTAACAGCGGGGAGATGGAGGGTTAACATGTTTCACAAAAATTTTCTCCGTATTAGTTTTAAATTTATATAGAAACGCAGAGTACATCTCATACCTTAAACGTTAGGATTACTATGTGCAAAAGTGTAAAGAAATATTAAATTCTCGTTAATTTGCAGTTGTTTGCAAAAGATTTTAACATGATATAAAACTTGAATTTCCCTAGAACAACTACATGTAAGAATAAGTTCTACTCCACACAAAACGATAAAACTTTTCACAATAGCACAAAAAGCATGATTCATTAAAAACTTCAAAATAAGTACCAAGAACAAACATTTACCAAATATGTTTTAGAACAACAATGTTTTAATTTTATAAACTTTTTTTTTGCTTAACAGCTGATAATACGTATTATAAATAAATTAAGTAAAGTGCGACTTGGGCTTGCACACGAAGAGTTCCGTACGAATGCACATATATCGCTTTTCGTTTTTGTCATTTTTTCATTTTGGCAATTTTTCCGTTTAGTTTTTTTGTTTAATTTTATTTATTTTTTATTTTTAAACTTTTTTTTCATTGCAAATTTTATCGTTAATATTTTTTTCCGATTTTTTAAAATTTGGCGATTTTTTGGTTTTGGCTTTTTTTGCTTTAACGTTTTTTTCACTTTTTGGCAATATTTTTAATTTTAGTGATTTATCTGAGTTTTGGCGCTGCTATCAGTTTTGGCGCTTTTTTCGGTTTTGGGGATTTTTTGCGGTTTTAGTAATTTTTTCAGTTTTTGAAGTTTTTTTTTGTTTTTTTTTTCGTTTTTTGACAATAATTTTAATTATAGTGATTTATCTAAGTTTTGGCAGTTTTTTCAGTTTTGGCGTTTTTTTGGGTTTTGGGACTTTTTTCGGTTTTGGTGATTTTTACTTTTTTTTTGGTTTTGACTTTTTTCGTTTTGGCGATTTTTTCGGTTTTTGTCGCTTTTTTTCGTTTTGGAGATTTCTTTTCCATTTCTACGATTTTTTCGATTTTAATGATATATTTAGTCTTAGCGTTTTTTAGGTTCTAGTGCTTTTTTCTTTTTGACGACTTTTTTCGGTTTTTGGCGGCTATTTTAGGTTTTTGTCAATCTTTTTAGTTTTAGTGATTTTTTTGCGTTTTAGCGATTTTTTTAATTTTTGTGTTTTTTCCTTTAAGCGGTTTTTTAATTTTGGAGATTTTTCGTTTTGAAATTTTTTTTAATTTTGGAATTTTTTATTTCTAGCGTCTTTTTTAATTTCATGAGTTTGTCTCTTAGGTTTACAAGATACAGCAAATTGTCTAAATTGCATAGTTAAATTACATTATTTAATAGAACACCCTTTAATTTTTATTTTTTTAAATATCAGTGTTAATTGGTGTAGTCTATTCTACAGGCTACACTAATTAACACTAACTTTAGATATTTAAAGTGTCTATATATAAGTGTCTGTATAGTACATTAGTAATTCAACATGTTTCTTTGCTCGCTTTAGAGCACCCTTTAATTTTTAACTGTCATATATTTGTTGTTGTAGCGGCAAAGTTTTACATATTCTATGTAAATTTCTGATCCGTAGTTCTTACGGTTCCCGAGAAAACAGCGTGTGACAGACAAACAGACGGACAGACAGACAGACGGACAGCGTAGCGAAAACAATAGGGTTCCCTTACACTTTTGGTGTACGGAACCCTAAAAAGGTGAATATTTCCTGCCAACATTTGGAAGTGCAATTTCTGATACAATTTCTAAAAAGTGGCTTCTTTAACACATCTAAATGTTATTTGGCAAATTTTGCAAAAACTAATATATTAGTATCGAATTTTAAACTTCCTTCCACAAATTTTAATATCAGCGACAACATCGAAGAAGTCGCTAAAGTGTTAATTATAAGATTATGCAAAATGTAACAAAAGCGACACATTAATTTGTTAAGCAACAAAAACAAAATGTAAAGAACATTTAAACTAAATAGTTTCGTCTGGTAGGTATAAACGTAGTTGCTCGTTTCTTCCCGAGCGGTGACACTTCTATGAAAAGAAAGGATTATCATAATGATAGCTTTGCACTTCTTGCTGTTACGTTTAAGTGGCAGTTTCGATAGCAAATGTGTGCAGGGTTGGCAGCTTTGTATACATAAACAGGGCTACCAACCAACTCATATATCTTTATAAGATTTTTTTCTTTCCAATATATTGGGAATTGAACCCTATGAAAAAAAATTTTCAAATCTAAAGTTGAAAAATTCACTTTTTATCGCAAAATTTGCAAATTCGGCCATAGTGCATTGGAACGAACACACACAACTAACCGTTGAAATGTTTTATCAACATTTTTATAAAAAGCTGTCAACAGTTTTAATATACGATCCTCTCAACATACAAACACACACATATACACTTGCTCACGCTCATATTCAGCGCTAAAATTAAACAGAATGTTATTCTGAATAAACATTTTATAAAACTCCCAGGCTCAAACAGGGTATTACAACTGGGTACTTGAAACTTTAAGAAGTGCAAGAGGAGTTTTAGGAACAAGTATAATGGGGCGTTGGTAATATATCGTCAAGTAGTTTGTGTTTAATGATTAGAAACAAATAAAAATATAGAAAGAAAAAAAATCATCATCATGATGATCTTACTACTATGTCAGTCTAGTAATAGACCTCTCAGCATGTGGTCCATGCAATGTAACTATTTTTATAAGTTTTCTTGGTTGGCTTTAATGTTGCAAACAAAAAAAAAAAAAAAACAAACAAGAAAAAAAAGCAAGAGAAAGAAAAGCCAAATAAATAATAAATGTTAAACGAATAAGGAAGCTTTTTACTTTAGTTTATAGTTATTTGTACAATTAATGAGGATCACACACTATGCCATGCAACACAACGCAACAAAACCCAACACAATTTGCCAATATAACAACAACAACATTTGTTTTATGATCTAATAATAAAAATAAGCATGATTAGAATGTGGCTCTAATGAAGACAGGCCCCCCATAATAGAAAAATTTAACTTCATTTTCTGCCAATAAAAGTTTTAGAAATAATAAAAATATGTGGCTTCAAAAAACTAAAAATTACAATTTTTTCACAGATGAAAAACTTTTAAAGAAAAATGTTACTTGTCCCCCTTCAATAGCCAATGATTAGTGTTAAAATCATGGAACGATTTAATACTCTTTGCAGATTTAAGTAATTTGAACAAACTGCTGAACACTTTTTGTATTAATCATTGGATATTAAAGGATAGAAAAGCTCACTAGGATCTACCTAGAATATATCATTAAGGGGTAGATGATTGTTTAAGGAATATATAAATATTTGCGTTAATCACTTCAGTAACAAAATTGACAATACAAAATGTGGAGTATTCCAGACCCGGAATTTTTCAAAAAACCGGTTTTGGAATTATTCGAAAAATAGGTTAAAAAACTCGGTTTCGAATACGGTTTTGTAAAAATAAACCGGTTAACTAACCGGTTATTATAAAATGCATATCGTCACAAAAAATGCAAATAGCCCTATCTAACATTTTAAAAGTTTAAGAGGAGAATCATGAAAATTGTGTACATTAAAAAATTTATTGACAATTTATGCAAAATTTTACAATAAATTTGTGGGTCCTTTTTTTAATTGCATTGTAACATTATACAGTAATTGTCAATATAGTTTTTATGTAAACAAGTTTTATGCTTCTCCTGCATTTTCTGTGACGATATGCAATTTTTTTTCGCAAAAAATTGCGAAATATCTGTCACCGCAAAAATCTAGTTGTGAAAAGGTCACACGTGAAATAAGTTGTTTCAAAATAATTTACACAATTACAGTGAAATTCCTTTTTGAACAAAACTAACACATTTCTAAGCAGTTTAATGCGCTAAAAATACTGTCTTCAGTTTTTTTAATATCAGCTAAAGATTTTTTAATGGGCATGTCTAATACATCCACATTAGTATATATATTTCACTCTTGAAAATGGCATGCCCGATTTCCATCAACAAAACATCAAAAGATGTATGACACAATTACCTTCAAACTGTCTTAAAGTAATTTTATGACTTGATAAACTCCTTCAGAGCTATTCTCAAGTTAATATCGAAAAAGTGCTTTTTCATGCAAAATTAACAAATTTTTTTTCTTTGCAAAAACTCATGAAATTTTTAAAACTGCATAAACTTTATATTTTATCTCTTATTATTAGAGACAGATCCTTTACGAACAAAATATGCCATATATAATGAAAATCGACGGACAAATGTTGATTTTATTAGCAATTAAGTGAATACACCCAGACACTCAAAACGTACTTCCGTTTCAAATTAAAAAAAAAACTATTTTCCACAGATGTTTGACTGAAAGCGGTACGACCGATTTGGATGATTCTTTTGTTGTTGTTGTTGTTGTATTAAGGCCATCAGGACGAGGCTTGTATGAAAGAAACATTTTTAAATGCTGCTAAAAGCCGTTTCATACTGTAATACAAGTATTAATACTTTTGCGGAAAATTAAACTCTGGCATGATAATTTGTTATTGTTTTTTATTTTAATTTTTCAAACAACAATTATATCAGGGAGTTATTTTCTTCAAAATGGCCTTTATGACCTAAAATGTAAAAATTTCAGTTTGTTACTAATTGTCCATAAAGGGTACCACGCAATAAACTTTTTTATATGAAAGGTCGGACGAGTCGGTGAACCATCGGTACCCTTCGTCTTCGCACCGAACGAAGACGGTCATACCATAAATTTTAGAAACTTATTTTCAGTGAAAAAACCGGTTAATGGACACATAAAAACTGGCCTGCCGAATTATTCGAAAACGTAAATTATTCTAAACCGGTTTATTTTCAAAAAGAAAAAAAAAAGCCGCTTAACCGGTTTTTGCATACTCTAACAAAATGCAAAGACCTTGGCTAGTACAGTTCCTTGCACTGAAATAATTTCTTTCATAAATTCTATGAATTTCGTCATTAATCCAATGAAAATTTTCATTAAAAGTCAAACGAGGATTTGTTGGCTTAATGAAACAAATTTGTTTAAAATTACTTTAATGAAAATTTCACCAAATATATGAAATAATTTTATTGACCGAATGTAAAAATTTCGCTAAACTAATAAAACTATTTAATAATTTTAATGAAATTAATTCATTATTTTGATGAAACTATTATGTAGTTTTAATGAAACTATTTCATAATTTTATTCAAATTACTTCATTAGTATAATGGAATTATTTCATTGGTTTCATGAAATTATTTCATAATTTTAATGAAATTATGTATGTAATTATTTTAATAAACTGTTACATTATTAAGTAGGCGGATTAAACTTTCAATTACGATCTTAGAACATGCATATCACTATATAATCATGCCAGAATTCTACTCATATATTCTCACTCACGCCGTTTTTTTATACTCTTATTCATGCTCATGTGATTGAAGAAGTAGTTTAGTTAAAATGATGGATAATGGCGCATGCATGATTCAAACAACTTACGCAAGAAACTCTAGTTCTAAGTGAAACTACTAAAAGCGTGTTGAAAACTTACCGCTCTGCCGGCTTCGTTGTTGTGTAAATTCATTTTTTCTCTCAAATTGCGGCCACGTTCACCAGTATCGACGAATTCGCGGGAGAATTTGAAACCGAAACCTATATTATCGGAACAGCCACCCCATTCCCAGTCTCTTACACCCGCTACACTGCCAGCCTGGGCATTAGCCTGCGGAGATCTTGACTGATGGCTGTAATCACAAGTGCAGGATTCTATAGAGCCTTCACTGCAGGCTCTAGCAATGGAATGAGTCACAGCAGCACTAGTGATGGCATAAATGAAACCCGTTTCACGGCAACCTTAAAAAAATAAAGCAAAAAATTTTTTAAAGCTATTTTTTGTTTTCTTGAATATTTAACAGGTTTGTACAAAAAGTACTTAATTTTGTTTAGTTTTGACAAGATAACTACTTTTGCCACCCAGCTTGTTGTGTATCACTCTCTGTCTCTCTTTTTGTTGTAAATATCTATAAGTTTTGTTATTATTACTTGTATATTTAATTTATGGGTATTATTTCTTATAAATAATCTTTATCATGTTTATGAATAATAGCACTTGTCTTTAAAATCATTCGTTGTTTCTGTTCGTTCATGTTTTACATTGTTGGTCAATTATGACACTTCAAGTAATCACTGCCACCAAATGTTGTTTATTCATATTTTATGACAATCAGAAGATGAGATGATCTTGATCATCAAGTGGCAAATTTTTAGTAGTTGTGTTCATAGTTGTTTGTTTGTCTCCCCCTCTGTCTGTCTTTCTGTTGTAGTTGCTCTTCATTTGCTTTGAGTTATAGACTCCCATAAAAAAATGATCGAGTATTAAAAAGGAAGGATTAAACAATGGAAATTGAATTTTTATGTTCTTTAACTCAAGTGGTTTTATGTTGGTGTGGGTAAATAAATCCAGCCACTATTTTTGTTAATGTTTATCAGATGTGGTAAACAAAATGAACAAACAAACATGAAAACTGCCAGGAGACAGTAGACATTTATGACAAATGTTCACAAAAACAAAGTGTAATGTAATCAATTTGGAAAGGAATGCATTTACAAGATTTCCTTTTTATTGATTTATCTTAAATTAATTAAAAGGAAAAACACAATGCCAGCGACAAACGGCAAAGGTAAAATCATTCAAGTTTATTAAATATATAATTAAAATTGTATAATAAAACAATAAACGCAATGAAAACTGCAAAGCGACAAGATTACAAAAGAAAAAACTTGCCTAATTTCTAACACCGCTTTTTAACTTAAATATCCATAAACCTGACACTGGTCAATGGATATATAAAATTTTCAGATATTTTTATCTTTACAGGTGTGTCTTTATTTCACTCATCATACGATGTCCATATGCAGAAAATTTAAGCCCTCAGAAAAGAACCTATCACCAGATTGGTCACCTGACTGATTCCCAATAACTACATAGAAACAATATCATCAAACTGCAACTAACAATTTCAATTGTTAATATGTAATTTAAATTCAAACATATATTTTGTTAATACAACAAATTTAGTTGTTGATACGACAAACACAGAAATTTTTTTCAACAAACTGAACTAACCAAATTTTTTGCTATGTATTGTGAAAAAAATGAACAATCATCATTGTTGATATAACAAATGAATGCACACATATAAATGAAACAAAGCAAATCAAGAAATTTTTTTCAACAAACTGAACTAATCAAATTTTTTTTTAAGTATTTTGAAAAAAATTAACAATCACTATTGTTGATATAACAAATGAACACACACACGTAGATGAACCACAGAAAATCACGTTTTGTGTGTATTCATTATTTGCGTATTTGATAACGAATTGCTCTGTAGCTGAGAGGTAAGAACGTTAGTCTATTAGTCCAGAGGTCGCCGGTTCGATTCCGCCCAAAGACATTTAGTGTTTTTCGCAGACAAGCAAAAAGTCGCTTCGAGGATTGTGTATAAAAAATATGGTTAATACAACAACTATGATAGTTAAAAAAATTCATATTGTTGATATAACAATAACCTTAATTGAAATAAATTTGAAATCAACAAAAAAATTTAAAACATTTTTTTCTGAGTTTCCTTTAACTTATAATTTCGTAATTGTATTTACAAAAATCGTTGTAGGTTCAAAATCAATTTATTATTTAATTAATATAACAAAAAAATTAATTGTATTTACAAATTTTTTTTCTGTGTAGCAAGCGGTTCGAGTTCTGCAACTTTATTGACATCACTAAGTGATATGTTATAAATCCAAACTTAAGGTACTTGTCTTGTGCTGGTTTCTTGAAAACTAATCAAACTTTAAACAAATAACCAGCAAAAACTTTAGCCATTTTTGTAATCCGTACTTCTTTATTAATGGGTTAAAAAGTAATAAGTGGTATCTATTTATCTTATTACTATGTTTCAAATTAGAACTACTACTTAGTTTTTAATAAAATTAGTACGTATTTTTCTCATTATCTGAATGTACTTACTTACAATTTGTTGATATGTATTAATAAAATAAGTAGACAGGTGCTTGTATATCGCTTAAACTCAACAATAGCTGAGTGGTTAAAGTACATGTCTTCATATCTGAATGAGCACAGGTTCGTAGCCCAGCTGGGTCAAAAATTAACAAATATATAAATATGTAAAACATAATGTGTATAATTTTTTTTTAATTTAAAATTTTCTATTTGACTATTTATTTATTAGCTTCAAGTAAGCCAAATAATAGCTAGTTAATTGCTGTGAGAATGTAAATCCATTTGTAAAGGGTGTCCTTTATATCTTGCACTTCTCAAACAAAAATAAGTAGTTATCCAGTCAAATTGTATGTAGTTACGACTTAAATCCTCAAATACTTTTTTGCCTACCAGTAAGCAAAGTTTTGCTGGGTATTTTTGATTTAGAAAAAAAAATATGCTCTGCTCTGTTTATTTTTCTAGTTAAGTGATGTGTTCTCTTTTTACCTCTCACGACTCGGTAACATATTGTAACACTCCCTAATTTCACCAGTCAAAGGACAAGTCTGGTGTACTTAGTACCGAATATTAAACATCAAAGGTTTTCCAGACTATTTTGCGATCATCTTAGAATATTTATACGGACTCTTTTTTATTTTAATAAATTTATATAAATTATAATATTTAGCAAATACTTTATTATTACACTCCTATATTGTTTTCTGTACAGCAAAAATTGAAAATTTTACGGAACATAAAATCTCTAATTAAATTGAAGTGTCGGGTGATCTGTGGCTGATTGGTAGCGATGCTATCCTGTCAGTCCAGAGGTCGTGAGCTCGATTCCCGCCATAGACCCTGGTGTTTTCCGCCGACAAGCTTAATCGCTTCGCGACCTGTGTTTTTGTGCGTTGTTGTGATGTTACATGACTGTTGTTGTCATGTTAACAATATCAATATGAAAATTAAAATGAGATGTTTCTATGTTACACAGGAAAAAATATTTTACATAATTTTAATGAATGACGTTCATTGACTTAGGTTCAATAGTTTTTTGGAAAAATACGTTGATTCAATGTACGCATACGTTGTTTCAATGAAAATATTCATTGAAGTTTAAAGTTAAACAGTTAATTGAAAGCATTCCTTTCTGGTATTATTTAACAAAGTTAATGAATTAGTTCATTGATTAACGTACTAGTACATTAGGTAAAAATTAATCAACAATTCGTTGTAACAATGAAATTTTTCCGAGAATTTATGTGGGCGGGGATAAAGGGGAGTCGAAGCGCAAGGGTTACTATCTCCTCCTCCAAACCCCGTTAAAACTAATGACACATACCTCATTTCTATCGAGTTTTAAAAAGAAATTTTACAAAATGCTATGTTTAATTTAATATAGAATTTTTCTTATTAAAAAAATATTAGAATTAAAAAAATCCCTTCAAATAAGTTCTTCTCTATTAGTCTTCTCTATTAGCCTTATGCCTTTTTTATACACACATATGCAACTACATGCGTATGTATTATAGCTTCTAAAATACTGAACCGATTTAAAAAAAATCGGTCCAGCCGTTTTGAACTTATTATCCATTTTCTTTTTTAATATTTTGTTAATAACATTTGGGATTTTTAAAGAGGTTATTCCACTGGTTTTTTAATAACTTAAGACCGACTTGTGCAAGAAATTTTAACTAGAAGCGGTTTAGAACGAAGTGATGGAAAATATTGAGTAGTCAGAGGGCTACAACACATCAAAAAATTTATAGTAGTTATCTTGGCTAATTTTCTTGTTGCATAGTGTTAATAGTAAACTAATATTACATATTTTTTATTTCACTTAAAAATGTTCAAACTTCAATTGCTTCATCTGCATACGTCAGGACTTAAATTTAAATCCCTGAGAACTAAATCACCAAAGAATCATTTTCAACAAATTCAAATACTTTTTTAATCACACTCTGCTTAAGACGACTTCAAAAGCAAGAAAAAAGGGTCACTTTAGAATTCACAAACAATTGTTGCTCACAAACAAACCAACAGACAGACTCTGGTGTTCGAAAACACAAAACACATCCTCAACTCAAGGGTGCTCCGTTTAAGGATTTAAATTAAACAAAAGGATCACTTTAAATACTTTTTACTACTGCTGCTGTTGCTTCTGCTACTTCTGCTACTACTACAACAACTACTATTTGTTCACCATAAAAATAATGATGAAAACAGATCAATTACAATTGCACAATACTTGGGAATTAAAAAAGGAGATTTAAATAAAACTGACCACGCCTCTTAAAATTTCCAAACCAAAAAAAAAAACTAAATAATGATGAAAATAAAATATTTCTTTTCAGTATATAGAACGGAAATCCGTTTAAACTAACCAACTATTTGTACAGCAAAGTAAAATAAATTTATTTTATTTTTTTTGCAGTTGCATCAAAAACATATCAAATTACCCAAAATTACCTAAACAAATCAAGGAAGAGGCGTTCAATTTTGAAATGGTATTTCAGCAATTTATTTCATTTTTATTTTCAAAATGTTTTAATTTCACCAAACTGCTTTTTTTATATTCATTTTTCTGGGCTCTTATCAGCCTTGATCTTGTTTAAATTAGTTATTTTGTGTAATTTCTGTTTTATTTATTTATTTAACAACAACCGCGCCCTTTTCCACTAAATATTTTCAAGTGAACATGAGTTTCTTGTGTGTGTTTTTTTTTTGTTTTAGCAATATAACGCCTTTTTTATTAATAATATTTTTTTTTCAACTACAAAAAAAAACAATGCCAACAATAAATAAATAACAACATAAAAGATAACATGAGTCATAAACTGTTGAACAAGTAATAAGTTTTATGTCATTCATTAAATAATTTTTTCATTCATTTTATTTCGTTTTTTTTCTTTAATTTCACATTTTTTCGTTTGTGTATTTTTGGTAAATGACAACGTGCTGGCATTTTTTTATTGCGTTTGTACCTGTTAACTTTATTTGACCAAAAAAAAAAGAGGAAAATATCACAACTTTATTTCTTGGGTGTTCTTGTTTAATAATTATTTCATTTACACAAATTTCTTGCTTACAAGTCTTAAATAACTGATAAATATTGTGGTTTTTCTGTTAAATTAACCTTTAAACAAATATTTATTTGGTTTTGATTTCTTGAGAAAAACTTTTCCTCATTTCTTCTATCAAAATCGGAATAGAACCAATAAAACAACATCAAGTTGTTTGGTACTGTAATTGTGATATTTGTTTGTGAAAAGCAAGTTTTCCTTCTTTACAACAAACATTTAACTGGAATTTGTTACAAATTTTATTACATGTACAACAACGCCTTAAATACACATAAAAAATTCCCGGAATTGATTCTTGTTGGGAAAATAAAAGCAAGAAATAAAAGACATGGTTATATTAATGTCTTAATTTGAGGGCGTTAATTGACATTAAACTCTTTCAAACTTTAAGAAACAATCAATATGACATTTCATCTGTCAGCAAGTTGTGTAAATGTGTAGTAAAACATAAAACAATTAGGTGGGAAATAAATTACAGTAGTGGTTGAAACATTAGTACTCGAAATGACTTTTATGGGTTTTAGTGATTTATTACCTTTTTTTATATATTTTTAAAATAAATGTTGTAGAAAGAATATATTTTAATAAATTTTAGTGAGCTGGAGATACCATGTTATTCACACTCACTCTTCTGGAATGTCTGCTACTTGCCTTAAAATGGCCCTGCGTTACCGTTTTCGAAAAAAAGAAGGAGTTTACACTAAAAGAATTTTAATGAAAAACTTCATTAAAACTCAACCAACGTCACACATCATTGGATTAATAAAACAAGTTTTGCTAAAATTATTTTAATAAAAATTTTGACAAATATATAAAATAATTTTTATTGATCCCATGAAATAATTTCACAAAATTAATAAAAATATTTCACTATTTTGATGCAATTATTAATTAATTTCAATGGAACTTTGTAATTATTTTGATTAAAATATTTAATTGTTTTAATGAAACTGTTTAATTGTTTTAATGAAATTATTACACACTATTTAGAACACTCATTAACTTAAATTATTTCTTTGACTATTTCAATTTATTGACAATTAAACGCTGTAAATATGTACGGTAGATATAAAGAACATCAGAGGAACTTGTAATGTTGATAACCGCTCACAGTATCGAAGTCACATTCCTTGTTTGCAACATTTGCTTTATAGGCAACGTCTAAATTACTTTACAAAACAGCAATCGTTCAACAATGCATGTGCTCGATGAGTGTCTAATAAGAAAGATCACAACAAAAACAATCATACAAAATTATTTCGCTTTTGGTTAACAACTGTTGAAATTAATAAGGAAATATTTTTAACCGACTTCAAAAAAAAAAAAGGAGAAAGGTTGTCAATTCGTCATGTATTTCATGTTTTAAATTTTGGGCGGGGCCACGCCCAAACGAAGTGAATACACATTCCTTTTTATATACTTCTACTCAGCCGATTCCTATGAAACTTTGCACACACATTAAGCTTGTGTTTGAATACGACATCATGGTTAAAAAAGTGGGCAGTGCCACGCCCATGCAAAGTAAATATTCTTTACGAACAACTTCTACTCAACCGATTCGTATGAAACTTTTCATACACATTTAGTTAATGTTACAATACAATAGTATCGCTAGAAAAGTGGGCAGTGCCACGCCCATGAAAAGCAAATGTTCATTTAAAACACTTCTTCTTAACCGATTCTTGTGAAACTTCGCACACAATTAGTTCTCGTGAAGGTACATCATTATGATAAAAATTATAGGCAATGCCACGCCTATTTTGTAGTCGGTATTTTTACAAGAATTATTTATGATAAAAAAAATGTATATATGCGATTTATTTCATCGGTCTTTCATAAATTCAATGAAATATTTCATCAAGGGTGCTGTTGGCCGAAGTGGTTAGCGCGTTCAACAGCAACTCTGAGGACTTGAGTTGGAGACTAGTTTCAGGCAAGCCATCAACATCATGAATTTTTCTTTTGCGCCATTGTAAAAAATTAAAGGGTATTCTATCAGGTTGTGTAATTTTGAAATTAAGCTAAATCTTTGGACCGTAATAGTTAAACACTTGAAACAATTAGTATATTATTATTATAAAAACTACAACATTAATAACACTGTGCAACACAAAAAATAACATGGTTTTATTGGCTGATTCTGGTAAAGGGCAACAAAAAAAATATACGCATATCGGCGTTTTGAAAGTTTACATCTGGTATTAATTTTAGGGAGACCTAAATTTGCACCCCTCTTGCATATTGTTATATTGAATCGACAGAGGAAATCTTTTAGTCCTTATGTTTAAGGTATAAGATATGTTGTGCACTTTTATCTAGAACGCTACGAAGAATATTTTTGTAGAGTATTACAGCCCGCTATATTCCCGCTGAAGAGGACCTTTTCCTCCTTTTTTGAGAAAGTGACAAAAAGACCCATACAATGAAGAGTTAGAGGGTTAAAAGGTCCCATAAAAATTTCCCTCGTAGTGTTTTACATAAAAATGCTGAGCACTTCCTATACCTTAAACGTAGGGCTTACAAGATTTCCTATGCCGAGTCACTTTAGTTTTGAAGAAAACGGCGAAATTTAACTCTCTCTAAAATGAATGCCAGATGTAAACTTTTAAAATGCCCATGAACGTATATATTTTTTATTGTCCTCGACAAGAATCAGTCGTTGGAACCACGTTATTTTCAAAAAAAAAATTACTTTGTTGTACAGTGTAATTTGACCAGTATTAAAGAAACTATCACAGGACAAGTACCTTAAGTTTTGATGTGAAACTCATCATTCAGTATCATAATTATGTTAATTGACCCCCTCCAATGAAAACGCCAAGTATAAGTTACATATCACTCTCCTATATAGTTCCAAAACTCGAACCGGCTCTTAGCCCTTGGGAAACAGTCACGTGACTTTCCTTGTGACAGATTCTCTTCCCTCTAGGGTATATTGTGATTGTTTCTTAAGCTGTTTTTAGACTATTATACAAGCTGTTCGACTTCTGCACAAAATGCTACCCTGATATAATGTGTTGTTATTGCTTTTTTAAAACTTTCCATAAACTCATTAGATCAGGGTTGTATTTTCCACAGAAGTCGAACAACTTGTGAGATAGTTTAAAACAGCTATTAGTGACATTTTATTTTTCTAATTCATATTTAACAACAATTTTTAAGCATATCCAAAGAAATTTTATTATTCGGCTTGAGTTCGGTTTTTTATTAAATTGTATTTTTATTTAGAGATAAATGTGAAGCTTGAGACAAAGAAAAATTTGACTGCGCGGAGCGTTGAACAACCCATACAGTATGACTAAAAAAATATCATAACTTAATTTTTAAGCGTTTTATAATTTAAAATAATCTTGATTAATATTTCTCTTTTTGCTTTTTCTTTGCAGGTATGTACTGATGATATATTTTGTAACGCTTACATAAGTAAGTAAATTGTAATTATTTGAAAATGTCTTCTGTCATTTATCAAACATTTCTAAGAACATTTGATAAATATCTTAATTTATTAACAGAGAACTTGCACAAATTTTGTGTAATCTGTTAAGCCAATTTGTTCTGCCAACTATTTTTCTTTTTCTCTATCTAAAATTTTTTGCTGTTAAACTCAATTTACCACAAAGTCAACGCCCAGAGGAATTTTACAGTTCGTATTAGGAGTTTTTAAAAAAATTTTTTTATTAAAAGTCTTTAGCAAATCTTTTAACATAATTGATTTGCCATAGAGAGAGAAAACTTGTAACAATTTGCAAAAAGCAATGAAACTGAAGTAATCAAGGCGTAACAAATTCACTTTTTGTTTCACCTACATTTACTTCGACAAAGAAAAAAAATAGCAAAATGTGTCCAGCTGCTTTAGGGAAAGAAGAAAAAAAAAACACGTTGAAACTAAACAAACAGAAAGAAGTTGATTGCTTAGAAAAGGTTTAAATGCTGATGTGAAAGGCAAAAAAAAACTATCATGACTTAAAATAAAAAATTTATGTCCCATTTGTCAGTAATTTGAGCTGCTGTTAATAGTTTTCAAAAGGTGTTAATTATTTTCTAATAAAAAAATCTTACATCAAGACAAATAATTAGTTATTTACTTTTTGCTTAATGTTAAAAAAAGCTATAAAAACTATTTTCTCAAAAACTATTTGAAAAGTAATGAAAAAGGAAAGTAAAATTTACGGTACTTGACAAACCATAACATACACTTAATGTGTTTTTTATGTAAAATTCAAATTTGCTGCTACACTTTTTTTTAGTATTTTCTCAAAATTTTCATAATGAAAGATTTTTATCTTACAGGAGGTGAAGATTGATATAAAATCTTGAGTTTATTACCTAATTGTGTGTTAAAATTTAACAAACAGGTAACAGATGAATTAATTTTGACTCATACCCATCTTCAAACCTCTGCAGCACACTTTCTTTTATTATTTCTTTAAAGAATTATTTCTTTCTTGAAATGTTATAAATTATAATTTAAGAAATCTGCTTTCACAGTGAATGACATTTTGTAGAACAATGACACAGTGGGACATTTGTAAATATAAAGTAGCAACATTTTCCAATAAATATATGAAAAAAAAGTCTCCAAGATTTTTGTCCGAAATTATTTATTATCAAATAAAAAATTAACTTTGAAATTAAAATTTTGATTGATTGTTGCTTTAAACTCAATTCATGTAAGTTCAGCAGCAGCGAGAGAAAGAGAGTGTGGGTTTTTGAAAGAAATTCACAAATGTCTTATATAATTAACATGCACTTGATAAGCTGTCATTATGTCAATATGGTTACAAAAAAAAAAAAAAAAAAACAGCAACAACAACATCGCAAAACACAACAATATTAGTAAGAAAAAAAATTATAACCAGGGTATTGTTTTGAACTCAGTTTGTTGTTGTTATATCTTTTGTGACACTGCAACACAATAGCCGTCATTCAGTCATATTTGAAACAAATGTGATATTGAGAGAAAAGTCAGGAAAAAATATAAAAGTCATAAGGCAAGAAATACTGTATTTTCCAGCGATGTCAAGTCGCTGCTTTTAGCACTGTTTTAAGAGCTTTTTTTAGATTTTAAAGTTTGTTCTCATTGCTTTAATTTTCATTTTTAGTGTTTTTTTTCTTTTTTTTCGGTGGCACCAAATCTTAGTTTAAAATAATAAAAATTTACTGGTAAAGCATAACACTTTTTTTTTACACAGAAAAAACTAAATTTCATTTTCTGTAAGGGAATTCAATGAAATAGTAAATATTTTGTCTAGAAACGGACCTACAAACAAATTTTTAAATATAGACAAAAATATCTCAACAATTCATTAAAAAAATGTGTTTTTCTTTGTGTACAAATTATTTAAATCTATCAGACAATTTGGGTAAAAACATTTACAAATTGTAATCAAAACAATTTACTAAATCAAACAAAAAGATTTACTGGATTTTCTGAAAAATATCAAATAATATTTTTGCCTGAATTTCAATTAGTCTAAATACCAAAATATTAACCAAAATAGTTTACTTAATCAAAAAAAAATATTTACTGGATTTTTTGTACTATATCAAACAAAATTTTTGTCTGGGTCACCATCATCATGAAATTTCACTTTGTTAAATGTGTTCAAGTCTGAATGTTTATCTAAAGACTATAAAAAAATTAATGAGAATTAATGCAACGACATTAACGAATTGATTCACTCAAAAATTGTCGGTAAACAAACTTGGTACAATCCCATTCCTTTTGCTGTCATTGTTGTTGTTATTGTTATTTTTGTGTATGTCGTCATCGGGGTTGTGTTCTTACGACACAGTTTTTCTTGTTGTTTTTCGTGTTTGCGTCCTAAATAAGAGTCCAACAAACAATTCATTGCTTATGTAAAGAGCATTTACTGAAAATTGAATTTATTTTTAGTCAAACTTTTGTTTGAAAACGTTTTGGTGATAATTTTTTTTGTGTAGTATAAATTTAAAACGCGTAAAGTTTGTCACAGTTTAGTTTAAGCCTAAGTTATCGCTTTCTGCACATTTTCGCAGACCATATTTTAAAAACTACCTCTACATCTATTTATATATCAAGTTGTCAGTGACTATGAACAGAAAATTAGAAATTTTATACATCCAATTTATGCTGGTATCAGCTCCATGTTGCAGAAGGAATGTACTACTATGTGGTATCAAAGCTTTTTGTAAAATATTTTAAGTTTATAAATTCGTAATTAATTTGTATAAACATGGCCTAACTTTAACCACTATAAAGTTATTCCAATACTCTTTGTTTGCATGCCGTCAATTCGCTAATCATTTCCCAGCTAGCTCAGGGATGCCAGGAGAGCTAAGATCCGCTACTTCCGATGCAAGCAAAGTATTTGTAACAATATGGCGCCCAACGTGGGGCCCGAATTTAGTTTTGAATGTGAATTTGACTGACTGAGATAATGTAAACAATGTTTCACCGCTACAAAGTGCGATTTCGAAATAGTTAAAAAATATGTGGATTTCAAACAAAGTGATGCAAGAAAATTCCGCTAAAAATTAAACATGCTTAAATAAGTAAACAACAAGTGAAATGCCAATCACCTACGCGCCCATCCATTGATTTAGTTATGTATGCGTAGTCCTACTAAAGTCAGATTAAATCGTAAAAATGAAACTTACCTATATAAAATTTATGCATAAGGCTGATCCTGATTTCAAAGTTTTTTTCGTGTCCGTTGTAAGTATAATAAAATATTTCATATAGTAAACGCATAAATTTTAAAATGAAAACTGCTTTAGCATGATTTAATAGATTATAAATAAATGTACATACGTTTTTTTCTTCCGTAAGGCTGTCCATTGTGTGTTAAAAACAAAAATACTGTTTATACTCTTTTCATAAAAAATGGCATGTCCGTAATGCATGCTGTTGATTTTTCACATTAAGAAACTATGAATTTTTTCAAATATGAGATTAATTTTATAACGATTTCAGAATATTTGCATTTGCTGCTCTTATATCATATATAAATTTTTTGAAAAATAATTGAAATTATAAATTTTTTTCTTCTAAAAATTGTTATTCTTCGCATTGTTCATTCATTACTGAGTTTAATTATTAAAATTGCATTAACAACATACACCCAAATAAATAACAGCCTAGGGGCTATTCACATATTGCGTAACGCTCCAGGGGGGCTAAAGATTTGTTATGGATTAGATACTTCATACCGAAAATTTTGTAAAACCACCGGAAATAGAATTACGTAATATGTGAATAGTCCCGTAGGTTTGTACCTCTAAATATTTTAAAGTTTAATGAACTTTTTTAAATAGTATTATATTGCAAAAAGTTTCATCAATCAATCAAGGCTTTTATAAAAAATGTATTGAGTGTTATACATATTTTTTTATATATAATTGAATTTTTTTGTGAATAACTATGAGTTTATGTTTAAATACATCAAAGATTATACATCTGAAATGTTTTAAGTTCAAAATATAGTGTGAGTTCTGAAATAATATTGATATCGCACAAAAATGTATTGAGCGTTACGTAAACTTCTTTTTTTTAAAATATAATTTATGTATAAATTTTAGGACGTTAAAAAAACAGTTGAAGAGTATACACAGAAAAAATTTCATTAACAAAATTTTCGAACAAAAGTTTGTCTAAAAATAAATTTTTAATTTTCAGTAAATGTTCTTTACATAATCAAAGAATTGTTTGTTTGACTCTAATTTAGGACGCAAACACCAAAAACAATAAGAAAAATTGTGTCGTAAAAACCACGACGATGACATGCACACAAATAAGAGCAACAACAATGATGGCAAAAGGAATGTGATTGTACCAAGTTTGTTTACTGAAGATTTTTGAGTGAATCAATTAGTTAATTGCATTGCATTAATTCTCATTCATTTTTTTAAAGTCTTTAGATAAACATTCAGACTTGAACACATTTAACAAAGTGAAATTTCATAAATGCTTAATAGATGATGATGATGATGATGACCCAGACAAAATTTTTTTGCTATATTACAAAAAATCCAGTAGATATTTTTGTTTGATTAAGTAAACTATTTTGTTTAATATTTGTTAGTATTTTATGTTTTATAATTTCATACAAAAACATTGCTTGATATTTTTTGAGAAAGTCCAGTAAATCTTTTTGTTTGATTTAGTAAATTGCTTTGTTTACAATTTTTAAATATTTTTAGACAAATTGTTTTATAGATTTAAACAATTTATTCACTGAAAAAACACGTATTTTTTAATGAAATTGTTGAGATATTTTTGTCTATATTTACAAATTTGTTTGTTGGTCCGTTCCTTGACAAAATATTTCCTATTTCATTGAATTCCTTTACAGAAAATGAAATTTAGTTTTGTCTGTGTAGAAAATGATATAAAGAACATTATCTGTTTAGAAAAATTTAGCCTCTACTGCACTGTGGGTTGTTATATGAATCTTCGAAGAATTTATTAAGGTCGTATTTTGCTACGATTAATTGTTTTAAATAGACATAAATTTTAATTGTGTTGGTCGCTTTCATTAAAATAAGTCTTATTTGCAAGAAGAGTTAGCTCATGTGTAAATGTTTGTAAAGAATTATTTTAAAATGTAAAAATTTTTCATTTTTCCATGTGATCACAAGTCAAAATTGAAATAGTGGTCATAACTTTTAATTTCGTCCTGCGATTATTATATATATATTTTTTTTGTTTGTTTTGAGAGAGTAGATGGATAGTGCTTTCAAACCTTTTATACATTTTTGTGGTGTGTTTTTTTCTGCTGAAGATTTCCTATGCGAATTCTCTATAACAATGTGCAAAAGAGGGGAAATTTAGCTCCCCTTAAAATGGGTCCCAGATGTAAAGCGCCGATATACGTATATTCTTTTTTGGTGTACTCTACCAGAATCAGAAATTAGAACCTCATAATTTTGAAAATTTTGATTTTGTTGTACAGTGTTAGTTCATTGTGTAACATTAAACATTTTAAGTTTATGAGAATTTCTTTAAAAATTTATAAATTTAATGAACGTGATAAAGAAACTCCTAAAAACCGCATATATATTTTTCATACAAATTACCAACACTCAAGGACTTTTTTCGTATGTGACAACCAACACAGACGTGCACTTCCATCATCATTTGGGTACGACTGTCATCCTCATAAACACATCATGCGCATGTTTGAAGAGTTTATTTTTTCTTAATTTTTTTTCTTTTTTTTTAATAAACACGATCTTAAAATTAACTTAATGGTATTAAAAAATAGAAGGGTACTCCAAAGACAACAACAACAACAGCACCAAAATATGTTACAGGCATACATCCATATGGCTAAATGTTGTTTTGTTCTTTTTGTTGTTTATATTGTTGACTTTTTAAATATCAAATTACAAAACAAGCCAATGTACGAGTACTTGACCGATAACAAGGGCCATAATAAGAAGTAGAAAAAAAAAACAAATGAACACAACAAAATAATATTTCATAAATAAATAAAATACTAAAGGACAACCCACAAAAATATAAATGTTTCAATACATGCAACGAACGGGGCATACTTCTTAATAAATAACAACAACAATGACAACAGCAATATCAAGCGCCACTTTATGTGGCAGCTTCAGATTACCAAGTGTGGGAATATTTTTTTTGTTTTCTTCTTAAATAATGGCCGCCTTAATAAAGTGATCTTTGTACGCAAACGCACACACACACACGCACACACTTACCTCTATCGACAATCTTCCCAAAGAGATTTTTGCCTCTTAGAAAATTACGTGTTGAACAGTTCCAACGACGATTTCTAAACTGATGTTGGCATTCGCTGATGGCCAAATTGGCTCCCTTCACTAGAGCACCCAATACACCGGGATTGTCACGAACTAAACGTCTTTGTTTTCTTCTCAAAGTCGTGTGTATAGCTGGATCCACATACATTATGCCCGAACTAATGGGTGAAATATTATTTGGTTCACCTACTTTGGCAATGCCCCTGGCAAAGATAAAAGAGAGAAAAAAAAGTTGTATTTAATTAAAGTATATTGGACTTTTTACTTTTCAGTTTTAATTGAAAATAATTTTCAAGCTTGAGTGATTTTTCAGTTTTGTGGTTAAGAATTTTTTCTCAGGGCAACTTTGTTTTTTTTAGGGAAAGTTTTGGTTATTTGTGGAAAATTTCTTTTTTTTATAATTATTTTAATGAAGTTACAGTTAAACCTCTTTAAGTGACACACTTAGAAGAATTTAAATCCGTTTGTAGAATTTTTTTTTGTCTTGCTAAAAATAACTTGTTAATTTTTTCCCCGTTTTCTTAGTTTATTAATTGTTTTAAATTATTGTTTGTACTCGTGTGTTGTTACTTGTTAAACTATAGATTGCAAGAATAAATGAACGAATGAATGTCTTGAAACCTCACACGTTGTTTGTTGGCTGATTGAATTTTTAATCGATTTATTTTAAATTGTAAATTATTTTAATGTAAAAATCTATAATATATGGCCGACGATCTGTTGTATTTTTTTTATATCTTATAAAGGGTAATTACTTTAGTGTGCTATTAAATTAAAAAAAAATTATTTTAAATTGCTAAAGTATGTTTTAACATTTTTTATTCTTGTGCAGGATATAAATAACAAAAGGATATATAAAGGATATAAATATAAAAGATATTTCAAATTAATTCGTCTTTCCCGTCTTTAAGGCTGGTACGTGTATAAAAAAAATTATGGAAATTTAGGGTTGCTAAATTTCTTAAAGAAATTTCCGTTTGCTAGTACGGAGTTCCAAAAGAAAAGTACACGAATTTTTTTACATTTATTGTCTGTGATGGAATATTATAACTAGAAGTGGAGACATTTTTCGATCAACTGCAATAAAAACTTATGTTCATACAATTGTTTGATTAGGAAATTTTAGTAATTTTTTACTTTACGCAAGTTGTAATTAATTTGTAGTGTTTTTATGTGTTGTAAATTAAAAAATAAATGATGCTTTTGTATGCAAACATAATGCTACACGATTATTTTTGCGTGTATAAATAAATGTAAATTTCCAAATATGAATTTCCTTAAGAACTCCCTCCATACCAGCCTTTTATGTATATGAAAATTGAAAGTCAATTGAGTTTTCCCATGTCATTTATATTGCAGTAATACATTCTCTACAGAATACATGCGAAAAGAATTCTTGCTGAATTATATAGTAATATATTGTTTAAAATACATCAAAAATATTTTTCAAGCAGCAAGAATTTTAATTTAAAAAAGTTTTGCATAGTTCTGCTGCTCTAACTGCAAGTTGAAATCATTATATTCGGCACGAGTGCCAAAAGGACTATCAAAAACTGTCCTCTGACTAACCCAACTATTAAAAAATCATCATATATTTCGCTAGACTTTGAATTCTACAATTGGCTGCGTTGACACGTTTGCAAAAGCTCTCTTAATATTGCTACTGCTGCTGCTGCTGCTCCTGCTTCTGTTATGCTTGTTGTTTAGTATGTTTCATTGTTAAAAAACATAAACAGCAATAACAACAACAACGACAACACCAACAACTACAATATGTTGTAAGTAGTAATAAAATAACAAAACAAAAAATATCACATGAAATAGTAAAATAAACAATTGCAAAATAAACAAAATTGAGAATGCTAACAATTGTCTCGGATCATTTTAAATTGCTGGCACAATTGTTCAGACAATCAAAGTGGTTGCTGGCATATTTTATTTATTTATAATTCTGTTTCTTGCTCCGCAATACTCGGGGGGATTTTTATGTCTTTTTACATAAAAGAAAACGAAAAAAAAAATCATTTATAGAATTAAAAATTAAAGACTTAAAAGCAAGTTTGTTTAGCTTTGGTGGTTTTGATGCCTCTGAAAAAGTTTTCAGGCTCTTTGTCATAATAAATAGTTTTAGATTTAAAACTTATAAATATTTAAGAACTCAGGCTAAATTATATCTACTGAATTAATGTTTTCCTCAATTAAATTAAAAAAAAGAAACTTTCAAAAGTTAATTAATTGCCAGTAATACTAATAAATTTAGTTGCAAAATATATTTAAAAATATATTTTAAATATTTAAAGAAAATTCTTGAACCAATATTTTACTTTTTAAGCTAAAAAATTACTTTTTCTAAATTTATCACTTTTCAAAGTTGTTGGCTGGGCCGCTGTACTGACTTTCTTTTCCTTTTCTTTATGTTTTTCTTATTTTTATTGCACTTTAAAAACGTTAATAGAATTCTTAATTAAACTTCCAAAAAGCAACAATCCCTACTTTTGGTTTTCTTTTTAACAACAGCTTCCGTCCATAAGTAAATAATATAAAAAAATAAAAATGACACAAAAAGCTGGGTTAAAAAGAAAATCCAGAAATTTAACTCACACGTTTCTTTAACAAAACAGTACTTTTCTGTTGTTAAGGTTTCTTAAAAGTAGCGTTTGCAATTCATCATGGCATGTGCTTACAAATGTTTCAACAATTTTGTTTTATTTCTTGGTTTTGTTTTTCTATATTTATTTAACTTTTATATTTTGTAATAATATGAACTTCACTTTGCTAGTCTTGTCTTATCTGGTATGTATTGCCTGGTCTGCTTTTAGCTTAAAAAGTTTTATTTGTTTTATTAATAGTACTTTTTTGTGTATAGAGATGAGAAGATGTTTGTTGGTTTGTTTGTTTGTTTGTTTCTTTTTGTGATCTTAAGTCATTTAAGCGGAAGTGCTAATTTTTAAAGGAAATATAAATCAATTTTTTTGGTTTTGTTTGTTTGTTTATTTATTTTCTTCAGCGCCACCAAAAGCTTTGTTTTTGTCTATTTTTTTATTTTTCTGTTTTGAGATAATTATATTTACCGATTATAAAAAAGCTATCAAAATTTTAATTTGAATTAATAAAATCAAAAGATTTAAGACACAAACTTCGTTTAAATGTTTTAATAGAGGGAACTAAACAAAAGACTGAAGATGCAAACTTGCTAATAAACTTTTAATTTGTTAAAAAAAGCGTTTTTAGACAACATTTTTAAATTAATAACTTTATCGATAAACAATGGAAATATAAAATGTTTATTTTATAGTTTTTTAAGTTTAAAAGAAATAAGTTTGGGCTTACTACGGCCAGGCGTGGCAAATATTTGACGAAAAAATGTAACCAACAGACAGACTATAATTTAATTGTCTTTAGTTCCAATATATTTCTTTTAATATTGGTTCACATTTGTTAAAACTTATATAACAATAGCTTTTTGCAGCATAATCAATTTTATTTTGTAATATAAAATCCAAATTAAATCACACTGACCCTGAGAAAAAGTAGTGGCTACGCTTATGTCGTGAAATATTTATCAATTCTGACCGTAGCTTAAGGCGATTAAAAATTTTAAATGAAATTTTTAAACAGAAAAATATCCAAAATTTATTTTAAATTAAGCTCACAAATTCTTAATGAGGGCCTAATTGTCTAAATCAAACTAAAATTTATATGGAAAGCAAAAAAAAAAATTTAAGAAATTTGGTTTTGTTTTCCAAACAAATTTTTCAGAGATTTTGAAAATTTTATTTTTGCACACTTTGATAATGTAATTTAAATAATGATAAAAAATTTTATGTGCAACTATCGAATTTAAAGATTAGTAATTTTCTAAAGAACGTGAAACCCCGTCAATTGTGAACTCAAAATCAGCGCGAATCCAAAAGAAAAAGTTTGAAAATGTCTGTTAATGATTTTTCAATGTTCTATGAAAAATTCAAAATTTTGCAACAAAGCGTGTAGAACCCAATGCAGGACCAAGGTAACGGATCTAAGAAACCAGTTTTCCACATTTGAAAGTTGAACATGGTAAGGATGTAATGTTTATTGAATTAAGAAAAAAAAATTAAAAGCCAAATTGCATAAAACACGACAGAAATTAAAAGATGTAGGAAAAACAAAATACTATTTTATGAAATTTTTTTCATGAAACTTTTTTTATTTGCTTATTGCGAGTGCGGAAAGGCAAATGGATTAAACAAAATTTGAAAAAAATCTATGTGAAAATTCATTTCATACCACTTTTTTAAACAAAATAAAAAATAAAAAAATAAAAAAAAAACAAAGAAAGAAAATTCATGAAACAAATTTCATAAAATATTTCATAGTGTAGATTTAGTAAAAAATATTTTTTTTTTAATTTCAATTGAGTTATGAATTAAGTCGAACTGTATGGTTTTTACTTAAAGTTATTTAATTAGTTTGACTTAAGTTCATTTTTAATTTAATCTTTCGATTAAATTATTTTTATTTTAGAGAAAAATTCTAAATCATGTAAATATTGAAAATTCAAAGCAAATTTGATTATACCGAAGGTTAAACTGACATCAGGTGTTTCGAGACCACCACAATTTTCTCATTAGAGTTCTTTTCCACCTAGACAACACTGCCAGCGAAGGCGGCAACAATCAACAAGCGAAAATTTTATGTTACATTGTACCAATTAACAGATGATTCGCCATCTCGTGACGATATTATTCAACCCATCAGACACATTTTAATCAAATTTACGACTATCGAAACAATTTTCAAGTTAAAAAAAAAAGTGATCTGATCTAGAGAATTAATTTAACAAAGAAGTGCACAAAAAAAAGAATAGTTTACATAAATTCAGTGAATAACACCTCATTGACTTAGATTCATTAATTTATTGCAAAAATACGTTAATTAAATGTACGCATACGTTGTTTCAATAAAAATATTCATTGAAGAGTAATGTAATTGAAAGCATTCGTTGTTGTTATTCTTTAACAAAATTAATGAACCATTTCATTGATTTAACGTATTAGTACATTAGGTCAAAACCAATAAACTATTCTTTAAAACAATGAACTTTTGCCTTGAATTTATGTACCTTTTTAGTTCAGCGTGATTGCATTTAAAAACCGTTTTGATAAAAAAAATTTGGCGTTCTTAAAAAGTGCTTTTTTGGAAATTTTTCGAAGGTGATTCTGGTGGGGCCGAAGATCTAGACTTGACCCAAGAAAATACTTTTAGCTGCTCTAATAATTATTTTCAGCAATCGAGGTCGTTTTTTATGGTTAAGAGCAAATTAGATTTTATATTCGATCGGGACAATAGCTTAAAGTTTACTTAAAAAATATATATATTTCTACCCAGTCGAATCGGTTCATATTCAAGCGATATTTAAGTCAAGCCAAGATCTTTTAAATATCAATGTTGCGATCGGTGAAGCCATTCATGCCCAGTGAACAATTTTTACGACATGTCTGACATCGGCAAAAAACTAAAACTTTATCAGACAATCAAGCAAGTTGTCTAACACTCCGTTAGACATCTAGCAGAATTTAATTTTTTTTTAAATTTATATTCGGTGATTTTCTATTACGACGTTTCTGCACATTTCCTGAAATATTATTCGATTAATATCAGACTAGTCTGCACTTTATCGGAAGACAATTTAATTGGCTTTAAAATATTTAACAGAATATTTTGCACGTTTTCTGAGCTACAACGTACTGTTGCTACTTCTACACATTGTCTGATTTTAGTTTTCGTAATAGTTCTCATTTGTCTCCTGAAAGTTTGTTCATAAATCTGAAAGTTTTGCAATATAATGTATGGCACAAGAAGAATCACAGAATTCTTAAAATTTTTTTATTCTCGGGTTTTTTTTATTCCCGAACTTTTTTGTTTTCCCGGGAGAGCAAATTGCTGTGTTAATAGCAGCGTTTAAAGTTTCCTCGAAAGTCTTATATTTCAACTCATCACTGTCATCTAAAGTAATATCTATTTCCCCATTTTCTTCGTCATTAAATGCATCAAATAGACCCGCACAAATATTTTCAGAATATCGAATTACTAGGAATTTCGGTGCATAATGAAAAACATTGCAGTTAATTTTACTAAAACAATTTGGTTCTTTTAAATAATTAATTAGATAAAGAACTATTTTCTGTTCGTTCTTCAATCCAATATAATTTAATATACACTTTGAGCCTTCGTTGGTTTCTTTCCGCTTACATAAATATTCACCCCTATCTCGAATAACAAGTGAAATCTATATTCCCATGAAATTATCATTTCCCTTCGATAGAAAATTGCTATCGTGAAGTTCCCTTGAACATTTTTTCCCGCTATCACTTCTCAGTGAATGTAAAAAAGGAAAAAAGCTCAATAAAGGAAATTATAAATCAAAGAAATTTTTGTTTAAAAATAAAAAAATTAATTCAATACTAAGAATTATATTTTCAATCCATGAGGAATCTAGACAAAATTGAACTGTTCGTCCTGATTTGCTAGATGCATCCAATCCCGTGGAGTACCCAATCAATTGCAAGCAGCCGAATTCAATCAAATAGTATTCCGTGTTAAATAAAATTTTCTCAAGAGTGAATAAAACTGTGTTCTTATATATTTTGGATGGGATGAATGATTCTCTACCGACGCGGAAAAATCATTTGCTATTCCATCACTCGCAAAATTGAGTTCATGTGTGCCAGAAAGCTGTTGCAAAGCATTAATATTAAGATAAATGTGTTAGTATTAAGATAAATGAACACTATTTACTGATTTTGTCCTAACAATTATTACCTACTAGTTTTAATAATTAGATGATGTATTTATCCAGTTCGCTTGCTAAATTAAAATGAACAAAAACAAGGGAAAATGGAAAAAATCCACGTGAAAAAAATCATTCATGATAAAGGAAATTTTTCGCATTTTTATTCACGATTGCATAAGAGGGAAAAGGGAGAACATTTCGAGGGAAAAAGTGTTCACGATAGGGGTGATTATTTAATGATGATCGATAACAATTTAAAGAAAAAGAAGATATTTTAGATTCCAAAATCAGTACTTTTTATGTGTACAAATAGATTTTTAGTCCTGGAAATTCCCGTATAAAATTCCAGGGAAAGCGGGAAACGAAAATAAGCGATTTTCCCGGGAATTCCCTTAACGGAAAATCCCGGGAAAAAACGCTACTTATCAGCCACTCTGACCGATTTTGGAAACGAATGTGGCATCTTGCGCAGACTTTTTAACTGACTTCTGACCGAATTCGGCAAAAAAATGATCGCTGGGTACTTACACCTGCGCCCATATGCGGCATACAGAGTATTTTCCTGGGACCTCAAAATGTCAAGATGAAAACTCGACTTTCGAAAACCAGGGAGAAATTGATAATTTTCCGATTTTTTTTTTTGATTGCGGAAAGTTAAAAAATTCATAAAAAGTTTTTTTAAAAAATTTATCTCTCTAAAAATTATCATTAGCTACATCAAGATCAGGAAGAAGTTTTTAAAAATTGTAAATGTTTATAACAATTTTTTTTATACAATATTTTAACTATATTATCATTCAATAACTTATTTCTTTTTCCAAATATTTTCTCGAAGAAGCCACTCAAGGTTGTGGCGAAATAGCTAAAACTATAAAAAAAATTTCTAAAACGGTTTCTAAAAGGTTAGTCTTATAAATCTATGTGATGAAAATCGATTAATTTCAAAACGATTATATTCGAAAGTTTTGAGAATAATTTTTTACTCGAGCAGACCAGCAGACCCATTTAAAATTGTTTCGTTTTCGAATTTGATTTCCCTCACATGCCTCGTAGAGAAGAACTAATAAAATTCTAGTATTTTGTATCATTTAAAAATTATTCGCTGAAATAGTTGATATTCCAAAAAAACTGACAATTAGTTCAAAAATGGAATAAATACATGACTGCTGCTTAAAACGAAAATAACATGTATGTAGTTATGTGATGCAGTAGTATTTGCAGAACAAGCTAACTTATTTTATTAATAAACTTTTTTACTTTTAATTTTTTAAATAACTAATTTAAATTGATAATTTATTTAGCGAACTCGATCCCGATATAATAGCTTTCAGTTAAGTTTTATAGATTTCTGTAGACTTTTGAATTTCAAATATATCGAAAAACGAAAAAAATCTAAAAAAAACTCTTAACAATATACTTTAATTATATAATTTTCACTTATGCACTGAAAACTTCGCTCAGAATTTTGACATTATTTTTGCTCTTCTTTAAAAATTTTAAATGAATACTTAAGTGGTTCTGTGATAGATGTTACAAATACAATTGCTATAGGTATTAATTTAATTTATCAAACACAATAAGACAGCGAAGCAGAGCATTTGTTAGGAACCGAACTTTGAACTCTGACTGATATCATGGTACACTATACTAAAAATTTATTGTCATTAATCTCTAAGAAATAAACTTTTTTTGTATCAACAAAGAAATTAAAAAAAAAAAAAACACAGAAACACCCAGGGTCTTGGCAGGAATCGAACCTGCGACCTCCCGCTTAATAGTCTACACACACTATCCACACACTACACTACGGGGATAAAAAAAATATCACTCCGAAAAGATTTCTATGCTGGCTAAAACCTTAAAGCGACTTCAAGTCTAGGCAAAAAACTGAGTTTGATTAAGCAGTGTTTTTTTAACAACTAAAAAGATTATAAGCTCTTAATCATATCAGTTTTACATATAAAAATTCTTTTAACTTACCACCACATGGAACCTCTCCCCCGACCAGGCTTGTGTTTGGCCTCAGCTTGGCTTAAAGCTAAACTAGCGATAAATATTGTTAATAGTCTTAAAATTGTGCTTAAATCCATTGTAATAAAATTATGTGTTGTTTGTCTGCTTATTTTTAGTTAGTTAAAATTACTTTTGAAATTTCTATTATATTTTTAATTAAAAGGCAATATTTTGCTGGTTTTTAAGCAGCAAAACTAGCCCTGCACTTCTAGCAACAGCCAAAACGCGTGTTGGTTTCTTTATCTTTCAAATAATGTAAACAATTTATTTAAAATATCAAAAGTATATAATTTTTTAAATCAACACTTCCCTGCTTTTAAAGCAATTTCACATGCCATTGAACAACTCAATTGGAAAATTAAATAAACTCTCAGTTTATCACTTGATTTGTTTAACATTTAGTATCATTTAAAGTATAAACATTTTTTTATTTAATATTTATGTAATTAATTAATTAATTGAGCGACGCTTGTTTGTTGTTAAAGAAATATTTGATTGATCACTTTTCAATATTATTAGCACTGTTTGTTGTTTTATAATCAATTAATTTTGTAAACTAATTTTCATGGAGATTATTTTTCTTATTAACAATCTCGTTTTATAATTTTATTACTATACAATTTGAAACAACACGTAGGTATATTATCTGTCATTCAGCTACCAATAACCACGAGTACTTTAAATTCTGTGTTACCCGGTTTAGTGCCAACATTAAACTGAATGTGTTCGAGTTCTTTTGCTACACTTCAATATCTGTCGTATTTTTTTCTGGTTGTCTTGTGTTTTCAATTTCATTTCATGTTTTGTTATATTTAATTTTTCTGTGTCTCGTCTCGCGCAACTCATCTCTTCTGTGCGTGTATAAAATTGTTGTTTGTATGTTTGTTTTCTTGATGATCGTCACATTAACAAAAGCTAAAACAAATACTATTTAAGCAAACACACACACACTCACACACTCACACACTTTCATATAGAAAAGCAACAAAACAAAAACACAATTAAAACAACAATGAGAGTGTTGTTTTTTTTTGCTCAAAATAAACGCCTTCCTTTTCCTCTATTTCTACTATTTTGTTTACAAGAATAAAAGAGAGATCGTGCTTAATGCATGTATGACTATCTCTTTTTAGCAGTGAGAGAGTTTAGGTAAAACCCCAGTATATAACGATCTTGTATATAACTGCTCTCTACGTTGTTGTTTGGCCAATAAGATTGCGTTTCGGCAAGTTTAATCATGTATGGACATGTTTTATATAGCATTTGCTTGATTTTATGTGTTTTTTATATCAAAAGAGGAGAATTTAGCCAATTTAGTTAAATAGTGATGTATTAAATTACAGTTAGGTGCAAATAATTAGTTAATGTGTTGAATATGCTTAAATATTTATTAATTACGGCAAACAATAGAAATGTTAATAGCAATTTGTGCCTATTTAATATACAGTAATTTTTAATTAGTTGCAAAATCAACTTTTCACGATTTTTTCTGCAGAAAAGTCAAAAATGATGTTAGCTTAAATATACTTATCTGCCTTAATGTGCACGTACACACAATTATTTAATGTATGCAGCTAAACTTAATTTTTTATATGAAAATAATGAAAAACTGCCAAAAAATATGTGAAATGTGCAGATATACAAGGTGCACTTAAAAAAGGATTTTGAAAAATAATCACAGAAAATAAATATTTTGTGCAAATGCAGCTACGATTGATTTTTTGTATTTATATAATATAGGGTCCGCCAGATAACTTTTTTTTTTGAAAATGCTGTAAAAAAACTACTGAATATTTTCTCAAATTTCTTTTTTTATTTGAAAGTATGTACAATCCTTCCGGTTAATAATGAAAAAAAATTTCATTCAAATTGATGCCTCGGCTGGCCATGCAGTAGCCTACACATTATCGATTGTGTGCAGCTGTATTTCACCAATGGCTTCACGAGTATTGTTCTTTAAAGCATTAATTGTCTCTGGCTTGTCGGCGTAACACTTGTCTCTGACGGCACCCCACAAATAATAGTCCAACGGTGTCAAATCGCAGCTCCGAGGTGACCAAACGACATCAGCTCTGCGGCTGATAATGCGATCTTCAAAAACAAGGCGCAAAACATCGAGTGTAGCTTCGGCTGTAGCGCCGTCCTGTTGAAACTATATGTTGCCAATATCCTCCTCTTCAATTTTTGTGAACAAAAATTCGTTCAACATGGCCCGATAACGATCGCCATTGACTAAGGAATACTGACACCAGATAAGTCAAAAGTGATATTGAACAGAAGGCAATTAAATCAAAACTACTGCAATACGTACTTAAATAAGAACTTTCCCATAACTAGAGTTGCCATCCGTCCTCTTTTCCCCGGACACCCTCCTCTTTTTTAGGGCGTCCGGGGCGGTCCTACTTCTTTCTTAGCAATTGTCCAGAGTTGTCCTACTTTTTACACTTAAGTTTTTGCAACTGCTTAATTATTTTCAGGGCTTATTTTTCTGCTTTATAACAACTGAGATGAGTTTTATATAACAACGAGTTACAACAGCACAAGGTTAACTACCTCGTATAAAATGCAAAGTAGAACCTAAAACTGAAGACTACAAAGTCAATTAAGAAAACTACCCAAAAGGGAGCATAGATCGAAATCGCAAAAATTTGTGATTTACTTGGTATTGGTTCTTAATGAAATAGTTGATGGTTTGGTACTGAAACATTTATGTTTATCCACAATGCTTGATCCTCGATAAAAAAATAGCGAATATATCAGTCTACTACTTCTATATCAAAAACTTGTCTTATTGAGCTAGTTCACCTTAATGTAGCTTTATATTCTGCAACTATGTATTGCTAACGCGGTCACTCTTACACCTCGTAGAAGTTCTGTTAAGTCTACAAAAAGCTGGCCTTGGAGCCCTTGTTCCGACTAACCTGTAATTCTTCTAAAGAAGAAGTAGAGAGATACCTAAGCAATTATACTCGTAGTACATCTAAAGACACACATCCGCCTATTTTCTGGCGCTATGGCGTCATATACATAAACTAGAAAACAATTGTCAGCCATGAGTTCCGTCGCATCTGAGAGATCATTTTCTATTGCATGACTTGTTCAAACAGACTTATGAAATCGTTTTCCTCCGAAAAATTTGAGAATGGTTTGTGTTTTAAACAAAAATTTTATTCATATTGGCGCATAATCATAGTCGAAACAAAGTATACTTTAAGAGTTTACAATCAATATTTTGTATGGCAATACTGGCTTTAAATTTTTAAAGTAAACTTTGTTTAGGACTATGAGTATGCGCCATTGATTTTAAATACTAATAACTTTTATCCATAGCGCAACTTCTGTTTTGTTTATTTTACCTCTAATTTAAATTCACTAAACGTATCAGTATCGGCGATACTTTTTCTGAGTACCGGTATCGTATCGACAAAAATGCGTATCCATACTTCCCTAAATCTTTTCATAATTTATTTTTAATTCTCCTACGTGTTTCATCGTCTGTTTATACGCTGCAATTTATATTTTTTTCGGCAATTATTCAATACAAAGATATTATAAAACATTTCAAGAAATTGAAGTCATGACACTTTTCCTACCCGTTTTAATTATCTACACCGCTTGCCAACAAAACAAAATTTAATGCAGCTAAGTTCATAAAATATTTCATCGTGTAAATTCAGTCTTACATCGAAACTTTTGCATTGTTGGAAACACAGTATTGTCGTTGTTATTTCAAATGGCATGGCATCTCTTGTTTTGATTGCCAAATGTGTTTTTTTTATTTATTTATAAAAATATTGTCCTGTTTTTTGTGGTTGTCGTCCTCTTTTTCTCAAAATTGAAATGGCAACCCTACAATACATAAAGCACATAATAAACATAAAGAAAATACGTATTTATGTATGTGCGCAAAAAAAAATTTAAATATTATTTTCCCACAAGCGAATAATGGTTCCAGTTAAAAAAATTTTGATAAATCTGTATCTTTGAAACTTGCGATCTGATTACAAAACGAAGTAGGTAAAAATTATAGAGGAGAGCCTAAGCTTTCAGAGTATTGAAATTTACACCACCCTGTTGTAACACATGGGGAGATGCAGGGTGTAACAGTTGACTACCTTGGCCATTAAAAATCTTGTTGGCCTCATAACTTTTACAAATATTATACGATTTCAATGAATTTGAAATTGTTGTAAAGTTTATGAATAGATAAAGATAACACATCTCATTTCATTAGGATATCTTTAATATTTTCAAAGTTATTTGGCTTTGAATTTTACAACTTTGGTTTATGGTCTCGATTTTGTCCTCTATTCCGTAAATATCTCGGGTAATAGCATAACTAAAATTTTCCATGTTTTGGATTTTTAATGATTTTTAGCGCAATCCTGGATAATATGCAGGAATTTTTATGAATTCGTAATTAAAAAAACCGTGAAGAAAATGCGAATTTCAAAATGATTAGGGCAAAATTAAATTGCGTATGAGTAAAATGATAGTACATACATAATATCATATTACTCATACGTACACAATTATGCCAAAAATGGAAATTCGCATGTACTTCACATGTTTTTTTTTCATTAAAAATTTAAAAAAGGTCCGTTCAATATAACCTTAAAATTTTGTAAACATAAGAGGATTGCTATGTTTTTTAATAAATAGTAAAGAAATTAATTAATTAAAAGTGAAGTTTAATTAATACTATCTTCTGCAGGTAAATAAAATTCTTCTGAAAATTGTATTTTTTTTATAAAATCGACTCTCATGGCCACATTTTTGAGCAGGCGGGATACAATTCAAAGCCAGATTAAGTATATTAAATATATCTAATTTTTAAAGTAAAATTGTTTTCTTAGAAAGGCTATAGCCACTCCCAGAAAATGGACTAAATAGTTACTACAGTGCCTCTAATTTCTACATTCATTTCTATATATATATATATATATATATATATATATATATATATATATATATATATATATATATATATATATATATATATATATATATATATATATATATATATATATATATATATATATATATATATATATATATATATATATATATATATATATATATATATATATATATATATATATATATATATATATATATATATATATATATATATATATATATATATATATATATATATATATATATATATATATATATATATATATATATATATATATATATATATATATATATATATATATATATATATATATATATATATATATATATATATATATATATATATATATATATATATATATATATATATATATATATATATATATATATATATATATATATATATATATATATATATATATATATATATATATATATATATATATATATTAATCAATCAATTTAGCTATCTATGCACCTACATAAGTATGTATGGGTTTATTTGATTTTTTACTTTTATAGGTACATACAGTATAAATAGTATGCCTTTTATTTACAAGGCAAACAAAAGTTGATATTTTTCAATAATTTCGAGATTTGTATGTACAAGAATCAGAGCTGTGAAAGATTGCAATCGATTTAATTGCATGATTTCCTCTAAATGATTGCTAGTTTTTGATCGTAAATTTGATTTCATGAAATCGTAAATTTGTTTTCATGATTTCAATTTGAAATTATGAAATCAATTCAAAAAAAATGATTGCATTAAATTTTTTTGAAATTAATTTCTATACTAAATGATTGCAAGTTTTACAAGCTTTCATTTTGAAATCTGAAATCAAAGAATGAAATTAATTTGGTTGAAATCACTTTGATTGCAATCACACTTGATTGAAATTGTTTACAGCTCTAACAAGAATCTAGATAAAATTGTACATAGTGCATACAACACCTGCATATATTTATTTATGTATCTGGTTGTTATGTAACAATCCATTTTTAAACTTACCCTGGGCCTAATCGTAATCAGGAACATAGATTTGCATGTCTTATACGGTTAATGTAGGAAATTTCATAAGTTGTAACTCTTTGCCACTCTTTATTGGCACTTTAGTACATTCCATAATTTTTATAACAATCGGGGTTTGTTACACTATTTACGGAGTGATATATTTCCCCCTCTCCTTATGTAAATAAATTTCTTATATATCAAACGATCGATTCTCTCTATTTCTCCTTCTTGGTTTTTACTGCTTTAAGATTTCATTATGGTTTCTTTTTGTGTATGCGGGTTTGGTATTTTTTGTGCTGAAACTAATTGGATTTTATTTTCTTGCTTGCCAGCCATCTCTTTCTCTTTTCATTTCCAGCACTCGGCTCTTTCTGGCCCGTGATCTTTCTTTTCATTAATAATAAAAATAAAATACCTTGATAAGTATTATTTTACTGCAGTTCTTTCGGAATACTGCTATTGTATTTGTTGTAACTACTTAAAGATACAAATTATAAAAGATACATGTGAAACATGAAATATAAATTTGACTAATTTTCTGTCTGACACACATATCGTTAACAAAAACGCAAATAAGATTTAATTAAAATTTAAAGATTAAAAAAACAGAATTCAAGTTAAGAATTTGGTTTGATTCCTAATTCACACTACTTAAATGTTTTTTTTAATCGGGGAAATGCTTATCAACCCCAGAACTCCGCCATTTATGAACCAATTTCCTATATTTTTTTCTTTATTTAAAAGGATGTACTTCCAGATTGGTCCAATTGAAAAGTGGACAGCGTCACGCTCATACAAAGTAAATATCTACATATTATTTTTCAACTACTCCTACTTAACCGATTCTTGTAAACATTTGCTCACATTAAATTCCCGTTGCAATACAACATTAGGATTAAAAAGGTGGAAGTGGCACATTCAAAGTAAATATTATTTTTCAACAACTTCTACTAAACTGATTCTTATGAAAGTTTGCAAACACATTAAGTTCCCAATGCAATACACCATTATAAATAGAAAAGTGGACAGTACTACGCCCATGCAAAGTAAATATTATATATCAATTACTATTACTTATGAAACCTTGCTCACCTATTAATTTAACGTGAAAATACAACATTATTATCAGAAAAGTGGGCAGTGCCACGCCCGGTTTTATACTGCAATTATTATTACATATATTTGTTCCTTTATAGTAATGCCATTTATGAGTCGAAAATTCAAAAAATTGTAATATGTATCAAAAGAAAATTTTTAAGAATTTTAAAAATTCAGCAGCGCAATGCTTTAAAAAATTAATTTGACCAAAAACTTTCAACATCTCAGTGAGGGATGGAGAATGAGTCTTTGGCTTTGTACCAATTATAGAATTGGGGAAAGATCTGGTCCAAATACTGGTACTGCAACACCTAGTGGATCTTTTGCACCAATTATAAAAATAACATGTATTTATTTGAACATATCTTAAGTATATTTTAAACAAAGACAAAGACAGAGTGCCCCTGTATTTCGGGATTCCCGCATTCCGGGATTCATCAATCGCGAATAATTCCGCGATTTTAGGGATCGGAATTTCGGGACTGGCATCCCTAGTATTTATGATCATCGTTTCATTGTCAATTAAGAATGAAGAGCAATTTTAGTTCTTTGTTTTTTGTCATCATCTTGTCTCTATTAAATACTTGATTTTTTACTGCTTGTACTCCTCAAGATTTTCTTAGACGCTAATTTGATATAAGTACATAAATATACATATGTATGTATATTGACCCCTGAGAGCTAAATTAACGCAAGCGAAAATTTTTTTGTTCTATTAACTTCGGTTAATGTGGACTAACGTTTTGTATTTTCCAATTTTTTCATAAACAAAGTATACTTTAGGAATTTAAAACAAGTACTGCCATATCAAATACTGGTTTTTAACTCTTAAAGTATACATACTTTGTTTTGACTATGAATATGCGCCATGGATATTAATTTAATAAGCTTTGCACCAATAAATTCCTAAATCACATGTGCAATTTTCATTTCAAACAAACGGTAACACGTACGAAAAAGCATCAATAGTTTTTAAAAAGAGGCAACATTTGACGCATATTCCACAATACCCGAAATTCCTTTAGTTGTTTCATTATTAAGAATAAAATTTTATTTAACAATTAAGTTATGAGTTTTAGTCGAACTATATGGGTTTATATCCGAAGAAATTTTAATTAGTTTGGATTGAGTTCGGTTTTAATTTAATTTTTCAATTAAATTATACTTTTATTTAGAGATATATGTGAAGCATGTAGACAAAGAAATTTTTTCAATGCGCGGAGGGTTGAACTGACGTTTCGATAGCTACCGCTAATCTCCTCAGAGTTCTTTACCGCTTAGACCACTCGACCAAAGTCGGGTGTTTGCAGTCAAGAGCTGAATATCATCTACTTTTAAATTTTATGGAACAACCGATAGCTTAAAATTGTCGAAATGTGAGGATAACTTTGAAATGACTAGCTAAACTGTAAGGTATGCATGCAAAACTTCTCTTGAAAAATGTAAAAATTATCGCTTACGCTAATTTAAGGCCAAGGGGTCAATATATCTAGTTTTTAATTTAGCAGTGAGGTTTTTTTCATCGTTTGTTGCAATAACTTGCTAGTCGCATCTGTGAGAACCATTAAAACTATTTTTATTGCTTAAAACTCGCAGGAGATGTTTGTCATAATTGTTTTTTAATGTTTTAATTATGTTTAACTATTTCAGATAATATTTTTATCTTTTACTCAATTTTTTATGCTCATGTATAGAATGCATTTATGATGTTAAAATTTTGTGCTATGTTTTATTTATTAAAGGCAATTAAATTTCTTAGAAGCTGGTGGTTAATGTTAGCTATTATTTCTAATGCTATACTTTATCTGAATATTTTGTTATTAAGATTAGAGGAACATAAACTTGTAAAATAAAAAGATTTTTTATAATTCATCTTCTGAAATTCATGTGGAAGTTGAAGATAGGTTTTATAGTATACCAGATATATTTCTTTCTGTGTGTCCTAATATATATATATATTTTTTTAAATAAAACTTTATTTGACCGATTGTCCAAATTAATTTTGTTCGATTGTAAAATTGTTCTTTTCACTGACCACCAATAATGCCAGAATGCTGTTAAAAATCAAAGTGAAGTATCAACCTCCAAAAACTTATAGTGCATTATTTCATTCACTTTTTTTTACCTTAGACATTTACAACAACTCAAGAAACTAATGCTTTAAAAGAAAATATCATCTGTATGTCAAACCTACATTAGAACATTTAAATGTTTGAATAGGTCGAGCAGTAAATCTCCCAACAATTTTCAAAAGAATTTTTGCCTGTAAAAGCCATAAAACTGGACTACTGAATATTAATTGGAAAAACTACAAACGGAAAACCTCTAAGGTTTTCTCTTACTTTTTTATGTACGTGTGTGTGTGTATGCGTTGCTAGTAAAATGCAACAAAGAAAACAAAAGATGTTTAAATTAGCGGGCTGTTATTAATTTTATTACCATGCGATCACAACAACTAACTATGAAACAAAAAATAAGCAATCACATCAAATAAGTGATACTTTGTGTGAGTAAGCGAATGAACGGGCGATATGTATGATGAACAGCAGCAAATATATATAATCAGTAGTTGCATGTTGTACTTGTACTACTGCCAGGCATGTAGTAGTTGCTGCAACAACAAATTAAGAGGAGTTTTTACAACACATTCATTAGTATCAGAAAATTGTACAAATAAACCATAAAACCACCAATTGATCGATACTTTTACAACCCATTCGCCAGTTTATGGCTCGTAATAGTCAAAACTCATATTACGACCGAGACACAGACACACAACCAGCGTTACCGTTGAAAATGCTCGAAAAGGGGCACAAAAAGGGGATTTCGAAAATAAAAGAGGCACAAAAAGGGGATTTCTGAGAAAAAAACAACAAGAAAAATGTAAAAAAGTTATTTGTTTAATTAATTTGTTATTGGTTTAATTAAAATGCTCTTTTTTAAAAGGCTACAAAATTACGCGTCGAATAGTGGATAATTCACTTTGATCGGATAAAAAATTACTGGGTTATAAGGGATGAAATTTAAAATTTTTGTAATTATTTAACGTTTTCCGGAAGGTGTTTTGTACCACAAATAATAAAATAATAACTAGGAACAAACTACAGAAACGATCAGCACATGCAACTACATCAACGTTACGGTCGGCTAAATGAGCCTTTAATATCTGAATATAGTTACGGAACAGGTTCCTGAGTGGCATGGCAGTCTCATTGAAGGAGACAATTAATATTATATAGATACTATGTTATAAGCCTTAGATCCAGGTGCATCGAATTTGTTCAGTGCCTTTTACTACAATACTAGCCGGAGTACCAACTAAATTTACTGAAAATGGTTAATATAATACACAATGTCTTTTTTCACAATTCACTACTCCTTATTTTTGGTCTCATTTTCTCAAGTCATAGGACGAACACTTTTGGATCATTTTTCACCAAATTTTCCGCAGGGTTTGTACATACATTTTGCTTGTAAACCATTTCCTGGTTAATTTAGCAAAAATAAACACCACTTAGTTCACTGCGTAAGGAAAATTGTCTCAAGTACCTCTTCATTTAGTAAAAAGTATAAAAAATGGCAAGAACTACAAAATGTATCACATTGGATGCATTTTCTAAAAGGAGCAAAATAATATCCAAGCATTCGAAAAAGTTGCAAATAGCTACTTTAGTAGTACCAACGGCAACGCTGCTTCCTTACGAATAAAAGCGTGTGTGTGTCATTTACTATTGCACTAAATAAGATATAGATTCTCATATATGAGGTGGCCACAAAATTATGGACAAAAAGAAATACTTAAGAAAATATTATAATAAACTATTTTCCCAATGACAACTTTTTGCCGCCATATCTGGTGTCACAAAAAAATTTGAAACTTTACCAGTAAAATTAACGGCGTTGTCTAAAATTTTCTTAGATATTTTGCAGAACTATCGAGAATTTCTTGATACGTCATTACTGCATATTTCCTGAAATATCCAATTAATATCAGAATAGTCAGCACATTATACTGTACAAAAAAATAAATAAATAAATAATAATAAGTTTTTAACGACTGGATCTGGTGAGGGGCACAAAAAATATAAACGTGTATCGGTGTTTTGAAAGTTTATATCGGGGACTCATTTTCGGGGTAGCTAAATTTTTCCCCTTTCGCACTTGATTATAGTGACTCGTCTTAGGAAGTCTTCTAAGCCTTACGTTTAAGGTTAGATGTGCTCATCGCTTTTATGTGAAACAGCATAAGGAGCATTTTTGTGACATTTTAATCCTCTGGCTCTCCGTTGTATGGTTTTTTTGTCGCTTTATTAAAAAATGGCAAAAAACTCCCCCTCAGCGGCTGAAATTTTTCTTAAACATTTTTCTCATGGTGTTTTATATAAAAGTGCCATGTGCTTGCCAATTTATACCGTAAAAGTAAGACATCAGATTTCGTATGCCGAGTACTAATTGTGAATAAGTACCAAATTAGCTCTTTAACAGATTTCAAGTTCTGATTGGTTTCTGGCGTTAATGTTGAGAGAGTTTCGACAAACACTGAAAATTTTAGTCGCTTACTGGTTTTGTCAGACTCTTTTATAACCAGCTTAAGACATGAGCCATCCAAACAGGATTTGGAATGTGAAAATCAAAGAAATTATAGATAAAGAATAAATAAAGTTTTTTGTCGAATGATAAAGAAAATGTCAAAAAAATTTTAACTATTTTGGGTGGGCGTGGCCGATTTTATTAAAACTCGGCATGCCTCTTTTATCATTACAGAAAGTGTATGTACCAAATTTGTAGGCATGAGTCTTTTTTCAGCTCTAGAAAGTGTATGCACCAAATCTGTAGATTTTTGCTTCGATAGAAAACATTTTATAAAGCAAAATCAATTTGGGAGGTATTCGGTGGGCATGGCCGATTTTAATGGAACTTGACATGCATCTTTATTTCATTCTAGAAAGTATATATACGCAATTTGAAAACTTTTGCTTGAATTGGAAAAATTTTATTGGATTGCAGTGGGAGGTGGGTGTTGGGAGTGACCGATTTTGATTTTATTAGAGAAAGAAAGCACAAGTAATGTTTGGCTAAGGAAGAACCAACTATGATAAATTTTAAACCGCCGACTTCGGATACGAATTCGGTATCTTGTGCAGGCTTTCTGATCGAAATCAGCAAAAAAATGTTCGCTGGGGTTGCTTTATCGGTTATATAAGAGTTGTTTTCTTAATATGTTTCTTTTTAGGGTTCCGTACACCAAAAGTGTAAAGGAACCCTATTGTTTTCGCTACGCTGTCTGTCTGTCTGGATGTCTGCCACGGGCCGCTTTCTCGGGAACCGTAAGAGCTACGGACCTGAAATTTTCACAGAAAACTTTGGCCGCTACAGCAACAAATATATGACAGCAAAAAATTAAAGGGTGTTCTAAAGCGAGCAACGAAACATGTTAAAATACTAATGTAATATACAGACACTTACGAGTATATTTTTTTAGACACTATATTTTCAAAGTTAGTGTTAATTGATGTAGTCTGTAGAATAGTCTACATCAATTAACACTGATATTTAGAACAATAAAATATTTATAACAATAAAAATTAAATGGTGTTCTATCAGTTAATGTAATTTTACTGTGTAATTTAGACAATTTGCTGTATCTTGGAAATTTTAGAAAACGCTAAAACTAAAAAAATCCAAAATTAAAATAATATTAAAACGAAAAATCGCTAAAATGAAAAGGGCGCTCAAAATCAAAAAATCGTTAAAACGCAAAAAATTACCAAAACTAAAAGATCGCTGAAAAACTAAAAAAAAACACCAAAAACCAAAAAAATTTTTCAAAACGAAAAAAAAGCACTAAAACCTAAAAAAATCGCTAAAACTAAAAATATCGTAAAAAAACGAAAAAAATTGCCAAAAATGGAAAAGTCACCAAAACGAAAAAAGCGATAAAGCAAAAAAAGTTCCAAAATTAAAAAAATCGCCAAAAACCGAAAAAACGCCAAAACGAAAAAAGTGTCAACACAAAAAAATCGCTAAAGCTAACAAATCACCAAAAACCGAAAAAAGCGCCAAAACTAAAAAAATCGCCAAAACGAAAATAAATCGCTAAAACTAAAAATATCGTCAATAAGCCAAAAAACGGTAAAACAAAAAATACGGCAAAACCAAAAAATCTATAAAACTAAAAAAATCGGCAAAAAACAACAAAAAAATTGAAAAAAAAAAACGAAAAATAGCAACAAAAAAAAACAAAAATGAAATCATCAAAATGAAAAAAGCGCAAAAAATCGGTAAATCAACAAAAAAAACAACAAAACTAATATTAAACCAAAAAGCAAAACGAAAAAATTGCCAAAATTAAAAAGGACAACAACAAAATGGGATATAGGTGTATTCGTACCCTTCGTGTGCGGGCTAAAGTCTCACTTTACTTCATTTATTTTATTTCGTTCAATTACATTAAAAACAAAAATTAAATTTTAGAACTAGTTTATTTTTTTCTTTTATATTTAATTCGCGAAAGAAAGAGTTCTTTCGACATCGTGGGCCAGCCAGTTAACTCTTCTTGTCCACATATTTTTGTCCATCCCTCTAGGCAGTCTGTGTGTGTCTGATATCTTTTAACTGATTTATTTGTTTTTCTTTTTAGAGGGATGTGAAAGGGTTAAATTCCAAAATGTCTAGACCTTCTTTTTGCGCTGGGTTATCACTTCTTTGTCTTTTGGTTAATATGCCTGCGTGCATTCCCTTAAACAATATTTGTTTATTTCACTACAGAAGAACCCTCAAAAGTTTACCTAAAGCAAAGTTTGCTTTGGTACTTTTTACTCCGGCAAACTCTTTTCCGGCAATTGAAGCATCAGAATTTCAAATAAAAAATAAAATATTTCTGGTTGATATTTGATTAACAAATATCATAATAAGATCCTAACAAAATAATAAAATAAAAAATAAACGAATAAAAAGATCAGTCGTCAGTAAAACCACATTTAAAGAATAAAACCAAAAGCTTGATAAAAAATTTGTTTTACGTCTTCATTCTTGCGGCCAACATTTATAGCCAAATCAAATTTCAATGTCATTAACAATAATTTGAAATATGTAAAATAAAATCATGACCTTGTGTGTACTGTCCACTTGTCACATTGTCACCTTCTCAATGTTTTATTAGAAACCTGTCACTGTAAACCAACTGACAGATATTACAATTGTATATTTTCCATAAGTAGCAACACCATGGGACAATGAATACTTGATTTAATCTCTCTACAGGCTCTAGTAATTCTTTATATTTCTATTTATATTGATTGATGATGACCTTGTACCACCAGCCTGCAACATGTCAGCAGTTCATTTTACAAATATTATCGTATTAACATGTTATTGTAATTTTCTTCGTTTGCTCTTTTGTATTGAATGTTGCTTGTTGCTATTTACGTTGTTCGTCTTGTTCACTGTTTACCACCCGCTCACTGTGTTTGTTTTCTTATTTTACGTGTTTCCGTGTATACCTCTATTTGGTCAAACATTTTGCTTCCGCTTGCACCACTGACTGGGCTGGTCATTGTGTGTTGCTTTAGTGACAATGACATCTCTATTCTTCTTTTTTGTACATTTCCTTTTCAAGGTCATTTATTATGGATTCCATAAGAGTAACTTACAAAAGTGTAGTAGTGCAAAGTTTGGCTGCTTTGTTTTGACAAAAAAAAAACGCGGTCAACCGATTCTTTTTTATTTTATTTTTATTGTGGATGTCTGATGATGGCATAAAATTTGGTTATGGTTCATCCAGCATGACCTTGAGCTGAAAGTTTATATAAAAAAATGTCCAGAGGTAGATGCGTGTAAAAACTTATTTGATGTGGTACATAGTTGCTTAAAACTGTACTTCGGAGGTAAACTGTAGTATGTCATTTTAGTCAACTTTTCACTAAGCAAGCTCTAATGTTGTAAAATACATTGAGCAACATTGAACATCATGCTATATTTTTCGATTATCTATAGCTATGAAATCGTTAGTAAATATTATACCGTATTCCCGGAAAGGTCTCGTTGAGCTGAATTGAAAAATGTAACTTTGAAAAAACAGCACTATATCGACATAGTGCAGTTTTCCTCCGAAGTACAGAGATGTATGTTTGTGGTTTGTCTTCAAGGCTTATATTCACCAGAAAACTTTTTTATTTTCTGAAATAATCTAGATAATAATAGATAATAATCTAAAAAGTAAATAATTAAGTTATGAGTTTAGTCGAACTGTATGGGCTTATATCCAAAAAAATTTAATTATTTTTGGCTTGAGTTGGGTTTAATTTAATTTTTCAAGTAAATTATATTTTTATTAGAGATAAATGTGAAGCATGTTGACTCCGCGGAGGGTTGAACTAACGTTTCGATAGCTCGCGCTAATCTCATTAGAGTTCCTTACCGCTTAGACCACTCGACCAATGTCGGTGGTTTGCAGTCAAGAGTTGAATATCATCTACTTTTAATCAATTCATACTGCCAATTCATACTGCCTTTGTCTACATGCTTCACATTTATCTGTAATAAAAAAATAGTTTAATTGAAAAATTAGATTAAAACCGAACTCAAGCCAAAAATAATTAAATTTTTTTGAAAGTAAATAATTTTTAATTTTTGGTCAATGAATATTAATTTTTTTTTCTTCTAAATGTGGGATTTTTGAAGAAGCTGCTCCACTGATTTTATCATAACTTGGAAAGGAGTTGTCCAATTTTATTATAAAAACCACTATGTGGTTTTTATATATTAATTTTATTTTTAATTTTTTTTATATATAATTTTTTATATATTAAAAAAAAATAAAATAAAAATTTTCCAATTTGGCATAAAAAATACATTTTTCATTATTCCGAAATATAAAAAAAGAACGCCTTAAAGGTGGTTTTCCAATTCTTTTTGTTTTTGTGATGAAATTGGTGTAGCAGGGAGTCATCACATATCAAAAAAATATAAAGGTCATGAAAAAAGTTACAATTTGCTGCATAGTGAATATTTTGAATAAATGTGGTACATATAGTTAAAGGCGGCTAAAGTGAACCACTGTATCACATTACCCTTGGAAGAAAGTAAGTATTCCAAAAACAGATTGGATAAGAAAATAGGCAGCGGAAGATATGAAGGTATATTATACTACATTATCAAATGGCTTTTTATGCATTTTTTACTTGTTCTCCAATTTCTCTGAAGCTTAGGGCTTAAAGACCTAAGGCATGTAGCAGAACAGGAGATGAGGTCTGTTCTAATCGATTTAAGTTTCTAAAAACTATAGCTAAATAAGAAAAATAATGTGAGTCCGATCACAGGGGAGATGTGTATACATCTAGTAATGAAACATTTCACCTTCTAACGAAACATTCTTCTCATCATTCACGTGTTTCAACTTCGGTGAACCGGGCTTCATCCGCTTCTTTTTCACCCTCGTACCTTCCTCCACACCCGACAAATCGCTCAAACCGATAAGCTTCGCATCAGACACCTCTGACTCACTCCCACCAGGCATATCGCCCTTCCGCTTCCCCGCAGACATAAATAATAGTATTATTTATCCACCAGCAAAAAATAATATACCCGTACAAAATAGTTGGAATTACCGCAGTTAAACAGCAAAATAACCAACAGTCAAAGACAAACGCAGTCAATAAACCGTCAGCCAAATATCGCACCAAGCTCAGCAACAAATTCGGTAAAACCGAAAAAATCGGGTTTTTTCAAAAAACCCGGGTTCGAAAACCGAGACGAACCGGGTCCGAATCCCGAAAAACTGGACACAAAATCCTCTAAATCCCAGAAGTTACCGGCAAAAATCAAAAACGGCAACGTCGAAATACTCACTCAATTCAAAAACACGGCAACACAGCACCAATCAATTAACTTACGACCTTACTACAGGAGTTTGACCTTGAGACTCCCTTTGCCAGTGTTAGTGTATTTCTATGCAGCTTTTAAGTTTCTCTGTACTTCTTGTTGTCAGTATGATTACACTAATACACTCATACACAGCTCACACCGCGTTATAGTAAGATTAATTTTATTCAAAATTTGTGATTGTATTGTGAAAAAGATTTTTACCCCCTAGCGTATAGATGTTTACACATCAAAAAAATAATTATACCACATTACCCGATCTTACTCTATATTGAATTACACTGTACAACAAAATGAACTTTTTTTAAATTGCAAAGCTCTAACGACTGATTGTGGTAGAGCGAACCAAAATAAAATACACGTGTATCGGCGTTTCAAAAGTTTACATCGGATATTCGTTTTAAGGAAGCTAAATTTCCCCCATTGTTATAGTGAATCGGCATTGGAAATCGTGTAAGATTTCCGTTTAAGGTATAAGATGTGTGTTCCTCGTGGTGTCTTAAATAAAAGTGCTGAGGGTATCTTATATCTTAACCGTAAATCTAATAAGATTTTCTATGTCAACTCACTATAACTACATATATGCAAAACATGAATCCCAGAAGTAAACTTTCAAAGGACCGCTACACGTATATATAAATTTTTCTTTTCTTTGGTGACCTCTTTCAGTGTTATTGCTGCAGGGTCTCCTCGAAACTAAAAATACCGGCCAGCAAAATGTAATATAGCTGTTTCAGAGGATTTTTTTTTTTGATATAGAAAATTCCCTTAAATACCTACAAAATATCCAATGTAAACTGATCAAGATTGAAATATTAAAAAGTCAACTAAGGAAAAAATTTGTTTAATACCAAAGATTTCGTGGAAAAATAGTGCTGAAGGAAAGTACCAATACCACCTATTGAAAAACGCCTTTATGAAAAAAAGCGTACCATAATTTACGATATAAAAATTGTAGACAACAAGTCAAAGTCATTATGACAAATAATCTGGTAATAAATTAAACTAAAAGCGTAACTAACGTGCAACATCGAATAGGCCCATCTCAGGCGATAAAAGTATTTGTTTGTTCATATCTATCCCTAAAACAAGCTATTCAATTTGTATACTTTTTTTCCTTTTTCGAAAACAAAAGCAACAATAGAAAACAATAGTCAATCGAAATTTATATGGTCAGCAATTATGTGAAATTATTTGCAAAGTGTGCTACTTTAACTTGCAACACTCTGCTACAACGGATTTCCTTGCATGCACGAATACTCACACACAAACACACACACACACACACACACAGTACCGTGAAAAAATTATTTAAAAATGATTATCCTAAAATTATTCATTTATCTGATACCTTCACAACTCATCGTTTCTGTTATATCCTACAAAATCCTTTAAATGAAGATGTCAACGTTTGTTTGTTGTCTTCTGTGTATGAGAAAATCGAAAACAAAACAAACCTTTAATTCTAAACTGCAGAAATAGTAGATATAAAAACTATTTTGTTCATCAGTTCGTTACGCTTATCCCTGATTTCCACGGGGTCAGCAGGATTTCAATGTATGTTTAGTGTAGAGGCCATAAAAGTCACAGGGTGGCAACATTTGCTTCCAAATAACTCAACACGATAGATGAATGACGATAAAGTTGTTGTAATATTAATGCTGCAGCTGATGATGATACGCAGTGTAAAAACTCCTCCAGTTCCACCGTTGGGGTGCCTAATGCGTTTTGAAACTCTCTTTTTAACATTCTCTTCTGCAGTTTATTATTTGTGATCATTGCACATTTTCTAGCATCCTGTTCGTTTGCTTCTTCACTTAATAATCGTGTTTGTGAATAATTGTGGCTTAGTGTTGCACGTTTTGAAACAGACACAGCACAAGAAACAATGAATATTGTAAAATGTCATTACCATTTAACTTGATAATTTTTAACTAATCGTATATTTTCTGTAGAGGGAACTTTCCTATAAAGATTTCTAGCAGGTATTTTAACGTTTTATTTTTAAACACTGTTGTTTTTAAAGAAAACGAGAATATTTCGTTCTAGACGTTTTAAATACGAGTACGTTAAAAGCTTGATAGTCCAGATAATTAATTGCAGGCCCTAATCCGGATTATCAAATTATCCGGATTACCGAATAAACTTCTAAACACATACAGTGAAAGCTTGATAATCCGGACCTCCCTAGTCCGGATTATTCGGCAATCCGGACATAATTTTTCATTACATTGTGTGCTCTATAATCCGGATTGATCGCATCTCTATAATCCGAATTGCACACAAACTATTATGTAATGTTTAGTTCCATTAATTGTTGCTCCAAAAACATAGATTTTACTCTTTTTTTTGCTGCATAAACAAACTATTTTGCTGCACAATCCCATGTTTTTTTCTCTAAAATATAGAAAAGTACGCTGTAAATTTTTTTTGTGTTTTATTATTTCTTTTGTTGTCTTTTTTTTAAATAGAAATTATGTATATTTTATTCGGTTTGGGGGATATCCAATTTTCCTCCCCTTGTATCCGCACCTATATTGAAGTGTTAAGAGTTTTATGATTAAAAGAGATTTGGAACTACGAAGAGAATACAAGAAGTTCCTTTTTTTAATCGCATAAATATGAGCAGTGTAGACATCGTACCTACTATGTCGAACTACCAACAGTGACAATAAGTACTTGTCAGCACTTGTCAGAGCATTTTTAAAAGCTCCAGTTTTTTTTGCTGATTTTCATTATAAATGTACATTTTGTGCTCCTTTTTATGTTGACCAATGCAACTAATAGAAATATGAGAATGTAGGATTCATATTATAGTTTTCTTCTCATTCAATGGATCCTGAAATAAAATTATTATCTGTATTGAGCGTTACATTTGCTTTCGCGGTTGTTCTGGGAATGATTTTTGCAAAAAATACACCAAAAAAATTAATATAGGCTTAAAAGCCCTTAAAACAAAGACTATAATAATCGCAAGACGAAAGTTATAACCACTTTTGTAATTTTGACTTAGGTTCACATGGAAAAATAAAAGTTTGTATCTTTTAAAATAATTCTTTACAAACATTTATACATGAGAAAAAAGCACGCTAACTTTTCTTTCAAATAAGACTAATTTTCATAATATCGACCAACAATGTTAAAAGTTATGTAAATTGTAATTAATATTATACATTGTTCGAAAATATAACAATTCACTGTGCAGTAGAAGGAAATTTTTTTCAAATCGAATTAGAAATTTCTAAATGAATAATGTCCTCTATATCGCTTCTTCCTAGCTGTAAATTTTTTTAAAAGTCCTCAAATTTATAGATAAGCTATGTTTAAGACTTTAGTTAACGTAACGCTCAATACATTTTCCTACGAATTCAATATTATTTTCAGAAGATACACTATATTTTGAATTTAAAGCAATTGAGATGATAAATCGTTGATGAGTTTTAACATAAACTCCTTCTTTATATCCTCACAATAAAAAGATTTCTATTAAATTCACAAAGTATGAATAACACTCAATACAGTTTTTTTTTGATACAAACCTTGATTGATTGATGAAATTTTTTGCAATATAATACTATTTCACAAAACTTTTAAATATTTAGAAGTACAAACTTACGCTGTTATTTTAGTGTATGTTGTTAATGTAATTTCAATAATTAAAAGGAGTAATGACGGGTACTAAAAACTCGTAACGCGCAATACACAAAACGGAGGACACAAACCATTTTTTTTAAATTATAATTTCTATTATTTCTCAAAAATTTGTTGCGTGAAATAAGAAAAGCAAATGTAAATATGTATTCTAAAACGGTTATAAACTTAATTTCGTTTTTGGAAAAATTCATACTTTCTTGATGTAGAAAATCAACAGCATGCATGCGGACACGTCATTTTGTAAAAAGAGTATTTTCGTTCTTCGTTTTTAACAGATAATGGACAGTATTACACACAAAAAAACTTATGTATATTTATTTATAATATATTAAATCATGCTAAAGCAGTTTTCATTTTAAAATTTTATTATACTTTCAACGGACGCGAAAAAAGCATTTGAAATTATAATCACCCATCTATCGATTTTCTTGATATGTATGATATATAGCTTTAAGAAATTTATTATTTGGGATATTGTCATAATATTATTTTAAATGAAATTTATTTGCTAGTGTTTATGCATTTCATTGGTGCTTTACTAAATAGTAAGTAGACTTTAAAACACAATTTTGAACAGACTTCAAACACAATTTTGAACAGTTCAAAACCCTTTATATTATGTACAGACTTTCAAGATCCATTGGAGAATTGGCAAATATGTAAATGATTTTCAAAAATAAGCATAGCATTGAATGTCATACAAAACCCAGCAAATAATTTGTATTCGATATGAATGTATATTATTTTTTTACACCTTTATACAATTAGAAATCCATTGGATAACAATAAAAGTATTTATAAGGTTTTATTTCGATTTTATTTTTATTAAATACTTTGCCAAATATACGTGTTTGTGTGATGGTGTTTGTGCTTATCTGCTGATGTGACGTAGATGAGCAGAAACAGAATGTTTTCAAAAGCTGAATGCTTAATCTATATTCTATCATTATTCTTTGTAACTGTTCAAAATTGTGTTTGAAGTCTACTGACGACTTGGTAAAGCACCAACTAAATGCATATAGACAATGCTTAAACACCAGCAAATAAATTTCATATATGATATATAACTTATTTTGTTTGTAAGTCATATATCTTCAAAAGCTAAAAATTAAGCTTTTTGCAGTTTTAAATGTTTAATAAGTTAAAAAAAATTTGTTTTGTTAATTTTGCATGAAAAAGGTTTTTTTTCAATATTTAGTTGTGGATAACTCCGAAAGATTAAGAATATATCTTACGTAAAATTTCACAATAGGCCTCTTCAGACGCCCAATAGTCCACACTGCTAAAGGCTTATTTGAAGTTCAGAAGAAATATTTTTTTTAATTTCCTTTTCCTCAAACATTGTTAATTTTCATGTTTTCCACAAAAAATTTTCATTACCAAATTATTGGCATACTACATACATACGAGTATTTATAAATTTACGACTACTATTTTAGAAAATTAACACATCTGCCTTTAAAATTATTTAAAACATTTTGTTATCAATTTTCAACAGTCCAAATGCAATGTCATGTATCCATTAGATATGCTACGTGTAACAGTGTATTGGCTATCCCAGGTTTTATCTAACACCTTTTGAACAAAAAAAAAAAACAGAATTTTAACCGTTTAATGTAGTTTTTCTCATTACGACCATCTGTCAAAAAGTGGTCGGTCGAGTGAGTGTGCTTCTTGTATCACGTTGACACTTTATTTTTTGTCACTTAATCAATGAATGAATAGTTTTCTAATAAATATTAGTTTTTTTTTCCTTTAAAAATTCTAAGAAAAATAAACAAACTTCTTAATGGGGACTATAAAATTAGATGAAAAAGAAAACACACATATAATGTGCCAATATTTGAGGAGATTTTTATTAAGAGTGTGAAAAGGTTTTTACTTGTCCAACAATTGTTTAGTGCACAATGGTCTGTTATTTAATAATGAAACAATTGTGGCGTAAATTAATAAAGCATGAAAATTACCATTAATATATCATACCTTTGGTTTATTCTTGGAAATAATATTCATTTGCTTGAGCAGAACAAATTTAAGATTCTTTAGATTTCAAAAAGGAGAAAGTTTGTTTAAAATATCAAAGATTTCAAGGATATAAATCAATTTCTCAGTGAATATGCTCTGCCATATAACAAAATTTTCCATACATTTATAAATATATTTATGAAAAAAAAAACGCAGAATTTCTTAATACCATAAAATAGCATTAAATTTAAGATATTATTATCTGATGAAGCAATAGCTTCACTTTAAATTAATTTGTTTAATTTATAAAAAAAACAATACAAAAGAAAAAGTATTTGGCGCCATTTATGGTTCATATTTTCATATAAAGACGTTTTTCTAAATGTTACAAAAAATTTACTAAAAACTTAAACTCCACAAATTAAATTCCCATTTAATTTTTGTTACTTAATAAAATACAAAAATTTATTAATACATGTAAATATTTAGTTCTAATAAATACCCGGAATAAAAGCCAAAAACAATTAACCAACCACCCAAAATACATATTTGTACACAGAAACTCTCAGGCACCAGCACTAATACAGAAAAAACCCCGACTTAAGGCATTAATTGTGGGAATTTCTTTAGTCTGGCACATTAATTAATTAATATATTTTATTGCTATTTTTCTTCTTATACTACTTTTTCGTGCAACGGGCACACGGCGGTAAACACAGTTCGTATAAGGTGCATGAATAAAATATTCAAGTGCTGTAAACATTCTTACAACGTTTTGCTAATCATGTCTATTATAAACAACATACTTACGCACAGCCATAAGTATACTAACCCAGTTGGTCAGATCGTCTTACACGATATTGTCGTCGATGATTCGTGTATGATATGTCCTCTGTGGATTGGTTTTCTAATGGACAATTTAACGCATATGATCGTTGACGACACACTGAGCGACAAATTCATGGATGTTGTCCTCTAGTAAACACTTTTAACGACAAGATTAGCCATAATGTCTTACATTTGGCTTTAGTAGAATTTTTGAGGACAAGAAGAGCTGCAAATGCTTACATTTTGTCCACAATCCAATATTTTAAAGGAAAAAATAAGCGACAATATCTTACGTTTTATCGTCAGTGAAATTCTTGAGGACAAGATGAGAGGCAATATCTTACATTTTGTTCTCAATCCAACTTTGCTGAGGACATGATGAACGACAATGTCTTACATTTTGTCTTCAATTATACTCTGTTCAGTTCAGTTATACTCTGTCATATACGTTAACTAAAATAAAAAATAAAAAAAAGGAAAAGATGATCGACAATGAGGACAAGATGAGCGACCATGTCTTAAGATTTGTCTTCAATTAACTTAATTGAGGACAAGATGAGCGACAACATCTAACGTTTTCGATTCAACCACACTTTGTTGTTAAGGACAATATGATCAATAAAGTCATACGATTTATCTGCAATTAACTTTATTGAGAACAATATGAACGCCAGTGTCTTCAAATAACTTTTTTGTTGACAAGATTATCGATAATGTCTTAATTTTGCTTCAATCACACTCTGTTGAGGACAATATGAACGACAATATTTTACATATTGTCTTCAATAAATTTGTTGAGGTCAAAATGAGCGACTATGTCTTACATTTTGTGCTCAATCCAACATTGTTGAGTACCACATGTGCGACAGTGTCTTATGTTTTTTCTTCAGTAAAATAGTTGAGCAGAATCGTCGGCGAAGTAAAAAGAAATAATAAAATGGCTACGCAGCCTAAACAAATTAATGCCTCTACTTGACACCAGAGTGGCTCTTCAAAAATTTAACAAAAAAAACGCGCAACAGCAGAGTTGTAAATGAATTAAGCTTTCTATCTCTCTCTTCACCACCTGTTCTCTCTACGCGACAGTGTCTAACGCTTTGTCTTCAGTAGATTTGTTGATTGCAAAACGATCGACTATGTGTAACATTTTGTCCTCAATCCAACTTTGTTGAGGACAACATGAGCGACAGTGTCTTACATTTGTGTTCAGTAAAATTTTTGAAGACAAGTTGAGCGACATTGTCTTACATTTTGACCACAATCCATCTCTGTTGAGTACAATATGAGTGACAGTGTGTTACGTTTTGTCTTCAATAAAATTATTGAAGACAAGATGTGTGACCATGTGCTACAATCTTTGTTCAGTTAACTTTATTGAGGACAAGATGAGTGACAATGTCTTTAATTTTATCTTCAATCTCACTCTGTTAAGTACAAGCTGGCCGACAATGCCTTCAATTAATTTTATTGAGGACAATATTAGCGACAGTGTTTTAAGTTCTGGCTTCTATTGAGGACAAGATGAACGACAATGTTCTATATTTTGTCTTCATTCGAATTTTGTTAAGGCATAGATGAGTGACAATGTTTTACGTTCACTCTTAAACAAAGAAAAATTAAAGAACAAGGTTGATCTTTTGTAGTCGATATTTATAGTACTGCAGCCGAGTGGTAAGCACGATAAAATAAAAACGTGCAGTGAATTAAACAGCGCCATTTCGAACGCCAGCTAAGTTAGTCCCTAACATAAATAATATAAATGAAACGGAAACTAACAGTTAAAAAAATTAAATTTTAGTATTAAAAATTTTAAATAAAATCTGTTGTATTATTTAATAAAAAATTTTAAAAAATTTGATAAAATAGATGACATTTTCGCTCACGGAATCATTAACGACAATATAGATGACATTATCTGCTATGTCATCGCTGACGAAAAATAGGCGATAACCATACTGGTATTGTGTGAAGAACAAACTGAGCGATATTATCTCCCATTAAGTCGTGCAAGATTTTCGCAATATTTGTTCGAAAATGTGTAGTCGAGGACTTAACTTAAGGACGTGGCCAACTGGGTATGTACACAGATGTCACAAGCTCACTTTTTAAGTATAAAAATACCCAAAAAAAATCCAAAAATTTTATAAAAACAAACATCAAGTTTCCATTCATACACATTTTTTTCCTTAAAATTTTTCATTTTCCCCTTAAGAGGCAGGCGACCGCTTGTTGTATTTCTTTTTTCAAACAAGTGGTAAAAATATCTGAAAATACACTCTTGCACTTCGTATTTGGTATTTTGATTACAAGTTGTATTATTTTTTCGTCAATAATCTTTTTCATATTTTAAGATGTTTATGATTTCTCCTTTATTTGTTTTTAAACGTTTTAAGAGATTTTTTGTTTCTCATTAATTATTAATATTTTATTTTTTAAATTTTATTTTATGTAAACAGGTTGTTTGTTTAGACAATTTATTAATCCGAAAGTGTTGAATAAATAAAAGTGCCATGCATACACCACCAGAGACAACATAAAATGACATACAACTGTGCACATGTCAGTTGCTGCTTTGTATGCATGTCGTAATTGCTGTTTTAATGAATGAATTCTTATACTGAAATAATCTTTGAATTTCAACATTAATCCAATGAAAAACTTTAAAATTCAACCATTACCACTCTTCATTGTATTAATGAAACAAGCTTCGTTTAAATTATTTTAATGAAAATTACACCAAATACATATATGAATAATTTCATTGATTCAATGTAATAATTTCGCCAAGCTAATGAATATATTTTATTATATTGAGACAAATATTTCATAATTTTAATGAAACTATTTCATTATTAATGAAAGTGTTTATTTATCAATGAAATTATTTCACCGTTTTAATGAATTGATAACATTTTTAATGAAATCATATCATTATTTAAAATGAAGCTATTGCATTATTAATATAATTATTTCGCTGTTTTACTATTTATGAAATTGTTTCATTATTAATGAAATTATTTTATTGTTTTAATGAAATTATTTCATTATTAATGAAATTATTTTAAAGAAATTAATTCACTATTAATGAATTTATTATATTGTTAATGAAGTTAATTCATTGTTTTAATGAAACTAAAGCCTCGTTCACATTACGACAGTAACTGCCGTGATAGTACTGCCATGGCAGCTGATTTCTATGATAAATTGTGTCAGTTAATATTACTGTCACACTATCAAGTTCAATTTGATATTGGGACTTTGCTGTCGTGACAACAGCTGTCGGGATTACTGTCATAGTGTGAATGGGGCTTAACACATTATAAAGTAGGCTGGCTCACTGACTTAAACTGTGTTCATGATTATTTTAATATATTGACAATTCCATGATACAAATACGTACAATAGACACTAAGCATATCAGAAAAATTTTTTATGTTGATCACGCTTCACAATATTAACTCTTGGTTGCATAATTTGCTTCAAAGGCAATGTTTTAAATTTTATAGGCAACAAAACTCTTAAAACAATGTGGTTCTTGAGTGTATAATAATAAGAAATAGTACAACATTACCAATCACACAAAAATATGTTTCTCTTTCGCTTTTGATAAAAGAAAATATATACGTGATTTATTTCATCGGTCTTTCATAAATACAATAAAATTTTTCATCAATATTATGAAATACTCCAATTGAAGTTATGACATTCAAAGACCTTAAATTTTCCAATATACATAATTTCAGTTTCAATAGGAGTATACATTTCAAGATTTTTAACTATCCATTAAAACATTTTGTGAAAACTTAAACGGTTTTTCATAATATGACAAAATGTTGTCGTAAATCCAATGAAATTTGCTAACGAAACTATGAAAGCTAATGAAGATTTTTTTCACAATTAGGGAATCTTTTGAACACTTTGTTAAAATTGTTCTATCATCCCTTACCCCATGGCGAATTCATATTATAGAAAGTGTCATAAGACATCTAAGGTACTTTTTAACTTTTTAGAAGGTCCTATAGCCGCAAAAAATTGTGTGTTTTCAAGTTACATGGTATAACAATTTGTATTTTTTTTTTGTTTTGTAAATGATAACTTTTTAACGATTGATTCTGATAGAGGACACCAACAAACTATTACCGGCATCGGTGTGTTAAAAGTTTACATCTGGGACTCATTTTAGGGGGACCTAAATTCCCGCCCTCCTTTTGCACATTGCTATACTGAATCGGCATAATAAATCTTTAATTCTTCAATTTTAGATATTAGAAGTGCTCAACACTTTTATGTAAAACACCGCTCGAAACCTTTTTGTGAAACATTTTAACCTTCTAGCGTTTCGCTCTACAGCTCTTTTTGTTCCTTTCTTAAAAAAAGCTGCAAAAACCTCCCCTTTTATGGCGATGTAGCAGGATGAAATATTCTACAAAAATATTTGCCATAAAGTTGCACTATAAATCTTCAAAAACACCAAAGCTCTCCGCAACTCGACTTGAACGGCAGAAATCGCAGAAATGGCACAAATGTGTTTAAGGGTTAATTTTGCACTTATTCAAATTATTAAAAAAATATCTCATAAAACCCAATTTTTTGATGCTGTAGATATAATATTTATATATTTTTAAAAAGTTTAGAACAAAAAAGCAATTCTTTTAAAAGTCTGCATTTCAGCATAATTTATGCGTTGCGAGTAAATAAATGCGCAGTCAAGTACATGCTTGCTCACTCTTCATATTTATGTTATTTTTTCGATTATAAAAAGGGATTTTATTCAATATTATTTTAACTTAAACAAAACACTGTGTTTTCACATTCAAATAATTACGAGGTGTTTTCCCACCCAACAACGAGCGAACGAACGCACTTTTGTGTTTTTCTTTTTATGGAAAAGTTAAAAGGTTTGTTGTTTTTGAATCTTTTTTTTTGTTTGTTTTTGCATTTTTGTCTTTTTTTTGTAATAAGACTGGAAAAAGTCAAGTCTTTATACTGGAAATATACAAGAATATTTGAAAAATTTTATGTAATTGTAGAAAAATTTTCTATGGACAAAAATATTTTAATTTTGGTTACACTAAATGAAATGTTGTGTGTGGTTGCAACTTAAAATGAAATGAGTTTAAATTACAATATGCAACAAAATTAAACTTATTTCATGACCTTTGATCACCACTATATATTTTAATGTGTTATTGCCCGACCCCTAACTATAAAAGCAGTCGAAATTTAAAATTCTATTTATACTTAATTTTGTACATTTTTTTAAGCCGTGCAAACATAATTTTTTATATACTCAATGGTTTCGGAATTATTCAGACCGCAATGATAAAAAATTTACTTTTTTATGCAAAATTGGAAAAGTTTTATTATATTAGAAATTTATAAAAAAAACAAAAATAGCTAAATTTATCGTTTTCATGGACTGATCATCAATAAAATAAGCCTTATTTTATGAAAATCTATGGATAAATATTGTTTTTATTCATAATAAAATGAATTCACCCAAATTGATTATTAGAATAAGGTTCTTAACGTTTTAATTCAGAAAGAATTGAGCATGATGAACATTCCAAGAACAAGGGAAAAATTTAACATCAACTTAATTTTTCAACGTACACAGCAGAACAGAGTAGCGCCACTTTCGGAAGCCGCTACACTTTCATCGTTACTCTGTGGAATCTGATTTCAATTCTAATATATACAGCTTTTTCGTGAAAATTGAATACGAGAATTAAATCACTTTTTAACTTTTTTCTTTGTTCTTGGAATATTAATCATGCCTAATTCTTTCTGAATTAAAACGTTACTAACCTTAGCTTAATAATCAATTTGGATTCACAAGTAAATAGGTTTGAAAAAATCATATTAATGAATTCACCTAATTTTTGACAAAAATTGCGAATATTTACACTGTAAAACAAAATCAATTTTTTATTGTTTTAATAACAAGGTACTAGCGACTGATTCCGGTACATTCCATAAAAAATAAAAATAAATAAAAGTACGTATGTATATAGGCGTTTTGAAAGTTTACATCCGGGATTCAGTTTAGGGGGAGTTAAATCCCCCCACTCCCTTTGCACGTGGTTATACAGACTCGACATAGAATATCTTGTAGGGCTTGCGTTTAATATATAAGATTTGTTTAAAACTTATGTAAAACACCGCGAGGAACATTTTTGTTCTAAAATTCAGCCCGCTATAACGTCGTTGAAGGGGAGTTTTTGCACGTTATTTATTTAGGGGCCCTAAGGACCCATACTACGAAGAGCTACAGGGTTAAAATGTTCTACGAAACTGCTAGCCATGGTGTTCTATATATTTATTTTATGTTAAGATATCTTATGCCTAGTCAGTACAACTATGTGCAAAGGGGGGAATTAGATTCCCCGTAAAATGAGTCCCAGATGTAAACTTTCAAAACATGATTAAGAAATTCCTTTTTAGTGGGATTATAAGCCAAAAAGGAGGGGAAGACTTACAATTTATTAAAAATAACTCGTGACTTCCCGAAATTATTGTGAACTATTTAAATTACTGACATTCGTTAATTTATTCTGAAGTATTTTGTTTGTATTAACTTTTGCTATTTCATTCTAAAAATTTCTCATAACTGGAGTTTTATTTAAGAAGATAATATTATTGAAATAATACAAGTAACAAATCATGCGAATTTAATCCGCCTGGATTAGAAATGTATAACTTTATCTGTTCTTTAAAATTTTTAGGCAACAGAGTGCAAGGAAAATATTCATTTTCAAATTAAATAGGTACAAAAAATTTGCAATATTTTATAATGAAACCTTCAATAAATAAATACACTCTATCTTGTATCCTTTGATTTCGTTAAATAAAATGTTTATTAAAGTTATTATTTATCAAACTTTTTTGTCAAAGATGATCAGTTTAATAAGCTGCCGGACTTTAATCATGATTGGAATAAAAAATTTAACATTTTCTGTTTAATATTTATCAGTAAAAAAAATATGAAAAAATTTGAAGCAAAAGAATAAAAAATGTGTGGGACACAACATTGAAACATCCTTTCCCATCTTGTAGTTTTTGTTGTTGTCGTTGTTGATGTTAAAGTTTTTTGTCCCCAAAGAATGTACGACCCCTCACACACATCAATCTCAGCTTTAAATGTTGTCTCAACAGCATTTCCTTCTAACCCTTCACCATATTATATAAAATGATAAGTTTTAAAAATGTTCATCTTGTTTGTAACTTGATTTAATTATACCTTTAAGAAATTTATTATATGACATATTGTCATAATTTGATTTTAAATGAGATTTATATGCTGGAGTTTAAGCATTATCTTCTATATGCATTTCATTGGTGCTGTGCCAAATCGTCATTGGACTTCAATCACAATTTTGAACATTTACAAACCCTTTATCTTATGTACAAACTTTCAAAAACCATTTGAGAATTCACAAATATGTAAATGACTTTAAAAAATAAGCATAGCAGGCTCTGAAAATTATACAGAACGCAGCAAATAATTATATTCGATATGAATCTATTTTATTTTTCGAATATATATTATTTGCTGGGTTTTGTATAATTTTCAGAGCCTACTATCCTTATTTTTGAAAATCATTTACATATTTGTGAACTCTCAAATGGTTTTTAAAAGTTTGGACATAAGAAAAACGGGTTGTAACTGTTCAAAATTGTGTTTAAAGTCTACTGACGATTTGGCACAGGACCAATGAAATGCATATAGACAATGCTTAAACTCCAGCAAATAAATTTCATTTAATTATTTAATTTTTCCCTCGACTTTGCTATTATTCTACGATTTCGATTTAATTTGGTGTTATTCTTCGAAACTTAACTTATTCTACTTCCGACAGAACTAATTTTTTATTTATTTATTTATTTTTTATAACATTGAAATGAAAACTCCACGAAAACAAAATTGGGCCAAACTCTATAATTTCAGTAGAAAAAAATAATAATAATAATGAAAGGCATGATTTTATCAAAAGTAGATTATTACACTTCAAAATGATATTCCAAAAAAAAATATTTAATTAAATTGTGCAAAAACACAAAAAGTGGAATAATTCTAAAAATCTATAGATTTTCGAGAGCTTTGAACTTGAAAGCTTTTCACATTTTTACAATCAAAGCTCTTAGTTCACAAATTTTTTAACTAAAAATCTATAGAAGGGTAAATAAAATTCTGCGTAATTGATTTAAATGCTGTACTTTCCTCCTACTCTTCGCCGTCATCGCCTGATTCTAACAGAAAATATTTGCAATAAATTTATTTGCAGTCTGACTTTTTTATTTTACCGTGAATTCGTGCTTAATTGTGGTTGTGCAAATTTAACGCATTTTTCTTGCTGTTTTACAAAACATTCATTTTATAACCAACAACGAATGTCAACTGTTATTCAAAAGTTAGTTAAAGTAAACTTTTAAAGATATAAAATGAGATGAGACCAGATGAGTCCATGATGATGATGATCAGTAAGAAAACACATACAGATTCTTAAATGCCAAATGAATGAAAGTCATCGAACAGATCGAGCGAGCGGCAATACAATAAATTGTTATGTTGGCTGGCGTATCGTAGCGTAGAGATATTCGTCATCCGCTTGTCTCCAACTCATCATAGTTTTTATAGGTCTTCACAGTTTTCGACAGTTTTTAAGAAGTTTTTTTTTTTGTCGAAAGCGTTGATGGATTTTTAGTTTTTTGCTGAGATTTTTTTTTGTGTGTCTTTTGTGTCCGTTTGTACTTAAAGGCCATTCATTCTATTTTAATTTAATGTTTTAAATAGCTTTAAGCCACATTATTTTTTGTATGATCACTGTTGGCCACATTATGATCATTGTTGTTATTGTGGTTAAATCTTCCAAAAAAATAAAAATAAAAACAAAAAAGTCATTCTGTGACAGTAAGAATTCACATTTTTTTAGCAGTTGTTTGGTAAAGAAATTTTAGTTTTTTCGTATGGAATTCCGTAGTCCAAAATAAGAAAAAAGAAATCTCAGTTTTTGTGTGTCTACCTTTTTTTCTCAGTTCTGTGAAACTCTCCGGAGACACAATCACTAGATTGAAGGGGCAAAAAAATTGACAGAATTTTTGCTCATATTTTAAATCAAGGATTTGTTTTTGTGTTGGCCTGTAAGCGAAGAAGTCCTCGCAAAAAACTTGCACCTTCGTTTGTTCAACATTCAGAAAATCTGCCAATAATCATAAAAGATTTATTTATGGTTTTTTTTTTCTTTGTTTTTAAATGCATCACAAACTGTAAATTTTGCATTGCAGATTGAAACTGTCAAAAGTTTGGGATTTATATTTCTTTACAAAACTGAATAAAATAAATTTGTTTTATTGGCTCTGATTTTAAATGTTTTTCTGGTCTTTTTATGTAAAAATTTACCTCAAATTATTTCAAAAGCTTATATCTATAGCCAAAGTTTCTTTATTTTTAGGTAACTAGGAAAACAGTTAATATAAGATTACCCTCCATTACTTCATAAACTCTTTGACTTTCGATTTTAGTCCAATGAAAAACTTTATTAAACTTAACGAACGCAGAGTGGTGTAAATTGAAAAAAGTGGTAATAAGTATGAAACTTCTAAACTACTAAATGGCTTTGTATAAAAATTCAAATAATTGCCGAAGAGGAGCCAGGTTTTGAGAATTGTGTCTCTGGAAGTCTGTAGCTGTACCAGGGGCAGAGCTTCAAGGGATTAAAGTTGACTGCATCGGGTGTGCCAAACAATGTGCGGCTTGTAACTTTTGTAAATATTAATGGATTTGTAAATTTTTAAGCGCATTTTGCTAGACAAAATAAAGAAAAAATGTATTAACAATCAATTTTGTATCTTTTATAGTTTAAGAGATATTTCACTTCGGAATTAAAATTTAAAATTTTTTGACTCGACTTTTTTTTGGTTTTTTAATTGTGATTTTCAGCCCTACAGGCTTAAAAACGATTCTGAAAGCATGGCTCCGCATCTGCAACCATTCCAATTTTTATGCAAATCTAATTAGTAGCTTAGAAGTTCCATACTTATTTCCACTTTTTTTAAATTTATACCACTGTGCAATGTATTGCTGCGTTGAATTAATGAAATGAGCTTCGTTAAAATTATTTTATTAAAAATTTCACTGAACAAATGAAAATATTCCCTTGGTACAATGTAATAATTTCTGTAAACTAATGAAAGTATTTCATTATTTTAATGAAAGTTTTAATAATTTTAATGAAATTATTTCATTATTTTAATGAAATTAGTTCATCATTTTAACGAAAATTATTTCATTATATTCAGAAAACTATGGCATTATTTTGATGGAACAATTTCATTGTTTTAATGAAATTATTACATTATTAAGTCAAACCATTTTTTTTGACTATTTTTATCTACTGGCAATTCTATATCAAAACAATTTGTAATATTGATTATTCTCACAGTATCGAACTCACACTCCTGATATTTATCATTTGCTTCATATCAGCGTCTTAAATACTTTAGCTAATATCACTATAAAAAAATGTGTTCTATTAGTGTAAAACAATAAGAAGCATCCAAAAAATATTTTTGGTGTTCGTTTTTCGTTGGCGACTGTTGAAATAGACAAGGGGTTGTTTTCTTATGAAATATATATCTGTGGACTTTTGACAAGAGCACTTAACTTATTGAACAGACCTCGTATGGGGTTTATTTCATCAGTCTTTCATAAATGCAATGAATTTGTTCCTCAAAATTATGAAATACGTTTAATTAAAATTATGACATTCGAAAACTTTAAACTTTTCGATTGAATCAGTAACTTCGAAAAGGGCACATATCTGAAACTAATTATTTTCTAATGAAGTAGAATATTTAAAAAACTTATATTATATTTCGCGGCCAATTATGGATCGAAACTACGAAAGCTAATAAAGTAATTCCTATGAAATTCTTTTACGATATTTGTGAAATTTTACACAGATTGTAAAATATTCCATTAGAATTGTGAAATAAATCTGGAAAAATTGATTCATTGGATTTACGATATTCTTTCAGCTTATGATGTATTTTAACCAATTTATGGTCGTGGAAATGTACAATGAAATGTGATTAATTTCATCGGTCTTTCATAAATACAATGAACTTTTTCATCAAAACTAAAATATATTTCATTTACAAATTAAAATTTATAAATTTTTTGGAGTTTCTTACTGAAAATGAACTTTTGTTTTTTGTTCAGTGATTTTAGTGCACAAGTTAGATTGATCTCCATCCTTATAAGTAGAGTAAATTTTAAGTAAAAATTTCATATTTATAACAATAAATTTTAAACAATAAAATTAGATTCGATTGGTTATTTCCATTCGACCATACATTAATTTCATTTTTTGTTTATACATATATAATGACTGCTGACTGGTCATAAAGCAGGAGGGCAGGCAGGCTTTCAAGATGGCGTTCTATCTAAAACATGACTTAACAGAAACAACAACGAAAAAAATACATATTAAACATACAATATACATATTTATTGTTTTCCAAGAATGAATGGAAATAAGCCTTAATCATCATCACCATCATCATCAACAACTGTTAAGAGTTATTGCTGCAGGCTGGCTGAAGAACAGATAGACATAATAAACCGACATGGAGTTAAATGGCTCGATCAGCTAACATGGTGGCTAAGTTATTAAAAAAATAAAAAACAAGAAAAAAGTAACACATTTGGTAGAAGAAAAAAGGCACAATTTAGCCACCACCAACAAACACTATGAACCAGTATTTAAGCCAAGACACCACTCACTACTTATTACCAATACCAAGTCATAATGGACATTAACCAAAAACACTAACTGACACACTCACTCACTTTTGGGAAAATAATAAAAGAGATATTAATAACCAAAAAATAATAAACACATAATGCTTCAAGCGTTTTTATAACCATTAACAATAACAACAACACGGCAAATTACCAAAAACAAAAAAAAATGGAAGGAAAAAATCCAAAAAATACAACAGGCCAGAAAGAGTGTTACATAGGAGGTCCATTTTTTCGGCTAAAGCGTCAAGGTTCACGCACTCAAACTAAAAAAATATTTTCAGTTTTAGTTTTTTTTTGCTTTCTTTAATTCACATTAAAACAGGAAAGTAATGAGAAGCAGAAAAACAGTTTTTTCCAGTAAATAACTGCAGCAAACCTTATTTCATTATTTAGTTACGCTTAGATGACAAAGTAGAATTAAACTATGAGCATGTACCAGAAAGTGAGCAAAGTAAGTCTTTCACTTCATCAAGTCATATTTAGTAAAAAAAAAGCGTTCGTTCACACGTCGTGTAATTGTAAAAGGTGGTCCAAAACAATCGCCAAATGTTGTTTTGATATAACATTGAAATGAAACGACTCTATTCAATAACACTGTATAACAAAATAATTATTTTGCCAACTAACAAGATTATAACGGCTGATTCTGATAAAGAGCAGAAAAAAATATATATGTACATCAGGGATGATAAAGTTGGTACAATTGTACTTTTTTTGGTACTATTGAGACCAAAAAAGTACGATGGTACCCCCGTGACTTATTTGGTACTATTTGCAAATTTACCCAATTTGTTGGGTGGTATCCATTGATTATTCAATAATAATTTATCTCTACTTTGGCCATTAACTTAATTCTCTCTTGAGTCTACTTAGCCGGTTATTTCGTGAGTGGACTTGTGTACTTATTTAAGGAGAATACATAACAGGCGGTCTTAAGTAGCTTAATGTCAAACTCCATATTCTATAAACAATCATTGGTTTTCTTGCATAAAGGCGTATGTCTTAAAACTGATTTTTTCAGTAGAACAAATCAAAACATTTCTGAAATTGTGTCCAGCTTATGAATATCGTTGATTTGCCAAAATACCTTTGTTTAAAAATTTCAGACAAAAATAACGTAACAACGAGATCCTAGCAAGGATGCATAAAACCGCATATGTCGACATAAATAACGTTTTCTAATTTAAATAGAACAAAATATTTTAAAATATTTCAAAATATGTTTAGATAATAACATCGTATCTCTGCTTGTGTGTTTAAATAATCCATGACACAGCAATACTTAAGTCGTTATTGCTGAAAATTTATGTAGTCAATATAGAAGTCAAGTTGTTGTGCATAAAAAATACCCAGATTGGTCCATGATATTGCGAAAATTTTTACTTTCATTTAAAGAGCGCTTGAAAAAGAGATATTTCGCATTAATAACTCAAAATCTACCTAAGTCGACTTACGCATTTATTCAAGAAAATCACTGAAATGTCGGATTTAAAATTTTAATAAAAAAATATCTTCTGCTATAGCTTGTTTATCTATTGTGAACGAATTTTAAATTTTTTAACAAACTTCAAGTTTATAAGAATAAAGAAATTAGTAAGTGGGTTCCTTGTTATATGGCAGAAGTGAAGTTTCATTGAGAGAAATGTAAATTAAAATTGTTTGATTTTTGGCACGATTATTTGACAAAAATTTATCAAAAATATTTGTAGAAACCAGAGCCATGTTTGATCTTTGATACAGTGAGCACATAAATTCAATCAAAATTGTGGAGCTTACTTGGTTACAATAATTCAAACAGATATTAGTACTATTTGAGCCGAAAAAGTACTATTTTAGAAGCTCATTGGTACGAAATGAATTTTTTCATTTATCATCCCTGATGTACATGTATCGCCGTTTTCAATATTAACACCTGCTATTCAACTTGGGGGGAGTAAAATTCGCCCTCCACCATGCCTTTTGCACGTAGAGACTCGGCATATGAAATCTTGTAAGCCTTACGTTTAAGGTGGAAGGTGTGTTTACCACTTTTATCTAAAACACCATAATAAAAATGATTTGGAACATTTTAACTAGGGATGTAACGAATACCGATACCGATATATCGGCGATATTTCAGATTTTCCGATACATCGGTATCGGCGATATTTTACTGTCGATACGACGATACTTTAACAAATTTTTTCAGAGTTTTTTTCTGACAAATTATTTATTTTTTGTTAATTTTACCATGAATTAAACTCATTTAGTTATTTTTTAAATCTTATCAATATCAATTTTAAAAAATTAATATTTTATACTATGATTTGTAAAAAAATTATTATTTTTTTTTTAATTTTACCATGAATTCAAATTCAATTCGTTGTTTTTTAAATCTTATTCCAGTAAAAAAAGACACTCCAAAGAAGTCATGAAAATGTAGAATTCGGGATCCGGAAGTATTGCAAATTTGGACAATTTCTAATTAGTTTTACATATCCTTGCCATTGCAAGAAGTTCTGTTTTTCGATTACCAATAACCGAATTGGAAGCGATGCTCGGAAAAATTTCTTTTTCGGTGTTCTATAATGATTTTTCCTCAAGCAAAAGGATAAAAAATTACACATTTTCACAATTTTTTTAATGCGAGTATGGCGAGAATTTTTTAAAATTATAAAGGAATTAAAATTTGTTCCTTGCTTTTCTACTAATTACACTATGCGACAAATAAAGACTTGGAAAAACACAAGAACTGGACAGTACAGGTTCGATTGTCCTACAATTGGGTAGTAAAACCCTTTACTCAGTTTGGTGAATTTAGTGACCAATTTTTTTTTATGGACCTCCAAATTTTCTGAAAGTCAGTGGGGCCTCAAAAAACGGTGTCATCAGTATTTGGCCAACAGCTAATTCAAACTTTATAATACCGCTTAACTATATATGGCAATAATGTAGCTAAGAGTCTGTTTAACAGATTTTTTTTAACATTTCATGGCAAACATTTTTTTCGTCAACTTTTTGTTGACAAAATTAAGGAAAAAAATGTTTTTTCACTTTTTTCAGAATAGCTTACAGGGACTTGTAATTTTTAACTAACAATATTTGGCAAACTTATAGTTACGGTAGAGCTGAACAACTTTTGTGAACATAGCAATACAATCTATACGTATCTAGGCACTCTAATAGCTCACACAGACCACTTTTTACCTTAAAAATTGTAGTTTTTCACTATTTTTTTATGCTAAAAAATATTTTTTTTTGAAAATAGTATATTCAAGTGCATACTTCTTTGTTGTGTTTCACTAACATTTTGTGCCCAGAAAAATAATATGTTCCTGTACTTTTTTTGAAAAAAAAATTAAAAAAAGTAGGGACTTGTAGGGACTCCAAATTTTTCATTACCATTATTTGGCAAAACAACTCAAACAATAAAAAATAGTAAATACTAAAATCAGCAACATAAGAAGTGGAACAATAACAAAGAAAGCAAAAAAATGCAATAAAAATATAGCCTAGCTCGTAAAAAACGAAAACTTTTAAGGTAGAAATTAGTTTTTCTGGGCTGTTTAGGATGCCCAAATACATTCAGATTGTATTGACATGTTTACAAAAGTTGTTCAGCTTTACCGTAGCTACAACTTTGCCAAATATTGTTAATAAAAAATTACGAGTCCCTGTAAGTTATTCTGGAAAGTGAAAAAAAAAATTTTTTTCCCTTAATTTTTCAAAAAAGGTGAACGAAACAATAATTTTTTGGCATAAAATGGTAATAAAATCTGTTAAGCGAACTCTTAGCTACATTATTTCCATATATAGTTAAGCGGTATCACCGAGTTTGAATTTTCTGTTGGCCAAAAGTTGATGACACCTCTTTTTGAGGGCCCGCTGATTTTCCAAAACTTTGGAGGTCCATAAAACGAAATTGGTCATCCGTACAGTTTTTATGGTTCACATATAAAATATTGAGGCCACAGTGTTAAATATAGCTGTGTTACAGAACTTATGGACTACAGCCTTGCCTATAACTCATCTATACACAGAAAAAACTATAACTCGTATTCTATTACTAAATTCATAAATTCAAACATTTATTTTATGGAAATGGGACCTATCACAAAATTCGTAAAACTAAACACTGAAATTCGTAAATATTTAATAAGAAAAAATAGTATTTTTTGATCAAAATTTTGTATTGGAATATTTAAAAACCAAAGAAAAAAAGAATAAAATTTAAAAAGAAATTCAAACACATGTGTGTTAAAATAAAAACCTTTGATAATTTTTTCTGTGTACATTTTTGCAGATCAGATCAGTTACATTGGAAGATATGGGTTTTCCGAAGGCTTGCGAATTTTATTAGTAAAATTGGTCTTATACAACAACATATAGCGCCCACTGTGTTAAAAATAGCATTAACCAACTAAATACTATATGCTATATGAGTACATATCTGTATATGTGTAATTTTTGTTATACTTAATTTATTTTTCCTGGTATAAAAATAGCGCAGCAAAGTGTATAAATAAATGCAACAAAATTATTGTTAAAAACCTAAAATTAAGAAATAATGATTTTCCAAGCTACAGGCTTTGTAAGATTTTAATCTGTTCATCATTAGTTAATAATAGGTGTTAAACCTTTTTTTCTTTTGCTCAGTCTCATACTCTCCCTCTATATTTTCATTTATTTATTTTTTTTCCAAAACGATAGATTATCTTTTAATGTATGAAAGAAATCAGTATTTGGTTTAGCAACAAAAATTACTAAGCACTTTTTTCCAACCAATCAAGCTGCCAACACCACTGCAATCCATGTTTTATATCAGACTATTTGATCGAAATTTCAAAATGGCTGCAATTGTTTGTTGCAACTGCATAAATGAAGTAGATTTTTATGTATATAATTTCAGTTTGCTTGCAATCAAATTACATACTACATATTACAAAATAATATTAATTTTATGTTTAAGAAATAAAGTAGCAGTTAAAATGGTTAAAATGCATATTTACTTTTACTCGCATATAAGAATGCATTTTATCAGAGAAAATAGGCCCATAGTGATGCCTTGAGGTCCATTGACACATTCACATGATACCTATGCTGTAAAACGTTCTAAGCTTAAATTAAAAATTCTGAGAACTTTTTGATAATTTCTTGGCAGCAATAGAAAATATCACTTAATTAATTAATGCTAAAATGGTATCTGAAAAATAAAGATAAATAAAGCTTTATCTTCAGGAAAACCGTATACTACTGGTGCCGGTAAGATTCATTCAAATAAACAGAGTAGAAAAAATAAGACAACATGAATGAATGACTGAATTGATGTTTTAATTTGAACAAAATGGAATGCCATTATCAACACACATAAAAATATCTTAACTGTGCCAGTAAGTAGATGCTTTAAAAATACATAAATATTCATTCGTAAAGAAAATATTCTTGTAAATGACCACATAAAATATAGAATTTAATGTTGGATATGAGAGCTGGCGATGTTCGACAGTGTTGTGTATCTGGTTGTGGCTTTTACTTTTTCCGGTCATCACAAATTATATAATTATCACCTGAATTTTTGTGTTTCGTTTCTTATTTAGTTATTTAGCTTATCAGCGATTAAAATCTTTCCCATCCAACCTGCTTTTTCTTTCTACATCTGACTGAGAGTGAGTTGAGTGCCAATGCACAACACCACCTCTATTCAGATTAGTTGATCTTTATTTTTATTGTTTTTTTTTCATCTTTTTGTTCTTGTAAATCTTAATGTAGTCATTCATACAAATGCTATTCATACAAATAAATAAGAAGAAAGAAAAAAAAAAAATACGAACAGAAAAGCGAGCGGGTTTCACGGCTCAAAAGGGGCGCAGACATTCCAATTTTCAATTTGTTACACTTTATGTCTTAATTTAATATCTTTGCATCCTTATCTGTACTTTGCACTTGCTTTCTCTCTTCCTCCCTCTTCTTAGGATAATATCCAACAACACATCGATTCAGGTGAATAGTAAAAATGAAAAAAAAAATTTATTCGAATGTGTGTGAAAATATGTATTCGTATGATGTCTACATTAAATACATTTGAATTGCCATTATTGGTGGTATCATCGAGGTACTTCAGTGTGTTCCAGTTTTTTCACTGGAATTCAATGCCACCCAACTTGTTCTAAAACTAAAAAGTCTTCTGTAGCACATATTTTTTTATTTGTATAGTTTTTGATATTAAAGATGTTTTTTTTTTTTCTAAAGTAGAGCAAATATTTATTGTTGATAAGAAATACATAATTAAAGTCCTTGTTGCAGGTATTCTATGTATAACAACTAAGTTATGAAATTGTGCGATATAAAGTTGGACATAAGATATAAATACTGATGGAGCAGCATACGTTTGTGTGTTATCATACAAAATTGGGTCTTACGAGCGTTAAAATTAGGGAAGTAACGATACGCCTTTTTGCCGATACGATACCGATACCGATACTCTAAAAGAAATATCGGCGATATCGATTCCGTTACCGATACGCATATTGAAATTAAGTTCAAGTTCAAATTAACAAAAAATTCAAGTAGGGTAACTTTTTTATTATACAAAATTACAGTGTAATACCCTGTTAAGATATACGCCTTAACTGCGCAATTTAGGAAATTTACGCAATTAAGGCCTTAATTGAGCTCAATTTACCATACAAGGCTTCCATTATTAAATTGAGGAATTAGTACTTAATTGTTTCATAAATTGAGTAATGTTCGAAATGTGACAAGTATGTTGCTCTTATTTTTATTACACCATTAGCAAGTCAAATGCTAATTGAGTAAGCTTAATTTACTATGTGTGAACACTAAATTTAATTGATCAATTAAAATTAAATAATCTCAATTAAAAGTCCATGTCTGAACAGGGTATAAGAGATTATTAATATTTAAAATTGATATTAGCCCAGTATAGAAAATTGAAATTATTTTTTAAGCAACTATATTGAACTATTAGAACTAGGGATATAACGAATACCGATACCGATATATCGGCGATACTTCAGATTTTCCGATACATCGGTATCGGCGATATTTTACTGCCGATACGGCGATACTTTTAAAAAGTTTTTTCAGAGTTTTTTTTTAACAAATAATTTATTTTTGCTCGATTTTACCATGATTTTATTCACTTCGTTATTTTTTAAATCTTATTAATATCAATTTTAAAAATTAATAATATTTTATGCTGTTATTTTGTAAAAAAATTATTTATTTTTGGTTAATTTTACCATGAATTCAAATTCAAGTCGCTGTTTTTTAAATCTTATTCCAGCAAAAAAAGAGATACTCCAAAGAAGACATGAAAATGTAGAATTCGCGATCTGGAAGTATTGCAAATTTGGATAATTTCTAATTAGTTTTACATATCCTTGCCATTGCAAGAAGTTCTGTTTTTCGATTACCAATCATCGAATTGAAAGCGATGCTAGGACAAATTTCTTTTTCGGTATTCTATAATGATATTTCCTCAAGGAAAAACGATAAAAAATTACGCATTTTCACAATTTTTTTATGCGAATTTAAACTCAGAACTGTGTTGTCATGTAAATTTAAGTGAATATATATAAACTCAGAAGTCTTTTAATAAATAAACTATTAAGTTATTTAGAAGAATATTAGTTGATAAATGTCCTTTAAAAAATCGATTTTTTAAAAAGCATGGCGAGTATTTTTTATAAAGGAATTAAAAATTTTTCTTGCTTTTCTACTAATTATCTACATATTTTTAATATAGATTTTTTGGACGCAAAGAAAATGTAGCTCCTTAAAAATTACTTCCAATGTTTTATCAATTTTAAATATTCTCTCTTATAATGTAATTTTGTATAATAAAAAATTGCACTTGAGTTTTGTTAATCCGGAATCGGTATCGGCGATATTTAATTTTAAATATCGGTATCGGTATCGGATCGGCAAAACGGCGTATCGTTACATCCCTAATTAGAACTATTGACTCCAAAGAAACTATATTACAAATATGCAGATAGTTAGTAGAAAAACAAGTAAAATTTTATTTAAGTCATAGAAAAATTTATAGTTCCTTTATAATTTTAAAAAATACTTGCACTGCTTTTAAAAAAAAAATGATTTTTTAAAGGACATTTATCAATTAATATTCTTTTAAATAACTTAATTGCTTCATTGTTAAAATTCTTCTAAAAGTTACATTAAAATACAGTTTTGCGTTTAAATTGGCATGAAAGGAAACAAGTTGCGAAAATGGGTAATTTTTTATCATTTTTCCTTAAGGAAAAATCATTATAGAACGCCGAACAAGAAATTTTTCCTAACATCACTTCCAATTCGGTGATTGGTAACTGAAGAGAACTTCTTGCTTGTGTAAAACTAATTAGAAATTATCCAAATTTGCACTACTTCCGAATCGCAAATTCTACACTTTCATGCCTTCACGGTTTAAAAAACAACGAATTAAATATAAATTTATGGTAAAATTAACAAAAAATAAATCTTTTTTTACAAAATAACAGAAAGAATCAGAAAGGATATCGAAACCGTGTATAGTTTTATCTGTTCCCGTGTTTGGACTTTTGCTGGTAACGGAAATTCCTTTGGATGATTATCATCAGATACCTGAGTCTCACATAAAGTGAAAACGCCCGCACGATGGAGATAAATGTGAGCAGACATAAAGTCCTGCCATAGAAATAATGAAACGCGTTTGGTTTTAGAATTCCAATACCATTGATTTTAATTTCTGTAATTATGTATATTGGTCGGGACAATTCTACCCCAACTAGATTGTTCATAATATCGAGCCATAACAGCTAAAAAAGACGTAAGTTACATGGTAATCGTAAGTGCCTTACGTCTTTTTGGCGGTTATGGCTCGATATGTATATAATCAAGTACATATATCAGTAATTTATGCAGTTTTATAATGACTTATATATATATTTTATTCGAAATACTATACCCACAACAAACATATTTCTGACTTGATCATTAAACGTGAGAATTAAATCAAATAAATCTTAAAAAAGTATTATTTATAAAACGTTTTATACTAAATGATGACTTGTTGGATTTGGTTAATAACACCTTTTTCTTTTAGTTTTACTATATAGTTGCTGTAGTTATTGTTGTTGCTGCTGTTATTGTTGTAGCTGATGTTGATGTTGATTTTGCTTTTGTAAATGTTTATTAAACGGTAACCCATATTGGGCCACCAACTTGGCGTAACTTATCTTTAATACACACACCCGTTTTCTTTACATCTATTATCTTTCTTTCTGTTTTAAACCTAAAACTAAACTATAGAATTTACTGTTTTTGAAAATCATCTACTGGCATGATCTATCCAGAGAAATAAGAACCAACTGCTGCTATTTTTCAGTTAAATGCTGATATTAGTGGAGATAGTTGTCGTTGTTGTTGTTCTTTTAACTCCAAGGTGGCTAATATGTGTAAACCGCATTAGATACGCTTCAAAACAATAATGAAGACATTATTAACTTATTTAGTTTTGTACTTTCCCTATTGACTCCCTGTATTCCAGTCGCACTGTATCATTTACGTATTAGTGTTAAAGTATGTGTGTAAAGTGCCCAGCGATAAAACTAAAAAGGCCTTCTCAATTCATGTCATCTTGAAGGCCTACTTACACCTTAGACGTTATATTAGAAGAAAGGAAGAATGAGTACTCTATTTTTAGATTTTTTGTTTTGGTCATCAAAAAATGTACACAGTAAAAATATCACCAAAAAATTTACAAGCAAACGTTTGTCTAAAAATAAATTTAATGTTCAGTAAATGTTCTGTATATAATCTATGAATTGTTTGTTTGATGCTTATTTAGGACATAAACGTCAAAAACAACAAGAAAAACTGTGTTGTAAAAAAACAACCCCGATGAAGACATTCACACAAATAACAACAACAACAATGATAGCAAAAGGAATGCGATTGTACCAAGTTTGTTTACTGAAGTTTTTGAGTAAATCAATTCGTTAATGTCGTTGCATTAAAAGACTCTAAAGTCTTTAGATAAACATTCAGACTTGAACACATTTAACAAAGTTAAATTTCATAAATGCCTAATGGATGATGATGATGCCAAAAAAATCCAGTTAATATTTTTTATTTATTTATTTTTTTTTTTGATTAAGTAAACTATTTTGTTTAATATTTGTTAGTATTTTTAGACTAATTGTTTTATAAATTCAGACAAAAATATTGTTTGATATTTTTCAGAAAATCCAGTAAATCTTTTTGTTTGATGTTGTAAATTACTTTGTTTACAATTTGTAAATATTTTTAGACAAATTGTTTTATAGATTTAAACAATTTTTTCACTAAAAAAACACGCTTTTTTATGAAATTGTTGGGATATTTTTGTCTACATTTACAAAATTTGTTTGTAGATCCGTTCCTAGCAAAATATTTGCTATTTTATTGAATTTCTTTACAGAAAATGAAATTTAGTTTTTTTGTGTACTTTAAATAACGAAAATCCTCGATTTCTTTGTTCGCAAGTAATTTGTATATAAGATTAAATTTTACATACAAGAGACACCATACATGCTGCTATTAACTTAAACTTATTCCGACGACACTGTTCATATCCAATTTCTTATTAATAAATATGTACATACAGAAACTTTCGTCTGGTATGTATAAAAAATTACTTTAGATGAAAGGAAATAATTCGAAATAAAAAATCACATGAATAAAAAATACAGAAGCCGCTGTAAAAGTACCGAGATTAAAAAAAAATTACCTTATTTGCTTTTTGAAACCCTTCAAAATGGTATATTTAGCAAGTCTTGTCAGGCCTTCCAGAAGAAACGATGGGAAGGGCTGCCCTGCAATGACAACGTGTGTAAAATAGATATGAATATGGAATGGAGCCTGAAGTACTTCTCCTTCCAAAAGAAGGTGAAAAAATGCCTTCTATAAGGCCTCCATACTGCTTCCTTTTACCACTTGTTCTATATGAAAGTGTATATGTGTGTGTGCATTTTTTAGTTAGAATAATAATTCCCATCAATTTGTTGTCGTTGTTTCCTGTTCAATACAGCACAGCTTGAAATCATGTCTCTATTTTTTTTTCTTTATGATTTTAAAATTGTGAAATATTTTTCTCATTTGGAAGTTCATTCTTAAGAGTTGAAAAGAGGAATCTTGTAATCGTTTGTAGTTTTTGTATTTAAGCAAAACTATTTTGGTTTAAATGTTGACAGCAAATACAGGGGGGTTGCTAAAAGAAAAAAAAACTTAAATTTATGTAATTGTGAGGTTAGGGCTGGTTGCTGACAATACAACAGAAACTACAACTACTGTTCCAATCAGCAAATATCAAACATCAATGTCTTGTTCATCACATGAATGTATTCAGAATCGTATTGAATTGAGTTGAGTTGAGTTTAAGAGATAAACGCCTCTTGTGCGAGAACACTTTAGGTTGTCCGTCCGTCTGTCTATTGTCGGTTGTTTCAATTGGCAAAAATCTTTTGCAATGATGTTGTTTTTACTTAATTTTTTTTTATAAATGACATGTTGCTTCTTTCTTTTTAACAAAAAAAAAAAAAGAACAATGCATGAGGGTGGTCCAATTGCTGGTCTATTGCCTCGCCATATGATTTCAGAGTTGCATTTTATACATGCGTATGAGTTTTTTGTTTTATTTCTACTGATAATGATGAGATGATGTTGATGACTTCTGTATGTCTATATGTGTGTGTGAGGTGATTTTTATTGCAATTTACCGTTTTCGTATTATTGTATGTTCCCTTTGTTTTGTTTCCTTTAATATATATTAATGAGTTTTTATTTTATTTATGACTAAAGTTGCAGTTGCAGTGGCAATTACAGTTGCAGTATGCAATTTGTATCTGGGAATTTTCCACTCTAGACCACCCTGAAACGATAATTGTAGTTATCTTAATTGAGCACTTAAATATGTTCGTAAGTTGCCAATGGGCGTTCTGAAAAGGCGTTGACATTATTATTCTTGGAATTGTGGAAAATTAATACAGCAGATTTGTTGTCTTTTACCACCAACAAACTCTTCGTAATAACCATCTACATACTCTTACAATGTTATTGACTGCTTTAATTTTGTTATTTGGTGTCATAAAAGAGTTAATCACATATGCGGGCGCCGAACCAGTGGAGAAACAAAGTATACTTGTGGTAATCACTCCCTAGAAATTCAACGCACATTTCTCATATTTCAAGGCAAGTACTCACACACTGAGCCACTTTCTACTTATTTTTTTAAGAGCTAAAAATATTATTTATGTATAAGTCGTATACCTGAAAATTGTGTCCCTTTTTGACTAGTATCGTTACTAGTCTTGATACAACTAGTAATATAATTGTCCATATTTTACTAGTATCGTTACTAGTTTTTTTACAACTAGTAATATGACTGTCGTTTTTTTACTAGTATCATTACAACTAGTATATGACTGTCCCAAAGCGTATCTAGTTGTAAATTTAACTGCTGGGCTGTTCATTGTTGTGTTTAGTTGTGTGACTTGTTGTTGTTTATTCTTACATATGGCGGTTATGTAGACAAAAACAAAAACGAACTACCAGCGAAAATTTACCGCTGCTGGTTTAAAATTACCATTGTTGCATGTTAATTTTAAATGAAAAATAATTATTCTAACCTTAGATCTATTTGATTTTAAATTTTTTGCAGTTAAAACAACTTTGCTATAAACGTTACATTTCATTTTAAATAAACATTACTATAAATTTAATTTCAAATAAGGTTTATGTTAAATAATCATTTACATCATGTTGAATTAAAGTGAAATTCATTTTACATACTATGGGTATTTATCTAGTGTATAGCTAAAGTAAAGTTTGAAGCTGTTTTGGCTGCAGTGGTTAGCTCGTGGACTATCGTGCAAGTGGCAAGAGCTCAAATATTGGCTGCAGTGGTTAGCTCGTGGACACCCATGCAAGTGGCAAGAGCTCAAATCTTGGTTGGGGCAGCCAACTAAAATATAAAGTTTTCTGATGTCTATGCTAATAACCAGGGCTCGGACTTTCATGCAGCTAAAAATTAATTTTAAGCGCTTACAAATGCACCTGAAAATTAAAAATATGCGCAAAAATATGCACTTACCTACGAACAAAGTACCAAAACTAAAAAAATATGAAACTATATCTTTTAATATTTTGTTATTATTAGAGAAAAAAACATAAAATGCAACCGAACTTTAGTTACGTTGCCGGTCGGCAACTGAAAATTAACGGTTGCCAAAAAGGAACTAAAGAGCAACTGAAATTAACAGCTATCAGTTGCCACTTGCCATCTGTAGTATCATTTTCAGCAACTGGCAACCCAACTGAGGCTCAGTTGACATCCATTATCGGTCTATTAATATTTTTTTTTCGAAAATTGAAAAATATGCATTTAAAAAAAATTTTATTACTCCAAAAATATGCATTTATTGCCAAAATATGCAAGAATATGCACCTACCACTAAAATATGCAAAAATATGCAACTACAAATTGATGCCAAACTACTTAAAATTTGATAATTCGCAAAGATAATTAGTCAATACCTCATTATCTATCACCACAAAAAACATGCATTTGCATGAAAGTCCGAGGCCTGCTAATAACCATCACGTAAGTAAAATATATTGTAATAATATATATGTAATATAAGTAATATATATAGCGAAATAGCTACATTAAATTATTTTTGTTTGAGCTTGATATAACTATAATTCAACATAATTCTTAGTGTTGTTTCAATATCAAATTCACGTTCTTTCAACTTAAAATAACTTTGATTCAACATGATTCTTCGTGTTGTTTCAATACCAAATTCACTTTTTTCAACTTGAAATAACTTTTTTTAAATACAATTTTTCGTATTATTTCAGTATCAACTTCATTTTGATTTAACTATACTGCAATATTAAATCAACATAAAATATAGTTAATTCAAAAAGATAGATGTTCCTTCAAGATTATTGAAGCAAAATTACTACCGAAAAATGTTAAATTAACCTCCTTTTCGACGATTTTACATTGAAATTTTTCTGTGTGTGTATGTATTCCTAAGGTAATTGCAAATTTCCGTTAAAATAAACTCGGCTTTGTATAGAATCTTTTTCGATGGTTGGGAGCATCACAAATATGGAGAACGACATGTTTTATATATTTGATCAGAATAAGTGTAGGGTGGGGTGTGTATCGAAAATTCCTAAAAGATTATCATTATGCTTTCAAATATCTCCAGGAACATCCTCTGCCCCAAACGATATTTTGTGCCCAAAAAATTCCCACCCTTGGGAGCAACTGGCAGCCCTGAGTGTTTGGATAGTTTTATAATAAGCGTGAAAGACGTTCAGGAGCTATTTAGCATCACAAGGTATAACTCATTTTGAAGTGTGCTACCTGCTGTAATAACTAAATATGTATCCTTGTTTCTATAAAGAATTATAAAACCTAAAATCCAAAAAATTTATTTAATTGTTTTTAGTTTGTGATGCATTTATTTATTTATTTTATTTTATTTTATTTTATTTTATGTAGCTTTAATTTGATCATAACATGTGCAAACATTTTAGTTACAAAGTAGTATTATGCCACCATTTTAAAAGTCGTTTAAGCAAACAACTCAAGACCATTTTAACTTCTGTTAAAGTTTGTTTCTATTATTTCATCTTTTGTTTATTTGCTTTTATAAGAATTTAGATTTTGTATTGTTTAAATCTTAAATATTTATTTAATGTTATTCTTTTTTTCTTTCTAAACGACAGTCTGCTTTTATAAGTGTTTGTTTGCCTAATATTTAATCTCAATATGTTTGTCTTCGGTAGATATTTAGATGCTGAGAAAAGTTAATATTTGCGTGGCTATTTGCCTGCTGGAGGTATTTTTTTTTTTCTCTTCTTTTTTTTAAGTTTAACAAATCAATTGATCAACTGTGACAAGTTGTTGATAATTTTTTAATACAAAACTGTTAAAGAAGCTTTAAAATTTATTGTTTAATAGATTAACAAAAAAAAAAGACAAACAAGTTAGTAAATATGAATGTAAATATTATGGTTTACTTATTTATATCATTCGAAATTTAAATAAAAATTTAAGTTCTTATATCTTTCGGTAAATAGGCATGCCCTCAAAATCATTTAAATAACCTGGTCTGCAGTGAACATGTCCTTTAAATAAAAATATATGGAATAAACAGAGCTTAATGCGCTTAATTAAAATCCGTTTTCATGTTATTCTATCACGTACACCCTAACTCGAGAACGGTATACCCGGTTTTGATCAGCAAAACGCTTAAATATGCTCGACAAAATTAACTTTCTTAATATCGTTTTTTTATTTGATCAATACTATCGGAGTTATTCACAACTTAGTATCGAAAAAATAGATTTTTCATGTAAAATTGACGATTTTTTTCTGTCTAAATACTCATTAGAAACTAAAAACTGCAAAAACTTTACCTTTTATCTATGGCTCTTAAGGACAGCTGTCTTACGAACAAAATAAATGTTGATTTTATCAAAAATTAAAAAAGTACTTTCATAATAATTTATTGTTTGCCAAAAATAAATTTATTACCGAAAGCACCTTTTAAGAGTTTGGATGTATTCACTTAATTGCATGATATATGGCATATTTTATTCGTAAGAACAACAGTTGAAAGGTAAAGTTTTTGCAGTTTTAAATTTTATATGATCTTTTAGAAAGACAACATATTTAAATTTGCTGGAAAAAGCACTTTTTGTCGATACTAATTTGTGAATAGCTCCGAAGGCGTTGATCAAATTATGAAACTATATTGATAAAGTTTGAAGTGAATGCTGTAATGCTTATTTCGGTTTTTTGCTGATCCAATTGATACAAACCCTTCTCGGATTATGATAGCCTGACCGCTCTATTTCGGGATTTATATTAGTCATGCCCAGAAAAAATTATTACCAAAAAATTTTCAAACAAAAGTTTGTCTAAAAATAAATTGAATTTTCAGTAAATGTTCTTTACATAATCAATGAATTGTTTGTTTGGCTCTTATTTAGGACGCAAACACGAAAAACAACAAGAAGAACTGTGTCGTAAAAAAAACAATTCCGATGACGACATACACATAAATAACAACAACAACAACAACAATGATAGCAAAAGGAATGCGATTGTACCAAGTTTGTTTACTGAAGATTTTTGAGTGAATTAATTCGTTAATGTCGTTGCATTAATTCTCATTCATTTTTTTAGAGTCTAGGTAATCACTCAGTCTTGAACACATTTAACAAAGTGAAATTTCATAAATGCTTAATGCATTACAGCAGCAGCTGTAATTGAATTTTTTCCGTACATAGTTTGACATTTAAAATCAATTAAATATTCTTTAATGTCATTCTTTTCGCCATTGACAATCACTATGGATGGATGACCCAGGGATGGAGTTTGTAGTTTTAAAAGCAACGCAGGGTTGCAAAATATATGGCAAATCAATATGATTTGCTCAAATCACCATGATTTAACTAAATCATGCCGGTGGAAACGTATTATTAAGCTCAAGGTGTTTACGATTAATTGAATTTTGAACATATGCTATGATCTTCCGGTTTTTATTAGAATCCATTTGTTTTCAACATCAATCAATTAACTATAAAGTAAAATACGATATTGCGTATCCACAACTGTTTAACATTCAAACAAAAAAGTCTAGAATAAAAAATATTAATTGATACACTCAAATAAATACACACCATTATAATTACATACTTACTCTTGAGCACATACATCAGAATGCAATTTGTTAAAAAACAACAAATTAAAATTCTTCATACAATGAAAAACAAAATACTTCTACAGATTCGAAAATGTTAAAAAAAAAATAATATATCCTTAACGATAGTATGTGAGGATTAAATAAAATTGAAGAGGATCATTGATGTCAAATGCGAGTATGTTTGTGAAATAACAAGAACGAACGAATGAATACACATTGTGACATTGTTACACATTTTTTACTTTTGTTTACTTTTTTTCATGCATAAAAGAATTTTGAAACAAAAACAAATTAGGAGGTACATATTTGCAATCCCAAGAAAAACAAAAAAAAAGTATTTTCGCCCTTAAGGACTATGCTTGTTTGTTTCTTTTTTTTCAGCCATAATCCAAATTAACAAAGTACAGATCAGTTACATTTAATAGGGAGCATCAAACAAACAAACAAACATACAAATAAAGATTTATTGAAGAATTGTACATGTTGGCATTTAAGTAAAGAATTTTATAATATCCACTCGAACAGCTCAAATACATTATCTAAACAAGCTTGCAACAAACATATCGTTCTCGCTGCAATTGTTGCAAGAGTGATCTTATATCTGGAAAAAGAAAATGCATATTGCAAAATGGACAGACAAGGAAATATCTTTACAAAAATATAATAACAAATTAGATTTTATTTAAATTTTTGCAATGTATTTGAGAAAAATTTAAAGTCAATTAAAATAATGTATTCTTCTTAGGGAAAGTTAAAGGTGTCGCATATTAACATTGAATAATTACACTCTACAGTACTTATTCTGGCAGATGACAACAAAAAGAAAATGTATGTACGTTAAACCGACTCATCGAAAAAAATGTATTATGCCTCTCATATCTACCGATGACCGCCTTGAGCTGGACCATGTCTAAAAGAGATCTATTTTTGTAGTTGTTTGCATGTTTTGGTATTTTCTCCCAAAATAAAATATAGTAAAAACTACATCGTTTGAAAGATCTTTTCAAGCTTCATCCAATGGTGCATGTTCATATCATCAGCAATGCGTTATTCCATAAAAACCCCGATTTTTTTAAGCGTTTTTATTACAGGTGCTACTTATATTAAAATAAATTTTACTTTTTTTAGTATTATATAATTTGAGGCGTATAAACTATTTTACTATACTTTCAGTGGACAACGAAAACAACATTGTAAATTAGAAAACCATATACGAAAACCTGATAATATATACTTGATTTAATACCTTTATATCTCTGTTCTCACATGCGCCATAACGTGTGGGACTTATTTTCGCATAATCTCTTGTGCCATCGTTGTTGTTTCTCTTATTATATTTATTTAGGGTCAGGAAGTGATTTTCCAATGATTAACTTTTTTGAAAGATTCTAAAACTAAAAAAAAAAATACATATATAACAGAAAAACAAAAATTATATACAAATTTTAAGATTGCTCTCATTTGATAAGAGTTTATTTAACTAAAAGATTTATTTCATCTTAAACTACGCTCTGTCTGGTCTTCAGCAGTTAAAGAAGTACCAATTCTTGATCTTTGGTAATCTTATATGCATACGAGTATAATAATAATTCCTTTGATTTTCTTTCGTGTGTCATTCCAGTCATTCGTTCACATGTGAACCATTAAATTTAGGCTGTTGAGCTGCTGCCTCGGCTACTCCTGACAAATGCTCACAGGCATTTTGCGTATCATTTATATTTGATCTTTATTTTTTATTCTTTGATTTCATTTCTCACTCTCTCTCTCTCTCTCTCTCTCGCCCTTCTGTTCCTCTTCTAAATTCGGCTTTTAGTTGTTCTTCATCCTTCATTCAATTTGAAGCTGTCATCATAGACAAAATAGTTTTTATCTTCAAAAAACCATCTCCGGTTGATATATTTAGTTTCTTTTTTTATTATATTTCCATTGTCTTTATGGATTTCTATATGTATATTTTTATGTTGTAATGTTAAGTCAATGAATATGGTGATGATGGAAATTGAAATTAAAAGGAAGTAAAAGATTCGTTTCATTCATAAATAAAAGGCCAGCGGCGCTAGCTGAAGGTAAATGACAATTTTGTTTAACTTGCGCTTTGAGTTGTTTCAACATGAGTTAATTGATCAAATTAAATTAAAAGCAACTGTTTGAAATCGAGTATAAATTAAGTTTTCCTTTAAATATGTCTTAGTTATCAAGTTAAATGCTATTCACTTCGATTAGTATTGCCTCAATAAAATAGAGCAGACGCATTCGAATTTGCAGGATTTAAGATTGTCAGGGATGCTGTAGGCTGAGTAGTCAGCACGTTTGACTACAAACTCTGAGGTCTTCAGTTCAAGACTAGTTCCAGGCAAGTCAACAACATCATGCATTTCTCTCATGTGTATTGGTGTGATATTTATTGTGTTGATTGTTGTTGGACTGTTAAAATGATGAAGGCATAGCACTGATCACTTTGGCAGTACCGGCAGCAATCAATACTAACATATCCTAATGCACTTTACAGCACTCTCCTACACGGCTACACAGCTTAAACAACTCAATGCCCCTACTTGACACCAGAGGGGGCTTGCAACGGTGCTCTACAAAAACGCGCAATAGCAGGGTTGTAAATGAATTAAGCTATCTATCTCTCTTCCACTTCACCACCTATTCTCTCTACACTATCGCTCTCCCAAAGAAGGTAGCACATTGATTAATTAACTGGTAGGCATTAATTACCTGATTGTGTTACTTCTGTTAAAAAAAAATAAATAAAAATAAAATATTTATGCAATCCACAACCATTTTCAAATTGTTTACGATTCATTTACATCTCTTAATTAAAAGTAAGAAAATATGATTATAACTTCTGACAAAAAACGGTTTGTCTTTAATTGCTGTAAGTGAAGAGTGAAAACAGTGATTATCACTTTATTCCGAAAACATCAGCATAAAAAATACTTAAATTAGGATCATCATGATACCCAATAACCACACCAAAAATTCTATAGCATCCTTTCATAATTTGGCGTAATTAAACTACTTTAAAAGGTAAGCGGACCGGACCGAATAAGACAAATGAGATAAAAAGATCATTAAAATTGTCATCATTACGACAACAACAACAGCAACAACAATAACTATTTCTTTCATCGAGAACATGAGATGTCATGCTGAGTGACGATAATTTAAAAACATAAAACGAAATACTGACTCCATATTTTATCGACTTAAGTTTTGAAAAAGAAGCAGCTATAATTGATTACACTTGCATGCTACTCCAGCAGAATGATCCTTCCAATAAACGTACATGGGGATGGGGGATACCCACGGTTCGTGACTGAGAACTCTCTCATCGACTCCTGAATATATTTTCCTTCCAGTAATGAATTTCATGGCAGCCACACCCTGGTGCCACGGAAAAAAATTTTCCTTAGGAAGAAGATATGGGAATGTTGTAAGTCACCAATAGTAGCCAGGATTCAGAATAACTTTAATTGATTCTATGTGTAATTTAGCTGCCGTTCAACTTTTTAGGCCATCAAAATGAGGGATATTCAACAACAAATTAGAAACTTTGTGCACCTAAAATTTAAATAAATTTCGAGCCAACTTCATTTACTTCTTATTATTTATATGTTGAGGGAATATCGAAGAAGACATGCGCTGTCACCAGCTCTGGCGGTAAGATTGATTGATTTCTGGTAGTCGCCTGAAACTATCAACTTCCGTTCTCATCAGTGAGTCCCTATAAACACTAGCATTTATCTTCGGAAGATTTCTTCCATATCATCCTCATCTAAATTGCGTCTGCCAGTGGTTCTCAATCTACTTCTAGCAAAAAGTTTGACATTCACTCACAATGTGTGCTGCTGCCTCGGCTTTTTCCTGGCACTATCTATGCACATCATCTTTCAAGATTTGTATCTTAGGCAGATAGGTTAGATTATCCGGTTGTTGGTAAAGTTTACATGACTGTAGGGTACTTTATGTTAAAAAACTCCATGCTTATTAATACTTCTTATTTATATTTTGCTTATGAAACCTTGAATACTACTTATGCAGAGAGAAAAATACAGAAAAAAAACACTCACTTTTTATTCAATTCGTTTCGAAATACATAAAAAAGTATAAGCAAGTCATCTGGACCAACCGCATTACAAACGCAAAATCAAACAAATTTGTTTGCAGAAGAAATATAAACCAGAATGTCTCTCGAAATCTCGTCAGTATTATCATTATCGAGTAACTCTTAACCATCAATATTGTCAACATCAAACTGATCTTCATTATTACAAAAACAGCAGTGGTTAAGATGATGATAATGATGATGATCATAATATGTATGTATATAAGTATTGATCTTGTTCGAATACTACCAAACAATTTCAATAGCAACAAGACACATGTAACTATTTATGAATTGCTTACTCTAACCGATCGAAAGAACAAACCGGACGAACGATCTAATGACCACCCAGTTTATAAGCACCCCGCTTGGCTTGTAATGTTGGTTGTTTGAGCTGCTGAGCAAAATTGAATTGCTTCTACTGTAGATGATTATTTTGTCGTAAGAGCTGTCAACATCTTCACAATCATCATCTTTATTGTTCTTTATTTAGTTCTTAGGTTTTGTTGTTTCTCTGCATTTTGTGATATCAGTTTTGGTTTTTTCTTCGTTTTTATTGTTGGCTTTCAGTTATTCCATCTAGTCCTGTATTGCAACTGTGTGGTACTTGACCAGGCAATGTCAATGCGTGCCTCTGCCATGATAAGTTTTTATGTGTCTACTTTTTATTAACAGAAGTATCTTCATTTTGCTTTAGCCTGCCTACTGTAGGCATCCTCATACTCATCAACATCATCATCACCATCGTCATATGCTTGTAGTTTTTCCTTATAAATGGTTTTTCATATGGCATTTATTTGTGTTTCCTTGTCCGTAATTTTTTTTTCTTCATGTAAAGAGTAAGTTGGTGTGTGTGGGTTTTGTGGATTTCATGATTCACTTTTAACTGCCATGTAAGAAATATTCGCTGCCCATTTCTTGTGCCATCCAGTGATTAAATCTTTCAATATGTGCGATTAGAATAACATAAGAGAGGGAGAAGAACAGTTGATATTTAGCAGCACTTTAAGTATTTCCGGAACACCGATTTTTCATCTAAATTTGTATATTCGAGTGACTCGGCTTGTATGAAGATGAAAAATGTAGTGTTACCGTCATCACATAGTAGGTTCATTTCTTTCAGGAGGGTCTCAAAAACATTTTAGGGGTGTAGCGATAGTTATTCATATAACCTATACCCTATTTCTGCGAAGGTGCATAGAAGTCGTGCCATGTTACACTAGAAATGCACCTTATCCTTATACGCTTTTATGCATTCAAATAAAAAGAATTGAAAAATATCATCATCTTGGCCCCACCCTTTTTTTGTAACCTGAGAAAATTTAATAATAACAACAAGAACACTTTTTTTCCCAATATAACAGCTGGACATTAATTTTTTTTATGTTTGTGGTCTGTCTTTTGTTCAGGTTGATCTATAATTCAATTATGTTTGTAGCTCCTCAGCTTTTTTTTTTTTTTTTTTTTAAACAAACACACTTGAGCGCATGCGCTGCTGTCTTAATAACCATCTTGCTGCCTAATATTTGGGATACAAATTTATAAATTTCTATCTATTCATTATAAGGGTATAATTAAAACATTTAAGATGTTTTCGGTTTCGTATTTTTTTTGTAGTCTTCTTTCTACCTTTTGTTTTGCTTGATTGACTTTTTTACTTCGATTTAATGTGAAAACTTGGTGTTTTATTGTTTTTCCCCCGTTAAGTTGTTGTTACAGGCTAATGGCGCTTGTAATATGTCAAATTAGATCTTTGAGTGTTAGATAAAAACAAATTCTTTGTCCCACACTATTACAATATAACATAAGCTTAGAAACTATTTTTAAATTAAATGAATTTTTATAGATGTTCTTAGTGTTTAATTTGTAGCAGGAACAACATTATGTATTTAAATCGTGAGTTTTAAAAAATATGTATTATATGTAGAGTAAGTTCGGGTAATGTGGTATACCTATTTTTTATTTAGCTGTAATTTTTAGAGACTTAATTAGAATAGATCTCAGGCTGTCGTTCTGCTACAAGTCTTAGACTTACAAGGTAATAAATTTGTTGAAGCTCAAGTTTTAGAGAAATTTCAGAAAAAGTTTAAAAACCCAGAAACAGGCCATTTAAAAAATTGACGGCTAATATCATATACTATGTTCTGATGAAGTAGTACTACGAGTATACCTTCATATATTCCGCTGACCATTTTCCTATGCCATCTCTCTTTGACATGCTTATCTTGTTGAAATGGTAATGGCAATGTAATACACTTTAGCCGCCTTTAGCTATACCACATTAGCCGACCACAGCGATTTATTCAAATAATTCTTGATTAAATTAAAAATATGCACTAATTATGCAATATTGCTGCATGTGCTCTTCACTAAAAAAAATACTTACTTTTGACTTTAAAATTATTATTATTTTTATTTTTAGAATAAAATAAAATTTTAATAGCCCAGGAAAAATTTTGATGGCAAAGTATTGAGTTAAATTATATTCTCAAAACTATAAAAATCTATAAAACGCTATTCTCAATTTAAGTTCATACTTCTTCTTAATATTAGAAAATTTACCTAGAATTTAAGAAAAAAATGTCTAAAAATTATTTCTAGTTAATAGCTTACAAATTTTCAGGCAAAGTTTCCATAAACCTGGTTCAGATAAAATTAGAGACGAAACAATAAAAAACGTCTTCGAGTGAGTAACAATTTTCTTAATACTTAACAATGTACTTAAATAAATGAAAATTTTCCTTAAAAATAGTTCAGATAAATAAAAAAAAATACTAAATTGAATTAAAAATTTGTACTAGTGAAAAAAATACTTACTGCCTGTTCACGGACGTCGAAAGAAGGCGTTCATTCGCACTGATTTGGGTTTATGCTCAAAGGCATAAATACACTTTTATGCCAACGATGACTCGAACGACAAGTTGAAAGAAAACGTAAGTGTTTTCATTAGGGTATTTATTTTAATCGACTTTTCAATTGTTCGATTAATCAGTTAATCGAAATTGAGGTTTTTAAATTACTCGAGCAATCGAGTAAAACTTTTATTTAGGTCGAGTTATTCGAGTAAGCTTTACTGCTAAAAATTATTCGAGTTAATCGGAAAATGTTTGAATTTAATCGGACAAAAATAAAACAAAACAAGTTTTTTCGCGTTTTTATATATTTTGATAATAAAAACAGAAGAAAACACAACATTTCTACATAAATTAGATCATAAACTGATCCTTTAAAATAGTTTTTTTCACTATTCAAATGTCGCGCTTTGAGAAAATTTTGCGCCAGGAAATATTTAATACCATTCCGACCTGTCCTGTATTCAATGCAGAATAAAAGTAATCGGAATTGACATAACATTATTGTTGTTATAAATATAAATAAGGTTACACTTTGGAAATATTTGCCCAAAAAAAACGTAACCACTACTTTTGCTCAGAGTTAGTTTGATTTAACTTGTTTTTTATATTACAAAATAAGTTATGCTGCAAAAAGCTATTTTTATATTTTTAATAAATGCGAACCCATATTAAATACAATTTTAACTTGTCTGTGGGTTACTTTTTTTAGGCAAATATTTGCCAAGTGTGACCGAACATTACCTTCGATATTTTACGAAACATCAAGTTAACTAGTTGCTCTCGAAATATCTTCTTTATTTCAAATAATTTTTGTTTGATGTTTATATTTCCGAATTTTTTTAAAAGACATTTGAAGTTGGCTTCTTTCTCCCTATTATTGTTTCTACATTCGTTACTTACTTTTTTGATCATGCTGACTAATAGTATGAAATAACGTTCGAATTGAATTAAAAAATTTCTCCACTTTTTATTAAGAAATCTACAAAAACTCATTAAAACAAAGAAAATTTACATACAATGTTTTAATCGAGTTATTCGATTAATCGACCTAAATTACTCGAATAAATTTTTACTCGAAATTTAAATTTTTGTTTGATCAAACATTATTTGACTTCAATTATTCGATTAATCGAGCAAACATTATTCGAGTGAATATCCTAGTTTTCATACAAAATCCGATTCAACAATGTCGAAGCAATGCCAACGCAATGTCAAAATTACTCTCTTTCTGTGTTGCTTGCGATTGGTAAAATATTTTGCAGAAAAGTCGATTCAATTTTTAATACGCGTATTATTTCTCTTCAATACAATATTTCTTCACTTTCCTATTCATTTTGTCTTATTATTTATAAAGATATTTACGATTATTTTAGAAAAATATAAAGCTCATTACCAAATTGAAAACTTTTGTTTTGTTTATTGTACACAGAAAAAACTAAATTTAATTTTTTGTAAAGGAATTTAACGAAATAGAAAATATTTTGTCTATGAACGGATGGATCTACAAACGAATTTGTAAATATAGACAAAAATACCTCAACAATTTCATTGAAAAAGAACGTGTTTTTTTAGTGAAGAAATTGTTTAAATCTCTAAACCAATTTGTCTAAAAATATTTACAAATTGTAGACAAAACAATTTACTAAATCAAAAAAAAAATATATACTGGATTTTCTGTCAAATATCAAACAATATTTCTGAATTTAATAAACAATTAGTTTAAAAATGCTAACAATTATTAAGAAAACAATTTACTTAATCCAACAAAAATACAAACAAAATTTTTTTCTGTGTCATCATCATCATCTATTAAGCATTTATGAGATTTCAGTTTCAAATGTGTTCAAGTCTGAATGTTTATCTAAATACTCTAAAAAAATGAATGAGAATTAACCCAACAACATTAACTAATCGATTCACTCAAAAATCTTTTGTAAACAAACTTGGTACAATTGCATTCCTCTTGCTATGATTGTTGTTGTTATTTGTGTGTATGTCGTTATCGGGGTAGTTTTTTACGACACAGTTTGTATTGTTATTTTTGGTGTTTGCGTTCTAAATAAAAGTCAAACAAACAATTCATAGATTATGGACAGAACATTTACTGACAATTAAATTTATTTTTAGACAAACTTTTTTTGAAAATATTTTTCTGATAATTTTTTCTGTGTATAAGGCCAATAAAACAAGGCAGTCGCACCTCTACAACAAAACTATCATTTTCATTAGAAAAATATAAAAATGTTTTGTACAACTGCGAGTACCTTGTAATTAGGGATGTGAATAAATAATCGATTTTTATTTTAATCGATTATTTTCTTTTCATTATCGAATTTTTGTAATCGATTTTATTAAAGGTAAACATAGATTTTTAATAAATCGATTATAAGAATTACCCATCTTTAATCTATTTTTGTAAATAGTGCCATCTTTGCGATGGATAAAAAAATGGGTAAGCTTATTGTACAAGTCGATAAAAAATCAGCGCCATCTGTACGGACTAATATATAATTTGTTGTCAAGGCGAATTCAGTACCATGTAAACACGTCATTAAAAAAAGTTCAACAATACAAAAACAATATGCTGTTCGGCTATTTTGAACAAACTTAATCTGTCAAAAACAGCAGACCAAAACGGGGATGGGAAAGTTGGTACAATTGATTATTTTTGGTACACTTCGGATTTTAAAAAGTACAAGTATTTTAGTTTGAGACTAAAAATTGTTTACATATTTTATTCTTATTGTTTTGTACTATTTTTACTGTAATAAAATTTTTAAGAGTACTAAAAATTTTTATGTGAAGAATTCAAATCTGAATTAATAAAATCTGAAAATTGACCATTTGGTTATTTTTGATACTTATTACCTTGAATAATTTTCACTCGAATTAAATTTAAATATTCATAATATATATTCACTAATACATCGAATAGACATTTTTCGTATAAAAAAATCGATTATTTTTGGTATAAAAAATCGACTATTATTTTTTAAATCGATTTTTCCGACTCGAGGTCACATCCCTACTTGTAATACGATTTTTTGTTGCTACGTTTGGTTGTATTTTTCTTCAAACAATTTAGTATTATTTTAAGTGTTTTAAAGAAAATCGTCTAATAAAGTAGGAATTTACAATATGGCATTATTGCAAAATGTTAATATGTAAGAAAGAAACATTGACACACCTAAGTGTAAGCAAATGAAGGCTGCCGACATTGTTGAACTCAAATTGACTAGCGTTCGAGCGGATGGCTATCAATCGCTTACGTTATAGTTGAAATTTTCAGAGTCCATCGTCACAATATTTTATAGGCCCTTAAACACAAAAAAATATTTTTAAAATTGACGATTTTCGGCCATTGCTGAAAGTAGGGTACATGCACAAAATACAAAATCATTGGAGCTAAACACATTGTCAATTGATTGCCTTTTACGATATGTGATGAAAGAGTGAATGTAATAAACAAAGTTTTTTACAAAATTGAAAATAATGAGGATACTTTTTTGAAAAAAAAACATGCTTTTTCAGTTCAATTTCAAAATTTGGATTTTTTATCCCTTTTCCGATTTCAAGAAAACAGATATTGAAAATTTTTTCTTCAGTTTTAGTTAGTTTTTTTTTTGTCAAAAATCGAATGCTGATTTTGAATTTAAAATCGAACTGTAAAAAAAAGTTGTTGGCGAAATTGTAAAAAAACCAAGACAAAAAAAAACATTTTTTTTCTTTAAAGTCAAATATGTTTTAAGCTATGAGAGATACGAAAACACATGTAGGGATATTATTGCTTTGTATGTTTTAGTTTAACTCAAAGTGCTTTAAATTTTTAAAATCGAATATTATTTAGAAAAGTTACAAGCCTCAGAAATTTTTTTCATTCCCAGGTGGCTAACTTTGGTCCACTGTAACTTCTCTTGTACTGAAATCAGAAAGCTAATGCAACACGCGTCAGAAAGCCTGCCTCCTCCTGCAAAGATGCTCGAAGTTTCAGATAAATTCAATTAGCAGCTTAGAAGTTTTAGATTTATTACGATTTACGTTGCAAAGGTCCCCAATGAGCCCTGGTGAAGACACCAATATAAATATACTTGATCCGCCGGTTTGAAAGTTTACGAGTGGGATTTATTTTATAGGGAGTTAAAGTCTTCACACTTGTGCACATTGTTCTAGTGAATCGGCATAGGAAGTCTTGTAAAGCCTGAACACAGACCAACCAACATAAGACAGAACTGTTTTTTTAACTAATACAACAACGGAGTTCTTATGAGACAACACACACGAAATTTTTTATTTTTTTGGTGTGCGTTATAATCATACGAGTGTGTTTGACTGAAAACACAAAAACGGTTGGTCTTTTGTGGTGTGTTTTCAGGCTTACGTGTGGGTCTTTTTGTCTTTTCCTTAAAAAAGTGCTTACAAACTCCCTGAAATGTTCTACAAAAATTTCTGTTATAATATTCTCCTCTAAGCCTTCAAAGCTCCAAAGTCTGCTTTAACGTCCCAAATCATTTAAAACTTAAAATGTGATCAAGGGTTAAATGCGTACTTATTCACAATTAGTACTAAATTATCCCATAAAATTGGATTTTATGACGCTAATTTGTATTAAAAATATGTCTTAAGTAAAATTTCACTATAGCTTACCATACAAAAGTTTGTTTTTGTTGTACAGTGTTATTAGAAAAACCATAATTATGATAGAACGACTTTTTGTGTGGAACTATTTTACCTCCAATTTTAAATAGCATTTTTGGTTTAATGTGTTATATATCTCTTTTCTATGAAAATATTTTTGTGATAAATTGAAAATTTTCCCTTTTAAATGAAATTGATAAAAAATGAAATATGTATTTTATTACGAAGAAATGAAAATACAAATTTACGAGAACGAATATTTGTGCAGTTAATTATTATCCTGCATATGGAACATTAAATACTATAAAGATATTAAAACCCCACACACACACATACAAATAAATGTCCAATAACAACAGACTGTCATAGGAAACGAAACATACTTAACTGTGGTCCAAAAACTCAAACAAACATTAAGGAAACAGCTGCCGATTCTTTTGGAGGAATATATAGAATCAACTCACATAAAAAAGAGGTCAAATTTATAACAACAAAAATACTTATAACAACAACGACGACGTCGACAAAATTGATAAAGTTGTTGAAATAAATTCCAAAACTCCCAACTAAATAGAGATTAAAGCCAACAACTTAAAGGCTTTTATGAGCTGCAAATGCCCTGACAACATTTAAAAGTAAAACGAATTGGAAACAGAAATTATGTCAGAAGCTTAAAGAAACAACAACAACAACAAATACAAACCAAATGAACATAAAAAACAAAGCAGCAATATGACATTAAAACGTTAAATACAGATACAGATGCATATAAATACGACCGGAATTACGTGGTGTTATATGTTGTAAACCAACAAAAAAAAAAGGTAAAAAAAGAGCTCAGTGTCAGTTTTAAACTTAAACGCATTTACAGATACAAATTTATATCGCTTTACCAAGCTGCAGTAAACAAAAAAAAACATTACGTCCCTTACGAGTCAACGTGCAAAGCACTCCATTCCGTACACAAAAGGTATTCATTTCACATCAACCAGAGACCAACATTATCGAGCAAATTCTGTCCATTACCGATAAGATTACTTCAAATTTTATAGCTGCTCTTTATTTTTTAATTTAATTAATTTAATTTTTATTCAAAACGAATTGAAATAAAAAACCAAACCTCCAGCAACAACAGCAGAATAATAATGATGATGATAAGCCAAGTTTTGGTGGACTACCACCACCAACACCATTCATGCCCAGCATTGAGAGTAAAAGATCATGTGAGAAAAAAAAGAAAAACTCAAAAATAAAATAAAAAAAAACTGTAATGTGAAAAAAGATGATCGTAATGGTCATCATAATGTTCTTAATGATGACGACGATGATGAAGGCGATGATATTGTCTGACAACATTATTCACTTCCATTTCTTCTTCGCACACAAATTCACCACTAATAAACAGCTCAGGACTGTAACGCTCTAGGTGCCATTCAGAGCCGTTAAAATAGGCGTTACACGTGTATATTTATTTCATTAAGTTTAAGTTGTTTATACCCTACAATGGATGATCATTCCTGTGGACACTGATGGAATTCTCTTCGTATATTATATTAATTTCTACATTAATCTAATGAAAACTTGATTAAAACTCAGTCAATATCACATTTCATTGGATTAATGAAACAAGTTTCGCTAAAATTATTTTAATGAAAATTTCACCAAATATGTGAAATATTTTCATTGATCTAATGTAATAATTTCGCTAAATTAATGAATATATATATCATTATTTTGACGGTATTATCTCATCATCGGGGGTACCCCCGTTGTGTAGTGGATAGCGTGCTAGACTATTAACCGGGAGGTCGTAGGTTCGATTCCTGCCAAGCCCCTGGATGTTTCTGCAGAAAAGCCTATAACGGCTTAAGCAGTATGTGTGTATGTTTTTTTTAAATTTAATTTAATGAAATTATGTTCTTTTTCTGATGAAATTATTGCATTTTAAGTAGGTTCAATGACTCAAACTGTTGTATTGGCTGTTTTTATTTATTGACAACTCCATGCTCTACATACACTCTAAAACATTACTTCAAATTTAGGATCATATATTGTCTAAATTTGTGTTTAAAATTTCTCCTTGTCTAAAATTACATCGATTTTGTAGTTATTTATTATTGAAATTAAACATATTTAGTCCATGTGGAAAAAATTTAACATAAACTGTAATACGGCTATGGCTGACTGGTAGATACGTTAGACTATTAGTCAGAAGGTCGCGATTCAAAACTGCACACAGCCAATCGCTTTTTTTAGTAAAAACATTTTGTTCAAAAATAATGCGTGTGTAATTTTAGGTCGATAATAATCTGTAAAGTGTTACCTACTATTATCGACCTAATTTTCAACAAAAGTATTTTAGAGTGTACATTTCATAGACACTAAGCACATCAGAACTATTTGTAATGTTGCAGTATCGACTCTTTACTTTCATCATTTGCGTTAGAAGTTCCAAAGTTTTTGGTTTAAATATAATTGTAAAAAAAAGAATCGTGTGGACTGATCGCTTAAAAAACTCCCATGGGGTTCTTAAAATTTCTCTACAAGTTATATTAGATGTATTTAGGCTAGGTTTTTGAGATCTCAGTTAAACTAGGTTCAGTTAATATAAAAACAGATATGTGCCGCCATACAAAATTTTTACAGAACAGCTTAGTTTTGCTTAAAATGTTGGTATTTAATAAAATAATAAAAAAAAATTACATTTCGCCGGAAAATCAGAGTTTCAGACTACGTTAAACTAAGTTTAATTTTAATCCACATCTCAAAAGCCGATCCTTAATGTAGTTAATCTGGCTTTTAATTGTTACCCTCCAGACCAAAAATGTGGTCAGGAGAACAGATTTTCTAAAAATAGTCAAGTTTTCAGAAGCATTTTTGAACTGCATGAAAACTGTACTAAACTTCATGAAAACTGTACTAAACTTCATTTTTTAATTTTTAAATCTTTTACGAATATGGAGAAAATGCGGATATATTTAATGTAGCGCGTATGAGTAATATAATCATATTACTCATACGTAACCTTTTGCCCTAAAAATATTAGATATTCGTATTTGCTCAAAAAAGTTTTTTAATTAAAATTTTCATCGGCCTTTCATAAAAATTCAGTGAAATTTTTCATCAAAACTATTAAATACGATTCATTGAAATTATGATATTTAGAAACTTTACATTTTAAAATTTTTTGCCATGCTTACGAGTAAATAAAGCTTTTTAAGTATCCATTAAAACATTTTGTCAAAACTTAAAGGGGTTTTTATAAAATAACAAATCGTTGTTGTCATAAGTCCAACAAAATTTTCTAAAGAAACTATGAAAGGTAATGGAGCAATTAAAGAAGCTTATTTTTCTAGCGGGTAAAACAGAAGGGAAGCACAATGGATCTAATTGGGTCTCCGATTGGATGTGTGTTACAACACTACCCTTCCCAACCTAACCTAACCTATAGAAGCAAGCAATTCCAAAGAAATTCTTTCACAATATTCAAAAAATTTCGCACACATTTTTTTTTATATTTCATTTGAATTGTGGAAAAAATCTAACGAAATCGTTTAATTTGATTTATGAAGGGAAATTCTTTCATAGCAATTTATAAACAGCAGAATATTTTGCTTCTAGTTATGCACATTTCGATGACAAGTTTATGTTCCAGGACTCCCAGCAACACTCTTAGTTCTTGGATGCTTCCTGTTGAAGAACTTATTAGACAGTTGCCACGATAAGCGCAGAAGCGTGATGCCTTGTTAAATATTCTACTGGCTTCGAGATTGTGTTCTGGCAATTATTAATTCAGAGTCCTTGCATTATGTTTATCTACTTTACACTATTCATGAGCTTAAATTACTAATCCAAGCATAGTTTCTGCTCGAAAATGTTTAATTAAAATTTTTAAACTAATAGTGTAGGCAGCGATGCCATTTTTAGCTATTTTTTACGATATGACAAAAATCGATATGACCACTGTGTTGTCATATCGTAAGTTTTGTACGATATGACAACACAGCGATATGACAACACTGTGTATGGCTATCTATCTTAGTGTTGGTACATCGTAAAAAACTTACGATATGACAATACAGTATATCATATCGTTTTTGTCATATCGTAAAAAAAGCTAATAATGTCATCGCTGAGTGTAGGGCAACATTAGCAGTGCCTTGAACCTCTTTTGTGCACAGAAATTCATAAATGAAAATTTTTTTGAAATCATATTTTAAAACAATTTGTTGTAATCTTTTCATTATTGCTTTAAAAAAACAGAAAAATTAATACGATAATAAACACTAATTGATGCCGACCTCTTTGGTAACTCCCCAAAAAAATTCTCTACATTTTTTTATCCCATTCGTCCAAAAACCCAAAATAAAAGAAGACGAAAGAAACATTTTAACGGCAGCATTCTTATGCCATGTTGATTTTTATGCTGATCTGATCTTATGTTGTTGTTAAAATTTTATTATTATTGTTCTTGTTGTTCTTGTTGTTGCACATGCATGAATATTTTATTGTTGTTGTGTTATTTTAAAATAAAATCCTTAAAGAATTAAAAAAACTGTCGATTTAATTTAAAACGATGATCATGATGATAATATCTGAAAATATTGTGGCTTAAATCGATTAGTGAGTGCCTAATCAGTGCTTTCAATCTACGCTTGTCCATTCATTTGTTTTCATCATAATCATCTTCTTTTTGTTTCAACCTCCATCATCAGCAAGAAACAAACAACATGCAACTGCTTTACAACAAACTATAGCCCTCAATGATGGTTAATATGAATGTACGAGTGAGTATTATAATGTTTGTTATCATATGATGATGATCATGATGAAATTCATCGAAAAGATCAACTCTAATAATATTCATGGCTTAAAGTGCCACAATAAGTTTGACTGACCATTTCAATTCATTCCTTTCAATTCATTTCTTTTCGACCCATCTCGAATCTTGCGCTTGCTTCATTGATTTATTTAATATATTTTTGTGCTTTTATTTGTTAATGTTGTTATTGTTATTGTGTGGCTGTTGTTTAATTTCCATACATTAAAAGGTTTTAATTCTCACATTAACTCCACACGATCTCACACGCACACACTGCGAGCAGGCCAGCAGCGATCAAACGATTTTGATCATTCATTTCATCATGAATGTTTGAAAGAATGTGTTTGAGCTAAAGATGAGAAATGAATGGATGCATCCATGGAATGTGTTCATGCATGCAGCCAGCCAGCCATGCAAGCATGTGTGCGATTGTTTTTATTGTGGTTATATCTTGTGTTGTTAATTTTATTTATATATTTTCAATCCTGCTGGCGCTTCTTTTCGCTTGTCATCATGTCATGTTTTTTTATACATTTGACTTCTTATTCTTCAATTAATTTTTATTGTTGGAATTTTCGGTTTCATTTCTTTTCTTTACAATAGGCGCAAGTTTTTTTTTTAGATGAAACCCAAAAAAAAAATTTGTAAGTGAATAAGAAAGGTGAAATAAATGCGTAATGAGAAGTTTTTGTTTCCCTTAACGCCTAAAAACTTATTTTTTTGGAGATATTTATCCTTAGTGCTAACCCTCAAGGTGAAACCAAGGGCAATCAAGGCCGATCAAGGCCGCTAATGCCTTATATATCTGCCAAAAGGAAATTGGTAACAGATGCGGTATAAATCCCGAAAGTGCCAACTGACTCTTTGAGATGGTGGTGAAGCCCATACTAATGTAGTGAGCGGTTGTCTGGTGGATTTCTTCAGACAAAGCCACCTAATCTATACTTATTGAAAGAATTCTACGAAATTCTTATATGATGATTATGGTTGCACCTCGCACTACAACATCGAAAGAAATGTTCACTATATTCCATTGAATTGGGCTGTAAAACTTAGTACGTGGAAACAAGACATATTCTAAGCCCCCAGACCTGCTCTTTTACCTGACAAGAGATCTAAGGTAGATTTCTCACATTCTCATCTTCCAGAGGATATGATGGAAATATATACTGAAGGATTCAAGTCAGGTATGTCAGTAGGTGGAGGCTTCTTGTTTCCTCACTTTCACTAAAATAGGATACACTTTAGGCTACCCGATCAGTGCAAAGTGGCTTAAAAACTTTTTTTGTAGAAATAATTCTTTACCTCATGAACCACTCAATATATCGATATGAAACTTAACACAGACATAGCTGAGGTGTCTATAAATTTACGTGCGAAGGCACTGCTTCCTGGCATCAAGGGGCGCTCGTGGGAAAAACGCCAAAGTTGGCTACCTCGGACGGTAAATTTTTTAAAAAAGAATCAGTTGCATGACATGTTAACATAACTGGAGAACGGTTTGTTCTATTTAATTATGTAAGAAATTCGAAGTTCGACAACAGTAATATCTTTAAGCTGTATCAACATTGTTTTTTAATATACTTATCAGTTTCAGAGATATCGTGGAATTTGTAAAGAAATATTTATATAAAAATTTTATTTTTAAAACAGTTCATAAAATCGAGCGACAAGTTTTGATTTTATTCACAATTAAGTGAAAATCAGTAGTTTTAAGAAAAATGTAGGACACTTCACATTGCAAAATCGCCATTGAAGGAGAGTTTTTTGCCCCTTTTTCAGAAAACCGAAACACGAATATTTCTTTTTAGTCCCCTTTACTAGAATCAATCGTTAGAACCTTGTTATATTTAACAATTTGATTTTGTTATCAAATATACACAAAAAAGAAAAATCAATCCGTCCGTACTTAAAGTAGTCCCAAGCGGTGTCAAAAATATGGTAATCCCGGTTTTTCTGAAATCAGGTACAAAAAGGTTGATTCAAGTATACTCTAAAACATTACTTCAAATTTACGATCATATATTGTCTAAATTTGTGTTGAAAATGTATCCTTGTTTAAAACTACATCGATTTTGTAGTTATTTTATTAAAGAAAAACCTTTCAAATTAAACATATTTAGTCCAAGTGGAACAAAATGTAAAATAAAGCATAACACGGCTGTGGCTGAATGGTAGATACGTCAGACTATCAGGCAGGAGGTCGCGGTTCAAACCTGCACGCAGCCAACCGTTTTTTAGTTAAAATATTTTGTTGAAAAATAATGCGTGTATAATTTTAGGCCGATAATAATCTGTAAAGTGTTGCCTACTATTATCGACCTAATTTTCAACAAAAGTGTTTTAGAGTGTAGGAATGTTCAAGTGCAAAATACTTAATTTTAGCCTGATTAGCCTTTATTCATATAAACAAATCTTATTTTAAGTACTAATATGTTTATAAACTTTATGCACTGTCGTACTCGTACTGTACTGTTGTGCGCTTGTTGTTGTTTATTTTCATTGCTCGGGCATAGCCGACAAGTAGAAAACGTCGTATTATATGTAGATTCAAGCCCGCTGTATACTTGAATCAATCCCGCCGCGTACTTGTATCAATCCTAACTGCGTACTTTAATCAATACCGCCGCGTACTTGAATCAAGCCCGATTCAGGCTAACTTTTACTATTTAATCCTGGAACATACTTGAGAATTGATATTTTTACTACTTATATAAATTTAATAATTTTACTTACTTGTTTTAATTTAAAATTTATGTTTGTTCATTCCTAGTATTGAACTTAGCTCACCATGTTTGTAAACTAACGCCTTAGGCCACTCAGCTAACTCAGTATAGAAAGAACGACAACTAAAATACAGTATAAAGCAGCAGAATGCAGTACGTTTGTAGGCTATTAGTCGGCACGGCACGAACAAACAGAATAACCAACAACATAAGCACAACATGCGATTGAAGCTATCAACATGCAACCAAATACCAACACACTACGAATGTGTACAAAGTTTACACTAATAATAGTACTTAAAATAAGTCAAAATTCAGACGATGCAACTCTTATTGATCAGCTTCTTATTCAACTGTGAGAAACACAGAGAAACGAATACAAATTTCTCTGTCGCTCTCCCAGCTGAATAAGAAGCTGATCAATAAGACTTTCATGGTCTAAACGTCGACTAAGAACTTTTGCACACAATTTACGAAATTTGTTATTTATTCAAGATTTTTTACGTGATTAGCCCGTTTTCGTCTTGATTTAAGTACGTTTTAGTTTTATTCGTACTTAAATTTTTGAGTACGAGTCGTAACAAAGTAAGTAGAAAATACTTGAATTTAGTGCGGCGTTTTTCTTTCTGTGTACATATTGTACCACTTCCATTTGCCCCAGTCGTATGACATGAAAGTTCGTAGGACATGAAAGTCGGTAACTATATTAATTCGTTAAATCAGTAAAATTTTTCATATATTTTATTGCTGTAAAATTTATTTCAAAAATGCTTGACAACAAAATGTATGGGAAATTTAACCAAAAAAAAGTTCATCATATCGTGCGAAATGCTGTCAGAAGTCCATATAAAAAAATTGGCATGAATAGTTCATGAAAAAATTTTGCAAAAGTATTAATCCATTTATCTTGCGAAAAATATATGAAATATATTGGCAACATTTTAAGTTTTCATGCGATATAATATGAGTGGCATTTGTTTCGCATGGAATTTACAACAAACACAAGGCGTTGCTTACACACGCTCGAAATTGTAGCATAGTTTAAAAGGCTAGTTAATATTGGTTACATGTCTAATTTTTTGCATTAAATAATCAATTTTGTTCTACATTTTTCACAAATTTGAACAGAGTACTAGGCTTAAAGAGTTATCGAATGTTTCGTGAACTCCACTTATGTTTTTTCGTTATTTAAAATGTTGCGTAAATTTTAAAACATACTTTCGTCATGTGAAACATAAGCAAATCGAAAATCTCTAAATAGAGTTGATAAGGTTTTCTATTCCTTTTTAAATTTTTTTCTAAGAAATTCGTTTAAAAAATCCTTTAAATGCTTTGTGTTATGAAAAAAAAAACAAATAGAAAATAGGAAAACAAAACTACAATACCAAAGAATTTTACATATTCGCGGCTTAACATGAACATGATAAATGCTGAATAAGAATTTCATATATGAAGTAACAAGTGATAAGTGATGCAATGTGCGCACGCGCACATAAAGATGAAGAGATCACAACAACAATATAACACGTGGCTTAATTTTTTAAACAGATCAGGCAAAAAGGCGCGTGAGAGGGCAAAGCCTTAAGGGCGAGTTAAAGAAGGATAAAATTCTTAATTTTCCAAAGGCAGGTGATTGTTTCTGAATGTAGTGCTATTTACAATATGTAAATATATTTAAATCTTATCTTAAACTATATTTTAAATTTTATGTGATAGTAAATTTGAAAACATTGAAACAAAATTAAAGTAAATAGTTTATCAATTGTTTTCAATAGTAAATACAGATGCTTGTTTCCTTCCAACTTTAAAAACAAATCGTATCTTTTTTGATTAAAATTTCTTTAGTTTTATTTTAAATCTCTTCTTTAATTCACAAAGAGTACTCGTGTCTTAAGTGCAGTTTTCTTTTTAAATTAATTCTTTTGCACTTGAATTGTTTCTAATATTTAGTTAAATAGCTTCTCTTAACATTTCCTTGTACATTTGTAGTTTACATAAGCATGTAAATCCTAAAGATTACAAGGGATTTATTAGTTTATATTAGTGCAAACTATAAAACTGTGCAACAATATTCGCACACACGTATGCAACATAAGGACTTAACAAATGGCAAGAGAATGAATTATATCTTGATTTACATTTGTTTATAATAAAATGTGCAAACAAAAATTTCTACAAAGTAATTGAATTTTCTTTCGGTCTTTGTTTTAAATCAACTATTCATTCTTAAGATCTTTTGTTGTTTGACCTTTTTGTTATTTAAAGATATTTTTAAGGTATTTTACTTTTTTCTCATTGTCAACAAGACAGCAAATTGTCGATAACAACAAATTTATTTTATATTGGCTGATTTTTATTGTATGTACACTCAAACTTAATACTATAACATTTTAGTTTTCTTTAAGCTTACTGATTTTTAAATATTAAAAACATGAGAAAGTAAAATAAATATATCGTAGTTTTCGTAACATGCAGCGAATCTCGAAAAGTTCGGCATGGTAGCACTAAACTTACTAGAAATCCAACTTCGTGTATTGAACGTTACCGTTCTTTCTTTATATCTCTCTTTCAGATTATTGCATCCATCGAGGAACTTAGTTTCTTTTTAATCCTTTTCCATATCTGTAAATATGCATAAAAACTCAATTAAAAAAGAAACTTGGTTTCATATATCATAATTACCTTTATTTTCAGTTAATTAGAAATTCGTTATAGTGAACTTCCCTCGGGTCTTAGTTTTTATCCAAATAGTTTTTACTTTTCCTCTGGTGTTGACATTTATATACCATTTTTAAACTCAAATCTAGTTTATATGTAAGAATTTTGTCAATGTAACGTTCAATACACCTGGGAGCTCACCTTTTTGCTTTAGAGCTGCGCTGACCTCAAGGTTTGAAAAATCCGCTGAAATTATGTCTTTTCGTCTTCGTCTGCTTCGATTGCGTTATACTTGTATAATCGTTAAACTTTGTTGTTTCGTTAAGCTGCAAAAAAGTCAAGTCGTTTACATTTTTACGAATTTGTAGTCTCTCTCTCTCTCTCTTTACCTCTCTCTCCTCCTCTTTCATTCAATAAGTGAGATTAAATAATTGAGAATTCTCTGCGCTTTGTGAAATTATGACATTTTTTACACACTAAGGAAGAGTAACGTTCAATACATAAAACTGCGGAGATGAACAAATGATTGCAAAAATTCACTCTCTACTATTTTTCTTAATATATTGAAATTATAATAATACTGTCCAACACAAAGCATAAGAAATGAATTTAAAAAACCCGACTGCGTAAAAAACTAAAAGGAAACAAAGAAACAAGTCCAGTGTGCGGAACATAGTGACTTTTACAACTGCGAACCATTACTGCGAATAGTTGCAGATTCGATTTTTAATACTTCCCGACTGCAAAAGTCGCTATGTTTCGCACACTGGACTTCTTTTTTTTTTCTTTTAGTTTTTTATGCAGTCTGGTTTTTTGATTTTTAAAATTTATTTTTTATACATACATACATAGGCTGATAGACACAATACCCCAAAATACCAAATGGCTTGAGAAAAATATTATAATAAGCTTACTAGCATAAGCCTTAAGCTTGAACAAGTATTGAAAATAAATTTGAAAAAAGTTATCATAACAATTGTAGAAAAATCAAAACGGAACCCTTTTGAAAATATTATAAGTGCATGCTTACTATAAGCTTATTCTTGCAATTGTAGAATAAGCTTATGAAAATAGTATTATATTAAATTTTGTACAGAAAATTTAATTTGTCTTAATATTTTTATAAGCTTTGAAGAATAAAAGTCACAATTAATATATTTTTTAATGTTAGAAAAGAAAATTATTATTATTTACTTCAAATTCATTCGATTTCATTTATTTATTGCATACATATTTATGTTTTTTATGTTGTAATTTACAAAATTACACGTGCACCCAATTCGCAATTTAAAACTAGATGTAAATGCCGTTGTAGAATGTATTGAAAAGATAAGTCTTTCAATCGTTATATTGTTCTCTTGAATATATGTATGACGTTTATAAGCATACTTTAGAAACAGTTGTGTATAATAATAGTTTCTCAAGTATTGTTAAAAACTGCTTGTGAAATCACATGAAGTTAAGAAAAGCTTAAGGCCCACTATTTATATAAGCTTATTCTCAAGTTGTATTAAATTTTGATTACTGTATGGTATGTTGGGACCCTTCTTTGCGTCGCGCAGTCGGAAAAAAATAACGAGGATCTAATGACTGAATCTGTCAAAGCCTTACATTTTAGGTAAAAGTTGCGTTTAGAAAATTTATGTAAAATGTATGTAAATTTATTTTTGTAAATTTCTGTTTGTATTCACAGACTTTCTAATAAAATCAACATTTGTCAAGCTATGATACCGTTACCGCCCCCTATTTCGGTAGGCATAAACTCTATATATTTCACATATTGTCATTGATATCAGAAAGTGAAAGTGGCGGTGGATAGGCCATGCTCTACACAGACCTTAAGATGACGCCACAAGAAACGCCATTGAATGGAACCCACAAGGGATCCGAAGGATTGGACGTCAAAGCCATACTTGGCATAGGCAAATTGAAATAGAAGCAGCGAAAGTCAACAAGTCGTGCTAAACGAGATCAAAGGTGCGGCAGTAGATAAACGAAGTTGGAATAAAAAATTGTTGAGGCCCTATGTTCCTTATAGGAACCAAAGTAATATATAAATATATCCACATATTTTATTTAAAGGACAGAAAACAATTTTATGCAGACCAGTGTCACGTAAAGTTGAATCCTTTAATTCAAGTTAATTTAAATGAAAAAACATTTAATTTTAAATTAAATAATAAATCTACCTGCTGAACAAGGAAAAGGGAAAATTAAATTAAACAAACAACATCTGCTTTCAAGCAAACACTTCATTGAACAATTGAAACTAAATTGCACTACAAACTAGTTAAATTAGAAAAAGAAAATGGTTGCAAGTAAACGTTTTTAAATCTTTTATACAAATATTTGTCCCGTACTTTTTTGTTAAGCACATGATCACTTCAGTATCATCCTTTTTTGCTTCAGTTAATGTTTTCTCTTATATTCTTTTTTTTTCCTTTATTTGATGAAGCTGTAAATTAGAAAGGAAAATTTTAAATTAACCACTTTTATAACTAATATTAGTAAAAAAATAATGAAAAAAAGAATAAATAATAAAAATAAACAAGAAAACAAAAAAAAAAGGCCCAAATATATTTGTATTTTGGCTTAAATATTCACTCACGCTGTCAAATTCATGTGATGAATAAACAAAATATTTTCCAAAATATTTACAGGCAATAACAGCATCCATTCGTTCAACGTCATAACAAGCATTGACAAACTCACTAATGCAAACAGCAAAGAACAATAACAACAACAGCATTTTTAATACTAATATTAAGATGCACATGAACAATACGGAGTTATTGATGACCCGTTAAATGTATCCCCTTTTAATGGAGAGATCAAGAGTTCTGAACCTTTCAGTTATTTGTATTTTCCAGACCGTAGTTTTTGTTGTGTATCAAAACCAATTTAAATATTTTCCTTTTTTTTGGACTGAATGTTTATTGTAGCTTTGGGTCATGTAAATAAGCATCAGCATAAACAAATTTCAATATATTGTTAGTCTCCTTTAATTCTTTTTATTGTAGAATGCATTCGAATTTTAACTAAAAGTATAAAAAAGATTTTCTTAATAGAAAAAAGTAAATAAAATGTCAACATGTAATATATTTTAGTAATTAACCGAAATTACAACGCTTCATGCCTTCTTCTCTACAGGTAACTCCCTTCTACCAGAATCAGTCGCTGGAACCTTGTCGATTTGTTTTCTGTTTTATAGTGTTATAAGCTGCTTTGCTGTCATTAAAGTCATTAAAAACTTCCAAATACCAAAAAAGAATAACAGCAGTCAGCTGATCATGAGCCAAAGTATTTATCTTTTGGATCGTATTTATTACAGGTTCCTCATAGTTAGACGATCGTGAGCTGAAGAATTTATCTCTACATATTGTTTAATTTCCATGTGAATGTTTCGTTGACTGATTTACAGAAGATATTGGCAATGTTGAAGGGTTAAATATTGGGTCGTGAACTCAAAGATATTTTAGTACGATGACTTGTCTCGAAATTCATTGTGTGGAGTATTTGTAATAGTGTCATATTGTTTTTTTATTTTAGGGTGCCCCTGTGGCTGAGTGGGCTCGATTCAAGCCATAGATACTGGGTGTTTTCCGCAGACAAGCTAATCGCTTCGCGGGTTGTGTTTGTTTATATAAAAAAGTGACCCCCTCCCCCCCAAATGCGCATCTGTGCATCACAGTCGAAGCAAAATTTCGATTTTAAAAATCCTTAAATTAATGCTTATTCCACTAGATAACATTAATTTTACAGAACCCTTAGGTCGTATATAAGCTACACCTAACCGTTTTGTCTTTACAGAAAGCAAACACTGGGGATCGTTGGCTTAAATCTAATTATGTGGCTAAGAAATACATGTGTTGTGTATTACGCCATATTTTAGTAAACAGATGTGGTAAATATTAACGAGGCTAAATCTTTCTACACTATCGGCGCCTTCTCCTTTGAAGCTGATTACAACATTGAGCAGACTTCAAAGCCCAATAGAGCTTTCGGTCGCCACATCTATTGCATAGCAATACCAAAGTGGCAATTGTTCGGAAACAAGAAATTATACGCCATTTGCATTTTTAACCTTCATGTAATGAAAATGATATAAAAACAAATACGACACTTGGTGGCATTTGATGCCAGCATAGAAACTTAGATGCACGTTAAAGTTTTGATGCCTGACTTCACTTTCTTTCAACTCGAAACAGTTGTAAAATGCATCACAAATTTAAACAATTTCTTAAATAAACAATTAAATTTAAAAAAGAAGATAAAAAAACTCACAGTAAGACATCATGAATCCATCCAACCATCTCTCAGAATAAAAAAGCAAACAAACAGATAAACAATTTCAGCAGCGCATGGATCAATAGTGTTGAATATTGTCTACTATTTATAATGTTTGCTCACTTTCATGGGAATTGCAACTCTTTTTTTTTCATCTAAAGCAACGCCGCGCTACCACCATTCTCAACAACGTAGGTCGTCTTGGCTACTTTTTTTCAATAATCTCGTAAGTGTTTGCTGGTGGCAGGAATCTTACTGCTGCAATCTTGTCTTTTTCCATGTTCTGATGATGATCATTGTCATCACAATGATGATTTTTATGACGCTGTTTCTTTTTACAAGTCTCAATGTTTCTTTTTCTCTCGTTTTAAGTCAGCTAGCTCTTCTTATTGACGATATTTTAATGTTTTCATCTGTGTTGAGAATGTTATTTGTTGTTTATGTTTTATGATTTGTTTGATTTCCTCATTTTCGGATTTAATTTCCTTTTAAATTTACCGATCATTTATACAATTTCCACTTGGCGTAAAATGGTTGCATGCACTGAGTGCCTAATAAGTATGCGAGAGTATGATGCAGAGAAGTTGTTTTTGGTGTGGAATAAGCTGAATGCATGAACGGTCAAATTATCGGATGGTTTGTCTATTGAATTTACATCTTCATGGGTGATAAAATTGGCTCGTATTGTCATAACAACACTTCGTTGTATTAATTCTGTAAATTAAGATATTGAAAAAGAATTTTAGTTTCAATAATTTATTGGTTTAGTTGAAAGTTGTTAGATCACGCTTGAGTTTAGTATATAAAGTAATTAATTTAAACTAACAAAACAATACAGGAAAAGCTAATGAACACCATAGCATAACGTAAAAGTCAATGTTTTCGAAGGTCGCTACACTATTTATTTTCCACTTTTTTAAGGATATAAGAAATTAAGAATATCAACTATTTAACCAAATTAATTTCACAATCATCGTGAGAATTATCCAGCACCGTCAAAGCAACAGGTCTTGCATAGTGCTATGCATATCAATATTATTATTAAATTCCAAAGCTCTTGTTATCATGATATGAAAATATTTTTCTGTTCCGCAAAAAAGCACTAAAGACCAAACAAATATTAACAAAAGTTAAATGTTGTAAAACCTGTAGAAAATAAATAAATGAAATTAAAAATTAAATAAACTTAAACATTTATTGAACACACCTTCTTTTGAAGCGCAGTCGAAATTAACAGACACGAAAAGACGTTCAGACGGATTGTAGACATTTGCAGTTCTATGGTACGAGTATATTTCAACGTTTTATTAAAAGATGGCTGGATAGATGGATGAATGTATGGATTGATGTTTCTTGGTTTCTTTTCATTTTTATTTTATATTATTTTACTTGTAATTTTGTCAGACATACTTGTCGTACAATAATCGTTATCGGTAAGCATAGCGTTGTGGGCTTTTTACAAATCAATTAAATAAATTGAAAGTCATTTAAGTAGATTGCATAAAGCTCACTCATACAACACCTCTTTTTATATACTAATTTTTACAGTGAGTGTTAAACGTTTTATTTAATATTAAAGGAATAATGAAAACAAGTTCTGGTTATTGAAAATTTTAATAAATTTTTAAAACTACACTATTTCTTGCAATTTAATTTCTACAACATTAAAATCCCTAGAGGGAATAGAATTTGTCACAAAACAATACACGTGACTGGTTCCCAAGCATTAGCAACCAGTTCGAGTTCTGGAACTTTATATGAAAGAGACCTATCACTTTTATATTGCGTTTTAATTGGACAGTGTCAATTGATATAATTAAGATACTCAATGATATGTTCTAGATCCTAACTTAAGGCACTTGTCCTCTGGTGGTATTATTTGACCAATTCATAATCTGTTGTATGTGTTTTAGATCGTATAATTGTTGTTGCTAATTTCCAAACATTTGCTTAGAAACATGTTTATGTGAAATTTACCAACAACATTTTTACGATCTACAACACTTACAACAGGTTGTGAATTGAGTAATTGTATTTTAAACAAATATTTTTGATTTGAGAAAAATCTGCTGGACAGTAAGTAATGTTATTTTACTAAAATGTTTGTTCTAGTTGACTAGTGTTATCTCTTTCTACCACCCTTAGCATAGCTATAAATTTGCTAAAAAAAAATGCCAACACTAGTATCTTATATTATCCAAATCACTCTAATATTTTGAATTTTTAGCGGGGATACAGCGGTTCTGGGGGGTGCTTAGTCAGCCCCCTGCTACGCCAATGGTCACCGCTCAACATTCGGGATATAATTTTATGCGAAATATTTTTATTTGGTTTATTGGAATAATATTTTTTCTCGTATATAACGAGTGATTTTTTTGCTATTATCTTTTTGGCCCGCTTCGATTGACGCACTGGAAGCCAACATTGCCAACATTATTCGTGAGATACCGGCCGAAATGTTGGAAAGAGTATGCCAAAATTGGACTAAGCGGATGGACCATTTGAGGCGCAGCCGCGGCCAACATTTGCATGAAATAATCTTCAAACATTAAATTATATCGACCCAACTATCGATCCAAATAAATATTTCATGCATTTTTCTGAATTTTATGTGTTTTTTTCTTTTTTACTTTCCGATAGTTCTTATAAAATCACCCATTAGTACGAGTAATTTTTATTTAAATAATATTATTCGAATAATGGAAATGAATTTTAGTAATCCATTTTGTACAGTTTTTGATTAATTTTAAACAAATAATTGCATTTGAACATATCTTGTTCTTAAAATTTTATTCGGATAATTTTTATTATTCGAATCATTTTTATGCAAATAATATAATTTGGATGTTTTTTTTATTAATTTGATCCGTAAAAAATTCACTTTAATAATTTTATTCGAATAATATTCGAATAATTTTATTCGAACTTTTTGAATTTTTTGTTGAATCATATTATTCTAATAACTATTTAAACAATTTTATTAGAAAATTACACAGACAGAAAGTGAAACTAAACTACAATCTTTCTAATCAGATTGATGCGTTTAAAAATACTGTGTCCCCAGTTTGTGTTTGCTATCATCTCTAGCCTTTTTTATAGGCACGTCTAATATTTCCACTAGGTACATCAGTATGTTCCAGCTTAACTCGACAACAGTATGGCCGATTTCGATCCAGAAAATACCAAAAAATATTTGCCAAATAACCTTCAGTCTCAACATGTTTTTTTTTTATTTGATCCACGCTTTCGTAGTTATTCACAAATGAGTATCGAAGAAAAGGTATTTTTATTAAAAAAATCGGTTGAGATCATAAAAATTTGAAACCGCAAAAAATTCAATATTTTAAACATTATTCGGAAAGATAGATATAATACGAAGAAAATATGCGGTATTTTATGAAAATCGTTGGTTAAATGTTGATTTTATTAGCATTTAAGTGAATACATCGAAAGCTACTTTTGTTTTTAAATTTAAAAAAATAATAATTATAGATTTAAATTCCAATAAAATCAATATTTTATTTGAATTAGATGATTCGAATTATTATAATTTTAATAATATTATTTGAACAGTTTTTGTTCGAATAAATTTACTGGAATAATTTTACTCGCACCACTTTTATGTTAGTCAGTATTTGATTAATTTTAATCGAATAGCTTTTATTCGAATAATTTCATTCGATTAACTTCCGTTCGAGTGATTTGTTTTCGAATAATTTTTGTTTAAATAATTTAGTCAGAGTATTTATTTCAACTCTTTGATCCAAATAGCTCGTAACTTTAATTATTTTATTCGAAAGTTTTTCTTCAACTAATTTTTAATTGAATAATTTTTTTTTAAATACATAATTTCATTCGAATAATATTTTAGAATAATAATTACTCCAATATTTTAATTCTAGTAATTTGTATGTATTTGGTAATTTGGTCCTAATAATTTTAGTTTGAATAATTTTGTTCGAATAATTTTGTTCGAATATTTTTTGCTTGTATAGCAAATCAATTAATTCGAGTAAATTTTATTTGAAGAATTTTACGTTCATTAATCCTATTTAAATAACTATAGTCGCATTTATATTCGAATAAATATAATGTTTAAGTAATTTGTATTTAGATGTCATTTTTGTAATAATTAATTCGAATAGAGTTGGCTTACGTGGCTGCCTACTGCACGCAAGCAATCAGGTAGAATCAATAAGATTCCGCTTTGGCATAGAATAATTTGAATAGAGTAATTTTTTCAATTTACAATTCAAATTTATTTTTACAAAATTTCCTTTGAATAATTTTTATTTGAATAATTTGTATTCCAAGTATTTCTGAAATAGTTTAAGCGTGTCGGCGCAAAGCGTTGTATTCTCATAAAAATGTTGTTTGATAGTTTCCGGCTCTCATTTGCCAAAATTCTTAGGCGAATAATGCCATCAGGAAAATTTATATTAAAGTTGCTAGTATTACTTACAGAAGTGGGATGAAAACTCTTTTCAATTCAATATAATATTGCAGCAAATTTTAAAAAGCATACGGCAGTTTTCATAAAACTTCACCTTTTTACTGTTGGAAAAAACTTTTATTAATTAGCAAAATTTTACAAGTATGGAAGGAGAAAGTAATCTATGGATGTAGTGATTACAAGTTTACATCAAAGAGTTTGCATTGTCTGAATGAAAGGAGATTTTCTTGCAAAACAAGCTTTCTTTCTCGAAATCATTCGAAAACCTATTTGAAAATCAATCAGTATATGAACAGGTCCTTATGTGGGAACCACCCCATTCAGCTAACTAATTTTCTTGTTCATTGTATCACCACCAATGCCGCTATCTTTAAGTCAAGTTGGGTAGTTCAGGGATTGCCATTGTAAAATTAAATAACTGATTTCTTGTCACTTTTGCTGTTTGTCGCATGTTTTAATAGTTTGTTGACATTTTCCATGGAGTTCTTGGAATCTGTAAAAATAAAAGTATTCTTGCTCTTCATGGCAATCGTTGGCCGGTATCTTCATTCTCGAAAGAGTTTATGGTAAATTATTATTTTGATTTTATTTTATTAGTGTATCACAAGATAGGAGCGAGCAACTTAAAGGTGCCATTAACTCTATTGTATATTTTTAAGAGCATATAGACTAACGATACCAACAACAAAAACAATAATTTTAAATAATAAGTTATTTTAGTTGACTTTATTGGCGTGGGACAATGGCTTGAATGAGTAAATATTACAATAAAATGTAAGAAAACAAGAAAAACATTAAACAACAAATAATTAAATAAAAGTTTTTTTTCTTTTTACAATTACGATGGTATTTGTTGGCAGTGATTTTATGGCCAGCAAAAAAAATGACTAAAAGGAGAAATATGTGAATGCATTTTTGTTGGAGTCACACTTCATGATTTCCCTGACTGACTTATTGACGTTTTAAAATTTCGTAGGAATGTTTGTTGGTTGTGGGCGAGAGATATCAACTGATAAGATTGCAACAAGCAAATAAATCATAAATGAAGGAAACATTAAATATTATGACGAAAATTCTGAAATTTCTTTTAAAAAAGTTGTACGTTACTTTTTTCCTACAATTTCCTGGAAATACCAATAAAATGTATGTAAATATGAAAAATAAATTAAATAAAATTTATAATAGTGTAACAACATTTATTTCAACATTATTAGTGTTAAAATACTTAACATGGAAAAAGTAATAAAAATTTAAAAAAAAGGTGTAAAAATCCTAACTAACATTGAGTCAGTGTGAAAATAAGTGACTCATGATTTAGATGGACGAAAGAAACAAAAGAGCTGAAGTGATTTTACTTAACAACTACTTCAGTTGTAAGCAGTGAGTCCGTTACTACCGGTGTATACCTTCCTAAGTTAGAAACTATTTTAAAAACTATAAAAGAAAAATTCATATACCTCAACTGCACACTAAGAGAAAAATCATTCATTCAGCTAATGAAGCGGCATCATTGATATTTCTTCATCATATGAATGAAATGTTGTATTAATAGAATGATAGTTTTTATTTGCTGAATGAAATTTCTCTCTCTGTTTTTTTCATTTTTTAGCTTTCATTGCATTTATGATAATTAATGTTTTCGTTGATATTATGAAGTTATTAATGGCAAAATTCATTGATCCAATAACGAAATTCATAGCTGGCACGAAGATTTTCCTTTCAGTGCAAAAAAGGCACAATATCCGACTTGGCCAGATTGTCGTACACGACAGTGTCGTCGACGATTCGTGTACGACTTGTGCTCGGTCCATTGGGTTTTCTAATCGACAATTTAAAGGAAATCATCGTTGACGACAATTTGAGCGACAAATTCTTGGATGTGGTCCTCTATTAAACTTATGACTATAATATGAGCGACAATGTCGTACGTTTTGTCTTCAGTAAAATTTTTGAGCTCAAGATGAGTGAAAATGTCTTACGATTTGTCCTCAATCTAAATTTTATGACAAACAAGATAAGTGACAATGTTATACATTTTGTCCTCAATCCAACTTTGTTGAGGATAATATGAGCGACAGTGTCTTACGTTTTGTCTTCGGTAAAATTGTTATGGACAAGATGAGCGACAATGTCTTAGATTTTGTATTTAATCACCCTCCGACAAGGGCAAGAATAAATGTTCGTCTTTAAAGACTTATAGTAAAATTTTCTAGCAAATATTCTTGTAAAACATTTCAGCCTCTATGAAAGAGATTTTTTTGCCCCCAAAAATATTAAATAAAGTCCATTTTTCCAGCGATAAAATAGATGACATTGTCGCACACATAATCATTCACGACAACATCGTGCGCTATGTTATCGTTGACGTTAAAATAGGCGACACTGTCGCTGAGCGATAATATCCCTCATTAAGTCGTACATGATTTTCGTCATATTATCATCCACCCATCATTGATTGTATCTTAAAGACGTGGTCAAGTGGGATGCTAAAATTTTAACCACTTTTATTGGTTCGCACACAAACAGACTCCATCGTCCTACATTTATACAACCAACTTTGACTTGGAATCATGGATGTGATATAAAAACTTACTATCATTTCATATTTCAGAAGGAATATTGTAATGCACAGTGGGTCTTCTAGCTAAATAAATGATATCACTATGCAGCAAATGAAGACTTTTGGTAAAACATACGAACTGGAGAGTACATGTTCGACTTTACTACCACCGGGTAGTAAAACCCTATATTCAGTTTGTTCAATTTGGTGCCCAATTAGACCTCTAAAGTTTCTGAAAATCAGTGGGCCCTCAAAAAAGGTATTATTAGTATTTTCAGAAGCTTTGGAGGCCTTAAAAAATTTGTCACCAAATACGCCAAACTGAGTATAGGATTTTACTACCCTTTGATAGTAGAATCGAACCTATAGTGCCAAGTCCGTGTGCTTTTTGCACTGTTACACTGTGTAATGAATGATAAACATAAATAAGAATAATTTCTCCCATTACTGTTGAATCATCTGCAAAAAAAATTGTTGCTGAGAAAAAGCTTTATATATAAGAATCTACTAAATTTCAACAATTTTCATTAATATATAACCAAGTTATTGATTTTGGGCGCAATTGACCACTGTGCGCACTGGTTGGATTGCGGGCTGTTGTTCATTGATTTCACGCGATCAAGCTGTTGACGGCATACACTAATTAACTCAAATAAACGTAAAAATTAATAACAAATTAGTAACACACAATAATCCACTCAAAACTTGCAGTCATTCTGGTCTATAAAATCATCAATGTGGTCGCAAAGGATACTCGAGAGACAGCAAAGCATTGAAAAGTGCACAAAACAATAAACGTGCTGGCATTTTGAACGGCAGACTTGATTTCTTGTAGATGGTTTGTTTTAATTTTTAGCCAGACAAAGTGGTCACCCATTAACAAAATTTAAATCACAATATTCTTGTTAAACGCGGCTGGCTGGCTGTTGGTCGCAAAACTCCTCACTCCTGCCTGTTAATTCATGACACTTAAAAAATAAAACAAAGGCCAACCAAAATGTTGTTACAGAAATGTAACAAAAAATATAATAATTACTCGTAATAATAAAAATATTTTTTATATGTCCGCAAGTGGAAACAAATCACAATCATCATTAAGTCAATAGAAATGTATTTCTCTTGAACTTATTTTTTTTTACAAATATTATTTGGTGCCTTCCTTTACGGGTGCGAAGTCAATTTTGATTTACATAAATTTTATTAAAATTTTTGTAATTCTTATTAACGACAACAAGCAAAACAAACTAAAAATTTCAAACATTGTTAAATATTTTAACTTAATTGAATGAACCATTTTGAAATGAAAAAATGAAATGACAGTGTTTTTGCATTAGCGAAATTGCCCATAATTATTAATGATTATTAATTTTAAAACACACACAAAATATTTAAAAATACATTTTGCTGGAACCATAAATGAATGCATAATATTATTTCAGCTGCTGGTGGGGGAGTTTTGTAAGTTTGCTTTAAAAATGTTTCACCCTACAGTAGCACAAGTTCTGATGAAGCCGTTCACTTTAGGTAAAAGTAGGTCCAAAGAAGGATAGGGAAAAGGATATTTCTACCCTCAAAATGAATGAAAAATCCCATATTTCGATTGCCTTACTATAAGCAAATATTAAATATTTTATGTTGTCTTTAAAAATTGCATAAGATATAAATAGGAGTCAGAACTAAAAAAATATTTTAGTAAGGAAAATGGTCAATTAAAAAACAATAAGAAAATTAAATCAAGCAAAAGTTTCAGTATTGCCTAAAAATCGTTAAAACTTTATAAGCAAATCATCAATAAAAAGCAGATATATTTAAAATTCCAAGAAATCGTATTATGTGTGTTAAAAATGTTTAAAAATGTAAAAAAAAGGTGAAATCTCACAAAACGCCGTTTAAACAAAAAACGGCCAACATTCAACAAAAAAAAATCCTGAATCAGAAAAAACGTTAAAGGTTTCTTGAAAAGCGTTGAAACTGTAAATAAGAGCTAAAACATAGAAAAATATATTCATCTTTGAAACAATTTCTACTGTGAGAAAAAAGTTAGAAATTCATTAAAAAATTTATAAAACTGCAAATAAGGTTCAGAACTTGGAAAAAGTTTTATTAGAAAAAATTCCAAAAATGCGGAAATTGGCTTCAATCGGAAAAAATTTTCAAAATTGGTTAAAAATCGTTAAGGCCGTAAATAGCTACCAGAAAAAAAATTGGAATAAATCACTTAATACCAAAAATTGCCGAAATTTGGTAATACGGAGTTCCAAAAGAAAAGTGCACGGAATTTTTGGCCGTTATTGTCTATTACAGGAATGTTACAACTGTAAGTGGAGACTTTTTTCTGTAATCTGAAACAACAATTAATGTTCATACAATTGTTTGGTCACAGAATTTTTGATATTTCTTATTTATCGCAAGTTGTAATTAATTTTTAATGTTTTTGTATGTTGTAAATTAAAAAATTAAGGAACTTGTGTGTATGCACACATTATTTTCTACAGAAGGCGACAGGATTATTTTCCGTGTCGAAGTAAATGTAAATTTCCAAATGTGAATTTCCCTAAGAAGTTCGTACCACACTTAACTCATGTTTGTAAACCAACGCCTTAGACAACTCAGCTAAATCAGTAGTACTTGAAAGAACGACAGCTATAATCCAGTATACACCAGCAGCATGTAATACGAAGTTTGCTGGTTGTTTATCGGCACTGCACAAACAAAGAAAATATTCAACAACAAAACAACAACAAGAGCAGAACAGTGAATGGTGGCTATCAACAAGCAAACAAATACCAACACAGTACGACTTTGTATAAAGCTTATAAAAATAATCGTACTTAAAATAAGAATTTTTTACTTAATTTAAGAAACTTGTACCTGATTTTTTACATGATTTAAGAATTTTATCCCTTAGAATTTTTTGTTTTTAGAGGGTAGATGTATAGTGCTTTTAAGTCCTATAGCCATTTTTTTGTGGTGTATTTTTTTCGCAAAAATCATTCCCAGAACAACCCCGAAATCAAATGCAACGCTCAATACACAATAATGCTAAAAAATCGAAAAATATAATTTTGTTTCAGGATCCATTGAATGTAAAATGTACACTTAAAATGAGAATCACCCATATAGTTAATAGGAAAGGTGATTTTGAAAATAAAGTTTACTTTAGAGTTTAAAACCAGTATTTTGTATGACAATACTGGTTTTAAATTCGTAAAATATACTTTGCTTAGGACTATGATTATGCGCCAATATATTATGTTTCTGCTTTGAATTCATGTTGTTGTAGAAAGCGCATTAGAGTAAAAGGTAAGAAAGTTCAATAAGTTGAATTTGCTTATTTGAAGGTAAATATTGCACAATATTTGTTTGTCGAATTTTGAAATTTTTATTTTTATTTTTTTCCTTTTAACTTAAATTACATTTTACATCATGTCAAAATATCTGCTTAGAATTCACTAACGGCGATTTTCATTATGCATGATTTACGCAAATAACGTGAGCTTTACATATCTTTACTTTCAGAAATAAACTTCGAAATCGTACTTTGTTAGCATTTTTGTTCTACTTAATTGCTTATTTCCACATACACCGTAATCGTCGACGAAAACGAAATTCCATTCATTAGGAACGAAAAAAGCTCTAAAACGAACTTTTTTCGTTGCGAATGTATGGAATTTCAAGAGCCGTAAGTGATGTGCTCTTTTTCGCCGTTCCGGGATCGTTAGAATAGTGTACTCCCCCCAATTTAACCACTCAAAGGACAAATAAGTTGAAGACAGTTGGCTCTACTACTTTTGCTGGAATCTAGTTTCGACCAATATCTTATCTCTTGCCTTAATTACCAGAAGTTAGTTCACTTTCTAACGGCCTTCACAAGTGAACGATAATTCGCAAACAAATATTATTTGGGTGGGCAGCCATTTCATCATCAGCTTTAAATTGAAAGCAATGTTTGCATTAATTTTTTAATCTCTAAACAAAATTTTATATACAACAAACAGGAAAACCTGTCAGTAGTTCTTTTTTTCTGTGTTGAAAAGATGAAGAAGCTTTAATGGAATCTCGTCATAAATTAAAATTTTATTACCAACATCTTTACCATGATCATCATTATTAAGTTGTTGTTGGAATGTTAAACATAATAATCAATGCGTGCTACCAACTGTCGATTATGGCAACATTAAATTTGCTCAAAATTCATACTTACTGATGTTTGGTGATCGTAGTCGCTCAATGGTCAAATCTGTTTTAGAGATACACTTTGAATAAAGATATATTTTTAGGCAGGTTTATATTTTTACTGTTCTATATTCTATTCAACATCCGAACATTTGGAGTGGCTGTTTTGAAATATTCAATAGCCACATAAAAGAACAAACACTCGGTATTCATTAATCAAGATTTTGTCAGTACTATAGTGTTATATTAAAGTGTTCATTAGAGCAAACGATTTATGTCACTTTGAAATGCAGAAGAAAATCTTAGGAGCAAATTTTGAACTAATTCAAATCTATGATAGATTTGCCCTCATACGTTTTACTTACTGTATTTAAGTTCAATATTTTATTTTTGTTTTTCATAATTCCATAATACCATTTTAAGTCCCATACCACCCATCTGGCAAAGTTTATTGTTACTTTTATGCATTTTAATAAATTGCTAAACAAAAGTTTGAAAATCATATAAAATTTAATAAACTTATAGATAAACTAGAAACCTGAAATGTTATCAAATCAAAATAAATTTGTCATAGTCTATGATAAACAAAAGAAAAATAAATTTATACTTTTAAATATTCACATTTTTTTTAACAAAAGCAAATAAAATAAAAGAAGCAACAAATGAACAAGATCGCCTGAAGATCATCATCAAAAGACCACACGCATATTTTGTTTTAAAAACACGTTTAATACGCAAAATAAAACAAACACCAACAAACATTTTAATTGGGGGAATCCATAATTTTTAAAAATATTAATAAATAAATATGAATAAATACAAAAACAAGCAAGACCCAGTTTCGAATCAGAAGATAAATTAAACAAAAAAAAATCAAAAAAAAGTAACAAAAATCTTTCAAGCGATTTATCGGGAGACAACAATAAAATTAAATTAAGCCAAAATTAAAAATAAATTTTAAGAAGCGTAACATTCACCCAACATCAATTAATTTGTTTAACACATTTTAGTACTGATTGAAAGAAACTCTGTTGCGTTGCGGCGCGGCACGATTCTTATTTGAAACATCAGCGATCACAAGGAAAGAGCAAAGAAAAAGGGTAAAGAAAAGGTTTCAAATGATGTGGTGGAATGCAAACGTAAACTTAAACAAGTTTTTTGGGCTTAATTTGTTGTTGGGCAATTAAAAATCAAGATTCAATCATTTTTTTTAATATTTCACTTTTACAAGTTTGATCTTGAAATGCTTTATTTCCAGGTAGTAACATTCATTGTACATAAAATTGTTTCGTTTTATTTGAGTTGTTATACATAGCAAGAAACAATTATTGTTCAGTGCCGTCGGAGTTAGATGTCAATATATTTTACAATAGTGTTGCTAAAATTTTCTGTGAAAAATATTTAAATAACATCTAAAATTTTTTCCTGTTCCTTAATTGTCGTATTGAGGCAAGGCTGCTCCAACTTAATCCTTTTGCAACGGAGTTTTTAAAAGAAACACATGCAGTCCAATAATGAATAACAATTCCCCGGGAGGTTTTCCCCTGTTCCCTTATTCTATATAAAATCTCTGGGGGAAAATTTTATCTTTTTCCATTCATTCCTCCTATTATAAATTACAATTTCCCCGGGAAAAAAACTCTCAGGGAAAAAAGTAAGTATTCTAAATATGAGAGAGAGGGAGAAATTCTAGCGAGTTTTTTTCCGCAAACTTTTCGAAAGGAACTAATGCAAACATTTTAAATTCAGATTAAAAAATGTTGTGAAACAATGGTTTAAGCATTTATTTAAGACAACAAGTCTAAATACACACCGGAATGTTATATTTCTCTCTTGTTTTCGGAATTTTTATCGACGCCGTGTAAACATGCATTTAAATTGTTTTGTATTATTATATAAATTGAAATTAAAAATACATACAAATCTCAATCCATATGACATTAAAAAAAAACCTTTTGCAAATATTTAATTGGACTTTTTATGGTTGGCGTTTTTCTACTTCAATTTTGACATTTTATAATAGATTAAAGAAAACAAGCAACATATTTCTAGAACAAAATGTCGAAATTGAAATTTACAAAGGCTAACCACTTTATCTAAAGTAGAATACGACAAATTGTCATATACCCGTATTATGTATATCGAAGTCGAATTTGTGACAAATTGTCCTAGAATAAAGAAAACGATTAAAATTTTTCTTTATTCTATGACAATTTGTCGTAGTTACAAATTCAACTTCGACATACATGATCCATCCCGACTAGAAATTTTCATTCAAACACATTTGGGATCTGACTGGGATCCCAATTCCGATGTAACGCAGAAACGTACTTGGGATCCGATTGGTTTCTTAGGGGGAGATATTTAAATCTTGCAAAAATATGCTAAAATCGGGAAAATATCAAACGCTAATATTGAATTAAAATTACTGAAGCTATCCAAGGGACGAAAGTATGTAACAATCACCTGTGTTGGAGATGAGCAAAATATACGACTAGAAATCTGTGTTAGATTTTCTTAACAGGCTCCCAATAGTTTCCCGCTTGGGAAGAACTTATGTTAAGTAACTAATTTGTAGATGGGCTATCCCAACAAGTTCCCGATCAAATCGCAGATGGGATAACCGTTTTGGGTGTGCCACATGCATTCCCAATCGGGTCCCAATATGAGTATTGGGAAAATTTCTAGTCGGGATGTGATAGACTACGACAAATTGTCATTAGAATAAAGAAAAGTTTTAAATTTTTCTTTATTCTATGACAATTTGTCGTAGTCACAAATTCGACTTCAACACACATAATTCGGGTGTTTGTTTGACCAATCACCCGTATTATGTATATCGTGGTCGAATTTGTGACTACGACAAATTGTCCTAGAATAAAGAAAAGTTTTAATGTTTTCTTTAATCTATGACAATTTGTCGTAGTCACAAATTCGACATACATAATACGGATGATTAGTATTATTCACCCGGATTATGCATATCGAAGTCAAATTTGTGACGACAAATTGTCATAGAATAAAGAAAACTTGTATGTATTATGTATGTCGAAGTCGAATTTGTGACTACGAAAAATTGTCCTAGAATAAAGAAATGTTTTATATGTTTCTTTATTCTATGACAATTTGTCGTAATCACAAATTCGACTTCGACATACAGGTGATTATCAGAAGGGCGTGCTGCAAGTAATGTAATAAATAAATTTTTGAGTTAAAAATACACACTCAATTTTGCAAGCCTTCTTTAAGTTCACATATCAGATAAATGGAAGATTTGTTGCGGTTTAAAAAATTTAAAACTTCCTTTTTACACACAATCATTTATTACACACAATTATTTAATGCATCTGGCCTAGGCCCAGTTTTCGCTTCACTTCCTCAGCATAGAGCTCTTACGAAAGCTTCTGCGTGACTGCATTGTACATTTTTCTTTTAATTTAAGCAAAAACAAATATTTATATTAACAAACACTCTTATTATCAAAGAAAACATAAATTTTTTATTAATTTCTATTACTGAACTCTTGCGTTAGTGCAGAATAAAATTTAAACACTAAACACCTGATCCAGATTTTTCCCTCTCCCTTATATGTTTATTCCCCGGCGTTTTAGAATAAGAGGATTTTTCCCCGGGATTAAAAAAATGAATGGGAAGAGAAAAAAGTCCCCGGGAAAATTCAATAGAGCTGTGGTATATTTTAATCGCTTTTGTTTTCCCTTCCTCTGTAGAAGATACAAAAAAGTACTAAACTTTATATTTTTATCTTTCTTTACGCCTTAAAGGTACCAAACACGTGTCCGCCTATTTTACGAATTGATTATGATTTATTTTGAATTTCACATCTGCCTTAGTTATATTCAGAATTAAAAGCGTAACCCCAATACTCATAAAAATTTTTTAAAGTTAATGTTAGTTTACTGTTCGAACTTTGTATGGGAAAACCAGTTTTAATGCACACGTTAATTTGACTAATCATTTATGAAAACGTGAGGGTGACATTACCCGCTTTTAAATTTGTTTTATTCCCTCAGCATTCGAATTTCCAAAAATCCCTCCTTCGGGGATCAATACATCCGAAAAGGAGCATTCATGCTAAATTTCAGCTCTCTAGCATCAATCGATCGGATTGTGGTTGATTGTAGTTTTGCCTCCTGCTTCAAGACGTGCTTGGTTTTATGTAAGTGGATGTATTGGTTTTTAGGAATGGTCCATAGTTTCCAGCTACACTAGAGATGAAATTTGGCTTTTTGGGATTGACTAGAAATGGTCAACCGATTAAAAGCTGAAGATTTTTTTTATCACTTACAATACCAAAAAAGTACATTGTGGGGGCAGCATTCCTGCCTTTATCCATTGCCATAGACGGATAGGGAAAAATGTTTTATTGAAAAATCTGTATTTTTAACCGATTTCAAAAAAAGAGAAGATTATAATATAAATTCGTTTGTATTTTTATGTGTCCTCCCTTAGAACCTTGATATTTGAGGGGGTTAAAAGCAAAGGGTTACAAGTACAAAAACTGGGGAAATTGAGTTATATGCAAAAATCAACACACAATACCAATATCTATCAGTATTCAAAAATTCAGACCTGTAGTATGACCTCAAAAACTCTATGTATTAGAAACCAAAAATATTAGGCATGACATGCATAGGAACAAAAAACTTTGAAGCTTAATTACTCAGAATTTTGTTTTTTGCACTTGTATCGCTTTGCTTTTAAGCACCTCATATATTAGTCGATTTCTTTTTTTTTAATTGACAGGATTTACTTCCGTATTGTCAACTAATTAACCGATTCGTATGAAACTTTGCACACGCATGAAATTTCCGTTACAATATTACATAATGAGAAAAAAAGTGGGCTGTGCCACGCCTATGGAAAGTAGATATTATTTTTCAGCTTAACCCATTCTTAAGAAACTTTTCATACGCATTAACTTCCCGAGATAATATAACGTCATGTTTATAAAAATGGGCAGTGCCATGCCCATGGAAGTATATCGCACCCTAAATACAAAAGGGTCACAACTCAAAATACTAAAATTTTCAGGAGAGACAAAAAACTGTTTATGTGCAGAAGCAACACACTTAACATAAAAATAGACATAAGTGTATTTTTCCAGTTAAAGAAGATAGTGATGGGAAAGAAATTTTTGCAGTAGTTAGAGATGTGTACTCTGAATTAATTTATGGAAAAAAGTCAGTTTTGGAAATTTTTGAGTTGTGACCCTTTTGTATTTAGGGTGCGATATATTCTTTTTCAACTAGTTCTGCCTAACCGGTGCTTATGAAACTTTGCACACAAATTTAGGTATCGTGACAATACCAAACGTAGTAAATATAATTTTTCAACTATCTTGATTTGACATATTCTTATGAAACTTTTTATACGCATTAAATTTCCGATGTTATACAACATTATGATTAAAAAAGTAGGCAGTAAATTTAAAGAATTAGAAATTTATAAAACGAAATTTGTTAAAAAGATTTGTATTTATTACAACGTTAACAAATCCACAATCAATATTATACTACATATGTATGTTTTCAATAGTCGGTTATTGCAACTTTCCGGTAAAAGTAATACCATATTTACACTATGCAACTTTGTTGCATGCAACTCTCTTTTTTCAGTGAGAAAGACAGAGAAGAAATACAAAATGTGTACATTTCTATTTCAACACTCTCACTTAAAATGAAAATTGCATGCAACAAAGTTGCATAGTGTAAATATGGTATAACAAATCAAATTTCCTTTCGAGATCGTACTGTACCTCTACTTAACCTATTCTTATAAAACTTTGCACACACACACATTAAGTGGGACAATAAAATATTATTAGAAAAGTGGGCACTGCCACGCCTGCTTTGTTGTCAGTTTTTCTGCAGGAATTATTTAACAAAAAATACTTCTTTCGTTAATCTTGGGACGGACACTTTCATATAATTTCATTGTACGAGCAATTTAAAAGATTATTAAGAAAAATAAATATTTGCCACAAATAAATCAAGCTGCTGGCCAAATCTGCTAAGACAATTAACACTTGTTTGCTAATTAATTATTGTTTCTTTAGTAAATTTAGACATAATTGTCAGCTAAAAGCTTCTTACAATAACACTCGTATTGAAAGCCCCAACACTTGAAACACTAATTTATTGGTTTAAAACCTTCTTGTTTTTTAAATTTTTAAACCCAAAAAAAAACACAATTTTGTGTGGGAGTGGCTGCCTTAAAAATACTCAAAACAAAACTTATGAATATTTAATTTCAAGCCATCATCCAGCATCAGGCATTAATTTTTATGTTTATGTTGGTTTTTCAAATTATACAAAATAAATCGAAATTGTTACTGTCTGTCGTTGTCGTTGTCTTTGTCGTCTGTGTCAGTTAAATGGATTATTCGTACGCTGGCATAAAATGCGTCCAATAACAATAACGATTGTCATAAAAATGCATTCATGTCCTTTTTATTTTGGCAATCACAAGTAAATGTGCAAAGTATCATGTTTCGTCAATATGATTGTTATTGTTGGCCATGTTGGGTTTGAACAAGTTAAAATCAAATTGATTTTGCAACGACAGACACACGATGTCATCACGATGAGATGAGTTGACAATTTTAATGATGAGCATGGCTGGAAGGTTTAAGTTGGTAATCGAATATGAAATTATCCTTTTTATATCCTGTGTTTTGAATGCGTGTAAGCATTATCATATTGACAATTTTAATGGATTTTGCTGTTTAATTTGTTTTTTTTTATTTAAAGAAATTTAAATGAAATCTAAATGCATTAGAAAAATGAATTATGATAATCATGTTATTTATCTATTAAATTTTTGGAGGAATATAGGAGAAACTAGCAACGAAATATGTATATTTATTCATAGGTCATCATAAGTCACGTGAATGGTTTCCAAGGAGTAGCAGCCGGTTCTAGTTCTGGACCATTATATGACAGAGACCTGTCAGTCTTACATGGCATTGTCATTGAGGGCGGTACGAGAATTCCTGCAGAGTTATTATGATCATTAATACCTAGGAACTGGTCTGCTGCCAAATTCTGTATTAGTTCTTATTTCTGCTGAACGACACAGGAAAAATTAAACTTCATTATGATGAATTTGGACCTACAAAAAACATTTGTCCAAATTAAAAAAGTTTTTTATTGAAAATTTTAAAACTTTTTTTTGCGAAATATTGTATCGAGCTAGCAATTTAGCCAAGAACACTGTACAACACAAAAAAATTAGAAGATTCTAATGACTCATTCTAGTGGGGGAACCAAAAATATAATAATACACGTGTATCGGCGTTTTCAAAGTATACGTTTGTGATTCATTTTACGGGCTAAAGTCCTACCCACTCCCCCCCCCCCCCCCCCCCCTTCTTTTGTACATTGTTATAGTGAATATGCATAGTAAGTCTTGTAATGCTTACGTTTAAGTTATAACATTTAGCACTTTTATGTAAAACATCACCAGGCACTTTTTTTTAGAAAACTTTAACCCTCTTGGCCTTCGTTCTATAGATCACTTTTCCGTTTTTTCAGAAAGGGAAGAAAGCCCAATATATTCATCGCAAAGCGCTACTACTAATCTTCAAAGCCACCAAAACACCAATCTGAACTTGAAAGAAAGAAATCATTCAAAACTTAAAATGTGTTTAAGAGATAATTTCACGGAATTAACTCCTCGTAAACTGAATACCAGACGTAAACTTTCAAAATTCCGATACAAGTAAATTTTCTCTAGGTGCCCTCTATCAGAATCAGTCGTTAAAACCCTGTCAGTTTGAAAAACATTAATTTTGCTGTGCAATAGAAAGAGAATCAATTATTTTAAAATTATGATAATCAACCGTTTCGTTTCAAATAGACACGTTTCTAATTAAGGATCATAATAATTATTTAAAATATTTTCTTCTCATCGATTCCGCACCTCAAATTTTTGCAAACAATATATTTTAAAGATTGCCTTTTTCGAACATCTGTTAGATATTTTACAAAAATTCATCGCTAATTGAAAATTAGTTTTTAAGCACAGCAATTCAAAGTTTAGCAGTTCATTAAAAAGCAAGTTTGCTCTTCTTTTGAAAGGTCTAAATGAAGAAAAAAAAATTAATGTAATCTATTTAAATGATACACTAACGACATAATTTGGTTAAAATGTGAAATTAATTTGCTATAAATATTTGTTGTATTTGTATTTAAATTCTTTTGATAAAAATGAATTTTAAACGCAACAATTAAAAAATCAGCAGCCATTTAAAGTAGTAGCACAACAATAACCACTTAAGATATCGACTAAAAAGCATCATCAAGTACTGCCTGAAAAGCAGAAACTTCAATCTCACTGAACATTCGAAAATAAATTTACATACAAACGATAAAAAATTAACATATCAACTTTTGTTTTAATAAATGACATTTGACTTTACGTTGACAACTTTGCTCAGCATCAGCATTATTTGCCTTCCCTTCCCCCTGCCACTGGCTGGCCATCATTGACAACAAAAGCAAAAATTATTTTGTGAAATCCAAAAATGAAATAAATAAAATATTTATGGAGGGAACGCGAGCGAGTGAGCGAGCGCTCATTGAAAAATCAACAACATAATTAAAAAATTAATATCAAAAATAAAAATATACAAAAGACAAAAAGAAAAATAAAATCTTAAATAACTCTATTAAGTCAAATATATATTTTGAGTTAATGATAACAAATGTTCGTTTAATAAAATATGTAGATATGCACAACCACTCGTACTTATATAAAACGATCAGTGTGGCATATGAATATTTTGCTTAAAATGTATTAGGAAATTCCAAAATGACAAAAAAAAAGAAGCAAAACAAAAGCGTTAGAGATGTTATAGACATTTTTTAAATGTTTGTCAACTCTTTGTCCTAAAATTTAAACTTAAAACAGATTATAAGCATCTGAAGCGAAAAGTATATTGTGTTGATTTCTTAATTAGGAGAGACTAAACATGCAAATTTAAATTAAATTTACAATTTAAATATTTTGAAATACTTTGTAAGTAAGTAAGTTATTAAAAGCTATTGTGTTAATAGAAATTCATACACAGAAAAAAATAGACAAGAATTAGGTTTAATAAAGCCATGTTATTGAAAATAAATTTGAGTTTCAATAACATTTGTCATTAACTTAATACAATATTTCGTTAATACAAATTTTCGTTTCTCATGCCGGTTATTTCTTTTCTTTTCATACATAAGTACTTAAAACAAGTTTTATCTCACAAAAAAATAATTGGCTCAGCTGTAGAAAGCATGCTTTACGTCTAAGAAGCCTGGGTTCGTATTCCCGCCATGTCAATATTTTTTTTTTATTTATATCTCTTTTTCTTTTGAAATAATTTTGTTATCAATATAGCGGAATTAATTCTTTATCACAGGAAATTTGAATACAAAAAATTATAGAATACCGTGATTTTTGTTATTAAAAACGAAACTTATTTTTTTTTCTGTGTAGACAAGCTCAACATTATCACAGCAACAACAACATCATCATTGTTGTCATCATTATCAGTAAAAGTAAAAGATGATGTTGGCGTGTAAGCCAGGCACATTAAACTTATATGCCTCACCTTTTATCTAATTATAAATTAATGAAAACAATATTGGTTATTGCTATTTTAATTTCCCTTTTGTCTTAAATACAATTTTTAACAGGCTTAATTCAGTTGCGATTTTGCATAAAATTTAAATTAAAATATATTTTAAATATAATTTTACATAATTTTATGAGTGATATATTTAAGTATATTATGAGTATAAGATGAAACTTTTTCGGCCCTGTTCTGTAAATCGAATCGATTTGAAATTGCGCTATTTTAGAAAACTTATCTCTGCTAATAGAAACATTTTTTTAGTCTTTTTTTTAATTTTTCTTTGTATAGAGCCTCAAATTAAGATTCAAATATAGAAACATTTTCTCAGTCTTTTTTTTTTAATATTTCTTTATATAGAGCCCCAAAAAATTCTGATTTCCAAATTCCTACGGTAACACTGTACAACAAACTGATTTAGGTAGCGGGAACCAATATAATATATGTATACATATATCGGCTTTTTGAAAGTTTACATCTAGGATTCACTTTAGGGGGAGCTCAATTTTGCACATACTTATAGTGACCTTTCACAGGAAATTTTGTAAGCATTACGTTTAAGTCATTATATCTGCCCCCTTATTCCGTAATTCGCTAAAGCTAAAGCAAAATCTCGATCGCTAAATGATGAACAAATACAAAATTAAATATATTTGGCGATGACATAAAACACAAAATTTCGGCGGATTAAATTTTTAAGACATTGCCTAATTTAGCAATACACGTTACAAAATTCCATTCGTAGCCAAAAATCGAAAAATCGACTATATATATGTTTAGCGATAGATATTTAGCTTTAGCTAGTTACAGAATAAGGGGGCTGTTTAGCATTTTTATGTAAAACATGACAAGTAACATTTTTGTTGAATATTTTAACCCTCTAACTCTTTGTTTTATGGGTGCTTTTGTCCCTTTCTTAAAAAAGAGGCAAATATCTCCCCTTCGGCGGCGATATAGAGAGCTAAAATGTTTAGCAAAAATGTTCTCGCAGTGTTTTACATACAAGTCAGGGATGGCAAAGTTGGTACAATTGTACCATTTTTGGTACAATTCGGATTTTAAACGTAACCATGGTACACCAATGACTTATTTAGTACAATTAATAATTTTTATATTTTTTTAGAAAACCTACTTATTGCAGTTCTTTTATTGCGATAAAATATTTTATCCTTTTTGTCCGCTCGTACATATGCCACTTTTATCTGTATTAAATTTAAATTTTGCGAAGTATTGAAAACAAAATTTCGCTTAAAAGTGATCAAATAAGGTTAGCTCATATAACGTCTCTCTAACTTCAAACTCTTACTAATCATGATACATATTAGTCTGCAAAAATAAATTTTTTATAAATTTATTTGCATTGAGTATAGGGTGCCCCTGTGTCTGAGTGGTAGCGATGCTAGTCTGTCAGTCCAGATGTCGTGGGTTCGATTCCCGCGATAAACCCTGAGTGTTTTCCGCAAACAAGCTAATCGCTTCGCGGGTTGCGTTTGTTAAAAAGTGTATGTCGTTCTATCTTCTAATAGCTAGCTTGTGAGCTATTAGAAATTGCAATATCTAAATCCCAATTAAGCCCAGTTTCCATTTTGTCACAGATATATGTACAAAAAATTTATGTATTTTTATACTTAAAAAATGTTTCTGGTCTCAAAAATCTGTTTTAGTACAATTATGCCCAAAAAAGTACAATTTTAGAAAAAAATTGGTACAATTTTAAAATTACATTTGCCATCCCTGATACAAGTGCTGCGCTCGTACTTATTGTGAGTACAAGAGAAGTAACACAATCAGAGGGTGCTGTTGGCTGCGATAGTTTGCGCTTTGACTACAAACCCTGAGGTATTGATTTCAAGACTAGTGTCAGGCATGCCAACAACATTATAAATTTTTCTAATGTGCATTGGTATGTCATTGTGTGTTGATTGTTGTTGAACTGTTAAAGTGATGAAGGCATAACACTGATCACTTTGGCAGTACCGGCAGCAATTAATACTGACATATCTTAATGCACATCACAGAACCCTCCTTCGCCGGTATTGTAGCAAAATCGTCGGCGAAGTAAAAGAACTAATAAATCTGCTACACAGCTTGAACAAATTATTACCTCTATTGAATGGAGCACTGAAAATGGCACATAGCCGAAACCGGTCTGTTTACAAACCAAATTTGACGTGGGATGACGGAAAATCGTTCCAAATTATTACCTCTACTTAACACCAGAGGAGCTGCAACACTGATCAAAAAAAATTTAACAAATTACGCGCATTACCAGAGTTGTAAATGAATTAAGCTCTCTATCTCTCTCCCACTTCACCACCTGTTCTTTCTATACTATCGCTTTTCCAAAGAAGGTAACACATTAATTATTTACTGGTAGGCATTAATTGCCTGATTATTTTTCAAGAGGAGTAACACAATCATGCAATTATTGCCTACCAGTTAAGGAAGCTTTAGAGGGTTAAAATGTTCCATGAAAATGTTCTTCGTGATGTTTTATTTAAAAGTTTTACATACATCATATATCTTAAACTAAAGGATCACAAGATTTCCTATGCAAATGTGCAATATGGAAGAACTTTAACTACCCCTAAAAATTTGTCTCAGATTTAAACTTTAACTAAAATTAAAGTTTTTCCAACGGAATTAACGATTAATAATAAACTTAATATATTTTTAATGAAAATATAAGCAAATTGATTTATTTTGTTAATTAGAGTATTATAAAGTTTATAATAACTATACAATCATAATTCAATCATAATTCCACTTATTATTATATTACTGGATTCGATCGTTTTGTAAAACAAATAAATATTTCAACAGTTTTATTAAATGAAAATTAATTTCATATCATTTTTGTTGTTGTTATTTTTACTACGACTAGATTTTATGATTTTTTTTTAGCTTTTGGGCCACCAACTAACATTATTTTTTATGGCTGAATAAATCTCATTTGAATTTCATATTTGTTAAAATTTATTTCAATTTTGTACTTCTGTTTTAAGATTTCAATGGTCAATAAAAAAAATATTTAGCATATTATAGAAATTAATATACTATATATAGAGAGTAAATGTGCGTATGTATGTGTGTGTGTGTAAGTTTGTATGTACCCTGCGGATATTATTGAGCTACGTGGTTCATTTTAGCTGATATGGACTAGTTACAACATAATCATATGTAATGCAGTCAAAGACCATGTCATTTGCAAACAAGAGCTTCTACTTAACCGACTAGTTATTGCGTTTTAGTGACTGCAATCGTTAAAACACGAACATTTGAGTGCTCCATCGAATAGTGACATACATATACATACCTCGTTTATATGCAGCGCTTATTTGCAAATAAGTAAAATGCTGCCAAATACTTCTTCATTGTAACTTATTAAATCGCTAAATATTCATCTATTGTTAATATATTTATCTATGTATTTATAATTTTTTATTAACAAGCGTTTGTAAAGGTGACGCGTCAAACTTCTTATTTGCAAATAGCGTGTTAATCAGCAATTGTTTTCGTGAGTTAGTAAGTTACAATAAAAAAAAACATATTTGGAAGCACTGCATTTTTACTTGCAAATAAGAAATGCTTATAAATGTGGTAATAGAGTAGTTTTAAGACTACTACGATGTAATTCATTGTATAAACAAGAGTTTGTAGTTAAGCGACAAGTGCTTGCGTTTTAACGATTGCAATCGTTAAAGCACGAACGCTTGAGTACTCCATCAAGTTGTCACATAGAGTACTTTTGAGACTACTCCGATATAATGCAAATCTTGGTTATATGATTCACCCCTAGGACATCGTAATATTAAATCGACCATATTTTCTCCATACATTTGGGTTATCTTTGGACTACTCCTAGTCCTCTATGGAGTATACTTTACATGCGTGTATGCACTAGTCGCATTATCTGCTGGGTATGTATTTTATTACTTGTGCTATGCTGTTGTTAGTTTTCTGTTTTAATTTTAATGATTTAATTTAAATTTATCACTAATAGAGTTGTCGTTCGATTAAGTTAGTTTCTCCTTAAAGCCAAACAAACAAGAATACATATTAATAGACAAACTGGGGACAGACAGACATGTAGTCGTAAAGCTACTATGGAGTCATTAAGTTGTAAAATATTTATTTATAAATTTCCGCTTTTGTAAATCAGTTAAAATTTTTTTTCAATATTTGCTGTTTGGTTAAAGAAGTGACTTTGAGACTTTTTTATGATTTTGGTTTTAAATTTTAGCAGATTATTTTTGGTTTTATCACAAAAACATTTTTTAATTGTTTTAGCATATATTTTATGTGTTTAATATTATTAACTATATATCACTTTTAAAACTCATTAAGTTTATTATTGTTTAGTATTTTTTTTTTGAAACGTGTATGGAAATGATTTTAGTAATCAAACAAATGTTTACAAACTTTCTTATACTTTCTCTTGACAAAAAATTTAAAAGTAAATTTAAAATCTATGAAAAAAATTCAACAAACTAGAATCTTTAATAATACAAATTAATCTTTAGCCCCCAGAATGTCTGCTATTAAAAACAAGTAATAATAGTAACTTTCAGTAATTTTTCTCATCCATTTAGTAACAAAGGAATTGATAACACTGTACAACATAAAAAAAATACTTGCTTCTAACGACTGATTCTGGTAGAGGGTAGAAAAAAACTATATACGTGCATGGCTGGTTTGAAAGTTTGCATCTAAGACTAATTTTATGGGGAGTTATAGTGTTCCCCCTTTGGCCCATAGTTATAGTGACTCGGCAAAGTAAATTTTGTAATCTTTACGTTTAACGTATAAGATGTTCTCAGCATTTTTATGTAAAACATCACAAGAAGCATTTTTATGCAACCTTTTATCCTTCTAACTCTTCGTTGTATGCGTCTTTTTGTCCGTTTCCTCAAAAAAGGGCAAGAAACTCCACTTCACCGGCGAAATAGCAGAATGAAATGTTCTACAAATATATTCGCCATAAAATTCCTTTATAAGTTTTTAAGGGTTAATTTCATACGTACTCAGCTTGTTTAAGGTATAATATATGTTTAGCACTTTTATGTAAAGCATCACGAGGAACATTTTTGTATGACATTTCTGACTGCTACATCGCCGTTGAAGGCAAGTTGTTTGCCTCGTTTTAAGAAAGGATTAAAAAAGACCCATACAGCGAAGCGTTATAGGGTTAAAATGCTCCACAAAAATATTCCTCGTGGTGTTTTACATAAAAGTTCTAAGCACACCTTATACAATAAATTGACATACAGAAAAAGATTCCAATGTAAAATCAACATGTCGCAATGTTGATTGGAAATCATACAAAATGTTTCCAAAAGTATAGAGAAATAGTTGGTTGTGGTTTAAATGTGTTGGTGCTTATTTGCTGTGTTGATAGCCACAATGCACTGCTGTGTTGTATAAATGTAAATAGCCGACAAACTGCCGACAAAATACGCCTTACATGTAACCTTAAATCTTGTTGATTTAAAAATTTTCACTGTTAAAACAAAACTCTTTTATAGTAAAATCGATTTTTGTCATGTTAAATTCAAGTTGGATTTACTTTAGTGAATCAAAGGAAAATCAACGTTATATTTAGTTTTAAATCAACATGACTATAACTTTAATTTCAAATAAATGTTATATTAAATTATCAATTAAATCATGTTGAATTAAAATTAAATTCATGTTACTTATGCTGGTATTTATTTAGTGTATATCTAAAGTATAGTTAACTACGAATAAAATGAATCACAGATGTAAACTTTCTAAATACACGACTAAATTTTTTGGTGTCCTCTACTAGAATCAGACGCTAGAACCTTTTTGTTTTAATTTCATATTGTTGTGCAGAGCAATGAGAATAATAAAATTAATTATAAATGAAGAAATGGTAATAAAAGTTCAATTATTGAGGATTTTTGTAATGAAAATTCTAAAGCAAAGAAGACTTCATCGTCATATAATCATCAATAGATAGCACAGACACTCACCAGTAACTACAGACACTCACTATCTAGCAAAGACACACTTTTTGTCGTATGTTTTTAAGTCTTATTACATTTGTATTTATATATCCCATTTACAATGTGCGTTAGAGAACTTCGTTGTAAAAAAATGTTTTTAATTAATGCGAAAACCTTTAACCTATCCCATATGAATGAGATGGGAAAACCAAAATTGAAAATTGTTCAAGTTTTCTAAAGTGGTTTTTCGACAACAATAGAAAATGTGTGCACATTTTTAGCCTCTAATTGGCAGCATTTTCATTATTTTTGCAATATTTTCTGTTTTCAGTTTGTACACCTTATTTTTTTCAGTTTGTAACTTTATTGTAACAATTGTTTACTCGAAAATTGGCTACTGACAAGTACTAGCAGACCCTTAAGACAAATCAAACTTTCTACCCCATCATCATCTTCATCATCATCATCAACATAACAATACAAATGCTGTTGATGTCGATGAGGCATTTTTGGCCATCGAGTTTTATGAATGAATGCAACTACAAAACAATGAAAATAACAATGCACTTTTATGCTGTTGCATTGTCCTTTTACAGCCTGGCTAATAAAGGCAACAACTACTTGCAACTAAAACAACCAATCAAGCTGAAAATTCGAGCGCAAACAACACAGAAATAGTCTGCCAACATTTATAAACATGTAAAGGAAAATGAAAATAGCGCCTTAAGCATTATGAAACATACAGTGTACTTGATTTTATAAGAGTTTTCTTCAAACTTTAGTTTGGGAAAACCCAAGCTAATATGTTGATGTTTGTGGGCCTTAACAAGCAAATGCAACATAAACATCAACATTCATGCTAAACTTCATCATAAATAAAAGCTTAAAAAAATTTAAAACTGTTGCCTTTTTCACAACCAACACCAACACCAAAACCAACACCCCCATCTTATAAGCTCGCGAGCAGGCAGTATCAACACCAGTTATAACAACAAGATGAACAATAAAAATTGCCAGAGCAGCTGCGGTGGTAGGGGTACATTCAGTTTTTATTTTATTTTTTTGTCTAACAATCCACTTATGTCAAAAATTTGTTAACACAAGAGCCTACGCATGTCAAAATTACCATATTTTGTTTTTATTTTAGAAGCACTTTTCACCCAAAATAAGTGCACATTTACACATATTCATTACTCTAGTACACACGCTCACGTTTATAAGTTTCTTCGTTACTTCCAGAAAAAATAACATTTTCATAATTACGTCTATAAGCTGGCATGCAGCAGTTTTCTCTTTCTCCTTTATTTATATATATTTTGTGCCCTTTTATTAAAGATGATGGGGACAAGCACGCTTCATTAAAGTACTTTTTGAAAGTTTAGTACTTTTTATTTCTAAAAAGGATTTTCTGCAGACCCCAGATATTCCGTTTGAATTTATATTGCACCGATCTTGCAGTTATACACAGAGCAAACAAATTTGTTGAGACAACCGAATTTGTTGCCAATCGAATTTTCACAGTTGCACCAACTATTATATAATTCTGGTGTAACAACTGCAATTTTCATGTGGTAGCATATATTTTTAATTATTGATAATAGCTGCAACAGCAGATAAAATTGGTTAAAAGTATGGAATTTAAAATATATTTTACGTTTGCTACCGAATAAATGAAAAATTATTGATATACCTTTTATTCTAGGAGGTGACTGGTGTAACTTTTTTATGTTTTGTGTTGGGATCTACCCAGGCTAAAGTAATTTGTATGTGAAAAAGAAGAAGTGACATAAAAGTGAGTATATTAAGAGCCAGATATACAAAGCTTTAAAAGGGCTTTCTTGTCACGTGCACAAAATTGGACATTAGAAGGGAAGGATCCGAAAAGGTATAAGTGGCGCCCAGAATTTGATGTCGGATTAAGAAGCCAGCCGAGGAAAAAATTAAGCCACAGTAAAGGCATAAAGAATGACATGCAATATGATAAGATCAGACTTTAAATGGCGGCACTATATATAAAAAGCTAAAAGTGCTGTATTTTGGGGCGTGTCAAAAATTTTTTTTATTTTTTTAAAGGTCATTAACATATCTTTCATTCAAGGGGGTGACTGGTGCACTTTTTTTTCGACCCACCTTAATGTACATCAAAGGAGGTACTATTACACCTCGTTAGATGTAGTTGTACCACCCTTCCTCTTAACCACAAAGAAAGAACCGGAACAACTTGCACGGGTCACCTGTGGAAAAAAATTTTACGCCATAAATGCATTAACGCTCATTATCAGCTCTGACCTCCATCAGGAGAACCCCATAATCCACGAAAATGCTATTCACCTAACGAGCCAGCACTCTATCTACTCCATCAACAACACCTTAATCAGGAGAACCAGCGATCCTCTTCAAATCTATCACGGTATCGCAACCCACCGACACTAGCAGCAACCTTCTTCTTCCGGCACTTATTTCTCCTACCAGAGAAATGCCATTGAACAGCTCCCTCAGACATACCTTTATCGGCTGCGCAGGCACCAGCCGACATACCAGCAGCATTAACAACAGCAGGATCAAAAATACCAGTGATATTAACTATAGCAGGGCCAGAAACAGCAACAAATAGCAGCACCACTAATAGCACCAGCAGCTTGGTCTTAGGCTATGATGGCTTAGAAAGCCTCCTGTTCTCACTATTTATCAGCTTTACTACCCGCGTCACTATACCTCGCTTTTTTAATGGGGGCTGCCATTAAGAAAGTGAGGCCTCAGAGTTAGCCTTATCCCACGTCTCGTCGTCGGATATTTCGCTTCGACAGTGGAACAGCAGGACGAATGACTCCCCCAAAAAAAAACTTATGTAAAAGCGATATCCACCTACTTTAATAACGCCAATCAGTAGTAAGATATTAATTTGAACTTCCATATAATAAGAAGAAGACACTTTCAAAAGCCGTCAGCAGTTAAACCAACTATGACGATACTTATCGCCAATAGTTAGCAGAAACACCTCCAGCCAGCAAGGTAACGAGCCACTTAGCCAAGTCAGCAAACACACAAACCAGGTTAGAGATGAGATGCCCAAAAACAGGGCCAAAATTCCAGAATTCATTCGGTACTTCCCCGGAAAACTACTGCAACTATGAACAATGCGCAGCGTCAACACTGATCACCAATCAAAACTTTACCTTCCTGTTGGACTTTCACCAGCAACTTCAGACACCTGACACCTTGCCAGCGTAGTCTGAAAACAAAAAACATTAAACATTTCGTTTTATATTTTTGTTACGCGTATTTCGTTTACATTTTTGTTACACGTATTTTTAAATAATAAAATCAATTTTTTATTGATTTTTGCATAGATTTTTGCTTAAAGCATTGATGTGTATAGCATGGCATAAGGAACCACGTTCCAAAAACTATTCATAAATTTCAATTGGTTTGGTAGATAGAAAGAAGACCATATTACATCAAAAAGTATATTACTTATGCTTTTTATTTTTCTTTATTAGGTATAATTGGAACTTTTGGCATTCACAATTTTTGCGCCAAATTGTTGATGCAAACTCAGCATTGATGCTTAATGTTCCCCAATCCGCCAAACCTGTCTAAAATGTAGACGTAAATATAATAATGGAAATTGTATTCATTGATAATGCAAATATTCATACTCGTATTGTTATGAATGCAATAAATGTATTATTGGCCTACGGCTCATTTGCTCGGAATGTTGACGATGTTGAGAGTTGAGCTGAGTTCAGTTGAATTGAATTGAAAAGTGTGTTATAGATGATGCAGTATGGGAAGAGTTTTGGGTTTGAGTTCATTGCAGCATTACAACTACAAAATTCAAAATAAGAACAAGAAACACCAACAACATATTTCAACAACAGTTTTTTTTTCTTATTGTGAGAGTATATTCATATGCTATATTTTGTTGTTGTTGTTGTTGTTGTTGTTCTTCTAGCTTTTAGGGTTGCAACTTTGTGCGTAGGAAACACAAACATACAGAACAATAACAATAAAACAACAATAGTACGCTCCACATTATAAATGCCAGCCCATATTCTTCCCCAAATTGCAATACAATATGTATGTATGCATGATTGTGCATGCTTGTGCATGTTTACAGCATTCATAATGTACATACACTTAAAATAAACATAAATGCATATGTGTGTTTATGCTTGCATTTGTGCATCTGAGTAGATGTGACTGTTACAAAATTGCAATTGAATTCTATTCAAGCGTATGAATGCACGAAATGAATACTATTACTGACTGCCTCAGCAACAACGAGCACAACTAACTCCCTCTTTATCGTTTGGCAGAGAAATGCATTTACAAAAGTTCATAAAGGTAGTTTGGGGAGCCTTAAGGTAACTAATTGTTTCCACGTACATACCTTTTTTTGGTGTTTTTTAATTCAACATTTTGCGTGAAAAAATAACAAACTGGGGGAGTTTGTTTTTTTTTTTAATCCGTATAATAAGTACGTATGTTTGTAGTTGAATGTAACATGAACACTGCAAGAAATTATTGATGCCAAATACAAATTTAGTCAATGGCAAAAGAGCAGAACCATGAACCATGTGCTTCCCTTACAGAAAAGCGTAACGCACACACAGAGAAAACAGATTCGTTGGGGCAACCAAATTTTTGCCAATCGAATTTTTTCGGTTCCGTGTACTATCGTACTACATATTACATTGCAGTAACTGAAAGAATTCGATTCATGGTACTGAATATATTGAAACAAAATATTTTTTTAACCGACTTCAAACAAAGGAGAAAGGTTATCAATTCGTCATGTAGGTATATTTTTTCTATGTTCCCCATAAACTCTGCCATCTATAAAGAAATTTCAAATTTTTTTCTCTTTATTTTAAAGGATGTGCTTCAAGATTAGTCCCGTTGAAAAATGGGCAGGGTCACGCCCATACAAAGTAAATTTATGTCAACTTTCAACTACTTCTACTCAACCGATTCTTGTGAAACTTTGTACACACATTAAGCTTCTGTTTAAATACTACAGCATGTTTAAAAAAGTGGGCAGTGCCACGCCCATGCAAAGTAAATATTATTTTTCAACAATTTCTACTAAACCGATTCTTATGAAACTTTGGATAGGCCTTTAGTTATCGTTACAATACAACATTATGTTTAGAAAAGTGGGCAGTGTCACGCCCATGAAAAGTAAATAAGCATTTTAACTACTTCTACTTAACCGATTCTTATGAAGCTTTGCATACAGATTTAGTTATCGTTACAATAAATCATTGTGGTTAGAAAAGTGGGCAGTGCCACGCCCATGAAAGTAAATATTCATTTTAACTCTACTGATTTTTATGAAACTTCGCTCACACATTTATTTCTCGTAAAAGTACATGATGATAAAATATGGGGGCAGTGCCACATCTGTTTTGTTGTCGGTTTTTTTTTGCAAGAATTATTAATTATTGTGAATGAAACAAAATTACTAGGAGCTATTCACATATTACGTAACGCTTCGGCGGGGGGTTTAAGACTTGTTACGGACCTGTTCCGTAACAATTTGTCGACGTCAAACATATTGGCACTTGTCTACTCGCTGTCGAAAAAAATTTAATACTATAAACAGCCTCTTTCTATTATCTATGTGTTAGAGAATAGTAAGTGACTGTCAGTAATAGTAAATTGTTGCCGATGACGAGTAGAAATGTGCCAATTTCTTGATATTGTCTTGACCTGACGTCGATAAATAATTACGGAATAAGGGGGAATATATGTATACTGAAAATTTTGCAAAAAGCGTTACGGAGGGGGGAGGGAGTATAGAAAGTCCAATAATAGCGTTACGTAATATGCGAATAGCTCCTTATACATAATAATTGTAACTTTATTTTAGTAAAGACACAAACCAAGCAAAGTCTACAATCAAGGAACACATACATATATGCATATACATATGTTTATTAGGGACGCCAAACGGGAAATCCATACTTAAACGTTTATAGCCAAAACTTGCAACTTTAATTCAAAGCATATCATGATGCATTCCTTCGTGGTAAATTTGCAAAGGTATTTAAAGTTGAAATTTGTATTTCGATCATATGAATTTATTGAAGGTTTATATTAGGTGCATACCATCAATAAACCTATTTTAAAATTTTCATATAATATACATTTTTGAATGCAATTTTATGAAATTTTGCTTAAAAGTAGTTAATTACCCCGTTTTAAAATTTTATGAACACGGCTGTAAAGCTTTTTCAGTGTACTTGTAATGTATGCTTGTAAATGTATGCTCTTTAGTTTTATCGAAAAAATTAAAACTGACGACCTTAAATTTCTAGATTCACTCACACAGAATGGCACAGTACAGTGAACGCACATACACACAAACATGCTCATCCACCCACCCATCGGTTCACAAGTGTTTTACGGGCATAGGCATCCTTAAAAACCTTCCTTCAATTTTTTTTGTATTCCTTACACAATGTAATTTACAAGCTTTAAGCAACAAACACACTTTTATGCTCTCGTACTTATATATTATGTATGTATGTAAATTATATATGTATATCTGCATACATACTTATATATTTAGTACGTATTATATGCATACGTTTCAAGGCTCATTGAGCATGTTTATTAGCCAGTTTTTTGTGCTAATTAGCTACAGTACTTCATGGTTATTAAGATTGTGGCAAAGTGGCTGCAATTCATCCAACAAGCATATCTCTTTTCATTCTGTTTATCATTCTTTCTCTCTTTCTTTCACTACGTACGTACATATTTCTTGACTTTTATTAAAACTTTTTTTATTTTATTTTTATTCAACCTCCTAGTTATCCATGAAATGAATGAATGAATTATTCGTAGTCATAATAATATTGTATACGAGAGTATAAAAGTATAATAATTTAATATTAAAATTTAACATAATACAAAAAAATTATGGTTAAGATGATGCTGCTGACGAAGTCGATGACGATGTTGATGATAATGTTGAGAATTGCATCTCCCTTATTATATGGACGGACGTAAATACGTACGTACGTGCAGTAACAGCAACAAAAAACAGCATCCAGTGTAAAGCACTTGATTTGTTTTGAATTTTTAGTGAGTTCACTTTTGTTAAACAAGGTAAATTACTTTGAATAATCTTCTATATTTTTATTACTGCGAAGAAGGATGCCTACCTATCATACAGGGAATTATTATTTGGTAAAATTTATTTTATATTATTTCTTTGTGTATTTTGGCAGAAAAATCGCCTTTATATAAAAATAAGTTTTTTTTCTATCACGTATGTATAGATTTTTTAATGGGCATGACTAATAATATTTCCAGTAGATACTTATATCAGTATAATATATTTCACCATAACTCGAGAACGGATTGTGCGATTTAAATAAATAAACCGCTAAAAGGTTCGGTGTAAATATCTTGCAAAATTAAACCATTTTTTAACGTAATGTTATTTTTGAACTGGATTCAATATTTGAATTAATGTAAATTCAAATTATTTTATTAAGTGTGGAGTGTTGGAATATTCAAGTTAGATAAGCAGAACGGATCAGTACTACTGATTTCGACAGGCCGCTACTCCGTCTCATCAGCGTTCTTGTTCACTTTTACCACTTATGAAAGTGGATACTTTTTATAAGGAAACATCAGCTATTTAACTAATTCTTCATGCAAATTCTTGCATTCATTTTATTTTCAACTCAATTTTAGTTAGCCGAAATCTCCACTATCTGATATAATCCAACTCTCACAAAAGCTCTTTTTCGCTTTGATGGGTTTTTGTATCAATACCTACAATAAAGCTGTTTGTTTGTTTTTGTTTTATACATGCTTAAACTGTGTCAGTATTGTGGAACACTCCATTCTTAATAAAATAAATTGAATTTACATTAATTCAAATATTGAACTAAAAAAGCGTAATAATAAAATTTCAGACTTAAAAAATTTTTGTTTTGAAAAATTCTTAAAAACTATTTAAAATGAAAAAATGCATATTTATAATTAATCTGATAGCTAAATGTACTAGGAATAAAATAAGCCATAAATCATGAAAATCGATGGACAGATATTGATTTTATTTACAATTGAGTAAAGGAAATCACAACATCAGAGTGTTGTGCATATAGAAGAGTTTTAACATTTAGTAGAGTTGTCATCAAACTCTATAAAAGCTTTTTAACATTGTCTGCCCTTTTTTTATATTGTTGTAACATTTAACAAGTACAAATCCAAAAAAATCAGAATTGGTCCAGATAGGAGAAATTCGCCAAAGTAATAATAAAATTGCAAAGCTACCAAAAATAGCAACTTTTGACCTGAAGAGACAACATATTTCTTTATTTTCGCAAAGTTTGTTTCTTGGGAAATTTTTAAAAATGTTCAAAAATTCAACATTTGAATTACATATTAAAAAAAAACTTAAATAAATATGTACATACATATTAAGTGAAAAAAATTACATATCTTAATTATTATATTATGCTTTTACCAACTGTTGTTTCTTTACTCAGTAATCCTTCCCTATTAAGTGCATGCTCATACTTAAAATTCATCATAAAATTTTTTTATTAACTTGTTTTCCTTTATAAACAAAAATCTGTGTAATAAGTGAAAGCGTTCATTTGAATAAATCTAATTGCTTTCAATATACATAATTTATTTATTCTTGAAGTATTTAGTTTTCCTTTAAAAATTTTAATTTATGAGTTTCCTACATTTTTCAATTTACTATTGTTTTTTTTTTACTTGTTTTCTATTTCAGTTTTATCAGCACGGAAACGGAAGCAAGTTTTAGTTGCCGTTAAAGCATCCTTAAGGTATGTGACACTTTATCGTATGTATATTTCTACATGCTGAGATCATCACAAAATAACAGGGTGTTTTAAACATAATTTTATTGTGAAAATAACAATGCATATCGTCGTCTCTGCGAAATAAGGCCCTAGGAAATAAGTCCCCAAAGTATAAAATCAAAAAATGTAATGTAAAATGTATCCCAATTTTTTTAATATTATAAAAAATAGTCCCAATATTTTTAATGAAATATTGCTAAAAATTAATGAAAAATGGTCCTAAATCTGAAATTAAATGTGGCCCCAAAATTAGGAAAATGTTTCATTATGAAAAATCACTCCAATTAAGTAAATGAAATTAGATCCCTAAACTAACATTTGGCGCAAAGTAAAAGAAAGAAAAAGGGGCTGTATAAATAATTACCCAAGAACCGATCGCCCACACTACTTAAATTTTTTGCTTAACCTTGAACCTAGGCAATAAGTTTTGATCATTTTCTGGTCTCCCATAGTGTCTTCGCTAATTAAACGTATGCTGCAAAGACGGCCTTTAGCCTAGCTTAAGGGCTTTCTACCCAATGTACGTCAAATTGTGTCTTCGTTGAATAAACATTTTCCTCCTCGAGGTATGTCAAAAACGGCTCGCTATGTAAGTTTGCTTAGCTGCCCTTACCCTTTTTCAGAGAAGCTGCTTTTTGGAAAGGTAGAAAATCTATCAGCTCAAGTTTTCGCGATTTAGCGTTACGTTAAAAATAAAGGCACTTGCATGACATAACTGCACATAACTTAAGGACGGTATGCCCTAATAAATAAATTTAAAAAAAACCAAAATTCGACAACAAAATTGTCTTTCAGACATTGTTTCTAAATTTGCATAGTGGTTTCAGAAATATCGTAAAAGTTTTGCGCCAAAAAATTAAATTAAAAAAAAGATTTTTTTTAAACTGTATAGTAAATAACAATACAACAGCGAGTCAGTTTGTTGTCCAGTAGCATGTAGATAGGCGGGGAAGAAACTCTGATGAGAAGACTGTGGTGGTCTCCAACCATCGGATGCAAGAAGTTCAACCTTCCGTACAACAAAATTTTTCTTTGCCTGTTCAATTATTGCATGCTTCAGAATTTCTGTCAAATTTGAAAAATTAAGTTTGTACCATAATTAAATCGGTGGTCATAATTAATAACCGCATTGGTCAACTTTAATTAAACATTCTACTAAAAATATTCATACATATTTACATGAAATTCCTCATTCCCTGTTTCAAAAAATATTACTAAAATCATATTGACTTGAGTCGAAATAAAGTCCCATGGCATTTGCAATAAGCTCCAAAAAGGGGCTTAAGAACATATTTCTACAAAATTTTATTTTATTGAAACACCCAAAGATGTCTTAAGGTATTTCCAGTTTTTTTTTCAGAAAAAAGTTATCTTCAGAACCTAAGAAGGGATAAGTCATTATTGCAAATTGAGAATTTCAAAAACACATGTTCTAACAAAGGTTTCGTTCTCGGGAAGCATCGGGAAAAAATTCCTGGGAAATACAAAATTTTTTTACTTCTCGACTCCCGGGAATTTCCGTCTGAATCCCAGGAATTAAAATTTACTGGAGTATGCGACCCTGTTGCTTAGATCACATTTATTCGGCTACTTTTTTGTACACTCGTAAACAATTTCTTAAAAATTTTTTTGAATATCCACTTTTTAAATTTATATTTCTGCATTATGTATCTAACCTAGAAGGAAGAAAACCTGTCACCAGAGAATTCAAGTGACTAGTTCCCAAGGCCTACCAACCGGTTCGAGTTCTAGAACTGCATATGAAAGCGACCTGCTACTTTAACATGGCGTTGTGATAGGTTCTACATCCAAATGTAAGGTACTTGTCCCGTATATCTTTAATACTAGTCGAATTACTGTGCTTTAAACAAATATTTTTGATGTTGAACAATTTGCTTGTACAGTTAAGAGGTGTGCTATTTATATTTTCACCACTCACGATTTGGGAACATATTGTACGACTGAATTCCATTTTCACCAGTCATCGGATAAGTATGTCGAAAACAATTGGTACAAAATTTCACTCTTATATGCTCTTCAATCAATTTTGAGATACTGAATTCAATTGCTTTTACTTTGTTTGTTTCATTAAAAAATATAAAAGATCTTAAAAATAGCATTATTTAATATATGTCGGAAATTCCCGGGTTCCCGATAATGCAACACAATTGATCCCGATTACCGGGAATCAAAAAATGTCGGGAACTTGGAAACCCTAATTCTAACTCACTGCCTGTCCCACATTGTCAATAAGAAATTTTCTGCCGTATATATAATATAGCGGAGTTCAGTATTTGATGCATATGATCTTGCGAAAGTGAAAATTCAAAATATCGTAGCTTTTGTCTGAAATCCAACAACAAAATATCCACAGTTTCATAAAAAAGCTACGATGTTTTGCATTTGCACTTTCGCAAGACCATTTGCATCAAACACTGAACTTCGCTTATGTATATTGAAAATTGTTATTTTTTATTACTGTTTTCAATTTAAATATTCGAAATAAATTTTCTTGTTTACACTGTGGGACAGACAAGGCAGTCAATGTATTCCAGCCAACATATGAAATATTATTTTACAATAAAATCCCAACTCTATACAATTTACACATTCCCGTTTTTTACATTTTGTATTTACATATTAACTACAGTAAAATCCCGATAGTTCGTAAACTCGAAGGACCAGCAATTCTTTTATGAATTATAGGGGCTTTGGATTTAACATGATTTCGGTATATTTGCGGAAATAAAAATTACGCATGAACGGATGTTTTAAATTTATTTGGAAAAAAACAAAACAAATTTTCATTAACACTAAAATATTGAATGTTTATAAACAAGTTTAAGCATTTGAATGAAAAAGCATACATTTTTTAATACAATAAATTACTATTTATGTATAATAGCTTCTTGCGCTGGAAAAATAAGAACTGCTGAGGGGTACGAAGTGTATGAAATTTTAGCAATTTAACGCGATTTTTTCAAGTGACAGCTAGTGTTTTGTAATTATTGTGACTTTCGATTTATCTTAGTACGAATTATTGCGATTCATAAAAATTGTTCGACCTTAGCACAAATTAGCACAAAATTTTTCTGCACCTTTTTCAAAACTGCTTCCGAATGAATATAAAATGCGTTTTTACTCGAAACTATGCTTTTTCTATTTACATATGTGATTATTCCTTGTTCTATAATAATTTTTTGTTAATATCTTTTTAAAATTCGCTATTGGTTCAAAAATAGTTCTCAAAAGCATAACAAGGAATGTAAAGTATTAACTGAGTCAAAGAATAACTTTATTTTTATCCAAAGTAAAAATTTTCTTGGTCATAATATATTTTATTATGATCTGTTTGTTTTATAAAACTATTTTTTTCGGCCTCTGCCATTAACATTATGAATTTCCAAGACACCCGGTTTTATTTCACTTACCTGAAAAAAAAGATCATTTACGTCCATTATTGCCAGCACAAAATTTAAAATAAACAGCCAAAATTACTACTTTAAAATTGTACAAACAATATTCTTTCCCACTTCAACAACCGGATATGTTGTCTTGCTACTTACAAACACACAACTGAAGTAAATCAACAGTGTCCGCAGCATAACCGGGAAATTGAATAATTTCAAATAACAACAAGTTGACTTTCAAACATGTTTGATGTTGTGCGTACAAAAGACAAGGCGAATTCGCAAAAGGACGTAAAAATTTTTGTTTAATACACGTGTGGTTAGTGCAACATGTTGTAGTATTGCTTAAATCAAAAGAGCAAATTAGTTTTTTTTTGCTTTAATTAACATACTTACTTGATATGTACGAGGGTTGCTATTTATAGAAATTTTTGTTTAAAGCATGGTACTCTGTTCATCATTTCGTGCGAAGTGCTGTCAAATGTCCATATAAAAAAAAATTTACACGACTTGCTTACGAAAAAATGCTGCAGAAGTAGTACTCTGTTTATTTTGCGAAAAACATGAAATATATCTACAACATTTTGAATCTTTATGCGAAATAAAATGAGCCCCACTTTTTTCGTGTGGTATTTACAACAAACACATTGGGTTTTTTAAAAACGTACACAATTGCAGCATACTTTGAAGGGCTAGTTATGATTGATTACTTGTCATATATTTCGTATGAAAAAATCAATGTTGATCAAAATTTTTCGCAAATTTGAACAGAGTACTAAGCTTAAGCGGACAATTACGCCTGCACAAGCCTGATTGTTCTTGCAGACAAGTCAAAATGGGACCGAAGTTTCTGTTTGTTTGTATACAAATCGTCATCCTCGTATGTTTGGTGTTGCGAAGCAATTGTTTGAAATTTCTAGAATAACTAGTGGGATACAAGAACACTTCACATCAAATTAAATTCAATGAACCATTGATGACAGAAATAAGTTGTTTTCTCCGTCTATGCCATTTTTATTGTAGTTTTTTGTTTGTTTTAAGACTCTGTGTTTTTCCAAATTCGTATGCTACATTACACACAAATTGCTTAAGCTAAAAGTCCTATTATTATCCTTGTTGGAATACAGCAAAAAAGTTTTTGTTCGGAGAAATACAAACACACACGCAAAATGAATAAGTGTTTGATATATCGTTACTTTAATTTACAAAAGGCGTATCTGACATATAAAAAATTTTAAGTTTGAAACATAAATCGTAATAAAAGAACTACAAAACAGTATAATATATATTTTAAGAACTAGTTATGAAATATGTAGGGTGGATTCTTTCTTACATTTCTTAGAGTGGCTTTTTAAAACAGGGTTTAGTCGTAGTTTAAAATTATAATCAATTAATCTGAGAATAAATTTAATTCAGTTCTAATTCTGTTTGCCGTTTTTACGTGGAAGCTTAAACCTCTCAAAATTGCCATACTAAATAATTAAATATGGCATCTCTGATCAGCTGGCTTTGCACATTGCAGAAAATTAAAGGAAAAGAAGTTAAAATAAAAGAGAAACAATAAAAAAAGTTTAAAAATAATTGTAATGTGCTGTGAAATAAATGTATAGACGCATTTACAACATAAAAACAGAATTTATATCATATTATCAATATATTTATAAAGTACAAACGAATGTGTGTGTTGACATACTTACTTTTTACAGCTTAAACCACCAACGTTGGCCGCTCAAGCTGGCCAATAACAGTTAATTATCGTCTTAAAAAACAGAAACCATAGATTAAAGATGACTAAGTCTCTAATGTTCACATTAAAAACCCACCCTTATGCCCGTAATTTCAACAAATAGATATCTCTCCGTGCATAGTTACCTATGGTGCAGCGATACCATTTTCGGGGTTTTTACGATGTAACAATAAAAACGATATGACATACTGTGTTGTCATATCGTAAGTTTTTTACGATATGACAACACTAAGATAGTCATATACGGTGTTGTCATATCGCAATGTTGTCATATCGTAAAAATCTTACGATATGACAACACAGTATGTCTTATCCTTTTTATTGTATAAAAATATTTGACAATTTTAACTTATAGGTAAGGATTATAAACAAATGTTAATTTACCACCTAGGTTAAGTTAACTAATGGGTAATTTGCGCCTTAGATATCTATTTGTTGAAATTACGGGCATTAGAGTTCTAAAAATATACATAAGGTTTTTTTTTTTAATTAAGTTTTTTCCTTAAAACTAGAAATTTTTTTGAAATATTAGATACGCCTTTTGTAAATTAAAGTAACGATATGTATTTGTTTTGTTGACGTTGGCGACTGCAAAACGCAGGTTTGATAAACATTTGAAAATGATTTGAAGATATGTACACTCTAAAACATTACTTCAAATTTACGATCATCAATTTTGTAGTTATTTTATTAAAGAAAAACCTTTCAAATTAAACATATTTAGTACAAGTGGAAAAAATGTAACATAAAGTATAATACGGCTATGGCAGAATGGTAGATACGTCAGACTACCAGTCAGGAGGTCGCGGTTCAAACTAGGGATGTAACGATACGCCGTTTTGCCGATCCGATACCGATACCGATATTTAAAAATAAATATCGCCGATACCGATTCCGATACCGATACGAATATTGAAATTGAGTTTAAGTTTAGATTAACAAAACTCAAGCGCAATTTTTTTATTATACAAAATTACATTATAAGAGAGAATATTTAAAATTGATAAAACATTGTAAGTAATTTTTAAGGAGCTACATTTTCTTTGCTTCCAAAAAATCTATATTAAAAATATGCAGATAATTAGTAGAAAAGCAAGAAAAATTTTTAATTCCTTTATAATTTTAAAAAATACTCGCCATGCTTTTTAAAAAATCGAGTTTTTTAAAGGACATTTATCAACTAATATTTTTCTAAATAACTTAATAGCTTAATTATTAAAAGACTTCTAAGTTTATATTTATTCACTTAAATTTACATGAAAATACAGTTATGAGTTTAAATTCGCATAAAAAATTGTGAAAATGGGTAATTTTTTATACTTTTTCCTTGAGGAAAAATCATTATAGAATACCGAAAAACAAATTTGTCCTAGCATCGCTTCCACCGAATTGGTAATCGAAAAACAGAACTTCTTGCAATGGCAAGGATATGTAAAACTAATTAGAAATTATCCAAATTTGCAATACTTCCAGATCGCGAATTCTACATTTTCATGACTTCTTTGGAGTATTCTTTTTTTTACTGGAATAAGATTTATAAAACAACGACTTGAACTTGAATTCATGGTAAAATTAACAAAAATAAATAATTTTTTACAAAATAACAGCATAAAATATTATTAATTTTTAAAATTGATATTAATAAGATTTAAAAAATAACGAAGTGAATTTAATTCATGGTAAAATCGAACAAAAATAAATTATTTGTTAAAAAAAACTCTGAAAAATTTTTTAAAAGTATCGTCGTATCGACAGTAAAATATCGCCGATACCGATGTATCGGAAAATCTGAAGTATCGCCGATATATCGGTATCGGTATCGGTATTCGTTACATCCCTAGTTCAAACCTGCACACAGCCAGTTGCTTTTTTTAGTAAAAACATTTTGTTGAAAAATAATGCGTGTGTAATTTTAGGTCGATAATAATCTGTAAAGTGTTGCCTACTATTATCGACCTAATTTTCAACAAAAGTGTTTTAGAGTGTAGTTAGAGAAACTTAGGAATTGAGATATATTTTCTTTTCGCGATGAACTTGGGCTATAAAAAAATAATATTTTAGTAATATTTTTGTAACCACTGTACTCTTACATTACATTACATTAGGGTGGCAGTGAAATATTTATTTGTTAATTTAAATAAACTATTTGGATTACTGTGGCATTTGGTATAAAACTCAAGTGGCGAAAATTTTTGCCAAATCGGATAATTTCCAGGCGTGCCCCACTGAATTTAAAGTTAAGATTTTGTGAAATTTCCCAAAATGAAGCATAAAAAAGGACGCCTTAGAGTTAGCCAATTTGCCGCAAATTTTAACCCCACCCAATCAAGGATTATTGTTTGGAAATTATGCTTCATTTATGTAAATTTCACTAAATTTGAACTTTGACCACTAGAGGTCGCACGTTATAATAATTCGAATCGGGCCAAAATTTTTATCTACGCTTAATGAAAGATCACTATATATAAATTGAGTTCAACTGTGGCAAATTTTGATAAACTTAAAATTTTAGCTCAATGTGGCACGTCCGAGAGTTATCATATTTGACTAAAATTTTGGGAACGTGTGTTTTAGACAAAGTACTTTAATAATCAGCACAGCTATTTTATGTTTTTCAATTGTCAGCCTAATGTATATGCATATAATACATTTGTATCCAACGTATGATTATTTTGTAGATATTAATGTATGTGTTTTGTGTGTATGTAACCATATGTGTATTTTATACTTTTCTAAGTTCTTTTTATTATATTCGTATGTTTCTACATATTTTCTCGTTTCGTTACCTTTAACTAATACTATAAAATTGCTTTCTTTTTTTTCTTTTAAATTTTTTTTTTTTGTGGATATATTTCCTTTTCTTTTGCAAGATAAATGTGTTGAAATAACTCGCAAGTATTTCGTCGACTACTTTTTTTATATAGATATAAACGAATATATTTGCAAATAAAATAAAAATAGTAATAAAACGAATGGCATTATATATACATGTCTGGGAAGAGTGAGGTATCATTCATTGTACGCATAATTTTTAATCCAGCTGAGCCCTTTCTTTCTTTCACTTCATAGCAAGTTTATTTGCCAAATAAAAGATAGTTACGAGTACAAATGAATGGAAAAAATATATGAAAAGATATTATGTATTCTACTTTTCTGAAGTAATATTGGAATTATGTATAAGCATTCCTTTTTGCCAAATTGAATATAATTTGTGTAAAGGATATTGTTGCTCCTGTATTGATACGATTACGAGATACAATGACAATTGACTATAAACTATACTCTTGACATTTCATTTAAAGCGGATTATTTTGGAGAAATAAATAAAATTAAGAAGATTTTCTAGTGGTTTAATAAATAACTATTTTTTAAGAATATTTTTTTAAATAAAAGTTCTTTGAAATAATGAAGAACTCTAAAAAAGGCCTAAGGTAGTGTCACTCATCTTACTACTAACATAACCTGTCGGTCACTGGAAAATATAACATAATTGTCAACTTTCGAAGCACTGACCTGAATAGTGTGGAGATGAATGGGTACAGATGTATAAAAGCTAAAATTAATGGTGAAAAATATAAGCTCTCGCACAGAAATTACTTCAAGTTTTATTATATTTCTTACAACCTGCAAGGGGGAGGGGATTAAGGATTTGTGACGGAGTTGATAAAATATACTGAAATCTGCTAATAAGTGTGGGGGCTCAAAATTATCGAAAATGGAGTTACGGAATATATGAAGTCTTTTTAGACTGCCGTTTTCTTTTTTAGAAAAAATGTAACATCGGATTACAGAGAGAATTCGTACTTTGGCCGAACAGTTCGTATGTGGAATAAGCTCCCAGTCAATTTCAGTGTCGAAAAGTTCAAGTCGAATGCCCATAGACACTACTCCCTCTATCCTCCTTCCCATAACCAATTTTCCTAGTTCCGGCACAATGCACTGCATAAGTAGGGGTCATCCTCTAAGTGCTGGTCCCAACAAAAATAAAAAATAAAAAAACAGACATCGAACATGTGTGTTTCGCTTTCTTTTCGAAATCGCGTTTTTTATATTCCACTTCTGAATATGACCTGTTTACAGAAATACCGAGGTAAGCGGCTTAAGAAAATATTGTTTCTTTTTATTATATTAAAATATTTTATCCATATGGAATACACATTGACTAGGCGCTTTGTACAATCTTGTAGGTGTTTCCAAATACACAAACAAATCATTATTTTAATGTTCAACAATTTACAATATAATAACTAGTCTTAACAAGGACATGAAAGTGAAAGAAAAAGACTTGTTGTGGCATGTGATTCATACATTAAAACGTGAATAATTTAAACTATAGTTTTTACGAAATGAAGGCAATAAAAATTCAAATTATTTTCTAATAGTGAAATGACTCATGCTTCTTGATTTATTCAATTTTCATTTAATTTCAAATAAATCATTAGATATTTTGTTACTTATTTCTACACTTATCGTTAGAAATATTTTTGCCAACACATTTATTTATGAGGGGTTCATTGACTTTGTTTAATTTAGCGGAAAATTGCAACAAAATATTAAATTTTTTTTGCTTTTTTTTAACTCTTAAACGAATTTTTTAACCCTTAACAAAAGAAACCCGAACAAAATGAAAGCGAAATATTTGAAATAAAGTAAAATGTTTAAATGGCACGCATTTAAAACATAATTTACAAAAAAAAAAGACAAAAATAGAAATAAAAAATATAATGAAGTACCAGCCAAAAGTCAATGTCAAATATCATAAATGTCAAATATGTTCTGCTGCTAGAGCATGAAGAGAGCTACAAAAAAACCGCTGTCTGTCATAAATGTCGAATAATTATGATGACAACAATAAATTTGGCTTCTTTTAAATGTCTAGATAGCGTGATTAGGAAACGTTTAAAAAACAATAAAGAAGTAGTATTTTTAGCATGAAAATTAGTTTAGATCTTGAGTGAACAAAATGTTGGAGAAAAAAAGTTGACTTTTTTTCTAAAATTTAGAATAAATTTACAATTTATTTCAATTAAAAATAACAAATATTTACTTATTCACTCAGAAACTAACAGTCAAGGGGCCTTTTCAAGTTGACCAAATTTCCTTTATTTATATTACAAAATTAAGAAAGATCGTGATGATTGTATGATTGAAAATGCACTCAAGTGTCTAAACATTGTTGCATACACCTGTCATTAATGGCAGATGGTTGTTTACTTATTTGTTTGTTTCTTCTCTGTATTAGTTTTTTTTAATGCCTTTAAGAGTTTCATAATCCATTTCTGTGGAAAAATACTTTTTAATCATAATATTTTGGCTAATTTGTGTGTGTATGATTGTATACATTTTAATATTGGTTATAAATGCGCGTGTGGCAAAAGAGACGCCTCTAAGTGTTTTAACCCAAAAATTCTGTTATTCTAAATGTAAATAAAATAATTCATTAATTTTTCCTTTGATCATTTTGGGTCAATTTCATTTATTTACTCTTTTGCGTTATATTGTTTCTAAATATTTGTTTGCCTTTGTATTCGTTAATATTGTAAGTTAATTTACTTTATATATTCTTCAAAACTTGAAAAATATTAATATGAGAATTTTATGGCTCTTTCTAATCTTTGCAATCGTATGAAAACATTTTTGTGAGAAATTACACAGAGCTACACTGATTTTGTTGCAAAAGGATTTCAAAGTCAAAAAAATATCTGATATGTCATTTCGTACCACTTTCTCCATCGATTTTGTTTCAAAATAATAATGTAGATAAATCTTACCAATTTAAATTGTTAACTTACTGTTAATGTAAATTGTTGTTGCAATTTTTATAAAATAACCTTTTAAAGTTGCAAGTCATTTGACGTTTAAACTAGAAGAATTTTGTTCATAGATTCTGCGAATGTCGACATTGATCCAATAAAAACTTCATTGAAATTCAATCAACGTCACGCTTCGTTGGTTTAATGAAACAAGTTTCGTTAAAATTATTTTAATGAAAATTTCATTAAATATATAAAATAATTTCATTGATCCATTGTAATAATTTCGCTAACCTAATAAACATAGTTCATTATTTTGGTCAAACTATTTCATCGCTTTAATAAAATCGTTTCATTATTCTAATGTAACCATTTCATTATTTTTATGAAGTTCTGTCATTATTTTAATGATATTCAGTTATTATTGTAATGAAATTAATTCATTGTTTTAATGAAATTAATTAATTACTTAGTAGCCTCATTAGATTATTTCTTTTATTGACTACATATTTTTTTTTAAAGAGAAGTAACACAATCAGGCAATTAATGCCTACCAGTTAATTAATTAATGTGTTACCTTGTTTGGGAAAGGGATAGAGTAGAGAGAACAGGTGGTGAAGTGGGAGAGAGATAGAAAGCTTAATTCATTTACAACCCTGCTATTGCGCGTTTTTTGTAGAGCAGTGTTGCAAGCCTCTCTGGTGTCAAGTAGAGGCATCGATATGTTTTTAAGCTGCGTAGCCATTTTATTAATTCTTTTACTTCGCCGACGGTTCTGCTACAATACTGACGAAGGAGGGTGCTCTGAAGTGTATTAGGATAAGCTAGTATTTATCGCTGCCGGTACTGCCAAAGTGATCAGTGCTATGCCTTCATCACTTTAACAGTCCAACAACAACCAACACCATAACACACCGAGCACATGAGAAAAATGCATGATGTTGTTGGCTTGCCTGAAAGTAGTCTTGAACGCAAGACCTCAGGGTTTGTAGTCAAACTCGCTAACTACTTAGCCAACAGCACCCTATATTGTAATTTATTAACAATTCCATGCTACAAATACGTGTCATAGACGCCAATCCACATCAGAAAAATTTGTAATGTTGATGACCGCTCACAGTACAGACTGTCATCATTTACTTTATAGACTTTATATACAACAACAAAGTTACAACATATTAGTAAGTGTTTTGTCCGTATTTAAAAATTAGAAAATAAAGTAATTAATATAACAGATACAGTTGACTTCAAAAACTCACGCAACAACAAAAAAACTTTCTTGTCGAACTGTGTTATTTGATTGTTGAGTTTTCTATTTTTTTACGAGAAAACTTTTGGCCTTCTTGCAATTAACTGGTCTTTGATGGGTTTTATTATAAATAAATATTGTTTCAATAAATATTTATGTAGTTGCTTAATTTTCTTTCTGATGCTTTTGATTAATAAAATGTTATCTTCATATATTTAATTAGTTCCGTTAAAATTCATTTCAATGTCTACTATTTTATGGCATCATTCTAATGCAAATGATTGTTTCTGGCTCTTATTTTTATTACTTTATAAATTCTCTTACTATCTGAAAAACATTTTAATCGCGAAAGAAAGTTCAAGGATTTTCACACAAAAAAAGTGCATATGGGCATTTCCATGAAAATGACATGAAAATATCAAAAATAACAGTTTAAACTGATTATCTCTTTGACTAATTTTAAGATCTTGCAATAAACTATTTTCGCTTTTCCAGCGACTAAATACAGTTATTTGTAACATTGCAATTATACTTTAAAATTAATGTTCCAACATAAAAGAAAAAGGTTCATGAGGAAAGATAAAAGATAGAGTTCGATTAGTTGTATATTTTTTGATTTTCTTTGGATGATATTCTAATGTCACGTCCGTAGTGCAAAAAACTTATCTATCTACGTCATTTGAATTTGACCGGTCGCAACTGTTTCAAAATAAAAATTTAAAGTAAGATATTTGACGCAAACAAATATATATCGACTTTTTTTTAAATTGGTGTAATAAACATTTTATAAGCATTTAAAGTTCGTCACGTACGCTATTGTAGTACTACAAATGCAATTAAATACAAATGAAAAATTGATAAATTTCCATCAAATTTCGAAAATAAAAAAAACTTCATTCGTTTTCATATCATGATAGTCAGCATATAAATGCTTCCCAAACTGGGTATTCATTAAGCGAAACCATTTCAAATTAATTAGAATGCACTACTTTGTAGTAGGCTAGGGAAATGAACTTGAATATTGATTTTTTTTTTGGTTGTTATTATCACCAAGTACTTATTTTTTATTTGTTTTTAGTTTTATATTCACACATATTTACGAAACATATATTTCATTACTATAAGAGAAAAATCTATCACGTACGCTATAAAGATTTTTTAATTATAAAATTTTTTTCACATATAGTATCCTCTGAATGGAACATAACGACAACATTTTTTTTCAGTTACTCCAATTTTTGCAAAATCTATTCAACTTTGTAGGCATACAAATGTCACGTACACTAACATGGAAATGCCCATATGTCAATTTTTATCTAGTTTGAACTCCCTTCGGTTTCTATTGCCGTTTCAAGGCAAGGCAGTGCAAAATTTCATAAAAATCGGTTAGGTGTAAATAGTGACAAAATAATATTGGCTTTGTATGGGCGTGGCTCAGCCCACTTTTCTTATCACGAAATTGTATTGTCGGAGAAACTCAATGTGTGTGCAAAATTTCTTAAGAATAAGTTAGGTAGAAATAGTTTCAAAATAACATTTACTGTGTTTGGGCGTGGCACTGCCAACTTTTCTAATCACAAAATTTGTATTGTCAGAGGAAATCAATGTGTTCGCAAAGTATCATAGAATCACTTGAGTAGAAGCAGCTAAAATAATATTTATATTGTATAGCCGTTGCACTTTTGTTGTGAAAAAATTGTACCGAAGGTGTGTCAAAAATTTCATAAGAATTAGTTTTGCATAAATATATAAAAATAAATGTTTACTTTCTATGGGCATGGCATTACCCACTTTTATTAACATTCGACTGTTTTGTCATGACAATTGTGTGTGCAAAATTCCATAAGAATCGGGTAAGTAGAAGTGGGTTGAAAAAGAATATTTACTTTGTGTGGACCTGACATTGCCCAATTTTCTACTCACGAAATCTTATTGTCAGAGAAAGTTGATCTGTGCGCAAAGTTTCATAAGAATCGTTTGAGTAGAAGTAGCAAAAAATTGTATTTTATTAATATGGTCGTAGCGCTACCCACTTTTTAGCAATAGAATTGTAATGCTAACGGACTCGAGTGTGAGCAAAGTGTTAAGTTGACCGTATATCTTTAAATTTATGAAAATTGCTTTGCAAGATTCCATTACACTCCAGGTTAAAAGTGAAGCTAATGAAAATATATTGAAAAAGTTAAATTACAATGAAATCTTTATTTAAACATTTACAGACGATTTTGTATTTCAGGTTTGGTACAGGTCATTAATTGCAGATACATTTTAATCTCAGTTAAATGAACGTACGAAAATTAAAGATTTTTGTTTCGAATTTCTTTAGCATCACATTAAAACCTTATGTTTGTTGGATGTAAGGCAAAGCAACCCTATAGGGCAAGCCTTCGAGACATCATCGATGTATGTGCGAAACAAGTATCTATCACCGACGACGAATTGACGACAGTCCAAGCCAACTATTGACGACATTTTCGAATAAAGGGCACAGACATGATACAACAGTCTACCCAGGTACTTAAAGAGCTTTATACTGAAACACGTTTTCTGGGCAACTTAAAATTTTTACTGTACATAAATGGAAACACGACAACTTCGATGCAGTCTTGTTGCCGGCAATAAAACAGTACATACTACAACTTCGATGCAGTTGGTACTCTTGTTGTCGACAACAAGACCGTACATACGATAACTTCGATGCAGTTCTTACTCCTGTTGTCGGCAATATAACTGTACAGACGTCATTCCTATTGCATGCAGTTATTCTTGATCTTGTAGTCAATAAGGCTTTCTAGCACAAATTTTCATAATATAATAATAAATTCTGTGTGCATGATAACGTATACTACCTTGTTCCCATACTTATCTCTAAATATGTTTTATAGGCGAAAAATCATTGATTGTCGTGCAGAAATCATCGTTGAAAATGTCGTCGATAACAACTGGTCCTACAGGGAAAAAGCTCATACACGTACATCCATACTCATACTTATGCAAGCATCATCCACGTAATGAAAACACGCATTTTCATTGGTTTTTCCATTTTCCACTCATACACTGCATTTAACATTGAAACCATTAAATGCAAGTAATTTTTTGCCAACTTTGTTGTATTCGAACGTAAAAATATTTGGATTTTTTGCTCTATAAAATATTGGATTTTATAACTTTACGAAAATTAAAAAGCAAATTGAATGTGTGGCAGTGCTGCCAGGTAACTTTTTCTTCCCCAAAAAAAAAATGCTAAAACCGCCTAAATTGAGCCTGTTTTGATTCAGTTTCAACTTACGTACTAATATCCTTACCTGAATAAAGCGAATACAGCCTAATTTTTAAAAGTTCTCTGAAATTCTCCCCAAAAATATTTTTTTTAATTTCTTGAATATTTTTAATTAATAAAATATATTTGAATTAATAAAAAACTAATAAAATACTGTTACATATCTTCATATAAAATGCAAAAAGGCCTAACATCATTTTCAAAAAATTTTAATTTTCAGTTGTAAACTACAGAACTTTTAGTTATAGGAGAGTCTTCTAGCAATCATAAATAACAATGACACTGAAAAAGATGTTGACCAGTTGTGAAATATAATAATACTTAGCTCTTGTATAGGCATGCAAATAGGAAAATCCACTAGAAATCCCCTAAATATAAATTTTTGACCCCTAAATTTCCCCCTAAGACTTTTAGCCCCTAGATTTGACTATAAATAAAATAAAAGCCCCTAAATCTAGGGGCAAAACCCCGAAACTGGTAACCCTGATGTGTGGTGCGTGCTTGTATGATGTGCTTGTGTGTTTATTAATGTTTGCTTGCATGTTGAGTATTAAAAGTACATTAAGTTTTAATTAAAGATTTCATTGCCTGAATTTTCTCCATTTCATTATTCAATCTATATTTTTATGATTTTATTATTATTTTTATATTTGAATCGTTATTTGTATCATAACGTTTGTTGTTATTGCTTCTTATACGATTATATTTAGGAGCAAGAGTGACTGACTGGGAATAACTACGTGAGTGAATGAGTGAATGTCTCTGTAGCTTTGTGTAGTTAAATTCAGTGTCGCGTGTTAAGATTTTATTGCACTTTTTTCTGCAAATGATTCATTTGTTTCCCTCGTCCTGGTTTTCAAAGTTTCTGGTTTGTTTGTGTTTGTATGTATGTATTTATGATTGTTTTTAATATTTTTTTTTATATTAGCAGAGATATTGAAATGTAGACGTTGTTTTCATAATAAAAAGGAAAATTCTCATTTGTACGATAAATGAAAAAAATCTATAAAAACATAAAAAAATATTATGATCCCGCATGTGCTGTCATCAATTTTGTTAAAAGGAATAGTAATAATAATAATCATGTCAATTGTGCGATTATGGATTTTTCATATTTACTCTCATTATGGGGTTGATGACTACCGCAAAGAAAGCAGTGTGATGCTGACGAAGGCGACTAAGTTTTGTCTGTAATAAAAATACCCGCATTATTTCATTTATTTTAATTAAAGAGCTGTCATAATTGCATATAATTATGACATTTTTTTCGAATTCATGCGTGCTTTTGAGTACAACATTATAACAGGTAATGAAATTTAAGATGATTTTTTATAGTGGAATGTTTAGTTTTAAATCAAGAGCTTGAAGTGGTTTCACAAATGTTTTAAATGCCATCTTTATACCATTTATGCTTTTAATTTTTTATGAATCCTGTATATTTAAAAAATCTCTTTTATAAAAGTCTTAACACCATTCATAGATAAGAGTACTGCATTAATTTTCAGTTTCCTCTAATAACACTGGTCTGGAAAAAACTTACTAGCAGTCTTTTAATTAAAAATATATCGAATATTAGGAGCTTAATTAAAATCCGTTTTCAGTTTTTTTTATCACCTGCATATTTTTTTAATGAGCCTGACTAATTTGACTCCTGAAATACGATGGTCACGCTATCGTATCTTGAGCACAATTTGCCCGATTTCGATCAACAAAAAATCAAGATAAAATGCATGATAAAATTAACTTCAAAGTTTTTATCATGATTTTTTATAATATCAAAACATTTTCATGCCAAATCAAAAATTTGTTTCTTCCCAAAAACTTAAAACTGCAAACATTTACCTTTTATTTGTTGTTCTTAAAGACAGCTGACTTACGAACAAAATTAGCCATATATCATGAACATCGGTAGATACATGTTGATTTTATTAGCTATTAAGTGAATGCACCCAGACTATTAAAAAGCACTTTTGCTCTAATTTTTTTTTTTCAAAGCAAAAAAAATTTGTTGCCGAAAGTACCTTTGAAGTGTCCAGGTGTATTTCCTTTATTGCTAATAAGATCAACATTTATCCACCAATTTTCGTGATATATGGCTTATTTTGTTCGTAGGACTTTTGCCCTTGAGAACTAGCTGTTGTAAAGGTATTTTTTTAATTTTTTATGAGTTTTTAAAAAGATTTTTTTTAATTTTGCATAAAAATTCAATTTTTGTTTAAACTAATTTGTGAATAACTCCGAAAGCGTTGATGAAACTATATTTAAAACCATTTTTTCGGATTTACTTTTTCTCTACTTCCAAAGTATTAATAAGCGTGTACACACATAAAGATTTCAATATAAAATCGTCGAAATCCAGGTTAATTTAACATTTTTCGGTAGGGATTTTGCTTCATAGGCGTTTCATTGTAATTCAACATGATTTACAATAATCTTGAAGGAACATTTATTCTTTTGAATTAACTATATTTCATGTTGATTTAATATTGCAGCACAGTTAAATCACAATTAAGTTGATACTGAAATAATAGAAAAAATCATGTTGAATTAAAGTTATTTCGAGTCGAAACAACGTGAGTTTATTACTGGAACAACACGAAGATTCGTGTTGAATCAAAGTTATTTCAGGTTGAAACAACGTGAATTTGATATTGAAACAACACTAACAACCATGTTGAATTATATTTATATCATGCTGATACAAAATGACTTTAATGTAGCTATTTTATTAATTATTTTACTTACGTGATGGTTATTATCATAGGGATCAGAAAACTTCGTGTTGTAGTTGACTGCCCCAGCCAAGATTTGAACTCCTGCCACTTGCACGATAATCCGCACGCTTACCACTGCAGCCACAACAGCTTCAAACTTGACTTAAGCTATACACTAAATAGACACCCATCGTATGTAAAATGAATTTCATTTTATTATTTAACATAAAACTTATTTGATATTAAAGTTATAGTCATGTTGATTTAAAATGAAATGTAGCGTTTGTAACAAAGTTGTTTTAACAGTGAAAATTTTTAAATCAAAGAGATTTAAGGTTAGATTAATAATTTTTCATTTAAAATTAATATGAAAAAATGGTAATTTTACACCAGCAGCAGTAAATTTTCGCTGGTAATTCGTTTTTGTCATCTACGTAGCCGACACATGTAAGAATAAACAACAACAAGTCACACAACTAAGCATAACAGTGAACTGTAGCAATGAACAAAGCAATTAAACACTAACACACTTACGGCTCTTTTAACAATGTATGATTAAGAGTTAACGTGGACTTTAAAGGCAAGTTTTGTTTGCCGAATTTGCCGTTAAAGTCCATGTTAAAATTTAATCGTACATTGTGAAAAGGGCCGTTAAAGGATATTTTATTTTCTTTAAATTTAATATGATTTCAAATCACAATTGTGTCATGTTGATTTTACATTCCTTTATTTTCTGTGTGTATATTCGACTTCTTAGGAATTGATTATCAACAACATCCAAATAATTAATTCAAAGGTTATTTTACTTATACCTATATGTACATACAAACTTGAGCTCATTCGCAATTTCCGCAAATACTTACGATATTTTGTGATATTTTTAAAACAAATGAAATAAATGTTATGAATTGTCATATTTTTATTTACAAAAAATAACTCTGTAGGAGTAATTAAGAACTAGTTTCTTTGCACTTACTAAAAAGAACATACAAAAAATCAAATTAAATCATGAACATGACTTCGGATCCAATGAATAGTCATCAAAATAAAAGAAGAGAACTTGCAATGACAAGCCTATATAATATTTTGCATATTTTGGCGCTTTGTTGATCCAAAACAGCTATACCGTTTTCGAGGCAGAGTAAATATACAGATTTACCAATAGGAAATATTAGTCATGCCCCTTGAAAAAACCGGTGTCTTAGTTTAGCGTATTAAACCCTTTATATTCAACATATTTTTATTTGAGGGACATTTTCTTTGCAAATCAGTTTACTTAGTGATAGTGCAAAATTATTGCAATAATTTTATTGATGTTTAGAAAATTAGTAGACAGACACACTAAACATTAGTGATGTTAAAAAATTTTGCACTAAAATTAAATTATTTAAGTTAAAAAAAGCGATATTCACTAATTATACTGTAATTTAGAAACTTTGCACTAAATCTAAAGTAAAATTTTTGAAAGTTTAGTGAGAGTATGCTTAAATGCCGTTTTTTAGTGCCGGTTTAAATTTTGCACTAATTGGGTGTAAAGCAGATTTTCGCACTAAATCTGCGTTTAGTGATAGTAAAACAATTACTAACACTAAACTATTTTAGTGCTAATGGAGAAAAAAACCATTCATTTTATTTAAGAGTTATTCACATATTACGTAACGCTCCGGGGGTGGGAGGTGTTAAGATTTGTTACGGATTTAAATTATACTGAAAATATTTTAAAAAGCGTTACGAAATATGTGAATAGCCTCTTAGTGCTAGTGTAATGCTTATATCAATTAACATTTAGTGCACTAGAACAGCATTAAAAAATTAAATCAAGTCTTAATTTATCAAGAATCTCTAGAACATAATTCATGAATAACAATCTAGTCAAAACAACAATCAAACATAAATAAATAAATCTCTTCTCTACAATTTCACCCTCTATAGCAAATAAAAAAAATAATTTTGTTATAATTCGTAAAAAAATCTGTAATTGTTTAAATAAATGTTAATTGAAGCGAACAGCTGCCACAAAACAACAGCGACAAACATAAAAAAGTTGTCAAATATATCAAGACCCCAGTAGAGTGGCGTCAATACTCCCAGCTCACATAATATGCATTTATTTGATTTAATCATGACTGGGCAATAAAATGCGGCATATCTCACTCAACACCTTGACACCAAAGAACAGAAAAGAAACAAAAACCCATGACGACCATGTGACATGAATTATTAAGTGTGAGTTTCGTAAGAGACTTCCTGCAGATAATTATTTTAAATGAATTGATTTGTACTTATTTCTTTAATTTGATCATTAAATTTTAATGATTATAGTTTTTTTACGACTCCTTTAAAAAGTGTTACAAAAATTGTAAATGTTATCTTTATTATTCTAAACATTATTTCGTTTATCTCATTTAAAGATATTGATTTAATAGATATAAGAAATACTAACGATAAAGTACAACTATTGCGTAATAAAGAAATAACGTGGGTCCGTCTAAAAGTTATTGAGTAAAAAGAACTCTGGATTTTTCTACTGTAAAAAATGTTTCGCAATTTGTATATGTTAAAAAGGTTCAAACAATTTTTTTATTTATTAAATTTATTTGAGATATTCTCCTAAGAAAAAGAAATAGGTTCATGTGAAATATTAGTTGTTTGTTGTGTTGTTTATAATGCTAGTTAGCTTACTATGTTTATAACTTTGTAACTCTCGTTTAGTGTGTGACAGTTTTCATATAAGCATATAACATTGGAAAATAATAAAGGTTGAAGGTCTACCTGATCAGTTGGTATAAGCACCAATGTAGCCGCATGTAGCCGCTTAACTAGCAACAATTAACACATTTTAAAATTAAGTTATTAAAAAAATTTAAATACATTGACAAAAATCACAAAAAATAGCAGAGATTAATCAAACTGATTAATGCGCTAAAAAATGCTCTATCCTCAGTTTTTTTCCTATCACCTACAGATATTTTTATGGGCATATCTAATATTTCCATTATATTTTTCACCATTATATTTCGCCTTATCTCAAGAACAGTATGTGCGATTTCGATCAGCAAAATACCAAAAGATGCATTATAAAATTACCTTCCAACTAGTGGTTTCCTTGTTATTCACAAATTATTATGAAATATTGTGTTTTTTTATGAAAAACTATTTTTTTTTTCTAAAAACTCAATAATAATTTAAAACTGCAATATCTTTAATTTTTAACTGTTGTTCTTAAAGATAAGTGTCTTACAAAAAAAAATAAGCCATCATTAAAATACTCGGACATACATATGTTGATGTTTTCTGCAGTTAAGTGAAGACACCCTGACAGAAGCTTTCGGCAATAAATTTGTTTGTTTTTGCCTATAAAAAAATTATGAATATCAAGAGTCTGAGTTCGATACTGTGAGCGGCCATCAACATCACTTATCTTTCTGATGTGCATTAGTGTATATCGCTCGTATTTGTAGCATGAAATTGTCAATAAATTGAAACAGCCAATCACATTCATCAGAGCCACCTGACAAGTTGTGATAAGCAAATACACGTGAGCACTGACGATGGAAGTGTAGCGGCTTCCGAAAGTGGCGCTACTCTGTTCTGCTGTGTACGTTGAAAAATTAAGTTGATGTTAATTTTTCCCTTGTTCCTTGGAATATTAATCATGTCCAATTCTTTCTGAATATAACGTTACGAACGTTGGCCTAATAATCAATTTGGATTCACAGCCAATAAAAAGGTTTGAGTTAATGCGTCTACTTAATAATGAAATAGTTTAATTAAAATAATGGTATAATTTCATTATAATAAGGACATGATTTCATTAAAATAATAATATAATTTTATTAAAATAATAAAAAAATTTCATTAAAACCATGTAGTGATTACGTCAAAACAATGAAATATGTTTATTAGTAAAATTATTACGTTGAATAAATGAATTTATTTTACATTTTTTGTAAAATTTTCAAATAAATAATTTTAAAGAATCTTGTGTCATTAATCAAACAAAGCGTGTCGTTAGTTGAGTTTTAATGAAGCTTTTCATTGGATTAATGTCGAAATTCACAGAATTTATGAAGAAATTTTGTTCAGTGTATAGAGCCATTCTTTTGAAGTAAAAAGTTAAAATATCATTGTAGGCATTTTGATATGACTCACTCCTAACATCATTTGATATCTGCATAAAAAGCTGAGAAATTTTTTATTACCTCTCAATATTCAAGGTTCTAAACTAAGCATAATTGAAGACGGCAAGCTAAAATAAACAAATCATACTTTAAGGAAAAAAGAAAAAAAAATGAATAACAACAAAAAAGTGACTTTTGTTAAAGAAAAACAAATAAATTGGCCATCAAAATAATTTTTTTCTATCTAAAGAAAATTCCCCAAATAAAAAACTCATTAACAAAGAAGAGAGAAAAACCCCATTTTCTTTCTGTCTCTTATAGAATTATTAAAACTCTAAAGTATTATTTACATAAACAAAGAACATTCCAAAATAATCTGTCATGATCTAGTTTAATGATCGCCAACTCCATTAACGTTCTCATAAGCAGATTATTTTCAAAGAGACAAACGACCATTTTACCATTAAATGAATCCAAATCAAATCTTATTTCAAAAGAAGGAAAGAATTGTTTATTACTTATCGTATAAATATTTTATATAAAACTTAAACTACTGACTTTGTATCAATTATCATTTAACGAATAGACAGAAAGGCATTTAGACAGACAGCCAGAAAGAAAAAGAAGCATTAGAGTTGAACAGGCAAAACAAAACTGCCAATGTAACATGAGCATAAATTAAATGAATCCAAAAAACAATCTAATGAATCACTATATAATGGATCACTTTGTTGTTAGTATTATGTATTTGTATATATGCATGTGTAAATATCTAACAAATGTTTGTTTAATGGTATCCCGAGCACTTTTTCGTCACTTTGTCAATCATTCTGCTTGATGAAAATGGAATGATTTCATCTGTTTAGGCATTCAGATAAACAATTTATGTGTTTTCGTATTGACATATTGTTGAACATGCAACATCTAGCAAATGATCTGCAATCATTTATTAAATTTCTTTTCTTGAAATTAACCTCCAGCCTGAGTGTTATTTTCATTTGAAATGTTAAATATTTCAAAAGTGAAAATTACAATTTGACTGCAAGTCCTCAGGTATTTTTAGTTTAAGTTAACCGTGTTAAAAAATTTAATTTTTCTTGTTTTCACTTTCACTTTTTTTATTTTTCTAAGAAATTTATTATTTGACATATTGTCATAATTTTATTTTAAATGAAATTTATTTGCTGGAGTTTAAGCAATTGTCTATATGCAGCATTTCGTTGGTGCTTTAACAACTCATCAGTACTGATGAGTTGGTAAAGCAAAAACGAAATGCTGCATATAGACAATTGCTTAAACTCCAGCAAATAAATTTCATTTAAAATATTTTTATTTTTTATAAAGAAAATTTTAACTAAATTTCATACATTTAAGAAATTTGTATCGAAAATGTATAACAATCGCCAAAATCAGTCATATTTTGCAAAGAGCTTAACATTTCATTAATCTTTAAATAAAATGTAAAGTGCAAAGCAAAATACCAAGTTGTATCTAAAGTAAACAAGTTGCAATTGGTAATTGTTGTTTATGTTTAGTGGCAACAAAGCAGACTTTTGTAGGCAATAATTAGATACCAGCAGAATAAAATATATATTTCCTGTGCTGCAACACATTTTATTGGGTTCTAGGATTACGCGAAAATATAAAACATGGTTCTGCGACAAGCAGAAGCTTTCTCGAAGGACCATACAAAAATCTCAGTCGGTGCACACAACAATTTTTAACCTTTAAACAACGATGTATGTATACAGATTTAGTTAATTACATATTTCCAAATATTCACAAAACTCATTGTTTTGCTCGCCATTATAAAAAAAAATAAGTTAATATTCTTGCAGTTTACTACCGATCAAATAAACTCTAAATTTTTCGTAAACACAAAAAAATAGAATATAAAAGTTTGCATCAAACAAGTTGCACATCACAGATTTGCTGCTAAAATAAAAAATCTAAACAATTGTACATACAGCATGTCACCAACCAAACACAACATCAAGACAAATAAAAACGAACAAAAATACTAAAATAAAAATTAAAACTTGTATTGTAATAAAAAATTGGATTCAAGGAAAAATTTGAATACGGAAAACAAAACCACGAAAGAAAAACATCAAATTCTTTTAAAGAATAAAAAAAACACCTTCCTGTTCTTTTAGTTTCAGCTTAGTCAACCCTTTTCAACATTCAAAGTCAAGCAAATATCTCAAAGGGTTAAATGCAATCATGAGTAAAGGAAATATCCAAGTAATGCCAACTTAACTATTCACATATTACGTTCGGAGTTTATATTTATAACGAAAAAGTTGTATATTTAAGAATTAAAATCACATTCAACAGAGCCACCTGACAAGTGGTGATAAGCAAAATACACGTGAGCACTCACGATGGAAGTGTAGCGGCTTCCGAAAGTGACGCTACTCTGTTCTGCTGTGTACGTTAAAAAATTAAGTAGATGTTAATTTTTCCCTAGTTCCTTGGAATATTAATCACGCCCAATTCTTTCTGAATTAAACGGTACGAACCTTAGTCTAAAAATAATTTGGATTCATAAGTAAATACGTTCGAAATAATCATATTGATATCTAGGCTCATTGTGTTGAACCTGTGTGGGATCCAATGAGCAGCTAGAAGCTGTTTTCAGATTGACATTCTATAGCCTCTAATGTGGACGTTGGTCATGGATAAGGTTCTGGAATAAGGCCTTAACATGGAGTTACCGAATCAAATAAGCGTTAATGTAAACAGTAATTATTGGAGACAAAATTATCTTTTATTTAAGCGTTAAAAGTTAATGAATTTCACTACTGGAGTGCATTTCCCCAATGTTTAAACCACACTATTATACAAAAATACTGACCAGATTTGGTTCTCTGACGGTTCCAAACAATAAAATAGAGATAAGGAGGCGCGATACATGGCTGTAACTTCCAAATGGCTATTCCCATGAGAAAATACCCCACGGTTTTCCAGGCGGAAGTCTACGCCATCGTAATTTGTACTAGAGAATGCTTTAAAAGAAAATTTAGGTATTCGAATCTATATAATATAAATAGCCAGGCAGTACTTAAGGCCTTAATCTCTTGTGAGATAAGATCGGGTGTTGTCATGAATTGTTTTACATATCTTAATCAACTTGGCGGCCAAAATAAACTGACGTTATGCTGGGTGCCTGGTCACGGAAGTCCATGCTGGAAACGAATGTGCTGAATTTCATGACAATTGAGGAGCCCAAAGTGGGTTTATAGGACCGATAACTTTCTTCGACGTGGATACGTCAAAGAGAAGAATAGTTCCCGGGATCAGATTGAATTTAATCGCCATTGGGAAGCCCTTCACGGTCTAGGACGAGTAAAACGGCTCTTACGTTATCCCAATTATGTTGACTCTGTAAAACAGTTTTTTGTGGTTTGTAACAAATTTATACAATGTTTTCCCACATTTGTTTTTGTTTTTTTTATATATAGTATAAATGAAAAGAAGATGCCACAAGGCAAGTCACGTGACTAGTTCCCAACGACTATCCACCGTCTCGAGCTCTGCAACTTTATTTGAAACGGACCTGTCAGTTTTACATTGGCTGAGGTCAATTGACATAATTACGATACTCCATGATAAGTTCTAGATACTAACTTCAGACACTTGCCCTGTGGCGGTTTCTTTATTACTAGTCCAGTAATTTGACTTTAGAAAAATATTTTTGATTTGGGAATAATCTGCTTGTTGTAGCTGCTTAGACTCGGAAATATTTTATGCTCCCCAAAGTGTAATACTTGACAGACGTGGGATTCAAATTTAAAACTGTAATAGTGTTTTTCTTTTTTTGCTAAACAAGAGATTTTATTTCTCCTCCTACCGCGCCATAAAGAGCAGCTAAAATATATATCATTTCTATAAAGCTCATAACAGCAATTCTTTAAAATTAAATGTTTCATTTGCAATTTTTATTAACAAATACAAACTACAAAATGCTGAGCTGGGTGCATCTATCACCCTTTTTAAAGATTTTTGAATAGATGGAATCACGTGATGGAATTACTAGAATTACCTTATTGTTAACTTGGGTCAGTAACATCAAAAATTCACTTGTGAATTAATAACGAATATGTTGATAGTGTCATAAAATAGTTTTTGATGGCACCGTAAGCTTTTTCTGGACAAGATTTTCCGTGCAGTTTTCTTACGCGGTTAGTTGCGGGGTGTAACAAACACCCCCAAGAAAATTTGCAAGTATTCGTTCACGTCAACGGCACGGCACGATTGAAAGGAATAAGTTCGTGTCGGTAGATAGGGCCAGTCAATACATTCAGCTATTACAAAAGATGTGTCCCAAGCACAATTGAAAAAAAGAAATAGCAATAATTATATGTAGTGGGGTGTAACTTACACCATGCATGAGTAACGGCGGCTTAACTGCAGAAACATTCATAGCGTGGCACATTAGCTTCAGTCCATCATTATTGTTGAATATGAATTAATAGCCTCAAAAGGTAACAAACATTTTTTAGCGCTTTTCTCCTTCGGAATATTGGCAACATTAAATGGCAATAGTACTTTATAAACATGCACCATTGGCTGTTGCATGAAGCAAATGTTGTACAACGGGGAAAATGTGTAAACAATCCTCAAACATGTATGTTGCGTTCGTTGTCACACAACATGATTATGATGTTGTTAGAAAAATAACAACAACATAGGAAACAAAACCGAAGATTTTCATGCTAAAACGAATGTTGGCCCAATACGAAATTGTCAGTCGAGTTACGAACGTGCAACGCGATGAACGTGCCATGTGCCAACAGCGGATAACTTTCAAGATTAATTTAAATATTCTATGAATAAAAATAATAAACATACTTTTGTTAAATAAATGATTGATGTCCATCTAAGAAGAGGAAAATAAACAAATAGTTTGAACAGTTGAAGCGGCATTTAACAAAAAATAAATCATTTTATTAAACCAAAAGTTTTTAACTATCGAAAATCAAATGGAACATAAAGTGTTAAAAGTTTGCCCTAAAAGGTCTAAATTATTGTGATTTATTTTCAAACCGATGGATCGATTTATCGTTTGATCGATGTAGACTTTATGTACATTTAAAAGTGTTTGGTCGGTGTTTGTGGCTTTGTTTTCGTTTGTAAGCGGTAAAGAACGTGTAAGATTGTTATATTTTCTTGTGATAAAAACAAAAATGCCGCTTGCCGGTCGTCCGAAAATGGTTTCAGTGATACGTAGTTGTTGGCTGGTATTTTATTTAATTGCCTGCGTATGATTTGGTTTTGCCGCGTTGAGATTTTTATGTGCAACATAGTGGCAGATAAACGGATAAATTTTGCGACATTGACGTCGACATTCAAACTCACTTAAAGGCTATTCGTGGTTAGTTGTATCGTCATTATCTATCTCGAACGTCAGAGTCGTCGTAATCGTCATCATATCCACTGACTTTAACTTTGAATTTCGACTATAGTCGGAACGTGTTTCCCCCGTACAAATTTGGTTTTGCCAGAAATTTTGTTGTGTTGTGTTATTGTACGTACGTACGACGTACGTCCACTGGATACAAGAATAAATGTGTTTATGTGTGGCGTGGAGTGCTTAAACGTTTTAGTCAAGTTAATGCGCGCATTTTGTCGGCCTTTTGATCTTTAAAAAGGCTTTGTTCCCTGCTGTTGTCTTCTTGTTGTTCTTCGATCAAGACCAAAACATCAGGCTAAAAAAGAAAACTGAACAAAAAAATATATATAACAACAACAACTGTCTGCACGAGTACAAATTGAGTGTTTGTGAGTGCGTTCGTTGTGTACGCGGCGATCTTAAGTGTATGTGTAGAAATAGTATCTGTGTGCAGGAAAGTGATCATATTTGTTCGAACATTTGTCGGTTCGTTGGATAACATTTTACGAACAAGTGCCGCAATAAACAAAAAAGAATAATAAATAATAAAACAGGAAAAAAGAAGAACATAAATACCAACCTAAAGACAAGGCGGTAAAATGTAATACTGACAACTTTACAACAGACCTTTTGCTGTACGTTCCATCCACAACCGTTTCAAAGGAAATCTAAAAATACAAGAAAAAGTGCATTTTTTGCTTGAAATACCATAAACGAATAAGAAAATTTTTGAAAAGTAATACAATCGAAATCCAAAGAGGCTTCTAAAGAAGCAGGCTATCAAAAGTAATAAAATAATTGATGAAAAAAAAATAAAACTGCACAACAAAACAAGTTGGGGCAGATCATTAAAAGATAATAAATGGAATCAATTCAATTCAAGAAGCTAAAGAAATTGTGTCAAATTAATTAACTAGAAAGTATTAAAACGCCACCAAAACCAAACAAATTAAATTTAATTTCATTAATTAAACTGTAACAGATTTAATTAAATTAACACAAATAAAGACTATCAAATCACACATTAATTTATAATAGTTTTTTACAAAATAAAACAAAATAAATAATTATAATAATAACAATTTTTATAAATAAAATTAATCCTAAAACGAGACGTGTACTTAAATATATTAACAAATATTAAATTGAACTTTTAAAGCATAATTAATTTTCATCCCATTTTAACTTAAAAACAAACATAAAATACAAAATGCATATATTGTGGATTATAACTTTAGCCACCGTGGCTATTTGGCATTTTCAACTGATTAATTGTGATGATCTCTCCATGCACTCTCAGACACAAACCACCAATGGAGGCTTACAAAGCATGGGCGTAGGCGTACCCGGACAAGGCTCAATAACAAATCCCTCTAATCCCCTAAGCAGTTCATTACACAACTCTAATCCTTCTGCCACAAATCTTAATCAATTGGCTGGCAATAGCTCTCTTTTAAATACTTTAATGCAAACGACTGGCAATGTGGGAATGGTGGGTTTAAATGGCAATATTGGTGCTATGGGTGGACTGGGATCGGTAGGCAGTGGCTCTACTGGATTAATGAGTCATCCAGGCGTGGGAGGAGGTGGTGTGATTGGCTCTCATGGCATTAGTTCAGGTGGTGGAGTACACCATCATGGCCATGCTTTGTCGGGCTTGGCCGGTTTAGGCATTATTGTGCCCGGTCATCGAGGCAGCACTTCGTCGGATAATGGTGGTCGTTATAATCCTTCTTATATGGGTTCGAGTAACATTGATATGATGGTCGGCGGCAATGGCATGCAACAGGGAGGTCTTGGTCCCGGTGGAGGTTCACAATATTAGTAAGTATAAATAAAAATAAAGTTATACCTTTTAGTGCCAAAATTTTACACTTGAAAATTTTGAAATTTCAAATCCATATATAAGTAAAAACGAAAGTTTTCGACACGGTCTCTCAGATTTTAATGATATCTTACACATATATTGTACTGTTGTGTGCGCGTAACATGGCAAAAAATTATTTCGATACCTCTTATGGTTTCTATTTTATAAGCCTCTAAACTTGGGCATTTCGGTCATTTTTGGGAAAAGTTCGTCATATTGAAGATTGAATAACTTTAGAACGCGTCATCGGATATAAATAACTTGATGTCATTCGAAAGGTTTCAGTCTCCTCTTAACGAATACTCCTAAAAAAGACATACTTTCCTGCATCAAGTGCCTCTAAAATGCCAAAGTATTATTTATCCTTAAATATCCTGAAAATGTTATTTTAATTTTTTTCATTTTTTTACGGAGCATAGCCAACTGACATGTCTTTATTGTGTTCAAGATGGGATGAAAACAGATATCAAAGTTACAGTTTTTTCTTTATGATAACTCGATCATGTCTATGAAAACTGTGTAAGCAATAACAATAACCGTAGCCGTAGTATTTCATAAAATCTTGATTTGTATTTTTTACACAAGGGCGATAGATTAGTTTGATATATGCTGCAAAAACAAAAAAAAATTATAAAATAAATACAATTTTCAGGATATTTAAGGATAAAAAAAATTTTTTTCATTTGTAATGTCCTTGTCTTGGATTTGCAAAAAGTGTGCCTAAACTTTTCAAATAATATTTAAATTACTAAAATCTGATGACGGGCTACAAATCTATGATATTTTCAATATTTCTTTTTACAAAAAAATTTTAATGTATTCAAAAGGTTGTTTTTATTATTATTTCTTATACAACATAGTTTAGTAGATTTTGCTTCAAATCACCTTTAAACCAGAATTTACTAAATTAAAATCGATTGGCCCGTTTGGGAGCTACGGCGTCAAAGACACAAAGATTAAACAGAATACATCTAGAAAAGATGTCATATCTTTTAAATCGCTGGACCGATTTTTTCAAACATAGCTAAGAACACTCTCGATCAAGTCGCCTTTCAAACAGAATAAACTAAATCAAAATCGTTCCAGCCGTTTGGTCTGTACGTGGACTCGTACAGACACACAGATACACAGACACACACTAAAAACTTATAACACCCCTTTTTTGGTCGGAGGTGGTTAATAAAGTTACAAGATCGAAAAATATGAATAATATGAAAAATATAAAAAATATGTATATAATCGTATCGGAAGAACCGTTCTCGAGTTATGCTAAAATAGATTCACAAGCTTCTTACTTTTTTATTTATCTCAAAAACCAGAGTTATGAACTTCATTAACGTATTTTACTAATAAATCTCGTGCTACAAAATAAAAAATTTCCTTTCCTTTTTTTGTGTGTCCAATAATTTTAATCGAATAGTTTAAATTGAACTTTAACCCCCATATGCAAAAAAAATAAAGTGTCTTTGAAATGTATGTTAAAACAAAATTTCCATAGAAAACCCGGTTTTAACATACATTTCAAACACACTTTATTTTTTTGCATATGGGGGCAAATGTTTTAATACGAAATTTTTTATTCACAATGTGAATATATTCATGCACAAAATGCATGTTTTTCTCAATGGCTAATCTCCGTTAATTTAAAAGTTTTTAACGGTATTACCTCATTTATAATAATATTTTGTTCATAAGATTTTTAAACAAAAGCTGTTTCTTTGACCACTAATGCACATTTTCTGCGCTCAATGTTTATAAATATCAGATTTTTTGCATTTCAAGCAAGAGTAACAGCATTTTTAGACATTTGATTGACAGATTGTTGTGTTTACAAAGTCATTTAAAAGCACACAGAAAGACACACTCTCATTTCTGTGCTGGAATTCCAAGAAATTAAGAAAAATTTAAATTTCTCGTGATAATGGCAAACATTTTTTATTTCGCGTAAGTGGAAAGGCTTGAGAAACTCTGAAAATTATATTCATAAAGAATTAAATCAATTAGAGTAGAATTTTAATAAAATAAAACTTTTTTTAGTTAATAATTAAAACACCATCTGGAAATATTAATAGATTGAAAGGCAATAAATTAACATTTAAACACATTTTAAGTTTTAAATGATTTTTGGCGTTAAAGTTTAGTTTGGAGCTTTGGTGTCTTTGAAAACTTAAAGTATAATTTAATAATTAAGTTATGAATTTAGTCGAACTGTATGGTTTTTATCCAAAATATTATTTAATTAGTTTGGCTTAAGTTCGTTTTTCAATTTAATGTTTTGATTAAACTACTTTTTTATTTTAAAAAGAAATTCTAAAGCATGTAATAATTGAACATTCAAAGACAAATTTTGGCCTTACGGAAGGTTGAACTGACATCAGATGTTTCGAGACCACCACGTCTTCTCATCAGAGTTCGTTTTCTACCTAGCGACACTTCCAGCGACGGCAACAAAAACCAACGAGCGAAAATCCTATTTACTTTCTTAACCAATTAACAGATGAGTCGCCATGTCGTGACCACCTTACGGTAAATGGAATTGACACAAAACAAGTCACGTAATCGATCCCCAGGTAATAGGGACCAGTCCGAGTTCTAACACTTCCTATAAAGCGGACCAGCCACTTTTACATGGGGATGACCTAGGATGGGGTTAATTGATACTTTGTATACACCTTGTAACATGTCTCTGAACTATCTTATGGAGTCCTAATCGGTGTAGAATAATATAGATTATATATAAATATTATTCCAAAATTTAGCTTTAATTATTTTTTTATTGTTACAAATTTATTTTTTTATTATTACAAATACAAGTTGAAATGGTATTTTATTTTTAAGCGGTGTCTTTGATAGGATTCGAACCGACAACCTCCGGCATGACAGGGTAGTACACTACCCACTCCACCACAGGGGAACTTATATTTCAATGTTATAAATACCAGTTAAGCTGGAGTTAAAATCTGAATATAATTACGGAACAGGTTCCTGAGTGGCATGGCAGTCTCATTGAAGGGAGACAATTAATATTAAATAGATACTATGTGACAGGCCCTAGATCCAGGTGCATCGAATTTGTTTAGTGCCGTTTACTACAATATTGACTGAAAATGGTTAATATGTGACCATTTACACAATATGTCTTTTTTCATTATTCACTACTCCTTATTTTTGGTACCAGTCTCATTTTCTCAAGTCATAGGACGAGTACTTTTGGATCAATTGTCACCAAATTTTCCGCAGGGCAGTTACTCAACTATTATCGATTTTGAAAGGTTCGGATCTTCACTAAGTCTTTCTTTATTATATTCAACTTTTTTAAGCTTTTTGATTTCTGTCTTACTAGCGTGAAATATCATCGATATTTTCAAATGCTGGAATTTTTTTAATGTTTATTTTGCCCAATTTTTTGAGCAGTTTACATTCATGTTTTAGCTAAGTGCCTTTAGATAATTTAATAACAAATATTTTTGTAGAACATTTCAGCCCGCTATATAGTCGCTGAAGGGGATTTTTCGCCCCTTCTTAGGAAAGAGACAAAAAGTCTAAAGGTACGTTCGCACTTGGCAAACATTTGCCCAAAAAAACGTGATCAACAGACAAGCTAAAATTGTATTTCCTTTAATTCCAATATTTTTTTAAATATAGGTTCACATTTATTAAAAAAATAACATTAAAATAGCTTTTTGCAGCATAATTCACTTTATTTTGTGATATAAAAACTAAGTTAAATCACACTAACCCTTAGCAAAATTAGTGGTTATGTTTTTTTGGGCAAATATTTGCCAAATGTAAACGTACTGTAATACTTTGAAAAGTTAGAGGGTTAAAATCCAAGAGTTCGGTTTTAATTTCATTTTTCAATTAAATTATATTTTTATTTACAGATAAATGTGAAGCATGTAGATAAAGAAATATTTGACTGCACGGAGGGTTGAACTGACATTTTTCGATAGCTCCCGCTAATCTCATCAGAACTCTTTTCCACTTAGACCACTCGACCAAAGTCGGTAGCTTTCAGTCAAGAGTTGAATATCATCTACTTTTAATCAATTCGTACTGTTAATCTTAGAGCTGTATTTCATTTGATAGTTATTGATATTCATTTTTTGCTTTAAGTCTTGTGTTAAGCTTCTTGTTATTTCTCTATTCTAGTATGAATTATCATTGATAATTATTACAAGTACTAGTGTGTGAATATTTGTTTGTTCACTTTATTTGTGGTCTAAGCGGAAAAGAACTCTGATGAGATTAGCGGGAGCTATCGAAACATGTCAGTCAGTTCAACCCTCCGTGCAGCCAAATATTTCTTTGTCTTCATGCTTCACATTTATCTCTAAATAAAATCCAGTAAATTTAATTAAAAAATTAAATTAAAACCGAACTCAAGACAAAATAATTAAACTTCTTTGGATATAAACCCATACAGTTCGACTAAAACTCATAACTTAATTGTTAGGGGGTTATGATGTATTTCACAAAAATATTTTTCATGCTGTTTTAGATAAAAGTGCTGAACACATCTTATACTTTAAACATAAGGATTACACGATTTCCTATGCCGATCAACTATAACAATGTGCAAAAGGTGGGGAGCTTTAGCTCTTCCTAAAATGAATCCCGAGCGCAAGCTTTCAAAACGCCAATACACAAGAATTTTTTTGTGCACTTTAACAAAATAAATCGTTAGAAACTTGCTACTTTGAAATAATTTTGATTTTGTTGATTTAACGGGTTAAGTCTTGAAAGTGCTGTCGAAGTATGTTCCAACGTTTTTTTAAGATTCACTACATTGCATGGAAATAATTTCCTACAATATGTCTACCTTTTCTGCTCTATGTGGAGCAAACTCTCTATAAAATTAATCCTTTTTATATGCAGTAATTCGGAAATCAAAGAGTTTTTCAAAACATCTGTTTAATTTCTTTACCGGTGAAGAATCCATGAAACCTGACTAGACTTTGTTACGAAAGCTTCAGTATTTGTTTAATTTTAAAATGTTCTTTAATATAAAAATTATTATCATCCCTTGCGAATTACCGAAAAAAAATTTATTACTTTCACCGAAATTGCACGAAATAAAAAATGAACATAAATATTCTGTAATGCATTAATTTTGATGTAATAAAAAAACAAAACAAAAAAAAAACTAAATTAAAAAAGAACTCTCCAACTTGTAAGCGAACATCTTTGCAGATAATGTGACATCTATAGCTTCCTTCCGTATATTGCTGCGACCATATCAATTTCTATTGTTGGTGGGTGGGTGGAAGAGGTTTTATACTGCGTTTTTACCTTCGCAATAAACCCAAGTCGGTTGTGGAGTAATAATTTATTTTCTTTGGGGAATTTTAACATTTAATGCGTTCGTTCGTTCATTCTATTCGTTCTGTTCAGTTGCCATCAATGTTGCAGTTTTATTACCGTGATTATTCATAAAAAAATCCAAAAGCACACAAAATTAAAACAGCCACCGCAAGAAACCACAAAATATAACAAATTGTAAAATTATTATTGTTGGCGTGTTGTTGCTATTGTTTGATGGTTGTGTTATTGGGATGTTGTTCTCTCGATTAAGGTACAAAAGAGGGGCGGAGTAGTTGTATTTTTTTAATTCAAAAAGTGCACAATAATTTATATTTTACAATGACAACAAACAGCAATAGCAGCCTTAAATTGCCGGCTATAAAAGTGAGTCGTCATCATCATCACCATTCGTCCTCATCAGGCAGGCAGCTAGACAACTGCAGGTACAATTTTTTGCCTTTAATTTCTTTTTTTCCTGCTGCTCTGTATCCCGTCATTTATTTAGATTCTAAATGGATCATTTGTTTGTAGTATTTAGAACAGAAACAACATCCCTGTTTGGAAATGAGACAACTAGTAGACTTTTTCTTGTAGTTGTTGTTTTTGGTAAACATGTTGTTGTTTCTATGTATTTGTTGGTATCATCATCATTATTTGTCATTACATTGTTGCAACACAATATTAAGGCAGACACCCTGCAGACAACACGACTAGTACCATACACCCATGTAAAGCATAGAGGGCTAGGACCAGTCCAACAGTAACCCAAATGTATGGAAAAAACATGGGCGATTTAACCATACGATGTTGTAGTTCTGGACCATATCACCCAGCTTTGCATTACATCTAAGTAGTCTCAAAACTACTCTATGTGACTACTTGATGGAGCAGCAAACAAACCAGGGATGGCATCTGAGATTTTAAAATTGTACCAATTGTTGTCTAAAATTGTACTCTTTGGGGCCTAATTGTACCAAAACCGATTTTTGAAGCCAGAAACATGTACTCAGTATAGAAAATATATTGCTTTTCCATAAATACATAAGTTATAGGCATTTCCACAGGAAAGTCCACTTTTTGGTAACGTGCGGCATCAAGATGTTAAGCTTGTATATCAGAACCATGTAGTTCTTGTTTTCCTAAACTTTTACTTAATGTAAATCTAATTACGCCCTACACAAAGATGTAAAGGAGTAAAAAAAACTTACTTTTTCTTTGCAAAAAACAAGCATAATTGCTTGTTGTCGCACGTGACAAAAAGTGGACTTTGCTGTGGAAATGCCCATATAGTACTATCTGTGGAAAATGAAAGTGTGTTTAAGCCTTTAATACGTATCCTGATCTAAAAGAGCTTTAAATTACAGAGACTACGTTTTGTGAGCTGGTCTTAACTGACTAATTTAAATATTCATACCTTTAAATCGAACTTTTTTCTCAATACTTCGCAAAATTTAAGTCAGATTAAATGTTGCATATATACGAGTGGCCGAAAATGACAAAATAAAAATGTTTTAAAAAATTAAAAAAATTATTTAATTGTACTAAATAAGTCATTGGTATACCATTGTACTTTTAAAGTTCTATTTGTACCAAAAATGGTACAATTGTACCAATTTTGCCATCCCTGCTACAAACCCTTGTTTGCAAATGACATGGTTTATATAGGACCATGTTGTAACTAGTCTATATCAGCTAGAATGGCCCACATAGTCTAATATTATCTACAGGGCATACACACACTAACCCACATGTAAACTGCAAACCCAAACACGAAGAATGAATGAATAGAATGCCACCCACTCATTATTGAACGTTTTGCTTTGTGGTAAATATTTTTCTATGGCTTAAATGCTGAAGAAAATAAATTATTAAACGCTTGCTGGAGTTAGTTTATTTTTCTTGTTAGAGATTTTCAGTTGAACTTGTAGAAAAAGTAAATTTATGGAAAAGTTCCATATTTTCTAAAATTTATTACACTCTGTGATATTGTTCGAAGTGAAAAGTACAGGTAACCATAAAACATGGTTATTGGTTTGTGAATTTCGACATTAGTCGAATGAAAAATGTCATTACTTAAAATTCAACCAACGAGTTGCAACGTCATGCTTCATAATAAAAGTTTCACTAAAATTATGTTAATGAAAATGTATACATAAGAGATAATTTTATTGATACAAAGTAATAATATCGCTAAACTAATGAAAATATTTCATTATTAATTCGGCTGATTAACTTAAACTGTTTAATTGGCTACACTTAAAAAATTGTCTTCATAACTTTTGTGAATTTCGACATTAATCCAATGAAAAACATTTTTAAAACTTAAACTACATCACGGTTTATTGGATTAATGAAACAAGTTTTGCTAAAATTATTTCAATGAAAAATTCATCAAATGTATGAATAAGTTTTATTGAACCAATGTAATAATCTCGCTAAACTAATGAAAATATTTCATTATTTTATCAAAATTATTTTATAATTTCAATGATATTGTTTAATTATTTTAATGAAACTATATCATTATTTTAATGAAATTATAGCATTTAAGTTATGAGTTATAGTCTAACTGTTTGGGTCTATATTTTTAAATTATATTTTTATTTAGAGATAAATGTGAAGTATGTAGGCAAAGAAAAATTTTGACTGCACGGAGGGTTGAACTGACATGTTTCGATAGCTCCCGCTAATATCGTCAGAGTTTTTTTCTTTGAATATCAACCCATACAGTTCGGCTATAACTCATAACTTAATTGTTAAACTCTAAAGGCACCTAGTAAAAGGATGTAAATGTTCAAATAAAACTGAAGAAACAAACATCCACATACAAGTAATTGTAATTATCGATGATTATTCATACTAAAATAGAGAAATAACAAGAAGCTTAACACAAGACATAAAAGAAAAAGTTAATATCAATAACTACACTGTGCATGAATTCGAAACTATTTTTTCCGTCAGAAGGGGCACGCGACGAGTAAATTTAATTCGAGTACGCTGATTTTAGTGCAGTTCGCCGTTTTTTAATGTTTTTCTTTAAATATGGTTTTTCAAAATAACTCCTCCGTATGGCCACCTATTAGGACAAATTACAAATTTGAGCCCGAAAGCTTTTATAGTTCCGAAGATCATGCGTTACTAACAAACACAGAAACGATATATAGATAGATCTATTTTATCGGTCTTTCATAAATGTATTGAGATTTTTTATCAAAACTATGAAATACGTTTCGTTGAAATTATGACATTCAAAAACTTGAAATTTTTTAATAAAAAATTTTTTGTTTTTGTTTTTAATATAATAAGTTTCAACCATTTTATATTAAGTTAATAAACCAATAACACAATTAAATTAAAATAAGGGAATAATTTCATTTATAAGAAAATAAATAAATTTATTAAAATTATGAAATAATTTCATCAAAATAATGAAATATTTTCATTAGCTTAGGAACATTATTACATTGGATCAATGAAATTATTCCAAATATTTGGTGCCATTTTCATTTTAATAGTTTTAATTAAACTTGTTTCATTGACACAACGAAGTGTGAGGTTGGCTAATGTTGAAATTCACGGAATTTATGAAGAAAATTCTTTTAGTGCAATGAATAGTATTTACTCATTACTTTATAATGAAAGTTTTCACTGGGAAATTTATGTATGCGTTTGCTGGGTGGCTACACATACGCTCATGTTTTTGCATATTTTACACACTTGTCTCACAAAATTACAATATAATCACTCTTAATCAGCTTAAATACAATTTAGCAAAATTTGCTTTTTCATAAAAGGGAATATTTAAATAATTTTCGCAAAAAGGTGTTGACACGGCTAATAGACAGCAACAAAGCAAGTACATACTTCACAAAAAAAGAAACGAAAATATTTGCCGGTGAAAACATGCCAGAGGGGCAACAAAAAAGAAGATATTTCCACAAAAGAAAATTTTATGAAGATTTTTGCCAGGTACTCAAGTAAATTATAATTTAAATTTAAGTAAATTTTATTGAAAGTTTTTTCAATAGACATTTTTTTATTTTCACCAAATAAATGAGTTTGTTCATGTACTCTTCAGCACAAAATTTCGTTTTGTACATGAATGTGTACAGAAGTGTGTGTGTGTGTGTGTGTGTGTGTGTGTGTGAGTATCTGTGATACCACAGAATACCACAAAAGCATTGACTTGATTTAAATTGACACGCCTCAGACACATAAACTACTTTGGCGAATACAAAAGAAACAGAACTCTTTTCTATTATACATTTTTACTTTTTCATTAAATTTTTTGCTTTACAAGTTATTGCACAAGAATATAAAGGAAGATTTTTCTATATTGATAACAAAACTATTAATGAAAATATATAATGCTGTTTTTTTTTTGGTAATTTTTGTTTTCCATAAAATGAAATAGAAGTACTCTCCTGTCGGTTCTGTTGCCTTTCCAAGGGAGAATTTACATATTTAGTATAAAAGATCTTTTAGAAAATTCTCTAGATAATAGAATTAAATTTATAGATAGTTTTTTTATTCACTTTGAGATTATATAAGAAAAGAATAGTCATAACTTGTTGAGGAACTTTAATTGGATATTTAAAATATGATGTCTTAAACAGTTTTTGGCTGCAATGAGAGCATATTTAAGAACAAATTTAATTTTTAAATTCAGCAGCAAATTTAATCAGAAATATATATCTTCATACCATTTTGCCAAAAATTGGATGAAAGAAATAAATAATAATTCTTTTAAAACTATATATTACAATATTTTTAGAACTACACAGAAAAAATTATAACTAAAAACATTTTCAAGCAAACGTTTTTCTAAAAATAAATTTCATTTTCGGTAAACTTGTTGTTTTATTTTATAGAAATCGTTCCATAGCTCGTTTTCTGTAAAAAATTTTCTGAATTTATAAATTCTTTAATTGTTCCAAAAAAAATGGACAATTATCTGATTCAGTAAATATATTTTTATTGAACTCAGTTTTTTTGTTAACATGGAATACAACAACAAATTTTAGTTTGTTTTCATGCTAAATTTTTGTTTTATCATGTAAAAAATAATAATAACATTAAATTAAAAATTGTGAAAACCCCCGAAGAAAATAAATGAACCAATTTTCTTCAAACATAAGTTTGAAGATTTACAAACAAAATTTACTGAATTAAAATCGATCACGCCGTTTTGTAGCTAGGGGGAGGAGATCAAAGACAAACAGATTCAAGAGGATACATTTAGCAAAGATGTGATATCTTATAAACGGGTGGACCGATTTTCTTCAAGCTTAGCTAAGAACATTCTCGATCAAGTCAGCTTTCAAATACAAAAAAAAAAACTAAATCAAAATCGGTCTAGCCGTTTGGGCTGTACGATGACTTGTACAGGCACACAGACACACACAACAAACTTATAACACCCCTCTTTTTTGGTCGAAGGTTAAAAATCCCCCATGACAACATAAGCATAAATGACACCAACATCAATGATCGCATAAAGAGTGCAATGTCGAAATTAATAGAATTAGTATCACATGTATGTAAATTGTAACAATTTTGTTTACTGAAGATTTCTGAGTGAATCAATACGTAGCACGATCAGCAGGTTTTTTAATGTTATTTCGATAACTCTCATTAATTTTTTTAGATTTTTTATATCGCAATTCTTATTTCATAAATTAGAACTATTTTGAAACGGTTTAGTCGTGATTTTCGAAGGGATGTGACAATAGTTCTTAGTACACTCCTAGTAAAAAATTGTCATGTGTTTTGAAGCACTAACTAAATAAAGCGTTTTTTATAATTCGCTTTAAAATATGAGCTTGTTCAGAAGCTGTCTCATAGCGTCACAACAATGCAGGTTTTGAAGCGACAAAAGTATTTGCTTTTTACTTATACGAAAGCTTCGTACACAAGCTATACAAAAAAGCTGATTTTATAGTGCTGATCGAAAGCAGGTTCTTAAGCGAGAATGAAGAGTAAGTTTATTTGAGTTTCTTGGTGCCGTTTTGCAACAGTGTTTTTGGTCGAGTGATTGGTACGTTGGACTTCAAACCTGGTTCTTGTTGATACTTGTTGAAGTTAAAGTAACAAACATTGAGTAAAAATATGGAAATAATAAAAATAAATAAAGAAACAAAATAAGAAATATTCAAAATGGGGTTAACGACGCGAATCCACATCGAACCATTTTTTTCATATATTTTCAGTTCTAGTGCTGAAAATGTTGATGATTTTCAGCGCTTCAAAAGCTCTTTTGTGAGCAAAAATGTAGTGCTCCAATCCGGGAACTCGCCATACAAAAATCAGCAGCGATATCAGCAGGTTTGTCAGCGCTACTTTTATTCCATAATAGTAGAAACCTGCTTTATTTGAAGCAACTTTATTACTGGGCTATAAATAGTAACCCTCGTATTAAATTCTTAATGGATATTAAATTTAATTTTATCTAATTTTGAGCTGATCAAGCAATTTAAATTAAATTTAAAAATTGCATGTAATCAAATAACCGCAATACTTTGTATCAATACAAAACAAGGGATATGAAATATTTGTTTATTTGTCATAAATAATACTCAAGTTTTATACGCTTTGATTAATCATTGTCATCACAACAGCAGCATAATTATGACGATTATTGGAAGAATTTGTGCTTTTCAGTAGCAGTATTTTGCTTACTACGCGGTAAAATATTTTATAAACAATTAAAGAATGTAATCGGCATTCAGTCAGACAAACAGACTTTGCTTATATAAATTTTCACAGAAAAAACTCCTACTGGAAAAAATTTTTAGAAATACATTTTATTAACTTGCGCAAGAATTGCACTGTCAATTGCTTTGAAAATTACACTGTACCACGAGATCAAATTTTTTTTGTAATATGTAGCAAGTTTTTAACCACCAAAAAAATTTACACTAGTATTGGCGTTCTGAAAGTTTACATTTGGGATTCATTTTAGTTATACACAGAAAAAATTATCACCAAAAAATTTTCACACAAAAGTTTGTATAAAATAAAATTTCATATTCAGCAAATGTTCTTTACTGAATCAGTAAATTTTGGTTTGACTATTATTTATGCTGCAAACACCAAAAACAACAACAAACGCCAGTTTTCTGTGCCGTAAAAAACCAGCCCCGTAACGAAATACACACAAAGCTCTTTTTAGACTATTCTACAATCTGTTCGACTTCTGCACAAAATGCAACCCTGATATAATGTGTGGTTTTTGGTTTTTTAAAAATTTGAATAAACTCATTTGATCAGGGATGCATTTTCCACAGATGTCGAATGGCTTGTGAGATAGTGTGAAACAGCTTTAAATAATAGAACAGCTTTAAATAATAGTACAACAATGATAGCAAAAGGAATGCTATGTCGGAATTAATACAATTGGTATCAAATGTAAATTGTAACAAGTTCGTTTACTGAAGATTTCTCAGTGAATCAATTGTTTTAGAGTCTTTAGATAAATATGCCGAAATGAAAACTTTTAACAAAGTTATATTTCATAAATGCTTAATGGATGGTGATGCTATTATTTAAAACTTAAAAATATTTTCAAAAAAGTTTTTATTGACTCAGAAAAAAAGTTTGTTTGATATATTGCAAAAAATTCAGAAAATATTATTGTTAAACAGTAAACTATTTTGTTTAGAACTCGTAAGTATTTTTAGACAAATTGTTTTATAAATTCAGACATAAATATTGTGAGATATATTACAGAATATTCAGTAAATATTTTTGTTTGTTTCAGTAAACTATTTTGCTTAGATTATTTCGAACGTATTTGCTATGTGAATCCAAATTGATTATTAGGCTAAGGCTCGTAACGTTATATTCAGAAAGAATTATTAATAAACAATTAGCTACTGGCTTGAGCTTTTCACATGTTTACATGTTCATATATACTTAAGTATAAAATCAAACCAAAAAAGTTTGTCTTGAGTAGAACAAAAATCAGAAAAATGGGAATAAAGAAAAATAAACCGATGGCAACGCTGGGAAAGTGCACTTTAATATCAGCTTGAGAGTGATTTAATTCTGGTATTCAATTTTCACGAAAAAGTTGTATATATAAAAATTAAAATCACATTCAACAGAGCCACCTGACAAGTGGTGATAAGCAAATACACGTGAGCACTGACGATGGAAGTATAGCGGCTTCCGAAAGTGGCGCAACTCTGTTCTGCTGTGTACATTGAAATATTAGGTTGATGTTAATTTTTCCCTTGTTCCTTAGAATATTAATCATGCCAAATTCTTTCTGAATATAACGTTACGAACCTTAGCCTAATAATCAATTTGGATTTATTTTGCTTAGAGTTTGAAAATATTTTTAGACAAATTGTTGTATAGATTCGGAAATTTTTTACTGAAAAAACTGTTTTTCAATGAAATTCTTGAGACATTTTTCGCTTTGCTTAAAATATTTGTTTGTAGGTCCATTTCTAGACAAAATATTTACTAATTTGTTGAATTTTCTTACTGAAAATGAAATTTTGTTTTTTCTGTGTAGTCGTTCGGCATAGAAAATTTTGTAAGCTTTACGTTTAAGATATAAGATGTGCTTAGCACTTTTATGTAAAACACTTCGATGGAACATTTCAGCCCTCTAACTCTTCGTTGTATGTATCTTTTTCTCCCTTTCTTAAAGAAGGGGTGAAAAACTTCCCTTCAGCAGCAATATAGAGGTCTGAAATGCTTCAAAAAATTGTTCTCAATGGTGTTGTATATAAAAGTGCTAAACAAGTCTTATACTTTAATTAAACGAAGACTTACATGATTTGCTATGCCCAGACTAATTTTGAATAAGTACTAAATGAACTCTTAAGCACATTTTAAAAAGTTTTGAATGATTTCTGACATTTAAGCTGAGTCTGGAGAATTTTAGGCAAATAGGAAAATTTTATTGCAAATATTTTTATAGGTTATTTAACCTCGCTATATTGCCGCATAAGGGGGGCAAAAAACCGGAAAAAGGCATCAAAACGAATAAAAAGCACTAAAACCTAAAAAATGGCTAAAACTAAAAATATCGTCAAAAAACTAAAAAAAAAATCGCCAAAAATCGAAAAAATCGCAAAAACGGAAAAACTAGCAAACTGAAAAAACGCTAAGACAAAAAAAAACACCAAAAACCGAAAAAGTCCCAAAAACCGAAAAAAGCGGAAAAACTGAAAAAGCGCCAAAGCTAAAATAAATTGCTAAAACTAAAAATATCGTCAAAAAGTGAAAAAAAGCGTTAAAACAAAATAACTCCAAAAATCGTTAAAACTAAAAAAAAATCGGCAAAAAGCAAAAGCAAAAAATGAAAAATCGCAACAAAAAAAAAACGGAAAAATTATAAATATGAAAAAAGCGCCAAAACCAAAAAAAACCGCTAAATCAGAAAAAAACTTTAAAAATAAAAAAACTAAAATTAAACGTAAAAGCAAAACGAAAATTTTTCAAAATGAGAAAAAAGGGGGCAAAAACGAAATGGGATATATGTGTATTTGTACGAAACCCTTCGTGTGCAAGAAAAAGTCGCAATTTACTGAATTTTTAAATACTATGTTGTTGTGAAATATATTTCGTCTGTTTTTTCTTTACTAAAAGAAGACTATTATTTTAGGTTAGACACAAAGTTTTTTTTTATTAAAAATTTTTAAAAATTAATATTATTTTCTGTATTTTTTTAAGTACTATTTCTTGGAACGTATGCGGAAAACATTCGTGAAATATTCGGTTGAGTTTGGCGAATACGAATACGAGTACGAATGCCATGCAACAGGCGAATATTCCGCGATTCGAACACGAATTCGAATATTCGTAACAGCACTATTAGGGTGATCGACTCGGGTTTTCAACCGGTTTTTTCCGCCATACGGTTGCCGGTTTTTTCATAATGTTGATTTTTTTAATGTCGAATAGTCCGGTTTTTTTTTAATTAAAAAATCGGCCCAGTCGAATACCTTTCATTCGTATATTTTATTAAATTTTACTATATTAAAACTTGACGATCTTTTACTGTTGATTAATTTTATAAGATGGTGACTTAATTTTATAAGATGGTAGTAGGGGCGAATTAAAATGCCCTTGTGATTGATGTAGAATTTCTCTCAAGCTTCATATATTATAAGGAGTTCGACATCCATCATACACAAAAAATGCTTGTTGATTGAATGTCAAGAAATAAACAATAAAAAGAACAAATGTAAATCTGTGCACTAGGGCTCCCCCTATATGTGTGGAACTAATTTTTTACGGATTTTGATTGTAAATCCTCCTGGAAAGGTCTTTAGTAAAAAAACGGTGCTCATCACGTAATTGGAGGGCGTGCCGCATTTAAGGGGCACTATAATGCGCAATTAAGAAATTATGGGAAGTTATAGCGATGGAAATTATAGTGTTGTATGTACCACACAAAACTTTAGAAAAAAGAAGTCAGATCCGCACAAAAACTTTAATGAGAAAATAAGGTAAAGTTCCTTTTCAAAAGTTTTGGCCGTTAAAAATACTGAGATCAAAATGAAGACCAAGTTCTTGATAGGTACAATACCATCTCATTTTTAGGCAACCTGCTATTTGGCAATATTTTTTACATTTCTAATATTGGGAAGAATTATGGGGAAAATGTTTCCAATTTAGCTTAGAAATTAGATGGTCTCATACTTGTCAAGAACTTGACCCTCATCTGATCTCAGTACTTTTAATGGCCGAAATTTTTGGATAGGAACTTGGCCCTATTTTCAAAATTATGTTCTTATGCGGATAGTATTTACATGAACAGTTAACTCTTTTTTTAAACCAAATTAAAATCAAAACTTTTGCATTATAATTTCCTCACAAAAAACCGGTCGACCGGTTTTTTCTGAATTTTAAAAACCGTAACCGGTTTTTCTAAAATCTCAAATAGTCGATCTATTCGAAAACCGGTTTCTGGAAAATGTCGAATAATCGATCACCCTAATCACTATTCACTATAACAATGTTCAAAAAGGGGAAATTTAAATACGCCTAAAATAATTCTCAGATGTAATTTTTCAAAACGCCGATTTACGTGTATATATTTTTTTTTTGTATCTTCTGCTAGAATCAGTCGTTAGAATTTTGTAATTTGCTTTTTGTGTTGTACAGTGTTATAGGAGTTCGGAATCTTATAAGATCTTAATAGATTTTCTTAAGAGAAATTCTTTGCAGATTAATTTCCTGTAATTAAAAAATTTGTCTGTGGCCAGCTTAAGCATTAACTTTTTATTTTCTTAAAGCCGTATTTACACTGTCTGAGTTTACGAGTGATTTTAATAGCTAATTTTAAGAATATGAAATTTAAAACTCATATTTTATATTAGATGAAAATAGAATAGGTTCTATTTTCAACTGAGCTTAGACGAAAATAAAAATTTTATATTAGACGAGATATTTCACTTTTACATATTGAAATCAGCCGAAAACTCAGACACTGTAATGTCAACTTAAGAAATGTACACACATACAAACTTTAACTACTGCAATTTTCTTTAACAAATTTCAATACATTTTTTTATTTTTTTCTTAAAAATAATAAGACATTTAATAAATTTTTTTTAAGTTTTATGCAAATAAAGTAAATAAAAAGAAAAATAAATATTCCTCAAAGGAAAAGAAGTCTAATAAAAATCACAACAATACAAATTTAAAAAGAAAAATTTTTGAAATGAAAAGAAAAAAACACATCTAATAAGAAGTTTTTTTCCATCTTGTATTTTTGTTAAACTCAAATTTCATAATTTAGGAATATTTCGTTTTTTGTTCTTTTGTATATTTATTTTATAAAAGAAAGAAAAAAGAATTAAACGAAGTTCTGAATTAAAATGAAATGTTCAAGTACTTTGATAGAGAAGAAACAAATTAGAAAAAATATACAAAAACGAGAATATATACATATGTACAGTGCGCTCGGGATAACGTCAACACCCCATTTCGTTGACATTGACATTGTCTACTCTTAAACTTCAACCAAACCACAAAGCTCTAAACAGATTTCTTTTAAGACTTTCATATAAAAGTATAAATACGTTTGACATGGGTTCATGTGAAATATTTTTGTTGCTTTTCTTTAGGTTGGAAACCTTTTTTGTCTTTCTTTGGTATTTGTTTTTTGTTTGGCTTTAATTTACGGACAATAAAAACGCTTTAAACTACAGTATAAATAATATTTTGATGTTAAATTTGCACATTCATAAACGTCAACAATTCGATAAAAGTTAACACCCGTGCTTTTTAGTAGTTGACGCTATCCCGAGCGTACTGTATTTATATATTCTTGGGGATGTAGATGACGATGATGGTGATGAGTCTTTTTTACTATTAAAGTTAAAAAACTTTGCCCATAAATGTTAAGACAATAGACATATACATTTTTATTAAAAACAAAAAAAAAAACTGTCTGACTTTTGCTAACGACTATTAAATCTAGAATGGTACCAAAAGTTTGTTTCTGTTTGTTAACCAAACAGCTAAAGTTTTCATATTTAAATATTCAATCAAGAATACATTGCACAAGGGGAGGGTGTAGAATAAACAAGATATTTCAAATATTCGCCTCCGTGCTTTTGTATAAAAGCAAAATTCAAATAATTAAAAAAAAAGTACGAATAATTAAAGAAGTCAGCCACGTATCAATTACAATAGAAATTTGTTTTCTATTGAAATTTAAGAACTTTGAAAGTTAAAGATTTTAAAACTTAAGACCCACTCTTTGAAGATGTTTTTCGTTTATGCAGAGCCTTAAAACAATTGATTTTTTCTTTTTCTTTTTTACTTGTTTTTTTTTTGCATTTTATAAAGCTGCTTAGCTGAATGAGAGTAAGAGGATCAAATGAAAAATAAAATAAAAAATAATACTTTAAAGTTGTTAACAAGTTTTGAAATCGATTAACCCATTAAAAGTATTCTAATAATAATGAAATACTATGCAGCAAAGTCTGTAATTATACAAAAAAAAGGTAGCAAAAGTTATTTTTAGAGCATGAATGTATTAAAGTATTGGCTTAAAGAAAATCTAAAATTTGTGTTTCTAACTGCATGAAAAGGAAATACACAATAATTTTTCCAAGGCAAATAAAAAATTTGCTTATAATCAGCATGTGATTTTTAGAAATTTAAAACATAAATTTTATTGAAATTTTTAGCCCAATCTTTTCGTTGCAATAAGTAGCCCTCCATTAACACTAGAAATACGTGCGAGTAAAAAGAAAATTTAAAATTTGTATGTGAAAAATTGTATTCACAAAAAAAGGAGTATGACATCCTCAAAACAAAACAAGATTATTAAAGTTTTGCTCATACAGTTTGTCAAATAAATGTTTGTATTACGAAAAATTTTGAAAATATTAAAAAACACATCGTACCTACACTGAAAGATCTTTCTTCATAAAGTCTATGAGTTTCGACATTAATTCAATGAAAATCTTCATTAAAATTCAAGCAATGTGATTCTTCATTGGATTAATAAAACAATATTATTTTAATGAAAACTTCAGCTAATGTATGAAATACATGTAACAAAATTACTTCATCATTTTAATGAAATTTTTGCATTGTTTTAATGAACTAATTTTGTTCTTAAGTAGTGTCTTTAACTTACACTGCTATATTGAATGTTTTAATTTATTGATTCTTCAATGCTACTTCAATGCTACGATAGTCACATCAATAACAAGCGAACAAAATTATATTTGTTCGCTTTGTATAATTTTTTTATTATTAAAGAAAATATATGTATGTATGACTGATTTATTTCATCGGCCTTTCATAAATGCTATGAAATTTCTCATAAAAACTATGAAATGCATTTTATTGAAATTATGACGTTCAAAAACTTTGAAATTTTTTAATTCTTTTTAATTTTTAGTAGTATATATATATATACTTTTAAAATTTAAAAGCTTTTAAGTGTCCGTTAAAATATTGTATTAAAACTTAAAAAGGATTCCATAAAGAAATTATGAAAGCTAATAAAGAAATTCCAGCGAAATTATTTCACAACATTCCTGAAATTTCACGTGCTGTTGTGGTAAACTAGAAAACAAATGAAAAGTAAAACAAAAATACATAGAATAAAAATATATTCACTTGTTGCCGCAAACTATGCAGCAATCTGTAAATTTGCAAACACTTCTTTCACAAACTGTAGTCTGTCAAACACGTTTATCGCATTATGTAGTTGTCTTTTATTCAATATGTATTTCTATTTGTGATATTCTCTGGGCTCTAATGAATGTTTGTCAAAGAATTTTGTTTGTCGCTTTCGACCGGCCCGATTTCAATGACTCCTTTTTTACTGCTTTTCATACCATGACTACTACGACTGCCAACAACAACTTCATTGTCTAATTAAAACTAATGCTTTTTTTTTTGCAACTTTTGTTGTTGTTGTAATTGCTATTATGTATTTCTATTTGTATTTGAAATTGAAACTAACCCCTTTTGTGAAGAGGTCGTTCGAGAACGTCGTCGAATGTATTTGTAACCCCCTTCCTAAAGGGCAATTATTAAATTTTCATTACATCCCTTAATCAGCTTTTGAACAAAGTGATTTTGTTCTCATTACATTACACATGTTTCTGTATTTATGGTATAGTTGTGAGTATGTATGTGTGTGTGTATATCGGTGTATTATGTCTTCAACTGTTATTTTCTGGTATTCAAATACTTTGTTTGCTTAAACTTAATAATGGTTGTTAAATTGTAATTGAACCCTGAGTTTCTGTGAAACCAAGACAAATATTGATTTAAAAACAAAAAAAAAAAGGAAAAGGAAGAAAGCATAAAATTCGTTTGTTTGTTTTTTAAATGTGAATGTTTGTGTGTTTTTGTGTGTGTGCTTTAAATTAAAAGGATTTTGAACTTGAGATTCAATAAATAGCAATAAAGGCAGGATAAGGATCAGAAGAAAAAAAAGATTTAAAACGTTTGAATATTAATGTTTAATTAATGTTTTTAAATTGTTCTTTATGAGACAGTTAATGATCGACTTACTTATCAACACAAAGGTGTAAAAGTGACATAGTTTCAACTTATTTTAGTTTGATTTAAATTAACAAAATTTTGCCTTTGGCTAGAGCTCAACCCGATATGGTATTTTCTATCTTAAAATGATTTTCGATCTCATCCATTTTTCATATACATACAAAGTTTTCTTAGTTGTTAATGATTAACTGCCTATTTCACTATTTCGAAGGAGTTTTTTCTTTCGTACAATTACATTTAAAACAAAAACAAATTCTAAAATTTTGTTTTTGCATCAAATGCACTTGTTCGAAAGAAAGAGTTCTTTCGACATCGTGAAAAAGGCAGCTAGTGTATTTAGTTCGCCTTATCCTTTTTCTACTGTCTTTAAAAAATTAATTTCTCAAAATTTTTTTTATGATTTAACACAAAAAAAAACTAACATATTAAGAAAAAATGTTAAACCATTTAAACCATAAAAGAAGCGTACAAAATCAAACAGATAACAATTAATAGATAAAACAAACAGCATATCAAACGTTTCTTAAACCTTTTAATATCTCTTCGAAAATCTTGTCTACAAATAAAAGAAAGAAGAAAAAAACGGAATGACTTCAAACATTTTAAGTCAAGACAATTAGAGGTGTAAGCTGCAATACAAACGTGACGAAGTGTTAGTGGCAGAAATAACAAAAAACCTGTAGAGAACAAAATGTTTTAAAAAATATTACAAACAACATTCAAATGTTTGTAGAAATAGAAATACTTGTTTTGTAGCTTGTCGTCTCAAGCCAAGAGGAATAGATGGAAGTTTGTTTCACTATCTAGTTGGTTGGTTGGATGATTGCATTTAGAAAATCCCACAAATACTTGATAGTTTGCTTAGACAATTATCACATCGATAAACTGCAAACATAAAGCAAAACACACCCACAGTGTAAATATTTTCTATTCTCTGTCCGTCCCAGGTTTAATAAGAGTACATACATATATACCACATATTTGTATGCGAGAGTGCGTGTGAAATTAAAAAGATACTTCCTATTTAAATATAAAAAATGCCTTTGATCTTGACGAAATTATAAAACTGCCGGTATTAAGTTCGATAATGATGCATCACCATCATCAGCCGCAATGGTTTTATCATCATTCAATATCAAAATTAATAACCCACCAAAGTTGGACAGACAGACAGACAGACAGACAGACAGACAGAAGAAAATAGTCTATCCGTCTGTCTGTCTTTCATAATTTAAAACGTTTGCAGTTATTGTTGGTTTTTAGATCGATTTTAATTTTAATATAATTTTCAACTTCTTTATATCTGTGTGGGTATGAGTGTCTACCCTCGCAAACAATTAGAGGATTGTTGGTTATAGATGCCTCGCCTTAATTTCTTCTGGATGACAGTTGAAAGAAAGCTTGAAATTAAGGGTCAAAAAGAGATCGTTAATGTTTTGGTCTCTTTTGGATGATAGAAGAATAATATTTATTCAATTTCTATTTTAAAAAAGCATTACACCGCCGTTATTAGAGCTAATATGTAACTTGTTTGCAGAAAACAACGAAATTATTAATCAGACAATTAAATTGCTTGTGCACAACTACCGCTTCTACTTCCCCAGCTTTCAGAGTTACCCCTTTACAAGTCCCCAGCTTCCCTGGGGAACACTTCCTCAGCCTTCAGGATTACCGCTCTATACGTCCCCAGCTTCCCCGGCTAGCCCTCACATTTCCCCGGATTTTAGGGTTACCCCTATCACGTTTCTAGATACCACCAAATGCCACTCTACACGTTCCAACGTTCACCAACATTCCCGGTTACTCCTAATCAGAGTACCAAATATTCACTCATTTATCAGTCACGTTCATGTAAAAGGAATTTTTAATTTTGTTATATTATGTTCTATTCGTGTTTGAAGAGAGGGGATTAGGAGTCCTAATCACCTCTTCCCCTATTACCCTCTTACACGACCCCAGCTTGCCTGGCTGGGCGCCTAAACGTCCCCAGGTTCGCCACTACCTTACACCACATCCCTAGCTTTCTCGGCTACCGCACACACTTTCCCGGATTTCAGGGTTACCCTCTCACACGTCCCCAAAATTACACAATGTGTGGCCATAGTTGAAAAATAGTATTTAATGTCGGAGAAACACAAAGTTTACGCATAGTTTAATAAAAACTGGCTGAGTAGAAGTAGTTGAAAAAATATTATTTCATTAGTACGGGCGTGGCATTGCCCACTTTTCTCATCATGAAATCGTATTGTCGCAGAGACTGAATGTTTGCGAAAAGTTTCATAAGAATTACTCGAGTAAAACTAGTTGAACAAAAACATGTAATTATTATGGGCGTATCACAGCCCACTTTTCTAATTATAAAATTATATTTTTTGCCAGAACCTAACGTATATAAAAGATTTCACCTGATGTCACTTTCTCAGGCGTTCCCACCAAAAAATAGCGTTTAGTATAAAAATAACATCATTCACGACTACTTCGGTCATATCCATATCACTTTTTACAAAACGTTTTGCTGGGTAATCTCGGGTATGTGTGTAATTATAAAATATCGCTGTGGTAGTAAAAGAATGGAAAATGAAAAATCATAAAATTAACGAAGAAGAAACAACAAAAAAATGCTTTCAATCATAAACACCACAATAAAATCTTGAAACAAATTCCAGCTTTTTTTTTCTCCTCATTTCTTCAACTTAAACTTGCAGCCGACTGAAAACGCAGGAAAATCTAAGGAAAATATAAAGAAATTAAATAGAAAAAGTATTGAAAAAAAAGAAAAAATAATAATAATTTCTTCGCTTAAATACACGACTAACTGCCAGTCAGTCAGTCGTCATTCAGTCAATGCAGGTGCATTTCAGAACTGAAATATAAATATTAAACCAGCAAATAGCTTAAGATTTGTTTGAAATTGAAGAGAGAAAAAAGTGGAAAAAACAATAACGAAATGCGTGTAGGCTGTTTGTGTAGTGAATAGAAATGCATCAATGAAATTACAGTTTCATCGAGGAGGAAATAAAAAACAATTTGCTGTCAATGGACTCAGGCGAAATCAGGCAGTCAGTCAGTCATATTAGAAGATTTTTAAATTTATTTTATGAAAGAATTAAAGCAAATGCCTTAAAAAAGTCAGAAACTTCATTGATTTATCAAAAATATTTATGAGACACTACATGCTGTGTTTGGTACCAGGCTGGGCGTTTTATTTATGAATGGCGCTACGGGACTCTGGCTTAATGAGTGTTTGACATTAAGATAATAAGGTCAATTATGGTTATCGAATTTTCAGTTAAAAGAAATTTATATTTATCTTCAAACCACTCAAGATAAAATGGTTGTCGTTAATTTAAAACTTACTGGTGAGAATCTTAAAATAAAGTGCAACAGGACTCTTAATCAGGTCAACACTCGAAATGAATAATCCAAATTAGTTTGAATCAGAATTGTGGTTATATTCTCTATCTTTCTATTCATCTACAAGGATCTTATTGAAACGCTATGTCCAGAAACTAGCTCGAAAATATACAGATTAAGTTTTGTTATTTTCTGAGTCCATAGTTGTCAACTTTCACAAACATGAGTAAGGAAATAGTTTGGAAACTCTAAAGTGAATTATTGTAGCAATCGTAAAGCAGCTCCGGCATGAGCAACAACTCACACATCCTTGGATCAACACTTAATTACGGTCCTTATTCTATTTTATTGGCTTTCATATAATATCGAAAACTTTCCAAAAATATTTTAAGGAAAACCTAAACTTTGTCAAAGAATTCCGATATATTTGAAATATGGGTTTTAATCATATAGTAATTGCTACAATTACAAAATTAATTGAAAATCATTTTTATTTTTAACAAACATTTTAATTGAAAATTGTTCAGGAATATTTTTTTCTATGCGGCTTTTGTTTTCTTTTTTTAATTCTAGCTAAAACTCAGGAAAATTATTTAACTCACACAATCATAATGGGCGAAGGTAGGATTCATCTTGTAGTTTTCGCCTCATTCAATGTATGCTGAAATAAAATGATATTCTTCGATTTTTTTAACATTTTTGTGTATTGAGCGTTACATTTACTTTCTCCGTTGTTCCGGGAGTAATTTTTGCGAGAAAAAAATGCACCAAAAAAATTTGTATAGGGTTTGAAAGCATTATACGTACATCTATCTACTCCCTAAAAACTAAAAATTATAATAATCGCTTTTTCAATTTTGGTTTGGGTTCTCATGGAAAAATAAAAATGTGTATGTTTTAAAACAGTTCTTTACAGACATTTACAGACATTTACAGAAAAAGTAGGCTAAGTCTTTTTTCAAATAAGACTTTTTTGTAATAAAACCGAATAACAATGTCAAAAGTTATGTCAATTTTAAATATATTTTTTTTAGTAAAATACTATCTACACTCTAAAACACTTTTGCTTAAAATTAGGGCGATAATAGTCGGCAACACTTTACAGATTATTATCGACATAAAATTACACACGCATTATTTTTGAACAAAATGTTTTTACAAAAAAAAAACGATTGGCTGCGTGCAGGTTTGAACCGCGACCTCCCGACTAATAGTCTGACGTTTCTACCATTCAGGCATAGACGTATTAATTTGAAAGATTTTTTCTTTAATAAAATAACTACAAAATCGATGTAATTTTAAAAAAGGAGAAATTTTCAACACAAATTTAGACAATATATGATCGTAAATTTGAAGTAATGTTTTAGAGTGTAATGTTTTAGTGTTTTAGAGTACATTCTTCGAAAATATAAGAACCCACAGTGTGTAAGAAGCAAAATTTGTTCAAAGAAACCCAGAAATTTGTAAACAGATAATGTTATTTATATAGTTTCTACCCTTCAGCTGCTGTTAACTTTTTTAACGTCCTCAAATTTATAGATAAATTATTTTTAAAAAAATTTACAACGCTCAATACATTTTTATACGAACTCAATATTTTTTTCAGAACACACATTTTATTTTGAATTCAATACAAGTCAAATGTATTTTAACATAAACTCCTTAGTTACTCACTAAAAAATTTCAATTAAATAAAAACAAAATATAGATAACACTCAATGCACTTTTTTGGATACAAACGATGATTGATTGATGAAACGTTTTGCAATATAATACTATTTAACAAAGTTCACAAAACTTTTAAATATTTAGAAGTGCAAATCTACTCTTTTATTTTAGTGTATGTTGTTAATGCAATTTGAATAATTAAACTGAGTAACGATGAGTACTAAGAAAGCGTGACAATCAATACAAAATACTGCGGACAAAAACAATTAAAAAATGTAATTTGTAATATTTTTCAAAAATTTGATGTGTGAAATAAGAAGCAAATGCAAATATTCTAAAACTTTTGTAAATTTAATCTGGTTTTTGGAAAAATGTATACTTTCTTAATATGGAAAATCAACAGCATGGATTACGGACACGCCATTTTGTATGAAGAGAATAACAACAGTATTTTATTTCTTCGTTTTTAACACATAATGGACAGTTTTACACAGAAAAAAACTTATGTGCATTTATTTACAATATATTAAATCATGCTAAAGCAGTTTTCTTTTTAAAATATATGCGTTTATTTTATGAAATATTTTACTATACTTTAAACATATACATACATATGTATGTATGTACGAATCAAAACACAAAATTAGTTTCCATCGCACATAATTTCACAAAAACAAAGCAAAAACAAATCAAACATCTGTAAGTTTTAAATTTTTATGCAGTTGCGTTGTGTTTGTTAATACACTCGAAAACTGAAAGTACATCATTTATAGAATACTAGTGGCCAGGATAGACGGTAACAAACACAAATTCAAAATAGTGATGAGTTTAATATTGGAGGTCTATATGTTTTTGTATGGGAGATCTAAAAGAATATAAAACAGCGCTACGCTCAAAAGTGACATGAGATTTTTATATATACTGAAAAAATGTAAGAACTATGACCTCCTTGTGTGAAAGAAGTGGAAGTAAGTTTTGAAGAATCACCTAAATAACAAAATATTCGAAATCGCGTTTTTTATTAAGACCTGCCCTTACAAATGAAAGCTTTATGTGTGTAACGTTATGTTACAAATACTAACATTACCAACCCACTATGTATAGGGTACCCAGTTATACATACATCGCTAAGCTGCAATTCGCATCCAGTTAATGTAACAATTAGAATAAGTATTCACGGTTCTACCACAGACGGGGAGAAAAATTTCGGAGAAATCGAGCAACAGAGTATAGAAAAAGCGAAGCCAAGATACTTTCCCCAGCTATTAATAACATCGTTTAATTAGGAGTATTTACAAATTTTTTTATTTAATTTATATGGGGGTGGCACTGTCTCTGATAACTAAATTTTATTTTCTGAACGACATACACTAAAAGAAGTTTCTCCATAAATTCTGTATACTTTTCAATAATTCAATGAAAACATTTATTAAAATTCATCCAAGGTCACGCTTCGTTAGATTAATGCAATAAGTTCCTTAAAATCATTTTAATGAAAATTTCACCAAATATATGAAATATCTTCATTGATAAAATGTAACTATTTCGCTAAACTAATAACAAAATTTCATTATTTTTACAAAACTATTTCCTTATTTCAATGAAGTTACTACATTGTTTTAATGAAACTACATATTTTATTATTTTAATGAAATTAGTTCAATGTTTTAACTAAATTATTTTATTATTAATTAGGCTTATTAACTTAAACTTGTTTTTAGACTATTTTAATTTATTGACAAGTCAATACAACAAATGAGAACTATATGCATAGTAACACAATCAGGCACTTAATGCCTACCAGTTAATTAATTAATTAATGTGCTACCTCCTTTCGGAAAGGGATAGAGTAGAGACAATAGATGGTGAAGTGGAGATAGAGGTAGAAAGGTTAATTATTTTATAACTCTGCTATTGTGCGTTATGTTGATTTTGCAGCAATAATTGAAGTATGTATATCCAAGAAGTAGTTTTTGCTTAACATTATGAACATAACTTCAAATAATCCAATGAATATGCATCAACAAAGAGAATTTTTGTCATGGAAAAAGCAAACAAATTATGCTCTTTAACTTTAAAATTTCTATGAGTTTAAGTATATGTAATGTGCTTTTCTTTAGATATTATCATTTATTCCTTATTTTTTACCGTGGCAGTAACACTTTCAGCTATTTGCCAAGGCTCGTGCACATTACACCACTCATACATACGTACACACTAAATGTGAGCACAAAATGTCAGTTTGTGAAGTGCTTATAACAAGGTAGATTAATTTACTAGGTAGTGTTGAAAGCACATATGATTTGCTTAAATTTTTTCCTACTTCTTTCAAAATTTGCACGTTTGTTTACAAATTTCTACCAAACTGTGTGTGTTTGTGTATGTGTGAGAGAAAACAAGTGTGAAGAAAATCATACATATTTTTGACAGAAGCGGGAAAGAAACAACAATAAAAAGCAATGTTGTTTTTGGAATGTTGTACTTGTTTTATTCTTGAACTACCTTGTAATAAATGTATCTTGGTTTATAATATACATTATTGAATTCTTCTCTCCTTTTATTGCTTTTGATTTTATGAGAAAACTAAAATTGAAAATAACAACAATACCGACCAACGCAGTATAGGAAATTTTACCCGTTTTGTGGCCAAAAATAATTACAGCCAAACGGCAAGAACGATTTAAAAAATTTTTGTCTACGACCTTTGGTGGATCTTGAAATTTTTTATCACTTACTATCACGTAGAAAAATTTTTTTAGCACTCACGCCTTGTCGCGCGTGACAACCTTATGCACTCATTTTTTATATCCTTTTAATTTACTTAAGCTACCATTTAAGAAAATTTTGTTTTAAACCGGATTCTATTAAAAAATTAGATTTTTGATTTCTTCCCCATACAGTAAATATTTCCGATTATAGTACGTTAAGGTACCTTAGCTGAAATATTTCAAATTCGGAAGATAATTGATTGTCCTAGTGTACTGATGTGGTAATATATCAATCATCTGGAATCATTTTTATGGAAGTCCAAATAAAAAAGGACTTTATAGTTATATTAGTGTAACTTAAATTATCTTTAGATATTTCGATTTAATAGATCTAATACACGAAATCACCAAATTCTATTATACATCAAAAAAGTACTGACTTTCCACGTTATGTTCCATTTATTATATTTTAGAATTTATAAATTCTTATTGCTGAAACCTTCATCTCATATTTACACTTTATTCACTGCATACAGTCGATATTTATTAACTCCTTTAGAAACCGCATGGAAAACATAACGATAAAGCAACGTGGCGGAAAAATGTAAGCAGGCACGCTTAATTTCTTACGTTTTAGACATATAAATGCAAAAATAATTGCAAATTTTCAATATTAATTTTTTTTAGTTTTCGCCAGAAAATATTAAAAAGTTTCCTATAGTGCAATGGCCTTGTTTATTATTGTGTCAAAGATAATTTCAATTGTATCAATTGTGGCAACGTGTGCATGTGTGAAAGAGGAAACAAATAAAGCCAGGCATTTTTATTTTTGTTGCTTCTTTTTCAAAATTACAATCAATGACCCCTTGTTATGTTTTTCAGCTCATTCTGAAAAATACAACATGTATGTATGAATGTACGCATGTAATTTTTATTTTATTATGCAGAAAAACCAAAAAAGGCTTAAGATGGATGTGTATTTATTTAAAGTGCTTGTGAAATGAAGTCAATTATGAATTGTACAGGATTTTTATTGTACAATTGGCACAAGTGTCTATTCAATTTTTGTACAATGAATTTATGCATTGTTGTTTCAATGTTCTCTCAACTCGAATTGCAACTATATATAGGAACAACATTTGCGCTTGATGAAAATGCAATAATGTAAACTTTTTAGGAATTGCGCGCACGTTTAGTATACACTAAACATATAGACAAACGACAGTAATAAACAAATACATGTGCAACATGGAAGGAAAAAAACTTTGGCCACACGCCACAGCTTAAATAAAAATGTTGCAAAAAAGGCGGCAATTATTAATGAAATGAATGAAGGAGCAGAAAATAATGAAAAAAAACTCCAGCTTTGATGTTGGCAGACAGACAAAATAGGCCTACAAGGCGGTCTTTGAAGTACAAGAATCGCACACACAAACACACTAATATCTACGACAAAAATCTTACTTGAATTCTAGAGATATTATTTTTTATAATTTTGATATTTTTTTCTTTTCAAAATAAAAGTTGGTAAAATGCATTTTGCGGTACTTTTTATATATAGACCGTGCATAAAAGGCGTTTAGTAAAGTACTAGAAGATGTTAGATATACATACATACATACATAGATACGTGTTGCTTTTAACACAACAATGCATTAATATGAGTATTTACAGTTGTAATTGTACAGATTTAGATGCTTGTAAATACTTACATAAGTTGTTGTTGCTGTTTTTTTTCAATTGTTTGCTTATAAATTGCCAACTTAAATCGAGCAGTTCTTTTATAAATTTTGTTTGTAAGACAAAAAAATAGCAACAGTTTAGCGTGTTGGTAAGTTACAGCAACAGCTTGCGTCTGTGTCAGTTCCTTTAACAGTCAGCCGCCTTGCCAGCCTGTTGGCCTGGCTTTGCAGGCTGGTTGGTTGGCTTGGCAGGCTGACTAACTAACTGTCACATTGGCTGACTGGTTGGATGGTTGGTTGGTTGGCTGTATTGTTTGCACAAATGTGAGACTTTAGTTGATCTTGAGTTGAGATGAAAGGTGTACTGGCTAAAATGCCGCTGTTTTATTTTAGTCATTGTATTGCATGTAATTCATTTTATTGACTGATGTAGTAGATGCATACATGAATGGATGTAATGGATGTAAGAGTATGTAAGAGCTACTAAGAGTGTGTGAACGAATAGCACTTCATGTACTTGTGTAGTAACAAATAGGTGTGACTAAAAGCATAAAATGACACTTGAGTTAATTGTTGTCTAAAAATGCTTAAAATGTGTTAAAAGGCAATAAATTTTAATAATGAATAGGACGATAATATATTTCCTCATACTCTCAAAGCGAATACATACCTATAACATACGATGTTTTTTTATTTACACAGGAAATTATTATTTACACAGGAAACTGCACATATGCCGTCGAAAAAAATACATACCGAAAAATAAAAATAACAAATATTTATACTCTATGTATAAAAATGATACATAGGATCAAAGTATTATATATACCATTTACTATATTACTGACCCATAGTGCAGCTTAATGCTGCAATTGTATAAAATTATTTGTACTACTTTGTACATACGAGTATTAAAAAAAAAGTGTCTCTCTTTCGCCTCTTTTGGTTTTCTTAATCATTTTATAACATAAACATGTCAATTTAAATTTTTCAGTTGTACGACACAAATGACGATAAAAATTTCTTAAATTACATCTTTTATTTCCATGGCAATAACTTCGCTCTATACACTACAGACGGACAGACAGTGTTGTATTTGTCACTGTATTGTATGGACAGATCAATACGAATTAAGTAAATGACCCTGAGTGTCTCCAAAATATGAATGAATGTCAAATAATATCAAAATCAACGACATCATCTCCGTCATCACCATCATCAGCATCAACGCAAATGTCGTCTGTCTCATTCATTGTATGGAGGCACTTATAAGTAGGGATGTAACGAATACCGATACCGATATATCGGCGATACTTCACATTTTCCGATACATCGGTATCGGCGATATTTTACTGTCGATACGACGATACTTTTAAAATTTTTTTCAGAGTTTTTTTTTAACAAATAATTTATTTTTGTTCAATTTTGCCATGAATTAAATTCACTTCGTTATTTTTAAATCTTATTAATATCAATTTTAAAAATTAATAGTATTTTATGCTGTTATTTTGTAAAAAAATTATTTATTTTTTGTTAATTTTACCATGAATTCAAATTCAAGTCGTTGTTTTTTAAATCTTATTCCAGCAAAAAAAGACACTCCAAAGAAATCATGAAATTGTAGAATTCGCGATCCGGAAGTATTGCAAATTTGGATAATTTCTAATTAGTTTTACATATCCTTGCCATTGCAAGAAGTTCTGTTTTTCGATTACGAATCACCGAATTGGAAGCGATGCTAGAACAAATTTCTTTTTCGGTGTTCTATAATGGTTTTTCTTCAAGGAAAAAGGATAAAAAATTACCCATTTTCACAATTTTTTTTATGCGAATTTAAACTCAAAACTTTATTTTAATGGAAATTTAAGTGAACAAATATAAACTTTTAGAAGACTTTTAATAATTAAGCTATTAAGTTATTTAGAAGAATATTAGTTGATAAATGTTCTTTAAAATATCGATTTTTTAAAAAGCATGGCGAGTATTTTTTAAAATTACAAAGGAACTAAAAATTTGTTCTTGCTTTTCTACTAATTATCTGCATATTTTTAATATAGATTTTTTGAAGCAAAGAAAATGTAGCTCCTTAAAAATTACTTCCAATATTTTATACTGGGTTAAAATCAATTTTAAATATTCTCTCTTACAATGTAATTTTGTATAATAAAAAAATTGCACTAGAGTTTTGTCGATCTAAACTTGAACTCAATTTCAATATTCGTATCGGTATCGGAATCGGTATCGGCGATATTTATTTTTAAATATCGGTATCGGTATCGGATCGGCAAAACGGCGTATCGTTACATCCCTACTTATAAGGCCACTTACTCGCCATACATTGACAGTTTGTTCGAGTTTGTTAGTGTGCTTGTTCTTATATAGTGAAATTGGATGGAGTGACTGACTGACTGGCTTTATGTGGCAGTAAAGTAGTCAGTTGTTGGTTGGAAGAAGAAGAAGAAAAAAAGAAAGAAATTAAATAAAACTCCATATGTAGATGAAACTTATTATGAAATGTTTGTTAAATGTTCTACACATGATTTAATTTGCAAATCAAAACATACGACAAACGATTTATGTTCATGTTAAATATGTAAATGACAATCAAGCAGCCATACCACATTTACACACACTCTCGTTAAATCTCAGAGTTTCTTAAATTGTTTTTAACACAAATTAAATTAATTAAAATGCGTTTTTTTAAGATACTTCGTTAAAAATTACGTTTTCGAGAGGTACCTTTTTAAATGGTACTTTTTAACAGTACATACTTTTATAAAAAAAGGTACTTTTTAAAAAAGTTTTTTTTTACATATATACTTTTTGTTAAAGGTACTTTTCTTAAAAGGCACTTTTTTGTAAAAGGTACTCTTCTTAAAAGGCACTTTTTTGTAAAAGGTACTTTTCTTAAAAGGCACTTTTTTTAAAAGGTACTTTTTTAAAAGTGATTTTTATCAAAGGTTGTAGAACAAAATCAATTTTTTTTCAATTGCATAGCTCTAACAACTAATTCTTGTAGAAGCCACAAAAAAAATACACGTGTATCGGTGTTTTGAAAGTTTACTCCTGGGACTCATTATGGGGGCGAGTAAATTTTGCCCCCGTTTCGCATAAGAAATTTTTTAAGCTTTATGTTTAGGGAGTATGATGTACTGAGCATGTAAAACATCACGAGGAACATTTTAACCCTTTAACTCTTTGCTTTATGGGTCTTTTTTACCATTTCTTAAAAAATAGAAAAAACGCGACAAACTATTTGCTATAAAATTCTACTATGAGCCTTTAAAGACACCCAAAATCCAAACTCAAATTGAACGCCAAAAATCATTCAAAACTTAAAATGTGTTTAAGGTTTAATTTCGTACTTATTCTCATCTAGCACTTGGCATAAAAATCTTTAAGCGTTACGTTTAAGGTAAAATATGTGTTCCGCACTTTTATGAAAAACACCACGAGCAAAATATTTGTGGAATATTTCAGCCCGCTATATGCCCGCTGAAGGGGAGTGAGTGTCCTTCCTTTTTTTACACCCACACAACGAAGAGTTAAAGGGTTAAAATGTTGCACATCAATGCTCCTCCTTGTGTTTAACATAATAGTGCAGAACAGATCTTATACCTTATACGTAAAGCTTACAAGAGTTTCACCTCCCTGAAATGACTGAAGTCTTAAGAATGTTGAAATTTGGAGAACCCTGTTGAAGTGCACGTTAAGCTACAAGGTGTAAAAGTTGAATACGTATGTGTAATATCATATTACTCATTCGTATTACAAATTTGCCCTAAAAATCAATGTTTATTGGCGTTTGCTATTGCTATTGAAAATTATAGAAATTTAAGGCAGTAGCCAATGCCTTGTTTTTGGTTTGTGCAAAAGAGAATCCCTCATTTTGTATCCTTTTATTTTTTGACATCTGTCTTTTAAGCTAGCTACTGCAAATATCAATAGCCCGCTAAAAGGCATTAGCACAAAATCGTTATTTATGGCTGTTGATGTTTTACTTGTAACTGAAGAAAACGCTAGCTTATAAAAATGCACTAGTGTAAAATTAATTGGCGTAGCTAGAAATGATTCTGGGGAGGGCCAAAGCCATCATTAGTCCCTACAGTTCGCTTATATTACCAAAATTACTCTAATATTTTGAATTTCTTGGGAGCCGGGGGGGTCTAGAGCGGTGGGGGTGGCTTAGTCCTCCCCAGAAGGCACTAACTACGCCAATGGAAAAATTCTAAAGGTATTAAAAAGCAACACAAAAAAAATGTTGCCGGTTTGGTAAAAAACACAAAATACGCTGCTAAAAAAAACGAACAATAGCTAGTAGCCGCTTGAATAGGTGGCAAAAGCCGCACGAACAAGAGCCATTAGGCGCTTTTATTGTACCGTGTAAATGATCAAAAGTATACTCTTAACAAAACTCTTAAAGTATACATTGTTAAAAACTAGGATTATGGACCGGCCTCTCACCATCAACAGTTTGAGAACAATTTTCAAAATCCAATAAATTTACTGTTTAGGTAGCGCCAGTTAAATTGAGTTTTTTTTTTGTTGGGTGTTCATTTCGAAAGAGACGTAGAAAAATAAGCTGTAGAAAACAAAAGTGATTTAATAAAATTTATTTAAAAAAAAATTCATTTAACTACAATTTGTTAAATGTTGCTGTTAAATGATGTTTATTCCGATGAAAAATACAATTTTAATTTGATTTTTGTCTTTAAACTTTTTAAAGAAACATGATGTGGTTTTTTGTTCGGTGTGTGAGTCTTTAGACATCATTCGCCTGTTTGAAAAAATGTAGTCACTTTTGCTCATACAGCCGCATAAACTTTAACACCAGGGCGTGAATTGACAATTGCAGTCAATTGAATTGAAATTCGAAGAAGCTAAAATATTTTTTTTCTGTTTTTTTTCGGGGCATCGCTACACAAAAACTGAGCCCTTGACATGTTTAAATGAAACATAGTGCTGAATGATTTGTTTCTTATACAATTAATTTTCTTATATTTAAGGAAAAGAAAATTTCTTTTAAATAGCTAAATATATAGATATTATTCATACACCTTTTAATGTTTTAAATAACTTAAAAATATTTAATTTGTTTTTATTTAAATCTCTTGTTACTTGCTGTAACATTGTATTTTACCACCTTTTCTAAAATTAATTCTTAAATTTCATTTTCTATCTAAAATTTTCATTAATTAGAAAACAGGAAATAAATAATAAATGGAAAAACGTTTGAATTTTCTTTCTTCTTTTTCTATTTAGTTAAATTTTAATTGCGCTTGTTTATCAAAAATCTGAAAAAGATCAGTGCAAGGCAAACTAAATAAACGTGTAGATAGTCGAACGTTGTTTGTTCATATGAGTACGTTCGATATGAAGATATTTATGTGGAAATTTTATAATAATTTTTTTCTTCTTCGATTTTGAATGGCAATGGATGAGTAGTGAGTGCCGAAGGGCAGAAGTTGGCTGTTGCTTTTCATTTTTCTCCAGCTTTATATTACAACTCGTCATGTGTCGGCATTTAGTGATGTCATAAAATTTGATTAAAGGCACCGACAAACCCCAAAACTAAACTATAAATACAATAAAAACAACAAAGTTGATTTATAAAGAAAAACAAGATGAATGTGAAATGAAATTACCACCCTTTCAGCAACAGTGAAGCTTCATTCATCATTCGTTTTAAAATAAATTTTTAACTCCTGGATGCAATTTTATTTATACATTTTTCTTTAGTGTTTGATGTGAGAGTGATTGTCATCTGGCTTATAGTTTTGTTTCTTTTGTAAGTGATTTTTTGAAAATAAAATAGATTGACACAACCATACGTACATACATATCTGAGTATGTATGTGCGCATAACTTGGAATATCTATTAGATTAATTCCTTTAAAAAAGTAAGGGGCACCAAATCAATACTCTCGATCTTACTCTATACTCTCGAATACTCTCAAACGCCGACAAGTATGAAGTGAACATTAAAACACCTCTCGGCAACTCCTCCTTTTGCGTTTTCAAGGCTTCGCAATGCCTCACAAATAGTTTCGAGACGTTAAAAATATATTTAAAAAAAGGGTAATTGAGCTGACCTCAACAAATTTTGCCGGCAGTTCAGCTGGAAACTATGTTCCCTACATATACTACCAAAGTGCTGCTAATAAGGTTCGTTGTTATTGAAAATGTTACTAAATTATTCTGGCTTAAGCTCATTGATTTTAATTTTTCAGTTAAATTATTTATATTAGAAAGAAATTCTAAAGCCAAAAATCTCATGATGTTTCAAGACCAACCACGATCTCATAATCAGAAGCTGGGAGACTACAAGGTGGCTTAGTGCAAGCATGCTGATAATCAGGGCTCGGACTTTCTTGCAAATGCATGTTTTTTGTGGTGATTAATTATCTATGGGAATCATCGAATTTTAATTAGTTTGGTATCGATTTGTAGTTGCATATTTTTGCATATTTTGTGGTAAGCGCATATCTTTGCATATTTTGTCAATAAATGCATATTTTTGGAGTTATAAAAATTTTGTTACTGCATATTTCTCAATTTTTGGAAAAAAATATTAATAGGCCAATTAATGATGGCAACCGAGCCTCAGTTGGGTAGGCAGTTGCTGAAAATGATACCAGTGATGGCAACTGGCAAGTGAGAGCTGTCAATTTTAGTTGCTATTTAGTACCTTTCTGGCAACCATTAATTTTCAGTGGCCGACTTTCAAGGCAACTAAAGTTCGGTTGCATTAAATAATAGACCCAATTATGTTTGCTTTATGTTTTTTCTCTAATAATAATAAAAAATTAAAAAATAATTAATATTATTTTAGTTTTGGTACTTTGTTCGTAGGTAAATGCATATTTTTAATTTTTAGGTGCATTTGTTAAGCGCTTAAAATCAATTTTTAGTTGCCTGAAAGTCCGAACCCTGCTGATAAGGATTCTAGAAACATCATGATGTCAGTTCAACCTTCCGCTCGGTAAAAAATTTTCTTTGACTTTTCAATTGTTACGGGCGTTAGAATTTCCTTCTAATAAAAAAAATTTAATTAAAAATGAAATGATCAAACTTAAGCCAGAAGAATTGAGTAATATCTCACTGCATTTTGGCAGTGAGTAATCAATCGAGTTAATGCATACATATTTAAATAAAAGTTTAAGGATTGGTGAAAAATATCCCCTACTAAAACCCCCTTTCCCCACGCTACTCAATAAGTTTTACTATACGATCAGTATATTTGGAAAAGTGTTCATAATTAACAAACAGCCTTCTTCGTCAACAATTAAGAAAAAATTGTGAAAATTTGTTTAATACTTTTCTCCTATTTAAATGAAATATTTTTAGCAAATGATTTGGAGTTTAACAAAGTTGCTTCACAAATTTGTGCATCGCCGTGTTTTCTTTTTATTTGTTTCTTTGCCTTTACATGTGATTGAAAGCAACATGTGTTTTAAAGTTCATTTCTGTGCAAAATTTGAAATAAACATTAAATAATACAGACAGGGTTCTCGGTATATATTTATGATTTTTATGAGTTCCGGAAAAAATTTTATAGAAAATCAAAAAAGCAACAAAAAAAAACATAGAGTTACTGAATACCCAGAATACTAGAATTGTTACAAAAAAAATGTCTATATTAATTTGTAGTAAAATAATTCACAGGAATTTTCTAACTGTTGTATCGGTTTCTTTACTAAAGCTTATACAAATGTTCGTTCAAATTTCTTCATGGATAAACCCAACAAAAGTTTTATAAAACGTTAGCAAATTTTTCGAGAGGGGAAATTTTTAATGAAACCTGAACAATTTTCACTCTTAAATATATAGATTAATTTACACCTTCAATATTGCATAGATCAATAACTAATTTCCAAAATGTTACATCTATCGATGGTTTTGTTTAAAAATGGCTAATATGCTATGTAAAATGGCACGTACGCGATTTCCCCTTTTTACGCAACACCATCGATATAGTTTGCATTGGAAATTTTACTTCCCTATAACTTCATTCACTAAAGATACAAACCCTTACCGATTCAAATAGTACAACATTTTCACAAGTCAAGAAATGCTCACATGTCATCATGTCTAAAAAAAAGTGGAAAACTCATAATATTAATTTTTTTCGACAAAAGTGAAACAAAATGAAATCCATTGAGTTTATCGGAAAAATCAGCTTAAATAATTTTGTTTTTAAATGTTGTATAAATCCTCATTTCATAATATGTTGATTTTGTTGATGAGTGCAATATTTCTATATCTTTAGTATTTTTTTATTTTTTCTTAAATGGAATCTCATTTAACACCTTTTGGTGCGAACATAAAGTAATAAATCGTTTTTCAACATTCAACATTCAAAAAAAACACAAAATATTCAAACATTCGTCTATCTGCACTTTTTGCCCCACGTTTCATACAGACTTTATACCGGTTGATATTGACGGGAAAAAAATAACTTTTAATACTGATGTTTAGAAATTATTTGACGAAGCTAAACCGAAAAAGCTGAACATGAAAAATGTTGGACAAACGTAATGTTACGTTAAAAACACTTTAAAAAAATATGCAATTAACAAATTAACATAAGAGTACATATTTTGATTTAATAACCATAAAATACACAATGACAAAATGACCAGCTAGAAATTATGTTATGCAATATGATTATTTCGACCTTACCCAGCAAAAACTTTTGTCATTTTTCACAGATATCGTGTAACTTATGGAAAAAAATCTATAAAAATTTTTGTTTTTAAAACAATTCAACATACGCATCATCAGTGCTCATGTGTATTTTCCTTATCAGAACGTATGAGGTGGAATGTTAATCATGTGTGATTTTTTATGAATATAAAGTTACACACCTTACCCTAATAATCAATTTGGATTCATAAGCAAATACCCAGAAAAAACGTTTCTTACTGGTAGGCAAAAAATGTATGAAGTTTGTAACTACTTACCATTTGACTCGATAACTACTTATTTCTGCTTGAGAAGTCCAAAAAATAAGGGTTACCCCTTACAAATGTATTTACATTTTCACAGCAATTAACTAGTTACTATTTGGCTTACTTGAAGCTAAAAAATAAGTGGTAAAATAAACAAACTAAAACTAAAAAAAATTAATGTACACACATTATATTTTATTTATATTTTTGTTAATTTTTTATTTTTTGACCCTGCTGGGATACGAACTTGTGCTCGTTCAGACTTGAAGACGAGAACTTTACCCACTCAGCTGTTGTTGACTTAAAAGTTTAAGTGACAAAAAACTAGTTTTAATATACAAACACATGTTGACTTAAAAAGTGGTTGTCTGTTTATTTTATTAATACATATCGACAAATTGTAACTACTTTCAGATAATGAGAAAAATACGTACTAATTTTATTAAAAACTAGTAGATCTAATTTTAATCATAGTAATAAGATAAATTATTTTGTACCGCATTAATAAAGTACTACCGATTACAAAAATTACAAAAAACAAAGATAAACATTCAGAGTTGAACACATTTAATAAAGTGAAATTTTATTAATGCTTAAAAATATTTTAAAAAAATTGTTTACTGACTCAGAGAAAAAGGTTGTTCGATATATTACAAAAAAAACCAGTTAATACTTTTGTTTAATTCAGAAAAATATTTTTTTAGAATTTGTAAGTATTTTTAGACAACCTTTTTTATAAATTCAGACAAAAATTTGTTTGTTATATTATAGAAAATCCAGTTAATATTTTTGTTTGATTCAGTAAATTATTTTGTTTAAAATTTGTAAATATTTTTAGACAAATTCTTTTATAGATTTGTACAATTTGTTAACTGAAAAAAACGGTTTTTTCGATTAAATTGTTGAGATATTTCTGTCTGTCTGTACAACTTTGTTTGTATGGTCGTTTCTAGCCAAATTTTTACTACTTCATTGAATTTCTTTACTGAAAATGAAACTTTGTTTTTTTATGTTACTTAACACAGCTGTATGACGTACATATTAGGGTGATCGACTAGGTTTTTCAACCGATTTTTAAGCCGGTTTTTTCCGCCATACGGTTGTCGGTTTTTTTCAAAATGCTGATTTTTCGAATGTCGAACAGTCCGGCTTTTTTTTTTAATTAAAAAAACCGGCCCAGTCGAATACTTTTCGGTCGTATATTTTATTAGTTTTTACTATATTAAAACTTGACGATTTTTTACTGTTGATTTTCCTAAGTATTTTTGTTCAAGAGCATTTACTGAAGCATGTAATTAAGGTTAATTAATTTTATAAGATAGTAGTAGGGGCGAATTAAAATGCCCTTGTGATGTAGAATTTCTATCAAGCTTCATATTTTATATGGAGTTCGACATCCATCATACACAAAAAATGCTTGTTGTGTGAATGTCAAGAAATAAACAATAAAAAGAACAAATGTAAATCTGTTCAGGGCTCCCCCTATATGTGTGAAACACATTTTTTTCGGATTTTGGCTGTAAATCCTCCTGGAAGGGTCTTTAGCAAAAAATACGGTGCTGATCACGTAATGGGAGGGCGTGCCGCATTTAAGGGGCACTATAATACTCAATTAAGAAATTATGGGAAATTATAGCGATGGAAATTATGGTATGTACCACACAAGTTCCTTTCCAAAAGTTTTGGCGGTTAAAAGTACTGAGATCAAAATGAAGGGCAAGTTCTTGATAGGTACAATACCATCTCACTTTTAGGCAACCTGCTATTTGGCAATATTTTTTAGATTTCTAATATTGGGAAGAATTATGGGGAAAATGTTTCCAATTTAGCTTAGAAATTAGATGGTATCATACTTGTCAAGAACTTGACCGTCATCTGATCTCAGTACTTGTAATGGTCGAAATTTTTGGATAGGTACTTGGCCCTATTTTCAAAGTTATGTTCTTATGCGGATAGTATTTACATGAACTGTTAACTCTTTTTTTTTAAACCAAATTAAAATCAAAACTTTTGCATTATAATTTTCTCACAAAAAAACCGGTCGACCGGTTTTCTCTGAATTTTAAAAACCGTAACCAGTTTTTCCAAAATTTCAAATAGTCGAACTATTCGAAAACCGGTTTCTGGAAAATGTCGAATAATCGATCACCCTAGTACATATACAAGCACAACTTGCGAATGGTCTGTCCAAATTAATTGAAATATGAATTGAAAATTTTACATTCGTATGGCCTTCCAGTCGGAATGAATATGATTTTTTTTATGATTTTTATTTTTATCATTAGCTTTTAATGAAAAAGTAACCATTTTCATGGAAATTTTTAAATATTCGGTTATAAAAAATCATAAAAATAAGAAAACGACTAGAATTCTATTATTACCAAGCGCGGATCCAGCAGGGAACAATTTTATATTCCAGTTCTAATATCTTTTAATAAAGAAACTTTTAGCTTAAACAGCGATTATTACTGCCCTTTTGCCCCTCTTCTTATTTATGTGAAAATATTCTTGAGTAGTTTTATTAAACTGTAACAAGAATCATAGATTTTGTTCATGATTGTCAAATTTTTTAGAAAAATTTCATTCGAAAATTGTTGGAGCAAATAATATAATTCTCAGAAAAGATTTGTAGCTTAAAGTTTTATGCCAAATTGAAATGCTAAAAGAAGGGAAATGTTATTGTGTTTCAGCACATCCTGTTTCATCATTCAATGTTCCTTAGAAAACGAATAAATGTTAATTATCTTAAGCACAAAATATTAAGAACAAAATCCATAGAAATCTTTAATTCAATTTAGCACCAGCTACGAGTACAAAAAGACTGGTCGAATCGAATGAACGAGCGAATATTGATTGAATGTGTGGGCATTTGCTTGATTTGTTTAAAAAACATCGATAAATTTCTATTTACCCATTTAGAGTAAAAGAGAAATAGATGCAGAGCATAAAATTATAATATTAAACACATTAGTTGGGAAAAAAGAATATTTGTATTGTTGTGTATCACTTTGGTGTTATTGAACAATTTCCAAGTACATTTCTTAACTACTTACTGAGTGTATCTTTTGTTTAAGTTTTGTATGATTTTGTGGAATATGGCGCCTGTTTGGCCTAATTATTAGGCGGGATTATCTTAATTAACACTCTTTAACACTTTTGTTTCCAAAACAAATGTTTTTGTGTGATGCCACAAAAACAAAAACAATTGATTTCGATACAAACGTATTTATACATTTTATAGATCGAATATATGTATGTATACAATCAAATATGATAACTTTATTTAGAGAAAAGTGTGGGAATTCTTTTGAAAAGCAATAATGTTTTTGTTGTTTATCATTGAAAAGTAACAACACTAATAATATTTGTTGTATTTACATTTCGAATTTTAATCTGTTTTCTTTGGGGAGTGGTTGTGCTTTTGTTATCTGTTTTATAATTCAAGTGTTTGCCGAGAGTTGCGATAACGAATAAAGTGTTTTAACACATCTTTCTTTGATCACCCATGTTGAATTATGGCGATTGCAGTCGAAATATTACTTGAATTTAAACTTGAAATTTTAAGTGGTTTAATTGAAATTTCAAAATTTTAACAAAGATGAAGATCACTGAAGAAGATTCCAAAGCTGTTGTTAATTTAGCTCTTGAAAATTGTAAGGAGATGTCATGTCATCAAACTGGAATTTTATTATAATTCATGTGTTTCTAAAGTTGTAAGAATGATACTGATTGTTACATTTTAAGATTACAATTGAAAATGATCATGTTGCTCAATGATTTCTAAGAAGATGTTACATCAGTGTACTTTGCAGTATAATAAAAGAATTTTCTTTTATTTAATTTTATTATTTAAAATCTTACAATTTTTCGCTAAAGAGATATAAAAAAGAGTATGGTATATCCCTAGCCACTACTATCTTTCATTTTTGGGTTAACTTATGAATCTCACCTTGAAGAAACTGCTTATCATTTTAATCAATACGTGTATTAGTAGATTAATTTTTACTTTCTTCTTTAGCAAGCTGTACTTCAACACAAGTGGTCATAGATGAGGATTGTGCACCAATTTTGCAGTTTCCAATAATACTTAGTGGTAGTGCAAAATTATTGCACTAATTTTGTTTTTGTTTAGTGGAAAATTGAAAATTACCAGACTCACTAAAATTAAATTATTTTAGTGCAAGAAAACCAATATTCATTTTATTGCTACTTTTTTTTATTAATTTTAGTGTAACGTAGAAACTTTGCACTAAATTTGAGGATTAAATTTTTGAAAATTTTGTGAGAATAGGTTTGAATACAGTTTATTACTTAGTGCTGTTTTAAAATTGAGTGTAATGAAGGAAGATTTTTGCACTAAATCTGCGTTAAGAGATAGTGCAAATATTTGCACTATCACTGATTGTTTTTAGTGCTATGTATTGACGAAATGTTTTTTTTTTCACTAAGCTGGTGCAATTCTTATTTCAATTAACATTGAGCGTATTAACCCCAACTATACAAGTGGTAAACCAAGGCGGTCTCATTTTCAATATTTTCACATTTAAAAACAAATTTAAATTATAACAATTTGTAAGTATAAAACCATTTCGTCTTGATTTTCTTTCTTATTAAATGCTATTAAAAATAATTTTGCTGCCCCAATGTGCAAATTTATAGCACAATTCTCGTCTGCATTTTTATATTCTTTCTTATAATTGTATTTATGCATCTATTATTAGCGCCAGACATTTAACACCAAGTAGTTGAAAATCTTTTTTATGCACAGTTTAATAAATTATTTTAGTTTCTGGCTTTCTTTCTATTATCGTATTGTTAATACATTTTCTTTTAGGCGGAAGACAAATGTTTATTATTAAAACTTGTTTTGGAGAAGAACATGTATTAAGGTCTTAATCGAGGGATGGAAACGTTTATTGACCTAATAATTTATTTTTAAATGTGTATTATGTGAATATTAACGCTACGAAATTTTTTTAATTTTTCCATAAAAAAAGCAAAATTATTTTACTGCAAATAATGATGCAATTAAATATAAATACATATAGGGAGTCCACTTCTCAGTGTTTACTATTTCAGTCAACTTTTTATTATTACATTATTATTACATGCTTTAGAATTTCTTTCTAAAATAATTTAATCGAAAGATTAAATTGAAACCGAACTTAAGCCAAACTAATTAAATAACTTTGGATGAAAACCAAACAGTTCGACTAAATTCATAACTTAATTTTGCTGAATGATAAAATATAAACTATTTTCAGATTTTAATTAAAAATTTAATTTAAAATATAAATTTGGAAAAACTTACGTTTCGAAATTAAAATTATTCTGGATGGCTAAAATTACAAAAATTACAAAAAATTCCAAAAATGTTTGTGGCTAAAACTACCAATTTTTATGGTTAAAATTACCAATTTAAAATAGTAACAACGAAAACAGTTATTTTACAAAAATTACTGTATTTAAATCAAGCAACTCACCATATATTTATATTTATAAACATGAGAAGAATTGTGAGAACGTAAGTTCAAGACCAAAATAATTACAAACAAAATATCTATTTAATTTTTTTTAAACAAAAACACTTACTGCTTAAGCCTTGGCGGGCATTGAACTTGCGACCTCTCGGTTAATAGTTTAGCACACTGTCCACTACTTTACAATTCCATTGGTTTGATTTTACTGTATTTTGTGGGCTGGTGCGATTCTAACTGAAATTATTTTATTTTCGGTGTAAGTGGCGAGCTTCGGCTTATAAGCCCTCTGTCAGGTAAGGTCGACACCATGGGGCTACTGACTCCGTGGTGCCGGTGTGTGAATACCTCGAAATAAAACCTCTACATACAAATTAAAAAATCCACCGATTTCTTCAATTAAAATAATTATGTTATTGAACAAAATTTTAATCAAAATCACAAACAATTTTTTAACAAATTTAAATATTTTAAAAATGTAAATACTCATATATGGCAAACAATGTTGTTTACTAGAACAAAACACATAAGAAATTTTTTTCTTTACAATATAATAACACCCAAATATTTTCGGTTCTATTTTGCTTTAAGAATTAAAAGTTGTCAACATTACTATCAAAATTAAAATCTAACAAAACTGTTGTTAGAAGCGGACAAAAACATTAATAAGATATAAAAATAATTCCAAACAAGGGGTTGATAAAACATAATTTTGGTATATTTTTTTGTGTGTAGGCGTTATCTTATATTGATTTTAGGTCAGGGCTGTGAACTTAGGTCTCGCTTTACATATAAACAGACTAGCGCGTTGTAGCGTACTTTCTGTGGATAGTTTATGCACGCCCGTTGCTCTGTTATTGCATAGATTGGGCAATAACATATACGGGCAATAGGCAAACGGTGAAGATCGGAACAAAAATCGAAATACGTTTTCCCCCAAAATCAGAGCACCAAGGTGTTGTATGTAAATTATCAAGATGAGAATTTGTATTTGTATTTATTAAATATATGCTTTCCTAATACAACAAGACATAATATCTTATAAATTACAGTATTAGAATCAAACAAGTTACATAATATGTTTGACAGAAAGTGAACAATAACTAAAAAATAAATAAAAATAGTAATAACAATAAGATATCGTCGTAAAGCAGCTCTGGACGAGTCAACATCAAGCGTCGTTGGCAATTACTTCGTTTATTTGTCTTCGAGAGTTTTGCGATTCGATCGCATGTGTGTGGTGGTTGGCGTCGGTTAACGGTATCGTGTACAGTTTCGCGTCGGTGGCCATTAGTCACATGCACTAGTTTTAGACAATTTATAGACTTTTTTGGTTACGAGTGCCAACCTAAACTCGATTAAACTGGTGGAGACCATTAAACTTGGGAGCGAAAAGCTTGGATTCCTCCTTCCTATATGATGGTATAGGTCGGGCGGCAGTACATGACGGAAGCTGTCCTGGAGTATAACCTGGCAATTTGTGAGATAGAATTCTCCGCCAACCAATTTTAGAATTAAAAAAAAAAGAAAAATAACAATAAGATATAATATATAATATTTAATATCAAAAATTTTTTATATACGTGTTAATTAATATATTTAATTTAAAGATAGATAAATTTAGGGTAAATTACGATACCATTGAAACAGAAAATTTTTAAATTTAATTGCGTTGCTAACATTTTGCAAATTGGGAGAAAGTTGGTTCCAGAGACGAATTGTTAATATATAAAACTGTCTCTCAGATGCCGTGTAATTATGCCGAAATTGGATAATGCCGTTTGCTCTCGATGATCTTGGGAACTGTAATCGGTCATAAAGGTATTTTGGCTTTTTGCCATGATAATTTTATGTAGCAGGACAAGGTTTTTAAGCATTAACTAATTATTAAATGTTATATTAAAAATACGATTGGAGTAATGGGATATGTGATCAAACCTGTTTAGACCATAATTGTAGACCATAAATGTAGAATCTTTGCCATCTTGTGGTAGCTTTTACTGCAGTATACAAACGTAATCTTCCCCGATTTGCACATTTGCAGATGATATTTTATTTACCTTTTCGCTGTACTTCCCAGGGGCTGGTTGAGCACTATTCGAACTTGGCTATAAGAAATTATATTCTGATTGTCTAAGGACGATCCTGGTCTTATGCCCTCGTTTTTTCTGATATTGTTCCCACCCTTGAATTAAGTGTTCTGATTTCATTCATTTTGCATTACTTCGAACTAAAGAATTTTTCTTCCAATCATCTTTAAACCGCATCTTTGGACTTTCCATCCTCGCAAAGTAGTGACATAAGCAAAAGGTCATGCTTCTTCGCAAGGGCCGAATTGTGATTAATCACTTATGCATCTCCAAAGACACACGAGCTTCCAAATTATTTCCAAAATAAAAAGCTTTTAAACTACTGTGCGTGCTCTCATCTTATAATTAATTTAACCTTATGCCTTTAAATTTATGTATCTATGTTAATTTGACATTTGAAATTTTATTTCTTTTAAATTCCAATTCCCTCTCATGAAATTTATCAAATTATCATGTCAACAAGAAATGCCTTTCATTAATAAAAAAAATCAAGTATTTGATTAAGTATAATATTGGAGAATATTACCGCATGTCAAAGAAATATCTGTGTATTTATGTGTCTTTAAGGAATTAAAAAGAAAAATCTTTTAAACTCATAATAATAAAAGTCTTCATATAAAATGAAAATTGAAAAATATTAAATGTCAACCACCCCCTTTTTTTATTTAAGACTAAAAGATTGTCTCCACTTCAAAGGTTGTAATCTTGTAAATCAAATTTTTCCACAGAGGAATGCAATTAATTTGTGTTTCTTAAGGAATTTTTATTGCTTTTTTTTGTTATTGGTTTTTTATGTATAATGTTTGTCATAAATTCAGGAAGCAAATCTTATTTATTTTAAAGCGCACGCTTTTACTTAAAAATATTAGACATAAAAATATTTTGCTTTCAACAAGTAGCAGAATTTTATGACAAACTTTCTTATTTTCCAATATTAAATTAAATAAAAATTTTATTAATATTTTTATGCTGTTTGAGTGTTGATTTAAATTTTATTGCTTAAGTGCATAAAAATCATAATTATGGTGACAATTTTATGTGTATGTATATGTAAAAGCATTAAAATCTTCTTAAGTAATTCTATCGCCAAGATGTGTATGTTGACAACATTGAATCATTCACGGTTGTATTCGTACAAGTGTTTCTTAGCGATAACGTGGAAAATAGCTATAAAAATATATATTTAAAAAAGTAAAGTGCTTGTGTTGGGTTCGTCCATTTGTTTTCTTAAATAAACTGAAGTATGTATTGTAATATCTCCGCCCCTCCCCCCAAAAGAACCTCCCCTGAAAATAATAACACAAATAACGAGCTCATAATAAAGAGATGTTGATATCAAACTCATAAGAACTACATTTTAATCATAAAAATTAAGCTCAAACGCAATCATCATTAAACGTATTCATTTTCTACATCATTTTTACGATTATTTTTCAAAGGGGGTTTTCCCATTTTCTTTACAAAGTACTCGTGTCTTACGTATTATAAATATCTGTAGGTTTGTATGTACTTTGTAAATGCGGAACAAAAAAGTTAAAACATTTTTATTACCGCCTATGAATGTTGAAAAGCTGCTTTCGTTTTGGTCTTCCTTTTTTTCCTCTTAAAGTTACGTATTCGTACGTTAAATGCAACCCTGCTGTTTTTATTATATTTCTTAGCTTTTATACTTACGGAGAATAAATGCGTAAAGAACGCACTTTAAATGCAGTTTTTATGACCGTGACGAAACTGTTCACAAAAAAAAAAAAGAAACAGTGCGAAAAACGAGAGAAACTTTGTTTATATTTGTTTTTTGGGGGGAGAAAACACTTTAATGATGTATTAATATACGGTCACGTAATGCACATAAGACAGATATTTCTTCGTCATCATGAACTCGTATCAGCAACAGCCACAGCAACATTAACACCATTTGCCATCAGTATGATGGAGAGAAAGAAAGAATGATGGTGATAAATAAGTTGCTGAATTTTGTAGTAAAAAGCATAAACAAAGAGCTATTTTTATTACCAACTTTTCTAGGTTGAAAAGAAACGAGTCAAAACCAAAATGAAATTTGTTTTGTGGGAAAAATAAATTTGATTTTGTTACGGTTGTCAGCAAATTTTTTATTCTATTTCATGCCAACTTTAAATTTTTTTTTAATGTTAAGCAAAAGAGTTGCTCAGACGAAACCTTTTTTTAGAATGTATTAACCTTTTATTGCCATATATTTCCAGAGACCATTAAAACTACAAGCAAAGAAAAAGCATAGTTGAGACAATCATAATATAAGATGAACGTACTATGTTTGAATTGTATACTTGTAGTTCGATATCACATTACACTGTACTACAAAATCAAATTATACGTGTTAGATAAACATTCTGGCTTGAACACATTTAACAAAGTGAAATCTCATAAATGCTTATTGGGTGATGATGATGACATCATCATTAAATTAAGTAAATTATTTTGCTTAATAATTGTTAACATTTGTAGACTAATTGTTTATTAAATTCAGACAGAAATATTGTTTGATATTTTGCAGAAAATCCAGTAAATATTTTTGTTTGATTCAGTAAATTGTTTTGTCTACAATTTGTAAATATTTTTAGACAAATTGTTTTAAAGATTTAAACAATTTGTTCACTGAAAAAAAACACGTTTTTTCAATGAATTTGTTGAGGTATTTTTTTATATCTTTACAAATTCGTTTATAGGTTCGTTCATAGACAAAATATATACTATTTCATTGAATTCCTTTACGGAAAATGAAATTTAGTTTTTTCTGTGTGTATCACCGCTTAAGGGAAGTTTTTTGTCTCCCTTTTTTAAAAAATGGACCAAAAGACCCATACAACGAAGAGCTAGAGGGCTAAAATGTTCCACAAAAATGTTTCTTGTAGTATTTTACATAAAAGCGCTGAACTCATTTTATGACTTAAACGCAATGTTCAAAAGATTTCCTATACAGAGTATTAATTGTGAATAAGTACGAAATTAACCCTTAAGCACATTTTAGGTTTTGAGTGATTTCTGGCGTTCAAGTTTTGTCTGGAGCTTAGGTGTCTTTGCAGACCTATAATAGAATTGTATGGCAAATGTTTTTACAGAACATTTTAGCCCGCTATGTTGCCGATGAAAGAGAGTTTTTCGTTTCTTTTTTAACTAAGGGACAAAAAGACCAATACAACGAAGAGATAGAGGGTTAAAATGTTCCACAAAAATGTTTCTCATGGTTTATACGCAAGCCTTAAAACATTTCCTATCTTACTAATTGCGAATAAGTGCGAAATTAACTCCTAAGCACATTGTAAGTTTTGAATGATTTCTGGCGTTTAAGTTTAGTCTGGAACTGAAGTGTTTTTATAGACATAAAATAGAATTTTATGGAAAATATCAGCCCGCTATAGTGCCGCTGAAAGGAATTTGTTCTCTCCTTTTTTAACAAAGGGACAAAATTACCCCTACAACAAAGAGATATAGGGTTCAAATGTTCCACAAGAATGTTTCTCGTGGGGTTTACATAAAAGTGCTGAACATATCTTACACCTCAAACTTAAGGCTTATAAGATTTCCTATGCCGAGTGACTATAACTATGTGGGAAGAAGGGGTGAGGGCGGGGTACTTTAACTTTGCTTAAAATTAATTACAGATGTAAAATTTCAAAACGCCGATACACGCGTACATATATTTTTTGGTGCCCTCAGCCAGAATCATTCGTTAGAATCTTGCAATTTTTTAGTTTTTTTTTGTACAGATTTATTCACCGATTTGCTTGTTTGCGGCCGGAATCAAGCCGGCGACCTCTGGACTAATAGGCTAGCTCTGCTTCCTATCAGCCACAGCGGCACTCAGTATTAATATTGTGTGTCTCTTTGGGTTCCAGGTATTGTTTTTCATTCGGGATTTACCGGGAAAAAATTCCCGGGATCTCGCACATTTTCCGGGAAAAAGTCCCGGGAAATTTGTGCGGGAATTCCCGGGATTTTTTGTAATATTGTTTTGTCAACTTTACTTTGTAAGCACACATTTTTATTGCTGCTCTTAGAAAAATATGAAAAATAAAAACAAAAATATACACATAATTGAAATTCTTTGGATCAAAGCCCATACAGTTCGACTAAATACATAATTTCAATTCTTAACACTACAGCACGAAGCATTAAAATATGTTTGATTATTTCCAATATATCAGGAAAAATAAACACGTATGAACCATAGACTTCGAAAGCAAAAGGCTTTTAAACTAGGTATGAGAAAAAGAAAAAGCACAAATAGTGTTTGGCTAAGACAAATATGGTGAAATTTTTAATATACCAAAAAAAAGCTTATCTAAGTTTGGAAAAAATCTCCTCACTTGTAAAGAGCTTTATGCAAATTGGTCTAAAGCTGGATATTTATCTGCTTGAGTTTGAGGGCTTAGAGTATAAGAAGAACTCTGATGATGGGATCGTGGTTGATCCCAAATATATGATGGTATTAAGTTCGTCCCTTATACAAAGTGAAGAATTTGTCTTTTTCTTTTTCTATTATTACATGCTTTGAAAAATAATTTCTCAATAAAACTAATTAAATTTTTGGACCAATTCATTATTTCAGCTTAGCAACATGAATTGCTCAAAATTGGCCTATAAAATAAAGCATAAATCATATTTCGCATAAATCTTTTCTGGTTATAAAGCTAGAGTAATTATAAAAAAGTCTCAAATTGGTAAAATTTTTACTTTAGATGGCTACTAGTCAGAAGTTATACAATAAAAAAAAATTAATTTTCTTATTAAAATTAAAAAGCATGCGACACGGCACACCTTCCTTCATACATATTTGTTGGAATTACTCTGTAAGGAACTGAAATTATATATCTTAAGTTACTTTTAATGCATTAATAAATTTATTTAATAGATCTCATTAACTTCTATTTTTTTTTTGTTCAAATAAATTCAGTTAAATGATATATTGTATCGTTTTGTATTGGGCGGGAATTCCCGGGAATTCCCGGGAAATTGAAAAATCAATCCCACTTTCTCGGGAAATGAAAAAGTCCGGGAAAAGAAAAACTCTATGCCCTGGAATAAGGACATACAATAAATACAACAAAATCAATACTTGTGACACGATCTTAACAGAAATTACTAATTTTATTTGTAATAAGTCCTGCTTTACGTGTGTAAAGTAACACGCTATTTGCTGCCGTTTTCGGTTTTCTATAAATAAAATAAGCTTTAATTGATTAAAGTCGATGCGCAAGTTTTCCTTTTGTACACAACTTAATTGTCAGAACTTAATACACCGATTAATCAGAAACAATTGAACTAACATTCGACACGATATTACCGTTGAAACCGAAACCAGTCTAATTTTGTCACAATATTCTAATTAAGACTTTTATCTCTACGCACTTATTACAAATTTGTTTCCATAAAATAAAAATTCAAGCATTTCAATTCATGATTAAAATTTTACTTTTTATGAGAGGGATTATAAAAACAAACGCAAACCCCAAAAAAAATATTAGATTTTTGTCATCTTTATTTATGTTAATGTTTTATAGTAAAAATCACCAATTGTTTTTATTCCCATGGCAATTTGGTCCAGCGACCAGCTTGGTATTGTGCGGTGTTTCTATTTAATCGACCTCGTGATACCAAAATTGATGACCATAATCTCTGATGCTCATATTACAACGTCCATAAAAAAAATAACAACATCCACAAAAAGAGCAGCAGCAGCAACAGAAACAACAACGACTAAATTACTCGCAACAATAATATTCATAACATTTTCAGCATGTTATGTGTTTTACAAATATTGCAGCTTATAATTCAACAGCAGCATTTTTTATAGTCTTGCAAATTTTTTTTTATTTTTTTGTTTGGGTGTCCCCACTTTTTTTGTTGACTGTCTTTTATCCCCCTTTGAAGAATGATAATGGCAATGTGGCATTATTTTGTTCTGCGTGCTGTTGTGTTGACTGTGTTGCTCATTATTCATCAGCCACATTTGCCATGCAGCATATTTTATGCTTTAATGTGTCAAATCATACATCAGCATTTGCTGTATGTAACAACCATATTCTACGTAATATTTATACTTTTTTTACTCCTTCTCCTCCGCTATCGCTGAACTGCATTCGAATTCCTCATCCTTGATAAGCTTGTTGATATGAATTTATTTATTTGTTGTGTGTATGAATGTGTGCTTGTTTTATTTATTTTGTATTTTTTGTTTTTTTGCTGTTGATGGAACGGAATGTGTATGAACATTTATGATGCCCGTTGTAGTAAAATAAGAGGGCAGTCCTACAACTATTACAACCTGACATCGATAGTGTCATGTAAAACAAAAAGTAATGCTGTATTGCGCTTGTTAGAATATCGCATGGTGATCTTCTCGGGATCTATATCAAGGTTCCTCCGAGGCAGCTGATTTTTAACACGCTTTTATTAGTTTTACTTGTAACTAAAATGTAAGCAAGTCTTGGCAAATATTTGCCCAAAAAAACATAACCAACTCTTTTACTCAGAGTGATTTTTATATCACAAAATAAAGAGCCACCTGACAAGTGGTGATAGCAAATACACGTGAGCACTGACGATGAAAGTGTAGCGGCTTCCGAAAGTGGCGCTACTATGTTCTGCTGTGTACGTAGAAAAACTAAGTGGATGTTAATTTTTCCCTTGTTCCTTGGAATATTAATCATGCCCAATTCTTTCTTTCTGAATATAACGTTACGAACCTTAGCCTAATAATCAATTTGGATTCACAAAGCAAATACGTTCGAAATAATCATATTAATAATTAACTTTATTTTGTGATATAAAAATCACTCTGAGTAAAAGAGTTGGCTACGTTTTTTTGGGCAAATATTTGCCAAGTGTAACCGTACCTTTAGAATCATAAAATTGTAGAAAGCTACGTGGAAAGACTTGCTTACATTTTAGTTACAAGTAGAACTAATAAAAGTTGATGTTAATTTTTCCCTTGTTCCTTGGAATATTAAACATGCCCAATTCTTTCTGAATATAACGTTACGAACCTTAGCCTAATAATCATTAGAGTTAATTATGTTGCAAAAAGCTATTTTTATATTATTTTTAATAAATGCGGAACTACAAGTTTAGCTTGTTTGTTGGCTACGTTTTTTCTTTTTTTTTGCAAATATTTGCCAAGTGTGACCGTACCTTAAGAGTTGGCAGCACCACTACAGAGAAAATATTATTTTTAGCCACTGCTGCTTAATCGATGCTTGCAAATTTTTTCATACACATTGAGTTCTCCTGTCAACTCCATATAATGATCAAATGAGTGGGCAGTGTGACGCCCATGTAAAGTAAATATTATTTTTCAATTATTTCTACTTAACCGATTCATATGAAACTTTGGACACAAATTGAGTTCATATCGCAAGAAAGTTTTAAAAAAGTGGACAGTACCACAACCATACTGTAAACTTGGTTTTGTTTGTTTCATCTAATATTTGCTTAGTCTGTATGGAAGAAACTTGTCCCTTCTTCTATATTCAATGATTAATTCAAAAAGTATAGAGCGATTTTTTTTAATAAGTAAGCTAAAATTTCATGACGAATTTATTGTGCAAGGTGGAAGGGGCAAGAAATACAACAATACAAAAATAACTGGAGACTCGATCTTCTGTAAAAATATGGGCATTTCCACAGTAAAATCCACTTTTTGTCACGTGCGACACTAAGCAATTAAGATTGTATCTCAGAACCGTGTAGTTTGATTTTTCCCAAACTTTTACTTAATGTAGAGCTACTTACGGCCTACACAAATATATAAAGAACTAAAAAAAATCGTTTTCTTTCAAAAATCAAACATAATTGGTTGGTGTCGCACGGTACAAAAAGTGGACTTTCCTGTGGAAATGCCCATATACAAACTTTCACATGCCAACATCCAATAAGTAGAAAAAAAGTAGCTCAACTGTTTTATCAACGTCATCACGTAAAATGAATTCGCCTTATCAAAAACTTTACTTCTAGTACCGCTTTCGTTCTCAAAATATATTTATTATGATCATGGTTTTAATATCGTCTCATGTTGCGTGTTATGGCCATCTTTCAGTACTCTTTCGCTAAAATAATCTTAATGTAAATATTACAGTTTCTTCGTTAATGCAGGCAGCTTCTTTATTTCCTTACTTCTTTTTAGTTTGTTTTTATGAGGAATTGTTTAAATGCAATCTTTATTTTGATTAATTTAAGAGATTTAAGAAAAGTATTGCAAGAATACACCGCACTTTTTTAACAAAAGGTAATAACTCAACATTGTTTAACTTACAAAAGTACGATTTTATATGTATTATAAAAATATACATATGAAATGTAAATCTTTAAGAATGCGTTAGTTAGTATTGTTACGAGTACTAAAATATGGTTTTGAGAAAAATAACACTGTGAAACAAAACAATAAAAAAAATAAATAAAAAACAAGGTCGAACTAACGACTTTTTCTGGTAGAAGGGACGAAAAAAATATGTGTATATCGGCGTTTTCAAAGTTTGGGTCTTCCCTTTATTTCAGGAGGAGCTAAAGTTTTGCTCTTTGCAAGTTGTTGTAATGAATCTGCATAGGAAATCTTTCAATCCTTACATTTTAGGTATAAGGCGGGCTTAGCACTTTTATGTAAACCCCTACGAGGAACATTTTTGTAGAGCGTACTAACCCTTTTACTTTGCACTGTATGTGTCTTTTTAGTCCCTTTCGTAAAAACGGACAAAAAACTACCCTTAAAAAGCGATATTTGTTTTACAATTTTACTATAACCCCCATATTCATAAAAACTTATTAAAGTTAGTTTTGGTTTAATGTACGAGTTTTATATGGGAAAACCGGCTTTAAAGACATCAATACTCAAAATTCAACTTGAACATTAGAAATAAGTCAATTAAGGGTTAATTTCGTACGTATTCACAATTAGTGCTAACATATTCCACTAAACTAGATTTCATGAGACTAGTTTGTATTAAAAATATATCTTACGTAAAATTTCGCTGCGTCAAATATTTTTGTAACACATTTTAGTCCGCTATATGGCTATTTAAGGGAAGGTTTTCCCCTTTTTCTAGAAACATACAAAAAACACCCATACAGCAAAGAGTTAGAGGGTTAAAATGTTGCACAAAAATTTTCATTGTAGGGTTTTACATAAAAGTCCGGAATACTTCTTATACCCAAAATGTAAGGACTACAAGATTTCCTATGCGAATTCACTTTGACAATGTACAAAGTGGGAAACTTTAACTCCCCCTAAAATAAAGGCACAAACGTGAACTTTTAAAGCTCTGATATATTTATATTTCTTTTTCTATCTTCCCTGCCGGAAATCGTTGTCAGAACCTTTTTATTTATTTTACATTTCGCCTGTCTTCCACTCATGACATTTTGAAGAGCTGATTTTTATATTAGACGTTTTGGTCATCTTAGTGGACGTACGGCCATAAGCGCTGCAGTTGTACATTGATAGTAAAACTGGCATAAACCTGATGTAGTTTGACATTAATGCAATGACAAGTGTGCTCTTATATGACCCCATGAGCTTGACATCATTGTAATGTCAACCTTTACATCAGTTGGTCATCTTGTCATCAATGACAATGGTGACAATAATGCCATCAACTGAATGATTCAAAAAAACTTAAATTTAAATATTCTTGATTTACTTGCCACTATTTTCATTTTATTTTTTATGATAATTTTTTTTTTTCTCATGTTGGTCTTGATCTCAGACTCCTCAATTCATTGCATGTTTGTAATTCAACACCTTCACAATCTCAGCTGCGTCACCATTTAAATATCGACATCACAAAGTCAACAAAAAAATTATTATTCTTGATGTTGAGGCGAGATCATATAATAACTAAGTATCATCAATATTAACACAAGGCATCACCTTCTTTTTCGCTTACGTGTTTTGTTTGTGTATGAACGCTGTTCTGTATACTTGAACAAATAATATACAAAATGTGGCATCGAATTGGCGTCGTTGCAGTCACATCATAGATGACACTTCATATATGACATAATTCTGAAGTTTGCTATAAGATTTATGTAAGCTTTTGCTCTATTAATGACATATTTGTCATAACATTGATGTTACAGTTCTGATGACAGGACGTCATCAATCCGAAGGTGAATTTTTCTATGAATGTTGTTGTGGATCGAAGGATCGTTTCAGAGTTTTTGGCTTATTTTTAGATGTCAACAGAATAAAAAATGATTTTCTACGTCAATACATAATTCGTCAATTTTCAATAATTTAATTTAAAAGTCGTTAAATAGAATGACTGCAATACAAACTGTCTATAGAAACATATACAACTCGAATGAAGAGCAATGAAAATGCTTACCTTTATGTAAAAGAAAGCGAATAAAAGAATTCCAAAATATAAATTTAATAACAATGAAAATAATTTAAAATAATTTACAACATATTCCATTTTTATTGGTCCATTATTTATTATTTTAAATAAAAATAAATCTATGCGGCAAATTTGTATGGGTGTGTGGATATTTATGTATGTAACACTCCGCCACCCATGTGGCTGGTTGATATTTTCTCTAATCTATCCATGTTTTCCATCTCATACATTCAACTGATTATAAAAGCGTGTATTTATCAATAGAGATATGCACGTGATTGAGTTTTCGCTCACGATCACGCAGGCTCGCGAAAAGAATATTTTTTCACGCATAGCCAGTTTTAAAACTCTCACGATCAAACTTGATTTTATCATGCACGATGATAATTTTGTTATATCTCGGAAAACATTAAACCGAACGTTTAAAGTTTTAAGAATTTTTTTGTTCTCATATGAAAACTAGTTTTTGGCCCAATGAAATAATACACATGGCTGATTCTCATTTTGAGTGTACATTTTGGGTATTTTATTTTTTAAGTTTACCTATTTAATTAATATAAATAAAAGAAGGTCGGACTCATGTTATAGTTTTCGTCTCGTTCAATGGATTCAGTAAAATAATATTTTTCGTTTTTTTACATTTTTGTGTACTGAGCGTTACATTTGCTTCCACGGTTGTTCGGGGAATGATTTTTGCGGAAAAATTCTCCACAAAAAGTGAGTATAGGATTTTAAAGCGTTATATATCTGCTATTTAAAAAAATTAAATCGCAGGACAAAATTCAAAGATATGACAATTTATTTTGAATTTTGACTTGCGTTTATTGTATGAAAAATATTACCATACTTTCAACGGACACCAAGAAAAAACCATTGAAAATGAAAATCACTCATATATCATTTCAAAGTGCTCTGAAATATATTTTTATTGGTATATAAGTTTTTCAAAACTATTAACCCATTAGAGTGAAATGAAATTTTGAAAATTTTTAACTTAACTTTTTACGTAAACACAGAGTTATCTCAAAGACTCACCGATATAGCGGTAATCAAGCGTGTATTTTATTTTACAGAGAACCTTTCACTTATAAAATATGAAAGCTATGTGACTTCAAATATAAGTTTATGTAACAGTTTTTAAAAATCCACGACTAGAAATGTTCATGCAAACCTATTTGGGATCTAACTGGGATCCTAATTGCAATGTAACGCAGAAACGTATTTGGGGCCCGATTGGTTTCCTGTGAGGAAATATTAAAATCTTACAAAAATTTGCTCAAATCGGAAAAATAGCAAACTCCAATATTGAATTAAAATTGCTGATGCTATTCAACGGACAAAAGTAAGCAATAATTACCTCTATACGATTAAAAATCTGTGTTAGATTTTCCCAGCAAGCTCCCAATAGTTTTCCACTTGGGAAGAACTTTTGTTAAGTCACTAATTTGTAGATGGGCTATCCCAACAAGTTCCCGGTCAGATCCTAAATGTGAAAACCGTTTTGGGCTTGCTACATGCATTCCCAATTGGGCTCCAATATGAGTATTGGGAAAGTTTCTAGTCGGGTCTTTCGTAAAAATTCGTATTACACAAAAATCTTTAGTAAGCGAAGCCATGGTGCGAAATATAATAGAAGAAAAATTGTTTGCGTCCGTTGTTTCAGTAAATAAGGGATATATCGTATTTCAAACGTTTTGACTTTGCGTGTGCTGGGTAGTCTTCAGATTCATATTCAACAGCCACTCAATTTACAAAAATATTAGCTCTGAAGTCAGACATGTTGACAAAAAAATGTTAACTGAGTTTCTATTGTTGTAGACGCACGTACTTAATATGCATACCCAGCAAACATTTTTTGCCGAATTTGGTCCGACGTCAGTCAGAAAGTCTGCACAAGGTGCCGCATTCGTATCCGAAGACGGTCAGAAAACGTACCGAGAATGATATGAGTAGTGGACATGAAAACGAACCTCGTTGTCTGAGGAAATTCTAAGAACTTTGCCGAAATGTCTGAGAGAATTCTCTACAAAGTCTGAAGACTCTTCTACGGAAACTCTAAAGAAGTTTTCAACATGTCTGAACAATGTCTGACAAATAAGAGGAAAATTTTCCGATGAAACTCATAGCTTTTACGTCCTTTCGTATTAACTACGGAGAAAAGTCGGATATAATATTAGAAATTTATCAGAAATGTCGTATAAAATTCGCAAATCAAGTCAAAATGTTCCAAGACAAAAGAGGAAGTTTTACCCAGCAAGCTACGAAATGTAATTTCGTGAGTGCTTGAAAATTACACTTAACATCACACACGATCAAGCACGGTACTTAATTTTTAAGTCACGCTCACGTGACTATTTTTTAATTTAATCACGATCACGCGTGATTCACGCTGACTCATGCCTGACAGGAAAAATTCACGACATTTGCACATCTCTATGTATCAACAACTGACACGCACACACTCCCAAACAGAAAACTAGCAACAACAAATTAAAACGTTTGCACAATGTTCCAATAATAGTTGTATGTATTTAATTTGTTGCTGTTTATATCTTTCTGTTGCGGCTGCTGTTGGTGTCGTTGAATGTTGCACAGGTTTTCTTGTTAAGAAGAATTATCATCAACAAATAGTGGCAGGCAGATTGCTTTGGCAACCAAAACACACGCTCAATACGCACACACACGATTATACAGTAGTCACCATAAGCTTTTAGACAAATTAAGAACATGGTATTTTTGTTGTTCGTTAATGTTGTACATACATGATAAATAGCATTAGACTGTAAAATAAATGTTTAGCTGGGTTTGTTTTAAATGCAATTTATACAATTAACGACAAAAATATGGTCATAGAAGAATTCATGTACGTATTGGTGACGCCCTCTTATCAGATTGTGACATCAATGTTACTACAAATTACATCAATAAAGCGAAAACTGACATCAATCTGATGGTAAACGTCATTATGGAATTTTGTTATATTTCAAATTCAATATAAATTCAAATAAATACTATCGATGAACTTAATTTTGTCACCCGCTGTACATACACAATTTCTTATATCGCTTTATGTAAAAACAGTCTATATGTCTGAGCTACAAACAAACAAAATCATAAATATTTATTCTGATTGTATTTTCTTACTGCTGACGATACAATTTTTTATCTAAAAACTATTCTTCTAAAATACAGTGGCGCAATCGAAATCATAAATCATGTTTTAATTATAAGAATTATAAATGAATATAAAATGTAAAAGTTGTATAATAACAAAAAATTATTACCTGAAATTTTCTATTTAACAACGTCGTTTCGTATAAACATATTTTCAGATATTGTAAAATTTTTACATTTTTCCCTTATAAAGTTTTCCCCACTGTTACAATTATGGCTAAGTTTATCGTAAAGGTGGATGGACGGATGGATGGATGGTTGCTTAGCTAAATAGTAGATGCTGACTTAACATTTTAGAAATTACTAAAATTCTTTGTGTCTTTCTTCTTTTTGTTCCTTCCAATTTTATTTGTTTTTTGGGGAGCGAGTAAATGCTGCTGCTGTTGATTTTTGTTCTTTTTCTCGTTTTTTTTTTGTTTTGGGTTTGCGTGTGTCATAAAACGTAAGAAAGCAAATGCAATAAAAATTATTTTACGACATTCTTATGGCCAACATAGAAAATGCTACTGATACCAGTGAATGAGTGACTGAATGACTGGCTGGCTGACTGACAGAGTCAGTGAGTATCTTGGCACTGCAGAGCAAAGAACATCTTAATGCCAGCGTTTTAATGTTGTACATGTATTCCGTACTATGAGTATTTTCCAAATAAAATTCATTTTCCATTAAGATTGTTTTCCAAAAAAAAAATGCATACTTTCGTATAAATTTAATACGTTTTAATAAACAATTTCAAAGATAAACATTTAAGATACACGATTTTTATTAACTTAATGGTATTTTAAAAAAAAATTAAATGAAAATATATACATAAAATTTAAAGAACGCATGTGTCTGAAAGACAGGCAGGAGGAGTTTAAAAAAGAAAAGCACTTCCGTTTTTTTTAAACTTAAATCTTCAACTAAATAAACGCTAAAATTTTGAAATGTGTTAAACAAATGATTGAGGCATCAAAATTAAAATCTTTGAAGTAGACAGCTGTTTTGAAAAATTTGACAGCTTAAGCTTTAAAGATATTAAGCTTCTTAAATATTCTATTTATTGTATATTTAAATGATGAACTAATCCGACAAGTTTTGTCTGCTGAAGCGTTGGTGGTGTTCTCATAATCCACCGTTTACTCTAAGAGCCCGTGGCCGGCAGACTTGCGGTAATTTCTAAAACCTTATACTTTCTGCACTTACTCTTTTGTACTTATAATACACGTGGTGTCAGTCAAGCACGAAAAATGCTAAATTTTACTAAAATATACCACTTGTATTTTTTGAAAGACCTAATTGTTGTTAACTCAAAAATACAATGACAGACACCTACGGCGGCCTAAGACCATGACAGACGATTTTGGAAATTCTCTTCCCGTAGAATGTAATTAATAATCCGCACAAAAACATAAATGTGAAAATAGGGCCAAGTTCCTATCCAGCAATTTTTACCATAAAAAGTACTGATCTCAAAATAAGGACCACGTTCTTGATAGGTACAATACCATCTCATTTCTAGGCAACCTGTAAGTTTGGCAAAATTTTTCACTAAATTCTTTCCCATATTAGAAATGCAAACAAAAATATTGCCTAGCCAACAGGTTGCCTAGAAATGAGATGGTTTTGTAACTTGCTCCTTATTTTGATCTCCCCTACAAATAAGGGACACCCCCTTTCCGGGCCCTAGATGAAAATTTTCCGTTTTTCCCATCAAGACCTGCCTGTGCACCAAATTTCAGCTTTCTAGCTATACTGGATGTGCTCCATATAAAGAAGGGGCACCCTACTCCACCCAGCTGAAAAGTCGCCGTTTTCAGATTTTCCTAGTTAATTGCTCACCAAGACCTACCTGTATACCAAATTTCAGCTTTCTAGCTATAGTGGAAGTGCCCAATAATATTGATGGTTCAGTGAGTCAGTGAATATGTACTAAAATATGCACTTTTTGCACCTTAATATTTTGGGAAGCTTTTAGGGTAGAGCTTTCAACTTTCTCTTATGATGTTGCCTGTGTAGGGAGGCATTATGTTAAAAATTTAATTATTTTATGATTAAGTGGAGCAAAGTTAGGATAAAACAGCTCGAATGGTTTCCTGTAAATAGACACTGTGTGGCCGGAACTTGGCCTGGTGCACTACCGTGCGCCCAGATTAACTTATATATATATTTGGATTGCTGTATCAGTGAGAGCCTTTAAACAGTGTATCAGCAAAAAAGGTTATGGAGTAGGACTCGGGATTACATCCCACAAAAAGTAATATATATGTAATTATCGTATATCTGTAGAACTGTATTAGTGTAGTCTTCCAAATCGGTGTGAGTTAGTTTTCAGTCAGTGCGCATAGTCAAGCGTAGTATTGACTGGATAGTAGCGAAAAGAAATGTACCTTTCATGTGAAACTATTTATTAATTATCTCATACCTGGAGAGATATATCAGTAAAAATATTCAATGTAGGTGTGAGATAGTTCGAAGCTAGTGTGTACCGTAGTCCGGGATTGGAGTGAGGAAAAGGTATATCCGATATCACTTTTTTAATTTTCATATTTGTACGTAATTAAGTACTTTTGAAAATAATTTGAATTTACATTAATTTAATTATTGAACTTAAGCCGAATAATAATAACTTCCGACTTTTTAATTTTCAATACTACTTTGCATGGAAGATAACCTTTTTCCTGCTCCTATTTCGCCGATTTCCAAATTTGAATATTAATATTTAGTATGTATATATAACGTATATTTTCAATAGATATCCAATGAAAAAATATGCGATACGCTTGACGTTTGAGGCCATCCCTGATACTTCCCTCTAATTTCAAGCTCAAAGCGCTGGAAAATCGATACCTCGCTAATCGCTAACCACTCAACCGATTTAGATCAAATGTGTAGCATTCGATGCAGCTTCTTAAGTCCAAAACAATAAATGAATCCTGAAAGTTGATTTGACAATAACTCTTCAAGTTATTTTCCGAAAATTTTCGCTAACGATATCTCCCGAATGGATCAATCGACTTTAATCAAATTTGCAGTGATCGATCGTGTTAAGCCTCGTTTCCACATATACCGTAATCGTCGACGAAAACGAAAAGAAGTTTGCTCGAGAGTTTTCGTTTTCGTCGACGACTACGGTATATGAGTAGTTTAAAATTTATTTGAAAAAAAAGTTTTTTTTGTTCGAAATCTTTATTTTCAAAAATTCTTGAAATCTGCGAAACCCAATCTGCTTATTATCTCACGAAATCGAAATGAGGTCAATGTACTTATAATGCCGTAAATTTCCGATCCGTAGTTCCGATCGGTTAAGCCATTCTTAAGTTATGAGAGGTTTACACACATTGATATATAGTACATACATTCATACAGACATCATGGTAAAAATAGAATAGATTCACATAACCTCAAAACGAGATCTGATGAAAACTCAGTAACTTAAAATTTTTATCTAAAAAATTTGCTAGTAATCTTTGGGGAATTACTTCCAAAGTATCATGAAATAAGTATTTTCAGCTTCTCAGGAAGTGTTTATTAATAACAACCAGATAATTAATAAAGAAATTATTTTACTTATACAAAATTAAAGTTCAATTTAGATTTTTGCAATTATTTATGATTTTTCTTTATTTTTTTAAGCGAATGGAATTAATAACTCATTCATTTTTATTTATAAAAATATATTGATACACATACATGTATACATGATACATGTATGTATATATGGGCATTTCCACAGAAAAGCCACCATTTTATCGCGTTATGATACCAAGCAATTAAGCTTGTATTTTAGTGTCAGGGTTTTCTATTTTTCCCCTCTTTAACTAAATGTAGAGCTAATAAAATAAAAATAAAAAATTAAATAAAAAATAGTTGACTTTTCTGTGGTAACACCGATATATATACATATGAAAATTTATTTCCGTTTAGTTTATAATTAAAAGTAAGGTTACCAAACTTATAAAAATTACTTTCAAAGTCAACGTTTTTCATCTATTTACAACAAGCGATTTTTCGTAACTCTATAGAAGCATTAAAATATTACTTCCTTTGTACTTATTAAAAAGAACATACAATAAATCAAACACCATAAATCTTAGGCAAAGAAGTCTTAAGTCCTTCACTTAAGTCCTTGACTTAATACTTTTTTTGTAAACGTCAATGAAATAACACCATGAATATGACTTCGGATCCAATTAATAGGCAGCAAAGAAGAGATTTCCTTGCAACGACAATCTATGTAAAAATCATAAGAAATAATTCGGATTTGAACCAATTATCGATCACAAGTTCATGATCTTATTGACTTCCTTGGAATCTCTTGTTTTACTGGCATTCTATGGTTTTGTGTGACAATCAGTGATAATTTCAATGTGAAAACTTAAAAAAAAAACGTTTAATTATATTAGTAACGTGACATTGTAAAATCTCGTAAAGATTTTTATTTTATCTCAATTGATAACAAGAAATCCAAAGTTTATTATTAAAAATTAACTCCAAAGTACTGCACATTTTTTAATCAGTTTATTATTTTTCAATGAAGACATGGATAGCATAATTTTATTTCAGTACAGTGCAGTGAGTGGTAGCACCTGTTTTGTAGCTAATGCTGCTGAAAATTTTCCAACATATTAAAAGCAGTTCATTCATAACATTAAAAGATTTCTGTGAAGAGAAATTTTTATTTACGAGTGTTATAATAAGCAGCTAAAATGTTTAAATCATATTTAATGAAAGTTTTTGAAACCACAGGTTGCACTAACTGTTGCATCGGTTGCATGAGAAAAGTAAAGAAATTTGACTACACATGTGATGACTCGAATCATGTCTGATTCTCATGATCGGATCAGTTGCGTTCCTAAGCGTCACTAGAGCGTTCATAAGCGTCTTTAAAATAAATAATTTTTATGTTTTTTATAAATTATTCAATGCAGCGATTTTCTTTATACTACTTAAGTCTGAATTATACAAATGCTCATACGCTTCTTTAGCACTAAGTCTCGAATTGTATTTCAGAAGTGCATTAAAAATTTTTTTAGGTTAAAAAATAATAATTTTCCTTGAGATAATTTTATAAGATACCACAAATTTTAATTTTAATTAACTTTATGTACAATCAAATATCTGGAGAAATTAGAAAATCAAATAACATGTAAACTTTAAATACTAATTGCAATCTTTTTAAGAACTGTCTAGTAGCTATTGACAGCTATTAAGTTTTTTTGTTCGCTTGCACTCTCCAAAGTAAAAGATTTTGTGTGTGGCATTTTGTTGTGGCATGTGTTGAAAAAAAGTGTTCAAGATTTTTATGGTACATTGATGATGTTTGAAGTATATTGGCTGTTGTGCTGTTTATTATCTGCATCGGTCTGATACTTGATGCGGCTTTTAAGCACTCAACCGGCCGACCAACGAATGACTCACAGACACACTCGCATATACTGACCACGAAATTAAGTTGTTTGTAATGATTTTTAAATTTTCATCAGTATTTGCTAATTTAGTTGGCAATTTAACATGGAAGGCACTCATTTACATTTAATACGCAGATATTCAATGGTTATGTTTCTCTTTTTATAATCTTAATAACAGGTGGAAAAAGAATAAAGCACATAAGTTTGTCATTCCGTTTGTAATTTACACAATATTCATTTGTGTGCCCAAAGTAAAACATACACATTAGTATATAAAGGGAAAATTTTTTGACCCATATATTACAAAACACATATTATATATACGTCTCTGGTTCGTCCTATCCTTGAATATGAATCGAATTAGCGTAGGAAATTTCGTATTCCTTACGTTTAAGGTAGGAGATGTGTTTAGCCCTTTTATGTAAAATGCCACAAGGATCGTTTTTTTTAGAACATTTTAACATTCTAACTCTTCGCTATGGGTCATTTTGTCCCTTGCTTAAAAAGGGTCAAAAAACTTACTTTCAACTGTTATGCAAACGGCTATAAGGTTATAAAAGATTCGTCATTACCGATTATAATTTTTTTATAAATATTAAAAAACAAATAAATAACGGCAATAATATGACAGATAAAGATTAAAATCTTAATTTAAGTTTAATGGAAGAGCCCGACCGACCGAATGTATGTTAATTATTACTGGAGTTGCATTTTCTTTATATTTTATTTCATTTTTCTAATCTTTAAACAATTAATATTTTGCTGCTTGTGCAAAACTTCTATCGTAAAAATTTTAATTTATGCCTTTCAAACGCCTCATAATGCCAGTTTTTTAGTTTTCCATCTAAAACAACATTTTCCTTCACTGATGTCTGCATACATGGATACATATGTATGCACACTTACATTCATATATTGATGTGCATTTTTTTCAGACACAAATAGCAAACTAAATAAACCACTTGCCATTAAAAAGCAAAGAAAAAATACTTGAGTCTGTGCAAATGCTCGAGTAGTGGGGAATTGCAATAAAAAGTACAACAATTCCCTTCCCATGCAGATTTCTCGAACTAGGCGCGCGCGTTAAAATGATAAGGCTGCTGCAGAAATCAAATTTTTTACTTTATTTTTATTTTATTTGTATATTTTTGTAATTTTCCCAATACCGGGTTTCCGTAGTACGTATACTTAACAATATTAATAATATTAAGTATACGTCTGGAGGAATATTAGAAACTTAAAACCAAGTAAAGCTATTTCAGTAAGAGTTTTTACTTTACACGATTATTTTACACGTTTAAAAATTTACAAAACTATGTGTAGTTTTCAATACTGCATTCAGCTTTTAACAATTTAAAATTTTTTAAAAACTTTTTGCAAAAATCGATTATTATTGATATTTTCGAATGAGAGTTTGCAATTATATAGAAATTTGCTTACTAAATACCAAGCAAGTAAAGAAAACTAAGATTTGCTTCAGATAATCTCAGAACTCCTAATATAGTTCCAAGAAATCCTAAAAATGGAATTTTTATGGTTTTACCCATAACGTCCACATTTGGTCTAAGGCTCATAAAATGTTTTGGCAAACAAATGGCTACACATAAAAGCTACTGCGAATGGTGTTTGTTTTTGAAACCAAGCTTTAAGATTCTAGAACATGTGGGCTAAATTTAAAACTTTGCAGTAAAATTGGTCAAATTTGGAAGAGTCCATGGTTAACAAAAATAGTGAGTTTGCATTAAATTTTTTTCTAAAGTCATGTCTGTCAAAATACCTTTTAGACATATACATATATGATTATTATATGATCTCGTAAGATATTTTTTTATAGAGAAAAAAATTATGGCACTTTTTAAAGCAAAAATTATCATAAATTCAAAATTTTTAAATTTTCTAATTAAAAAGTTTATATTTATCAACTCTGAAAGATTTTTTTGAATCAACTATTTTTTTAACTATTCAAAATTTAATTTTTTAAGTAACAAAGAAACAATTGTGACCATATGTTGTTATTTGGATGCGACATTTTGAAAATAATGGACCAAGTTTTTGAAAAATTGAGAATTTTCAATCGTGAAATGAGCGTACGAGTACCTCACTTAAGTTTTTAGAACCTTATATGGGCTATTAGGATAAAAAAATTTTTTTAATCGGCCGAGAAACAAAAAAATTACAAGCGTTGAAAAAGTTTACATATCCGATGTGGGACATTTCAGTTTCGCTCATGAACAATATTGGAAGCTTATATTTCTAACATTAATAGAAATGGTCTTGTGCTATGTCCATGTGAAGTTTTAAGCTAATATATGTAGTGCTTGATTTATTTCTAAAATATTTTGATTCTGGCCCACTGACGTTGTTGTTATAATCATACTACATACAAACAAATTTTTACGAAAGAGGCTATTCACATATTACTTAATGCTCCAGGGGAGTGGGGAGGAGGGGCTTCGATAAATTATACGGAAAATTTTGTAAAAAGTATTGCGAAAGGGGGGGGGGGGGGTTTGCAATGGTATAAAAACTCCGAAAATAGCTTAAATTGCTGGCCCTACAGTTCAGTTGCTGGTGTTTTCACTAAATATGTCCTTACCTAACTTTCTAATTTTTTGTCCAATATTAACAATTTTACAACGCTTTTTGAAGATAAGAATTCAAAAAAATTTTAGACTTGTTTGCGACTTAAAATGGTGAATGAAAAACTTAAATTTTTAAAATCTTAAGGACTGTAACTCAATGAATTTTGATCCGATTATTACGGGATATGTACACACAGAAAAAAAGAGGAATGTAAAATCCACATGCCGCAATTTTGATTGGAAATCATATTAAATTTACAAGAAATAATTTGTCGTTTGAGCGTGTTAGTGTTTATTTGCTTTGTTCATTGCTACAATTCACTGTTCTGCTTAGTTGTGTGACTTGTTTTTTTTTTTTTTTTTATTAAGAGAAGTAACACAATCAGGCATTTAATGCCTAATAGTTAATTAATTAATATGTTACCTTCTTTGGGAAAGGGATAGTGTAGAGAGAACAGGTGGTGCAGTGCGAGAGATATAGAAAGCTTAATTCATTTACAACCCTTCTATTGCGCGTTTTCTATCGAGCAGTGTTGCATGCCTCTCTGGTGTCAAGTAGAAGCATTGATTTGCTTAAGCTGTGTAGCCATTTTATTAGTTCTTTTACTTCGCCGACGGTTCTACAATACCGACGAAGGAGGGTGCTGTGAAGTGCATTAGGATATGTTAGCATTAATCGCTGCCGGTGCTGCCAAAGTGATCAGTGCTATGCCTTCATCACTTTAAAAGTCCAACAACAACCAATACACATGAGAAAAGTGTATGATGTTGTTGGCTTGCCTGGAACTAGTCTTGAACTCAAGACCTCAGTGTTTGTAGTCAAACGCGCTAACTACTCAGCCAACAGCACATGTGTCGTCTATGTAGACGACAAAAAACGAATTACCAGCGAAAATTTACTGCTGCTGGCTTAAAATTACCATTGTTTCATATTAATTTTAAACGGAAAATTAATAATCTAACCTTAAATCACCGTTAAAACAACTTCGTTGTAAACGTTACATTTCAGTTTAAATCAACATGCCTATAAGTTTAATGTCAAATAAGTTTTATGTTAAATAATCATTAAGAAATTTATATTAAGTAATTGTCTATATGCATTTCATTGGCGCTTTTACCAAATCGTCAGTAGACTTCAAGCACAACTTTGAACAGTTACAAACCTCTTATTTTATGCACAGACTTTCAAAAACCATTTGAGAAGTTTGTGATTTTCAAAAATATTGTCGTTTGTAACTTCTCAAATGGTTTTTGAAAGTCTGTGGATAAAATAAGAGGTTTGTAACTGTTCAAAGTTGTGGTTGAAGTCTACTAACGATTTGGTAAAAGCGCTAATGAAAGGCATATAGACAATTGCTTAATAACCATCAACAAATAAATTTCAGTTAAATAATCATTTAAATCATGTTGAATTAAAATGAAATGCATTTTACATACGATGGTATTTATTTAGTGTATAAGTAAAAAAAATGTTTGAAGCTGTTGTGACTGCAGTGGTTAGCGCGTGGACTATCATGCAGGTGGTACGAGCACAAATCTTGGTTGGGGCAGTCAGCTACAATGCAAAGTTTTCTGATGACTATCACGTAAGTAAAATAATTAATAAAATAGCTAAATTAAAGTCATGTTGATTCAGCTTGATATAACTTTAATTCAACAAGATTCTTCGTGTAGCTTCAATATCAAATTCACGTTGTTTCAATTTGAAATAACTTTGATTCAACATAATTCTTCGTGTTGTTCCAATATCAAATTCACGTTCTTTCAACTTGAAATAACTTTGATTCCAAATGATTTTTCGCATTATTTTAGGTTTAACTTCATTTTGATTTAACTGTACTTGAATATTAAATCAACATGAAATATAGTTAATTCAAAAGGAAAAAATTTCTTTCAAGATTATTGTAAATCATGTTGATTTAACATGAAACACCTATGAAGCAAAATCACTACCGAAAATTTTTTAATTAACCTGGTTTTCGACGATTTTAAATTCAAATTTTTCTGTGTGTATTGGCTGAAAGAGAAAAGACATACATATCTCTGAAACAGTGTAAAATTTGTATGATTCAAATGAATATTTCTCAAGATTTTTGGAAATAGATATACAAACTTAAAAACACGTATTTCGCTAATATCTCGAAAACGCTTCTTAAGAAAAATGAATGAATGAATGGTCAGCAGTCCCAAATTGGCTCAAAAAATCTCTTTTTTGAGGTTTTTTTTCAACTAGTGTAATATACAAAATGTGGCATCAATTTAATGTCGATGCTACCATAACTAAATTCTATGACGGCTTTTGTCGCTTTATGACTAACAAATGTTATAACATTGATGTCACAGTTCTGTCACAGAAGTTGCATATTTCTATAAGTGAATTTCCAACAGACAGGGAAATTGTATTGTGAGTGAGAATCAGGTTTTATGTACATATATTTTAGGCACATGTCGCACAGTGTAACAAATATCATTTGAAAAGTGATAACCTCTAAAAGAACAAAAACAGTCTCAAAATTAAAAAAAAACACATTTAAATCTGATCACATATATCTTCAAAATGAGAGTTGTTGGATCTACCGGTAGATGTAAGGTAGGGTGTAGGGGGTCATAAAGTAATGAAGACCTTTCTCATAATTATATATTTAACTAAGTAAACATTCCAATTTCCAACCTTCGTTGCGGATCAATATAGATCTCAATTCGGCCTTCTCAGAATTAAATAACGCGGAACAAAAATTAATTGACCTTACTCTTTCCACGCGCACCTTACTGGTAGTTAATAAAATGCACAGTTCATTTTGCAATCAATTCAAATAAACGAAACAAAATATTTTTTATTGAAATGTAATAAAAATTTTAATTAATTGAAATAGAAGGAAAAATAAATGTAAATAAAATATGAAAAACAAATACTCACTCGTATGCGTAAATTAACAAATCAGAAATAGATGGATGCAAATAAGTGGATGGCAGGCAAGGCAGCAAGTATTTAATTGCCACCACCCCCAGCAAGTTTTTTTTTTTTTGTAAGACTGAAAGAAAACAAACAAAAAATATTAAATTAAATTCTCTTTTTATTTGTTCCTGGTTTTGTTTATTGTTGCTTTTGTTGTTGGAAAATTATATTAAATGCCTTTTAAATAGTTTAGGTCACAAGGGAACGCAAAAGCCAAAAGATGCAATTAAACAATAAGTCTAAATTTGTTTTCTTCTGTTTTTGTAATAATTTTGATGAATACAGTTAAGGTTCAACAATGCGGCAGGCAATGTTGCATTGTTTTATTGTGTAATTTAATTTTAAAATTGTAAAGAATAATTATGTTATGAATTAAGTCTTCATTGTAAAGAAAATTTATAACATTTTCTAAATTATTATAAATTTAAGAGAGAAAAAATTCTTCAAATTGAATAAATGTTTGTTCGGAATAAATGTTGAAACCAAACAAACATTTGTTTAATAATGTATGGGTACTATGGATAATGTATAAATAGTTATGACAAGGTATATAATGTCTTGTATTTATCGAAATATTTAAGTTAAATCTGCTTTTCGAACCTCTTTTAGGGCATTTGTAATTCGTGATAAATGAATGCGTAAATATTTCTTTATAAAAATATCAATCAAAATCAATTAAAATTTGTTCCTTCAATTTTTTTACAATTCTATAACAAGTCGTAAATAATTTGCAAAGGAATTTTACAGGGTATCTAACAAAAAACCTATACATGTACTTTATCGATTATAATAATTGCAGGATAAAGAGGTATGGATAACTTGAAAATTATCTCTTGCTGAACATTTATTTCAGGCAGGACGTTTACATGGAAAGTATGTGGAATAAAATAATTTTTCTAGTTAATTTCAATACACTTTTATATAAAACAACAAAAACATTTATACGGTATTTTAAAAATCCTTTAAAAAATGTAAATAACAGATAGTCGCAATTAGAATTAGAACCCATAGATTTTTTTTTTGGGGACCAGCACGCAGGGGATGACCCCCCTACTTATGCAATGCATTGTGCCTGAACTAGGAATAGTAGTGTTCGTGGACATTCGACTTGAACTTTCCCACACTGAAAGTGACTGGAAATACATCTGCGGGGAGTTTATTCCACATACCAACTGTTCGGCCAAAGTACGAATTCTCTCTGTAATGTGTAGTGCGATTCACTGGCAGATCGACCACAAATGGATGTGCTCTTAAAGAAAAGCGTGTTGTGCACAAAAATTATCGGGTTTCGGGAACAAGTTCCCTAATTTCATTGGAACACATTCCATTGTAGTAGCGATAGAACAGCGAAAAACATCCCACGTTGCGTCGATGCTCCAGTGAGTCAATAGAGTTGGCTACCCTACTGTCACCGATAAGCTTCTTCGCCCTCTCCTGTACCCGCTCGAGTAACTTCAAAATAGTCTTTGAAGTACCGGCCCATACATGAGAGTCGTATTCCATTTTCGGCCGGATATATGTGGTAGAAATATTAAGGAGATCAGATGAAGTGAAGTAACTCTGGCACCGTCTCAAAAATCCGAAGCACTTGAATGCCTCTTTTGCGACTTGCAAAATGTGATCATTCCATCGAACATCACATTGTATTTTCATACCAAGAACATCAAGAGCTTTTGATTCCTCAATACCTATACCGTCCATAATTACAGATGAAGCAGTATGTTCGGTCATACTGTTCGTAAGCATTCAACATTAGGTCTTAAGAGCCTTAAAATCGACCCTATTCGCATGACCCCATTTGGAGATTGTTACAAGATCATGATTAAGTGTATCATTCATGTTTTGCCTCTTGGCCCCAATCTCCGGCAGGCTTGGTCTATTGATGAATGAATAAGAATGGCAAATGCTGATGTCATCTGCGCAGGAGTAGATAGGGTTAGAAGTTTGACAGAGAAGGTCATTAAGAAAGATAAGAAATAGTGTAGGAGAAGGAACGGAGCCCTGTTGTACCCCTGAATTAATCTTGAACTCGTTTGATGAGATTTTATAGGATGGAACTTAAGTTTGTGTCTAAAATATTGAACGATTTAAACTCAATTCAAATCAGGATGATGGAGAATACATATTACAAACAATAGAAATTAATTCAAATTCATTATTTCCGTCAACTATTTTACATATAAATAGTGTTAAGACAAGTCTTTTTATCATTTTATCGTTAAACAGCTGCTCGTTTTTTTTTGAACATTAAATAATTGACATTTCAATTAAACAGAATTTACGCAATTAAGTTTAAAATTTGTAGTTAATTAGAATTGAGTTATTAAATAATTTTACAGTGTGATAACAAACGAATAAAAAGTATTCTGTTTAATAACTTTTGAAATTTATTGGTTGTGGATGGATGTTGCAAGAGTTAAGTGTAGGAGTATAAACAGATGTACACGAAATTCTTTAGGCAATTAATAATTACATACAAAAGAAATTGTTTTATTTTAATTTTTTAAAACTTTATTAAACGATCTGCATAAATTTTGAATGAATATTATTTAGAAATTCATTTTGTACTCATAAAATTTGCTACGTTTTATTAAGGTTTTTGTCTATCAATTCTTTTTCTGTCATGATGTTTGTAACTTAAGTCTGCCAAAGTATATAGATGGGATTGGTGGTCTAGCTTCACTTTTACCTAACAATGTAATCTAAACTTTCAAAAAAGCTTGGCTCAAACATTATGGTACTATGAGAATGCAATTTTATAATTATAAAAGTGGGCAATGTCACGCCCATATTGCAGCGCCGCGCCTTTAATGAAATTTATTATTGAGATATTCTCCCAGATTGATTTTAAAAAGTTTCTAAGCCTACTAGGTTTATTATATTTTAGTTCTCAAATCATGCTTAAAAGTTTTTGCATGTGGAAAGAGATTTGGGTATAAAAATTTGGTATAATGAAACCTTTTTATATTCAATTATTTCAACTTGGACGATTCTGATGAAACTTTTCTAACAGTTTATATTCGATGTGAATCTATTTTATTTTTATACAATTAGTCGATCATTGGGTGACTACAAAATTTAAAATAAAATAGATTCATATCGAATATAAATTGTTTGTTGTGTTTTGTATAAGTTTCTAAGCCTACTACGCTTATTCGATTGTGATTTTCAAATAAATTCTCATATGGCTTGTGAAAGTCTGTGCATAAGATAAGTGGTTTGAAACTCTTCAAAAGTATGGTTGAAGTATACTGATAATTTGATAAAGCACCAATGAAATGCAGGCATGTAGACATTCTTAAACCGCAACAAATAAAACTTTTTTTTATGATTTTAAAACTAAAAAATAATAAATGTTTGATAAAAAAATAAAAAATACATTTTGAAAATTTTAATAAATTAAAATTAAATTGAAATTAATAGAAAACAATGGTAATCTTAAACCAGTTGCAGTAAATTTTCGTTGATGATTCGATTTTTGTCGGCTATTTGTTGGCTATATGCGAATAAACAACAACAAGTCACACAACTGAGCACAACAGTGAATTGTAGCAAATAAAATAAACACCAACACACTTAAACAACAAATTATTTCTTGTAAATTGAATATGATTTAAAATCAAAATTGTGTCTTGTTGATTTTAGAGACCATATTTTTTTTGTGTGTATGTTTGTGCAAAATGGGTGGAGCCTTAACTCCCCCAAAAATGAACCCCAAATGTAAACTTTCATAACGCGGATACATGTATATGTATTTAAGTTGGTGCGCTCTACCAGCATCTGTCGTTAGACACTAGTTAATTTTATTATTTTTTTGCTTGTATTGTATTATCTAAAGTTCTCTTTTCTTAAATAAACAGTGCTACCAACATTCAAAAACAAACAAAAAATTCAATAAAATTCCTTACCTTCGCGTTTTCTGTTTTGCCTTGGAAATTTGATATTTTATCGCAGTGAAAAGTATTTTTATGCTAACTCTGGCTCAGTGGTTTTTGCGTACAGACAGACAAACGTGCGAAAATTCTGAAAGTTCGTATATTGTATTCTACATCGCCTTTTTTAACATATTTATTTTTTTGCCGATTTAACTTCTTTTATTTATCCTTTTTTTAAAAACCGGATTTGGCTAATAGAATTTTCCAAGCTGACCTAAATAAACTTTCCCTGTGTTTCTTAATAATTATAACATCATCATTATTCAGTTCGACTAAAAAGAACACCACTACAAATAAATAAGAAAATGTCCCCAGCAATAAACTTAAACAGTATTTCAACAAGAGCTTACAAAAAAGATTCTTGCAGTTCCCTCGTTGATGTGTATAAAAATATAGTTTCAAGTATTGATCGTAAGCTATCATCAATCCGTTTATCCATCAAAATCTATCGATCATCTTGATAAACTCATTCAACACCTGGTTATCATCAAAAGCACATTAACAGAAACATAAAATTGAGGCAATGAAATGACTGGCCCAGAAACAAAAAGAATTTGTAATGAGAATTTTTTAAATAAATTTTACAAGTGGAAACATTAAAATCTCCAAACAATTTCCTTTCGACCAATATAAAAAAATCACAACAATAACAAAAAAACTCAAGAAACATAAATGGTACTCGTCGGTACTTAAAATCAAACAACAAATCACTTAAATCATCAATTTAGTTATGTTGGCCCCTTTTAGGCTAATCAGCCTGCCTGCCTGCCTGCCTGTCTGTCTTTTGATACGGACTATCTTCTGTGTTTATTATTATACCAGATGGTATTTATGTAAATACTCAAAGTAATTGTGTGTGTGTGTGTTTGCAGAATAAGAGATTTTAGTAACTGAATAATTGCATTGCATTTCATTTGTTTTAAGTTTATGCTCGTAAGTCTTTTCCATTTAGATTCAAGCAAATATCTGCCTTCAAACTTGCATGTAAACTCGTGTACAATCATGCAGATGATACTTCTCCTCTTGGTGCATTTTGTAAAATACATATTAATGTATTATCTATCTACATGTTGTATATTTGTGTGCATTTGTAAGCAAGTATGTTTGCTAAAGAAATTTCTATTTTGTCAAAAGGATTAACTTTTGTTTAACAGTTTGTCTGTTTTCTAAATTCAACCGTCCGTCCGTCCATCCATCTCTTTGTCTTGTTAAATGTTGTTGTTGTTGTTGTTCTGTGGCTATTATTACAATTAGTCTGTTTGTTTGAATGGACACAAAGCATTCATGATATCTCTTATTCCTAAAGATATACATACACTTTCATAGATACAAACATTCGGATATGTATGTATGTGTGTATGTATGTACAAACGTATGTAGGCAGATATGCTGAGTATTATTGCAAGTTTAGATTTAGTTGTTTAATACCTTAAGTATTTTGCTTTTAGCCAAACTAATATCATCAATATCAATGAAAACTAAAAAATTAACAAGCAAAATGAAAGAAGAAAAAAAAACAAGTTAATACTTTCTATAGTTTAGTGTCTCAAAGAGTAGGTGTGTTCATTACATGAGTATTTTATACCGATTAAGGTTTGTTCTTTTCACCAGTTTACTTTATTATACTCTATCCGTACATTATTACACTCGTTTAACAAATGACCTAACTGCTAAATTTATGCAAATGATGACACTTGTGATTAATTTCATTGCAAAATTTATTATAAAAAAAGGCTTTTAAAATCAGGACTTTTAAATAAAATAAAGGCAAAAATTTATGTTTAAATTGCTGCTACAGATGTAAAGGTGATTTTCGAAATAAGAAAAGATTGTTTAAAGGAAGGTATCTTTTGAAAAGTGTAATTTTTATTGTTTACCGACTTCAAAAAAAGAAGAAAGGTTATCAATTCGTCGTGTATTTTTTTAAGGATGTTCCCCAAAAACTGCGCCATTTATAAACCGATTTTTAACTTTTTTTCCTTTATTTAAAAGAATGTACCTCCAGATTGGTAACGTTGAAAAATGGGCGGGCTCACGCCCATACGAAGTAAATACACATGCGTTTTCATCTACTTCTACTTAATCGATTCTTATGAAACTTTGCATAATATATCATGATCAAAAAAAGTGGGCAGTGCCACGCCCATGCAAAGTAAATATTCACTTTGCATACACATTTAGTTATTGTTAGAATACAACATTATGGTGAGAAAAGTGGGTAGTGCCACGCCCATGAAAAGTAACTATTAATTTAAACTACTTCTAGTTAGCCGATTCTTACACTACGTCTTGACGAGCAAATTTTTTGTTATGACAATGAACAAAACGTCGGCAGAGCTGGTAACAAATATTTGTTAAGGTGTTGGTTGTGGAGAGTCCTTTTATCATATTGGAAACAATGCTTGTTGTTAAGACATCGTTGTTCTAACAATTGTTATAACAACGCTGCCATAACATTAACAAAACAGGAACAACAGCGGTCCAGACGTGACAAATTCTTGTGCTAACAATTGTTATAACAAATAATTTGCTCGTCAAGACGCCCCGTTATGAAACTTTGCACACAATTAGTTTTCGTTAAAGTACAGCATTATGATAGAAATGATGGACAGTGCCACGCCAATTTTTCAGTCGTTTTTTTGCGATTACTATTTTTAAAAAGGTCCTTTTTAAATTAAATTCACAATTTTGTATTTTTTTGCGAGAACTATTTTTAAAAAGGTTTTTTAATTAAATTCACTTTTTTAAGTTTTTTTTAGCAGAAAGTACTTATTAGGAAAAGTTCTTTTTAGGAAAATAATACTTCTTGGAAAGGTACTTTTTGAAAGAAATTATTTTTAATAAAAGTTGTTTATGGAAGAAGGATTTTTTTGAAAAAGGTACTTTTTGGAATTTTTTTTTCTGAAAAGGTACTCCTTGGAAAAAAGCGATTTTTTTTTTTGATAAACGTACTTTTTGGAAAAAAATTTTGTGAAATGGTATTTTTTGAGAAAAAAAATTTTTTTTGAGAAAAGATACACTTTATAAAAAAATTTGTGGAGAGGTTCATGGTTCATGGAAAAATCCTTTTTTGGAAAAAAGTAACTTTTGGAAGAAATTTACTATTTGATATAAGATAATTTTTGAAAAAAGGTATTTTTGGAAAAAAGTTTTATATTTTGAAAAAGATAATTTTTAAAAAAAGATAATTTTTGAAAAAAGCTAATTTTTGAAACAAGCTAATTTTTGAAAAAAGCTAATTTTTTAAAAAAGGGGTCTTTTTGAAAAAAGTGCTCTTTTCGGAGAAAGTCTTCTTTTTGGAAAAAGTTTTCTTTTTGGAAAAAAATTTCTTTTTGGAAAAAAGCTATTTTTTTGAAAAAGTACTATTTTAAAAAAAAACTTTTTGAGGAATGTTCTGTTTTCGGAATAAGTACTTCTTCTGGAAAGTCACTTTTTGGAAAAATTTTCATTTTAGAAGATGGGATTTCTTGAAAAGGATACTTTTTTTGGAAAGTTATTTTTTTGAAGAGGTACTTTTTGGCAAAAAAAAAATTTGCTGGAAAAAGATACTTTTGGAAAAAAGTTGTATACAAAAAAATTTACTACTTTTTTAAAGAAACATCTTAGGGGAGGTCCTGTTTCGAAAATAAGTACTTCCTGGAAAAATTCACTTTTTGGTAAGAGGCTCTCTTTTGAATCACCACTTTGTGAAAGAAAGTACCGTATGGAAAAAGTTTTTTTTTTTTAACTTATTTAAAAAAAGGTATTTGTTTCTTATTTAATAAAATAATTTATTTTTGAAAAGATTACTTTCCATGAAAAAATATGCTTTTATAAAAAAGGTAATTTTTATTAGAAAAGGGGTTTGTATTAAAAAATTTACTATTTATTTATTAAAAAAATTTAATTTTTATTAGAAAAGGTACTTGTTTATTGAAAGAAGGGACTTTTTATTATAAAAGGCACTTTTTTTTCAGTTGAGTTTATTTATTTACAGCATTTAACAATTTATACTATAATAAACACTAGTGAATATAATGATAATTACATCAATACAAAGTCCCAGAAACGAGCTCTCGAGCATTTTGAATATATGATATAAGTTTTGATTTGCAAATCAATATTTTTATTACGTATTTAATCAATACGGAAATTATAAATTTATTTGTAATGAAAATTTTTATAAAAACATTACTTGAATATAAGGCAAGGATAAAAAATACTAGTGTCTAGGGTTAAAACGAAAGGATATTTATAATTCACTACTCATATAGCCACCAAAATTATTTGGTATTTTTGGTTCGCAATATGCGAATTTCTTTATTGGATATACTTTTTGTCGTACCTACTTGAGATATTTAATATTATAAGAGGCACTTTTTAATACAAAAAGACATTTTATAGACACTTTAAATTTTCAAAGATCGTGTTAATTGGTGTAGTCTGTAGAATAGACTACACCAATTAACACCGATATTTAAAACAATAATAATTAAAGGGTGCTCTATCAGTCAATGTAATTTTACTATGTAATTTAAACAATCTGCTCAATCTTCGGAACCGTAAGAGCTAGGGACCTGAAATTTTCACAGAATATGTAAAACTTCGGCCGCTACAACAACAAATATATGACAGTAAAAAATTAAAGGGTGTTCTTAAGCGAGCAAAAAAGAGCAACGCAAGATTTTGAAATACTAATGTAATATACAGACACTTAGATATAGACATTTTTAATTTTCAAAGTAAGTGCTAATTGGTGTAGTCTGTAGAATAGACTACACCAATTAACACCGATATTTAAAACAATAAAAATTAAAGGGTATTCTATTAGTTATTGTAATTTTGAATATGTAATTGAGACAATATGCTGTATCTTGGAAACCGTAAGATGTAAAATCTTGAAATTTTAAAACACGCTAAAACTAAAAAAATCCAAAATTAAAAAAATTTCAAAACGAAAAAAACGTTAAAATGAAAAAAGCGCTTAAAGAAAAAAGCGCCAAAATTAAAAAAATCGCAAAAATGCAATATATCACTAAAATTAAAAAGATCGCCAAAAAAACTAAAAAAACGTCAAAAATTGAAAAAGTCTTCAAAACGAAAAATCGCTAAAAGTAAATAAATCATCAAAAAATGAATAAATCGCCAAAAAATTAAAAAAATCGCCAAAAAAATTAAAAAAATCACAAAAACGAAAAAAAACGCTAAAATAAAAAAAAGCGCCAAAACTAAAAAAACGAAAAAAGTGTCAAAACAAAAAAATCGCTAAAACTAGAAAACCACAAAAACCGAAAAAATCCCCAAAAACGAAAAAAGCGCCAAAACTGAAAAAATCGCCACAACCAAAATAAATCGCTAAAACTAAAAATATCGTCAGAAAGTGAAAACGTTAAATAAATGCCATAACCAAAAAATCGCCAAAACTAAACAAATCGGCAAAAAACAAAAAAAAATTGCAAAAAACGAAAAAAGGGATATACATATGTGTATTCGTACGGAACCCTTCGTGTGCGAGCCAAAGTCGCACTTTACTTAATTTATTTACATATTTTTTTTTGTTCTTCAGAAAAAAGATAATTTTTAGAAAAATAGTACTTCTTAGAAATACAGTAGAAAATGTTCTCGTTAGGAAAAAAGGTACATACTTGTTAGAAAAGATACATTTCATACAAGGGAATATGGTACCTTTTTGAAAGGAAGTCTTTATTCAAAATTGCAATAAGCATATTTCAAAGTTACTCTCTGCATTAAAAATAGTGCAACTTAGGGCATTTTGTATAGTTTAAAGTAGGGATGTAACGAATACCGATACCGATACCGATATATCGGCGATACTTCAGATTTTCCGATACATCGGTATCGGCGATATTTTACTGTCGATACGACGATACTTTTAAAAAAATTTTCAAAGTTTTTTTTTAACAAATAATTTATTTTTCTTCGATTTTACCATGAAATAAATTTACTTCGTTATTATTTAAATCTTATTAATATCAATTTTAAAAATTAATAATATTTTATGCTGTTATTTTGTAAAAAAAATTATTTATTTTTTGTTAATTTTACCATGAATTCAAATTCAAGTCGTTGTTTTTTAAATCTTATTCCAGCAAAATAAAAGATACTCTAAAGAATTCATGAAAATGTAAAATTCGCGATCTGGAAGTATTGCAAATTTGGATAATTTCTAATTAGTTTTACATATCCTTGCCATTGAAAGAAGTTCTGTTTTTCGATTACCGAATTGGAAGCGATGCTAGGACAAATTTCTTTTTCGGTATTCTATAATGATTTTTCCTCAAGGAAAAAGGATAAAAAATTACCCATTTTCACAATTTTTTTTTATGCGAATTTAAACTCAGAACTGTATTTTCATGTAAATTTAAGTGACTAAATATATACTTAGAAGTCTTTTAATAATTAAGCTATTAAGTTATTTAGAAGAATATTCGTTGATAAATGTCCTTTAAAAAAATCGATTTTTTAAAAAGCACGGCGAGTATGTTTTAAAATTATAAAGGAATTAAACATTTTTTCTTGCTTTTCTACTAATTATCTGCATATTTTTAATATAGATTTTTTGGAAGCAAAGAAAATGTAGCTCCTTAAAAATTACTTCCAATGTTTTATCAATTTTAAATATTCTCTCTTATAATGTAATATTGTATAATAAAAAAATTCCACTTGAGTTTTGTTAATCTAAACTTGAACTCAATTTCATTATTCGTATCGGTATCGGAATCGGTATCGGCGATATTTATTTTTAAATATCGGTATCGGTATCGGATCGGCAAAATGGCGTATCGTTACATCCCTAGTTTAAAGTAGCAGTAATAAAATAATTCCAAAGTAAATGTGTATAAACATTTAAATCATCTAATATATCGTCACAGAAAATCCAAAAAGCCCTATCTAACATTTTAAAAGTTTAACACGACAAGTATAAAATTTGTTTATATGAAAAAACATATTGACATTTAGTGCAAAATTTTACAAAAAATATATAAATTTGTGAGTACTTTTTTATTTGTATTGTAAGATTTTGCACTAATTGTCAATATAGTTTTCATTTAAATAAGTTTTATGCTTCTCCTGTAAAACTTTTAAAATTTTAGATAGGGCTTTTTGCATATGTATGTAGTTGTACTTTTTTAATTTTTCACATTTTTGTTTTTTTTTTTTTGCTTTTAGCGGTCAGTAGTTTTTCAATTGGTATTAAAACTCTTATTACTCGTACATTTGCGCTTAAACATGTTTTGTCGTCTTTAAATTTAAATGTATCAGTACTTGTAGGGGTTTACATGAAGATTTGCTGCTTTAAGGGACATTTAATCTTTCTTATATGTCAGCCAATATTATTGATTAAAGGCGATGTGTATGCGGTTAATAAAACTTAGACAATTTTCTATTTTGCCAGCCATCAATCTATCCATCTAACAAATCAGCTAATTATAGGCATTTTTGTTTATTTTTCTTTAAAAAAAATATCTGATCATTTTTAAGACAAATATTTACTTTTCTTCTTATTCTTATTATTTGATTAGATGGAATTTTTTCTAAATTTAAACAATTTGCTAAATTAAGTTCATAATTAAAAAGCTAAAGGGAAAAATAAACAAAGTTAATATTTGTGAAAAAATATAGGCAAAATAAAATTGACTGAATCAGGAACATGCATGAATAAAAATTAATTTAAAATAGAAAAATAAACAGCTTTAGAGGGAGGGAAGTAAAACAAAGAATATTTATTTATTTTAGCAGATACTTTTGTAAGAGTTTCTATTAGTTGAAAAAATTTATTTGTTTTCTTAAAAATGGATTTTATTAACATGATTTTTTGTAATGGTCCTTGTAAACATGCAACTTTTTTCAAAAGTGCTTTATTTAGACTAAGGTTTTTCGGAGACTTAAATCTTATTTATACAAATTATGAATAAAAGTTCAAATTAAAGATTAAAAAAAATTTTTAATTTCATAATTTTCTTTTTAGTTTCATTCATTCAGTTCAGTTGCAAGAGCTCTTCAATGCAAAACCACAAACTGTAAAAAATTTACGGCCAAAACACATTAAAAAAAACTCATCAATTAATTGCGTTTGATTTCATTTTCTGCGAAAAGAAATCAATCCATTTTAATTTTCCAAACATTCTGGACAAGAATAAATAAACGTGAAACACTTTTTTTCTTTTGGTTCGCTTTCATTTCTATTTATTTTGTGATTAAATGGAAAAACATCATTAATTTCTTTGAAATTTTTTACTAAATTTATTTTTATGTTTCTTTGTTTTATGTGAGATTTCTTAATATGTATTTGCCCTCCACTTAGAAGCCGCGCACAATCTAATTCTGAAAGAAAAAATATAAAATAAATTTAAAAATTTTTGGTTAAAATGATGAATGAATTTTATGATTTTTCATGTTCTCGGCCCTCTTGACGGTTTAATAGTTTAAGGGCATTTATCGGTTTCAAAAATTTCAACTCGTAATCGCAGTTGATTAAAGTCTATTAACTTAATGAGATTTATTAGAATATAATTCCGCTACTCAAACGTTTGTATTGTAAAATTCGCACTTCCAGTCCATTATTCAAAATCATTCAAATCAATATTGTTTATTAAATCTTGATCAATTATAGTTTGAATTTTTTATTTTTTATAATTTTTTTTACTTTTTTCAAACTAACTTACAGAGACTTGTAATATTTGGCAAAGTTGTAGTTACGGTAAAGCTGAGCAACTTTTGTGAACGTATCAGTACAATCTGAACGTGTCTAGGCACCCTACACAGAAAAAACTAAATTTCATTTTCTGTAAAGGAATTCAATGAAATGGTAAATATTTTGTCTAGGAACGGGCCTACAACAAATTTGTAAATATAGACAAAAATATCTCAACAATTTCATTGAAAAAAAACTTGTTTTTTATCAGTGAACAAATTGCTTAAATCTACAAAACAATTTGTCTAAAAATATTTACAAACTGTAAACAAAACAATTTACTAAATCAAACAAAAAGACTTACTGGACTTTCTGAAAAATATCAAACAATATTTTTCTCCTGAATTTATAAAACAAATTAGTCTAAAAATACTAACAAATATTAAACAAAATTGTTTACTTAATCAAACAAAAATATTTACTGAATTTTTTGTAATATATCAAACAAAATGTTTGTCTGGGTCATCATCATCATCCATTAAGCATTTATGAAATTTCACTTTGTTAAATGTGTTCAAGTCTTAAAGTTTATCTAAAGACTTAAAAAAAATTAATGCGAATTAACGCAACGAAATTAACGAATTGATTCACTCAAAAATCGTCAGTAAACAAACTTGGTACAATCGCATTCCTTTTGCTATCATTGTTGTTGTTGTTGCTCTTATTTTTGTGCATGTCGTCATTTGAGTTGTTTTTTTACGACACAGTTTTTCTTGTTGTTTTTGGTGTTTGCGTCCTAAATGAGAGTCAAACACACAATTCATTGATTATGTAAAGAACATTTACTGAAAATTAAATTTATTTTTAGACAAACTTTTGTATGAAAATTTTTGGTAATGTTTTTTTCTATGTAGTAGCTCATACAGAACACTGTTCACCTTAAAAATTTTAGTTTTTCAAAATTGTTTAATGCTAAAAAAATTTTTTTTTAAATAGGATATTTAAGTGCACACTTCTCTGCTGTGATTTTATTTTTCCTGCACTTTTTTGAAAAAATATAGGAAACAATTATTTTTTTCACTTTTTCAGCATAACTTCTAGGGACTGCACATTTTTCACTAACAATATTTGGCAAAACAACAACAAACTAAAAAAAGTAGTAAATACTAAAATCAGCAACATAAGAAATGGAACAATAACAAAGAAAGTAAAAAATGTAATAAAAATATAGCCTAACTGGTGAAATACTACAATTTTTAACATACGAAGTAGTTTTTATTGGCTATTTAGGGTGCCTATATACGTTCAGATTGTATTGCTATGTTTACTAAAGTTGTTCAACTTTACCGTAGCTGCAACTTTGCTAAATATTGTTGGCAAAAATTCAGCTGTCCCTGTAAGTTATTCTGAAAGCAGTAGAAATAATTTTTTTTCTTATATAAAAAAATGCACTTATCAATAATTTTTGCTATAAAATATTAAACAAATTTGTTTAGCGGACACTTAGCTATAATATTGCCACACATAATTAAGCGATATCACTAAGCCTGAATTAGCTGTTGGACAAAAACTGATGACACCTTTTTTTGAGGGATCACTGACTTTCAGAAACTTTGGAGGCCCATAAAAAAATTGGTCACCAAATCCGCCAAACTGAGTATAGGGTTTTACTACCCTTTGATAGTAGAATCGAACCTATATTTTCAATCCTGTGTGTTTTTTGCACTGAGGCACTGTGTAATCAATTAAATTTTTAATAATCAAAATTAAATGGTGGGTGGGTGGCATGAAGTCATGAAGTACATGAGTATTAATGTTCGGCTATTCCGATTGTTGTAATATTTCACACATACATATATTACACACTTATTAATTTATTCCCAGAGTGCATTTTAGCAAACCAGGTAAACCCTCACTATCATATAAAACCAAAATAAACAAAAAAAATTTACATGGAACTATTTTGGCAGTTAGATAATGCAAACGAAAGTGGGGTTACCTTGTTTCATCAACCTTGAGCGGCTCTGAAGCAGAATATATTCGAACAGTGATAAATGTCGTAGGGTAAATTTAGCCAAGTAGGCTGATTATGGCGTAAAGTTTTAGATTTTTTTCTGCCACCAAACATATCGACAAAAATATGTTCAGTGGGAGCACTCTTCTTGTTATCATAACTATTTTGCTATGTTCAACTGTGTTCTAAAATTGTCTTGGCTAAAGGAGTGTGAGCGACGCCTGACGTTGGGAATTAACAACAGTACATCATTCTTTGTGGTAAGTAGTGTAGAAAACATTTACTGAATATGGTATGAATATAGTAGCTGAGACACAAACGCATTTAATGAAGTGGTAGAAAAACTCAAGTTGACATATGGTGAATACAATAGCCTAGACAATATAGTAGCTAGTCATAGCTGAGACACAAACACTTTTAATGTTGTGGTAGAAAAACTTAAGTGGAGCTATGGTGAGATAATAGCCTGACAATATAGTAGCTAAGACACAAACGTAGTTCTTTGTGTTAGGAGAGCTCATAGTTGTAGATAAATATCCAAATCCAAGTATTTACCACACCCTTTTTATTTACCACTGACACAAACCCTAATAATGTGTTTTGTTATTTTATGCTACCTAATTTTGTAAAACGAAACGTTAAAATCTTTTGAAATTTGTATCAAAAATATTGTTACGTTTTTAAACCTTTTCGTAAAAATGCTTTATTATTTTATTATAGGTTCGTTGATTTACAATAAACATAAAACACGATATGTTACGGATTAAATAATTTATACTGAACAGTTTGTAAAATAAACTTCGAAAATAGTATTACGTAATATGTAAATAGCCCCTAAGTTCTTATCTAAAATCTTGTTTTCAAGCGACTCCAAAAAAAGGTTGTCAATTTGTTTGTATTTTTTAGGTTTGTTGCCTCAGAACCCCGCCAATTACACGGTACAACAAAATCAAATAAAATCTGTTGTATGGTGACTTAAGGTCCAGTTAGTAAAAACGTATCGCGTTCGTGGGGATCAGCTGGTAAAATCTATAACATAAACAAAGCTTGTTGATGTTTACTAAAAACGTATCGTTGCTTTTGTCGCGTAGAAAATCTACAGAAAGTAGATTTTTACGTAGCAAATGTCAAACAAATGCCAAAGGGATTACAATCCAATACTAGCAGCTGACAAAATTGCTTGGGGTGATATGTTTTCTATAACTAACACCTAAAGTTGAGCGGCACTGAAAGCTCTATCGTTACGCGACACGATTTTACTAAATAGACCTTTATACTGACTTATAGTATGTATATGTAAGACATATTTTAAAGACAAACTAGTCTCATAAAATCCGGGTTTATGGCATACTTTAGCACTAATTGTGAATAAGTACTAGGGTATTCATTTAATAGGGCTTCTGCCTTAATCGATTAATTCCTCGATTAATTAATCGAGGTTTTGGTTTAATCGGTTAATTTCGCTATTAATCGGTTAACCCAACAATAAAGCTTTTTCATAAATTAAGTAATTTCAATAAATAAAAATTCATAAATTATTTATTATTTGAGTTTATTAGTAAAAAAAACAATAACGTAACAGACAAATTCTTGAACTAAATCAAGGAAAAAAGGATTTAGTATTAATTAAAAGTAAACAAGTTTGTGCAATCATTTTATTAGTTATTTCAATAGCTTAAGGATGTTGAAGAAATCGAAAGCAATCCATAATACAGAATACAGGGCTCGTCGTATTGAACGGAACTAAACTCTGTGATATGGCTGATAAAATACAAAATCGAGAACAAAGTCGTGGCCAAAAACCAAAATTTTACAATTCCAATCCAAATATCTTTGAAAATATTAAAGGCATCTTTATCAAATAAAATCGGATAATATTAGTAAAAGTCGTGAGGCCAACAAGGTTTTTCATGTACGAGGTAGTAAACTTTGACACCCTGAAGCTCATCGTGTGTTTCAACAGGGTGGTCTAAACCTTAACACTCTTTAAAGCTTTGTTCCACCTCTACGATTTTTACATACATCGTTTTGTAATCAGATCGCAAGTTTCCAAAATACACAAAATACACATTCGTTAGAATTCTGTCAATTTTAATTGCTGTTATACAGTGTAGTATGCATAGTTTTCCATTTTACCAATTAAATGAATTAAAAATGTTTACACATGTATTCATGGCTTTGTACCGGTGCTACTATTTAGCGTTGTTCCTTGTATGCTTAGGAGCGCTAAATTCAAATCTGTAATACATTTACTTTTAATGATTCCAGCTCTCGAGATATTTAGCTATATAAAAATATTAGAGGCTTGCACGACATACATATATTGGCATAACTTGAAAATGGTCTGTGCCGAAAAAAGAAGTATTTTTGGTATTAGAAAATTAATAAAAACTCCAATACGAAAAAAAATCGGATTCTAATTTCGTAACATAAAATAGAATATCTTACAAATAAAACAAGAGATATACCATTAAAATCGATGTATACGCTTTGATTTTATTCACAATTAAGCGAGAGAACTCAATTGATAAAAATCGTGATTTCCATTAAAAGAGTAACATTTTAAAATGCGTGTATTATACTGCTGTATGAGAATCTCTATTTCGATGCCTACTTATTAATATTTCAATTTTCACATCTTTATCTTTACAGCGAACAGGAAAATTTTATATCTGAACATACTGTTATGGCAGTTTTCACATCGCAGGGCCAAGTGGGTGGTCCATGCCGCTACATGCCAGCTACGCGAAGGCAAAATCATCAATGTCGCAAAGAGTTTGGACTGCCAGACACCATACGTGAGGCCAGACGTTTAGCTACGACACATTGTGAGGATCAATTTCGTTATGATCGTTGGAATTGTTCCATAGAGATACGAGGAAAACGTAATATTTTCAAAAAACTTTACAAAGAAACAGCATTTGTTCACGCTCTGACTGCTGCCGCCATGACACATTCTATAGCACGGGCATGTGCTGAGGGACGAATGACCAAATGCAGCTGTGGACCGAGAAAACAAAATCGAGCCGATCAAACGTTTCAATGGGGTGGCTGCAATGACAATTTGAAACATGGCAAAAGGGTGGCGAGAAGTTTTCTGGACTTACGTGGTGAAGATAGTGATGAAGTAACTGAAATATTACGGCATGATTCTGAGGTAAAAATAATAATAATCAAGAAAGTTTGATTTATTGAAATAAATTTCATTTTCTTTATGCAGGTCGGCATAGAGGCTGTTTCAACTTTAATGAAAGACAAATGTAAATGCCATGGAGTTTCGGGTTCTTGTTCTATGAAAACGTGTTGGAAGAAATTGTCGGACTTTAATGCCACAGCAACGCTGTTAAGACAGAAATACAATCAGGCTATACGAAAGGCACCAAATGCACGCACAATGCGAAGAGAGGCTCCCTCAAGTCGGGTGAAAAAGCCTAAGCAACGACGGAAGAAAGTAAGTTTGCTCTCTTACTCTCTCTCTCTCTCTTAAAAAAAAAACGATTATAAATCTCTCTCTCTATCTCTATCTGTCTCTGCTTAATTCAGCAACAGTCACAGTATACAACGTTATACTACTTGGAGACATCACCCACTTACTGTTCCGTTACCAAGGATCGTCAGTGTCTGAATCCAGACAATTGTGCGAACCTCTGCTGTGGGCGTGGCTATACGACACGTGTTTTCAAACAAGTGGAAAAATGTCGTTGCCGCTTTAACAATGGACGCTGTTGCCAATTGATCTGCGATTATTGTCAACGTTACGAAGATAGATATTTTTGTAAATAGATTATTTTATCGTTTTAACTTAATTTTATTATTTAACTCTCATCTACTTCTTTTTTTAAGTTTTTTGTATTGTATTTTATTTCATTCCTATTTATAAATGTGTGTGTGTATGTTGACAAATTAAGTAGTAGTGTAGACATGATGATGCATGGTACCCAGCGGTTCCATTAATCGTTATTTTATATTTTAATTTCACTCATTTTTATACATATAAATATATTGTCCGGCGACATCACCACCAAGATGGCAAACTGTATTAAAAAAAAAATCGAAATATTTTTTATTTAATTGTATGATAAAATAAACCGAAAAAAACTTGAGAAAAAATATTATAAAAAAATCGAAAAAATACGAAAAATTTATTTAAAAATCAGTCACAAAAAATAGTAATTATACTTTTAATAATAATAAAAATAATATTATATTAACTTAAAATATTTTTAATTTATAAAATATAAAATAAGAACAAACAACAACAACAACAAAACCAAAAAATAAATAAATGAACAAACAAAAAAAATTCAAATGAAATAGAGAAAAAAACCAGCAACTGATACGATTAATTTAAAACCAAAATATAAAACATCAAACAAATAATTTTGTGCGTTTTAATTAGAAGGAAATAAGTCAGCCAGCCTAATTGCGGTTGTCATAGTCGTGACGAAATTGATAAAATGTGGCAACGCTTGCAATATGTTTTACATTGGAGTCGGTCAATTTCGACTGCGACTACGATAACCGTAATAAGGACTAGATAATTTATACTGAAAATTTTTTAAAAAGTGTGTTACCAGGGGGGGGGGGGGTATAAAACTGGAAAATAGCATAAACATAATGTACGATATAGTGAAAAAATATGAAATTTCGTATACTAATATATAATAACTAAACTTAAAAAATTTTGAAGCTTGGTTAAAATCGATATACCATATATATTCCTATCTCGCTCTTTTCAATAAAAAAAAAGAAGAATTGCTGCAACAAAAATTGCACGTGTAGACCGAGACTTAGGTTTACGATGGATGTCAAACACCGTATAAAATACGAAGCGACTAAAGAAAACTAAAACTGTGTAAAAAAAATGGGAAGTTAATGATTTCACCCCGAGTTTCGAAAATTGATTTTTCGAAACATGTTTTGTCGACATGTCTGACGTCTGAGACTTTACCAGATAATTAATCGAGTTGTCTAAAACTCTATTAGACATTTGTCAGACTAGTCTGCACATTTTCTGATCTATGTCTTACGATTTTTAGCAGTGACTTCTGCACATTGTCTGATTTTAGTTTTCGTAATAATTCTCATTTATCTCTTGAGAGTTTGTGCGTAAATGTTTGAGTTTTTAAACTTATAAAATATGGGAAAATAGTTTCTGATGAGCAGCAGAAAAATTCATTGCACAAGAAGAGTCAAAGAAGTCTTACATCATGTTTATTATATGCGCGATTTGTCTCCGGCATTAATATGATCGTACGTAAAATGTATCAGATGAATCGGAAAATTTGTTGGTGTTTTGTCAGACATTTTTCCGATATTGCTCAGACATGTCGAAAATTCGTAAAGAATTATCTTAGACATTTTAGCAAAGTTTTTAAAATTTCCTCAGACAATGAGTTCCGTTTTATGGTTGACCATATGATTTTCGGTTCGTTTTCTGACCGTCTTCGGATATAAATTCGCCCTTAAAAATCGTGGTTTTCACGTAGTTGTTCGAATAAAAAATTATTTATTATTCTTTCGAATATTCGAATAAAATTTTACAATTATTCGAACAATAAATATGAAATTTTATTCCAACTATTATAAAACCAGAATAATTGTAATAAGTTTTCCAAAATCGGTCTATAAATCGAGTTGATACGGTGGAAACACCGCGCCTAATTTTCAGGCAGATGAGCTGAGCTACACCTCATAATCACTACTCAATGGCTGTTGCCAACAATTCGCTTGAATATTCTAAGAAATCAAGTAATAAAAGCAAACAATAATTTAAATCAAATTATGAAATGAAATTTTTCCATTTAGTTACACTTGTTGTTGGTTGTTTGTAGCATGATTTAAAATGAATTAAAGAAAAAAATCAATAAATCCTTAGATTTTATTTGTCACCAATATTCACTACTTCTCACTCTTTCTAATTCTTTTGCATACTTGAATTTAACTGCGAATACTACGAGTATAAATATTTTATGAATTGATAACAATATCAGTAACATCATTATGGAAATTATTATTTATAAATTTATATAAAGTCTTTTAGATGTGAATAAATGTTGTTGTCAGTCTGCTTAAAAAAATTATGCTGTTTGTGCAATTATTCATTATTGCTGGTACTGTTCATGTCGTTGTCACAGTCTTTGTTTTTGACATTAAAATCAGCATTCAATGTCAACTTATACAGTTTGTAGGACCTTAAGAATTCGCGACAAGGATATTTAATGTCGCTTAAGTAAGGAAATCTAAAACATATAAAATCAATTATTGTCGTCTTACCACAAATTAAAGCCGTGAAAGTGAAAGAAAATTTATTTTAATATATATTGTGCATACATATCATGTACATATAAATACATGTAGTTGGAATAGATTTATTAACACTCTAAAACACTTTTGTTGAAAATAGTCGGCAACACTTTACTGATTATTAACGACCTAAAATTAGACAATCATTCTCTTTGTTGATTTTTTAATACAATTTGTTTAATACAAAAAAAATAAAATAAAAACGACTGCGCAGCAATTGGCTGCGTGCAGCTTCGAACCGTGACCTGATAGTCTATCATAGCTACCATTCAGCCATAGGCGTATTATACTTTATGTAAAATTTTTTCACTTGGACTAAATATATTGAATTTGAAAAGTTTTTTTCTTTAATAAAAATGTATGAAGTAGATTTTCTTAGTTCATTACATTTATTAAAACAAGAACAAGCCTTTGAATTTTATTTATAGGTTAACAATATTTACTTACCAATACTTACAAAATTTATATTTAAAAACTTTTAAATATAAAAATTAAACTTTGATGACCGAAGAAAAATATCTCGTGCTCCTATTGTTTAAAAATTTTTCTGCTCTTTTTTAGACAGATTGTTTAATATTCAAAATTTTAATTCTATTTGAGTAGTTCAATTGCAAACACCGCTAAGTTGAAAAAAAATCTCTAAAAGCCGCCATTTTATTTGTTATTTGAAGTTTTAATCGATTTTCTACAAATTTCGATATATTAACATAGCGGTGTTTGCAAGTTGACTACTCATTTAGACATACTTTGTTCAAAAATAAATACTTTTAACAGCAGATTTGTGTTTTTGCGAAAAATTAGACAAATTATGTTTTTTTTTACAAATAACTACAAATTCGATGCAGTTTTAGACAACCAGAATTTTTCAACTTAAATTTAAACAATATATGATACTAAATTTCAAGTAATGTTTTAGAATGTACATACATGTGTATGATGTCCCTATTCAGGAAATTTCATGAGGTGTGAAGACGAATCCTACCGGCTTTTGGTGTGACGTGACATTTTGTAGGATTTATTACACCACTTTGCTATTGGCAAAATAAAATGTTGCATGAAGAAAGTCACGTATAAATCTAGTGTTGATGTAATTTTCTTATTGTGTTACATATCGTCACAGAAAATGCAAAAAGCCCTATCTAATATTTTAAAAGTTTAACAGGAGAAGCATAAAACTTGTTTACATGAGAAAATATATTGACAATTAGTGCAAAATTTTACAATATGTATAGATACATATATATAGTATAGATTTGGGGGACCTTTTTTACTTGTATTGTAAGATTTTGCACTAATTGTCAATGTAGTTTTCATTTAAACAAGTTTAATGCTTCTCCTGCAAAATTTTTAAAATGTTAGATAGGGCTTTTTGCATTTTCTGTGACGATATGTATATTGCACATGCTTTATATTTTGCTTAATGGGTGAATTTAATGTTTAAAAGAACAAATTGGTAATAAAAAAATTGTTTATGTATTATTTTGTGATTCCCTTTCAGTAAACTGATGTTTAAAGCTCAATTTATTTAACACCAAATAAAAGCCACCAGCAATTGCTAGTTATACAATGGCTCGTTAGAATCTTAGGAGCTCGAGCCTTAAAAAAATTTTTCTGTGTATTAATACTTTTTGTACTCGTAAAACGCTAAGATTGTTCTACATCCAACCCAAATTCTTCTTGCAATAAATTTTTTTTTTGTTATTCCCGGAAGCTAGTTGACATATAAGATTTTCTCAAAATTTAACAATCTTAGCAAATCAAGAAATAAATGCATCTGTAGACTTTTGACAAAACATCGATAGTATAATTTTCAACATTTTCAGATATTTACTTATTAGTTTACGAAGAAGTGTAACAAATCGTAGAAGTAAATAGTTAAAAACCGACGGTTTCTTTTTCGGTTTTTGCTATCGGTTTTAGGCCTTAAAAATCGCGGCATTGGTTTCGGTTAAAACCGAACGTCAAATCCTAGTTTAAGATTTAAAACGCTACAAATGCATACCCCCACATTCGTAAAAAAATAGAATATATTTGAAATCTATTTTAAGAAAAATTTCTATGAAAATTTTTAAATAAAATACATTTTAAACTCATTTTAGATATTACGAATATGGGGGATAGGCTTTTGGAGTAATTTAAATAATAATTTTTAAAAAATTTTTGATAACAATATCTGTCGAACCACAAAAATTTTGGAGTAATTACAATATAACACTTTCCGAAAAGTTTCGATAACAATATCTCTCGAAGGAATCAATCGATTCTAATGAAATTTTTTCGTAATCGGCGTAGTTTTTTAAGGTCAATATTTGATTACATTTTGGGTTGTGGGTTTTTAAAAATTTGATTTTCGAAAATGGCAAAGTCGAATCGGTTCGTATTTACGCTATATCCAGGTTTAGCCAAAATCTTAAGATTGCCTAAAAATTTTTAAGCGATCGGCTGATACTTATAGATGCACATAATACATCCATACGGACATCTGCGCAAAAATAGTCACAACGGTCTCTTAGGAATTCAAAACGTCGAGAGCTGATGAAAACTCGATTCCCGAAAATTGCGGTGAAATCAGCAACAGTAAAAATATGTTACGTAGAGTTTCACTACAATTTTTGAAAATATATACTTCATACTTTGGAAAATATGAAAATTTTGTGCTTAATTCCCGCCATATACTGCAGGGCTTTTAATTAATATTGTCCAAATGCATGTTTTATTTATTCTGTCCAGTATTTGATACGTGTGACCGCGTCCTAAGTAAAACATAAACTTTATTTATTACGCATGATTAATTTAAAAGAAGTAAAGCACGTTTCCGACCCACTAACATGAACTTATTTATATACAAAAATAGTCAAAGTAACTAGCAAAAAAATATATTAACCAAACAAAATAATAACAGACTAATATTAAAGAAAACTGCAGCAAATTAACGAAAATAAACACTTGTAATAAGATGACCATTGTGTGTTCTCCGATTTTACTAAAATGAAAGTGACATTTGATACATTGACAAGACATTTTTTACAAAAATTTAAACTGAACATTTGAAGAAGAGTGTCTTGAAAGCAGTATTTAAATAGAAACCTTTAATACAATTAATTCAAAGTTCTTTTTCTTGCGGGTAAATGAACTAGTGAAAGTGGGATATTGTTGACTGAAAATTTTATATTGCAAAAAAAATGTTTATTTTAGTTTTTCTTTTAATTATCTTGAGTATATCAAGAGTTTGGTTAATGCCCACTGTAGCCAGCAGGTAATTTAAAAAAAACTTTTACGGAAACTTGAAATATTTTCAAAAACAAATATTTACAGTGAATTAAGCGGTACAATTAAAGATAACGATTCCAGGTTTAAACGGCAAACGGCATTTTTTGATCTCTTGCATCAGGCCATAGAAAAATATGCCAACTGTGCCGATACACATTTGGCGCCTCTTAAAGCTTTGGCGAACTATAAGCAATATGAAACTTTCGCTTATCCTGAAGGACTTTACCAGCCATCGCCGCCAATTATGGGACACACAAATCTAAATCAGCATGAAAATAGACGAAATATAAAGTGTACAAAAGTTAATTTGTGTTCCATACAAAATCAAATTTCTCACTCGACAGCTGGGTACAATGAACATGCACTAAATACTGGAATTGATGTTGCTAAGCAAAAGCTAACACCTTATTTTTCCCACAATATAAATGATAAAATTAAAATACCCATCTCTGGCATCAATCATCATGGATTTAAAAATAAGCCCGCTGAATTTGGTACAAACTATTCGATTAGAAATAATTTTACACATTTTCCCTTAAACCAGGCAATTTTGAACGGATTTTTATATGGACCTACATTTCTTAACAGAAAAAAGCCGTTGAAAGATTTTCCAGTAAAAAACACTGGAACGGAAACAACTCCTGGCAGTGCATTAAAAACTACAGCCTCTTCCGTTCAAATGAACAACTGTCCTTGTTTAGAAGTTAGCACGGCGAGTCCGGAAAATAATAAAGATGCTGCAGATAAAAAGGAAGTTTTGAAAACTTTAGATAAAACTACAACGGAAAGTCTTCTCTACACTAAATTTGACACTACAACAGCAGTTGAAAAAGTAAAAGGCTGTTTGTGTGAAAAAGAGACACACCAAAAACCAGCTGGAAGCAATAAAACTGAGCCCGAAAATCTTTTACCCATAAGTAGCCATGGCGATAAAAAATCTTCTCAAGAATCTGCGAAATGGAATCAAAATTTAAATTTATTATTTCAGCAATTGGATGAAATAGCCCACAAAGTAAATAATGAAGATCTTAAGGAAATGTTGGAAAAATTAAAAACCTTCAAATCAGCATTCAAAATAAATTCTACCCATAAAGAATGTGCAGACACACATCCTACCACAACTACTACAACAAAGTCACCTGTAAAAAAGGGTATATTTACAATTATAAAAGAAAAATTATTTGGTGGAGCAAGACTCGCTAAAACTGAAAGCAGCAAAACATCAACAGATCTCAGAAAGGACAATTCGAAAGCAATGGATTCAATTAATAATGAAAATTTGCATGAATTGAACTCAACCCAAATCAACAAGACAAATGATACATACTCAAGCTCAAGTCTTGAACCAACAAAGCCTATCACTAAACTCCCTGAAACTGTAGCTAATACCGCCACTCTTATAAAAACAACAAGCCTCTTAAATGAAAGCAATACGTTTCAAAATGTAGCAGCTATTAAAAGTGCATATTTAGCTTTAAATGACAGTAGAATTAAGGATTCTATTGAGACTGCAACCAACTCTAAAATTTTAAGAACGAATCTTGCTAACAGTCAAGATTTATTACGTATAAAAGAAATACTTACTTCAACTTCATCTAGAGCCAATAAAAATACTCAAACTGACTATCAATCAAATTATACCGAAATTAAAGGAGTTAAAACTCAAGATGTTTCCAGTAAAAGTAATCAAACTTTATCATATAATGATTCTCAATTAGAAACCCTTAATCTTTTAGCAACTACTTTGAATAAAAGTTTAGGTTTAATAACGCCAACGTCCAATCAAAATGACACCAAAATTACTATTTCCATAACAAGCGATGGTAATTTTAAGAACATACAAGTTGAACAAAAGCTGGCTACTGATAAAAATTTGGAAATCAACGAAAGGGAAAATATGAACATGGGTAAGTTGAATGGATCTATAAAAATAATATTATTACACTCACAATATTATGACAGTAACAGAATATATTTTGTTCAAGAAGTATTCCGTGCAATCATTTTTAAAATTCTAAGCAATCTTATTTTTAACTGATTCTAACATTCAGTAAAAAAATCTAAGTACACATTATACGAATTTTCTGTTGCTTTTAATATAGTCCGTTGTTTATGTTATAAGTACCAAAAAAGCACATGCATAGAAATAACACACACACAAATATGTACTCAAAATATTCTGTACGTCAAATTAACGGAAATTGCAATTGAAATTATATAAATACACATTTAAAATCAGTGGTGTAGTGGTTAGTACATTAGACTATTAAACGAGAGGTAACATGTTCAATTTCAGCCAAGATCATGCGTGTGTGTTTTTTTTGCCTAATTTTATATATCCCCAGTGATAAACACCTCACTCGCACGTCACATACTAAGGTGAACGCAGAATAAAAATAAGTTAATTTTGTAAAACCCTACGACAGACATTGTGTTGGATTGCTACATTTATGACTTTAATTCCCAATACTCACATAGAACTATGAACTAATATCAATATTTTTCATTAAATATCAATATTATTTATTATATCATGACTATTTTTTGCAGTTACAATTGCGAGTTTTATTATTTACAGGTAATTTCTTTGTTACATATAAAAATTATTCGCTAACTTGCAATTTTTTGGCGTTTTTTCTGAACTTTTTATTTTTAACGGCTTTGGCGATTTCTAATAAATTTTAGGGGTAGTTTCCGCTTTAGCAACTTCTCGCGAATTTTTGCAAAGTTCGCGATAAAAGCGACTTTTGGCATGTTTTCAGCCTCCCAACAGTTTTGCCGATTTCTAAACAATACTAGACTTTCTTATCATCCTGCTGTTAGTGAGTTTTTGCGGATTTTCGTCATTTTCGATATTTTTGCCGAATTTTTTGCATTCCTTACAGTTCTATCGATTTTTAATCTGGCTTGTTCAAAATTTTGCAACTTCTCGCGAATTTTCGCAAAGTTCGCGATAAAAGCGACTTTTGGCAAGTTTACAGCTTCCTAACAGTTTTGCCGATGTTTTAACAGCACTAGACTTTGGTATAATTCTGTTGTTAGTAATTTTTTTTTAATTTTCGTCATTTTCGCGATGTTTACCGCATTTCTAGCATTTGTTACAGTTTTAGCGATTTTTAATCAATATTATGGCTTTTTTAAAATTTTGCAACTTCCCGCGAATTTGAGCAAAGTTCGCAATAAAATCGAGCTTTTGCATGTTTCTAACAGTTTTGCCGATTTTTAAACAATATTAGACTTTGTTATCATCCCGCTCTTAGTAAGTTTTTGCGAATTTTCGCGATTTTTACCGATTTTTTGGCATTCCTTAAAGTTTTCCGATTTTAATCAATATTAGTTATGGCTTGTTTAAAATTTTGCAACACTTCTCGAAAATTTTAAACACAAACGCTTGAATAAAACTTGTGCTTGATTTGGCATATAAAGTGGGTTATTTTTCACTGAAACGTTTAATAAAATTTGTTTTTCATATTAATTTAAAAAAATAACGTAACAATCAGGTGTTCAACACTAGCAATCACCTGCCATTGTAAAGTGTTTACCAAAATAGCAATCCAACAAATTCTATGTGAAGTGAGGCGAAGGGATATAGAAAATAAGGCCCTTAATTTGTAATGTTAAATGCATAAAATTGAGTAAGTTTATGTTGTCTTCGTGCAGCTAATTTACATACTATATTTTGGCCAAAGGGTTGATACGTTGGATTTCAAAACCCGAATGAGCTTTGTTCATTCCCAGTAGAAGTTAACATAACAAACATATACAAATTTTAATTTTTCAGTTAGCAGAAATTGCGATTTCCATACAACACACACACACAAATTAAAATGTCACAGTTGTATGATAATCGCGATTTTGATCAACTGAGCTCCCTCAATTCATTTTGAATAAAATCAAAATTTGTGGCTCGATGTTAATGAAAATGTGGCTCGTTTTGCTTGCAACAAATTTTTTTGTTTTGTTTTAATTTCTTATTTTTTAATTTTTTTTATAAAAATTTTTATTAAATTTTTTTATTCCTTTTAGCTACTAAAAACTCAAAAGCTCGATCTGTGGATATGATGGGAACTGGCAGTAGATACGTAAATATCCTTAAGCAGCCAGAGAAAAAAGGTAATGCTGACTTTAGACGACATGTATTTTACATCTGACTTGTCATATTTCCCACTGCAAAAGTTGTACATGCCGTGTGAAACATATGAAACATTGTCAGATGACATTTACAGAAGCAAAGTCATATGAAAATTTTTCAATTAAAGCGTGTTCTATTTTCGTCTGACAAGGCATATGACATCAACTGTATTGAATTAACAAAAGTGTGGTTTTGCTGAAAAAACATTAAAAAGCATAGTGCGTTTTATATATTTATGAAAATTGTGCAAAAACTCAGCTGTTGTGAACACTTAAAGGTTATGTCAGATATAATTGCACATGTCATGTGAACGCAAAAATTATAAACCATCTGTAAATTGACAATTTTGACAAACATACGAAGTTACATATGTCTCACATACCTGACAAGCCATATGTAAGAAACATGTCGTCTAAAGTCAGCATAAGTAATAAAAACTGTCTGTAAAAAGCATTGAACTCAAAAAATTATGTATGGAAAACGGTTGACCTTGCAGCGAGCGAAATCTATAAATATTTAGAGTAATTAAGAAAAACTTTTTCGAAAGTTTTCGACAACGATATAATTAGGATCATTTAGCCGGCTTATCTCAAGACTCGTTTCCGTTTACTAAAAGTTACCTTATCCAGAAAATCAATTAAAAAAAGTAATTAAACAAAACAATTTTTTTCGAAACATTTCAACAACGTATTTCCCGAAATGATATACATATATATGTATATATGTGTGTACATTAGGGTGACCGTTATTTTTTAAAGTGGAAATTTTTTTGCTCTCACACCTCAAAAAGTTGAGGCTTGATGCAAAGATGACTCCAAAAATTTCACCCCCTTGCAACCACGCCTCCTTCCCGTGCCGACTTACTGTTGAAATTATTACACTTATACGGCATGATGGACCCACAAGTCTTAAGGCTCATATAGCCGACCGTAACGTTGATGTAGTTGCACGTACTGATCGTTTCTGTCTCATAGCTTTTCAATGTGACAGAAACGATCAGCACATGCAACTACATCAACTTTACGGTCGGCTAAATGAGCCTTTAAAATATGACAACATAATGAAAGTTTTTCTTCTTACCGACTTTCGTATATTTAACAAAATAAACAGCAAAATATCGAAACAATGTAAATGAATAAATAAAAATTGGCTCAACCGCCTGACAGCTCCGATCAACAGACGTCAAAATTATTGTCGGGTCTTAAAAAACAATAGTTGACAATTTTAATTAAAAAACGTGCTTTGTTGCTTGAGACAATATTTGCAATTAGTGACTCGCACTTCTTTATGGTCCTTCGAACCGAATTGCAGTTCTTTACAGCCCTATTAGTTATAAAATCTATAAATAAATGCTATAAACAATATATTTATATCTTCCACTGCAGGTCCATTTGCCGAACCAATTTTATCGGAAATATACTCTCGTACATCAAGATTTAGAACAAAAGCACCTTTAAGTATTTATTGGCATAAAATCGAGGAAAAGCCTTTAAAGTTAAAGAGAATTCCGAGTGAAGTTTTGAAAGCATTTCAGTCAGCTGATATTGAGGATGACAGCGAAAATAATCGTAATAGTAATGAAGAGTATATTTCAAACATGTTGAAGAAAGGAATCGATTGTGAAGATATTCCATACACTGACGAATCGGAAAGTTGGCTATTAACGTGATTTTGTCATTGCATATACATACATATTGGGTCAGACTGAATTTTCTTTGAGAAAACAATGGTGGCTAAACTTTTTTTCGTTCAAACTATATTTGAAATTATCTATAAACTAAAAAATATATATGCTTTGTTCAGTGTATGTTTGTTGTATTCAATATAAGAGAACTATGTTTTTTAATGTTACTTTTTCAAGCTTTCTTAGGAGCTTAGTTACGAGGAGTATTTTCCGAATTTAAAGTCATTGGGACCCTACAAAGCAATTTATGATGCATCAAATAAATAAAGTAATAAATGAAAGAGAAGAAGTTATTATTATAAACAGAAAGTATTCTTTTGTTAAGAAATATATTAAATGCTACTTTCGTCAGCCGAAATTCACACTATCAAGTTTTCTTGCCGCAACTTTTGATTTTGTGGCGTGAAAACTGTGAGAGAAATACAAAGTATTTCTTTCTTTTTCCTCACTCTACATAAAATAAAAATTGTAATTTTCGACTCAGTGGGCCTTTGAAAACCTCCCAAATGAAGCATGAAATATTTAACTACCTTTAATAATTGAGTTCAAAAAACTGGGAAAAATCGCACAAGATTCTATAATTTTTGCTTAAAAATGGTTGCTAAGTCTATAACAATTTTATAAATAATGAATTTTTACTTATTCACGTTTTTTTTTATCTAAAAAATGCTCCATATAATAATTGATGATATTGTAATTCAATTATAATTCCCTTTTTAAACAAAAAAGACACAGAAACACATACTTTGGATATTTATCAGTCAATTTAATACTACACGGAGAAAACAGATTGATTAGAAAGTAGTTACAATTACGAAATTTCAACCAAATGAACCGATATTTTACTATAAATACTAAATAAATCCAATTCAATTTCCTGGGTTATATCTGAAATAATATATCTCAGCTGTAATTTCAGTACCAACAACCAATTCTTTGTATAAAATTTCGGTTACAATATTCAAAATACTCATTTGGTGTTTTCACCCGAATAGAAGTTTGGAGTAGTTAATAAATTGTTAGAATGTTTTGACATTTAAAATAAATTAATATTAAAAAAGAGTAAAATTAAGCTGAAAGTCAAGCAACATTGTTTATTCCTTTAATATCTGTAAGGCCCAAAACTACTTTTGCATCAATTATATGGAATCTCTGAGCATCAGCACTCTTATGCTAGGAACACAACTAGGTCCAACGACGAATTTCGTCAAATACGACGAATTAGTCGATAAAAATTCGCTGTGTAAATTCGTCGTATGAAGAAGCACAATAGCGACGAAAACGTAAGAGCTGTTATAATTGATAAAGCTATTTACTGTTTGTGCCAAGTGTGGCCATATTAAAAAAATAATACATACTTGAAAAATTAAATATTATTATTAACAACACAACTAACACCAATTTTTATAGTTAATTATTATCCATATTTATTTCAAATAATAATAAGATAATAATTAAAGTAAAAAGTAACTTATTTTACTAAAACACTTGAAAACTAAAACCAAACATGGTCACTTGGTACTGATTTGTTCGTCGTTCGCCGGCGTAAGAAATAGAAACATATCTATTCAGAGTTCGCCGCGTATGGCGAATTTCGTCCGACGACGTTATTGTAGGTATTTTCATATACACAAATATGTTTTATTTTTGCGGCCAAAAATTCGTCGTTCGCCCCAGTTGTGATCCTAGCATTACGGTTATCAATATCATCAATACGGGGAGAGATTCAATGTTTGTACTTATAGGCCATTTACGGTGTCTCGAAATTTAGTACTTACGAGATTTCGAGCTAAAGCTAGTAGTTTTTTACTCGATTTCCCATTCAAAATGAAATCTACTTTGTCAGCAAATTTTCAAAATCTATTGCTTTTAATAATTTTTTACTACACTGTATTACATTTTTATATAAAAGGTTAGTGAATTAGCTACAAGAATACTACGCTATACACGCTACTGAGATTAAAAGTGTGTGAATTAGCTACGTCGGCACTTTTTTGGTTACAGTTTAAGATAAATTCAGTCAAAGGAATTTGTCTCAGATACGAAATCTTGAAAAAAGCATATTGTAAACGATATAGATTTCGATAAAGATTTCAAATCAAATTGCCTCGAAATCTAGACAATGTAAATGCAGTATTATAGCAATGTGTTTTGTATTTAAGTATTTTAGTTTTGTATGTTTTTTCGGTTTTTGACTTCAATAAAAAGATATATTAAATATTATAAGTTTAATTCACAATAGATTTTGTAATGTCAATAAGTCATACTGTGATATTCAGTTCCATGTTCCGAATTTGTTCAGTAATTAGAATCGAATTATACGATATGTAGTACACAGAACCGACAAAATTCTATTGGCTACAAATTCGGTTACAACAATGAATCTCTTTTTTCTGTGTAGGCAACAACAACTGAGCCGTTTATTTTGAGAGTCGCGTAAGTCCACTTATAAAAAAAGTTTATCTTATTCGAAGTTTACTTTACTTACCTACAGTAATATGGCTAAGATATTGGAAAACGAAAATTAGTTGGCTAACATATATTACAGTTTGTCAAAGTGTCCATTAAGATTTAATTGGGACGATAAATCTGTGGTTTTCCTGAATAAGCACGTATTTCAGGAGAGCCGAAATACTTTATTTTTATTACTACGGACTCAGTGTGATTTTTATAAAAAAAATTTTTTTTGGACAGTCATGTAAACATATGTTGTAAGAAGTTTGTGAAAAATTCAGACAAAAACTCCCTAAGGGTAAGATCCTAGAGAATAATTAAAAAAACTATTTTCCATGTGTGTGCAGAAAAAAAGCTTATGTCGATAACAGTTGTTTACATTGAACTAATTCAAGCACACAATATTTTTTAACTGAAAAATGCTTGCCCACAAGTCACTATAAGTTGTTATTAACTCAACAATAATCAAAAACTATTTCGGAAATGTAGTCAAAAGTAACAACGCATGTGGTGGCTGTGTTTTTTTTTCAACGGCAATAAACTTTCAGGACGCAATTGTAAGTAGGTTTAGTTTATTAAAGCTGAAAAAGATTTGAATGAATTAATAAGTTACGATGTTTTTAGAAAAAATTTTCGGAATGGGTCCATGTTATTGCGAAATTTTTGGTCCATGTAAAAGAGCATATAAAATAATGCAATTTCGCATCAATAACTCAAAATCGACAAAAATTGACATCCGCGCTTATTCAAAAAAACCACAGAAATGTAATATTCTTAAATATCCCGAAATATCTTTAACAGAAATGGACTTAAAACGCTTTAAAAATAAATGGCTCTTTTATCATTTAAGAGTTGTGAACGATAACAAGTACTTTTAAAAGGCACGCGTACCAATTATGAATCCATAATGATATATTTGCAATAAAATTACAAAAAAAGTGCAATAAAATAAAAACATATGAGTCTTTAAAGGTGAATTAAAAATAGAAAGAGAATTAAAAATACCTATAAGCAGAGTTGAAAAGGAATGAACTAACCATTAAGACAAACTGTCAAATCATTCAACAGTACACAGACAAATACATAAGGGTTAGAATCATCAGTTTTTAATACCATTTCTCCAACAGTCTTGGATACAAATTTTTTAAAACCTTTACTGTAGGCAATCATATCGACAAAATAAAAAAAAAACTTTAAACAGATATCTTTATTTTTGCAAAATCCAAGAAAATCCTTTTTCTAAAGGAATTCATACCTTTCTCGTTCTGCATATTTTTTCTTCAAGAATGAAAAGGCAAAACATAATTTATTTGTAAATACTGAAACAACAATTTGACAAGCAGAAAATATTATATCAGTTGCAAAGAAACCGTTACATATCCAACAGCTCCATTATAGAGAGCAACAGCAATGGAGAAAACCTGCGCTGTGAACAATTTAAAGGAACTAAGAGTGTAAAGTGATGAGACTTTACCCAAGAAAGGGTTTATTTCTACTTAAATTCTACAGTTTTCTTATAGCTGAGTTTTTAGCTGTCATTATACAGGGAAAGAAATGAAAATTCTGTATTTTATTTCAGGCGCTGGTGGTTAATACGATTAAACGGACGTAAAAAATAAAAATGTTTAATAAATAATTCCAAAAATATTTAAATGTCTTACATAAATAAATAAATAAATAAATACAATGAATAGTTAAATCTTAATATTAGTTAAATAAAAATTTTAAATTAAATAATCATGTACTTATTGTGTACCCACAAATTTGTTAACGAAACCAAAAAAGTGTTAAATGTTTTAGTCAAATTTATAGTTGAAAAATCTACTTAGATTAAATATTTCTTGTTTCTGTTATTTATATAAAATACTATATATAAAAAAGTTAAAGCATTTATAAAAAAAAACAGTTTTTATAAAGAAAACTTAATCAAATTCCACCAATCAAAGTTAAAACCAGAAAAAAAATAAAAATTCTTTTATATCTGCTAAAAGAATTTGTGAAATGTCCCACAAAATAAATCATTCAATAACAATTACAACACTACCACAAACAACACTACCAATGAGAACAAACCAAATGCGAAAATAAAAATACCTGCAATCTCGGCACGGTATTAATCGATATATTTAAAAATAAAATTTAGAAAATATGTACATGCAATGGTATTTACAAATAATCCCAGATAATAATACAAATAGTCACTAAAGAAAACCAAAAAAAAGTTCGTAAGCCTCTAAAAAAGATATCATGAATAAATAATTAATCGGGAAGCTGTTAAAACTTCTTTTGAAAAGGAAACTTTTCTCGTTTTCTAGTTTAAATAAGTAACTCTTTTTATAAATCATCTAAAAGGACTAAAACAGGCTAAAGTTCAACCCAACTGCCAACGAATAAGGATTAAATACGAATGTATCCTAGGAAAATAACAAAAAGCCCACAAACAAATTTTTGACACATAACAAGAACTAAAAGTTTTGGCATTAGTTTTAAAAACTTTCTACGTAGTATGTATGTATTTGCCAAAAAAAAAATTATTTAAAAGAATGAATTCTTTGGAAGTTTTATATCAAAAGTAGGGTGTGCAAACCTACCTTTGAAGAACACAAACTGTCTGTCACAGACCAACCCATGTAAAGAGAATCGAAGCTTCTTTGGCTAAAAGGTACTTTTAAAAGGTACTTTTAAGAGGTATGTCATTTTACAGGTACTTTTCTATACACAGTACATGTACTTTTTTCAAAACTACTTCATTGAATTTTTAAATATTTTAAAGATACTTTTTCAAAAGGTATTTTTCTAAAAGTTATTGTTTTTCATATTGTACTTTTCTTTAAAACTACATTTTTTAAAAAGGTACTTTTCTTAAAAGATTCATAATATAAAAGTTATTTTTTACATACCTTTTTAGCAAGTTCTTTTTAAAGAACAATTTTTAACGTTATTTTCTTAAAGGTGCTTTTTTAAAAGATAGTTTTTGAAAGTGTAGTTTTCTGAAAAGCGCATTTTCCAACATCTAGTATAATACTCTCTTTAAAAGATATTCTTATTTTAAAGGCGATTATTACAACTTGGCAATAGTTAAAGGCAGGATTTTGTCGGACGGATAAACAGTTTATCATTATTATAAATTTACTATAACCTACCACGTAGGATGAATTGGCCTTTAACTTATTGCTCACTTTAACTTAAAGTAAATTTATAACTAATATAAACTGTTTATCTGTCAGACAAAATTATGCCATCAACTATTGCCAAGTTGTAATAATGGTCCTAAAAGATGTTAATTTTGAAAGGTGCTTTTTGAAAAGTTAATTTTCAAGTTAATTTTTTTAAGAGAAATTTTGTGAAAGCATTTTTACGGATACTTTTTTGAAAAGTTACTTTTCTTATAGTAAGTAATTTTCAAAACATCCTTCTTTAAAAAAGTACTTCTTTACAAATAGTACTGTGTATTTTAGAAATGTACTTTTTTAAAAATGTAATGTTTTAAAACTGGAACTTTTTTGAAAACAAACTTTTTTAAAAATGTACTTTTTTTAAAGGTGCTTTTTCAAAAAGGTATATTCCTAAGAAGGTGTTTTTCAAGAAGAACCTTTTCAAAAAGGTTCATGTCTTAAAAGGAACTTTTTTAAAGGGTACTTTTATAAACTCAGAAGGTGCGTTTTTAAAAGTCAGATTTTTGAAGGGTTCTTTGTTGCCAGATACAAGATAAAGCTAAAGTATTCAAATTAATTTAACGAATTCCCAATTTTAGTAGTCGAGTTTTGAACTCCATTTTCGTATTTTAATTTTATTATTGCTCAAACATGAACTATTAGATGCAAACCAAAAAATTTGTTAAACATAATTAAACAAAAACCGTTGCATGTTTTTAAAAACTGGATGAGAGAAAAGATTTCTTAACAGATTTAAAAGACCTGAGAGTGCAGATTTCAACCGAAGTATGGATTTAAATAAATATTTAAATAGTTCGTGCAAAAAACCGTGTACAAAACTGGCGTGGCACTGCCTATTTTTCTAATCACAATGTTGTATTGTCCGCAGAAGTTATTGTGAGTGCAAACTTTCTTAAGAATATTTTTTCGCTTGAGCATTGCAATTCCCAAATTTCTAATCATAATATTGTATTTTTACTATAACTAAATGCGTGTGCGAAGTTTCATAAGAGTTGGTTCAGTAGAAGTAACTGAAAAAATATATATTCTTTGCATGGGCGAGGCACTGCCCACTTTTTTTTATCATAATGTTGTAATGCCGCAGAAGCTTAGTGTGTGCACAGTGTTTCGTAAGAATCGCTTAGATAATAGCTTGAAAATAATATTTACTACATTTCGAAGTAACACTGCCCTTTTTTCTAACCATAATGTTGTATTGTAGAGCATTTGGTCCGCTACATCGCCGCTGAAGGGGAGCTTTTTGCCCTTTTTTAGGAAAAGGGCAAAATGACCCATGCAGCGAAGAGTTAGAGGGCTAAAATATTCCACAAAAATGTTGCCTGTGGTGTTTTAGATAAAAAAGGCTGAAGATATTGTATACCATAAACACAAAATTTACAAGAGTTTTTATGCTGTATAGAAATTCTTTTTTTCAAATTTTCGAAAATTCAAAAAAATAGTAGTTATGGAAAGCCCACTACCGAACCGGGCTTAAAAGATGTTAGGTGGATAGAAGTTAAAAATTAAAAATCAAAGCATATTTAATATTTTTTTCTGGAAAAAAACATCTCAAAACAAAAATTTCAACAAGAAAGTTGTCCAATTTGGACCATTATTAAGAAAGTTATGAGCACGAAACTAAAAAGTAATTTTTTGAAAACTTAATATCTTTTGAACGAGTAATCAATCAAAAAAATCTCAAAACTTACCCGGAAGGCTCTTTTGAGGGGTACCAAAAAAATGTGAAAAAATAGGGGAAATTAAAATAAAAAATTTGTTCAAACTGTTTAATTGGGTGTGGAATGTACCATTTACTTTTTACCTAGTGAAAAAATTTTCATGTTTTCTGATGCACTAATGCAAAGAATTAAAATAAAGCGAATAATATAATACGCTTTAAGCGAGAAAGTTAGCAAATGTGGCTTATAAGCGCTAATTTTACTCTGTAATAGTAAAAACCTGATTTTTGTGAATCAGTTTCTTATTGGGTATGGTCGTGACTCTGCGCACTTTTCAACGGTACAAACAAATTAATAGATAGCCTTCTCTTATTTTTAAGCGATACATAATTGAAAAATTTAAAACCATAATCTGAATTTAGAGTTTACTTTGGTAGTTTATATTAAAGAATTCATTCTTTTATGTCATATCAAGCAAATTTTTTTTAATCTCATAATATACATATACGAGTATGTAAAGTAAATTGCAGTAGGTACAATACCCTATTTAAAGAATCCAAAAACAACAAAAATAATAAGCAACAACAGCAGAAAAAAACTACAATAAAAAATAGAAAAAATAATATCTAAACTAGGCCGTATCATTGGCTCACTCTGGCTGCTTTTGTGTCATAACATTTTCTTTTATTAATTAAAATCTGAGCTTGTATTAAATTGTTAAATTTCAACTAAAGAAAATCTGTAGCAGCATCCCTTTTTTCTATTTTTGCTATTTTAACGAGAAAACGAGACGAAACAACTATTTCAACACAAGCGCGCGCCGTCTATTTAGTTGTAATCTTTTGGATTTTGTGGGGGCTTTTGCCATCAAATCGCTGCTGCTGATTATTTACTCTTGTTGAAGTGGCAGAATTCTTGAAAAACTTGCGAGCACTTTAAGCACCAGCAGAATAAGGACAAGGTAAGTATAAATATTTATCTTATAATTTTAAATGTTTCGCTTTAAGTTTAACACTTTAACTTTTATTATTGGCGAAGAAGGACTCAGTAAAAAAAGAAATAATTAAAATTTACTCATAACACAAGTTTAAAAATTCAGGTAAACTTTTGATCTGAAGCAACGGAAAGTTGTTTCTCATGTTAATTGAGGCGCCGAATTCGAATGCACTCAGCTTCTTTATATTGGTTCTAGTTTTCGTGACATACCGTCGTTCTGTCAAAAAGGAAGGAAATACCAGCGTTCCCAGTTTTGGGGATTTGCCCCCAAATAAGGGATTTTTTTGGGATTGGGGTCCAAAATTTTGTGAAAATCCCAAGGGGATTTCTTGGCGAAAACCACATTTTTCGCTGGGGATTTGAAATCTCGTTCCTCTGCACAAAAATCAAATCAAGATGCTAGTGACCCAACAACTATGGTCTGATCTGCGGCTTACTAGACCTCTTTAAAGAGCCATAGTGAATCAGTACAATACACAAATAGCTTCGAATCGTTTTATACAGAAACACTTGCATTTCATCAATTCCTAGATGAGTATTTAAGGCCGTTTCAGACTATAATACAAGTATTAATACTTTTGATGAAAATGACTCACTGATATAATTGTTGTTTGAAAATTTAAAAAAAAAAACAATAAGAAATTATTATGTCCCAGTTTCATTTCCCTCAAAAGTATTAATATTTGTATTACAGTACGGCCTTTAACAATATTCCGATTATGAATGCCATTTATCATTTGTAAGCTCAGTTTAGAACTTTTTTTCAACAGAATAAGCATTCACTAAAAAGCATATATTTTTACCTAGGCAAAAATTTTAATAAAGTTGCAGATATATTTAACAATATGACATAAAATTTGTTTGATGTTTATTAATTATTATAAAAAATAACATGCAAAATAAGAAATAAGGAATTTTTTATTGTTAAATTTGTTACAACCAAATTTATGAATTTTAAGAACTGACTGAATTACACACATTTCCTGGATTATTATTCTTGACTTTTGATGTATATAATGTTGTCAGCTCAGTGATGGAATATGTTGTTTTATTTTATATTTTTTCTTCTGTTTTTATGTAGTATCTACTTTTATTGCAAATTAACTTTTGAGATAAAATCCAGTGTCCTTATAGTGAATATATGTATGTTGGATGTATGCATGTATGTGAGGATGAGTAAATTCTCAAAGTTCTTGGTAATTTGTTACACATAAAGACACAGACATACTTGTTAATAAAACTTTCTCATATAAACTTGTTTATGTACATACATACGATGTTTATTTAAATATGTAATTTATTTATTTTATATGTACAAGTGTAAGGTTTTTTCGCATTGAATGTGTTTTATAAATACACATTGAGAGTTTTATTTGAAGAAAACTTTAATCTTTTGTTTCCTTAAGTAAATAGTAAAGTTTGGTACATCTACATGTTTGATTGTTATTCATGGAAAACTTTAGGGAAAATGCTTTAAAAGATATTTCCTTGCCCTACCATTTCAATTAATTAATTAATTATTTTTGAGCTCTTACCATAATATAGTAGAGATGTTTACTCTTAGAAATATTAGTTAGAAAGAAAAAAAGTTGCCAATAAATCCTTAAGAGCGAAAATCCAAGGAAAAAATTGTTCTTACACTGTTTTTTCTAAGAATAAAAGCTTTTGAGACCCATCGCATTCAGATACGCATATACCCAGCAAAAACGTTTGTAATTCTAATCGGTAGTACTCTTTTAATGGGTTACAAAGTAATGAGTAGTACTTATTTATATTATTACCCTGACTCAAATTAGAACTACTACCTAGTTTTTAATAAAATTAGTACGAATTTTTCTCATTATCTGAAAGCAGTTACGATTTGTTGATACGTATTAATAAAATAAGTAGACAACCACTTTTTAAGTCAACATGTGTTTGTATATGAAAACTAATTTTTGTCGCTTAAGCTCATAAGCCAACAATAGCTCAGTGGGTAAAGTACTTGACTTCAAATGTGATGAAGCACAGGTTCGTATCCCAGCTAGGTCAAAAAAACTAAAAATATAAATAAAATAATAATAAAATAATGTGTATACATTTTTTTTATTTTAATTTGTTTATTTGACTACTTATTTTTTTTTTTGGCTTCAATTAAGCCAAGTAATAACTAGTTAATTGCTGTGACAATGTAAATACACTTGTAAGCAGTACCCCTTATTTTTTGGACTTCTCAAACAAATATAAGTAGTTATCGAGTCAAATTGTAAGTAGTTACGACTTAAATCCTCATATAGTTTTTTGCCCACCAGTAACCAAAGTTTTTGCTGGGGTATAAAATTAATGGTCTTATAAGAAAAAATTCGCTTGGTTGTTAGTTAATTTGTTATATTCCTCTATAAGTATACTTAATATTTTTCTATCATTTTTGGGGAAGAAAATAACAACGTACATCTATTTCAGCACAAGTTTTTACTTTTTTTTCCTATATACAAGGATCAGTCTTTTAGAACTTTTTTATGTTGAAAAAATTCTTATTTTGTTGTACAGTGTTATTTGTCCCTCAGTCAGCCTCAATAAAAACCATTAATCATCAAGTTCAAGTAGAATAACTCCCCACAAGTTCATATCAAATTACATATATCAAATAAGCACGCATCATGTATTCATAAAGAACCTTAAAATTCAAATTACAAACTAGAGACCGTGAATTTGTATCACTTTAATAATGTTGTCCTTTAAATTGTGTTACATTTTTTTACATTGAAGAGATGTGTAATTTTATACTTAAAATAAATAAAATTGTTTGCAATCTCAACTAGTTTCTCTTTGATTGTTTCCATTTCCGACATTTCCTTTGAATGCATACAGTAATAACGTCTATTACATTACGCTTCATCGATTGGCCATTGTGTGAAAATAAATACATAAAAATCTACTAAATGTATAAATGTATTTAAATAAATTTGATTTTCTTTGCATGTATGTATGCATGTGTCTTTAGATTTGTGCTTGTACGTGAGTATACGCGAGTGTGCGTATGTCGTGTGTTTGCAAATACAAATGAAATCAATGTTGTTGGTTCGATTGTTATTGAATTTTTATTTACTTTGTGCATGTCTCCGACCGAACAGAGAGCACAACCATCTTATGAAATGGGGTATTGATTTTCTTTAAAAGCTGAACCATATTTGTGCAAAAAAAACATTAACATTTACCACACCGCAAGTAAACTCTGCATCATACGGAGCCCGTACATGTTTTACATACATACATACATTTTTTTTACAATCACACTTTGAGATTCGATATAAACGAATATTCGCTAAAGCGAAAAAATGTCTAAACAAAACTCTTCGATATTTCTTCGCAATCTGAAAAAAAAAATCGAATTTTCGCTAAAGCGAACTTTTCTCGATAATTTTTCGAATGTGTGACGATAGCCAAGTGCAAGCAAAATTCTTTTTATAGTCCAAATCCTTTTGCATTTACTTTTTTCATTATTAAAATTCAAAGTTTGAGTGAAAATTGAATATAAATAACACATGTTTAAAAATTTCGATAAACTTTTTTATTCCCTAAAACTAAAAATTTTTCTTCAGTTATTTGGGTCACTGAACGCATATCTTGAGAAGGGTTTGCTTTATTCAATAAAATAAAAAATCCAAAACTCGGCAACAAAATATTATTTAAGATGTGAAAACATTATTTCTAAATCTGCACAGTAGTTTCAGCGTAAAAGTTTGACAAAAAAAATAGAATTTGATAAAAAGTTTTAAAATTTTTGGTTATAAAACTTCATACGAAATAAAAAAATACAACAATGACCCAGTTTTTTGTCCTGTATGATGTAGCTTAATATACGTATTACTAAAAAATTAGCACTTTTTTATTGAAATTGTTGCACAACTTTAGATTTGACTCACAATTCAGTGAGAGAACTGAATTGATAAAAAATTACATTTTCAAACAACAGCAATTTTTTACTTTTTGTTTGTGTTTCCTGCTATTGTATGGAAATTGAAATTTTTATCAATACTGTTCACCCACCAGCTTGTGAACAAAATCAGAAATTGTGCTCCAATTTAAAAAAACCTTAATTTCCTTGGAATATATTTAGCTACATGCTGCCGGACAAGAAACCAGCTTGTTGTTGTTTTTTTTTTTTTTTTTTTTTTTTTTTTTATGAAGTCCTAAAAAGAAAGATGTTAAAATTTTTTATAAATTTTTAGTTTTTTTTTGCTCAAAAATTTACAATATCTCTGAAACTACTGGGCAGATTTAGCAACAATGTTTGTACTTCCTATATATAATTTTGTTGTCGAATTTTGGATTTTTATATCATTGAATAACGCAGAGGACAAGTACCTTAAGTTTGGGTCTAGAACCTATCACTGAGTATCTTAGTTATGTCAATTGGCCGGACCCCCATGTAAAAGTTGCTAGTCCCTTTCATATAAAGTTCCGGAACTGGAACCGGTTACTAGTTCTTGGGAACCAGTCCATTGACTTGTTTTTGGAAGCTAGTCCATTGACCTGTCTAGGGATAGGTTCTCTTCCCTCTATGGTCATTTCTGCTAAATTCAAGGATACCACGAAATTAGTTCCATCAACGCTCTAGCTTGCCTCATAAATGGAGAACCAAGCCAAACCCTATTTACGATTAAAATGTTATTTCCCTTTGAATCCAAATTGATTATATGCCTTAGTTAATTATGTAAGTGACCGTTGACCACAAAAATATTCAGGTCCAAGATTGTTCCCGTTTTATAATATTTTCATATTTGTTACTTATTGGTCGTCCGTCTATCCGTCCATCTTTCTGTTCTGGAGTAGGTTTTTAGCAAAATTTACTTTTAATAATCCTTTTATTATAAACATTATCAAATGCTCTTTAGAAATTAAAGCAAATAATTCTTTGCATATCCTAAGAAATTCATGGCATAGACATTTCCTACAGAATATAGTTACAAGTAAAAATAAATTACTTTAACTAAAATTTCATACTTACTATTTGTCTAATTAATGAGTCTGGCCATTTAATTTCAGTGAAAATGTATGATAGAGCTAAAATAACATCATGATGGCGCCTAAAATTATAATGTGGTTTTGCAACACGAAAAGGCAAAAGTAACAAAACCAAAATCAAACCACACTATTTTGTTGTTAACTTGAAGTGTTTTTTTTGCACTTTAATTTTTACACACACGAAGACCTTTTTTATGACCCACATTTGTGACAAATACAGCCATCATTATTATCACACAGTCATATTTTGTTCCTATAAAAAAAGGAAAAAAGAAAATAATATATAATGAACATGAAAGAAACTTTGCAAAGCAGAAAATCCAAGTTTATTTTAAGGTTAGCAGCCAAAAGAACTTTCAGATACAAATCCATAAACAGACATACATACATATTGTAAAATTTTGTGAATATGAATGTTTATATGAATAGACGTTATTAACCCACTAATGCCTGACTCGCAATTGCGTTGTTTTAATGAAATTTCAGATGTGATATTGATATATTAACCTCACAAGCCTAAATGGCCAAAAATAAATTTCCTATAAAAAAAGGAATATAAGTAAGTTTATTTGAGCCCACATGTTTTCATTAATACTTCTACGTCTCTGAGACGTATGTTAAGGCTTTATGTACTACTGAAATAGGTTAGACTTGTAGGGTTAAGAGCTTTTCAGTTTATTCACGAAAAGGAATATTAAGGGCCTTTCCCACGATGTCGACAAGTCGATGTCGTTCTCTTATTTATATTGAAAAAAAAATAATAAAAAATTTTACTTTGATTTTGTTTTCAATATAAATAAGAGAACGACATCGACTTGTCGACATCGTGGCCCTAAGTATTCACGTATTCTTTTTCTCAAATGATTTATAAATAAAAGTGAAATTTATATATAACCAATACCACCTTAAAAGTGAGATCCCTGCAGATAACGCAACTAGTCCGTACACTCATGTAAGGTATACTCCATAGACGACTAGTCCAAAGGTAACCAAAATGTATGGAGAAAACATGGTCGATTTACATTACATCGGAGTACTACTTGATGGAGCACTCAAGTGTTCGTGTCTTAACAATGTCAATCATTAAAACGCGAGCACTTGTCGCTTAACTACAAACTATTGTTTGCAAATGACATGGTCTATGCCCGCATTACATAGGAGTAGTCTGAAAAATACTCTATGTCCCTATTCGTTGGAGCACTCAAGTGTTCGTATTTTAACGATTACAGTTGTTAAAACGCAAACACTTGTCGGTTTACAAATGACATGGTCTATGACTGCATTGCATAGGACCGTGTTGTAACTAGTCCATTTCAGCTAAAATGGACTACGTAGTCTGCAGGGAATCTACACGAAATACACATGAACACTGATGATTGGATAACTGTTTAATGCTTTCTTAAGAGGTTCTTCTAACAAAATACGAAATAAGTGTGAATTATTTGCAACCACCCAGATCAGGTTATCTACCGTGGTCCTCAACTCAACATTCTACCCACTTATTCACCTTCAAATCATGAGCACCTAGTCTCACACAGCTCTACTTTTGTTTAATTTCCTGACCCATCTGTTGTTAATGGGTTAAATGAATTTATAATTTCATTCATGCAAATTATATGTTTATTCATTTCAATGTCAATGAAAGAGTCCATATCAAACTTCCTGCCATAAAAACTTAGAAAAGGATATTTAATGCAAGTTCATCCTTATAATTTTTGCTTCAAATGCAATTACTTGGTTCGAGTTGTTCGTTATTTGCGACAATATATTTGAAACAGTTGTCTTCAAATTTTTATATAATGGATATTGTTAAGAGAGATCTGTTATTTTTAGTCAAGGAAAATATAGCTGAAGATTTAAAGCTTTGATGAGGATGATGTTCCGCCATTCTCCAGCTGGGGACAAAGCGGTGTTAACTAATGACTTCCAACGGACTCTGTTGTCGGCTGTTTTTATTGCCTTGTTCAATGAAAACCATGCAGTAGCTAAGTCAAGAGCGCTTGCCATGCGCCAAGTTGTGTTGGGACCTCCATAGCGACGAGAACTTTGGGGTTGTACCGTATCGCTGCCTTGGCTACCTAGTAATCGGATCTCAGTGTGTGACAAATCCATCCAAATGTCCTTTTCAGGATGTCGTACTGGATTGTTTGTTGGTTCGTGCTTTCAAGCAGCTCGGCGTTAGTTGTTGTGTTAAGCTAAATCGACCTCAATTGTCATCATTGCGACATCAGTTGGTCATATTTTCATCAATAATAATTGTGTCATCAATGGAATGATTGAAAAACTAAAATTAAAATTTTCTTACCTTTACGTGTTTCTGCTTTTCCTTTTTTAATAGACTTAAAAAAAAGGAGAAAGGTTATCAATTCGTCTGTATTTTTTATTTTTATGTATGTTCCCTCAAAACTCCGCCATTTATGAACCGAATTCGGATTTTTTTCTCTATTCAAAAGGATGTACTTTCAGATTGGTCCCGCACACTTAAAGTAAATACACATTCGTTTTCAACTACGTCTAATCAACCGATTCTTATGAAACTTTACAAACACGTTAAGCTTCTTTTTAAATACGATTAAAGAAAGTGGGCTGTGCCACGTCCAGAAAAGTATATATTTTTCAACAACTTCTACTAAACCGATTCTTATGAAGCTTTGCATACAGCTTTAGTTATCGTTATGATACAAGATTAGGTTTAGAAAAGTGGGCAGTGCCACGCCCATGAAAGTAAATATTAATTTTAACTACTTTTTCTTATCCGATTCTTATGAAACTTCTCACACACAATAAGTTCTCGTAAAAGTGCATGATGATAAAATATTGGGGCGCTGCTACGCCTATTTTGTAGTCGGTTTTTTGCAAGAATTATATTTAATATCTTTTTTCCAATATTGGTCTTGTTCTCAGGCTTCTTTCTGTATTCATCGGATGTCGCTTTATTGATGACATTTGTCATAATATTCATGCCTTAATCATACATGCACATACGCACACACAGATTAAAATGTTATTCTTGTATGAAAAACATAATCTTTATCAATTGAGTTCCCTTATTTAATTGTGAACAAAATCAAAAGTTGTACATCGGTTTTAATGAAGTAAGGCCCGTTATGTTTGGAACATATTTACCTACATATATGCTTATAGAAAAGAATGGAAGTATTGTTTTTGAATGCAAGTTGATTACTAGGCTAAGGTTCGTAACCCTAAATTCAGAAAGAATCAGACATGATTAATGTTCCAAAGAACAAGAGAAAAATCAACATAAATTTAATTTTCAACATACACAGCGGAACAGAACAACTTTGTTTTCGGAAACCACTACGCATTCCATCATCAGTGCGTATGTGTATTTTCTCTTGTTTCTTGGAATATTGATTGAAGTAATTTTTATATGTTGTGTTATGAGAAAGTGATAAAAATTCATGAAAAGAAAAAATAATGACACAGTCCGTCGTATAACCCCCAAAAGGAACCGAAAAAAGCAAAAGCAACTGTCATAAAACAAACTGATCTAAAATTTATGGATTGTAATAAAATCACTTTTATCTGTGAGTCGTCATAATGCGCAGGCATTATTATATAATATACATAAGTGTAATAATTGTTACAAAAACAAATGATTCCAAAACAAAGAGATGAACAGAGGGATGGACGAACAAATGCAAATTGATCCATAAAAGGCGAAACTATTTGGGAACAGGCATAAACAACAAAATGTAAAATACAAACAAAGAAATAAAATTGCAAACAAATCTGGCATCTTTGCTTAAAAATTATACCGCTGAGTTTGTCTTTCCGGCCTAACAGATACATTTTCATTATTCTGTTGCTAGAACTTGTGTTTATTTAAGTGCGTGCGTTTGTAAGTGCATTTTACTTAAAATACAACAATTTCTAACATGATGTAAAAATGCCACTTTTATTGCAAGAGAATTGCATTTATTTGCATCCGCTCTGAAGAGAGCCTTTTCTCTTTGCTTGAGCCGGTAAAAAATTTTTCTAATGCCGGAGTTTAAGAGTGTTGAGCAAACAAAAATGCAGATTTTATTATTTATTCTTGTGTATATTTTTCAATATCTTTCTTTGGAAAGCCATAAATTCGTCGAATAAAATTACTAGATAATTGTTCTTTATTCTATCTGTAAACAATTGTCGATGAAATGCGGGATAATTTACATGCTGAATTGTTTGGTTTAACCATATCAATTATAGTTTTTATAAAAGGGTGATGGAATCACACTTGCAAATCGCTTGTTTAATGCAACACCTTAAAAAATCAAAATATGTACTAAATCTAAGTTACTGAGGAAAGTGTACCTTAACACCTTATATTTAGTGTGGCTTAATTAATACCTTCCTTATATTTAAAAAAACTTCAGAATTATCAGTTTCGACCTAATACTACGCACTATACACAATAGCAGGTCTTTTGATGTTGTTGTTGCAATTCTCGCTTATTTTTTGGATAGTTTTTAATAAACATACGAAGTTAAAGCATTTGAAGTTGAATAAATGCTTTAAGAATATTTTTAGCCATTTTTTATAGACTGAAACAAAAGATTTGAAACAAAAGATTTGACATAAAAAAATCACTGATCCTGGTACAAAGAACCATAAAAAATGCACGCATTTCAGCATTGTGAACGGGGCTAATTTTTGGGGGACTTAAAGGTCCCCTTTTTACATATTGTTATAGTGAATTGGAAATCCTGTAATCCTTACATTTTAGGTGTCTTGATCATTTTTATGTAAAACACTGCGAGAAAATTTTTCTGGCGCATTTTAATCCTTTAACTCTTTTCTGTATGAATATTTTAGTCCCTTTCCTGAAAAATATAGTGGTTTGAAATGTCCAACAGAAATATTTGCCATAAAATTCTACTAAAATTCTTAAAAGAAAAGAAAGTTCAAAATTTAGCTTGAACGCCAGAAATATGTCAAAGCGTAAAACCTGTTTCAAGGTTAATTTCGTACTTATTCAAAATTAGTGCTAAAATATCCCATATTGTAAATGAAATTTATTTTTTGAAATTTATTTGAAGTTGTGGTTGAAGTCTACTGACGATTTGGTAAAAGCGCCAATGAAATGCATATAGACAATTGCTTAATAACCATCAACAAATAAATTTCAAATATAAAAATATAATTATGACAATATGTCAAATAATAAATTTCTTAAATATCCCATATTGTATTAACTAAAAATATGCCTTACATAAAATTTCACTATAAGTCAGCAGACGAAAAACCTGTAAATGCGTGACTCGAAAAAGTCCCGACACGCTCACATCTCTAACATAAATCACTTAATTTCTAACAGCCACCAAAACAAACAATAGCTAATTGCCTTTTACATAAATGATTTTCTTTGTTTTTCCATTTTCCTTTTAAATGTTAATATGCGGCTCTATTTATTTTAAATACAACAACACATCAAATGAAAACTAAAGGTAACAACAAAATGGGATTTTCCCACCTTTTCTTTTTTTTTAATTGTCTACTCCAGAGAAAAACTATGCATTCGTAATGCAGGTCATTTTAAAATGACAAGAGACAAGGTTTTTTTGAGATTAAGAGAGCGTGTGTTGCATACATAGAAAAATCATTAGAAGAGATACGATGATTTTGCACTTAAACTTGCATTACTACTTTAAAACAGTGGTGACCATTCTCTCAATTTCCTATGCTCGCGAGCATAGGCTGTTTTTTACCATCAACACACTTACACTGTGTGTGAGACTCACATCTTATCTTTTTAGCCGCGAAGCACATATACAAACAAATAATAAAATAGTGTATGTTTGGCGACCACTGCTTTAAAATATTTTTTGTTTAGAAGCCGAATAACGACACCATCTTCCCATTAATGGAAATGAAAAACGTTTCATTAACGTATCAAGTGGTGTAAACGGCCGAGTTAGAAAAATTAAGGATTGAATACTGTTTTTCCATCGAGAATTCAACATGATACTATATTCTCACTTTTGTGCAAAAAAACGCCTCTATGGAATAAAAAGTAGGAATTTCTAAGCAAATAGTCGGTTAACTACTTTATTTTTAGCCGAATTCAAAAAAGAAAAAGTTTACCAATTTGTCTTGTACTTTTTTATGTGTGTTTTCTGAATTTCGCCATTTATAAAACGATTTCGGATTTTTTTTTCTTTATTTGAAAGGATGTATGTACTTCCAGATTGGTCCCGTTGAAAAGTAACTACATAATATGTTTCAACCATAGCTACCTTACCGATTCTTATAAAACTTTGCACATATTTAGTTCTAATAAAAATATAGTCAGCCTTATTACAGTTGTCGTAGTCGTGATGAAATCGATAAAATGTTGCAACGCTTGATATATGTTTTACATATGAGTCGGTTAATTTCGAGTATAACGGCCAGAATTTGAATTTAAAAAGTAGGCAGTGCCACGCCCACGTATAGTAAAAAAACTTACACTAAACCGATTGTTATGAGACTTTGCACACACCTTTAGTAATCGTGACATGGATATGGTTATGGTTAGAAAAGTGGGCGGTGCATAGCCCATGTATAAAATATATAATAATTTTTTTCAGCCACTTCTGCTTAACCGATTCTTATGAAACCAATGGAAAGTAAAACTGATTCTTATGAAACTTCGCATATACATTCAGTACTTGTGCAAAAAATACAAAATAAATATTCGTTTTCAACTATTTATACTTAACTGATTCTTAAGAAACTTTGCACACACATTTAGTTCTCGTGAAAATACAACAGTATGATTGGAAAAGTAGGCAGTGCCACACCACGCATATTTGGTAGTGGGTTTTGTTTTTTCAAAAATGTTCTTTTTTCAATACAAAATTATAACATACAAAAATCATGATAATTATAACATACAAGAATCATGTATATGGACATTTCCACACGAAGTTCCAATTTTTGTCACGTTTGATTCCAGCAATTATGTTTGCTTTTTTCTTTAAGAAAACTAAATTTTTTTGTTACTTCTTTTATATACTTGTGTAGGCCGTAACTAGCTCTACATTAAGTAAAAGTTTAAGAAAAATCGAACTACATGGTACAAGTTTAATTGCTTGGTATTACAAGTGACAAGAAAGTAAACTTTCCTGTGGAAATGTCCATATTAGAGTTCGAAATTTTACTAACCCAATAATCGCCAATGACTCATTTTCGGAACGGATTTTAAAATGTTATTTCTTTTAATAACTGCAACTCCAAATAACAAACAGCTGAGAAATAATAATATTTGAATAATAAATAATGAGCCTTTTCCGCATTTTATTCTCTAGTATATGAGCGAATATGAGCCGGAAAACCCGCTAAGTTAACAACATTATCTAGTGTATGCATCTGTCTTCTATTTAACCATTTTTCCTATGATTAAGGGAAGAAAAATATTAATAGCAAAAATAAGAGACACATAAATTCGAGTTTCTTAAATGAGAGATGAACGAAAAAGAGTCTTCTTCTTAGAACCAAAAAATAAACAAACAAAAATAAAGTCGATGCATACAACGAATTGCAACTTCAGTTCAACATGCGGCCTACGGAAACACACAACGCCAAGATGAAAATTACAACTGTTTAAAAAAAAAATTGTTTCAACCCAAAACAATGCAAAGGAAATAAAACGGAACAGAAAGTTTTTATTAACTGTGTGTTTGCTTTGTGTTTTAAACAAAATTAAAGAAAATAAATTATGAAATTGTGGAAATAACATAATTAAAACAACTCAGGTGTTTTTGATGAAATTTAATTAGAGGAAAACAACAAAGAACTTTCATTTCTAATCTAACTATTCTCGCTACTTTTTTGGGAGTTTTTTTTTTCAGTGCATAAAAGTGTTATTGAACTCAGTGCATTTGAACAAAGACAATTCAGTCAATGTACGTGAAAATGCAAAGGGATGGATATCTGCAGTGCATAAAAAACTCCTTTTGAATTTTTTGATTATAAAGTTTAGATTAGTTGTGGGTTGCAAACAAATGAAAATTTTTCTCAATAAATTTATATTTACAAATTACTACAAATCATATCAATATATTCTGAGTGCTTTTGTTATTCAGTAAAAATCTATAAACAAACTTATTTTAATTCATAATCTTTTGTCCATTGCACTCATCACCCAAGTTTATTTAAACTAAAAGAAACATAACTAACCTAAAGTTCCTCTAATCTCAAAGAGCTTTCACTCACAGATCAATCAATTTGATATCTTAACAATTTATTAGTTCGAATTGTTAAAAAAATACGTAAATAAAATAAAGAAAATGAAAACACAAAAACTCCCGCACATCGGCAGCAGTACGTGCATTAGTAAAGGAAGTACCAGCAGTGCGACCACCTCCACCACCAGCACTTCCACCACTTCTCCCACCAACACAGTCACCAACAACAGTGAAGGTGATGAGACAAAACAACTGATTAATTGTAGTTCCAGCAGCATTGATAATATCTCAACTGCATCGGCCCATTCTCCACAGCCCCCTCCTTTTGCATTGTGCTTGGAGACGACAACAAAAATTATTATCAAACCTACATCGTCGCCACTACCACCCTCAAATAATCAAAATCCAAACAATGATAATCGGTGCGTATATTTTGAACAAAAGAATTTTTTGTTATATTCCACATTGTATTTTCTTTGTCTGTAAATATTTTATTATACAATTAAATAGATACAAATTTTATTCGTTAGATCTGTCGTATCTTTTGTAAAAACTTTAAAGATCTTTGCTATTTACTTTTGTTAAATTATCTACTTAAGAGGGATTTTTCACTTGAATTTCCCAAAAATTTGCTACAAACTTCAAGAGGTTAACGTAAAGTCTCAAGTGTGCTAAACAAATAAATATATATAATTTGGTGTCAAGTTTCTTTTGTAACAGATAAAGATTGAAATTTTTAGATAATAATTTAACAGCTAGCAAATATTTGTGATATTAAAACGGAATGTTAAATATATAAAACGAATTTTCAGCATGGTAGAAATGTTGGTTAAACTTATCTATTGATAACTGCAACACGATTTTCACTCCTTTTAATAAAAATATTGAGATATAAAGAGTTTAATGCGCCAAAATAAAATACGTTTTCAGTTTTTTTTATTACGTACAGCTTTTTTTAATGGGCGTGACTCGCAGATGATCTAGCACGATCTATTGGAATTTACGATAAATGAAAAAATACTAGTTCCAACAGTACATAAAGATCATTTTGTAAAAATTTGACTTAGTGTAGTATACCTCCCACCCAAACTGGGAAAAACGGCCAATCTAGCGGCGAAAAAATCATATCTGCCAAACTATTAGTCTGATCCTCAAAAAATATACGGATGAATTATAGGGAAGGATAACAAGGTGTGTTAAAAGTCAGGCAGCTATGTCTAACACAGTGGGCGCTATATGGTGTTATATAGGACCAATTTTAGCGATAAAATTCTTTAGTCGTCGGACAGCTTATATCTTCCAAACTAATAGTCTGGTCCACAAAAAATGTATTCATCCATATAGGCAAGGATGAAGTCTCGCAGATATTTAAAAAATTAGGCAGCTATTTTTAGCACAGTTGGCGCTATATGTTGTTGTATAAGACAAATTTTACCAAGAAAGTTCTTAAATTTTCGAAAAATCCATATGTTCTAAGCTGATCCACAAAAATTTATAGATAAGTTATAGCCAAAGATGTAGGCTATAAATTCTGTAAATATAACAGCTATTTTTACACTGTGCACGCTATATTTTGTTATGTAAGACCAATTTTACCAATAAAACTCTTTAGTCGTCGGAAAGCGTATATCTTCCTAACTAATAGTATGATCTACAAAACGCATATGCTTGAATTATGGAAGAGGCTGTATGCTATATACGGTCTAAAAAAATTAAGCAGCTATTTTTAACACAGTGGGCATTAAAAAAATCCAAAGTGCATTAAAATTTAAAAATGCATTAAAAATTTATTTATTGAAAACGACTACTTCATTGGTATTTTAATTTAATAACAAGTGGTTTCACTTGTATAGAAATACGCACCAGTAGGAAATTTTCAAAAATGTGTAAAATTCTTTTTTTTTTTAATAAAATCATTAAAACGGTGTTAGTAACTTATACTAGTATTACACATTTTTACTGTCTAATAACTGACAATAAACTTCACATTTGTTCTTTAAGTGAGGCTGAATATCTGCTAAATCAGGCAATTATCACCATTTAGTTTACACAAAAAATTCTTTGTAAAGTAAGTCAACTTTTTCCCCCCTTAAAAACAAATTAAATGTATCAATAAGCAAAAACAAATATGTAATAAAAATTTTTGCTGCAAAATAATTAGCAGTAATTTAAAAATTTGTTACTTTATTATGGCAAATATTTGCACATTTCATTTATTTATAACGATATTATGGCGTTATTTTAGAAAACAGTTGAAACAATTCTAGGCTTTGAAAACCATCTGTATTTATTTGCTTTTAACCCTGAAAGGTGAAATAACTGAATATATACTTAAAACTATTTAAACACCGAACACAAATGAGGGGTGTTATGAGTTTGAAGTGTGTATCTCTGTGTCTGTGATACCGTAGCTCCCAAGCGGATAGGCCGACTTTTTTCTACTTGATGACAGATTGTCTCCAAAATTTTGCAATCTGTTACTTAAATGCTGGTGCTGCAGCATTATCCATGTCGGCAATTTTTTTTATTTTTCTGCAGAAACTCTTAGAATATTAAGCTGCAATCGAACTGGCAAATTCCGATTAATCATATTTCGGCTAATTTAGTACTTTTTTATATTTTTTTTATATCTTAAGCCCGTTTTCCTCTAAACAAGCAAGCAAACAGAATATTTTTAATATTTTCCCCTTTATGTAAATATTGATTTATTAAGAAATTAACAATAAAAATTGTATAAATCACATAGATCTTATTTCCGTAATGATTTTTTATTACTATTTGGACAACAATTAGCATGTTTCATTTCCAAATATTGAAACAAATTAACACGCCTTCATTGAGTTAAAAAATAGCAATTTATTATTTGTAATGAACTTGAAAATACTCATGTAATTTTACAAAAAATGAATTCAAATCAACAAACAACGTCCACATATGTAACTTAAGAATCGTTTGAAATACAATTCGAGAAATAAATATCTGTCATGTTGAAAATTTCGATTGGAATAGTTTTGACTCCATGCCTGTATGTTGATCGGTTTTGTTTTAACTTCTTCAGACTCAGCTTATTTTGTATTTCGGTTTTTCAGCGATAAAATTTTCATATCCAAGGGCGCCAGTTTTAATCAATTATTTATTTTCCGCTCTTAAAAGTATGCCATATGTTTACTTCTTAGTGAAAATGGAGGTAGATAATAGAAAAAGTCTTTGTTTATAGGACTTTGAAAATTAAAAGTGGTTTGATTTCAAAGAATATGTTCGTTTATTAGCAGCAATCCAATTCTCGTATGCAAATTTATTGTAAGATTTATATAAATAACAAATGCAATCAATTTCAACCAAGCTACCCAGCGAAAGCTACTGCTTCGTCCGAAACAGTCTTGTAAGCGAGAGACGCTGGCTGCTGTGGTCTATCCTTCATTTTTATATTAGTGTTGAATAAATGTAAAAAGCCGACTAACTTCGTAGGCTCCTATTATGATTCACAACTAAATTGATAGTTGAGTCGTAGTTGTCAAATTCATATCATGGAATACAACTTTATAAAAGCAGTTGTCTCAGTTTTTTATCAGTTGTGTTTTGGTTTTTATTTAGAATATTGTGTTACTTTTAATTACTTTTAAAATGACACTTTTAGGCGCCAATCTATCCCATTTGTCAACCCATATTGTTGCCATATCCATAAAACATAAAATCTCAAGAAAAAATAGTAAGGCCAAAACTAAAAATATTTTGTAATGGCTATTATGGTTTCAAAAACAGAGAGTATAGATCAGAACCTTTTTTCGAACATTTTTTCGAAGACAACTGAAATTAGTTGTCAATTGTAATACAAAAAAATGGTTGAGTTGGGTCGTAGCATTGACAACTCAACCTAGTTGAGTTGTGAATCATAATAGGGGCCTAAAATAAGAGCTAATAAAACCGTAACTTCTAAGCTACGGCGCCTATTTGCATGAATCAAACTGCTATGCATAGAAGAAGTCATAAACTTTTCGAATATTGTATTTAGAGGCACCTTGTTGTAACACAGGATGTATCTAAAAGGCGTTAAAGTTGGCTACCCCTTGTATCAAAAATATTTCGGGAGTTGTAACATAGCGTCTTCACGAGCCATTGAGTTGTCTTGACAAAAGTCAAAGTCGATATGAAAAAAAACACCAACATTTTTCTGATGTTTTTATGTATGAAGTTTGACAAATGTTAGAACAAAATTATGTCTCCTGAATGGTTACCGATTCGTAAATGGTTACCGATTTTAATAATTTTTTGTCTAGAGTAATCTATTTTAAAAGCAAAAATAGTTTCATTGTATTTCCTATACTTTTACCGTTATTTGACTTACAAAAATATTTTGGACTTTTTTGTCCGGACTTTTTTCAGTTTTCGCCCCATTATTTCGTTAATATCTGACAAAGCCATTCTTCAGACATAGTTTTAGAAAGCCTACATGCAAAGAATTTTTTTCCTATCTTAAAAACTTTCGCTGTAATAAGTTTAAGAATATGAAATTTTAAAAAAATATTCAAAAAAAAATTTTTGTCGCAAAAAGTAGCCATTATTTTGTTAGTATTTCTAGAAAATTTATTGAAAATTTTTATTGTATCTGAAAGACAAGGCTGTGATGCTCTAAATATTTATTTTAAAAATATTTTGACTGCCTCAAGTTACGTACAAATTGTTCCTTAAAATATGTACAAATTGTTTACATAGTGCTAGAAGACCCAAGGTATTTAAAGTCAAATTTGAGCTACAAGATTTTTTTGCATTTTTTGCTTTTGGAATATATTTTTTATCCTTTTCGTTTCTAGGTGATTATTAAAATGCATGAATCTTAGACGTAATAACCTTTCTAACCATATATAGTATGCAACATATTTTCTCACAGTGCACCGTAATGCAAGTGTTATTTATTAGCGAATATAATCCTAATTTATATTGAAATATGAGAGATAATTTATTGACGACAGTTCAATTAGTGAATTTTACAAATTACGAAACAATAAAATTAAAAAATTAGAAAAGAATATGGCAATTAGTGAAGCAATATAGAACATAAAAATAGACGTTTATATCATCATCATTCTCATTCTCATTTAGCTTGAAATAAGTACTTTTTATCTTAATTACAAAATAATTGTGGCTCACAGTTCACTGCATTCATGTGCATCAAATACACAAATTGATAATGTTTAAAAGTTCTTTTTTTCAATTTCAAATATGTCATGTGAAAAGTAGGTGGTGGTTGGTTGGGTCGGTTTTATAATAATGAAAATCTGTATTTTACTTATTATTATTATTATTATTATTATTATTATTATTACTATTGCATTTTTTTGCGGCACTCAATGACCTTTAGGTCAATAACCATTGCAGTCCCGTTAGTAATAGAACTTTCTCGCTTTCGGCCTTCAATAAAGAGCAATTGTTGTGTGAGCTAAAACGAATAAAAAGTTATGAAGGCAGAATATTAATTGCAGAAGAGAAGATTGTATTAAGAGAAATAAATATTTGCAATTGGAGTGTGAAAATCGGTTTTGAACTTTATGGAGTTTGTGAGTAATATTTAACTTAGGATTATTTTGTTACAAATTCTTTATAATTGCAACTAATATGTACTAGAATCTAGTGACTAGATCCATATTGCGATTAAATTCTCTATGTTATACAGTGGTGGAAGAAATAATAGGTACACATGAAATTTTCAGTACATATTTTCTTTAATATTTATATGCTTTTGCATAAATAAAATTAAATATACATATTAAATAAATTCAAGGCATTCAATTTGTCCATGTAAAAAATACCAAAAAAAATTACAGTCCTGCTGCATTCGGAAATTTATGTAATTCAAAAATATATACATACCTGGAAAAAATAATAGGGACATTTTATATATTACAGAGCAAAATTAGTTTTTACTATTTAATACTAATAATATTTCAATATTTTGTAGAAGCTACTCTTTGACCACTTGCTGACACCGTCGCTTCATTGAACTCACAAGATTGGTGCAGATATCCGGAGAATTGGAGTACTAATCTTACTGAATTGTGTCCCACATAACCTGTTTACTTGTAAGATTTTACATTCCAACTTTTTATTTTTTAGAGACCCACAGAAGTGCTCTATGGGATTCGAGTGTGGTGATTGGGATTGAATTGGCGGCGCTAACGCCATTTTGAATTGCGGCGTTAACGCCATTTTGAATTTTTATTATTTCCTAATTTTATTTTTATTAATTTTATATTTTTACTCACTGTTTGCTATTTTGACTTCAACTAGTATCGAACTAAGATCCTTCAGGTTTGAAGTCCAACGTACCAACCCCTCGACCAAAAACACTGTAGCAGAACGGCACCAAGAACTTCAAATAAACTTACTCTTTTTTCTCGCTTAAAAACCTGCATTGGATCAGCACTATAAAATCAGCTTTTTTGTATAGCTTGTTTGCGAAGCTTTTACATACACAGAAAAAATTATGATAGCTTTTTTTAAACAAACATGTTTTTGAAACTGATTTTAAATCTTTATTATTGTCTCTATTTAGTTTAATAAATAATTTTGTTTGACTTATTATTTCATTTCATTTACCTACCGCCAATGTTGGCAACCTGATAAAATTATGAAATTCTTTGATTTATTTTTTATATTTCTCTAAAATATTTTTTGATTGAAACAATTTATTTATTGAAAAAATCTGAATTTTTTTTAAAACAAATTATTACAAATTTTTGTATTTGAATTTACAAATATCTTTATAGGACCTGAATTGAACAAATTTACATTTGATTCAGGGAATTTGGTATTTGAAGTGAAAAATTAGTTTTTTCTGTGTAAGTAAAAACCCAATACTTTTTTATTCATACTACCCATGGGATGTGTATACATTTGCTAACTTTCTCGGGTACTCAGCCAACAGCACCCTCGAGTTAGTTTCAAATATATTGATGTACCTAATGAAAATAATAGTTATGCCGATCAAAAAAATCGGTACTCAATAGAAAATAACGGGTTCCACATACATATTTTTATTTAAAGGACATCTTCTTTGCAGACCAATAATGATATTGCTGTGACCTCAAGAGACATAGTCAATTCAAACAAAGTTATTCAGTGTTGCCCAGTAAAACCCACCTGATTTTGTGGTTAAAAACATATTAACTTTTAAACTTATTGCAATAAAAATTTAAAACGTAAATAACTTGTGGGTTTTGTTCTATATTCCAAAATTATGCTTGCTTTTTTATTATTGCTTTGTTATATTGTTTGTCTCATTGATCCTTAGCTAAATGTTTATTTATGTATTTAATTTTTTTGCGGTAAATCGTTAATCCTCTCAACACATCTTTATATGATTTTAAATCTTATTCAAAACCATAAAAAGCGTTTTAATTAAAGCACAAATAAAGCAAAATGGACAAATTTGAAAAACAACGCAAGTAAAAGCGAACACAGACATTTAAAAGACTAAAAAGTTTTCTTCAAGGAAAGTTTTGTCATAATTTTTGGAAATTTAATAACGTCAAAGTATACAGATAGTAATATTATTTCTATAATAACTTTCATACATTTTCTTAATCTTTTCTTCCAAAAGATTTTCATATCAGACGGAAATTTGCACACAACTACCACCAGCTAACAAGTAGGATCCTTTGAAAACTTCATGTTGTTATGTTCTGCGTTGTGTATTGGAATTAATTAACTTTTCCTCAGAAATTGTCTCCTGTTCAATTATTTCTTAATAAATTTACGAGCTTTAGCTTGATATATGAAAATTACTTTCAATTATATTGAAATAAAAATCACATTAGTAACAAAATGTTCTATTTTTAACAAATTTGAAGAATTAACTCGTTTGCTTACCATCTTATGTGCGTGCGTGGCTGCGTGCTAAAATACTTTTATTTTGTCTTTCGTTTTTATGGCCAAGGTCAAAGGAATCGTAAACTGCTGAGTAAATATGCAAACCAAATAATATGGAGGATAAATAATACTGTTGCTGCGAAAAATAATTATAATAAATTGTTTTACTTTTAAATGGGAGGAAAACTCTTAACAAAATGGAATTGCAAGTGTGCTCAATAAAAAGCAATATTGATCGGTCCATAAAAAAGATTTAATTAAGTAAAATGTTTCAAACTAACATTTTCATAGTTATCATCATTATGTGTGGTGTACGACTTACGTTTATTTGGCTTTCTGCATATGTAAGAGAATGTGATAAATAATTTATTAGTTCCAATTATAATTAATTTAAATGAAAAGAATAAAATGTCCCCTTATTACTAAAAATACAAGCATGTATTAATGAAAATTGACGTCAAGCATCAAAAAAATTTTAATTAAAATCCAAAAGCTCTTGTGCAAGAACTAAAAATAATATAAAATGCAATCAAGTGAATTTAAGGTGATAATCCAGTAAGTCTTTAATAGCAAACATACATGAGTAATATTTTAATTCTAAAAATACGTCATAGAACCTGATTTGGTAAAATATTTTTGTGGAAATAAATTAAATTTTGACAATAAGATAATTTATGAGCTTAATAATCGATTTCGAAACATTCAGAAACGTGTTTTCAATATTCATTTAATGTTGCATAACATAGGCTAAGAAATTTAGGTCAACTTTTGGATGAAAACAAAGGACAGCTATTCTTTTGCTTTCCAAATATATAGTAAGTTTTTTTAATTCTAGTTTTCGACTATAGAAATACTTAAAATGTTAAGTGACTTGCACGACATATATTGGCTTAACTTGAGAATAGTCTGTCCGATTTCATTCCAACAAAAATTCAAAGCTGCGTATTCGAATACCTTTCAAATCTGATAAACATTTTCTTGAGCTATTTAAAAAAATTTAATTTTGAAAATTTTTTCTTTCCACTAAGAAATTCAATGAATTATTAAGTTGCTTGTCTGGTCGGGATCCCACAACAGAATACATAACCTAAACCAAAGTTGTCTCAGCAATTAAATTGAAAAAAAAATATTGATTTTTTAACCATTAAGTTATGAATTTTTAATCGAACTGTATAGTTTTTAATCCAATGATATTCAATTATTTTGCTTTAACTTCGTTCAATTTAATTTTTCAACTTATTTAGAAAGAAATTCTAAAGCATGTAACAATTGAAAATACAAAAAAAAAATTTGGCTACACGGAAGGTTGAACTTACACAATGATGTTTCGAGACCAGCCACGACGTAATCATCAGAATTTTTGTCCGCTTAGACTTTACTACCAATCAAGGCAGTTGCAGTCAAATATTTGAATATGCTTTAACTATAATCAATTCGGCTGTGGTATATAAAATTGCTGGAAGTTTTTCAAACTTCACTTCGCAAATGTAAGTTTTTTTCAGATTTCATGTGATCGTTTATAAATTCGTCTCTTCTATTTTTTCCCCTCATTCCCATTTTGAAAACCATCGCTTGAATAAAACCTCAATTGGACAAGAAAAGGAAAATAATGAATTTCCGCCTGAAGTAGTTAAGGCGTTGCCTATAAAGGAAATTATGAAAATCAACAGTCTGAGCTCGATACCGTGAGCGAGCATCAAATTTTTCTGTCTATCGTATGTATTTTTAGCAAGAAATTGTAATTAAATTAAAAGAGTCAATAAAGCACTTTAAGGTAATGAGCCTACTTAGTAATGAAATAAATTCGTTAAAAGTATGAAATAGTTTCATTAAAATGATGACATCATTTCATTAATATAATGAAATAGTTTCATCGAAATAATGACATATTTTCATTATTTTAGCAAAATTATTACATTGGATCAGTGGAGTTATTTTCTATATTTGGTAAAATGTTCATTAAAATAATTTTGACGAAACTTTTTCATTGGATTAATGTCGATGTTCTTTCAGTAATTCAGCTCGTGATTCCCATTGTTTTCTGGAATATAGATTGCCTTTTGGGAATATTGCTATTCCCCAGCCTGCATACCCGAGAGGAAAGTTATTATGTACTTTAAAGTCACAACCGACTCGCCACTCATGCTCTTCATATATTACAGCATCCAATCATAACTCTCCTTTATATTGATTCCATGCGCAATTGGAATAAGTTCTTGGAATTATCGTAATAAAAGAGTGCAGATTTTAGACGTTTCTTGGATGAATCTACAAAGATACGCCATTTCTCAGGGTTGTATACCCTCACCCCCAACTACTAACCACATTTCAACGTAATCGGTGACCATGACGTAATTTATTTTCAATTTTAAATGGAATTGTCCTAATGGACTAATGTATTACCACTAAATAGAGTTAAGGGTGTGACTGTTGTAAATTCTTTTTCGTGAGCCTTTCTAATAAATATTCATTAATTTCCTTTGAAACATTTTTTTCTTTTGCCTTTACACCGCATTTTAAAAAATTATTTACCTAAGCGGTGGTCAGACGAAGCAAACATTTAACAAAATGAACTTAATATAATTGATGAAAGTTAATCTCATTATAGTTAATCGCATTATAGTGATATAATTTATGATTACATACATATATTTCGTCAAATATTTGCTCCGTCTGATCGCATCTTTAGTAAAAATATGCAAACTAGAATTTGACATTATTTACTGTTTAACCAAAATCAAACCAATCAAAAATATAACACAAACAACATGGATCATAAAAATACGTTCATTCATACCGCTCATTTTAAGGTTGACAGGCAAATTAACTTTTTAAATGTTTATTTCAAGCGTAAAAGGAATGAATGAATGAAAATTTTATAGTTTTTAATTTTTAATTGCAATTAGAGTCAGTTTTAATTAAACGCCAAGTATCCAAAAGTCGAAAATTTAAATTTTTCCGAACTCCCAGTAGTCTCATACAAATTGTAATGATATATTAAAAAATCAGGACATAAGTCAACAAATGCTTACTTCTTTTGCACCCTTAACGAATTGGCTTTTAAATTAATAGCACTTGTGCTATTAATTTAAAAGCCAATTGAGTGTTGTATAAATATTGGTGGCATAACTGGAAAATTTTCTCTTTTAAATCATAAAAATTAAGAGTGTACATGATATTGAAAAACACGTGTGCACAAATAAAAAAATATTTCTTAATACCCAAACCCAATTTCATAGCCAACCAACACCTTATATTTATGGGCTGAATGTGTCAATTACTGTGAAATTTTATGATTTTGTTTTTTAAAATGACATTAAACTATTTTTGATAATGTTTTTATGTACATATTCAATTTAACAAACCGGTATAATATTTATTGATAATGAATTATTTTATCAGTTTATTGCTAAAACTGTCTAAAGTATCTCAAGTGGCCCCTGTTATTTTTTTGCAATATATTCTTTTATTTCGTTAATAATATTGTTCAGATTATACACAATTCACAAGATCTTAATAGACGTCATTAATTCAGAAATGTTTAATAAAAATTGTCAACAAGTCTACAAATACATACAATATATTAGTGTGTATGTATGTATGCATACATATATTTGAATTTTAAATGACTGTATATCTGATAGTGAGAAAACTTAAGAGGTTGATATAGAAATTTTATAATTAGAGACACGTGACGTCAGATTTGTTCCCAAAAACTATCAAATTTAGTTTGTTTATGCCTTAAGTAATTCACTCTAAATAAGTTAACATATACAGAGAATTAATTATCTTTTATTGGCGTAAATATTTTTAAAGATAAAGTAAATCTCCCGAATTTCACAACAGTTTTGACAAATTCTGAAAACTATCAAATTATTTCAGCACGTGTATTATTTAACGAGAAAATGATTTCGGAATTTATAAAACTCATTCCGTAATGTTAACTAAAAAATTATGTGGTATTAAATAGTTTTAAGCAGTTTAGAACTGTTGTTTATAGTGTAAATATGAACTTGAAAATAGGAATCGAAATTAAGAACATATATCGAAATAAAGGTAATATATCTTGCTTGCTTTAAAAAATAAAAACAAGTTGTATTTATATTTCTGACAAGCGAAAGAAATTTATATTTTAATCTTAGTATTATCGATATTGGACTATGCCAAACTTAGTATACAGAGAAAAAACCGATATCTTACATGAATTATGACAACTGTACATTCACTTGCTTTTGATATGAAAGTCTAAACAATCATGAATTAAAAAATAAATAAGTAAATAAATAAAGTTTTTATAAAATTTTGTTTCCGAGTAAACGATTACATAATTGATTTGACGTGTGTACAAATTTTCAACTCAGTTCATCGTCTTTAAGTTGGTAATAAATACGATATTCCATTACATAGATACGAGATAAGCTAATAAGATACTTTTTACCCTGTCTTGATATTTTCAACAATAAAAAATTTCATGTAGTCTCTTAAAAACTTGTCTGACCTGAATTTTGCTCCATATTTTGTATTCTTTGCTAAAACAATGAATGATGTAATTTAGTGCTGACAATTTCTACTACTTTTAATTACTCAATTACGCAATACTTACTCGATACTTTTAACGCTTAGTGCCATTTCATACTATGCCTGCCTTTTTGACAATTTTATTTTAAGACCTCTTCGAAAAGTCACGCACACTTACATTATGCTTTTTTCGTTATGAATTTTTTGTCGGCTATACAAATGCTTAACGCTGAAAATACGAAAATGACAAAGAGAAATATCAAAAAACCCTTCAAATTTCGATTCGTGCCTTACCCAGTAAGGTTCTCAAGATCTGTCACACACAAACTAAAAAGGCATGCCTTTAAATGTAAGTAAAAAGGCATAGTGTGAATTTCTTGCTAGAAAATTTTATAGTTTTAAATAGAATTGTGTTTTGGGCCTTCATTTTCCGTTCGGCTTAGTAATAAGAAAATGTCTGCTGAAAGCATCGAGTAACTATTTTTGAGTATCGAGTACCCTAAAATAATAGCAAATACTCGATACGCGGTACCCACTACTTAATACTTTTCCAGCACTACTGTAATTGTTATTTTGTTATTTTTATTCATTTTTCCTATATTAATACATATTTAAATGATAATTTGAATAATTGATAACAAGATGAAAACAATTGTGATTCATTGCACATTTTAAAAAAAATTTTTTTTACTCATATTTATTGCAAAAAATAATAAAATAATATCGTTACTTAGTTGAATGAATTCTGCTTTATAATTCCACTGAAAAGTTTCCATTAGATTTCTCATTGAAGCGATGAAAATTTTCACTATATGAATGCAAATTTCATAAATATAATGAAAGAAAAATCTTCGATCAAGCGAAAGAAAACGAGGCGAAATTTAATGTGTTGCAATGCGAGTGAAGTACTCCCCTCTCAGAAAAATGACATATTATTTTAGGTCTGCCAAATGTCTTTTTCATTTTCTAAAAAATTTTTCTTTATCTATGTACACAGAAAAAATTCATTTTTCACTTCAAACACCAAATTCCCTGAATCAAATGTAAATTTGCTCAATTTAGATCCTATAAAGAAATTTGTAAATTCAAATGCAAAAATTTGTAATTATTTGTTTGAAAAAAAAATCAGATTTTTTCAATAAACAAATTGTTTCGATCAAAAAATGTTTTACAGAAATTTGAAAAATAAAACAAAGAATTTCATAATTTTATCAGGTTGCCAATATTGGCGGTAGATAAATGAAATGAAATAATAACTCAAACAAAATTATTCATCAAACGAAATAGAGATAATAATAAAGATTTAAAATCAGTTTCAAAAACATGTTTGTTTATAAAAAAAGCTATCATAATTTTTTCTGTGTATACATCTAAAATCGTTTGTGTGTTTGTTAGTAACGAATGGTCTTCGGAGCTGTCGAGCTAAAATTTTTTACGCCGGTTCGGGTCAATTAATCCACTTTAACTTTTTGTTTTAGTTTTTGACCCAATAGTTGGCCATGGCGTGGAACTATTTTAAAAAGAAACCTATTTGAAGTTAAAAACCGATACATTTGAAGATAAGACAATGTCTGCGGGCTCAGCTAGTTTAAATAATTTCTTTTGAGTCATTGGATTTCAAGCTATACTCTTATACTGAAATACTTAGTTCATAAATTCTCTAAATTACGACATTAATCCAATGAAAAACTTCATTAAAACTCAACCAACAATACGTTTCGTTGGAATAATGAAACAAGTTCTGCTAAAATTATTTTAATGAAAATTTCACCAAATATGTGAAATAATTTCATTGGTCCCCTGAATTAGCTTCGCTAGTTCATTATTTTGTCCAAATTATTTCATAATTTTAATGAAATGTTTATATTACTTTAATGAAATTGTTTCATAATTTTAATGGAATTATTTTATTATTTAAATGAAATTATTTTATTGTTTTTTTTTTTTTGACGAATATGAAACGTTTAGAAACGCAATTGTTTACAAAATCTGCCTGTTAGACATGATCAATATTCTACAGAACAAGAGAAAAGTCAAGATCAATTTAAGTTTTCAAGAACACAACAACGTTATTCTCGAAAGTCGCCATGCTTCCATCACCGGTGCCCATATGTATTTTCTTCTATCACTACTTGTTAGGTGGTGGCTCGGTTGAACGTAGTCGCAATTTTTATTTATATAAATCGTATGTTGTTCAAATATCTGCCACGGTTTCGCATGGAGGCATGATCCAGAGAGATGTATTTTTTATTGCATTTATAAACACAATAAAAATATTATTTTCTTAAAATATAGATACAAAAATGTACATACCAGCTGAGAATCGAACCCAGGCTTCTGCGTAATGGTTAGCACGAAAACGTTTATCGATAGACTTCGTTGATTTTGTCTCTTTTTTTTTGGTTTTGAAAGATCGCATTCGATTCATATTATTTCAATAATATTTCAAAAATTACAAAAATAAACATAAGCGGTTCGTTATTCATTAAATTCGTAGACTTTTCTTCGATATTCAGACTGTGTCGAGTTAATTTTATACTGAAGTATGTATGTATGTATAAAGTATTGTTCTTACTTATAAAGTCTTGTCCTTAACAATTTTACTAATGGCAAAACATAAGATGATGTCGCTCATATTGTCCTCAACAAAGTTTGATTGGGGACAAAATGTAAGACATTGTCGCTCATCTTGTCCTCAACAATTTTACTAAGGACAAAACGTAAGACACTGTCGCTCATATTGTCCTTAACAAAGTTTGATTGGGGACAAAATGTAAGACATTGATGAGCGACAACTATTTTACTAAGGACAAAACTAAGACACTGTCGCTCATATTTTCCTCAATAAAGATAAAATTTAATGTCGCTCATCTTGTCCTCTACAATTTTACTGAAGACAAAATGTAAGACATTGTCGACCATCTTGTTGCCAAAAGAGTTTAATAGAGGACAACATCCAAGAATTTGTCGCTTAGATTGTCGTAAACGACGATTTCCTTTAAACTGTCGATTAGAAAACCTAATCGAAAGGCGACTAGTTGTACAAGAATCGTCGATAACATTTTCGTGCAAGGCAATCTGATAAACTGAATGGTTAGTCCGTCCAATAGTCGGTAGTTTCTTAAGTATCCCTTAGTAATCCAAGAAGGTGTAGTCAGTTTTGTGTTTTTTTATCACTGATAGCAAAATAATAACATAACTTGATTACTGAGGCAATGTGCTAATGAGTGTATTTAGGGGCTATTCACATATTACCTAACGCTGCAGGGGGCTGGAGTTAAAGATTTGTTGCGGATCAAATAATTTGTACTGAAATTTTTTTAAAAATCGTTAGGAAGGGGTGTGGGGCCTTATAAAAATCCCGAAAATAGTGTTATGTAATATGTGAATAGCCCCTTAACAACAAGTAAGCATGTATATTAGTTCTCGTTTGAGTATTGATGTTTAAACTTACAGATAGGATTGTATAAAACTGAGTAGATTGTCAAAGAATAAGAGCGGTTAGACCGCTGTTGTTAACAACAACAAAACAAACAGCGGCAGCAGCAATAACAATCTCAACAATAACAGCAAAACAAAATTGTGTATAATTTTGAAACATTCATACTGTTAATATCAGTCAATGCCCAGATCGAGGGGTGTTAGCGTGTATATTTTTTAACTGCTGTTGTTATTGTAAATATATTTATGAATATATTTATTACAATAAAAACAATTATCGTTATGGTTTAAACTATTATTGCTTTATATTTACGTTGTTAAAAAAAATTATACAAAATAATCTAGTAAAAAATAAAAAGACTAAGTGAAGCTGTGTGCCTCGAAAAGCAAGTGCATTTTCTGTCAATTTAATTTTGATAAATAAATATATTTAAAGAAAGCAGTGAAATTATACAAAAAGTAAATAAATCACAATTTCGTATTATTTCTCATTGAATGTGTCTCTCTCTGGTAAAGGCACTCTAATTCTTTAACAAAAGTGCCTCCAAGAAAGTGAAGCTATACAATTAAAAAGAGCTCTTTAGAAAAAATTATATAAGTACATCAAAACCAAAGAATTATAATAAATTTAATATAAAAAAAAAGTTAACTAAAACATAACTGCAGTAATTTATGGACGAATATATTGAATTGTAAGTTTTTTACTCGTTACATGAAATTAACATTAAAAAAATAATAAGAATAATAAACCTTGTCTTTTTATGAGTTGTTTATAGAATTTTTGTTTAAGTGTTGTGGGTGAATTAAATTAAAATTCAATACAAATATGTACATATATTTATTACATACAAGCGTTACGATAAAAACTATTTTTAGTAACTTTAAATACAAACAACTGCTCAAGAAGTGGCGCACTTTTAATCTTTCAAAAAGTTAAAACAAAAAAAATATTTGCTGTTCTAAACTCTTCGATAACAGGGCACTGTTTTATTGGTGCGCACGCTAGGAGATTGAATCTACCGTATAATGATTTCTGTAGAAGTTGTCATAATGAGGAGGAGGAAGAAAATGTAGAGCAGCTCCTCTGTCTATGTCCCGCCCTTTCCTTCACTGGGCAGCCCGCTGCTTCAGAATCTAGCAGCCTTATCAAACTGCGACATCAGACGGATAAACTCTTTCATTCGAGCGTCGGGTTGGTTCAACACTGATCCGAATAGTGAAACGTAGTAAGGGGGTTTCTACTTATTTTTCACATTCCCGCTTCAGGTAACACAACGGGACCTATAGGGACCCAAGTGGGCTGGTTTTTTTTTTATCTTTAAACTGGAAACCTGTACAACCTAAACCTAAATTGTGATATGAATACAGTAATTTCAAGATAAACAAAAGGCATTTTTTTAATGAAAAGGTGTTAAATGGATGAGTCAAAACAAAAGCATACTTTTAATTTATATAAAAGATTATTATATTTATTCAGCAATACTATGACCAAACCTTAAACTTGCCTTTTCTAATAAGGTTTGATCTTTATTCGAAAGTGATTTTATTACGCTAAAGACATGACACAATATTAAAATGATAAATCGAAAAATTAACGTTAATTAATTTAAATCTGCATGGAAGTATACAACGATGTTATTTTCGGAAGGCTCAACACCCTCTCGTTAATGTTTTCGTTAAGGTTTTGTTGTATCACGCTGTTTACATTGGAAAACATTTGTCCTCGAACATTTTCTTTTGCGTGAGAGTGATGAAATAGAAATATAAACACTTGTATTCCTATCTCGGTCTTTTGCACTGAAAAATAAAGTTTTCGGGGAACAATATTCACTCGGTCTACATCAGCACTATGTAAGGTCAAGTCTTATTTACACAAACTATGAATGGAAATTGAATATGAGAACCATTAGTTATAATAATGCAAATGAGTTTCCACATACAGATTAAACGTTGAATGCAATTAAACTGTGTGTAGGTTGGAATTAATTAAGTTTTCGTTTGATCATTTGTTTTTGTCCCATGTCCAATTCTTTCTGAATAAAGTGCTACGAAATTGCCTCCTCCACTGCTTTCTCAACGGTGTTCCCGTGTATGTCTTAACTTTAGCTACTGCTTAGCTCTGTCAGATGCATGTGTCTTAAATCTTAATTATACAATTCATAACTGGAAATAGGATACGATGATTATTTATTATTCTAACGTATATAAATCATGTAAACGATTTTTTGTATACACGTCGAAATTAAAGACAAATTTCACATATAAGTCGGAGATTATTCCGATCTCTAAATATGGCTAGATCACACGAACTTATCAGAAAAATTAACAATTTTAAAGATTCTTTATCCGTTTTTATGGATATAAAGGATGCCTTCCAGAAAATCTCCTTTGGATATAAAGGGAGCCTTCCAGATATAAAGGGTGCCTTCCAGAAAATCTCTTTTGAAAAACTGCGAATAATTTTCGAAGAAGATAAGATTGGCTCTATTCTGTAGATGAGGGCAATAAATCTTAGTGTAAGTGGAAAGGTGCCCGCAAGGAGTGCTTCTTTTCTACCGAGTATGAACTATTACCGTTGACAGTCTTCTTGGAAACTGAGTTCAATGTGATGTTATGGTTGGTGGCAAGTTCATAGACCCCATTCTGGTTTGTATGAATGAAGCTCTCACGGCAACAGATAAACGGTGTGGTGATTTTTGCTCGCAAGAGGAAGGGAATAGGAATTGGTGGCCAAAGAATTGTCAGAAAACAATCAAGAGGAAGTTAGATGGGGTTTAAATTATTTCTTGTGTAGGTATAGGAATATTCTGGAACTTGTACATGCACTTTGAATGCATGCATGAAAGACAGGTAGTCGAAATACTGCACCCGAGTCTTGTTGTGGACGGTAACGTACACATTGAATCTATTGAGAGCAAGATCAACATCTACTCCGATGTATCTCTTATGAACGATAGAATAAGGGCAGATGAACACCCACTCAAGTGTGCTTTGTGTTTAGGAAAGTATGATTACTACGACGAGATGTTTGGGCTGAAGCATGCGAGTCAGATAAGGGAGAAAAGAGATATCATTGTACTGAATAATTATTCGGTGATTACGAGCATGCAGCAAGCGAACGTACATATACTCCAAACTAGTGATAGAATGTGTTTAAAGCTCAATAAGTGTGCCTCGGCAAACGAGTTCAGGGACATGTCGAATTCACAGAGATCTGATTTAACTTTTTGTGGACTAGAACCTGGAATGGTACTGGTAAATGGGACGATAAAAGCTTGCATCCTACAGTAGTTGAATTCGATAACCCTTGAAAGATGGGAACAACAACCTGTAGGCAGAATTAGTAGATATCGCAGAAAAAATTATCACCAAAAAATTTTCAAACAAAAGTTTGTAAATGTTCTTTACGTTTGTTTGACTCTTATTTAGGGCGCAAACACCAAAAACAACAAGAAAATTGTGTGGTAAAAAAACAGCCGCGATGACGACTTACATACAAATAACAACAACAACACTGATAGCAAAAGGTATGCGATTGCACCAAGTTTGTTTACTGAAGATTTTTGAGAGAGACAATTCGTTAAGTTAATTCTCATTCATTTTTTTAGAGTCTTTAGATAAACATTCAGACTTCAATACATTTAACAAAGTGAAATTTCATAAATGCTTAATGGATGATGATGATGATGGCCCAGACAAAAATTTTGTTTGATATATTGCAAAAAATTCCGTAAATATTTTTGTTTGATTAAGTAAACCATTTTGTTTAATATTTGCTAGTATTTATAAACTAATTGTTTTACAAATTCAGACAAAACTATTGTTTGATATTTCTCAGAAAATCCAGTAAATCTTTTTGTTTGATTTAGTAAATTGTTTTGTCTACAATTTGAAAATATCTTTATACAAATTGTTTTATAGATTTAAACAATTTGTTCACTGAAAAAACACGTTTTTTTCAATGAAATTATTGAGATATTTTTGTCTATATTTACAAATTTGTTTGTGGGTCCGTTTCTAGACAAAATATTTACTATTTCATTGAATTCCTTTACAGAAAATTAAATTTAGTTTTTTCTGTGTAGGAAGAGACAACAATGATGGTATGTTAAGAGTGAGTCAGCAATATCTTCCGTTTCGGTCATGTCTGTATAGCCTTTGGAGTGATAGATGGTTTGGAAAATATTCTTGTTCGATTTCTGCAATTTATGAAAATATTTGTGAAAGTTGTACTTAAATATAAATAATATTTTAATAATTCTTATGTTAGTATAATTAATAAAACATAATATTGACATTAATTAATAATAATAATGAAATCTGAAGTGTGTTTTTGTTATTTGAATTAATTTAATTATTGCACATTGCCGTCATCAATTTCAAAAAAAATATTTAACACTTTTAATTGCATTAATATAAAAAACTAATAAAAGAAAAATCAATAAAAGAAATTCTAAATAATTATGACTACATGATTTTGGCGATTTTATCAAATATTATTTTTGACAAAAAGAAAATTTGCTAATTTGTTACTTTTATAGCATCAGTACTAACAACTTTATTAACAAATTTAATTATTTAATATAAAATTGTGCATAATTTCATTAGACGTTCAATAAAAATATAAAATAATGAACTAAAAAAAAATATTTCCTTATCAATACTATTGGCCTTGCAATCATACAATGAGTTTTTTATGACCCATTAAATAAAGTTTTCTGGGTTTTATTGATTAAACGAAACCAACATACTAATTTTAAGAGCTAAATATGAGTAAATCTTTTTTAATTTCATATAACTAAATAAATAAGCTAATAGTAATAAAGAATTTAAGAAAGTGTGTTTGTTTTATAAAACTTTGAAAAGTTATATATCGATTTTCATATATTGACAACACGTAACAACTGATTTAAACACCTTTTTACATGACGAAATTGCATCATAATTTGGCAGAAAACGTTACTAAATGCAAAAATTAATCAAAATATACTATGTATTAACTAATTTCGGGTTTTCTTATATGGTTCCTGAAAAATAATAAAAAATCAGTTACTTGTTGCCAACATAATATTATGACCATCGATATTAGGAATAAGTTTCCTGAATAAAAATGTTTTATCTAAATTTTGTTTTGCAATCTCCTTAACTAACCGGAGTACAATAGCTATTCAGACCCTTCTCTAGACTATACAGAAACTTTTATACTTATATATTTCCTTTATTTGCTGGGCTTTTCTGACTAAAACCTGTAAAACTGACTGTTACCGGAAAAATGCGAATATTTAATCCAAAGGTTTTATTGAGGTTCTTAATAACACAAAACAATTAAATACTTTCATTAAGAGCAACAACAAAAATGATAATATAAGGAAATTAAAAATAAAAATTGAGACAAAGGAAAAACAAACTGTTAGTATACTTCAAAATAAGACAGCAAACGTTAACGTTTATCATCTTCCGTTTATTATGTTTGCGGTCATAAATCGCGTATGTCATTTTATTTATTTTCTAAGTTAAATACATATAAAAGAAAAAGAAATTGAAGAAACAATTTCATTGCAAAAATTTCCAAAGCCTACCCAATTCCCTCAAGCAATTTGATTTTATTTATTTAGTGTCTTAATAACACTGTGCGACACCAAAATTAGGAAGGGGTAACGTAAAATTTTTCTCGATCAAGCGATTTTTTTTTTAATTAAACATCTGGGGTGGCCAACTTTTGGAGTCCGCCCAAGCTCTCCGCTTCCGTCTAAAGAGCGGTATAATCGTACGTTAATTCAAAAACATCTCAGCTTTGTCTGTTTGTAAGCCTCTGTGCGGTGTTTATGAAAACAAAGAGCATGCAAGCATTTTCAATTAAAATTATCGCAATTCTGCAATTTTCCAATCAAGAAAGTTAAAGGCTTAAGCACATATCTTTAACCAGTAAACAATTTTTGCCGACATGTCTGACGTCTCAGACATTTAACAAAATAGCCGCCAGTTTTTTGGTATAACGTTTCTGCACATTTTTGGAAATATTATACAATAATATCAGACTAGTCTGCACATTATCTGAAGGCAATTTAATTTTCTTTAAGACATTTACCAGAATAGTATGCACGTTATCTAACCTACGACTTATATATGTAAAACTTTTAGCAGTCACTTCAGCACGTTCTCATGTTTAAGTTTTCGTAATAGTTCTTATTTATCTCTTGGTAGTTTTCCGAAATTGTGCAGACATGTCTGATATTCGTTTAGAATTTCCCTGGAAAATTCTTCAGAACTCGTACAGAACTCTTTAGGAAATTTCGGCAAAGTTCTTAGAATTTCCTCAGACAAAGAGGTCCGCTTTCTTGTCTACCGCTCATATAATTTTCGGTACGTTTTAGTACTGACTTCGGCATCTTTTGCACTCTCTGATCGACTTCGGACCGAAATTGGTACAAAATGCCTTATGGGGAATTATATAATACCGTTATTTTAATATATTTTCTAATGAAAAAATCAACCAAATTGACTGAAATTCTCTTAAACATTTAGCAGAGTAGTCAACAATTTTCTGTAACGATTTTTTTTGTACATTTTCTGATATATTATCCGATTAATATTAGACTGATTTGCTTATTATCGGAAGGCAGTTTAATGTGATTTAACCCATACATATGTTAGTATAACAGAATAGTCTGCACATTATATGACCTACGTTTTAAGGCTTTTGGATTTTCCTAATAATTCACATTTATTTCATGAGAGTTTTTTCATAAATGTGTAAGTTTTTACACTTGTAGAATATGGGTAAATGTTTTTTTCCTTAAGCAGCTGAAAAATTCATAGGAAGAGAAGAAAATATGCTGAGAGTATGTGCAGAATTCTCTAAGACTTTTCCGCAAATTTTTCGGAATTTCCTCAGACAAAGAGGCCCGCTTTCTTGAAAACTACTCATATGATTTTCGGCTCGTTTTCTGACTGACTTCGGATACCAATTCGGCATCACACATACAGACTTACATACGGCCATGAGAACAGCATTATAAAAAAATGTAAAAAGCTTCCTAGGACCTCAAAAAATCGAGATCTGATGGAAGCTATATTTTCGAAAATCGAAGTGAAATCAGCCACTTTCCATTTTTCGATTACAAGAAGCTAGAAGTGTTTTCTTTATAAAAACAATAATGTAACTTAAAATGTTTTTAAAGCCCCTATTATGATTCACAACTAAATTGATAGTTGTTGAGTCGTAATTGTCAAATTTTTATTATGGTTTACAACTTTCATCAAAGTGGAACAACTGTTTTTTATCAGTTTTGTTTTTTATTTCGACTATTGTGTTACTTTTTCTCACTTTTAAAATGGTGATTTTAGGCGCCAATCTATCCCATTTGTCAACCAATATTGCTGCCATATCCATAAAACATAAAATCATAAGAAAAAATAGTAAGGCTAAGACTAAAAATATTTATGATGGCTACTATGGTTTCAAAAAACAGAGAGTAAGATAAGAACCTTTTCTTCCAACATTTTTTCGAAGACAACTAAAATTATTTGTGAATCATACTGCAAAAAAATGGTCAATCTACTTCAGTTGCGAATCATAATAGGGGCCTAAATATGGGAACTGCCAATTGATACAATTGTGGTTTTTTCATATTGTAATAAACGGTATTGATTTTGAAAAAGATATCAATTGATATCTAGCAGATTTCGCACTGTTGTAAATGCAAAGATGTGAAATATATCAAGATATAAAAGAAGTGTTGTCCATTAAAAAAGTAGCTTTAAAATAATTTCTTTCATTTCTTAAGAAGATAGTTATTAATCCTCGCTTCATACTTAAATAGCCAAAGAATTTGTTAGATTCGGCACAGTCGAATATGTATGTGTAGCTCACTTAGTTGACTTATAAAAATCCGATTTCTTTCCAATTAATTGTTAAATTTTCTCTATTGGGGCTTGTGTTTTTTTTCGCTTGATGATAATGAATTGCTTTCAATGCCAGACATATGAAAACAGCACATTTTACGAATGAATTAATAATTGCTTCAAAGGGCATAATATATTTTGTTGTGACCGAGAAAAGCTAACGTCTTCAAAGTGTGATAATATGATAAGAAGGGCGAAGTTGAATAAACTTTGAAAAATAATTGCAAAGAACTCACACCATGACTTGCAAAAATAGGAGTGCTGCGAAGAGATATGAATAAATAACCGTTATTGGTATAATGAAGTATTAAAAACAAGGTTATGATGAATTGAACTCCACCTAGGCCGTCGCCATGCTACAAAGTGTTTGAATTCCAGCCAGAACTAATCACGTGACAAGTTATGTGTCTTTCCTCAAGGGAAATGAGGATTGTAACGCAGAAATTACAAAAAAATTAGTTATTATGTGTGTTCAGTTGTATGTGTTCTTGTAATTAAACAATAACAAAAAACACATTCTAATTAAGCGACAGCAATTAAAATCCCACTACAGAAACCCTTGAACTTTATAAAAAGCAACAAATTAAACAAACAAATAAAATCAAATAAAACCTAACCACCATTCTTATTAACTGTCTTGGGAAAATTAGAGAAAAAAGTCTTAAGCATTTTATAACAAAAAAAGGGAGAGAGAAAGTGAAATTAAAAGAAAAATAATTAAAAAAGAATCCCACCGTTTGATAAAAACTCATTGGAAATTCGATCTGTGCAGTAAATAAAAAATCACAACGTGTTAATTGTGGCAAGTGGCATGTGGCTTGGAAATCAGTGTCAAGATACATATTAACACACACAAACACAAAAATTTTAAATATTTAACATTCATACTTGCAAAAATTCTTCACTCAATAAAATACATATTGATCGGTCTACTTATTCCTTTTGTATAAATTGCATTTTAATTAAGAAAATCAAATAAAAATGCAAATTACACAGCTTGTAATTAATTATTCAAAAAGAGCTTTTTCCAAGTTGTTTTATAAAAGTTTCTTATTGTTATGACAGTGTCTAGTAAGTAGACTTTTTTATTTTATTTAAAATACAAATGTGTAAATAAAACAAACATATGCAAATTACGACTATTAAAAAAGTGGCTTTAATCAATGGAATTAACTTTTTCACATTTTTTCAGATTAGTTTGAATGAGAGATGGGCGCGTGTTGACATTTTCCAACACGACACGAACACGAATCCCGGATGTCCAACACGAGCGAAACACGCACGCCCAAAATTTTCAAAGCACGAACACGACACAACACGCACGAAATCAAATCCAAAAACAAAAAAATAAAATTTTTTATACTCAAAGACATATTTTTCTTCTATTTTAACGTTTCATGTTCTATTTGTATTTTTATTTACATATTTTTCTTGAGAAACAGTAACTTATTAAAATTTTCGGTCAATAATCTTGTGCGGCAAGCTTCTTAGTCTACATATTTTAATCTGAAAATCGTTTCGGGTTTTTTCGTGTCAAGCTTGCTCAACGCGACACGAATGAAATCAGATTTTCTGTCACGAACACTTCGTGTTGAGTCGTGCGTGTTCGTGTCACGAAAAAAAACATGACACGCGCCTATCTCTAGTTTAAATCTTACGAAATGGTTTTTTTTCATTCTCTGTACAGTTAAAGAAAGTTGGTGCAGTCAAATAAGTTGGAATAAGTGCAAGTCTAGGAATTTGTAATAAGAAACTGAAATTTTATACACGACTTTGTTTGTCTTACCGTTGTTTCAGCTGCTTCAAAAGTCTCTTATAATCTCATGTATGCGTCACGAGATATAAAGATCAAAAGTTCCAAAGATCGGTTTTTATGAATATCTCGCTTTCTGTTTAAAATACTACATTTGATGTTAGTATTAGAGCTATGCAGCGAGTAACTCGAACACGTGAAGTACACATTATATGACAATGCATTAACACTTATTCGCAGTACCACAACAAAAAATCTTAAACATTTTATAGAATATCATTTTTGTTTGTTCCTGTTACGCACATGCTATCAGTTGTTAGACGGAGCTCACACAGGGCAATTTTTGTTGCGCAACTTTTAATTCAGCCGCGAGAAAGACAGAGAAAGAAACACAGTTTTTCTCCCAGCTGAATTAAAAGTAGCGCAACAAAAATTGGCTTGTCTGAATCTCGTCTTAGATGAACCAAACGAAAATTTGATATAAAGCAATTATCTGTTCCACTGTTTTTAAGAGAAACGATGCTAGATGGGTCCAATAAATTTAGGGTTGGTATGAGTGATTTTTTTCTCCGCTGTCGATCAACTGGTATAATGCCTTCTTATGTCCACCTGTACGGCATGGATCCAAGGAAGGAGAAAAAAAGATATTTACCCTCCAAAAACGAATAAAATATACATCATTACTGTGGAGTTCCTAAAGGAAATTTTACAAAATAGTTCGTCCAACTACAAAAGGGTTTTTATGAAACTTGGGACAGTAGACAGAGCGGCCGAGATTTGGTGAAGACGGCTAGACGGCTAGACGGCTTCCATACAACTGCAGAAGTTGCCCAATATTTTTGCCTCTTTGAAAGTTCTGTGGTTCTTTTTATGCGGATTCACTATTTCAGAGCTCCATTATGGTGGTTTACTCTCACCCCGCAAGTCAATAGATCTGCATGACTCCGACTTCGCTAAGTTCAACGCGTTCGTAAGGATGCCAACAGAGATATCAACGTCCCGTCTATCAATGACGACTGACGGATGTGTCCGAAAGCTATAGAGAATAAACATTTCCTCCTACCGGCTTGTTTCTTCCAATTTCTTTTTCCAGAATCCATATTGTGAATTGAATATATTTGTGATCAGAGAAAGAACAATCGCTTAAGGTCCCCCATCCTTTAATCGAATTCGATTGCATATCCTTTATATTTGATCAACAAACTCGCCAACCCAGGCAGAGCTGGATGTGGTGTTTTCCTCACAAGCCAAGTAGGCAGTCTCATCCACAGCCATTGCATCAAGTTCTGGTCCATCATTCTTCTGAGTCCTTTTTGCTTATCACCGTTGTAGATACTCGGGAAGATGGCCACAAACCCATAGAATATATCCCTTTGCCTCTCCTCGAGAGGCATAAAGAACTTGTTGTGACCCTAACGAGCTTCTGGATTGGTACGTAACTGTTACAGACCTGTAGGGGTGCCAGTATTTCCTCTGATGGCTCATCGAAGATACGAGCAGTGGCTCTAGGTTGATGTAGAACCTTCGCTAGAGAGACCGCGGCCAGCATAGATCGATCCAATAGATATACGTTCTAGAAGACCATAAGCTTTATCAGTCCCCGATACCATACGGCGTCCTCCCACTGCGCGGAAAGGCCAGTAGTTTGCACCGAACTAACAACCGAAAACGCCCAACTAATTTTAATTAACTATTTTGTGTGTATGGTTAGTATCATCTGGAGAGATAGGACTCTATTAGAATCAATAAGTGGCGCTTCTGGCGAGATATAATTATTTTAAAAACATTACTATATATTCGATACCGAAATTTTTGTCAATGATGAATTTTTACCAGTGTTTTCCGCATATTTTAATAACACAAAAACAAAATGATTAACTCATTCTGTTAACAAATTTACATCGTTGTCATATTTATGGGTGTATCATGACAGACACAATAATCAGTAATCAAAATTGTTCGATATTCACCTCGAACGTGTAAAGATTTAACGCAATTATGCAAATATTTTTAATGAAAATACAAAAAAAGATTCTTTATTCATTTTATTAAAACATTTATTTGTTTAATAATTACACACATAAAAATTTTAAGCAAATTAATTACTGCATGTATAACAAAGTTATTATTTTATTTCAATTTGGTTATAAGCGGTGAATCGTTTGTAGGTACATACATACATACATTTCAGCGTTGCCATTGTTGGTAGGTTCCTACCAAATTTGGTAGGAATTTTTTCGTTTGGAGGGATGGTAAATCTTTTCTTGGTAGGTTTTAGAATATGTATATTTATGCATATTTATTAAAAAAGGGTTTCTTTCAATGCAGTTTGTAAAAAACTAAATCAAAAAAGTTTCGTCGATCCTACAGAATATGTGTTAATCTTTCTTTAGCTTATGTCGTTTTCTTTTCTAGACAAACTGTAAAAATTCATTAACATTTTACGCAAAAATTGCAAGTTAGCGTTCTATTAAGATAAAAATTTACTCTGGTAAGTGTGGATATAACTTGTAATAAATTCAAAATTTCAAAAATTTATTCCATTGCAAATTTTCACTGAAAAGGCAAAAAAAATTTGAAAAATTAATTTGATGTTATCAAGCCCAATTCTTTTTGAATTAAATTTTATGAACCTTAGCACAATAATCAATTTGGATTCACAAAAAATTTATAATTTTTCTCTACAAAAGAAGAGCCAATATTTAAAAACATGCTCAAATTCATATAAAACACGTTTTATTTTATTTATTTTAACTTTTGTATTCATAAACACAACCCGCGAATGATTTATGTAGCCGAAACACCCAGGGTCTACATCGGAAAACGAACCCGAGACCTTTGGAGTGACAGGCTAGCATTACTGCCACATCAACCACAGTGTCATCCATAGTACAGATTTAGTATTTTTTGAGTCTTTTGTATTTTTACCCGACTGCGAGACGCAGTCCATGTATATATGTATGTATTCAATTCAATATGGCGGCCAACAGACGCCATTTTGTGGATACGAAAAAAATAAAAAGTCGGCGAACTATATAAAAATGGGTATCGTTCGACAGATATATAAAAGTGATCGTTAAGTTTCTCTTATAATTTTTAATTGCGAATGACCGGTTAGGATCTTTAACGGTTTAAAGTTGGTCGCAACCAAAAAAAACCCCCGATTGCGTAGGTAAAAAGAGAATATTAAACAAACAAGACATACATTTAAAAAATAAAAAAACCCGACTGCGTAAAAAAACTGAAAGAAAAGAACAAGTCCAGTGTCCGGAACACAGCGAATTTTACAGACAGGAAGCATTAAAATCGGATCTTCAAATCTTCGCAATAATGGTTACCGGATGTAAAACTCGCTGTGTTCCGCACACTGGATTTGTTTTTTTCTTTTAGTTTTTTTACGTGGTATATTTAAATTTTTCAAAATCAATTAATAGATCTGAGGAAAATCCCGATTCTAGATTGCAAAGCTTAGTGCTAGCTTTGCGTAAAAAATGTAAATATAAAATGAACGATAGAAATAAAAGTACGGAAATAAGATCACTCCGATCGGAATGTGTATGCCATAAATCTATTAAAACTAAAAAAAAAATTAAGAAGGTATATTTCAAACTTGACTGACTAGCGGAATGCTTTAAAAAATGCAATCAATAAATTTTAAAAAAATTGGTAGGTTTTAAACGGTGTTGGTAGTTTTTTGAGGAAAATTTGGTAGGAAAAAAATTTTTCCACTGGCAACGCTGAAATATAAATACTTTTATAAAAAGGTAATTTAGTTTTTAACTTTATTTCATTAAAATTTTGGCAGTTGTATTGAATTTACGAGAGCTGGCCAGACTGTTCAGAAACCTTTAGTGACAAGACCAAATAGTGCTGTTGATACAGTGGCAAGTAGAAGTCATCTTGTGTTAAACGTAGTCGTGCTAACGTAGCTGTTAAAGAACAATATCAGTGCAAAGCTTTCAGTGTTTCAGCTGGGTTTTTTGGGTTAAACTTTTATGATATCTCTGAAAGTACTAAGCAAATTTAGAAACAATCTTTGCACAGCCTCAAGATTATTTAGTTGTCGAATTTCGGTTTTTGTTCTTTACTGAATAGAAAACCCCTTTCTCAAGTTATATGTGGTGAAAGGGCCTTTATTTCTTACATAACGCTATATCGCGAAAACTAGAGCTGATGGAAAAAATGGAGAAACAACTTTCATTTCTAGCGAACGAAAAAGTTTTTCGAAATTTGTAAACATGTATAGTTGATTGTTAAATTAAATCAACAGTGGTGTAAGAAAATACACATCTGCGTGTGTAATTTATTTTTGAGCAATTAAAAAGAACCTATAGAAAATAAGGAAACGGTTAAAAATTTTCTTTTCGGTTTTGTCTTATAAAATCCAGTTTCAATCGGTCTTTTTCTAAAATTATTAAAATTTGCTGAGTAACTGATACTGCTTACAGCTGACAACAATTAGTTTGCCACTAAGAATTATACTATTGGATGTTATAGTGCATCAAAAATATGCATTTTATTCTGTTGTTTCTAAATTACTTTTTCTATAATTGAAATTTAATGAATTTTATTTTAATATCAACTTAAGTTTGACAAAAAAATCAACTCATCCCATTGTGTTGAAACAATCTAACTTCCTAATGAAACGGTTTTATTTCTAAATATTTAATATGAAATAAAAACTTCTTTGTTGATTTTTTTTATTTATTTGATAAAACTATTTTATTTCGTTGTTTATTTTATAATCTTTTCAGACCGTGGACCATGCATACTTCCAGCGGTGATGATGAGGCATCCAAAGATCCTCGCATAGGCGAACAAGATTTTACACAACAATTTACAGAAAATGATTTCGAAGGTAAGTTGTTTGAGAAGTTGAAAGAAAATCAATTTATTTGTTTAAAAAATAGGTAAGTCCACCTGAAAAGTGGAAGCAGCAAAGTTGCAAACGCTGATGAAAATGGTAAAGATCGAAATCGTCGACGATGTATGTCTGTATAGCCTGGGAAAAATTTTTGACACCGAAGAAATTATTATTACTTGCACCAAAATAAAAAATAAATGCAAATATTTATATCAAGTCTTGAAATTGATTAGAAGACGCTTTAACTTTAGAAAAGGCAAAAACCATGAAATAAAACACACCTTTCGAGAAAATTTCGAAAATTCGCATAAAATCGCAGTATTGTAAACAAGAACTAAATTTTGTAGAACTCGCTAAAGCTGTCAGGAAACTCAATATCTCGGAAAAAACCGCGCAAATTATGAATATTCTCAAAAGCTTGCTAAAATTTGAGCACCTAAAAATGTAAGCAACCAAAAACTTTGGAAAAATTACGTCTTTCGCGAAAATAGCGGAAATTCGCGAAAAATTGAAATATTTTAAACAAACCATAATTTTGATTAAAAGTCAAAAACTGTAAGGAATGCCAAAAATTCTGTAAAAATCGTGAAAAATGGCGAAAATGGGCAAAAACTTGCTAACAGTGCCATCAAAGCAAAGTCCAATTTTGTTTAAAATTCACGAAAACTTTAAAGAAGCTGAAAACTTGCAAAATTTCGCTTTTAACGCAAATATTGCAAAAATTTGCGAAATATTTCAAAATCGGAATTAAGCCCTAAAGCTAATTAAAAATCGCTAAAACTGTTAGAAAATAAAAAAAATCGCATAAAGAACACGAAAAGTCGTAAGATCGCAAAAAATTGCTAAATGTATTGAAGAAATTACTAACAGTGTAAAGAATAACAAAATCCCAGAAAACTACACTCTAAAACATTACTTCAAATTTAGGATCATATATTGCCTAAATTTGTGTTGAATATTTCTCCTTGTCTAAAACTACATCGATTTTGTAGTTATTTTATTAAAGAAAAAACCTTTCAAATTAAACATATTTAGTCCAAGTGGAAAAAATTTAACATAAAGTATAACACGGCTATGGCTGAATACATTCAAAGCAAGAAAATATTTCTTTTTCTACAGCATTTAAATATAAATCTTAAGAAATTAATCGTAAGAAACAAACTGGCTACAGTATAGCTAAACAGAACATAAACTTTTTCATTTAACCTGCTGGCTTAACATCTATGTACTTTGTAATTAATTTGTTGAATTTCTCTTTGCACTCAAACTAATTCAGTGTCATTTTGTCTTGTGGTAACAATTTTATGTTATTTATTCAAATTTACCTGTACAAAATATAACGCTCAAAGACTGGTTAAACTAGACAGCATTTATTATAATTTTCATACATTTTTTTCATTTAGCTTTGAAAAGAAAAGAACTTTAAAACATAAAATATCATGTGAAATTTTTGTGAAAAATTTCAACTGCGTGCAAAGCAATGTGAACGGAGAATGTCTAATGTTATTTTGGAGACCATCATTGAACGACATTACTACTCAAATATAATTAAAAGTGACTTAGGCTAAGACAACCTTGATGTAAATTGTATTAAGAATTTCAATATGTAAATAATTCAGTTTAACCCTTGTCTTACCAAATTGTTTAGGGGCGGTACATATTAATAATTGTCTACAGCACACAAAAATTTTAGGAATTTTGTAAATAAGTATTCGTTTTTTAATAAGCTACAAAGTAAATGATGAGTGGTACTGATTTACCTCAATATTTCCCCTATTTATACTAATGACTTTTTTAGGGTGATGTTGATCTTAATTAACACTTGCACAACTTTTTTATTAAATGCTGCCCTGCACGATAGTTTGAAGTAATTCCGAAAATAGTATCGTATTTTTTTTAATATTATAGGCGCTTAAGTGTTCCTTAAACAAAATATATTTGAAAATGATCAAAAACTCGTTTAAAATTACATTTTTCACGCAACTTTTAAAAACTTTTCATTTTAGCTAATTTATTTTGTAAGCGTGCTCAAACAAGTACACAACATTCCGCATTATTAGTTTTTGAATAATTATTTATTAAACTAACGCACTCTTGTTTAAGCCAGAAAAAAACATATTTATGTCAACAATATTTGCCAATAATATTATTGTTTTTATTATTTATTAACATAAAACTACATAAATTTAAATGTTAATTCAATTTGAATGCTTGTTACAATATCATTTGTACGAGAATTGATTAAATGTTTAATTCGCAATGGAAAACTGGTTTAAGTGATTGTTGACTATTTATTGTAAATTCAATAAATAAACTTATACGGGAAAGATTTTCACAGTTTTACATGCTGATAGCTGAAATGTATTTACACTCAAAATATTCTGTACGTAAAATTAGCTGAAATTGTAATACATAATAAATTAAAATTCAATTAAAACCCGGTCTACTTAGTTTTCATTTAAATTTAACAAAAAGTTTATTAAATTTTAAATGTGAAAAATTAACAGACTTAAAACCGTAAAAATGATTCTTTCTTTGTTTGGATCAGTTTAACACTGCCACCAGAACTAATCGCAACTTCCGTAAAAAAAAAATATGTTTCCTTTGTTCTGCTATTTTTACTGTTAAATAACACAGAGCAACAGTTCAAAAAACACACAGACTGGGCAGTACAGGTTCGATTGTACTACCACCAAAGGGCAGTTTAACGAATTTGATGACCAATTTTATTATAGGCCTCCAAAATTTCTGAAAATCAGGTGTCATCAGTTTTTGGCCATCAGCTAATAGCGCTTAAGTATATATGTATAGCAATAATGTAGCTAAGCGTCCGCTAAACAAACCTTAATATTTAATGCCAAAAAAATAATTTATTTAATATTTTTTAATATTTTATTTTTTTGAAAAAATTTAGGAAAGAAAAAATTTTTTTAGTTTTTTTTCAGAATAATTTACAGGGACTTCTAATTTTTTGCTAAAAAATATTTAGCAAAGTAGTACCTACGGGAAAGCTGATCAGCTTTTGTGAAGATATCAATACAATCTGAACGTTTGTAGGCACCTTAAATGCTTCATTATTATTGTCATATATAGTTAAGCGATATCACCAAGTCTGAATTAGCTGTTGGCCAAAAACTGATGACCACTATTATCCGATAATATCGGTACGAATGTATATATGTGTGTGTGTGTGTATGGGCTTTATTTTAATAACTCCAAAATGTCTTGCTAAATCGACTTTCAAAATTCATTTACTTTTTTGAATTTAAAAAAAGCGTTGATTGCCACATGCTTAATCTTAATCGGTTAAATTCACCTACTTTTTTTACTTGAAAGCTGCTTCGAATAAAACTAAACAAAAGCAATAAATTTAATTTTCTTAACAAAATAGCAATAAATATTTCAAATATTCCACCTAAATATCCCAAAGCGGTTTAACATTAATTTGATATTAGTTGGACTAAAGTCATTTCAGTAGGCAGACACACAGCCTCCTGTAATATTGAACAAAAAAAATTTCAGAATATTCTAAGTAAATTTAAAAATGTATTCGATTGCGCTAAACTAAGTTCGGTTTCCACAATCCAGACGTTCAACTTGAGTAGCAAATTTTTATTGGAAGCACTTAAATAACTTGGGGTTTTTGTATAAATTTTCTACTTAAGTCAACCGTCTGGATTGTGGAAACCTCAACATAATTTTTTATTTTTTGACGCCCATAAGTCTGTTTGTTTTACATATTTGAAATGTTAGTTAAACATTCGCCCACCAAATTATAAATACAAATGCAAACATCATTAACAACTGGTCTACAAAGAAAATGTACTTTAAATAAAAATATGTAAAATATCTATCTATATACTTAATAAGCAAACACGTTTTTTATGTCCCTTTTACGCCCGTAATACTGAACCGATTTTGATAAAGCTTATATCATTTTAAACATATTTTTTCAAAGAGGTGTACAATTCATATTTGGTTAAAATCGGTTCAGTATTTTGGGAGCTATAGACGTTTAAAGTTGCTACTAATACATACGCACTAGTACACATGCATGCATTATCTTATAGTTAAAAAAACAAACAAAGCATATATGTACATACGTGTGTTTGTTCGTTTTGCTTTTAAAAATATAATAACAATACATTGATCTTCTTCATGTTGTTATTGGAATGGTATAAGACTAAAAGGGAAGAGACTTCAATAAATTGAGAATTAGCATATATGAAGGAATTTTATTTTTGCATTTTGCTATTATTTTTTAATTTTAGTATAGAAAAGTTACTATGTATCACTAATGCCTGTTTAACACTTTCTCACAAGCCGTTCGTTCGACTTCTGTAGAAAATGCCACCCTGATCTAATAAGTTTATGGAAAGTTTTAAAAAAGCAATAACAACACATTACATCAGGGTTGCATTTTGTGCAGAAGTCGAAAAGCTGGTATAATAGTCTAAAAACAGCTTAATTAATTATACACATGGATGCATTATATATTTTGTGGCTGTTTCTTAAGAGATTTTTATAACGTTGAATAATTTTTTTGTGAACCTTAATAAATCATTTAGTATATCTAGGATACGGACGGCTGTGTCGTCCGTAGGCCATACTAGTAAAGAGTTTAATGCGCTAAATTAAAATCCATTGTAAGATATTTTCTGCAATGTACAGATTCTTTTTAATGGGCTTGACTAATATTTCCACTAGGTACATCAGTATAATCTCCCCAACTCGAGAACGTTATGCCCGATTTCGATCACGCTTTCGATGCACGGCGAAATTGTCTGTAATAAAAATTTTAAACTACAAAAAAATTTACCTTTTACCTATTGTTCTCGAAGATAGATGTATTACGAACAAAATAAGCTATATATAAGGAAAAACAATGGATAAATGTTGTTATTATTAGCATTTAAGTGAATTCACCCAGCCACTTAAAGGTTCTTTCTCTAATAAAATTTACTTTTGGTTTCGAAAAATTTAGAACGAAAGTACCTTCTAAGGGTCTGGTTGTACTCACTTAATTGCTAATAAAATCAACATTTATACATCGATATTCATGATTTATAGCATATTTTGTTCGTAAGACACCTGTCCTCAAAAGGTAAAATGATGCAGCTTTAAATTTTTTATGAGTTTTTAGAAAGGAAAAAATTTGTAATGAAAAATGCACCAGTGTGGAGTTCACGCTACATTCGGTAACTGTTTACTCGTTAAATTGTTAAAATTTTCCATAAATTTTATTGCTGGAAAATTTATTTTAACAATTTTTTACAGCAAAGTGTATGGAAACTTTTACCAATTTAACGAGTAAACAGTTAACGTATGTTCCCTGAAATCCACCACTTTTTTCGGTATTAATTTGTGAATAACTCCAAAAAAGTATAAAAACTATATTAAGAAAGTTTCAATGTAATCAGCGATGACATTTTCAGCCATTTTTTATGATATGACAAGAAACGATATGACATAAGTTTTTTACGATATGACAACACTGCGATATGACAACACCGTGTATGGCTATCTAAGTATTGTCATATCGTAAAATACTTACGATATGACAACACAGTACGTCATATCGTTTTTTGTCTTATCGTAAAAAAATTTCTAAAAATGGCATCGCTGAATGTAAAGCATATTTTGGTTTTTTGTTGATCCGGAAATCGGGCAAAACATTCCAGAGTTATGATAGCATGACCATCCCTATTTCGGGAGTCATTTTAATCATGACCATTAAAAAATCTGTACGTTATAAAAAAACTGAACACGGATTTTAATTTAGCACCTTAAACTCTTTATATTCCACATATTTTTATATAAAGGAACAAAAATTTTTTTTGCAATCCAGTGTTATTTACTAAATAAATAAAAGTGCGATTTCCACAATATAGACAATTGATTTGAGCAGAAAACTTTTAAGAAAAGCATTCGCCACTCAGTTTTTTTAGTGATTCCAATTTAAATACTGAAATAAATCAATTGTATGTAATGCGGAAAATAAAGGCGAAATGTGTTTCCTTTGGATAAATGTATGTTTTGTTATATAAAAAGTGTCAAAGAGATATTAAAATTATGTTTGTAATACTAATTGAAAATCATTTTTGTTATTGATCTTTTCAGGGCATCGGGCGCATTCTGTTTATGTTGGTGTTCATGTACCTGGCGGTAGAAGACACTCACAGAGACGACGGAAACATCATCACAACAAAAGTGAAAGTAGTAGCGATGAAAGACAACCGGAGGTAGAAAGGCCAGGTGAGGAATGAAAAGACATGTTTAAAATACATACATTCTTTGTCTACTTTGTTGTTAATTAAATTCCCTTTTTCCATTTTCTTTTTTATTGCTTTTAGTGACTCCACCTGCTCAACGTGTCCAATTCATACTGGGAGAAGATGTTGACGAGAGTACACATGTCTCACATCCTCTTTTCTCGGAATATTTGACATTGGTTAAAGAGGGTGATGAAATTGAATGGAAAGAAACAGCACGTTGGATTAAATTCGAAGAGGATGTAGAAGAGGGTGGCAATCGTTGGTCAAAGCCACATGTGGCCACTTTGTCTTTGCACTCATTATTCGAATTGAGAAGCCTTCTCTTAAATGGCTCAGTGATACTTGACATGGAAGCAAATAATTTGGATTTAATAGCAGATTTGGCCTGTGAACACATGGTTAATGCCAGAACATTATCAGCTGAATCACGTGATAAAGTTAAAGATGCTCTGCTAAGACGTCATCGTCATCAGCATGAGTACAATAAAAGAACTAAATTGCCAATTATACGCTCATTGGCTGATATCGGCCGCAATCAGTCATCTTCGAAAAGTAAGTTGTGGTTTTGTTTGTTAAGTTGAAAAGCTACATTCGCAAAGTGTTTTGAAGAAAGAAAAAGTCACTCTTAAAAATAGCTTTTGTCAAATAAAGTTCATTAACTTTCATCATTGATTGTGTTATTAAAACTGCATACATAGAAGAATAAAATCAAAAATCATTAACATTTTTCATTAATATTATTTATTATATATAGTCCTTTAGGAAGTCCTTTAGGAATGAAACTAAAAATTATTTATTATCTTCCCTTTAAACAATCAGAGATATGCAAAAAGCATCTGTATTTGCAATCGAATCAGTCATTGATTTCCGGAAAAGTAATAAGTAGAAATATTCAGTTAGAAACTCAATAATAATAGTTTTGAATAACTAAACAATATTTAAGTACTTTTGTACTGTATTCACAAGTAAATATTTCTTTAGTAGACTTTTAATAGATGGGACTACGAATATAATAAAATTAATAAAATAAATTTTTATAAATTGCCTCAAAGATTTACATGCCTCTACACATTCTTTGCATGTAAATGTGTCCTCAACAGGACTGGATAGCAGTTCACAACAACAATATGCCTCCACTACAGATCAGCGAGGTTGTTATCTCGCCGTGCCAACAGGTATACGATTTTCGTTTTTCTTCTAAATATTAAATGCATAAAAGTTCAAGCTTCTTTATATTCTAAATATGTCTTTTCTTTGAGAAAAGAAACTCTTCACACCATTTCGCTACCCAGTGAAAAATATTGCAAGTCATTTTTAAGGAACTACTTTTTAATTGCTTCCAAAGTATCAATAAGTATGTATTTTCGGCATCTCAGGAAGTAATTATTAATAAGATCCAGATAATTAATAAACATTTTTTCTACTTTCGCAATCCTCTCTGTCAGAGACATTTGCTCTCTCTGCTACTCTCAAAGTTATTTTATGTCTATGCCGGCTTCGCCCTATTGCATCCATAGAAGATGATGTGGCTGAACTGTTTAGTGCGTGTCAGTCGACAAAATATCTATATAATATATATATATATATATATATATATATATATATATATATATATATATATATATATATATATATATATATATATATATATATATATATATATATATATATATATATATATATATATATATATATATATATATATATATATATATATATATATATATATATATATATATATATATATATATATATATATATATATATATATATATATATATATAATATAGATATATATTATATTAATATAATTTTCACATACTATACATTACATTGAAGAATATACTCTGGAATAAATAAGATTTGTAGCAGTTCCAAAAACCGTTTTTTCAGCATTGTGAACATAACTTCAAATCCATTGAATAGGAAAAAAAAGACAGCTTCTTGCAATGACAATCCCATGTATAAATCCTTAAAAATGTTCCGGATAGGAACTACTTGCGGATCACAAGCTCAGGATCTTATTGACTTCTTTGGAAGCTCTTTTTTTCACTGGGTAAAATTGGAAATGTTTTACATATATTTTACTATGTATCACCTGTACAAAAAAAATTTCGAGCACTTTATTTCCTAATAATATAAGCAAACGCTTTGAGTATTTAGTTATAAAATGGCTCAAAAGTATACTTTAATCTCTCATCCACATGAAGTGTAAAAACTTGTATCAATCACCAGTCATTATCCTCATACGCATCACTCTCAATGTAGTACGTACCTAGAAGCCAATATCACCCATTCGCTGCAACATACATATAAATTCCATATAAATATTATATATTCCATATGCGTTTTTCATTGAAAATTCATATTAACGTTTCCTGGTCATAAGATTTTTCATGGTGCCTCAAACCTGGTCATAATGCCACCACCAGCATCATCTGTGTTAAATCATATGACTTTAAATAATATACATTTGTATCTATAGAATCAATCATGTTGTTATAATTAATATAGCTGATTTTGGTCACATTGCTACCACTCATCTGGGAAACATTGGTGTTACCACCTGGTTTCATGCGGGGGCTTCAATAGGCTCTCAAAACAGTCAAGAAGCTAGTTGTAGCTCCCAAGGACTTTCATCAACTAACAAACATAACAAAGGTTTTGTCAATAAATTATTTAAGCAAAAAACAATACTTCCTTTAGACTTACTTGCAAACTTCAAAAAATCTTTACATTTATCTAAAGGATTTTACTTTTTATTAAAACTTTTTAAATTATCTCTCTTTAAATGTAATTTGAAAATTTTTCAAAAAATATATCATGTACTGTCCAACTTCTGCAATGCATTTTTTTCTCAAAAAAATATTTAAGCTCTCGCTCTTTCTTTCAACTAAATCAATCCTATGAAACTTTTAAATATATGTTACTTTTTTAAACTTGTATCAAACCAACAATGAATGACTTGTATATAAACTTTGATGTATCAAATTTGTTGCATATGCATTTTAGAAAAATATTATTTATTCTATTTCATGTTATTATTACATTTTTCTCCAATTTAATCTCAAATATCTAAAAATTCATCATGATGTTAATATTTACATACGTTATTTTATATGTTTGATATGACTATTTCGAACTATATCGGGTTTTATTCCACGTGATTTTTAATACGTCAAAGTTCGTAATATTTTATTCAGGAGGAATTCGATATGACATAATATTCAAAGGAACAAGGGAAAAATTAATGTTAATTAATTAAAACATACACGGCAGAATATTACAACATTGTTTACGGAGTCTCGCATCATTGTTAGTTGGCTCGGCAATAATAAATTCAAGTTTTACTTATGCAACTTATGAGTGAAAATTTAATACCAGAATTATAACGTACATCGAAAAAAATGGCAAAGTTCTACCGACTGATTCTAGGAGAGGGTGCATTGTTATAGTAAAACGGTTTAGCAACAGATGTATTATATTTTATGTATACGGTGTGATTTGCAGATATATTTAAGATAGTACGGAGAACATTTTAACTCGCTAATTCTTTACTACATGGGTCATTTTTATACTTTTTATGAAAAAGGGAAAAAAACTATCATCAAACAGCGATACAGCGGGTTAAAATATACCAAGAAAATATTTGTTATTTAGTTTTTTCTCTTAGGTTAGGTTAGGTTAGGTTAGGTTGAAAGGGTAGTCAGCACTTAAGAGGTATATTCGTTCCCTTCATGATATCCCGAAGCAGATATATATAATTATTATTATTTCCCTACTACCATCTTAAACCATCCAGTCTCTTTCAAGAAGGAAACAGCTTGACTGGACCTATATTTGCCAGACTATCTGAGTGCTTTCTATCACAAGGTAGTGGCATAGAAGGTAAAATACAGTTTCTTCCTCATCGTTACGACTTCTGCCATAGTCGTTGGAACTTAGACCCATCCAGTGCGTCAGTGGGCTGTGAATAGTATTACTAATGGTCTCATATGGCGTTAAACGAGCTTAAACAGATCACGTGTCCTGCGAAAGTCGTAGTGGGGCCACGTAGACCAAGCCACTTTGCAGGTGGCTTCACTTTCCCACCTTTGTTGTGATTCTTGTTGAATTATCAACCTGCAATAAGATAGAGGAGTGCCAATGATGTGCAATTTCATTGAATTGTTCAAAGTCTCATCCTGTCTAGTAACGCAATATTTACTATAGCTACGAAGGCAATCTAAGTGGAATTTGGAGACACCCGGCATTCGACAAGAACTTTGTAGTGTAGTATATGCACTATTCATAGCGGCGATGGCCTCTTTCTTATCAATAAATATATAGATATCCTCTGATATCTTATAGTATTGCTCTGAAGTCTATATTAATATATATGGATTTAGGTCGGAATATCGAAGCTGATCACTACTATCTTCGGTATCTTTTCGAGTCCTTTCATGCCGCAATGTTTATTAGTACGTCCGTTAGGTCGACCTGCCACTCAATAAATGAGAAACGCGCTGTCACTAGCGTTTGCTTTAACTTTACTGAGTGTGGCAATCGACTGGTAATTATCGACTTCCATTCTCATCCCTAAGGCCTTAGTAATCACTAGCACTGTCTTAGGATGAGTTCACTCATCGCACCTACATCTAAATGTTTCGGCCAGTGGTTCTCAGTCTAATGCTAGCCAAGAATAGACATCCATACACAACGTGAGCTTCTGTCTCAGCTTCTATCTGGCACAGTCTACAAACATCATATTTAAAGATTATCCTCTTAGCCAAATGATATCTAAAGTTTCCGTGTCCAGTCCTTAACGATCCTTACGTTGGTTCCTCTTTCGTCTCAAACCCTTCACACATCCACGTGATCCACATCAACTCGGAGTGTTGGACGCCAGAGCAATTCTTACTTCAAATTAAAAGATTAACTTCACGATGTCATTGTTTACCTCTAGTACAAAAAATTCTCTTATGTCTTCCATAGTTAGTGTTTTGTCTGATATCCTGAAATTAGAGCTAGCAGTTTGGCCAAAATGTTCACCATCAGCCAATTTATCACGGTGAAAAATGATTTCGTTGGAGTAAGCCTGAGCGTTCCTGTTATCAGGACCGCTGCCAGCAGTAAAATGTTCTCAAGTGTTTTGCGATGAGATTCCCTTGGGTTCTATACACCAACTGCGAGCGATTACTCTTTTTCACATTTATATATAATAATAATCTATAGATTTCATGTTTGCTACTTAAGGACTATACCCAGATATTTAACGTTCTACGAGGCTACCAAGGTGGTCCTATTAAGCTTCGGATATACAAAGTTTGTAAGTTTTTCTTCCTCGTAAAAAGTACCAAATCAATTTTTGACATCAAGTCTAAAAGAGGAATCCCATTCGCTAAGGAGTGCCAGTGCAGACTCCATACACTGAGATATTGTGCTCAAGTGGTTAACAGACACCGCGACTGTTACGTCATCAGCATATATGACAGTCTTGACCACCTTACGATCAAAGGTCAGCAGTAAAGAATTATGTATTAGTCAAGTTCCACAGGGATAGCAACACGATTTACTATTCTGTAGTCAGTAACATTTCCTATCAAGGCACTTCTGACCATGCTTGCAAGCATTAATATCAATATCTATCGCCACCATCTCGTCGCCAATGGAGTCGGGTTTGACGAAGTCAAAAGCACTCTCTAGATCCAGGAAGGCCACCGTAGTGAATTCTTTGTACGCAAGAGATTTCTTTACGGGAATGACTAAGGAGTGAAGAGTGATTTCTATAGAAGCTCCGTAGGTATGTATGATCATTTTCAGAGGAATGTCAATAGGTAGGATACTTAAGCAGAAAAGTCGTCAGAATAATCGGCTTGAAATCCTTAATCTTAGTGTGTGATGTCTTGCCAACCTTGGGTATCAAGGCAAAAAAATGTTTAAGCTACTCGTCTTTGATTTAACAAAGTCTAGTAGACCCTTCCTCGTCCCTTAGAAGTTTTGTTAAAAAGGCGTAAATACCAAAAACCCCTACCAGATTAAATACATTTTTGTAAATACAATATTAGCATTCATAATAATGCTCTTGAATGAAGAATTTGATTTCCACAATATTTTATAAAATATATTATAAATTCTATGAAAAACCAATCCTTTAGGAAAGACACACCTTTTTTAACATTAAAATATTTCTATTAAAAAAATTCCAAAAAATAAAAATCGAATAAAAAAACCCCTTTTTAGTGGAAGATCATAGTTTCTCATCACCGGGTTTGATAGCAACATCACACTTATCACTTACGGTCAGTTCAAATGGAAATAAAAGTGATGACATCACCGCTACTGGTGGACGTTTCTTAACTGTACCCGGCAGCACAAAATCTGCGAAAAATCTAATTGTTCCAAATGGTAAAAAAACAAACAAATTTAAATTTTTTTTATATTACAAAAAAAGTTATTGCTGAAATTGAAGATATTATATATTTTTGTTTCGTTGATTCTGTTGTAAATTTTACGTTTGTTTGCCGTAATGATTTTAATATTGTGAATAAGTTGAAAAATCCAATTGGTTTTGAGTAAATTGATATAACAAACAAAAGACAATTATGATAAATTTTCTACAAAAGCATGAGGTATTATTTTTTAAATATACTATTTACATTAAGGATACAAATTGAAACTTTCTCTCTTAATCCTTTCAACACACTTGAACTAATTCGATGTAAATCACTCTCTATTTGTATTATTATCACTATCTCTCTCTCTCTCCTCACTCTTACATATTTACATACAACCCACTATCATCATGTTGCTTAAAACTAATTTCATGATCGTTTGTAATTAATTGTAGATGTTTTCTAAAATTTTGTAATTTAAAATCTTTTTAAGTTCCATTATTAGCATTAAATATTGAATTTTAATTAATTTTTTTTATATTTATTTCCTCCTTATTTTAAATTCTACGTAAATTTTGCCCGTTTACTTTTTTTATTTATAAACTCTTTTGTTATTGTAAATGTATTTATTTTGTATAAATTTTTTTGGCAAATTTTGTATTCGTATTGTATTTTGAAAAAACAACAAACAAATTGACTATTTGGTAAAATTTGATTTGATATTAAAAGAAAAAGTTAAAAAATTGCGTAAAAATAATAAAGTGCCCGTTATAACAGAGGACATGATCAAAAGTCCCAGCAGTCAATCGTTTCAACGCAATAGCAGTAGCAACGATTTAAGCGATCATCGTGGCAATATGAATTTTATGCGTAAAATTCCTCCTGGAGCCGAGGCCAGTAATATACTAGTGGGTGAAGTGGAGTTTTTGGATAAACCTTTAGCCGTGTTTATACGTCTTAAAGAAGCTTCCCTTATGGGTGATCTTACCGAAGTACCAGTGCCCACCAGGTAATAAGCTTTGTAGTTTTAAAACAGCAAGATCTCTTTTTGATACTTTCTTTTTTTATTTAGATTTATCTTTATTTTGTTGGGTCCACCTGGTAGCCAAGCGAGCTTTCATGAAATTGGCCGTGCGATGGCAACTCTTATGTCTGATGAAATATTCCACGAAGTAGCCTACAGAGCTCGCAAGCGTGATCATCTTTTGGCTGGTATTGATGAATTTTTGGATGCTGTTACTGTTTTGCCTCCTGGCGAATGGGATCCCACCATACGTATAGAACCTCCAGCTGCCATTCCTTCACAGGAAGTTCGCAAACGTCCACCAGAAGTTGCCAAAGAAGAAATTGATGAGGAAGAAGAAGAACAACGTCTGAGGGAAGAATCGGGCTTATCGAGATCAGGCCGTTGGTTTGGAGGCTTAGTAAACGATATCAAACGCAAAACTCCCTGGTACTTGTCAGATTTTACAGATGCCATATCCATGCAGTGTGTGGCCTCTTGGATTTTCTTGTATTTTGCTTGTCTATCGCCCATTATAACTTTCGGTGGCTTGTTGTCTCAGGCTACCGGTAAAAACATGGCTGCCATGGAATCTTTAGTATCTGGATTTGTGTGTGGTATAGGCTACGGCCTGTTCTCAGGTCAACCTCTTACCATTTTAGGCTCAACAGGTCCAGTGCTGGTTTTCGAAACCATTGTGTATGATTTTTGTTTGAAACAAGGCTGGGATTATATGACGTTCCGTTTTTGGATAGGCACTTGGATTGCAGTTATACTGCTTATACTAACGGCCATAGATGCTAGTGCTTTGGTTTGCTATATAACCCGTTTTACTGAGGAAAACTTTGCCACTCTTATTGCATTTATATTTATAATGAAGGTAAATTGGTCTTTATTTTATCTAAACTAATTTCAATGTACAACAAAATCTATATAACAATGTTCGAACGACTGATTCTGTTGAAGAGAATCAAAAGTGTGTTAAATGGTTGGAAATTTAGCTCCCCCTAAAATAACTGACAGACGTAAACTTTCTTTGTTCTCCTCTGTCGGAATCTTTTGTCAGAACCCTGTTATATTATTTCAAACTTTTTTATAATCTTTAAACTCTTCTACAGGCTGTTGAAAACGTGTTAAAAATCGGCAAAAAGTTTCCGGTTAATCAAGAAATTTATGATTGCATATGTACCCCACCGGCAGGTAGTAATGCCAACATATTGGATTTTGCTAAATACGAAAAGAACTATTGTCTGGTAGGTTTTTGTATCTACTGGAAAATAGGTTAACAATTAAATTATTTCCAATTAATTTTCAGGCTAACAATGGCACTTTAGTCGGCTTAGATTGTGATCATCCAGATACCTCAAATATATTTTTGATGTCTGTTATTTTATTTTTGGGCACATTTATCATTTCTACAATACTCAAAGATTTCAAAAATGCTCTATTCTTTCCCACTGTTGTACGTCAATATATTAGTGATTTTTCGGTTATTATCGCCATTGTAAGTATGAGCTTTTTGGATTATGCCATGAACGTGGATACACCTAAACTGGAGGTCCCACACGAACTGAAACCCACATTACCAAGCCGAGATTGGCTTATACCACCGTTTACCGAAAAGAATCCCATCTGGTCGGCATTTGCCGCCGTTATACCCGCCATGTTGGGCACAATACTCATATTCATGGATCAACAGATTACGGCAGTGATTATCAATCGTAAAGAGAATAAATTGAAAAAGGGCTGTGGTTATCATTTAGATTTATTCATCTTGGCTATTTTAATACAAATTTGCAGTTTAATGGGTTTGCCTTGGTAAGTGTTAATCGTTCAAATTTAAGGGAAATGCCTTGAGTTTTAAATTTGCTATTTCGTTTTCTTCTTTCAAGGTTTGTGGCTGCTACAGTTTTAAGTATAAATCATGTTAATTCCCTGAAACTGGAATCAGAATGCTCAGCTCCCGGCGAGAAACCTCAATTCCTGGGCGTTCGTGAACAACGTGTCACTCATGTATTGATTTTTCTAACGATTGGCTTATCAGTATTCCTAACACCCATTTTGTGTCACATTCCTATGCCTGTTTTGTTTGGCGTATTTTTATATATGGGTGTTGCTTCTCTTAAAGGTTTACAATTCTTCGATCGCATTTTAATTATGTTTATGCCAGCTAAATATCAACCTGACTATATGTTCCTTAGACAGGTAAATATATGTGTAATGTTATATTCAAGGATTTTCCCATTCAAAAGAAATTTCTTTTTGATATTAACTAAAAATTTATTTATAATGATTTTAATACAACGGCAAAAATAACCATTATTCACGGTCAAAGAATTAATATCTTAAATGAAATTATCACATAGGTGCCACCCTTTGGCTTAGCTAAACGAGGGCTTTTGTGTTATTGTACTCAGATTGACGATATTAACCCAGATTAATTGAGCCCACTTAATGTTGTAGTATAAAAAAGTGCTGCTACTCCGAATTATCGTTCTGGGATTGTGCATTTTATTTTCCTATAAAGAACCTATAAAGAATAATTAAAGGATTTTGTTTGGGCGGACGTCCTCTAAACAGCTGATCGAATCGGTATTATACTATCTCCTCTATAGCGGAATGAGGACTTAATTATACCATGGCTTTTCGGGATACTCATGGACTGTTCACATATTCTGGTAGCATGGATTAAATGCTTTGTGATCTCTTATCTCCAAGGGGGAAACACTCACACTAATCCTAAGAACTTCAGACCCTTAATGCTATCATCCTTCCTCTTAAAAACTTTGGGACGAAATTGCTACCAGCTTCTCAATATACCTATACGTAGGCAAGTCAGTTAAGATGGCGCTTCACTCGCTTGAGGAGCACTTCTTTCCTCTATCTAATGAAACCTCTCCAGAAACTCGGTATTGATGGAAGCTATTGGAAGCAGGAGGATACAAGTTATAACTAGCTTTTCGACATGGTTCCACAGCCCATACTAATAAATGGAGCGGTTGTTTGGTGAACTTATTTAAAAAAGTCACCTACTCTACAATTATTGAAAGAATATTATGTTGTACTGTGCCATCAAAAGCCCCATTTGCCATGATGCACTGGCTTTCTGGCGATCTCATTGTCAAACAACCAGCCATGAACTACGCAGTAAGAATCAGTGCAGCTGGTAACTGGAAACAAGAAAATATAGACCATGCGATGATTTTTGGCATACATATTTTGAATCTTTGTACCCATAAAAACTATTGCTCATCTGCCACCTGAGGTGGTATTCTTCGGCACATCATCTACGATAAATGACCTACGGCATCGTGAGTATGTACTTCAGGTATACATAGACGGATATAAGTCAGGAACTGAAGTAACAGGAGGCTTCTATATTCCTCATTTTCAGTGGGTCAATAGTTCAAGCTCGGCAATAAAAAAAGCAGCCAAGTGGTTAATGTACATCAGGTAGTATGCGGTGAGGATATCCGAATATTTATCAATAGTAAGGCTATGTTTTGCCGGATGTTCTTAAATTATATAACGAGACATTCCAAGCTGGAGCTACTCGGGCCACGCAGGAGTCCTCGGTAACATAATTGTGGTTGAGCTTGAAAGCAGTTACTCGTTTCCGAAAACAAAACATCGTGCGGTTAGTAGGAGTCTCACTGAAAAGCTTCAATTTACACATTCAGCAGCAGCTCAGTAGGTTATCACAATTCAAACGAACCAATGAAGATGAAAGTTGAGCTTCAAGATCTATCTAACCACGGTATAATTGAGCAAGATCTGCAACTATAGTGTATATCCCTCGTCCACAGACACGTATACTAGTTTCAGTCTTAATGAGGCACTTGTTTTATTTGGTGCACAAGGAGATGAAATGTTCTATATAATGGTTTCTGTAGAAGTGGTTAAAATGAAGAGATGGAATAAGACTATTAAGCACTTCCTACATTAATGTGGCGGTAAATTTTGATATCTCGATATATCCCGGACTTGTAGACCTACCGCCAATCCCCAAAAAGGAAGATGCCAGTAGCCCTAAAAATTTCTAAAAGTTTCTATTTTGTGAAATACTTGAAGTCCAATGGTTTACTTTGCGACCACCAATATGGCTCTCAAAGGGACGCTACATATACGATGTACTAGCCTTTCTTTCGGAGAAATAGTTCCAACCGATACACCATTTCGATAAAAGTAAAGTGCTGGGTCCTGATAAGGTCGATTTTAATACTGAAGATACAATGCTTACGCACAGACGTATGACCGAACTTGCTGTTCCATTTGGGAATCAGAAGAAATGGAAAGGATACTTCACTCCACCTCATCTCCTTAATACTTGTATAGGTGGTCCGACCCAAAATGGAATACAATTCTAATGTATGGGCCGGTGTTTCAAATTCTAGTTTGAAGTTACTCGACCGCGTACAGAAGAGGGCGAAGAAGCTCATGGATGACGGTAGGGTAGCCAACTCTACTGACACGAGTTTCGCTGTTTTTTCATTACTACAGTGGAGCTTGTTCTACTTAAATCTGGAAACTACATTGTTTACGGAGTCAACAGTACCCTCGCATCATTGTTAGTTGGCTCGGCAATAATAAATTCAAGTTTTACTTATGCAACTTATGAGTGAAAATTTAATACCAGAATTATAACGTACATCGAAAAAAATGGCAAAGTTCTACCGACTGATTCTAGGAGAGGGTGCATTGTTATAGTAAAACGGTTTAGCAACAGATGTATTATATTTTATGTATACGGTGTGATTTGCAGATATATTTAAGATAGTACGGAGAACATTTTAACTCGCTAATTCTTTACTACATGGGTCATTTTTATACTTTTTATGAAAAAGGGGAAAAAAACTATCATCAAACAGCGATACAGCGGGTTAAAATATACCAAGAAAATATTTGTTATTTAGTTTTTTCTCTTAGGTTAGGTTAGGTTAGGTTGAAAGGGTAGTCAGCACTTAAGAGGTATATTCGTTCCCTTCATGATATCCCGGAGCAGATATATATAATTATTATTATTTCCCTACTACCATCTTAAACCATCCAGTCTCTTTCAAGAAGGAAACAGCTTGACTGGACCTATATTTGCCAGACTATCTGAGTGCTTTCTATCACATGGTAGTGGCATAGAAGGTAAAATACAGTTTCTTCTTCATCGTTACGACTTCTGGCATAGTCGTTGGAACTTAGACCCATCCAGTGCGTCAGTGGGCTGTGAATACTATTACTAATGGTCTCATATGACGTTAAACGAGCTTAAACAGATCACGTGTCCTGCGAAGGTCGTAGTGGGGCCACGTAGACCAAGCCACTTTGCAGGTGGCTTCACTTTCCCACCTTTGTTGTGATTCTTGTTGAATTATCAACCTGCAGTAAGATAGAGGAGTGCCAATGATGTGCAATTTCATTGAATTGAGTAATATTATATTCAAGGATTTTCCCATTCAAAAGAAATTTCTTTTTGATATTAACAAAAAAATTTTTTATAATGCTTTTAATACAACGGCAAAAATAACCATTATTCACGGTCAAAGAATTAATATCTCAAATGAAATTATCACATAGGTGCCACCCTTTGGCTTAGCTAAACGAGGGCTTTTGTGTTATTGTACTCAGATTGACGATATTAACCCAGATTAATTGAGCCCACTTAATGTTGTAGTATAAAAAAGTGCTGCTACTCCGAATTATCGTTCTGGGATTGTGCATTTTATTTTCCTATAAAGAACCTATACAGAATAATTAAAGGAATTTGTTTGGGCGGACGTCCTCTAAACAGCTGATCGAATCGGCATCTCCTCTATAGCGGAATGAGGACTTAATTATACCATGGCTTTTCGGGATACTCATGGACTGTTCACATATTCTGGTAGCATGGCTTAAATGCTTTGTGATCTCTTATCTCCAAGGGGGAAACACTCACACTAATCCTAAGAACTTCAGACCCTTAATGCTATCATCCTTCCTCTTAAAAATTTTGGGACGAAATTGCTACCAGCTTCTCAATATACCTATACGTAGGCAAGTCAGTTAAGATGGCGCTTCACTCGCTTGAGGAGCACTTCTTTCCTCTATCTAATGAAACCTCTCCAGAAACTCGGTATTGATGGAAGCTATTGGAAGCAGGAGGATACAAGTTATAACTAGCTTTTCGATATGGTTCCACAGCCCATACTAATAAATGGAGCGGTTGTTTGGTGAACTTATTTAAAAAAGTCACCTACTCTACAATTATTGAAAGAATATTATGTTGTACTGTGCCATCAAAAGCCCCATTTGCCATGATGCACTGGCTTTCTGGCGATCTCTCTGTCAAACAACCAGCCATGAACTACGCAGTAAGACTCAGTGCAGCTGGTAAATGGAAACAAGAAAATATAGACCATGCGATGATTTTTGGCATACATATTTTGAATCTTTGTACCCATAAAAACTATTGCTCATCTGCCACCTGAGGTGGTATTCTTCGGCACATCATCTACGATAAATGACCTATGGCATCGTGAAAGCAAAACATCGTGCGGTTAGTAGGAGTCTCACTGAAAAGTTTCAATTTACGCATTCAGCAGCAGCTCTTTAGGTTATCACAATCCAAACGAACCAATGAAGATGAAAGTGGAGCTTCAAGATCTATCTAACCACGGTATAATTGAGCAAGATCTGCAACTATATTGTATATCCCTCGTCCACAGATACGTATACTAGTTTCAGTCTTAATGCGGCACTTGTCTTATTTGGTGCACAAGGAGATGAAATGTTCTATATAATGGTTTCTGTAGAAGTGGTCAAAATGAAGAGATGGAATAAGACTATTAAGCACTTCCTACATTAATGTGGCGGTAAATTTGGATATCTCGATATTTCCCGGACTTGTAGACCTACCGCCAATCCCCAAAAAGGAAGATGCTAGTAGCCCTAAAAATTTCTAAAAGTTTCTATTTTGTGAAATATTTGAAGTCCAATGGTTTACTTGGCGACCACCAATATGGCTTTCAAAGGGGACGCTACATATACGATCTATTATCCCTTCTTTCGGAGAAATAGTTCCAACCGATACACCATTTCGATAAAAGTAAAGTGCTGGGTCCTGATAGGGTCGATTTTAATACTGAAGATACAATGCTTACGCACAGACGTATGACCGAACTTGCTGTTCCATTTGAGAATAATACTTGTATAGGTGGTCCGACCCAAAATGGAATACAATTCTAATATATGGGCCGGTGTTTCAAATTCTAGTTTGAAGTTACTCGACCGCGTACAGAAGAGGGCGAAGAAGCTCATGTATGACGGTAGGGTTTTTTCATTACTATAGTGGAGCTTATTCTATTTAAATCTGGACACTTGTTCCAGAAATCCGATTGTTTTTAGAGTAACGTCATTCACTCTGGGATCAGTTTATGTTAAAAAATGCTAGCAATTGCCTTAAACAGGTTTTGTCAGATAAAAATTAAACTATATATCAAAAAGAAACTTCTTTTTGGACCCTATTTAGTATTTTCTAAGAATATGATCATAATTGTTTCTTTTTTAATATTTTCAATTTCTTTAAAGGTTCCCATTAAACGTGTTCATCTATTTACACTCATTCAAATGGCGTGTTTGACTGCTTTGTGGCTCATTAAGTCATTTTCCTCAACATCCATATTATTCCCGCTTATGTTGGTTGTTATGATTGGTATACGTAAATCGCTGGATTTGATATTTACCCGCCGCGAACTCAAGATACTCGATGATATTATGCCAGAGATGACAAAAAGGCAACACGCCGATGATTTACACCAATTGGATGCCGAGGTGGGATTATTTAGGAAATTAATACCTTGTTGTGGTGGTAGTGGTGAGGCAAGCTCTATCAATGAGAAATCCACCAAAAATAGTAGCAAAATCAACATTAAAAATGGTAGTTTTACACAACCCAATGAAAAAGAATTGGAAGCACAAAGTTCATTATTGAACAAATAAAATATGCAATAAAAAAGACTTTTGCAAAAAATATTACTCATTGGCAATAAGCAATAAAAAACACATTATCTTCTATAACTATTTTTAACATAAACCAGAACACTTGTTTATCAGCATTAAACAAAAGTTTATCACCTCCATTTTACACTCACCATACAAAGTCACTTACACACCACTGTCTCTACTAATAAATGTTTACTTTGCTACTATTTGCACTTAATGAATGGGAGGAGATTTAAACTTTTAAACTGTTATTTTACACATTTTGTTTTATTAATTTTATTTATATATTTAATTTTAAAAAAGTTAAGGAGCGCCATAAAATAAATCTCCAAGAAATATGTATTTCACTAAAGAAAAATAAGTTCTAAAGAGTCGAGCCAATCCATAAATGCCAAGGAAGTAATGCCTCGTACACATTGGACATTTCTTTTGTTGTCATTTTGTGGTGTCATATTTCAAATTAACAACTCAATGCGACAAAATGACAACATGCTGTCATTTTGTTTTTATGACTGCAATATTGTCGCATTATTGTGATAACCGTACACATTAGATGTGCAAACAGTTTGCCACACACCGAAAAACATCGGAAGTGGCAAACGTTGCCGCTAGTACACACTATCATGTTTGCCTGCGATGTCATAAAATGGCATAGTATGTACGTAGCATAAAGCTAAAAAATAAATGGTGTAACTATGCACTAACCCCCATATTCATAAAAATTTATTACAGTTAATGTTGGCTTACTGTACGAATTTTGTATGCGAAAACCGGTTTTAATGCACACATTAAATTTACTAATCATTTATGAATATGGGGGTAAGTGTTTTACCTGTTTTAGATATTTCCGCCCAAAAGCCAGAACTTCGGCAAGCTGTTAAAAGCGAGAACTTCTTTTAGACATGTATACCCCAGGGATATCATGGAAAAATTTCATCCGGTCAAACATTTAATAAGCAAAGTGAATTTCTGAACAGGCTCCAAGTTTCCATTTTGAAATTATGAATTTTTGGAATACAGAAAGGATATATCATTTCAAAATAAGAACCTAGTTCGTTTTTTTTTTATTGGCAATTTATGTAAATCAGAATATGTCAAATCATGGTGATTTCAAAAAATTAACAAAGGATAAATTATTGCTTTTGTGAATTGCTCGATTTATAGCAGAGGTGGGCATTCTCTCAATTTCCTACGCACGCGAGTATAGGCTGCTTTTTTACCATCAACACACGTATACTGTGTGTGAGACACACAGCCTATCTATTTAGCCGCGAAGCACATACACAAACAAACAATAAAATAGTGTATGTTTGCCCACCACTGATTTATAGCGTTGGAAGAACGAATAAAATATTCTATTGTAAATGCCAGAAACTTAAAATACCACAAAAATCCACTTACAAGTCAGCTATTACCAGTTTGTTTATGAAATCACAGTGATTTTCAGAACAGCCTCTATTATGAAGTAAATCCCTTAACTTCTCTTTGGGATTTTCTTTCATTTTTGGCGAGTTAAATAAATAACTTAACATGTATGCGGATTGACTACGGCGAGCTGAACTCGCCATTGACATCACATTTTATGAATGCGCTTGGATAGGGAGTTATTACCGTGAGGAGTTATTTCGTGGAGTGTTATTTCATGGCGCCAAAACAAAAGATATGATTTCTTTTTAATGTAAATTGTTGCACAGTAGTTTTTTATGTAATAACACCACTGTAGTTAATAAAATTTATATATTATTTTCTTAATTATAATTATTATTTTTATAAGTTTTAAATTGATATGTGTATAATGTAAAATAATAAGCAAATCAGTATTTGTTAAACTATATATCGTCACAGAAATTGCAAAAAGACCTATCTAACATTTTAAAAGTTTAACAGGAGAAGCATAAAACTTGTTTGTATGAAAAAATATATTGACAATTAGTGCACAATTTTACAATAAATAGATAAATTTGTGGACCCTTTTTTACTTGTATTGTAAGATTTTGCACTAATTGTCAATAAAGTTTTCATTTCAACATGTTTTATGTTTCTCCTGTAAAAATTTCAAAATGTTAGATAGCGCTTTTTGTATTTTCTTTGAGGATATATATATTTTATTTGTAATTATTTTTTTAAAATGCATGCATTTTCATGAGCATATTTTGATTTATATTAAAATCGAAAGCCATATTTTATTATTATAATTTTTTTACAATTATTACTACTACATAAAATTAAAGGGCGCGGCTATCGTGAGCATTTGTAAAATTCTTTATTTTATAATTCAGGAGACATATTGGAAAATACCCAATTTTTAATAAAATATTCACCATTCCCTCAGTCTCCAAAAGATCCGCAATCTCGTTAGACTTTAATTGCGAAGTTTTGAAAAATATTTTTAGATTTCTCTTAAGAATCTAATGGGTTTTGCCTTCACGCTTACAAATTCCCGACTTTTTCATATTCCCAAGAATTGGGAAAAATTTTGTTACATTCCCGGGAAATCCCGACATATCAGGCCAAACTAATTTTACCAAGTGGCAGTAAGGCGGCAAAAAATACAACAATACAAAAATATTAGGCGTTTCTGGTGTACAATGTATGTATGTCAAACTCCGTAAAAAAATATTAAGTAAAAATGTAACCAAAACAACACGAACAATACAAAAACATGGAGTTTGACTTTCATCGTACACACAAGGCAAATTTAAATAAAATTAATTCGCCTTGCTCTTGCATATTTTTTTTTTTCAAGAATATCTGTAGCACATTTCAACTCCCGAGATTTCGGATAAAAGTCCCCGGAAATCTGAAAATGAAAATTTTATTTACTTCACGACAACGGAACAATACTTCACACCAAATTTTAACGGAACAATATTTCACACCAAACTTTAACGCCTTAAAAATTAGGGATCATCGATACTCCCTTTCGCCGATACGATATCACACAAAAATATCGACGATACGCTTACACGCAATTTATATTATGCCCTTTTCGCCTGGCTTTAAAGGCAGGCTTTTTAGTTTGAGAGAGGGAGAGAGAGAGAGAGAGAGAGAGAGGCGATGAGAAGCTAGCGGGGTAAGAAAAAAGGCACGAACTAAAATTTGCAAGGTGGATTTATACAGGTGATATTATAAGCACAGCTGTTCTACTTTTTTCCGCAAATTAGGTGCTCGTATGTCAAAATATGTATACGTTTTAGAATCAACACCACCTGATAAAATTAATTCACCTTGGAAATTTGCGGGGTTTTTTTCATATTTCTCTTTGTCATTTTCGTACTCTCAGCATTAAGCATGTGTATAATTGTCAAAAAAGGCATAGAGAAAAAGTCTGTAATGTAAATGTGCGTGACTTTTCGTAGGGGGTTTAAAAGAAAATACCATGTTTTTCAAAAAGTTAAGTTTTTCGTCAAAAATGACATTTTGAAATATTCCTTGAATAAATAGCAAATTTATGTGATGTGAAATCGATTGATTTGAAATCGCGCGATTTCATCAAACATGTATTCTGTAAATCGCACTATACAGTGAAATCGAATCTAACTTCGAATAAAGTATTCTAAAGCATTTTACAATGTTATTGCCAGAGGTGTGAAAGATTACATCAATTTATTTGCAATCACATGATTTTATGTTAATCGTAAATTTTATTTCATGATTTCAATTTGAAATCACAAAAGACTGCAATCTTGAAAAGATTTTAGTTTGAAATCTGAAATCATTTTGAAATCAAGGAATGAAATCAATTTGGTTGAAATCATTTTGATTGCAATCAAAATTGATTGCAATTTTTTACAGCTCTGCTATTCTAGCGGATGTTGTCCAAATCAAAAATATTTGTTTAAAGTACAGTGAACCCGGCCAATGACAACACAATGTACATAAAAGTTATATTGAATAAAGTTGCGAACTCGAATCGGTTGCTAGACCTTGAGAATAGTGTTGTAAGAAGCGGCTACTTTTGACTACTCAATACTACTCGATACAATTTCAAGTGGGTACTCGATACTCCTCGATACTTTTAACGGGTGTTTTATTTCATTTCAAAATAAAAATGTTTAATGGATTAAAATTCGATTTTATTGAAACATGTATGAACATTATTAAAATATTCGATTATTTTAATCATTTAGTTAATAAATCTCTAAATGGCAACGTTTGAAATTATTTAAAAGCGTGCTTTCAACCGAGTTGTATTACTTTAATATATTTCAAAGTAAAAGTGGTATGTGATGGAAGCCACTCGATTTGAAATCGGAGCCGATTTCAAAAACAAATTCTACTGAAAGATGATTTATTTACCCCTTTTAACGTTTTCAAGGCTTAGAAAATTTTATTCGAAAAAAAAATTTTTTTTCGATAAAACAATAAAAAACGTAAATAAGTCATCTTTCAGCAGAATTTGTTTTTGAAATCGGTGCCAATTTGAATCGATCGATTTCCATCACATACCAGAAAGTTTCGTTCTTACACTAGAAAATATAACTCTGAAAGTATTGGGTATCTACTTTTCTGTATCGAGTACCGAAAAATATGTTCGGTATTGAGTATCCGGTACTGAAAAACTCAATACTTTCACAACACTACTTGAGAACCAGTCACGTGAATGATCTTGTGGCAGGTCTCTTCCCTCTAACAGCCATACCGAAATGCGAGCGGCAAGCGTCGCGTTAGCAACAGGGTACGTATTTACAATACAATCTACGGAATTTATATATTCTGAATGTACCGTAAATACGTACCCTGTTGCTAACGCGACGCTTGTCGCTCTCATTAAGCTATGGCTGTATGGTATTTAGAAGCCTATAGCTCAAAAAATATTTTAATTGCATTCTTCAAATTATGAAAAGCTCCCTAAATCACGAGAGTCGTGCCCTTTAAACAATTTTTCTTAAATATTGAATATCCATATTTTTAGATTTGTTTTATTTATAATTTTTGGCTTAATTTTTAGATACATATGTATATTTTCTTAGTTGTTTGTTTATGTATTTGTGTACATGTAATTTTCATTTAATTTACTTTTTAAATTAAAATATTTTTAGTTTTATGATTAAAAAAAAGGTTTAAAAGAAATGCTAAGTCAATATAAAAACGTACCTAAACACGTATTACAATGTAGAATGCTATAAATTATATTTTATATTAAATCATATAAACCAAAAAAATAGAAACTGATTGAAAATCTAATACAAACAGATTTCGAAAAATTTTTTAACAAAATTTTATACATACTATAAATAAAAACTTGTTGGAAAAAATTTCCAAATATTACAGACAAATATTTTAAAATGAATTGTTATTCAACCGCGAGTGTTCAGTCAAACAAGATAAATAATATAGTACGAGTAGTGCACATAACTACTATAAATACGTTCGCAACTATCTACCTTAATTAATGTTTTTAATTAACCATAAGCATTATGTAATCAGAAAAGATAACAAAAAAAATAAATTTTAAGTACTTGATCATTAATATTTTATAGTGATAAAATAAAATTATTCAGAAATATATATACATACCCTCAAAATATCCTCTGTTTACTTTCCTTTAGAATGAAATTTAAAAATTTATACATACATACACATACAGACAGAAAAAAATATTACTTATATCCAAGGAATTTTCTCATAAATGCTATGAATCGAACATGATAATTTTTTCCAAACTATTTTCATTCCAACTATGAACTTTTACATAAATTACTTCATATTTCTTTTTAAAAATATTTTTAAAAACTCAGTATTGAACTTGTATAGGCTGTTGTACTAGGCACAACTCTTTCTTTTTTGCCAAAAAGACTATTGAGAACGAACTGTATTTTTACTTTATATAAATAAAAAAACTTTTTAGAATTTGTTTACAAAAAAAAAGTTAAAAATTTGTTGCAAGGCATCTTAGATTTCATAAATTTATTTATTAAAAACTAAATTCATACTGCGAATGAAATAATTCCTGTTTTTTTTTTTTTGTTTATAAATTAATAAAATATATAAACAATAGATTATGAACTTTTTTCATACTATTTATGTTCAAACTTTTTTCTGTGTATATAAACTTTTTAGTTTTCCGAAATTGATAGCTTATCTATTTGTTCTGTCTTGAATTATCTTGTACTTTCACATTTTTGCCTGCACTCTTTTTTATATTCCTAAATTTCTACATATCATTATATTATATTTGCTTCAGCACTACATTTAGGGCTCAATTACTTTAAACTATCGATCGTAGATACACAAAAGTTAAAAATAATGTGTAGCTTGGTTTGTTTACGCTAATCCCCGACCGATTTCAATATGAGTTTGTATGGTAGGTTTCAACTTGAAAGATTTTATACTTTTGATAGTACGATGTCTGCAAGGCTCATTAGCAGGGCTCGAAATTTCATGCAACTAAAAATTTATTCTAAGCGCTTAGCAAATGCACCTAAAAATGAAAAATATGCGCAAAAATATGCATTTAGCTACGAACAAAGTACCAAAACTAAAATAATATGCAAATATATTTTTTAATTTATTATTATTATTATTAGAGAAAAAAACATAAAACAACAATAATTGGGTCTATTATTTAATGCAACCGAACTTTAGTTGAGTTGATAGTCGGCAACTGAAAATTAATTGTTGCCAGAAAGGCAACTGAAATTTACAGCTTTCAGTTACCAGTTGCCGTCAGTAGTATCATTTTCAGCAGCTAACAACTCAACTCAGGTTCGGTTGCCCTGCATAATATATTTTTCAAGAATATATTTTTCAAGAATTGAGAAATATGCATTAAAAAATTTTTATTACTCCGAAAATGTGCATTTATTGCCAAAATATGCACTTACCACCAAAATATGCAAAAATATGCAACTACAAATCGATGCCAAACTACTTAAAATTTTATTATTCGCATAGATAGTTAGTCAATACCGCTTTATCTATCACCACAAAAAACATGCATTTGAATGAAAGTCCGAGCCCTGGTAATGACACTGTACAAAACAAAAAAATAACCAGGATCTAACAACGGACTCTGGCAGAGGGAACCATAAACGGATATTTTGAAAGTTTACGGCTGGCCTTTATTTTAGTGGGAGTTAAAAAAAGAATCAGTCGTTAGAACCTAGTTTTTGTGAAAATTTTTGTATTTTCTTGTGCAGTATTATTGTAGTTATTCACAATATTTTTTTTGCAATTACAAAATTATCATCTGTAACAATTATTTTCCACCACAGCAACACACACGATTTATTTTACAACATGTAGATAAGTCTAGCGCAGGATTAATCTACATACATTTACTAGTTCAGAAGTGCTAATAATATACATTTTGTACGATATAATCAATTTATACCTAAACACTTTAACTACTTACACTCATAAAAACACTACATATGTACATACTTTTATATAACCAAAGAACTCGAAAAAATTCGTCCTATTATTTTAAGGATCACCATCACGATAAGTATGAAAAATACAATTCAACCTTAAATCCTGGACCCACAACTATTCATATACCACTGGCCAATGGGGCCACTGCATCGCCTAAACTACAAGCAAATCTCAAACAAGAGGTTCAGAGCACCACAATTTGGCAGCAGATCAATAGAGATGGCACATCAGCCGATCAATTGATCATACCGGTAACTGCTAAAGTGCGACAGATCAATGGCAGTCAAAAGTAAGTTTTTCTTTCATTATTATTTTAAAAAAAAGTAAACAAAAATTATTTTAATTTAAAAATTTAAATAAAATCAATGCTGGTAGTAAAAATTGTAGTTGATTTAATTAGAATTTTTATGAAGCTAGTCAATGAAAATAATTGCAATTTGTTATTTAATTTCTCTTTCACCTGCTTTTATCATTGAAATAAAAATAAATAAATAAAAATAAAAACACAGTAGAAATAATCAACGTTTATCTACCATGAATGAGGAAGAAGACGAAAATTCATCCACTCCTAAAAATGTTAACAATTTAACGCTTAAAATTGATACATCATCCAAAGAAACAACCAACAATAGTTCCAGCAACATTGTAGATTTTTCCAAAAATGACATAACTCCCGTCTAAATCGATCACTACTGATATTAAGTTGATTCGTAACGATAAAATAAAGTGAAATTTAAATGTTAAAGAAATATTAAAATAAATTAATATTTGTTCGTATAACTATCCATTTCACAATGTACGATTAAAACTTAACGTGGACTTTAACGTTAAGTATTGTATGCCGAACATGTAATTAAAGTACACGTTAACTTTTAATTGTACATTGTAAAAAGGCCCATAAGTATTTTAAGTCATACACATACGTAGTATTTTTCAATATAAAGAAAAAATATGGATGTATTCCTAATTAAAAATAGTAAATTTTGTATATTGAATTATATATTCGAGATACATCAATTTCGGCCTACAAGGCTGCAAATTTATTTAATGAACTATTTTGGAAATATTGAAACTATAACCCAGGCCAGTATTGTAGAAACCGTAACTGACAAGATTCATTAGATCACTTTAATTTCCCATAATTAGCTTAGAAAAAATTTATATTTTAAGCTTCATTTGTATTGCAAAGTACTTCAATTGAAGATTCTGCTAATTTCTCTAACTTTTCTACATTTTTGTTTATAACTTTAGACATTTAATTTTAGCACTTTGGGGCTAAGTAGGTATCGGTAGACATGAAAGTGAGCCCAAACATGATTATGTTTGAAAATTTTATAAATTAACCTTGATTATGATACATATAGTGATTTTTAAATTTCGGGAATCTAAAAATTGTTTTAAATAAATTTCTGTGCTCCGACAAAATTTTGAGTTATGTCATTGTGGAGGGGGTTTTATAACCTTTCAAACGGTATGTTGCCCAGCTCTGTAACTTAAGCGCTTTTGAAGATATTGAACATTTTTTAAATAAACTCAAGTTTTATATGTATATATATTTTTTAAGTTTTGATGACTTCATATTTCTACAACCAAAGAAGTTAGAAATCCCAAATTTAATATCCATTACTTTAATCATATTAAAAGTATTAACAAAAATTTAACACAAAGTTTTATAAAAATCGAAGATGATGAGGACCACCTATTGGCTGAATTGAGGTGGTTTAACTCAAAGGAAATATGTATTTAATTTTCATAGTCTTTTGGGAATACAAATATGGTAAAGTTGTATTTGCTTGCAGGGTGTTCAGATATGGCGATTTCTCGCCAAACGTGGTGATTTTCCAACTTGTTTGGCGTCAGAATTTTTCATTTGTCGACATGGCGATTTTTCTTGCGATAAATATATTTGTTGGCGATTTTTATGACTATTTTTCAACAAAAAACTCTTACCAAAACTTGTATTGAAGAAATTAAAATAAAGTGATTTTGATGCTTTTTCTTATATCATTTACAGTCATTAATTGGATTTTGAATTTTGGTGAGAAAAATTGAAGATTTTCTGCTAAATTTTAATGCGATTATTTTATGAAAACTTATATTAAAAAACTAGTATATAAAAACAAATTTACTAAAAATATATATATTAAGAAAAACTACATAAAACAGATTTTGGCGATTTTTAAAATCAATTTGGCGAAATAGGTCAGAAAAAATTAGACAACCCTGTTTGCTTGTTGGAAGAAACTTTACTATGAATTAAATTTTTTTAAAATAGAAAACGAAAGAAGAATCTGACTACACAGGCCAACGAATTTGGAACTTTTTATCATTTTTCAACAAAACTAGAAGTTTTCTTTTATCGGTTTCATGCGCTAAAGAATACTTGTCCCCAATTTTTTCATATCATCCACAGATTTTACCTGTATTTGTAATTACATATTGCACATACATATGTGTGTACATATTCACCCCTATCGTGAATATTTTTTCCCACGAAATGTTTTCCCTTTCCCTTCTTTTGCGATCGTGAATAAAAAATCGAAAAATTCTCCTTATCATGAATGATTTTTTTCACGTGGATTTTTTCTCTTTTACCCTGATTTTGCTCACTTTATTTTAGCAGGCGAAATGGATAAATACATCATGTAATTGCTATTTTATCCTTCCATTAATTATTAAAGCTTATAAATATTTATTTTTAGGACAAATTCAGTAAATAGTGTTCATTTATCTTAATACTACTACATTTGTCTTAACACTACCACCATCAACACCTTCCCGGCACAAATGAACGGAGTTTCGCGATGATGGAATAGCAAATGATTTTTCCGCGTCTGTAGAGAATCATTCATCGCGTCCAAAGTATATAAAAACCCACTTTTACTTACTCTTGAGAAATTTTAATTTAACGCCAAAAGACTATTTGATTGAATTAGGCTGCCTGCAATGGCTCGGGTATTCCACGGCATTGGATGCATCTAGCAATCTTGGACGAGCAATTCGATTTTGTTTAGATTCCTCATGGAATAAAAAAATAATTCCAATTCTTGCCACTGCATTTTTTTATTTAAAAAAAAAATTCCTTTGATTTTTAATTTATTTTATTAAGCTTCTTTCTTATTTACATTCACTAAAAACTCATAGCGGGAAAAAGTGTTCACGGGAACTTCCCCTTGATGGGAAATGACAATTTCATGGGAACATAAATTTCACTTGTTATTAGCGATAGGGGTGATTATATCATGTAACACAGCTTACCGTCTGTTCCACGATGTCGAAAGAATTCTTTCTTTGGTTTTAATTTAAAACTTAAACAGGTTAACTAATTGTATGCTTTTTAAATGTAATTTTACGAAAGAATGAATTCTTTCAACATCGTGGAACGGGTAGTTAATTAATTAAAATTATCTGGAATTTTCTGTCAGTTACGTCTTTTTGCGTTATCGCTAACGACATGTACTTGAAATTTAAAGTTATACAAGTCAATTAACATTATAATTGTATAATTTCTAATTATGTATTACGATTATCCTTTTTATTTTAAATTCCAATATATATTAAGAAAACCTAAAATTTCAAACGAAGAAAATTTAGTTTTTTAACTAAAAAATATAAGATAAGAATATATTCGCACAAAACTATATATTAAGATAAGACCCAAGAAAAACATGAGTCAAATTTAAAAGAAGTTTCTAATTAAACAAATAGATGTACTATGTACTTTTGTATTACATAGAATGTAAGTGGCGTTACTAAAACTTAATGTTGTTTCCGTAAATATTATAAATTTGTTTGTCCAATTCACAAACCACTGTAGAAAATCTAGGCTCTACAGTTGGGTGGCTCAATAAATTTTTTTTCTTCGATTTTTAATAAAGCTGAGCGTTAAGAAGGCGCCAAATGGCGAGGTTAGTCTATACGTAAAGTTTTATTACAATATTTTAAGTTTTGTTGCCTCCCGATTGTGCGAGAAGATTAAGAACCACTGCTTAAAATTTTTTTTTCCAAAATTTAATTTTCTAACGCATTTTTTTTTTTTAATTTTCAAATAAAAATCTAAAACAGTGTATCTTAATCTTTCGATACAAGCCGGAGGCAACAAAACTTAAAATATTCTAAAAAAATTTTTCGTATTGATTAACCCTACCATTAAAAGCACTGTTTGACCCATCCTATTGTACAGTCTGTATAAGCATTTGTTGTTGCCTGTTTTACACAAGTCTGTTTCTCACAACTCATTCGACTTCTGTAGAAAATGCAACCCTGATCTAATGAGTTTATGGAAAGTTTTAAAAAAGCAATAAGAACACACTATATCAGAGTTGAATTTTGGGCAGAAGTCGAATAGCTTGTATAATAGTCTAAAAACAGCTTTATAGCTGTTTTACACTATCTCACAAGTCGTTCGACTTCTGTAGAAAATGCAACCCTGATATAATGAGTTTATGGAAAGTTTTAAAAAAGCAATAACAACACATTATATCAGGGTAGCATTTTGTGCAGAAGTCGAACAGCTTGTATAATAGTCTAAAAACAGCTTTAGTAACATGTTTATTGGAAATTACCAACAACGTTTATACAAACTATAACTCCTGATAAAGCTGTTTTTAGACTATTATACAAGCTATCCGACTTCTGCACAGAATGCTATTCTGATATAATGTGTTGTTATTGCTTTTTTTAAACTTTCCATAAACTCATTAGATCAGGGGCCAGATTCCGCAACGATGAAGTTTGGAGTGTTCACCAATTTCAGTGTGCACTTTTGATTTGTGCGCCCACAACGGTGAGATTGTATTATTTTGACAGTTATTGTGAACGCTAAAGCCTAAATTTTTTCACTGGTAAAAGTGCGGTGAATTTTTTGTTTTTAGGTGTTCACTGGTAAAAAATTCATCGTTGCGGAATCCAGCCCCAGGGTTGCATTTTCTACAGAAATCGAACGGCTTGTCAGATAGTGTAAAACAGCTATAAGTGTATTAGTTCTGAAAGAAACTTTTACCGGCATATTCATAAAATTTTAAATGAATTTGAAATGTATTTTATTTAAAATTGTTCATACAAAATTTTCTTAAAATATATTTCAAATACATATTATTTTTTTATGAATATGGGGGTTAGTCTTTATTATCGCTATTTTAAGTTAATATCATACATATTATGTAAAATATTTGTATGTAATTATAAATGTAAGAAAAAGAATAATTTGAATAAATAGTATTTTTAAAATTCGTTTCTTTTATCGTTTTATTTAATTAAAAAGATTTTTGTAGAAATTACATTATAATGCAATCAATCATTGTCTCTTTAGTTTTAGTAAATGGAAAGAGTTGTAGTTATTGATGTTGTTATTTCTTAAAATGTTTGATGCATTTTTTCAATGTTCAGCACCTGCCACATTACATATTTTGAAAAGAAAACTAAATAAAATCATGCTCATTATTAGAAAACAAAATGCATGATTTGTTTTATTTTTGCAAAATTAGTATTTATGTATATTAGAATATTCTTAAAAACTAAATTGAACTTTATTTCAATTTCAGCACAAAGCATTTAATTCGTCGATGCAAAAATGGCATGGATATACAAATACAAGTAGTCGACACTTCTATGTCTCCCCAACAGAAACCTCGGTTTGAATCTATGATATAAATAACAACATTCATATCAATAATATTTGAATCCTTTTTTAATTTATTTTAAATTGAATGTGTTCACGGGTCCCGTTCTTCCCATTTATAGTTATTTAAACTCTACTACTGGTATTTATTTAACTAGAATAATCCATATATTTTAAAAACTGGCAATAGATTCTTTTAACGAAATTCGCTTGATAAATCTTTATATAACAACTATGTATTATTATACCGCCTTGCTGTTGCCATAAAAAAATATTTTAAAAGTCCCCAATTTTCTTAGTGCAGTCGAAGCCTTTGATTAGAAGTTCCTATTCGACATAACCTTGTTGAATTTTTATTAGATAGCTCAAATTATGGTTGACTTTTTGCTAACACTTCTGCTTCTGAACTAACATATAAATGATACAGATGTGTCAGTTGTTTTTTGAACAACTGGCTTCTTCCCGATAAGTAGTGAACTATCTTTTAGCTAATTCAAAACTGAAGCAGAGATTAGTGAGTTGTTTTTGTACTACTAACTTGTGTTCGATTAATTTTTAACTAACTATTAGCTAACTCAAAGCTGATCCAAAGATGAGTCAGTTGTTTTTGAACAGCGTTATATAAACTTATATGTATCTGTATCACTTTGAGTTAACTAAAAGTTAGTTCAAAGCTTATCGAGAAGATGTCAGCATAGACTTAATGTTTGTATTAACTCTGTGCCGTCTATATTTTATGTGGTGCATTATCAAAGCGGTAAGCATGATGGCTGACAAACAAGTAATCACAGTATTATACCCATTCTCGTCACGAAAAAAGTATTAAAAATTTTTTCCAATTTAAGCTGACTCAAAAATTGTATTCATTAGTAACTTAAATCAAAACTAACTCAAAGCACCCTCCTTTTGTGTGTGCCACAAGCTAACTCATAACGAGCTAACTTAATAAAACATTACGTTGAAAAACTGAATAGCATTTAACATGAAAATGAGCAAGCTTTTGAGAATGCTGTCAGTCATATCTGCTTAACCATGAGTTAGATTAAAGTTAACTCAAAATCCGACAGAGAAACTTTCAATAATGATTATTGTCAAATTATGAAAGAAAGAACTTGATCAAAACATTCCAAACACACAATAAAGTTTAAAAAATTTTATTTCTTACACACCATACTACATATTTAACGAACGAACATATCAATCTTTAAGAGACATTGTTTTTGTGTAAAATATTCATTAATATATAAATAATTTTGTTAAATATGTATTATTAGAGTGATAAATAAATGCTTAATAACCCACACTTTTTGCAGGAATTTATTTAAGGGCCAGGACACACGGGTGTTTTTAAAACGCGCGTTTCATCTTTTTTATATTAAATTTGAGTTTTCAGTATATTTTTATTCTGGAATTATATGTTTCGGGATTAAGAAATAATGGCGTGTTGCTCTGTATTTCGAATCGAAAGTAAATGCTTTCACACACAGACTGCACAGCAGACTGTCCAAGCAACTGCCAAACTTTCTTTATAAATTTTTATTATTTAAATAAATTTAAAAGATTTTATTAAATGTAAGTTTGTTAAAAATTTTTTTTAAAAAAGCTGCTTTGTTGTATCAATTTGCCGATGAGCGTAGTATGCAGCTCTGAATGAAATTCAGGCTGCCATAAGAAGTATGTGTAAAAAAAACATACTGAAATTCAGGTTGGTAAATTTCTTAAAGAAATTTCCGTTTACTACTCGCAGTTCCAAAAGAAAAGTACACGGAATTTTGGCATTTATTGTCTATTACAGGCATGTTATAACAATAAGTGGAGAATTTTTTCCGTCAACTGAAACAAAAATTAATGTTCAGACAATTGTTTGGTCACGGAATTTTTGACATTTCTAGTTTTTCGTACATTGTAATTAATTTTTAGTGTTTTTGTGTGTTGTAAATTAAAAAATATATACATTTGTGTGTATGCAAACAAAATTCTGTATAAAATTCTACACGATTATTTTTCCGTGTAGAAATAAATGCAAAACTCCAAACCTAAATTTCAGTGAGAACTGCATACTACGCTTTATTGTCTATTACAGGCATGCTATAACAATAAGTGGAGAGTTTTTTCCGTCAACTGACACAAAAATTAATGTTCAGACAATTGTTTGGTCACGTAATTTTTGACATTTCTAGTTTTTCGTACATTGTAATTAATTTTAAGTGTTTTTGTGTGTAGTAAATTAAAAAATTTATAAATTTGTGTGTATGCAAACCAAATTCTGTATAGAATTCCACACGATTATTTTTCCGTGTAGAAATAAATGCAAAACTCCAAACCTGAATTTCAGTGAGAACTGCATACTACGCTTTATACTGGAAAGAAAAACAAATTTTCATATTTCATTATTGTTTTCAATGTAAATGGACAAATTCAAGGTACATAAATATGAGAAAAAATCAAAGCAAATATGCAAATCTGAGTGTATTGGTAAAATATACTAAAATTTTACATATTGCTTATGCCTGTTTTACAATATCTCACAGCCCATCCGACTTCTGTAGAAAATGCAAGCCCGATCTGATGAGTTTATTGAAAGTTTTAAAAAACCAATAGCAACACATTATATCAGGGTTGCATTTTGTGCAGAAGTCGAACAGCTTGTATAATAGTATAAAATCAGCATTAAGGCTGAGGCCACACGGGCGTTTTTATAACGCGGTGTTTCTGATTTTTATATTAAATTTGAAAGTTCTAAATTTTTTAAAACTTCAAATTTAATATAAAAATCAGAAACGCCCGTTTCTGCTGTTTTTTTAAAACTTTCCATAAACTCATCAGATCAGGATTGCATTTTCTATAGAAGTCGAACGGCTTGTGAGATAGTGTAAAACAGGCATTACCGAACATATGCCAGAATTATTGAAAATTTTTTAGAAATTATTAAAAACTCTTTTATGTGTGGAAAGACATATACATGTTAGTATTCAAATCCCTTAAATAACGTAAATGTATTCCATTTACTTACAGAAATAACCAGAATTTTTATACAAATTTCATTTCTAATAATTGCTAAATATTTGTTTATTAACCCAGCAAAAAAATATCATGTTTCTGGAAGCAGTAAAAAACTTTCATGCCTTCCACATGTGATCTTTTGAAGCGCTTCCGAGGATGCTCAAAAAGAATGCAGAGATCTCTCTCTCTCTCTCTCTCAGTGCTCATAATCAGCGTGACCGTTTTGCGACTAAAGTGGCAATTTGCCACTTTTTCAACTGTCTTGCCATTTTTAGTGCCCCTTTTTTAAAACGACCTAAATCTGCCATCTTTTGTAATATTCAGGTATGTGATGGAAATCGATTTTGAAAACGAAGCACTTTCGAAAGTCTCTTTTAAAGCACTTTTCATCAAATTTTTATAATTTTTGTGATACAACTCCTTTGTAATAACGAAATATTTTTATAAAATATGTGATAAAATTGTTTTTAATAAAGAAATATTAAAAATCACCTTTCAAAATTGGTTCGTTTTCGAAATCGATTTCCATCACACGATTTCAACTTAAAACTTCTATAAAACCAAACTTCAAGCATACACTTTCAAATAAAAAAAAATATTTTCCAAATAAAAAAAATTTCAAAAATCGGTCCATAAATGGAGGAGTTATGGGTGTAAAAATATAAAAATGGGATTGATAACTCCTCCTTTTTTATAGTCGGTGGAAAAGAACAAAGGTACACAGTTTTAAATACAGTGTCTCACAGCTTATTTTATGCAATGCATAACTGTTTATTTAAGACTTCATAATGCGGGTGCTAGACGGATCAATATTTTAGCTTCAATATATCTGTGGTCACAACCCGTAATCGCCTAAGTCAAGATAGGACAATTAATTTTTGGTGTGATGGACTCCATTCGTGTCTAAATCAAATCGCTACCAATTTTTTAACTATCTAAGTTTTTTAAGATGACAATAATCTATAAACATGTTAAAGAAAAGCAAACTGACGACTGATTGAAACCGAGTTTTTGATACTTTAAACAGCTCTCCCGAAAAATTTTGAAAACGAGTTAGGCGGTTAGCTCCAGTTTACACTACGAATACACATTTCTCACATTTCTTGCATCGTCTAAACTTCGACTTAAGGCTTGTGACCACAGATATGTGCTTGCGAGCATTTGTTATGAAAATCAAAAGCATTTTGATATTCTTCAATATTTCCCCTCCGTATATGTGTACATATTTTTTGTAAACAAACGCACACAAACAAATATGTATATTGAAGCTGAATATTGACCTGTGTGACATACGCTTAACAACGAAACTACCCTGCAGACAAAGTAACTGGTATGTAGTTAGAATTATACTAGTTGCTTTTTGCTTCAGACTAGTTGCCTATCTATCCTTTTTTCATATATCGAACTATCGATTTTAACATTGGGTTGTCATAGGGGACCAACTAGTTAATTTGTATAAAGTTATATCCCAGTTGGAAATCCTAGTTATTGTAAACTAGTGCGCTTACTAGTTTTTTTATTAAGAGTTTTGTAACTCTTAAAAAAACTTTGGCTCAACCGGGGTACGAACACGCATTCTTGATATTTTAAGGCAAATACTCTACCCACTGAGCCACATTCTACTTATTTTTTTAATAGCTAACAATTGGTTTTATATAAAATCGTATACCTGAACATTTTGTCATTTTTTGACTAGTATCGTTAATAGTCTCGATACAACTCGTAATATGATACTGCTTTTTTGACTAGTATCGTTACTAGTCTCGATACAACTAGTAATGTGATTGTTCTTTTTTGACCAGTAACGTTACTACTCTTGTTACAACTAGTAATATGACTTTCGTTTTTTGACTACTACCATTATAACTAGCAATATGACTGTCCCAAAGCGTTACTAGTTGTAACTTAGCTGCTGTGTAACTGCCTGTTTCACAATAACGACAAGTCGATTTCTCTCTCATATTTATATTGAAAACAAATTTAATTTTTGTATTGTTTTCAATAGGGATGTAACGATACGCCTTATTGCTAATGCGATACCGATACTCAAAAAGAAATATCGGCGATACCGATACGCATATTGAAATTGTGTTCAAGTTCAAGGAACAATGGAAAAATTAACATCAACATTCAACAGAGCCACCTGACAAGTGGTGATAGCAAATACACGTGAGCACTGACGATGGAAGTGTAGCGGCTTCCGAAAGTGGAGCTACTCTGTTCTGCTGTGTACGTTGAAAAATTAAGTTGATGTTAATCTTTCCATTGTTCCTTGGAATATTAATCATACCCAATTCTTTCTGAATATAACGTTACGAACCTTAGCCTAATAATCAATTTAGATTCACAAAGCAAATACGTTCGAAATAATCATATTAATAAGAGATTATTATTATTTAAAATTTATATTAACCCAGCATAAAAAATTGGAAGTTATTTTTAAGGAACTACATTTTCATTGCTTCCAAAGAATCTAGTATATTAAAAATATGCAGGTAATTAGTAGAAAAGCAAGTAAAATGTTATTTAAGGAATACAAAAATTTATATGTAATTTAAAATTGAGTTTTAAAGGACATTTATGTAGGTTTTCTTAAATAAGCGCGTATGTCTAAAAACCATTTTTTCAGGAGAGCCGAAATACTTTATTTTTAATACTACGAACTCTGTGTGATTTTTATCAAACTTTTTTGGGCAGTCATGTAGACATATGTGGTAAGAAGTCTGTGTAAAAATTTCATGCTAAAATCCCTAAGGGTAAGATCCTAGAGAACAATTAAAAAACAATTTGCCAAGGACACAAAGTGTGTGCAGAAAAAAGCTTATGTCGATAATAGTTGTTTACATTGAACAAATTCAAGCACACATTAGGTCTGTTCAATAACTGAAAGTTGTTACTAATTGTTACTAAGTAGTTGTTACTGGAAAGTGTTCATGTACTCAAAAAACTAGCAACGAGAGAGTGAAAAAAGAGCATAAAAAGTTGAGAGAAAAAAATTTGTTGCAAGTAGTTGTTACTGGAAAGTGTTCATGTACTCAAAAAACTAGCAACGAGAGAGTGAAAAAAGAGCATAAAAAGTTGAGAGAAAAAAAATTTGTTGCAAGTTTTTGCTAGTAAAATTTTTACTAGCAGGAATTAGCCAAACAGCTGTTTAGATCTTCTGTTTACAAAATAAATGTTTGAAAAATTCATGAAAAATTTAACTTTTTCTAATTTTAATGAATTATTAAGAAATTAATACTTTTTAAGAAGTTAAAAATATTAAATACGGTAAGATTGGATATTTTTCTTTAATTTGACTGCAGTAGTGGCCGTTAAAAGAGCTTAAAACGCTTGAATTGGGTGGCAGAAAATTTTCCACGTAATGGCTAAATCATAAAGGTTACACTCGAAATATTATGTGAGTCAAATATAAGAAAAAAAACCTGGCAAGTTCCTGCAAAGAACAAATTCAACTAAATTAATAAAAAATTCCACAATTACATTGAAATTTACTTTATTTCTACTGTTTACAGATATTTTAACTAAAAAATCTTTATGTATAAGCAGTTGTACTTTTTTCTGCTATTTAAATACTTTACACACAAAACTTTATTTACGGACAGTTAAAAAAAGGTAACACATTTTATCCTAAGTTGTGTTCATGTACCTTAAAATGATAAAATTTTCATATATTTTTTACGATATGTCTAACTTTTCATACAAAGTACTAACAGCTAATGTAAAGTTTTTTTGGGTGTACAAACTGTTTATTGTGTTAATTGCAAATTTTTGTTAGTAAAGCGTTCATTTAATTTTTCATATCTGGGAGAGTAATTTTACAAATTTCTGCTTTACTCTCTCGTTGCTAGTTTCTGCTATGAAAATAAATGAACAGACCTATTATTTTTTAACTGAAAAATGCTTGCCCACAAATCACTATAAGTTTTTATTAACTGAAGAATAACAACGCATATGGCTACTTCTGTGTTTTTCCAACGATAGTAAATTGTCAGCACGCAATTGTAAGTCGATTTAGTTCATTAGAGCTGAACAATATTTGAATGAATTAAGAAGTTACGATGTTTTTAGAAAAAAAATTCGGAATGGGTCCATGTTATAGCGAAATTTTTGGTCCATGTCAAAGAACATATAAAATAATGTAAATTGGCATCAATAATCCAAGATCGACAAAAATGGACATCCACGCTTATTCAAGAAAACCAAAGATTTATCAACTAATATTCTTCTAAATAACTTAATGGCTTAATTGTCGAAATTCTTCTAAAATTTATATTTATTTACTCAAATTTACATGAAAAGAAAGTTTTGCGTTTAAATTCGCATAAAAAGAAACAAGTTGCGAAAATTGGTAATTTTTCATCCTTTTGCCTTGAGAAAAAGTTATTATAGAACGCCGAAAAAGAAAATTTTCCTAACATCGCTTCCAATTCGGTGATTGGTAATCGAAAAAGAGAACTTCTTGCAATGGCAAACATATCTAAATCTAATTAGAAATGATCCAAATTTGCACTACTTCCGGATCGCAAATTCTTCATTTTCATGACTCTTTGGAGTGTCTTATTTTGCTGGGAATGAGATTTTAAAAACAACGAATTGAATTTGAATTGACGGTAAAATTAACGAAAAATAAATTATATTCTTACAAAATAACAGCGTAAAATATCATTAATAATTAAAATTATATTATTAAGATTTAAAAAACAATGAATTAAACTTAATTCATGGTAAAATTAACAAGAAATAAATTATTTGTTGAAAAAACTAAACAAAAAGTATCGTCGTATCGACAGTAATATATCGCCGATACCGATGTAGCGGAAAATCTGAAGTATCGCCGATATATCGATGTCGGTTACGTTATTGTGAGACAGGCAGTAATAGTATAAAAATAATGTTGATAACATTTTATAGAGAAGTGGCCAGTTTGACAATAAATATTCATTTATTGCAAAAGTTTATATTGGAATGCCTTAAGAATAAAAAAACTATATATACATTTTTGTAAGGTGAAGAAAAAATTTAGCCTTTTTGAGGCCAAATTAAAAATAAAAAAAGCTAAAAAACCGGCGCCATGAAATCAGACCCCACGAAATAAGTCCTCAAAAAAAATGAAATAAGTCCCCAAATTTTGAGGTCCTATTTCATATGAATTAAATCCACAATTTTGAAAATGAAATAAGCCCTCAACGAAATGAAATGACGTCCCAAACAGAAATTAAATAATACCCCAATTTTTGGGGACTTACTTCATATGAAATAAAACCCCAATTTTTAAAATGAAATAAATCCCCAATATAATACATTTAAAATTACGCGAAACTAAATAATGCCCAAGGTTTAAGAAATTTCTCCTCTGGGTATGTCGAAAGCGGCTTCACTGATTAAAGATTCGCTGCTTAGCCGGCCGGGTTTAAGGGTTTTCTCCTCTCCGTATGTTGAACAACAGCTTCGCAGAATAAATATTTTCTGCCTAGACAGAGTTTGTCGTGCAAGCTTTTGCCTAAAGGTTAGATATGCAAAAAAACTCCACTAAACTAAGCCGCTTTTCGACATACATAGAGGAGAAAGTCCTTAAGCCCGGCCAAGGCCCGGCTACATAACAACAACTTTAGCCAACGAAACCGCAATTTCACATACACAGAGGAGAAAATCCGTAGAACCGGCCGAAGGCCGTATAGGCCGTAAATCCTTATTAATCACCCCAAATTCCGTGCAATTTTTAAGATAAGTTGAAATAAAATAAGTCTCCAAAATTTTTTTATGACTTTATTTATTTACAGACTTTTTGGGGGGTTATTCCACATGAAATAAGTCCCCAAAATCAAAATGAAATAAGTCCCCAAGAAAAAAAAATAAGTCCCCAAAACACGTTGTTGTTATATAATTGTTGTATAATTTTTTTGGGGACTTACATATTTCATATTTCTTTTAGGGACTTATTTCGTGCGGACTTATTTCATGGCGCCAAAAAAACCACGAAGCGAAAACAAAAATTTTGAGGCTAATATTAGCGTAATACAGTATTTATCGCTTATATGCACGTCGGTTATTTGCATTTAACGTTTATATGCATCCCAACATGAGCAATTTTCTATTTGTATATAAAAAACCGTAATTATTTTTCGTATTTGCATTTCTCTTATATGCATTTCTCGCTTTTATGCACCGTAAAGAAATATAAATCATTTTAAAGTGTATTAAAAAATACCCTTATATGTACCGTACATATTATGTACATTTTTAAAAAAATTGTGGAGCAATTTTTCAATCGCAAACAAAAATTTCAATCTCAATTTACTTTAATTTTACATGTCTGTGTAAAACCAGCTGCTTCATTTAATCAAGAAAACTAATATCAGGCTGCTGTGGGAAAACTTGTGATAATATTAATCAATTCAAAGCATGTAGCAATTGAAAAGTACAAAGACCAATTTCTTGACTTTTGTAAGGGTCGAACTGAACATCGATGTTTCGGGTTAATCCCGAACACATCAATGTTCAGTTCGACCCTTACAAAAGTCAAGAAATTGGTCTTTGTACTTTTCAATTGCTACATGCTTTGAAAAATTATTTCTCAATAAAAATTATTTAATTGTAAAAATTAAATTGAATGAGCTAAGGCCTGAATAATAAATTTCTTTGGATAAAACCCATATAGTTCGACTAAATACACACAACTTCAATTTTTAAACAATTATCTTGAAAATAAAATTCGGGGTTTTATTTACTCATTGTAATTTAGTTTAATACAAGCACCGCTGAAGCATATAACCGATTTTTTTATAAGCACTGCCGATGCATATAAGGGAGTTTTTATAAATGCATTTCTCGCTTATAAGCACAAAATGTCGTGCAAAATTTGGAATGCATATAAGCGATAAATACTGTATACATATCAAGGTAAGGTAAGGTATACTTATCGGCGAATTGATACAACAAAGCAATTTTTTGGGAATTGTGGTGTCAAAAATGTATGAGAAAAACTCAAAGCGAATATTGAAATATGAGTCGATTGGTAAAATAATTTGACAATTAGGTAAAAAAATTTGACAGCAAAATTACCGAACATATGGGCTGATGCACAGACCTTATATATCGACCTTGATACATACATATATTACGTTTATACGCAGTGGTTATTTGCAACACAGAATATGGAACAGAATACTCACTTTTGACAGCTAAAAAATTTTGTTCTCATGCAAGGTACATTAAACAGGTATCACTACAAGCTCAGCTGTTCTAGTAAATTTGAGAATGTGTGCATCACACAGACAATAGATTTTCACACATTTCTGGTATTATTCTATCAGCAGCGGGTATGTGTTAGTAACTTTGAGGGAGGATATGAATGTGTGCGACACACAGACAATAGATTTGACATATTTCTGGTATGTTTCTACCAACAAAATACGTGTGTTTTTTTGGTGTTGTATTTGTTATCGTCGTGGTGGTACCTGTATTATTGTATCATGTTCTCATGTGTTATGCAGTTTTACATGTTGTTGTTGTTTTTACTAAGATTGTATGAATGAGACAGTCAATTAGAAACCACCAAGGTAGAGTGAACAGGTACCACTACAAGAACAGCTGTTTTAGTAAATTTGAAAATGTGTGCGTCACACAGACAATAGATTTTGACACATGTCTGGGAGTTTTCTATCAACAAAGGGCATGCGTTAGTAAATTTGAGAGAGCTTATGAATGTGTGCGACTCACAGTTAATGCATTTGACATATTTCTGGGGTATTTCTACCAACAAAATACATATGCTTTTTGGTGTTGTATTTGTCTTAGTTATGGTGGTACCTGTAATGGATGTGCCTTGGAAACCACGTTTGGTGGCTGCTAGACGGATCAATATTTTAGCTTTAATATATGTGCTTGTGTGCGTTTGTTATGAAAATCAAAAGCATTTTGATATTCTTCAATATATCCCCTCCGAATATGCGTAGCAATTTTTTGTAATCAAACTCAACAAATACATATCTTGAAGCAAAATATTGATGTGTTTAGCAGCCACTTTAAGTGGCTGCTAGACGGATCAATATTTTAGCTTCAGACAAAAAAGGCCTCGAAAAAACTAAGCTGGCAATGCTGATTATACGCAATCGCAAGTCAGGCAGCACCAAGGCGAAATGGGTTGGGCATTACTAAATTGAGTGCAAGCACGGCTGCCAGATTCGACGATCTTATGTACCAAAAATAGCTGTGGCGATTTGACGATTTTCATAAAAAAATTACGATTTTAGGCAGTGCTAAAAATATATTAAATTTTTTCCAATATATATTATGCCGCTCAAGAAGATATCTTTTTGTAAACGACACTTGGATTTTCCTCGTGTGAACTGAAAGGGCAAGACTGTTTCTGTCAACAAGCATCTGTGAGTTGAATCCATTCAAAATTTGAACAAGCTGCGCCATTTAGATTGTGTTTGACAGTCATTGATAGTAGGCTACCCACAATGTAGAAACTATGGGCCGTACATATGACCAGACCAACGTATCTTCAAATATTTCATATGCTGAATCGGAATCTGATGTACGTTTGACTCGTTGCTTTTCAAATTTCGAGTAAATAACGAAAAAGAAAGTTTTTTCGTGATATTAAAAATTTTCGATATATACTCGAAATTTGCGTTTGGTGGTTTTTTGACAAAATTGTCTAGATATTAATTGAATTTTCTGGTACCCGATTTTTTTTACGATTTTTAATAGTTCAAATGACGTTATATGTCTTTTTTATCGTCAACAGTTTATTTGGAGTTTTTTTTTCCCCCTAAATGAAATAATATCTAAGTCATATACATATATATATATGTGTGTATGTATGTATATGTGTATATATGTATGTATGTATGTATATGTATGTATATATATATGTATATATGTATATATATATGTATATATGTATATGTATGTATATGTATATGTATGTATGTATATATATGTATGTATGTGTATATGTATATGTATGTATATATATGTATGTATGTATATATATGTGTATATGTATATATATACATATACATTAACATTATAATGTAATATAATGCTTATATGTATTAATGAATCTAATTATTGTTATATTGACATAGTGATGGTTATTTTAAGATTAAAAAAAAAATTACTATTATGATAAATGAAGTTAAGCACTTAATCTTAATAATCATAATCAGGTATGTCCTCTAGGATTCAATTGAAATCAATTCGTTAAAATTTTTGATGTTCTATTCTTTGCATCTAAATTTTAATATTTAATGATAATATACTACTTTCTAGACCGTCAAAAATAAAATGCTACCTTGTGAATTTCAAACTCACTACTTTTTAGGGACATGCCTGAATATGTATGTGAATATCTACCTATGTAATTAGATGATATCGCATTAATGTAATTATTAATCATATATGGCCCTATGGGGCTCGATTAAGTTAAATAAATGAAATGAAATGAAAATGAAATGAAAATTGACGATTTTTCCACAAATCTATCTGGCAGCCCTGAGTGCAAGTCGAATTTATATAATTCGCTTTAAGCAGCTGTTCCTATAAGTTTTTTTTAGCATGTTGCCTTATTGTTGCTTTTGTACATTGTGTGTTGATTGAATATATAATTGTGTTATCCGGAAATTTTATTTAAAAAATACGATTAGTTAAAACACATTTCGGCAGCATGACTTTAATAAAACGTCTTGTAAATAGTAATTTAATTTCACGTTTAAATAACATTAAATCATTGAAGCAAGTAAGTTAAAAAATATTTTCTTTGATAGATTGTCATCAGCGTTAAGAATGTATTATTAAGGTTATGTAATGCGATACAATTCAATGTAAAAGTGCAGTTTTTTATGTGTATTTCTTTTGTGAATAGAATGGATACTGCACGCACTTGCAATTTGCTGAGCACAAATCAATTGAAAAAATACGTAATATTGGTATATCGGCCCACATTGACAGTGGCAAGACCACATTGACTGAACGCATTTTATTTTACACCGGTCGCATATCCCAAATGCATGAGGTAAGGGGTAAGGACAATGTCGGTGCCACAATGGACTCCATGGAGCTGGAGAGACAAAGAGGAATCACTATTCAATCAGCAGCCACTTATACACTTTGGAAAGATATTAATGTTAATATAATTGATACTCCGGGTCATGTGGACTTTACGGTAGAGGTAGAAAGAGCTTTGCGGGTTTTGGATGGTGCCGTTTTGGTATTATGTGCCGTGGGTGGTGTTCAGAGTCAGACACTAACTGTCAACAGGCAAATGAAGCGGTATAATGTACCCTGTATTGCTTTTATCAACAAACTAGATCGTATGGGTTCAAATCCCTACAGAGTATTAGCGCAAATGCGTTCCAAAATGAATCATAATGCTGCCTTTATACAACTGCCAATTGGCTTGGAAAGTGACTGCAAGGGTATTGTAGATTTAGTCGGTGAAAAGGCTATTTATTTCGATGGAGACTTTGGCACCAAGATACGCTATGATGAAATTCCTCAAGATATGCGGACTGAATCGTCCGAAAGACGTCAAGAGCTTATCGAGCATTTATCGAATGTCGATGAAAAATTGGGAGAAATGTTCTTGGAAGAGAGATCTTTAACGGAAATTGATATTAAGGGGGCTCTTCGCCGAAGTTGTATTAAACGTACATTTACACCTGTGATGGTTGGAACCGCTTTAAAAAATAAGGGTGTGCAGCCCTTGCTAGATGCCGTAGTCGATTATCTTCCCAATCCTGGTGAGGTAGAAAATTTGGCTTTTATTCAGGAAGAAGGTCAAGACCAGCAAAAAATTATTTTAAATCCGGCCAGAGATGGCAAAGATCCTTTTGTTGGTTTAGCCTTCAAATTGGAAGCTGGCCGTTTTGGCCAACTAACTTATCTTAGATGCTACCAGGGCGTTTTACGTAAAGGAGACAATATATTCAACGCGAGAACTGGTCGAAAAGTACGCATAGCCCGTTTGGTCCGTTTACACTCCAACAACATGGAAGATGTTAATGAGGTATATGCTGGTGACATTTTTGCCTTGTTTGGCGTTGACTGTGCTTCTGGTGATACATTCACCACTAATCCACGTGATGGTTTATCAATGGAATCCATTTTTGTGCCCGAACCCGTTGTTTCAATGGCAATTAAACCCAATAATTCCAAGGATAGAGACAATTTCGCCAAGGCTATAGCGAGATTCACAAAAGAGGATCCCACCTTCCACTTTTATTTTGACAACGATGTAAAAGAAACCCTTGTATCAGGAATGGGTGAATTACATTTGGAAATTTATGCCCAACGTATGGAGCGTGAGTACAATTGTCCCGTAACTCTAGGTAAGCCTAAAGTAGCTTTTAGAGAAACTTTAGTTTCGCCTTGTGAATTTGACTTTTTACACAAAAAACAATCTGGGGGTTCGGGTCAATATGCTCGTATAATTGGTTTAATGGAGCCTATGCCTCCGCACCAGAATAATATGGTGGAGTTCCGTGACGAAACTGTAGGTACAAATGTGCCTAAGCAGTTCGTGCCTGGTGTAGAAAAAGGTTTCCGTGAAATGTGTGAAAAAGGCATGCTGTCAGGTCATAAACTATCGGGTATTCGATTCCGTCTGCAAGATGGTGGTCATCATATTGTGGATTCAAGTGAATTGGCGTTCATGTTGGCTGCACATGGTGCCGTCAAAGAAGTATTCCAAAATGGTTCTTGGCAAATTCTTGAACCGATTATGTTGGTTGAAGTTACGGCTCCTGAAGAATTCCAAGGTGCTGTAATGGGCCAGTTGAGTAAAAGACACGGCATTGTTACTGGCACAGACGGCGCAGAAGGGTGGTTTACGGTTTATGCAGAAGTTCCTTTGAACGATATGTTTGGATACGCTGGAGAATTAAGGTATACATAATATTTATCTACTAATTCTGTCGTTTATTTTTTTTTTTTTTTTTTTTTTTTGAATAAGCGCGGATGTCCATTTTGGTCGATTTTGAGTTATTGATGTCAAATTACATTATTTTATATGCACTCTTACATGCATTACCCATTCCAATTTTTTTTAAACAACGTAACTTCTTAATTCACTAAAATATTTTTCAGCTCTAATAAACTAAATCGACTTACAATTGCGTAGGCACATGCGTTGTTCCTTTTGAACACATTTTCGAAATATTCTTTGGTTATTGTTCGGTTACCCTACGTCCATACCTGATATGTTTTTATCATGACAATTGTCAAACTTTATATTGAAAAATAACTATTTTATATTAGCTATTTTTCCTATATGGAATTTGACATTTATCACGATAAAAATATATCGGGTATAGACTTAGGGTTAATAAAAACTTATAGTGACTTGCGAGCAAGAATTTTTCAGGTAAAAAATCTTGTGTGCTTGAATTAGTTCAATGTAGACAACTGTTATGAACATAAGCTTTTTTCTGCACACTTTGTGTCCTTGACAGATTTTTCTTTTTAATTATTATCTAGGATCTTAGCCTTAGGGAATTTTAGCCTGACATTTTTACACAAACTTCTTACCACATATGTCTACATGACTGCCCAAAAAAAGTTTGATAAAAATCACACAAAATAAATTATTTCGGCTCCTGCAAAATTGGTTTTTAGACATACGCGCTTATTCAAGAAAACCACAGAATTTACTTTTATTTAAAAATCCTCGTCTTCTCAAAATTATAAAAAAACAACAAAATTTAAATTACGTGTTGTTTTTATACATTCCAGGTCCAGCACACAGGGTAAGGGCGAATACACCATGGAGTACTCACGTTACTCCCCTTGCTTGTCAAATGTTCAAGAACAGATTGTGAGACAGTATCAAGAGTCTCAAGGTTTGGGACAAACCGAAAAGAAGAAAAAGAAGAACTAATTTTCAAAATAACAAACCATTCATTTAACATTTAAGTCAAATAATAATATAAAATGCTATAATTTTAATTAAACGCGAAATAATAAAATTTAACAACTTTTGTACAGCTGTGATATATAAAAACACAGACGAGTTTCTTTGTTTAAATTATCGATTTGTACCTTAATAGGTTCTCTTCTAATACATATCCGGATTAAATGTTATTTGAAACGTAATATGTAAACCACAATAATTTTCTTTAATAATTGTTGCTCCTAAAGTCTGCATCTGATTTATAACGCGAACGTAAATAAACAGTTTACAAATTCAGTCAAGCAACAATTTCTTGATTATAATCGTTTATTATTATTGTCGATAATTATCGCTGATATAAAAGCACCTAAGCTGAAGGCCTCTGTAGCCATAGCTTGCCTAAGTTTAAAATTATTTATAACTTTAAGTTAACAAGTAAATAAATAAATCGCTGATATAAAAAATCAAATAGAAATCATAAGCTGAAAAGACTGTTCAAATATTACGTAACGCTTTTATGTGGGAAGAGGGTTTGGATTTGGAACCGTCGAATATAGCGTCATGTAAACGTTTGACAAGAGCTAATGAAATATATGTATGTATATGTAAGCTTGAAATGGAATCGAAAAATAAATCTCTTTACAATTTTTATTTGTATACAAACAAAAACTTAAAATGAACACCGCATCTAAACTTGATCTAATTTGAATTTCTGTTCTTTAGCAAATGCATCAGCACGATGAAGTTGATATAATAAACGTTCTTCAATATATTTAATAGCATCTACAGTCAATACCAAAGTATCATGTTTCAACATGGAATAACAGTTTAACCCATAAGCTGGCATTAAATTAACGAAACCCAGCTGATCTGTGGCATAACAAATGTTCTCAGGAAAGATATCATTCCTAAAAGAAGCCAAAATTTAACATGTTTGATTCGAATTGCTACGAATAAAAGCTTTGCAATAGACTGACTTACTTGTCAATTATCAATACTGATGGTCCCCAATTTCTTTCTTTTATTAAATCAAGTATAAACTCCGGATCTGTACTAGGTATTTCAACGTCTTTGATTATATGCAAGTCATCCTGAGCCAGTTTAACACTTAGGGTAGATGTAAGACCCAGTACTCTTTTAAAAAATGGCAACATGTAGAAATGAGTTGTGGGTGAGCGGGGACCGTGCGCAACCCCACCACCTTTAAAAAGTGGTGATCTTATAGATCCATGTCTAGCTCTACCACCTCCTTTTTGAGGCCACGGTTTACGACCGCCACCTCGTACCTCTGCTCGTGATTTTGAGTGGGCAAAACTTACATAACGATACTTTCGTTGCCATTCAACATTTTCTTGTATCACATCCACTCTGGGTTGGGTGGCAAATACATCTGGGTGCAATTCAATTAGTCCTAATTTTTCTTCCAACACAGCATCTAAATTTTCTATCCATGCTTGACGACTTTCTTTAAGATTAACTGGAGGGTACTGCTCAAAACTTTGTGGCAAAATTAAGGCCGGTTCTTCAGACCCTTTTAATTTTTCAGCCGGCTTCGAATCTTGTTTAACCTCTGCAGCGGCTGTTTTAAAAGATGTTAAAGATATCGACTTGAATGAAGGAAGTAACCTAAATCCAGTTTTATTTAATAATTTTAACATTTTTGTGTATTATTACAAAAAATACACAAAAATCGCGTGCTGGATTGAAAAAAATAGATTTTTATGTCAGCTGTGAGATAAGGCTTGCCAGATCAAAATTGTGAAAAAGCTGGACATGTAGAGAAAAAAGCTTGATTGACGGAAAAAATCTTGACACTTAAATTCAGGCCAAATAAAGAAATATAATTTCACATCGGATCATTAATGGCGGAGAAGAAAAAACAAACGTTCAATATATGAAGATGTCCTCTTCGTCTTGTTTTTTTAAATTAGACCTATTGAAACTCGTGCATAAAATTGTGAATAGAATAGAAATTAATTTTTAGCTTAATAAATTGCTTTTTAGCTGGAAGAAGCTTGACAGTCAAGCCAAATCAAGATGTACCATGATCCAATGGCACAGTATTTCAAAGAAAATATTGCCCAATTTTCCTGACAGTGAAAAAGTAAATAGTACACTAAACAATGTTGCCGCCACATGACACAATTTTCGTTATTGTACAATAAAACTCAAAGGTCTTTTGATTTTTGCAAATATATTGAGCCACCTTCGAATATGACATACACACATTGGCGATATTATTGTACAATACGAAAAATTGCACAATTATATTGCAAGTGGGTGGGCCGCTTTACAAACACAGCATGAAAAGAAATGGAGAAAAACAATTAGCTGATCTCTTGAACAGATACCAAGGTAGATTGGACAGGTACCACTACGAGATCAGCTGTTTTAGTAAATTTAAGAATGTGTGCGTCACACAGCCAATAGATTTTGACACATGTCTGGTATGTTTCTATCAACAACGGGCATGGGCTTGTAATTTTGAGGGGGCTTATGAATGTGTGCAACACACAGCCAATAGATTTGACATATTTCTGGTATTTCTACCAACAAAATACATGTTTTTTTGGTGTCGACTGGTGGTACCTATATTATTGTATCCTGCTATGTACACATAATGCTAAAAAGCAATAAACATACCCTGAAGGAGGCCAGGCGCCAAGTGTCTCGCGTCACTTTGTCGGCAAGTTTTGTACTGACAATTTGCACGATGAAATATTTCATGAAATTTGTGGCATGCAACTTTCTTTATTTGCTAATAGAATGGACTGGAAAGCAAGTTGGGTTGAAAAAGTGGTAGGAAATAAAATTTCATGTGGCTTTTGTAAATTTTCTGCTCCCCATTTGCTATTCCGCGCTTGCAATAAGCAACTAAGAAAAGTTTCATGAAATACCTATTTCATAGCGTAAATTTAGCTTTTTTTTCGTTTTATTTCTAATACTAAATTTACACAATGAAATATTTGTTGAAACCTTTTTATTTGCTTCTTAATTGCAAGTGTGCAAAAGCGAATGGAGTAAAGAAAATTTACCAAAGCCATCTAAAAATGAGTTTTTATTTAGTTTTTCCTTGTTCCTGTAAATAACTAAAACTCCAGAAACGCCTCTTCTATATTGAACCATATAAATGTAGATGGTTCACAAAACCCTTCTTTCTAGACTTCATTTTCCGTTTTTCTAGTTTCGATTAATCGCAGCCAAAAGTCGATTTCAGTATATAGTATAATTATACAATACGTGAAAAGTTGTAAAAAACTATTGTAGTACAGCTAATTAGGCCTTAAAGGCTTGCGGCTCCTTGAAATGAAATAAATAAACAAGTTGGCAACTAAAAATTGATTACAAAAAAAATGGTTTTTTGGCATTGAAAATCGATTTTCGACTACAATCGAAATCGACTACCATTCACTACTAACGACATTTCCTTCAGGGTGTTTATATATGTGCAATTATAAAGAAAGCCAAGAATTTGTTTACAATGGAAAGACTTGAAAAGGTAGGAATTATGTTATTGATATTTTTGATTCACATTCATAATTTCATTAAAAATTGTTCACAGGAGCAAAAGAAGCCAAGAGATAGGGAGGCGAATTGGGATTCAATTGAAAAATCATATTTCCGGAAGTGTGTCAATATGCACCTAGATGTTGTGGAGAACAAAGGCAACGACAACACAATGGTTTTAAAAAAAAAGACTGCATGGGAAGCGATACGAGCTGCTATGGTTAAGGCGGGCTTCGATCGTGAAGTTCCAAAACTAAAGTCACAATGGGTCCGCATGAAAGTAAAAGCCAGAAAAGCTGCTGCGAAGGCAAAGCGATCGTCTGACATGACAGATGATGCGGTGTATACTCCCGAAATTAGTTCAGACGACAATATATTCCAAGCAATGGTCAAACGTGAATTTGAAGAAGGCGAAACTTTAATTGATGGCAAACCTATTGAAAGTCCCACAACTGCTGAATACAGTGACCGGGACTTTTTCACCAGTACAGATAAAGCGCCTTCTACTCCTCAGCAATCTCTCAGTGAAGAAATCCGAATAAATAACGAATCTTCACCTGTCAACACTCCTAAAGAAGGTTTTGTAGAAGATATTCGGAATCATAAAGAAGATTCCTTGCCTTCCAAACTTCAGAAACTTAAGAATCTTCATAAACCACCATCAAAAAGTAGCATTATTTTAGAACGGCAGCGTCAAATCGCTAAGGAAACGACACATTCTGATGAAATTAACAGACTCCAAAAAAAACAACTAACAGCTGAAATTGAACATTTAGAACGAATGCACAAAATACAAGAGATACAGCAGAATGAACTACACGCTATTAAACTACAGCATCTTCAGAGACAAATCGACCGCGAAGAAGAATTACATACCTTAAAACTAGATATTCTTCGCAAAATGTCGGGCGGTAACCAAATGACAAATTTAAACATTTAACTTATTTATTTACCTATAACTATTATTTACAAAATCATCCGTAGACTTCAATCATATTTATTCATAAACTTTAAAAACCATTTGAGAATTACAAATGATTAAGCGTAGTAGGATTACAAACTTATTCAAAAGACAGTATGTATAATATAACTTGTTATATTCGATATGAATCAATTTTTTAAGAGGATTGGAATTTATCAAAAATATGGTTGAAGTCTACTGGTGATATAGACATGCTTAACCCACAACAAATAAAAATTTTTTAAATTAAAATTTGGAGAATATCTCAAATAATAATTTTATTAAATTTACATTTAACTTTATTATTACATATGTATTTACTGTATTAAGACTCGTTCACACCATGATAGTAGTGCCATGGCAGTTCATGTCTATGAGCAATTGTGATATTTACTGTTACTGTCACACCATCAAGCCCAATTTAATATTGGAACTTTGCTGTCGTTGTGCGAATGGGGCTTCAACGCAAAATGTTCACTTTTTGTGAAATATCGACATACATACATATCGTTACTTTAATACACATATATACATACGTGTTTTTTAAATGAGATGGCGTTTTTATATTCAGATATACCAATGACAATATAGATGGAGTTTCATAAAAAGGCCTAATCTCACAGCAGATTGGGTTGAGTTTTGACAGTATTCACTCTTTAATTTTCTATTAATTAATATTATTTTGAGTTTATAATTTTCTGCTAAAGTTTTTCGACAACTACATTTTAGGTGGAAACAAGTCGGTTGCATTCTAAGGTAATCCATAAGTATAACAGTTACACCATTTTCTTAATTATCGACGTGTACTTTGATTATAAATATGTATGTACATACACATTTTTTTCTACTGAAAATTTGGGAATTTCGTGGTTCAAACTTTTGCAAATACAAATCTGTTTTTATGAGCTTTATTTATTTTTCTACTTAATTTGTTTGCTCAACGATGTTCGAATTTAGTTCCTATTTGATGTAATTTTACTTTTTAGAAGTAAGCATTTATAAAAGCTGTCCTGTATGCGTTTCCAGAATTTGCTTTGTTAGCAGTCTGGCTTGTTATGTCGTTAATCAAATTAAAATCATAACTTTGTATTTCTCGTTCAACAGCAGGACAAACATCCAAAACTAAAAATAGTAGCAAGTACGTAAATTGGTTAATAATACAAAACCTAACATAACGTAAAGATTGTTGCTTTCGGTAGACTATATGCGTTCCTAATTTTAACCAAACTTACATGTAGAATTTCGTTCAATTGCAATATTGTGAAGCACGGCAACAGCAAGTACTATATTTTTTGCAGTATCTAGGTCAACACGAAGTCTTTCGAATATAATCCTGAACTTTGATTTTAACTGTTTACTTAAACACTCAGCTTTGCTTCTAGTTGCAATATGACTTTTGTTGTATCTGTAAAATATTAATTTATACACAACAATAGGCTAACTTCTTTTTTTACAAAAGCTCACCTTTCTTCTTCGAGGGTAGATGGATTTCTAATGGGCGTTAATAAAATTCGTGATAAAGGGTAGCTCGCATCTCCAAGTAGTACTCCATTATGCTCGCTTTTGCTGAGCTCCAACCTTTTTTTTATTTCGCACTCAGTCCAAATTCCAGAGTCATGTTTTGAGCCTCGAGATGTTACTACAACATTAGTTATTTTGCAGTCCGCATCGCATACAATCTGACATGTAAAAATTTATAGTTTGTTTTATTGTCATCAACGAGACTTGTGAGAGTGGTAGAAGAGTTGGCGTAAACTTACCTGAATAGTTAGTGAATAAGAACTTTGACCTACTTTTTTTGTTGGGCATCTTACGTGCACATGTGTGCAATTTATAGCACCAACTACATCTGGAAATCTAGCTAATTGATGAAATCTTCTCTTCACTTCACCTAATTCAGCATTATTAGGGAATTTTATAAAATGTGGAAGTAATAAAGCAATTTTTTTCGAAATGCTTTTGAGTACTCGTCCGACACTGGGCTGAGAAATTCCATGAAGATCCGCTTAAAGTATATTTTGAAATTTCAATACATATTAGGCTTGAGGTAATTATTTACCAACGTCAGTTTGGTAAGAGTTTCCTCCTAGAAACCGCAATGTGGTTAACACTTGTAGACTTATAGGAATAGGTAGTCCTCTGTTGTTTGCTGGTTTCTCAATATTCATTAAGTTTATTAGAAAGCGAGTTGCAATTTTGTCGAGTCTATATCGTGAGAAAAATTCCTCGTCATCGAGATCGAAGGGTCTAAGCCTCTCTTTGTATATCTTAGACTCTCTCTCATCTCGTAAATCATCTAGAATTGCGAAATCTCTTTCAATAGCTTGCAGTTTAAACATTTTGCTTTTTGTCTAAGTATGTCCCAAGGTGAATTTACTTTGACAACATTCTTACTTTTTCTTCTTTGAACTTTCATCTTTCATTGGCGTTCACACCACAGATACACCGAATCCTCACTTTTGACAGCTAAAAAAGGTTGTTATCATGTTTTATGCAGTTTTACATGTTGTTGTTGTGTTTACTAATATTGTATGAATGAGATAGTCAATTAGAAACCACGTTAGAAAACAAGATTTGCTTTCTCTTTCATACAATCTTCGTAACTGGGGATCTCCACGAGCAATAAACTTGGAATAAATTATATTCATCTGTCAAATTCTATTTCCAACATCATACGTTCACGTGTGGACCGCAGAAACATTAATCGCAAATAAATTGGGACATAATTGTTCAATGAATGAAGAAATTACATGACATAGGGTACATAGAGGCCAAACACAAACTTCAAAAACCTAAGAGTGCTGTCAAAAACCTAAGTCTAAGGATGTATTAGTAGAACATTTTGTATTAGTATTGGTTTAAAATAAAACATTCCCCACAGCACTAAAACCGCACTTGGTTGTAACAAAAAGTATTCTAAACGATTTATATTTTTTATACATGAATTTTTAGAAGTTTATGCAATTATTGTTGTATTAATTAATGAAAATATGCTAAACATTTTTTTGCAATTTTTCTATTTGGTACCAAAAATTTTTATCCCAAATAGGAAAAAAATACAATACTGTTTAATGAAAAATAGGGTTGAAAACTTTGATAAATTTCAACACACACATGTCAACAAAATTAAAAAAATATTTTAAAATTACAGCAAGAAGATATATAAAATTTATATTAAAACAAATAAAAATATTAAATAAAACTAAAAAGTGTTTGTGCGTGGAAAAAAAGTTACTATTTAGTGCATTTTGAAGTGGAAAAATTATAGTCTCTCAAGTATGTTGAAGTGCAAAAATTGTGTTCTCTCATTTTTGTTGAATTCACAATACTATATGTGTAAAGAGAGTTGTCATTATTTTATTGACAGTGCGAGAGCTTGCTATCTATGTTTATCAATGTTACATGAGATGAGAAAAGGCTCTAAAATACAGAGTTGTACATAAAGGATTTATAAAACAGTGATGCTACTTGTTGCGATTATAAATGTAGTTAACAATATATATATGTTACTAACATAAACTCCGGAAAAATAGTGTATATAATATTGGGTAGTTTCAAGTCAAATTCATACCAGGTAGTCTCACTAATAAAACAAGTACAACGTGTAACAAAAACCACAAGCATTTTGTTTTGTTTTTGTAAAATCATTGTTCGTACTCAAACTCAGAAAGCAAATAGTGTATTTTGACATCCGACCATGAAGAATATGCAAACAAAAAAAAAGTTAACAGCTGTGTCTACAAGTGCACCTGTAGTGAATCGCGTGCTAAACTTAATTCTCTGTTGATAACGGGGAATAAAGACGCCGCCCCCACTCCCACGTCCGATTTAGATCCGTCCGTGTAAATCTCCAGCACGTCCCCCCCACGAGGGGACGTGCTGGACGTGCGACTACCTGGTGTTGATCTACCTTGCTTATTACTTTCGGAGTTTTGAACAAAATTAATTTGAGGGTGGCAACAGTGTTTCTTTATACTGAAAAAGCTTTTATGGAGAAAAAAAAAATTAAACAGCTTTTGGAAAACAAAAAAGCGCTCTATTAATTAATAGTTGGCAATACTGAATGTTAACAAAGTGAAAGAAATAACCCATGTCAGAATGTACATTTGAGGTCCGAAATGTCAAACATTAATAGATAGTGTATGTGTGTGTTTGTATAATAGAAGCACCATAAATACGTGATGTATTGTGTGTGCAACGTAGTTATTTCACATGTACACAACATTTGATAGTTCGTACCACGAAAAAAAATAATCTGCTGGCGTTCCAGAGCTACCTTGTATATTATTCTACCATAGAAATAAGCAACAAATTAATAATCTGCGATAATTTAGTGTCAACGAGATAGCGAACGATTTAAGACGTGTTCGACGAGCAAAACTAGATTCAATCGTTTTAGAGGCTTTGTAATATAATAAAGTACTAAGCACATGAGCGATATAAAAGAAACAATTATAGCAGCTGTAAATTACATGAAAAAACTTCAAAAAGAAGACAAGAAAAAAGTTATATGTTATTTTATAACGGAAAAGTAACCCGGCATTTAAATAGGTATTAAAAAAGTGAGTTTAAATTAGAACAATTTTAAAAAAATCATAAACAAGTGGCCATTTTGATAATTTAACATCAACACGAATTGAGAAACGAATAGAAGAGAAAAATGTAAGAAAAAGCAAAAGTGTGAGGAAGAAAAGCTTTTGTTACAAAATCTGGAATTTTCTTAATGCAGACGAAATAACTGTATGAAAAATACAAAAAAACTTGTGGATTTACAATTTTTGTATAATAAATGCAGCAAGAAAATAAGTAATTTTATAAGTTTTGAATAACTGACACATTCGGAATTTTTGGTGCTTGTTGGTATAGACATGACAATAACAACAAGTGTCAGTTTCGTATTTACGCATTTACTACCTATTTTGTTTTTGGCAGGAAGGAAAAAGAGCGTAAAAAAGAGAAGTGAATAATTTTGCAACACAATTAAAAAAAATCATTTAACTAAAAAAAGGTTATGCGAAGATAACATAATTAAAGTATAATTTGTTTGTTGATATCAATTTTAAGGAAAAATATTTGCACATAGTATGTATGAATGTATGCATGTACATAGTTATAAATAGTGGTACATATGACGTTTGACGAGAACTAAAAATTAAATAATAAACTGTTTTCGTTTCGTTAATCTCTAATATTTCTTATTTCAGTTACAGTCTAACTTTCAGTGTTCAATTGTTTTTTCATACAATTATTTAAAAAATAATTATTAAAAAAACCGACTCAATATTAATCGTAATGCTGTACTTACACGAGAACTAGTAATTGTGTGCGAAGTTTCATTAGAATCGGTTAAGTAGAAGTAGTATAAATGAACATTTACTTTTTATGCCCACTTCCACTGCCCATTTTTTAACCATAATGTTGTATTGTAACAATAACTAAATACTTATGTATGCAAAGCTTCATAAGAATCGGTTTAGCAGAAGTTAAAAAGGGATATTTACTCCGCATGGACGTGGCACTGCCCACTTTTTAATCATGATTTTGTATTAAAAGAGAAGCTTAATCTGTGTGCAAAAATTTCATAGGAATCGGTTGACTAGAAGTAGATGAAAAGGCACGTGTATTTACTTTTCAACGGGACCAATTTGGAAGTGTGTACATTCTAATAAAGAAAAAAAATCTGAAATCGGTTTATAAATGGCGGAGTTTTGAGGGAACATACATAAAAAATATACATAACGAATTGATAACCTTTCTCCTTTTATTTTTAAGTCGGTTAATAAACAATCTATAGAAAATTTTATTAAAGGATATTAAAAAAATCGTATTAAAAATGCAGCAACGGACTTCCCGTTTCGAAATTTTTTTTACACGCTCTTTTCTCCTTTTTAAATTAACTCGTCTATTTTTAGTTTCCTTTACTAAATAGGCACCAATATTAATTTATAAGAAAATAATAGAAATAAAGACAAAATTTGAGAAATAAAAAATAAATCAAGTTAAAAGTTAACCAATATATAATTAAAAATACAAAACAAAATTAAGACAAAGCTGCAAAATGTGGAATCCAACACCGTCATCATCAGCAACGTCGTCAAGTGATAATAAGCAAAATATCAAGGAAGTTGTTGATGTAGATGATTGTAAATGTAGCGGTGGTGTAGAACAATTAGGTCAACTGCAGCAACAAAAAAATAACAGTATACAGCAAGCGTCAACATTTCGCGGTCAATTGTCAGGCTCAACTAATATCCAACAACATCAGAAAGACGGTTTGGGGGAGGTGATTGCCGAAAATACAAAACTTTCAGACTCCGCTGAAGAAAATATAGATTCCGGCTTTATTTCGGGACCACAAGCCTCATCTTCGGCAATTTTGGATACAGATAACGAAACAACTGGTGATATTAAAAAATTAAATATATCACCAGAGTTTGATAGCGAGCCACAACTACACAATAAAACCGAGCAACAAGAACAACTAAACTTTGACTCGGGTATAATAGAAGAAGAATACGACGAGGCGGAGCATCATTTAGAAAAACAGATAAACCAATCAAACAAGCAACAGAAAATGATTCTACCCCACAGTGTTGAATCTGGCATATCCGAATGGTTTTGTAATTTAAGTTTGCAAAGTAATCCCAACGCTAGCACAATTTCTCATACAAATCCTTCCATGTCCGTTGCCAGTTCTGGTTTAAATAATTTAGATGGAACCAAACAACAACAACCAAGTTCTGTACAACAAACGAAAACATCTTATGCAGCTGGTTCAACTGCTCAACAGTATCAACAGCAACAAACCGCCACAATACCACAACAAATTACTCCAGCTAATGCTTGGGAGAAATACTATCAACAAAATGATGATGGAGATACGTAAGTAAAATCATTCATTATTAATTTTAAATGTTTTTTTTCTTCTTTTAAATAAAGAAATTAAAAGTATTAGGGCATATATGTAGTTATAGAAATTATTCTTGCATTGCTCATAATTTTTATCATAGTACTTACTCTCACGAGAACTAATTGCGTTGCAAAGTTTTATAAAAATAGGTTAAATAGAAGTAGTTTAAATGAATATTTACTTTGCATGGGCGTGGCACTGCCCACTTTTATAACTATAATGTTGTATTGTAACTAAATGTGTATGCAAAGTTTCATAAGAATTGGTTTAGTAGAAGTTCTTGAAAAAGAATATTTACTTTGCATACGCGTGGCACTGCCCACTTTTTTAATCATGATGTAGTATTCAAACAGAAGAACAGAAGTAGATGAAAAGGCATGTGTATTTACTTCGTATGGGCGTCACCCCGCCCACTTTTCTACGGGCTAAATCTGGAACTACATCCTTTTAAATAAAGAAAAAAAAATCCGAAATCGGTTTATAAATGACAGAGTTTTGAGGGAACATCCATTAAAAAATTCATGAATTGATAACCAATTGATTATGCGGCTAAGGTTTGTAACGTTTAATTCAGAAAAAATTGGGCAAGATTAATATTCCAAGGAACAAGGGACAAATTAACATCAACTTCTCCTGTGTACGTTGAAAAATTAAGTTGATGTTCATCTTTCCCTTGTTCCTTGAAATCATACCCAATTCTTTCTGTATTACACGTTACAAACCTTAGCCTAATAATCAAGTGGAGTCATATTTAATTGAAATCGATCCACATCTTTTGAATTTATTCCCAATTAAGTGAGGGAACTCAAGTCGTAACTAACGATTTTCATGCAACAGAATAGGACAAAGCGTTCTCCAATTATGGTAGCATTTGTCATTTATTTTTAAAATACATGTATATCTCGATCCCTAGAAGAAAAAGGCCGACTGCAGAGTAGAATTTAGTACCCCAAATTACATAAGAAACAACCTTCAGTTTCTCCAGTCCACGATTATCAACCACATTTTAATATTTTTTTTTAGCTATTTTGCAAATATTTTACATAAATATATATTTGCATTATGAAGATTTTTCGACTTTAAGCGCAGTTCATATTAGTTGATAATAATCAAATAAGTTGGCTTCTTTATTGTTAACAAATGTTTAACTATTATTTGAAAGAATTTATCTTTCTGGTTTTGGGCTCTAGATCAAGGTTCAATTTAATAAAAAAAATTATTTTGTTTTATTACTTGTGTTGTTTATTTTCAATATTTTCAATGGTGAAAATACAAACAAATTCTATCGGGTATATTTTGAGAAAACTTCATTTCAATCTTCCTTATCGTTCTTTTCCAGTCCGACTTTTTGGCATATGAGCAATAAGGTCGCGATATGTACTTATTTTTAGGTATTTTTAGAGTAAATAAATACCCTTAATATATCCTGAAAAATATTGATAATTCAACATGATAATTCTTCGCAATTTTTAGGGAAATTCTTGTTTTATATACCTACTCAATAACCTAACTTAAAATCTCGTAGTGGAAAATCCCAAAACAACCTTACCTATTATTTCCTTTTTAGCAAACGAAAGAAAAAAAGTAAATATGTATGTATTAGCTATGTAGAACAAATACAGTGTGCTATTGTCAGCCAGGTAATAAATGGTCATAAATCACCTGTTACATTTTAGTTCTTGTTATGTTTCGTGAAAATTCCCAAAAATGTTTTACAGCAAATGAACAGGTTCTTATGTTGTATTTCTCAACGTGAGGTTAAGAGGCTTAGCAGAAACTTGTTGTTGTAGGTATTTTAGTTAAAAATAAAGGTTATTTTTAGCTGAAAGCAGGTGTGATAGTTTTGATTTTTTATTTTGAATGAGTATATGGCCACCTTTATTTTTATATGAATATTTACATATTTATGTACATATGTATGTATATATTAATGAGTGTGCGTGTTCCATTGTTTTTTAGGCCTTTACATTTGGCCTGCATCTCCGGCTATGAAGATGTTGTTACTGCCTTAATACGCATGGCTCCTCATCCTTGCCTTTTCAATATACAAAATGATGAAGCACAAACACCTTTGCATTTGGCAACATTAACAGCCCAACCAAAAATTATCAGAATGCTATTAATAGCTGGAGCAAAGGTAAGTAAAAAAGAAATAAATATGATCACAGAAAGCAGTCGATCATAATCTTGTTTTTAAATTGAAAATAAATAAACTTCAAACTAAAGAACTCTTAAAATATAACTTTCCGCGAATTAAACTATAGAAAGTTGTTAATTTCATCTCGATTTTAGAAAAATCGAGATTTAAGTAGATCCCGACATATTTATGTATGCACATTAGGGTAATTTTTTTTAATTATGCACAAGCTCCAGCTCAAAAATCGTGTATTGGGCACAGTAAAATAGTAAGAACTGTGATATCACTTTTTCGCGATCGTTAAAATAGTTCACGCACCAAATGCATTGAAGTTTTGTATATATGTACGTTGTTTTTTATTAAAGAAGACATATTTTAATGTTGTTTTTTTACTAAAAATGGCGGGTAACGATTTTGTAAGTAGGACTATATAAAAAAAACCACAAAATTGAGTTATTTCGAGGAAAATATCACTTTTTTTAATAAGAAAAAAATTGTGTACAAAACTTCAATGCATTTGATGCGTGAACTTTTTGCACAATCCCGAAAAAGTGGGATAGCTCTTAATCTTAAAAAATATCACAAAGGGACCATTATTATTGGACCCAAGTGGGCTGGAACCCTTTCTTTATACTTTTCACCGGCAACCTGATAATCTAACATTAAAAAGCTGTATCGAATGCCAAAAATTTCAATAAAATCGTTTCGAGAAATATCGATGTCAAAAAATTTACAAAAAAGTATTTATTAATGTATTCTAAAAACTCCTGTTAAATTAAAATGTTTCTAGAACCGGTAATTTTTTTTTAACTTTGAAAATTCCTTGGAATGCTGCAAATTTTCAAAACTGCGTCAATGCCGTTGTTCGTGAGATATCGTTGTCCAAAATCGGATACAAAACATACTCCAAAATACTCCAAAAACCGTTGTTAAATTGATTTTCTAGATCAGGGGGCGAAAACGGCATTCGATATCGATCGAAATATACATTAAATTGTATTGAAATTTCGATCGATATCAAATGCTGTAATCTGCAACCAGATCACTTATTGGAATCGGAAAACTTTATCGATTGCCGTTAATTTTATAATAATCTGTGAAGTATTTTAGTAATATCGTTCTCAAAAACTTTTAAATAATGTTTTTTAAATTTAAATAATAAAAACTTTTAAATAATATATAACTACATAATATGTACTTTGAAAAATTTCAAGTGGTTTGAAGTTGATATTAACAAAAAGATCCAGGGGAGGACGGCAAGGCCAACCATATTTTTATGTATCTCCTATGTATTTCTTAAAATATACCTTATTCAGTATGTATTTTGAATTCTGTGACCCCATATCTATATCACGTTTTGTGATACTTGTAAAAAAACTACTCTTTTTTAAATGTTGGCTTTTAAAACTGTTTTGTTAAATGGGTCTCACAGAAAATAAAATTATGGAAATTCACATTTTATTTGTTTTGTGAGATACAGAACATGACCGTTTAATAAAGCTCTTTATATCTTTATATCTTTTTCTTTTATTTCTTTTATTAAAAAGCCTACAGTACGTGACCGCCATGGTAACACAGCATTACATCTTGCATGCATATCTGGTGAAGAACAATGTGTACGCGCTTTAACTATTCCCATAAGTGCCTCCGAAGTAAATGAAGCTCATCGTCAGTATGGTCATCGAGCCAATGATAAATCCTACTTGAAATATGCCCAATTACCCTCCGATTTAGAAATTCGAAATTATGATGGTAAGTCGAAAAAAGTCAGCGTATATGTATAAAAAATATTTCAAATTAAAATTAGAACACGAAATTTGGTTTTTATTTAATTTTTCAACAAAGGAAAACAAAAATTGTTTTATACTACATATCGATAAATTTATTATTCAGACGTCTTGGCCCGTCTTATTTATTATGGCTATGTATTTATTTATCTTTTGTCACTTATATTTTTTTGGCTAGCCATAGTCATAGACATTTTTTTGCAAAAGAAAGACTATAAAATAAAATATAATTTTCATACATTTTACGCTAAAAATAATTTTATAAGAATGTGGCACATACAAACAGATACATACATATATACATACTTTTCTTTTTGTGTATTTGAGAATTTTCCGCTTCTTTTTCATTCTTAAGAAAATTTATATTGCCTTTATGTCTATTTTTATGCAATTGTATACACACACACACACACACACACACACACATGTTGTGGGAATACATTTGTATAATATGTTACTTATTGATACTTTTTTCGAATAGTAAATCTCTACTTGCACTTTAAGTTTGAATTTTTAACAGATTTATAAATTTGAATATTGAAAATTTTTGTATTAATTATTGGATGTATGTATGTATGCAACTAACAAACATAGTTGTTAACTCCTTTAGTTTGTAAAAGCTCGAAAATATTTGTGATAATGAAGGCCTATTACGTTATTAACAAAATGATTTGACGTCAGTATGTAGAAAAAATAATCGAAAGTCATTCAATTCAGTTTATTTTATTTTCTTTTAACGTTTTTTTTTCCTTGACGTCAGCCCGGCCGCCATATGTGGCATTCATCACAAACTGAAATCGTAAAATAAATAATAAAAACAACGAAAATTAAATTTTCTTTGAAAATTAATGGATATCTGAATATATGAGAAACAACCTTAAAAAAAAACAAAAAAAAAAAAATAGGAAAAACTTTTGATTTTAGCTTTTGTTAATTCGTTATTACTTAAAATTTTTACAGACATTAAGTTTCACTGCATTCCTTAATTACTACTCATAATGTTGTTTTTTAATATAAACAATCATTGCAAAACAAAAGAAATACCCGTTTCTTCGGAATTCTAAAATACCAAAATAGGCTAACGACCAAACTACAAATACGTGCATTTCTTAGAATACTATTTTTAATATAAAATTCCCCGCAAGCTTAACACTAAAAATATCAGTACATGAAAAAATAATTGTTGTAAATGTATAAGAGTACTTACTACCTTGCGTGTTAAAGGAAATAATTTAAGCTCAAACTAAATTTGGAACAAAATAATATTTATTGTACATATTGATTATTTTAATTACCACCCAATACTTCTTCTTATACCATTAAAATGTCAATTGAAATCGGCAACTTGCTTTTGTAAATTTAATCTTTAAAGACAAAAATAGTTGTTAATGTAAAAGAGAGCCATTGAAGAGTATTTTTGCAAATATTGCTTTCGGACTATTTACGAAATTTGTTAAATTTTATCTTAGTTTTTTCTTTTGAAAAGTGTAAAACATATCGATGGCTTAATATAAAAAGGGCTAGATATTTTCGTAATTGCGTTTTTAAAGTTTTCTGGTAGTCAACGTCTAAATACATCCTCCCTAAAGAACTAAAGGTACGTTTACACTTGGCAAATATATGGTAAAAAAAACGTAACCACTACTTTTGCTAAGGGTTAGTGAGATTTAACTTGGTTTTTTTATCACAACATAAAGTTAATTATGCTGCAAAAAGGTATTTTTGTATTATTTTTAATGAATGCGAACAAACATTTAAAAAATATTGGAATAAAAGAAAATACAATTTTAGCTTGTCTCTTGTTCACGTTGTTTTCGGAAAATATTTGCCAAGTGTGACCATACCTTAAATAATTTATGGTTAAAATAACGCACTTATGACCACTTAAAGAATTATTTTTGTACCTATATAAAAGCTTTAGTTTTTATTCAGTTTTTTCCTTCTCCTGTAAAATATCGAAAACTCGAGATACTCCCTTTTTATATCAAGCCATCGATATGTACATACATACATACATACATATCTTCAGAAATTCAATTGCATTTCTTATTAATTTATTTGTATTTTGTACATATGCTAGCTAGTCAGAAAACATAAACTATTTGTTATTAATTTTCCATATCCCCCACTCTCGTTTTGCCCAGTTTGTCATTTTCGTTTTATTTTTACATTTTGCTATTGCTTCTGCTTTTTTCTTTTAGTTTTGTGTGTCGGTTTTTTTGCTGGTGCTGCTTGCTTCGGATAAATATAAATATATTTTGGGTTTTTCCCAAAAAGCAAAAAAAGAAGCATTGAAATTGTGTTGAACGCCATCAGCACCACCACCTCCAACCAATTCCCAACCATACCCATCTTCTTCAACATCATCATAAAAAAGCAAAAACAGTTTATAGCGTTTTCGTAGCCATCATATTGCTTATATGAATCAAAATTAAAATGTGATTTTAGTATTAAAACAAAGTAAAAATATGCATACATACTATATATACATATATAAATATAGACATGTATGTATGTGTGTATGTATGTATTTACATATTTATGAAATTAGTATCCCAGCAAAAACTACTGCCTCGCGATAAGCAGGTTTGTAAAGGAGAGTTTTGTTGGTGTAGCTTAATAACATGCCTACGTATTGCATGATATTTGTTCGCGATGTCACATTTTGGACCATTTCTTGTTAAACGCTTATTTCAGCGCATTGAGTACACAAAAAATCATATTATTGTTTTGTCTTTTTAGGTTCGTAACTCATCGCCATTCTTCCTAAAATGTATATGTATTTCCATAATATATGCCTTACAGTAGCGCTTCCTTGCATGCAGCACTGTAAGTAAATGTGCAAAAATTTGTTTTTTAAGTGGACGAAAAAGAAAAATATAAGAAGCTTAAGCATTTCTTGTCATACATTATTGCTTATATTCAGGCAATACATTTGTCGCTACTATGGAGCGCATTTGTATAACAGGAAAAATTTGCACTGCTTCCAAAATCTCGATTATTTTTTGCTGGGATGGTTTGGAATTAAATATAAAAAAATCAACGTAAACACTATTTGACGTAGTATGTTTTTGCTGCTTGGCTGTGGCTTTAACACCTTTGGATATACCCAATTGGCCAGATTTGTCGAAAACCACATTGTCATGCACCACTACTACTTGTTCGCTGTCGATTACGTTTTTTATTTTATGTTTTATTTTATTTGTTTATTTATTACAATAATTGCAAACAAACATTAATAATTAGAGCCTCATCACCAGAATTGGCATTAAAGAGGCAAGTTGGCAAAAGTAATTAAGCATTAATAGGATTAAAAAAATTTTTTTTTGTTTAAATATTATTTACACGAAAGGAAAAAAATTAATAAGTAACTACCCAGCAAAAACTTGGTAATGTGTTGTCATTACCAAACAACATACTTTCCAACCACAAACTACATACCGTCTGAATTACTTTACAGTAGTTGATCAATTACTTAATAGTAATTCAACAAGCCATTTATTCTTTTATTAGCAGAATAGCAGTGTATCTGCTTATTATATAAAATTGATTTTTTTTAATTGTGTTCATGTTAGTGAAAACGAGTTTTAAGCCCGTAGCAAAATAGTTGTGCAGTAGCCTATGTAAGCAAAACACTTGGCATAAAATAACATTAATTTGTAAAAAAAATATTAGGTATAGAACGGGAACCAGCTTGTAGAAGAGTTGTTCAAACAATCTCGCAAAATTATGATTATTTGCAAAATTAAAAATAAATAAATGCAAAAGTCGAAATCAAGGCTTGAAATAGATTAAAAGTGACTCGAACTCTAGAAATGCCAAAAACTTGGAGTAAATCGCGAAAATGTTGAAAATTCGCAAAAAATTGCAATATTGGAAACTAGCCCCAAAATTGTAAAGAAAGTCAAACACTCGGGAAAAAACGCGAAAACTATGAAAATTTACAAAAACTTGCTAAAATTTTAAAGATTACAAAGCGCAATATTGATTAAAATTCCCTAAAAACGTAATAAAATCAAACAATTTGGAAAATTACGCCTGTCGCGAAAAAATTGAAAATTTGGGAAAAATTTCAAAATATTAAACAAGCCATAATTTTGATTAAAAATCGCAAAAACTGTGAAGAATGCAAAAAATTTTGTAAAAATCGCGTAAATGGCGAAAATTCGTAAAAACTTGCTAATAGCGGCATGATAACAAAGTCTATTATTGCTTAAAAATCTGCAAAACTAAGGAAGCTGAAAACTTACAAAAAGTCACTTTTATTGCGACCTTTTCAAAAATTCGCGAGAAGTTGCAAAATTGGAAACAAGCCCTAAAATTGATTAGAAATGGCCAACACCATCAAAAAAAAAAAATCGGAATAAACGCGAAAAAATCGCAAGTTAGCGAAAAATTGCTAAATGTATTAAAAATATAACTAAACCTGTAAATAATAACAAAATTCGTTTTTCGAAATAAATTATTTACTCAAAATGAATTGACTACATTGAATTGACATTTAAAATACGACAAAATAATGATACAACAAAGTTGTCTGTTCACAACAACATAAACAAGTATCGTCTTTTTTTAAACGATAAACCATACGACTGAGTTTGTGAATTGAACAAATGTCTTACGATTTGTCTTCACTTAACTCTGCTGAGGATAAAATTATAAAATCTAATCGACAGAGGAGAGGTCGTACAAAAATCGTTGAAGACAGGTCGTGCAAGGCAATCTGGCCAACTGGGTAACATATAGATGTACAAAAATCTAAACAAAAATGTTTGCTTCCTAAAATGTTTCTCCATAAAAATGTGAAACTGGTTTCGATTTGTTTTATTTAATTAAACTATATTAGTTAAAAAATCGCCAAGTGGGGCACCCTCTGGATAAATATAATTTCAATGCGCTAACTTCAGTAGTGCCTAGCCGTTTATCTAGGTTAGTTCTTAAAAAATTGTCATTAAATATTTGAAATTTTAGCTCCTTGCACTCTTTTTTAATAGATTCTTAAAGATAACTGATCAAAATTCGGCACATAACTTTATGCTGCATTAAAAATATACTTAAGCGGAATTCATATAAATCGGCCCATGTTAAGAACTAGTTTATAGGATAGAATAGGACTTATAAAAAAACAACTACCCATTAAAAAATTTCGTTATATATAAACAAAGTTGCAAAGTGTATTATTTTTCGATTCGATTACGGATTACTTTAGTTGCGTTGCCAACCGGGTAACTGAAAATTCGAGCTAGTCAGAAAAGCACTGAATAGCAACTGAAATAGGCAGCTCTCTCTAAGGCCCAAATTCACAGTCATTAATTAACTAATGACAGTAGTTTAGCCAATGATATTTTGTTCACACTTCTTTGTTCACCATTAGTTAAACCGTCAAATGCGATTGGTTAACGATTAGTTAGATCTTTGGAACATGGTGTAATAAGTATACATACAAGTATTGTATATTCGGTAGCATAACGTCGGCTGATTATTTTTTGCTCTGGTAGTTTTGTACAGCACGTGAATTTTTTTGACAAGCATTATCTAGTTTTTTGGTGTATTTGTTGAACCTGTATACTTATCACACCATACAATGGATTTTGATCCTTCCTGTGGAACATCACATATTTTTATTAAAATTTTCATATCAATTTCGCATAAAAGGAAACGATATGTTAAAATGGGAAAATGTTTTCCCCTTTTCCCCAGAGGAAAATATGTATCATTTAAAATAAATTTTTCTTAACATACATAACTAATTATTAACAAAAAAAAAATTTTTTTATACTAAGTTTTTAAAACGGACTGTCTGGAAAACAAATGTGTGTGCAAAATTTCATAGAAATCGGTTAAGTAGAAATTATTCAAAACACATATTTACTTTTAATAGGCGTGGCGCAGCCCATTTTTCGAATTATAAAATTTTATTGTCACGGGAACCGAATGCTTGTGCAAAATGTACTTTAAAATTAATTACAAAATTCCACCCGAACAGACATACACCAAAGCGAGTTTAATATTAAAAACGGAGTAACGCAGTAAAAAAAGGAACTTTTTTAAATGATAAGTTTATGTAAAAATTATTAGAAATTATCCTAATTTGCACTACTTCCGGATCACAAATTTTGCATTTTATTGTCTTCTTTAGAATATTTTTTTAAATGGGTATTTAACTGCTAGATTGATTCATTGTTTCGAAAAATTATTCGTAGAACCAGAAATTTAGCAATGACGTTAATTATTAAATTATTAGCGTCATTGTTATAATTATAACATTCTCATCATAGGGATAATAATAAAAACTAGTATCTCTGTAGAATTTTTTTAATTTGATATTCATATGAAATAACCGCTTCAAAAAAAAAAGCGATCTTTCATTCAAAAAATATGTTAACATTGAGAGATGATTTATTATAATAAAATTCTTTGCTGCTAACATATATATCTACTTTGTCAATCGTAAAGCCTTATTTAGTACAATATTTTCATTAAAGTAAAGAAGTTTCAAGTGCATTGTTTGTTAAAAATTTTTGACAGTTATTAGACATAAACAAAAACATAAAAAACCATAAAAAAGAGTAAAACCCATGAAAAATCTGATTAGATTGGCTTGGCGCTTATAAAACTTAAAACGTTATTGAACAAAAATCGCTGTTACCTACGTTACTTATAAGACTAATAGATAGATAATTAACAAATAACCCAAAATTTTATAAAATATCACATCATAGAAATGAAATTAATGGCCAAACTTGGCATGCAAATGTCTTTTGCCGCCTCAACAGAATTAAACTTTTTTATTGCGATATATTGAAAAAAATCACGTTTTTTCTGCCATAGATCTTAAACCTAGAAAGTCATACTTATTTTTATGACGGTGTTACTAAAAGTGGCAGTAAATATGACACACTTATAAACAATTTTAATGTTGAGTTTTTTTTAAAATATCTGTGTTGTATATCATCGAAATATAACAAAAAATCATTTAATTTTTAGTTTTTATTTAATAATAAATTAAGTTTTCACAGCAATACATTATTCGGGATATTTAGTAAAACAGAGCTTAAAAATTATCGAAACAAAAAATTTGAAAGCATATAGACGACAAAATGTATTTGAATAATAAAATTGATATATTAAACAAGATCGGTACACGTTTTCAAAAACATCAGTCGTTATTTTATGTAAGAGGCATTAAAGTCTTTTCGGGGCTCCCCATACCGGCTTTTATCACATTTTTTGATTGTCAACCGCAGTTTACAAGAAGGTGAAACAGCAAATTACTGCCGCTTCTGGTATTTTAGCCCTAGTGGCATCATTTTATTATTTTCTTCCTTATTCGGCGATTTATTTTTAATATTCTCGCGTTTCAATGTTGATACCTCAAGGCTATCAATCACCTAACTTTAAATGTTGACAAAATGTCAATTTTGGTGAATTTGTGTTGACTTAGAATCTTTGCCTTTATTTAGAATAAGTTTTAGGCGTAAATAGTATAAATATGTAGTCATTAGTCACATTAAGTATACTATAAAATTGACAGATTGCCCATCTGATGGCTATCCTGGAATATCAATTACAATACAACATTGGTTAATTAGTTTTAAGATATTTTCAAGTTTGTTTCTCTTTTAAAATGTTTAAAAATATATCGTCCTGAACTACTCTTGTGATATATTTTACTTAACATCCAATTTCTGATCATCTTTTGTATTCTTCTTACTCTATGACATATATGTCGTTATCATCAAGATCCAACTCACACTTCCCGTCATACATCGAAAAAAAAAACATTTTCAAACTCTTTGTCGATCAAGCCTACTTCTCTTTTTTTATTATAGACTTAAAAACTAAGAGCTAACTACTCAAACAACAAACAATGAAGCACTAGAAATACACATCCAAAAGTTCGAGAAGTTACACAAACGTCATACTTCGTCGTTTCGACGACGCAAATTGAAAAAAATTAACTTTCTCAACGCAGAGCAAGTTAAAAATTGGCATACAGCTAAAGCACGACAACATCAAGTCCTATACGAAAAATGGACATAAAATAAGTGCATTTACCAGAAAAAAAAACTAAAAAATTCTAGCATGCGTCGTCGATTCGACGAAGTATGACCTTCTAGGGTTAATAACGATTTATTATACATTCGTTATCTAGAGTGTTTTTCGTTTAAGTAACATGGGTTTCCCAAGAAATTTAATACAATAAACTAACAAATATATTGATAAGTAAATGTACTTAAATAGTGTTTTTTCTGTATGTACTAACAAGTTAAGCAGATACATAATTTATAATTGTTTTGCAATGAGTTGAACATTTTAAAACAGAAATTTTTAGCTTTATTATAAAAATAAAATTTTTTTTATTGTACGCACGATTGCCAGATTTGACAATTTATCGTCATTTTGACGATTTAGGGTGTCAAAAATGGAATTTTGACGACTGGACGATTTTTACCTTAAATTTGACGATTTTTAAGAGTTATAAGTTGACACTATTTTTTAGAACTTTTAAAAGAATTTTGAACGTGATAGAGAATTTGGCAGCTTTTGCTACAATATGTAAGAAAAGTAAAGGGTAAAAGGGATAGTTATGTCATACTTAACTATTTTTATGTTGATATTTTTAGTGTTATAGAGTTTAATTAAATCTCTTCCTCTCCATAATTTATCAACTGCTGCATACATACATATTATATGGATGTATATCATATATAGAAAATTTTAAACACTATGTAGAAGGCAATGCTCAAATATTTACAAAGAAATTAACGGAGTTCAGTGTTTGATGCAAATAGTCTTGCGAAAGCGCAAATGCAAATTATCATAGCTTTTTTATGAATTCTTTTGCATTTTGCTGTTGTATTTCATAAAAAAAACACTGAACTCCACTATTCTAAGTTTTTCAAATATATTTTTATCTCATATCCCAAAAAAAGCGAAGCTTGGCGAAATGTATTTAAATTTTTAAAAATGTTAGATGTTATTAGCTTTTTAGCAGTTATAACTTTGGTTTAGATTATAAGATTTGTTTCTGAATAGTTTCTTAAATCGGTAAGCCACATGACATCAAAAATTGGTTTTATGTGCTCATTCTTTTGCTAGGTACCATAGCATTGCATTCTAGAGAAAATTTTTGATAAATTCTAGTATTTGCAAATACTTTTGTTTAAACTTAAAAGTCGATTTATTCGATATTTTCTTTTTGTGGCTTAAGGAGTTATTGCACTAAGCATCTCAAAAGTATTTTAATTAATGTGTATGTATGTATATTATTTTTCTAAACAAATACACTAAACGTGAGATTATACTGTTTATTCAGTTAAAACAACAGTTGATCTCTTTATTAATAAGAATTTCTTTTATTTTATGTAAAAACTGAATTTATTGGTTATGTTATTCATAATACATTATTATTCTGCTTATAAAGTAGATTTCCATACAAAATTTATGTTATTAATCCCGAAAAAGTGTTTTTTTAATATTGACGATTTTTTGACGATTTGGGAAAATTATTTTGACGTTTTTGAAGATTTTTTTCTCGAAATTTGACGAATTTATCCCTATTTCATCTGGCAACTATGATTGTACGTCATAGCAAATCCTCTTTAAATTTGATCGATAGCGCTCTTATTTTATTCAAGTAGAAACATTTATTAATTGGGATCAAGGCGAATTGATAAAAAAAGAAGGAGCTAGGGATGGAAAATGAATTTTGTCAAACGATATTTCAACGGTATTTTTTAGAAATCCAGAGGACCAAACTACGCATGTGTTAAGTTTAATAATAAAGAACTATTTTCCTTTCGAAATTAGCAACATATACAGGGTAAATTTTTTGTTAGTGAGACAAAAGTCATTGGTTTTCTGTGTTTAATTCTAATGTTGTCTGTCGTTCGTTCGATATCGTGAGACAGGTCGTAACATTTTTATTATTCTTATTTTTCTTTTAACAGAATGCAAACTATTTTTATTCGAAAACTTTTACCAAGCATTATATCTGCGGCAATAAGGAATAAGTGCTTAAGTCGACTTAAGCAAATGTTGGTTTAACACTGTTTTATTCCTTAAATATTAACGCAGTCAGTTGAAGGTTGCAGTGGCTACAATAATTTCTAAACTAGGAATGATCCTACAAGAAATATATCATATAAGCCTATAAATCTTTTAACAGTTGCGTAACAGCATTCAGAAAAACTACTTTTCTTAAGTCGACTTAAGCACTTATACCTTTTTGCCACAGATATTAAAAATACGTACATTTTTGTAGAGTATTTGATGTTGCATTTAAAAATAAATGTGTTTTTAAAAAATTTGATATATTAAAAGAAACTAAATTTAATCTAAAACTGTTTAAATATTTCACTAAAATTAAAGCTACGAGGGTCGCTGGCAACCTTAAAATAAAATGATGGAAAACTTAAAATAAAAAAAAAATATTTAACAGACTATTTTCGCTTGCTGGTTTTTATAAATTATGAAATAATATTCTTTCTAAATTGTTGGCAAATTTTCAAAAATTATTTTCGTAAGTAAATCGTTTACAACAAACATTACCAAATGTGAAAAAAATAACCAAATTTAAAAGGCATTATTTTAATTGAAAAAAATACATTAGCGGAGTTCGATGTTTGATGCAAATGGTCTTGCGAAAGTGCAAATGCAAAATATGTTTCAAACAAAACAAGCCATATTTCATTAAAATCGATCCACAAATTTTGATTTTATTAGCAATTAAGTGAGGGAACTGAATTGATACAAATCACGATTTTATTTATTTTTCATTTCTATTACTTAGCTCTAATTTAATTAATTTTTTTAATTTTCGTTTTATAAAATTTTGTATGTCTAATTTTTTGGTTTTAGCTCAAGTTTCTCAATTCATAAGACAACGACTTTGCTATCTCGGCCAGTTCGCCATTTAAAATATAGAAAACATAAAATCTACATAAAGTTTTCGTACTTGTTTTAAGAATCTAAGGATTGATATTTAAAGTAATCCTGACTTTTTCTTGTTTTAAGTGCATTTTAGACGAGCTTTTTCTCTCTGTGGAGTTTCTAAATAAACCAGAAAAAAATTGCTTTAATTTTCTTAATCCGTTAAAACTTAGCCTGAAGTGAAAATTTTGATCTCAAACATGTCTATTTACTCATTACTTTTATGGTTTTTTTAAGTTTGAAAAGAGAAGTTAAATATTTTTTTAGATTTATTGAAAACATGTATCCTACATCCACAAGTGGTCGAAAACCATACATTTTCATTATATAGATTTTATTTTGAGCTTAAATTTTTAAAGAAAATTATGCTCCATTCAATGTAAAATTTTAATAACGTTTTGTTTTAAAGCTATCAACAACAATTTTATGGATACCTGTATAAAATAATATAAAAAATAGGTCTAATATGACATACTTTTTATTGGCCCAATATATACACTATTTAAAATTTCTGAAAAGATGATAAAATTACCCATCCAGTGGTATATAACACGTGTACGTTATTATTATTTTATAAAGTAGCAAAACACAGTAAAATTTATATACAGCCCTGTTCTGCAGAGTCAATTTGAAATCGTACACACAGAAAAATTTCAATGTAAAATCGTTAAAAACCAGGTTAATTTTTTTATTTTGTTTATAAATTAAGAATCAAGCCTTTAAGGCCAAATAATTTAACATTTTTCGATAGTGATTTTGCTGCATAGGCGTTTCATGTTAATTCAACATGATTTACAATAATCTTGAAGGAACATTTATACTTTTGAATTAACTATATTTCAGGTTGATTTAATATTGCAGTACAGTTAAATTAAAATGAAGTTGATACTGAAATAATACAAAAAATCGTATTAAATCAAAGTTATTTCGAGTTGAAACAACGTGAATTTGATATTGGAACAACACGAAGAATCATGTTGAATCAAAGCTATTTCAAGTTGAAACAACAACAACACAACTAATTATCATACTGAATTATAGTTATAGCAAGCAGAATCAACATGAATTTAATGTAGCTATTTTATTAATTAGTTTACTTACGTGATGGTTATTACCATAGACATCAGAAAACTTTATGTTGTAGTTGGCTGCCCCAGCCAAGATTTGAACTCGTGCCACTTGCATGATAGTCCACGCGCTATCCACTGCAGCAACAACAGCTTCAAACTTTACTTTAGCTATACATTAAATAAATACCCATCGCACTTCAAATGAATTTCATTTTTATTCAACATGATTTAAATGATTATTTAACATAAAACTTATTTGAAATTAAAGTTATAGTCATGTTGATTTAAAATCAAATGTAACGTTTATAACAAAGTTCTTTTAACAGTGAAAAATTTTAAATTAAAGAGATTTAAGGTTAGATTAAAAATTTTTCATTTAAAATTAATATGAAACAATGGTAATTTTAAACCAGCAGCAGTACATTTTCGCTGGTAATTCGGTTTTTGTCGTCTACATAACCGACACATGTAAGACTAAACAACAACAAGTAACACAACTAAGCACAACAGTGAACTGTAGCAATGAACAAAGCAAATAAACACTAACACACTAAAACGACAAATTATTTCTTGTAAATTTAATATGATTTCGAATCACAATTGCGTTATGTTGATTTTACATTCCCTTTTTTTCTGTGTGTATAATTTCATGTTGTGGATTTTTTTCCACCACAGTTATTTTCCTGTTCACAGTTCACAGTTATTTTCTGGCTAGAGTTTATCTGCGCATTGACCTTTATTCTAAAACCAGCCCTTGTAATTAAAATGAAAAAAATAACCTTTCAAGTTAAAAATTTTGTTGAAGGCATCGAATGTTAATTAAACTTACAAAACTAATTTGCATGAAGTCAGCAATATTTTTTTTAGTTTAACACACATGTTCTGTTAAACACGCGCATTTTATTATTTTCAATTATAAACATTTGGTTTCTACTTTTAAAATTACCTTAGGAAAATCCTAAGATAAATTGGCGTAAAAATATTATTTTTTAATTAAAAAACTTAGGAAAAAAAACAATCAAACGATGTCAACAACTCTAAAAAGTCATATAGAATTAAAGTAATAAATATTTTTTATCTTAGCGAAAAATTACACAGAAATTAATTAAGGGGAAAAGAGAAAAACGAATGGAAAAAAGTGAAGATGATGACATTTCACTTATGAGTGGATAGAAGTTAATTTACATGACAATTACTATAACAAATGTGTATATTCATTCAATAAACTGTTTGTTATTTTTATAACAAATAAAGTGATTAGTATTATTTTTTTATTATTCTCTCAGAATATGAATCAAAGGTTTAACCGCCGGTCCGTTAACAACCGCGTATACAGAGTTCAGCAAAATGAATATGTATAAGACTTTTTCTACCTTATCAGCATGAGAATGTAATAAAGTATGACTGTATCGAAAGTATGTGCGCGTCAAGTGTAGTGACTTCAGGTGTAAGATATAAAATCAAAAGTTCCCAGTTTTGACAACACATTTTTAGTGTCGTATTAGTAAGTTCATGGGGAAATCCGTACGTCATGTTTTAACAAATCGCAGCAAAAAAAAAAAATAAACATATAAAATCATTTATTATTCCAACTTTTTAAGAAGAAGGCTTGTCTTGTTATTTATTGCCAAAAATAAAGCCATAATGTCTAATAAAAACGCTAAATACATACATATGTAAATACCACATGCAAAGTTCCCAAGTTACTAGCGAATAAATTTTTGAATAAATTTTTGTGGTTTTAACCACAAGTTTAAATCATAAATATTGCAATTTGGTTTCTTTTTTCTTATTATTTCCTTAGAATTTATTTGATGCTTTATATAATTTTTTACGAGACATTAAGTCTCTTAAAGCCATACTCGCGTAAATATACTTTACTACATTTACACGATGACGTTTTCTTTTTATGAAAATATGTTTAAAGAAAGTTAGTAAATCAGGCTTCTTCGTTAGTACAGATGAAAAGAAAATTTAGTTCTGATAACATTAAAGCAAAACGTAACAGCATACTATTTTCGAAGGCTCAAACATCCTTTCATGAACGTTCGTTCATGTGGTTCTTCTATCACTTTTTATTTGGCCGTCAATTGTTTGTAATGTCAACTATTTAACTCAAGCATGATTTAATAACTTTTAGTTAAGCCAACGTACTCAACATGAAAATTCAGAAATAACGTAAAAATAATTAATTAGTTTTTTGAAACTTTTCCCAATTCGCTTGCTTGATTTTCTGCACCTCTAATCAACAAAAGAGAGCAAATTTCATGAAAAATGAAATCGTGTAAATGCAGACTTTTTGTGATTTATATTTCATTTCTTTATTGTACAAATACTGGTTTCTTTTAAACTTAAAATTTTGCCCACATATGCACACATTTATTTAACAAATTTTTTTTTGGAAATTCCCATCTAATAAAATTTTTGAGCATCAGACAACTTAAACTAACATGATCATCGTTATCATCAACGTCATAATAATCTTTTTCAAATTATATGCAGTTAACCCATTATTTGACTGAAAATGTAATCGTTTAGCAAAATCGATTTTTTTTACTTGTACTATCAGTTACTTATTTTATTTAAACTGGGTTTTTTGTTTAAATATGTAGAAATATTTATATTTCTAATTGATGTTTATTTTATTGGCGCCGTGTGGGGTTAAAGAATAACGGAAATTATATTACATAGACGATTTAAATATTATATTTGTACTAGAACATTTTTGTAATACAATATGTATATTCTGCAAATTTTCAGATCAATCGGTTGGAGATAAGAATTTAGTAAAAATAATCAAATTTAATTTTAATTTAATTATTTTTGGCTTGAGTTCGGTTTTAATTTAGTTTTTCAATTAAATTATATTTTTATTTAGAGATAAATGTGAAACATGTATACAAAGAAAAATTGACTGCGCGGAGGGTTGAACTGACGTTTCGATAGCTCTCGCTTATCTCATCAGAGTTCTTTAATTTACTATTCCATTTTGAAGGCATCCATAAAGGCTCAATTAGTAAACTTTCAAATTAATGAATGTTATGTGTATTCTCATTGCTCTTAAAGGGTTAATTCCGATCAAAATTAGTTTTCAACAAAACAAATCTAAATTTATTCCATTTATTCTATTAACTGAAGATTTATTTAACATTGTATTTGTGTGTGTGTGTGTGTGTGTGTGTCTTAGCAAAAATGACATAATTTCTAAAAAAGGTTTTCTTTCGTAGCAACTTTCATTGGTTATTAATATTTTTTTTTCGTTTGCAATGCACTCTATTTTTTAAACTGTTAATTTTTTCTTTGTTATTGACATTTTTATATTTTTTAAAATGATTTTTTGCTTGTTGTACTACATACATGTGGGTTTATTCACATTTTTTAGGTTTTTACCGCGCGTGAGGTGTCCGACCCCCTTTTTGAACGTTTTTCTGATCATTTGTGCGTTTAAAACTGGGTTTTACATAAAACAACCAGGTTTTTTTCATTGTCAGCAATTCAAAGTATTTTATTTTTTGTTTGCCCATTGTAAACAACAGTTTTTTTAATCAGTTTTTTGTATTATGTGCGAGTACTGATGTGGTGGGGTGAAATTTTAAGTCACGCTTTAAAAGTTTACATTTGCTAACACTTCGGTCGTATGCAGTGAAGTGAACATAAATGTCTACATGAATGAATGCTTCCTTTTCGAACGTGATTATGCATTTCTTTTTTAGTGTTTTTTTTGCAATTGTCTTAAATGTATATTTTTTTCTTTATATTTCGTTTGGATGCATAATGAAAATGAAGGGAAAACCCACTTTCATATTAATAAATACTTACATAAAATTTTTTAAGCTTAAAACTTGATATTTGAAAGTTGAGGGTTTTCCCAATTGTTTTAATGTATGGCCAAGAAAATAACGGCAGAAAGTTTTATTTATTTTGGTTGCAAAATAAAAAAGAAATATGCTTAAGCTGAACGCTTCAAATAATTGAATCCGTCTTAAAAAAAGTTATGTATAAGTTATTAAAAGAAAGACTTGTAAAAAAAGCAAACAAAAACTATAAAAGAATAGTTTGCAGTATTAAAATACATATACATAAATATTCTAAAAATTTTATTTAAAATACGGCCTTGTTCTGTGAACCGAATCGAGTAAATTTTTCGTTTTCCAAAAATAAATAATAATGATGTGTGTTGTAAATCATATATAGAAAACTAATTTCAGATATGATATTTTAAGCTCTAGAAAATAGAAAACTACAAATCGAGCGTTTTTAAATCGAGTCGGTTTACAGAACAGGCAGGAGGAGAAAGAAATTAAGCAAACTAAAAATAAAAAACATTTAACCCATTCACTACCACCAGTTATTAAAATATTCGAATGACAATTAGTCTATGATATTCGTACCAACGAACTGATACCATTTTTATAAGGCAAATCAATGGCCCACCAAGGACAGAATTTTGACGTTTTCAAAACTGTTTATATATGTTGATGGAATAATGTGCTATATATTTAACCCTTAAAATGTAATATAAATATAAAGGAAATTTTTTGTGTGATCCCTTGATGAATGGCAGGGAAATACCTACACCGAAAAAAGACCCAAACTTGCATATCATATAGGATACAATTTTTTTATATGTTTAGTCACACATGTGATCGTAAGCTTAAGTTTGAATTTTCGATGTCGGAGGTGGTTGGGACTGCCCCCTATCTTGAAAATAAGGTAGTGACTATTTTTTTTAGATTATCTCGGAAACTAAAGGAATATGGACATTTTGTTAAAATCCTTTTTTTTTATAATAATATTAAGTAATATGAATAAAAAAAGTATTTGCTTTTTACTTAAAAATTAGTTTTAAAACTGAAAAATTTTTAATTTTATATTGAATAATTTCCGGAATTTTGTGTTTTAAACAAATTTTTAAGTAAAAAGCAAATACTTTCTTTTATTCATACTACCCATTATCAACAACTCCACTAAACACATTTTTGTTGTAAATTTCACAATTAAAAAGTTATAGCTATTAAGAAAAAATGTAACATTCGTCACGTAGCGTGCGTCACAAAGTTTTCACGTCTTTTGATGGAAAACGACAACATTTTTTGGTTGCAAATAGGTTATTTTAGATTTCTCTTATATTCTTCTTTCTTTTATGAATTAGATTTTGTGTGCTTTATTGTGCAAGATTCGCTAAAAAAAATACGAAAACATACTTAAACTTTTAAAGCTACTTCCACTTTTTGTAGCATGCGTAACAAAACTTTGTGATCAATTATTTCGAAACAAATAGCTATTGAGAAATAATGTTGTATGCCATTTGAAAGTACAATTAAATCCCACTAAACACTATGCAAAGTTGAAGGTATCTCTTTTGAAAGACCGAAAAATTTTTATTTTTAATCTGAAAACGCGTTCGAATGTAGCGTTCGCCATGCAGGATTTGCCCATATACAGGTGGTTACACTGTATTTCCCCAGCTGGCATTGGGAAGATTGTTTTAGCAAAAATCACTTAACTTAGGCTTTAAAGACTACCTTAGATGATCAGAAACTGATTAAGCAGTTGTGCTTTTAAAAAATGACTCGAAAATGATTCCCACAAATGATTAGAAAGCGACTTATTTAAAAAACAACAAAATTTACGGAATGTGCGCAATCATAAATTGACCATGCTAATGCTCGAAATGTGACTGTTTTAAGTCTCGAAAATGAGTCGTAATTGATTAGAAACAAGAGTCATAAAGTACTCCTTCAGAAGAGTGGCGGCTGGGGTAACAGAAGAGTCATAAAAGACTCGAATATGATTAATAATTTCATAAAATACTGACTGGCTAAGAGTAAGTTTATGTTAGCTTTGTGCTGTCGGTGTTGTATGAAGTGCTTTAGCTGAGTGATTGGTGCGTAAGACTGCAAATGTGAAGGATCTTGATTCGATACCCAGTTGAAATTAAAATAAAAAGAGTGAGTAAAAATATAAAATCATTCATTAAAAATACCAAATAATAAGTATTCAACATGTCGTTAGCCCATTTGGAACACATCCATCCATCATACTCTCCAATCCACATCGGAGCATATTTTAATCGCAAATGATTACAAATATTACTTAAATATGATTCGAAAATTACTCGCAAATGATTACAAAAGAACTTAAATGTGACCCGAAGTCGACGTGCAAATGATTCTTCCAGAGGAGTCGCGGTTCGGGTACCACTTTCTCCCAACAAAAACGTATAGTTACATGAGGTTCCGCAAGTACAACTTTGGAAAGTTTACGAGTTGCCTAGTTCTGTTAGCGCCGATGCAAGGCCAGAAAGCTCTCGTTATAGGGCAAGCTGAGAAGTGGGAGACTGCAGATTGTCAATATCGACATCCCGAGGCAGGGCAACCCTCTTAGCCAGATCATCCGCGATGATGTTGCCTGAAATGGACTCATGTTCACGTACCCATATAAGGGTGAAGCTTGAATGACTCGCCATCGCGTTTAGGGATGTGCGGCATTTTAGCACTAGATTGGATGCGGTGTACACATCCTGAGGTTCTCAATTGCTGGGTGACCATCGGTTATAATTTGAATATAGCTATTCGATATCCAATATCCAATTCATTCCTCTTTTAACGGCAGATATTTCAGCTTGTAGGTCTACATTCGTCCAGGAGTCTCAAGGAAATTTTGATCCCGAATTCCGCAATGTAGAAATCACCGCCAACTCTCCTTGCATGGGTTCCGTGTGATGACGATGAAAAGCCCCCGTCAAGGACTATCGAAATTCTCTCTCGAAGTTAGGCTTTGGAGTGCAATAGTCTTATGAGATCAGGAATAATTCTAATGGTCTCCAAAATGCTAGTTTTCTTTTTCGGATCGAATTACATATTAAGCCCCTGGGGCTCAAATGAACATCTTCAATAGTGCTGGCAATTTCTGCTACTTTTAATTACTCAATACTGCTCAATACTTTTCATTTGGGTACTCGATACTTTTATCGCTTAGAAAATATTATACTTTTAAACATTTGTATATTGGCCTCAATTTCTTCATTCAATTTAGTAATAAAAATACTACCTAGAAAGTATCGAGTAACTACTTTTGAGTATTGAGTACCCTAAAAAATAGCAAATACTCGGTACTCGGTACCCACTACTCAATAATTTGCCAGCACTAATCTTCTACTTGAAGTTAGCAGCTATCGAAAATGTTATAAACGGGTTAATAATGTACATAGAGAAAAAATTTTGTAACTTCTAAATGCGTAAATACCATTGGGAATTTTGGGAGATTCATTATGGCAATGACTCATATCGAAAATGAAAGTACTAAAACCTGTAAAGATTACTTTATTATGACATTAGTAATACATTGCATTTAGTAGAATTTCCAAGTCTCGTGATCGGACTTTGTGGTTAGTTTTTTTTCTAACAATTTTCTTGAAATATTTTCTAACGAAAAATTTATTACTTTAGAAGATTAATCGCTAACACATAATGTGGGTTTTTTTCTTCTATAATTTATATATTTAACAGTTCTTATTACACAAAATAATTGGCAATGAAAAATAAAAAAATAACAGCATTTAATATAAAAAATCTGGTTTTTCTTAATAATAAATCAACGAACTTTTAAAAATTTTTCCCCATATATGGTTCTTTATCATAGACTGAAGGACAGCTAAAACACATTCATTTCAACTGATATCCATCCATGTCTTGTAGTTGAAACACTCGATCAACCAAAACAAATTCCCCTTTAATCAATAGCTGTTCAAATATTTGTTATAATAATTATTATTTTATCTTTAAACACAACGTTATTAATTTGGGTTTTCCTTAATTGTTTTTGCTTTTAACAAGTCTGTTTACGGAAATTCTAAAGTTTTATTAAAAAAAATATAATAAAAGCCGACATTATTAATAAAAAATAAATAATAAAAATAAAACAGACGTTAAAATAAACGTTCAATATGAGGGAGATTGTGCAGTTGTTTTGATATCTATCAATGAATATGTACATATGCATGTGCATAATTATTCAAAGCCATCTTACATCTTGTATAGTACTATGGCTTATACTGTCCCACCAAAAAGATGAACTAAACTCAAAGTAGTTCCGTGACTAGTGATCCATAAATGAACAGATACGTAATGGAACAGCATGCTGTTTTCAGGTGCCGCTGCATCCTCTTATCGGCGTTCACTTACAACCCACTATTATTAAGCTTTTCTTCAAAATATTCCTTTCATCGTAGTAGTTGGTCATCAGCGGAAGTTATATAATTTCAATTTTTATCCGGAGAGTTTTCTGTTTGACTAGAAGACTGTTTTGAAATTGCATGATGTGCAGCGTTTTCAGTACCGAGGTTATTGTAACAGTTTCTTTTGTCGTTTCTGGCTTGCCTTTTTAACTGTCTTAATAAGTAGTGATAGCTTGGCTTTTAGCTCTATTCTACAATAAGGACTTTCTTCTAGCAATAGCATTTCACTATTTATAGTCTTTCCTCTACAAGTTTCCAGAAATCCGCAGGTAGCCATTCTTTACTTTCTTTGCGTTAGAAATCAACTATGTATTTCGTTTGCAGACTCTCATGAAGGCTGTTCTTGATCTTCATCCATTCGTCGTTTACTTTAGAGATGGGACAACTACTCATTAATTCTGGAAACTAAACTCCTTTTGACTTCTTCGGGCTTTAGCTTATTGATGTTGTAGGTTCCTTTATTTAGTTGATTCGATGCATGTTCACATACTTGTTTGCGTAGAGTGGGCTTTAGGAGATAGTGGTAGGGATCTATATCTCCTCTACGTAGTACTATGACACCTTGGAGTATTTTTAGAAAGCTTGTCTTAATGCAGAAGTTATCGATTTTACTTTGAATGATTGTTATTGTGTATCTCTTAATCTCAACGTTATTTGATGTTGGTTTTTGTAAAGGAAGTAGGCGCCACCTATTTGAAAGGTCATTTCGTGAGCACGTTTCTATTTCTTGCCGTTATCATTTCTAACTCCTGGACTGTTTGTAATATCGTTCCTGTTAACATTATGCAAAACACGATTCAACTGATCGTAAAAATTCTCTTTAGTCTGTAGGTCATAAACTTCGGTAGATGCGTAGCATTGTTCTATTATGACCATACCAATACTATTATTGAGCTGGGCAATTATAATTCGTTCGGAAATTGCCGGTTCGGAAATTGCCATTCCACCTATTTTCACTTAAGCATACATTACTCCAGTATACTGGCACAAACAAGTGAAGTTGAATCGGGCTCGAAACACATACCATACAAGCATACTGGTGCAATATTCATATCTTTAAAAATTCTGTACGGTTAAGTTGTTGTACCTAGTTTATGCGTAATTTATTCAAGTAAATGTGTTTTGTCTGATGTTTGCTCTTTGACAACTGAGCTAATTGCACCATACACAATGCCACAAACTGGTACCATCAGCAAAATATCAAACTCTGTTTGACATCGCTACAGCAAAGCGTGCAATCGTATTAAATGCCCATACACGACCAAACCGCTGGCGCTAACACTTGATTGCGCGTGCATACTGGTGTATTGTATGGGGCTCTTTCTACTCAAAACCGCAGTGTTTAATCTTGTACACTCCGCTAGTATTTCTGCTAATTCTCCTAAATAAGGTGTTAACATTGAACGTTCCAAATCATGTCAGTGGCCATGCTGGGTTTCTAATCAAAATATTCGTTTATCTTGTATTTTTAATTCTGTTTGTATGTATTAAATACAAATACCTTATGGCTGTACGTGTTAGAATGGGGCCTCCAAACATGCCTCCTTTCTCCCGTTTACTTGCTAACCATTGCCTGTTTGAAAGTCGGCGTTGAAATGTTATACCGCCTTTTATTCGAATTCCAGAGACTTATCGGTGAAAACGTCGTTAGTCGTGTGAAAACTGAGGTTAACATTTATTCTAGAGAAGCTATAGGTGACGCACCTACGACTGACAACAACCAGGCGAAATAGAAATTGAAATTTGACTTGCATTATTGATTAGGATAATAAAAATTTTGAATGCTATTTTTAACAAAAAAAAAATATCGGTAAAATTTTAACTATTGTTTTTGATCAAAAATGGTCGATGAAATAAGAAATGAAAAAAATATATATATATTTTAAGATCATTCATTATCTTACAAGCGCCACACAGCTATAGAATAGACAAGAGCTCTCCGTGTGACTTTAAATTGAAAACTCTAAAATAGCAGTTATTTTCGGTCCTTGTTTGTATCAAAAACAAATAAATAAATCTCTAAGAATTGTTTTTCATATAATTCTCTTTTTCGGTTTATAAAACTGGACCCTTAATAAATGTAATCTAAATAGTAAACCAGTTTTTTTATTAGGCCATAGAAGTTTCAAATTCATATTGTGAATAAATCATATCATCATAAAAAAAGCCCAAGTCTAATTTACATATCAGTATACTTATACATATGAAACGCGTTACATAAAGAGCAAAGCGATCATTGTAATATGTATCATGGCTTTGCGTTTCCTGTTTTTTACTCTATAAAAAATTTTACTAAAAGTTTTGGACGTTTTTGGTTACGATATAAAAATGTTAATCTAATGTGATAGACAGACATCTCATTAATAAGGGAAAGTTTAATCGATCAATTTTTTCTAGATTAATTACACTCGTCGGTCGTAGCTTATCGTATTCAAATTAAATTAATGCAAACAACTTAATCTTTATGTATGTATATGCAGATATTTATTATTAATTGTATACAATATTTAGATTTTATAAATGTAGAGCACCCTAGTTTACGAATAAACCCAAGAAAATAATATACTTACATATACGATACGAATATTTTATCTATGTATTTATATTTTTAGAAAAATATGAGTAATTTTGCTTGAATATTATTAACGTCATTTAAACTGATACCATTAATAAGTATATACTATATATTATATGTACTATATAGTATATATAATCGTATATATATTTATATAAAAATATGCAAATTACATAATTCAAAACTAGGAAAATTTCTTATTGACGTATTTAGAAATGAAATTTTACTCTATTTAATTTCACTTTAATTAATTGTTATTTTATTTTTATAGTTTTTGTTTCATTATTATTTATTCTTTTTCCAAACACGTGTAGTATACGTTTTATACGATTCCATTTGACTCATTCAATACTACAAATTACATATTTTACAACGAGCTTTTTTTTAGTTTTGACTTTTGCCCGCCGGCTTATAAATACTTCTGTATGTTAAAATCAATAAATTAACTAATATTTTTACGGCATGTACTTTGAGCAAAATATGTTAAAACGTGTACCTAATTCATATGTACATACATACATAGATACATATGTATGTATATGTGTATTTATTTTCTTATAAAAGGTTAGATATATTATTGTAATTCAGTGAGTTTTTTTTAATTACGTATGTAGTTCAAAAATAAATTATGAGAATATGTCTGTAATTTGAAATTTTTATATAACTTATTAATGCCCAATTTTTCTTCAATCGAAAAATTTCGAGTACATATGCATGTAGCTTAATGTACAGACGTGTTAAATATTTGATGAAATAAACGTATCAATTTCACCATTTCTACCTTTGAAAAAATTCCCAAATTTTCTGATTTTCTATCGTGAATGTGTCCCATAAAAAATTTGGCCAACAGCTAATTCAAACTTAATGATACCGCATAATTATATATGGCAATAATATACCTAAGAGTCCGCTAAACAGATTTGGTTACCCTTTGATAGTAGAATCGAACATATACTGTCAAGTTCGTGTGTTTTTAGCATTGTTGCACTATGTTGTGTTGAACCCTCATTGCTCTGTTATACTAATTTACTAATTAGTCTACACAAACATATGTTTCTGTTGAGTATAATAATTGCGGTGGTTGCTTCGAGATATCTGTCTGATCTTCCACGGATGTTGAAACTTAGCTGTGTTGGTTTTAACCTTAATAAAATTGTGTATCACAAAAATTCCCACAAAAAAATTTACACACGATGCACAAGGCGTTACAGGGAACAAAGTTTTTAATTAAAATAAGAAATTAGTTCAAAATGTAGCGAATTATTTAGAGATTAGCTCGAAATTTGAGTTTATTTTCAACATCCTAAAGATACAAATGGGTAAAAGTCTTTTTTTAAGTGATTATATTCTTCTACTTATTTTTCTTTTATTCATTGGTATTCTTAGTCAAAATTCAACAAAAAAAATTCCCTAATTTGCAGGTTTTAAAATATCGCGAATTTTATATTAACATTATATACCCCATTTTTTCAGTAAATATCTTTCTTTCGAATGTTTTTTTTTTAACAAATTACTAATCTATACAAAAATATCTTTCATTTGAGTATAATAACGCAGGTGCTTTTAGCGTTAGACTTTAGTGCTTCATTTTGTCTGGTTTTATTCTTATTTCAGGACATTTTAAATATGTTTGAAATTTTTTCATAAAAATGTGTTTACTGTATATATTATATATGTGCTTGGTAAAAATATTTTAAAAGTTAATCAAATGTAAGATTTATAAGAATAAAACTGAAAGTATTTAACATTCAATATCCTTGCAGTTTCACCAATATATCCTGGAACGTACATCAACAATATTATATTTAAAAGAAATATAATTTTGTGTAGATTAATAATCTAAAAAGTCTTATTGAATTTTAAAGTCCAGTTTGGAAAAATTGGATGAAGAAGCAAAAAAAAGAGGTAGAATGACTAAAAAAATAATAACCGCGATATTTTAAAAACTAGAGCTGACCAAAAAAATTTAATGTGGTTTTGAAAAGGGTATGGCCCATATATGTTTTATCAATTATAGTTTTCGCTGCACCAAACCAAAATGTCCATTTTGTTCCTGTATGTTATATATAAAGCACTGTTAAATAATTCACAATAGAAAGTGTTGCTCCCAAGATAATTCACAATAAAAAGGTTGACTCCCAAAATCTTCGTGGTTTCCTCACAAACAACTCCCATAACATGTACGATGATGGGGTGATTAATTTACTTATTTTTAGAAATATTTGTTCCGTTTGACTGTACATTTAGGAAGCGAGAGTAATTTGTATAAATTAAAAAATTTAGATTCCTCTATTAATTAAAAACATTTAATTCGAATAATTTGATTAATCTATCCATAGATCGATTAAATTGAATGCCCTAGTAATATACACCTAAAAAATATTAACCAAACAAATGTTTGTTAGTAAATCTGTAAAGAAAATTATCGAACTTTTTGTACTTTTTATTTTATTTTATTTGAAACTGTCTTCTTATGTCTCAAAACTACAATATTAAAAACAAATCCGTATGTAATTTTTTTCGTCATTCCTCCCTTAAAATTTTATTTAAATCTCGTTGCTCTGCAGTTATAGAATAAATTAAAAATATATTGAAAACGATTTAAATATTTATGTATTTTTTAGTTGGTTATAAACTATTTTTAATATCGGTGATGTCAATTTCTTCATAAAAACTTTACTCATACAACAACAATGGAAAACTGACTGGTATTGCATAGAATTATCAATCTTAAATTTAAAAGTTAAAAAGTTAATTTGGTCAGACTTACCCAAAGTAAAAAATAGTGTTTTCTACGCAATATTTCTCACAGTCAAAAATTGAACATAGTACTGAACAATGTTGACTACACATTGCACAGCATAATGAATGCAATGTTTTTGGGTGTGCAACAAAAATCAAAACCCTTATGATTGTACGAATATAATGTACAACCCTATAATATGACACTCACTTTGGCGATATTATTGTACAATATGAAAAATTTAACAATTATATTGCAAGTGTATTTACCGCTTTAAATAAAATTTTCAAGTCGTACAAAAAAAAAACATATCAAGGCGAATTAATATTACGAGGTGGCAGTGCCGTGTCAGCTGATTACATATTTTGGTGTACGCCCGCTTTCAAAATCCATGCATAAAAATCTGTTACTGTTTTATATATTTTCTTTATATGTATATCGTACGAAGTTTGACAGCGAACGTACCCCAAAAATGTCTGTTGTATTTGTATTGTAGTACTTGTTTCCGCCGTATCTGCCACCTTGTAAAATTAATACGCCTTGGTTCCTATTATTATTATTTTTTTTTTAATTTTAAAAGGCATAAATAAGAAAGTAATTAATATACATATGTATTTTGGAAAAAATGTATTACTTTTGGGGATTTCCCCTTGTTAGCTTTTTTTAGGTGAGTAATATCATCAACACTCATTTACTGAATAAAAAGAAAGCTAATAAAATGTAGAAATTTCATAATTAACTTTGTGAAAAGAAAAAAGGAGAGCGAAAACCTAAAACCAGATCATCGTAGATATACATATGTAGTTTGTGTTGCATAAATTAATACATACAATAAAACCAATACAAAATGAGAAGATGTTAATTATTGGAACAACTTTGGATTATAGATCTAACAATATTTAATGAGATTTAAATAAATTGGCTTCAAGCTAGATAAAACATATTAAATATAGATTTTTTTTAATAGTCTACTCGAATGTCTGTCTGTAGTTTAACTTGAAATATTGGAATAATTTAAAAATGTTTTTTTTTAAATTTTAAAAATTAACGGTTATTAACATTTCAACAATTTGTTTTGATTACTGGTTGTTGTTGTTATTGTTGTTTTGCAAAATAATATAATACAAAAAATTCCCAAAAAGGTATTAACTAGAAAAATGGCGTTTAATATATATTTAAAAAAGGAAATATTTATTACATTGAGTAGGAACTAGCTGTATGTATATATAAATTTAATCGTTCTCAACGCAATATCAGATTATTACAACTATTCATTCACTGTACTTTGAATTTTATTGCCTCTAGTGTACAAAACAAAATGTTCATGAATATTTTATTCATTCAAGGATATATCCAAGGCGAATTCATACTAGGTGGCCGCAAGAGCCCAGCTGTTTACGTAAATGTTTACACATTTGGCCTGTCAGCAGTGTTAATGTATCAACTTTTTTGACAGCCCAAATGTAATATCTCCACGGCGAATTCTCTTCCGACTACCTGGTGTTGATCTATCTTGGATATAGCGTTATCTCTAAAACTTTTAATTAACAAACACAACCTACGAAGCAAATGCGCTCGTCTTCGGAAAAGACTTTGGGTCTTTAGCCGGATTCGAATGAAAATTTCCAAATGTGACTTGGTTGTATGATTTATTATGCCGATTCACTATAACAATGAGCAAAAAATATAACCAAACGGCATCACTGATACATACTTATGTATAAAAGGATCCAGAACAGTAATTTGTTTCAGTATCTCCCTACACGTAACTAATTTTTGAACTTGTTCAATCAACTTAAACATTTGTACAACTTAACTGTTGTTTTTATTATACATTTTTTTTTTGCTTTTTCAAAATTGTTTGCCATTTATTGTTAATTTGTATTATTGCTTTTGTTTAAATAGCACACAATTCGATAAACATATGCATGATCGTATGTATGTTTGCGTGTATATTTTTCGGTATATAAATTGAAAAAGTTTTTAACTTGTTTTTATATGATGGGAATTTCAAGGGGTTTTTCTGCACTTATACAAGCACAAGGCGGCCAGGCCAATACAATGATTACACATCGATGTCTAATGTTTGTGTGTACATGTGTTTTATATTGTTTAACTTTTTGTTATTGTTATTTAAATAATCCCCACCAAACCTCCATATGAAGAGAGCCAACCAAGCAACAAGCTAACTCTTAAATCAAAATATTAAGATTTTTTTTATCATTATCATCATCGTAGTCGATGTCTGTCTTTGTCTTCATTAGTACTGGCCATTTATGTATTCAAAGTAAAAACAAAAAAGCTTAAATAACAATTATAGCCAGCTTTTTAATGGTTATTGTTTATTATTAATAGTTTATGATTTATGTGTAGTAACAATTTCATTCATAATTTTCTCTCAGCAGACAAAAAGCTTCTCAACACACTTTTATTAGCTTCAGCTGTATGCTTGTTTTTTGTGTTTGTATATAACGGAATTTTTCAACGTAACTTTCACATATTTTAACATGCTTGAAACTTTGCACACATATTGCGTTACAGTGGCAATATAATTTTGTGATTTAAAAAGTAGGAAGTGGGCATGACGCCTATACGAAGTAAATGTGTTTTTATCAACTATGACCAATAAATAGACTGATTCTCATGAAATTTTCCAGACATGTTGAAATGCTCCGCCAATGCAATTTAATGATCAGAAAAGTAGGAATCGGTTCAACCAGTTCTAATTGTGGTATATAATTCAAAATTCTCTCTTTTCACATGGAACATGTATACATATTCTTTCAATGACAAAACGTGTCCTGAAAATATCCTTTTCGAACTGACGGGTTTTAAATATAATTATATTATGAGCCAAAAGTAATTTTTGTTAAAAACGTATCATAATCACCCTTATCGAGATTAAAATTTCACGTGAAATGTGTTCCCTTTCCCTAAAAATGCGATCGCCAATTTTGTGCTGTTGTTCTGTTACTGTACTATTTTGCTCGTTTTCTTCACCATTTTTTTGTTCATGCGAAATAAATCACGTGAACAAAATGTTCGCCTCTTATTGTCGATAAGCGTGAATATATTTTATTTATTTCCATTTATTAATTTTTTCTTTTACTTTTATATTATTTTAGGTGAAAGATGTGTTCATTTAGCAGCTCAAGCAGGTTTTATCAATATTTTGCGTATATTGGTTTTATATGGAGCTGACATTAATGCTAGAGTAAGTTTTCGATTAAATTACTACTGAAAAAAACACTTTACTTAATTTTTATTATTATCTATCTCAATAACAGGAAGGTAAATCGGGTCGCACACCATTACACATTGCTATCGAGAGCTGCAATGAAGAATTGGCCAATTATCTTTTAGATGATTGTCAAACATTGAATTTAGAAACGGCAACATATGCCGGTTTAACGGCTTACCAAGTGGCCTGCGTACTAAACAAATCAGAAATGCAAAATATTTTAGAGAAAAGAGGAGCTGAACCACTAACGCCACCAGACAGTGATTATGATAGCAGTGATGTTGAAATAGATCTTGATGATTCAAAGGTGAGCTTTTAAATTAAAATCAAGATAGCAAAAACAAATTACATAATTAGAATCAAAAGAAGGAATACTGAATACTGAACTGGCCTTCAGACTATCTCAGTAAATGAAAATAGTAATAACAATTAAACTAAATAAAACAGAAAGAATTATTTAAATAAGTATAAACTATAAAATACTTGAACTGTATTGTTAACCAAAAAGCAAAAAACTATATAAAATTATAATAGTAGATAAAAATTTATAGCATGATGAAATATACAAAACAAACACATTATTTGAATATAAAAATAATGCTCATAATATTTACAAATCTTAAGAGAATAAAGTTCTATGTTTTAGTAGAGCTAATCATAGAATCGTAATCCTAAATACATACATATGTTCAAAGAATGTAAAATTGGTTAAATCTATAATTATTTTGCATAATATTTTTTTCAAATCACAAATATTTAATACATATAAAATACCCTTATCGCGAAAAAACTTCAAAATTGTCTGATTTGTTATTGTGAATGTTCCACATAACAAATTTTTTTGGGAGCGAATTCACAAACCTAAAAAATGAGGCATCGCCAATGTTTTCTCCCACTACTTATTTCACAAGATAAATTCTCAACAAGTGTCAATGGGAACGAGAGGCGAACATGTAAGCTGTAATTTGTATTTCAAGGTAGGACGCTATTGAATTACGTTTTTTCTTTTATTGAAGGAGCGCAAGTGATAATAAAGAACAAATCAATTGTCTGGTATAAAGCGTATGACACTTGGTATTCAGTATTTTCTGTTGAACCATTTAGCAATCTCCTTTTCGTCAAGAGATGGTCGGTTATAGAAACTACTGAGGACACAAACCCATTCTAATATTGTTAAAACGTCGGTTAACACTTTACTGAATGTGGATTGCGTCAAACTCCCTTTTCGTAGGTGTCTTCCTCCAACACTTTCAAAGTGCCAGTCATTTTCACTACGAGAGGTACCGCGAACATCTTGCCGCTAGGAGGCAAGCTCTACTCCAACACACTCAACAGGTATCGGAATCAATTTCTATTTAACCTGTGATATTTCTGGACCTTGTTCAGAATATTTTATTTAGAGACAAAAACACATGTATATCTGTATTATTTTTACTTTGTATCTGTTATAGCTCACAAGCCGTTCGACTTCGGCAGAAAATGCAACCCTGATCTAATAATGAGTTTGTGGAAACTTTTGAAAAGGCAATAACAACACATTTATATCAGGGTTACATATTGTACAGAATTCGATCAGCTTGCAGAATAGTCTAAAAACAGCTTTAACGATATCAGCTCCGATTCATGGCGTATTTTTGCCCCGCTGTAATCTCTATGGATTGATTCTCCTCTTTCAGCAAAAAACGCAGATAAACGCTATTTATTAATCTTCTCAAAATATATATATTTTCCTTTTACAAGTATGTACTCAAATCTATACATATAATAAAACTGTAAAAGGGGCGTGTCTGTACATGAAATTTTTTTTGAGAACAAAACACCAAATATTGTAATTTTTGTCTGTCCGAACACGCTTACCGCAAAAAACCACTGAATGGATTTTCATGAAATTTGGTATGGAGGTACTTTAGAGTCCTTATTCAAACTTAGGGCACTTTTTATCGCGATAAAATATCTAATTTCTAAGTTAAAATAGAAAAAAAAACTAAAATATACCCTATTTTACTAATATAAATGTTGTTGGAAATTAGAAAAATGTTTTTATTTTTTTAAAGTTGGTAGCACTGTTTATTTTGCATAATGGGAAATTTAAACCAATATGTAAAGAGCGTTATATTATTATATTGTGCAGACACCTTATACTCATAACGCGAAGTTTAAGCGCACGTAGCGGGCGGGAACATCTAGTTATTTACAAAGCACTGACAAATAATTCACAATAGACACTTACTACCAAAATATTCGCGATACCGATTTGTTAGGAATGTTAGATTTCCTCCCACACAACTTATTCCTATCACATTTGCGATAGCGGTGAATAGTTTGATACTTTTACGGCCCTTATCGCAATGTACGATTAAGAGTCAACGTGGACTTTAACGGCAAGTTCTGCATACAAAACTTGCCGTTAAAGCCTACTTTAACTTTTAATCGCACATTGTGAAAAGGGACGTTAATATTTAATGTTTTAACAAACATCAAAAGAAGCCCAACTTTGTGTCTCTTTACTTTCTTAAATTTAGACTGGGTTTGTGAATACGAGATTAGAGATTGAATTAAATTTAATATTTGTATTTATTCTCAGTTGACTTTTTTTTAATGTTTTTGCTAGTTTAGGATTAAACCAACAACATTGGCCGCCTAAACAAAAATCAACTCAAAAAGTAAATATAGATATTAAATTTAATTTAATCTCTAATCTCGTATTCAAAAACCCACTCTTAATGTCTTAACCTGATAACTAATCATTCGTATTATACTTTATATACATATATAATAAGTTACAATAAATAACCAACAAAATAATTTTAATATCCATACAATTAAAAAGGGACCAATTTCTTTCTCCATTAAAAAAATTCTATATTATTTAAAAAAGGTTACATTTAAATTGTTCAATTGTTTCTAAGTGTATATTGTATGTATGAGTGTGTGTTTAAATATTCCTCTTATTTCTGCTTTAGTTTTTTAAGAATTCAGTGTCCGTCACAGTAGTTTAAAGTTCCTTTCATTATAAATTAATTGCTGATGTTATTTTTATGTGGTTGTCTTTTTTTTTTGTCTTCTAGTGATGATATTCTATAAATTTTGGAATATCAAACAAACACATATAGTTTTTGATTTATTTAAGATTTAATACTACTACTTTAATGTCTATGTAAAAAAAAACTCTATTAATCTTTGACTGAACTAATTATATTTAATGTATTAAAATTTTAATAACAAATTTCAACCAAAAATATTCAAATAAATAAAACTTACAATTCTTGATTGTAAAGAAACAAATTTTTTAGTGGCCTTTTTTATTTTTGTTGGATTTGAATAAATGAAAAATGTATGAAAGTAACAAGCAGGTATGTAAAATTTAAAATTATTTTGTTGGTTTATTTTTGCTTCTATATTATTTTTGTTAATTTATTTAAAATGCATTTGAATATGTTTGTTTTATCCTTAATATTTTAATCAACTGTTTAAGTTAATGAGTTACTTACAGTATTTTTTTCAAACTCTTACTACCTTTCCCATGATGTCAAAAGAATTTTTTCCTTCGTACAATTACATTTAAAACAAAAACAAATTCTAACATTTTGTAATTGTACGAAAGAAAGAATTCATAGCCTATGTGACAGAACTCCTCCCTGGCGGTACATCGCCTAGCAGTTTTTTAAATAGTAGTCCGCCCCAAGATAAAGCTAATTATTGGCAAATTTATGTTCAGTCTTTCAAGAGCCGTAATGATGGTTTCAGGTTTTAAATTGTTGAAGGAACCTTCTATATCAAGAAAGGTCACCAATGTATATTCTTTCTGCGCCATGGAGAGCGAGTGAAGTGCCTTCTCAACTGACTTGCTTTTGTGTAGGCGTGTTGGGAAGATAAGAGATAATGGGCTGATGGGACTATATATATGTATATATAACTAATTTAGACAAAAGATACGGAGTACTTACATCCACATTACGCTGTAAATAAGCTGGTATAATGCTGCCAGGACCAGGTGATTTAAACGGATCAAAACTGTTAATGGCCCATACTAGTTTTCCCTGTTCAGGAAAATTGTTGCTGTGGTAAAACTAAATGTGTAGTTTAGACTTGTGCTTATTTTTTATTTTTATTTTTTGGAATTTTCAAACCAGGAACCTTTTAAATTTGTTTTTTTTAGCAAAAAAAGTGATCTGTGAAAATTTCAAATCGATGTTCGAACTCTAACACGTGCCGCATTGATATTGAAGTTTATATAAGGACAATTTACTATTTTACAATACGTCAAAATAAAAAAAATACAAAAAGAAAAAAATCCGTAATTTTTTTTATTGGTATATAGGTAAAGGCGTTTCAAACAAAACAAGCTATATTTCATTAAAATCGATTCAGAACTTTTGATGTTATTCATAACAAAGTGAAAAAACTCAATTGAAAAAATGGCAATTTCCATTCAACACACTCACTGTGAAATTGCAATTTTTTTCGATTGAGTTCTTACTTAATTATGAATAACATCAAATGTTGTTGATCGATTTTAATGAAATACGGCTTGTTTTGTTTAAAACGCCTTTACCTATATGACAAAAAAAAAATAATAACAGATTTTTTTATTCTTTTTTTATTTCGACGTATTGTAAAATAGTACATTGTCCTTATATAAACTTCAATCTTAATGCGGCAGGTGTTTGAATTTAAATTTAAATATGAATTTGAAATTTTAATTTTTTATGTTAAAAACAACAATTTAAGAGGGGCCTGATTTGTAAATTCAAAAAAATAAAAAATTATGGACCAGTCTAGTGTAGTTACCTGTTCTCCCATATAAAGCGTGCAACCGAAAGTGCGTGTCCATCAGTACCTCTAGGATGTCAGGTAGACTAGTAGTAGACAGTTACAAGAGTGTTAAAGATTTTGTGGAGGCGGCTGGGTTCAAAAGCACTTTCTACATTACAGAGGCTGTCCAGTTTGCCAGACTTTTTGCCTCATTGCAAAGTCAGTGACTGCGAGCGTTCGCTATTTCAGAGCGCTCCACCATGTCGGTTTACTCTTTCACTGCAAGAGACTTGGTCTGCACGATTTCGACGCCGCTCAATTGAACGCATTTTTAAGGTTGCTAACCGCGATATAAATATCGTGCCTATCGTTTATGATTGGCGGTTGTGGAAGAAAGTCAGAGAGAGAGAGAGAGATAGAAAGAATAATCCTTTGTTCTTCGCAGTTTGTTTTCTTCGTATTTCTTATAGGCACAATCCCAGCGTTAAAATAAAACGTTTACCATTTATTCACGACAAGAACGATTGTGAAATAAAAACATGATTATTTATTTTTTTATAACATTGCATTTTATGTATATATCCTTTTTTCAGTAAACATAAAATTATTCCTTTTTATTTTCAGTTATATGATCGCTTTGGTGATCCTGGTTACTTTGTTGGCTACAAAGGTGGCAATGCCATGAGGGTGGCTTGATTGTTTATGCTGATTTCCAAATACACCCATACATATGCACTCTATATATCAGCCTTTACTATCTATGTACCAGCCCATAATGCAAGAAGCACGTTCTTAAAGCAACTAGATATTAAATCTATATTAATCGACTTATATTCCTGATTTTAATCTACTCACTATATATGTATTAATATAACCTGAACGACAATGTATGTAAATATAGTGAGTGACCTGCACCTGTCTGGTTTTTGTATTACGCATTCTTAATTTTTCTCAGCAAGTTGGAGAAAAAATTAATTTCGTTTTACCAAATTAATCCCATATAATTAACGTGTTTTGTTAAGTGTTTGCTCTCATTTGCAATTTCTTAAATAATCTTTCATATTATGTGTATTGTAAAGAAAAGAAATTATAAAATTTTTATTGAAAATAGTTTTAAATGGCATGTGGTGCCATTTTCGTATTATATGTGTGCAAATACATAAAAAATGTTTTAAGATTTTCATTTTATTATTCATTTATTTTAAAAACTTAATAATACAATGTTTAATGTATGAAAATGAAAAACCAACAATTTAAAAATTAAAAGTACATAATTAACGCATTTTTAAAAAGAAATGAAATAATAAAAAATATATATTCTGTAGTGTAAGATTATCCAGACATATTTAACTTTATTTTTATTCACGAAGTAGTTTGTATTGCAAAGTAAGTAGCTACTCTTTTCTATTAAAATACGTCATGTGTAATGATATAAAAATATTCCAGTTTAAATTTCCCAAATCTTCTTTGCAACAATCTGAAAAAATACAAGAAAAATTTTATAAAATAATGGAGTTATAATAGACTATTCAAACCACTTCGTTAATATTGGGCAGTATTGTATAATTATAGATAAGTGTACCTTCGTAAGTGCCCAAAATTATCGGCTCAAGCTGCGGTTAAGTGGCAAGATGCAAGTTGTCCAGCTAGCCAGTGGCAAACCGCTTTCCCGACGCATAACATATAATATATATACACTTGCCGAAAGTAATACCACAGCATATATATGAAATGTTACTGTAAAGAGCATTGCCCACCAATTGTATAATTATGTATGCTTGTGTGATTGATTCTTGACGTTGTAAAAGAACAACGTCCAAATGACAACTGTTGAGCAAGGGTTAATGGTTTCATTAGGGTGGTCCTGATTTACGAGGAGAAAAAAAGAATTGTGAGATGGCGAGATGTTATGCCACTCGGGGCGAAATGTTCCCTCCTATTCGGCTAAAATCGAGCACCCTGACAGGTAGCATGCCCGTTGTTTATATTCCTGTCCCGTGTTACAACCGCACTACCTAGACTTACCTTTGCCTGCCTAAATTTAAGGTTCGAAATTTTGTATTTACTTCTATCTCAAATTCTTTTAAAGTTCTTAAATATGTAAAACACAAAAATTTATTTATAAGACGATACAAAATGTTAAAAATTCCTTGAAAAAACAATTGTCTGAATATTAATTAAATGAAATTTCTTTACGGTGCATAAAAGCGAGAAATGCATATCAGCGAAATGCGAATAGGAAAAATGTTTATGCTTATGTTGGGATGCATATAAACGTTAAATGCAAGTAACCGACGTGCATATAAGCGATAAATACTGCATTTAGTATGCAGTATGCCATTGAAAAGTATATTGTTTGGTAATTTTAACTCATTACCAAGTTTTTTTTTAAGAGAAGTAACACACAATCAGGCATAGAGAAGAGATAGTGAAGTGAGAGAGGGAGATAAAAAGGTAACGCGTTTTTCTTCATTTTTGTTTGTTAAGCTGTATGTCTACAATAACAACGAAGGCGGGCGCAGTGATGTACATTAGTGTGCATTCGTCACTTAGACAATAAAACAAAATTAAATTTATGATATTGATGACTTGCCTAGCGCAGGGATAGAACCCACGTTCACAAGCATCATTTTGCTTTGTAGTCAACGCGCTCGCTACTTCAGGGAAATTTTAAACGAAAATATTTTAAATATCGTTTTTAATTTACCTGCAATATAGAATTTTTCAACGTATATCCAATTAATATACTTTGGGTATATCATTCGGCCTTGGAATTTTCCTACTTTTTTTTTAATGTTTTCATCATTTAAAAAAAAAAAAAAAACATATTTATATTTGAAAATACAATTTAGAAAAACAAGATATTTTTTTGCTAACCACGCAATAGTAAAAATTCAACTCATATAATACATATGTATATGTCTGTATGTATACATATCTGTAGGTGGGAGATAAACTACACCAAGTCACATTTTTTCGAAATACGATTTTTTATACTGTTGGAATCAGCATTTTTTCCTTAATCGATGGGTAAATACTAGACTGAAACTTTTTATGACTTTTTCGAAATTTTGCTGTTTATTTTGTCAAATATTCGATTTAGATATATTTCTTTTTTATATTCGACCCTGTTCTGCAAACCGAATCCGAGTAAATTTCTCGTTTTCCGGAAATAAATAATCAGGTATGTGATGGAAAACGATCGTTTTCGAAACGATTTCAAAGCAATCGTTTTGAAAAGATGTGATGAATTCCGATAGATTTTGAGTATCATTTTTGAGCCAACCTCAAACTATTTACTTCTAAATCGCACATTAGAATATAAAATATAAGCCATCTAATAGAGCTGTGAAAGAAATGTATCAACATTTTTTGGAAAACCAGTTAAAAACATATTTTAAAATTATAGACAAAACGACTATAAAAACATATCACAACTTTTATCGTTTTCAAATTGGTTTTGTGTCTAAATCGTTTCTCATCACATACCTGAATGCCCCTATTGATGTATTTGCAATCGTATATAGTAAACTAATTTCAGATATGGTATTTCAACCTCTAAAATATATGAAACTGCAAAAATCTGAAAAAAGTTTCGTATTAGTGGATTTAATTTCTCTAAATCGAGCGTATTCAAATCGACTCGATTTACAGAACAGGCGGGATTATATTTATCGGCACTGTTCTGTAAAACGAATCCGAGATAATGTGGCATGTGATGCAAATCGATCGATTCAAATCGGCGCCGATTTCAAAAACCAATTCTGCTGAAAGATGACTTATTTAAGTTTTTTATTCTTTTGTATCTAAGAAAAATATTCGAATAAAATATTCTAAGCCTTGAAAACATTAAAAGGGGTAAATAAGTCATCTTTAAGCAGAATTAATTTTTGAAATCGCCGCCGATTTCAAATCGAACGATTTCCATCACATACCACAATTTCTCGTTTTATGCCACCATTGATGTATTTTATATCATATCTAGTAAACTAATTTCAGATATGATATTTTATGCTCTAAAGAATGAAAACTACAAAAAAGTCTCAAAAAATTTCTCCCCTGAATTCGCGAGTATATTATTTTAAATCATATTAGAAACTAACCAAGGCGAATTAATACTAGGTGGCCGCAAGAGCCCAGCTGTTTACGTAAATGTTTACACATTTGGCCTGTCAGCAGTGTTAATGTATTAACTTTTTTGACAGCCCAAATGTAAAATCTCCACGGCGAATTCTATTGCGACTACCTGGTGCTGATCTATCTTGAAAGTAACCAAACTAAAAACTTATTTCAAATAATTTGTTTGTTCTAAGATTTTTATTTTTTTATTTTAACATTTTTTAAATACAACAATATTTTAGTTGAACTTTTATAATTTTTTTTGTGTGATCATTTTATACTAAATTCAAATATTGAAAGTAAAATTTTATAAAATTTATTAACATTTATTATTCCTGAGGTGATTTTATAAGGTACAGGTGCATTTCTTTAGTAACAAACTCGTTAAAGTCTTAAAAGACATTTTTTAAAAATTCTTTTTACTAAAATTATATTTCTGTGTTTATTTTCTTTATTTATTGTATCTTCAATCATTAAAGATACTAAAAATATAAATTTAAAAAAATAAACATGTTAAATAATTATTTTTATGTTGTATTTCTCTTATAATTATAGAGAGAATTTAGTTTTATTTTTATACTTTTAATAAATGAAAACAAAGAAATGAAATAATAACTTAAAAGTAAATGTTAATATTAAAAAAATAGATTCCCAATAAATACGTTTAGTTAGCTGTCTAATTGCCTTCTTCAGGAGCTGGCAATTTCTTCCAAGTTGGTTCAACTCCCCAGATTTCACGAGCATATTCAGCAATAGTACGATCTGATGAAAACTTGCCACTGGAAGCAATATTGTTAATTGACATTTCCAACCATTTAGCTTGATTCTGTAAATTGAAAAGTTAGATACATAATAAATTGAATGTGTCAAAGTGGGTTTTGCAAAAAATTACCTGGTAAGTTTTCGAGACTTGATCTTGAGCCTTAATGTAGGCTTCGTAATCGGCCAATAAGTAGTAGTGATCGTACTTCAACAAAATGTCAGCAATGTTCTTGAATTCATTAGGATTTCCGGGACTGAAGAAACCGCCACCAATTTGATCTACGCATTGCTTAATCTCAGGATTGCTATTATAGTAATCATAAGCGTTGTATCCCTTCTTCTTAAGAGCTTCAACTTGATCGACGGTCATACCGAAAATGAATATATTTTCATTACCCATCTCTTCGGCCATCTCCACATTTGCACCATCCAAAGTGCCAATGGTTAAGGCTCCATTCAACATGAATTTCATGTTGCCAGTACCGGAAGCTTCCGTACCAGCTGTGGATATCTGTTCGGACAAGTCAGCTGCGGGCATTATCTTCTCGGCCAAAGTGACGCGATAGTTTTCAAGGAAGATAACCTTGAGCTTATCGCCAACAATAGGATCGTTGTTGATCACATTGCCAACGGCGCAAATCAATTTAATGATTTGTTTGGCAACATAATAACCAGGGGCAGCTTTACCACCGATCATAATAGTACGTGGAGTAAACTGAGCGGTGGGATCTTTTTTAATGCGATTGTATAAAGTGATAATGTGCAAGCAGTTCAACAATTGACGCTTGTACTCGTGAATACGCTTAACTTGAATGTCAAACATAGAGGCAGGATTAACTTTAACACCATAGTCCCTCTCCAAAATTTGAGCCAACTTCAATTTGTTTTCTTGTTTAACGCGGGCAACATTACGTTGGAAGTTGGGATCCTTGGCCCATTTTTTCAAGGCAACCAATTGATCCAAATGAACGGGCCATTCGTTTCCGATCTTTTCGCAAATCAAATCAGACAAGCCGGGGTTGCACAGCAACAACCAACGACGTGGTGTTATACCATTGGTCTTGTTTTGGAACTTGTGGGGTTCCATTTCGTAGAACAAACGGAAGAGATCATCCTTCAAGATTTGAGAGTGAATGGCAGCTACACCGTTGACGGCATGTGAACCCACAATCGACAAATGTGCCATGTTGATACGTTTCTCACCATCTTCTTCCACCAAAGACATACGACGCATACGTTCCATGTCATTGGGATAGCGCTTCTTAACATTTTCCATATGCAAAAAGTTAATATGATAGATGATTTGCAAGTGACGAGGCAAAATAGACTCAAGCATAGAAACGGGCCAGCGTTCCAAAGCTTCGGGAAGGACGGTATGGTTAGTATAGGCACAGGTACGTACGGTGATTTCCCAAGCCTTATCCCAAGTCAAATGCTCTTCATCAATTAATATACGCATGAGTTCCGGAATGGCCAACGAAGGATGAGTGTCGTTCAATTGAATGGCCACTTTATCGGGGAAGTGGTCAAAGTCGGTACGAACAGCTTCGCGAGAACCAAACTTGGAAGCCTTATAACGTCTGATAATATCTTGCAAAGTAGCAGCACACATGAAATATTCTTGTTTCAAACGCAACTCTTTGCCTTCGAAGAAATTATCGTTGGGATACAAGACACGAGAAATATTCTCAGCCAAATTACGATCCAATACAGCTTGAATGTAATCACCATCGTTGACTAGAATAGAAAGAAAAAAATTATAATTAGAAGCAACTTGCAACTTTCGAAAAACAAAAGAATAAAACTTACAGAATTTCAAATTGAAATCAATTGGTGACTTGGCTGACCACAATCTCAAAGTGTTGACATGGTTGTTGCCATAACCAGGAATAGGATTATCATAAGGCATGGCGTAAACAATTTGTGTATCTACCCACTTTTTGCCTTCGGGCGTATCAATAACACGGCCGTAGAAATTCACTGGCAACATAAATTCTGGTCTGGCTTTTTCCCAGGGGTTACCAAAACGTAACCAATCATCGGGCTCCTCAGCCTGTTCACCGTTTTTAATCTTTTGTGCGAAAATACCATACTCATAACGAATACCGTAACCGTAAGCAGCCAAACCCAAAGTGGCCATAGAGTCCAGGAAACATGCAGCTAAGCGACCCAAACCACCGTTACCTAAACCGGCATCTTCTTCCATCTCCTCCAAGCCTTCAATATCGAGACCCAATTGATACATGGCCTCTTCGCATTCGCTTTGAATACCCAAGTTAATCATGGTGTTTTGGAGCGAGCGGCCCATATAATACTCCAAAGAAAGATAGTAAACACGCTAAAAGTAAAAACAGAAGTTTTAGGGGAGCATTTTTTTAAATAAAATTATGGTTTTATTCTTAATAATTAAAAAAAATGTAAGGCTAATTTATTTAAAATGTACATCTTAATATGTACATACATATATAAAAATCACATATCTCAGAAACCACCTAGTCGATTTCAATAAAATTTTGTGGGTATAACTTGTTCCAGTTTGAGAAATACGATATTTTTGGAACCGATTTTTAGCACTGTTGTCGATCAGATCCAAATAATAACCGATAGCCACAATCGTTGCTTTGTTAGATAAACAACAAAATTCAAACGGATTAAACAAAAATTTGGTGCAAATAAATACTCCTTCTGAGTTGGAAAATATACAATTTTTAATTTTAAAAATTTCAAATTTTTTAAATTTTTGTGCATCTTTTTTTCTTATAAGAAAGTTTTCTTCAGGAACGTATAATTGAGGGGCTTAAAAGCAAAGGGATACAAGTGCAAAAAACAAAATTCTGAGTAATTGAGTTTCAAAAGTTTTTTCTTCCTATGCATTTCATGGCTAATATTTTTGGTTTCTAATACATAGCGTTTTTTGAGGTCATGCTACAGGTCTGAATATTTTTTGTGTTGATTTTTGCATATAACTCAATATAAAATCTTCAATTAATTATGCCATTATAGCCCTGTTTAAATTTTTTTTCAAATTCTTAACACTTCTAGTTGTTTCGGTTAATTCTGTTAAAACATTCTTGTATTACTATCGATAGTTTCTTCTGTTGTCAGGTCATCATCTGACTTACACTGGCAGAGCTCAGCGACGAATATTCTTCAAACAATTTTATTTCCGAATTCCTTAGTTTCCGTTTTTTGTGCTGTATTTTAAAACACTGTTGCTAGAAGGATATATATTCTTCCTGAGTGGAGGTATAAAATAATTGAGTTCGTCTCTCATTAAATCTAATCCTTAGATTTTTAATTAAATCGTTGGCAACAGTATTATTGGCTTTTATTAAATTATAAAAAAAACAGTTCCCTCAATTAGAGTAGCAAAGTCTTTACTAAACTCTTATAGCCACGTACAAAGATTTTAAAGTTTTACTTAAGCTAAGATCACTGAACACACTTCTTTGTTTTTGTATATGAGACGAAACAAATAATTAAACACACAAAAAGTACGTTATATGTAATACTACAAAATATGAAAAAATTTGTTACGGCGGTTAATCGGTTAACTGACTGAAAATAACTGGTTTAACCGTTAATCGAAAATAGTTTTAAATTAACCGACCAGTTAATCGGGTATTAATTAGCCGGTTAACCGATTAACGGTTGATTGAATGAATACTATTTTCACTTTATTTAGGCAATGATATTTTAGTTATATTTTTTTCCAAAAATTTTAAATTTAGGAGATTTTGAAATTTGTTTGTGGGTGGAACATTTTACATGGCATCTCTCCAAACAGCATTATTAATTTTATCAATACATATTCATTTTATTCACGTTTTTTTATTATCAATTAAAATTTATAAAACAAACAAAAAAGATTTTCGCAACAAAAACAAAACCAAAAAATACTTTCACTATCAAATAAATTAAAAAAGTATAGATACATATATACATTAAACCGACTCAACTTGTATGAAGATGAAAAATGTGTCTTTGTTACCCATCTCAAATTAAAGACCGGTCTTTTTCATGAGGATTCCTAAAACATTTGAGGGGTTTAGCTATGACCGCTCGTGAGCTGGACCGTGTCTAAAAAAGGTCTATTTATGCAGTTTTTTGGATATTTTCGTATTTTCTCCCAAGACAACATATAAAAAAATTACATCGTTTGAAAGAATTTCTCAAGGTGCATCGAATGGTGTATTAAACTTTACCATTCATACCATCAGCAACGCAGTATTCCATAAAAACACGATTTTTAAGCGTTTTTATTGCAGGTGGTACTTGTATTAAAATAATTTTTTCTTTTTTTTAGGAATTATTTGATTTGAGGCATTGCTTATTTGTTTCTGTGCTTAGAAACTTGCGAACTTTTGCAATAACTAGAAACACAAATAAATAAACAATGCCTCAAATTATATAATACCAAAAAAAAAGTAAAATTTATTTTAATATAAGTAGCACCTGTAATAAAAACGCTTGAAAAATCGTGGTTTTTATGGAATAACGCATTGATGATGATATGAATTATAAGGTTTAATACACCATTGGATGACGCTTGAAAAGATCTTTCAAACGATGTAATTTTTTTATATGTTGTTTTGGGAGGAAATACCAAAACATCCAAAAAACTACTAAAATAGACCTCTTTTAGATACGGTCCAGCTCACGGGCGGTCATCGCTAGACCCCGCAAATGTTTTGGGAAACCTCATTAAAAAGACGGATCTTTAGTACTAGAGGGGTAACAAAAAAATTTTTTTCGGTGAGTCGGCTTAATATACATATGTATTTAAAAGCAGCGTTGTCAACTTTAAAATTTCAAAAAGCACTGAAACAAGGAAAAAAACGCGTAATTTTTGAAAAAACGCACTAAATTTACAATTTTTCATATTATATGTTTTGATGATTTCATAAAGCAAAATACATAATTTTTGATTAAAGGACATATCGTACATGCACTGCGAAGTGCAACAACTCAAAAATACTGATTTTCCAGAAAACGAGAAAAAAAATTATTCTCTCCTCAAGAGTTTAGTATATAAGATATTTGTATGATTTTGTAAGCAGTATAAAAAGCAATATGTACTAACAGATGAAAATATACATATAAGGATCGGCTATTTTGATCTCGAGGCATTTTCATTGTTGCGTAGTGTAATTAAATTGAGGTACATCAGTATCTCATAGGTATCACAACATGCATTTTCTCGGTTCAGCCCTTTTTAATGTGAAGCATGAGAACGCGTGCAACTTCTGCGTTTGAATAAGGAGGTCACAAAAGTTTGATGGCAATATTTGCTAATGCCATAAACGGGGTTACATCGACTGAATATTTATGTATATTTACTTGGACAAAACCAAATACATAAATATGTAAATAAAATTGTTTATTCTCCCACAAGGCTGCAAAAACGTATGTTTAACAAAGACGCAAAAACGTATGTTTAACAGAGAATTTTACTCTTGAAAACATATTTTTTAAATAAATAAACTAATTTTTGAGTTTTGTATGCAGTGCCACCGTCACAAATAAAAAGCACCAAAAATTAAACAAAAAAAGCACCGAGCACTGACTTGAAATTTTTTCGCGTCAAAAAGTTGAAAAAGCACTAAAAACGGTGCGAAAAGCACTGAGTGGACAACGCTGTTTAAAAGTATTATAATTAACAAAAATAGTGCTAAATTGCTCTTAAAAACTTGTTATTCTCTCTGGTATTTCTCTTAGCAAATTTATTTTATAACTCAATTTTATAGCAAAATCTAGAGTATGCAAGTATTTCAAAGATGCATTTCATATATGTGTCACTGTGCAATTTTAAAAATAAATTAAGACTAAAATCAAGTGCAACATGTTGTTTTAAAAATCGTTGTATGGCTAAGTATGTCCATACATACATATGCATGTACATATCTATCAGAGCTGTAAAAGAATGAAATAATTTGTATATTACGTAACATTAAATTAAAAATGTTAAAAACCGCCGAAAAATGGAAGGTAACTGCAACACGGCTGGACCGATCTTAATCAAATATATAGCTAGAAGATTTTAGATCAAGTCCCCTTTCAAACAAAAGAAACTAAATTAAAATTGTTCTAGCCATTTGGCACCTACGGTGCCGTATACCCACAGATTCGAGAGGATACAGTTCAAAAATAGGTGATAACTTCTAAACGGCTAGACCGATTTTCTCTAACGACGGAATGGCCATTGGCCGTGTCTCCGAGTCACCACTTTTGTCGACAAGTTTGGTGATATGGTCAACGATTCGTCTACAATTTTTATTTTGCCTTTAATGGGAAGAGAAGCTAGAAAACGATTTTTATTGTCTTATTTTGTTGTGTTCAAAATAAATGCGGCTGCACGCAAAACTAAAAATTTTTATAAAAAATCAAATTTAATTGCCTTAGCTGGTAAAACGTTTCATATCTGTTGACTAGAATCATTAAAATGCACTAGTGTATCTCTGGTGCCAATGTCTCAATATGGTCCCATAAGAACCACCTAGTCTATAGTAATGGCGTTTTCTTTTCTGAGTAATATGCTGCATTTATTCTGCCTTTTACATTTCTATATGTTCTTTTCTCAAAAACATGTGTTATTTTAAAAGTGTAAAGGCTCATTTAGCCGACCGTAACGTTGATGTAGTTGCATGTGCTGATCGTTTCAATGTGACAGAAACGATCAGCACATGCAACTATATCAACGTTACGGTCCGCTAAATGAAACTTAACGCGTTCTTTTCTTATGATGTTGCTCTTAAAAAGGAAACAAAAATTACGTGTTCAACACTCATTTTAATTAAAGGGGCATTAGTGCACGACTACATTAGGTCCGTTTGTTACTTTTCCAGTTAAATCCAGTAGTTGAGTAAATTCTGTGTAATTTGTGAATTTTACTCACAAGAATTGCTCTTGCACAAAGAAGTACGCGAACGGAAAATTGCTAAAATTTGCAGGGTTAGCAAAACAGTTGATCACTAAAATGGATAGGGTTGTAAAATATGTGTTGTTTCGACTATCCAGCACATATATATTTTTGGTACTTGGTACAATCTATAATTATAAATTTGTAACGAAATGTATATATTAAATAGAACTTCGGAGAAGCTTTTACACTTGTTTATTTTGTACATGACTTTTAAGTTTGTTTCTGCTTAAATGACATACGAAAATACATCATTACTTGGTTTTTGGTATTCGGTACCCCAAATAACATGCAGTAATAATTATTCAAATATATATTAGCTTTACATCTCTAAAGCATTAATGTAAATAAGCCAATTAGTGGAAAATTTTTGCCATGGGTGCCAAGAAAAGAAAATTTGGCGTTGTATGCTCTTCTGGAACATACAAGTTGAGAAGAAACTTGCTTAGGATGTATGTACAATAATTATTTTCAGTTTTTGTTGGACTTTTAATTCAACTTTTCTTCTTTTAAACGACTTTTTTAAAATTGTATACATTTTGATTGCTTACTTTTCTTTGTTTATTTTATTGAGTCATATGTTTTTTTCTTCTACTGGATTTTACTGCCACAAATTTGTTCAGTAAAAATTTGCAGACTCTCAGTCAAACAACTGTCACTTTACTCTCTCAATTGATGCTCTCTTTTGCAAATTTATGTGTAAACGAACGCATTTCAGTAAAATCCAGTACAAATTTGTAAAAATTTTTGCAAATTTTGGGGTAAACGAACACACTTATTAACATCTGGTTTTGTTATTGTTTCTGAAATAAATAAACTAGTGTTCTTTTGTAAACGTGAAATATGAAACCCTTCTTACAAATCAGGGATGGTACATTTTGGTTTTAGAAAAGAAAACGATATAAGTCAATAGTTCAGAGGTCAATAGTGGAATCTCAACGACAAGCACATGTTAAATGTCTATCGCATAGAACATTGCCTGGGGTACAATTAGTCGGTAGTGCTGGGGATAAGTCAATAGTGAATCAGTACAGTTTTACTACCGACATTTCCTTCAGGGTAGGTTCAGCTGTTTTGGCTCTACGATGGCGTAGACCAACACACAGATACTACACTTCAACCTTTATAACACCTCTCATTTTTGGTAGGAGGCTAAAAATATATATTTTCAATCACAAAAACATAAATATTTTAAAGATATTTTTCGGGATTTAAAAATCCTGGATTTCTAAATTCCGAAGCATGTGATTCTCAAAAACCAGTCCCTCCCTATTGGCTTCCCTAATACCTAATGGATTAATTTTTTCCTTAACTGTAAATATTTCGTTCGCAATTATTTTAATTCGAAAACTAGGTTAAGTTGTTTTCGTAATCAACAAAACTAGCAAAAAGTTTATACCTAAGTAAGATCATGTTTTCGGCGTTATCTCCTGTAACGCTTTATTTGAAAAAATAATTTTAGCATATTCCGCTTAACATTTGTTTTTATTATATTTTTTATAATGATTGTAAGTAACATTTGATAAGAAAATCGATCATGAATTTTGAACACTATTTAAAAGCGTGTATCTTGAAATATTGAAAATAGGTACATATATATTATTTTATTATTTGCAACTGATAAATATTGTTTATGTTTTTTATGGTCTATTTGAAATTTACTTGTTACATACATACAAGTGCAAAAAGTTTTCCTTTGAGAGTAAGTAAATAATTATGCATTTATAAAGTATGTCAGTATTTATTTTTTATAAACTTCTAAACAAAAGGTCAATTGAAAATCATCCAAGTACATATGGAGACTAGAAATATCAAATGGGTTCTAATTGTGTTATTTTTTACTAGTTTATTCTTATTTATTGTTATTAATTAGAGAATCTTAGACATATATACAAGTCGTTGATAAGAATTGTTTTTCTTTTCTATTATAACTACATAAATATGCATTTTATGTATTACACTTGAATATAAACTGACTTTTTGCGGTTTGAAAACTGCGATTTGATACGTCAAAGCGGCGCTTTGAAATGGTATGCATTTAACATTCATAGATATTTACATTAGGGTAGCTCATTTGGGATATAGAAAAATATATAGACACCACAAAACCAACTTCTAACTTTAACTAAAAGTACATACATACTTACTATTTCAGTTTTCTTTTCCATTTTTAATATATTTTTAATATATCTTAGGTAGGTAAAAATTTCAGTTTTTTTTAGCTTCCCGCAAACAAAAAATGGGATGTTACTGATTTTACCCCGATTCTTCAAAATCGAGTTTTCATCAGTGTGTGTGTGTATATCTAAGTACACAGAAAAAACTACATTTCATTTCTAAAGGAATTGAATGAAATAGTAAATATTTTGTCTAGGAACGGACCTACAAACAAATTTGTAAATATGGACAAAAATATCTCGATAATTTCATTAAAAAAACGTGTTTTTCAGTGAACAAATTGTTTAAATCTTTAAAACAATTTGTCTAAAAATATTTACAAATTACAAACAAAACAATTTACAAACAAAAAGATTTTCTGAAAAATATCAAACAATATTTTTGTCTGAATTTATAAAACAAAAATAAAATACTAACAAATATTAAACAAAATAGTTTACTTAATCAAACAAGAATATTTACTGGATTTTTTGTAATATGTATATCAAACAAAATTTTTGTCTGGGTCATCATCATTCATTAAGCATTTATGAAATTTCACTTTGTTAAGTGTGTTTAAGTCTGAATGTTTATCTAAAGACTCTAAAAAGATGAAGGAGAATTAAGGCAACGACATTAACGAATTGATTCGCTCAAAATTCTTCAGTAAACAAGCTTGGTACAATCGCATGCCCTTTGCTATCATTGTTGTTTTTTTTTACGACACAGGGGTTGTTTTTTACGACTAATGTTTTCTTGTTGTTTTTGGTGTTTGCGTCCTAAATAAAAGTCAAACAAACCATTCATTGATTATGTAAAGAACATTTACTGAAAATGAAATTTATTTTTAGACAAACTTTTGTTTGAAAATTTTTTGATGATATTTTTTTCTGTGTTTATAAGCCACTCATAACTTTTGATCGTCTTAAGCGATCATTACAAAATTTTCGCCATTCTTAAGATTTTGGCTTAACTAAAATATCGCATGTATGAGTATGAACCGATTCGACGACTTCGACAATTTTGGAAAATATTTTTAAAATAAATTTTAAGCCATCAAAATCTAATCAGCTCTTAAACTTAAAACACTACGTCGATTGCTGAGAATGGCAATAAAAATAATAGTAAAATTATCATCAGTAAAAATAGTTTTCTTTTAAAGATAATTTTAAATCCATTTGCTACAGTATAAAAAATTCAAAGTGTTGGTTATGAAAAGAAATGCTAAAAAGAAATTTTCGCATCTGCTAAGAAATAGAAACCGAGAAACGGACAGGTTGTCAGACGTGTAGGCCAGGGATGCAAAAGTTGGTACAATTGTAGTTCTTTTAGCACTATTTGAAAGTAAAAAAGTACAATAGCACGCACCCCAATGACTAATTTACCACTACATATTTAAAAATTTTGCTATTTACTTCAAATTCTCCGAAGTTTAAAAGTAAAAGTTGATTTTAATAATGAAATATTATTAGGGTTTAACAAGTTTACGCCACAAAATGTTTTTCAGGAAGAACCTCTAGCATTATACCATTAATATTTAAAATGCTTCCTAATGAGAATAAAAATATTGAATCTGTAAGCAAAAAATGTTGAGCGCTGACGGATGTAGAAGTTATTAAGTTGAGTGTTGTGTTTTTTTTCCTACGGCTGTGTTTGAATTTGGAACGATTTTCCGTCATCCCACGTCAAATTTGGTTGATGAACAGAGCAGTTTCGGCTATGCGCCATCTTCAGTGTTCTCAATATTCAAGAGAACGACTGTATTCAATTTAATCCAAGCAAAGAATTTAATTTTGCAGCCATATATGAATTTACGTAATTAATACTCAGCAAGTATAGAAAACTATTATTTGCTTCTGAGAATCATCAGGATTCCTAAGAAAGATCCAACATATCTCAAGAATAGGTCGAATTCGAAATTCAAAAATTGTAAATTCGATTAAGTTTTTTTCTAAAATCATGTCTGTGAAGATACCTTTTAGACATGTATATAATAATTATATAATCCTTAAGGAAAAATTTTTATACAGAAAACAATTATGGTGCCTTTTTGGGCAAAAATTGTCATAAATTCAACATTTTTCAATTTTCAAACTAAAAATTTTATATTTTCCAACTCTAAAAGAATATTTCCATAAATTTTTTTAACTAGTCGAAATTTTGTCGTGCTACTAACAAAGAAGTAATTGTGTTGTTATTTGGATTCGATATCTTAAAAATACTGGACCAAAGATTTGAAAAATTGAGAAATTTTAATATTAAAATGAGTATACAAGACTATACAAGATAATTGTTTAACAAAAGAAATTTTTTTAGAACTTTGTAAGGTCTATAAGGACACAAGAAATTTTTGGAATCGAGTAAGAAACAGACAAATGACAAGCGTTCAGAAATTTTACATGACCGAAGTGTACTACTTTGCATTTCATACCTGTGTTCCTCGTCCTCCATGAGAAATTTTACGTTGATCGGACTATAGAGTTAAGGTACGGTCACACATGGCAAATGTTTGCCGAAAAAAACGCGACTAACAGACAAGCTAAAATTGTATTTCTTTTAATTCCAACATATTTTTTTTATATGGGTTCGTATTTTTAGAAATAATATAAAAATAGCTTTTTGTGATATAAGAAGCAAGTTAAATTACACTAACCCTTAGCAAAAGTAGTGTCTACGTTTTTTTTTTTGCAAATATTTGCAAATTGGAAACGTACCTTTGGAAATGCTTGATAAAAATATATAACTTTGCTCCACTGGCATTTTTTATACTCATACTCCATACAAATTTTCTTTATTAAAATTCAAATTCGGATGTTTTCACTAAATCTGTTCTAACTTTCTAAATTTTTGCCCGATGTTAACAATTTTACTTTTTGTACGTTGAGAACAACATTTTATTTAAGATATGGGTCAAAACAAAATTAAATTTTTTTTTTGCTTCAATGAACAATTTCAAAAAGGCGAATTTAAAAAAAATCAAAATATTATTTTTTTTTTCAAATATAAAGGCTTGTAACTCAGTGAATTTTTAACTGATCAACACAGTATAAATATGAACTGAAAGAGAAAAAACATATCTATGGATCAGTGCTTAATGCAAGTATACAGTACTCAAGATTTTTTGAAATAGGTTTATAAATTGAAAAAAAAACACGTTTTCGCGAATATCTCGAAAACGCTTATTAATAAAAATAAATTAATGTCGTATTCGTGTTCAGCAGCCCCAATTTAGCTTTAAAAACATCTCATTTAGTATGTGCATTTTTTGTGGTATTGTACATATAACTAAAAAAATTTCACATCCATATGAAATTATTTTTATTTTTAAATTCACAAACACAACCCCCGAAGCTATTTATTCAGCTTGTCTGCCAAAACCACCCAGGGTATATATCGCGAATCGAACCCGAGACCTTTGGGCTGACAGGCTAACATTGCTACCAATCAGTTCGTAGTACGGACTAAGCATTTTTTGAGATTTTTGTCTTTCTCTTATAGAATTTTTTGTATTCCTTAATGATCATCTGATGCACTATTTTATTGATATATTAAATTCCATGATAACCATTATTTATCGAAATCGGTTTATAAATCTGAGTAATATCCCCATTCTAAATTTAGATATTTCTTTTTCCTTAAGAAGAATAAAGCGATCTGATATCTATGAATTAATTCAGTGTAATTTTTTAACAATATGCTACAGATTGTAAAGGTTAGTACAGCGTATAAAATTAAAAAAGAAATTAAAGCACCTTCTTGAGCTAGTTTGGAAAATTCAAAAGTGCACGCCTCATAATCTCATTTAGACCGTGAAATTAAATAGGCTGCTATTCCTAATTATACTGAAGCGTAAAAAAGCAAAAATGATTCGATTAGTGACGTTTTTCGGTCGTTATCGTGGCCACCTACAGGATCCGTACATACAGACAAACGGACGTCCAAGACAAAATTTTTTTTACCGTTTTTTAATTAGTTTAAATAATAAAAATTACATTAAAAATGTCATGAGTGTTAAAAATAGTATTTTTTCTTAATATGTGTGTATATATTTTTTACAAGTGCAATATATGATAATAATAGAGCCATTTTAAGTTTGAAAAATCAGTAGTTTCGCGTGAAGTGAGAGTAGTACCCACCTCAACGCTTCGCTTATGAGGCGCGCAATATATAAAATGAACGGAATCTAAAGATGGTAAAACGAAAACGACAGGAATAAAAGTACGGAATTAAGAGCACTCCAATCGGAATATGTATGTGCGTTAAAAATATATTAATACTCAACAATTTTTTAATTAAAATGTATTTCAAACTCGACTACCAGAATGCAATTGGTAGGTTTTAAACGGTTTTGGTAGATTTTTGTTGAAAATTTGGCAGGAAAAATTTTTTTCCAGTGGCAGCGCTGATGTATGTACATGTCCTAGAGGGAAGAGAACCTGTTACAAGACAAGACTCGTGACCATGGTCGAATAATATACTAGGTAGCCCTGGAACACCAGCTGATTATTTTTTTTATTTGCTTTTTTCATGGTACGAACTGTCAAATGTTGTGTATATGTGAAATAACTACGTTGCACACACAATACCACACCTATGTTTGCTACTTCTGGTATACAATCCTATCCCAATATGTACATTTGTGTTAGTTATACGGCTACTTGTTATATTATTCTACCATGCTCGTGACTAGTTCTCAAGGACTAGCAGTCGGTTCGAGTTCTGTCGTTTTATATAAGAAGAACCTGTCACATTTACATGGCGTTGTCATTGGAGGAGGTCAATTGACATAATTAAGATACTCAGTGATAGATTGTAGATCCAAACTTTAAAGTACTTGTCCTGTGGTTGTTTCTTTTATAGTCAAATAACTGTACTTTAAGCAAACATTTTTTATTTGGAAAAAATCTGCTTGTATTTTGTTAACATTTTTATTCTAGTTAAGTGATATGTTCTCTTTTCACCGCTCACGACTAGGGAACATATTGTACCAAGGCTATTTTCAACAGTTAGAGGACAAGTACGTTGAAGAGAATTGTTAAAAAATTTCCTGCAGGAATATTTTTCAGGTTCAAATTAAGACTTTTGCTTTAAGCATAATAAAAAATTTTAAAATTAAAATTATGTGTTACTAGGTGCTACCTATATAAAATTAATATGTATGCATATTATGTGTATAACAAATGCAAATGCATGTTTTATCATATTAATATACCTATTATCTTTTCATATGCGTTTTCCTAATTATACTTTTTAAAATTGGGGAATGGCTGTCGCCAGCCTCCCTAAAACGAAGTAAAAAAAATCCAACAGTCTAGCAAGATAAATACAGAAAACAAAAAAATATATTTATTTTCGGGTTGTTGTCTCTTTGTTTTGGTCTTATTTGAGTTTTTTTTTTAACCAATAACCTTTCAATGACCTTGAAACATTTTTAAAGAAACAATACTTTTTCATTTAATAAATTAACAATAAAAATTGAGAGTGCAAAATTAAGCAATACACAAAAAAAAAATAAATAAATAAAAACGAATTCAAAAACCAATTTAAACTGCTGCTACAGATTAAATATTTTAGAGTTATAATAGAAGTATGTACATCAAATTAAATAATTGAGTAAATTAGAAAAATTGTATGGATAAAATTGACGAGTTTCGTAAATTTTTTCTAAAAATTTTCAAAAATTATTAAATTGAATTGATGCCAAAACTACTATACACTAGATGTATAGCAAATTTATTTATTATGTCTGTACGTTCATCATATTTTCAAATATACAACAGACAAAAAAGTATGTGTGTATGCTTGTACATAAATGCAAATTACTTTTATTTATTGCTGTGACCAAGAAAAAAAATTTCGTAAGTTATTTTTTTAAACAATAAAATTAATATACATATACAATTATACATACCAACATGTGTATGATGTATGTATGTATGTCTGTATTTATATAATGGTCTTAACAAATTTTTTTTAATATACATACATGCATACATACATATGTATACAGATATGTATGGATGTATGTATACTTTTTGGATTTCTTCCACAAATTAACTTGACTTTTAGAGAAGGACAATTTAAGAAGTCATTTCAACGAATATTTTGAGTGACACCTCTTTGCCCCTCTACAAGACCACTATTTTTTATGGTTAACAAATTAGTTATTTTCATTTATTCATATTCATAAAACAAAATAGCAATTCGTCAGGTACCATGGTATATTCACCTGACTTATGCACGTGATAACCAACGTTGCCAAAATTGGTTACAAATAATTATTTTTTATTAATGTTATTATTTCGAACGTATTTGCTTATGAATCCAAATTGATTATTAGTACAAGATTCGCAACGTTTAATTCAGAAAGAATTGGGCTTGATTAATATTCCAAGAAACATGGGAAAGATTAACATCAACTTAATTTTTCAACGTACACAGCAGAACAGAGTAGCGCCACTTTCGGAAGGAATTACACTACCCGAAGAAAAATAAACCTATGACAACACTGGGAAAGTGAAATTTAATAAGAACTTGAAATGCCGACGGATGTGTAGCGGCTTCCGAAACTGGAGCGACTCTGTTCTGCTGTGTATGTTGAAAAATTAAGTTGATGATAATTTTTCCTGCCCAATTCTTTCTGAATCAAACGTTACGAACCTTAGCCTAAAAATCAATTTGGATAAATAATTATTTGTTATTTTATATATTTCAACTTTTCTTTTGTAAAGTTTTTTATAGAAGTGCTACTAAGTTTTTGTATTTTCGCCATGCCGTATAAACAACGATTTAAGTTTTTTGCAAAAATTGTTATCTGCAAATAGTGTGCGTATAAACGTAGCATGAACGACTTTTATTTTCAACCTATTTTTATAAAAATTAAATTTTTTGAAGAATAATTAAAAAATACATATCGAGGGCTTAAATTCAAATAGAACTATTTACAAACACAAACTTTTTTAAGGAAGTCTAAAATTCGTTTCGTTTTCTCATTATTAAAAATTTTGACAATCAGTATTGACAGCTTATTATAAGGTGTTGTTAATACACTATTAAAATATTTATTGTCCAAAACTTCAGTAACGCTAGAAAGAACCCATTTTTTTGTCTTCCTAAGAAAATTGTGTGTTTGTAGATAGCCTCGATATATATAATTTTAATATTTTAAGCTATGAAATTTGAGAAGTTTCAAAAATTAGTTATTTGAAACATTTTTATTTGTTATGGGAGTAGCTATTCTATATGACTGCATTTCGTTAGTGCTAATGCCAACCCAGTAGAATTTTAGCCATCCTGTTTGAAAAGTTTTCAAACGCTTATGATTATATAAAACTCCAAAAATAATTACGAATTACGTAAATAAAAGCACAAAATGTTTAATAATACTGAAAAAAAAAACTACTTCCTCTGATACACAAATTTCGAAAATCGATCCATAATTGGTGGATTTATGAGATAATCAATATTTCCGCCAAATCGCCCAATCGATTTTCGAAAAAAAATTATAGGACTAAACTGGAAGAAAGTCCTTTCGTATAAAGAAAGAATTTTGAAAATCGGTCCGTAAATGGAGGAGTTATGCGATAATAAATTTTTTTGATACCCTATCATTAATTTAGGATCGCAAATTATGTGAACAGAAAAAGCTATATACATATATCCCTATGTTTACATAATATAAAATACATAATATAAAACACTATCCATTTTATTAATTTTTCTTTCTATTTATGGCTCAAAATCAAGTTAATGATAAAACATATCGATACTACTTGCTATATGTATATAAAATATTCAAACATGATATTCGAATTCGAAATATTCGATATCCTAATATAAAATTGGAATAAACATCAATAAAGATCAAGAAAAAAACATCTCAAATAGTTATTTGAGCAAGCGGTGACAATTTATTTTGCATTTATGTAACATGATTAGGAGCAAAAACGTCAATAAAAAAAGTAATATATAACTTCGAAAATAGCTCAAAAATAACAAAAAGGATATTAAGTTGCTTATTGTATCTTATATAATGTAAACATAAATATATAACCGTTTTCTGTTCACATAATTTGTAATTCGTATGTGGAATAAACTCCCCGCAGAGGTCTTTCCAGTCATTTTCAGTGTGGAAAAGTCCAAGTCAAATGCCCACAAACACTACTCCCTCTATTCTCTTACATCCCAGAAATGGTCCACCAAGGGCAGAATTTTCGAGCTGTTAAAACTGTTTTTTATGTTGATGGAATAATGTGCTATATATTTAACTTTATAAATATATAAAGGAACATCTTTTTGGATGATCCCTTTATGAATGGCAGGGCCATACCCACACCGAAAAAAATACCCAACCTTGCAATTCATATAGGATGCTATTTTTTATATGTTTAGTTATACATCTGAACGTAAGCTTAAGTTTGAATTTTCGAGGTCGGAGGTGGTTGGAAACGCCCCCTATCTTGAAAAAAAGTGAGTGACTATTTTTAGATTATCTCGTAAACTATAAGGAGTGTGGAAATTTTGTTAAAGATTTCTTTTAAAAAATACGAAAAACACACTTCAACTTTCAAAGTTACTTCCACTCTTTATATCGCTCGTAACAAAACTTTGTGATCAATTATTTCGCAACAAGTAGCTGTTAAAAAATTATGTTTTATGCCATTAGAAAGTACATTGAAGTCCCACTAAAAGCCGTTTCAGACTATAATACAAGTATTAATACTTTTGAAGAAAATGCCTCCCTGATATAATTCTTGTTTGAAAATTTCAAAAAAAAAAATAATCACAATTAATCATATCAGGGTTTCGTTTTCCTCAAAAGTATTAATAATTGTACTATAGTCTGAAACAGCCTTACCCTACGTCTCCACGAGCCATCGACTTGAACATGACCTGAACATGACGCCGGCAGAGCAACTGCAAAAAATTCATCAACTTCTTTGTTGTGGTGAATACGTGCGATGTCCATGTTCTGCCTTATCAATGTATTTGGTGGTAGTGCAATAGAAATGGAATATTTAACAATTTCTTTCTGTCTCTTTTCTTTCTATTAAAAATGGTTGTTGACAGCGAATCTCATGGAGAACATTGATGTTCAGCCATATGTTCGGCCATCGATGGCAGAGCATGGACGAAACCTGGACATGAGCGGTCTACATTAGCCATATGCAATGTCCGACATGATGTTCATACCAACTTCATGGGTAATGTAGACCCCCAAGCACTATGCATAAGTTGAAGGTATGTATCTCTTCTGAAAGACCAAACATTTTCGATAAGCTCTAGTTTGAGATATATAGCGACTTTTAAATAAAGGAATTTGTGCGTATGGAAACATTATTCTCTACAGAAGGCTACACGATTTTTTTCCGTGTAGAAATAAGTGTAAACTTCCAAATGTGAATTTCCGTCAGAAGTCCGTACCACGCTTCAAACGAGAATCAGAAAATGTGTAATTGTGAAAAGATAGAGTGATAAGTTATGATGAAAACTAATATGAAAAGATTTTTTTCATTTCACAGAACCAGAAATGAGCCCCTGGTCCCAAAAAAAAGAAACATAGTTTGCATATAAGATCGATTTATAACGAATAATAAATAGGGTATCCAAAGAAAAAAATTAATATACCAATATCTCGAAAACTTGAGCTTATCTGAAATAAAAAACGGTTAACGCCACTCGATTCCTGTCTTTTATTTGGATCTAATAGCCCCAACAGTAAAATATATTCCAAATACCATCTCTTAATCTCTAATCGTTTGGATTAGATCTTGTATTCCCTGAAAAAAATTGTCATGCCGACAGTAGGGTCATCAACTGCCGACTTTAGGAACATGGGTGCCGAGTACTGGCAAAACCGATGCATATTAGAAAATACCCAAATTACTCAAATTTAAAAAAACAAAGAAGTGTTTCAAAACAGTTAAGTGAATCTAAAAGAATACCAATTACTGAATTGTAGCAAATAGTTGCCACCAGAGTAGCATGTTCACAGTCCTAAGGAAAGCGATTTTAAAAAGAAAAATAAGTTAACTGCCGAATAATGGTACATTTACCCTATGCTAAAATATTTAATTGTCCATTTTTTTCATTTTAGATTTTCTTAACACTATCGCTATTTTTGTTCCGGTAAGTCTGATTTTTATATTATAAATATGTATATATGTACATATTTATAATATTTATAATATAAAATATGTACATATGTGTGTTGGTGAAATACATTGGAGTTTACTAATATTCCGATTATAAATTTTGGATATTCCGATTATAAATTTTGGTTAGATAGGGCTTTTTGCGTTTTATTTAACGATATGTACCTACATATGTACATGTATGAACTGTAGGTCTCTGCAAAGAAACTTCAAGTCTGATGCAGCAAGGCCGCCGATCAATATGGACGATTTTTTGTGGCACTGAATGAGTGTAGTTGGCAATGATCTCGTTTTTCGACATACTATGTGCATACATAGTTGTTTTCACTCTTTTTTAATGATTGTTTTATTCTATTCTATAAAAACTAAACAAACTGGCAAATTTGAAAAGGATGCCAAACCAAAAATATGTAAAAGTTGCAGCAACCATGACAATTAAAATAATATATAAAAACATTAGAAAAATTTAAACTTGATCTTATTTGTATGCAGTTTGTTTTGAATCGAAAAAAGAACCAAAATATATACATATACATAACGACAAGCAAAAAATAAAATAAAGAAAAATAATTTATAGTGAATGTTTAGAAAGATGTCGTAAGTGATTACGATTCTTTTTATGATTTTTTTACCTATAGGAATATCTTTGTCACTGAATAATATATATTTTAAAATGGGGTTGAGTTGTCCACGAAAATTGCGTATCTTTGTAGGTATATAGTATATCCTTATATATATATATATTTATATATTTATGTACGTTCATGTGTATGTACATATGTATGCATGTACTACGTATTTGTTTATACAAAACAAAAGGTTTGAGGGAAAAAATCACGATATACATACACAAAAAATACATTATTCGAATTTTCTTTAAGTTTTTCATCCACCCATAAAAACTTATTTATTAAGTTGTTGTTTCATTATTTCTAACCTCACCTTTTAATAAACAGCTCATACATAAATACATCCGTATGCATGGATGTATCTATGATAAGTTAAATGTGAAAATTGTTTTTTTTTCAAGTTACATACCTTAGGATCCTTTTCATAGTAGTGTTGTTGTGTACGAATCCAACGTCCAACCATGTTATCCTTAACGGTATTGGCCAAGGCAAAGTAATAGTCGCGTAAAGTGGCCACATTACGATCCTTAACTAAAGTGTAGTGCAAATGACGATTGAAATTCTTTTTTACTTCAGTGACATTGCCCACCTCTGCAATACCGCGTACCGAAATTTGCTTGCGCTTATCAGCATCTGATTGGGGTTTAGACATATTTAAAAAATTTCGTTATAGTTTTTTTAATTTAAAAGTTATTTATATCCACTTTTTATTTGTTCTATTTATTGGCTATTTATAAAAAAATGCCTTTTTATTAAATTTTAATATTTGCTAACTATTTCTAGTTAGATAGACAGACGACCGTATGAACACAACAACGAACTACAACCGTTTGCCACGAACTCTGGAGTCTTTCTCACTAAAGTGTTTGAAAATTTTAACAAATTGAATTTAATTAAAAATGTTTTATAGCAAAATTAAGAACTCCTGCTTTTCCTCTCTTTTTGCGATAAGATGAGAGGGAAGATGCCACTGAAATTTCTCTTAAATTTGTGGAATGTACATATTTCTCCTTTACTTTATGATTATTTAGTAAATATGTACATAGGTACATATGTATATAGTTAGTAAGAGGTGGCTTTTCACTAACAAAAAACTAAATTAAATGTCTCGTGTCTACACCAGTGGTGCAATATCTCCCCACTTGCTTTACTAGAAAATGACTAATTTAATGTTTATGTGCATCATTTAAGCATAAACAACATTATTTTTTATAACTTCGTTCTGTTATTCTCGCTCATTTTATGCAATTTACGGTCACCTTGTCAGAAGGTCAAACATGCGTATCTGTATTATTTTTTCACAAGTTCTCCCGTTCTCCATCTTTTTCAATAAAAATTGTGTTAATATATACCTATGTACATCCGTTTGCCTCCCTCTAGTTAAGCCGGTGTGGATAATACTTGTCAAAAAACTTAATATATCCCCACTATTTATTTCTTTTACACTCAAACGAAAATCTTTATTGTTTACGTTTCATCAGGGTTGTTGTTTTAGTTCGATTGGACAGAAAATTGGTAGATATTTTGTACTATCAGTGATGGTAGTTTATAGCGATATATTCTCAACCGCAATATGTACATATACGTAAACGTAAAAATGGCGTTACGCAATTAGTGAACGACACCAAAGTTGTAAATATATACAGGCATGTTATGTATTCCATGCGGAATAAAAGTGTTCGGAATTGTCATAGCATTGTTGTCTGTATTCCGCATGGAATACAGAACATACCCAATAAGCCATTTTTTAAACGCATTAAATTGGGCGTTTAAACAACTAACATAGACCATATGATTCTGATTGATAGCCCCTTGCAAAACCAATAATTTTTTACATATATTTGTTTTTAAAATTTTATGAATTCGTTGTGCTGCCACGTTATTATAATTTTGTTTAAACTATGCATAATACATGGTTTAGTGATTTACCGCTGTTGAGTTTAAAGTACATTTAAATTTCAGTTTTGTTTAACTAAACCGGAATTTTTGCTCAAAACCCTGTTTGAAATTGCGAGAACTGCGAGTTTAGACAGATTTCGCTTCGACAACACAGCAGGTATTAACGTGTTAATAAAGAATTGATCCAGTTTATAACATATCTGCAAGAAAACAGATAAGCGCAAATGTGTTATACCATCAACTAACGTATTAAAACCTGTCAGCCCTATAGACGTGACCGGAAAATAAGAGGCAACGCAATGTTTTCCTCTTTCGCTGCTCTGTATTATCGACCAGTTCACATACTAAAGCGGGTGCTAGACAGATCAATATTTAGCTTCAATATGTGTGTTTGTGTGCGTTTGCTTACAAAAAATAGTTACACATATACGGAGAGGAAATATTGAAGAATATCAAAATGCTTTTGATTTTCACAACAAACACATATATTGAAGCTATATATTGATCTGTCTAGCACCCGTTTAAAACTTGGAAGTCCTAAATACGTGACCGGAAAATGATAGGTAGCCAGCCCATCGTTTTCTTGTTCCTTACGTTACAGAGCTATCGACCTGCAGTGGTTTCATCCGGTTGACAGATGAGTGCAAAATTGAAAGCAAATTGAGATGTGCGCATAGGTGCCAGATGTGACGATTTATTAGTTTATAGTTTTGGGCCTAAAAATAGCACTGACCATTTTTACTCTAAATTTTACGATATGAAACTAAAAAAATTTTGAAAACGACTGTCAGAAAATTTATTCAAACAATTTTAGTTTTTTCGTATTCTTAGCAAATATTGAAAGACATCCGACATGCGGGCATGTTCTTACACTCGCATAACATTTGCGATTGAGACTTGATCTCGCAAGAGAGGTGTTCTGTAAATCGCAATCGCCATAAAGTTAGCTGATCAATTTCGTCTAAACTCAACTTTAAAGAAGCAAAAATGAGGCCGAAAATAAATTAAATGTTTTATTTTTATTAACCCCAGGCCAAAAAAGAGGGGTGTGTTATAAGTTTGTTGTTGTAACAGATCTGCTGCTGTTTCCGGGAATTCCTTCCTGGGGAAAAAACTTCCGGTTTGTACAGCTGTTGCTAAGTTGACAATCTTTGGCCGACTTGGACTCGGGTATCTGTAAACGTCATCGTACAGCCCAAACGGCTGGACCGATTTTGATTTTGTGTTTGAAAGGTGACTTGATCGAGTGTTCTTGGCTATGTTTAAAGAAAATCGGTCCAGCCTTCTTTTCTAAGTGTATCTTCTTGAATTTGTGGCACCGTAGCTCCCAAACGGCTATGTATACCGATTTTAATTTGGGGTTTTTCATTTGAAAAGTGACTTGATCTTAAATCTTCTAGCCTATGTTTGGATAAATTCGGTCCAGCCGTTTAGAAGTTATTATTCTTTTTCTTCTGGGGTTTTTAACATTTTTAATTTAATGTTATTTGCATAAAAAAAATTAAAAATATAAAAAATGTTCTTTGGTTTTGCTTGTCCATTGTTTTCTTCTGCACATCGGATTTCAATAAACAGCTGATCTATTTAACATGGCAAATCGCAAACAAAACGCGTGAATTTTAGAACATGCATCATGTTTGGCGATTTGCAACTCACATGCTATTTGGCAATCGTGCGAGTATCAGAACATAACTGATGGTGATTAAAAGTCCATGGATGAGTTAGCATTAGGCTATCTTGGCCCACACAAATGAAATTTTTTCAAAGACATACGGGCATGTTCTGACACTCGCATCTAGCATAATATTTGCGATTGTGAGACTTGAACTCGCAAAAAGTGTTCTGTAAACCGCAATCGCCAGACTTTTGGCGAGTTCAAATCGCAAGAGTATACTGAAGTGAACTGATGAATTTAGACTAAACTCAATTTTAAAGAAGCAATAAAATGATGAATAAATTAAATTAAGTATGTTTTCTCTTTATTTGCATCAAAACTAGTAACATATTCTTACAATTTGTATTAGAAATATGAAGTTTAAACAATTTTGTGTGGTTTTTCTTGTCCATTCTTTTCTTCTGCACAAGCGATTTCAATAAACAGCTGATCTATTTAATAGGGCAAATCACAAGCAAAACGCGTGAGTTCCAGAACTTGAAAACTGAATTTTGGCGATTTGCAACTCACATGTGATTTGAAAATCGTGCGAGTGCCAGAACATAGCCAGAACATGATAATTAATTTCTGAGACTATATTAAGTCAATTTAATATCGCCACCTGAAACGCAAAACGACCAAACTAACACTTTCATAAATTTACAAGAGAATCAATAAATATGCTAAATTATGCAATTAGGCAGGTAGTTTTCCTTTTAGATTTTCTTAAATGTGTCGCTGTTTGTTCGGGAAAGTCTGATTTTGGAAATAATTATATACATATGCATGTGAAATACCTCAGAGTTTATTAAAAAACCGATTAGAATTTGGTCAAATAAAAAAAGTAAAATGAAGTTTAGATGCAGTTAAAAAACCCCTTATAAGCATGCATGCATGTACTTACTTTTTCCAAATTTCTCCCATATGTTTCATTCACTTCAAGACCGCCATAACTCAAAAACATAGTGTATTATTGAATATAAATCTGAAGTCTTCAATTTATTCGCCTCGTTGGGGGTTAGTACACAATATATTTACATACTAACATATTTGCATGCACTTTCTACACAAGATGAATCACGATAATCGCTTTATTAATAAAAAAAAAACGTTTTTTCCAGTTATGATAATCTTGAAGTAAATGGACGCGATATGTATAGTCAAACTTGTAAATGGTTTAGACTTTAAACTGTATTTATTATTGTGTTTCTCTTCTTTTACTTCACTTTTGTTTATAATTTAAATTGATTTGAAATACTTGACGATACTCCTAAACGGCAGCGAATCAACGTTTTGTTCTTTCTTTTAGCGTTTTTGTTTTTATTGTTTAGTATAATATAATTATTTTCTTAAAAGATGAATGCTAAAAAACATTTTAAAACTAAAGGACATGCTTAATAATATAATAATATAAACTTATGCTTTAGGTGAATGAGTCCTCTTGGGATGATATCTGGTGAAGATGCTATTAAAAGTTAATATAAAACAGTGAAACATGAAATAGTTTGTGTGTAGAAAAACAAATTTGATTGATCGTTCGTTTATTACTTTCTAGCGAGTGTTGTTAACATTGATGCAGTTCACGTAACATTCAGTAACTGTTTACTCGTTAAATTGGTAAAATTTTTCATATATTTTGTTGCTGTAAAATTTGTTTTCAAAATTTTTTGACAACAAAATGTATGGGAAAGTTTACCAATTTCACGAGTAAACAGTTACCGAATGAAGTGTGGAACTGCACAATTATGTAGAAATAAAAAGCATTAAATTAAAAGCATAATTTTAAGGTGAAAATAATTATATGAAAAATAAAACATAATTTTAGGCTTCCAACATACTCATATATATTTTTTTTAAATAACATTTAAAAATATTTCTGCTAAATAAACATTTCTTTTTAAAATCTTTAGATTGTGTTTTTTTGATTTTAAGGCATTTTGATGATAACAAATTTAAACAAAAGCATTTGCAACTTATAAAAGGCTAAAGTGTGTAGCATATTGTTATGTATTAATGTATGTATGTTAATGATATTTCAATAATGTTGTAGTTTTTTACTTACTAACACTTATTAGTATTAAGTATATGAACTTGAATTAGTATTATTAAAAATAAACTTCAATAAATAGCGTTGATGTACAGTATATATCTGTATGTATGTATATTTTGATACTACCTGTTAAAGTTTTGTTTTTGGACAATTTGAAAACTTTACTTTATAATAAAAAGTTTTTGATATATTTTATATATATTTTCAAGTTTTTAAAGATTTTTATTTTATTTCTCAGTTATCTTAATAATTTTTAATTGTTTTTTCCTTCATGTTATAATTCTTGGTTTTCAAGTAAATGTAGCTAACTAATTAGCTTAGTAAGGATGTCATAATTATAAATATAATAATAAAAGATTCAAGTCTTTTTTAACTAAAAGAAAAAAAGAAAACAAAAGATTAAGCTACAAAAATTTTTTGAAACAACAAATAAATTAGAAAATTTTCATTTTTTTATTTATGAACTATAGCTAAAGAAACTAAAAAAAGAGGAGAAAAAAGCTTGAAATTGCATTGTTCTTTTATTTTCCAAAAAAAAAAAAAATGGGTTTTGCTTGTTTTATGCTTCATTTCTTTGCTTTAGGAAATCTATTTAATAAAATTATATAAAATAAATGAATTAATTACAATAGGTATACAATAATTATAATAATCATATTTAAAATTTTTCAAAAATTAAGCATAATTAAAAATAAAACGTTGTTGTTTTTGTTATTTTAATTAACACAAGTAATTAATAATCATTATTAAGTCGAAACAACATTACAAACATTTTTGTTACAGGCCAAGATTATTTTGGTTGGTTGGCTGTTGTTGTCGGTCTATGTTGCGAAATATGTATTGGAAAAATATATGTATAAAAGAAAATCATAAAAATATGTATTACATTTTTTGTTCGTATTTTGTTGATGTTTAATTTTAAGTGCCACTTATGAATTTTGTTACGTTTTATGTTTTTGTTTTGTGTATTGTTGTAGTAATTTTATAGAGTTGATTTTCTTCTCTTTAACACAAAGAAAAAAAATGTAATTGTAATAAGATAGTAAAGTTGCTTTTGTTTAATTTTTCCTTTTATTCTTGTTCTCTTGGTTTTAGTTTTTAATAAAAATGTTTCTGTGGCTTTACAACATGCCTGCTTGGCTAATTTGTTGCATTTCAGATTTACTTGTCTTTGTCAGTTTCAACAGCAATAGGCTTCTTGTTGCCAATTGGAATGGCGACTTTGATTCTAAGAAAATAAAAATATATAACAAAAGATGTAGAAATATCAACAATAAATTAACGAATCAAATTATTTTTATTACATACTTTTCAGTTACTTCAGCAACTTTGCTTCTGGCCAAATCCAAATAAGTATCAATGGATTGTTTGTTGTTTTCATATACCTTGGGTAAGGTGAACAGGGAGACAAAGGCTAAAAAAGATAGAAGTGTAAAAATTAAATAGAAATTTATAAAAAAAGTATTCCTCAATATTCAATAAGATAATGTTCACATATTACATAACACTCTTACGGCCCTTTTCACAATGTACGATTTAAAGTTAACATGAACTTTAACGGCAAGCTCGGCATACAAAACTTGTCGTTAAAGTCCACGTTAACTCTTAATCGTACATTGTGAAAAGGGTCGTTAGGGGGATGTAATTTATAATTTGTTACGGGTTAGAAAATTTATGCCGAAAATGTTTTGAAGGGGAGGAGGTTTAAAAATTCGAAAGTAGTTTCGAAGTTGAATCAATTACTCATGTGATTAAAAAAACTACTTTTACATATAATTGAAAATTTCCATTTTAGTAATTGAGTGTACAATTTTCGTCGTGGCCGAAAATCAAATCAAAATCAGTCTGACTATCAAAAAATCTTAAAGAAGATTTTCTCATTACAAAAACTCAAAATTTTCCATTCCCATTTTTCTTTATTTATGCCGGCAAACAAATACACAACTGTTTTTGTTATTCCTATATTTGTTTGTGCAAAACGCAACCCTGATAAAATGAAAAATGTGATTGTTTAGAAAATTTCCTAAAAATGACGAATACCATAATACTGTCACATTTCTTTACGTATTATTTGACATATCATAACAAGTTGTTTTCACACTGTTGGATATTTACTTAAGATTAATACTAAAGGCCATGTCAGATAAAAATTTTGCTTCGCGTTGCGTTACAGATTCGCTTTGACATCTAAGATGAAATGTACATACTTATACGAAACATGCTACGTAAAGCACTTTTAACGCAGCGTGAAGCGAAAAGTTCGGCAACTCTCATCTTTTTGCTTGCTTTGACAATCAGCTGGAATAATTTTCTTTTATTTTATTGCCAAACGAAACATATCGTGCGTTTGAATCTGTTTTAATAAGAGGTAAATATGTATGTGCCATTTATTTATTTATAATAAATCGTGAAATAACAAAGTTGTATCTGACACGGTCTTTAGGCCCTTATTGTGAGTTGCATTCGATGTTCGATCTTCGCTGGCTATCGAACGTCGAGTATCGAATGTCAATCTCGTATTATGAGCTGGTAGCACTATCGAAAATTTCCTTGTATAGCGAATTTTCAATCGAACACAATTTTGCTTTTCAATTTTTTCTTTCATAAATTTATAAAAAACAAACAATATTTATTTATAGTGCCAGCTGATAAATACGTATTATTGTGAACACTCCAAATAAGAAAAAAATCACAATAGCGTTATTTTTAATCGAATATGCGCCATAATAACAAATGCAAATTTGTTCGATAAGTTAATTCGACCATAATCGAAAATCGAAAGTTGCTCATAATAAGCACCTAAATCTAATAGTCTGAAGGCCGCTTAATTGATATGAGATTTAAGTCTACAGTAAGACTTGGAAAAATATATAAAATCTGATTCCAATTCAGTATGTTCCGTTCTGCTAATGTAAAAAAAAAATTGTTTAAAAATTATTAAATTGAGTTTATCAAAAACTTAAGAATCGAAGTAAAGGCTCAGTTAGACTGAATTTACACGATGAAAATTTTCATGAGATTAGTTCCATGAAATATTGTTTTACAGGCAAGAGGTGTAGACAAGAAACCGGGATAGGAAAATGGCATTACTTTTATTAATTTCAACGGGCTTCGCGCTTCGTATTAAAGTACCCTTTCAAAGACCACAACTACAAAATACATTGAAGCATAATTCATTAAGACCAACTGTTTCAATGTATTTTGTTGTTGTAGCCTTGTAATGTAGTTTCCTTAAAAGGGTTTTAATTTCAAAAGAGAACTTTAATAGAAACATGAAACCCCTTTTTAAGAAAATTTTCATGAAATTCATTGTAAAAAAAAGTTCAACGGAAATGGCAACGTATAAACAGACGATGAAATACGTAGTAGCTTTAAAAGAGAATTGGAAGAATTTCACACGAGTAATTGATTTAATCACTAAATTAATTGAAACCAACTTTAAATTTCTATATGTACTGTTTTTATTGAACAAATTTTAAAAGCTCTTTTATGACCTTTTGTGGAAGAAGGTGACGTTTTTGACTTATTGTGAAAAAAGGGACTACATGACATACCTATCGCAGATATTATGGGAATAAGTTGTTTGGGAGGAAAACTATATTCCACATTCCAAAAACGAAAAAAAATATTCGGTGTCACGAAGAAAAAAAAAAGTAATTCATAATGTCCGAGCATGAAATACAAATTATAGCTTATGTATCCCTTCTCACTCCTATTGATACTTATTGTGAATTTATTTATTAACAACATTTTTTATTAAATTTATTATTTTATTAAATTTTATTTAAAATAAATCTTTATTTTAAATAAAATTGTGAGAATATCTCATATAATAAATATATCTAATAAATGCTTAAATTTGGATTTTATTTTTTATTTTGTCACCCAATGGGCGACTAATTGTATAAAGGTGCATAAAAATAGATTCATATCGAATATAAATTGTTTGTTGGGTTTTGTATAAGTTTCTAAGACCACTACGCTTATTTTATTCTCTTGTGATTTTCAAAAAAAAATATTATTTGTAAATTCACAAATGGTTTTTGAAAGCCTGTGCATACAAAATAAGAGGTTTGAGACTTTTAAAAAGTATGGTTGAAGTCTGCTGATGATTTGCTAAAGCACCAATGAAATGCATATAGAAGAAAGACATTGCTTAATCCTCAACAAATAAATCTTTATTTTTTTACAAGATTTTTTCTTAAAAAACAAAACATTCTCAAATTTCGTGAAGAAAGATGATTTGACAAGTCTGTTTGAACAAGACCTGTAAAAGAAGAGAGTCTACCAGGTGCGGCAGAACTTATTTGAAAACTAAAGTACTGTTGCACGATTGTTTCCAAGTTTGCCTATAAATGACGTTTGAATGACTTTTTTAAACTATGTAAAAACTTTTCCTATAAACTCTATAAAGCACTAAATATTTTCAATTCTTACCCAAAATAACCAATGTCATGCCATTGAACCAGGCTCCAATGTAGGTCATTACCCATAAAATCACACCAAATTTAATGGAATCGACTAAGTCTTCAACCAAGAACAACCTTCTCAATTCAGCAGTGAAGCCATTTAAATGAGCAACAGCAACACCAGCAATATTTTGAATTTTCTCTTGTGATAATGTTAGATCGAATTCCAAATATTCTCTAAAAATAAAACACAACATAAAAATTATCGGAATCGAAAAAAAAAACAAAAATAAATAACTTACTTGAAGGGATGCCCATCTGATGTCTTTTGTATGGCCTGCATTACTGATTTGTAAATTCTGAAGGCAATTGTGCCTGTCAGTAAAATCAAAGACAGATATGCAAATACACTGATGACAGAGAAACATGAAATTGCCAAAAGTGTGACAAGACCAGCACCAAAAACGATACCAGATTTTTTCACATCGCGCCAGTAAATGAGGGACTCCACTAAAATAGAAAAAAAGTTCAATATTATTTAACTATTGTATATTTTAAATAATATATAAAATTAATAGATATATAAACTTTGAAATTGCTTAAATATGTACATAAAATCCTACTTAATCTGTAATTATTTTCGACGACACGTCAAGACAATATCAAAAATAGGACACTTACGTACTGGTTGTGGATAATAATTGACTGCTTCTGACAGCCTCTTACTATTCTCTAAGGCCTACAAAATAGCAAGAAGCTATTAAAAGTAATCAATTGCTGTCGACAACGAGACGTAAGAATCCTATTTTTTATATTGTCTCGACGTGACGTCAACAAATAGTTACAGAATAAGGGTGAATATAACTTCAGTTTGGTTGCCAGCCGGCAACTGAGAATTCGCAGTCACCAGGAAAACACTAAATAGCAACTGAAATTGACAACTCCCAGTTGTGAGTTGCCATCCCTAATACCGTTTTCAGCAACTGGCAACCCAACTGAGGTTCGGTTGCCATCAATAATCGACCCATTATTATATAGTAAAATCGAAATAATTGCTGACTTTTTACCAGTTTCCTTATTGAGAACAAAATAGAACCAGAGTTCCCAGTTTAGGGATTTATTAAATTGTTAAAACTTAATAATATTAAATTAAAGTTTCAGAAATATTGAATTGAAGCTTCAGAACACAAAATACAATTGAGACAATGAGTGCAAGTGGCCTAATCCACAAAACATGAAAATACCGCAAAATGTCAATAGAGTCGAGTTGAAATGTTAAATCGATATTAATTTGGATTTCCATGTCTTGTGGGTTATGCCACTCTTGTGCTCATTGCCTAATTCTCAAACTATTTTTGAATCAATATCTTATAAAGAAAATAGAGTAAATAGCTCTTGATATAACGTTTAGTCGTTAAATCTGCCAAAAAGCTCATAAATACTACAAAAGATAGCTTTGAGGTACCTAGAATTGTAGGTGTAGAGTTGAAGCTGGCAGGAGAGGCGAGTTTTCTTTCGCATGATGCGTGTTCGGACAAACAGACAAAAGTTAAAAAATTGGTTTTATGTTCTACACGATTACCATAAAAATGTGTAAAAAATATTTCATGTACATACACGCGCCCCTGTTACAGTTTTATTATATGTATAGATTGAAGAATAGAAAAAATATATTCTAAAGGAGAAACACATAAATTAAAGGGCTCCTGTAGTCCAATTCATGAACTCGTAATTCCGTTTACAAACGAAAATTTCTCAAATTCAAGCACAACAGATTTTAGGGGCACAATCAACCGGCCTTCAAAGAAAAGCATGCCAAACCAATCCGTATTGGATTCTATGAACAGGCTGGTAGAGTTGGGTTCCAGGTCACTGCAACGTTGAAGGAAATGAAATGGCCAACTATCAAGAATAGGTTCAATGTTAGATGAGGCACTCAGAGATGGATCCACAAAATTGTCGATTGGTCACTACATTAGGGAACTCAACAATTGGGTGTTGGATAGAACCAATCGTTCCTGGGTGGTAGGCATGATTGTAAAGTTTCGAGGACATTGTGGCCAAAAGTTGGGGAGATCCAAAATACTACTACGTATTAACAAAAAGGTTCTAAGACTTTTGATAGGCTCGCCGACTCGGTCAGGGCGAGAAACAGCATTTGGAAAACTGGCTTCCACGATTTCTGTAGTCTGCCCGAGGATGTAGAATAGCCAGAAACTATTGAGCATATTAGCTGCCATTGCCTGAGATTGCAATGCCATGGGTTTAAATAGTTGGGCAGAAAAGTTTTTATGAGAGGATTAATGATATCGCAAAGTATAAACTTGAGGACATTAGTGGCTTTGTCATGGAAATTAGGTGGCTTAACGACAGATAAGAAGGTTTTTGTGTACTGGGGGTATAAATATGGATATTTCTTCTCACTTTCTCTTTCGGAAATCGCAATAGATCCAATGGGTCTCCAAGCGATAGTGTACAAATTGACAATATCCTTCCTAACCTCTGACTAGATCTATAGCATGACGTTTTTTATAAAATTTGTTGCGTGTAACTTTTTTTATTTGCTAATATGTCGGTGTGGAGAAATAATAGCGATAGAAAGAATTCATACCTGATATTTTTACGGATCTTTTTGAAATTTTTTTCACTTAATCCGCTTTTCTAAATCTTCTGCCGGTAAATAAATAATCTGCTTATACAATTTATATTGATTCTGCTATTCCGCCAATTGACATTTTATAATATAAAAATTTTTGTATATAAAAAGTTTCATGCAACAAATTTCATGGTATAAATCTAGTCTATTATACTGTCCTCCACAAAATGCCGTTAATGATGGATTCCATGCTTGGACGTATCGTTAGGGATTTAATATGTGCCATCGCCAAGGTTGTTTTGAAAGCACGTCCAAGCCAATTAGGTTAATTTCTTAACACTAAAACATTTTTCCACATACAATTTTCTTAACTATATTTAAAAATTTCAAGAATTGTAAATTGTTGTTGTTTAATTTTAATATAAATTATTGATATAACACATCTAAGCAAAAAAAAAGCATTTTAGATTTTCAAAAGATGCCAAAAATACCGCACAACAAAATCAGCAGCAGCTACAAACGCACATGCCAAAAATTTTCACAAAAAGACAAAAAGTAGAATAAAAAATTAAATAAAATTATCATAATATACACACTCAAATCATAATTATGCAACAATATTTTCGAAATATATTTTATTTTAAATATGTGTTTGTTTTTTTATGTATTCAAATAAGTATGAAAGAAAGTCTATGGATATAATTTACTATTTTAAATACAATTCAAAGTAAATTCAATTATTCATTTCAATTACTTTTTGAGATATTTGTAGAATATTAAGGTGATACACTATATTATAAATGCGCTGTATAAAAAGACAAAAAATATATATATAAAAATCTTTTATAAAACTAGACCGAATCACGAAAATTTTATTTTAAATGCGTCCAAATGAAACAAGACTGAGTGACTGACGTTGCTACTTTTATTTAAAACTTTTTCATTCCAACAAAAGTATAAAGAAAAAAGAAAGAGAAAATTAAAAAATTTTGAATTTCGATCGAGTTGAGCAGAAAATATTGTTTAAAAATAAACAAACTTTTGTTTTACTTTTTTTTGTTCTGAAGTGCCCTCCCTCATACTGAGAGGAGTAGCGAGTAGAATATTTATTTTATTGTTTAAACTCAATATGCAAACGATTAAGATTTGAAGCAAAATTATTTTTGGTAGCACACTTTAAAAGCTAATTAAATAGATTCGCTTTTAGCCAAAAAAAAAATAATAAGATTAAAATTAACATCTTTGAAGAGGGAAAAACTAAAGCGACCCATATATATGTATGTACAAATATAGTATTCAAATAGATTCAGCAAATTACGATTTTAACTCAAAAACAAAGGATTCAGTACGTGTTTTGGAAATCGCATAATTTTAACTTTATTTCATTTTCGTATCGATGGCTTAATATAAAAAAGGCGGTGAATTGTGTGGCCATCTCTTGACGAAAAGAAGTAGATTACGAAATGGTTCTACGAAAAAAAAAAACGAATACCAAGTATCGTAGGTTGTATACCATTTGATTTGCTGTTTATTAAAATTTCCATAAATGATAAATTTACATGTTCCCTTCTCGTTCCCATTGACACTTGTTGTGAATTTATTTGGTGAAATAATTTTGGCGATGAGACATTTTTTAAGTTTGTGAATAAGAAAATGTGGGAGTTTTTTTCCATAGGCAATTGTAGAAGTAACATTACACACTTGTTTTGTACACCCTTTAATTTTTAACTTTGTTATTTGGTCATACTAAAGAAGCAATTTGACACGTATGCACATTAATATCAAAACTTATTTCATATAACAATTGAAAGAATCTTTATTTTTGGACATTTATTTCGTGATGTTTTTGACACCAAATGATCAAGAGCTTCCGATATTCATAATTTACACAACATTAGACACCAACCACGTGGAGCTATGAAAAAAATTTTGGTCAAAATTAGTTATACGCCTGGAGTGTGCAATAAAATTCAAAATGTTTTTTCGTCATCTTTGAAGAAAAGCGTGGGGGCTTTCCGTTAAATCACATTTTTCTGTCCATTTGTCTTTTTTTTAAATGAAAATGAAATACAAAAAAGATAAATCTGAGAATTTAAATACATAGAAACATACGAACTTTGTATATTTTTATAAATAAAGAAAAACAGAAAAAAATGTTTCTGCATGCTGAATCCGCCGTTTAAAAACTTTATAATTTGTTCGTATGTATGCTCCTTTTTAAAGCGCCATTCGGAAATAGCTTTACGTATACTTAATATTTTTCTACCATTTTGTAAAAAAAAACAACGTAAAGTACAAGTTTCTACTTATGCAGTTATATATATCATGGAAATCGATTTCGAAAACGAAGCAATTTTAAAATGTGTTTTTTAATAATATTTCTTTATTAAAAAAAAAATTACCACAAATATTATACAAATTGGATAAAGAGTGTATTAAAAAGAGCTTTTGAAATTGCTTTGTTTTCAAAATCGATTCCCATACCTGATAAATCCAATAATTTTACTATTATACTTTTCAACAGTGTATTCAGATTTCAACAATTTAAATTCTTTGAAAGACTTTATGCAAAGACAATCAGAAAATGGTTTTATGTGATGTTTTGTGCATATTCAACTTTTTCTTAATGCTTAATGCAGTTCATACTAAATGCCAAGATTTACTTATGAGAATCTCAGAATTCCTACAGTTCCAGGAAATCCAAATGGAATGGAGTTTTTTATGGTTTTGCCCACAAATTCCACATTTGATCCAAGACCCATAAAATGCTTTGGCAAATGAATGGATACACATAAAGAGTTTTATTTATGCAAGTGGTATTTGTTTTTGAGTCCCAGCTTTGGAATTTTGGAACATATGAGCTAAATTCAAAACTTTGCCGCAAAAATAGGTCAAATTGTATTAAGTTTTTCTAAAATCATGTTTGTGAAGATATCTTTTAGACACATATTAATTATTATAACTGAGGAGGTTAAAAGCAAAGGGGTACAAGTACCAAAACTGGGGAAATTGAGTTATATCCAAAAATCAACACATAGTACTAATATCTATCACTATAAAAAAATTCAGACCTGTAGTACAACCTCAAAAATATTAGGTATGATATGCATAGGAAAAAAAAAACTTTGAAGCTTAATTACTCAGAATTTTGTTTATTGCACTTGTGTATCCCTTTACTTTTAAAGCCCTCAATTATATGATCCTAAAGAAAATATTTTCTATAGAGAAAATAACAAGGGCAGTTTTTAGGTCAAAAATTTAGTGACTTAGTGCAATAACTCGGTAAGCCATAAAAACAAAATATTGAATAAATCGACTTTTAAGTTTAAACAAAATTTAAAATTCTATGGTTTTGGAATTTTCTACTGTAAAAACGCAGCATAATTATTTGCAAAATGCTAGAATTTATCCAAAAATTTCTCTAGGATGCAAAGTTATGGTACATAGCAAGATAATGAGCACATAGCACCAATTTTTGATTATGGTTTACCGAGTTATTGCACTAAGACCTTCAATTGAAAAAAATTAAATATTTTTTCAATTTTTAAATTAAAAATTTTATATTTTACTAATACAAAATATATAAAGTAAAAGCGTAACAAGTAAAAACGTTATATTCGGCTATGCCGAATCTTATATACCGTTCACCAATAACAATAGACTGTAAATCTAATGTCAAGTGAGGAATATATATTTTTGTTTTCGCTGATTTTCAATACCCATCTATTTGAGAGAAATCCTGATATGTTAGTCAAAATCTAAAGTCTGTAACTTTTCTGGGGGCTTCGGCAAATCGATTTCACGTCCATACAGACGGACGAACATCGATAGTTCAACTTTTCTATCTATAAGAAGGACCCTGTATATATACTTTATGGGTTCGCAAATTAATATTGTGGAAATTAAACACGGAATGACAAAGCTATATACACCCTTTCCATTTTTGGTGAGGGGTATAAGAATGGAACATGAAGAAAATAAACCAACGGTAACACTGGTATTTGTTGTGAAGTTGGCATCAATTTAATAGTGCTACAACTCTCGAATGAAATTTTCTCACAAGTGGTGAAAGCCGGAGATACATATGAACACTGTTGATGGTAGTGTGTTGACTTCCGAAAACAAGGTTTTTCTGTTATGCCTTTGAAAACAAAAGGATAATTTTCTATCGCTCTGTGGAATTTAGTAAGCTATTTATAACTTGAACGACATTCGATGTGACTGAACTCATTCATTTTGTTGACTTATCTATTAATTAAATAATTAAATAGTTTCATATGAAGTGTACGTACATTAATTGCGTAATTCGCAAAAAATTTGCAAAAATAATCAATTATGTCATAATTTCGGTTGGTCATGTTAACAGTGAAATGATTTCAATTAAATTAAAAAAAAAACGTTTAGTTCAATTTATAAAGAAAACTGTTTAAATGCTCTAACTAAAGTTCTTCAACAAATTTTATCTTTTAGCTCAATTTAAAAGAAAGATAAAATATTATGAATATTGAAAGCACTTAAGCTACAAACTTATGCACGTAACTAATTTCTTTTTTATTGGCTTAAACATGTTAAATTCAAGAAATTTTTTTTATTATTTATTTCATAAAACTAACACAAAATCAAAACCCCACCCCGTAAGAATTCAGTTCAAAAAGCAAACAAAAATTAAATAAAAATTTCACTATCACTAAGAGAACAAGTTACGAATATAATAATACAACAAATTAAATTAATAAATAATATCAAGTCAAAGAAAAAAAAAAGTTGAATTGCCAAAAATGGCACTAACAATTGACAAGTTAGCAGCAAGCAACGGACGGACGACTTCTCTCATTTCTATACTTTCTATTAACCTTGAAAATAATCTATACAACAGATATTGATAAGTGTGATGAATTTGACAACTTATTAATTATATTTTAAGAAAACATATAAAGTTGTGTTTAATTATTACAAATGTTATCATTTTTGTCTACATGCAAACAAAAAAAGTTTTAAATCAATTAAAGTGGCCAAAATGAAAGCGTGGCACTTACAAATACCATTAACAACAATCATAATCAAGCAACAGACAGACAGATAAAATAAAATCTACACAATCAAAATTTTAAATTGAATACGAAATTTGGCGACTGCGAATAAAAAAAAATGAATACGTTTACACTATTCAACACTAAGCGAAAAAAGTTTACAAATTGTTGCGTTTTTGTTTATTAATTAGAGCAATTGTGGTGGTGTTTTAGACATTTCAGAATCCACGTTGACAATTTGTGTATTTATAAAATTAAAAAGCAAACAAGACAATAATTTTGAGCCTTAAGAACATGTCTTTTTTTATGATTACTGCTGAAGAGTGTAGATACTTATAAGAGTTTTTAAGTTATAAAATTACTGAACTAAAACAAAACAAATAAGAGATAAGACTTGAGGAAATAAAAAATTAACATACACTATTGGTTAACATTATTTTTGAGTCGTTTTTCTCCTTTATAGTCGGTATTAGATTTCAACACTATTATTGCAACTATCATTTATTAAAGAAGTACCAAAACAACGTGTTTTTATAATATACATATATACTTTTTAAAATATTCAAGTTTTTTTTAAGGAAACTGTATGAAATTTATTTCCAAGGCTTAGTAAAGAGAAAAAATTCCACGCCCTATCGCAAATGATATGGGAATAAGTTGTTTGGTAGAAAACCTATCAATAGATTCCTACCTTGAAATACAAATTGCAAATTACATGCTACCTTCTCGTTCCCATTGAAACTTGTTGTGAATTTATTTTGTGAAATAATTCATGGGAGTAAACATTGGCGATGCCAAATTTTTTTTGGTTTGTGAATTAGCTCCAAAAAACTTTGTTATGGGCAACATTCACGATAGAAAATCAGAAAATTTGGGAGTTTTTTAATGGGAATAGTTAATCGCGATAGGAGTGATTTATTCTTCTTTGTTTAAAATCGTTAAATTTGTTGAGCAAGTTCTGCATTTTAATTTTGTAAGAAGCAGAAACTTTTTTAAAAATTTCATTTCAAAAAGCACTTTCTTAAGACCAAGGCCACGTGGGTGGTTTTAAAACTCATGTTTCTCCATTTTTTAACTTAATGTACGGGGTTTAAGTCTTATAAGCCAGTTTAGAGGATTATATTTATCTCCCTCATTCTTGTCTAACTGAAAATAGTTCTCTGTAATACATATCATGTAATTCTCCAAAATCAAAATTTTCGCTAAAAAAGAGCAGAAACGTGCGTTTTCAAAACGCCCATGTGGACTCAGCCTGTAAAATTCTTTTGCATGCATGATCATATTTTTTTACCTAAAACAACTATAAAATCGTCCATTTATGTGTTAATGATATATATTATAATGCAATTATTAAAATTGAACTTGATATGTATTATAAAATATTAAAAATAATTTGCCAGTTATGAGTACACGTTAAAGTGAGTGCACAATTGTGTTGCCAACTGTCACTAAATGATTACGTTGAATCCTCTGTCTTTAGAAAGCTTATTTTTTACTTTTTATTTTTTATTAATAAGCTATTGTTTTACCTGGACCTCTTTCTGGTAGTTGTTGACTTGATGAATTGTTACGTGAAAACTTTCTACCACCAGCCATTTTTTTATATTTTGTAATAACTTTTTATTTATAAAAAAATAGCTTTAATTTCTTATTGAACACTTGTTATTTATTTCTCACAAAGTAAAGAAATAAATGGTAAGTAAAACTATTTGGCGCCAAAGGAAAGATTAATTTAGTTTTTATTACAAAAAATGTGTTTTAACAAAATGCGTGTTAACTAGCAATTAAGTGTGCGTTTAACCAAAAAGTAAACTTGTTTTTTTTGTTATTTATTTAAATATTTTATGAAATAAAAATCGTGGCAATACTGCAGACCGCCAACGTTTTTCAAGTAATGACGTTTTCTTAATGACTAAAAGTCTAATGTATTCCAAAGAAATTTAAAACTCAAAACCAACAGCACTAGCTAGCTGGCTGTTTGTTCAATAGTTATGGTTGAGAGCCATGGAGAGCGTAAGTTCGTGCTGTGTTATTTAGTTTAGTTTTTATGTATATTTTTGAAAGGTTTTATTAAAGTTGCAACGTAACAAGATACGATCTCAATACAAATAAAATTTAAAAGTGCTAGTTATGGCTAATACGAAAGAATTCTTGTATTTTTATACAAGACTGTATAGTCTTCTCTCTCTCGTTTTTATGGAAACAAGTTTGTAGCCCAACTCTATTTTTATTTTGTAATAAAGAAAGGGAGGGTGAGAAAAGGGCTTTTTAAGATTGCAGAAAAAACTTGATGTTCGTACTGAGTAACAGTGGACACATACCGAAAATAAAATACAACTCTCACGTATGTGCTTCAAAGCTTATTTTAAAGCTACTCGACCCCATACAGAACAGGACGAAGAAGCTCATCAGTGACAGCCAGGTAACCAGCTCTGTTGACTCATTGCAACATCATCATTACTTGTGTTTCACTGACTTATTGTTACTACAAACGAATATGCCAACGAATGTGTTGTAATGAGAAATCAGGGAACTTGTTCCCGGAACAAGCTCATTTTGCAAACAAAACATTCTTCTTTAAGAGCAACATTTGCGGTAGATACGGGGGTGAATCCTACTACGCACTACAGAACAAAATTCAGTCTTTAGACGAACAGTTCGTATGTGGAATAAAATCTCTGTAGAGGTCGCTTCTGTCACTTGCCACTGTCCTACCCCCCTCCTATAACTTATTTTCCTAGTTCCGACACAATGCATTGCAAAGGTTGGGCTCATTCCCTGATTACTAGTAAACACAAATTAACTTGTTGAACATATCTAATTTTATTCTGCTGTTTCTAGTTCATGAACAGTCGGTTTTGGTTCCACCAAACAATTTGATTTTGAAATTTTCAATTGTTGTTTGCGCTTCTTCGGATCGGTTTCTGGCTACTGTCCCTGTGAACACAGTTTAAATTTAAGCATCTACGACCTTGACACCTTCAAGCAACTCCAAAAGTCTACAACTGAGATTTGTGCTCTGAGCTACTGCAAGGCCGACGCCGCATTCAGATTTCAACGCAACCCTGTCATTTTCCCTCTCTCTCTCTCTCTGAGAAGAGAGGCTTAACTAGGCAGTCCGCTGCTGCAATATTTTTCAGCCTTATCGGACCGCGACATTAGACGGATAAACTCGTTTATGCGGACGTCGGGTTGGTTTATCACTGAACCGAATGGAGAAATATAGAAGAAATCTTATCTATCTTCACGTCTTCCTTTCAGGCTCACACAACGGGACCAACTAGGTTCCAAGAAGACTGGTTTCGACTCTTAAGCTGGCAAACTAACTTTAGCACGATAGATACACAACAATTGAATTTCATTGTAACAGTTGCCTACGTTCCGCAAAATCTACTTTTCTTCGGTTATAACTTTGTTGAATTTGATGTAAATACGAAGTAGGCTAAAATTTTAGTGACAGCTTTGCAATTTCATTAAAAGTTATAGTGTAACAGCCCACTGTATAATAAATAACTTATATATGGATAACTAAACTTGATTTTAAAGCAGACAATGAGTTCATTGTATAATCACTATAAAGACAGCAGGTTCAATATTTCTCGAGAAAACGTAAATAAAAACCTTAAACCAACCACATCTACATATGTACATACATATGTACATATATTCTGTAAAAAAAATATTTTTCAAAGTACCAGAGAAATATTTTATGGAAACTCTCAATGAAGATCACTAAACGGTAGGCAAAAGAGAATGGCTCCACATAATAAAATAAAATGTACTACATACATACATAAATATAACATACATGGATACGTTCATACTTATGCGAATCGTGGAACATCCAAACATACGTACACAAGTTATTCGGTAATTGTAGTACACAGCAGACTGATATCACATTCGTTGTAGGCAAACAACGTGTCACTATTTCTACGAATGTTGGGGCTCATCGTGAAACCATGGTTAAATTTGTATAATGTTTTTTTTATTTAGTTTTGTCTGGGTCTCTTTTCCTGTTTTCTTAGTGGAGACTTGGAGAAGGTATTGAGAATGAAAAAAATGCATGCAAAAAAGTCTACAGAGTATTTGATAGTAGTAGTGGGTGCGGTTAGGTGAAGTATAGTAGGCATGTATGATTCATTTTTAATGCAATAAGAGAAGAAATACTAAGTAAATTACATACATACGTAGTTTGTATAAGAGAAGAAATTCTCAAATAAAGACATAAAGAACCAGTAGAGGAATACACGGGACTTTAGAAAAATAATGACGCAATTTTATAATGACTATTATATTTTGTACATCGACGAGATTTATTTTATCAAATAGTAAGTAAAAATATTGTTGGATACCTAAATGGAAGTAATATGAGAATTTTAAGTAACATTGACGTGAATTGACGTGAAATTTAACAGCCCAATCTAAATCAGAGCGTTGAGATCCGCGTAAGCAACAGGGTACGTATTTACAGTACATTTTACAGAAAAATAATTACTTTAAATGTATTGTAAATACGTGCCCTGCTGCTTACGCGACGCTAAACGCTCTGATTTAGGTTGTGCAGTAAGATGCATTGTAGCGCACAGTGAACGCATTGATATGGTTTGATAAATTAAACAATAACAAAAAGAAAGAGGAAAGAGAGCAAGTTGCATTTTGTTTATACTTTATCAGAGATGGAAAATGGTGTGTATATTATTTCATTGTCTAGCAATTTTTATATATATTTTATCTTTTTCAGTACAATCAAACATGTAAAAACTAGTACAACACGTAATTAATTTTATCTACTGTTGAATAGGTATTATGTAAATCCATAAAAGTTTTGGACAAATATGGATTTGTTAAGAAAATCACTCTTAAAAACGACAGCTAGGTAGGTAGGATAAAGGCAAAAAGTTCATCTTGCAATAAGCTATAAACATTTTTGGGCCATTATATTGACGCCCATTATTCGGGAAGGCAAATAAAATTTACATACACAATTGAAGCCCAAAGAGCCATTACACCCTCAAAATCTGATATGAACACAAAATTAAAAAAGAAACTAAAATAAAATCGTTAAAAAAGTATAATAAAATATAAAGAACACAAATATGTCATGCCATGCCATGTAACCGGTCAATGCACAGATTCTGCGGAGCGAATAAAAACAACGCAGTAAATAAATTGGAAATAAAATACGTAGATATGTATAAAGAGTTCATTGGCATTTACAGACGAATCTAGTCATTGTAATAAAAAAATTATCTTTATCTGTTTGTTTGTCTATCTAGGTATCTGTTTAAAGCAAAGTCCATTTATATAGAAGAGAGGCGGTAATGAAATTAAAATGCGATTGCAGGACACAACAAAGAAAACACAATTATATTAATAAATTTATGTTTTGTTTTGCTTTTGTTTAATTTCCTGAAATTGTTGTTACTTTCTTTAACAGTGACATACAGTAGCCATTAAGACAAAATTATAGGAGATGACATCATCAAAGAAATATTTATTGTTTGCCTTTTTTCCACTTTTGGGTGGTGGATTGCATTTGATGTAGTTTAATTTACAATGTAGTTTAATACAATTTCAATTGATACACTTATCCAACAATCCCCAATAAATACAAGTATGTAATATGTACATATGTATGTACGTACGGCTATGAAAAAAGAAATTGCGCACCATCCAACAGTTGCTTTTGTGCTGAAACAGTAAATTTCCATAAATCTATTGTTTCAGCAAATGAACAATAAAAAGAAAAATAACTATGTACGTATTTACATGCGATCGATTATTTAAAAATTCTGGCAGGCCAAGTTCTAATTAAACGATTATTCGATAATAAAAACATTAATCATTTAGACTTGAAAATGCTAATGTTTTCGTTTTTTCACTATAGTATTTTTAGTTTTTATCCGATTTAGGTCCATTATGGTTTAACGTTTTAGAAACTGAATTGAAATTTCGATCCACTTTAACTCAGTCAGTTTTTATACGATCATAACAAATTAGCCACCATTTGACGTATAAGTTAATAACATTTTAAACAAGACGCAAATTTTATATTTAAACAAAACGTATTTTATTTCAATCGAACACCACCCTTTGGCGGCTTAAAGAGAAGTACATATAGTATACATTGAAAAGCCCAAATGTACTGCTATGGACAATAGCCGAAATATTTTTTTTCGTGCTTACCACATCCTAAAAATACAATACATTTAAGCATTCCAAAAATAAAAATTTGTAAAGCTGTGTTGTGTAAAATTTTCAATGCAACTTTTAATGTTTGGAATTTAAATTTAATTTATGTCATTTAAAATAATAAAATTTTCTATTACAAGTAAAAGATTCAAATGTGTAATTTTACTAATTTTTAAATAGACATCATTTTGGTTGTTACTGAAATACAGGTGGACCTCGCTTAACACGTGCTTCTTACACAGAAGAGGTTATTCACAAATTTTACCGAATGCGGACTGACCAATCAAAGAATTTTTAAATTCATAAAAAAACATTGTTTTTACCAGCGACCAAAAAAGAGGAGTGTTATGTTTAAAAGGTGACTTGATCTGAAATCTTCTAGCCTATGTTGGAAGAAAATAGCTCCCGCCATTTTGAAGTTATCATAAATTTTCTTCAGGGGATTTTAAACATTTTTAATTTACGGCAGTTTTCATAATGAACGATTAAAAGTTAACGTAAACCTTAACGGCAAGTTTTGTATGCCGAACTTGCCGTTAAAGTCCTCGTTAACCTTTAATCATACATTGTGAAAAGGGCCGTTAATGTTATTAGCGTAGATAAAGAGCTCAAAATGAAACATTTACTGAACCAGAAATTTTTTATGATATATTCTCGTTTAAAATGAAAAAAAAACATCTTTCACGGTTTTTGATTATATGTAGTACATATTCCTCCTTATCGTGTTTGGCGATTTTCGCCTTCGACTACATTGTTGGAATAGATTGAAGACAGCACGCTACATTTTTCTTTAATCTACTACAAAAATGTCGTAGTCGAAGGCGAAAATTGCCAAACACGATGAGGGCCATTGTTTTACGGACTTGCTTTTTCGCTTACGTACGTCCGACAACTAGCATTATTGGTTAATTTCAATTGTGTTAAAAAGTATGTCAAACTCTTTAAATTTTCTGGTATTCAAGTTTTTTAATTGGGTTTATATTAAATTTTTAGAATGTCAGTGATAAAAGATAGGGACTGCATTAGAAATTGACGATTGATTAAAACTCGATTTTCGAAAACCGAGGTGAAACCAGCAATTTAACAGTTTTTTATAGCGGAAAGTCAAAAATTATTAAGATAAACGGTATCTGATATTTACATACATAAAATATTCTAGTCGACAGCGACCTCAAATAAGGGATAAAATGATAAAAGTACTAAAGATTGAAGATGTATCAGCCATATCTTACATTGGATTTCGTTTTACATTCTTCAGATTCCCTTCTTTTTTTGCCTGGATTTTACAACGTTAAAGTTATTTTACATCACTTGTTTTTGCATCTTTTTTGTGTGACAGTGTGGCACCGGTAGTAGACTTCTGTCAGATTTCTTTTTGACATAATCGTACGATTGTGTAGGATAGTCAAGCATTGCCTTTACCGCGTTTATCGTGTAAGACGGCTTTTGAGGACCGTAACCTGCGTGTTATGCAAGATTTAGCAAAACATACGAGTACCATGTACTACATACTTAAAAATAGGGATGTAACGATACGCCGTTTTGCCGATCCGATACCGATTCCGATACTTAAAAATAAATATCGCCGATACTGATTCCGATACCGATACGAATATTGAAATTGAGTTCAAGTTTAGATTAACAAAACTCAAGAAGGGCAATTTTTTTATTATACAAAATTACAGTGTAAGAGATTATTAATATTTAAAATTGATATTAACCCAGTATATAAAATTAGAAGTAATTTTTAAGGAACTACATTTTCATTGCTTCCAAAGAATCTATATTAAAAATATGCGGCTATTTAGTAGAAAAGCAAGTACAAATTTGTAATTCCTTTATAATTTTAAAAAATACTCGCCATGCTTTTTAAAAAATCGATTTTTAAATGACATTTATCAACTAATATTCTTCTAAATAACTTAATAGCTTAATTATTAAAAGTCTTCTAAAAGTTTATATTTATTCACTTAAATTTACATGAAAACACAGTTTTGTGTTTATATTCGCATAAAAAGAAACAAGTTCTGAAAATGGGTAATTTTTCATCCTTTTTTTGAGGAATCATTATAGAACACCGATAAAGATATTTGTCCTAACATCTCTTCAAATTCGGTATTGGTAATAGAAAAAGAGAACTTCTTCCAATGACAAGCAAATGTGAAACTAATTAGAAATTATCCAAATTTGCAATATTTCCGGATCGGGAATAAGATTTAAAAAACAACGAATTGAGTTTGAGTACATGGTAAAATTAACAATAAATAAATTATTGTTTTTGCAAAATAACAGCGTAAAATATTATTAATTTTTAAAATTGATATTAATAAGATTTAAAAAATAACGAAATGGATTTAGTTCTTGGTAAAATTAACAAAAAATAAATAATTTGTTAAAAAAAAAAAAAATTTTTAAAGTATCGTCGTATCGACAGTAAAATATCGCCGATACCGATGTATCGGAAAATCTGAAGTATCGCCGATATATCGGTATCGGTATTCGTTACATCCCTACTTAAAAACAAAAAATTTGTATCATTTAACAAATAGAAAAGTCATAACAAAGAGGTTCCACTGTTTCATTTATACTCTATGTGTTTATATAGCCATTCAAAGCAATACCTTTTTCATATATGAATGTAGACACAATTAATGACACAAATTTTATTTTATGGCCCATAGAAATGATTTTTAAAATTTGTTTAATAAATAATGATCTCATGTATTAGTAATTCACGTTTGAAGCTTTCATATAAAACGCAATTAGTCTATTAAGAAAAATTTTTTTTTACTTACTTCACTTCATTCGCATTTGTTATTCAATCACAATATTTTTATGTTACCCTTAATTTTCACATGCATAACTTTTTGTTTGTATTTATTTTTCTACACCTGTCAATATGAAAATCTTATGTACATCATAATTACATGTGCTACATTTTGTTTAAAATGTGTACTTTTTTCGCTTGTCGTGTTCAAACGAATGTTAGTTAGGGCCTGTCCCAAGATGTGGACAAGTCGATTTCGTTCTCTTATTTATATTGAAAACAAAATCAAATTCAAATTTTTTATTATTGTTTTCAATATAAATAAGAGAACGACATCGTGGGACAGGCCCTTAATGTTGACAATAAAATAGATGTAATAATGATTTAGCCCGTTGATATTGTCGACTCAAATAGTCTATTATGTGATGGAAATCGATGGATTTCAAATCGCGCGATTAAAAAAAAAACAATTTATTCTGAAATATGACTTATTGATGCTTTTTTTTATTGTTTTCGAGGATTAAAATATTTTATTCGAACATAAATACAATTTCATTCTATCATTTCGATTTACAAAACCTCTATTTATTTGTGTTATTAGTTCTGTGAAATTGCACGGTTTGGAATCGCACGATTTCCATCACGTACCATAATGAAACCAAAATTTTTCACACAAATAGGAACCAAGGAACTGCCTTCTGCGAAATGAAGATGCCAACGAGAAATCCGATTCTTTTTTAATTCCTCTTTGTGATATCGCGTTTATAGAAAATGTCAATTCAAAGATCTCAATAATACCAATAAATGAAATTCTCCGCCACATGTCTATAAGTTGTATCCATATCTGTTGATGTGTATCTATAACTTTGAACCCGTCCTGGTTTCCTGCTTAATTCTGGGTTGTAAACAAGGAAGTGCTTGCATATTTCTTCGGTCCAACTACACTTTCTTCTCCTAATTTCAGTGTTAATTTCTCCCACCTCTGTTCTGATCTTAAGTTGTTCATTACTAATTGTACCGGGCCAAAATATATTAAGTATTCTCCGAAGACGACAACTCCTAGTTTATTTTTAAACAAAGTCTTCTGGAAGTTGCACAGAGAGAACACATGCTTTAAATATCTTTATCTTTGTTTTAATGCTATAGTCGGTCAAGTTTCTTATTCTGAGCAGCTGTCTATATGGGCATTTCCACAGAAAAGCTGCCATTTTGTCATATTACGTCACTAAACAATTATACTTGTCATTCAGATCGAAACTAAATGTAGAGAGATAATTACGCTCTACACAAAATAAGGTTTCCTTTGTGAATCAAGCTTAATTGCTTGGTGACGTAACGTCACAAAATGTGGACTTTCTGTGGAAATGCCCATAAGAGCCAACTCAATTCATATTTCGGCTTTCAACATCTTTTGCCGTTCCACACTTCTCTGCAATAGTGCTACAAATATATTAAAAACTCTTCCACGCGCTTCACTGGCGTCTGAATAAGATTCAAAGGTTCACTTGGCATGGGATTTATGCGCATCTCCTTTGTCTTTGAGGTATTTGTTCTGAGACCAACTTTGTTGGATTCTTCAGAAAGGTGATCTAATTTGGTTTGCATGTCGCAAAGCTGGGTGTTAGGTCATAGGGTGTTCCAAGCAATTATAATTTATAATTATAATTCGTGCAACGGGATAAGGGAGAGTAAAGAGATGACAAATATCCATGCTATTTACACACAAAGCCAATCTTTTCTAAATGTCAACCTCAGACACAATCCAAATTAGACTTGGCGTCCCCTGTTAACGCTAAGGAGGCTCTGGCGACCGAACATGGGCTACTTCCCACTGGTGAAGCATCGGAAGACATGAATGACAATATGACAATGAAGGACACCCGACAATGAACGTTTTGTAGAGTTATGCGGAATGAAGGGAATTGAAATTGGTGGGACATTATTTCCATAGAAGACCTCAAAGTTACATGGGCATCACCAGATAGTACGACTCAGAACCAGATCGATCATATCCGCGTTATCGCACTGTTGAGCAACAGTTTATGTGATGTACATAACAAAAGAAGAACAGATATTGGTTCTGATCATCACGTTCTCCTTGGAATGGTAAAATTTAACATGCGGGATATACATAACAATGGAAATCACACCAGCGTTAAATATAACATAAGCAAGCTAAAACTAATACAAACTGGCTATAACAATTGCGGGATTCAAACGAGTGTGTTATCTAGTCATATTGTCATAATGTCTTAATATTTTACAATAGTTTTAAAACGTTGTTGTTGTGCTTCAAACAGAAAAGCCCCAATATAATAAGATTTTGTGTGCTGTGTTTATTGTGTTGTCATATCTACACAGTAGAAATCTGAGCCGAACGGCCGAGTCTTTAGTGGAGCCGGTGATAATATTTACAAGCCGGCGCTATTGATGTATGTATGCAATATGTAAGTATTAATGAAAATTCTTCACAGTTTTATATGTTCATACATATCAACATACTTATATTTTTACAAGTTTTAAATAGGCAAAAATAAATAAATTCAGTAAAGTGCGACTTTTTCTCGCACACGAAGGGTTCCGTACGAATACACATATATCCCGTTTCTTTTTCGCCCTTTTTTCATTTTGGCAATTTTTTCGTGTTGCTTTTTTGTATTGTGTTTATTAGTCTATGTATGTATGTGGTTTCCTTTGCGGCACTATATAAGCCGCAGGCCGATTTAATGATTCTTACGTCAATCGATTCGTTTTAATCCGGGGAGTGTCACTAAAGATATGACAGTAGTCAAAATTCAATATGGCGGCCGACAGACGCCCGATTTCGTAGGTAAATAAAAAAAAGAACATTAAACAAAAACCGTATACGAAAACCAAAAAGACAACAAATAAAACTAAATTAAAATTGTTTTCTTTTAGTTTTTTTACGCAGTCGGGTTTTTTGATTTTTTTAATTTATGCCTTGTTAGAACAACAATTTTCGCCAAATACTTTTTCGGCGCTCTCTTTTGGTTCCGGAGTTACGGGGTTCAAAATTTTTATTTTGAACTGGGCATAACTCCTACAATTCTGCACGGATATAAACGATATGTATATAATGCTCTAAAATAACTTTCTACTGGTATATAAATCCATTTTTAAATCCATTAGCCCATTGTGAACCAAATGCAATTTTAAAATAATTAACCCAACTTTTTACGTAAAAACACCGTTATTTCTATGTATACAAATTTATAGAAAACCTTCCAAGCTTTCATTTGGTATATACTTTAAATATGTCACTTTTGAAATGGTTTTTTTATTTTCAACACCGTTTGTATTCTCAACTTGTTTCCGATTTTTTAGTTTTGACGATTTTTTGGTTTATTGGCGTTTTTTTTTGTTTTTTTTCTTTTTGACGATATTCTTAGTTTTGGCGATTTTCCCGGTTTTGAAGATTTTTTGTGATTTATTTTCGTTTTAGAGGACTTTTTTTGGTTTTGACGATTTTGCGGTTTTTGGCGATTTTTTTAGTATTTGTTTTTTTTGTTTTGGCGCTTGTTTTTTGTTTCGGTGTTTTTTTCCCATTTTTAGCGATTTTTTCCGTTTTTGATGATATTTTTAGTTTTAGCGACTGTTTTAGGTTTTAATGCTTTTTCCGTTTTGACGACTTTTTCGGGTTTTGTCGTTTTTTAAAGTTTTTTGGCGATCTTTTTAGTTTTGGTGTTTTTTTGCGTTTTAGCGATTTTTTTAATTTTGGTGCTTTTTTTCTTTAAGCGCTTTTCCATTTTGACCACTTTTCGTTTTGATATTATTTTAATTTTGAAATTTTTTTGTTTTAGCGTTTTTTTAAATTTCAAGATTTAGCCTTTTACGGTTTCCAAGATACAACAAATTGTCTAAATTACATGACAAAATTTTGTTTGTATACTTTTGTTTTCTGGTGGCCACCGATCGTTATTCCACTAGCAGCCGTCCGGAAAATTAAAACTGGTTTTGTTTATGTATTTTAACAATTTAATTTTGTACGTACGAAGAAAACATATCTAGATTTTAGTTAAGAATGGAGTGTTTAAAAGATAATCAGGTAAGGTCTTATGTATTACAACTAGGGATGTAACGAATACCGATACCGATACCGATATATCGGCGATACTTCAGATTTTCCGATATATCGGTATCGGCGATATTTTACTGTCGATACGACGATACTTTTGAACATTTTTTCAGAGTTTTTTTTTTTAACAAATAATTTATTTTTGTTCGATTTTACCATGAATTAAATTCACTTCGTTATTTTGTAAATCTTATTAATACCAATTTTAAAAATTAATAATATATTATGCTGTTATTTTGTAAAAAAATATTTATTTTTGGTTAATTTTACCATGAATTCAAATTCAAGTCGTTGTTTTTTAAATCTTATTCCAGCAAAAAAAGATACTCCAAAGAAGTCATGAAAATGTAGAATTCGCGATCGGGAAGTACATATTGCAAATTTGGATAATTTCTAATTAGTTTTACATGTCCTTGCCATTGCAAGAAGTTCTGTTTTTCGATTACCAATCACCGAATTGGAAGCGATGCTAGGACAAATTTCTTTTTCGGTATTCTATAATGATTTTTCCTCAAGGAAAAAGGATAAAAAATTACCCATTTTCACAATTTTTTTTATGCGAATTTAAACTCAGAACCGTATTTTCATGTAAATTTAAGTGAATATATATAAAATTAGAAGTCTTTTAATAATTAAGCTATTAAGTTATTTATAAGAATATTAGTTGATAAATGTCCTTTAAAAAAATCGATTTTTTAAAAAGCATGGCGAGTATTTTTTAAAATTATAAAGGAATTAAACATTTTTTCTTGCTTTTCTACTAATTATCTGCATATTTTTAATATAGATATTTTTGAAGCAAAGAAAATGTAGCTCCTTAAAAATTAATTCCAATTTTTTATACTGGGTAAAATCAATTTTAAATATTCGCTCTTACAATGTAATTTTGTATAATAAAAAAATTGCACTTGAGTTTTGTTGATCTAAACTTGATCTCAATTTCAATATTCGTATTGGTATCGGAATCGGTATCGGCGATATTTATTTTTAAATATCGGTATCGGATCGGCAAAACGGCGTATCGTTACATCCCTAATTACAACGTCCAATATGTAATTTTCGCAGAAACCGGCTATTATTTTTGTTTTTTCGCTTGTTCTTGGCATCTTAATTCCAAATGTAATAATTGTTTTTTTTTAATCAGCTGACTCAAATTTGAAATAGCACACTAAATTATGATGGGGTCCTCACACCAGTCATATTTTTTCGTGTTATTATTTTAAGACATATGACTTTATGACAACCGTTTGAATCCCCCAAATATATATTATAATATAGTTTCACTGTTCTCCAAAATTAAAAAAATATATATATACAAACTGTTTTACTGATTAAAGAAAACTTTCGAGAACGTCTCATGAATACTTAAAATTTCATATACTTACATAGTTACTTTGGAGGCTTGTATTTACAAATTTTTTAGTTCGATTTCACAATCCCATACTGACAGTATAATACACTACCAACTATCCTACTGTGTCTATTTGATATTAAATTGTTTTTAATTATAAAAACATCTTGTGAAACTGGTTGGGGACTTAGGAATCTATAAATCCCGATTGTTTATATTATCTAATGAATAAAATATGTACTTTCGAATCCAAAATAAAGTGCATCCAAATTTTAAATGAACAGTTCGTCAGTACTTTTTTAAAATAACCTTCGGACACGCTAAATTTAATTTTACAATAACCGGCTTTATACCCCTGATACATTTATTTTTTAAAAAGCAAACTTAATAATAGATTTATTCACAAGTAATTAGAACAACTGATCATACGAAAAGAAAATACTTACGAGATTCTCGATTTAACGGCATTTCTGCAATTTCTGACAAAAGTGTCAAAATTTCTTGCACTTGTTCTAAGACAGCAGCCATTCTCTATTTATATTTATTATTTTTCTTAATAAAACACACTTCAATTTAATTATAGAATATTTAATGAGAAACGAAGAACAAACACACTTTCTTTTTTGTATTTTGAAGAAAAATTTAAAGGAACTAAAATGTGAAAATTAAAATAAACGACAAATATATTAATTCTTCAAAGTCGAACAATGTTCATTAACACTTGATGAAATCGTAGAAAACAAGCAAATGCAACTGACTGACAGACTGACTGCTGCAGTCATTAAAAGTTGGAAAATAACTGATAATTTGAACTAAATTTCTCGTTATTCGGGTTTGAGGAAAGAAAGGTTCAGAGCAGCACACTTTTGTTATCAATATTTGATTATTATTATTGTGATTGTATACGGGTAAGTTACTTTCTGTTTTCTTTACACTCAAGATAAAGAAAAGATTTTGAAAATAATGGCAGGTAAAAGAACACAAATTTTATTAGGTACACGTGTGTGTATATATATATTTCTTTTTAATAATTTTTATCTCTATTATATAATTTAGTTTTGACGAGTTTTGTAAAATTTTGCAAACTACACTTTCTTTTTTTATTATTATTATAATTTTTAATTTATTACAATTTTATTTACTTTTATTAATTTTAAAAATTTATGTATTTTTAATTTCCTTCTTGAATAACCCCCAATTTTGCTTTGCAAACTTTTTTTTTTACAAAATCCGTTTCTTAAAGAAATTAAACGAGTTCTCGAAAACCGTGTGCATCGATTACGGTATACCGCAAACTAAAGGGAAGATTTTGCCTAAAAACTACAAAAATACACGACAAGTAGACAGACAAAAAAAAAACTCAAGTCCGCGGCAGCATCACCAACCAACATTAAAAACTATTTTTTTTCTTTCTTTTTTTCTGTTTATTTTATTTTGGCCATTTTAAATAGTACATATGTAGGTATCAAGAATAAAATACTAAAGAAAATTCAATTCTCTCAATTCTATAACAAGAATTCTTCGTAAGATGTAAAATACAAAGTGTCACTTAAAAAGACACTGTGAAAAGGTTTTAGTAAAAGATAAAACCCAGCAAATTAAAATGAAGAAAATTATTTTACTTTTATAAAATTTAAAATGTTTTTAATAAAAATTTAACACTAAAAAAACAGCCGAAAATTGTTTTATTTGTTTTTTCTTGCGTCGCTATGCCTTCGATTTCTATATTGACCGTTTATTTCTTTGCTCTCAGAACAACTGCAATTTAAAATAAATATTTTATTTATTTTATTTACAACACTACATACTTCGACTACTCTTCTCTTGCCAATGATTGAGATGATGATAATGATGACGATCATTTATCATAGAGCAATTTCAATTGAGATTGAGATTGTAAGTTGACGAATATGTCTATTTTAACGATATAAATACACATATGTAATTGTATTTTCGTATCTATACTTGACTTCACAAATTAAATCAACTAAAATGCTCTCAGGGCTCGCTCTATTACTTACAAATATTTTTAGCATATTAATCATTCACATAATGAAATTAAATTATTTCGATATGAAATCAATATGAAGCATGATGAAATCACATTGTATTGAAATTTATACTTAACCCAGTAACATACTCTGATGTATGTACAAAGCAAACATTTTTTGCACAATTCGGTCCTAACTCAGTCAGAAAGTCTGTATGAGATGCAGAATTTGTATACGAAGTCGGTCAGAAAACGTACCGAAAATTATATGAGTGGTAGACTGTTCGCTTGTCTACCACTCATATGATTTTCGAACCTCTTTGTCTGAAGAAATTATATACGAGATCTACAGAGCTCTATGAAATGTTTGACATGTCTAAACAATGTCGGAAAAATGTCGGACAATACATCAGAAAATTTTCTGATTTTTTTAATACTTTTTATCTCCTGTCTAGGGTATTCATTTTAATCGACTTTTCAATTGTACGATTAATCGAAATTGAGGTTTTTAAATTACTCGAGCAATCGAATAAAACTTTTATTTCGTTCGAGTTATTTGAGTAAGCTTTATTGCTAACAATTATTCGGGTTAATCGGAAAATTTTTGAATTACTCGGTTTTTTTGTAAATTTTTGTGAACAAAAATAATACAAATCAAGTTTTTCGCGTTTTTCATATTTTAATAATAAAAACAAAAGAAAAAAAAAACACTTCTACATATATTAGATCACAAACTGGTCATTTAAAATAGTTTTTTTTTTTACTATTCATATGTTTCCCTTTGAGAAAATTTTGCACCAGGAAATATTTAATAATATTCAGACTTGTTCTGTATTCAATGCGGAATAAAAATAGTCGGAATTTGCATAGCATTGTTGTTATAAATATTAACTTGTAACAACAAAGCTTTTATAATTCCGAACATTTTCATTTCGCAGAGAGAACAGAACAGGATAATTAATTCATTACATAATCGAACAAAATCAATACATTTAGTCCTAAAAACAATACTGATTTTTATTAATTTCATGGATATTTTTTTCGATTGAACATTTCTCCCATTATTAAAAAATTATCTTTCAGTAATCGCTGACGCTGGAGAAATTGAGAAAAGTGAATTAAAAAGCATTTTGAATTTATCGGATTAATTATTTGATTTTCCTAGGTGGATAAAGTATATATAATATTTTATATTACAAAAGTAATTTTTTTGCTCTTTGATTTTGTGGATGCTTTTAATTTTTCATTGAGTTTCGCCGTTAGATTACATTAGATATTTTAATACGAAAAATCTAGTTAGCTAGTTGCTCTCGAAATATCTTCTTTAATTAAAATCATTTTCGTTTGATGGTTATATTTCCGAACTTTTTCACACTTATTACTTAATTCTTTGATCATGTTGTCATTAGTATGAAATAACGCTTGAATTCCATGACAAATTTCATATAATTTAAACAATTTTAGCAGCTTTTATTAAGAAATCTACAAAAACTTATTCAAAAAAATAAAATTTACGAGTTATTCGATTAATCGAACTAAATTATTCGCATACATTTTTACTCAAAATTAAAATTTTTTGTTTGATCGAACATTATTTGACGTCAATTATTCGAATAATCGAACAAACATTATTCGAGTGAATACCCTAGTCCTGTGGTATCAATGTTGGAGCTAAATTAGAAATTCATCAGAAATTCAAAAAAATAAAATTTACGAGTTATTCGATTAATCGAACTAAATTATTCGCATACATTTTTACTCAAAATTAAAATTTTTTGTTTGATCGAACATTATTTGACGTCAATTATTCGAATAATCGAACAAACATTATTCGAGTGAATACCCTAGTCCTGTGGTATCAATGTTGGAAATGTCGTATAAAACTTGCACATAGAATCAAACATTTGTAAGTCTTTGTTTGGTGTGCATTTTTTCGGCTGCTTCTATGGCAGCCGATTAGAAAACATTTACCCATATTTTATAAACTTAAAAAGTCACACATTTATGCATAAACTCTCAAGAGGTAAATAAGAATTATTGCGAAAACTAAAATCAGACAATGCGCATAAGTTACCGCCAAAAGTCGTAAGTCATAGGTCAGAAAATGTGCAGACTATTCTGTTAAATGTCTTAAAGGAAATTAATTTAATATAATATTTAGTGACTTTTTTGACAATTGCCAAATTTTAAAATTTATAATCGCACCATTTCCCAAAAATAGTCCCCCTTATTGTGATTTGCGTTTTTAAACTTCAGCTTCGGGTAATATTGCAGAATATGTAAGGAAACGTCCTATCCGAAAACTGCCAATTATTCTGCTAAATATCTACGGGAATTTACTGGGTATGGTATGGAATGTTTACTGGGTATGTTTTTTCAACCACATGCATAGATTTATTTTTGAAGAATATTGGTTTTAATAATAGACAAAATCTTGTTTTTTAGACTTATAATAATATATAAAACAAAGTTTGTATTTACAATTATATGCCTCAGTTAACCAGTCAGTTGACTTCATAAAATAACAACTTAAGATAGATGATAAAAACGTATTTATCGCTTTAACAAATCTTGTTTATTATTATGTATGCATGTACACTAGGGTTATTCTCAAAAACTAATTTTGTTGTACCTAAATTAATATATTTTCAGTGCGTTTTGAGCCCTTCGAACTCAAAATTGTAAGAGTTATTTAAAGAAAAAACTATCTTAACGGAGAATTTTATTTTGATCTTGAATAACTTTTGACCGTGTTGACTTATAAAACAATGACATACGACCTTTCTTGCAGAACGTTCAATTCTTTACAAAAACTTACCCAGAACTTTACTGTACGACGTATCGATCGTTAGTTACAAAAAATCAGAAGGAACAAACATATTTGTCCTGCGTTATTCATATAGGAAATCGAAAATTTCGATCGATGTGCACCATTTTATCATTAATATTAAGAGCTTATATGTTAACAGGCATATTTTAATACCTAAGCGAATCTTTGAAACTTGGTTCAGAAAAAGATAGATTTTTGTTGAGAATAATCCTAATGTTCACATCGCCATATGAAATAAAAAAAGGCGTAAGTTACTAAAAATTAAAAATCGACTTTTTGATTAATTATGATGTACCGCATCAAAATACATGTCCAAGCAAAATTTTTCACTCCTGTAACTAAAAACGTCGATTGTATTAACAAAATTCTAAAAGCCGTCAGTGCAAGTACGAACAGTTTATAAAGCAAATAGGTAGCTTACGTCTTTTGAGAAAAACTAAATAACCAATACAAAAGTTATTCTATTTGAAATCAATAAATCGAAAAGATGGCATACCTTGGATTTCGTGTAAACTACTTTTCATTTTATGCAGCTTTTGGCTTCTCCTGTAAAGATTTTTAAATGTAACTTATGCCTTTTTTTATTTCATATAACGATATGTAAATATGTAAGATGAACGAAATTGTAATTTAGTGTTTGTATTCATAGTCAGTAGGGCTGGACAAGTTTGCTAAATAAATTAGCTGGTTAACCGGCTTAACTGCCTCTACCGGCTTACCTGGTTTAGCCGGCTTAACAGGCTTAGGTAGCTTAACTGGCTTAGCTGGTGTATTGTGTATTTATTGAGTATTTAAAAATTGTTTGGTCCACATCTAATTTACTGATATACATAAAAAATTAAAATCACTGATGCAGCGCAGTGATGCATTTCCGAATTGGCCCATCTTTCGAACTGATCTAAATTATTTTTCTAAAATTTCATCTTCTAACATTCTAAAAGTCTATCAAGTCCAAACGGTTCATATTCGCACGATATATAAGAAGTGTTGAAACTCCGTATGGACTTCGTCAATACGGATTTAAAAAAAGAAGCATTAAAACAGTTTTTGTGCATACTTTTGGGTGCGACAAATAAATATTTGCTCCTTTTGATTTCTATGTTCAAAAGCAGTTTAAAGCGGCGCCTTAAGGCATGTAAAGTTTTTGTGGCTGACTTTTTTTTATAGAAACTTAAACGTTAAGAATTTTTCACTTTCGTACAAATTCGAAAGGGAAACACCCATCCAAACACACACTAGCAATCACTTAAAAAAAAAGATATTTTCAGGTCTGTCGCAACGTTTGTATTAAACTAAAATAAAATCATAAAAAAGTTATTTCAACACATTTTTGACACGCAAAACTAACAGAGTTAATATTTATTTGTATTTTTAATGATTTTAATGTTTATTTTATTTATATATTTCCAAAGTATGCATCCACCTTTCTCTATTTGAAATTGTAATTGAAAACGCAATCTTTTTAAGTTTTTCGTTTTCTGGAGAAGCTTTTCGTTTTACTTTCGTATGAATTTGGTTTGGTTTTTGTGACACACCTTTTTAGCAAAGGTTAGTATTGCGGGTACATATTAATGAATTAAAAAATAGGGAAGTTTCATGCAACAAATTTCATCAAGAAAGTAGTCATAGATTAAGTTCTGTTCAGCCTTCTAGTGACATTCGTCCGCACAAAGACAGAAATGTGAAAATAAGGCCAAGTTCCTATCCAAAAATTTCGGCCGTACTGAGATCAAAATAAGGGCCAAGTTTTTGATACGTGCAATACCATCTCATTTCTAGGCAACCTGTAAGCTTGACATTTTTCCCTTAATTCTTTTCCGGATTAGAAAGGCAAAAAATATATTGCCGAGCTAACAGGTTGCATAGAATTGAGATGATATTGTACCTATCAAGAACTTAGCCCTTATTTTGATCTCAGTACTTTTTACGGCCGAAGTTTTTGGATAGGAACTTTGCCTTATTTTCACATTTATGTTTTTGTGCGGATATGTCTTTCTTCTTTCAATCAATATATAAACTATGTTCATCGGATCAAAATTCATAGAGTTACAGGCCTTGCAGGTAATCAGTAGATAAAGGTTATAAGAAAAATAAATAGGATTTTAACGAATAAAAATTCCTTTGTTGTATTGTTTGTATTTATAAGTTTTTTTAAAGCTATTATGCTTTTGTATTTGTGATTCTCATTTCTTTCTTCAGAGTCTGTGTATAAGCGTACGATTTTGAAAACTTTCCAAACATGGTTTAAGATCTACTGATGAGTTGGCATTAGCACCCAACGAAATGCAGGCTATATAATAGCTAACCCACAACAAATAAATGAATTTTTAAAATAAATTTATCATAAAAGAAACAATTTTGTGAATCTAGCAAAAGAAATATTTTCACACTTCTTTACATCCTATTATCTAAACCACAAATTAGTCATAGAAACCAAATAAAAATGCCAATCAAAGAAGTAATACAAAAAAGTCAAAGAACTACCTAAAATCTTTAGGTATATTGGCATTTTTCTTTTTATTTTACTTAAACCGCGTAAAGAATGTATACGTACCGCTTCATTTAGTGGTAATGTCTTGAAAATTTATAAAATACGCAAAGACTAATAGAACAGCAATTTATTGCCAATAAAACAATACTCGTACCTATTTATTTGTGAAAATAACATGAGTAGATTTTTCGTCTTTCGTTAAGCGCCTGAAAAACTAGCAGAAAACAAAGAAAACGTAAAAATTTGTTGGCTGAAAGTTAAATTTAGAAATTCGGAAAATAGCAGCTAAAAGAAACAAGTAAATGTAAATTGCCACATTCGTTAACACAAGCACTCTTCTGCAAGTACAACAATATAGATTATTCAAATGTAAAAAAAAACATTTGTAATAAAATAGAAAAAAGGAGAACGTGACGTTGCCAACAAAAACCAATGAGAGCACCAGCGTCATACGAAAACAACTAGATAAAGTGTAAGTAATGCAATTAAAAACTTGATGCAGAGAGCAACAAGTACGAAAAAAACAAAAACATAATATTTTTAATTAAATTTTTTAATGTTATTGGCAACATTTGAATTAATTATAACATTGTAGTTAAAATTGCAATAAAAGATCAATTGGAAATAACTATAGTGTTGCCAAATAGTTCGTAGAAAATAAACACTAACCGGGTGACATACAATGGAACTCGACTGCTGTTTATTGTTTATAATCGTAAAGATGTCAAACTTCATATAAAAAAACCTAAACAAAATTTTTTTATATATGGAGTTTGTTTGACATCTTCACGATTATGACATTTTTGTTGTAGAGACTGGATCATGATACAGACAGACGGACCATATGTTCAAATTAATTTCGTGAGTTTTGAACATTTTTGGATAATTAAAATTTTTGGTGAGGTATCAGTTTTTGGCTTAAATTGCAGCAGTTTATGATTGTGAATATTTTTTGTCGGCTGTCGGACATTTAGCAGAATATGTACTCGGAAAATTTCTGGTACGCCTTTTCTGCACATTTTCTGGAATATTATCCGGTCAATATCAGACTATTTTGGACATTATCGAAAGGCAATTTAATTTCCTTTAAGACATTTAACAAAATAGTCTGCACATTTTCTGACTTATGATTTACGACTTTTATCTCACTTCAGCGCATTGTCTGATTTTAGCTAGATTACGAAATCAGCGATGCCATTTTTAGATCTTTTTTACGATATGAAAAAAACTATATGACACTGTGTTGTTATATCGTAATTTTTTACGATATGACACTGCGACATGACAAAATCGTGTATCTTAGTGTTGTTATATCGTAAAAAGCTTACGATATGACAACACAGTATGTCATATCGTTTTTTTTTTCATATCGTAAAAGAGCTAAAAATGGCATCGCTATAATTATCATTTATTTCTTGAGAGTTTGTCCATAAATGTGTGAGTTTTTAACTTATAAAATTTTAGTATTTTCTGATCAGATGCCAGAAGTAGCAGAAAAATGCATGGCACAAGAAGAATCGCAGAAGTTTTACAGCTTTTTGATTCTACGTGCGAATATTTTACCACATTTCTGGTCAATTTATAATTTTAGCTCCGACAAAATTTTTCAGAATTCGTACAGATTTCTCCACGACATTTCGAAAAAAAGTCATACATATACATACATATATAGTGCCTTAAAAACCTATATTCACTGCCAGATCAGCCGTGATACTAGCATACAATATCAACATTAATTTTTTAATATTAATTATTTAGTTACTATCTATGTATGTACATATTTTGTGTATTATTTTAATTTCTCAGCCTTCAACATAGCAACAAACTAATTCATTTATAGGGTACTAAAAAAATCAATGTTACGTACTGTTTCACTTGTTTAACACATTTTAAGCTCTGCACGAGAAAAAAGCGGCATAATGAATAAAAATTACAAAACAAACAAAATATTTGAGATGAGAATATTTTCAAGGTTAAAAGATAATTTGCGAAATTAACAAATTAAATTTATTTAAAAAGCTTTCAAACTCAAACATGTATGAAGAAAACATTTAAAGCAGTGTTGGACATTCTCTCAATTTCTTATGCACTCGTGCATAGGATGCTTTTTTACATCACACGCGTACACTGTGTGAGTCACGGCCTATCCCCTGCAATTAACGGGACTAGTCCATACACGCATGTAAAGTATACTCCATAGCGGACTAGTCCAAAGATAACCCAAACGTATGGAGAAAGCATGGTTGATTTAACATTGCGGTTTCCTAGGGCTGGACCATATAAAACAGCTTTTCAATACATCGAAGTAGTCTCAAAACTAGTCTATTTAACAACTTGATAGAGTACTCAAGCGTTCGTGTTTTAACGATTGCAGTCGTTAAAACGCAAAACTTGTCGGTTAAGTAGAAGGTCTTGTTTGCAAATGACATGATCCATGACTACATTACATAGGACCATGTTGTAACTTATCCATTTCTGCTAAAATGGACCACGTAGTCTAATAATATTTGCAGCACATATGCAAGCACAGAAAGATGGTATGTTTGGACCCCACTGCTTTAAAGCAAACAAATATCAGAGTTGGAAAGTTAAGTAAGTACGCAGACAAATAAATAAATTTATTTTATTTTTCCTTTCTTTGTCTACAAGTCAGTTAAACGATATTTGATATTATATATATTTGCAACCATATCGATAAAATTTAAAATGAGTTTGAAATGTATTTTATTTAAAATTTTTCATAAAAAAGTTTCTTAAAATAGATTTCAAATACATTTTATTTATTTATGAATATGGAGTTGGTATTTTGTATGTTCTACCGTCATATGTTCGTATGTTCTACCGTCATATTTTATAAGACTTGGTCTTATTAAGCTACCAACTTTAAAAAGCAGTCGTGTAATTTGATTATATCTTTTCTACATGGATTAATTTGTGGTGATGTTGATTCTGAGTTCCTGCTTATTACAATTAATTTTTGTGTTACAATTAGACCTACTTGTAACTTTCAGCTGATAAGTCTAAATTACTACAGATCTGTTTATGGTACCAATGACTCCTTTCATCACATTTGTAAAACTTTCAATAAATTTTATCATATTATAGATATAAATGAGACAATGATATTATAAAACGAAAATTATTTTGTATTTAAAGGGATAATGTAATCACTTTTGTATCATATCTTTAGTCTGTAAGAATTTATAATCTATAGACCTAAATAAAATAAACAAATATTTATTGAAAAAAGAACCTCCGAATGAATCACATTTTAGTAAAGAAGTACAATAAATAAATAAATTTTGCTTCTTATCATGTTATTTGCTTCTTTCTAGAAGTAGAAATGTAAACAATTTTTACATTTCATCGTAATATACATACATATTATAATTAGTAAGATATTCTTAATAGTTTCATCTTTTACTTTCATTTTATTATACGCTAATGAATGTGATAAGTAAATGACTGTCTGTTTTGTATTAAATGCCAAATTCAGAAATATCTGTAAATTATTTTATAATTTAACAACAAGCTACATACAGCTTTGCGCTTAAAATGCTTAGAAAATATTTTTTTTCAAGATATGACAGACTTAGGAATTTGACAACTGGCGTTATAACTTCATCTTAAGTTTGTCTGAAATCTAACCTTTTATGTATAAAAAGATTTGGTATTTTGAGAGTAATGAGTTACAACAACTACAAAAAATGTTTAGTGTTGCATCATATAATGTTTAAATTAGATTTGATCTCATTTTCAAAATCTTCATGCTGCGGTAGGGGGCTAAAAGTAGGATCCAATATTTTTTATTCATTTTTCTCATATATCTGAGAATAAAATGCAACGTTTTAGTGCTATTCGAAATTTAAATTCGCAAAAAATTCTGATGCTCCACCCTAATGGGCATGGTACTGGCCACTGTTTTATCCATAATATTCAGCCATGTCACAGATTCCGTTTTGATTCCGTAGTTGTCATTTCGAAAAAATTAATTTTTGGTGCTTTAGATTCCGTTTATTTTGCATTTCGATTTTACAATAATAATGTTTTTATACCTTAATGATGAAACAGAACTAAGTCTGCAACTTCAGGCAAAAACGCTGCCAAATCAACAGGCCCAAACTAAATCGACGGCAGTAGCTCTCATATTATTGTTTATTTTCTTTTGTTCTTATATTTCGTAAGAAAATTTTACTAAAACATGGCAGAATGAGAAAAAACGTTCTCAAAATAAAATCTCATGACTGCTTTTTACGGCGTATGATTATTGCCAATTTGTATGGAAAAACTCGTTAGCCCCAGTTCTGTTTCATCATTTAAGCTCACATGGAATGCATATGACCAAATATTTATTTGACGCTCCTAAAAGTATGCACGTTTTTAAGTATTTAGTGCAAATGAAGTTAGCAGAAAAGTGTTTCTCAATTCCGCTTTAAAATTTAAGTGGTTTGATTACGAAGAAAGTTTTAGTTTTTCGTTTTCTGAAGAAGCAACTTACGGAATTGAAACCACTTCCGATCGGAATGGTATTCTGTGACATGGCTGATTGTATTGTGATGGACGCTGAATATGTAAGCAGTTTCATAAGAGTTGCTAGTTTATTTCTTGAGTTATATTATAATTAATATCTACTTTTCATGGGCGTGGCACTGAAAACTTGTTTAGCGTAATGTTGTACTGATCGACTATTGCTGGGTTTTTGAGATGTGGATTAAGATTAAACTTAGTTTAACGTAGTCAGAAACTCTGATTTTTCAGTCGAAATGTATTTTTTATCATTTCATTAAAGACTAACATTTTAAGCAAAACTAAGCTGTTCCGTAAAAATGTTGTATACAAACTTATGTATCAATTCTGGGAAGAGTCCAGCACTTAAATAACTATCGTTCGTTAACCACAAAAGAAACTACCCAGTAAAAAATTTTCATGTTTTTTGAAGCACTAAAGAAATAAAGCGCTTTATAATTCGCTTTAAAATATGAGGTTGTTCAGAAGCTATTTCATAGCGTCACAACAATGCAGGTTTTGAAGCGAGAAAAATATTTGCTTTTTACTTATACAAAAGCTTCGCACACGAGCTATACAAAAAAGCTTATTTTATAGTGCTGATCCAAAGCAGGTTTTAAGCGAGAATGAAGAGTAAGTTGATTTGAGTTTCTTGGTGCCGTTTTGCAACAGTGTTTTTGGTTGAGTGATTTTTACGTTGGACTTCAAACCTGAAGGTTCTTAGTTCGATACTAGTTGAAGTTAAAATAACAAACATTGAGTAAAAATATGAAATTAATAAAAATAAATAAAGTAACGAAATAAGAAAAAATCAAAATGGCGTTAACGACGCCAATCCACATAGAACCATTTTTTTCATATATTTTCAGTTCTAGTGCTGAATATTTTGATGATTTTTAGCGCTTCAAAAGCGCTTTTGTGAGCAAAAATGTAGTACTCCAATCCGGGAACTCGCTATACAAAAATCAGCAACGATATCAGCAGATTTGTCAGCGCTACTTTTATTCCATAATAGTAGAAACCTGCTTTATTGGAAGCAACTTTTTTACTGGGTAATAATAGGAAAACAATGGTAACTAATAAATATTCGCTAATTATTTTTCATTTGCAGTCAGACTAAAATAGCTTTTAAAATATCATATTGAAGAAAATCGCAAATAAAATAAGTTTTTTCATGTTAATTAATATTTATAAACACCTTAGTTCGGTAAAGAAAAAGAAATAACCGTAACCGGGCAGTATTTGTTGCATGTCTTTTTCGCAGTAGGTGTCTTTAAGATAACTTGTCTAACACGTTACGAATTCTCATGTACATATATATATATTTTATCTTGTTTTCTTGTATTATATATTTGCACTTTTCTTATGTGGACGGAATTGCTTTAAAAGTAACTACATATGTACTATAGTCATATTTCCGCATTAGTAATCCGTGTCTGTTTAGTGTTAAAAAATTAAATTGTATTTATGTAAAGTATGCAGAAAATTAAAGTTTTCAATTAATTTCTTTTTTGATGGTTAAATGATATATAACTTTTTAATTGATAGCTATTTTTCCTGTTCATTTAGGCAACGTATTGTAAATTTTTAAACGACTTAAAATACTGCCGGCAGATTTGCATTACAATCGCCTATTTTTATAAAATGGAACGAAAATTTCGTGTGAGAAATTATATTGAAAACAAAAAAAATGTCCGTATTTTATTGTTCCTTTCAACATATGTAAAATCTCGCACGAAATTTTCGTTTCATTTTATAAAAAGAGGCAGAAAGTCCTTTGGTGTAAAATTCTTGCTAAAAAAGGGTTATTGTCAAAATAATTCAGTTCCATTGTTTAAATTTTTTGTAATTATGTCAAAGCATAAAAGTTTAAACTTATGAGAGAGACACTTATTATTTATCAATTGACATGATACTGCAGCAATATTGTAAGACATTAGAAAAACAATCCACCACGTAAACTATTTTCAAATTGGCAAATTTCCCAAAAAATAAAGGAAAGCTCACACTCACACACACACACATGTGTATCCATAGACAAAAACTCTTTTCGTCAAATTCTCTACAAAGTATTCAATTGTATAAAAACCGAACATTAAAAAGAGTAAAGCATAATTTCAGGATTGCATTTAAAAGTTAAAAAGAAATTTATTTTCCTTGTTTCCTAGAAAATTATTAATTAATTACTATACGTCAATAAATTTCGGCATAGAAAAAACTGACGTCATTCAGTGATAGAACGATGTCACTTTACAAAAGTACCGAAGCATATAAACGACAATTAAAATATGTATTGAAATATGAGACAGTTTTGTTAAAACTATTTGCACAGAAAAAAAATATTTGTATATTTTTTAGTAATAATAAAAAAATACCCTTCTAATAACACATTTACAAACATTTTAAATTTTCTATTAAGAATATGTATGTATGTATATGTACATTCTACATAGTTAAAAGGCAAAATAATTGCGTTTTGATTTTCTGCTGTAAGAAATATTTAGACCGTTGTGTTGCTGTAAGCCAGAATGAAATAACAATTACGTACTATTGATTTTCTTGGCTTGTTAGGTTCATGAAGATTTCAACAATTTTTATAAGGACTAGTGATTTTGCAAAATAATATCTACCAAATAGTAGTAACACCATTTCCAATTATCATATGAAATTGAAAAACCGTTTTTATTGTGAAATTTTCGACAAGTGCATTTACACAACATGAATTTGACATATGAAGTCACTTTTTCTGTCCGTTCATAATTACACGTGTACACAGAAAAAAAATTATTAGCAGCTTGCGTAAGAGCAAATGCAAATTGCATTTTACTTTCAGTTGCATGAAAAATATAATGTAAAAATATTGGAACCTTCTTTTAGACCTCTACCGTAGCTTCAAGTTTTTCAAACAAAGATCAAATCGAGCTATTCATGTAACGATCGTATCACAGAAAGCCAAAAACTTTCTTACTATTGTTATAAAAGCTCTGCTTTTACTACTAAAAATTAATTACAATGTACGAAAAAATTTGAAATGTCAAAAATTGCGTAACCAAAAAATTGTCTGAACATTAATTTTTGTTTCAGTTGACGGAAAAAGTTCTCCACTTATTGTTATAAAATGCCTGTAATAAATAGACAAAAAATGACGAAATTCCATGTACTTTTCTTTTGGAACTGCGTACTAGTAAATTTACCAACCTGGATTTCAGTTTGTTTTTTTTATACATACTTCTTATGGCAGTCTGAATTTCAGGCAGAGGTGCTACGCTATAGGAAAAAAATAATTTTGTACCAAACAAACGAAGCATATGTAAGTGCAAAACGACAAATTTATTTTTCACACAAAATTTCTTCAGTTCATTTTTTAGTACAAAAAAATCTTCGATCACAAAAAATTTGCATTTTTTTATTTAACGTTTCATAACTTTCTTATATTTTGACGGATTTTTACGATTTTATTCTTGATTTGTTCGGTACAAAATGGTCTTTTACCATGAAATTCATAAAATTATTCCAATTATTATTCATAAAAAAAACATATGTTGAAATATATAAATTTTTGTACATAATTTAGTAATAAAAATCTATTGGATTGGGCGCTTCACCCTAATGTACATTCATATCTTGCAAGAACAATTTTTTCCATTTTTCTTTCATTTTATCAATTGGAATTGGTGTAAAAAAAATATAATCAAGTGAAAAAAATGCATACAAGTGGTCATTGAACTAAAGGCTAACAGATACAAATACGTATAATAGTTTTAAAGACATACATCTACATGTAAGGGCTATACTCCCCATCCATACCTACATGTGTACATATATACAATGTATGTCCGTCCATATGTACAATACTTGTGCAAATATATTTGAAAGTGTAAGCAAATACATATTTAAGTATAAATTTATAGGCAAAAATATTTAAGCAAATGAATAATGTTAAGAACACAGACATTGAGTCTAGCACTTTTTGTTTAAAATTCTAATTAGTCCACAGAGTATACATACATATACAGGCGATTTCTTGATATAAGTCATGTTATTGATAATAGAATTGTGGCAGAAAGAGAAAAGCATAATATTTATTAACTTACCTCTTGGATGTAAGCGTTCCGGCTTAAACCATGCGTCTGAAATTAGTAAATATTGATTATTTTTAAGTTAAAGAAGAGATAAAAAAGCAGATTAGTCACGAACAAAGAAATGATGCAATCAATAATTTAAGAAAGAAACAAACAGATGAGCAATCACAAACTAAAAAGAAGTAACATATAATATTTAAGCATACTTTAAGGATGTTAGTAAAAAACAAATACGGGGCATACTTGTTAGAGGAAAACATGTTGTTGAATTGTTGTTACCACACCGTTTAATTTCTACTTTTAATAATAGCATTACAATAAAAAGGATTTTTTAAATATACATATTTATATAGTACATAATTATGTAGAAACGAGTTACATATTTGAACAATTTCACACTTACTGGGGTCTAATAAGGAACACATAAAAGGACGTTTTTTGTAAACACCGTTGTGGGCAATTTGTGTATCTCCAACTGTATCCATTTCTTTAGTCGTTGTAATTACTTTTTTTTTATTGATCTATAACTTAATAGTTAAATTTTCCTTTTGACTTCCAAATCACTTATTACAAATTGTGTATAGACGTCAGCTTATTTGTAAATATGTATATAAATTTCCGAAACAATTAACAAACTTTTTTGACAAATATTTTATTATTATTTCATTTAGTACATAATAGAATGATTCGAATACACTTTTACAGTAAAAATTTCATGGCAATTTTCATTATTTCTTTTTGAATTTCTCTTTATAAATATTTAATGCTTGCAAAATATTTTATTCATTATTTTTACTCTGAATATACAATAAGAAGGTTTATCACGTTAACACATCAGAAACTAACTAAAATCATAGAATTAATGAAACACTACAGCAAGAGTCCTTTCGTAATTTAATTTTAATTTCCTGACTGCTAGACAAGGAAGTCTATAGAAAACCTCAGTCAACCTAAATAATGCGCAGAGCTTAAATCCGCATAAAAAGAGCGTTGAACATGGAGACTTTCAGCCGCAAACACACAAGAAAACGAAATTAAAATATAAACAAAGACAGCTCAAAAACTCTGACAAAAGACAAGTTAAGACAATATAATCAGAAAATTCCTACCCTGACCCTCATGTTATTATTGGCTGAGTATTTTCCTAAAATGGAGCATATTTTTTTTTTGATACAAAAGTCTCCAACTATTGATTTTGTTATCTCTTGCTAGAGTTGGTTTTATTAATTTAAGGGTTGTCGTTTTGTAATTTGGAGAACATGCGCTTTATATTTAAACATAAATTTCAAAGAACTTTGTATAATGGTGAATACAAATGAAACACAAACACTGTTGCTCACTTAATGAAATGAAATATGGGAAGTTTTGCAAAGCAATAACAACTTATATACAAATATTTTTGGATATTTATTACGTATGTAAAATAATGATTCGGAGCTAAATATATAAAGAACTGTTCATTTAAAATTTGGACGCACTATATACAACGCTCATTTGCTGCAACAACGTTATAACTCAAAAAAACTTGCTTTACAAAAAACGAGTTTAAATTTGTTCCATTTACTCACAGCTTAATGGAAAAAGAAAATATTCCAAAAGGTGAGTACACAAGACATTTGTATGGAACTTTTATACAATACGAAGAACGATATAGATTTTTAACTTCAAATTCGGCCTTTTAAAAAACAAAATCAGTATTTCTCAAACCAAATTCGGCATTTAAAAAATCAAAAGCAGCTTTTTTTTAACCAAATTTATTTGAAAATGTTTGTGGCCACCTACGGCATTCGATATCGAACTTAATTTCCATTCAGTTTCTATTGAATGCCGTAATTTGGCTTCAGATTTAAATTTTTAAAATGCCATATATGTTTTAAAATATGCTGAATTTGATTTGTAAAATATAATAAATTTGGTTTGGAAAATTCTGAATTTGCTTTTTAAAAACCTAAAAAAATGTCTTTGGAAAAGGAAGAATTTGAAGTTAAAAACTTATGCATATGATGAATAATTCTACATTATTAACTTAGTTATGCCGTTATTGCAATCAATCAACGATACGTACGAATAATTCTAAGCAACTTTGCCTTAGAAACCATAGATGTAAAATTTGAAAATATGTTGTTAGTGACCAGTGGTTGGGCCCGACCGACCCCCTTGGAATCGAATAAAAATTGGTATGGCAGTTCAGTCCTGAGCACCTAATATTTGACTATAAAATTAGAGGATTAGCTCCGCTCCAGTGGCTACTAAATTATGACGCGTTTAGTTTTAGCTATATTAAAGACGTCGTAATTTGGAAACCACTGTGGCTAGTCCTCTAAATTTTTTGTCAAATGTTAGCTATAAAAGACTGAACTACCATACCAAGTGTTATTCTACTCGGAGGGGTTCGCTCCTAATTATTGGCTGGCTTTATACGAACTAAGTCACTTAATATATATTTTGGAGTTTCCGCAAACAAGAAATCTATTTCAGACGTAAAATTTCTAGCACAAAGTTGATTAGAATTCTTCTTAGACCCTTCTTTGCTACGATTTTCATTTTTTTTCAGCCTAAGTTACTACTTTTGAGCATTTAGTACTGCTTTGTTTGTATTTTCTCATTCCGATATTTTATATTCATTATAAGAGATTATATATCAAATGTATCATATACAACTCAAAATTCAAAATATTATTAAGATAATTTTTAAAAGAATTAAAAAAATTTCACTTAAATTTTTTTACATGCAAATTTTATTAAATAAATAACCGAAAAATTAAATCTGCATTTACCACAAAAAATAAGTTTTGAAGAGTTTGAAAATCAACGTGTTTATAGCTTAAATAATTATGTTAATAGGTTTTAAAATAAGTAACTAAACAGCTTTCTTTTGCTTAAAGAAAAAACTGCAAAAGTAAAGTAATTACCGTTCATTTGAAATAAAAATAAAGTCAACGATAAATGTCACAAGCAACGAAAAAATTCAAGATAAATGACATTCATAGACTCTGAGAAAACATCCAACCAAGCCCTTTCATTATCATTTTGCATTTTTTTTGTCTCTTCAATCGCAATGATTTTCCTTCCAGTCTTCTTTAAAATAAAATCGAACATAATCAATAAACTAAAAAAGAAATTTTTTTTTACCACGAAAAACACCACATGCCAAGCCAAAGAAACGCCAGAGGTCTTACTTGTGCTGTATTTTCTTAAAATTTTCATACGGTCTAATTGAAAGACCAAAAGACATAAGAGAAATTCCAATTTTTTTTTCTTTTATCTACTTGGCATCTACATAAAAATTGAAATGTGCACAGGAATAAGACAACCAACCACAAGCCGCTAGATAGCACCATCGAAATCTAAAGTGCAATGCAATTACATGAAATGTATGGACAGACGACTATTAACTGCAACAAAATATGTAATTCATGTCAATGACAATGAAAAGAAAAGCAACAAAATGAAATATGTACTACTCCAATTGGAGCACAGAAAAATATTACAAAGTTTTCAATAATATCAATACTGAAACAACACAGCAGCAAAAATAAAAAACAAGGCAAGACTTATTGGCTATCTGCTAGCTCGCTGACTGTTAAATATGACAACAATTAAATTAACAAAGGAAAATCATTAAAGAGGAAAATAAAAAAAGACATCTTACAAAAATATAAATAAATTTTCCAGAATAAAAACATACATACATACATATGTATGTAAACATATTTACATATGTATGTAAAATAATTTAATAAATATATTTTATAATTTCTCCCATTATGAACGTTATTGATCAGTAGGTTACGAATGGGTTAAGTTATAAGAGCAGCCAACCTCATAAGGAGACTCAATTGGTTCTATTAGTGCGACATAACCAGCATCAAGTCTAGACAACCGAATTTGAAGCAAATCTATATACATACTTCAACACATTAATATTTTTTGAGATTATTATAGACAGATCATTCGATTTAATGGTAACCAGACAATAGTTTTAGCACAAATTTAGAAAAATCCCACAGGCTTACCGTCTTGCGGGGTAAGAGTAAGCCACCATGGTGGAGGTCTAAAACGCAAACGATTGTAGGTATTTCCAAAGGCAAATCATTTATTAAAAAGCACTTTTGTATTAAATGGCAATTTCTTTTTAAAATTAACTTTTTATGAAGAGGAAGTTTAAAAGGTACTTTAAGAGGTACTTTTTATTATTAAGGGCTATTATTACAAGTAGGCAATACTTAAAGTCAGGATTTTGTCGGACGGTAAGATAAACTTACCTTTAACTTATCGCCCACTTTCAGTTAAAGTTAAGTTGTAATAAAGATAAATTGTTTATCCGTCCGACAATATCCTGCCTTTAACTATTGCCAAGTTGTAATAATGTTATTTTTTTTCAAAAGATACTTTTGTATTAAAAGGTACATTTTTTAAAACGATACTTTTGTTATTAAAATATAATTTATTGATTAACGGCCATTTTTACAATGTACGATTAAAAGTTAACATGGACTTTAACGGCAAGTTCGGCATACCAAACTTGCCGTTAAAGTCCACGTTAACTCTTAATCATACATTGTGAAAAGGGCCGTAAAAGGTAGATGTTATGGAAAGGTTCATTTAAATTAAGTAACTTTTTTATTAAAAGGTGTTTTTTTTATAAAGATACTTTTTTTTTATTAAAATGTACTTAATTATTAAAAGGTACTTTTTTCTATTAATGCCCGTAATTTCAACGAATAGATATTCAAGGCGTAAATTACCCATTAGATATTTTACCGCATCGATTAAATTAACATTTGTTTACAATCCCTACATATTACTTAAAAGTCTCAAAGATTGTTATACTATCGGTAACTATGCACGTAGCGCTATCTATTTGATAAAATTATGGCCATAAGTTATTATTTTTTTTATCAAAAGGTACTTTTTTATTAAAAGTTATTTTTAACTCCCACTAAGCAAGAGGGGTGTTATAAGTTTGTAATGTGTGTCTGTGTATCTGTGGGTCTGTACACGATATCGTACCGATTTTGATTTAGTTTATTTTCTTTGATAGGTGACGTGATCGAGTGTTCTGAGCTTTCTTTGAAGAAAAATTTTCCAGCTGTATCCTCTTGAATCTAGCTGTATGCTCTTGAATTTGTGTGTCTACGCCACCATAGCTCCCAAACTGCTAGACCAATTTGAATTTAGTTTTATATAGTTTGAAATGTGACTTCATCTAAAATCTTCTACCCTATATTTGAAGAAAATCGGTTTAGTCGTTTGGAAGTTATCATCAATTTTTCTGGGGGGTTTTTAAATTTTGAATTTTGTGTTATTATTTATTAAAACGTATTTTTTATTAAAAGAAATGCGCATTTTTATTAACAGGCATCTTTTTATTTGCAGGCACTGTTTTATTAAAAGGTAACTTTTCGTTAAAAGGCACTTTTTTATTAAAAGGTACATTTTTATTATGATAAGATGCTATTTTCCATAGAAGATAATTTTTCATAAAAATAACCCTTTCCTAGAAGTAAATTTTCATATAAGGGTACTTTTTCATAAAAATGGTAGTTTTATAATAAAAATGTACTTTTTCTTAAAAAAGTGCATTGACATAAAAAGGTACCTATTTATAGTAAGGCACTTTTCCATAACAATACGTACTTTTTTATAAAACAGTGATTTTTTTTTTATACTAAGCAAGTTTTTCAAAAGAAAGATACATTTGCACAAATATGGTACATACTTTTTCATAAAAAGGTATTTTTAAGGGTGCTCTCTTGTTAAATGCTGCTCTACCATGCTTTCTTAACTTACTTCTTAACTACTGAAAATTTGTAACTTTGTTCAATTAAGAAAACGTTCTCTGAATTTGGTGCTGGAGTTTATGAATAGTTTGCTCCAGCGAAAAATTATTAGTTACAAATGGTTAAGATTTGAAATTTAAGAAATTGAAAAGAAAGTATCTATGAAAAAAGAAATGTTGAATGAAAGTCGTACATTTTATTAAAATGGTAAGCCTTATTATGACCCTCCTCAAATTTCAACTTCAATATTAAACGCAAAAAGATTCTTAAAAACATAATAGTGAATAATCCCAACTACTTTTTATTTTCAAGTGCTAAAATAAATAATTGAAAATACTTTCAAGAAAGAAAATACAAAGTCAAGAAACACGCTCTTGGCAACAGTAGTAAATGTTTGATGAACATTTTTATTAAGACTTTCCAGCCAACTCAAAAGCAAGTGAAGCTTTAAAAGAAGATGAAAAAACTACAGCAAGTTTAAAACAAAAAAAAACTTAAAAGAAATGTGGCAAGTAAATAAAGGTAAAACAAATTAGATGGATATGAAACATTTCTAAATATAGAGAAATTAATTCACATTAAAATATGAGTCATTTTTAAATGTATTGAAAAAATGCAATAAACAAAAAAAGCCGGTATGTATGTACACTATAACGTAGTGTTAAACCCCGAATTTATAATATATTTTCATATAAGGATTTTAAGGATTATGAGCAATCGCATTTAAGATTAACACTTGATCATAGTCCATTTATAAAATAATCTGATGAAATGATTTCGATTTTCGTTTAAGCTTTTCTACTGTGGCCATTATTGGCTGTTGTTTTTGTACGAATGACATCATTATCTGCCATTTCTGCACAACAGCAAAAATATATGATTCATAACAAACTAATAAAATGTTATAATGCTAAATAAAAAAGAATGGAACAAATCAGAGAAAAGTATACATGTATGGCAAAAGTAAAAATCAACGTGTCTACAGACATTCAATAGACAACCAGACTGACAAAATGTCGATGCAACACAACTTTTACTTTAACTAAAATAGAAGAATTGTAAAACAAAAACAATCTAGAAATGCAGAGATTGAAAAACTAGACATTTTTAAAGCTAACAAAATGCAAAAAAATTATGTTTAATTTTCCAATAGCAACAAGCCCGAATCTCTGAAAAAATCATTACTAATATTCTTTCTGTATATCTGCATTTCGACGATAAACAAATAATCATGCTAACGTTTAATTTGTGATTAGATTAAATAAACGAAAGCCCTCAAACAGAATAATTTATAACAATTTATATGAACAAACAAAAGCTGCAGCAACGCTTGTTTAATAAACGAATAAAAAATGTAACAAAATGAAAATAGACAAGTAAAATAAACATTACATGACCTACAGACCATTAGAAAGGCACTCAATTTGTTTTTCAAATACAAATCGATATCTACCCAGAAAATTCATTTATAAATTCGGCATAATATAATTTAAATTTTTCTCAGTACAAGTTTCAAAATTTTCCGAGACGAATTTTGATACAACCTAATTTTAAACAAAAAACAATTAATTTTCAGCATATACATACATTCATATTTAATTATGCATGTTTGACTGCTCTGAGACGATGCCTATTGCTTTACAATGAACTTATTATTATGTATATATAGCCGATATTTTCCAAGTTTAATATTATACTATTATAGTTCGTTATATCTATTGTTAGAAAACTTACACCACAAAATACAAACACAAGGAAAAATGCTTTTGGTTTGCCTGCCTTTCGAATTGTCTTGAACAAATTGAGTGCTTTACTTTAATGGCTTATAGACAACAGATGCTTCCAATTATTAACATAATTCAATGAAATGTAAATATATATAGAAATTATATTCGAAACTTACCCAAACCATATTTATAGAATATATCTTCGACCGATACAATATTGGGCTGTTGTGCATTTGAAGTTTTTGTTGTCTTGGGCTTTATGTCGGCAACAACGGGAATTGGTGTCTCTTTTTTAACTTCTTGAACTTGTGGCTGAGCTTTAGCCGGTTCCGGAACAACTGGAACTGGTTTAGCCACTGGAACTGGTGTGGGTTCTACAACAGGAGCCGGAATTTTTTGTTCTGGTTGTTTAGATGGTATTTCAGCTTGCACGAAATCTTCATCGTCATCTTCGATATCCAAGTCGGTTGTTGGTACAGCTGGTAATGCAGCTTTAGTTTGTGAATTTATTTTAGCGGAAGCCTGAGAATCTGGAGCTGCGTTACGATCTTCTTTAAAATCCACCAAAAGATCTTCAGATGAAATGAATTTTTCATTATCTTGTTCCCGCAAAGCATCAGCAGCGGGTATTTTCTTAACCGGCGAAGGATTGTAAGAAATGGAAGGCGAATCATTGTCTGAATCTTTGCTAACGGCAGCGTTAGCAGAAGTTTTTCCGAATGTGGTCATGGGAGCATTATCTTCCATAAAGTTATTAAAGTTGTTGATCGCGGATTGCACATTAGCGGCCACAGGGGCTGAAGCTTCAAACTTTGTATCAGTGCTTGCCAAGTGTGAACCAAATAGGTCGTCAACAGCTTGGGCGGCTTTCTTCTCAATATCTTTTGCGGCAACACCGGCACCGCTCATAAAACCACGTTCGGCATTCATGAAATCGTTAGTGGCAGCTGCCACACCTTGTTTAACATTATTGCTAGTTTGGCCAAAAAAGTCTTCTATTTCATCTTTAGATTGTGAGAATTTGGCATCCAGTTGTTCTTGAGCTTCCTTGGCTCCAGCAGACATACGTTGTACGAACGTCTGAGGATCTACGTGTTCAAAGTCCATTTCTTTTTGGTCGTTGCCAAAACTTTGTTCAGTGTGAGAATTATCATCTTGACGTCCTCCAACTCCAAGATGTCCTAATAAATCCTGACCCACTTGTTTGGCTGCATCACTTGAGTGGCTGAATATGTCGTCAGCTGTGGCAGTAGCTTCTTTTTTTAAATCGGTAAAATTGTTATCCATTTTTACGGCGTAGATAGGGATGTTTTACTCGTCCAATTGGATGTGAAAATTTATTTCAACGAAAAGCGACGTATGTGCTTTTTATCACACTTTTCACACACACACCCTGTTTTCGTTTGGTCAATTGTTTTTCTCGGCTTGACACTTACTTTTCCCTTGCGCTTTTCCTTATTGTATTAAACTTTGCTCTCTTGTACACTTATTTCTGAGGACTTTTTTCAATTTCCCTGGTTTCTTCTTTTACCTTTTTTCTTATTTTCCCTTGGATTTCACAATATTTTGTTTAATAACGACTATAGTTTAATTATATTTCTTTAATACTGTTTTTGGTCAATAGAATTCCAGATAAAGTTTTTTTCAAGTTTCTATTGCGGCTCCTTTTTATTTTGTATATAAAAACACAATCAATCGCCTTCCCGTAATGATGAACTGTCGTTGGTTGTTGCACTTCAAAAAGCGAATTGTAAATGATTCAAATTATGTACGCAGTGCTTTTTCATCTGCTTCTTCTTTTCCAGTTGGTTTATTCTCTTTTTTGTAAAAGTATGTATTTCAAAGCTTAATTTAATTAATATTGCGGAACAGTTTATTTTTCGATTTGTAAGTTTAATAAAATATAATTTATTACTGTTAATCAATTTAAATCGTTTGGAAATAATTGTTTATGAAATATACGTATTTCTTTCAATAAATCTCGATTTTTGTATTTTTCCGGCTAAAAAAGCTTAATAACGAAAATGTCAAAATGCTTAGTTGGTAGATAAAGTATCAAAAAAGTTGCCACATGATTGATATGTTTTGGGAGAAAATCCCATTTTACTGCAAAGCTGCTTTATTAATCGTATACACCGTTTTATCAGATATAAACGTTATAAACGTTATAGGCATCATGTCTTCGGCAAATAGTAATAGTTGCCTAATTCTATGTCCATACGAGTCAACTTTTGCTTCTGCAATTTTCTTAAATTTTCTTTTGAAGTTGCATTCGTGTCCACATAATGAAATTCTTGTTGCGCAGCTTTTGTTTTTTTACATAGACTTTGTTGTTTCTTAATATTACGAAGAAGGAAACAAAAGAGAGTTGTATGTACATGAAGCAGTGAACCCCTTCCTTATCTTCTCACCTCTCTCTCCCATATACTCAAAAGTTGCGCAGCAAAAGTTGACTCGTATGGATCGAGATTTACATGACGACTTTTAGGGTTGACTTCTCTAGACCTCACGGACGAATGGTTTAATGATTAATCAGTGTTTCAGCCGACACAAGCTAATTTGGAGTTGGTATTACCCTTGTATTTTGTATACTCAAGAGTATCCCTAGTTAAAGTTACATTTATTTTGTATAATTTTTCAGGAAGTTATAGCATATACACCAGGCATGTCAAACTCATTTCAGTGTGTGGGCCAAATTCATCGAAAATTATAGTCCAAATCCTCTTGCGGGACGCATTTACTTTTTTTTTTTATTAAAAATTAAAATTTGGAGTGGAAATTGAATATAAATAATTCTTTCTTTTCAAAAACTTACAGTATTTGAGTTTTAAAACGCATATTTTTAAAATAAAGTCACTAAATTTTATTATCATCATCCAAAGCAGTGGTTATTGCTTTCAATATAAATATGAGAATGAAAATTACTTGTCGTTATTGTGGGACAGGCAGTAAATGTAAATTTTGTAATTTGTTTTGACAATTTCTTGAACAAAAAAGTTGCGTTGTTGTATGAATTCACCGATGCAAAAATATATTTTAAAATCAATAGTGCCTGTATTTTAAGGTTATTACAACTTTGGTATAGTTTCTCCACAAAATACTTGATTTGCCCAATTTAAGTAATTTGCGACACGATTCCCATAAATTCATATTGGTAAATTATCTCAATGACTTAATTTGATCCAAATTATGTTGAATATACCCTATGCAATCTTGCGTTGCTTTTAATTACAAACTCCATACCTGGGTCATCCATTGTAATGGAAAGTTTCTAAAAAATAGCATTAAAGAACACTTCATTAATTTTAATGTCAAACTATATATGAAAAAAATTCAATTACAGCTGGTGCATACACCTTATACAGTAAGTGCATCATTTGACTACGAAAATTCGAACACCAAATCACTCAAAAGCTAAATGGAGACACTTCGAAGTAATTTCCTAAATCTACGTAATTTGCTTGTAGCTATCGATTTAAAATTTCATGATTTTAGTGTCTACTATTTGCCATGTCTGACCTAACCTAAAAAAAATAAATGTTGCTATCAGATAAAACAGATTTAACCGATAAAACAGTTCTCTTGTGCTGCCAGTCTATTCCGTAAGCTATCAAATACCTCATTAAATGAAATTGGCAATTAATTATACATTTGAGAAAAGTGGCACCTCCGTTAATTATTGGAAAACTTACTAATTAAGCAAGCACTACCTAGGGTATAATTTTTTCTTGTTAGTTGGGATTGTCTGCCGCCGTAGTTGCTCATTGATTTGGTTTTTTGGATAAATAAGAATTTCTTTAATAGAATCCTTTTTGCTTGGCCAAACCCATTTGATTGAGGATCTAAGTATATTTGATAGTCGGTGTGCCTCGGTGTCGTCAGAAGGAAAATTGGAAAAGAAAATGGGAAACCTTGATGGCGGTAGTTTTGCTGAAAGCGCCTTCACATCAGGAGGCAATAGTTGCCCTAGCTCAATATCAAATGCAGCTGAAATAGCTCAACAAATCAAATTTGATCGAGAGAAAAAATTTGCAGCACCGGCATACAAGGAAATACGCACACGAAAAAATTGTCCCAAGGCTAACGGAGTGACCATGAACGGCTGCAAGGTAATAGAATGTGTGTAAGCAATCGAATGAAAAGGGTCTTGTGTATTATCAGTGTAAAAATATAAAGAGGTTGTTGCACAAAAAAGGAATGAAATTAAAAAAATTTGCAATTCAAGAACTGCAAGCAAACAAATATAAAAAAATGCTTAATTCCTTTGCACTAGTGTTGGTGGTGTGATTTTAATGATAAGCTAGGTTGCCAGATAAACAAATTGATAACAACTATCTAAAAAGTTTTAAGTAATAGCAGTGTTTTCAATTCCTCGTTGGTCAAATTGTGCGTGCTAGATTAAAGGGTTTAAAACCTCATTATAAGTATTATATAGGTGCTTTACATGCATGTACTTGTACAATTCAAATTTAATTCGTCAGGTGCATTTTTGCTTTATGATATCGTTTGGTATCTTTTTATTAGTGGTGCGTTTTGGTCGCTGCTACTGCGGCGGTATAAATAGGCGTGGATATTGTTTTATTTAAATTTAAAATTTATTTAAAATGGAACGAATTTTAAATGAAATTCTATACCTATGCAATTTCTTTAATTATATTATTCATTGGTAATATTAATTATTGCAGTTGATAAAAATTTACAATAGTTTATTGGAAAGTTGTTTATTTACATTTTGACATTAGGTCCGTGTGTTTACTTTTACAGTGAAATGCAGTAATGGAGTAATTACCAGTGTGGCCATTTTAGAATTTTTGCAGCTTAATTTAGCATTTTTGTTTTATTTAGCTGCAAATTTTCCATTTGTAGTAGGTACATTTACACCAGCAATGCTGAAACTGTTTTAACGCTTTAAGCGAGTTTCCAAAACTATACCATTTACATTATGATTTTTGTCAATTATGTTTATCGTTGACAATATTTTATGAGTTCATAGAATATAATGTCAAACTCAATATGAAAATTTATTTAAATTTTTTTTTGTATTGCCAGCCAAATGTAAAAAACTGGTTTGTGAATAGGATAATTGACAAAAACTGATTGTATACAACTAGTTTATCTGATAAACAAGTTACAAAGTAGTTTATGATTTGTATGGGAAAACAGTTTATAAACAAGAATATAAACCTGTCTATCGACATAAAACACTTATAACCTGTTTACGGCGTAGATGTAGATGTGGGGGTAGAAAATGCAAAAATAAGAAGAACATGTAAAATAAAAAATGTGAAAATGCATAGTTTCGAGTTATGAGCTTATGAAAATACTAACCAAAATTATAGGAAAATTAAATACTTTTACAAACATTACTTAAATTTTCTTTTGGCTTATTAAATTTCAACCAATTCTATTCAAAAACATAATCCAAAAACACTTTTTTCTTTAATTGATGCCAACAAATCTGTTCAAATCTACAAAGATACAGAAGCTATAAAAGAGCTGTTTAACTTTTTTATAAAATTTATTTTTATAGCAGACTATTTCAGTAGAATCCTACCGATTGAACCAAAATGAAATGAAAAACAATTAGCTACTGGCTTGATCTTTTCACATGTTTATATGTTCATATATACTTAGGTATAAAATCAAACCAAAAAAGTTTGTCTTGAGTAGAACAAAAATCAGAAAAATGGGATTGAAGAAAAATAAACCGATGGCAACGCTGGGAAAGTGCACTTTAATATCAGCTTAAGCGTGATTTAATTCTCGTATTAAATTTTCACGAAAAAGTTGTATATATGTATAAGAATTAAAATCACATTCAATAGAGCCACCTGACAAGTGGTGATAAGAAAATACACGTGATCACTGACGAAGGAAGTGTAGCGGCTTCCGAAAGTGACGCTACTCTGTTCTGCTGTGTACGTTGAAAAATTAAGTTGATGTTAATTTTTCCCTTGTTCCTTGAAATATTAATCATTCCCAATTCTTTCTGAATATAACGTTAAGAACCTTAGCCTAATAATCAATTTGGATTCACGAAATTGAAAATAGTTCAGTTGAACTATTGTCAGCATTTTGCTCTGAGTTTTCATTGTAAACTTCTTTCCTAAACCAACATAGTTGGACCAATTCTGTCTTTCACTCAAAATGAAATTATTAAAACTTTTCATGGCACTGTTGTTACAAAAAATATGTATTTATAACAACATTTCTTATGTAAATCCTAAACGGGCTAAGAGATGTTAATGACAAATGGTTTCAATAAACATGAAAATAAACTGGCTGAACTTCATCTATTAATTTCTTAAAATGTGAATAGTTGTTTCTAGTTCAAGTTACTTATAGGTCTAACCCGAAGAGTTTTAAGAGCTGAGATTACATCAAGACAAACCCATAGAAATAATGAAAAAATGTCAAGAATGGTTGTTTTGGACGCTTTGTAGACACGCAAAGTTTATTTTGACAACATTTTTTGAATTCTCTATTTTAAACTATCTTTGGTGTTTACAAGAAAGTCTGCACTTCCCTTCCTTCCTTTCCTTTTCCATTCTCTTCTATAAACTCAAGACTTTCCCTGTAAAAGATGTGTTGTGTTATAATTAAAAAAATAGTGGCGTTGTATTTTTTTTTAATTCGTGAAATAAGTGCCAGTGAGGGAAAAAAGTACTTTTTAAATTGCAGCTCAGTACCATTTCAAAATTGTATTTTTCGTCACTGACTGCTCTACTTTCTTTATGGTGACCATACCAAGAATGTTAGTCGTTTGTAATGGAATTTACATACATATTAAAGAAGTTAAAGTAAAAAATCAGATGCGAAAGAACAGCCCAAGGTTACAATGTCCTTTTAATATCATCGATATAATTGAATTCCCATTTTGACTCGATCATAATTGATATTATCCATTTATCAACTAGAAAACTGCGGGTATCTTGTAAAATGCTGGAGCAGTTTTCTTCAGACATTGTAACTTACGTGCCCATCACATGGCGTAAGAACTAGCCCGATACTTTTTATGATTTCTATTTTATAGCGATCTAAACTTGGGAATCTCGGCAATTTTTTTAGAGACCTTCGTCATATTCAAGATTGAATAAATTTAGAGCACGTCATCAAATATTAAAAATTATCGAGTTATCATAATGAAACAACTGCAACTTTTGAGTCTGTTTTAATCCCAACATGAAAAGTTTGCTATGCTAAACGAATTTGAACACAATTTGGAACATGCTTTTCAGTTGTGAATAAATCGATAAATGTTCATATTATCGATAAGAAATGATTGAATTGCTAGCGTAGCTTTTCTTATCAGGCGCAGTTTAATCGTTTTATTTTTTGTACAATACCATTTTCGATGTAGAATTGTATGAATCATATAGTTATAGTGGCGTATATATTCTCATTTAGGTATCTAATAGGTACAAATGTGTATATATGTATGTAATTAGGAATAGTACATTTTACAAATATGTACATATGTACATACATACATACATATCGTCATATAAAACGTAAAACCATGTAACTACAATTTTTTTAAATTTGTGCAGGCGAGGATAACATTTATAAAAAAATAATGCAAGTTATAGTGTGCTCGTTATTTTCTTTTTGATTATAACGTCGCCGAACATGACAGTAGAAACATTGTAGGGACATGGGTTTCGATATAATATGGGTACGATAATTAATAAAAACAACGGGTTTTGAATTTTTTGCCACTTACATGGTTTCACGTTTCATATGACGATATGTCTTTAATTGAGACAAAAATAAAATAAACAAAATGTAAAAAAATAGAATACATATTTGCCTATTTAGTCATACTTTCAAACCCTTAAAATTAGTTCATATTACGTTCAAATTTGCATTGATATTTTTATGTATATACTTATGTTCTAATGTATATAAATTCATATCGCTAGCTTACGGAAGAAAGGAAATCATTACATTTCAATTGATTGTAGTTACGTTAGTGTAAAGTTTAGTTTACTTTTTTAACCGACTGCAAAAAAAAAAAGACAAAGGTTATCAATTCGGCATGTATTTTTTGTGTATCTTCCCTCAAAACTCCTCAATTTATTTATAAACCAATTTCGATTGTTTTTTTTTCTTTATTTAAAATGATGTACTTTCAGATTGGTACCTTAGAAAAGTGGGCAGGCTAACGTCCGTACAAATTAAATACGCATTCTTTTTCAACCGACGCTTATGAAACTTTGCACACACATTAAGCATCTGTTTGAATACTACATCGTGATTACAAAGTGGGCAGCGCCACGCCCATGCAAAGTAAATATTCTTTTTCAACTTCTACTAAACCAATTATTATGAAACTTTGCATACACATTTAAATATCGTTACAATACAATATTATGGTTAGAAAAGTGGGTATTGCCACTCCCATGAAATGTAAATATTAATTTTGACTATTTCTACTTAACCGATTCTTATAAAACTTCGCACACACAATTAGTTATTGTAAAAGTACATTAATATGATAAAATATGTGGACAGTTTCATGCCTATTTTGTAGAGCTATTTTAAAGAATTCCAATTTTTTGGGCTTAGCATTTGATATAAACGATATGAATGTATGTATTTTAATTTTTATGTGTTCATGTTAATATTTCTAAGGATATTTTATTTATACGGTAATAAATAGAAGCCTTTTACTATTCAATTTGCCAAAAACTTGTTTATTGACATATGCACATTCATACATATGTACCTACATATTATACCACCCATGAAATGTATGAAATGTGCAAAAGTGTAGTTTTTTCCGGTCCCCGCTCACTTTCAGTTGAATGGAAGTTAAAAAATACGAAGTGTACAAAAAATAAGTTTCTAAAGTGTAAACTGACCAGTCCGTTTGCAATCAAAGCACAAAAATTTCGAAAATTACCCTGAAAAGGAATACGGCTTTTTTATTTTTTCCGCTCCCCGCTCATTTTCAGTTGATTGGGCGGTAAAAAGTACGAAGTGCACAAAAAATAAGTTACTATAATAGTATAAACCTACCTAAAAAAACTGCTATCGGTCAACCGTAGGCTAAAAGTTTATATGAACAAAATGTTTCTCATTATACTACCGGAAAAAAAGTATATCCCACTTAATGGCTAAAACCTTTTAGTTTAAGCGCTATAGAAAAGTTAAGCTGTATGCCTTTTTAGGTTATTTTTTGGCCGGTCTATACTTTAGAAACTTATTTTTTGTGAACTTCGTATATTTTACCCATGCCTCATCTGAAAATGAGCTGGGAGCGGAAAAATAACACTTTGCACATATGGATGGGTGGTTTAGTACATATACATATTTATTTGGCTTCCGTATTGATTTTTAGAATGTCAAATTAAAGACCCAGCAAAAAATAAATGAACGCGTTCAAAATTAAATACAAAGAGTTTCATGATTTCTTGAGCACTTGTTTCTTCGAATGCATTCTGAATTCATCGGAAATCGTAAATAAAGCTGTAGTTTTTGAACTCATTAAAACCGCATGCGATTTCACTAGGTGATATATTGCATAAAATATCCACCGAAGAAGCCATGCAACAACGGAATTAAAACATCATATTGACTCATTTTCATAAAACAAATTTTCGCTCCAACTAAAAATAAGAAGACAGCTCAGTTGTAGAGAGTATGTCTTAACAGTCAGACGAGCACGGTTCGTATCCCAGCTGCAGCGAGCTTTTATCCGAATATACGAACACATAAGGAATAAAAAACCTTAGAATACTTTTTGCAAACAATTTGGTTTTTAATGGTCTTTCTCAAAATACTTGCAGACTAAGCTCTTCACAAAGGAACCAAAGGACCCAAGTGGGCCGGTTGTTAGAAATCGGCAGCCTGTTCAAGCTTTAACGGCTTTACGTAATATGTGAACAGCATACGTAAATGAAAAACAATATTTATAAAAAGTAGTTTAAATAAGCTATTCGAATATTCGACAAAATTCTTTCGAATAATTTGTTATTCTAAATTGAAAAATTTTGTTCGTTGGAACAAAAATTAAAAAAAGTTGCTCGAATATTCGAATAATTTATATTCGAATGACAACACCACTATATTCATACTTATAAATCGTCATACAATGAATTTACTATTTTTTGATTTGCTCGAAAACAAATAACATACATTAATTAATGTGTTCGTATTTATTTTGTAGTGCCATGAATTGAAAAATCTTATATTAATATAAATTTTTGTGTACAATTATTTTGACCGTACAAAAGACTCTTGACATTTTATAAATGATTAACTACCCAGCAAAAAATAACATGACAAATCATGTGTATAATCATGGGTGCAAGTGATGACGCGTTGGTTCGATTTAGGTGAAACATGCATGATTTTTACATTAGCGTGTCATTGGAGATCATGTGTTTACATGAAATTTTAGAGAACTTTCTCGTCATTAAAATGAATGAATTGAACCCATGCAAGTTCCCTGATTCGATGACGTTTTTTCACGTAAATATAAAACAAATGAAATACAAAAATATTGCCGCAGCTGGGATACGAACCATGCTTTTCTAACCGTTAAGACACGCTCTCTACCACTGAGCTATTGCCTTTTTATTTTTTGTTGTAGCTAAAACTTGTTTTATGAAAATGTGTCAATGTGATGATTTAACTCCGTTTTCGCATGCCTTTTTCATTGGATATTTTATGTAATATATTACCTAGTAAAATTGCATGCGTTTTTAATGAGTTCAAGAACTATAGCTTTATTTACGATGTCATTCAGAATGCATTCGAAGAAACAAGTGATCAAGAAATCATGAAACACCATTTCATGTCGAACGCGTTCATTTATTCTTTGCTGGGTATGTAGTGCAAAATCTAAATCTAAATCTATATATATATATATATATATATATATATATATATATATATATATATATATATATATATATATATATATATATATATATATATATATATATATATATATATATATATATATATATATATATATATATATATATATATATATATATATATATATATATATATATATATATATATATATATATATATATATATATATATATATATATATATATATATATATATATATATATATATATATATATATATATATATATATATATATATATATATATATATATATATATATATATATATATATATATATATATATATATATATATATATATATATATATATATATATATATATATATATATATATATATATATATATATATATATATATATATATATATATATATATATATATATATATATATATATATATATATATATATATATATATATATATATATATATATATATATATATATATATATATATATATATCATGCGATTACATGCCATACTGTCCATGGACATTGGCACACAAAAAATTTTTATGGACATTACAACTCTTCTTCTTATTCGTCGTCGCTAAGCTCAAATAAGTACTTTATGGCAGCTCATTAGTGGACATTTTTAATAACTTCAAAAGTGACATAACAACGACCATGGACATTATGGCACTTTTTGTGTGTCGTACATACATCGTCTACTTTTGTAACAAATATGTACATTTTAAAACGTTTTATCTTGGGTCAAAGCCAGCAGCATACTTTAAGCGTAAAAGGGATATACAGATTATTTTTCACGTATGTATTAACATGTAGATTATAATATTTTCCACCATTAGTTGTGGTTTACTCTAAATGCTATTAGTTTCAAATCTGTATTGATTGTGTGAAATGTTTTTATGCTTTTGTTACAATGCCTTTTAGCACATTGTTGTTAATAGGCATATAAAAGTAAAATACTTGGGCAATTCAAAGCAGTGTCATATCAGTCCTATTTTTCATATTATTATTTTATGTATATGTACATAAAATTTTATTTAAAATTTTCAAACAAAAAATTCATAAAATTTTACACATGAATGGCATGTGCAAGGCGAATTCATACTAGGTGGCCGCAAGAGCCCAGCTGTTTACGTAAATATTTACACATTTGGCCTGTCAGCAGTGTTAATGTATCAGCTTTTTTGACAGCCCAAATGTGAATTCTCCACGGCGAATTCTCTTGCGACTACCTGGTGTTGATCTACCTTGGGCATGTGTTTTAAAAAATTGTATATCATATTCTATAATTTTTCTTCAAATTTGACATTTAAAATAAAATAAAATAAAATAAATTAAAATGAAATGTATGAAATAAATAAAGAAAAGTTTTTGTGAAAAAAAAAAATTTAGTACGGGCCGATTTTAAAATGAACTTTTCGGGGGAAAAAACTATTAAAACCGTTATGAGACATAAGCTGTTCAAATGATCAAGTACAGTGAAATTTCGATATAACGAATTCCAAGGGGATCCGAAAATAGTTCGTTATAGCTATTGCTTCGCTATAAATATAATCAGCAAAGCCTTGATATAACGAAATTTTAAGAAATACGAAAAAAATTCGTTTTCTTTGCTTTAAATTTTATACTTATTTCGTTGTATAGAGGCTTTTGTACGAGTACTTCGTTGTATAGAGGCTTTGGCCCTTATTATGAGTTGCATTCGATGTTCGGTCTTCGATGGCTATCGAACATCGAGTACCGAATGTCAAATTCGTATTATGAGTTGGCAGCACTATCCAAAATTTCGTTGTGCAACGAATTTTCAACCGAATACAATTTTGCTTTCGACGGTGTAGTGTATGTGAGAAATTGTTGAAAATTTAACTAAGTTTGCAACTGTTTTTTTGCTTTTTGGTGACGAAGCAGTAATTTTGAACTATTTTTGTAAATTTTGTGCATTTTGTGCTTTTATGTATAAAATCATATTATTTATTAGTTTAATAGAAGAAAGTCTTATAATTTTTAAGTTTATTTTTCTTTTATTTATATGTAACTCAATTTGCAAACAAATTGTATCTAGTTTTAGTAACAGCTGATAGAAATATACTATTGTGAACAATGCCAATGAATGATATTCACAATAGCGCTATTCTTCATCGAATGTGCGTCATAATACCAAAGGAAAACTCGTTCGATCAGCTTTTTCACAGCCGAAGATCGAATATTGTTCATAATAGGTACCTTTGCAAATGCGCTTTTAAATACATTTAGACTTCGTTATTTTTATAACGGTACTTTACCATTTAGGATTTACTCTGATTTCGTTATATTGAATGACTATTTCGCTATAAAGAGGCTTTTTTCTACTATAGTGTATTTTTGTATGAAAAACTTTGCAATAAAGAGGTTTTCGCAATGGACTCAATAGAACATACGTTATATTGAGTTTTTTGTTATAACGAAGTTCGTTATATCGAAGTTTCACTGTACTATTTAAATACAATATTCGGGATAGAACAATATGCAAGCTCGTTTTGAATTGCCTAACTATTAACGTACACAAAAATATTCTTTCCAGCTAGCAGAGCACATAGAATATTTGAATATAGTTTTTAACCCGCAACCAAAAAAGAGGGATATCATAAGTTTGTAGTGTAGTTTGTAGAGCTGAACCGATTTTGATTTAATTTTTGTTTGTTTGTTTTTTTGTATGAAAGGTGACTTGATCGAGAGTGTTCTTAGCTATGTTTCAAGAAAATCTGTCCAGCCGTTTAGAAGCTATCACCCCCTTTCTAGCTGCATCCTCTTGAATCTGAGCGTTTGTGGCAGCGTAGCTTCAAAACGGCTGGACCGATTTTGTGTCTAAAAGGTGACTTGAAATAAAATCTTCTAACATATGTTTCAAGAAAACCTGTGTAGCCGTTTTGAAGTTATCATCCATTTTCTTTGCGGGTTTTAAAAATGTTTAATTTTATGTTATTTAAGAGTGTAAATGTTCTTAACTGGCAATTTATAAATACTCGTTTGTTTAACTTTTAAAGTCGCAATATTACTTTTCTAAACTCTTAACATAAGCCTTTCTTAATCAGCCAATAACTGCAGTGAATATTATAAAAAATTTTTGAAAAACATTTTGGAACTTGCCGGTACAGTAAAATGGCATATCATTCTTATGTTATGCCCATTGGTCTCTCCTATCTATGGAAAATGAATAAATGTTAAATAAATGCTAAGGAAACTCTGAATTTGCACACTTAGTTCCCTAGTTTGAGCACATACATATGTACATATGATTTTTAATATTTGTATGTGTTTAAAAAACACAAAAAAAAAAGAAAATTATAATTTCTAAACAAATTTAACTTGAGTATTTCACTTTCAACGTATATGTAAATACTTACATACATACATATGTTTCTGCTAATTTCAACAATCACTTCTGTGTTTACATAATTTAATTATTTATTTATTTCCAATTACACCTCCCTCTCAATTAGAACAAAAAAAATTACAATTACACACCTGCCTTCGTTATATTTATCAACATGCAAGTCAATCTAATAAATTGTCATTCACTCTATTAATAATAATTAAATATTTACAATCATTTTGTATTTTTGTGCTGAAATAGCGAAAAAACTAAAAAATGAACAAATAAGAATGGCAATATTCTGCTCTGTCGAATGTACCCTTCACCTAAATATGGATTTCAGCCACCTCTGAACATTTATCAATCGGTCTAAAAATTTATTTATATTAAGTCCTATTAATATCTTATGTAGCGCTATTTTTGGAGTCTCTATATATCTCCATCCCCCTCCGTAACGCTTTTTGTAAAATTTTCAGTATAAATTATTTAATCCGTAACAAATCCTTAACCGCCCCTCCCTAGAGCGTTACATAATATGTGAATAGCCCCTTAGTGTTTAGGGTAGTCGAATACTGGAACACTTTTGTTTAGAGGACCACCCTAATGTAAGCATACAAAAACATACACATTCAATTAATTTTGTTGTTAAAGTTAAATCTACGTACGACGAAAAATTTTACATTCAATAAAACTTTTAATTAATGAAAATGTTTGAAATTTATTAGAAAATTTTGTTTTTGATCTCATGTGAGTTTCTGTGTACTTTTTCCACCTGGGTTAGAATGTATAATAAAAATATAAAGAACAAAACGAAAACTACATTATTTCAATAGTATTTTTTACAACTCATCATAAATAAAATTGTTATCGTAAACAGACTACAATAATTTTATTAAAAAACTTTTATTTTAAAGCTTAAGTATGCTAAAATTTATTTTGGCGTGTTTAAGGTTTTGTCAATGTGCATAGATACATACATATATGTATGTACGTTTGTATTTATGTCCATATGCAATAATAACATGCGACAAATTTTTTTTATATACAACAGAAATAAAACTATAAAATATTTGTTTGCCATAATTACGATGTTTTATAACTTTTTTATTTAATTTTTGTTTGTTTTAAATAATATTAAAAGTAAGCATTAATTGTTTTTAAATAAAACCTTTGCATTTTTGTGTTATAACACTTTTGCAAACAATTGTTCTCTTGTTTTTGCTTGAATTGTTGCAAATATGAAATTTAAATTAAAAAATTGTTATGAAATATTATGATATCATATTTATTAGCTTTTGGATAAAAACATGTTTATGTGTTTTTTTTTTGTATTTCCTTTGACATAAATGTTTGCTATTTGTGGTTTTGCTTTTTAACAGGGAAACCGTAAATATGCAATTGCATGTTATTTCGTGTGCGATGTATGATATTTATACTTTTCAGAACTTCTTAAGAATTTTGGCATCGATTTGTTAGCGCATATTTTTGCATATTTTAACCTTTACATCATATTTTTGCATATTTCACACTTAGTCGCATATTTATGAAATTTTTTCTATTTTTTGTGACATATTTTGCTGTTTCCTGCATATTTTGCCTTTTTTAAATTTTAATATGTATATTTGAAAAAAAACCAAAAATATCTCTTCCCATCGAAAAATTTTGAAATATTTCCATATTTAGAAAATTTTTCATTTGCGATTTTAAATTTACTCTAATTTTAAATTTACTCTAATTTGTTTCCCAATTTCTTAAAAATGTTCCTCGTTCCACTGATTTATTCCCAGTTAATTCACAGCTGTAAATATATTCAATTATGTAATTTTGAGGATTTTTTGAGCAACTAAAATTTTGTGGAGATTGTTGGCTTATTTGCATTTAATAGAAAAATAGTAAAAATTTAACCCCTATATTCATAAATAAATAAAATGTATATGAAATCAATTTTAAGAAAATTTTGTATGAAAAATTTGACATAAAATACATTTCAAACTCATTTTAAATTCTATGAATATGGGGGTAAGTCTGTACATTATTTGGGATCATGGTGCCCATTTTATTTTCGGACAGATGAAAGACCAGGCTGGCATTGTTCCCATAAATCCCATAAACATAAGGAACCAGAATATATATGTGGCATGCAATAACGTTCAATAAAATAGTATTCATAGACGTTATTTCTACATTGAAAGAAAATAACGTCCATAAAATATGCAAAAAAAAGATGGATTGCGTAGCCGATCTTTGGTCTGGTTTAGTTGGTTTCTTCTCTGGGGATGTCGCAGAGTTTAGATTTTTAGATTGGAAGTAGAAATAATGTCCGTGGACGTTATTTTCTTCGACATTATTGTATGCCACTAATATATTTATATAACTCCTAGTGGCAGAAATGAACATTATATAAATTATAAACGAAATAATAAAGTTCTAAGAGCATATTTGTTTAATTTTGGGAGCATATTTTTAAGTTTTTAGTGCATATTTAATGCGCATAAAACACATTTCTTAGGGCATATTTCCGGTTGCCCTGCTTATTAACATGTTTTTCTTCTCCATTTTATTCCGACCATGATGTTCAGCTAAAATAACATGTTTTAATTGTTTGAAAATGTTTCTGAAACTTAAAATATAATATCGGAATTCAGCGTTTGGTCCAAAAGAGCAAATACAAAATATTGTACCTTTGTTTTTTTTTGTAAAAAAAAAACAACAACAAAATACACATAGTGGCCGTTAGATTTCATAAAAAAGCTACGAAAACTGCGGAATAAAACTTTTTGTTTATGTTCTTAATTATAATAAATTGGCTTCGGTTAGAGTTAAAAAAAATATATTTTTTTCGAACTACATATTAGACATTCGTTGCTGATCATAAAATATTTTTATATAAACTGTTTAATACATCGACCATAGATTATACGTAGATAGTCAACTGGGCTCCTGTCAAAAAAAAATTGACAACTCTCTCCACACCTATGGGTATTTTGTTATCCAACACACTGAGAGAGGCAACTCAACACTCATCAGAGAGCGTAATTTTTGCACTTGAAAATGCACTAAAATTTATTTTTTTTGCATACACAAACACTATTTTATATTATTAATTTTTTTTATTTGCCATATAACAAATTTTATGTTTCTTCTTGCTGTAATTTTAAAATATTTGTTTAATTTTGTTGACATTTGTGTGTTGAAATTTATCAAAGCTTTCAACCGTTTTTTTCATTCAACAGTATTGCATTTTTGATACTATTTGGGACAATTTTTTTAGTGCCAAATAGAAAAAATTCAAAAATATATTTAGCGAATCAAAATTTTTTGAGCTCAATTGCATTAGAAATGAGTCTAGCTTCATATTTTCATTAATTAATGCAAAATTAATTGTATATAACTAAAAATTCGTGTTTAAAAAATAAAAATTTTGTTAAATACTTTTTGTACAACTAAGTATGGTTTTGTAGCTGAGGAAAATATTTTATTTTAAACCAATACTAAAACATAATGTTCTACTAACACATTCTTAGACTTACGTTTTTGACAGCAGACTTAGGTTTTTGAAGTTTTAGTTGACTATCTACGTATAATCTATGACATCGACCTTTCTATATCTCTGTATATTTTTCTTTCGGGCTTTGAAGATCATATATTTCTTTTTGGATGTAAAATAATATATCAAAATAAAATAAATTAATCCCTGACCCTACGTCTATACCTGATATATTTTTATCATGACAAAAGTCAAACTTTATATTGAAAATAATTTGTTTTATGGTTTTCCTATATGAAATTTGACATTTGCTATGATAAAAATATATCAGGTATGTACGTATGGTGAAGAGGTTAGAAAATATCAACGAAACGTAGAATTAAATAAAAATTAAAATATATTTGTATTGAATATTGAGATTAGACCAAAAGACGCACCTTAAAATTCTCTTTTTAATGCTAATCAATTACATTTAAAACAAAAAACAAATTATAAAACTTCGTTAATATTTTAAATTTAATTGTACGAAAGAAAGAATGGTATAGAGATAGTGGACCTGACAGTAAACATTTTCTTAAGTCGACTTAAGTGCTTTTGTCAAAAGTTCACAGAGTTTATTTTTATTGTCATCAACATTGTATCGTCCCCTTGGTAGATATCTGCTTGAAGGTTGCTGCAATCAATCCTTCGGGAGTGTGAAATACATTTAAAATGGCGCCGTCTTTGACGTTGATCTCAAGACTTCAGTTGTAAGTACAAGCGGTTACGGCTATGATATTCTGTTTCTTACTAATTGTTATTAATTAAATTAAATGGCGTGAGCTCAAAAATATTTAAATAACACTTTCTGGATCTTGTATAGAACTTTTGAACGAATGCAATTTTCTCCGTCATCTTAAATTTCGATAGTTTTCTTTCCGATATTTAGCATTTTTTCTATTTCAAACCGCACAATAATCCTGTTTACAAAAATATTGTTATTTTTACACTTGCAATAATAGCCTTATTATAAATAATATGTAACAAATTTACAATTTGAATATAATCTTAAATACTTGTATTTTATTCCTTTTTCTTTTAGATCAATTCATATTTCCCACAAAAAAATGGTGGCACTGTATCGAAGGAGTATGGTGCGGCTGCAAAACTATCGGCGGCTGAATGTAAGCTATCGCCCGCGGAAGAACATTATCAAAAGACCTCTTTTGAAGAGGTGCCATTACACACCGCCTGTTTTACATATTTAGGTTTTTATTTACTCATGATATTGGGTTACTTGAATCAGTTGTTGTTCGTACCCAAAGTTGCCAAGGAGGAAAATCGGGAAGGCTATGTTACACTCTATGATGCATTTGAAAGTTTCTACTCGCGTTATGTGTATCGCAGAGTTAGGGATTGTTGGAATCGTCCCATTTGTAGTGTACCGGGCGCTGAATTGACTCTAAAAGATCGGGTAACACATGATTATGGTTGGAGTTTTGAATTTACTGGAACTGAGACAAGATGCTTAAATTTGGGTTCTTATAATTATTTGGGATTTGCCGATAATACTGGGCCTTGTGCTGATGCTGCTGAAAAGACTACTAGAGAAATGGGTTTGGCTCTTTGTAGTTCACGTGTTGAGCTGGGTAATACTCAGTTGCATGATGATTTGGAAAAACTAACCGCCCGTTATTTAGGCGTGGAAGATGCTATAGTATTTGGCATGGGTTTTGCCACAAATGCTCTTAATTTGCCTTCTTTACTATCGCCCGGTTGTTTGGTTGTAAGTGATGAAAAAAATCATGCCTCTATTATATTGGGCATTCGTTTATCAGGTGCCACCACAAAAGTATTTAAACACAACAATATGAAAGACTTGGAACGGGTGCTGAGGCAAAATGTTGTATATGGTAATACTAAAAATGGTGGCAAACCATGGAAGAAAATTCTTATTATTGTAGAAGGTGTCTTTAGTATGGAAGGTTCTATTGTACGTCTGCCAGAGATTATTGCCTTGAAAAAGAAATACAAGGCTTATTTGTATTTAGATGAAGCACACAGTATTGGTGCGATGGGTCCAAATGGTGGTGGAGCTGTTGATTATTTTGGCGTCAATCCCAATGACGTTGATATTCTAATGGGAACATTTACCAAAAGTTTTGGCAGTGCTGGCGGTTATATAGCCGGATCAAAAGTGAGTTTTAAATGAACATTTTATAAAAATGTCCCTCATTCAATTAAACGAATAAATAAAACAAAACATTTGTAACCCCCGACCAAAAAAGTGGGGTGTTATAGGTTTGTAGTGTGTGGCTGTGTATCTGTGTGGATGTTCAAGACAGCGTACAGCCAAAACGACTGAACCGATTTTGATTTAATTTGTTCTGTTTAAAAGGCGACTTGATCGAGAGTGTTCTTAACTATGTTTGAAGAAAATCGGTTTAGCCCTTTAGAAGATATCATATCTTTTCTAGATGTATCCTGTTGAATCTGTGTGTCTTTGACACCGTAGCTACCAAATGGCTAGATCGATTTTAATTTAGTAAATTTTGTTTGAAAGGTGACTTGATCCAAAATCTTCTAACCTACGTTTAAAGAAAATTGGTCCAGCCGTTTTGAAGTTATCATATTTTGTCTCCGGGGACTTCTAAAATTTTTAATATAATGTTATTATTTGCATGTATTTATAGAGACTTATCGACTTTTTACGCACAAACAGCCATGCCCATTGTTATGCTTCTGCCATGTCGCCACCAGTGGCTCAACAAATTTACACATCCATGAGCATAATAATGGGCCTAGATGGCACCGATATGGGCCGCAGAAAAATCAATCAATTAGCTCGTAATACACGATATTTCCGCAAGCGTCTCGCACAAATGGGTGTTATTATTTATGGTCATGAAGATTCACCAGTTGTACCAATGCTGGTATATTTATTCTCCAAAATTGGGTAAGTTTATCTTTTTTTTATTTCACATAATTGAAAATATAAATATGTTTATATCTTCTTGATTGCCACATAGAGCTGTTGTACGTACCTTAACCACCCGCCATATAGCCGTTGTAGGTGTTGGTTTTCCAGCCACACCCATTATGGAAGGCCGTATACGTTATTGTCTATCGGCTGCACATACCAAAGAACAATTAGATTATGCTCTAGATGTTATCGATGAAATAAGCGATAATTTGGGCTTGAAATATTCTCGTAAAAAACGTGATCCCAATCCCATAGAATACTGAAAGTTTTAATAATTCAAACAAATCTTATTTATTACTGTTTCTTATAAAAAACAATAGTGGACACGCAATTTTAACACACAAATACCAAGCTATATTTAATAAATTTACAAACAATTCTTTTTAGGAAATTCTACAAGAATTAACAATTTTGTCTTTACAATTTACTCTATAATAAAAAATAAAATAAAAATAGAAAAATTACAAACTTTCTGCTTACAAATCAAATAGTATGTAACAAATGCAACAAACAAATTGAATAAAATTTAAAGGAATTATTTTTTCTAACTAGGTTAAGAAAGCGATAGATACAACAAGTTAAATAAATGAAAAATAAACAAAATCATGTTAATAAAAAGTTATTCAGGCCTGTCCCGTATTCCTTGCAGAATAAAGGTATATAGATATATTTCATTCCGCATTGAATACAGAACAGGCCTTATTATATACATATGCACTGTGTTTGAAAACGCATCCATTTCTTTAGTTTTTAAGACTTTTTGTATTAATTAACAAATTATATAGTCATTTTAAAAAAGGAAAGATTTGTTTACCTCGTTTTACATACAATACATATTTCCTTAATTGTATTAAAATATTTAAGAACAAATCATAAATATCATTGTAGTTTGACACTACTTCACTATAATATTTTGTATTATTTTTTAAAAGTGTTATAAATATCTGTTATATTTTGTCACTAGCATTTATTATTTTGTTAAAAGAAATATATACTACAGTTTTTAAATTATAATAACTATAAAAAACAATGTATTAAAACGAAAGCAAAGGTGTGCGGTAGTTGAATTCATATACAAACTTAAATTTAAACCAACTTTTCGACAATTTTTATTTTAGTCTTTTGAATTTGTCATTTGTCAATTTGAAAAGGATGAATAAAAAAAATCGTGTACAGGAAATGGCCTGTTCGTAAATGCATCACTGCAGTTAATCATATAAGAAAACTTCACTTTGCAATGCCAATATAAGTATGCTGATACTCTTTTATAGCAGTACCCATTTAAATACTCCCTATGTGAGGCTTGTTTGTGTGTCATCTGCTTTAGCTAATTATTTGAGGGCACTTAAAGTTTCATTTGCAGCGGAGTGATTCATTTACGAACAGGGCCGAATTCTGCACCGCTATTTGCTATAAAAAATTAAAATGTTCTGTTAATTTTAAACTTTTTTCTTAATTTTATTAATATGTAATTGAAAATATGTATATGCGTACATTTTTTGTATCACATAATAGAGCAGAATATGTAAAGATTACATAACGAACTGGTAATTTTAGAATTTTTTTCCACGTCATAAACTAAAACCAATGGCGTTTTCTTTCCTAGAACAATTTAATATTTTTAGCCCTTTTAGTGAAAACTTTCAATATACAGGACTGATTTGTATACCATGCGAAATGAAAATGTTGGGAATTAGAGAAAAAGGAAACGGTTCTTCAACTTCTGTATGTAAATGTCCGGCGCTAGCCAGCTTAAGGACTATAATGCTCTAACACACTTCCGGACTTAGACTATCTTGCTAATGTAGGGTTAGGTTAGGCAAATAATCCTCTTATCTAGAAAAATCAGAGTGGTTTGACACGGCTTCTGGTCAACTACAATTATGTCTGTATGCTAAAGGGTATCACAAAAGTCCGAATTGATGGACCCAGATTTGTAACTGCCCTGTCAACCTAACCTAACTTACAACTCTTCTTCCTATATTTTTTATTGGTCGATTATGGATTGCAACTGAACCTCAGTTGGGTTGTCTGTGGGTAAAAACGATATTACTGATGGCAACTAGCAACTGAGTGCTGTTAATTTCAGTTGTCATTTAGTGCCAGAAAACCACAATGGTGACTATTCTAAAAAACGCGTTGTAGAAGTGAAAATTTGCATTGAAACAAACAAAGTTCCACCAAATGTTTTTGTTTTCAATACATTTCTAATATGAAATAAACCTGAGAATTTAAACGCGTTGCTCTCTCTTTTAAAAACGGTAAGTTTTGTATGATAAACAAAAACAATTTTTTTTAGATTTATGCTATCTTGTTTTACATGTAACTTTCACCAAGGCGACGCGTATTCCAGAATAGTTTCAGTTGCCGGCTGGCAAAGCAACTGAAGTTCGGTTGCTATTAAGTAAGGTCTCGTTCCCGGGAAGCGCCGGGAAAAATTCCCGGCAATTAGGGCCATTTTTAACATCCTGATTCCCGGGAATTTTCGTCGGGAATCCCCGGAATTAAAATGTACTTGAAAATGCGACCATGTTGTTCAGAACACACATATTCTGCTGTTGTATTGTCAAATAATTCTTCCCTAAAATTTATATTTCTGAATTAACTGGCTGTATTATGACTGTATTTAATTTCTGTTACTTTCTTTCCATTAAAAAATATACGGGCAACTCACACATTTCGATCGGAATGATTTTAATTCCGTACTTGTATTCCAATCACTTTTATTCTACATTCTTCAGATTCCTTTTCTTTTGTATTTAGATTTTGCAGCGATAAAGTTTTCATACTTTGAAGCATTTGTTTCAACTTTTTTACAACAAAGCTTATATTAAGGTTTTTATTAAGATGCAAAGCGCACGTAATGACGTAAGTTCTTACTGAAAATGAAGCCTTTGTCAATACCTCATTTAGTAGTGGTTTGATTAAAAAGAAAATTTAGGTTTTTTTTTAAGAAGCCGCTTACGGAATTGAAACTACTTTCAGGTGTAATGCTATTCTCTGAAATGGCTGGTACTAAAATTTTAAAAATAACATTGTTTTATGTATGTATGTTAGGAACTCCCGTGTTCCCGGGAACGCAACAAAACGTTTCTCGATTCCCGGGAATAGAAAAGTGTGAGGAATTTGGAAACCATAGTTGCTATCCATAATCGATCCATTAATCGCACGATCCCACATTCAACTACAACTTCGAATAACTCAATACAGTCACATTTGTTTACTAACACATTCACACTTTATTTACTTGCAGCTGATTTTGCAAAACATTTTAGAAGAGAGTTATTTTTTGATACTTGTCGCGAGTTCTTGTAATAACTGTGATATAGTGAAATTTTACGTAAGACATACTTTTAATAAAAACTAGCTTCATAAAATCCGGTTTTATGAGATATTTTAGTACTAATTATGAATAAGTATGAAATGAATCCTTAGACACATTTGAAGCTTTGAATGATTGATATCTGGCGTTCAAGTTGTGTTTGGAACTTTGGAGCCTTTGAAGACTTATAATAGAATCTTATGCTAAATATTTTTGTAGGACTTTTCAGCCCGCTTTGCCGTTGAAGGGAAGTTTTTTTTTTAAAGCACAAAAACACCCATACAGCGAAGCGTCAGAAGGTTAAAATGTTTCACAAAAAATTTTCATCGTTATGTTTTACATAAAAGTGCTACACACATCTTACAAGATTTCCTATAGCGATTAAATTTTTTGATGTTGTACAATGTAATTAATAATTCTCGTTTTCAGCTTTCATTCCCAATATGTATATATCTGTAAATGAGATATGAATTGACATTAAAAAGTAGTGAAATACGTAAACTGTACACGAACTCTAATGAGGGGGTGTTGCGACCTCCGAAAATAACGTTGTTGTGCTCTGCCGTGTAGGTTGGAATTAATATTATTCTGAAAATATATTTCTGAAAAAAATGTTACGAGCTTTGTTGACTTGCTGAAAATCACGGTATAAAATATTTTATATATTGTCTTCAAAAGAAAACGCCATTATTACAAATGTAATTTTGTATATAATTAGCTAAAAAAAATTTTCAAAATTGAATTTGTTGAGGATTAAGCTAGTCTATATGCTTATGCCAAATCATCAGTAGGCCTTTAACCATACTTTTGAAAAGTTTCAAACTACTTACATTACAAAAAAAGTAAACATAGTAGTTAAAGGTGGTTAGATCGGCTTAACATCTAACAGATCCTCCATTGGAAGACAACAAATGTTAGGTTAATTTTTTAAAGATCTTCTGACGAGTTGGCCTTAGTACCCAACGAAATACCTTCATATAGATTAGCTTAGCTAACCACAACAAATTATGTAATTAAATTTTTGCACATAAATTCCTTATGAAAATATAAATTCTTTATAAAAAAGAATTTTATCACAAAAATTTTAAAAATTGGATGAAAAGTCAAAATCGATTTCCATCACATACCTGATTAACGGCCCTTTTCACAATATACGTTTAAAACTTAACATGACAAGTTTTGTATGCCGAACTTGCCGTTAAAGTTCACGTTAACTTTTAATCATACATTGTGAAAAGGGCCGTAAGTATAAATGTATAGAAACAAAAAACTTTAAACTTAATTACTCAGAATTTTCTTTTTTGCACTTGAACCCTTTGTACTTTAAGCTCCTCATACATATGTAAATCGCACATCTCAGCCAATGTAAAATTTTCTATTGATTGTTAATTTTGTAATCTATGCTGCAAGCATATTTTTTATGTATTTTATACTATACATATTCCTACACATGTCTATGCTGACTGTTCTGTAAAGCGAGTCCTCTGTAATAGCTAACATTTTCAGATTTTTTGTAGTTTTCTATTTTCTAGAGCTTGAAATATCATATCTGAAATTAATTTATTGTATATTATTTAATATACAGCAATGGGGCCATTATTCGTTTTTGGAAAATAGGCAGTTTACTCGGCTTCGGTTTACAGAACAGGGTCCTTAAGTATATTTTTATGTTTACTAAGATTTTTAAGTATTAATTTAATTGCTTGTAACTATTGATTTTAATTTATTTCTAATGGAACAAAAATCGAAATTAATAAATCAAAATAAAGTTAAAACTTTTCGTAATAGACCGGAAATCATAGATAACAATATACTTGAGAGGTTTATTTCCGAAACTCGCCTCAAACAAATTTTTAAGGAACAGCGGAAAACCATTTCCGTCTGTTTTTAGAAATAATGATATGCAACATTGAATTCCTTGTCTGCGTTTCCATTTCAATCTTTCAAACAATTCGATTAGGCAGTCTTTGGAATTATACGACCCACTAGTTTTGGGGTTGAATAATTACCACAGCAATTGAAACTAGTTGCTTGTATAATTCCTAAAACTGTTGTGTTTCAAAATACTAAAAAAATGTGGTAACGTGAAAATTCGTTCGATTCTCAGACGACCAAACTGAGTTGAGTTGAGAACGGCAATAGGGGCATATATCTTAAACACATTTTAAGTTTTGAATGATTTCTGGCCTTCAAGTTGACTTTTGAACTTTGTTGTCTTTGAAAACTTATAGTAGAATCTTATGAGTATATTTTTGTATATTTCAGCCCACTAATGTGCTGTTTCCACAATGCAAACAAGCAGTGCTTGTCTAAAATTTGTATGGAAATCACAAAAAAAAAAACTGAGTGCTTTTCATATAAATTTTAGACAAGCAGTGCTTGTTTGCATTGTGGAAACAACACATAAATCACCTTCAAGAAAGAGCCAAAAAGACCCATACAGTAACGAGTTAGAGGGTTAAAATGTTCCAAAGGTTTAACTTTAGCTCTCCCTAAAATTAGCCGCAGATGTAAACTTTCACACGTATGTTTTCTTTTTTGGTGCCCTCTACCAGCATACGTCGTTATTTTATATTATATTAAAAAATATTTATATGATGTGGCTTAAGCTAATCTCATCAGTAGATCCTTAACCATATCATCTTTACAAGAAAAATAAATAGATTCATATCGCATAAATTTTTTGTTGTGTTGTTTGTCCTTAAAATGTTTATGTTATTGTAACTCTCATTTATTGTTTGAGAGTTCTTCTATAAGCATACGAGTTTGAAACTTTCCAAACATTATGGCTAAAGATCTACTGATGAGTTGGCATATTTGAATGAATGAATGAATTAAGGTTAAACGGGAAACACAGGACACTGGGACCTAAGTAGATCTATTGTATCCCCTGCCATGTGCTAGAGCACATCATATAGACCCACTCTCCTGAGGAGTCTCAAGATTGCCAGTGGGTCGAGTGTTGGCAGTTCCCAATCCTCCAATAGGTGTTTGCCCAATTGGCTATATCTTCTGTGGCATAACGCTTCGCACTCCTTTAGAATATGCTCTGGAGTTTCATCGTCGTAATCACAGAATCTGCACAGGTTGTTGCTCTCAATGCCAAGTCTGTTGAGGTGTTTTCTCAGTCTGCAATGGCCTGTGAGGAAGCCTGTAAGCATTCTTAGATTGTTTTTACTCAGGGACATGAGAGCTATGAAACGGTTTTGGTTATATGTTTCAATCATTAGCTTTGCATGCTTTAATACAGGGAGATTGAGCCAGAGATGTTCTCTAGTCCTCTTGATCTCCATCGATATATCTTCCCGGGTTTTGTCCAGTCCAAGTCCGCAAAACGGCTCTGGACCGATCATGGGTGTACTTGCCCCCTCCTGGCCAATTTATCTGCATTTTCGTTTCCTACTACCCTGACGTGCCCAGGAAGCCAACAGAGTGTGACCTTATTCATGCTGCTTAGCTGATTTAGCTTAATGCCTTCATTCCCAAGCTAACTCAGAGGTAAACTCATATGAGCTGAGTGCTTTGATGGCAGCCTGCCTATCCGAGCAGATGGCTATTTCTCTCCCTCGGTAGCCCCTGTCAAGATTAAATTGTGCGAATCTCTCAATGGCATAAACTTCCGATTGAAAAATTGTAGGAGATTTCCCCAAGGATTCATGGTAGTTGATACTTGGCTCTACAACTCCCACACCAGAGCCTGCCGGCATTCTGGAACCATCAGTGTACCACCTGATGGTGTCAGTTCCAAAGGAATATCGGGGTGTCATTTCCCCCCATTTCCTTCTATTGGCCAGGACAGTCTCAAACCACTTGTCGAAGTCGTACACTTTATTCATCACATCAGAGGGTTGCGTAAGCAGGGGAAATCTTCTTGCCAGGGATGATTGCTCCCATTGGCTAATTAGACAGTCCCTGCTTGTGCTTTTCGCCGCGATGCTGATTACTTTTTGCTTGGCAGCAGTCTCTATCACAATCGTCAGAGGTGTGAGTTCAATGAGGACTTCCATAGCCGCCGTAGGACACGTCCTCATTGCCCCTGTAATGCAGAGGCATGCTAGCCTCTGTAATTTCTCTAGCCGATCTCTGGTCGTAGCCAGCCTGACCCTGTCCGACCAGGCAACTGCACCATAAGTGATGATAGGTCTCACTATCATGGTGTATATCTATCTCAGAATTTTTGGTGTGCAGCCCCATGTTTTTCCAGCAACAGATCTACAAACCCATAGTGCTTTTGTTGTCTTGTCAACAGTCGTCTCTAAATGCTGTCGCCATAACAGCTTTGAATCTAGTATAACACCCAGATACTTGACCTCCGATGAGCTTTATATTTGCACGCTGTCCACTCGGATGTTTTGCCAGCGTGGAAGTGCCCTCCTCCTTGTGAAAGGGACAATGGTAGTCTTTGCAGGGTTTATATTCAGCCCTACAGATAGTCACTATTCCTTCACTATCCTTAGTCCGTTCTGTATTATATCACACAACGTCTTTTCAAATTTCCCTCTTGCAATGATAACGATGTCATCGGCATACGCTCGACAAGTTGGCATATTAGTTAGCACCAACGAAAAGCAGACTAATGTGTTGTTTCCACAAGGCAAACAAGGACTGCTTCTCTAAAATTTATATGAAAAGTACTCAGTTTTTTGAGTGATTTCCATACAAATCTTTTACTCAAGTCGCTTGTTTGCATTGTGGAAACAGCACATTAGCCACAACAATGTGCTGTTTCCACAATGCAAACAAGCAATGCTTGTCTAAAATTTGTATGGAAATCACTAAAAAAAACTGAGTGCTTTTCATATAAATTTTAGACAAGCAGAGCTTGTTTGTATTGTGGAAACGACACAGAAATAAATATTTTTTTAAACATAAATTCCTGCGAATATCTCGAATAAATTTAATAAATATTAGACTAAAGATAAAAGGATCAGAAGCGAAAAAGTGAAAAGCAGTCATCGATTTTTGTCGAGTATAGAACTTTAACTCAATCGAAAAGAAAACCATTCGAATTTGTATCTTATTTACAATTGAATTCGAAAGCATTTGACTGATCGATGAAGAAAACAGACTAGCATACTTTGTGAGCTCTTCGGAAAGTCCCCCGATACAAGCGGAATGACTAATTTAGATGTACCTTTCCCCAATATGATGATGGCTATAAAAAAGATAAATACGAAAACAACAGAAAAAATTACCAAGAAAATAAGCTAAAATATAAAAACAGGAAAAAAAACAAGAGAAAAAAGGTACTAAAAGTAGCCATGTCCTTGTGCCAGTTGTTTTTATTGTTTTTGTTCACAAACAACAAGATTTTTTTTTAAATAAATAAACTTAAGAAATATAAACATGACAGCAACATAAGGACACTTAAATGACAATTGTTGCCCGGAGATATTTTTTTGTGTTTGTTTCGTTGTTTTTTTTTCTTCTTCAAGGCAGCCAAGCTGGAGATGATGATGGAGAGTGTAACGGCAGCATAAGTTTATTTTTAACATTTTATTCTCCTAAAGAGGTTTCTTTTCAAACTTATTTTCGTTGGTTTGGCTTTTGTTTTTGTTTCTTTTTGGGGTTTATTTGTGCTTTGTTGTTTAAATTTAAAATGGTTTTTTGCGGTTGTTCAAATTGGGATTTTTGTTACTTTTTGTTGATGACACCCATTCAATGAGTTTGGTACCACTTTATTTTCGTATTTTTATTAGTGAACTAAAGCAACATCAGCAGCAACAAAAGATCTTAACAATGAGTTCAAAAACAAAAGAGTTGGAGTTTTTTTCTTCTAAATCGAAAAGAAAGAAGAAAAAGTGGTTTATTGCCGTTAACCGCTTTTTGTTTTCTTTTTTCGGTTAAAGGTTGAAATTTTTTAATGTAGACTATTTTGGTAGTAGTATTTTACGTTTAGGATAAAGTTCCCTTCGCCATATGAATATTTATTTGTCTTTGATTTGCCAGGAATGGATGCTACATGTGACTCTTGAGAGTGTTGATAATTTTTTCATGCCTGGGGACTTTAGCGAAATTGAATTACTGGTAGAACATCCTGATAGAAAATATAAAGATATGATAATTCTCAAATCGTTTGGTTACCATATTTCCTGGCTAACCGATCAACTGGCCTTTATTGTAGAATAATTCATACTCTTACGTATTTGTTTGAAATTTTCTTTGCGTTTTTCATATAAACTTCTACAAATCACGATTTATTTAGACAAACATGTTTTAGAAATTAATTATGCTATAATTTTGTTATCCCAGAGTTCAGAATAAGGGTGTTAGTTAAATAAAACATTAAAATATTATCTTACAAAAGATAAATCAAAAATTTCAGCCTGTCACAGAACACATTTCCGAACGGAAGTGGTTTCAATTCCGTAAGTTGCTTCTTCAAAAAACGAAAAACGAAAATTTTCTTCGTAATCAAACCACTTTTAAATTCCAAAGTGGAATTGAAAAATACTTTTGCCGTAAATACTAAAAAACGTGCATACTTTTAGGAGCGTCAAATTAATAATTGGTCATGAGCTTTCCATGTTAATAAAAAGCTTAATGTGAGCTTTGCATCTAAAAACTAGAGTAAACAAACGCTTCAAGGTATAAAAACTTTATCATTTTAAAAACGAAATACAAAATAAACAGAATCTAATGGCGTTTTCTATTTTAACATTCCTTTAAAGGAAAAATTTGCCTTCGTAAGGGATGATACAATAATTTCTAATAAATTCACTTCTTCGAAACATGATTATATTGCAAATTTTCATTCAAAAGGGCAAATAGTGCAACACACTTTTGTAGAAAAGAAAACGCTATAAGGCACCAAATGTGCACTTTTTCGGAATGACAACTGCGGAATTAAATCCGAACGGAATCTGTGACCTGGCTGTATATGTAATACTTTGCTTAAAACATAAATTGTCCCGATATTGATTATATCAATATTTTATTATTTTTATATTTTTGTAACGACAACAAAATAAAATCTAAGAACCAACTTTGTTTTAAAAACATCCTTCGTCATAAAGTTATACATTTTTTAATGAAATAAGAAAATAAAATCATTAAAAAAGGTTTTTTATAATCTACACAGTTATGAACTACAAAAATGTTAGTAAAAAAACCGAAGACGACATAGTTTGTTAAAAAATTAGTCATAAAAAAAATTATTAACATTGCACGTAGGAGCAGACATTCACGCGATAAATCAAAAGTTAATAATGGGACTAAAAAAATATATGCCATTTGAAAGAGAACACATTTTTACATAACTTTTGTTTGAAACTTCTTTCTAACGGCCCTTTTCACAATGTATGATTAAGAGTTAACGTGGACCTTAACCGTAAGTTTTGTATGCCGAATTTGCCGTTAAAGTCCACATTAACTTTTAATTGTATATTGTGAAAAGGGCCGTAAATGTCTCTGTAATTCCAGACTAGAGTCCAAAGTCAAGTAAAAAACTTCATTTTCAAATTGTTAACAAATTTGTTTTAATATATAAAAGTTTGATATGAAAAAATTACGTTTCTCATTAAAAAAATTTTATTTTTTTTTCACATTGTGTTGATATGATTTTTAGAGAATGGCTCTGTGTAAAAATATTTTTAAAATTATGGTCCATTCATGGTCAGGTTCATGTTTATATGAAAAGTATAATTGCCCTACGGTAAATGGAACTGACACAAAACAATTAACCCAGGTGGTAGGGACCAGTCCGAGTTCTAACACTTCCTAGTCACTTTTACATGGTGATGGCCTAGGGTAGGGTTAATTGATATATAATATGAAGCCTGTGACTTGTCACTGAACTATCTTATGGAGATCTAATGGGTGTAGAATGATATAGATTATATATAAATATTATTCTGTCATTTAACTAGCTGTAATAATTGACTAAAATGCTACAGTTTATTTATATTTTATTGTTACAAATGCGAGTAGAAACTATATTTTATTTTTAAGCAGAGACTTTGATGGGACTCGAAGCGACAACCTCTGGCATGACAGGCTAGTACACAACCCACTCGACCACAGGAGAACTTATATTTCTAAATTATAAATACCAGTAAAGTTGAACTTAATATTTAAATATAGCAATGGGACTGGTTCCTGAGTGACATGGCGGTCTCATGGAAAGGAGAGAATATGTGATAGATTTTAGATCCAGCTGCATCGAATTTGTTCAGTGCCGTTTACTACAGTAATGCCATATAGGACCCTTCCCACAATTTTTTGCACGTGGCATGAAAGCCCTTCTATAACTTACAGTCTAATTCATGAATGCACAATAACAGTTTCATAAGCAATTAATAGACAAAATTCGGAAAAAGAGTATTCATAAATGTCTAATAGCCTATTAAACGTTTCGTACGACTTCTTGAAAATTGAAATTTTTATTGTAGCCATTACCCTACTTTAACCGTTTAATAAAATGGTATTTCAACTTTTATTTACATAAAATTTTAATAATTGTGCCAAAAAGCGGTAAAACTTTGGTCTTTTTTAATAAATTCGTTTTATATAAATAAAAACTAACAAAAATGGAAATAGATATAATACTAAAATACAATTTCCAGAATTGGTGAGTATAATAAATTTAATTAGACTCGCTTTTATAAAAACGATGATTTTAGAGTCCGTCGCCGGAATATCGACTGCACAACGTCCGAAAACATTTAGGAATATACTCGATCCTTTTACAATGCCGGAAAACCAATTTCAAACAAGATGTCGGTTCAAGAAATCCCCTGTTCAAAAAATCATTGGAATGGTTAAGCCGGAAATTGAATTTGATACAAGAGGTTGCGGTACTGCAGTTCGGACGAAGATACATAATAATTACTTTAACAATAAAAATTACTATAACTGTATTTTATTACAAATAAAATCTATTATTTATTAAATTCAAAAATCATTACAGAAAATGTAACATTTTTAAAGCTTATCTTATCTCTCAAATTAACTGGAAATAGGTAGAAGCTCTAAAAGAGGAAAAAAGCTTGAAACATTACTTACATCGCGAAAATGAAGAAAGTTTGCGAAAAATTTTAAACAGCCCCTTAAATTTATTAAACATCGCTCAAAACACATTTGTCGCGGATATCGCGAAAATTACGAAAATTCGCTAAAGCTCTAGCACTAAAAAATAAAAGTCTGATAGTCTGATAAAGCCAAGAACTGGCTAAAAAAACATTTTTATAGCGAGAATAGCGAAAAATCGCCAAAAAATTGCAATATTTCAAATAAGCCCCAAAATTGCATAAAAATGGCTAAAATTGTATGGAATGCAAAACACGATGAAAAAATCGCGAAAATTACGAGAATTGGCAAAAAATTGCTAAAATTAAAAAGATAGAAAAGTGTGATAGTGATTAAAAATGGGTAAAACTATAAAAAATTGAAGAGCTGACGAAAAAATCACTTTTATCACGAAAATAGCGAAAAATCGGGAAAAAAATTTCAAGTTGCAAACAAGCCTTAAAATTGTTTTAAAATAGCAAAACTTATAAGGAATGCCAAAAAACTCGGAATTGCGAATTTTCTTCATTTTCGCGATTTTACAATTTTTGCTATTTTTAAGCAATTTTAAGGCTTGTTTGTAATTTTGCAGTTTTTCGCCAATTTCACTATTTTCGCGATAAGTGATTTTTTCGTCAGTTCTTCGATTTTTAATAGTTTTACCGATTTTGAATCACTATCGCACTTTTCTATCTTTTTAATTTTAGCAAGTTTTTGCGAATTTTCTTCATTTTCGTGATTTTTTCTGAGCTTTTTGCATTCCTTACAGTTTTAGCTATTTTTATGGAATTTTAAGGTTTGTTTGAATTTTTGTAGTTTTTCGCGAATTTTCGCTATTTTCGTGAAAAAAGTGTTTTTTAGTCGTCAGTTCTTGTATTTATTACAGTTTGACCTATTTTTAATCACTCTCAGACTTTTCTATGTTTTTAATGTTAACAAGTTTTTGCGAATTTTCGTAATTTTTGCGATTATTTCAGAGATTTTGGCATTCCTTAAAATTATAGCGATGTTTAATAAATTTTACGGATTGTTTGCAATTTGGCAATTTTTCGCGTATTTTCACAGTAAAAGTGATGTTTTGCAATTTTTTGCTGCTCGTCAAGCTTCTGAGTATGAAAAATTTAAGGAATTGTTTCTTATTCTCAATGTCTGTAGAAATTTTTCGTCATTTTGTCTATCAAAAAAAAGTCTACTAAAATTTTTAAAATGTCATTGAGTATATTGTAATTAAATTAAATTTTCCTTGTAATTGTATTACAAAAAGGTGAATTGGGTGTAAGTCGTTTTTCACGAGTAAAGAAACTTGCTATTTTGTAACAGCGTGTAATTATTATTTTTTTTGGATTTTAACAGACTACTTAGACAGTAGGTTGTTCGTTGTATGCATTACTAGCCATGAAATGACTTAAAATATTATGATGTTGCCAACATAAAAATAAAAAATAGCAAAAACGTTTAAGTGTTAATTCAGTCTTATGAAGCATTTGTGAATCAGAAATTTTATTACTGGTTTATAAAATAAAAAGTGTTTGATAACTAAAGTAACCTTAAAAGCTGAAAAGAGGAATTTTCATGAATTAGACTGTTAGTATATATGTATGTCTAGCCTTTTGTTTTTTCATATTTCAGATTAGATATCAGAAGTTGAGAGTATCAACTATAAAATACCAGAATTATTTACTTGCTTTTTTCTCCACACCATTTATTAAAAAAAGTTTCAAGAGTAAAGTCATCGTATAAATCCTGTTATACTCGTAATAGTTGTATTGAAATTACTGTTGCAAAGTTTGCGTTCTACTGAAGCGTATATTATAAAATTTTAAAGAGCATTATGTGTTGCATCGTCTTATGCCTTAAAAAAGTAATAATTCTTCTATTTTTTGTATCACTCTTTTAAATTTTACCTCAATTTTAAAACTTGTTAACTGGTTTTATCTTACAAGAATTTTATTGTAAAGATAAAAAAATGTTGGTTATGTTTTTTGCAATTTATACCCATTATAAATTAATTAAATATTTACCGCATGTGTTGTTACACAAGCCTGCATAAAATAATTTTCTCTGCTGGTTTTTTTAATTTAATTTTTGCTCTTTTTTGTGAGCAACTTTTTTTAGAAACCACAACATAATTTTCCACTTCATAAATTTCGAGGTTTAAATGTACAGCACACACACGCACATGCATATCTACCCAGTGGTAAAAGGAAGCAGTATGGAGGCCTTATAGAAGGCTTCTTTACACATTCTTTTGGAAGGAGAAGTACTTCACGCTCCATTCCATCTTCATATCTTTTTTACACACGTTGTCATTGCGGGGAAGGCCTTCCTATCTCTTCTTCTGGAAGGCCTGACAGAAGACCTTCTAAAAATGCCACTTTGCAGGGTTTCAAAAAGAAAATGCGGGTACAGTTTTATAATCTCGGTACTTTCATCTAAAGTAATTTTTTATATTAAACTAAATTTATTTGTTGATGGTCAAGTATCATCTATATGCATTTCATTGGTGCTTTACCAAATCGTCAGAAGACTTCAACCACACTTTTGAACCGTTATAAACCCATTATCTTATGTACAAACTTTCAAAAACCATTTGAGAATTTACAAATGATTTTCAAAAATAAGGATAGTAGGCTTTGAAACTTATACAAAACTCAACAAATAATTTGTATTCGATATGAATCTATTCTATTTTTCTACACCTTTATACAATTAGAAATCCATTGGATAACGATAAAAGTATTTGTAAGGCAAAATGAAGAATTAAACTCAAATTAAACCTTTAAGAAATTTTTTATTTGACATATTGTCATAATTTTATTTTAAATGAAATTTATATATAAAAATCATTTGCAAATTCTCAAATGGTTTTTGAAAGTCTGTACATTAGATAAGGGGCTTGTAACTGTTCAAAAGTGCGGTTGAAGTCTACGGACGTTTTGGTAAAGCACCAATGAAATACATATAGAAAGACGATGCTTAACCATCAACAAATAAATTTCATTTAAAATAAAATTATGACAATATGTCAAATAATAAATTTCTTAAAGGTGTAATTTTTTATACAAATGAGGCTAAAGTTTCTGTATGTACATATTTATTAGGAAGGAGTTGGACATGAATGGTTTCGTCGGAATAAGTAGAAGTTAATCAGTTTTAACAAAAACCGCATAATAGCAGCATGTATGTATGATGTCTCTTGTACGTAAATTTCAGTCTTGCGAAAAAAGAATACTAGATTTTTTGTCATTTCTAAAGTACATTTTTGATGAATAAAATGAGAAATGAGAAATCTAAAAATAGAATACTCCTTCCTCCTCCATTCTAATAGAATGTCCTTTCTTACGGAGAGTCGAGATCTTCCAAAAGAAGGTGTAAGAAGACATGAATTGAGAAGGCCTTTTTAGTTTTACCGCTCGGTAACAAACGATTTGCCCACACATACATCCATACATACATCTTGAAACAAAAGAAGATTTTTTTTTTTTGAATTTTTATTTTATTCTGTATATAAGGCAGTAAATATTATTTAAAGCTTAACCGGCACATTTTCAAAACTTCTTTTTTTTCGTTTGCTTTTTCCCAATACCACTCTACTCGCCTTGCTGCTCGTTTTGGCCCAATTGCTCTTGCCACAGAGCAAAGAAAGCGTGTGTGAAGTTTTTCTGGGCGGTAAGAAAAAAGAAAGAAAAATTAAAAAGAACTGAAAAAGGAAAAATTGCTTACGCCAGCTCTTTTTGCCTGCTTCTGTAGTTCCTAAATCATTTGCTACACAAATTTTCCCTTTCTTTGCTGTTGGCATCTTTTAGGCTTTATAACTTTTGTGGTTGTGTTGTTTTCTTTTGATTATTGTTTTTTCATTTTATTTTCTTAGTTTTTTCTTCATGTGAATGTAAAAAGTCTTTTGTAAAAAAGATTTTAAATGGAAAATAAAGTTTCTTGCTAATTATTAATAGTCAAGTGTTTATTCAGTATAATTGTAGAAGTCTTGCATGGGAATTGTTAATTGCTTTAAATATATTTCTTAAATACTTGTTACTTGAGATAGTTTTGGAAACAACCGTAAACTCACATAAAAATAAAAATTTTATTTATGTCTGCATATTAATTTGTGAAACTACACTATGCAGTAAGAAAAGTAGCGTATATATCGATATCTTATAGTCGTCAAATATCAAAAACAGTCGAAATTTAAGATTAAAAAATGGCAGGACACCGCTTTCCAAATTTTCGTATAATCAGGTAACTTTACTTCTTTGTGAATAAAATCAATATGTACATATATATCGATTTTCATGCTTAAAATCTTATTTAAGGTGCACGTATCTTCATGGTACTCATCAATTAAAAAAGGTAAATTTATATAATTTCTGATTTTTTATGAATAAAACAAATATATGAATAAAGTGTTTCCAATTTTGGACAATTAACCTTTGAGTTTATAAATAAATTCAGGGCTCCGTACGAATACCGTTAAAGTACTGTGGCAGTAGTATGTTGCCCGTGCCGAAAATCCTATTGATGAATATCTATTTTTAAATATGTGGCAGCTCTGTGGACCACACCTTAGTTTTGACAATTAACAATCTAGACTAATCGTAAAAAGTCACGCACGAAGGATTCCGTACGAATACACATATATCCCTTTTCGTTTTTGCCCTTTTTTCATTTTCAAAATTTTTTCGCTTTGATTTTTTGTTTAATTTTTTTCTTTTTTCGGCGATTTTTTTCGTTTTTTTTGGCGATTCTTCGTTTTTTGCTATTTTTTTTTTTTGGTTTTTTGCTGATGTTCTTAATTTTGGAATTTTTTTGTTTTGGCGTTTTTTCTTGTTTTAACTTTTTTTCACTTTTTGACGATATTTTTAGTTTTGACGATTTATTTAAGCTTTGCCGCTTTTTTCAGTTTTGGCGCTTTTTTCGGTTTTGGAGATTTTTTCGGTTTTTTGTGATTTTTTTTTAGTTTTAGCGACTGTTTTTGTTTTGACACTTTTTTTCGTTTCGGCGATTTTTTGGTTTTGGCAATTTTTGAGTTTTGGCGCTTTTTTTGTCTTGGCGCTTTTTTTCGTTTTGGCGATTTTTTCGTTTTTTGATATTTTTAGTTTTAGCGATACTTTTGTAGTGCTTTTTTTTGTTTTGACGATTTTTTTCGGTTTTTGCCGTTTTTTAGCTTTTTGGCGATCTTTTTAGTTTTGGTGATTTAGCGATTATTTTTAATTTTGGTGCTTTTTGCCTTTAAGCGCTTTTTTCATTTTGGCGATTTTTTGTTTTGACATGTTTTTAATTTTGGAATTTTTTAGTTTTATCGTTTTTGAAAATTTCAATAGTTTAGCTCTTACGGTTTCCAAGATACAGCATATTGTCTAAATTACATAGTAAAATTACATTAACTGATAGAACACCCTTTAGTTTTTATTGTTTTATATATCAGTGTTAATTGGTGTAGTCTATACTACAGACTACACCATTTAACACTAACTTTGAAAATTTAAAGTGTCTATATACGAGTATAAGCGTCTGTATGTTACATTAGTATTTCAAAACTTTTCGTTGCTCACTTTAGAACACCCTTTAATTCTTAGCTGTCATATATTTGCTGTTGTAGCGGCAAAGGTTTTACATATTCTGTGAATATTTGAGGTCCGTAGCTCTTACGGTTCTCGAGAAAACAGCCTGTGACTGACAGACAGACAGACGGACATCGTAGCGAAAACAATAGGGTTCCTTTACACTTTTGGTGTAAAGGAAAAATTATTGAAAACCGATCTTAATTTTTTTAAGATGACAAGTAAGCGTGATCGTGCGTGATATAAATACTGTTGTTGTGAGAGTGCGTGATCGTGAGCCAACTGTCTTTCATATGCTCATCTATGGCTTTTTATCGAAAAATCGCTATCGTTGCGTAGTATCATAAATTTGTCACCATCAGCGGCCAAATGGTTTAATACAAGTCAGTGAGAAAATGCGAAACATAAAAGCACTGTCTGTTGTTGTAGAAGCTAAATTATCAAGACACCAGTACACAGTTGTTAGACAACCTGCTCCAGACAACTTTACTAGAGTTGTGCTTATCAGCTCTTTTGAGTGAGCGATCTTTTCCGTTCAGCTCACTTTACTGAAATACTCGTATTTCACTTAGTTAACTCAGTAGCTCACTTGTTTACAAGGAAAATTCTTAAAGAGACATTTCATCAAGGTGAATTCATTGTTCTGTCTCTTTTCTTTCTGTTGAAAAAGATTGTTGACGGCGAACCTCATGGCGAACATTGATGCTCAGCCATATGGTTGGTCATCGATGTCAGATCATAGAAGAAACATATGCGATGTCCGACACGATTCTCATACCAACTTCATGGCAAATTTAGACCCCCGGCTAAGAAGTTATTTCACTTCTACAAATCTCTCTGTTAAAAACATGTACTTGTTTAGATACTTTCAAAGTCATTTGATGTACTTGTTTACTTGGTGTCGTTGATTTTTTTCGATGGTGGTTTACCTTAAGCGGTAAGCGCGATTATTTTTAAAAATTTTATAATATACAATGTCTTAGTTTGATGTCTAGACACAAAAATGTGTAATGAATTTACTATTAAAGAAAACAAAATATTATATATAATGCGAATTTTGTTTATTTTACTGAAAAGCCAGCTTCCTCATGCACTTTCATGCACAAACTTGTTTTTTGGCTCTTGTCCATGTACGCTCACGCGAGTGTAAATAAAACTTTATCGCGATCACGGAAACTCACTCTAATGAAATACTAACGAAATTTGTTTGAACTGAACGAAATTATTTATTTTCAATCATGCCTGCTCACTTACCCTGAAATTTGTATCACTCATGATCATGCACACACGATTCATGAAAATTACGTAAACGGTACCCATTTATTTCCTATATTTGTTACATAGCTTAAAGTTCAAGAGGTGCTTTATTGAAATGAAAAAATATTTAAATTAAAAATATTAATAAAAATTTGTTTGCTAAATTTTAATTAAAAATTTTTGTGCTTTTATCATATCCCACTTTTTGCCAAAGAAAACGTTTAAGAGCACTCGCAACACACATATTTTTCTTCACCTTATTCAAACAATTATTAAAATGATAAATTCCTTCAGTTGCAGATTGTTATCATAAATTTAAAAATACGTAAAATTCTTTATTCAAACACTTATTATTAACAGATTACGCGATAATGCTGTTAAATGTACGAGTATGTCAGTCATTAAATTAAAATGATGTTTGCAAAATTGTATTACGAAAATAATAAATTTTATTAGACATTTAAACTTCCGCGAGCTTATTGTTTGAAGAACGCTTATATTTTATGGCACAATTTTTTCCTTTGAAAAATGGCAAAACAGAAAAGCAACATATAAAACGTTGAGCAAGTATTGACGGTGTGGATATTAAGTATGATAATTTAAATTGTTTAAGTAATAAAAGTAAGAAAAAAATATATTGCTTTTATTATTTATCTAATGTTGTTTCTTTTAATTTTAAGGTGTACGAAAGAAAAAGCCACTTCAAACTTCTTGGCATAGAGCATTTATACAAAGAGTCGAAAGCTCCTTGTCAAAATTAAGGGACTTAGGATTTAGGAAGCAGAACTTTTTTCTACGGAATTTTTAAGAAAAATTCAAGCTGACAATTTGTGAGTCAAAAGTCTTTATCAGAACAATTCCCTCCTATAAGTAATGATCGCTTGAAATGTTTCATGTTGTTTGAAACGAACTCTCTCACCTTTATCTCAATACTCTACGCTTTTTCTCCTGGAAAAGTTTAATAACACATACACATATAAATAATTTTTTTATTTTACATTTTTATAGCCTATTAAAAGGCGCGCCAAATGTCATTTAAACTTTCGTTTATGAAGATATATTGGAGAAATAAATGAGTCTACATCAAAACTTGTTTCAATGTTTAAAATAATCGTTAGCTATTTTAAAATTTTTTATTTATTGCTTTTTGTTGTTGTATCTGTTTGCTAAAATAATAGAAATAACAACAAAAATATGCACATTTTCTTAAATTTCCAGATAAAGCAAGAGGAATTATATTATAAAAAAAATTGTAGTCGAACTTAATTTTCAGCACGTTAAGAAAATGCCATTCAGTTGTACAGGTCTGAAAATTTGTGATAGAATACTAAAAATGCATATGAATGACTACTAAGATTGTTTGTGGTGACCAATGTCGTTTTCTACAAAAAAATTGTATTGTTTGCTTTTTTCAATCAAAATTTGAATTTAAATAATTTTTCGAGGAAGTGAATTTATTAGAAACTACCTTACGAAGGTAAAATTTTGATTTAAAGAACACGCCATAAGTGTTTTAAATCATCCAATCTGCTTTGATTTGTGATGTTTATTGGCAACATGGCGTTTTTTAATCCAGAAAATACGATTTTAGAAGAGATGTACTAAAGTCAAAACTTTTCTGCAAAAGAGATCGAATTCCGAAGACCCCATTGCCAAAATGTTGAATTGGACTATTTTGTTTTCTAAAATTATGTCTGCAAAGATATCTTTTAGACACATATACAATAATTATATGTTCCTGAAGAACTTAAAAAAAAAATGTTGGCACTTTTTGGGGCAAAAATGTTAAAAAAATTAAACATTTTTTCGCTTTTAAAGTTAAAAATTATATATTTTCCCTCTCAGAAGCCATATTTCCAAAAAATTATTTTTTAAGAATTTTAAATATTATTTTCTAACTAACAAAGAAACAAATGTGATAGTCGGTTGTTTATTTGGATCTGATATTTTGAAAATGTTCGACTAAGGCTTAAAAAAATTGATATATTTTAATTTTTAGCCTCCGACCAAAAAAAGAGGTGTGTCATAAGCTTGTAGTGTGCGCATCGTACAGTCCAAATGGCTGGATCGATTTTGTTTTAGTTTTTCCTGTTTGAAAGGTGATCGAGTATATTGTCAGCTATGTTTGAAGAAAATCGGTCCAGCCGGTTAGAAGATACCACATATTTTCTAGATGTATCCTGTTGAATAAGTGTGTCCTTGACACCGTAGCTCCCTAACGACAAGATCTATTTTAAGTCATAAAATTTTTTTTGAAAGAAGACTTGATCCAAAATAAGTGCTTAACAAAACATGCCTTTTTAGAACCCTGTAAGGGCTATAAGGACACAACATTTTTTTTGAGTCCATTGCGGAAAAAAATATACAAGTGCTGAAAAATGCTACATGCCTAAAGTGTCCTATTTGGGGACTTCGTACCTTAGGTTAAATAAAAATACTCCTCTTCTCCAAGTGAAATTTTATACAATAAGGTTATCGGTTTAGAAATGGCTGATTTGTTTCCAAAATATATTGACTCTGCCCCACTGTGCGCTGCACATATGCCACATATTTGTGTTAATAATCTACAAGTATTCTTCTCATTTAATAGTACAATAATTGTCCTGAACCTGAAATAATTTTTTTAGTACATATATTTTTGAAAACTAATCAAAAATACTGACTAACAACTTCATCTTTTATCCTTTTTCTTAGTTTTATAATAATGCCAAATTTTCAATATTTTTTTGGAGAACTTTTTTAGGCTTGTTTTGGGCAAACACTTTATCTTAGCAGCTTCAAATAGTTTCTTAAAACATCAGTTTAAGCTAAACAAATACAAAACCTCAATAGAAAAACTTAAAACTCTGTTTTCCATAAATTTCATGTCTTTATAGTATGAAGTTTATACCTTTTTTTTATTTAATAATTTAAATTTTTTAAATGTTACAAAAGCTTAAAGGGACTCCAACATATTTGCCTTTAAGGCAGAATAAAGAGAAAAAAGAAATAATAACAAAGAAAAACAATTTCCCAGGAAGTTTTTGGTAAAACGTAATAAAATTGACAAATTACATTGTGTAAGATCATATGGAGGAATTAAAGTGTCGGTAGTACTTTTGTGCATGTTTGTGTGTGCAATCTAAAGTATGTTTCTTATACCCAAAAACACACATGTACTCTAAATCCCAAGTGGTAAAATACTTTAGTTCATTTTCTGTTTGTGTTTCATCCACACATGTTAAAATTAAAAGTAGCATACTTTTAGGAGCAACATGTACTTTATCTTATTTGCCGTTTCAGTTAAATTTTTTAAAATATGACTTCCACTTAGTTCTCCTAAATAAAAATGGCAACACTTTGTCGTTGTTTATAACGACAATGAAACAAAAAAAAAAAAAGCGAGCGAACACTTTTTGTTCATTTGTGTGATGGATGTTGAAAAACAAATTTTTTCCAAATAGACTGGGAGGTGTTGAAAAGGGGTAAATTTTAATATAATTTTTATGTTTATGTTAGTTGACATTTTTTTTTATTGTAGTCATGCCATTATTTCCCTTTAACTTTGGGCCACAACCACAAAGTAGCATATTTTTAGGCGTATGACAAATATGTTTTATGTTTTATGCTACAATCTGCAAAGAACTAGGTTTGAATGTATGAGTGTCTGCTTGTGAGTGTGTGGGGAATATAATTTGCATAGATTTACATATAAGTAAAAAATCACACACAAAGAAAAATTATGTTTTAAGTTTCCCTCAAGGCTTTTAGTAATATTTGTTTGCATGTGTGCATGCTTGTGTTCAAACGCAAATGAGTATTTAAATAGTGAAGTGAAACACATGTTAGATTAAGTGGGTAGAATAAAAATATGTATAAGAAAATATATTAAGAAAATTTACTAAATAAAAGTGAAGTAAACTACTTAGTAGTTGGATAAAATAGGGATAATGTTAAATGCATTTCGTTTTAAGTTGTTGCTTGAGGAGAATATAGATTTAAAATAAATTAATTAAAAAGTAATATGTAGACATTAAATATTAGTTATACGCAGTAGTATGACTTTCGTTAAGAAATAGGTGAATGCTTGTTGTATTTTTTAATATGATATGATACAAGCAAACAAATTGAAACGTGTTTTTGGCAAGCAATCTTAAGAGGATAACAAGTGCTTAAGCGACAAAATAACTCATTTTTAAGCACAAAACAACTTAAAAGCAGAATTGATCTACAAAATTTGTAGTTTTAGTTAAGAAATGAACGTATATGTATATACATATATAGTTATTTAACACCATATTATTTTTATATACAAATATGATATGACAAATTTATTTATAAAATATTTTCAGACTAAAAAATTATATAGTTATATGAAATAATATTATTGTTTAATTATACAAAAATAATATACATATTGGGAACGCATTTACTTTGATCATAATATGATCTCAATGCTGTGGCTTGGTGCTAAAAAGGAGCCAATGTCAAAATATTCACTTTTGATAATACTCCCACTTAAGTTTACGTTTTCTATATGAGTTCATAGTGACATTGGCTAGCAAAACCCTTATGAAACTGTTCTGGCTCACATTAAGAGAGTAACAACAGAAACCTAATGCAGTTATTAACTCAAAATGGCAAAATATTGACATTGAGCCTTTTAGAACCAAGCTACAGAACGGGTGTAGTGAAATCTTGGTATACTTTCCTGCTGGTTTCAGTCAGAAAGAAAGAAACATCATTTAATAAGTTTGGCTTAAGTGCGATTTTAATTTAATCTTTCGATTGAATTATTGATGTGTAAACATCTATCTATACGCTAGGGGGTAAAAGCTTTTTCACAATACAATCACAAATTTTGAGTAAGATTAATCTTACTTGAGTAAGATTAATATTACAATTGTAATAACCCGGTGTGACCTGTGTATGAGTGTATTAGTGTAATCATACGGACAACAAGAAGTACAGAGAAACTTAACAGCTGCATAGAAATACACTAACACTGGCAAAGGGAGTCTCAAGGTCAAACTCCTACAGTAAGGTCGTACGTTTGTTGGTTGGTGCTGTGTTGCCGTGTTTTTGAATTGAGTGAGTATTTCGGCGTTGCCGTTTTTGATTTTTGCCGGGAACTTCTGGGATTTGAGGGATTTTGTGTTTAGTTTTTCGAAACTCAGACCCGGTTCGTTTTGGTTTTTGAAACCGGGTTTTAAAAAAAAATCGGGTTTTCGGTTTTACCAAATTTGTTGCTGAACTTGGTGCGATATTTGGCTGACCGTTTATTGGCTGCGTTTGTCTTTGACTGTTGGTTATTTTGCTGTTTAACTGCGGTAATTCCAACTATTTTGTACGGGTATATTATTTTTTGCTGGTGGATAAATAATACTATTATTTATGACTGCGGGGAAGCGGAAGGGCAATATGCCTGGTGGGAGTGAGTCAGAGGTGTCTGATGCGAAGCCTATTGGTTTGAGCGATTTGTCGGGTGTGGAGGAAGGTACGAGGGTGAAAAAGAAGCGGATGAAGCCCGGTTCGCCGAAGTTGAAACGGGTGAATGATGAGAAGAATGTTTCGGTAGAAGGCGAAATGTTTCATTACTAGATGTTTACACATCTCCCCTATGATCGGACTCACATTTTTTTTTATTTAGCAAGAAATTCTAAAGCATGTAAATATTGACCATTCAGAAAAAAATTTTTCTGTACGGAAGGTTGAACTGACATCAGATGTTTCGAGAGCACCATAGTGTTCTCATCAGAGCTTTTTTGCTTTATTAAACCAATTAACAAATGAGTCCCCATCTCTTGACGAATTACAACTAATTATTAATTTTTGTAAAGGTTCGGAACTTCACTAAGGCCCGTTATTACAACTTGCCTATAAAGTACGGATTTGTAAAAGTTAACAATAGCTAAAATGAGGAATACAGTGACCTGTAACTATTTTCGTTATTACAACTTCCCCGTAAAATAAAATTTATCTTATTTCAAAACATGGCAATACCAGAGCAAACATCGATTACTACCTTTAGGCGTCACTTTAAAATACTTTTAATACACACAGCAAAGGAAAAAAAAATTTTATTTTTTGCTCCTAAAACTATGCTTGAAAATTGTTTCAATGTTTCTTTTATTTGAATACTTTCAAAAACTATGGCAGCTCCAATAGCATAAACCTCACATTAAATTTAAACACAAGAAGAACTTTCATTTAGCTTATCGGAACGATTTTCCTTAAAGTCTACTTATAATAATGAAAAACGAGTTATCTGTCCGATAACATCTTAACTTTAGCTATTAGCAAGTTATAATAATGGCCCCAAGTGTTTTTTCTAATTCTGTTAAAGTTTTTTAACATGACAAAAAAGCCCTTCTAAGGCTCAGTATATCTGGCTTTTAATATACTCACTTTTATGTCACGCCTTAAAATTACGCCTCGTTTTTCTTTTTCACATAAAAATTACTTTAGACTGGGTAGATCCAAATACAAAACAGAAAACTTTGCACCAGTCACCCCCTTGAAATAAAAGGTATTTTCTAAAACTGTAATTTTCTTTTTGCCATGCCCCAAAATACAGCACTTCTAATATTTTAAATATCGCGCCGCCATTTAAAGTCCGACCTCATTACATTGCATGTCGTTGTTTATGGCTTATGAATAGCTTGCTTTTCGCTTCAGGTGACTTTTGAGCCCGACAACAAACTCTGGGCGCTACCAATGAGATTTCGGATCCTTCCCTCCTAATGTCCAATTTTTTGCACGTGGCAAAAAAGCTCTTCTAAAACTTTATATTTGGTGCAAAAAAAAAAATTGGACATTAGGAGGGAAGGATCCGAAATGGCATAATTTGATGTCGGATCCAAAAGTCACCAAAGGCAAAAGTTAAGCTACATATATATATCCAAGCCATGAACAACGATATGTGATACGATGAGATCGGACTTTAAATGGCAATGCAATATATAAAAAATTAAAAGTGCTGTATTTTGGGGCGTGGAAAAAAAATTTGTTACAGTTCTAGGAACTTCATTGACATATCATTCATTCTAGGGGGTGTGTGTGTGGGTAAGATTAATTTAATATCATGCAAAAAGAAAACAAATTAAATATGAACTTTATTATGTATAATTAATGAGCAATTTTATCTGTAGATTGTGAAAATATAACAGTCTTCTAAAATATATATTTTAGATTTTTTTTACGAGTAATCTAGCACTAAAAGTGCAAAAATTGCAAGCAAGATATATATATTTATTATTAAGTTCACGGAGAGTCACACAGAATAATTAATGTTGGCATTGAGTCAATTACTAAAATTTGTTTTTCTTAGCGAATAATTCCAAAAGAAAAATTAATCCAGAAATTTATTTTTATGGCAAGAAATTACAATAATTCTTAAAACCATATTTATGTCTATGTACAAAAAAAAAAAATAATTTAAACAAAAAAAAACTTCAGCAAAAAAAAACTTTTCTTTAAATGTCTTCATAAACAGCGACAATTTAATTTGATGAAAAAGACTTATTGCATAATGAATCTCTTTCTAATTCCTTTAGTTCTGCACATTTTTCCTTTTTCCTTTTGGAAAAGAACGAAAAAAAAAACATTTAAGAGGAATGAATATTGAAATGTTTTTGTCTGGCTGAAAATAAGATATTTTACATTTAAACGTTTGCAATTTGCTGTATGAAATTTATCTTATTTCTCTTCTTAAATGTACATATTAAAAGCTTAAAGGGATTTTGCTTCGTTGTAGATGTTAAGAAAATTCAAATTAATTTTTGCACTTTTGCCACAGTTTTAGAGAAATAAAACAAAATGATTTTGTAGCTTAAAAAATGTCAAAGAAATAAAGAACTAAAGAAAAACTAAAAAATAGCTTTTCATGTAACAACGGATACTGTAAAACAAATTGTTCGTTGCCAAAAAAAAAAATTAAATGCAAAAAAGTTTCTTTCTTTTGGCCATAGACGGTATCATCATTTTCATTTTCTTGGATGAATATTCTAAGTCACATAATGAAAAAAGTGAAAAAAAACAATTGAAATAATTGTTAAGTATTATTATTTAAGAAAAAAAAAATAAATGCTTTGCTATTTTTCTAGAAAATAGAACAGCAGCTCTAAACCAGACCGGAGAATCGTGGCAGGCAAATGAGATAAAGCCAAACAATTTATATGATACTAGTCAACAATTGAGCCAACAGCCAACTAACTAAGTTTTTAGCAGTAGTTTTAGTATTTAGTGAATAACAGTTCTGCAGCTCGTAAATAATTTACACTATTGCCAAGGTTTAATGGAAATAGGAGCATAAACAATTTGTTCAAAATTGATTTTGCTTGATTTTGTCGGCAATGTTTTTCCTTAAAAAATTTTTCAAATTTTTCATAACATTTTATCGAGAAAGAATTGGATAAGTGACTATCAGTGTTGCCAGTTAAGCCTTTTCGAAACTAGATTAAGCCTTCTATTTTGTCTTTTAGCCTCGAAGTTTCGCGTTTTAGCTTCGTGGCTTTTTTTAGCCTTTTTTAATTTTGAAGTAAATTTTTGACGATCTCTGAGAGATTTTGGTCATGTTTGGGCTCATCTTTACTTGTAGCTCATTTGGATCATATAGAAATTTTAGCCAAGAATCTACACTATTCGAGAATATAATTCGCATTTTTTTCAAGTGTATTTGTAATTTTTTTTACAAAACTTTGAAAATTGAACTGAACAACTTCCCTGTCACCATACACCGCACTGATTTTTTGAGCCACGTCGACTGATTTTTTGCGCCACGTCCACTAATTTTTTACGCCACGTCTACTGATTTTTTTTGTTTTTTGCTATACGTCCACGTTTCATTTAAAAAATATTACGTCACGCTTATGACAAAAATCTGCTCAGTAGTTGTATAAAGAAATGAGTCCACATGTGACTCATGAACTTGGCGGAAATTCCTCTCGTGAGTCATTGGACGGGGAAGCTGTTAATTTAGCCCCAAAAAGGCAAAATTTGTTCTCCACATTATTACAGTATATTTCTAGTTTTCTTATTTTTAAGGCATTTTAATGATAACTTTTGCAATAAAAGAACATTTATTTTTAAACTGGACAATTTTCTCTATAATTTTGTACCAACATTATTTTGATTAATCGTGTAGAAAGGCCAGCTGTATTTCCAAAATATTTTGATTCTGCCTCACTGTGCATTATAGCTCATAAGAATATCTTTGCAAAAGTTACAGCTGGAAATGGTGTAAGTGTTAGAAATTTTTTGAGTACAAGTATTAAAAATGTTTATAAAACTTTCATGAATAAAAATATCTAAGAAATTATTATACAAAATAAAATGAAATAAAGAAATTATAATAAGAAAATGTTAAAAGAAATGAGAGATAGAGAGAGAAAAAATAGAAATAATCAAGAATACAAATAAATCCTTTTTTATGGCAAAAATTCAAATTAACTTTTCATCTCATTTTAACAGCTTCTCAAGACTCTTTATAGTATCCGCTATTAATGTCTGTCAGTCCGTCTTTGATTTCAACTATCAAGTGTGTTTGTGTGTATGTTTATGCGAGTGTAAGTATACTGTGTGCTGAGAGTATTGTGTACTCGGAAGGAAGCATAAAAGTGTGAGTGTGTGAGTGGAAGTTGGTGTAAACTTTTAATTTATTTGCCTTTTTGATGAAGCAAAAAGATTTTAACTTAAGTCATAATGAGGAGACCCTAATATTTGTAAGTAAGAAGAAAACAAACACAAACACCAACACAAATAAAAAGTTGTGCAAGTGAAAAATTCAATGATGTTGAAGAGGATAATGATGATGACATTTTATACTGTCATTTTACAGCAGACTCTCAGCTAAATATAAAAACAAACAGACAATCCAGTCAGACAGACATGTAGTCATTGGCAAAGTGTAAAATTAATTGATTTGTGTTCGTTCGCTTTGATATCAAGACATACAAGATGTTCGAGAAAATGCTGATGAAATCGAGAAAAAAACAGCAAATAAAAAATAGAAAAAAGGAAAACACAAACCAAAAAAAAAAAAGAGCAGAATGAGTTTGAAAATTAAATTAAACAGAGCGTGTCTAAGATTTTATGTTCAAGATTTTTTATGACCTCACATAAATATTAATGCAATTTTCAATAAATTCCTTTTATATTTCGTTCAGTTTGTTCTTGTGTTTGTTTTTCTTTTGTTTTTAGTACAAAACAACAAAAAAAAGTTGTTGAATTAATTTTGCAAAAAGTTGTGGCAGAATACGCGCTCTTCACAGTGATGGCTATGCGAATGAGTAGCGAATGGGGTAAGGGGGTACCATATTTTATACAGCTTACTGTAAGTGGGGCAAAGAAAACTTCACAAAAGTGTAAAGCGTATATTTTTCAAATTTATCTGTAAGCAATTTCCTTTTTTAATTTTCTTGTATAAAATATGTATTACTTTTTTCGTATATTTTATATTTTTATAAACTTAAATACTTAAGTATGTATAGAAAGATAGCAAAGCAGTACATGTATATTTTTACAGAAATTTTATTAGCATGTACTACCATATATTCAATATTCGGTGTGTAGCAGTTTGAGCAAAGGAATATTTTTTAATGTTAAATATTTGTAAGTTCATTTTTCAATTTATTAATATTAGCATATTCTTTTGCTAGACAAAAACTTCAATTTCTAGGTTTTGCTTCAATGATTGTCGTTTATATCCCTTGCATACATCTGAGAGAAAGAGTGCCCTTGTTATGTTATGTCATGTTCACATTACATGCCATAGAAAGACGTAACAACACATGACATGACATGGGTCACCACTGGATCAGCATTTTGTTATCTAAAGATAGCAACATGAGCCGCAGAGGCCGTAATCAATCATGCTGGTGGACTGACGGTCACCAACCTTCCCCTCGAACGCTCTTTCTCAGCTATGAACTTTAGCAATAAAACCTTATACGCCACCGAAATAGTAGTCACATTACGAGCCAGAACTCTATCTACTTCATCAGATAGAAACATCTCCATCAGTGTACCAGTAACACACCATCTTGAATCTCTCCGACACTAGCAGCCATCATTTTCGGCTACCGCTTATTCCTCCTGCCAGAGGCCACGGCACTGTTACTAGCATCAGTGGCAATGAACACCTCCACCTCCTCAGCAGGACCAAAAATACCCCTAGAAGCAACAACAGCAGGACCAAAAAACCGTAGCTAAAGTTGAATCGGCAGAAGCAGCAGTACCACCAATAGCATCAACAGCAAAATTTGCACCAACTGCTCTCGCCGTCCATAGCAGCGAACCTGGTTTTAGTTGACGATGGCTTAAAACGATATCCTCTCTCACTCTTATCAACCTCGCTGTCCGTGTTATTACGGTTCACTTTCTTAATAGCAGCAGACAGCGCCATAGCCTCAGAGTTCATCATATCCGATATATTGTCGTTTTTGTCCACCTTATGCATTTTACGGAGGAGCCATGACTCCCACCAAAAAAAAAAAATAAAACTTGTATAAAAATATCCTCTAACTGCCTTAATAACAATAATCAGTAGAAAGAATATAATTTCAGCTTCCACATGATAAGAAGAAGACACTTTCAAAAGCTGTCATCAGCTAAACCAACTATCACTTGAAAGATACTAAGATGATTCTTATCGCCAATAGTTAGCAGATACAGCTTCAGCTTCAGCTAGCACGGCCATGAGCCACTGAGACAAGTCACAAAGGACTTAGCAGGGACTCAATTCAAAATCCCCAAAAGCCCCGTAGTATTCGGGAACTTCCTCGGTAAACTACGGAAACACTGAAAAACCTGGAGCAAAAACAACGATAAAAAACTGAAATTTGAACAAAAAACTAAAAAATCTTCAAAATGGCAAAAAGCGCTAAAGCGAAAAAAGCTCCAAAATAAAACAAATAAAAAATCTAAAAAAAACTCCAAAATAGCCAAAACGAAAAAACCGCCAAAATAAAAAAAACGCTGAAACGAAAAAAGCGGTAAAACGATAAAAATCGCCAAACTATAAAAGTCGCCAAAACTATAAATATCTCAAAAAAAAAAAAAAATACGATAAAGTCGCCAAAACGATAAAAGTCGACAGAACTAAAAAAATCTAAAAAAAGAAAAAATCGCAAAAAATACAAAAATCGCAAAAAACAAAAAAAAATTTTTTTAAGAAAACCTTAAGTCGAAAAAATAGCTAAAATTAAAAAGTCATCGAAAATAAACAAAATCAACAAAACGAAAAAAGGGATACATCTATTGTATGTACTCGTATGTGGTATTCGTACGGAACCCTTCGAGTTCGAGTCACAGTCGCACTTTACTGAATTTATTACCTTTTATTATGCCCTTGGCATTTATATTTCTAAAAATCCTCTTTAAGTGGTTCTATATATTGAGAGGGAAACCTGCATACTACATTTAAAGTCTCTAGCATCAGACGTTAGGGCCTTCTGATGATGTGCTAGTCGGCCAGCCACATTATTCTATTATATATGTATGTAGAGTTAAATACCATCCAGTATTCGGTGGTACTTAAAAAACCCCATAATATTTTTACTTTATTTTCTTCATTTTGTTGAATATTTCCATTCCTCAATGAATCTTCTTAATATTCCCTGCGCTTCTTTATTCGTATTTAGTTTTAAAGTTAATAGTTTTTTCGAAAATAATTTCCGTTTCTGCTTTCGTTTTTTTTTCTTTTTGTTTTTGTAATCTTGCTTAGTGCTGCTCTGTTCCTTTGCTCTCCCTCGCGTTAATGCTGCATGATCTTATTTTTCTGTTTATTTTTTCTTTTACCTTAAAGTTTACCTTTGATGTTATTTAAGATGAAGATGATTGTTTTTGTAATAATAAGCAACATGCTAAAGCATGTTGTTTATTTTGCTGTGTTTTCAAGAAATTTCATTATTATTGCTGTTGTTGTTGTTGTTGTTGCTGTTGCAGTTTAAGTGTACGTATAAAATTGTGTTGTTTTTGTATTAAAACTGTATTTTCAGTATCCGTTTTCCTATAAATAAAAATCAAATTCATATTTTCTATATATTTTTTGCCATAGATTTTTGTTGTTTTTGTAGTTTGTTTAAATTATTTACCATGAAATAAATATTTAAATAAAACGAGAAAACATTTTCTTCAAGGGTTCCATGGAGTTGAGAGTAATGAATATTAAAATCAAAAATGTTGCATAGTGCAATTTTCTCTTGATGGTGAAATGTAAAAAAAAAACTATTAAATGAAAATAGAATATTTTTAGTTTATTTGCGAAAAAGTTGATTTAATAAAAAAATATTTCGGTTATTTGATTGGCTTTAGAATGAAATAAGAATTTTAATATAAAATTTTTCTTGTATATAAAAACAAATACTTGTTTTTAAAACACTTTTCTCTTCAGGTTACTAAAGATATATTTAAAGAAATCATAGACTCTAAATTCACTTATCATACATTTAACATATGTACATATTTTGACTACTGTTTATACAGTCACAAAAAAATAAGATTAAAAGGCACAAATATTTATCGCTACTTTGCTCAAACAACGTCATAACTCAAAAAAGTTTTTTTTTCAGAAAATGAGTGAAAAGTTTCCAATTTATATACAACTCAATGAAAAATGGAGATAACACTCTTCTCCCAAAAGTATAGAAAGTAATTATAAAAGATATTTGTATGAATTTCCTAAATAAGATAAATAACGATATAACGATTAACTCTGCATTATTAAACCAAAAATCTTTTTTTTTAAATTATGTCGTTGTTTGAATAAATAAGCGATTTCTACATATGTATGTGTGTATATGGATAAATACACACTGTAGGTGGCATGTCCACTTGAATATATTACTAAAATCATATAAAAATATGCTATTTAACTTTTTATTTGTAAAACAAAGAATGAAGAAAGTTGAAGAAGATTTTTTTTGGCAGTGAAAAATAATAAGAAAATGGCTTTAAGCTGAATAAACTATAACTTACATCGACGTCCTTATACTGTGGTACATACCTATCATAAACATACCCAGTTGACCATGTCTTTAAGACATCATCAATGACGGTTGCAAGACAATTCTAAGACCCCGGCGACACTTGAGGGATAGCCGGAACTAGTCTACAGCGACATTTTCATGTAAATGTCGTGAAAATCGTGCACGACTTAATGACAGACAATGTAACTCAAATTCTAGTTCATACACTATCAGTGTGAGTGAATACGTAGGCGGCAATGTCGCGAATTTTGTCATCCGCACATAGCGGACAATGTCATCTTTATTTTCGTGAATGTCTACGTGAGCGACAATGTCATCTATTTTGTCATAAAAACATAATAATTTTTAAAAATTTTTATTTAATCGTGGAACCGGCTGAATTTAATATTTAAAATTTTAAAATTCAACTTTTTATGTGCTTGTTTGTTTCCATTCCATGGACTCGAATTGAGGCTGTTTAAATACCCGTTTGGCCATGTCCTTCAGATATCTTGCAAGACAGATGTACGACAAATGTTAAAGCGTGGAGGAATTGTTGGCGACAGATAAAACAGATCAGTGAGGAAATTTTCAAACAACTAGACGCTGAGTTCAAATATGACAACAAGAGTGACACTTCCGCTTATTGTTGAGCTGACAATTGTTGAGCTGACAATTTATATAATAATTTCATTAAAAATATCAATGACAACATCCTCAGAAATGACAACATCTTCAATTATGAAAATTTTTAGCAAGCAGAAATGTATCAAAATAATTCTAACTGGTGAGAGCCTGGCCGACAATATCCACAAGAAGCTCGTTTTGCTGGTATACGAAGAGTAGTATTTCTCGTTGTAACGAAACTTAGCACAATTTTATATTGAACGTTGCAAGACTAGTTCTGTTAGATTGTCTTAAAAGAAACTGTGGTCGAGAATTATCATGCATTACAAATGTCGAAATTTCCTTAAGTAGTCGTTAATGAAAGTGTCCTCAGTGACAAGTTGGCCAACCGGGTAATTCACTACAGCATTTCCTAGTACATTGACACTAAGAGGTTAACGTGTTCACTTCTGTGACTGAAGACTAAAAGTAAGACGTTGCCGCTCATTTTGTCCTTAGCAAAGTTTGATCGAAGGCAAAACGAAAAAAATTGTCGCTCAACTTGTCCTAAATATAGTTAATTGAAGACAAATCGTAAGACATTATCGATCATCTTGTCCTTAACAGAGTGTGATTGAAGACAAAATACAAGACAGTGTCACTCATTTATTAACAAACACACATACTGCTTAGGTTTTTTTTTGCTATTCTGCAGAAACACTCGGGGTTTTGGTAGGAATCGAACATGCGACCTACCGGTTAATAGTCTAGCACAGTATCCCCTACACTACGGGGGTACTCGTATAAGTCACTGTCGCTCAATTGTCCACAACAAAGTTTGAGTGTGGACAAAATATAAGATATTATCGCTCAGCTTGTCCTGAGCAAATTTACTGAAGACAAAATGTAGGACACTGTCGCTCATCTTGTCCTGAAAAATTTACTGAAGATAAAACGTAGGAAACTGTCGCTCATATTGTCCTAAGCAAAGTTTTCGTTGTACAATATTTGAGTAAATTCGCTTGGTTTTTTCACACTAAAATACCACTGTGTCTCGTGTAAGACGATTTGGCCACCTGGGTATATCGATACATGTACATTAGTATGGGTCGATTTGTATGGTTGCAAAAAATTAAAAAAAAAGTCGGAGAATGGTTCAATGAAGAATTCTAAGCAACATTGCCTACAAAACTATGGTGCCTAAAATGGATTTTAAGCTGCCAAAAATTCCAAAATATGTATGTTGTAAGAGACTTAGTATCAAGACAATCAGTGATTTGGCCAGACCCCATCCGAATAGAATAAAAATTGGTATGGCAGTTTCAGTCATTTTTAAATTTATTATAAAAAAGTTTACAAAAAGTTCTTCAAGCAGTTTGTCTCAATACGGGGGGTAAAGGCCCAACCATAATATATATAAGCTAGCTTAAGCTAATGTCAAAAGTCAACGAAAAGTCAGTCAAATGCTTAAGCAAATTAGAGAACACTTTTAGCTGACTATATTGAACTTACATGAATGTATGTATGCAGCGTTGCCGTTTCAGTTATTTTATATGTATATCGCACTTGTTTAAGGCCAAGATTCACAATTCTACATGACGGAACAATTCATTCACAGGGAAATCTGATAGAATTCTGTCAGATTATCTGGTGAATGAAACATAGTGTGTCGTTGGTGCCACAATATCACAGAAAATGTATAAAAACCAAATATTTTGAAAATATTTTGAAGCACTGACGATGGAAGTGTAGCGGCTTCCGAAAGTGGCGCTACTCTGTTCTGCTGTGTACGTTGAAAAATTAAGTTGATGTTAATTTTTCCATTGTTCCTTGGAATATTAATCATACCCAATTCTTTCTGAATATAACGTTACGAACCTTAGCCTAATAATCAATTTAGATTCACAAAGCAAATACGTTCGAAATAATCATATTAATAAAACAATTAGCTACTGGCTTGAGCTTTTCACATGTTTACATGTTCATATATACTTAAGTATAAAATCAAACCAAAAAAGTTTGTCTTGAGTAGAACAAAAATCAGAAAAATGGGAATGAAGAAAAATAAACCGATGGCAACGCTGGGAAAGTGCACTTTAATATCAGCTTGAGAGTGATTTAATTCTCGTATTCAATTTTCGCGAAAAAGTTGTATATATAAGAATTAAAATCACATTCAACAGAGCCACCTGACAAGTGGTGATAGCAAATACACGTGAGCACTGACGATGGAAGTGTAGCAGCTTCCGAAAGTGGCGCTACTCTGTTCTGCTGTGTACGTTGAAAAATTAAGTTGATGTTAATTTTTCCATTGTTCCTTGGAATATTAATCATACCCAATTCTTTCTGAATATAACGTTACGAACCTTAGCCTAATAATCAATTTAGGTTGAAATATTTATGTTATCTTACATATTTCGTCAACTAATTTATAATAATATACACACATACAACAGCTATATTCAGCATCTGTCTAATTAATAAAGCAGATATTTCTGTTTTTTTAGCAACTACACCAAAAAGTGCCACTCTGATCGCATACAGAATATTAGTTTATGAAACTTTTAAAAAAATTTGGAAAGCGGACAGACCTGTCAACAAATCTGTCAAACGTATTCACTTTTGGGCCTCACTATCACACTTTTTGAGCACTCATGAGTTCTAACGACTAATGGCGTTTTCTTTTCTAGAAAAAATGTAACACTTTTTTATTAATATGATTATTTCGAACTTATTTGCTTTGTGAATCCAAATTGATCATTAGGCTAAGGTTCATAACGTTGTATTTAGAAAGAATTGGACATGATAAATATTCCAAGGAACAAGGGAAAATTAAAGTTGAAAAATTTAGTTGATGTTAACTTTTCCCTTATTCCTTGGAATATTAATCATGCCCAATTCTTTCTGAATATAACGTTACGAACCTTAATTTTTTTTTATTTTTTATTAAATAAATCGCAATTTAGCATTCCTTTAAAGCAAACATTTATCTTCTGATGCAATGATTTCTCATAAATTCACTTCCTCGAAAAATTATTATATTGAAAATTTTCATTAAAAAGTACAAACAATGCACTATTTTTTTTAGAAAAGAAAACGCCAAAAGCCTGTAGTGAGCCATGGCCTTACGCAATATTACTGCGTTATTCTGTTGTCGATTTTGCCTTATTGCTAAGATATTTGTTGCTAATCCCGTCAGGTTTTGTTATTTTTATTACATACATATTTTATAAATTAATTTTGAACTTTCACATTTGCGTTATTGTTTCTAATGTATGTAATAATTTTTTTTTTAATTTTGGTTAAACAAATTTTTCGTCGTGGCAACACTGTATGTATGAATAAAAAAATAAATAAAATAACAACATACAAAGAGCTGATTCCGAACGGAAAGTGCGTTCAGTTTCGATCTTTGCTTAAGCAAATTACAATTGAGAGAACTTGACGAAACTTTTTCTTAAGCACATTATAGTTTGCCACATACAATTTCTATGCATTCGCACAGTTGCTTAAGCCAAGACATGCACATGTAATTCGAAACGAAAGAAAATGCTTTCGAATTGCAATATAAATAACATACAAATTCGAACAGTTTTCCTTTCGAATAGTATTACAGAGTAATCTCCCACCATGGCGTATGAGTATCATTATTTAATGTACTAAAACTATTAAGTATACGCCAAACTACTTCTTGTAATTTTTCGTATAATATCTAAAGTCGTCATAAAACCTATTTTGGAATTTCAACAAATACGAAATCCGTTTTAGACCCATGGTTTTCTAGACAAAGTTGCTTAGAATTCTTCATAGAATTATGCCCTCTATAATATGTTAGAATAAATCGACCCACCCTAATATATGTACATATGTCTACATATGTATATGTACAAAAGATAAACCACTATTAATAACTATGTTAAGAAACAGTGTGATCAATTTATACTTAAATGGTAACAAGAATTTGGCAATATTACTTACTTTCCTACGAAATTAATGCAAGGCTTGGCGATTAAGGATTGCGAGGTTCTTACAAAATTTTTTCGCCTAGGACGATGTGTGGCCAGTTTAGTTTTGTTAGCTCCTACCTGTATTTTGACACACCTATCTGAAATTCAATATTTATTTAAAACAATAGCCAAAGTAAGGAATACAATTAATCATATGTTATGAAAGATCGATTTATTCCTCTGCACACTAATCTGAATATTGGGGCACAGCATGGTTCTAAGCATGTAATACCCTGTTCAGACATCCGCCTTAATTGCTCAATTTGGGAAATTTATGCAATTAAGGCCTTAATTGAACTCAATTTACCATACAAGGCTTCAATTAATAAATTGAGCAATTAGTATTTAATTGTTTCATAAATTGAGTAAAGTTCGAAAAGCAACCCTTTGTGACAAGTATGTTTGTATGCGAAATGTGTTCAGTGAGAAGCAAAAATTTTAGTATACAGTGGCAAGCAAGTAATAAGTATACAGATGGCAGTATAACGTCAGGTAATTATTTTTTCCTCTGGTAATTTTGTGCACAAGCTACATCAACCACGTGTAATTTTTTTTGACAACCAATATCTAGTTCTTGTTTTATTGTTGTATTCGTTTCTCTTATGCGGCCACCTGTATACTTATTACGCCATTGGCAAGTTGAATGCTAATTGAGTAAACTTAATTTACTATGTGTGAACACTAAATTCAATTACTCAATGAAACTTAAATTGTCTCAATTAAAAGTCCATGTCTGAACAGGGTATAAATTTATAATGTACCTACTTACATGCATACAATATGTAGTACAGAAATCTTAATAGACCACTGTCGTCTATGTGTTCGAAAACATTCATACATTTACTCATACATGGGAAAACAAACACAAATGTACAATTTGAAATGAACACTTAAGGTTGTTAAAAATATCACTGCCAACAAATCTCAAACAGTAGCAAATAGAGTATACTTTCATCCAACTATAATACTTTAGTTACCAAGATTTGGATAAACTTAAACTTGCAATTTATATATATCAGCAATAAGTAGACACAAATGCATACATACATAGTCAAGCAAACACATACTTAGATAAAAATATATATATGTTAATATATCACAAGATAAAAATGTGTATAACTATGCATTACTTCCCTGCAAACAATTGGCAGATATCCCCTTTAGGCAATAGTTTAGCAATATCCAGAATTTTCATTTAGAAGAAAATAATAAAATTCATATTTTTATTTTCTTTCTTTTATAACTTTTGAGAACATTTTATTTGAACAATTTTGTTTCACAAAATATAATTTCCACTAAAATGAATTTTAAAGCTAAAGAGAACTACGCCAGCAAAAATATACCCCAACCGGAAGTAGGTTTGTAAGGGAGAGATTTCGGTTCTCTCCCTTACCAACATGCTTCGGTATTACATGATAGGTATGTCTCAAGGTAGGTATAAGCTTTTTCTGCGCATCCTAGATACATAAATCTCATATCTTTTTTATATGTATATAATTAAAAAATTTTTTGCTCTTCATATCACAATTTCACCTACACTTGGATACATTTTTTATTTGAAATTATTTTATGTTGTTTTTATATTTATTTATGTATTAATTAAATGGTACAAATACAATTGGAAATTATATTACACTACAATTTACTTTCATTAAATACTTTTTGCTCGCGTATTGAATCAGGAGTCGATCCCACGATCTTCACATAGTTGGCTAAAACACTAGTCACTAAGCTACCGAGGCACATTTATTTTCATACACAATTCAATAGAATAATAAAAATTCAAATTACGAAGTAAAAATAGCACTCGCATCCATATTTGTATCCACGTAAGTGAGAGAGGATGCACTATAAAAAAGGGAGTTGAATAAAAATAAAATGAGTTGAATAAAAAAAATTGGGTTTAAAAACATGAAAAAACATAAATAGCCGACCACCTTCCTCGTGTGTTCGATAAATTTCTTCATTCGCTTACGTTATTACAGCCTCGTAAGGCAGAGGGGATGCACTGTGTGCTTTTGCGCATCTCCGAAGCCCTTCTATTTAATCTTACTGTTTCCTTGTACCAAATTTATTTTTGCTGGGACATAAATAGAAGGCATTCTGCCGATGCAATTTTTACGGAAAAGGAATAAAGATTTAATAAAAACTCTGTGTTTGAAATTAATATTTTTATAACTGCAAACTCTTCTTTTAATCTTCCTAATGATATTTTGGCGATATCTTCCTATTTCCTTATTAGTTTTTATCTGGCGATATTGCTAGTTTATCATCTAGAAGAATCACTTAGTTCATACATGAAAATAAGAGCGATACTGCTACCCATCTTTTCATTAATGACCATGTAAATGACAACATCCTCAGTACTGTCCCCATTACATTTTTTCGTTTGTTTCTTTTTTACACGTGTTCTACAATAGCAATTTGAGGAATTTCCCAGTGAAAAATTTTCACGTTTTTTGAAGCACTAAAGAAATAAAGCGCTTCATAATTCGCTTTAAAATATGAGCTTGTTCAGAAACTGATTTCATAGCGTCACAACAATGCAGGTTTTGAAGCGAGAAAAGTATTTGCTTTTTACTTATACAAAAGCTTCATACACGAGCTATACAAAAAAGCTGATTTTATAGTGCTGAGCCAAAGCAAGTTTTTAAGCGAGAATGAAGAGTAAATTTATTTGAGTTTCTTGGTGCCGTTTTGCAACAGTGTTTTTGGTAGAGTGATTGGTACGTTAGACTTCAAACCTGAAGGTTCTTAGTTCGATACTAGTTGAAGTTAAAATAACAAACATTGAGTAAAAATATGAAATTAATAAAAATAAATAAAGAAAAGAAATAAGAAAAAATTCAAAATGGCGTTAACGACGCTAATCCACATCGAACCATTTTTTTCAAATATTTTCAGTTCTAGTGCTGAAAATGTTGCTGATTTTCAGCGCTTCAAAAGCGCTTTTGTGAGCAAAAATGTAGTACTCCAATCCGGGAACTCGCTATACAAAAATCAGTAGCGATATCAGCAGGTTTGTCAGCGCTACTTTTGTTCCATAATAGTAGAAAACTGCTTTATTGGATGCAACTTTTTTACTGGGTAAAGTAGAAGAAGTAGTGTGTGTCAATTAACACTCTGCCCGCCTCCCTTGTAGCCAGGATTTCAGCATGAAATATACTGGCTTCGTTGGTCATTCGACAAGACTCCGTAGATCATTCTTGATCCATCAGTATACAGCCTGAAGTTGAAGTATTTTTCTATGTTACCTCCCTTCCACTCCCGTCTGGATGGAATAACGACTTTGATGGTGCAATGGAAGTCCAGATGAGGTATTATGTAGTCAGGGGGTTTCCTCAGTGTCGGTGGTAATTGAAGCTGATCAGCAGGTGTGGAAGCAACTTTTTTACTGGGTTGTCGCTCAGAGAGTATTTAATACAAGAAGTTTTAGTAGACATTGTAAGAGAACTTTTCATCAGCTCAATTTCGCTCGATTTTAGTAAGCAGGAATGTATCAGAATGATTCAAACTGGTGACAGACTGAGCGACAATATCCGCGTAGGTATACGAAGAGTAGTATTTTTTGTTGTAAAGAAATTATATTAAATTTTAAATTGAACGTTGCACGACTAGCTTGCGGACAATATCTACCAACTAGTTGGCATGCCTAGTTGAGTAGTTTTTCTTTTACCCATTCATTGAGTACAGTTTCTGTTAGATTGTCTTAAAAGAAACTGTAATCGACAAATATCGTGCATGACAAATGTTGAAATATCCTTAAGTAGTCGTTGATGAAAATGTCCTCGACGACGAGTTGGCCAACCGGTATAGATTAACTTGCAAAAGTATGTTTTACTTATTCTATATAAATGTATACATTTCACATTTTACTTGCACATGTGTGTGTGTGTGTGTGAGTGTGTGTGTGTGTGTGTGAGTGTGTTCGTGTGATTGTTTTTCCGCTTAAGTATTTTTGGTTGTTCAGTCTTAAGATGTGACCACTTGAAACATGATTGCATTTGAAATGGAAAAGTAAAATAAGCAAAGTGAAATATTATTCGTATCTATTATGAAGAGTGCTCTAATATGTTAGTGGCAGGTTTCGTATAAATGACTTAAAGCAAGAAACAATTCGTCATATAAAATGTAAAAGGGCTTATCAACATTTAAAAAAAAAATTTTAGGAGAGTTAAAAACTTAATAAAAAGCAAACTATTGTGATTAGAGGAACAATTTTTTTCAGAATAGTAGCAATACTTCATACTATATTAATGATACTACCAGAAAAAATTCGTTTTTACAATCACAATAGTTTGCTTTTTAGTAAGTTTTTCATCTGTCTTAAGTTTTTTTAAAATGATGCTAAGCCCTTTTGCATTTTATATGACGAATAACTGAAAAAACACTTTTATTGTTTTTATAGTGTATATATACTTACGTACAGCACTGTAAGTAGCTAAGAACTTTAATATCTAATATTTCTCAAAAATTTTATGTGTGAAATAAGAGAAGCAAATGCAAATATTCTAAGACCGTTATAGATTTAATCTGGTTTTTTAAAAAACATTAATATTTTCTTAATGTTGAAAATCAATAGCATGCATTACGGACACGCCATTTTGTATGAAGAGGAGAAAAACAGTATTTTTTTCGTTCTTAACAAATAATGGATAGTCCTACAGAAAGAAAAAAGAATGTGAGTCCGATTATAGGGGAGATGTGTAAACATCTAGTAATGAAACATTTCACCTTCTACCGAAACATTCTTCTCATCATTCACCCGTTTCAACTTCGGCGAACCGGTTCCATCCGCTTCTTTTTCACCCTCGTACCTTCCTCCACACCCGACAAATCGCTCAAACCGATAAGCTTCGCATCAGACATCTCTGACTCACTCCCACCAGGCATATCGCCCTTCCACTTCCCCGGTGACATAAATAATAGTATTATTTATCCACCAGCAAAAAATAATATAATCGTACAAAATAGTTGGAATTACCGCAGTTAAACAGCAAAATAACTAACACTCAAAGACAAACGCAGTCAATAAACGGTCAGCCAAATAGCGCACCAAGTTCACAAACAAATTCGGTAAAACCGAAAAACTGGATTTTTTCAAAAAACCCGGGTTCAAAAACCGAGACGAACCGGGTCCGAATCTCGAAAAACTAAACACCAAATTTCCTAAATCCCAGAAGTTCCCGGCAAAAATCAAAAACGGCAATGCCGAAATACTCACTCAATTCAAAAACACGGCAACGCCGAAATACTCACTCAATTCAGAAACACGGCAACACAGCACAAACCAACAAACGTACGACCTTACTGCAGGAGTTTGACCTTGAGACTCCCTTTGCCAGTGTTAATGTATTTCTATGCAGCTGTTAAGTTTTTCTGTACTTCTTGTTGTCCAATTGATTACACTAATACACTCATACACAGCTCACACCGCCTTATTACAATCTTACTCAACTAAGATTAATCTTACTCAAAATCTGTGATTGTATTGTGAAAAAGATTTGATGTTTACACATCAAAACTTATGTACGTACATTTATTTATAATCTATTAAATCATGCTAAAGTAGTTTCCATTTTAAGATTTATGTGTTTATTTTATGAAATATTTTACTATACTTTCAACGGACACGAAAAAAGCATTTGAAATGAGAATCAGCCTTATAAATTTCGCTTTTCTGCTAGATGACTGACTATCTATAATAACAACACATGTCCCTGGCTTATTAAGTTAACTAAGTTCTTCAATTAAATGTTCCTGTGCCTTATTGGCATTTTCCGTCGTTCTAAATGCTATTTTTCTAAAACGCCAATCGACAAGAGTAGCCACCATTGCAATTGTTCACACAATTTTTTAATTTCTATCGATAGTTTACTTTGCTATCTATATTTTTGATATTTCTTAACTATCGATAGTATAAAAATGTTATCTCCACTTATATTAATATTTGTCGTGCAGCTACTTCTTTTTTTAAAATAACGCTGTATCTCGAAAACTAGAACTAATTTCAAGAAACCATTGCTCCAGTCCAAAAGCTGTTCTAAATTTGTTAGCTAGTGTAATTAATATAAAAATATTTCCTGTTGCTAGGATCTGATTTTCTTTCTATTAAGTTAAGTGCGAAACATTTTGTGCATAGTAACAAATAAATATTATGCACAACAAATATCAAAATTATCATTTATTAAAAGCATCATAAATTAATTAATTAATGTTTTAATAATTCCTGTAAATAATTCTGTTTAATTGAAAGTTTAATTTAATTAACTTACTATATTACAACAGGCACAATTAATAGCAAAGAGAATTTAAAATGATGTACTTTTAATAATTATAGACGAACGATAATGATAAGGGGAGCAGAAGAAAGTTTTATATTGAACAGGAAAGTGTTTGCCAACGCTTTATATTAATTTCTCTCTTAATATTTCAAAGGAACATTTTGTTAGAAAAAAAACGTTCAACAACTAACAAGAAATTTTCTAATACGTTGCAAAAAACTAATACTTAAATTATAAATAATAATGAATGAATGGATACGTGGCACATTTGGTATGCAACGTTTTCCTACTACAGCTTTCATTTTAATTTTTTTATAGCTTAAAAAGCGGTTATTTGATGCTTGTTTTGTCGTTCTTTCATCTTTAAAAAGCTTTCCAAGTGCTGTGTGCACAAACATAAAAACACACACGCACACACACACACACACTTACAAACATTCACTGGAACGTAAGAAAGCGAAGCAATAGTTCGGTTATTTTTAATTTTGTTTCCTGTTCAATGGCATTAAACTCTTAATGATGGTGGTGGTGGGCCTTAAAGAAAAGTAAAGGAAGTAAAAAGGAAGAAACAGCCATGTTCATATTGTTGCTACTCAAACATGTTTTAAGTTGATTTTAAGAGCCTGTTGCTGGCATTTTTAATTGCCACATTATTGATGCATCATTAGTTGAGGTTTTTAGGTGCTCTTAAGCATTTTCGCTCTTTTTGTGTGCGTATTTAATTTGATGTACATTTTTAAATTTAATTGGAGAAAATTAAGATTTTTCCTTGTTGTGGATATATTTTGTTCGATTTTAAAATTGAAAATAAAAATCTGTATTGGTAAGAAGTGTTTATTTAAACAGAACTAGATTTATTCGCTTTTATACCATCTAGTGAACAGTAGTTGAATACGAACATTTACTTTGAATGAGCGAGCGTAGTTTGCCCAACTATTCCAATCATAATATTGTTGTATCAAAAGGATACATTGAGTTCCTTTTGATACAACAATATATGGTCAGGGTTTCATAAGATTCCGGAAAAGTTGCGTAGTTGAAAAGAAATATATATATACTAAAAAGGCGTGTCCTTTCCCACTTTTCTTATCATAATGTTGTATTGTGACGGGAGCTTAATGGGCGTACAAAGTTTGGTAAAAATCAGTTAAGTGTAAGTACTAGAAAACTAATATTTATTTTAATGGGAGTGGCTTTTCCCCATTTTTTTATTATCATTTTGTATTGCGACTAGAGCTAAAAGTTTAATAAAAATGGGTTAAGCGGAAGTTGCTGAAAAATAGTACTTTCTTTGTAAAGGCGTGGCACTGCCCACTTTCATAATTACAATGTTTAATACAAAGTGAACACTATGCGTAAGTAAATTTTTATAAGAGTCGGCTAATTAAAAGGAATTAAAAATAATATTTATTTTAAATGGGTGTGGCACTGCCAACTTTTGTCATTATGAATTTGTATTAGGACAGGAGCTCCAAATGTGTGCAAAGTTTAATAAAAATTTGTTAAGTGACTCTAGTTGAAAATTAATGTTAGCTCGGAATGGGTACGGCAGTGCCCACTTTGTTCATCATGTTCATTTTATAAGAATGGTGAGGTAGAATTAGATGAAAGAGTATGTATATTTTTTTAAAGGGGTTAAAGCACTGCTCACTTTTCTTATCACAATTTTATATTGCGGCAGAAACTCGAAGTATATAACTTTTTATGGGTGTTGCATTGCATTATTAGAATAGGCTAATTACAAGCAGTTCAAAGAGAATATATATTATAAATGGGCGTGGCGGCGCTGGCCAATTTTCTTGTAAAATTTTTGTATTTAGAGTACAACTGAATGTTTATGCAAAGTTTTATACGAATGGGTTAAGCAGAAGTAGTTGAAGTAGGACATATTTTAAATGGGTGTGGCACTGCCCACTTTTCACATCATAATTTTGTATTACAACAGGAACTTGAAGTGTATGTCCAGTTTCATAAAACTCGAATAAGTAGAGGTGGATGAAAACTAATATTTTCTTTTTATGGGCGTGGCCCTGCCTACTATTTTAATTAACATATTCTATCGGCACAGGAACTCAATGCACGTGCAATATTTTACAATATGTAATTATTAAAATATAAATTATATTAAAAGCGGTAAAATGTTTTGATTACAAGTCCACATACAAAACAAAAGTTAAACTAATCAAAAGCTTTTTAAATGCTTTAAGCTCCAAAAGAAGTTTGGGGAAAATGGTACAATTTAATAAAAATAAAAATCTTTAAAAGTCTGTTACTGCATCAAACCTAATTTTTTTATTTCAAAGTTTTGTGAGATGCTGTTTTGTGCAAAACTTAAAAATCATAAATTAGTGTTTATGATCCCATAGAATTTCACATGAAAATTTCCTTTTCCGTTACACAAGGACATTAAAAAATCTACCAACTTTTAATGAGGTTCTGTAGGAAAAAATCATCATTATAAACAAATTTATAAAAGAAAATATGCAGTAAAGGAGCATATGTTAACTTAAGTAATTTAAAACTTGAAAGCTGCAACGATTTATGAGTGTACTACCATGATGGTAAAATTAAATTTTAAAGTTTCTAAAATTGTTGTTAAGATATTTACTCGAGGTCGATTTTAAATATCTCTATGATCCTCGATCCTTCTTTACTGAATATTTAATATTTGAAAGAAAAAAAAATATCTTGGAGTTATTTGATAATTTTAAAAATGTAACCACGAATAAAAAAGAAATGTATCTTGTTCGTGCAAAGTTTCAGAGAGATTGGTTTTTGAAATCCCAGTCACAAAGGTTTATTATATATAAATTTAAATATTTTTAGGTTCTCTTTTGTCTAAGCTAAGTGCTTAAGCTATAATATACCTAGTATACATTGTAGAGTATACAGTTCATACATAAGCACTCGAAACCAGGAATGTAAAGTAAATATCTTAAAATAGACGTGAGAACAAAGTACTTTTTAACCGAATTAAAAATAGAAGAACGTTATCTTTCACATCGTTTGTATTTTGTTTGATCTTAGTTCACTCATAGAACGATCTAGAATTTTTTTATTGCATATGAAAAAGTATACTTCTTTTTAACTTTTTATTTTTGACATGGTGCCCGTATGTCAGTTTTGGAGTAGATTTTTGTTTTGCAAGAATTATTATCAACTTTATTTTATATGTTTTAGAAGAAGAATTACAAAATTGTATTTTTGACTTGTTATTATATTAAAAATACAATACTTATGAAACTTTGCACACACATTGAGTTCTTCTAACAATAAAACTAATTGATAAGGAAAGTAGAAAGTGCCACTCCTATACAAAGTTACTACATTACTACTTTTCAATAGTACTAAACTTTCCATCCGTGCTCTAAAAGCAACAAGGTATATGATTTTGAGGAAAAAAATGTAAACCAAAAAGCAAGTGTGTTTAAAAGCAAAACAAGCGAAAAACTTTTACAAGTTTGGCTTCATAAGGATAGCAGTTTGCTTGCCTTTTGTTTTATTTTTGCGCAAATTTTCGCTCAGTCTCTGGGCTGTTCCTTATTTTGGTTGATTTTCTTTTTGGCGTAAGTAATAACTATTATGATAACAATTATTAAAAATGACACTTACTGAAGCTAAGGAGAAGCTAAAGAGGAAAATGAAAAAAATAATAGAAAAATATTTAAGCAGGTGCTTTAAAAATGCAAAGTAAAAAATATTTTAATATTTAAAGCAAACAAAAAAAGAAAAATTTAATGTGATATTATGGGATTTAATAGCTGGGTATTTTTGGAAAACAATTTTGCAATGTAAATCGAATAACAAACGGGCGCTGCATGGGCAGCTTATTTAAAAGTTTGCCGAGCCGCAAACTTAAGATTTTCCACGCTTGTTGGTTGATTTGTTTTACTATAACGTTGCTTGCTCGGCAAATTTGGTTAGAAAATTTTACATTTGTAATGCTATTTTTAAATTTTACAGTTAATAAAAAATAAAAGTAACTAATTAATTCAAATAAACTTCAAAGTAAAGAAAACCACATCGTTTTGGAATATACAAACAATGTCTTCACAAATAAAACTTTTCAAGAAATTTTTTCGTTAATATTACTTTGATACTTGAAAGAAATTCCAAGTAGAAGAACTCTTTTATAGCGTTTAATAATATTTTAAATACTAAAATAACCACAAAACTTTAATATTTTTGTGGTGATAGATACAGATGTATTGACGAATTATACTCTAAAACACTTTTGTTGAAAATTAGGGCGATAATAGTCGGCAACACTTTACAGATTATTATCGACTAAAATTACACATGTACTATTTTTCAACAAAATGTTTTTACTTAAAAAAAGCGATTGGCTGCGTGCAGTTTTGAACCGCGACCTCCTGACTGATAGTCTGACGTATCTACCATTCAGCCATAGCCGTATTATACTTTATGTTAAATTTTTTCCACTTGGACTAAATATGTTTAATTTGAAAGATTTTTCTTTAATCAAATAATTGCAAAATCAATGTAATTTTAGACAAGGAGAAATTTTCAACACAAATTTAGACAATATATGATCGTAAATTTGTAGTACTGTTTTAGAGTGTATCTATGCGAATTATCGAATTTTAGGTAGTTTGGCATCGATTTGTAGGTGCATATTTTTGCATATTTTGTCAATAAATGCATATTTTTGGAGTTATAAAAATTTTTTAATGCATATTTCTCAATTTTTGAAAAAAATATTAATAGGCCGATTATGGATGGCAACCGAGCCTCATTTGGGTTGCCAGTTGCTGAAAATTATACTACTTATGGCAACTGGCAACTGAGATCTGCTAATTTCAGTTGCTATTTAGTGGCTTTCTGGTAACCATTAATTTTCAGTTGCCTACAGGCAACGAAACTAAAGTTCGGTTGCATTATAATGGAGCCAATTATGTTTCTTTTGTCTTTTTTCTCTAATAATAATTAAAAAAAATTTACATATTATTATAGTTTTGGTAATTTGTTCGTAGGTAAATGCATATTTTTGGGCATATTTTTAATTTTTAGGTGAATTTGTTAGGAGCTTAAAATCAATTTTTAGTCGCAAGAAAGTACGAGCCCTGGTCATCATCAGGACCACGGTCATGAACAACTGTTTATCTCTTTCATATTCATTATTCTTTTGAACAGACTTTGCATATTTGATTTAGTTTTTACACTATACAACAAGATTTGAAACATTATTTTATCTAAGGCTAAAGTTCATAACAATATTTTCAGAAAGAATCAATCATTATGAATATTCCAAAGAAGAAACAAAAATTAACATCATTTTAATTTTCAATCTAAGCGACAGAACAGAGCAACATCACCACACTGCTATCAACAGTGCTCAACCATACATTATAGAAACTATCATAATATTGTTATCGCAACTGTACTAAAACCATATTTTGAATGTATTAAATGCTCATTAACAAATTTTTCGAAATTATATCTAAGAGATCGGCCACCAAGGTGAGTTCATCAACATGATAGCACAAAGACCACCTAGATTTAATGAAATTTAAAACATAAAGAATTTATCTTAAAAGATTTTGTAATTTTTTAATCACGTAAACTTTACACTTGGTTGATCACAATCCAGTTACTCGAAATTGTTTGCTTTTGAAACTACTTCTCTTTTTCCATTACCCCGCTATTCGTGTCGTTTTATTGTTGTCTACATATTTACATTGTAGTCTTTTTTTTTACACTTCCTTGTTTCAAAAAATTTCATTTTTTTACACACAGCAATAATCCTTTTCCTGTTGGCTCTTTAACCCTTTTTAGAAAAAGTATTAAAAAAGGAAATTAAACAACAACGACAAAGAGGTTAAATTGAAGAGCGATACGGTATTATTACGGTAAGCTTTAAGATTTCTTTTTACCTTTTAAAAAATGGGCCAACCAAAAGGTAATGCAATTTTTGTTTGTTATCGACCAGTGTGCGTGAGTTGCTAAAGTTGTTCTTGAGATTTAAAAATTTTACTTTATCTTTTTAAGTTTTTTTTGTTATTGTAGATTATGTTGGATAAAGGTAAAAGGAAACTCAAAGGTGGAAACAAAAGTAATTGGGTAACTTAAAAAAATACATATTGAACAACACTGTACAACAAAATTAATGATGACAAATCAAAATTACAACACTCGAACGACTGATTCTAGTAAAGGAAACCAAAATAAAATATATGTCTATCGGCGCACCGCGGCTTTTTTAGAAGGCTATTTTTCACCAATATTTAACTTAAAAATGTTTATAATTCAGGAAAACTAATTTGTTGAAAGAGTATTAATTAGAGTCATTAATGGATTTTGAATTTTGATGAGAAAAATTGACAAGAAATAGTTTTTGGCACTATTATTTTTACTTTTGGCAATTTTCAGCTAAATTTTTAGGCGATTATTTTATAAAAACTTGTATTAAAAAAAATATTATATAAAAACAAGTTTATTACAAAATATATATTAAGAGTCACTACATAAAACAGATTTTGGCGACTTTTGGTGATTTTTAAAAACATTTCGGCGAAATTGGTAAGAAAAATTCTGACAGCCCAGCCCTGCTTAGCATAACAATATTTCTCATCCCTAAAGTATGCTCTAAAATTTAAATTCGTATGTTTTTTGTTACGTTTATGAATTCATTATTTTACCCACGCAAAAATTTCATTAACCAGCATTCTAATACCCTGTTCAATTTAGGAAATTTACGCAATTAAGGTCTTAATTGAGCTCAATTTACCATACAAGGCTTCAATTAATAAATTGAGCAATTAGTAATTAATTATTTCATAAATTGAGTAAAGTTAGAAATGCAACCCTTTCTGACAAGTATGTTAACTCCGAAGTATGTTCAGTGAGAAGCAAAAATTGTATACAGTGGCAGGCACATGGTGTAATAACTATACAGATGGCAGTATAACGTTAGATGGAAGCTACGTCAAACACGTGTAATTTTTTTTGACAACCATTATCTAGTTTTTGTTTTATTGTTGTATTCGTTACCCTTATGCGGTCACTTACTTGTATACTTATTACACCATTGGCAAGTCAGAAGTTAATTGAGTAAGTTTAATTTACTATGTGTGAACACTAAATTTAATTACTCAATTAAAATTAGATTGTCTCAATTAAAAATCCATATCAATTGTAATCGATTTATAAGGAGCAAACTCGAACAAATGTTTTTGTTTCGCTGCTACATGGCTCGACCTTCATAGAATCCCATGTAGATCAGTAGGGAGACTGTTTGTCAAGATCCTGGTGATCGAGTTACATATAAAACGATATACTCTAATATAATTAGATACCACCACATGGCAGAACGTACAATATTATTTAGTTATTTGTAACACAGCAAGCCTTCAGGACCGAAACCAAAAAACCTATAGAAATATACTTGACTGGTTACTTTGCTCGACCTTGGTTATACGCGGAATTTTCAATTACCACTTATGCCAGTTGAACGTTTATGTGTCATTTTATGGCCTCACCAATAAAATTTTTAAACACATACTTAAAATTTAGTTTTTCTCGTTACGAACCCCAACATACACTGAAAGAATTTCACTTCATAAATCTAATGAAAAAATTTCGTTATATTTTTTTCACAACTCTAATGTAATATTTCACAGTTCTAACGAAATTTCACGAATATTGTTAAAGAATTTCATTTGCTTCATTAGCTTTCATAGTTTCGTTAGAAAATTTCATTGGATTTATGACAGCAACATTTTGTCATTTTAGGGAAAAGCACCTTTAAACTTTGGCAAAAATGATTTAATCAACACTTAACATACTTGAAATGTATACAATAAAAAAAACGATAAAATAGTTTCACTAAAATAATGAAATATGTTCATTACCTTAGCAAAATTATTACATTGGATCAATGAAATTATTTCATATATGTATTTAATTAAATTTTCATGAAAATAATTTAACGAAACATGTTTCATTAGTCAAACGAAGCGAGACATTGGTTGAGTTTTAATGAAGTTTTTCATTGGATTAATATCGAAATTCACAGAATTTATGATCAAAATTCTTTCAGTTTATTAAATGATTAAAGAGTTTTTGTAGAATTTTGTTTTAAATCGAAAAACCATGAAAATGCAAATATATAAACCTCTTTTAATGCGGAAAAATAACTCATCATTTTACCAAGTTCTTAACAAACTGTTGTTCTTTTTTTATTTTTAGCAGACTTATAAATATAAACATATTTTTAAAGGTGTGGTGTTGCCTTTCGCTACTTTTCGGTAATGCGGTTAAGTCACATATCAACGTTGAAAAAAAAAATAAAAAAATAACTTGGCAGTCTTTGCTCGTAATACTGCAGTAGTTTTACAAGATGTTGTTTCTCTATGGTGTAAAATTTTCCATATACATATTTTGAGGTTTAAATGCAAAATTTCAAGCCAAAAATAAAAACAGCACGAAAAAGAGGCGTAAGGAGAGAAAAAAAATATAAAAAATCCTCACTGAACATAGATTTCGTTGCATATAGTAGAGTCTATAGCGAATTCCATAAATTATCTGCAGCACAGGAAGTGTTTAAATGTTTGGCATGTGTCTGTGCATGAGTCTCTCTCTCAATATATGCTAAGCATATGCTGGCAAAATATTCACAAAATAAATAAATAAAAATTTTGCAAAAGTTCAATTAAAATTATTTGTATATTTAAATTAATTGCTTTGATTGCCACTAAAAATATATTGTGCACATATAATTCATTTAAAACCACACAATTGTCATACATTACCCGGTAGTTCATTTGGTGGTAATGTGCACCTGTATGAGAGATCCTAATCATTTACAAGATTTCCATATTATACTTTACTAACACCATGTTAATTAACACTGTCCATTGTTCCCTTTGCATTGTAGTGTGATATCCTTTTTCCTATTAGTCATACCACAAACTACAGGGTAGTGTTGCTTTTATGTGATATTGACTTTCTTCCGCATTATTTTTGTTTATGTTGCCGTGTCTTACCATGAAACAGTCCAACCATAATATAATAAATATTAGTAAATTAATTAATTAATTTAAAATATTTAAGTTATATAAAAGTTTTCAACATTTTTAATTGAATTTATTGATAAAAAAACAAAACAATATATATAAATATTTATGCATTTATATATCACATATTAAAAATTAAATTAAGTAATTTAGTATTTGTTATATTAAGTTACGATAATTGGAATTAATGGCTGGAATATTTTCGTTTTAAAATTTTTGATATTTAGAAAATTCTAGACATTAAAGTTATCATCAATATGAATTTTAAAACTTACAATACTAGAAATTTGTTTTAGTAGTTCCGCTAACGGGAAATAAATTGGTGAACGCTTAAACGCTAGTTTAGTTAAACTAAACTATAAATTGATTTGATTTGATAAGTAGAGCAATTCACAAACTTATTTTAACGCTAATCAAGGCGTTTAAAAAAGTTAACACTAAAATAATTGCTTTTACTATTCGTTAGCACTTTTAAGCACTGCTAGCTGCGTTAACTAAACGGCAATAATTTTTGTGGTGTTATTGTAGTGTTATTGAATAGAACAACAGTCAGCTGTTCAGTTAAATCACGTCGTCTTTGGACAAAACTCAAATAATTATTCGACAACAATATATACATATATGAAATCTTTTATATATAAATCACAATATTTATATAATTTAAACATTTAGTTTAACTTTTATTTCTCAACATTAAAGAAATTCATGAATATATGTTTGTGTGCGTGCAAGCATAAATTCATTTGTTTTTTTCTATTTCTCTTTCTGCTTTTCGTTTATTTTAATAGTGTTGGAAAGTGATATCAAATGTTAACAGAGGCCTTAACACGAAGTTAATGAATTAAATAAACGTTAATGCAAACACTAATTATTGGAGACAAAATTACCGTTTATTTAAGTTTTAAAAGTTAGTGAATTTCACTACAGAGCTTTGATTTGGACAAAATGTGAAGATATAAGTATATTTTTAAGAGCTGCGCCAAATATTCTTAATGTTCTGTGTTCAATTTCACACTATTCCAATCACTGTATTTTACTGTAAACAAAAATAACCGAAACAAAAATAACAAAACATGACTCTCACTAAAACAAACACAGTATCATTCGAAAAATTTTTGTCTACAGCTTTGTTAGTGCTTGTGTTTTCAAAACAAGTAGAATACCAACATAAAAACCGACAATGAAATAAGGAAATGATAAAGCTTACAAAAGCATCGAGTGCACTAGAACATATACAACTAAATTAAGTAAAGTCCGACTTTGGCTCGCACACGAAGGGTTCCGAATGAATGCACATATATATATTCCTTTTCCTTTTTGCCTCTTTTTTCATTTTGGCAGTTTTTTCGTTGTGCTTTTTTGTTTAATTTTATTTTTTTAAAAATATTTTTCGTGTGTTTGGCGATTTTTTTGGTTTTGGAGCTTTTTAAAGTTTTTAATATCGATTTATGAAACTACGTGTTCCGTACATCTGACGTATAGGCTATGCTCATTAACTTTGTATAAAATATTAAGGGCATTTTTTTGGAATATATTAACCCTCCAACTCCCACACATAACAGTAATTGTTGGTTCTATTCTAACAAATCGTAAAAATCACCTCAAAAAAGAAAGAGGGTGGGTATAAAATATTCTAAAAAAATATTGGTCATAAAATTTTACTACAGGTCTTAAAATATAACTAATGTAAAATCGTCAAAAACCAGGTTAATTAAAAATTTTTCGGTAGTGATTTTGCTCCGTAGGCATTTTATGTGAATTCAGCGTGATTTACAATAATCTTGAAGAACATCTATCCTTTCGAATTAACTATATTTCATGTTGATTTAATATTGCATTACAGTTAAATCAAAATGAAGTTAATACTGAAATAGTACGAAAAATCATAATGAATCAAAGTTATTCCAAGTTGAAATAATGTGAATTTGATATTGAAATAATACGAAAAATTATATTGAATCAAAGTTATTTCAAGTTGAAACAACGTGAATTTGATATTGAAACAACACTAAGAATCATGTTGGATAAAAGTTATTTCAAGTTGAAACAACATGACTTTAATGTAACTATTTTATTAATTATTTTACTTACGTGATATTTATTGGCATAGACATCAGAAAACTTTATGTTGTAGTTGGCTGCCCCAACCAAAATTTTACCTCGTGCCACTTGCGTGATAGTCCACGCGCTAACCACTGCAGCCACAACAGCTTCAAACTTTACTTCAGCTATACACTAAATAAATACCCATCGTATGAAATGTAACGTTTATAACAAAGTTGTTTTAGTAGTAAAAAATTTTAAATCAAAGTGATTTAAGGTTAGATTAATAATTTTTCATTTAAAATTAATGTGAAACAATGATAATTTTAAGCCAGCAGCAGTAACTTTGCGCTGGTAATTCGTTTTTCGTCATCTACATAGCCGACACATGTAAGAATAAACATACAACTAAGCACAACAGTGAACTGTAGCAACGCCCCGGCGGCAATGTCTTTCAAACATCTTGCAAGAACGATGCATGACAATGTTAAATAATCGATGACAGTGAGAACATTTTCGAATAAAAGGCCGATAAGTTCATACATGACAACAAGAGCGACATTGGCCCCCATCTTTTCATTAATGCCCATGTAAATGACAACATCCTCAGCAATGTCCCCGTTACATTTTTTCGTTTGTTTCTTTTTTACACGTATTCTCCAAAAACAATTTGAGGAATTTGTCGCGCAGAGAGTATTTAATACAAGAAGTTTTAGTAGACATTGTAACAGAACTTTTTATCAGCTCAATTTCGCTCCATTTTAGTAAGCAGGAATGTATCAGAATGATTCAAACTGGTGACAGACTGAGCGACAATGTCCACAAGAAGTTCATTTGGCTAGTTGGCAGGACCAGTTAAGTAGTTTTTTTAAACCATTCCTTGAGTACGGTTTCTATTAGATTGTCTTAAAAGAAACTGTAATCGACAAATATCCTGAATGAAAAATATCCTCTACGACGAGTTGGCCAACTGGGTATTATTACTCATATTTGTAGTGGTATGTTGTATTACAAACAAATGCACGCTGTTTATATGCAAAATCTGCTTGTTATTTCTATATTTAATTAAATATTTGTCTAGTTTTAAATTTTGCTATAAACATTATTTTAATAAATTGATATAAACAACGGCAAATAAATTTTTGGTCTAAACTTTTTGTATGAAATAGTTATAATATCATACCGTAACTTTTTACACCTGATATTAATTAGATTTTAACGATTCTCTACGATATGTTTAGCATGTATAAAAGAAAATGATAAAAGTTATTTCTTTCTATCACATAATGGTTACAACTACTGATAATATAAAGTTGATTGATCATAATATGATTGCAAATATTATTTTAGGCCTTCCTCATATAATCAAGATAATAAAATCTAAATTTAGCAAAGAGAGACACAATAATCAGCTAGTGAAGGCGTATTGCAAACATTCGCAATTATTTCATTGCGTTTAAACAATCTCAGATGTGTTATGTTTAATTACATACTGCTAAATGAGTGCATGCTTGTGCATGTTTTCATATATACATACATATATTAGTTAATTTATATTTTATAGTTGCTCTTGTTTATAAAAATATTTGTATTTATAATTGTAATTTTGCATACTTAATAATAACTTTTATTATCAGCATAAATATTTATTTTATTGTTTATACAATTTATAAATTTTGTTTATTTTCAGCAAATGCAGTCAAGGGCATAATGGTTTAATTTAAATATACAAAAATATATATTAGATTAGTAGATATTTATTGTAATAATTATTTACTAAACATTTTATTTGAAAATATTTTATTAAGGTGTATATTTGCAACAAATCTGATAAAGTTGTACTTTTAAAAGCAGAAATTTACAATATTTTTCTAATAAACGTGCATACTTTTAGGAGCTTCAAATAAGTATTTGGTCATGAGCTTTTCATGTTAATAAAAAGCTTAATGTGAGCTTTGCATTTAAAAACAAAAGTAAACAAACGCCTCAAGGTATAAAAACTTTATCATTGTAAAAACGAAAGACAAAATAAACGGGATCTAAAACATCAAACATGTACTTTTTCGGAATGACAACTACCGAAACAAAACTAATCCGAACGGAATCTGTGACACGGCTGAATATTTATATTGATGTATATCTAAAGTATACTGAGTTGTGGATGCAGTAGTTAATATGTTGACTACCAAGCAAGATACGATAGATGAGCCTGAATTTAAATCTTGGCTGGGGCAGCCAACTACAACATCATTTTTTCTGATGCTTATGCTAATACACATCACATAAGTAAAATAATTAATAAAATGGCTACACTGAAAAAATTCCATACAACATATGCACGAAAACGCTCGTACATATTGCGAAATATTTCGTAATTTCGCACCACGAAATTCTGTCGTAAAATATACGATATGTACGAAAATAATTAAAAAATAAAAGTAAGAAATAAGTATGGCTCAACTGGGGCACGAGCTCGCAATCTTCATATATCAAGTCATAACTCTACCCACTGAGCTACTTTCTACTTATTTTATAAGAGCTAAAAATTTGTTTTATTTACATACATCTGAAAAATACGTCAGTTTAAAAAAAATTATTTATATATATTTTTTTATCTCAAATATATTTTTTAACAAGGAAAAATGTTTACGAAAGGTATTCGTTACTTTCGTAAATTCAAAAAAATATTGCCTAAATGTTTTTTCGTAATATATACGAAAGTTTCGTATATTCTAAGAAAAATGTCACTACGAAAGTTTTTTTCGTAAAATGTTGCATGGATTATTTTCAGTGTACATTAAATTCATGTTGTTTCAACTTGAAATAACTTTGATTAAACATAATTCTTCGTATATCAAGTTCCTTTTGCTCTAACTGCACTGGAATAATAAATCAACATGAAATATAGTCATTTCATAATGAAAAATGTTCTTTGAAGGTTATTTTAAAATCATGTTGAATTAACATAAAACACCTATGAAATAAAATCTCTAAATTTATTTTTCGCGTCGTATTTTCACACAAAAACTTTGATTTACATATTCTAGAAAAAAAAAGATGGGCAGAAAAAAAAAGTAAAATTTGATCTTTTAATCTTTTGTTTGTTATATTTAAAGAATTTAAAAATGAATTTACATAAACAATATGTAAATAGGATTTTTATGTAATACAGCTTGTAAGAAAAAATTTATTTATTTAAATCTTCACAATCATTAAATCAATTTATATTTTTAAAATATAAATATTGTTGTTATAATTTTAAAGTCATTGTACTGTAATTGTATTAAATTAATACATTTTCGTAAATCCTGCACAGTGTCTAGTGTTATTTCAGCCTAATTAATTGAAATTATATATAATTAAAGCTAAATATGTGACTAGATTTACATGGACAAATAAAAAAAAACAAATGATAAAAATACTGTTTATATTAACATATTTTTAATTTGAATTATAAACACATGTATAGTCGCAAATAGATTTTTTACATCATGTGAGTCTTACGAGGGTCGTCTTTTAGTATTTGTTTGCTAAATTAAATAATATAAAATGGAAAATTTATCCGCTGTCATGTTTGATTAATATAAAAGAGAACTGCGTTTATTTTGCAAAAGCGAAATATTCAGACACGGTTGAACAACCATCGCATATTAAAATTTAATTGTATTTTTAATTACAATTTTTTAAATTAAACACAAACTATGCTGAAAAAATTTTTGTTTTTATTTATGATATAATAAATTTATGTTAGTGATTATTAAAACAGATTATTTAACTTTAATTACAAGTTAACAAATGTATTTGCTCAAAAAGTAGCAACAATTAAAAAAAAGTTTAAAAAAAGTAAACACGAAGTATTTAACGTGTTTTCAAATGCTTATTTATTTTTTTCAGCGAAGTGATAACGTTAATTTATTGAAATATTTATGAATTGACTGGATAATTGAAGTACTTATTATGGACATTTTTATTGATAAAATAAAAAAGGAAATGTTTTGAATACAGATTAAAATGAATTGATATTAATTTATTGAAATTTAATTGAATTAATTAAAGTTAAAAGTTGAAAGGAATTTAAAAGAACGTTTAGGTTATATTTTGCAAAGGGAAACAGCGGTTTAATAAGTTAAACCTTAACAGTGCTGTGCTACAAACATGTATTTGGAGTACCATGCCATTTGGAATGCCATTCCGATCGGAAGTGGTTTCAATTCCGTAAGTTACTTCTTCTGAAAACGAAAAACGAAAATTTTCTTCGTAATCAAACCACTTTTAAATTTCAAAGTGGAATTCAAAAAGGCTTTTCCACTATACTAAAAAACATGCATACTTTTAGGAGCGTCAAATAAATATTTGGTCTAAAGCACCAAAAACGTATTTTTTCGGAATGACAACTACGGAATCAAAACCAATCCGAACGGAATCTGCGACATGGCTGATATTCTGATTTTTTAACTTACTGATTTCAATATATTAAAAATATGAGAAAATAAAATAAGAAATCAACTTTTTAATAATTAAAGGGTATCCCTTTAAGTAACGCTATGAACAAACTGGAAACTAAATTGCTGAAACGGATAAATAAAAAAACCCAAAATTGAAAAAATTCCCAAAGCGAAAAAAAATTGCCAAAATGGAAAAAATTTCTGAAACCAATAAAAGCACCAAAACAAAAAAGACTAACATTGAAAAATAGCTAAAACGAAAAAAACACCAACACGAAAAAATCGCCAAAACGAAAAAAATCGCCAAAATGGAAAAAAGCGCTGAAACGAAAAAAGCAGAAAACGAAAATAGTCAGCGAAACTAAATGATATTAAAAAAATCCCTAAAGTGAACAAGTTTTAAAGCGCAAAAAGCACCAGAACGTAAAAACCGCTAAAAGTTCCAAGATTGGAAATATTTATCAAAACAAAAAAATAACTAAAATAAAAAACACGCTAAGGGGCTGGGCTATTCACTCACATAGTACGTAACGCTATTTTTTGCAATTTTATACCCCTCCCCCTTACCGCATTTTATTAAATTTTCAGTATAAATTATCCAATCCGAAACAAATCCTTAACGAGATTAACAGATTTTCCAAAAAATAGTAGAATTTTCAGAAGCATGTTATTCCAAAAATTTTAAGATTGTTGTAAATGACCAAAAGATCAGAGGACTAGCGCCAGTGGTTCCTCAAATTGTGACGCCTTTGTTATAGTAAAAATTACAAAAAGTGCTTGAAGCAGTTTGTCTCAATGCAGAGTAGCGTATGAGTATGATTATTTAATGTATTGATAAAATATTAAGTATATGCCAAAATGCTTCAAGTGCTTTTTGTAAAGCGGCCTATCTATCTATTATACAATATTATTGAATATGTTATTTTACATAATTTTGTCGTTTTGACCTATACTATACAATAAATGGCACAATATTTTCAAAGAACATCTTGTCCAATTTTCCTGACAGTGAAAAAGCAAACATAACACTGAACAATGTTGCCACCACATTTCACAATTTTTTTGATTGTACAATAAAAATCAAAAGTCTTTCGATTTTTCCCAATATATTGTGCAACCTTCAAATATCACATACACATTGGCAATATTATTATTGCACCATACGAAAAATTGCACAATTATATTGCAAGTGGGTGGGCCGCTTAAGGCGTATATAGTTCTGAATTTTCGCAAGATCGATTATTTTTTTTTTTGAAACAAACACAACCCACGAAGCGATTATCTTGTCTGCGGAAAACACCCAGGGCCTATGGCGGGAATCGAGCCCACGACCTCTGGGCTGACAGGCTAGCATCGCTGCCACTCAGCCACAGGTGCGCCTAAAATACATAAATACATATTGTTACCTGAAACGCAAAACGCTCTAACATTTTCATTGTTTTACTGGAGCGGCAAAATGCATGCTAAATGCATTTTTTACTTTGGGCTATATGTATCTTTTGAACCGTAATAGGTATTAAAATCGACTCTATAACAAACTAAAAGAAATTTAAAAATTTAATGGTGTATAGACAAATAGTGTAACTGGTCAGATCTACTTATATTTAAAAACCCATATTTTTCTTCGGTGAAACTTGATTTTTTTTGTAATATGTAACTTTAACTTTTTCCATTTTCAATTTTCTGTGATAAGTTTTTATGTTTTTTTTAATAAAAATTTATTTCCAATAAATCGACCTTAAATTGGCTTATGTTCCTTTAAACCACAAATATATAATTCTTAAGAAAAATCAATTTCATATTTATTCCATAATGAAGGGGAAAATCTACATAGAAATTGTCAAATAATAAACAAATCAAAATACCATCATTTATTTATTTATTTAATACTATTTTCTATTACTTCTGAACCGACACCAACTAGCAAGCAACGCAGCACTCACTAGCAGGAGTAGCAGCCACCATAGAACCAGTCTTCTATACTGACAATTCAAAACGACTTTCATTAAATTTGTTTTCATTTCTCTAGAATGTGTTTTTATTATTGATATTTGTTGGCTTTTTAAAATTTTCTTTTTCTAAAGCAATTGAAATATAAATCCAGCTGTAGTAAAAGTATGTTAAGGAATATTATACGGCGCTATACATTCCCATTTAGGTTGACTTAAAAAAAAAAATGATAAAAAAAATCTACACTGTTGGCAAAAATAAAATAAAATAAAATAGAATAAAATAAAATAACACAGTTATTTAAAAAAATTACCTAAAAATGCAAATCAACTTTGTTACAATAATTTCCATGGAATTTGTAAAAATAATTTTCTTCATCAATGGCATTGATTTTTTTTTTCATCTCAATGTAGTTGGTAAGAGAGATTTTTCAGCATTTCAACATTTTTATTTGTCTAGAAGTTGAATATTTTTCACTCCTTCTATTTTTCTTCTTCAATTTATTTTTTATACTTTTTTGTTGTGCTGTTGTGGTAATATTTTTGCTTCAAACTCTGTACCATTCATTTGTATTCATTCATTTATTCATTCGTTCCATGGTAGTACTATGAAATTGTGTGTTTGAATATGTGTGTATTATTTTCGTTTACTTGTTTTGGTATGAGTGCCATGTAATTTATTTTCTTTAAGGATCAATCGCTTATAAACTCAAATGTAAATTCGCTCGCATTTTTCTTATAAAAACAATTTTTAAAAGGCTGTAGGAAATTAAATAGTATTTGCCATAGCGGTAGTTCCCGTTAAAAGATCTACTTACAATTCTTTTAAGACAAAAACGAGATACTTTTTATGAGTTTCGTTTCGTTTCTTCATGGCAATTGGTAATTTAGAAGAAATAAAACTGTTTTGGACGAATTTAGTACACATCCACTTTGAGACCACCCACTTGGATCCATTGTGATTCTGTTTAAAAAGGACCTGAGAAGAGCTCTCCGAAAATGAAAGACATGAAAGATATGTTGCCCCCTTTCATAGTACATACGAACTTTATTACCTGTCATTAAACCATCCCATTCGCGTGTAACCATTCTCTCATGGAAGGGCTTCTTTATAAATTCTGTGAATTTCGATATTATTCCAATGAAAAATTTCTTAAACACTCAACCAACGTCACGTTTCGTTGGATTAATGAAACAAGTTTCGTTTAAATAATTTTTATTAAAATTTCACCAATCAAGGAAATTATTACATTTAAAATAATTTAATTGATCTAATGTAATAATTTCGTTAAAATAATGAAAATATTTAATTATTTTGACGAAAATATTCATATAGTTTAATATTAATGTAATTATTTCATTAATCTAACGAAATTATTTGATCATTTTAATGAAACTATTTAATCCTTATAAATAAACCGATGAGCAACAACGAAACGCAAACATATAGGCTAGATTAACCCATTAAAATAAGTTTTTAAATTTGATAGCTACTTATGAAAAAAGATCTTCCGTAGAAATTAATAAGATCCTGAACTTGTGATCAGGAAGTGGTGCAAAGCTGTATCATTTCTAAACATTTTTATATAGGCTTGTCATTGCAAGAGCCCCTCTTTTTAAATACCTATTCATTGGATTTGAAGTCATGTTCATGATGTTAAGAAAATTCGTTTTTTGTATGTTCTTTTTAGTACTTCTATAAAGTTATTTTTTATAAATAAAAATATGACATTTATAAAAAAAATAAGAACTTATCGTAAGTATTAGGGAAAATTTCAAATGACCTTCAATTTCGTGTAAGTAAATTAAAATTTTAGCTAATTATCTGGATATTGTTGATAATCACTTTTTTAATACACACTTATTGATACTTTGGACGTAGAGAAAAAGTAGTTCTGCAAAAAATTACTTATAAAATTACCAATTTTTTTTCACTGGGTAACATTACAAATTTCCAACAATATGACTTCCTTCAAAGGAAATTAATAAAGTAATTCTATTGAAAAATTCTGTGTGTGGCTTTTACATCTTTTTAGCGGTTAAGCCTTGATATAACAGATTTCCAAGAGGCACATGTAACAGACATGCCTGAGGTTAATTTTTTCTATAGCTCAAGGGAAAACTCTTAAAATATTTTTCCTTATATTTAAATGAAACTTATAAAAAAGCGGTATAAAATGACGAAGAAGATAAAGAAGGAGAAACAAAATCAATTTGTTAGTTGTTAAAAAGAAGTTGAGTTGTATTTTTTAAAATAATTTTGTTTGTTATTTTATTTACCACCAGTAACAACCAACCAACAATAACGAAAAAAAAGAAAAACATCTTTGCCTTGAATCAATTTCTAATGTTAAATGAGTGGCAAAAGAAAATGTAGTGGAAAAAAATCACCGGGAGTAAACAAATTAAAACCGGTTTTAAATATAAAAAAAGCTGCAAAGTAGAAAAAAAAGAAACACAAAATAATAAATGCCAATTCAAAAGTGAATAGAAATTCTAATGAAAGTGGAAACAGAACCTAGTGAATAAATAAATGCTGTTGTATAGAAAATGTAATGACGTTTAAGACTAGAAAAATACGCTGTTTGTTGTTTAACCCAAGGACCCTTTGGCGTTTGGCGTTTGATGATTGTTATTTATTGTGTTGTGTTGCGTAGTATTTGTGTATTTAATTGTACTATTTGTATATAGAATTATGTATTCTGTATTTATGTCGTTTAAAGTAGTTTTTGTAGCCGTAATTGTTATCACTGTTGTTGTAGTTGTTGTTGTCGTTGTCGTCGTTGTTGTCGTTGCTCTATTACTAATAATTACACTTTTAACCCTGAGGTCATCAATTGCATTGTAAAAACGTGTATTATTTATAAATTTATTTGTTGTAAATAAAATTTCATTTGTTAATTGTTTCCTTAAATTATATTTGTTTAATACTATTTCTAGTGCTTATTCTTCTATTTTTGTATTAATTTACATATGTATAAAAATATTGGCTTTCAGGCACAATTATGTAATCTAACATACAAATTATAATAATTATTTGTTCGTACATATTTGGTTTGGTCAAAGTAAAATTGTATTCAAATCAAATTGTGAGGTGTAATTTTTCAAGGTGTGTACTTAAAGTGTTGGATTTCAAAATAACAGTAACGGTTTGCATTAAGAACAGTACAATGCGTTTTCTCGATTTTGAGTTATTAGTGCCAATATGCCAAAATGAGTTTTTGAAATATATTTAGTTAATCCAAATTGATTATTGGGCTAAGGTTCGTAACGTTATATTCAGAATGAATTGGGCATGATTAATATTCCAAGGAAAAAGGGAAAAATTAACATCAACTTAATTTTTCAACGTACACAGCAGAACAGAGTAGCGAGACTTTAAATTTTAAAGTTTTTGACAGCCCAATGTGAATTGGCGCGACTCTACCCGTTACTCATACATATCTATACGTATATAATCAGCCCAATTATGAATTTTCCCGGGGAGTTCATTCTCTTCCCATTCATTTGTTCCCGGGAAAAAATCCTCATATTCTAAATAGCTGGGGAATAAACAAATAAGGGAGAGGGAAAAATCTGAATCAGCTGTTTAGTGTTTACATTTTATGCTGCACTAACGCAAGAGTTCAGTAATAGAAATTAATAAAAATATTTGGTTTTGCTTAAATAAAAAGTAAAATGTGCAGTGAAGTCACTCAGATGCTCTCGGAAGAACTTTATGCGAAGAAAGTGAAGCGAAAACGAAAGAGTTCAGTAATAGAAATTAATAAAAAAAATTATGTTTTCATTGATAATAAGATTGTGTATTAATATAAATTTTTGTTTTTGTTTAAATAAAAAGTAAAATATAAATACTGTAAAGTCACTCAGAAGTTCTCGGAAGAACTTTGTGCTGAGGAAGTGAAGCGAAAAATGGGCTAGGGCCAGATGCATTAAGTCCCCAATGATTGTGTGTTAAAAGGAAACTGTAAATTCTTTAAAACGCAACAAATCTCCCATTTACCTATTATGTGAACTTAAAGGAGACGTGCAAAATTTAGTGTATTTTAAAACTTTCTACCGAAGGCAGAAGTAGTTCATCTTTTTGAAAAGCATGTTTGCACGGCGTAGATAAAAATTCCTAAACCAAGAGAGAAATATTATATTCCAGGGTTTATTTAAGCTTGTTGTCCTAAATAAATGCTTATACCATTGTTTCATAACCATTTTTAATTTGAAATTTAAACTTTGCCATTGTTTCCCTTTAAAATGTTTGGGGAAAAACTCGCAAGAATGTCTCCCTCTCCCTCATATTTAGAATACTTACTTTTTTCCCTGGGAGATTTTTTCCCATGGAAATTGTAGTTAATAATAGGAGTATTGTGAATAGAGAAACTTTTCCCGGGGAGATTTTATTTAGAATAAGGGAACAGGGAATAGGGAAAAAATTCCCGGGGAATTGTTATTTATAATTTTATTCATAACAGAAAAGATTATGAATCGTTGAAGAGACTAAAAAATTTAAGTGTTGAACAATTTTACGTGCACACAGAAAAATTTCATTATAAAATCGTCGAAGACAAGGTTAATTTAACATGATTTTACAATAACCTTCAAGGAACATTTTTCCTTTTGAAATAACTATATTTCATGTCGATGTAATATTCCACCACAATTAATTCAAAATTAAGTTGATACTGACATAATACGAAGAATCATGTTGAAACAAAGTTATTTCAATTTGAAGCAACGTTGATATGAAAATAATATGAACAATCATGTTGAGTTAAAGTTATTTCAATTTGAAACAACGTGATTTTGTTACGGCAATAACACGAAGAATCGTGTTAAATGAAAATTATTTCAGGTAAAACAACGTGAATTTGATACTGATATAATACGAAGAATAATATTGAATTATAGTTATTTCAAGTTAAATCACCATGAATTAATGTAGTCATATTAGCTGTGTTCGTTTACTCGAAATTCTTACTACTTTTACTACAATTGAAAAAAAATTTTTAGTTTTTGTATTGAAAACTTCCAGCTGTGGTAAAAATAGTAAATTGTAGTAAGTAAACGAACAGACATTTTATTAATCATTTCACTTATGTAATGTGTATTATCATAGGCACAAGACAAATTCGTTGGCTGCCCCAGCCAAGATTTGAACTCGGGCCACTTGCATGCTAGTGAACGCGCTAACCACTGCAACGTCAATAGCCTCAGATAAAATACTTTAGATATACACTCAAGAATAATATAATATGTACAAGAAGTACATGCGCATGATTTCCCGTTAGATGACGTATTTGGACCATTTCAAAAGGTTGCCAAATCAATGTGGCCATAAACCATTATAATTTTATACGAAACAATGTATGCAATTTTGTGGCAGCCCTGCAACAGCTGAAAACTATTAACCAATAGGAACACAGTTAGTTAAGTCATTGGCGACACATGCGCAGAAAATTTCAATTGTATGTATTCTAACATTCTTGATATAAACTAATTGAATACCATCATAAGTAACATGAATTTCATTTTAGTTCAACATGATTTATTTGATGATTATTACACTCATAGAAAGATATATCATCGCATTGATGACGCACTATCATCAGAATTCTGCTATGACAAATTTCATCAATACAACGAAAACTGACATCAATCTGATGACAAACATCATTATAGAATTTTGTCATAGTTTAAGTGTCATCAATGCTATGATTGGTACGACATCAATATGATGTCATTATATATTATTAAATTGTATAATATGTATAAGAGAAATAAGTAAACAATGCTGTAATGCTTGTAGTTTGTATTTAAAAAAAAAGTTATTGTTTTATTTTTTATTTTTGTGTTTAAACGCATGTTTAAAAAGTTAAAAAACATGACATTGCATTGATGTACACTTATTTATCATCATTACTATGGCAGATAAAATACGCAAATCCTTTTAAGAACTAAGCCAGTACAGAATACATACACAAGAAAAACGTTGAAACAAGCGATAGTATGACACCTTTTCATCATATAGATGTCACATAGTCATCACATGTGTCATCAATATCAAATAGAATGAGCGCGAAGAGAGTAAGTGCGGAAAAACAACAAAAACATACTCTTGACACAAATGAAATAAAAGTTTTGGCAGAAAATATTCTGTTTGTTTGTTCTAGATCAGTTGTGTTTTTAAAGTTAATTAAATAGTACCGCGTGTGTTTTTGTGAGTGAAATTTATAAGTACAAATATATACATACATATTTTTAATTATTTGTTATAAGTTGATTTGATTACTCTTTTTTTCTTTTTGTTTGTCTTTAAAGTTACATTGTATTTTTGTTGTTATTTGCTTTTGCCTTCCTACTACTTGTAGAGAAAAAGAAAAAAAGTGTAATTATATCAACTTAATAAATAGCAAAGCAAAAGTGGATAGAAAAAATAATAAGTAATATAATAAAAGTGAAAATGTGTTATAAGAATTATTATATGAATAAAATAAATTTTTATTGTAATAAAAACATAATTATATTGTAGTTTTTATTTATTTCGCCATAATATCAATTATAGTTTATCAAAGAAGATTAATGACAGGTGATGTAAAAGTTGACATCACAATGATGCAAAGTGTCATTGGGTCAAAATTGAAGACACTTGACATAGTATTGATGTCAAATTACATCAGCGTTATGACGATGTTTCTATCAGCGACATCATATTAATGACATAAAATTGACGTCAATTCGTCCTTTCTCTGATGTCGGTGTGTCATTGCATTGATGATAGATTTGTCATCATTGGTACTGATGACCAGCTGATGTAAAGGTTGACATCACCATGATGTTAAGTGTCATGGGGTCAAAAATGAAGACACTTGACATAGCATTGATGTCAGATTACATCAGGGTTATGACGCTTTTTCTATCAGTGTAGATTAATGTTAATTTATTGAAATTTGAAATTAAAGTCATAGTCATGTTGATTTAAGAAGAAATGTAACGATGATAGCAGTTTTTATTTTAACAGTGAAAGATATTAAATCAAAGCACTAAGTTGGCAACGCAGATTATTTCGCATAAATATAATATGATATCCAATCCTAATCGTGACATTTTCATTTTACATAGGTAAGTACCTATTTTAGGACTTTACATCTCTGCTCCTGAGCAAGGTAGGAAGCTGATCTTCTAAGGTTAAATAGGAAAACTTTTCAGCTATGTCCATATGAGATTTTATATACATCAGATTATCCGTTTATACATGACTGATCTATTTTAAAAATAATTTTATTCTGCCCCACTGTGAGGACTTATGGCGTTTTCTTTTCTACAAAAGTGTGTTGCACTATTTGCCCTTTCTAATGAAAATTTGCAATATAATCATGTTTTTGTCCTTTAAATTAATGTTAAATTGCAACTTTTTTAATAAAAAGTAAAAAAAGTAAAATTTTTTTGTAGAATAGAAAACGTCATTAGATTGACAAAAATATGATTTGACTATAAACCATATATCGTAGTATGCCCATTAGTCTTAGGTAATGGTCTCTCATTAAACATGTTTTTTTCTCTACATATATTTGCATTGTTCTCATTACTATGTGCTCATTACTATGTACGTATATTATATTAATATTAAATCAAAATATTAAAATTTATGGCTTTATTATTTACTTTTTATAGCGAAGTAATTAAATTATATTTAAACCATAATTTATGGACAACAAAGTAAAAATATTTTACAAAAAACTTGCTTCAAAACAATTATGTATAAATTATTAAATAAAAATACAATCAAATATAAGGACCAATGTCATTGTTTTATATCAGTTACATTGTTATTAAAAGAAACTTAACAAATAAAAATGATTTAATAGAAATGATAATTAATTATATTTTATTAAAACCACAATCATTTATATAGAACAATTTGTAAATTATACTAACAATGACAATTACACTTAAAATTACAGAGATGTAACGTCATCATCCTCACTTATTGTACATGTTTATAAACAAAATTAAATTAGAGTCCATCGCTATTTATACAATTGTTCAGCGATTTATGGTCATCAAAAATTGTGAGCAACAAGAATTCATTATTGAATGTTATTGGTTGGCAGTCAGCATAATGGCGCGCTGACTAAATGACTGGCTGGCTTAGTGACTTGATTTGTTAGTTTATTTAATTAAATAGCCCTTATAAACACGTTTTTTTTCTTAAATAATTAATTTCGTTTTCAATCACCTTGATAAAGTCCTGCGTAATTTGCATTAAATTTCAATCCTGTTTTTGTGTTTTTAATTAAATACTTTTTATTAAATGAGACTCTGTTTTGTGGTTTTTTGTCATTGACAAAAATGACAAAATGCGAAACTGTGAAAAGCGAAAGAGAATATTCATTTCGACATCTATTAGCCAGTTTGTTTAAAATTTCAACTGAAATAGTTACGTGAGTGGGGAAAATAAATTTAATTGAAAGTAGATTGGCACTCAAAGTGCGTATTGTATGCTGAACAGTAAGTATGTTGCCTTTAATTGAAAAATTTTCAAAGAATTCTGAAAGTTTTTCTTGGAAATTTCAGAATTTTTTATAAATAAGAACGAAAAGAATGGATGAGAGTCAACATTTTGATAATGGGTGGATGTAAAACATTGTTTTCACGGCATTTTTTAAGTATGTTCTTTATTATTCAATCGTTGTTATCTTATCGCAGGTCACATAAGTGAGAAGTACATTTTTTAATTTTGCATGAAAAAGATATTTTTTCCATAATAATTTGTGAATAACTAGGAAAGCGTTGATGGAATAAAAAAAATATATTAAGAAAGTTTTGCAGGTAATTTTGTCATATATATTTTCACGTTTTTTTTATATTTAAATCTTGCATATCGTTCTCAAGTTGTGGTCAAATATTAGTGAAATTTTAGTCATGCCTATTAAAAAATTTTCTACGTGATAGAGAAAACTGAAAAAACGATTATAATATAGCGCATTTAACTCTTTATACTCCACATACATATTTTTATTTATTTTTGTCGACCAGTGTTATATGGACTTAAAATTGAGAGTAATAAAGTCATGTGATTGTTATACATATATGATGTAAGCGTGTATCTATTTTGACCATTATTTTTCATTTTAGCCATTTTGAATAAAACCATGGAAGCCACTTTAAATGAAACGAGTACTAAAAAAATAAATACCATGATTTATTAAAGACTTTCAAATAGAATAAATGCTACAATTTAAGCGTCTCAATAAAATTCTAGCATTTAAAGCTAATATTATATCCTGTTTAACTTTATATCCTGTTAAAACCAAATTTCCATTAATGAAACAACGACTGACATCTTAAGACATAAATTCGCCATTAAAAACTTCAATTTTGGCAAAACCTCAATAAATTTTTGTTGCTGCTTTAACTTTGGCGCAAGCACAACAAAACAAAATACCATAAAATACAACACAATGCAACAACACTTAACTTAAAATCACCAATAAATCTTGTTCAATTCTTGTTTAACTGCAAAAACAACTTCAACGCAAATACTAAGAAGACGAGAAGAGTGTGTGAGAGAGGGAGAGAGAGAAAGAAAGCTCCACAAATAAAATTTGCACGTACAAACAATAAAAAAGTGAACGAATAATAAAAAGAAGGTAGTGAAAAAAATAATAAATAAATAAAAAGAACACAAAAGTATAAAAGTTAAAAATAATAATAAAAAAGCGGAAACAAATAAAAACACACATTTGCAAAATCAGGAAAACAAGACACAATACGAGTATTTTCACATTTAAATGTTTTCAATTTTTGTTCTTAATGTGTTGATGCTTAAATGTGTGAGCGGATTTTATGTGTTTGTGTGTGTGTGTGTGTGTGTGTGTGTGCGTCCGAGTAGCAGTACTTTCTTGCGATGATATTTGAAGCAAAATGGACACTGGACTGTGTTAAATTTTACAACTGGAGTGGGTTGCAAGATAATAACTTGTTTTGCTTAAAGTGGTTAACCAGTTTCATAGTAAACTCTTTCGTGTTAAAATAATTTATATTGATTTTGTTGATCTCCCAATTAAAATTTTTAGAACAAAAATAAAAATTAAATGTTGCTGGCAGTTTAGATTACTTTCAATACTCTATATAATTTTATGTTTTTCATTTGATTACTCGATATTACGCGATTACTTAATATGTTTTGTTTTTAACCGACTTCAAAAAAGGAGAAGATTATATGTTCGTCATGTATGTATTTTGTTTAGTAAATACTTGAAGCAACGTTTTCTACGGTTTTTCAATATATGACCAGCCTCTGAAAACATTGTCTGCTTGCGTTGATGGAGTAACATTGCGAACATAGACAAATATATTTCATTCTTTAGCTTGCATCCAGCACTATTTCTTTGCTAATTCCCAGCTCATCGCGAGAAGTTAATCTATATGTTCATGAAAGCTCAATTTTTTTTGTATATCCGGTATATTAAAGCATTATGCTGACGTTAAATTTTCTTTAAAAAAATTTTGCTATAGATAAATTTTTTGCTGGAAAACTTTCTTATCGATAATTATTTATGTAAGAATTCTGATAGCGATATTATTTTTTTTACAAATATCCTTCTATTTTTAGTTTGTTCGTGAAAAATTTTAATATTGGATAATTTTACTATCGATCATTTTTCTTTTCCTGCTATCGATAAGTTTGCTATTGAAAGTTCAACTATATATCTATAATTTCGCAACGGAAAAATTCTAAATTAATCTTAAAAAAATTCTAATATTGGTTCAATATTGAAAATATTGAAAATTCTGCCACCAATAATTTTTTAATGAAAAACATTTCTAACCATATTTTTTAAATATATAAATTCTTCTATCGATATATTTTCTTTATTGAAACATTCTGCTATCGATAATTTTTCTTTAAAAAAGCTTTTTCTTTCGGTAAATTTTCTGTTGAAAACAATTACACCGCCATATAAAATAGTGGGTTATACATTTGCCAGCCCCACCTACTCACATGTATTTTGACACGCTGAATCTGAAAATTTTGAGGGCGTACAATCAAAACGGAGCTAAGATTCGGATTCAGCGGGTCGACATTAGGAATGGGCAAGTGAAAAAAATATATCGATATCGATATATTTTTAAATATCGATCGGTATCGATATATATCGAATAAAAAATATCGATATATTGAAATATCGATATTTTTTCAACAATGATAATTAATACGTAGTCCCAAAATTTTTTTGAAAAATAAAACAAACAAAAAAGTACATTTTTTATAAATAATTAAGCTGGAAAGAGTTAATTTCCAAGATCCTTACTGTGCCACCAACATTTCATGGAACATACATCAACAAAATTACACCCAAAGAATGATAATTTTTCGAATGGACAATATGTTATGAATAAAACAAAAGATTTTGTTAGTAATATTCTACTTGATGAAGACTGTGCCGGAATGTTTTTAAAAATTGCACGAAAAACAAAACCAAAGCTAAAAAATATCGAATGGTGCTGTCGATATATTTGGAAAAAATATCGATGTATCGATATATCGAAACCAAAAATATCGACGATATATATCAATATATTTTTAAGAGAATATAGATGTATCGATATATCGATATTTTTTGCCCATCTCTAGTCTACTTTTAATATTCCGTGTGCCAGTGTTATTTATATAAGAGTTCTACTGTCGATATGTGTTGTTTATAAGAAACCTGCTATCGACAGTTAACACATTTAAAAATTTTCCAATTGAGAAACATTACTATTGATAGTTTTCCGTTAGAAAAATTCTGCTATCGATAAGTTTCCAAATGAATTCTACTATCTAAAAGATTCTGCTATCAATAACTTATTTTAAAAAATATTTTACTATCGATACCTATATTATTAAGAATTTGGCTAGCGATAATTTTGCTACAGAAAAGTTTTACTATCTATAATTGTAGTATTGATAAATTTTGCTATCGATAATTTTACTTGAATGGAATGCTGCTATCGCTAATTTTTCTATTAAAATCGTTAGTAGTTTTATATAAAACTTCTGCTATCGATGAGTTTTCTTTAAATTAACTCTCCTATCGATAATCTGTTTATTAAAAAATGCTGCTACCGATAAATTTACTTTAAAAAAATTTTGGCTAACGGTAACTTTTCTATTGAAAAGGTCTTTTCGTGTGTATAAACATTCTGCTATTGATATATTTTCTTTAAGATGAACTGTGATATTGATAATTTTTCCACTGAAAAATTATTCTATTGAAAAAATTAATATCGATAAATTTGCTATATAAAATTTTTACTTTCTAAAACTAAAAGTTCTGCTATGCCAAAGCAGATCGATAATTTATTCTTATACTAATTTTGCTATCGATAAATTTGCTATTGCAAATTTAGTTATCGGCAACTTCGCTATAAAAAAGTTCTATTATTTATAATCTTACTACAAAAAAGATTTCCTACCGATAATTTTTATTTAAATTTTCTATCGAAAAATGTTTATAATAAACTCTGCTATCTGTCACTTGAAAAATTCTACTATGGTGGACTAGTCTTTGAAACTATTTTGCTCTCGGTAATTTTTTGATTAAAAAATTGTATTGTAGATAAGTTTTTTATACTAGAATTGAAGGGCTTAGTGCAATAACTCGGCAAGCCACATGAAATCGAGAATTGGTCTTATGAGCTCATTTCCTTGCTAGGTGCCATAGTTTTGCATCCTAGAGAAAGTGTTTGATAGATTTTAGTGTTTTGCCACTAATTAGTCTGCGTATTTAAAGTAGAAAATTCCAAAAACTATACAATTTTAAATTTTGTTTAAACTTACAAGGCGATTTATTTTGTTTTTGTGGCATATCGAGCTATTGCACTAAGCCTCTCAATTGTATTATCGATGTAGTTCCTTATAAATAGAAACACTCAAAAGTATGTTTATCGACAAGTTCTGCTATGAATAATTTTTTTATTTAAAACTTCTGTTATCTATAATTATTTCGGTGCAGTGTAATAAAGCCATGTGCAACAAGGCCATATGGCTTTATATCTCATTTTTTTTAAAGAGAAATAATACAATCAGGCAATTAATGCCTACCAGTTAATTAATTAATGTGTTACCTTTTTTGGGAAAGTGATAGTGTAGAGATAACAGGTGGTGAAGTGGGAGATAGATAGAAAGCTTAATTCATTCACAACCCTGCTATTGCGCGTTTTTTTGTAGAGCAGTGTTGCAAGCCCCTCTGGTGTCAAGTAGAGGCATTGAATTGTGTAAGCTGTTCTTTTACTTCGCCGGCGGTTTTGCTACAATACCGACGAAGGAGGTTGCTGTGAAGTACATTAGGATATGTTAGTATTACTCGCTGCCGGTACTGCCAAAGTGATCAGTGCTATGCCTTCAGCACTTTAACAGTCCAACAACAACCAACACAATAACACACCAATGCACATGAGAAAAACGCATGATGCTGTTGGCTTGCCTGAAACTAGTCTCGAACTCAAGACCTCAGGATTTGTAGTCAAACGCGCTAAATACTCAGCCAACAGCACCCTCATTGATATGATTGTGTTTTCATGCTGAGAAATATACCTGCCTGTTCTCTAAACCGAGTCGATATGAAAACGCTCGATTTAAAGAAATTACATCTACAAATAGCAAACCTTTTTCAGATCTATTTGCAATTTCATATCATAGCGGTTAGAGTTTAACAATTAATACAAATTTGAAGTAAAATTTTTAAAGTCAAATTAAAAAAGTCAGATACTATAATGAAATTCATTTGTGTCAATAAAATTGTTTGACAATAGATAAGTTTGCAGTCACTGCCATGAATAGTTGCTACTTTTTGTGGCAACATTTTTGTTTGCTGACTCTAAAGATACTGATTTATTTTTAAAACTTCCACTAAAGAACTATAATTTGGGCTTAAGGCTTTTTGGTCTTAATAATAATTGTTTTTTATTCATATGTCAACGTTCAAACGATGCAAGTCTCACTAATCAGCTTCTTACTTTTTCTTCTTTGAACTTTCTTTGGCATACAGACGGTGAAAGTCTTATCGCTTTGTTTTTTTCTTTTGCATGAATGTATGTATAGGCAATGTGAATGAATGTGTGCGTTTTTCATATTACGAATGAGAAAGCAAAATGAAATTCATGACTACATGAGGTTGTATAACCTTTTCTTTCTTCTTGCCTCTCTCGCCTACAAAATAAGAAGCTGATCAATAAGACTTGCATCCTCTGAACGTTGACAATATAAATTTTAGTTTTTTTCTAACACTTAAAGCTGGCTTTCAGTATCATAGTTTTGTTGGCCGAAATTGTTATGCCGAAATAAAACAATGTACATATATTTGTGAATATTATTGCTAACAGAAAAAATTAAACTAGTAAAATCTTTAAACTTACTATTATTTAATTTCCATATTAAATCTTTTTAATCTGCAAACAAAAGAGAATAATATAAACTAACAGACTATTTAATATTTCACATATTTTATTTACTAAAAACATTTACAAATTAAAAAAGCATGTAAAACTGATATTATGCACTTAAAAAATAACAAAAAGTATCAATAAGGAAATATAAATATAGAAAATAGTCCTTGATGATTCATATTTTAGATATAAAATACAAAATATAACCGTAAATAAATGTACAATAAAATTCTTAAATGAAATATGATATTGTTAAACAATTTTGAATACAAATAAATACAACATTTATTCTAAAATAAGAATAAATTGCTTCCCATACACGTACGTTCGTTCATTACATATAAAGTGCAGAGTAATTTTTTACATTTATTTAACACAAAAAAATATTTTCAATTACATTAAATATTCAGTAAGACAACAAGATATAATAACAAATCTGTAGAATCGAAAGGATTTTCATGACATAAATCGAAATTTCTCAATAAAATCGTACGTTTGTACGTTTAACAGCAACTTCAAATGTGCAATAGAAAAACATTTACTATTGACAAATGTATCTTCATGTATGTGTGTGTATGTATGTGTTTGTTGGCTCGTACTTTCTATTTAAATGTAAGAAAATGTCAATCATGTAAAATATGTAAATTGTGACATAAATGAAATTTTATATATCGTAACAAAATGAAATTGACAAGCAAGAGAAACACTTTATGCTATTGTAACATGAAAATCTTGCCACACATATACATGAATATATTCTAATATACATAAATATTATTACAACTTAAATGTAAAACTTAAGGTGGTTGCCAATTGGAAAACAACATAAAGATTGTTGTACTAAAAAGATATTAAAAAAAGAGTTAACTGTCTCTATATCTTTGTCTAATCTTTAGTTTTCGATAAATATTCTACAGAAAAGTATTGCCATCGAAAAATCTTCTATATAAAAAACTTTTTATCAGTAATACTAAACAACACAAAAAAGAACCATGGCTCTAACGACCGGTTCTGGTAGATGGCGCAAAAAATAAACATGTATCGGTGTTTTCAAAGTTTCCACATGTGATACATTTTAAGGGGAGCCAAAGTTCCCCCCTTCTGCGTTTAAGGTATAAGACCCCTTCAGCACTTTTATGTAAAAAATCACGAGCAACATTATTGTGAAACTTCTTTAACCCTCTTTATTTCTTATTTCTTGTAATCAATCTTTTTTAATGATTTCTGACATTAAGTGAAGTTTGAAGTCTTCAATTTTAATGAACTTTTATGAGAAATATTTTTTCCGAAAATTTTATCCCTCCATCTTATTGCTGAATGCAATTTCTTAAAGAAAGATTTAGAAGGTTAAAATGTCCTACAATAATGTTAATCGTGCTGTTTTACATAAAACAAGGCCATATATCGAGCCTTTTTTTCGATTTAATCATAAGCGACCAAAATTAATGTTTTCAAGAGAAAGTTTTTCTTATTATATTCAAATATATTTTATATAGATAAATAGCCTGTTTTGTTTTTAAGAGAAGTAACACAATCTGTCAATTAATGGCTACCAGTTACCTTCTTTGGCAAAGGGTTATCGTAGAAAGAACATCTGGTGAAGTGGGAGAGAGATAGAAGGCTTAATTTATTTACAACCCTGCTATTGCGCATTTTTTTGTAGATTAGTGTTGCAAGCACCGCTGGTGTAGTACAAGCATTGAGTTGTTTAAGCTGTGTAGCCATTTGATTAGTTTCTATAAAAAAGTTACCGATATCGAAAGTTTTCTATAATATAGTTATCGATATATCTATAATATAATATCGATACCGAAATTTTTAATTAAAAAGTTGTCGATATCGAAATTTTTCTATAGAAAAGATTTCGATATCGAAGTTTTTCGGACAAGTTATCGACATCCAAATTTGTCTATAGAAAAGTTATTGATATCGAAAAATTTCAATGGAAAAATTATGGATATCGAATTTTTTTTATAAAAAAATTAACCATATCGAAAATTTTCTAGAGAAAAGTTATTGATGTCGAACGTTTTCTACAGAAAAAACAAAACATATCAAAATTTTTATATAAAAAGTTACCGATATCTAAATTTCCGTACAGAAAAGTTATCGATATCGAAATGTTCCTATGGAAAAACTATGGATATCAAAATTTTTATATAGAAAAGTTATCTGTTGCGAAATTTTTCCATAGAAATGTTAGCAATATCGGAATTTTTCTATAGAAAATTTGATCGATATAGAAATTATTTTGTAAAAAAATTATCGATATCGAAATTTTTCTGTAAAAATAATATCGATATCGAAATTTTTCTGTAGTAAAATTATCGATATTGAAATTTTTCTGTATTAAAATTATCGATATCGAAATTTTTCTGTAGTAAAATTATCGATATCGAAGTTTTTCTGTAGCAAAATTATCGATATCGAAATTTTTCTGTAGCAAAACTATCGATACCGAAATTTTTCTGTAGCAAAATTATCGATATCGAAATTTTTCTGTAGCAAAATTATCGATATCGAAATTTTTCTGTAGCAAAATTATCGATATCGAAATTTTTCTGTAGAAAAACTATCGATATCGAAATTTTTCTGTAGCAAAATTATCGATATCGAAATTTTTCTGTAGCAAAATTATCGATGTCGAAATTTTTCTGTAGTAAAATTATCGATATCGAAATTTTTCTGTAGAAAAATTATCGATATCGAAATTTTTCTGTAGCAAAATTATCGATATCGAAATTTTTCTGTAGCAAAACTATCGATATCGAAGTTTTTCTGTAGAAAAATTATCGATATCAAAATTTTTTAATAGAAAAATTAACATTATCGAAATTTTTCTATAGAAAAATTACCCATATGGTTTCGAAATATTTTTATAGAAAAAATATCTATCAATGTCTAAATTCTTTTGTAGAAAATTATTGATGTCGGTACTTTTCTATAGAAAAATTCTCGATTTCGAAATTTTTGCTTATAAAAATAATCAATGTGGAATTTTTTCCATACAAAAAGTATCGATTTCAAAATTTTTCTATAGAAAAATGTCTATATCGATAAGTTTTCTATAGAAAAAATTCAGCATTATATATTTTGTGAAGACAAATTTAATATTTATAATTTTTCTACAGAAAAGTTTAAATATCGATAATTTTTTTGCAAGTTTGCTGTAGAATTTTTTTAGCAACGATTACTTGACTACACTAAAAGAATTTTGCATCATAAGGCCATTGAATCAATTTCATTAGATATTTTTCATTAATACGATGACAATTTCACAAATCCTATAAAAATTCTATTAGTATGATAAAAAAAATTTCATGCAAAGATTCCATAAAATTCAATCAAATAAATTCTTTCACAACATTAACGAAGTTTTTGTGGGATTTGTGAAATTGTCATTGGATTAATAAAAAAATCTAACAGAATTGTTTCAACCAATGAAATTTTTTCACAATACTATTAACGTTTTCATTATATTTGTGAATATGTCATGTGATCAATGAAAAAGTTCTTTTAGTGTATAGAAATATTTAGACATCAAAAATTTATTCTGTATGAAATTTTTCGTATCGATAACTTTTTTATGAAACATTTGGACAGCGAAAAATTCTGTTCTGCAAATTTTGATAGCGATAATTTAAAAGGTCCCAAAAATATTTTCATCATAGTGTTTTACATAAAAGTGCTGCTAGAAATTCCGACATTATCATGCAGGAAATTTTGTACCAATTGTCTTTAACATGGAAATGGGAGTTGTTTAACGTGTTACCGAGTCATGAGCATGTACTTAACTGAAACAAAAATATTAAAAAAATGCCGCACTGTACAAGAAGATTTTTTCCAAGTCAAAAGAATTTGTTTAAAGTACATTAATATGACTTGTATTAAGGAAACCATCACAAGACAAGTAGCTTAAGTTTGGTAGTTGAACCTGTTACTGAATATGTTAATTATGTCAAATGACTCCCTCCAATGATAACGCTATGTAAGCGTCACAGGTCCCTCTCATATAAAGTTCTAGAGCTCGAACCGGTTGCTTGTTCTTTGGAAAAATTACGCGACTTGTAGGAAGTTACAGAATTCACGAGGTGGTTATACTTTTTGTTATCTTCACTTAATTTTTAATATTAAATAAACGAGCTCCCCTAATAAATCTGCTGGTTGCATATAAAATAAGTATAAATATTTAGAAATGTCATACAAATTCACAAGCACACATTCTCTCCCACATACAAGCATTCATTTAAAAAGATATCTTAATGTATGAATAAATGTAAAAATAAAAGTAAGCGAGAGCAAAAAAAAAATGTGAAATAATTTAAATTATTTAATATTAGTTTATGTCTATCACAGAAAACTAAATGTACAAAACGATAGTCTACGTTGTATGCAGCAGATGGGTGGCCGATTTGTACCTTCAAAATGCTTTTATACATTTCGTATTGCAACATTTTCATTAAATGATAAAAGTAAGAAAAAAAGAAAGAAAACCAACAACCCTTTTTTTAAATTTATTTTTTGTTTATATATTTTACTTTTTTTTTAATACACGAGTGTTGAATTTACAATTTTAATTGCATAAATATGCAAGAGTAGGCAAATGTTTGTATTATTTTACATCTCACCAACTTGAACGAGCTCAGTGTGATAACAAAAACTCTGTTTCAAACGTGTTTGTATGTGTATGTGTGTCTGTATAGGTGTACTGGTGTTTTTGTGTATGACAGTGTGTAAAAATCATATAATTTTTGTAACATTTTTCCTTTTGCTTGGCAAAACGTGAGATCACCTTTTTATGGCTTTTAGTTTGAAGCTTTTGTTTTTCATGTTTAATTTTTATTTTATTTTTTAATTCTTTTTGCATTTTTTTTAATTAACCACGAAAAATAAAAAGTTTGTATATATTGTTTATCAATTGGTTTGTGTGGAACATTTATTAAAAATTTTTAAAATAGATTTTTTTACTGACGGTGAATTAAAATAAAGTTTTTAATATTAATTGAAATAAATACCTTGTATTTGTTTCTCATATGGAAATGCGTATGAGTAATATTCAATAAATATAATATTAATCATACTCCAATAGGTTTCATGAATAACATTTTTCCGATCGAAGGCAAGCACTACAACATAAAAAAATTGTTAAAACTAAAAATATCATCAAAAAACGAAAAAATCGCTAAGAATCACCAAAATGAAAAAAGCGCCAAAACCACAAAAAAGCGCCAAAGCTTAGAAAATGGCCAGAAACAAAAAAAAAACAAAAAAAAAAAATCGCCAAAACGAAAAAAAGTGCCAAAGCTGAAAAAGCACCAAAACTAAAATAAATCGCTAAAACTAAAAATATCGTAAAAAAGTGAAAAAACGGTAAAAAACACCAAAACTAAAAAAATCGGTAAAAAAATTGCCAAAAAACGAAAAAATCGCCAGAACGAAAAAAAGTGATCGCAAAAAAAAAAAACCGCTAAAACTAAAAAATCACCATAAACAAAAAAAAAAATTTCCCAAACCGAAAAAGCGCCAAAACTGAAAAAATCGCCACAGCTAAAATAAATCGCCAAAGCTAAAAATGTCGTCAAAAAGTGAAAAAAGTTAAAAAACGCCAAAAACCAAAATATTGCAAAAACTAAAAAAATCTACAAAAAAACCAAAAAAAAAAAAATGCAAAAAACGGAAAATCGCCAGAAAAAAACGAAAAAATCACAAAAATTAATAGAGCGCCACAGCAAAAAAAAAATCGTCAAAAACAATGAAAAATACTTAAAAATTAACTCAATTAAAATTAAACAAAATATCAGTAGAAAATCAAGTAAATGTGTATTTTACTCATACCAAAATTCGTTATTCCTTTATAATTTTAGAAATTTATGATCTAATTTCCGTCGAAAAACGAATAGTTATTTGGGAAAAATGAGATGAAAACACTGTATAAAAAGAAACAAGCTGCGAAACTGAGTAATTTTCTACCCTTCTTCCTATACGAAAATATCATTATAGAACGCCAAAAAGGAAAATTTTCTCAACATCGACGATTACGAATCGAAAAAGAGAACCTTTTGCAATGACAAGCATATCGATGGTCATACGTTGACAACACGTAACTGATTTCTTACTAAACAAAAAAGTTCTTATCCTCCAAATAATAAAAACCGAAAATAATCTAGAGTATCAAGTAAATAATTTGCAGTTATTTTATTCCGTTGCTAGCGTTCAGACTATTTATTATGTAATTTCTTCAACTGAAAAGTTGTAAGAATCAGTTGCGTGTTTTCAGCGTATGACAATCGGTATGTAAAACTCATTAGAAATTATCCAAATTTGCACTACTTCCGAATCTCGAATTATACATTTTTATGACTTCTTTAAAGTGTTTTTTTTTAGTGGACTTTGGTTGTTTCCTTAAAAAAAAGAGGGTTCTTTTAACTATAACAATAACTAGACTATTAAAAATTTTGAAAGAACTTTTGCAAAACAAGGGAAAACTTGGTGTTATGTGCATATTAAATTGTTTCTTAATGCCCCACCCTCCTTCGTAACGTTTTTTTTTTACAAAATTTTCAGTATAAATTATCTAATCCGTAAAAAGTATTTAACCCCACCACCCATCCTCCTTGAGAGTAAACTGAATAGAACCTAAATACCAATCAAGAAAATAAAACTAAGATTTGCTTCTGAACTCCCACACTGAAAGAATTGTGTTCATAAATTCGGTGAATTTTTACATTAATCCAATGAAAATTTTCATTAAATCTCAATCAAAGTCACGCTTTGTTTGATTAATGAAACAAGTTTCTTTAAAATGATTTTAAATTTTTCTTTTCATTAATTAAAATCAGAAGAAATTTTTTTATGTTTCAAATAGAAATATTTCATGAAAGAAATGCATTCAGTTACAGATTGCTTAAGTTACATTGTAATATTATACTGTGAGTAGTATTTAGTAATTTGAAAACGGCATTTACTTTAACTACATCAGTGAGGGAACATCTGTATTCGTTATAACCAACTTAAACGTTCTGTAAGTTTATTTTTTGCTTTCATTTTCATTTTATATGCTAATGTAAAACAAAGTGTGATAGCAGATTTTATTATTTCTGTTGCCATTGTTGTTGTTGTTGTTGGTTTACCTGGTTATGACACTTGTTTGTTCGTCATAATGTGTGTATATATATGTAATGGTATAAGTATACATGTAGTTGTGCTAGTAACATGTAGCAAATTCATTTAAATTTTGTTATTTGCTAGTGTGTGTATCTATCTATTCGAATAAAAAATAAAAAAATAAAATATGTGTGTTTAGTGTAGATTTCTCATGTCATATAAAATCACAGTCTCTTGCACATTTGTGACAAACTGTATCCTGTGTTACACAATATATGCCTTCTTCTGCCAGGGCGCTGGCTTACTACGAGTATCACTTCCTGTCTCTACCACCCTTTGTTGCTTTTTCATAATGCATTTTTGATGATTTTCAGTTCAAACATGTCTTTTGTACTAATATGAAATAAAAAAGTTGTTGAATTAAAGTTAATTTTTTTCAACAACTTGTTTTAATTGTTTGCTTAAGTTAATTAATTTCCTTTTTTTGTTATAAAATATACACAAAATAGTTTTTTTAAATTAAGTTATATTAAATTTCCTGTATATAAATTTAATGAATTTTAATGGAAGCTGATTTAATCTTTATAGGATTTTTTTCTCTGAAAGAGAAAACAATTCATGTTCATAATATTATCATTTTTTTTTAAACATTGAATATTATATTATAAGGTAGATATCATGTTTTAATTAATATTAATATTTTTAATTATTTATATAATTACTTATTAAGCTGACTAAGGGGGTTATATTTAATAATTAAATGATTTTTTCTGTTGAAAAAAATATTTCACTTAATAATTGATTTATTAAAAGAAAAAATAAACTCGAAAACATCGAAATCATCTTTAAGCCGAGCGAACATTGTTTCTAAATCTGCCCATTACTTTCAGAGATATCGTAAGAGATTGAGCCAAAAAACTTGTGCACCGAATTAAACGGAAATTGGAATATGTTAAGCTACACGATACTGTACAAAAGAAAATGGGATCGTAGGTATATTTTTATTTTTTTTATGAATTTTTAAAAACAAAATTTTAAAAAATTTTTATGATATAATTTTAATTTATACTTTTGGTTTGAATTTAATTTTGAAAATTTTGTCGCTGAATTTTGTTTTTCATTTTCACCAGTTCTGCTAATATATGTCGTGAAAATTCCTCCATTTTGACATAATGGCTTATCTCGAACACTAAAGCTGATAAAATAAATTCAGCAAAGTGCGACTTTGACTCGCACAGGAAGGGTTCCGTACAAATACACATATATCCCATTTCGTTTTTGCCCTTTTTTCTCATTTTGAAAATTTTATCGTTTTGCTTTTTCGATTAATTTTAGTTTTTTTATTTTTAAGTTTTTTTTTGTTGATTTAGTGATATTTTTTTTGGTTTTGGCGCTTTTTTCATTATTATAATTTTTTCTTTTTTTTTGTGATTTTGCGATTTTTCGTTTTTTTCATTTTTTTTGTTATTTGCCGATTTTTTTTAGCTTTGGCGATATTTTGGCTTTGGTGTTTTTTTGTTTTAACGCTTTTTTCCCTTTTTGACGATATTTTTAGTTTTAGCGACTAATTTTAGTATTAGCGCTTTGTTCAGTTTCGGCGTTTTTTCGGTTCTTGGGACTTTTTTTCGGTAATATTTTTATTTTTAGCGATTTTTTTATGGTTCCGACATTTTTTTTGTTTTAGCGAATTTTTCGGTTTTTGGCGGTTTTTATATTTTTTAACGAAATTTTTAGTTTTTGCGATTTTTTAGGTTTTATTGCTTTTTTCGTCTTGATGCCTTTTTTGAGTTTTTTTTTGGATTTTTTTAACTTTTTGTCGATCGTTTTAGTTTTGGTGATTTTTTGCATTTTAGCGTTTTTTTATTTTCGTGCTTTTTTCCTTTAATCGCTTTTTTATTTTGGCGATTTTTCGTTTTGAAATTTTTTTAATATTGGAATTTTTTAGTTTTAGCCATTTTTAAAATTTCAAGAGTTTGCCTCTTACGGTTTCCAAGATCAAGCAAATTGTCTAAATTGCATACTCAAAATTACATTCACTGATAGAACACCCTTTAATTTTTATCGTTTTATATATCAGTGTAGTCTATTCTACAGGCTACACCAATCAATACTAACTTTGAAAATTTTAAGTGTCCACATTTAAGTTTCTGTATATTGCATTAGTATTTCAACATTTTTCGTTGCTCGCTTTAGAACACCTTTTAATTGTTAGCTGTAATATATTTGTTTTTGTAGCGGCCAAAGTTTTACATGTTCTGTGAAAATTTCAGGCCCGTAGCTCTTCTGAGAGACTGACAGACAGACGGACGGCGTAGCGAAAACAATAGGGGTCCAAACTTTTGGTGTACGGAACCCTAAAAAGGAAAAAAACAACAACAAAACTTGTGCGTGTGATTGTAGATTTTCCTTCTTTTGTTTTATTTATAATCTTTTGTGTATTCGAAAATTATCTTTCTTTGAGTATAATTTTCTTGATGCACATTCAATGTGATATTGTTGAAACTGTAAAGGAGTTAGAAATTGCGTATTTTCAGTTCAATTATTTCTAAGAAAAGCACTTTTTATATTTTATTTATAAAAAATATCGATATATATTGATATGTCGATATTTTTTGTTTGATATATATCGATGCCGATCGATATTTAAAAATATATCGATAGCGATATATATCGTTTGCCGATTCCTAATTTCAAGGGATTTTTTTTTGTCATTTGACGTTGTATTTTAACATCAGTATAAGAAAGTTACATTTACATAACAGACTTGTTACTATGTTTCATTTAATAATTATAGATAAATAATATATTGTGTGGCTTTTTTTTTGCAAGATATTTCTATATCAATGGATAATTTTTCTATGAACCTTTATGGCATTATTTAAATCTAGAATACGGGCGATTGTGTCGCCCGTTGGTTATACTAGTATTATTTTAAAATCTCTATTTTCACTGCTTGATTTTCATATTGAAAAAAAAGTCATACTTAAATGGCAACATACCGACAGTCAGATAAACAGATAATATTATGACACCAGCTCTTGTAAAATAACAATAAAAATTGCAAGTGCTTTGAGATTTACATCTGCAGTTTCAACTGATTTTTATTTTTAACTACTAAGTATAACGATTACAAGGCAATAAAACTGAATAAAAATCATACAAAACTCATAGAATATTTTTATTTCGTTCATCTTCTAACAAATACGCTTTAACGCTTTATTTCTTGCACATCTTTTTTATTTTATTTCTATAGCATTTTTTTGCTATTTTACTTTTCTATTTGACAACAAAATAAGAAATAAGAATCTGCATAACTTTATACCCTTTACACATGCAAGAGAACTTCCAAGTAACAGATATTTTTCCTAACTTTTCCTGTCGATGCCATAGAAATTTAGTTATTTTTTCTTACAAGGTTTTATTTCTTCCTTTGAACAAATTGTTCCTTTGCAGTTTTATTTCCGTTTCTATGTTGAAATAAAATATTTAAGAAAAATATAGAAAAAAACTTACATATCTTAAGGATATTTTATATGCTTGGTTGACCAAAATGCATTTCTATTCAAGCGGAAGTAAGCAATAGATGTGTTTAGTTCTTTCTAACATTTTCAAAATATTTATACACTTTTGAACTGACACAGTGCAGTGACACACGTGCTTGCATGTGTATGAGCAGTTCTGCTTTTTTTGCATCTTTAGTGACTTAAAATATATAAATAGTATTACTTTGCATATGTTATTATTTGCTTTATAATATTATGAAATTTTAATACACCGACATGGATGTAAAAATAATTTGTATATTTTGCTATGGATATCCCTATTCAGCATGGTTTCTAGGGGAAACTATCTGTGTTGGTTTAACTTTTCTTCTTTGCATGAGATTGTGTTTTTTTTTAATATTTACTACTATTGGCTTGTTTCAGGATGTGACCAGCGGAAGTTATTTAGCACAGCATGCTATTGAAATAAAATATTTTTATTACTAAACAATTTTGAAATTTTAACCTAATGATATCAGTACGCTGGCAATGCAATGAAGGACCAGTGCACACTTACTCTCTGTGGGGGATATTATTACTATATATATATTTGGAAAAATAATATGTAATAATATTTTGGTTAAGGAGTTTTATGATTTTTTAAGTGATGGAAATAAATGTTCAAACGATTTAATGACTGGCTGTATTATAAACGTATGAGTAATAATATTATCAATAAATTGGATTAACTCATATGCCCCCTGTGACTTAAACCGACAGACATTAAGGTCAAAATTCACAGTCATTAGTTAATTATAAGTAAACTAAAATGATAACTATTGTTTAACTAAAACTTCATATTTACAGTGTATTGTTTAACTAAAATTTTTAATATGGGTAAAGAATGGTAACCCTATCAAATATAAATAAACAAGCAAAAATAAAGAATATTTCAGATCTTAAGCCCTTATGACACTACATTTTTTCTTCATTTTTCAAGTTTTGGAGAACAGTGCAAATATAACATAATAGGAAATTTTACCAGGTGCAAAGAGTGCAGCTATATTAAGATAATTACCAAATTGTCAAAGCTTTTACTAGTATTATCGATAAAAAAGGAGCCCTGTCAAAAATAATGTAAAAGTGTTCAACTTAAAATTGACGCTTCATGCTTGAAACATTAAAGTGTTGCCAAGTTATCGCTTTATTCACGAATTCAGCGACTTAGCGCCTCGATTTTTTCAACTTTTTTCTTTTCCCGTTTTATTATAAATAAAGAGTAGGCAGCACTTAAAGAAGCCATTACGTTTTGTTTACATTTTGTATAGTTGTTTCCTTCTATCATATGCTATTTCTTTCTTTCAATCCTATAGCAAAACAATGCAAGAAAAATGTAGTGTCATAAGGGCTTTAAGGCGGCAATATAAAAATTTTTAAGCACACAAAGCTAATGGCGTAAATATTTTTTGTCGCTCCTAAAAGTATGCTATGTGCAAGTAATATTTTCTAAAACAAGGTGTAATAAGTATGCAGGTTCAACAAATACAACAAAAAACTAGATAATGCTTGTTAAAAAAATACACGTGCTAGACGTTGCTTATGTACAAAACTACCAGAACAAAAAATAATCAGCTGGCGTTATGCTGACACCTGTATTCTTTTTGTACCATGTTTTAAGGCGTCTAACTAATTGTTAACCAATGGCATTTGACGGTTTAACTAATGCTAAACAAAGAAGTGTGAATAAAATATCATTGGCTAAACTATTGTAATTAGCTAACTAATGACTGTGAATTGCGGCCTAAGGTGTTGTTTCCACAATACTTATGAGTAAAAAATTTGTTTGGGAATCACTCAAAAAAGTGAGAGTTTTTAATACAAATTTTCTACTCAAGTAAATTGTATTGTAGAAACCGCACTTTAGGGCTGTAAAAATTGCCTTTTTTGTTGGATTTTTATGGTTATTGTTGCCGGAGTTCTTTTTATAGTACAACTTCTACAGTTTAATGTTTCGGGCAATTTAATGTTTTGGACAGTAACTCTATAGTACGGACAGCAGTTTTTTTTTGTAAAAGTTGCTCGTTTGTTTATTGTTATACACAACATATAGCTTCAAGGTGTTCAACGTTACCGCTAAAGTCTTCCCTTGAACGTGAATGAGAAAACGAAGGCCTTCCATTGAACGTGAACGAGTAGATAAAAACCTCGTACCTCCCATGCGGAAAATTTGGTGACAAATGATCCAAAAGTACTCGTCCTATGACTTGAGAAAATGAGACTGGTACCAAAAATAAGGAGAAGTGAATGGTGAAAAAAGACATATTGTGTAGATGGTCACATATTAACAATTTTCAGTCAATTTAGTTGGTACTCCGGCTAGTATTGTAGTAAACGGCACTGAACAAGTTCGATGCACCTAGATCTAAGGCCTACCACATAGTGTCTATATAATATTAATTGCATCACTTCAATGAGACTGCCATGCCACTCAGGAACCTGTTCCGTAACTATATTCAGATATTAACTCCAGCTTAACTGGTATTTATAACATTGAAATATAAGTTCCCCTGTGGTCGAGTGGGTAGTGTACTAGCTTGTCATGCCGGACGGCTTAAAACTAAAATACAATTTCTACTTGGATTTGTAACAATAAAAAAATAAATTAATCGATTAAGTAAATCGAATTACAGCTGAATTTGGAATACTATTTATATATAATCTATATTGTTCTACACCGACTAGGACTCCATAAGTCAGTTCAGAGACAAGTTACAAGGTGCATACAAAGTATCAATTAACCCCATCCTAGGCCATGCCCATGTAAAAGTGGCTGGTCCGCTTCATAGGAAGTGTTAGAACTCGGACTGGTCCCTACCACCTGGGGACCGGTTACGTGACTTGTTTTGTGTCAGTTCCATTTACCGTAGGGTCTTGTTCAGCTAAGAGATACAAATAAGCTTTGTAAAGATATGAATATTATTTACTCAACGTTAGTTACTCTCAATTCTTACGCTAATTTCTGCTCTTCTGAAACTTATACTTGATCATGCTGTGAATATGCTTTTGATTTTTCTGATGAAAATATAGTTCAGTCGATAACTTCAAACTGAATTATTCAAACCTTGATAGTTCTTTGAAGGAATTTGAGAATGATGAAAATAAAGTGTATAATACGGGCCGAACACACAAAAGCGACAGAAATTAAAATTTTAGTTTCAAAGAAATTTAAAAATTAAGCAGACAAATAAATTTTTTCGGTAAAAAGTTTAAAATTTTTTAAACTGTAGTCCGGACGAATCAGTAATCCGGAGAAAGGCTGAAACTATATCTAACCGAGTTAGCGATATTGTACTGTACCCAGGGGTGCCAAATGATTTTTACAAAAAATCAGCATATTTTCCAAATAAAATCGGCATTAGCGGTACTTCAATTTAAAAAAATCGGCAAAAAATCGGCAAATTCAAAATACCCATTTTAAATACAATAAACCATATTTTTATTAACAAAAATAACAAAAACATATCAATTCAGGATTAACTAATGTTTATAACATATTAAATAGCATAAAAATCAATGAAAATAAAATAGAAAAAGAAATTTCAATTGAATTGTTGACAAGAAAGCGGAACTCTTTGTCTAAGGAAATTCTAAAAACTTTGCCGAAATGTCTCAAAGAATTCTGTAGAAACACTGAAGAATTTTCTGGGGAAATGCAAAAGGGATTTTCGATATATCTGAACAATGTCTGACAAAACATCACAAAATATCTGACAAAATTCCGAGCTAAAATTTGAAATTTATCAGAAACGTCGTACCAAATTCTCACATAAATTCAGAATGTTCTAAGACCTCTTTGACTCTTCTTCCGGCATACATTTTTCGGCTGCCAACAGCAGCTCACCAGAAAACATTTACCCATATATTATAAGTTTAAAAATTCAAACATTTATGCGCAAAACTAAAATCAGACAGTATGCAGAAGTTGCTGCTAAATAAAACTCGTAAGAAGTAGATCAGAAAATTAGCAGACTATTCTGTTAAATATCTTAAAGGAAATTAGTCGGATAATATTTCAGAAAATTAGGAGAAACATCGTGCCAGATAAGTGCCGTCTAATCTGGTTAATTTTCTGGTAAAGTCTCAGATTTTAACTGACGTTAGACATGTCAGAAAATATGTTTACTGGGTAATTGTAAATAAATCTAAAAACTTTTCTCTTTAGAAAAAGCGCTGACCATTATACGTAGATTATACGTAGATAGTCAACTAAAACTTCAAAAACCTAAGTCTAAGAATGTGTTAGTAGAACATTTTTTATTAGTATTGGTGGAAAATAAAACTTTCACCACAGCACCAAAACCACACATAGTTGTACAAATAGTATTTTAAAAAATTTTTATATTTTAAACAAGAATTTTTAGTTGTTATATTCAATTAATTTTATATTAATTAATAAAAATATGATATATAATAATTTTTAATACATTTGAGCTAAAATAATATTGATTTTCTAAACACTTTTTTGAAATTATTCTATTTGGTACTAAAAAAATTTATCCCACATAGTATAAAAAATGCAATTCTACTGAATGAAAAAATGGTTCAAAACATTGATAAATTTCAACATACAAATGTCAACAAAATTAAATAAATATTTTTAAATTACAGCAAGAAGAAACGTAAAATTTATACCTAAACAAATAAAAAATTAAATCAAGTGATAAAAGTGTTTGTGTGTGCAAAAAAGATAGATTTTACAGCATTTTCAAATGAAGAAATCACGCTCTTCGATGTGTGTTGAATAACCTCGCTCATGTGAGTTGAATACACAGTGCTTGTTCGTGTGAAGGAGAGTTGTCATTTTTTTTTGACAGGTCGCCAGTTGACTATCTACGTATAATCTATGGCGCTGACCGATTAACAGTTGTCTCTTTTTAATGTAACAGTGTATTTATTATATTCCAGTGTTGCCAAAATTAATAAATTATAGCAAAACAAACAAAGTTACCCCGTGTTAAGTGTTTATCAAAAAAATCGGCAGCTTTGGAGCAAAAATCGGCAAAATGCCGATAAATCGGCAAATATGGCAAGACTGAGTGTACCATTAAAAGTTCCCTCGTAAAAATACTTCCATGAAAATATAAATTTTCGAAAACCAGTACCAATACTATACCGTACACTGAAAGAAATTTCTTCATAAATTCTTTATAATTCAACATTGATCCAAAGAAAAATTTAATTAAAACATAAGGAATGTTATGTTTCTTTCAATTAATAAAATAAAATTCGGTAAAACTATTTTAATGAAAACTTTACCGAATAGTTTATGAAATAGCTTCATTAATCTAATGTATTAGCTTCGCTAAACTAATGAAAATAATTCGTTATGTTGACGCAACTATTTCATCATTTTAATGAAATTATTTCATCATATTAATAAAATTATTTCATAATATTGATGAAATATTTAGTTATATAGATGGAATTATTTTAATGAAATTGTGTATTTATTTTAATAAAACTATTCCATTGCTCTAATGAAATAATTTTATTATTTTAATAAAATTATTTCATTCTTTTAACGAATTTATTTCATTAGTAGGTATTCTCATTAACTTAAATACTCACATTATCGAACTCAAACTCTTGGTTATGATGATGTTGCTTTATAGGCAACGTCTTACCAACTTCGATATAAAAAAAACAGCACCATGCAAGCAATGTGCTTTATGAGTGTATGGCAGTGCGCGGCGAAGAGAAAACTAAATAAATAAGAACTAATTTGTTTTGTTGCTGGTAGCTAAAATGTATTGTTGTGCTGATTTGTTTGGTTTGTTGTGGTTTATTTGAATGTTCGTGTAAACAGCCAACAAATAGCCTAAAAACGTCGTATTATTAGAAAAAATTCCTTGCTGCTGGTGCATAATAATAAGAAAGAGAGCTACAACAATAATCATACAAAATTAATACTGTTTTTCCCTACTGATTGCAACTGTTGAAATAAATGAGGATGTGTTTTGTATGAAAGAAAATATAGATGTCATTTATTCAATAGGTCTTCAATAAATGCAATGAAATTTTTCATCAAAACTATGAACTATGATTCGTTGAAATTCTGATATTCAAAAGCTTAAATTTTTTTAATTTTTGAAAGTATACATTTTAAGCATTTTAAATATTAAAACTTTTTGTCAAAACAATAAATACGGGTACCCCCGTAGTGTAGTGGATAGTGTGGTAGACTATTAGCCAGGGGTCGCAGGTTCGATTCCTACTAAGACCCTGGGTGTTTCCGCAGAAAAGCCGAAAAAAGCTTAAGCAGTATGTGTGTTCGTTTTAAACAATAAAGGCGTTTCCATAAAATGACAAAATATTTGCATAAATTCGATGCAATTCTCTAACTAAACGATGAAAGCTATTGAAGCATTTTCAACGAAATCTTATCATAATATACATTGATATTCCCATATATTGTGAAAGAGATCTAACTAAATCGTTTTCTTTATGAAGTGAAATTTTTTCGGTGTAAAAAGTGTAGAAAAGTTTGTGTCAAGACTTTATTATAAATTCTGAAGCAAAGAAACAAATAAAAGTGGAAGGAACTAAATATAACTTTTCAATTAAAACTTATTCGATTATGATCTTCGTTTATTATATTACATTGCTAAATTATATATTTTAATTTAATTTCCATTTTCCCTAATAAATTTCTCTTTTTCTTATCTTTAAAAATTACATTCTTATTAATTCGAAACCGTATGACCCTAAGCGTATAATTTGCTTTATTTTACCAACAATATCACCTGTTATAATTTGTAATGCCAACACCAAACATCATGTAACACCAAATTTAAGCTGTCATAAATTTCTCAAACTAAACAATTCTGCACCAGACAACTAACCTTGCAACTGAATAGACAAAAAGACGGACAGCTATTAACACAAACACTTCACAACTGGAAGGAAAAACTAAAACTAATGGCAGAGACTTTTCTCTACAAAAAATGGTAGAAAATAATATAATAAATAGTTGTGCCAAAAAATTCAACTACTTGCACCTTTTTTTCCTCAGGTTGCTAAATATTCCCATATACTTAAATACTTACACGTGCATAAATACAAGTACGGGAAATGTCCTGAAGGGTGTAAAAAAAAAAAGAAAAGAGATCAAGGCGAAGGCTATAAAAAAAAGAAGACATCATCAACAAGCGTAAACTATGTTATGTATTTGCAAATATTCGTTTTGATAAAATACGTTCAGGGAATTTATATGATTTAAAATCCAGGAACATTAATTTTACTTTATTAAAAAAATAAAATGCAAAAAAAAGTTCAAGCAAATGTTGAAAGAAAAAGAAAGAGAAGCTTACAATGTATAAATTATGTTTATTAAGCTTTAATAGCAAACTAAATGGTTTGTTTTAATAGTGGATAAAAAATAACTGGTTGTTACATTTACAGAGAATGCTAAAATAGTAGCAGACGCTTTTAAGAATGACATATAATAATTATATTATAATATTGATGGATATTCATTACAATGAAGATTGTTCATTTCGTTTACGACCTTCAAGAAAGATTTTGAAAATTCTTCACCAAAATATGAATTGATACTACTCCGGCATTGTGACTCCATAAAATTGCATATCAATTCATTTATATATTTTTTTAGAAATTTTGATTTATTAATTCGGCTCCACTATGACTGACACAAATTCTGCTTTACTTCGTCAAAGAAAAGAGAAAACAGGTGCATTGTGTATTATGCGTCAAAAGATAATTTTATTCACATTGAAAATGCCAGGAGAGACCTCCACAGGGAGCTTATTCCCCCTTACGAACTGTTCAAGTAAGCTTTTTTTGCGGTATTGGCACGATATTGTTCGCCTAAAACTCTTCACCGGGTGTGCTGTTCTGCATTTGCGTGACTCTACACATTGGTGCTGGTGCACCAGAAACTGTTAACCACAAAAATGACCTGAGGCATACTCTATGGTGAATAACATTTGAGCAAAAATTAGTTATTTGACTGTCACAATAAAATTTAAAATTGTTGTTTCATTAAACTTTAAAAAATTTTTTAATTAATTCAATTAAATAATTAATTGAAAATTATCACATTTTAATTAATATGATTAAAAATTTAATAGAAAATTTTAAACATTTCAATTAAACTATTATAAGTAAAAATTATTTTAATTAATTTTGGTACAAAAATCTAATTGATATTAATTAATTTTGTAATTGACATCACGAATTTTCATTTAAAATTAGTTTTTATTTTTGTCTGTGTAACTTTGAGCACATTTGTCACCACTTCTTGAAAATTACTGGATTCTTGCTGCTGACCATACATACTAGCTCTTACGTTTATACAGTAGTGCCCAGAAATCGGCTTCGATTTAAGCTTGGCACTCTTAGTAACTGGACATGGATCCCTCCATGCTTTCTTCCATCAGACGATCCTGCCTGAATTCTCGGAAGTGATTGTGAGAGGGCTCTGGAGAACTGCAAGCATGTACAGATAGAGAGCCTGTACTATGAGGGCATTAAAGATTTCGATGGTATGGGGACTTGTCACACAGGGCGGGTTGTGGTTTAAATATGTGGAATTATATTGTAACGGTAGGAATTTTACATGGCGTTCAGTCCTAGCCAAAGGAAAATAAAGTCCAAGTGCATGGTTTCGCTTTGCTACTCATGTGTGGCATTTTGATACACATACATATTTAGGACGCTGATCGACGCATTATATTTATATCGTATTAAGAGCCCTGTAGGAGAAATTTGTTATCTCATCTTTGAAATGCTGTTGTTGTAGGAAAGCCATTAGATTAAAAAACCATTTGCATATAGACTTCGAACGGTTGTGTGGTCTTTTGGCTATACTAGCAATTTGTTGAAGAGTCAATCAGCTCCGATTCCGTTTATTATTATTATTATTATTTTTTATTTATAGAAACTAAGTTGCTAAAATTTTTTCCTCCTATATGTATCTAAATCATTGTTATTTTTCCTACAAACTCGCAACATTTAAACGTATAAATCCATATACATGTCTAAGTAAAAAAAAAAATGAAATAAAGGGAAAAAGTATGTTTGTCACGGAAAACTAAACGGAAGTGTTTATATAGTGTTGAGCATGAGAGTGTAAGAAGACACATGTATGGATTCGAATTTATACAAATATAAAAGGAAATGCGATTTACGACAATTTAGTGTGTAGCATTACAACGTGTTTTACAAAAAAAAAAAAAACAATAAATGAACTACAGGAAAACATAAAGAAAATACACTTACACGAGTGCGATTACAATACAAAAATATAATAGTTAAAATAAACGTGTGACAAACTCTAGAGTATATTTGTAAAAATACTCTCGTACATAAATACAACAGTTTATAACTGTGTATTAAAATTCGAAAGTAAAGTAAAGTACATAGTGAAGCACTAAAAGCAATAAAATACAGGATAACAATTTGTTAAAGTTCAACAAGTTGCTGAAATACGATCCATTCACTTTTACAGTGTGGAAAACACTAAAGAAAGGAAGAGAATACGAGTAAATAAATAAATTCTAATAATTCAAATTAAAAACAAATGGAAAGTATGCTTAAATATTTAATAGCAAAATACAATAGATTAATGCAACATATAAAATAAACAAATATTGACATAAAACTGAACTTTTATTTAGAAAAAGTATTAAAAGTCTTAAAGAAACACATAGCTACATAGAAACCAAAAGACTTTTTATATTTCGTCCTTTATTTAACCATATCTCGTATTACTAACCATGTGATTTAAACTGTTGTTTTACATGTTTAATACTACCAGTTTAAGTCAAACTAAATATTGGCCCTTAGGGACAGTTTTGGTTAAATAAACCAGCTCTTATTTGTGATCATCATCATCATCATGGAAATCAGCATCTTAGCAGTACGAATATTATCATCATCTGTAGCCACGTGCGAGGACTCCAAGTGTGTTTGTATCATAAAGTGTTTATGTTTGTATCTGTTTCTGTATCTCTGAGTGTTAAATAAATTTGTGTCTGTTGTTTTTATATGAAACACGCACTCGAATGAAAAAGAATGTTTAATGTTTTCATATGTGTATTTCGAAGTTGCTGAAGCAAAAGAATCTTACAAATTATTTACATGCAAAGGCCACGTCCAAGAGTTCTTTCTTCTGTCTTTATTTTAGTTAAGTCTTTCCGTAATAAATGACTTGTTGTGCAAATAGGGTCGAGGTCAAGGTGAAAATAAAGAAAAAGATTTGTTAAAGCAAAACTTAATAGTTCTTTTGATACGAATAAGAAATGCAATGTTAGTGTGTTAAGATTAAGGTATAATTATATATGGAGAAAATATTTATATACTTAGTGTATACATTCAGTCATGTCACAGAATACCATTCCGATCGAAAGTGGTTTCAATTCCGTAATCTGCTTCTTCAGAAAACGAAAAACGAAATTTTTGTTCGTGATCGAACCACTTTTAAATTTCAAAGTGGAATTGAAAAATACTTTTCTACTGACTTCATTTGCAGTAAATACTAAAAAACGTGCATACTTTTAGGAGCGTCAAATAAATATTTGGTCATGGGCTTTCCATGTTAATAAAAAGCTCATCTAAAAACAAGGGTAACCAAACGCCTAAGATATACAATTTTTTTCATTGTAAAAACGAAATACAAAATAAACGGAATCTAAAGCACTAAAAATGTACTTTTTCGCAATGACAACTACGGAATCAAAAGCAATCCGAACGGAATCTGTGACACGGCTGATTAAGTATATTTAAAGTATACGTGTCTGTATGTAAATTATAACGACTGCTACTTATTTCAGGAATTTTTAAAAACTTAATGAATAGAAGAAATTTTATTTTCATATAAAAACTTCGAAAATAGCGTTACGTAATATGTGATAGCCCCTTACAAAGTTTTTCTACTGTAATGAAGTGCATTAAAACTAATGCTCTGCGTGGATATGATTGAATACATTCACATGATTTCCAACTACACTGTGGTATTCATTCAATGTCGAAAAATCTAACGAATGAATGCACAAACCGAAAGAGGAGCAAAAGTAACTTGAACCGAAAAGAAAAAAAAAATACGACGTCATTCAAATAAACATAACAGAGTAAAGTTTGTTAAATACTCGAGTATAACTCGGGTATAACACTATTTGAATGTTTACTCTAATAAGTGGGTTAATTCAAACTGCTACTAGTAATTTCTGCATTCATTTGTTTGTTTATGATTTAGGTTTTGCAAAATGCACATTTGCTTCCACTGGTTGGTTATAAAAAGTTGACAACGCTGACATTAACTTTGAGATAATATGGTAGAAAACGTCGGCAGAATAATTAAAGTAAAAATAATTTTTGTGTTTAAGGGCCTATAAGCAATCTGATTATAGATTTTGAAAATCCCAACTATTAAGATTTATAATAAAGATGGTTTTCGTAACGCTTTTTACAAAAATTTCAGTATAAATTATCTGATCTGTAATAAATCATTAACCCCCGTGATGCGTTACGTAATATGTAAATAGCCCCTAATTGAGATTACTAAAATTAGTAGGATTTTCACTACAGTGTTGTTGCTACTGTCATTGGTAGTGTAGGTAAAGTGCTGTGATGAGTAGACTTGGTAGTCTCGAAACAACTGTCAGTTCAACCTTCCGTACATGCAAATTTTTCTTAGAATATTCAATATTTACATGCTTTAGAATTTCTTTCTTAAATAAAAAATAGTTTTATCGAAAAATTAAATTAAAAATGAACTTAAGGCAGAGACCACACGGGCGTTTTTAAAACGCAGCGTTGCTGCTTTTTGTATCAAATTTGAAGTTTTAAGAAATTGAGAACTTTTACATTTAATATTAAAAGCAGAAACGCTGCGTTTTAAAGACCCCCGTGTGGCCTCAGCCTAAGCCAAACTAATTACATAACTTTGGATAAAAAATATATAGTAATACATCTTAATTTTCTCAAATTGATATTTTTCACTTCTATGTGAATCTCTTAACTATGGCTGAAAATATTATTCGAATATCTTTTACTGATCTCGATATATTCCGATTGTTGTTTATGCAATTCAAAGTATATGAAGAATTCTCTTAGTTTCTCTCCTTTTATGGACACACGAACCCTCATAAAAACAATAAAACTAAATTTCTACAAAAATATTCGTCGTAATTATACAATCTAGTTTTCATGTAAGAGTAGTTAGTACTAATAACACTGGGCGGTCACAGTAATATATTTTATCATAACTTGCAAACGGCTCATCCCATTTCAATATATAACACAGAGCAGCACGATAAAATATAACCTTATACGGAAACCACTACGTGATAAAAGACCAAAAAAAAAAGACCCTTGTCTCCCAGTTTTGCCCCAAGTTATGCACTTTTTTTATGAGCTCCCAAAGATTTGGGGCCTCGGTGTCATTTTTGCAAAAAACTGATCCTTTTCTCAGGCTCATATCTTGCAAACCGTTCGGAATTTTTATTTACTCTCTGAGGCAAAGTTGTAGGTCTTAATAAAAAAACAAAAATTGCAAACATATAAAATCAAACAAATTCATCTTCAAGAGCGAAATCGCAAAAGAGTAAGTCAAAGCAGTAAGCTCAGCACACGCATCGAAGGACGCAGCACACAATACACCTCATTGTACTATTTACACTATGTTAATGTTTTCTTTTCTGTCTTTATTTTTTGTCTTCATTGAAAGCTATTCAAAAGCAATTCTGATTCATCGCTTGATGAAAATCAGTCAGTGGCATGCATTTAACTTCAGCGTGTATGCACCAGAGTCTTGGGAGGGGATCGAGACGCGGAACTGGAAGCAAGAGAATGGGTGAAAGAAATGCTGTATTATTTTGAGAAAATCGGCACATCGATGACATTAAAGCTGCATTTTCTTCATTTTCATTTTGACGATTTTATCAAACAACTCCCTACCGAATCCGATGAGCAAGGAGAACGGTTTCACCAAACCAAAATGCCCATGGAAAAACAGTACAAAGGCAAAAAACTCGACGCATTGCTTGCAGAGGTAATATCAATTTTATTGATGTATTGTTTTGCATTCCTTTTTTGATTTATTTTCTAATTCATTTCAGGCATGTTGGTGGAATCACAAGATCATGATGTTAATGAAGTATTTGAAGAAGAAAAAGCTGATGATGGAGGGCAGTCTGGAAGCAACATGCCTGTGGACACCATAAGATCGGAATCAGAGTCAGATTCGGACGATTCCGACGACGATTTGGATCCGCAATTTAAGAGAGTGCGATTTGCAAGTCCAGGGCCATAAAATTTCACTTTTGCGGCTACCTAAGCGCTACTTAAACGGTGCTAAGAATCATTCGTAGGAATTTCATATGTTGTAAAAAGTGTTTTTTTAAGATTTTGTGTATATTTTTATAGTTGATTGTTTTCTTGGATTTTGAACGGTTTGCTACATATGGACCTGAACAGGGGAAAAAGGTAAAAATAGAATTTTTTTAAGTTTTTTGCGATTTCGGTCTTAAAGATGAATTTATTTGATTTTATATGTTCGCAATTTTTGTTTTTTTATAACAAGAGCTACAACTTTGCCTCAGAGAGTAAATACAAATTCCGAACAGTTTTCAAGATATGAGCTTGAGAAAATGATCAGTTTTTTGCAAAAATGACACCGAGGCCCCAAATCTTTTGGGGGCTCATAAAAAAGTGCATGACTTGGGGCTAAACTGGGAGATACGGGTCTTTTTTTTTGTCTTTTATCACGTAGTGGTGTCCGTATATGGCTATATTTCCATGACTTAAAAAATTACACACAGGGTAAGCCACCAGAATTTGCGCAATAAAATTATTTCTAAGCCATTTATATATAATTTTTCGGAGCTATTTAACAATTTTTCGTTTTCAAAAACTCATGAAAATATGAAGAAGGTAAAAACTAGGGTATTCACTCGCATAACGTTTGCTCGATTAATCGAATAATTAAAGAAAAATAATGTTCGATCAAACAAAAAATTTAAATTTCGAGTAACAATTTATTCGAGTAATTTAGGTCGATTATTCGAATAACTCGATTAAAAAATTTTTTGTAAATTTTCTTTTTTTAATGAGTTTTTGTAGATTTCTCAAAAAAAAGTGGAAAACATTTTTTAATTTATATGAAATTTGCCATTCAATTCGCACGTTATTTCATACTAATAGTCCGCATGATAAAAAAATTAAGTAAATAATGTAGTAACAATTAATTTTTATTTTTAACGTTCTTTTTCCCAACTTAATATTTTACTTTCTAAGAAAAATATTAAATTTTTATTAAAATACATTGAAATTGATTATGGAGGGGTATTCGCTAGTTCCTATGGCCATTTCAATAATTGGGTGAAAGAATTCAACTTCAAATTAGGGATGTAACGATACGCCATTTTGCCGATCCGATACCGATACCGATATTTAAAAATAAATATCGCCGATACCGATTGCGATACCGATACGAATATTGAAATTGAGTTCAAGTTTAGATTAACAAAACTCAAGTGGAATTTTTTTATTATACAAAATTACATTATAAGAGAGAATATTTAAAATTGATAAAACATTGGAAGTAATTTTTAAGGAGCTACATTTTCTTTGCTTCCAAAAAACCTATATTAAAAATTTGCAGATAATTAGTAGAAAAGCAAGAAAAAATGTTTAATTCCTTTATAATTTTAAAACATACTCGCCATGCTTTTTAAAAAATCGATTTTTTTAAAGGACATTTATCAACTAATATTCTTCTAAATAACTTAATAGCTTAATTATTAAAAGACTTCTAAGTTTATATTTATTCACTTAAATTTACATGAAAATACAATTCTGAGTTTAAATTCGCATAAAAAAATTGTGAAAATGGGTAATTTTTTATCCTTTTCCCTTGAGGAAAAATCATTATAGAATACCGAAAAAGAAATTTGTCCTAGCATCGCTTCCAATTCGGTAATCGAAAAACAGAACTTCTTTCAATGGCAAGGATATGTAAAACTAATTAGAAATTATCCAAATTTGCAATACTTCCAGATCGCGAATTCTACATTTTCATGACTTCTTTGGAGTATCTTTTATTTTGCTGGAATAAGATTTAAAAAACAACGACTTGAATTTGAATTCATGGTAAAATTAACAAAAAATAAATAATTTTTTTTACAAAATAACAGCATAAAATATTATTAATTTTTAAAATTGATATTAATAAGATTTAAAAAATAACGAAGTTTAATTCATGGTAAAATCGAAGAAAAATAAATTATTTGTTAAAAAAAACTTTGAAAAATTTTTTAAAAGTATCGTCGTATCGACAGTAAAATATCGCCGATACCGATGTATCGGAAAATCTGAAGTATCGCCGATATATCGGTATCGGTATTCGTTACATCCCTACTTCAAATGTCTTTTAGAAAAATTTGAAAATATAAACATCAAACAAAAATTATTTGAAATAAAGAAGAAATTTCGAGAGCAACTAGTTAACTAGATGTTTCGTAAAATATCGAATGTAATGTTCGGAATTATAAAAGCCTTAAGGTGCGGTCACACTTGGCAAATATTTGCCAAGTGTGCCAAAAACGTACCCCATAGACAAGTTAAAATTGTATTTCTTTTAATTACAATATTTTTTTTCTAATATGCGTTCGCATTTATTAAAAATAATATAAAAATAGCTTTTTGCAGCATAACTTATTTTGTGATATAAAAAACAAGTTAAATCAAACTAACCCTGAGCAAAAGTAGTGGTTACGTTTTTTTGGGCGAATATTTCCAAAGAGTAACCGTATTTATATTTATAACAACAATAATGTTATGCCAATTTCGATTATTTTTATTCTGCATTGAATACAGGACAGTTCGGAACGGTACTAAATATTTCCTTGCACAAAATGTTCTCAAAGTTTGACTTTGAAGAGTGAAAAAAGCTATTTTAAATGATCAGTTTATGATCTAATTTATGTAGAAATGTTGTGTTTTCTTTTGTTTTTATTATTAAAATATATAAAAACACGAAAAAACTTGTTTTGTTTTATTTTTGTCCACAAAAACGTACAAAAAACCGATTAAATTCAAACATTTTCCGATTAACTCGAACAATTTTTGGCAGTAAAGCTTACTCGAATAACTCGAACGAAATAAAAGTTTTACTCGATTGCTCGAGTAATTTAAAAACCTCAATTTCGATTAATTGATTAATCGAACAATTGAAAAGTCGATTAAAATGAATACCCTAGTAAAAACTTAAAATTTTTATCATTAATGGAAGGCTATATATTAGGAATAAAATAAGCCAAATATCATTAAAATCGATGGACAAATGTCGATTTTATTTGCATTGGGCGTGGCACTGTCCACTTTTTTAATCATGATGTGGTATTTAAAGAGAATCTTAATTTGTGTGAAAAGTTTTATAAGAATCGGTTGAGTAGAATTTACTTTGTATGGGCGCGAGCCTGCCAAATTTTTAACGGGAGAAATCTGGAAGCAAATTTTTTATATATAAAGAAAAAAATCCGAAATCGTTTTATAAATAGCGGAATTTTGACGAAACATACATAAAAAAATACATACGCAGCAAACTTTTTTTGTCGACCTGTGTTATTAGCAGAGCATAAGTATCGCTGGCCTTACAGCCAATTTTTTACAAATTTGTGATATTAATTTAAATTTAATATGTTAGCATCAAATACGATCATAGTACATATAATTCCCTAGTATCATATTCAATATATTAATATAATAATCACTTATTTCCAGTTACTTAGAGAAGTAGACACTTCTATTACACTTCCTTAGATATAAAGCTAAATACATTAATGTCTATTTCCTCGAAAGCTACTGTATGTCCAAGTACCCTTTAAACATTTAAGAAAAAAATTCGTAGAAAAAGAATGAAGTCCGAGTATAAAGTAAAGCAAGAGGATATACTTGCTGCACAATAGTACAATATCACTTTAAATAAAAAAATATATTACAACTATCTTTAGAAAACTAGAAGACTTATAAAAATATTTTAAAATAATATTCTGAAAAGGGAACACGGTTACAGCTATAGATTATATTGCGAATTTGTTAAAAATAAAAACTGTTCAAGACAACTATTTTTATACGCTTCTTATTTTTTTTGTTCTTGTCAAAAATTCCATTCTAAAAATTTGTTATTTGGAAAGAAGAGAAAAGTAAAGAAAATGAAAAAAAGAATGAACTATGAGGATGAGGACAACGAAAGAAAGAAATTGTAATAAAATGTGTAGGTACTTGTAGGTTGTCACCAGCCCTAAATACCTAAAAGAAGGCTTTTGCAAAATAGTTTTTCTTGTTGTTTCCTTTCAGCCATTTAGTTCGTTTGTGTGTTTGTGAATATAAAATGGCAAAAGAAAAGAAATTTGTAAAGATTTTTCATTGAAATGTTTTGAAATTTTTTTTCGTGTCTTTAAAATTTTGTATTGAAAGTTTGTTTGCTTCCATCATGTATTTTAGTATTTTTATATACAATTTCTTTTTGAGAGTTTTACAATGATTGCCAGCGATTAAATTGTTATTTGATGCATGTTGTTGTTATTGCTACCGCTTTAGCTGTTGGTAGTATTGCCTGTACTTGTCCATGCCGTTGTTATTGTTGTCATTTTCTTGTGCATTTAGCTTGGCTTCGAGTAGTTACGGTAGTGTTGGTAATGGCTCTTAAGTAAAATGAAATGTTACTTTTCTAATGTTGCCCTGCTTTTTTATATCGAATCTATTCAGGCATACATTCACTCACTTATTCATTCATTCATTCATTCATTGATATTGATGCTTAAATTGTTTTACAATTCTTTTTTGTATTGTTTACTGCAACTTTTATTTTATTTTGAAAAGTTTATTGCAATTGTTTAGCATTTTAGCTTGAATTAAGGAGATTTTGTAGCAGCACAAATTTTTCTACATTTTGCATGTCAAGTATTTTTTCTTCTGTTTTTTTTTCTTCTCCTTTTTTTCCCCAATTTTTCAAATTACTTGTTTAACATTTTTATTATGCTTAACATAATGAATAAATAGTATTTAGAATTATTTCTTGTGTAAATTTATTTTATAAAAAATACGAGAACTCTTGAGAATGTAATTCAATTGGAATGTTTTAAATGTAGGCATGCTGTTTTAAAATGTTTTGATAAAATTATTGCTTTAGTTTTTAATAAAACTAAAATTGTTTCGAAAAGTTCAATATACGGATTAGAATTTCACTTCATAAATCCAATGAAAAGGTGGCGTTAGATTTTTTCACAACTCTATTGAAATATGTGTCAATGTGTTTGAAATTTCAAAAAATTCTGAAAGAATTTCATTGGAACAACTTTATTAGCTCTCATTGTTTCCTTAGAAAGTTTCATTGGACTTATGACAATAACATTTGTTATTTTATGGAGACACCTATAAATTTGATAAAAGATTTTAGTGGATACTTAAAAATTGAAAAGTTTTAGAAAATTTTAGGTTTTTTAATGTCATAATTTCAATGCAATGTATTTCATAGTTTTAATGCAAAATTTCATTGCATTTATGAAAGACCGCTGAGATAAATCCCATATATATATTTTTTTTTTTCATAAAAAACAACCTTATTTCGAATGTTGTCAGCAAAAAACGAACAACAAAAATAAATTTGTATGATTGTAGTTTTTGTTCTCTTTCTTAATATTATACACCCATAGAGCACATTGTGGTTGTTGTCGGCTGAAGTAGTTAAGACGTCGCTTATAAAGTAAATTACGGAAATTAGGAGTTTGATGAGTTCGCTACTGTGAACTGTCACTCTGATGTGCATTAGTGTAATAAAACAGTTTAAGTTAGTGAGCAATAAATAGTATATTTCTTTTGTTGATGTCCATAGTTATAACTGTTGAACGTTACCTTTTCTTAATATGCTTCATTACTCATTTTAATTGCTGAAATTGCATTAGAAATAAGTAAAAAGATTCAAATGGAGCAAAGTGCTTCGATGAATGCTTATATCGGTCTCTTTCATATATCTGTCTCTTTTACAAAGTTTATTATTAAAAACTAAAGAGCATTTGAGGTAGAAGGGCAACGTTCAATAATACCTAAAAGTAGTTGTTTTTTTTTAGATCTGGCGGGAACACACAAGACCATCTCTATCTATACCACATAAAATCCTTACAACAAGGAAAGACAATTTTTCAATCTGTGTCTAAAAATTATTGTGCTCGAAAGAAATATATAAGAGCAATTTCAAGAATTTTCGTCATGGTCTGGACTTTTACCCTCTCCAACTTTACTGAAATTTTATATACATTTCAATTTTACTGCGCATCATAAGGCGAAAGGATTAGTACTATTTTATATTCATTCAAACTTGGGCATCTCGGGCATTTTTGAGAAAAGTTCGTCATATTCAAGATTGAATGACTTCAAAGTGTGTCATCTAATATCTGATGACACAATTTTGATGCCATTCAATAGTTGTTAAGAAGAGAGTGAAACCTTTGATTACTCCAATGGCCGAGATGGCCAAGATTTGATGTCTATAAAATAGGAAGCATGAGAGGTATCGCACTAATTCTTGCGTCATGTGATGCGCACACAGAAAAAATTATCACCAAAAAATTTTCCAACTAAAGTTTGCTTAAAAAAAATTTAATTTTCAATAAATGCTCTTTACATAATCAATGAATTGTTTGTTTGACTCTTATTTAGGACGCAAACACCAAAAACAACAAGAAAAACTGTGTCGCAGAAAAAAAACAACCCCGATGATGACATACACACAAATAACAACAACAACAATGATAGCAAAAGGAATGCGATTGTGCCAAGTTTGGTTACTGAAGATTTTTGAGTGAATCAATTCGTTAGTTCGTTGTGTTAATTCTCATTCTTTTTTTAGAGTCTTTAGATAAACATTCAGACTTGAACACATTTATAAAAAAAAACAAACACACATACTGCTTAAGCCTTTTTCGGCTTTTCTGCAGAAACACCCAGGGTCTTGGCAGGAATCGAACCTGCGACCCCTGGCTAATATTCTAGCACACTATCCACAACACTACGGGGGTACCCCACAAAATGAAATTTCATAAATGCCTAATGGATGATGATGGCCCAGACAATAATTTTGTTTGATATATTTAAAAAAATCCAGTAAATATTTTTGTTTGATTAAGTAAACTATTTTGTTTAATATTTGTTAGGTTCAGTAAATCTTTTTGTTTGATTTAGTAAATTGTTTTGTTTACAATTTGTAAATATTTTTAGACAAATTGTTTTATGAAATTCTTGAGACATTTTTGTCTATATTTGAAAATTTGTTTGTAGGTCTGTACCTAGACAAAATATTTACTATTTCATTGAATTCCTTTACAGAAAATGAAATTTAGTTTCTTCTGTGCACGTAAAAGTAGAGTATATATGTCGAGATTCATTTAAATCGTAGAGGGTAAAAATATAAACTCTACTTTTTGTATCGACAATTTTTGAAATTACTTATATTTTTACAGAAAAACATTTTAGAATAATGAAATTCTATATGTTCAACTCCTCTGTTTTTTATATAATTAACTAATAATATAGCATTACATAAGTCTTGCTATTAATTGACTATTTAAGTTAAGCTGTATTTTCATTAAAAACGAAAAAAACAGAATGTTTAATTAAAAAAAGATTCCAGCTAAGTGTTCTTTTTTTTGTTTTATTTCGGTTAACAAGTAATTTCGATTAATTAAAGTATTAAACTACAGTACTTTTTTGAAATTTTACTGTGTTTTCCCAGTGACCACATATCAACACAGCCATACATACATAGTACACACACTTACACACAGTTTGTAAAATTTGATGAACAACCAACAAAATGTTTCATTAAGGCAATTATTTTGTGGTTAATTTGTAGATAATGAAACTTTGTGGTTTTACATTGATACGAGTGTAAAAGGCAACTGTTGGTCTTTTGTTAAACAATAAAAAACAAAAATTCTCTCTAATACTCATACTCATACTCACATAAACCCATAGAGGAAATTGTTTTTAAAAAGTAGGAGAGAAAAAAAAATTGGACAATGCAGGAAATGAGCGAATAAAAAGAAAGTACATATTGAAATTAAAAACAATTTTATACGCTTACAATTAGTTTGAAAAACTGTGATAAGTTTAAGAAGAGTATTTAAAAATTGTTTTAATATATGCAGTGCTCAATAGACTAAAAGTATATTAGCATACTATCAGTCTAATGGTCTTAGGTTCGACTCTCACCAAATACTGAGCTCAGTAAATTAATTTATACTATGATTTATAATTGTATTGTAACATTTATCATTTATTAAATGTTGGACACTTTAAAGTAAAATTTTTTTCTTATTTTTAAAGTTATTTATGTCGGCGACAACCTTAACAACATTCTCGGTCATGCGATCCTTAACGGTACATTGCACGACAAATTACAGAAGAGAGCCGTTTGGTTATTCATGCATGTAATAGTAGGAAGTTGTATAGGATTCTTTATACAATAAAAAGTTTTTTTCCAAACAAAGTTCTTCCTAGATCTAGCCAAACCTACCAACATCTACTAGCTACAAATTAAAAATAATTTTACATATATATTTTGCCAGGATCAAGTATTAATTTTCAACGCTATTACATTTTATTTATTAAAATTACTAAACGCTTATAATAATAAAATTTTATATTCAATTTGCATGATTCGAGATACTTGAAAATTGCTTTAAACATTGAAATTCCAATTTAATGCTTTTAATATGCTACAATTAATTTCTAAGGTTACAAGCAAGCCAGCTAGCGGACTTTCAGTTAAAATAGGCATAATTGCTTTCATTCCCCCTTTTTTTATGACAAAATGTATTTTAATACAGAAATCTTTTAAAAGGGCATAAGTGTTAAATTACGCAGTAAATAAAAAAACCTTTTGACATTTTCCCTTTATTGTTTAATTACAATGTATGCTTCTTACATTCACTTCATGCAATAGCAAGTATGACCTAGAGCCCTTTTTTTATTTGGCAAATATGTTGGGAGTTTGTATTGTTGTTATACAAAACATGAGCGAACATTTTCAAGAGCGATATATGTACATATTTAGTAATGGTGACATTAAAGGTTAAATTATTTTTTATTTTACCGGTTATCCCCAAAATAAAAGATTTAAATTGGTTATGTTCAGTGTGATTATTATACAGTGGAGTTCGACTATAGTGAACACCGGTTGTAATGAATTATCGCGTGTAACAAACAACTTCTCCGGTTCCAACAGTTTTGCATTAATATCTCACAGAATACATATTAAAGAGAATTTTCGCTTATTCGCTTATTTCGTTTAACAAGTCCTGTAAAAAAACTGCATGGAAATTTTTCCGCTTATAACGAACAAAAAATTTCGTGTTTTTGAAACATCGATGAAATTATTTATTACAATTTTTTAAAAATTTTATAACACTATGTACCAAATATGTTTTATAAGCCCATTTAAAAATAAATTAACAAAAATTGGTTTTTGCATAAAAAGTTTTATAACTAGGAAACAGTATTTAAACCGGTTATAAGGAACTTCACCTATAATGAACAGAATCGCCCTGTCCCGCGCAGTTTATTACAACCGATCTCCACTGTAATACCAAACATGCAAAATGTTAATAAAATATTTTAGTTAAAGCATATCACAAATATCTTTACAGTTTATTGGAGCTTTATCTAAAAGAATTGATTGTAATATATATACAAGGAAATTCTGTGAACTTTGACTTTAATGAAACTTCATTAAAACTCATCCAACGTAGTAACTCTTCGTTGTATTAATGAAACCAGTTTTGTTATAATTATTTTAATAGAGAGTTCACCAAATATATAAATAAATTTCGTTGATCCAATGAAATAATTTTGCTAAAATAATGAAAATATTTTACTACATATACATATATACAATAAAAATTATTTCATTATTTTGATGAAATTATTTTATTAATTTAATAAAATTATTTCACGATTTTTTTGTAGTTATTTTAATAAAATTATTTCATTATTTCAATGATTTTTTGCATTTTTTAATGAAATGTATTCTTATTTTCAATAAAACTACTTTATTGTTTTAAGGAAATTATTACATTCTCAAAAAGGCTCATTAACTTACTCCGTTTTATTGATTATTTTATTTTATAGTTACTCAAGAATTGATTTTCATATAAATACACAGAAAGAATATTCTTCATAAATTCATGTATTTCGACTTTACTCCAATGAAAAATTTATGTCATTAGTTTAATGTAATTATTTCGTAATTTTAATGAAATTATTTCTTTAGTTTAATAAAATTATTTCACATTTTTTTTGTAGTTATTTAAAAAAAATTATTTCATTATTTTAATGATTTTTTGCATTTTATTAATGTATTCTTATTTTCAATGAAACTATCTTGTTGTTTTAAGAAAATTATTACATTCTCAAGTAGGCTCATTAGCTTACTCTATTTTATTGATTATTTTATTTTATAGTTACTCAAGAATTGATTCATATAAATACACAAAAAGAAAATTCTTCATAAATTCATGTATTTCGACTTTATTCAAATGAAAAATTTATGTCAGTAGTTTAATGTAATTATTTCGTAATTTTTATAAAATTAATTCATGATTTTAATGAATTTGTTTTAATAAAATTATTTAATGAATTTTTTCATTATATTAATGAAATGATTTCATATTTTTAGCGAAACTATTTTCCTGTTTTAAAGAAATTATTTCATTCTCAAGTACGTTCACATTAGACAAATATTTGTAGTATTGCTGACATCTCACAGTATCGAACTAAGACTATTTATTTCCTCATTTGCTTTATAGTCAAAGTCTTATGTACTTCAGCCAACAGCACTCTCAAAACAGTGTAATATAGTAATAAAAAAGAGTACAACAATAACATTGATGCAGATTATAATTCATGTTCACAGTAATCAATACCATATTGACTTACATTCATGTGTGAATAATATATAATTCTTATTTCAAATGCTTTTTTCGTTTCCATTGAAAGTATAATAAAATATTTCATAAAATAAACGCTTAAAATTTTTAAATGCAAACTGCTCTTGCATGATTTAATAAATAATAAATAAATGTACATAAGTTTGTTTTTGTGTAAGACTATCCATTATGTGTTAAAGCTGAAAAACAAAATTAGTGTTTATAAACTCTTCATACAAAATAGCGTGTCCGTAAAGCATGCAATTTTCCACATTAAGAAACTATTAATTTTTCCAAAAACGAGATTGAATGTATAACGGTTTTATAATATTTGCATTTGCTTCTCTTATTTCACACATAATTTTTTTTTTTAAATATTATAATTATATATTTTTTTAAAATTGTTGTTGTTCGCGGTCTTGTGTTTTGAGCGTTACGCCTTTTTACTACGCTTCAATACTCAGTTTAATTTTTAAAATTGCATTAGCAATATTCACTAAAATAACAGCGTAGGTTTTAAATTCTAAATATATAAAAGTTTTGTAAACTTTGCTAAATAGCAATAAATTACAAAAGCTTTCATCAATCAATCATCGTTTGTATCCAAAAAAAAGTATTGAGTGTTACCCATATTTTTATAATTTAATTGAAATTTTTAGTGCATAAGTAGAGAGCTTATAGTAAAATTTTAAATTCAAAAGATGGTGTTTGTTTAAAAATTTTTTTTCGAGTTATTATCAAAACTTTTTTATCTATAAATTTTAAGACATTACAATAAAGTTAACAGCAGCTGATGGGTAGCAACGATACAAAGAACATTATCTGTTTACAAATTTCGGATTTCCTTTCAAAACATTTTTCTTATACCACACTGTGGGCTGTCATAACTTTTAATTTCGTCCTGCGATTATTATAATTTTGTGCTTTTAGAGAGTAGATTTATAGTGATTTCATTCCCAGAACAACAGGGAAAGCAAATGTAACGCTCAATACACAAAATTTAAAAAAAATCGCTAAAATCATTTTATTTCAGGATCCATTGAATGCGATGATAAGTATAAAATTAATCCTACCTTCTCATACGAGTATTTCATTTAGTTACATTGGTAGAAAAAAAAACACACACACACATAAAATATACGTTTAGAATGAGAATCAGCCATATACTATTTTCATCTCATACAGTTTATTGTTTTTTAATTTATTATAAATCCTACAATTTCTCATTTTATGCCTTTTGACTTTTGATTATTAATTTTATTCCATTGAAAATGGCAATGAATGAAAAGTGTTACGGCGTGTTTAATATTTAAAGTAAACAAACGTTTAGAAATTTTCTTCATATCATCATACATCATGTACAATGTTGCTCCTACAGATCAAATTAGTAATAAAAAGAAAAAACGGAGAAAAAAATCAACACAAAGTGAACAAAGCACAGAAAATAGATTCTAAGGAAATATCAAATATTGATGTTAGCAATTTAATAATGTATAAATTGTGCGAATGTGTGTGTGTGTGTAAGCGTTTATACTCATATGCTATAAATCATGAACAAAGTGAAAATATATTGATTAATAAACTTTATACAGCAATATTCGTACAAATACAAACATACTTACACCTACGCAATCTACTAAACACACACAATAAAAAAGTTAACACAGACACTTGATTTATCTGGTATAAAATTACAAAAAGACAAGGATTTTTTGTAGCAGAAAATAAAGAAAAAAAAATATAAAAAAAAATCCAAATCATCACATTTAGTTAACAGTGAAAAAAAAAATTAAATGAAAATTATTAAAAAAAAGAGAAAGAGAATAAAGGAATAAAAATGGGAACAAAACAATTACTTGCATAATAAATCAACTTGTCATGTTTGCGCATAATCTGCCATAGAAGAACACACGTGCTTACTTTCATACTTGCGAATATTTAAATAAGTATGACAATCATCTAGATACGAGGACGTATGTATGTTCGTACACTCATATGCATACAACAGTATTCTCGTATATGAGGATTTAGTGGGTGTATGTATGCTATATGTATATATATGTGCATGTGTGTATATGTACTAATAGCGTGCTGTAGGCACCATCCTAGTAAGCAGCTGTATTAGTAGTTGTTCCAGAAGTACTTACTTATGCTTTACTTTGTATTCACAATGTTTAATTTAACATGGGAGTTCACGGCACTAACACAACAATTTTTGATAATATATTTTGGAAATCATTAGAAATCCAAAAGTACGGATTAATAGAATTGTATTCTTCAGAGATTATCATGGCTGGAGAATATTTTCAATCTTTAAAAATATAACACAATCTTTGATATAAATATTTTGTGGAGCGCCCTACTTAAATCACATACATGCACACAAACACCCAATAAAATATGACAGTTTAAACCAATTGCTTGTTCTTTCCTGGTTTTTTTATAGTTATTCACATTTTACTTTGGTTTTTGTATATTTCCTGCAAACTTTGCTTATATCGTGAGACTGTATCCTTTATATCATAATGCATACACATGTAAGATAAGCATGCATGAATGTACTCTAGTGCAAATGTGTGTTTGTATGTGTTGTACCTTTAATAAAATGCAAATTACAGACAACAATTTTACTGTGCATAAATTGTGTGGTTTTTACTTTGAATGCCTTTTTTTTGTTGTGTGTTTGGCTTTATTCTTTTGTGAATTATTTATAACTGTATTAAAGGACTTGTAACGATAACAAAAGCCCGCTGACGGAGAAGAAGGTGGTACTGCTCCACTTACGGTGCAATCATGCCAATCATTATCCTTCTTTTGTTGAGCTGCAGTGAATACATTATATTCATTACGTTCATTGATTTTCGTAATCATTTGCAAAATTTTTAAGTATTATCAATTATCCAAACAAGCAGGATTTTTTTCGCAATTTTGTTTGGGTAATTGTGATTTTTCTTGTTTTCTTTCTCCATGGCGAATAATTTTAATTGGTTTTTTTTTTGTGTTGGTATTTTAAGTGGAAATCATATAAGGCATTTAAAACCGAACTATTGGCGATTTTTTTATAATACTTTTGGTTTGCAATATAATACATTTAGGGCCATTATTGCAACTAGGCAATAGTTAAAGGCAGGATTTTGTCGGACGAATAAAAGGTTTATCTTTATTAAAACTTCACTTTAAATGAAAGTGAGCGATAAGTTAAAGTCAGGTGCATCCTAGCTGGTAGGTTAAAGTAAATTTGTAATAATGATAAACTGTTTATCCGTCCGACAAAAGCCTGCTTTTAGCTATTGTCAAGTTGTAACAATGGCCCTAATTTAATTTACATATATGAACAGTACTTAAATAGTTTTTTTAATGTGCGGGCATGTCACACAGTCCGATCGGAATGGATTTAATTCCGTACTTGCCTGCCGATCGTTTTTGTGCTACACTCTTCAGATTTCGTTTAGTTTGTATTTTGATTTCACAGTGATAAAATGTAAATACCTTAAGACGTTTGTTTAAACTTTTTCTACAAGAAAAGCTCACAAGCAAAGCTTATGGCCAAACATTTAATTGGTGCTCGTAGGAGTATGCACGTCTTCAATTTAAATGAAAACGGACTTTGACAATTCTATTTTGAAATTTAAAAGTGTTTTGATGACGACAAAATTTTTAGTTTTTCGTTTTCTGAAGAAGCGACATGCGGAATTAACGTCACTTTCAATCAGAATGGTATTATGTTTCATGGCTAATAATAAAATCAAATAACCAAAGAAATAATAATGGTTGTTTTGGGGACTATTCGATTGTCTTAAAATTTAGGAAATTTATTGACTTTTTTGTACTAACTTGGTTTCCAGTGGATTGAAAATGCTTTTGGGGCATATTCGAATGTATCTGTGGTCAAAAGCATTAATCGCTTAAATCGAGTTAGGTCAAAGTTGAGTTTGTTAAACGATCGTACACCCCATCCGTGCTTAAATCTTATTCCTATAATTTTTTCTTCTTTATAACTTTTTAAAGACGGCTATTATCTGTAAGAATATAAAAGAAAAAGAAACCAAGCCCTGATTGGCAGTGAGTTTTTCAGACTTTAAACTGCTCTCCCTAAAAAATTTAGAACGACTTAAGCGGTTAAGGATTGTGATAACAGATGTATTCAATTTAGAATTTTAAAAGGATTTTCAGTTTTTTCGTATTAACTTCGCTAAACTTTTCAAAGTTTTCGATTTCTTGTTTTAAAATTAGGATATTCTGGTGAAGTTATATATCGAATTTTCGCAAGTTTTTGACTTCTTAGTGCAATTATAGGATTAATACTCAGAAAAACTAAATTTAATTTTCATTACAGAAATTCAATGAATTAGATAATATTTTGTCTAGAAATGCAACTACAAACGAATTTGTAGATGCAGACAAAAATATCTCAACAATTTCATTGAAAAATAGCGGGGGTTTTCAGTAAAAAAAATTGTCCAAATCTATAAAACAATTTATCTAAAAATATTTCCAAATTCTAAAGAATATAATTTACTGAACCAAACAAAAATATTTACTGGATTTTCTGTTATATATATTAAACAATAATTTTTGTCTGAATTTATAAAACAATTTGTCTAAAAATACTTATATATTCTAAACGAAATAGTTTGCTGAATCAAATAATTTATTTACTAGATATTTTGTAATATATCAAACAAACTTTTTGTGTATTTTAATTAATAATAACATCATTATCCATTAAGCATTTATGAAATTTCTCTTTGATAAATATATTCAACGCTGCATGTTTATCTAAAGGCTCTAAGAAAGTGAATGAGAATTAACGCAACAACATTAACGAATTGATGCACTCAGAAGTATTCAGTAAACAAACTTGCTACAGTCGCATTCCTTTTGCTATCATTGTTGTTGTTATTTATGTGTATGTCCGACATATACTGTCGTTATGGGGGTTATTGTTTACGACACAGAAAACTAGTTTTTGTTGTTGCTTTTGGTGCTTGAGTCCAAAATAAAACTTAAATAAAAAATTCAATAATTCAGTAAATAAAATTTACTGAAAATTAAATTTATTTTGGACAAATTTTTTTTTAATTTTTGGGTGATTACATTTTCTGTGTACAGTTTTGTTCCATTTTCGAATAAAATATGCTAAATTTCCAATTTTAGGAAACGTTTTTTGAGATTTTTCGATTTGAGTTTTTTATTTCGAATTTCTGGAAATATTTAGGACGCTTTTGTTGCCCATTCGAATATCTTGAATTTTCGTGTATCTATAAATTTTCGAACTTTCTTCGAATTTATGCTTGCTTTCGATTATAATCGAAAATTAATCAAAACTGCCTTAAGTGTGTACCACTCCCCAATAGTTTTGCTAAGAACAAAAAAATTGGCGAAAATATTCCAAAAAATCTCCAAAAAATCTAAATACGCATAATATATACGAAAATGCACCAAAACTGCCTTCATTTTATCAGAGACGCTTAGTTTCGCCATAAAAAATCGTAAACCTGCATAAAGTTCAAGTTTGTACTAACTCCGAATTCTCCGAATATGTAAGACATTTTCGAGTATGTTCCAAAAGTGACTTAAGTGTCTTAGAAACCTGTTATTTGACTACGATAATTATTGTAGTGAAATAACAGGTTTCTATATTTTCCTGGTAAAATTATGAGTATATTGTGGATTTGTATTACTTTAATTGCATTTTGGTATTTATATGTGTTTTGTATAAAATTTAAAAAAAAATATTTGATTTTTCGGACTAATTTTGATTTTTTGCTTTTTTTTCGAAAGTTACAGTGCAATAGCAGGCAAGTTTTAGCTAATATTGGACATTATGCTTGATTTTAATTCATAGTTTAGCTATCGAAAAATCTTGGATTTTTTCGGAGTAGCTGCAGTTTTGTTTCCGATTTCTTTAGTCAAATTATTTGATTTTGGTGTGTTTAAAGCGGTTTTGGTGCATTTTCATGCGATTTGACTAAAATTACATCAAACTTTTCGCTTTTTTCGGAGTAAATCTAATTGAGTGACTGGTAGAAATTTATTATAGATTTGAAATATCGAATTTGTTCTCTGGAAAACTTTGAGTAAAATAAAAATAAAATTGTTTTTTTCACATATTGGACTTTTTTCGGGAAAATTATATTTGCAAGAAAATTTTCTATTTCCGAAATAAGTCTATGTACTTTTGATGTACTTAAAACACTTGTGGTGCTCATGGAAAGAAGTGTTATAAATTGAATTTATAGAGAACCTACGTTTTTCGGAGTACTTGGAATTTTTTTTGTATACTTTTGGTGTATATATAATTATGTTTTATGTATATAAAATTTTTGGAGAAATTCCGTTTCATCGGAGTAGCTTAGATTTTTGGTGGATTTCGGCTGCTTTTCGTAAGCGAATATTCGGAGTATATTTGATTTGTCGGAGTAATTTAAATTATTTGTAATTTTTTTGATTTCTGTAGTAAAATTAGTGATTTATTGTATTCCTAGGACACTTTCAGTGCATTTTAAACTTTTCAGAATATCAAGGATTTCTGCGAAGTAACTTAGATTTTTTAGGACTCTAAAACATTTCTCAACGTTCCTGTGTTTTCTTTCGATGCTTATTTGATTTCTTTCGATGTCAGTTTTTAGGAATATCAACTTTTTAAGTTACTTGGGATGAAGTCCTTTTCTTACCAACCTCCCTCACCCCCATCAAATAAAACTTCCTTGCACAAAGTTTTAGAATAATATAATAATAATTTTTATTACATTTCAATTGTGTTTTAAGCTATTTTTTTAACTTGAAGATGTATAAGAAGTAGTCATGTTTTTGCTCAAATTTGCCCTAAACTTCAAAACTTCTTTAACTTGGATACTATTTTCTTTATATAAAACTATCTTTATCACCAAAAAAGGAAAACTTTTCAGCGAAATCGCTCTTGTGGTGCTTTTAATTTAAACAAATTATCCCTTTAAGTAGTAATTCTAGCCAACTGAAGTTAAGTAAACGAAAGAATATCATCATGTTGTTAATTTTTATTATTTTGTTTCCGTTACCGGGTTTCTTTACTGTCAAACATTTATTACTAGATGCTTGAAAATGCATAATGTTTTCTCCAAAAATAAGGAAAACTAAAACAATGGCCATAAATAATATTACTCCGTTGTAATAACCCTTAAAGTTACAACTTTTTATACAGTGATGCAAGCCTCAAATATCTTATTTTATTTTGTACAAAATTAAAAAAAGAAAGCAAACAGACGTTAAACGATTTTCTGATCGTTTTCTGTTTATATTTTATATGAGAAATGTTTTGTTTTGTTTTTACATTATTTGTTTTCAAATGTTATACGCAGACCTTTTTTTTGTAAAGTTTCTGTTTACTTTTCTTATTAACTCCTTTAGGTCGATTGATTTTTTCCTTTGCTGCTGCTACTGCTTTGCAGGTGTTAATGCCCCTAACTTTGTTTTGAATTTGTATGAACCCTGAGTTAACAGCCACAACTTTTAATAACACTCTCACATGTTGGTATATAAAATTAATACATGCTTGTACATTTATTTGCAATAAAAGAAAGAAGAAACATCTTAAAATAGTCGTGCTATTATTTCTCTATTGTTTCGGTCTACTGCTTTGTTTTTCAGAGATTTTCTAATTGTTAAAATAAACAGTAGAAGCAAGATACAAGAAGCAGTAAAACTTGGAAGTAGTAAAAGTTGTAGCTCTGATATGGTAGTAAAATTTTGCTAAAGTTGTAACACTGTGTGTGTGTATGTTTTCTTTGTTTAATTGCCCTTAAACAAACTTTTACTTTTATGGTTTTCTATTTAGAAATAAAAGTAAAAAAAAAAAATAAAGAATCCTTAAAAGATTTCGAAGGAAGACAAAATAAACAAAGAAACTTTCAACATATCCATAATTAGAATACAATAAAAATCAAAGTTCAAAAACCTTGCAATTTGCGGGAATAGAGGAGATTTTCTGAGCAGCTTATTACAGCAAGATTTAGCAGATATATTGCCAAAGCCCACTTCTTTTAATTAATTAATTGGAAAACATTTTTTTTGTCAACAAACACTACAAAGCGAAACACTTGAGGAAATAAAAGAATAGTTGGATGAAGTCTAGGCATACCTGCTGTAGCATTTGACACTTTCTATAAATTGATAAATTAATTTAAACGTAGACGTCCATCCACAAAAAATGATGAGCGATATTGGTTAAAACAGCTAGAGGCTCTATATAGTGTGATTATTTCGAAATTATTTGCTTTTAAAGAAAGAATTAGACGCGATCAATATTCCAAGGAACATAATGGAAAATCAACATCAATCTAATTTTCAACATACACAACAGAACAGAAAAGCGTTGTTTACACTACCATGGTCAGTGATCATCTGTATAGCTGCTTATCTCTACTTGTTATGTGGCTCGGTTGACTGTGATTGTAGTTCTTATAATAGTCCCTGCCATGTCAAACTATACAATATACAAAGTTTGTTTTTTTCAATTCGTTATCTCGGTACTCTAATTTATACCATAAAAATGGATATATATCATAAATACGAAAATTAATCAAAAGTGACTTAAGTGAACCAGAAAAAATCGAAATATGTATAATATATACGAAAATGCACCAAAACTGCCTTCATTTCATCAGAGACGCTTAATTTCGCTAAAGAGCCAATTTTATAAAACAAAACAGCAATGCATTGTTTCTTTCTAACTAACTATTCACTTTTTATTTTCAATAAATTTATTCTCTTATTTTCTTTAATAATAATACGATTTTAGCTGACCTACTACTTACCAACTGCATGAAAAACATTTTTACTCCGGTGTAATTTTATTAATTAATATTTCTCATACGTTACCAATTCGCTCAGAATGTCTGTTATATTCATTAATTGGTGTGAGTGGTTGATTTTAAATGGAATTTTTATTTAATTTTCTTCACTGTGTATTCTTAGAAGTTCCATTATTCCATTATTCTACAATTTTAAAATTTACTTAAAGCCTTCATAAACATAAGCAAAAACACACGCACACACACACATATATATATACACTCGCTTGTACCACGTGTTAGGAAGGACTACCATCTCACCAATGTCAAATGGAAGAAATAATACTTGTGTATCTTTCAGTACTAGAGAACAAGTGTGTGCTTATTGCATTTTCTAAAAAAAATGCTTTCATTATAATTAAATTTCTTACAACGCCCAAACATTTTCTTCTATTGCACACATTAAGAAAATAAATAAATTACACGCACATGTATGTTCTCTAACACACTCACGCACACATAAATGCATTAAAAATCTCTTCAAAAACTTCAGTGTATGGGTTTAGTTATGTATATGTTTATATCAGTGATGCCGTTTGGTTACATTTGTTACATTTTTTGTAACTTTTGAAGGCCCAACGTAACATGTAAGTATATTTTTGTTATATTTGACCAAATTTTCGTAACTTTTGGTACATGGCAAAGAACGAAGGAATATTTTTGAAAAAGTATGTGATTCATTAATTAAGACAAGAACTATCCGTTCGGTTTGAATAACATAACAATCATAAATAACATAATTAACTTTGTCGTCGAATTCCATACGAAAAAAATGTTAACTACGAGGACGGATTGATATTGAAGCTACCTAAGTAGGAAAAAACATTTTTTCTTTCAAAAACCATTTATTTCTCAACATAGTCTCCTTTTAGCTCAATACACTTAGTAAGACGATATTCCAACTTTTTTATACCATCTGAATAATATGATTTTGGGAACCCCTCAAAATACGCGTTAGTTTCGGTAATTGCTTCTTCATTTGAGATGAATCTTTTTCCTGCGAGCCATTTTTTCAAGTTTGGAAACAGGAAAAAGTCACTAGGAGCTAAATCTGGACTATAAGATGGATGATCAACCAATTCGAAGTGTATTTCACGTAATTTTAGCATTGTATCGAGTGCTGTGTGAGCCGGTGCGTTCTCTTGAAGAAAGAGCACTTTTTTCTTCTTTAAATGTGGTCGGTTTTTCTTGATTGCATCAATCATTTGATCCAATAAAGCACGATAATACTTTCCTGTGATTGTTGATCCTTCTTCAAGATAATCGATGAGCAATATTCCGTGTGCCTCCCAAAATACAGTGGCCATAGCCTTGCCAGCCGATTTCACTGTCTTCGCCTTCTTCGGAGCACTTCCACCAGCTTCCACCCATTGCTTCGATTGATTTTTGGTTTCACGTGTGTAGTTTCATCAACAGTTATTAATCGACGCCAAAAATCAACAGAATTACGCTTTATCATGTCCAAACACCGCTGTGAAGTGGTCTGTCGAACTCGTTTTTGTTCGACACTGAGCAAACGCGGCACCCATCTTTCCGATAGCTTTTTCATATGGAAATGTTCATGCAAAATGTTGAACACACGTTCATATGAATTGCTAACCATTTCAATAATCTCACTTGACTCGGCGATCATTCATAGCGACATCGATGATTTTCTTGATATTTTCTTCAGTAACCGCCTCTTTTGGCCTTCCTGTTGATGGTATTGTTGCAGTGCTTGTTCGGCCGCGTTTAAATTCAGCAATCCAATATTTTACCATGTAATCTGACGGAGCAGACTTACCGTAGTGTTTATCGAGCTTTTCTTTTGTCACTTTCGCCGTTTTCCCTTTCAAATAATAGTGTTTAGTCGCTGCGCGAAATTCACTTTTTTCCATTTTTCAAAAAACACAAAAGCTGTTTACTTCAAACGACTACAACAAATAAACTAATCGATGAATTTGGGTGAAATTTTAACAGCTGACGTTTGACAGATTGCAATTTCTAAGAAAATAAAAGTTTTTATGTTTGTGCTGCCATCTAGCGCTAGGTAGCTTCAATACCAATCCGCCCTCGAATAAAGCAGAAAAAGAAAATTAAAAAAAAAGTTTATTATTTGAGATATTCTCTCAATTTTATTTAAAATAAAGATTTATTTGTTGAGGGTTAAGCAAGTTCTGTATAGATTCATATCGCATATAAATTGTTTGTTGAGTTTTGTATAAGTTTCTAAGCCTACTACGCATATTTTATTTTCCTGTGATTTTCAAAAAACATTATTTGTAAATTCCCAAATGGTTTTTGAAAGTCTGTGCATAAGATAAGAGTTTTTTTTGAACCATTTCAAAAGTATGGTTGAAGTCTACTGGTGAATTGGTAAAGCACCAATGAAATGCATATAGACATTGTTTAACCCTCAACAAATAAATATTTATTTGAAAACTAAAAAATTTATCTATTTTTGTTCTAAGTTATGTTTTTGTTCAATAAATGCATTGTTTTGTCTTTTTGCACTGGTATGTGATGGAAATCGATCGATTTTAAATTCCGCGGTTTGAAAAACAAATTCTATACATTATTGATGATTTTTTTATTGTTTTCGAAGCTTAGAATATTTTATTCCAACTTAGATTCGATTTCACTGTATCTTGCGACTTAGAGAACACCTGTTTTGGTGAAATCGCGCGATTTGAAATCTATTGATTTCCATCGCATACTAGATTATTTTGGAATAAAAATATTTATTTTCTATAAATCACATAAATTTACTATTTATTCAAGAACAGTTTCAAAATATAACATTTGACGAAAAACGTAATTTTTTGAAAGAAAGGCGTAACTTTTTTTATTCTTCCCGTGACAACACTGTTTTATATGTATGAGTGCAATAAGAGTAAATTAAATTAAAACATTCATTTGAAATAATGAAGAGGAAAGACATTGCGAAGGAAGGAAGAAAGGAGAAGAAAATAATGAAGAAAAACCAGAAGCCATCATGTTTTTAAGTTTGTGATTTTTAATAGGTTTAATAGCGTACGCTCGTCGTATGCATCATAAACTTTTATATGCGGAATATTTTATAGTTTTATAGCGTGTAACTTAATTCTAGACAGGTGGTTTACAGTGTCAAGTAAAAGAAGAAAGTTTGAACAACTATTTTGCATATATATTAAATTAAAAATTTTGGTCAGAGTGTTTAAAGCTAAAAGCTATACTCAGTAACAACTGAAATAAAATGAAAAAAAATTCATATGCTATTATAGCTTTTCTTGTTTTGTTGCATACTGTATATGTAAAATAAAGGTTTTCTTTTTTACTTTTAAATACAGATATATTAAAGAAAATAATTGTATTGAACCTTCCCTTTTAATAGAACATTTCCATGGAATAAGTAAGTTGTACTTAAGCGGTGCTAGTATGGAAATGAAAGCTAAAGGTAATTTAATAAAATTCTATTATTTATTCAAAATTACATTTACAATAATAGAATCCAAATAATGGTTATGTCAATTCATACTTATTCAAAAAAGGATAGAATTATTTGTAACATGGTTTTGAAAAGAGATTTTAAAGTAATCTAACAATTTGCATGTCATTACGTCAATTAAATAAGCGCCTTATAGTTTTCCTTATTCTTAGAATTAAGGAAGATTTAATCGATTTGTGCACAGTAGCGTTGGACAAAAATATAAGCAATAAAAATATATTAGTAAATAAGTATATCATCGATATTTTTAGTTGCAATACATTGATATTTAAGAAGAAATATCGAAAATTTTCATTTTTATCTCTTTAAGTTGGACGTTTAATAAAAAGCTTACATTTTCTTTACAATTCACAACAAAAACATTGCAAATAACTAAAAAATTTAATATCGATATTGCGAACACAGACTTATACTGAAATTTCGTTTTGAACAAAACTTAAAATTTTCTATCAGTTTGATATGCTAAGAAATTTTAGAAAAAACTTTGCTTACTGGTAGGCAAAAAGTTATATGAGCATTTAAGTCGTAACTACTTATAATTTGACTTGATAACTACTTATTTTTGTTTGAGATGTTCAAAAAATAAAGGGTACCCCTTACAAATGTACTTACATTGTCAGAGCAATTAACTAGTTATTATTTGACTTACTTGAAGCTAAAAAATAAGTAGTCAAATAAACTAAATAAAATTATAAACATTATATATAGTTATTCTGTTTTTTTGACCTTCGTTTATTAATTTTAGTATCTAGTTTTTAAGCAAATGGTCTCTTTTTTATATAAAAAACAATTAACAATAACAATTGTATTTTTATTTCAATATTTCGCTACTCCTTTGTGTAGCATCGTCAGGAAATAATTAATGTTGATATAAAAAAAGAGACCTTTTGCTTAAAAACTAGATACTAAAATTATAAACATTTTTATACAAACTATATATGATATTTTATTTATATTTTTTCACACTTTGCTTTTTTTGGCACAGCTGGGATACGAACCGTGCTCTTTCAGAGTGCTTTACTCACTCAACTATTGTTGACTTATAAGCTTAAGCGTCAAAAATTAGTTTTAATATAGTAAGATATGTTAACTTAAAACAGCATAGTAATAATATAAATCATTGCCACTCAATACTTTGTAGCCTATTAAAAAAGTACTACCGGCTACAAAAATCTCAAAAGTTTTTGCTGCGATACTGTACCCTCAGTTTTGTCCTATCACTTATAGATTTTTTTATGGCCATATCTAATAATTCCACTACGTTCACCAGCACATTTCACCTTAACTCGAAAGCAGTATATCCTATTTCGATAAAAAATTACCTATAAGGCGTTTGGATATAATTATGGTAACAAATCAGTGGTTTCTTAGTTATTCACAAATTAGTATCGAAAAGAGTGCTGTTTTATAAAAAAATAAAAAAAAATTCTAAAAACGCATAAAAAGTTGAAGACAACAAAAATTTAAAGATTTAAATATTCAGATATCTTACGAACAAAATAAGCCAAAAATCATGATAATCGATGGACAAATATTGATTTTTTTCACAGTTAAGTGAAGGAACTCAATTGATTAAAATTGCGATTTTAAAGCAACACAAATTAAAGCTTTACGGTTGTATGGAAATAAATTGAGTTCCTTCACTTAATTGTGAATAAAATCAATATTTGCCCTTTGATTTTCATGATTTATAGCTTATCCATCTTAACAAGTGTCAAACTTCAAAACGCCAACAATGTTCCGCTAGTCTGATGATTAGATATTTTAATATTGCGTTCTCAATGAAAAAATGAATTTATCATAAAAAGTTTATATAAAAAAACATTTGTAAATTCAAGTATTGAAATTAAGCCGATATAACTAATCTCCGTTATGCTATAACTATTTATTTGGTTTTGTCTGCTAGTTCCGAACAACAACTCACTATTATTAAAAGTCTCTTGCCATTTGCTAGACCTTAAAGAACAGTAACGGGCTGGCAATACACAGAGAAAAATATCACTAAAAACTTTTCAAACAAAAATTTGTCCAAAATAAATTTCATTTTCAGTAAATATTTACTGAATCAGTGAATTTGTTGTTTGACTTTTATTTAGAACGCAAACACCAAAAACAAGAACAAAAATCAGTTATGCGTGTCGTAAAAACAACATCGATGACCACATACTCATAAATAACAATAACAACAATGAAAAGACTGAAGATTTCTGAGTGCATCGTTAATGTTGTTGCGTTAATTCTCATTCAGTTTTTTTAAGTCTTTAGATAAACTTACACAGTTGAACACATTTAACAAAGTGAAATTTCATAAATGCTTAATAAATGAATATGTTATTATTGAAAACTTAAAAATAATAAAACAAATGTTTTTACTGACTCAGACAAAAAGTTTTTGGATATATTACAAAAAATGTAGTAAATATTTTTTTTGACTCGGTAAGCTATTTTGCTTGAAACTTGCATGTATTTTTAGACAAATTGGATAAAAATATTCTTTGATATATTACAGAAAATCCAGTAAATATTTTTGTTTGATTCAGTAAATTATTTTGTTTAGCGCTTGTAAATATATTTAGACAAATTGTTTTAAAGATTTGAACAATTTGCTTAATAAAAAAACAGGTTTTTTTCCAAAGAAATTGCTGAGACATTTTTGTTTGTATTTACAAATTTGTTTGTAGGTCCGTTTCTAGACAGAATATTTACTCATTCATTGAATTTCTTTACTGAAATATATATTTAGTTTTTTTCTGTGTGGTAGTCAACGAGTATATACGTGCCGACAAATATTTACAGAATAAAGGGGAATAAATTTTAACTTAAAACTACATATTTTTAAGTTCCCTAAAAATTTAAAAAAAGTTTTAATTACACTATTATTTACTTAAATACAAGCTGCCATACAAACATTGATGTAAATGTATTTAAAAGGAAATAATCAAAATGCTTTTAGAAGTCATTTACATAAAATGACATTAAAACAAAACATCAAACAGTAATTGAATGCTGGAATAATTTTTGCCCATCATCAGTACCACCATCATGAATGATCATTGACAAGAACAAAAACATCAACAACAACAACAACATTATCGTCATCTTGTAGTCAACGAACGAATCATACATTCACCAACAACATCTACTCTTTCAATCGCTCATTCATTTATTCATTCGTTAACATTATACTCGTAATAAAATTATAAATTATTTGATTATAAATTAGAATGTGAGCACTAAGGTGATTATATATATATATATATATATATATATATATATATATATATATATATATATATATATATATATATATATATATATATATATATATATATATATATATATATATATATATATATATATATATATATATATATATATATATATATATATATATATATATATATATATATATATATATATATATATATATATATATATATATGGAATGAATGTATGCTTTCTTGCTTTGCTGGTATCTTGTAAAGGGAATGTTTTTAGTTAAAATAATTAATGTAAACTATTTCATTAGAAATACATGATGGCAGTCCCGGAATTATTCGATTTGTCAAGGAAATCGAGAGCAATTTAAAGTTAAATTCATTTAATTTTCCATATAATCTTCTTTGAACTAAATATTGTTCCTCGAACAATATTCAACACTTAAATAATTATTGCGGGCAGGATTAAAGTCGCACTGTTCAAAGCATACATGGATAAAAGTTAATTCGAAAATTTAAAAGAAGCGCTGGAAACTCATGTAGATAGTTAAAATGGATATGTCATGTTAACGACAACTATATTATGATTGTGGGAAACATAGTATGGTTGTAGCAAACAAATTATTATGGTTTTAGTATATGAAACATATTGGAAATAAAAAAACTCTTTATTCCGTATTTTTAATTTATGAAAAAACAAAACTGATTTATTGAAAAGTCAAACAAAGAATGAATGATATAAAATTAAATGAAATTCAAAGTAATACAAATTTAAAATAACAAGTGAAACCAAAAAGAGTGTTGCCAGGCGATAATAATTACTTTATGTTAATTGTTACCAATTCACAAAACACAAATTTAGTTACCATAAATAATGTACTAGATAATGATCTTTTTGGACTACATATTGACTACTACAAGAATAAAATGAAAATAACAAAAATATAGTTTTTTACCATATTATGATCATGTTTTTTGTCTATTTTTTTATATAATTTTTATAGATTTTTATATAATAATAATTTGATAAAGTAAAATTGTATTATTTAGTTAAGTACGATTCATAGAATGACCTCAATTTTTAAAAATGATTTAATTTAGGCTCATATATTATGATCAAATCAATCATGTTTTTTAAATGTGTCTAAATGGGATATTCTCACACTATGTAGTTCTTAAACGGCTATCTCTGGTAATTCGGCACAATTCCTGACTAATATTTATTTTATTAAGCAAAAATTATTAAAAAGGAAAAAAAAATCAATTTGTTTCACAAAAGAAGAGAAACCTTTTCTGAAATAAAAAAAAATGCAAAGAAAAATCAGAAATATTATCTTTAAGAAATAAGATTTTATATAAAAATCTTACCCGCAAGTATAAATAATGAAAGTTGTGCGCTAAATAAATTTTAATTATACAACCAAACATCGTTATTACTGCACTACTCTTTACATTTTGCTTCTTCGATTGCTGTTTTCCTCTACTACTCCCCCACATTTTTTAAACTTGCATTCCAACTATTTCTTCCACTGACACTCTTGGCCTTGTTAGCAGGGAGCATTAAGATTGTATGATTTTGACTGGTTAATTAAAATAAACACTTCCGTACGTTTATTTTTCTCATTCGGTTAGAGTTTTTATTTTTTCATTACACTTTCGTTTATATCGTTTTTTGCTGGACTGTGGCTGGCAAACCATGTAACATTTGGAGGTAAATATTGCTTGTACAGAACAAGCTTGTATAGCATTTGGACAAATGTTTTCTTTTCTTAATAGCTCAAGTATTTTTTTTCAATTTTTCTTTCCTTTTCTTTCTTTTTGCTACTTTCAATTGTTTTCTGGTAATATTTCCTTTAGTGGTTTTATTAAATAAATAAACCAACAGTAGTTAGTGAAAAGATGGAAAAAACTATTTCACTTGAAAGTACAATAAGTCGGAGAAAGAAATTTGTTTGCTTACAAAAAGTAGCCAAATGAAGTTGTTGTCTTGGCAGAGTACGTTTTTCTTTTTTTTTTCTTTTTGTTGTATGTAACAATTTTCGTTTTTCGCCGCTTGAAGCTTTTAAGTCAATTATAATGTTTTAAAGAAAAGCGCAACAGCTGCAGGAGAAACTTAAACACTTCTTCACTTCACTTTTTGTATATCTTGGGATATTGTTATACACATTCCCTATTACTGGCAAGGATAATTTATTGTTACGTTTGTTAGTTAAATTTAATAGCCTACAAAATAAATATCTTGCTAAGAAATTAATTTTGAAATAAAGTTGTAAGATTAAATTAAGGGGAACATTAGGAATACTTTTTGTGCCAAATTCTATTTGATTTAACATCATATGTACACTCAAAATAAAATTTTAGCTAAATTTAACCAATTTAAATTGTTAGCTTACTGTTAATGTAAATTATTGTGGCAATTTTTATGAAATAACACTTTTAATTGGTTAAAATAAATTTTTAAAGTTACAAGTCATTTCTAGTCTATGTTTACTACTTTGTGCTATCATCATTTAATAAGAGGACTTAGCTGAGTTGGTAAATGCGTCTGTTTTACAAACATGCATAGAATTGTTCAAGACCAAAAAATTACATTTTATTGAATCTTAAAATTTAAATTTGGAAAAAATCATGTTTATAAACTTGAAAAAAAGAGCCTAAGTTCAAGACCAAAAAATAAAAATACAAAAAATAACGTAAATGAAATTAAACATCAGTTTCGTTATTCATTCCCACAAAATCTAGAAAACACAAAAGAAAAGGCTTTGCTTATTATTTCAAAAATATGTCTACAAGCTATTTGTCATTCGTGACTTTTTTTATATTATATACTATGATAAAATGTTTATAAAAGCTCTATGATTTGTAGCATAAGCTTTATTGTTTGTTAACAATTTGTCATTCGTTACTGGAATATTTATTCCAAAACCTCCTGCGAGTGTTGAATAAAAGAAAACATTTTTAACAAGCGCAGTAACAAAGCAGCAATGCAATCAATACTGAATATATACTAAATTGTAGTTTAGTTCGATTTCAGCTACTAAATAGGAAATTTTCTCAATTTAATAATTGTTTGAAAATAGTCCTTCCACTAATTGTTCGTTGCTATTAAATATGTACATTTACAATTAATTAAATCGAATTACATACTTGAATTAGATACATATATCGTGAATTTTAAAAATTATCATAGGAATTGTAATAAATAATCCAAAATTGTTTAAAACAAAAGGCTAGTGGAGCTTTAAGTTTAATTTGAACAAAAATCCTTGTCATAAAATGTTGGCGCCCAACTTGGGGCACAGCTGCGAACGACATGAATTGGCTATTTATTATGCTTGTTGAGGACCAAATTCTTTTGTAGAATTTTTCAAATACTTTAAGGTTTACTTGAAAGGGGTTCTGTGATGGAAATTGTCCTCAGAGATCGCTTATATAGCATCCGAAATTAATATATATAATGCGAAAATTCGAGTAGTTGCTGAAGTTTTCATTTGTTGGCAAAATTGCGATTTTATTGATTAATATATTGAGTTTTTTTGGTTTAATTTCGATTTATAGTTCAATATTGAACCTATTGTTGAGATTTCGTTTGTTTGGTGATATTTCGATTCAATATAATGTTACGATTTAAAGGGGTTACGATAAGGGTTTTTGTCAAAATTTAAATTTCTGATGAATTTCCTTACATTGATACAGTGTTGATTGTCCATTTTTTTGCTGAAATATCAGTTTTGACTAAATTTTATATACATTTTTCAGTATTTTTTACTTTCTTTTAAGTTTCCGATATATTTCAAATATATTTCAAATAATAAGTTCAAAATTCAAAGCATACACTACAATAGAACATTAAATATTCGTCTATTATCTTATTGTATTTTCGATTTCTTCTATTTTTCTTTCTTTTTCTTTGTAGTACTACATCTTGTTTCAATTCTTGTGCGAATAATTTCGCTTCAAGTCCTTAGAATGTTATATATCTTAAAGCACTTTTCAACCAGCATAGAAAATAAACTAACAGCAACTAAAGTTTGCCAAGTGTTATTTTCACGTAAATATTTCAATTGTTAGAAGTTTTCTTTTTTACTTTTTGCTTTTTGGAAATATAATTGTGTGAAGAAAGTTATTTTTTTGTTGTATTTATACTTTCATATATTTATATTTTTATTGCCCAACAATGACTGATAGTTAGATGGTAATTTAGCAAAAAATAAAAGTTAAATGAAAGAAAAAATATGAAAGAAAAAAGTTTGAGTAGCATACTTTTCATTATAGTCATTTCAGACAGAAGTTTTTAAATAAAAATTATGGTGTTTTTGAATGCTTGAAAATGTGTTAATGGTTTTTACAGAAGTTTTCGTGTTTTTTGTTTTTCTTTTTGGTGAACAATAAACAAGATGAAATATGATTTAAATTATATCAAATATGAAAGTAGCTTGAAAATAAAAGATGATGATTTGGTTAAAGAAGTATTAAAGAAAGCGGCGGGATTATAGCTTAAAGTTTTTGAGTGAAATTAGGAAACTTTTGAATATGGTCTTTGTCTGCTAATTTCATATGAATCATTTTCAACTTTGCTTTATTTTAAAATATTTTAATCTGAAATATTTTCTTAATAGTCTAGTTCTTTTTCTATCCTAATAAATTTCCTTTTCAAAATGGAGACATAAAAATAAGCTGCCCTAATAACATCTAAAGCTGCTAATGGCATCTGCTGTGAAATTGCTATTAAATTCTACAACTATTAATCATATCTACTGTTGACTTTGATTAATCATATCAATTCTAATTCAATACCACTCTACACTTCTCTACGCAACACTACACTGCACTGTACTCCACTCCACTTCACTTCACTCCACTTCAGTTCACGTCACTTGGAATGGAATAAATTTCAAACTTGTTGTTAAAGTTACTGATGCAACGAAGATTTGTACAAAATATTTCCTGTTGCAAATCAACATTTGCATCAATATTTTGCTCATGTCCCGCGCTCATTGAAAAAAATGATTGTAGGAAATAAATAAAGAGAAATAAAAAAAAAACAAAAATATATGTTGTTGTTGTTGCTGTAGTTATTTATTTATTTATTACAAATCTTCATTTTTGTTATGATTTTTTTTAAATTTTTTTTGCTGAATTCTATCATGAATTTCTATTTAGACTTGACATATGCATTTCATAGATACATGATGGCATAAATAATATCGAGTGTTTGTATTTGTGCGATACTTAAAATGAATTTTAACTAGATACGTTAAAGTAGAAAAAAAGCATAAAAGGGCCAAGAGAAAGCGGAGCGTTAATAAAATAGATTTCTTGCTACTTTTTTTTTTAAATCGTTATAAAATTCATGGCATACGTGTGCAAATCTTCTTTAGTAAATTGAATTTCTCACGCATTCTTATTATACACTTTTACATTAAAACATACACAAACAAAAATGTGCTCAGCACTCTAGCAAGCACATGCTCATACTCATAAACTTGTACAATTTGAAACTCATACAGTAACACAGAGTGATGCTAACAGAGCGCAGCCATAAACTATTTTTAAGATTTATTGCAAAAGTTTAGAGCGTGTAACAGGAAAATTGCTATTGCTACTGCTGCTGATGCTGGGATGCTACCACTTGCTTATACATTTTGCCTTTACAAACAGTGGTATGCAATGAAGAAATTTTGGAAAATATTAAAATAGATATTAAAGAATAAGTTCGGGTAATGTGGTATACCAATTTTTTAAATTGCTATAATTTTTAGAAACTGGATTCGATCTACTTCAAGTCTAAGGATTACATTCAGGAAAATTTAAACGTATTTAAAGCAAAGGTTTCAGAAAAATCTTAGAAAAAACTTTGTAAACCAGCCAATTAATAAATTGGCAGGTAATGTAGTATACTATATTCTGATAATATGGTCTACCATAACTTCATATATTCCGCTTCCATATCCTTATGTCATATCTTTTTGAAATCCTTATTTTCTTGAAACTCTCTGGCCAATATTTTTGAAGAACATTACATCCCCGCCTTCCTAACCCCCTCTTAGGGGTGTTTTTCACGATTTGTTAGAATAAAGCCAAATATTACTATTATGTGGGAGAGTTAGAGAGTTAATATGTATCACAAAAATATTTGCCTTAATATTTTCTACAAAGCTGCTGAACATACCATATTCCTCAGATGTATAGAACACATAGTTTCATATACCGATATGCTGCACAAATGGTGGAAACTTTAACCCCCCTAAAATAAAATTCAGATGTGATCTTTCAAAACGCCAACACACGTATATTTTTTGGTCTCTTCCATAAAGTTCATAATTTTTTCCGTGTTGTATAGTGTAATTATTAAATTAAAAATACTCATTAAATAAGAAATATCTCTGGCTGCTTTCCTAGACATATAAGACGCCTTTAACAAAGTATCGATGTTGAGGAATACATCAGCAACTGGATTATCACCATGTTGAGGGCAAGAAACGTCACTGAAAAATTAGGCAACAGCGAAAAGTGAAAATGGGCAAGCAGAGGAACACGACAGGGCTGGGTGATCTCTCCTCTGCTCTGGCTTCTCGTTATTAATTCAATTCTTTTCACACTAGACGCTGCGAGGGTCAATATTGTGGCTCACGCGGATGATGCGGTGATAAGGGTATCAGGGAAGTTCACGGACGTGATAAGTGATATCATGGGCACACTCAGCAAATGGGCTACAGGCTGTGGTCAAGGAGTGAGCCCAAATAAAACTGAACTGGTACTATCTACTACAAAAATCAAACTTCAGAACTTTAAACTCCTCCAGCTTCAGAATCAGGTACTGTCCCTATCGGACAACGTAAAGTATCTAGGAATTATCCTGGACTCTAAACTATCGTGGAAACTAAATGTTCAACACAGAGTTAGAAAGGCCTCTGCTGCCCACAAACCCTATCGGAGAATGTTTGGTTCCAAATGGGGTCTAAGCCCTAACATGCTCAAATATATTGATGTACATAGCAATTGGTCGTCCCATATTGACTTACGGATCGGTAGTATGGTGGACTGCCACAAGTAAGAAATACGTCATAGACCAACTATACAGAATACTGAGATCTGCTTGCATCGGGACTACAGGGTGTTTACGTGCTAGTCCTTCAGAGACTCTGAATGCTATATTAACATAATTCCGATTGACCTTCATGTATTGGCTGCACCCTCGAGCATTGCGGCAAGACCAGCGGTATCTGGGAGGTGGAGAGCAAGGACTTATGGCCATGCCAGAATCTTAGATCAATTATCACCGACACTGAGGAACCCCTCTGACTATATGATATCTCATCTGGACTTCGATATCACCTTCAAAGTCCTTATTCCATCCAGACAGGAGTGGAGGGAGGTAATATAGAAAGAGACTTCAACTTCAGGGTGTATACTGATGGATGAAAAATGCTCTGCGGTGTAGGTTCTGGAGCCTTCTCGAATGACCTTGGGATAAGACTCTCCTTCCGACTTCTCAAAGAAGCCAGTGTATTTCAGGCTGAAATCCTGGCTGTAAGGGAGGCGGGCAGAGTGTTAATTGACAGGAGTGTTCACGGAGTTGAGTCGGCATCTCCGTCGACAGTCAGGCGGCACTTCTGTCTCTAAGGACACACACTAGTTCTTTTACTTTAGTCAGTTAGTGAAAAGACATGCTATCCAGATTAGGTGTTCAGGCAGACGTCACCCTTATCTGGGTTCCTGCACATAGTAACTTTCTTGACAATGAACAGGCAGATGAGTTGGCCAGGGCTAGCTCTGCTATGGACGCCTCCACTGCTGAATCGGTAGCCATGCCGTTTGTCACTATTTGAAACCATATTTTTCAACATTATTGGCAGAAAGCTGAAGACAGGTGGCGTAAGTTGAGAACGTGTAAGGTGGCTAGGAAGATGTGGCCTTGCTACAACGATAAGCGCACAGCACAATTAACTAACAGAAACCGTAGGGACATCTCGATGCTCGTGGCAGTAGTGACGGGGTACTGGGCGATCGGTAGACATGCTAGCAGGATAGGCCTTTCCTACAATGGGTTCTGCCGTGGCTGCCGCAATCAAAGTAAAGAAAAAAACAGTTTTTCACTTTTTTGGCGGGTGCGCGGCCTTGCACCTCTCGACAAACAAATTCTTTGGCAGCAATATACTAGACGATCTATCAGAGCTAGCAGAAATTGGTCTAGGTGACCTGATTAGGTATCTCAATGCGACGGGTTGGATCTAGTACCTACAACCGGATCCGAGATCTGGGTTCGAATCTATATGGGCTGAAACTGACAAGTGGAGTGGTCTGTCAAAACGAAATCTTATTGATTCTATTTGATTGCTTGCGTGCAGTAGGCAGCCAAGTATACCAACTAACCAACCAACCAAACAAATGAGTAGTCCACTTGCAAACACCGCTAAGTCGAAAAAAATAAAAATTCGCTAAAAGCCGCCATTTTATTTGTTGTTTGAAGTTTTAATCGATTTTCTACAAAATTCGATTCATTAACATAGCGGTGTTTGCAAGTGGACTACTCAAATGAGAAATATTGTTGCATGTGTTCAATGCGACGGGTTGGATCTAGTACCTACAAATGGATCTGAGATCTGGGTTTGAACCTATATGGGCTGACACAAACAAGTGGAGTGGTCTGTCAAAACGGAATCTTATTGATTCTACTTGATTGCTTGCGTGCAGTAGGCAGCCACGTATACCAGGCAACCAAGCAAATGAGAGATATTGTTACATGTGTTCAATGCGACGGGTTGGATCTAGTACCTACAACTGGATCTGAGATCTGGGTTTGAGCCTATATGGGCTGACACAAACAAGTGGAGTGGTCTGTCAAAACGGAATCTTATTGATTCTACTTGATTGCTTGCGTGCAGTAGGCAGCCACGTATACCAACTAACCAACCAAATGAGAAATATTGTTGCATGTGTTCAATGCGACAGGTTGGATCTAGTACCTACAACTGGATCTGAGATTTGGGTTTGAGGCTATATGGGCTGACACAAACAAGTGGAGTGGTCCGTCAAAACGGAATCTTATTGATTCTACTTGATTGCTTGCGTGCCGTAGGCAGCCACGTATACCAACTAACCAACCAAATGAGAAATATTGTTGCATGTGTTCAATGCGACAGGTTGGATCTAGTACCTACAACTGGATCTGAGATTTGGGTTTGAGGTTATATGGGCTGACACAAACAAGTGGAGTGAACTGTCAAAACGGAATCTTATTGATTCTACTTGATTGCTTGCGTGCCGTAGGTAGCCAAGTATACCAACCAACCAACCAACCAAGCAAATGAGAGATATTGTTGCATGTGTTCAATGCGACGGGTTGGATCTAGTACCTACAACTGGATCTGAGATCTGGGTTTGAATCTACATCGGTTGACATTGATGAGAGGAATGGTCTGGCAAAAAACAATCTTATTGATTCTACTTGATTGCTTGCGTGGAGTAGGCAGCCACGTATACCAACCAACCAACCAAATGAGAAATATTGTTGCATGTGTTCAATGCGACGGGTTGGATCTAGTACCTACAACTGAATCTGAGATCTGGGTTTGAACCTAAATGGGTTGACACTGACGAGTGGAGTGGTCTGGCAAAACGGAATCTTATTGATTTTACTTGATTGCTTGCATGGTGTAGGCAACCACGTATACCAACCAACTAACCAACCAAATGAGAAAAATTGTTGCATGTGTTCCTCACTAATAAAATACTCACGTTTGACTTTAAATTTGAAATAATGAAGTTTCAAAAACTTGCTTTTAGAAAAAAGAACAAAAGCAGTGAGACGGTTAAAATATTCCACAAAAATATTTCTTGGGGTGTTTTACATAAAAGTGCTGGACATATCTTATTCCTATCCCGAGTAATAATTATGAATAATTAACTTGGGAATTGTCAGGATCATATCTTGAGCACAATTACGATCTTATAGTAATGAACGTAAATTGTTTTTTGGAATCAAAGAAAATCGATAGCGTGAGTTGAAATATAGTCTATTCAACTAATATTTTATAGGTCTAACCATTTTCCAACCAATATTTTTTATGGTTATACGAAACTAGATTTATAACACATTGTAAGTTTGGAATCATTTCTGGAGTTGAGTCTGGAGCTTGAGAATCTTTGATGATTTATAGTAGAATTTTGTGCAAAATATTTTTGTAGGACATCTCTGCCCGCAATTATTTCAGTTATGATCCCCGGTTATTACTATAAAAATCTTAAAAACTGAAACTCATTTTTATTTTTTTTCCAACCCACTGTTTACTGAATCCCTAGATGCTGTTGTACTGTGTACATATATTCCCGTTCAACAGAAACATAATCCTAGAGTAAATACTTTCAAATAAGCTACATGATTTTCCAAAGTTAAATGAAAAAGTTTTAAAGAACTTTTTATTTGAAGGATTTAAATTTAATTTTCTTTTGCGCATACCCTCTATTCCATGAAGTTCTTGCAATATTTAAAGCAAATTATTTTCTTGTCTAAATAAATAGAATTTTCCCCAAGAATGTGTGTTCATATGTAAAATAATCTCAAACACATGCACGTACATACATATAAACATACCAATGCATGTTTAAATAAATAAATAATATCTAAAATATGTCACTATAATTATAATACTATTTTTTCCAAACACAAGAAATGCTTTTTAAATTTATGTTTGATCTTTTGTTGCTTTTAAGGCGTTTGCGTGTTTAACCTCAATGTTTGCCATTTGAAAAACTTCCGCTTTTGCGCTAGCGCGCCTGCTTCTTTGTAATTTTAATGTTTCCGTTTCTTAAGTTTTAAAACCACATTTAGCCAAAGAACTATAAAACAGCAACACTTTAAACAACAAACAACAACCAACAGAAGACCTCTTAACATTTAACCACTCACTTAAACGAACGGCATGCCGCATAAAATATTTATGAGTGTATGTTTGCAATCAAAAGAAGTTTTCGTTTATATAAACAAAACCAACTCTTGATTGAACGGAAGTCAGTTGGCTTTTATAGCCAGAAAAGTTTAACTTGCAATTGAGATATTGTGTTGAAACTTAAATAATTTGCAGCTGTAATGTGCCGGCCACATTTAACCGGGGTGTTTAACATATAAACACAATTACACTCATAGTTATGGAGATTTACAAACATTTACGATCTAAATCAGTGGTGTCCAAACATAAACTATTTTATTTTGTGTTTGTGTATGTGCTTCGCGGCTATATAGACCCAGCAGCTAAATTTGCAACTAGATAGGCTTTGGTACAATCGTATTACTAGTTGTAACAACTAGGAAGGCTAGTAAGCAAGACTAGTAACGATACTATTAAAAAAGGACAAAATTTTCAGGTATACGACTTGTAGATAAAACATATTCTTAGCTCTTAAAAAATAAGTAGAAAGTGGCTCAGTGGGTAGAATACTTGCCTTGAAATATGAGAAGTGTGTGTTCGTACCTCGGTCGAGCCAAAGTTTTTTTAAGAGTTACAAAACTCTTAATAAAAAAAATAGTAAGAGCACTAGCTTACAACAACTAGGTCTCCAACTGGGATATAACTGTATACAAATGAACTAGTTGGGCTCCTATGACAACCTAATGTTAAAATTGATAGTTCAATATATGAAAAAAGGCAACTAGTCAAAAGTAAAAAGCAACTAGTATAGTTCTAACTACATACTAGTTAGTTTTCTGCAGGGGATAGGCTGTGAGTCTCACACACAGTGTACATGTGTTAATGTAGAAAAAACAGCCTATGCACGAGCACATAGGAAATTGAGAGAATGACCGCCACTAATATAAATACTAAAGCTAAACTATGGACGCAACCATGTGTAAATTTATGGAGATTTTATTTAGAGGGGAAAATTATATTTTTAGATCAGGGAAATTGTTACTTTGAACGAATCAATATTTGTATTTAATTTAAAAATTTTTATGGTATCGTATTTTTCTTTCGACGCACACTGGCGCCATTTGAGTTTTCTTCGTTGCAAAAATCATAACTTTTAAACCAAATGAGATAATCAAAAAATTTAAAAGGCATATGATAGATAATTAATCAGCCTATGAAATGAGTATTTGAAAAGAGTTGTAAGCCTTTTAGATGCATACTGAAGTGTTAGCAAAATTAAAATTTGTGGAAAAATCAATTTTATGGGAAGTAAAATAAAATATATTTTAAAATATTTGACTTTTTATGTTTAAAATTTTATATAAATTTATTATTTAATTTTCAGCTTTTTAGCTACTGGGAGTGCTCCATACAAAAAAGGGGCACGCTAGTGCCCCAGATAAAAAGGGCAAATTTTGAAATTTTTCAAAATTTACCAAATTTCAGCTTTCTAGCCATACTGGAAGTGCCCCATACAAAGAAGGGGAACCCATGCAACTCATTTTTGGAACGATGTCTTTTTTCAAAATTTTACCTGTAGCGAAAAATGGGTCAAGGATGGGCAGCTGGAAATTTCTGCATTAGGTAAAGAAAAAGAACTTATATATAGCCCTTGATAAGACTTAAAAATATATTGGATATTGGATCCAAATATTATCCGATTTATAAAATTCTTCGTTAGGTAAAGAACAAAATTCAAAATAGTTTAGAAAACATTTCATGAAATTCAAACGTTTCAGTTGAAAAATATGAAATTTTTAATTTGAAATTTGCAAAAAATGTTGAATTTTCGAAAAATTTCTCTAAAAAAGCACCATCACTCTTTTGTATATACTCGTATATAAAAAAATTCTTTTGGTACATAGCAAATATAGCAAATATATACTTATGCCATATGAAAGGTATATGCACAAACGTGAATCGGCGGCAAAAAAATAATTGAATTTCCTAATAAAGTTGGACCAGTCACTTCCTAATACAATCTATTTTAAAGCAAAACTGGGATTCTAAAAAAATTGCTACTTCTGAATACCCTTAAGTGTACGCAGTTATTTGCCAAAGTGTTAAATGGTCCTTGGATCAAATATGGACGGGCAAATTTTTCATAATCGCATTTTTAGGATTTTTTGGAGCTTTGTTACGAATTCTGAGATTCCAAGAAACAATTATTCGTTTTGAAATTTTATTATTTCGGCTTTTTAGTTAAATATTTGAATTAATTATTTTTATTAAGAGTGGAGTGTTGGAATATTCAAATCATATTAGCAGAACGGATCAGTACTACTGATTTCGACAGGCCGCTACACCGTCTCATCAGCGTTCTTGTTTACTTTTACCACTTATGAAGGTGGATGCTTTTTACAAGGAAACATCAGCTATTTAACTAATTTTCGCCAGCAAATAGAATACAAGACTTTTTTTCATGTAAATTCTTGCATTAATTTTTATTGTGACTCAACTTAGTTTTGCCGAAATATCCCTATCTGAATAATAATCCAACACTCACAAGTTCATGTTATTTTTTGTCTCGCCCTTGATGGCATTTTTTCAATACCTACATTCAAAGCTGTTTGTGTGTTAGTATTTTTTATGCTGCTAAACTGTTTCAGTTATTTTGTCTGTATTTTAGTTCCAGATTATATAGAAAGATAATAAGTTCCTATATAACTGCAAATTTCATTCGAAAATATCTGCTTTGTTCATGTGAAATTTTATTCCGATATAACTATCCGGTTAGAAATGCCTGATTTATGTTTCAAATATATAAATTCTGCCCCACTGTGCAGTGTAAAATTTTTATAATTCGGAAGATTTTTAGGAATAGCTAAAAAAAATCATGTTTTTCTCGAATATCTTGAAAATGCTACGCTAGAAAAATAAATGAATTTCATATTCGAGCTATGCGGCCCCAAATTAACTTAGAAAACATTTCTTTTTTGAGGTTATGGCAAAAAGTTGAAAATTTGTTAACTTGTGCTATATATACATGTAGTTGAATGGTACGAAATTTACATACATATTTAGTAGAGTTGATATAAAGTTTGTGTTATAACGTTTCTTATTTATAGACAATAAATTCCTTAATGTTTCCTCGAGATACAATAATGTATGATTACATACATACATACACTCGAATGCATATAAATTTACATATGACTGTATTTGAAATTTTTGTTGATTATTACATTTGTATTGCTATATTTTATAGTCCTGTAATGTTTTGCTTTAAATATTCCTCATTTCTTGCACTTCAGTTTACAACACATATGATTCAACTACCCTGCGAATAACGCGACTAGTCCATACACGCACGCAAAGTATACTCCATAAAAGGACTAAAACCACTCCATAGGTAATCCATATGTATGAAGAAAACATGGTAGATTTAAAATTAGTATGTCCTAGGGCTGGACCATATAACCCAGCTTTGTATTACATTGGATTAGTATTAAAACTATTCTATGAAAAAGCACTTATATATTTGAGGATTGCATTTACTATTTGCAATCGTTAAAACGCGAACGATTGTTGCTTAACTACAAACTTTTGTTTGCTAATGACATGGTCCATGACTGCATTACATAACAAGGATCATCTTGTAACTTATCCATTTCAACTAAAATGGACCACGTAGTGCAATATTATCTGCAAGGCAGGATAGCATTTCTGTGGGAGTTTTTGTTTAATATTTTCAATTTGCAAGTGTATATGGGCAAATCCCAGAAATGGTCTACCAAGGACAGAATTTTAGAGTTGTCAAAACTGTTTCAAATGCTTTTTTCATGTCCATTGAAAGTATAGTAAAATATTTCAAAAAATAAACGCGTTAATTTTAATATTAAATCCTCTTTAGCATGATTTAATAGATTGTAAATAAATGTACATAATTGTTTTTTTGTGTAACACTGTCCATTATGTGTTAAAAACGAAGAACAAAAATACTGGTTTTCCCCTCTTCATACAAAATGACGTGTCCGTAATGCATGCTGTTGATTTTCCAAATTAAGAGGCTATGAATTTTTTTTCAAAAACGAGTTTAAATTTATAACGATTTAAGAATATTTGCATTTGGTTCTCTCATTTCATACATCACATTTTTTAAAAATATTAGAAATTATATTTTTTTGTGAAAAAAATTTTTGGTGTTCGCAGTCATGTGTATTGAGCGTTATGAGTTTTTATCAGGCTTCATTACTCAGTTTAATTATTAAAAGTTGCATTAACAACATACGAGTACACTAAAATAACAACGTAGATTTGTACTTCTGAATATTTAGAACTTTTGTGAACTTTGTTAAATAGTATTATATTGCAAAATGTTTTATCAATCAATCATCGTTTGTATCCAAAAAAATGTATTGAGTGTTAACCATATTTTTTTTAATATAATTGAAATTTTTTTTAGTGAATACCTAAGGAAGTTATTTTAAAATATATCAAAGATTGAACATTGGAATTGTATTGAATTCAGAACAAAATGTGTGCTCTGAAAACATATTGAATTCGTATAAAATTGTATTGAGCGTTACGTAATTTTTTTTTTATAATTTATCTATAAATTTTAGGACGCAAAAAAAGTTAACAGCAGCTGAAGGGTAGAACATTTTCTGTTTACAAATTTCTGGTTTTCTTTGAAATAATTTTGTTTCTTTCTCATGGTGGTTTGTTATATTTTAGAAGAATGTATTAGGTAGGCCGTATTTTGCTAAAAAAAATAATAATTGAAATTGCCATAACTTTTGACGTTGTTGTTCGATTTTATTAAAATAAGTTTTATTTGAAAGAAGAGTTAGCCCCATATTCATAAATGATTAGTAAAGTCAATGTGTGGAGTAAAACCGGGTCTCCCATATAGAATTCGTACAGTAAACCAACATTAACTTCAATAATTTTTTATGAATTTGGGTGTTAACCTCCTTTATGCTTATGTGTATATGTTTGTAAATAATTATTTTGAAACAGTAACATTTTTTTATTAATATTATTATTTCGAACGTATTTACTTTGTGAATCTAAATTGATTATTAGGCTAAGGTTCGTAACGTTATATTCATAAAGAATTGGGCATGATTAATATTCCAAGGAACAAGGGAAAAATTAACATCAACTCAATTTTTCAAGTGTAGCGGCTTTCGAAAGTGGCGATACTCTGTTCTGCTGTGTACGTTGAAAAATTAAGTTAATGATAATTTTTGCCTTGTTATTTGGAATATTAATCATGCCCAATTCATTCTAAATACAACGTTACGAACCTTAGCCTAATAATCAATTTACATTCATAAACATTTTTTATTTTTCCATGTGAACCCAATTTCAAATTGAAAAATGGTCATAATTTTTAATTTCGTCCTGCGATTATTGTAATTGTTTGTGTTTAGAGAGTAGATGTATAGTGCAATCAAAGCAAAAATCGCAAAAATCATTCCTAGATCACCCGAAAGGGCGAATGAATTACACAAAATGTTGAAAAATTTTATTTCATTTAATAGGGTTTCTGCTTTAACCGGTTAATCGCTCAATTAATTAATCGAGGTTTTGGCTTAATCGGTTAATAATCGGTTAATTTCGGTATTAACCGGTTAACCGATTAATGAAGTTTTTTCATAAGTCAAGTAATTTTAGCAAATAAAATTGCATAAATTATCTATTATTTTGAATTTATTAGTAAAAAAAAATACAATAACATAACAAACATAACAATTCTTGAACTTAATCAAGCAACAACAAAAAATTATATGTATTCATTTAAAAATTTTGAGATCATTATATCAGTTATTTCAATAGTTTAAGGAGATCTTCTAAAACAATCTTTAAGAAAAATAATGTCTTTGGTTTTGATAAAACTTGAAAATCCTCTCATTTATCGTAGATGTTGAAGAAATCGAAAGCAATCTATAATACAGAATATCTAGTTTCTCTGTCATTTTCCTTGATTTCTCTAATCTTATAAAATGAGAGTCCTGTTTTAATTTTTTTCAAATTCTTAACACTTCTAATTGTTTCGGTTAATTCTGTTAAAACATTTCTTGTATTACTATCGATAGTCTATTCTGTTATAAGGTCATCATCTAATTCATGTTGGCAGAGCTCAGCGAAAAAAAGTTTAGTTCGGAATTCCTTAGCTTCCGTTTTTGTATTGTATTTTAAAATACTGTTGCTAGAAGGAAATATTCCTGAGTGTAGGTATAAAATAATTGATTTCGTCTCTCATTAAATCTAATCCTTAGATTTTTAATTAAATCGTTGGCAACAGTATTATTAGATTTTATAAAACTATTAAACAAAAACTTCATACATAATTTCCTCAAGCTCAATTAGAGTAGCAAAGTCTTTAATAAATTCTTTTATAGCCACGTCCAAAAATGTTAATGTTTTACTTAAGTTAAAATCACTGAACACACTTATATGTTTGTATGAAAAGTAATTTCTAAACACATAAATTTTGTATATGAGACGAAACAAATAATTATACACACAAAAAATACGTTATAATACTACAAAATACGAAAAAACTTGTTACGTCGGTTAATCGGTTAATCGACTGAAATTAATCGGTTTAACCGTTAATCGAAAAAAACCAATTTTAAATTAACCGGTCAGCTAATCGGTTAATCAGGTTAACCGATTAACGGTTAACCGAATGAATACCCTACTACATATCCACTAAACACAGTTTTGTTGTAAATTGTACAATTAAAAAGTTATAGAAATTAAGAATAAATGTAACGCGTGTCACGTAGCGTACGTTACAAAGGGTTCACGGCTTTTGATAAAAATCGAAAAAAATGTTATGGCAGCAAATAAGTTATTTTAGAATTATCTCATCTTCCCCTTTTCTATGAATTAAATTTTGTGTGCTTTATTATGAAAAATTCAGTAAAAAAATAAGAAAATACACTTTAACTTTCAAGTTAGTTCCACTTTTTGTAGCGTGCGTCACGAAACTATGTGATTAATTATTTCGCAATAAATAGAAGTTAAAAAATTATGTTTTATGCCATTCGAAAGTACAATTAAATCCTACTAAACATTATGCATAAATTGATGATATATCTTTTGAAAGACCAAAAAATGTTTACGAATGTAGCGTTCGTCACGCAGGATTTTCCCATATGTTTGTGTGTTAATATCTCTGCGAAAAATAAGTTAAGGGCAATTTGCATTTTTTTGCTGTCTTGGCTCTATTTGTTATCTTGGAATATTTTTCATTGTCTGGTGATCTACTATCTGTAGTAGGAAAATACACAAACAAATTTTTACTAAATATATACATCTTAAATAATATATGGATGTATGCATATATTTCTGTCAGTGTCTCTATTTGTTTACAAATACACACTTAAATACTAGAAATGGGCAAATTTTTATGCAATTGTGTAAAAGTATTTATCTGTGTGAGTGTGTGGGTTATTGCTTTGGTTTATTTATATTTCGAGAGGCTTCATTTTAATAAACCAAAGTTTTGTTGCCATTTGAGTTGATGTTCTGCTATTTTTGTTGTTGTTGCTATTTTTTGCTTTATTGCTTATTGAGTCATAAAAATAGCTCGTTAAATGTTTATTTCTTATTCACTGATAAAAAAAATACAGAAGAAAATCTAAGACTCAACTTCAAACAGCGACCAACGACCAACAAACTGCTTGTGTAGAGCTGCTGGAATTCGGTTAAAATTCTTGTGTTTATTTTCTACCATTATTTATGGCTAAAATTGAAATATTTTATTAGAACTTCTTGTTATTCTCGCTTTTAATAGATTCAAATACGAGTCGTTCTTACAGATTGCTTTATTCCATTTGATGCTTTTTATATCTAAAATATTCGTTCGTTTGGTGTGCTTAAGCAGATAAATTTAATAACAGATTTAAGGAGTTTGAAAATATATTTAAATAGAAAACATAAAAGCAAAAACTATTTTATTTCTAGTTGTAGAAAAATTTGCTTACTAGTCTTCATGTATTCGCAGATAAAATAAAAGTGCTTGAGTTTAGTTGAAATAAATTAAAGTTAGAAAGAGTTTTAGCTATCTAAATCCGAATATAAAACTTTATATACAGAAATATTTCAAGCCAATATAATGAAATTGCTTATTCTACAAATGAAAAGGATATTGAGTAAAACTGTTATAAATTTCAAGTTTTTATTAAACTTATTCCGATTTTTATGTTTTATTCAAATCCATGTAATTGTAACTAAATTCAAAATACTCGTATGTCTGTAATTGACAAATAAAATAAAATCGCATGATGTTCCCTGTGCTAGCAGGGATAAAGGCAGGACTTCGTGGCTCTAGCAACCTGTCAGATTACGAATTCCTTGCAAATATAGAGTTAGTCAAGCTATCCTCTTATCTGAAACAGACTGGGTTGTTTGGCATGGCAGTAGGGCAACACACCTTCTCTGCTACAGCTTATCACATAGGGAATGAATCGACGGACCCAGCTAAGTCATTTCTTAAGTTGGAGCTATAATTTGCACTCATCCGTGAGTAGCAAAAAATTTTGTTGTCATTTAAAAAAATTCTTAAGCTAATGATTCCTAATTTTCGTAAATATTTAATTCATTCAACCAAATTTTCACAGTTTATTGCCACAAGATAAATTTCCACAAGCTTAAAATGCAAAATTTAACTACTTATGTAAAAGAAAAAAAAATACATATTCCACCACAGAAGAAACACATGTACATTAGGGTTGGTCGAATGGCATGAATGCAAAAAAAAAATTGTAGAGGGAAAATCATTTTAACAAGAATAACAGAAAGTCGTTTTCGATCTTGTGGGTATTCCAAAATATGTTGTAAGTTCGTGCCAGACTTGCCAGTGGTTACAAAATTATGAAGCCTTTATTATAGGAAATATCACAAAAAGTGCTTGAAAGTGTTTGTCTCAATACAGGATGGCGTATTATTATTATTTAATGTATTGATAACATATGAAGTATAAGCCAAACTGACCCATGATTTCTAGGGCAAAGTTGCTTAGAGAATCTTTCGTAGAATTATATTCCCACGACGATTTTTTCTAAAAAAATCGACGAACCCTAATACTCATATACGTACATATCGTCGCCTTTCTTCTTAAACCACGTATGCGCCAACAACTCGTTTTTCAGAAAACGAAAAAATCTGAATAACTTTTTAAATATGTGTTTTATACCAAAAACTTTTTTTTACAAAACATGGCTTTACGACTCTCTGAAGGGTGTAGCATCATTTTAAAAAAAAAAAAATTATTACTAACAATTAACTGTATCCAAATTTGTCGCTTACGTGTTTTTGGCGCAAGCAACAATTCGCAAATTTTGTCGCTTACGAGGTTTTGTAAGTTCAAAAAACATAAATTTCTGTGTGTAAATTAGCATTTATTTTTATATATTTTAAAGAATATGTTTATTCTCTTAAAAAAAAGTAACGAAAGATATTATATAAAATGAATACAAAGAAACTTATTACATATTATTTATTTCACGTTAAAAATTCAAATTATTGTGACGCGGAAAAAATGTAAGAAATAAATCGAAGATATAATATCAAAAAAGTTTGCTTACGGCCCTTTATATAATGAGTTAACGTGGACTTTATCGACAAGTTTTGTATTTCGAACTTGGCCTTCAAGTGCACGTTAACTTTTAATCGTACATTATGAAAAGGGCCGATAACGAATTAAACTTAAAAAAACACTTTAAAATTCTTACTATTTATTATTAATAACGAGTTGTTAAGAAAATGAGCAACTATTTGCCGGCATTACTTTTATCAAACTTATCAAATCTTCATATTTTCCTTTTTAATGCGAATTGAGCTTTTGTAAAGTGAAGGTAACGTTAAATTGAGACCAACATAATTTTTGTTATGGGGAGACAAAAGAAATTTAGTTTCAAAATTCAATTTGTAGAACATCCATGTTCATTATATAACGTAAAAAAATAATAGCTCAAATTCGATAAATTTCATGTTTTTCCGTACATTTTACGGTTTGTATGGGAGCTACTCTAAGGAGTTCAGATAGCGCTTTGAATGAATGTAAGAAATAAATCGAAGATATAATATCAAAAAAGTTTGCTTACGGCCCTTTATATAATGAGTTAACGTGGACTTTATCGACAAGTTTTGTATTTCGAACTTGGCCTTCAAGTGCACGTTAACTTTTAATCGTACATTATGAAAAGGGCCGATAACGAATTAAACTTAAAAAAACACTTTAAAATTCTTACTATTTATTATTAATAACGAGTTGTTAAGAAAATGAGCAACTATTTGCCGGCATTACTTTTATCAAACTTATCAAATCTTCATATTTTCCTTTTTAATGCGAATTGAGCTTTTGTAAAGTGAAGGTAACGTTAAATTGAGACCAACATAATTTTTGTTATGGGGAGACAAAAGAAATTTAGTTTCAAAATTCAATTTGTAGAACATCCATGTTCATTATATAACGTAAAAAAATAATAGCTCAAATTCGATAAATTTCATGTTTTTCCGTACATTTTACGGTTTGTATGGGAGCTACTCTAAGGAGTTCAGATAGCGCTTTGAATCCTGTGAAATAAATGTTGGTTATATTTTAAAATATTTGGGGTCGGTCTTAGAAATTAGCCCTCTATGAGCGCGCGTTAACCCCTTAGGGTCCGAAAACGAACTTCAGCACAAAACGGTTTTTTGTACGGCAGCCATGTTTACATATCGAAATAAAGCTTTCGCATACAGAAAAAAGCTGTATTTTATTAAAATAATGGGGGTTTGAGGAACATTTGTGCTGTTTAGGACGCCGCACCAAGAATGCTCCGATTGGCCTGAAACTTTCCAGATTTATTTTTATCTCAAAAATAATGAATTTGGTGGGTGAGACTTAAAAATTTCCAGCTTTATATATTAAAAGAATTTTATTTTGCATGCAAATGTCATTTTGTATGGCGCTTACGAGGTTTTCGAAATGGCTTTAATTTCTTTTTTTTTTCATACAAAGTTGTCAAGATAAGAATGCAATCGGGTGGCAAATGTTATTTTCCACCATAAAAACCAAAAAAGTAAATTTCAAAACAATGGCGCTTACGTGGTTTAAGAAGAAAGCCGACGATATGTAGCACACACTTAATATCATACACAGCCATACAAAACAATTTGAATTTGAAGTGATAACCACAAATTAGTTACATGGCCAGAGTTTATCTGCGAATAAATATGAGAATTGTAAATTTATTTATTATCAGCGATAAAGCCAAAAATAGCGATAATAAAACAAGAGAAAGAGAGCAAAAGTGAAAAGGAGCAACAAAGTTAACTGTTATTTTCTGCATGTACAGGTATTAAACTGTACAAAAATAATGAAACACGTACGTGAGCAAAAACATAATTAAACACACAAACACTTACACATGTATTCGGTTAGGATTATTTTATTACGTATGTGTGTGTGTGTGTGTGCGTGCGTGCTCGAGTGTGATTATTTCGTTTAATGTTGAGTTGAGTATGAGTGCATGTTTGTGTATAATTTAATTACCTGTTTGATATTTTGTGGTTTATGTGGCATCTTAATTTGTGGTCAATGTGTAATTTTCAAAAACTATCGTATTTAGTTTTAATATTTTTCTATCTATTGGCAAATTGAGTGCTGGCAACATGTTGCAATAAGCCATAATTTAAATAGCTTAAAGGTAAGTGTGAGAAGTTAAATATGCTGTTTAAAGTATTAGTGAAGGACATCCTCAAAAAGCAAGTGTTTTACAAATAACACTCATAAGTCTTGTTTCGAGCTGAGTGGTGAAAGTTACAAAAATTTAAACATATACATAAATGTTAGTAAGTTTACTTTCTGACAAGCAGAAAGTATTAAATTTTCAAGTAAACATTAGCCAGACACTTTAGTTAATTTGTTTATTTTAAGTTGAATTTTTGTGTTTTCTTTCTAACAAAAGATTGATTACTTGGTCTAATGGGGGAAAAAAATCTGTTGTAATGATTTCATTATAAAACACACAAGATTTTGAAAATTCTCAACAATTTGTTAAAGAAAACACACACATCGTATATTTATATTGACATGTAGGAAATGTGAAACATTTTTATTTTGGGTACGAAACGAATGTTCTTTTTTTCTGTGGCAGCATTAAAAATCAATTTCATTTTAAGCAGCTGTTAAACTCAAATGTTAAAAATGGACATGTGTCATTTGACACTTAATATGAAACTAATATGTTTACTGTTTTATTATTTTTCTTTGCCATATTAAGGATTTCTTTTTCAAAGCTATTTTCTTTTCTTGTGCTAAACCAGAGACTGCTTATGTTTGCTTATAAATAAAAAGGGGGAGGAAAAGAAAGGTTTTTATTTTCTTTATATTTTTTTAGCTTTCTTAAGAGTTACTGGTTTTCTGTTTTCTTATAAATACACAGACATTAATACAAAAGAAAAACTTGTAATATTTCATCAAATAGTAAAACATTTTCATTTGATGAAATATTGCCAACATGAAAAATCACTTTGAAAATACGTACAAATTAACTTTGCCATCAGTTCATGATGTTTTAGTCTCAAATATTTTTTATTCCTTAGAATATACAAACGTACGAGAGCCATGTCATATAATGAGGGTTATATTTACACAGAAAGAATTTTCTTCATAAATTCTATTAATTTCGATATTAATCCAAGGAAAAATTTTATTAAAACTCAACCAAAGTCATGTTTTGTTGTATTAATGAAATAAGATTCGTTAAAATTATTTTCGCGAAAATTTCACCAAAAACTTGAAATAGTTTTATTGATCTAATGCAATAATTTCGTTAATTTAATAATATTGTTTCATTATTTCGACGAACATATTTAATCAGTTTAGTGAAAGTATTTCATAATTTTAATGTTTATTTCATTATTTTAACGATATTATGAAATAATTTTAAAGAAAATATTTCAATATTTTGATGAAATGATTTCATTATTTTAATGAAATTATTTTATTATTTTCATTAAATTATTTAATTATTTTAATGTGATTGTTTTGGTGAAACTATAATATTATTAAATAGGATCATTAAAAAAAATTACGAAAATATTTAATAGATTTAATGAAATTATTTCATCATTTTAATTAAATTATTTCATTATTTTAATGCAAATATTACATTAAAAAGTAGGTAATTTTATTTCTTTTTTGACAGTTCCATGCTACAAATACGTACGATAGACACTAATGCATATCCGAAAAATTTGTAATGCTGATGAAGGCTCTTAGTATCAAACTCAGGCCCTTGATTTTCATTATTTGCTTTAGAAGCAAAGACTTAAGTACTTCAACAGCCCTCTTAAAACAATGTGCTCTGTGAGTGTATAACATAGTCGCTCAAAGTGGCACCAGTTTGCCGAACAGGATTGCCATTTTAGCATATTCAGCTCTAGATTTAGCACTTTTTTTATCTTAGTTTATCTTAGTTAGCATTAATAGTTTTCATAAAAGTGCTAAGTGCTATCTTAGCACTTTTTGCAATTTACTTGGTACTCTTTTATTTTATTGAATCAGTTTATTTTTCAAAGATAATACCTTTAACCCATTAACGAAGGTAGTAATAAAGTTAAAGATTAAATAAATTTTTGTTCGGCAAATGGGTACTGTCACTAGCGCTATATAGCACTGAGTACAATTGCGTTAAAACATACTAGTTTAACTATTCCATTAATTAAATACAATTTAAAGAGTTGTAGTTTTTTCGCTCTGGCTTTTTAAAAAGGGTAACTAAAATTTAGTTAACTCGGTTTAATGAAAAGCAAACTCAAAACTAAAAGAAACTCACAACTTTAGCGGTCAGTTATACGAATTTGTATATATGAGTAGAGCGATTGATATATGGCATCAGTGTTAAAGAAATCTGTTCATCTGAACTTGTCTTTTAACCTATTTGTATAAGCACATTTTCTTTGTTAATATTTTATTCACACCTGGATTCTAAATTTAAAAAATATATACACATCTAAAAAAAGTGAAACTAAAAATTTTAAATAGTTATAGCAGTCAAGCACTTTTACTCCTTCATTTGTAAACCGTTTTTTTTGAAAGGGTTTGCCTGCAGTTTTGTGGAATGTTATTTTTTTTCAAAAATTGGTGGGAAGATTTGCTCCACCAAGCATAAGTCTGTCATGTGTGAACCGATTTTCAAAATTCTCTTTTCGAAAATCTGTAGGGCATTCTCCTCTCCCCCGGAAATATTGATTATTGTGTAATCCTCCATTTATGAACCAATTTAAAAAATAGGGCAGACAAAGTGTTAGCCCGATATATTAATTAATACATAACTCCGACATTTCTTGACAGATTTTAAAAATATTTTATTTGAAAGGACATGAAAGGTTTGGTACTATGAAAAATTGCGGGCGGACACCCCACTGGTAGACGAGCACACCTTTTGATCTACCACGTTGGTTTTGTTATCTGGTACATAAGATCTTTGCATTGAAGTCGGGGCTTTTTTTACATATACAATTATATTTATTACAGAGTTAACTACAACTGACAGGTCTTTATTGCACAAAGTCTTTAAGTATGAATGAAAACAGATTCAAAAGTTACAGCTTTTTCTTTAAGATAACCTGCTCATTTCTATGAAAAACCTATAGCAATAATTATGATGATCATTTAGAATGAATTAATATCGGATATGATATATTAAGCTCTAAAAAATAGAAAACTACCAAAAAACTCTGAACGATTTTGGCATTTAGTGCGTTTAATTTTTCTAAAACGATTCGTTTTAAATCGGTTCGATTTACAGAACAGGCAGGTATATAACAAATTTTTTAAGTAAAACTAAAAAATAACAATGTGGTGCTTCTTTTCAAGAATTACGCGTTTTTACTTGTTTCAGTGCTTTTTGAAATCTAAAAGTTGACAACGCTGATAACAATCATACAACACAATTTTTGTTGTTCGCTTTTGGTTGACAACTGTTGAAATAAATAAGAGTGGATTTTTATGAAAGAAAATATTATACGAAATTCTTTCACAATACACATTTGCGAAGCTTCTCATATATTGTGAAATATTTCATTAGAACTGTGAAAGAATAACTAACTAAATCATTTCATTGTATTTATGAAGCGAAATTTTTCCAGTGTATGAATTTTTATTTGAAGTGGCATATAAATAAATTCAAGTTTACAGTAGATTTAAGGCTTTTAAAAATAAATTTTATTATCAGAATTTTACAGAGCAAAAGATAAAAAATACAGCAAAAGCCGCAAACATGGCTTAAAGAGTCATTAGTAAATTTACACAGATACAGCAGTACAAGAAACTTTCTTTTTAAATCAGTAATCTGATGAAGTGCTTCATACTAAAGTAAACATACAAAAAAATCTTTAGGAAATAACAAAAATCTTTAGCGAGCAAAAGTCTCGTGAGAATTGATGACTATAAATACACTATCTTTATAAAGACAAATAATAGGCTAAATTAAGCCTGGAAAAGGCTAAACAAGCAAAGAATCTCGCCAGAGTGAGAGCAGCACAATTCATTCAATCAATTCTTATGCTGCTTCAGTTTCATCACAGCTTTATCAACCAATTTATTGCTACCCAAAGCTATTACTACTAAAGCCAAAAGAAAAGTTTATATAATTTTAATAAAATTTTTTTTGCAAATCTATTAATTTATTATAAAATTTATATCCTTCCTTAGTTTGTGTTCGGAAAATCTCTTAAAACGGCAATCATGTTAAGAGTCATTTGATTAACACTATTATAGTTAGAACTATTCAGTATGTGATATATTTTTATTCTTTCTTTTTTTGTACTAGTTGCTATTTTTAATCCATGGCAACTTGGTAATTAAGAAAAAACTATAATAAAAACAGCAACTAAAATACGAGTATCTTGATATACCAACAACAATATGTCAAACGTGAAAGATGGCAACCAGGGTGACCGTTGAACATTTTTCAAAAGCGCCACTAAAAGGGGATTTCGAGGAAAAAAGTGGCACCAAAAAGGGAATTCTTCGAAAAAAACGGAATAGTTTCTAATAATTTTAGTGCAATAATGAATATCTATAGATCTTAACTCTTAAACTATTTCTAAATATTTTTTTTCCATAAGACTCAAAAACACATTTTTGTCTTAAGATTTTTTTTTATAAAAACTCTTTCGTACCGTAAAAACTCATATTAAAACAAAAAGTTTCACTTCATAAAAAAGGCGAAGGAAGGGGCACAATATTACGAAATGTGGCAGATTTCAGCAATTTTTAAAAAAGGGGCACTAAAAGTGGCAAGGCAGTTGAAAAAGTGTCAAATTGCCACTTTAGTCGCAAAACGGCCACGCTGATGACAACTATAATATACTTTTGTTTAACAAGAATGATGAGTTTCCTGTTTTGTTAATGTTAGTGTAGGAAATTTTTCTCTTCTTTTGAAAATAGAAGAAAAATGAAAGCGTGTGTATGTGCTTTCAATGTTAGTAAAAATCTTGATGAATTATATTAATTTGCTGTTGAGGTTTGTGTTGACGATAAAATCATTATTTGTAACGAGAATGTACCAAAGATGCATGTATGTATGTATGTTTAATAAACATACTTAGCAAACATATTTTGTCGACATGCCTGTACAGAGTTCTCCTAGTTATGTATATGCAAAGTTGTCCGAATTTACTTAGAAAAAGAGGTCCACTTTCTTGTCAATCACTTCGGGTTATGTGGTATACGTACCCCCGTAGTATAGTGGATAGTGTGCAAGACTATTAGCCGGGGGTCGCAGGTTCGATTCCTGCCAAGACTCTGGGTATTTCTGCAGAAAAGCCGAAAAAGGCTTAAGCAGTATGTGTGTTCGTTTTAAAAAATAACTATAATTTTCAGAAATTTGATTCGACTCCCAGCAAAAATTTTGTTGACTGATTGACAGGCAAAAAAGTATATGAGGATTTAAATCGTGTTACTCGAGAAGTTCAAAATATAAGGTTTACCCCTTGCACTTACATTGTTACAGCAATTAGCTAGTTAATATTTGACTTACTTGAAGCTAAAAAATAAGTAGTCAAATAAACAAAATAAAAAAAATTTTATAGACACTATATTTATTTCTAATTTTTCACATCTTGTTTTTTTCTTATTTTTTTGAGCCAACTGTGATCCGAGCCTTTGTTCTTTCAGATTTAGAGACAAGTGTTTTACTCACTCAGCTATTGTTGACTTATGAGATTAAGCGCTAAAGATTTGTTTTTATATGCAAACAAATGTTAGCTTAAAATTTTTTTGTCTATTTATTTTATTAATGCATAACAACAAATTATAACTACTTTTAAATAATGAGATAAATGCGTACTTATTTTATTATTAAGTTCTAGTTTTCATATGGATCATACTAATAAGATAAATAAGTACCACACATTACTTTGTAACCCATTAAAAAGTACAACCGACTACAGGAATGCCAAAAGTTTTTAATGGGTTAGAACAGATCTCAGCAAATATTCTAATACAAGTCTTAGGTTTCACAATTGGGAAATTAAAAATGTGTTCAAGCCCAACTTTAAGTGAAATTGGAGAAAAAGTAAAAAAAAAACCATAAACATGCTATTGACAAAATTAGCTGATAATGTGGTATACTATGTTCTGATAATGTGGTATACCATACCTTCATATATTTCGCTAGCAATTTTCTGACGTCATCTCTTTTTGGTTATTTTCTTAAAAGGGTAATGTGATATAGTATACCACTTTAGCCACCTTTAGCTATACCACATTAGCGATAATTATTAATTACTTTGTATGGAAGGTAGCTATTGTCCTGCTCCCACATCATAATTTTTCTGCTGCTTACGCGCATTGGCTATAGAAGAATTTACACCAAATATGCGAGAATTAATGATTACTTTGTATGAGAGGTACCTCTCCCCTCACCCCTACACCACAAGTTTTCTGTTGGGTTACGCGTATTGACTATACAGGAATGCACACTAAGTATGACTACTTTCACTGATATAGTATTCCAGATATGCGATACTTAATAATTAATTTGTGTGGGAGGTACCCCTCGCCAGTATCGTATATTGGTGAAAATGGGACCAACTGTGGAGTGTACCATTTCATAAAAAAAATTTTTTTAATCGCTTCACAAATGACGGAGAAATATGTAGGTTAGCATAGAAAAAAAAAGTACATACATGGCGAACATATACGGCCAAGTCACAGAGTTCAATTCCGTTCGGGAACGGAATTCAATCCACACCGTTTTTGTAGCAGCGGGTGTGTTAAAAAGAAAACTAAAATACGCTAATTTGTCAGGTGTGTCCAGACTGCGGCGCTGGTATGGTGGGGTATGCTCCGTCTAGGGCTTGACATCTTGGAGTTGATTGAATTCCGTTTCCAAACGGAATCGAACTCTGCGACATGGCCGATAACCACCAAAGAAGAAGTCAACCACGCTACTACTCATATTTTTTTATGACTGGCTATTTTCATGACATGCAAAAATCTAATACAATAACGCACTCTTAACTATCTCAGAGCATCAAACAATTAAGATTGATAGCGTTATTCCTATGCTCTTAGTTTTACAGAAATTCAACTATACCACATTAACCGCCTATACCACATAACCCGCACTTACTCCATATAACTTTCGTTATATTTTCTGATTGGCTTTGAGTACGCACTTGTGATCTTGTGCAAATTTTCTTCTACCAAATCCGGAGCGAAATCGCGAAATCATGTTTTCTGGGTTTGTGCTTGTATGTACTTTGTATGTCTATAAATGGACTTGCGTGTATATAAAAACCACATAAAACGAGTTACTAAATATCAACCAACTATTGCCATCTTAACAAAATGTAACAGCAAATTTACAAAGAAATAAATCTGTAAGAAATTTTGTAAGTTAATACAACGAAACAATATATTTGACTTTTTTATTTGTTAAATTTCTTTATGACAATCATAAATTTATATTTTATTCTTCTATTATACTAAAACTAAGACTCTTATTATTCCTTCTGAGCTTTCTTTGGATATTCTTGTACATCTTTTTGTGTTCATTGATACAATTTAATTATAACAATTACAGAAAGAATGTTTTCTTCTTAGTTTTTTCTCGTTCTCTTTTCAATGATTATCTATTATATTATTTAATTTGATTTCAATAAACGAGAAATTAATTTTGCGCACGTTACTTATAGTTTAGTATAAGTTCTTTTGCGATGTATCGAATGATATTTAATTGTTAGGGTAAAAATTAGACGGACATTTACTACAATTGAAATCAATACAGACATATATATCTAGCTGTATTTAATAAAACATTTATTTAATTTAGCTCTAGTCGTTTACAGTAAAAAGTAAGTGCGGACAATACAAAAATGAGATCTACTTTAAATGATTGTCATTTAAGATTTTTTTTAATGAAAAAACTGACTTTCAAAATAAATAAATGAATACAAATTTATGTCTGGCTTGACTTTAGTTTTTCTTTCGAAAGTGCAAACATCAAAACATCATTCACACAGCGTTATACGCAAACTTCGCTAAAGCAAATTTGAAGCTTTGATAATAACACTGTACAATACGAAAAAAATTACTGGATTCTGTAAACCGATCCTGGTAGAGGAGACCAAAAAAGAATAAACGTATGCCGGCATTTTGCAAAAGCACATCGGAATTTTGTTTTATGGGGGGTTAACGTTTCCTCCTTTTAGCCTATTCGTGCAGCATATCTGTATAAGAAACTATGTGTTCTTTACATCTGAAGTGTAGGATATGTTCAGCAACTTTGTAAAGCATATTAAGGCAAATATATTTGTGAAATATATTAACCCTGTAACTCTCCAAAAAAACGGTGATTTTCGGCTCTTTTCTAACAAATTATGCAAAACACCCCCAAACAGGGGGGCTGTAGGGTTAATATATTCTACAAAAATGTTGGCCGTAAATTTCTAATATAACTCTTCAAAGACAACAAAGTACCTGCCTCAGCTGGTACGCCAGCCAACATTGTTTAAGGGTTAACTTCATACTTATTCACAATTCGAGTACTAATTGTGAAGAAGTATGAAGCATAGGTAATTTGGTAAGTCTTACGTTTAAGGTATAAGATGTGCTCAGCACTTTAATGTAAAATACCACAAGAAACATTTTTTTGGAACATTTTAACCCTGTAACTCTTCATTTTATGGGTTGTTTTCTACATTCATTAAAAAAGGGCAAAAAACGTCCCTTCAGTGGCGATAAAGGGGGTGAAATGTTCTACAAAAATATTTGCCATAAAATTCTACTTTAGGCCTCTAAAGACACCCAAGCTCCAGACTTAACTCGGACGCTAGAAATCGTTCCAAGCTTAAAATGTGTTTAAGGGTTAATTTCGTACTTATGCACAATTCGTATTCGGCAGAGAATCTTCTAACCCTTATGTTTCAGGTATAAGATGTGTTCAGCTTTTTTATGTAGAAGAAATGTACAAAAAGAAGAAGGACTTAGTATTCAATAGAACACTGAAGAGGGCACATAGCTAGGGTTTTTTTATTCCCGGACTTTTTTGTTTCCCGGGAGAGCGGGAAATAAAAAAGAAATTCCGGGGATCCCGGGAATTGAAGAAGGTAATAAAATATTTGGCAACAATTTTAGTTTCCGGTATCCATTGATTTTTATGTCAGCGAAATTAATCATTCAATTATTCTTTATTAGAAACTGCGCTTTATTTTATAAGTATTTCACAAACAAACAGTGTGTAAAGAAATGAGATAAAAAGTACAAAACTTATCAGAAAAGCAAAAAGAATTACGTAAAAAAGAACAACATTTTTATCGAAATTTTAAGGAAACTTCGTACTTAAAAGCTATTTTCAGACCGAGCAACAAGAGAGAATACAAATCATTAGAAAAAAAAATCACTGATGGACTGACATCAAAGTACTTTTATTTATAATCCAAAGAGCGATTAATGTTGCTGACAAAGAGCAGTCATAGAACAGTAAACTCAGTCCTTTACTCATTGGTATGCAATGAAAATTCCCTGCCCTTAGAAAATTTGTACTTCCATATTCTTTGATGCAAATGTCCTTTTAAGACAGTCAATGTATTAATTGTTTCATCTCACAATCGGTTTCTTATTTACTTAACACAATTTCAGTTGTTGAGAAAAGCCTTCGGCCTCGACAGAAGCTGTCCGGATAGTTATATAAATAAAGTTTCCTCGAAAGTCTTCGTATTCAAAACATCACTGTCATCTGAAGTAATATCTAGTTTCCCATTTTCTTCGTCACTAAACGCATCAAGATCTTCTGCAGATCTAATTACCGTGCATTTTGGTGCATATTGAAAAACATTACAGTTGCTTTTACTAAAAAAATTAGGTTCTTTTAAATAATTAATTAAAGAGACAACTTTTTTCTCTTCGTTTTTCAATCCAAAATAATTTAATATAGAATTTGAGCCTTTATTCGTTTCTTTCCCTTTACATAGATATTATTTTATGATGAACGACAATAAGTTAAAGAAAAAGTATAATTTTTGGGTGCCAAAATCAGTACCTTTTTATGTATATAAATTGATTTTTAATTCCGGGAATTCCCGGATAAATTTCCCGGGAAAGCGGGAAACGAAAATAAGCGTGAGAAGAAAATAGGTCCCGGGAATTCCCGGGAAAAACCCCTACACATAGCCGAAACCGGTCTGTTTACAAACCAAATTTGACGTGGGATGACGCAAAATCATTCCAAATACAAAAAGACCCATACAACGAAGAGTTACAGAGCTGAAATCTTCCGGAAAAATTTTTCTCGTGGTGTTTTACATGAAAGTACTAAATATATCTTATACCTAAAACGTAAGACTGACAAGATTTCCTATGCCGAGTACTAATTGTGAATAAGTACGAAGTTAACCCTTAAGCACAGTGTAAGTTTTCAATGATTTCTGGCGCACAAGTTGAATCTGGAGCTTGGCTGTCTTTAAAAGCCTATAGTAAAACTTTATGGCCATCATTTTTGTAAAGCATTTTATCCCTCCACTCCCCCTTTTTAGGGGTGTGTTTTACGTTTTGTTAGAAAATAGCCAAAAATAACCATTATGTGGGACAGTTAGAGGTTTAATATCTTTGCCTTATATTTGGTATAAAGTTGCTGAACATATCCTGCACCTTAGATGTAAAGAACACATAGTTTTATGTACCGATATGCTGTAAGAATAGGCCAAAAGGGAGGAAATTTAACGCCCCATAAAATAAATTCCGTTGTGATCCTGCAAACTGCAGACACACGTATATTCTTTTTCGGTCTCATCTACCAGATTCGGCTTACAGAACCACGTAATTTTGAAAAAAGTTCGAAATTGTTGTATAGTGGAATTTATCAAGGAGAAATTGAGCTACAACTTGGTTGTATTACATATTTTACAGCAAATATGCTTTGAAATTTTACATAATTTTCATTTCAAATACAAAACAGTAACTTATAATTTTTTTTAATTCAAAAAACATATTTTATTTTGTGAATCCAAATTGATTATTAGGCTAAGGTTCGTAACGTTATATTCAGAAAGAATTGGGCATGATTAATATTCCAAGTAATAAGGGAAAAATTAACATCAACATAGTTTTTCAACGTACACAGAGTAGCGCCACTTTCTTTCTGAATATAACGCTACGAACCTTAGCCTAATAATCAATTAGGATTCACAAAGCAAATACGTTCGAAATAATCACATTAATAAACATATTTTATTTTGTTCACTCCACTTTTGGCCACAACTGTATAAAGTACTTTTCGCGCAGATAACAGGAACTACTTACATTACACATCATACACATCCTTTTCACGAAAACTTGTATACAGGGAAACATACCACCAGGTTTCTAAATTAAATCAGGATAACGATACGAATACGAAAAGTTGCCAAAGAGCCAAATAAAAAAGCAAAAAATAAATATTAATAAAATAAAACGAATTAAGAGCATTTCATTTGTAAGCTAAACACGGACGCGCGTATCAGTTGCTTCGTTAGTCCGTTAAAGAATTTCAATGGAATCCAATGAAATGGAAAATTATTTTATTACTCGATTGAAGAAATAATAAAAAGGGGTAAATAAGAGTAAGAAATTATTAACAAATACCAAAGAAAAAAAAAGTTAAAAATACTCAATAAGATATTGTAAGAGTGCAATTGGCGTATTTGTGCCATTGAATACAGAATAAAAGCACTGGAGGTGGATTATAATCTAAACAGACATGTTGCCAAACATAAGAGTTAAGTAATTAAATAAAATTATTATTTCTTTTTATAGAGCTTCAGGTGATAAGTTGATTTAGCTTATCGGTTATAATAAAAGCATCTAATGATGCTATTATAAATTGCGGATAGAGGGTATATAGTAGTAAAAATAGTTTTCATATTATCGGTTATAAGGTAACAAAATACATGATATATACTGAAAGAAAAATGCTTGGTAAAAGAGAACCATTTTACGTTGGCCCCTTACAATGCAAAGAAAAGTATTCTTAATGTCAGAAAATATTACATTACAGTGATGAATATTATATAAAGTAATGAACCTTCTCTCAAGCATCTCTTCTTACATTTTGTATTGTCATTAATGATACGAAACATTTTTCATTTGAGACACACGCGACAGAACTCAAGATTTAATATAAAAAAAATCTGTATAAATAACACTATACTGCATGGTCCTAACTACTGATTCTGGCAGAGAGCACCAAAAAATTTTATGTGTACTTGTATCATCGTTTTAAAAGTTTACATCTGCACATACATACCCAGCAAAAAATATCATGTTTCTGGAAGCAGTAAAAAACTGTTATGCATTCCACATGCGATCTTTTGAAGCGCTTCCGAGGATGCTCAAAAAGAAGGCAGAGATCTCTCAGTGTTCATAATGTTTAAGTTACGAAGTTAGTCAGCATTTTAAATTTTTTCAACACGAACTCCAAAATAAACAAAATCATATTCAGTAGCATTGTAGCTTTCAACAATATAGGTTCTAAAGAATTGTCACACGCATTGTTTCAAATAAACACTAACACATTTGAAAACTCAAAACCCATTTAAAGTATGCTCTCTTTCTACTTTTCTCGCCTATTGCATGGAAGAGAGAAATTTGTAATAAAACATGATTTGTTTTGTCTGTAGTTTAACGATGATAAAATGAGACATGATTTTAGAACATTTTCGATGCTTCGAAAGAAGCGCTGTTTTATATCGAAAACAAAAGCTCCAAAGTGGGACATAGCGAACAAAAATCATGCATGTTCGAAGCGTTTTTCGAAGCAGTAGAAACAACAAAACTTGCTTCTCTCACTTATAAACCTGCTTTGGTCGAAGCAGTAGTTTTTGCTGGGTAGTTATAGTGACTCGGCATAGGAAATCTTGTAAGCTTTACGTTTAAGATTAAAGATGTAAACAGCAAGACAAATATTTTGGTGAATATCTTAAACTCTATCTCTTCGTTGTGTGGGGCTTTTTGTCCCTTTGGATAGAGTGGGCTGAAATGTTCTACAAAAACACTTGCTGCAAAATTCTACCACAAGCCTTCGAAGACACCCAAGTTCCAGACTCAACTTGAACGCCAGAAAGCAATCAAAACTAAAATTAAGGGTTAATTTTGTACTTATATATATTCACAATTAATACTCGGCATAGAAAATCTTGTAAGGCTTATGTTTAAGGTATAAAATATGCTCATCACTTTTATATAAAACACAACGAGGGAAATATTTTTGTAGTATAAAAATTTCCATTTGTTGTACAATGCTATCAATTTATCTTTAAATGATGGAATTTTTGAGCAGATATAGAATTTATAAGGAAAAAGCTTTAAATAGAAAAATTTAAAAAACAAAGGTATTATGGCTCAACCCAGTAAAATGCTTGAGTTAGTCGAAGCACATAAAACAAGAAGTCCCTTACTCGTAAATAATTTTCTGCATAAATTCTGTGAACTTCGATATTAATGCAATGAACAATTCCATTTAAAATCAACCAACATCAGGCTACGCTAAACAAAAAGTTCACTTTAAATACTAACTAACGAAAATATTTAATTATTGTTATGAAATTATTTCACAATATTAATGAAAGTTATTCATCACATTAACGAAATTATTCCATTATTTTAATGAAATTACTTAATTTTTTTTAATAGAACTATTTTATATTGAAAATATTTATTGACTTTTTTAATTAATATACAATTTATATTATGCCTTATATTTCCACTTGCTACATCAGTATACTTCACCCTAACTCGAGAACGGTATTTCTGATTTCGCTTACCTATACACTAAAAGATATATATTTATTCCTTTTACTCCTATGGGGAGCATAGGGCCGTAACAATTTGACTCCAATCTACTCTATTTATAGCACGAACTTTTAATTCATTTAGACTTAAATTTAATCTATTAGCTTCACTTTCAATTTGTCGTTTCCACGTATGTGAAGGACGTCCTCTTCGCCTACTGCCTTTTGGGGTTCCAGTCGATGGCCTGCCTTGCGATGTCATCCGCAGGTTTCCTTACCGTGTGGCCTATCCATCCTCATTTGCGTTTTCTTATTTCGAGATGAATTGGTTGCTGTTGCGTTACTGACCATAAACAATCGTTCGTAATAGTTCTGGGCCAGAATATACGAAGAATTTTTCGTAGGCATTTGTTTTGAAATACCTGGATGGCTTGAATATCGCGTTGAGCCGCATTCCATGACTCGCATCCGTAGAATAATTTTGATTTTACATTAGAGTTGTAAAGGCTCAATTTCGTCTTCTGTGATATGATTGTCGACTTCCATACAGGGTTCAAAAATCCGAATGCCTGCCGAGCTTTGTTAATGCGGCTACGTATGTCTTTTTGAGATCCGCCTGAGGTGTCGAGTAGGCTTCCCAAGTAACAAAACGATTCAACATCTTCGATTAGTTGATTTTGTATGCAGAATCGCTCAGCATTTTCCACATTTAAGCGCATTGACTTGTTTTTTTATGTTTATCTTCAGGCCTACACAGCTCGCCGCTTCCTGCACTTGTGCCAGTTTTGATTGCATGTCTGCAAAGGTGTGGGCAAGAAGGCACATATCGTCTGCGTAGTCGAGGTCTTCTAGTCTGCCTTGCAATCCCCAAGTAATGCCTCATCTATGTCTAGTAGCTTTTTGCATTACTAGATCCAGTACACAGTTAAAAAGAAATGGTGACAGAACGCAATCTTGTCGAACACCGGCGTTAATTGATATTTTACCACTAAGCTGGTTTTCGTGAAGTATTCGGCAGGTGGCGTTAGCATAAAGACTTTTAGTGAGTGATAAGAGCTTGTTAGGGACACCTTTACATTCTAGAGCGTACCATATAGCGCTGTGATTGAGGGTGTCGAACGCCTTTTCAAAATCTATTAATGTTAAATATAGGGGTGATCTCCACTCAACTGATTGCTCCACAATTACCCTTAAGCTGTTGACGTGGTCAATACATGAGCGATGTGGGCGGAATCCAGCTTGTTCCTTTCTGAGTCCAGGTAGAATGACATCAGATAGTCTCTTGTTTATAATACGAGCAAGTATCGAAAAAAGTGTTTATTTTACGAGTTTGCATGAAAAATCACTTTGCTCGCTACTAACTTGTGAGTATCTCCACCAGTGTTAATTAAATCAAAGAAACTATATTACGAAAGCTTGAAAGTAATTTTGTCATGCATCTTTTTGCATATCATTGATCAAAGTCTCGAGATAGAGTAAAATATCTTGATGTACTGATGGAAATAATAAACATGTCCATAAAACATTTTGATGTGCGTTTGAGGAAGTTTTCTTTCCCCGTTTCTCCTTTGTAACTTTTGACGAAAAACGTAACTTTTTTTGAAAGAAGAGCGCAACCTTTTATATTCTTCCCCTGGCAACACTGCAACTAAGGTTACCTGATTATTGTGAATATGACATTTCGACAGTTAAGTCATAATTTTGAATTTGCAGTTTTGTCGCGGTATTGGATTACTAGTAAAGTATTATTTTAATAGTAAAAAGTCATATTTTTGCACATTTATACAGTACTGTGGTGACACAAAACTTTTTAAAGAGTCGTAATTTTGTGTTTACAGTATTGTAGTACATATTTTTTGCAAAAAAATTAAATTTCTGCCTGGGAAGACACATCAGAGAAATTAGCAATGTAGATGGCCGCTAACAGTCTCGAGCTCAGACTATTTGTTGTCATCATTTGCTCTATAGGCAACGTCTTAAAAATTTTAGCCAACAGCACTATCAGCACAATGTACTCTATGCGTGTATATTAATCAGAAAGAGTCACTCAGAAACAGTAATGCCAACTTAGTTTTATATGAAAAAAAATATACATGCGACTTATATCATCGATCTTTTCATATATGCAATGAAATTTTTCATCAAAGCTATGTAAGACATTTAATTAAAATTATGAAATCAAAAAACTTAAAATTTTTATTTATTTAATTTTTCTTAATGTTCAAGAGTTACATTAACATATCAATCATTTTAAATATCCAATAAAAATTTTTGTCAATACATAAATGGGTTCCCATATGGAACAACTCTCCTAATTGATTAAGAAGTTTCATTTACAGTAGAAAATGTTTCTATATATTTAAGCCACCTTTTTCTTAATTAAATTATTGTGTTACAATCTATTTTTACGCTTTACAATATTAAATAATTTTAGTTAACTCTAGCATATTCTTTATATGCATAAATTATTATGAGTACAAGCCAAGTTATGTTATTCTAATGAACTTTGTAATTTCCGGTAAAATGAATACAAACATATTCATATCCATGTACAACAATATACAACAGTTACTTTGAATATCCTTAGAACTGGTAAGTTTAATGCTGTTTATTATTGTACTTGTAGTTTAAAAAGTTGAAAATCATGTTAGAGAATCTACACACTAAATATCGCAACAACTACAAATTCAAAGCAAATAAACTAAGTCAGTTGAAAATTTAACTATGAAACTTTTCATCGTATACAATAACATTTATCTTAACTAGTATTTAGATGGCTATTCATGGATACAAGTTTATGTTTAAAATAGCCAGCAAAGGTTGTGGTATAACAATTATGAAATTAAAAGTAACCCACTGGCACTACAGAGGAGTAACTAAAAATATAAATTAATTATAAATTAATAAATGAATATATATGAATAAAAATATTAAATAAATTAAGTAAAGTGCGATCTTGGCTCGCACACGAAGGATTCCGTACGAATACACATACATATATCCCTTTTCGTTTTAGCCCTCTTTTCATTTTGGTCATTTTTCTGTTTGGTTTTTTGTTTAATTTAATTTTTTAATTTTAAACTGTTTTTTTTTTGTTGTTTTGGCGATTTGTTTGGTTTTGGCGCTTTTTTCATTTAGCTGATTTTTTGTTTTTTTTTTTGCGATTTTTCGTCATATGCCGATTTATTAACTTTTTGGCGTTTTTTTTTGTTTTAAAGTTTTTTTCGCTTTTTGACGATATTTTTTTATTTTAATGATTTATTTAAGTTCTGTTGCTTTTTTCAGTTTTGGCGCTTTTTTCTGTTTTGGGGATTTTTCGGTTTTTGGTGATTTTTGTTAGTTTTGATACTTTTTTTCGTTTTGTCGATTTTTTCGGTTTTTGTTTTTTTTTTTTAGTTTTGGTGTTTTTTTTTTGTTTTGGCGCTTTTTTTCGTTTTGCTGACTTTTTTGAAGATTTCTTTAGATTTTGATGATATTTCTAATTTTAGCGATTTTTTAGGTTTTAGTCCTTTTTTTCGTTTTAACGACCTTTTTCGGTTTTTAACGGTTTGTTTTAGATTTTATTGCTATCTTTTTAGTTTTGGTGATTTTTCGCGTTTTAAAGATTTTTGTAATTTTGGTGTTTTTTTTCCTTTAAGCGGGTTTTCATTTTGGCGATTTTTCGTTTTGAAATTTTTTTAATTTTGAAATATTTTATTTTTTGAGTTTTTTCTTTAAATTTCACGATTTTGTCTCTTACGATTTCCAAGATACAGCAAATTATCTAAATTGCATAGTCAAAATTACATTAGCTGATAGAATACCCTTTAATTTTTATTTTGTTAATTGGTATAGTATATTCTATAGACTACACTAATTAACACTAACTTTGGAAATTTAAAGTGTCTATATATAAGTGGTGTATATTACATTAGTATTTCAACATGTTTCGTTGCTCGCTTTAGAACACCCATTAACTTTTAGCTATCATATATTTGTTGTTGTAGCGGCCAAAGTTTTCATATTCTGTGAAAATTTCAGGTCCATAGCTCTTACGGCTCCCGAGAAAACAAGCTGTGACAGACAGACGGACAGCACACACTGGGAAAAAAGGATCGTTTTATTTATAATATATGTGTACGAAAATAGCATCAACTCCAATTATTTTTAAAAACTTCCATCTTAGTTAATTAACTAGAAAATTAACTTGTGAATAAGTTGTTTTTTTTTAGCAGCATTTAGTTTTCTTGCAACTTCCCTGTTGCATTTATTTCAAACTAAAATGGAAACTAATTTACTGGTGTAAAACTATGAATCAAAATAAATTTGAAAAGGGGGAGTTCCTTTAGTTTAGGGTGCACTTTCATTATATTGTAATTAGTAAAGTTTTTTTTAGTAAAGAAATTATTTGGCAAATACAATTTAAAAGTTAAATTAAATATAAATAAGTTAAAGGGTCAAATAAGGTGTGGAAAATTGGAAGTGAATATATATTGTTGCTAAGCTGACTAATCAGATTATTAAAAAAATAACATTAATAAAACATTAAGTCATTGGAAAATAAGCTGATTTGAAATTTTGAGATGACAAACTAAACAGCTGATTTTCTATTAAAGTTAAAGTTTATTTTTAAACTTCCTGAAGATTCAATATGTGAGAAAATAAAACATATATATTTCAGCTTTGTAACATTATTCAATTCTTTAATGGACATTAATTTTGGGTGCTGAATGTTACCCTTTCTTTTTAAGTTCTTTTAGTTTTCGTTGATCAACTTTATAAAAGTGCGAAGTGTAAGATTCGAAACATTTTTTGTATGTTTAATGTACTTTCATTCCTGTAAATAACGTAAAAATACATTTATCAATATGATTATTTCTAACGTATTTGCTTGATTGATTGATTGTTAGGCTAAAGTTCGTAACGTTATATTCAGAAAGGCTTGGGCACGATTAATATTCCAAGGAATAAGGGAAAATTAAGATCAACTGAATTTTTCAACGTTCAGAGCAGAACCGAGTAGCACCTACACTTCCATCGTCAGTGCTGACGTGTATTTTGCTTATCACCACTTGTCAAGTGGCTGGCTCTATTGAATGTGATTTTAGTTCTTTTATATACAACTTTTTCGTGAAAATATAATACGAGAATTACATCACTTTCAAGTTTATATTAAAATCCTCTTTATTAGTGTTGCAAGTCAAACTTTTTTCGTTTGATTTGATTGTTATACGGGTGATTCTCAATATAAATATAATATATGGATCCTGAAATCAAATTACATTTTTAGATTTTTAAAAATTTTTGTGTATTGAGCGCTATATTTGCCTTCGCCACAAAAATTGGGCATAGGGCTTGAAAGCATAGGGTCTTAAAATAAAAATATAATATATATATAAAATTTGCAGGACGAATTTAAAAGTTATGACCACTTTTTAAATTTTAATAAAGTCGACCAACAATGTTAAAAGCTAAGGAATGATTTTGGCGAAAAAAATACATCACAAAAATTAGTATAGGGCTTGAAAGCACTATATATCTACTCTCTAAAACCAAAAAATTATAATAATCGCAGGACGAAATAAAAAGTTACGAACACTTTTTCAATATAAAGTTTGTATCTTTTAAAAGAAGTCTTTACAAATATTATCCGGAAGATACCAAGGTGATACTTCTCAATAATTTAGCCGAGAAACCTGGTGCTTAGCCGAGACACCTTCACTACACCTTCACTAAGCAAGGACACCATTCTTAGACACAAAACCGGTTTAAGAATTCCTCAGAACTGGGACAAAAATCTCATCGAAATCTCTTCCCCGGATTCCCAAAAACTGGGACGAAATTCTCCCCAAAATCATAGAAGTTCCCCAGATTCCCAAAATTTAAAAAAAAAATTCCCAAAATCCCAGAAGCTCCCCGGACTCCCAAAAACTTAAAAAATCGGAATGGTTTGACACGGCGACAGCACAATCGTAATGAACGATTAATTACGCCCTGTCTGCTCTAGAGTATCACAAAAAGACCGAATTAACAGACGCAAGTGAGTCACTTCTTGAGTCGTGACTGCCCTCGCAACCTAACCGAACTTAATCCACACGTACTTAAATTAATCCGAAGCGGTGCCAAAAGTACGGCAGTCCCGTTGGGTATGTAAAGTTAGTGCAGCAGGTTTGCTATATTGTATAAAACTGAAGAAAGCGAACCTAAAATTAAAAATCACGATTTTGTTTTACTTTTGTGCAATTTATATGGCAGCCCCTGTATATGTGAGTATGTGTATTTTCCTTGTTGTTATTCTTGTTTTTAATAGAGTATAACATATTTTTAAAAGGTTATTATACATTTCTTTCCGTTTCATTAATTTTCGTTCATTAAATTTTAGCTGAAATTGTTACATTTATCTCTTGCCAGTTAACAAAATAAGTCTATCAGTGAAAAAATCTGCTGTTGACAGTTTTTCTATTTATTTGTGTTGTTAAACAATTTGGTAAATGTAATTTACAAATCAATAGCTTGTGCAAAAAAAGCTCTTTAAAATTGGGAAAATTGTAAAAAATAAATCATAAAAATAATGTTATACATATGTACATAAGTATGTATGTATTTTCAATTTTATGATTATAAATTTTTGAAGTGGAAACAAACTATAGAAACAATGATTTTGTACGCATACAAAAAAAGGGGGAAAACATTAAATTGTTTTTGTTGTGTGCAATGTTTGCTCTGTCTAAATGTCAATTAAATAAGTGAACAGTCAAATGCACACACTCAGCCATACAAACGTATGCAAAAATACAGTACAAACAATATAATAGGTACAACAAAATACAAGAGCAGCAACAACAATTGAGGGAGAATAAATAAAAACAACATATTTGACAATAATTGTTATTGTTATTTGCTTAATTTAACCTCATTTCCAATAAAATCAAATAGTGTCAACTAAATTAAATGATGCATAATTAAAAGCATCACAGCAATAAGTGAATTCACGCACAACCAAACACACACACACTCATACATATAGAAATACACAAAATAAATAATTGAATTAAATAAAGTATATTTCTAGGCATACAACTAAAATGAAATGAAACAAATAATTATCTCACTTTGTGACTCAATGTGTGTGTGTGTATCAGCAAAATGAGAGAGTCACATCAATTAAATAACATTAAAATTAAACATAAATACATATTTATCTACTTATTTATTTAATAAATTTATTATATAAAATAAAAATTTCCAGAGATCATTAAATAAATTCAAGCAATATTTTTTTTTTGCGAATTATTTCCTTCTCACTTACATTTACTTAAAGCAAAATCACTCAGTTCATTTAATATTCATACTCTTTTAACTCTATTCTTTTGCTTCGATTTAAATCAAACTTTTACTGATTATTATTTTTAACGTTAAGAAAATCTATAATCTTATTTGTTCTTTAATCAAATTTATTGTAAAATAAAATATTATACAAACAATTGAGTTCCAACACACAGTAAGAGCATTAAAATGCAAAAGAAAAAAAAATATTTAAAGATCAATTCATGTGTAAAACTACAAAGAATATAAACGTAAAGGATATTGAAAAAATATTATTCATATTGAAAAAAAAGGAATTGAAAAAAATATCCTGCATATTTTTGAACGAGCATGAAAAGTGAAAAAACCTTTGAATTTTTTCAATTTCCGCCCATTGAACGCAGTCAATTGCAAACCATATTTCAATAATAAAAATTAAAATATTTTATAAAATTTATGCTAAAAAAAAGTCAAGTAGACGGTAGGTTTTTTGAAGGCCTAAACGAATTTAAAGTAACCTAAAAGTGAGAGGAAAAAATAAAGATAAGAAAATATATAAATGCTTAAAAAGCATAATTTAACTTTTGACTGAGTGGCAACAGACTTTAAAGTTTTTAGTAATTTTCTTCTCAAGTGACAATTAGAAAAATTAGAAATTAGAATTAGAAAAATTAGAAAAAAGACTAATAAATCTGTATCCTTGAAACTTGCGATCCGATTACATAACATGTATATAAAAATCATAGAGGAGAACCTAAGATTTTAGAAGATTAATTTGGGACCAGTCTGTTGAAACACACAGTGTGCTACAGTGTGTCAAAGTTGAAAATCTCGGCCATGATAAACTTTGTTGGCTTAATAACTTTTACAAATATTATCCGATTTTTATGAATTTGTACTTGTTGTAAGGCATTTATTAAATTTATTATTTAAGATATTATCCCAATTGTATTTAAAATAAAAATTTATTTGTCCATGGATAAATCTTTATTTTAAATACAATTAGTAGAATATCTCAATGCTCAAAATGAAATCAAATCTTAATGGAATCCAAACAGTGATGAGAGAATAATGCGGAAAGATTGCCTTTTCATTTTCTTAAGAATACAGGATTTGTTGGATCGAATTATAACAACGAATGCCAGTGCAAGTTTAGTAAGTCAACGTTCAGACGATGCAAGTCTTATTGGTCAGCTTCTTATTCAGCTGTGAGAAAGACAGAGAAATGAATATAGATTTCTCTGTCTTTCTCACAGCTGAATAGCTAGCTGATCAATAAGACTTGCATCGTCTGAACGTTGGCTAAGACGCTTGGTCAACGTTCAGACGATGCAAGTCTTTTTTGAATTTACAAGCAAATAAGCTCGAAATAATCATATTAACAATCATAATATCATTATTTATACGTAGGCCATTTTTTGAAGTTAGCGCTCGTATTCACGATGTAATTTTTTTTAGTAAAATACCCCCCATCCCCCCCCCCCCCCACATTTCTCTTATAGCAAATGGTTCAGATTTAGCCTTGAGAATAATGAAAGTGATTAGTTTTGTTATTAATTTCGTTATATTAATAAATTGTGGTTATGCCATTAAACTGCTTAACCAAATATTTTATTGCAATAAAAGAAAAATAATAAAATAGTTAACATTTTTACTAGTATTTTTATTTATTTTCAATATCCCAAAAATTCAACCAAATAAACTTATTTAAAATTGAAAAAAAAACACACACACACATACTAAAATAGTTTAAATAAATGATCGAAATCCACTTGCTGACTTGCAACTAACAACTGTGTAAAATTAATGCCACACACACACAGACACACACACACTCATGCATAATACCACATGCAGTAAAAGCTAAAACAACAAAAGCTTTTGCAGTTATTCACACTGACACATACTAAATACAACCGCTGGTAGTGCAACAACTACCAAATATTACTTGCCACTGCAGCCTGAGCACTCACATGCAGAACACATTAGTTGTTCGCCGCGCTATTTGTGTAGTAACTCTGCTGCATAAACTAATCCGAAACAGCAACAAAAATATCTAAATGCCACATACCAATACGCTTTACATAACTGCACAACCATTTGGTTGTTGTTTATGATTATTTTGTGGCTGCAAATGAATTTGAATTCAAAACCGCAAAAAAAGCGAACCAACAAACGAAATAAAAACAAATATTTAAAAAGTACATTCGCTCTCTTACACATAAACGCAGAAACTACAACTAAATAAAGCAACTAAAAATTAAAAAAAGAAAAACTAAAGAAATGAGAAAAAATTATTTAAAACTTTTCTAAAAACAAGCAGCAGTTTGTTCTTTTTTTTTTGTTTTTGGTCATAAATTTTGAACGGAAATGCGGCGAAAATTGAATTTTATTTACAGCAACAGCAGAAGAAGAGTTACAGAGCAAAACTCGAATACATCTGTGCCAGTTGTCCGATTGTATGTCAAAATATATTTGAATATATTAAAGTAAAGCTGATATGTATGTAAGAGCTTAGCATGATAACGATGATAATGATTATGATGATGACGATGAAGAGGAATATGATTGCGATGCTGAATATGAATGTTGCATGAATGATTTTTTCTTCATATATTTGCCTGCTGTGTAGTGTAAAGCTACGATTTAACGAAGCGTAAATGCTCTTTTCACGCTTGTTTTACGTATTTCATATTTAGTTTTTTGTTATTTTGGATTTTCATTTTGTCTTTCTTACAATTATTTTTTATTCTGTTCTCGTTCTGTTGTTTGTATTTCAGTACTACTGGCTGCCATCGGTATTAAACTGACTGGGGGTGGTTACAGATTATGCTCGTATCTGGCTGAATTCATACATTCATACTAATAAATACTCGTATATTGTAATATTTTTACTTTTATATTTTTTACAGCAACTTGTTTCATTTATAATCGTCAGGTTTAGAAAAAGCAAGAACATAATATCGAACAGTTTCTATTTTTTTAAAGGGTACAGGATTTTTTTATCAAACGGTGTTTATTTAAACTATTTTTTTTCATAATCCTGATTTACAATTAATGGTAGAGAAGAAGAGAAATGTGTTCTCTACATGATTAGAGAATAAGTTAATAAAAATATTGAATGTTGTATTTAAGAAAATGATATAAAACGATATATGAAAATCAGTTTACTGGACATTGGAATACATCTGTGTATCACATTTGCAAAATGCAAAAAAGGAAAATAAAATGGTGGAGTTCACGCAATATTCGGTAATTGTTTACTCGTTAAATAGGTAAGATTTTCCCTATATTTTATTGCTGTAAAATTTATTTAAACCATAATTGACAACAAAATGTATGGGAAATTTTAACAATTTAACGAGTAAACAGTTACCGAATGTTACGTGAACTCCATCAATATTAATATGAAGATTAGTGATATATAAACTTTTTTAAAGCTCCTAAGTGTTCAATTTCGCTTAAATGAAACTAATCAAGAAGGTTGTAAAAATAGCTTAAATGCACAAGAATAATTTCAAAAGTAATCTTGATGTTTCATAGACGGACAGTACAGTTTCAATTCACTCTTATTAAGACAAACCGATTGAAGAATATTTAAAAATGAGTTCTGGTTCTCCCTTCATAAAAGATCTAACAATGAGTACCTGACTGTCGCATAACAAATTTTATTTTCAGACAAACATTTGCTTGAAGCTAATCTTTATAATCAAGAAATGGTTTATCTGATTCAGTATAAATTTAATGTTAAGCTCCTATTAACATTAAAAGCAATTATTTTCAGAAAACTGTCAATAATCCGTTTTTACATGAAGTTATAAATTCTTTTGATGATTTTGGAGAAAACTTTTAAAGACACTTATGAACACTTTACAACTAGTTCACTAAAGATTTTGGTTTGAATTCTCGCAATTCTCGGAACCAATTAATAAATTTCAATGGTAATCTAAGTGACCAGCGCTGCTCTAGGCATGTTAAATATATTCTAACATAAATAATGATCAAATATCGCTGACGTTTTAATTTAAATAAATAGAAACTATATTTTGTATATTAAACAAATATGTGTTTGTATTTTAAAATTAAAAATATATTTGAATGATTTATATATTTAATAATTCATCATAAACATTTTGTTTTTATATATTAAAAATTTCTCTCTACTAAAAACATCATCATAAATTAATAAATTTAAATAAATAAACGTATTTATTTATTTTTAATATTTTTATAGTTTTACTGTGACGTTAGTGTATATTGTGTTGTTTTACTTGTTCACAACTAAATTTTATTTGTCAGTTTATGTATAAGAGCATTTGTGTGTGTGTGTGTGTGTGTGTGTATTTGTGTTGGGCTCTATATTCAAACATTTTCATTCCAGACAGTTAAACACCGTTTCAAATAAATATATTTTAAACATAAAACCAACTTGTTGTAACTAAAATTTAAATACTCTGAATTCGTATAATGAAATTTTACACATGAAAACATAACAACGAATGTGTGTGTGTGTGTTTGTGTATGAATATTTGTGATGAAAAGTGAAGGGGAGTGATTGTAAAATTTTGATGACAACAAGAATAACGATGATAGAGATGATAAGGAAAATTGTAACAACGATGATGATTGTTTTCCTCTAAAATAAAACTAAGTTACAAACACATAGACACACACACTCATATACATATTAACTTATTCACTCATACATGCAAACAGAATAACACACGTGAATGGTTTACATTGTAAGTTGATTTGTATGTGGGCTAAGCCGCATTAAACAAACATCAATCATTGTTCATGTGAATATCTTTAGCACGGAAGGCAATAACATCAGCACCAACAATATATCTACAAACAACAATGACAACACCACTAACAAAAACAACAACAACAACTACATCAACAGCAACAACAATATCAATATTAATACCATAACAATAACATTAATAATAAAATTGTTTTAAGCAGTGACAGGTGAAAGTTTATTGAACTGTTTATATGTTTACAATGGTAATTGTCAAATTGTTAAGCAAAATTACAAAATTTTGTTAAGTGATTGATTTGCATGTTCTCTTGGAAAGAAATCTTATGATTAGAAGTGATGTATGTGAGCGGAAATTAAAATTGTTCTTATAAAACTTTTAATCCGTACTGTAATTGTATCCATAAATTCATATCGCTATTTAGGTCTTCCATTTATCTTTATACTTGCACATAGATACATATTTGTATGAATTAACGTGACTGTAAATATTCATGTCGCAGAATTAGAAAAATTTATAAATATTTTAAAGCTTTTTGCATATTTTATTTCGTTTTTGAAATATAAATTAAAAATATATATAACATAAAAATATTAATAGCAAATCAGAAATGTTTAACGTTTTGTCAACATTTTTTTGTGCTGTTTACACTATGCAACAAAATATAACTTTAGTCATGACCTTTGATGAACACTATCAGCCCAATTATGAATTTTCCCGGTGAATTTTTTTTCTTCCCATTCATTTGTTCGCGGGGATAAATCCTCCTATTCTAAAAAGCCAGGGAATAAACAAATAAGGCAGTGGGAAAAATCTGCATCAGTTGTTTAGTGTTTACATTTTATGCTGCACTAACGCAAGAGTTCAGTAATAGAAATTAATAAAAATATTTGTTTTTGCTTAAATAAAAAGTAAAATGTGCAGTGAAGTCACTCAGATGGTCTCGGAAGAACTTTATGCGAAGAAAGTAAAGCGAAAACTGGGCCAAGGCCAGATGCGTTAAGTCCTCAATGATTGTGTGTGAAAAATAAATTGTAAATTTTTTAAACCGCAACAAATCTTTCATTTACCTATTATGTGAACTTAAAGGAGGCGTGCAAAATTGAGTGTGTTTTAAAACTTTCTTCCGAAGGCAGAAGTAGTTCATGTTTTTGATGCGCATGTTTGCACAGCGTGGATAAAAACTCCTACCCCAAGAGTACTTTTAACTGCCGAAAGTTGGCCTTATTTTCAAAGTTATGTTTTTATGCGGATAGTATTTACATGAACTGTTAACTCTTTTTTTTAAAGCAAATTAAAATCAAAACTTTTGTATTATAATTTTCTCACACAAAAACCGGTCGACCGGGTTTTTCTGAATTTTAAAAACCGTAACCGGTTTTTCTAAAATTTCAAATAGTCGAGCTTTTCGAAAAGCGGTTTCCTGAAAATGGCGAATAATCGATCACCCTAGAATAAACTCGTTATTTAGCCATTGGTTTTCATTAAATGAAGCTTATTGTATTTGTAATATATGATACTTTATGAACTGTGAAAAATATTGCAAGTTTTTGCCTTTATCGTTTTTTTTATAAATTAAAAATATATAAAGATTTTTAAAATTTGCCTAAAAAAATATTTTCTAAATAATTGCGACACCGGTGAGTTTATAACAAAAATAGTAAAGCTGCTTAAAGGTAATTTTAATTCAAGTTTATAGTGTTTTTTTGTAATAAAATTGGATAACCCCTTTCCAAGTTATGATGAAATCAGTGGAACAACCACTTGAAAAATCCTAAATTTTAGAAAAATTAAAAAAAACCTATCCATAGAATTTTAAATGTTTTTGTAGTTCGGGAACCATATAACATCCCTAAGGTAAATGGAACTGACACAAAACAAGTCACGTGACCGGTCCCCAGGTGGTAGGGACCAGTCCGAGTTCTAACACTTTCTATGAAGGGGACCAGCCACTTTTACATGGGTATGGCCTAGGATGGGGTTAATTGATACTTTGTATGCACTTTGTATACTCTGAACTATTTTATGGAGTCCTAATCGGTGTAGAATAATATAGGTTATATATAAATATTATTCCAAAATTCAGTTGTAATTATTGATTAATTTATTTTTTTATTATCACAAATCCAAGTAGAAATTGTATTTTATTTTTAAGCGGTGTCTTTGATAGGACTCGAACCGAGAGTCTCCGGCATGACAGGCTAGTATGCTACCCACTCGACCACAGAGGAACTTATATTTCAATATTATAAATACCAGTTAAGCTCTCATTGAAGGGAGACAATTAATATTATATAGATACTACGTGATAGGCCTTAGATCCAGGCGCATCGAATTTATTCAGTGCCGTTTACTCCATTACTAGCCAGAGTACCAACTAAATTGACTGCAAATGGATAATATATGACCATTTACACAATATGTCTTTTTTCACCATTCACTACTCCTTATTTTTGGTAACAGTTCATTTTCTCAAGTCATAGGACGAATACTTTTGGATCATTTGTCACCAAATTTTCCGCAGGGATAAGACAAATACAAAAGTATTATTTTGTTGCATAGTATTAACTACTTACGTACATATTTGTAATTTTTCACGCAGGCAGTCTAATTACACTTTTTTCAAAAAAAAAAAAAAAAAAAAAAACTCGTTAAACTAGTCCTCTATATGTTGTAGCTGTAGAAAAATAAATAAAATTGAGCTTTTTGAGAAAAAAAGCTTAAAGTTATCTCACTATAGCGGGAACCATTGACGGTTAAATTGAGTCCGTTCTTAAATAGAACAGAAACTTCTCGAATAAGTTCACCCAGAATTCTGCTTGAAAGTTTTTCATAAATAGCAAACTATTTTATTACTTTCAAAAACATAAAAAATTCCCCCTCTTTGGAACTTTTTTAATAATTCAAAGAACACAAGATGTTAACATTTCAAAGTTTATCAGCAATTAAAATTAATATACGCTGCCAATTTTGATTAATATACACAAGTATTTACATTTCTTTGTTGTTTATAAAAATTTATTTCCATCAAATTAAAATTGTTTGCAATTGAAAGTTGTTGTTCACTTGTTTGTTGCATTCATCTCTCTTTCAACATTGACACTTTCTGGCTTTGTATTTTGTTGAACAAGTCTATGAGTGTGTGTGAGTGTGTGTGTTCATAAACATGTCAGTGCTAAGTATTCCTTTGCGTTTTTTCCCTCACACTTGTACGTGTTAAAACATAAATTAACACTCCACTCTGGCGATGATGGCTGACAACAACTACAATAACAAACGTTGATGAATTCATATTTTTATTTTATTTGAATAAATGTTGTTCTTTTTATAATTTTTTCGTTCATAAATTTATTACGAACAAAATTTTTACAGGTGATTATTACATTTTACATTTATATGTTTGCTTATATTTTAATTTGTTCGCTAGTGTGATAATAATTGTTGAGTGTACATGTGCAAAAAAACGCTAGTTTTTTAATACATATCTTGCTTTTTTTGTTAATTCATTTAAATATTGCACACACACACACAAACACATATACATTTGGGGCGTTTATGTGAGTAGTTGCTGCAAATATTATGTTGATGTATGCCTTTCGTGTTAAAAGTTAAAAGTAAAACATTTATACTCAACAGTAAATCCACTGTACAGTGGTACGAACTATAGCAGAACATTCCAGCGGTTAATTATTTTGTAAAACTGAGTTTTCTTGAAAGATACATTTTGTAAAATTTAAATTTTATAAAGGTACTTTTTTTTTATCGAATGTACTTTCTATATTTAAATTAAAAGTAAAAAACCTTTTTAAGAAACAAGCTTTTATTTAAATGCGCTATAAAGAAAAAAGATAAACTTTTACTTAAAAATTTTACTATCAACTTGTAACGTCATTACACAATTTATATGATATAAAAGCTTGTCACGAGATTTAAGTACTCATAGTGACTTAGTGTAAAAATATTAATAGTTAAAATCAATCACATCAAGCTTTTGAATTAAGTTGTTTATCTACACAAGTAAATCTCGCGACAAGCTTTTATATCATATAAATTGTGTAATGACGTTACAACTTGTTAGTAAAAGTTTTAAAGTAAAAGCTTATTTTTTTCTTGTTAGAGCACTTAAATAAAATCTTGTTTCTTAAAAAGATATTTAAATTTTAATTAATTTTTTACTTTTTAGTTATCGCTCGACACGGTTAATTTCCAACATTAAAAATAACTAGTTCGTCATCTTGGAAGTTCCGCCGTGTTAGATTTAGAATAACGTCACACAGCTAACCAACCATGTATTGTCATCCAAAGTGAATGTGGATACAAAATTTCAGCTCAATCCATTGAAGATATCTGTTTCATAATTGAGCTTGAAGCTTTAGAAGACCGCCATATTGAATTTGGAGTGATGTCACTTTAGTTTTCGAGTTATTCTTCGCAAGCCCTTGCATTTGACAGCCATATTGTAGGAGTGCATTAAAAATAACTAGTGAGCCATCTTGGGAGTGCCGCCATCCTGGATTTAAAGTGAAGCTACACAGTTAACCATGCATTCAACCAATGCAGTCTACCATCCATTTATGTGGGTACCAAATTTCAGCCCAATCGGTTGAACATATTTTTATATATATATTTTTTTTATTTATTTATTGATGTATTATTCTAGCACAAGAAGATAAATATCTTATAAAAATAAATATTTGCTTCAAAATGGAGTTGCAAGATTCCACCCGAACAAACATTCATACATTGCAAGTTAATTAAAAGCTTGTTAAAAGGAATGTTTTTTAACTTATATAATATAAAAGGTACTTATTTTAAAGTAATTTTTGTAAAGTGTACTTTTTATATAAAAAGAACTTTTCATAAAAACTACATTTTATAAGGTGATTTTTATAAAAGGTAATTCTTATAAAAGGAACTTTGTATTAACATTATTTTTCACAAAAGCTCTTTTTTAAGAGGGACATTTCATAGATAGTCCTTTTTTATACAAGGAACTCTTTATAAAATGTACTTTTCATTAAAGATTCTTTTAATAAAATTTACTTTTTTATGATCCTTTTTGTAAAAGGTCCTTTTTGCAAAAGGTCCTTTTATAAAATGTCCTTTTGACACAAAATTATATTTCTCGTTAAGCATGTTTGTTTTTTAATCGTATTTTTAAACACTGTGCAATCATGTACGTTAGATTCTTTTTATTTGTAAAAACTATAAGTTGCCTCGCTAGATAAAAAAGTTTTACTTGCAAATTTATACTAATTAGTCAAATAGGACACATTAATAAATTAAATAATACTCCATTTAAAGTGTGTAAGCTCCAAATTTTTACAAAGAAACGGTTTAATATTAAAAAAGTTTAGTTTATAATTTATATATTAAGAGGTGAGGGCTTATTACGCCATTTGATACCGAGTGAAATTTAGCAAAGTACTTTATTTTTGTCCGATATTGTGTATCGTACCTTATCCCCAGAAAAAAAAATACATACATTCGATTCCATGGCATAATAAACATAGCGGACCATTCGCTCAGAGTTCGCCATATCATATTGTCTTCGTTGTATGCCTTCGAAAATTTCTGCGTCGACAGAAATTATTGGCTTCCGCCAATAATAATAATTTGAGCTTTCAGATGGTAAGAAAAAGGCACTCTCAAAGTAGTCAGCAGCTTTTTTATATATCACTTGAAGACGATACTTATCACCAATAGTCAGCAGACAACTTCAGCTAGCACGGTCACGAACCACCTAGCCGAAACACAAACATAGCAAGGACACAACTCAGCTTGGCGATTCCGAAAAATAGAGTAAAAAAATAAACACCGAAAATCTACGCCAACACTGAAAAAAGCAGCGGTACTATTAATCACCAACAGAAGTATAACATTTCTGCCGTCACCTTCAACTTGAGACACCTCTCCAGCTGAGTCTCAAAGAAAAAAATGTACAGATTTTGTTTCGCATTTTCGTTACCAGTATTCGTGCATCTGTTTAACTGCCCAAATAGGCCCATATCTCTCTAACCTATCGACCTAGGGCTAAGACATGCTGAGGTGGCAAAATTTCTTCAGCTCGAACCTCCACCCACTGCCACATCCTCTTAATACTAATTTTTAAAGTTCTAATATTTCTGGAAAAACTCCCGACAAAAACAGCAGAGCTTTTACAATAAAACAACAGCCATTAATCTTTACACGTATTTGATTCGTGTTTTTGTTACACGTAGTTGTTTCATATTATTTTCTGTGTTTTAGGATTATTGCCTTCAATTTTTTCTCTTAATTTCAAAATGGCAACCAGCATGGCAATTAGCATAACGTCACACGGTGGAGCTTAATTATGGGAATATTACAGATTTATTCCCATAATTCTGAGCTACTGCTTTGATAAAAAATGAGATATTAAAAAAAATTAAAGGAGGATCTAAGCTAAGTGTTTATCAGTGCTGTCAGATTAAGGGATTTATCCCCAAGTCCGGGACTCTTTTTTCGAAATGAGGATGAAAAATTTGGTTTGGCGATTGGGGAATTCATTGGGGGTCAATTTTATGCTTTGGGGATTTTAAATGACTTTTAGGGAGTTTTTTTTGCTTTATAAATTTTTATTTATTTCTTGGATTATTTTAATTTCAATACATTGCGCTTCAAGAAAAACAAAAATTAGAAACAAAATACAGTACAAATTGCTCGAATCTCTGTTAAAACTTAGGGCAAGATGTTTTAACTACGAAAGTTTTATATACTTTTAAAATTTCTATGGAAACATTTTGTTTGTACACGCATTTAAATAATTTTCCATACAAATTTAAAACGTTTAGAAACGAAATTTCTTACAGAATCTGCCTATTAAAGGCCGTTTTAGACTATAATACAAGTATTAACACTTTTGAAAATTTTCAAACATCAATTATATCAGGGAGGCATTTTCTTCAAAAGTATTAATACTTGTATTATAGTCGGAAACGGCCTTAATATACATTTCAAAAATAATGGAATTCGTTGTGACACTTTTGATACATCTCCAGAAATGATGAACTTGTTTGAACTTGTTGCACTTGTTGCAGATTTGCACTTCGAACTTTTTATTTTATTAACCATCTTAATAATATGTTAGAAATATACACCATATCGATGGTCATATGTTGACAACACGTAGCAATTCCATTATAAATAGGCTGAAAGCGAATAAATAAGCTGGAACCGAAATAAAATAACTGCAAATATTTTAGTAAATACTCTTGACTAGTTTCCGTTTTTTTATTTCGAAGATTGGGAAGTTCTTAGCAATTTATATAACGTTTTCAGCGTTTTGTGAAAAATAATAAAAAATCAGTTACGAGTTGTCAACGTATGACCATCGATCGATATGTACAAATAAAATATTCATAAATTAATACTTAAATGAATTGAAATTGAAGCAGTATTATTTTTAGTGGGGATGATAAAATTGATTTTTGGGGTGTTTCGGGGATGAACATTTTCAAATTGGGAATGGGACTCAAAAGAAATCTGGGAAGCCAGGTATTTATGTATATACTTGTACATTCAAATGTGTATACATTAGGGATGGGCAAAAATATCGATATATCGATATAGCGACATTTCTTAGAAATATATCGATATATATCGTCGATATTTTTAATTTCGATAAATCGATATCTTTTTCCAAATATATCGACAGTATCAAATTCGATATTTTTTAACTTTGGTTTTGTTTTTCGCGCAATTTTTAAAAACATTTCAGCACAGCCTTCATCAAGTAGAATATTACTAACAAAATCTTTTGTTTTATTTATAATATTTTGTCCATTCGAAAAATTATCATTCTTTGAGTGTAATTTTGCTGATGTATGTTCCATGAAATATTGGTGGAACAGTAAGGATCTTGGAAATTAACTTTTTCCAGGTGTATTATTTAAAAGAAAGGTATTTTTTGTTTTATTTAAAAAAAATTTTGGGGACCACGTATATGCTAACATTATTGAAATAATATCGAAATTTCGATATATCGATATTTTTTATTCGATATATATCGATGCCGATCCATATTTAAAAATATATCGATATCGATATATCCCTATTATATATGACTAGTAAATGGGGCGTATGCTTAATATTAATTAATTTTTTTCGAATATTCCTCATACGTACCAGCCAAGTATCCATTGTATCATTTAATGACTTTTAACTAATTTGTGAATCTAAATTGTAATTTTGCTGATGTATGTTCCATGAAATATTGGTGGAACAGTAAGGATCTTGGAAATTAACTTTTTCCAGCTGTATTATTTAAAAGAAAGGTATTTTTTTGTTTTGCTTAAAAAAAATTTGGGGACCACGTATATGCTAACATTATTGAAAAAATATCGAAATTTCGATATATCGATATTTTTTATTCGATATATATCGATGCCGATCCATATTTAAAAATATATCGATATCGATATATATCGATATATTCTTTTCACTTGCCCATCCCTAGTATAAATGACTGGTAAATGGGGCGTATACTTAATATTAATAAATTTTTTCGAACATTCCTCATACGTACCAGCCAAGTATCCATTGTATCATTTAATGACCTTTAACTAAATGTACATATCTCTCATTTACTCAAACAACGTCATAACTCAAAAATTTTTTTTTGCAAAAAACAACTTTAGAAGTTTTCAATTTACATGCAACTTAATAAGAAAATAAAATTCTATTCTTCTCTTAAGAGGTGAGTTTACAAGATATTTAAAACAAAAATTTACACAGTATAAAGAACGGTATGGCGATTCATTCTGCATTATTAACAAAAAAAAAAACGTGATTATTGACTTATGAAGTTGTTAGAGCAAACGAGCGATATGTATGTTCAGTAGTTTATATGCAATGGTATTATATAGTTTAATTTAAAATAAAGAAATTATTTATATTTACCCAAATAATGCATAGAAAATCATTATAAATTTCATTATTAACAAAATTATAAGGACAAACTAATTACAACAGTAATAGCCATAACATTATAAGGGACAAAATGGCAAAAGATAATACAATAAAGCCCAGGGGATAAAAAAAATATGAAGACATATGTTATCTTAGAATGTTGTTGGATAGAATACTTATGTTTGATTTTTAAGCCCACATATATGGGATCTAAGACTAAGAAAATTTTGTTTAATAAATGCAAATATACAAAGAAATAAACTCATATTTTATTAAATGCACACACAAAAATGTTTATCCCGTACTTCTTAATGATGTATATTTGTTTAATTTTATTACATTCACACAAGAACGCAATTAGACGAGAATATTTCTGGTATTTTGTATGTATTTAAGCAACATTATCAACGTCGTCATCATCACCATCATCACCATCACCATCATCATCATTAGTAAGAATTATTATTAAATACTTTCTACTTTAAATAAAGTACAAACATCGTAAATTATATTTATCGTTTTGTTAGTTTTTATACGTGCATTTGTTTGTATTTGTGTGCATGTATGTGCGTAAGTGTCTTTCGTTTATATCCTTATTTGCTTTAAGTGCAAACTACAAAAGCCACATTAGTATTATTTGGAATAAAATGAACAATAAAATTTAAATACTTTTGTAAATGTTATATGTCATTTTCTTTACTTGAGATATACTCATTTTATTTATGTGCAAACAAAATATTGTACAAAAATAATTAATCATCAACCATTGGACAACAAATATTAAGTAAATAAGATACAACATTCATTAATTTGTTTTCTTCTTCTACACATTTAAGCTTTATTAATAATTTGGTCACACATTTTACTTTATAATTATCGTAATCAACATTTCGTTTCAAATTAATGATCTGCAACATGAAAATGATGATGACCCCAAAGAAATGATAAGGAATATTTTTACCTTTGGGACAATTTATCATATATTTTTGTTAAATGGCTATTTATGAATAGGAAAATTAGTTTTTCAGTTTTGGATGAAAAACTAAAAATAGATTACTTCGTAAAGAATTATTTGTTTAAGCTTTCTTCGAAAATTAACGTTTCAAACTTAATAAATCCTAGAAAATACAACATATTTAAAAGGGGATATAAGATCCGGAAAGCAATTGCAAGTAAAAAAAAAACACTCTGCTGTAAAATTTAATTTGTTTGTACATACAACTACACAATTATAAGCAGTACAGTGAAGGAATGTGAATGCGAAATACAATCTCGATCAGATGATCAGAACCATTTAAACTTCTGTTTTTAGAAGGCCATATGTTTTTAAATGTTTGGTTGACAGCGAAAATTTTTCTACCATCGCAGAGGGCATTTTCTTAAGACTAGAAAAATAACAACAAAAATATCAAAGTTTTATGCACTGATCGGTTAAAGGTTCTTTTCTAAAAAAAGAAAAAAAATATATAAAAATTTTTCCCTTCAGAGCTGAAAGAACCGTTCATGCGTGATAAGCCACAACCTACCAGCACGAGGTAGTCAAATCTTACGCAATATGACAAATCTAGAACGAACGGCCGGTAAAAGCTCGTTGTGCTCGGCATAATTTGTTTCGTACTCATAAATATCATTACGAAAATTTTTGTTTTAACGAAAGTCTCTGGATCATAGCAAGGCTCTGTCGTAATTTGTACCCACATACAGCAAGGTGCGCTGCTGTATGCTGTACTATTTATTTTTATCCCCATTTCTTGTTAAAACACTTTTATTATAGATGGAATATTTAAACACAAATGAAACAAACACTATTCCTATGGATACTTCTGCAAATGTGGGCACGAGAACTATGCCTAAAACACTTCAGGAATTAGCGGAATAAGCATATCTCGAAATTCCGAGGAAATGAGGGTGATTAGACGGTTAGGAATACCCAGGCTGATGATCCTTGCCCAAGTTGGCGTTGTGTTCGATAACAAGGCCATATAAAAGTGCCAGGTCCCTCTCGTTTAAAGTTTTAGAACTCGAATCGGTAGCTAGTCCTTGGGTGGCACTCACGTGACCTGTCATGTGACAGACTTTTTCCTCTGGGGTACTTTGAGCTTAGTTCATCAATAGTATGTCTAAGAGAATTGTAAACAAAAAAAAATGTAAATTACTTGGCTTTAATGACCGATTCTAGTAGAAGATTAAAAAAAACTATATACACATGTATCGTCGGTTTGAACTACACCGATGTCTCCAAATGGGGAACGAGAGCAGGCGCAGGTGTCTACATCGCGAAGTGGCGGATCAAAATGTCTTTCAGACTCCCGAACGCATGTAGCATCCTACAAGCAGAAATATTTGCCATCAAAAGAGCAATGTACTGGCTAAGGTTTTATCGGATATCAACTAGTGATGTCCAGATCATAACCGATAGTCAACCGGCGTTTAAAGCCCTCACTGGTATGTACACCACATCCAGCCTAGTCCTGGAATGGCGCACAGCATTTAACACGATGGCGAGCAATTTAGGCGTCACCCTCAAATGGGTACGTCAGCATGAGTCCGTTTCAGGCAACATCATTGCGGATGATCTGGCTATGAGGGCTATGAGGGTCTCCCACCATCTTGCTGGAGACGAATTGATGCTGCCCTCATGCAGTTCGCTCAAACCAGGTGGTACAATGAACCAACCTGCTCTACTGCGAGAACAATTTGGCTTCGTCTTGACTCAAACAGAACTAAGCAACTTCTAAATTTTACAAAACCACACCTGCACAACCTCATGGCCACGGCCACGGGGCACTGTACCTTTGGAACCCACGCTAGACGTATGGGTCTCCCGTACAATGGTTACTGCTCAAGCAGTAATGACGCCCTCGCCTTCTGGGCGAAAGATTCTTCGGTAGCCTCTCCGACTTCTCAGAAATGGAGCTCAAAAACATAAGTTCCTTCATCATGAGCAGCGGGTGGTTCACTCGCTGACTACCCAAATGGCGTTTTAATTCACGAACGACCCTTCCTGCATGGAGCTCCGTACGCCTAACTCCTCTCTCTTCAGTTCTAACTATCTTTTAATCTCTTTTATTCTGTCCTATTCCCCCTTCTTTTTCTTTTTCTTTACAGCTCCCACAAAGGGACCATTATAAGTGGACCCAATTTTTCACCGGTAACCTGATAAACTAACCTATCGTCGGTTCGAAAGATTACATCTGTGATCCATTTTGTAAGCCTATAACTATGTACAACAGAGAGAAAGAGAAAGGAAATTTTCAAAACGCCGATACAGGTGTATATTTTTTTAGTGTCCTTTGCCAGAAGCAGTCCTTTAAAGAACCATGAAATTTTTTTTGAGTAGTATAGTGTATTATGTATGCTCCGTTTTTGCTAGGATATTAAAAATGATTACAACTTCTAATAAAATCAGTAAATTAAATCTACATAATAAAACTTTCAAAATTATCAGTCATTTTTAATTTTTGTTTTACTTAATAGACTTTTAAAATTTCGCATCTGTTAACAATCTTTTTAAATAAAACATTTTCACCCAAAAATACATGTACAAACATTGAAAACATTTAAATAATTAACAAAAAAAAAATATATGAGAAATAACTAGAATTTTCAGTTTTTTACATTAATTCAATTTTTATTTACACACAAAAACAACAATGACTTTTTCAAAGTCCATTTACTATAAACTATTACAGTTTTTTTTAAACCGCAAAACGAAATATTTTTGTTGAATTGCTGTTGTCTCAGAATTACTTTTTATATTTTATTTTCTTGTTTATTTGAAGTTAAACACTAAGAGGAAAAAAACATCATCATCAGCAACAGCAACAACATTTTCAACAACAATTAAGTACTCCAAAGAGCTGAAAAAAGTAATAGATATTTTTTAACATTGTTGCAAAAATGAACAAATGTTAGAACGAAATGAATGGCTAAGCAAACAAATGAACAAACGAACAAACGAACGAACAAATGAACGAACGAACGTACGATAACAAAATACCCCAGAGTGATAAATGTACTGTACAGCTGACAACTAGAAAAACCAATTTGTATATATAAAATAAATAGAAAAAATTCACACACACATAAATACAAAAAATAAATAAAATAAAAAAATATTTGAAAAACTACTAGAATACTATCGAAAAAAAGTGAAACCACATAGTCTTTTGTTTAAATAAAACCATAAAATATGTGTTTGTGTAAGTTACTTTGGAAAAAAAACAATCTCCAAAAAAAAATACAATAAAATTTTGTAAATACCTAAAAATACATTTTTCTAACCAAATACATGTGTATTTCAATAGAAGTGTCTATAGATATTTTGTATCCCCAAAACGGAAAGATATTGAAACTACATATTTGTTGAACGCTTGTAGTCTATAAATTAATATACACACTTCAACATGCACACACAAACAAACACGCACACACTCATATGTATGCCTTCTACATTGATTCTAACTTACTGATACTGTGTAAATTTACTTGTAAACATTGTAAATTATATATGACGATTTATTTATTCATTTATTTATTTACTTACGAGATTTACAATTAAACATACAAGAGTAAATATTTGAGATGCTATACATTAGAGATTGCAATTTTTCAATTACTGCAATTTAAGCAAAGGAATTCTTTCTTCAGTAGAAGGAAAAAAACACATTGTCATAAATTCAAGGTAAACTTGAAAGTAACTGAAGGATAAACTTGAACTGATTTTAAAAGGTTGCATTTCAAATTTGGTTTATTATTGATTGTGAATTGTTTGACTTTAGATATGCAAATAATGCACATTGCAATTATGCAGCAGGCTAATGTTTAGCTTAAACTGAAGCAGGTGTGCTGCCCTGGGAAAGGACTTACTGGTGTAATATTGTTCAAGTTCACAATAAAATGAGAGAAACTACCGTCCTAGAGAAAATGCTGAAGGAAAAATTTTTTAAACCATCCAATTTAAAAGGACACATAAAAGCCATAGAAGGAGGGGAACCAGCCACTATGAATTTCATGACATTTTCATTGGATGAGGCTGTCAGGTTGCTCCTGACAAGTGGTGATAAGCAAAATTCACATCAGCACTGATGGTGAAAGTGTAGCGGCTTCCGAAATTAGCGCTGCTATGTTCTGCTGTGTACGTTGAAAAATTAATTTGATGTTATTATTTTTCGTAATTCTATTTTTTGAACTGAATAGGTAGGTATAAGTATGAAATTTATTATTTCGGCTTTTTAGTTCAATATTTGAATTAATGTAAATTCAAACTATTTTATTAAGAGCGGAGTGTTCAAATATTCAAATCAGATAAGCAGAACTGATTACTACTATTGATTTCGACAGGCCGCTACACCGTCTCATCAACGTTCTTGTTCACTTTTACCACTTATGAAGGTGGATGCTTTTTATAAGGAAACATTAGCTATTTAAATAATTTTAGCTAAGAAACCAGTTAAAGCATGTGTAAAAACAAAAACAAACAAATAGCTTTGATTGTAGGTATTGATGAGAATGCCCTTGAAGCGAAAAATAATGAGAGCTTTGTGAGTGTTGGATTAAATTAAATTGGATAGAGGAGACTTCGGCTAACTAAATTGAGTTTGTATGAGATGAATGTAAGAAATTACAAGAAAAAAAGCCTTGTATTCTATTCGTTTCTATTTCGTAAAAAGCATCCACCTTTATAAGTGGTAAAAGTGAACAAGACCGCTTATGAGACAGTGTAGCGGCCTGTGGAAATCAGTTGTTGAGCTAATCCGATTTAAATATTCCAACAATCCACTTTTCCTAAAATAATTTGAGTTTATTTACAAAATTTAGTCACAGTTTTTTGTCCTCTTACTTTGTACCCCACCCCCTTATGTGAAGAAGTATGCTTTGTAAGAATGCGCGACACTATTTTACAAAACCCACCCTTTTTAATAAACAATAAATTTTAATTTACATTTTTCTATAAAGTTAATCACCCTAAGTTCATTACATTTACTGCCATTAAAATGAAACAAAGTTTACACTGCAACTAGATAATAATTTCCAAAGAAATTTATTGTTGAAAATATTTTTTTTTAACATAAAATTTAATAACTGCTACTGACTTTTTTTTCTTTGCTGCTATTATTTATCAAATTTATTTTTATTTTCTGTTTTCAAATGGCAGACAAAATCATAAATGCTTGTTCGTATGTTCAATTAATAATAATTTAAAAGTTTCAAATTTAATGTGCATAATAAACACGATATTGTTTTGTACAAAAGTAAGAAAAAAATCTAAACTGCAACTGCCATAAAAATATGAAAAATATTAAATAATGGAGCAGATATATATAAAATAAAAGAAATAGAAAATAAAACCATTTAAAAAGATACAAAAATAAATGCAAAAAAGCAGAGACTGCCAAAAACACATGCAGGGGTAGATTTTTATACGCATATGTATACATACACACACGCACACACATACACACATTCATATATAGTAGTCATATAAAAAAATGGAAATAGAAAAAAATTTATAAATTTCTAAAAGCTACAATCGATGAAACTTTAACAATTACAGCAACTCGAACACATGTTACCAGTTTGTTCTATTTTAGCGTGCGCGTGTGTGTGTTAGTTAGTTTCATACAACTTTTAAATAAAATTAAAATTTCCAATTGATCAAGTTCAGCACTGCAATCTTAAAAAAACTTCAATTATATTTTTATTTACCATAAAATATAATTTTGGAATACATGAAATTTACACAACGCAATGCATGCAGATTTATAATATATTTGTATGTATTTTACATTCATGCGGATGTGTGTTCTGGTGCACATACCGAAAAATTTATATTAATTGGTATACATACATATGTATGTACATTAGGGTGGCCCTATGCTATTAAAAGTGCTCAAACTCTACTTTTCACCCCTCCGAAATATTTCAGTAGCCTTAAAACTAGTGTGTATCAATTTTTAGACCGATTGAAAAATGTTTAGGGGGGGGGGGGGGGGGCGGGGGCTTAAAGCGACTGAAGTCTTAAAAAATAGAAATTTGTATAACCAATTTTTGATTTTGTTCAACTGTATATAACTAATTAAATCCCTATTTTTCCTACAATTTGCGATTTCAAAATAAAGAAATACCCTTTGGTATGCTCTTTGTTAATATAAGGAAAAGGTCTCAAATATTTGGTATAACGTAGAAAACCGTTATTACAGAAAACACAATTTTGGAGAAAGATCAAAATCTTGGGACGATCTATTAAGTATAACTCAAAACTTAGGTTCAAAGCTGCTAGTATAAGCATAAAAGGTCAACTGAGTGATTGATATTTATGTGATAACTTGACTACTAGTGCGTGGAGTTTTGTAATTTTTGACATTTTCGAAAGATAAAATTCAGCATGATTTGAAAAAAAAAATTAAAAGAAAATAGGGATACAATTAGTTATATATAGCTAAGCAAAATGAAAAAAATGCTAAAAATATCTTATTTTTTTAAGATTTCATTCGCCTGGAGCCGACCCCCTCTAAATATGTTTCAATCGACCTAAAAATTTCTACACATTAATTCCAAGACTATTAGAATATTTCTGAGGTGCGAGAAGTAGAATCGGAGTACATTTAAAAATATAACGCCCCCTAATGTACATATATTTATACATAATTTTATAAAATTTTTACTTCAAATGCGGAATATAATAGAATATAATGAAATAATATAATTTAACGATGAAATAATTTCATTAAAATCATTTCATTATGAAGGAAGTTTTCACATTCGATCTTTGAATTTATTTCATTAAAATAATGATGTAATTTTATTACAATACTCTAAAATAATAAAATAATTTAATTGAAATAATGAAATAATTTCAATAAAATAATGAAATAATTCCAATGAAATAATATAATTAAGGAGTGAAATACATAATTCAACCAGGGAAGCCGCAAATATGCAATTGCATGTTTTTTGTTTTATGTGCGATGTATTTAGGCACAAATAAGATATTTATACGTGTCAGAACTTTTTAAACATTTGGCATCGATTCGTTAGTGCATATTTTTGCATATTTTACCATTTACAGCATGTTTTTACATATTTTACATTTGGTCACATATTTAGGGCATTTTTTTATTTTGTGTGGCATATTTGGTTGTTTTCCTGCATATTTTGGCTTTTTTAAATTTTAATATGCATATATAGAAAAAACAAAAAAAAGTCTGTTTTGCCATCGAAAATATTTTTTCCGCATGAAAATAATTTTTCTTTTCGATTTTAAATTTACTCTAAATTCTTAAAAATTTTTTTTCATTCCATTGATTTATTCCCAGTTTATTCACAGTTTTAAAAAATTTTAATTATGTAGTTTTGGGGATTTTGTTAAAAAATTTCAATTTCGTCGAGATTATTGGCTTATTTGCATTTCATAGAAAAATAGCAGGAAGAGAATAATAGCGTTTTGCGAATATTTAAAGTACTTATGCGATTTTGTTGATTTGTTCCTTGGTGCCCAACATTTTATATTTGCACGGATGAAAGGCCAGGCTTGCATTCTCCCGTACTCATAAGGAAGCAAAATATATAGGTAGCATGCATGCACCGTCTAATGAAATTGTATCTATGGACTTTATTGCCACGTTGAAAAGGAAATAATGACCATAAAAAAGGAAATAAAGTTTATGCAAATGGTACTGCAGAGTGAAGATTGACTGCATAGCCGGGCTTATGTCGAATAGTGGCTTCACTTAAATTTTTAACTAGGCAGAACACCTTTACTCTGCGAAGCCACTATTCGACATTCCCATGGACATTACTTCCTTTTTCAAGTGGAAATAATGCTGGTGGATGTGATCTTCTTATACATTATTGCATGCCACCAATATTTGTACATAATTCGTGGTGTCAGAATTGAATATTATATAAAGTATAAACGAAATGATAAAGCTTCTATAAATTTAAAACATTGTTATTTAAAATGTATTTTTATTAAGAGAAAAAAACCTGTGAATATGGATTCAAGTAATGGAGTTGTGCATTTTCAACTGTTGTAAAACATATTTAATAATGTTAATTTTTTGTACTTAATTTGATGTTTTTTAATGGATCATGTCTTTTGTGGAATTGTGAAAAGTTTTCTCGTTTTTTGTGGAGTAGAATTTCCTTACTTCCATGGACTCCAAAGAGGATTGCTACATGAAGTTATTCCAGGCAAATTCAAGTTTTAAGTCATGTAAAAATTATATGCAAACAACTGCAAAATAACAAGAATTTAATTAGTCTTAAGAAGCATTTTTGCGAAATATTTTAACACTCTAACTCTTCGTTGTATGGGCCTTTTTGTCTCTTTCTTAAAAAAGGAGCAAAAACTCCCCTTAAGTGGCAATATAGTAGGCCAAATTGTTCTATAAAAATTTTTCTCGTGAAAGTTTACATAAAAAAGCTGCACATGTAAAGCTTACAAGACTTGCTATACCGAGTACTAATTGTAAATAAATACGAAATTAACCCTTAAACACAGCTTATGTATTAAATGATTTCTGACATTTTAGTTAAGTTTGGAGCTTGAGTGTCTTTGAAGACCTATTGTAGAATTTTAAGGCAAATATTTTTGTAAACACTTTAGCCCACCTTATCAACACTGAAGGGGATTTTTTTTACTCTTTTTAAGAAAGGGACAAAAAGAACCATACAACACAGAGTTAGAGGGTTTAAATTTTCTACAAAAAACCTTTCATGTTGTGTTTTACATAAAAGTTCTGAGCATATTTTATACTACAAATGTAAGGCTTACAAGATTTCTTACGCCAAGTCATTTTAACTATATACAAGTCCCCGTTATAGGTGCGCCACTCACTGCTTTTAAAAAAGTATACATTTTGTCATTGCCAAGTTTGCCAACGCTACACACTGGGAAAAAGGCCAATCTAGCGGCGGTAAAATTATATCTTCCAAATGAATAGTCTTCATACAAAAAATGTATGGATGGAGGTGTGCTAAAAGTTAGGTAGCGATTTTTAACACAGTGGGCGCTACATGTTGTTGTATAAGACCAATTTTACCGATACAACTTTTTAGTCGTCGGAAAGCTTACATCTTCCAAGCTAATAGTCTGATCTACAAAAAACGTATGCCTGGAAAGGCTGTTGCCTATAAGGTCTGTAAATAAATTAGTTATTTATAACACAGTGGGCGCTACACGTTGTTGTTTAAGACCAAGTTTAAAAGTCCAAAATGCATTAAAAAATTCAAAGTGCATTAAAATTTCAAAATGGATTAAAAATTTATCTTAAAATTGAAAACGACTACTTCGTGGGTATTTTAATTTAAGAACAAGTGGTTTCGGAGGTAAATAGCAACAAAATCCTATAGAAGTACAAACAAATAGAAAAATTTAAAAAGGGTGTATATTAAGAAAACCTGATGTAAAAGTTGACAATATTATAAAATTTTCCGGTACTTTCGTGTATACTTTTTTGTATTTCTACAAAGATTTAGAAAAGTTAAAAAACGGGGTTTCCGTATTTACGCTTGTAAACCTTAACTGAAATAGCAAATATATAAAGTAAACCCGTTTAAAATAGCGGATACAACAGTTTATCAAAAAAAAGTTACTGTGTCCAAAAATGTCCATCATTAGCGATTCAATACGCCAACAAATTTGATATAAAAATCAATAAAGAATTGCAACCAAACTTTTTCTCAATGCTTAAACGGTCATATTTTCCGAACCAGTTAACATAGTGATGAATAAACGTAAATTTTAAATAAACTGATTTTAGCGCTTTGATGCTGCGTTTAAATTTTTTTCAAATTCGATGGTTTTTTTTAATATTTTTCTGCCGCTAGATTCACCTTTCTTTTCCTCTGTGTGCTATCTTGTCGGGAAATATTTTTTCCCGCAACTCTGTGATTGCCACCCATAGTGCATTGGACCTATGAAATAAATGGTGTAATATCTATTTAAATAATTTTGACGAAAATGTTTCATTAATATAACGAAGCGTGACGTTAGTTGAGTTTTCATCAAATTTTTCATTGGATTAGTGACTTAAATCACAGAATTTATAAAGAAAATCCTTTTAGTGTTCTTTGACTGACTACACAGCATTAGATTATTTTATATTATTAACCTAGACTAACGTGGTCCAAATGAAAAAAGCTAAAAAAGCCATCGGAGCTAAAACGTAAATTTAGAGGATGAAAAAAAGAAAATAAGCTAAACTGTCAATGCTGCATCACACAAAGAATGCTTCAATAAATTTACTAAAAAAAAACCTTTGGTTTTTTGAGCCACATAATTTTTAATATATGGAATAGCTACAAAAAAGTTTTTCTTGTTTGTTTTACTCTTCCTGTTTTACGGAAGAAAGTAAAAATCAGGAAATTACAATTTTATGCAGTCACAAAATTTTAAGGACTTTGAAGAATTATGATTTTCCTACGCTGTGTCATTGATTCCATATATGTTGAATTAGATTAAGCTCTATTAATCAGTTGACATGGAAAATATGTTTAGATTTATTATTATTTTTTATTGTATCTGAAGAATTTGTTTCAATTCATTTATATTGATCCTTTTATTAGTTGTTTTTGTGCATATTTTATGTTAAAAAGGAAAACTCTTCAATAACAATCATAACCATTCATATTGAATTTTTCGTTATATATATTTTTTAAATGTGCGCACGTGTATGTATGTGTGTTGCTTTGTATTTCCTTTGTTCAGATGCCAGTGTTAGTATGTGAAGTACTTAGCCCAGGAAATATTTTTTGCCGGCGCGGCATGTCTAACGCCAGAAAAATTTAAAACTTTGCCACACAATCAAATGAGTTGTCTAAAATTCCCTCAGACATTTGACCGAGTAGTCAGCAATTTTCTACTACGATGTTTCTGCATATATTCTGTAATATTATCTGATTGAAATCAGACTAGTTTGCATATTATCCGAAATAATATAATTTCCTGTAAGATATTTAATACAATAGTCTGCACATTTTCCGATCTACGCCTTATGACTTTTAGCAGTCATTTCTGCATATTTTCTGATTTTAGTTTTTGTAATAATTCTCATTTACCTTTTGAGAGTATGTTCACAAATATTTGAGTTTTTAAACTTATAAAATGTGCTAAATGTATTCTGATGAGCTGGCATAAGCAGCAGAACAATGTATGGAGAATTTTAAATGTCAATTCTGATAAGTCTCTAGTTTTAGCTTCGAATTTTCTTTTCATTAATACGACAGGTTGTAAAAAGTATCAGATATATCGAAAAATTTTCTGATGTTTTGTCAGGCATTTTTCCGACATTGTTCAGACATGTCGAAAATTCCTTTAGAATTTCCCTAGAAAATTCGTCAGAATTTGTAAACAATTCTTTTACACATTTTGGCATATTTTTTTGGAGTTTCCTTAGACAAAGTGGTCCATCCGGTTTCTTGTCAACCACAACCTCGGATACGAATTCGGCATCTTATACAGACTTTCTGACCGATTTCAGACCAAAATTGTGAAAAAATGTTTGTTGGGTAAGCCATATAACTAACTGTGCGTGTTGTATATGTAATAATAGTTGTTGTAGTAGCAGCATTTTTATGGCCAAAAAACATCAATTCAATCATAAAATTATTTATGCATACACAGACAATTTAAGCTGAGGTTAATATTTTATATATTATCCTTTCAATATCAACTTGTATGTATGTGTTGCTTTTTTTCAAGTGAGTAAAAATTTATGTACGGCTTGTACTGACTGAATACGTATAATTTTTTTTGTTTTAATAAATACATTTTTAATAAATATGAATAATATGAATGGTCAAATGGTAGTCAGTTAAAAAAAAACTTGTTTGTTGGCTTCAAGTGGTTTCTCTGAATTGTGGGTGTGTGAGTGTTTTTATTTAAATCAATATTTATCACTTTTATTATAAAAAGCCGTGATTTTTTACCGATGTTTACAGAGATAATTTTAAGGTATTCATCCATGACCTCAATACTAAATTAATGTAATTCAAAGTTTTTCATTTAAAAATAATTATTTTGATTGAAGCATTATTATACGAAGGAAAAGGCTTTCTGCTGAATAAATGTTATATAAACGTTTCAGCATTTGGTCTTACTGTTAATGCATAAGAGATTAAAAATAGTTTTGGTTTAATTGTGAAATATGTTTAAATAATTTTTAAATATTTCAAAATATTTCCTTCAGTTGGAGTTAAAATATAAAATATGAAAAATTAAAATTTGTCTCTTCATACCGAAATTCCATTAACAAATAAATCAAATTGATTTAAAATTGTTTATCTAAAGCCCTTAACTAAACTGAAGACGAACTGTCAGTAACAGCATTTCATAAGATTTAGAAAATGACAATATTTGTATATAATCCATTTGAATAACAGGTGAGGAAAGAAAGAACGAAAACAAATTTAACAATACAAAATTCTTTGTAAAGATAGAAAAACTAAATAATTTTCTAAGCAATGATGGAAAACAGAAATTCAAATAAAACTAAACAAATCGAAAGGATTGTCTCAGACACTCAAATGCCTTTAAAGTATTTAAGAAATATGACAGCAACAAGCATAAGTTGAAGATAAATATGCAAATACTTGAGCAAATATGTATGTGTGTTTGTGGGCAAGTGTGTGTATGTGTGCCTATTTGATTAATATTTAAACACACACTTGAACATATTTATCTACTCAGAGATACAAATCCAAGCAAGTCTACCGAGTCAACTTTATAAATTGAAATAGAGAAATGAGTTGTATTTTGTAGTTGTAGACAAACGAGAGAGACAGACACATATGAGTGCAATGGATACAAGATGTTTTCTGATCTATGCACTATAATGCATTTAGTAACATGGTTAAGGATTTTTAATTGTAAACCATTTAAGACTGAAAGAGATACAATATCACATCTAAACTCATACACTTAGATATAAGACAAGTTTTACCTAAGCAATAGAAGCCATTAAATATAGAACTTAAGCTACAAATGAATCTTTATCTTGACTACGTGTAACATATAAATATATTTGCATACATTTAGATAAAAGGTGGTGTACGTACATAAATATATTTATTACGAGTATTATGGCATAAATGAATGTTTTCTGTTTGTATGTTTAACTGTACTATTCATATGTGTGTATATTAGATTGCTTAAAGTTTGTATTGCATTTAATATGCAAATAAAGTTTACACGCAATCACACATTTTGGTTCCTTAGAAGAAATATGCCAATATGTGTATAAATGTATGCACACTTACCTTGTAAGAAATGCTAACAGATATTTTCTTTAAACAAAATTTTGTTACTTAAAACAAACAAACATGGTTAGAGAATGTTTTCAATATCCCAGCAAAGTTTTGAAATATTAAAGTGAGAACTAGTTTTTGACTTTATGAACTCCAATACAAGAAAAGTTAAAGAAGGGTGTATCGTTAACTTATTCATTTCATTAGAGTTAAAGTGTATATTTTTATGCCAAATTTTTGGTGTTTTTTTAATATATTTTTTATTTATTTTTTATTTTTATTTTTTATTTTTTTAAAGAAAAGTAACACAATCAGGCAAGTAATGCCTGATTGTGTAACACATTAAATGACCGGATGAAAAATGGCTAAACTTAGCCAGAAAATGTCTAAATTGGCATCATTGTTATTATGACAACAAGAGCATAAAACAAAAATTTATTATAATTATTCCAAAAATAGATTTTAAAAACAGATTGAAAAAAAGTTTAAAAATTCAGGAAAACTGGATCCCTTGGAGACACCAGTTTTTCAATTAATCTCTTCAAAGTTGGCGAAATTAAAACACTATTCCGATCATATTTTGTAATTTTCGGACTGCGGACGCCAAGCCTTCATTGTTTTTGAAATATTGTTCAATAATGAAGACACGTTGTTCTATGGTGTAACGCTCCATTTCTACTAACCCTAAACTGTCAGCTGTCGAAATGCATTTTTTTAGGGCTGCCAACACTTTACTGCACAAATAGCGACAATTTAAAATCTTGCGTTAATTTTTGGACCCGCTTTTTTGTTTTGTGTATTAAAAATGACTCATACGCAGGATTCAGAGAAGTATGCAATTGTTTTTGTAACAATTTCTACGTATGTGTGTATGTGTGGGTATCGGCTGCACAATTTCGAAACACAGTGACAGTAAAAAATAAATTTTGAAACGAATAAAACATGTTTTTGATGTGTAAACATCTATACGCTAGGGGGTAAAAATCTTTTTCACAATATAATCACAAATTTTGAGTAAGATTAATCTTACTATAACGCGGTGTGAGCTGTGTATGAGTGTATTAGTGTTATCATACGGACAACAAGAAGTACAGAGAAACTTAACAGCTGCATAGAGATACACTAACACCGGCAAAGGGAGTCTCAAGGTCAAACTCCTGCAGTAAGGTCGTACGTTTGTTGGTTGGTGCTGTGTTGCCGTGTTTTTTGAATTGAATGAGTATTTCGGCGTTGCCGTTTTTGATTTTTGCCGGGAGCTCCTGGGATTTTGGGGATTTTGTTTGGGGTTCGTCTCGGTTTTACCGAATTTGTTGCTGAACTTGATGCGATATTTGGCTGACGGTTTATTGACTGCGTTTGCCTTCGACTGTTGGTTATTTTGCTATTTAACTGCGGTATTTTGTACGGGTATATTATTATTTTTTTATTTATTTTTACTTTTTTTATGTTTGTACACGCATAACTCTGTCATTTGTGAACCGATTTTTAAAATTCTTTTTTTGTTGGAAAGGGTTTGCCTGCTGTTGGGTCCCACAATTTTTTTTTCGAAAATCGGATTAGGAAAATTTGCTCCCCCCTAATCATAACTTCGTCATTTTTAAACCGATTTTCAAAATTTTTGTTTTATTTGAAAGGGTTTGAAAAAAATTGGTCCCAAAATTTTTTGTCGCAAATCGGAGGGGGAAATTTTGAGTAAGATTGTAATAACGCGGTGTGAGCTGTGTATGAGTGTATTAGTGTAATCATACGGAGAACAAGAAGTACAGAGAAACTTAACAGCTGCATAGAAATACACAAACACCATGTAGTGCACAATAGTAGTAGTAGTAATAGCTACTAATTTTCACTAATTGCCGTTCATTATGTTATCGTAGGCAAATATAAACAAATAAATAAAATGAATACAAAAACATTTAATTTTAATAACTTTTAAAAAGATTTTTCGCTCTTTTAGTTTACTAATATAAAGCAAAATAAGGAAAAGAAAAAACTAAACTTGTCAAACTTAAAGTCTTCTTCATCTTTGAGATTGTCATTCATACTTAACAACTGCATATAAGCATCATCTAGTGCGCAATAGGAGCTACTTATTCTCACTAACATATAATTGTGCTAGCGCTGTACATTTCGAAAACCATTGCTGTAAAATAACTACATGCGCTACATTTCAGTAAACAGCTGATTAATAGCTTGTCGACCGCAACAAATACAAAATAATAAAATATTTTACAAAACACAAAAAAAAAATATATAACTCTGAACATAAAAAAAAAGTTTCATTACTAGATGTTTACACATCTCTCCTGTGATCGAACTCACATTATTTTTTTTTTAATAGAAGTACTGTGTGCAAATTTCAATGGGGATTACGGAAATACCGTATGAAAAAATTTCATATTTATACACTTTATATCGAATCATGTGAGCAAGAGACTACAGGACCTACATAAAAATATAGAAAAAGTCGATTTCGAAAAATGTGTTTTACAATTGTGCAGCTGATATGTGGGTGATATTTCAAACGAATTCAACTGCATATTGCTCAGACGAAGTGGTATCACTTTCGCGTATACAAGATCAGCTTGTGAGTTTTTTTAAAATAAATTTTAAACTAAAAATCTTATACCTATGCTTTAATCTCTTTAGAGATATTTTTAATAAAATTAGTGAATTGTTTCAGTTTAACAATCAAATAATTCACTGGTTTATATTTTGTGAAAAGTGAATAAAGTGAAACCTCTCTTATATCATGCCGTTGTTTTGGGTATTTTTGTCTTTGTGGGCTTGTGATCATATGTGCCAGGTATTACTCATACATATATTTACAAACATTTTGAGTCACTATTCTATACACAGCATTTTTTTCACCCTAGATGTTGCATGCCACCAATGCCACAATAAACTAAAGCAAAAGTGAGTTTTCATGTTGTATGTCACACTGCTCCCTGAAGTTTTGTAGGTTTATGAAGAATACTAAATTCATGTTAGGACTAACATATCTACGATTGAAGAAATACGTATTTATGTGCATATATGTATATGTATGTAATTACAATGACAGCTACAATCGTAAAATTATTATATGTTCAACTATGACTGTGGCATTCTGTTTAGTACCTTTATAAATGTTGAGCATTTTAAGCAGACAATGTTGTTGATTCGTACACATTTACAAGCATACAGGTGTGTGCTTGGTTGTGTATATGTGTATTTGCGTGTTTGCTAGTTTGGATGTGTTCACTTTAAATTTTGTTGTACATCACCCAGGTGCATGCATAAACATGTGTTGTTGATGTTTCATGCATCCTTGTTTTTGCAGAAAACCCACACAAATACACAAGCATGAGAGTGAACATACAAACAGTTATATAAGGATTTATACTTACAAATACACATTGTCTATGTGCATTTATTTTTGTTGATAAATTTGTATATAGTTGTGAGTGCATTGGAGTCTAATCATATTTAATGATTATGGTTTCTAATTTAAGTGTTGTGTTTTTTGTTGTTGTTGCTTCAAGCTTCTGTTATTTTTTACATTGTTGGTTTTTTTATTACTTCTTTTTTGCTTATTTTTTCTTGTTAACAATATCCTGTTATTCTGCTTTGGTTACATGAAGGTGCATAAATGTGCCCACATACAGTATCAGTCATAAGTTTTCCAATTTAAAAATGTTGGATGTGCATGTCCCTGTGGAAAATTTGGTGACAAACGATCCAAAAGTACTCATCCTATGATTTGAGAAAATGGGAGTAAAACCAAAAGTAAGGAATAGTGAGTAAATGGTCGATTTTAGTCAATTTAATTGCGACTCGGGATAGTATTATAGTAAATGGCACTAAACAAATTCGATGCACCTGGATTTAAGACCTATCACATAGTACATATCTAACTAACGTTAATTGTCTCCCAATAATAAAACCTGCATGTCACTTAGGAACCAGACCTGTAACTATATTTAGATATGAACTCCATCTTAACTGGTATTTATGATCTTAAAATATAAGTGCCCCTGTGGTCTGTGGTGCTCGATTGGGTAGTGTGCTAGCTTGTTATGCCGGAGGTTGTCGGTCGGTTCGAATCCGACCAAAGTCTCCGCTTAAAAATAAAATACAATTTCTACTTGCATTTGTAACAATAAAAAATAAATAAACTTTAATTATAGCTAAATTTCGGAATGATATTTCTATGTCGACCCCTTAGCGCCAAATGATCGTAAGCGACAAAAACTAAATTTTTCAGGAGAAGGGTTTTTTGTTGTATTCAAACATGATTTATATTCATAAACTGTCGCTTACGATTAAATTTTGTTGCATGTATTTCAAAAGTTAAAAAAATTTTGACATTTTGATGATTTCAAAGTATGAATAGGCTCATAAAATTTTGATTTCAATAAAAAAATTGTTTTTTAAAAATGTCGCTTTCAATCATTTTGCGCGAAGGGGTCAATATAATCTATATTATTCTACACCGACTACGTCTGCATTAGATAGTTCAGTGCCAAATGCCAAGTTACATACAAATTATCAATAAACTGCATCGTAGACCATCCCCATGTAAAAGCGGCTGGTTCGCTTCATAGGAAGTGTTAGAACTCGGACTGGTCCCTACCACCTGTAGACCGGTCAAGTGATTTGTTCTCTGTCAGTTCAAAGTTAAGTAAGTTTCACATCCATACATATAACTAAATCTCTTAAGAATGATATTTTATATGCACAGAACCAGCTAAAGGGAAAAGATATGTAATGCCACACCCAATACAAGAAATATGCATGCTTAGTTCCTTTAGATAAAAGGCGATAGTGGCCTCTGAAATTAGCATGTTGCTCTGATCTCTTTTTACTGAGCACGAAACAAAGGTACAATATAAGCACAACAGTCAGACTACAAGCACGATACAACATTTATAGGAGATAGATCGGGTATAATATATTTTCGTCGACCTACTAAGATAAAATTAAAGGGAAATAAGAAAGGAAAAGGTTGGGTGCAGACAACCTTTCCCTTTCTTACTTCCCTTTAATTTTATCTTAGTTTACCGAAGCCGATAAAGTATTACCATTGTTATCATTGTGTCATAAAGCAATAAGTCCATCAAATTAAATTAATTATTCTTCATGAAAATCGAACTGAAGTTACTCGGTATTTGCGAAAAAAATCTTACATAAAAATACATTTTTTTAAACATATTTTTTATAATAAATTCAATACGTCATAGATAAGAAAGAAATATTGTCCATGAAAAAAATTGTGGCATGAATTTAGTCACAATGAGTTTTTTTTTGAGTGACAAACTGAAGAGGGTCGTTTATTTTAGACAGTTGAAAAGGGTTTTTATTTTTTGGTTAAATAAACTTTATTAATTCGCTTAATTATCACATTATTATTTAATTTTCGTATTGTAAACTTTTAGCGTTTCTTTAAATGAATTTAATGGTTTAAAAAATATATAGTAATAATAAGAGAAATAGGTTTTCAATATAACAAATCGTTACTTTACTAGTGGAATTTCGTTACAGCATTTTTGTCATACTAATTGTTTGATTTAAGATGTTCTCTTGTTAATTGTGTTAACCAAAATTAGTGTTAGGTAAAATGATCTGCTGTTACTCGTCGTAAAACTATATGGAGCATAATTAGATATTTTCCGCTGATTGCCAAGTATCAAAACCGTACGAATGAAGATTTCCTTTAGCTACAAGTTTAATCTTATACAGGATTCTTGTATAATAATCGGCACGTACAATGGAACTGATTACTAAAGTTATTGAAATATATCTCTACAATCTTACCTCCGATTACATGGTTTGGCTTTACTGCAGTATAATGAAATCAGTGAAATCTGTTGTTTTTTCCCAACAAGGCGTTCTTAATCAAGTGCACATCTATTTGTAGTCGATACACCAGTGAATCGCATTACGCATTACAGGGAAATTTTTTTCTTTAACCGAACCATTAAGTATATGGAATAAACTTCCTACTGAGAAGAAATCCTAGATTAGGATTTAAGCGTTCAGAAAATCGATTCATTGGTTGGTTTATATTTGATTTAACGTGGTCTAAAATATATTTTTTTTTATCAGAAAAACGTACGTTTCGAGTATTTTATATTAAAAACACTGCAAATCGTTGGTACAGAAACTCACTATAATCAAAACTGGGGAGTTCCCTTGCTTATATCACATAAGTACAATCGAAATTAAGAGTGTAAGAGCCATAGTGTATATAGAGGCCAACCTGAAACGTCAAAAACCTAAGTCTGCTGTCAAAAAAAATTCAAGTCTAAGAATGTATTAGTAGAACATTTTTTTTTATCAGTATTGGCTTATAATAAAAAATCCCCCCACAGCACTGAAAATGCTCTAGTTTATAATGAAAAGTATTCTAAAGCATTTATATCTTTTATACATGATTTTTTTAGAAGTTTATAAAATTTTTGTTGCAATATTTAATGAAAATACGATATAAGTGTGCTTTTTGACTGCATTTGAGTTCAAAATATATTAATTTGCTAAACATTTTTAAGCAATTTTTGTATTTGGTACTAAAAATGTTTATCCCAAATAGGAACAAAAATACAGCACTGTTCAATGAAAAAATAATTCAACTCATCAACACAATTCAACAAAAAATTGTCAAACAAAATTTAAAAAAATATTTTAAAAATGTAATGAATAGAAATACAAAACTTGTATAAAATAGTGTCAAAAAATTTATTAAAACTAAAAAAGGGATTTGCGTTTAAAAAAATACAAATTAATTTATATTAAATTGGATGCCCCATTGGCTGAGTGGTAGCGATGCTAGCTAGGTTGCAGGTTCGATTCTCGCCATAAGCCCTGGGTGTTTTCCGCAGACAAGCTAATCGCTTCGCTGGTTGTTTGTAAAAAAAAATGTATGCTCTTTCCAATGTGTTGAAATGAATAAAATATTCTCGCTCATGTAAGTTGAATTAACAGTACTCGTATATGTTAAGAGAGTTGTCATTATTTTATATTGACAGTACGAGACTTTGCTATCTATGTTATCAATGGTAAGAGTATTTGTAAGAAAAAAGTTCATAACAATTTTCACAATTTTTGTTTGATTTGTTCAAGGCGAATTCATACTAGGTGACCGCAAGAGCCCAGCTGTTTACGTAAATGTTTACACATTTGGCCTGTCAGCAGTGTTAATGTATCAGCCCAAATGTAAATTCTCCACGGCGACTTCTCTTGCGACTACCTGGTGTTAATCAACCTTGGATTTGTTAAAAAAAAATAAAATAAATAACGAAAATATTATTTTGAGATTTCTTTTCCAAAGTGAACTGTTTTTTCCATTTTTATTTTGCTAAAATAAAATATGTGTGTGACGCAATATCAATTTGAATTACATATAATCTTATTTCACCAATCAACTCATTTTATATGGATACACTATCCGCTTTTACACGAGTTTTTGAGGAACCTATCTATCGCGTAAAAGCAGAATTAAGTTGTGAGCTATTATATATATATATATATATATATATATATATATATATATATATATATATATATATATATATATATATATATATATATATATATATATATATATATATATATATATATATATATATATATATATATATATATATATATATATATATATATATATATATATATATATATATATATATATATATTGGTTCCTTTGGAGCATAGGGACTGTTAGCTATTAGCTGTAGCTAAAATATACATTTTTAAATCGAATATCTCCCAAGCCGTAATTAATAGTCCACATCTCTAGAGACTTTTTTTGGAGCTCAACTACGATTAAATTTACACGGTGAATTTTTTTCATCAAGTATTTTTTTTTATTCTCGTTTAAAGATGCTAAGTATTTCTTTGTCTGCTTATATGCCGATATTAATTTTTTTAAATTAAGTATATAACACAAGAGAGAACATAAAGTCTAACCCCTACATTCATAAAATTTAAAATGAGTTTGAAATATATTTTATTTCAAATTTTTCATACAAATTTTTCTTAAAATAGATTTCAAATACATTTTATTATTTTATGAATTTGGGGGTAAATTTAAAACTCAAACTCGTCATCACTTCCTTTTTACAGTTCTCCCACTATGAAGCAAATACTCTCAGAAAAGTATGCAGTGGTTCTTGAAACAATTTCTACGTATGAGTGATATTAAAGCATAAATATTGCTCATACGAGTGTGACGTTGCATCAGACCTATCACCGTAGATTTTTGTACATACGGGGCATTATTTGTGAAGCGAACATGCTAAAAAATTTTTGTCTTTAATTTTTATAATATTTGACGTCTCCTTAACGACATATAGGACTTAACGGCAGTTAAGCGCTACTTATTTACTGTATTTAGTTTTCAAACAATTAACAAATTTATCGAGCCTATAGTTCATTAAATCAACTTTTTAAGTATATTTTTGGTTAAAAAAATCTTTTTGAGGAAAAAATGAATTGAAATTTTGTTAACTAAAATTGCACGAACTTCCTTCCATGCTTTATTGTTTGTTTCATTTTTTTAAAAATAGTTTATAGTGTATATATAATGCTTTCCAAGTTTCATAATGGGAACGAAACCCATTCAGAAGTTATAATTTAAAGGTATTTTATTCATTAGCTAGCTTCGTTTTGGCGCTTGAGCCTGTATAGATCTTGAGCATGGGTTCAACTGAAAAGGCATGACGTTTTACAGAGAAACCAACATCTTCTCGTCAGAGTTCATGTGCATATTTGTTACTTTCTATCCGTGTCGTAGTCGAAATATTATCTCTGAAGACTAGTTTATAACCTACAATTAAGCCAATATAATTCGAATAGAACTATTTTATAAAAAGTTCCTCCATGTTGCTAAGTGATTTTCTTCTGAATAAGTTAAAAGCCACAACAAGTAAGATTTTTTTCAAAATAAGTTTCTTTCTTCATAAAATATTACAATTTATGAAAAATTCAATTGACGAACTTAAGCCTGCGCTAAAAAATATTTTTTGGGACTAAAACAAATACAATTTGAAAAAATTACAACGAAATTTAATTGCAAGTAGCAATTTGTAACACTCCTGCGGGAAATTTTTGTCGATTGTCCCATGACAAGTGAATATAGTACCAGTGAAGATAGGAAGGTACTGTGACCGGTTAAAACAGAAATTATTACTTAACCGGTATAAATGTTCCAAAAATGTGTAAGAATTTATAAAATTATCTTGTTTTTATATACAAATTTTTTTATTGGATCCTACGATCTGACTACAAATAATTTCATAGGATAAGTGACCCATCACAAAGTGTCTAAATGGTATTAATTGCTCCCTCCTATGACAAAGCCATGTTAAAGTGATAGGTCCCCTACATGTAAAGTGTTAAAGCTCAAACCGCTCCCTATCCCCAAAGGACTAGTCACGTGACATATTCTGTGTCAGTTTCTTTCCCCGTAGGGACATTAAGGCTTCAAATAATAATATATCTTTTGGTAAGATGAAATGTATACATCAGTTGCGGATCCAGGGGAGGAGAAAAAGAGATATTTCCACCTCCAAAACTAATAAAATATACCTTCTTTCTATAGAGTTCTTAAAAGAAGTTTTACGAAGTGGCATGTTTCTTTTAAAAGTTCCCCTTCCAAAAGCTTAAACTGGATCCGCGCCTAGAAACATACATACATATTTGTTATTTGTCTAACATTGTTTTCTTGACCTCTATGCTGACGCCATGGTGTTTTTTTATAAAACCACGTATTACAACGGAAACCTGTGAAATATCACCTTTTAAATAATCTAAACGTACTTCTGCTGATATTTCAGCTTATCAAAGTAAACCTGGCCAAACTGTGGAAAGTTTTTTTGCAATTCCCGAAACGAATTTTTTGTCGAATTGTATTTCTTTTGTTGTACTATTTAAAAGAAATAAAGTAACCAACAATGTTGCACTTAATAATATGTCGGCATATAAAACTCATACCAAAATTAGAACAACTTAACTAGAAATAATAAAATATAGACATAATAAAATAGGCTGTAATAATATTAATCTAGTATAAGGAATTTTTCATGATCTATACTTAACTTAGTAATAAAAATAATATAAAACTTTTATTTGTTAAACTATATCGTTTTGTGAAAGCTTAACACTTTTTATTAAAAGAAAATTTATATATAGTAAAAAGCATGAAAAATAATTATTAACGGAAACCAGTTCTCTGATTGTTTTATAGCATATTGTTGTATATTAATAGTATGTTCTCACAGACAGACGGTTTTATTAACATGTTTTTTTTCCTAAATAGCAACTACACTATTTATAGCACTTTTTAAGAGCTCATAAAAATTATTTCACTTTCATGATGAAGGGTAGTCAACAAAAACTCATTAATTGCCAAATGAAGTGAATAATAATGCAAAAAGTAAAAGTGAAAAAATGTGTAACAAACACATTCATAAACTTATATTTTTCTTTTTTTTTTATTATTCAACGTAATTAAACAGAACTTATATCAGGTTAATGAGTGAAATGCAATTAACATGCTAAAGTACACGGAATGCGAATAATAAAAAGTGAACATTTTAATGGTCACATTAATTGGGGCAACATATGTTTGGATAGATGTAGAGTAATGATAAAACTGATGTGGAATTGGAATTTCAGATATACAAATATTTCATTGAATTAAAAAGGAAAGATATTTTTGTGTTAATAAATGAGTGGAAACGTAGAAAAATGGATTTAAAGTGTGGATCTATGAAATAATAACACTTACATTGCAACAATTGGTGACGTCTTGTTAAGATAATATCAAAAATAGGCCACTTATGTGCTCGTTGTCGACAGAAATTGATTACTTTTTTACAGCGTCTTGCTATGTTCTAGGGCTTAGAAAATAGTAAGAAGCTGTATGCAGTAGTCAATTCTTGTCCATAACGAGCACGTAAGTTTGATATTGTCGTGACATGAGTTACAGAATAAGTATATTCTAAGATTTATACAAGTAAACATTAAAAAAAATTTGAGCGAAGCATAGCACGGCTCCAGCCTAGAAAGAAAGTTAATTTTACAATCTTACTGCCCAAGTATTAAAAAAGCCTGGTACTTACAATCAAAGAATTTTTTAAAACCAATTTTTTTTTCAGAAAATATCTCAACAGCGTTATGTGAGATTTGGAACCCCTTAGAAACGAAAACTTTTTAAAAGAAAATTATATCATAAGCAGAAAAAATCCCTGACATAATGCTTTTTGCACTTTTAAAACAAATTTTCATTTGTTTGATTATGGAAATAAATTTAATTATACTATATTGCAGGCAGTAAATTATATTGAGTGTGTGTTTGTGTCAAACATTTGTTAGACACTCCTACAACCCTGCCAGCAGCTCTAAAATTTAAATATTCACAACAACACCCTCCACCTAAACCCTGTGTTGGCATTTGACAAAAGTTTGTCATATTTTTCTCCGAATTTTTAATAAGTTTCTCTTCATTTTTATTAAATATAGCAATACCATTATTGTTTTTGTTGTTGTTATTTTTTTATTCCACATCAGGGATGGCAAAGTTGGTACAATTGTACCATTTTTGGTACAATTCGGATTTTAAAAGTACAATGGTACACCAATGGCTTATTTAGTACAATTATTAATGTTTCTATTTTTTTTTTAGAAAACATCCTTATTGCAGTACTTTTATTTCGAAAAATATTTTATCCTTTTCATCCGCTCTTACATATGCAACTTTCATCTGAATTAAATTTTAATTTTGCGAAGTATTGAAAAACAATTTTCACTTAAAAGTTGTCAAATAAGGTTAAGTTACAAAATGTCTTTATAATTTCAAGCTCTTAGTGATCGTGATGCATATTAGAGTTTGCAAAAAAAAAAAAATTTATAAATTTATTTGCAATGTGGTAAAGGTAATTTTTTCGGAACTTTATGTCATTCTACCTTCCAATAGCTAGTATGTGAGCTATTTTAGATTATAAATTGCAATAGCTAAATCAGACTTAAGCACAGTTTCCCTTTTGCCACAAATATATGTACAGAAAAGTAATGTATTTTATGTACTTAAAAAATTTTTCTGGTTTCAAAAATCCGTTTTGGTACAATTATGCCCAAAAAAGTACAATTTTATATTAAAATTGGTACAATTTTAAAATCTCATTTGCCATCCCTGTTCCACATTAATATTATTTCTTGTGCTACAGGCACGTAAAAGGTTTTTGTTAAATATTTCCAAAAAATTTCTGTTAAAACTTTTTTATTTAAATCTTTTTTCGGCCACTTTTTTTTAAACGCAAAAAAGTAAAATATTGCAAGTACAATAATAAAATGCTAATTACAACAACATGTTACATGTGTTTTTAAATCTTTGAGTAAAAAAACACGTTATAAAAAAACGGTATAATTTTGTTATAAGAAAAAAAAGTTATAAATAAATTCACATACAAACACAAATTCATATTCATTTGTATGCCTGCTTGATGATAAGTAAATAAAAGTTACGAATATTTAGTTAACAAACATACGCGCATAATACACACACATATATATGTCTGTATGTATGTATATATGCCCGAAAAAAGTTAAAAAGGAGATTAAATTAAAATGATTTTACAGTAAGAAAAACATTAATTTTAAAAATACAAATTTTTTCATAATTTGAATTGATTAAAAATTTATAAAAGTATAAATCCTCAATGAAAAGCTTTTGGGGCTAAATTATAAAAATGTAAATTTAAATATGAGGGAATTTTAAATGAGTTTTATTTATGGCAGAAAAATACTAATTTAATTATAAATATAATGAGCATTTAAGTAAAAAAAAGAGGCATTTAAAATGCCGAAATGCTTACAATTTAATTGGTTAACAGTGGCACTGATGTATATCGGATTTTCATTCTAAGCCAGTGGTGGCCATGCTCTCAATTTCCTATACTCGCAAGCATAGGCTGTTTTTTCTTTTAGCCTGAACACACGTACACTATGTGTGAGATAAACAGCCTATCTATTTAGTCGCGAAGCACATACACAAGAAACAAAGAATAAGATAGTGAATGTATGGCCATCAATATTCTAATCCACCACCAATCGGTAAAGACATCATAATAAATTTCATTTAAAATAAAATTATCACAATATGTCAAATAATAAATTTCTTAAAGGTTTAATTTGGATTTTATTTTTCATTTTGCCTTATGAATACTTTTATTGTTATCCAATTGCTTTCGAATTGTAAAGGGTCCGCCAGATAACTTTTTTTTTGAAAATGCTATAAAAAAAACTACTGAATATTTTCTAAAATTTCTTTTTTTATTTGAAAGTACAATCCTTCCGGTTGATAATGAAAAATAATTTCATTCAAATGGCTGCCTCGGCTGGCCATGCAGTAGCCTACACGATCGGTCCAATTTTTAAGCACATTATCGATTGTGTGCAGCTGTATTTCACCAATGGCTTCACGAATATTGTCCTTTAAAGCGTCAATTGTCTCTGGCTTGTCGGCGTAACACTTATCTTTGACGGCACCCCTTAAATAATAGTCCAACTGTGTCAAATCGCAGCTCCGAGGTAGCCAAACGACATCAGCTCTGCCGCTGATAGAGCGATCTCCAAAAACAGGGTGCAAAACATCGAGTGTAGCTTCGGCTGTGTGGCACGTAGCGCCGTCCTGTTGAAACCAAATGTTGCCAATATCCTTCTCTTAAATTTTTGTGAACAAAAATTCGTTCAACATGGCTCGATAACGATCGCCATTGACTGTAACGACGGCCACTCCTTGCTCATTTCCGAAGAAAAATGGCCCAATTATGCCTCTGGACCAAAATCCGCACCAAACAGTGACTCGTTTTAGGTGCGTCGGCTTTTCAATGTATGCGTGCGGGTTTTCTGTGCCCCAAATACGACAATTTTGCTTGTTTACATACCCGCCAAGATCAAACTGAGCTTCATCTGAAAAGATGATTTTTTGGCAAAATCGGCATCTTCTGTAAGTCGATCGCAGGCCCACTTAGCGAAGCGTTGTTCAAGCGTATACAAAACCATATTCGTTCAGCGGAAGGATAAAACTAATTATCTGTCAAATCAGACATGAGCTAAGTGTTACCATTCACGAAATAAGCACTAGTTGAAAAAAAAAGTTAGATGGCGGACCCTTTATAAAGGTGTAGAAAAATAAAATAGTTTCATATCGCATATAAATTATTTGCTGGGTTTTGTATAATTTTTAAAGCCTACTATGCGAATTTTTTAATATGTTTTACATATTGGTGAATTCTCAAATGGTTTTTGAAAGTCTGTACATAAGATAAAGGATTTGTAACTTTGCAAAATTGTGTTTGAAGGCTACTGACGATTTGGTAAAGCACCAATGAAATGCTGCATATATACAATGCTTAAACACTAGCAAATAAATTTTATTTCAAATAAAATTATGACAATATGTCAAATAATAAATTTCTTAAAGATCCAAATACATTTTAAGCTTGTATGGCTTTTTTTTGCAACTTTCGCTCTTACAAAGTTTTTGTTAGTGTATATCAAGCAATAGCAAGAAACAAGCAATAACACAACCTGCTTGTTTGAGTGTTCTTTTTTACTTTTAGTGATATTTTTTACTTTTAGTTAATGCGTGTGTGTACATACGTGTGAGATCGACAGCACGATTCATTCATGGTGGGAATGCAGTGTTGTCCTGTCCGTACAACAGTACTTCCGGTCAAGCAATGCCCATTCCGCTATTTATACTTTGCTACTTTGGCAACTTTTTTAGCTGGTGTATTTCTGAACTGAGTGTGACGATTGGAGTTTGCTTGGTATTTTTTCTAAGGACCTAAGATTAGTGTTTCTGTTTAACTAGTTGCCCCACCAAATTGTCTATTATAATTTCAAAACCAATCATTTTAATATATTAAACTCTTGTCACATATTTAAGCTGACATCCATTATCTTTTTTTTTCAATTTCTTAATGAAAATATCTTTACGAACAAATAAATATAAAATATACTTTTTTAAATTAAGTATTTAAACAATTTGTTTCATTAAATTGCAAATTTATTTAAATATAAATTGCCATCAAATTGGTAACAAAAAGTGTGTCATGAATAACTAAAAATTAACTTATTAAATACACAAAAGAAAAATTTAAATAAATTTCACTTAAAATATAATATCAATAAAAAAGAGTTCATATTTGTATATGTGTAGTTGTGTGTGTGTGTGTGTATAATAATATGTGTCTTGATTACAAAATAGCACATTTCATTATGGACAGATCTTTTCATTTGACTGAGCAGCACAGGATATGCAACTATGTGCGTATTTGGATTGAATAAAATAAAAATTAAATAAAAATAAAATATTTATATGAATGAAATTCATAACACGCATAGAAAACTCGATTGATTATTGATTTATAACTGTATTGGTCATGTAAAGTACACCCAACATACCAAATGGCTTGAGAAAAATATTATAATAAGCTTACTAGCATAAGCCTTAAGCTTGAAAAAGTATTGAAAATAAATTGAAAAAAGTTATCGTAACAATTGTAGAAAATATTATAATTGCATGCTTATTATAAGCTTATTCTTGCAATTATAGAATAAGCTTATGAAAATAATATTATATTAACTTTTAAATAGAAATTCGCAATTTAAAACTAGATGTAAATGCCGCTGTAGTATGTATTAAAAATATAAGTCTTTCAATCGTTATATTGTTCTCTTGAATATATGTATGACGTTGATAAGCATACTTTAGAAACAGTTGTGTATAATAATAGTTTCTCAAGCATTGTTAAAAACTGCTTGTGAAATCACATATTATAAACATTGTTATAAGCGAAGTTAAGAAAAGCTTAAGGCCCTCTATTTATATAAGCTTATTCTCAAGTTGTATTGAATTTTGATTACTGTATGGTATGTTGGGCATAAACAAAAAGTTCTTTGTTTGTTCGATATGTGTGTGCATTGAACATTCAAGTCAATTTAAAAATAATCAATTGAATCGAATTAAAATAAATATTTAAATAATTTATACAATTGGAAAATCACACAAACACTCATACACAATTATTTACACACACATACATGAAAACCAAACCAAATATACAGCTGTGTAGTATTTATTAACATTTTTATAGAAAATTTACATAAATAAATTAAAATCTACATAAGTATGTGTGTGTAAACATGTTCGTTTGAAACTTTTTTTAATGTGCAAAGGATAAGCTTTTGCGCGATGAAGTGGATGGAATGCTGATGCTCTGCTTTTAGGATACCCTTAGGAAACCTTTTATCTCAAACTAAGGCTTCGCTCTCGTCTTAAGTAGCTCCTGCTTGGCATCGTAATGGAATGCTGATGATAGTTAATGCAGGAGCTGCTTCAGCGAAGAAGACGACGAGTCAATTGAACACCTTCAATGAAATAGCTGGCTCTATAAGATATCACGCTATAACATTTAGGCAATGTTTTACTACTTGACTGTTAAACTTTGTGAAAAGTTTTTTTTTTCTGTGGAGCTTCTCTGGGCCTCTTTAATACTTTACGTAAAAAAAAAATAATTGTTTACTAATGCAACTAATAGAAATATCAGAAGGTAGGATCTATATTATATTATAGAATTTATATTATATGATATATGTTATACATCATTCAATGGACCTGGAAATAGTATTTTTGTGTATTTAGCGTTACATTTGCTTTCGCGGCTGTTCTCGGAATGATTTTTAGCGAAAACAATACACCACAAAAAATTAGTATAGGGTTTGAAAGCAGTATACATCTAGTCTCTAAAAACAATTAATTATAATAATCGCAGTATGAAAGTAAAAGTTATGGCAACTTTTCAATTTTGACTTGGGTTCACATGGAAAAATAAAAAGTTTGTATCTTTTAAAATTATTCTTTATAAATATTTATACATAAGCGAAAAGCAGGCATACACATTATACAAAAAAAAAAAGTTATGTATATTTATTTATAATATATTTAATCATGTTAAAGCAGTTTTCATTATAAAATTTATGCGTTTATTTTATGAAATATTTTACTATTCTTTCAACGGACACGCAAAAATCATTTGTGATGAGAATCACTCACACATAGACGTGTATCAGCGTTTTGAAATTTTACATTTTAAGAGAAGTTATAGTTCCCCATATTGCACATAGTTGCAGTGACTGGGTATAGAAACCCTTGTAAGGCTTACATTTCAAGTATTAGATTTGTTTAGCATTTTATGTAAAAGAACATGAGGAAAATTTTTGAGAAGCACTTCAATCTTCTGACTCCTTATTGTACGGGACTTTTTGTCCTTTTCTTAAAAAAAGAACAAAAAACTTTTTTTTATCGGCGATATAGCGGGCTGAAATTTTTACGAAAACAGTTGCCATAAAATTCTACAATAAGTCTTTAAATACATTTAAGCTCCAGACTTAATTTGAACGCCAGAAATTATATAAAACTCAAAATGTGCTTGAGAGTTAATTTCGTACTTATTTGCAATTACTGCTCGCATAGTAAATATTGTTAGCTTTACGTTTGAGGTATAAGATTTATTCAAGACTTTTATGTTAAAGCCCACGAGGAGCATTTCTGTAGAGCATTTGAGCTCGCTATATCGCCGCCAAAGAGAACTTACTTAGTGAGAAGTTACTTAGAGAAAAATACCCATACAACATAGAGCTAGAACGTTACAATGTTCCACAAAAATATTTCTCGTAGTGTTTTACATAAAAATGTTGAACGAATCTTATACCTTAGACGTAAGGCTTACTAGAGTTTTAATGCCGAATCATTATAAATAACTATGTGGAAAAAGGGGAACATTTATTTTGTTATACAGTGCTAACAAATAGATGAAGAGAAAAAACACCCTTTATTCATATTGATAGGTAAAATAAAAATCATATTGAAACACAGTTTAATGTATGGCCTTTCAATTGCTAACAACTACAATAACAAACAACAACAGAAACAGGAAACAACAAATTAAATTACATAAAAAACAAATTTTCTCACACACGCACATGTTCTCCGATGCACAAGTATTTGAATCATATACAACTTCTACTTTTACTTTATATTTAAATAATATACTCCTGGTTTATTGCATTTTATATTAAATAGAATATAAACAACTTTTTTTTTTATAAAACTCATTTCATTTTCTTGGAAATGCAAATTTTCTTTATTTGCTGCTATTTTTTCAAACAATTTTGTAATATTGTTATTTCCTGGTTTATATTTGAATGGTCGTGATCCTTTAAATTAAACGCGTAGATATTAAAACTACAGTCAAATGTGCGTTTGTAAGTGTGTGCGATAGTGTGTGTGAGTGCTAGATGACCCACTTTTCACTCCTGCGGTAGATATTCTTGTCATTTTACGGGCCATAAGAACATTGCAAACAACTGCATTAACAGTAGCAACGCATTTTTACGGCAAATGAAAGCAAACACAATAGCAAGAACAACAACATCAGCAGTAACACTAAAAAGTATAATAAAATGAAGCACAGCGTATGTGGCGCATCATTAAAAATAAATTTACGCTTGACATAATGGTTTTGCATGGTGCTCCTATGTAGCAGCAGAAGAAAAAGGTAATAAAAAAAAGGAAAAACTAAGGGAAGAACAAGTTCGTCTAATGCGTTAAAAATAGTGCAAACCCAAATGAGGATGAATATGTTTGCTTAGTGGGATCTGTAATAAGATATTCACACTTTCACTAGCATATCCCTATCGCTGCAAGGGCTGCCAGTATGTGTAAGATAAAATAAGCAACATATTATAAATATATGCTTTGGATAAACTGAAAAGTAAAGAAGATTTACTGAAAATAACATTTTATTTTAGACAAACTTTTGTGAAAATTTTTGGTGATAGTTTTGCTGTGTATCAAGGCTCAGGAAAGATTCCATTGACACTATCCCCCCTCTTATCAGTTTTTTTTTCTTAAATGAAGTCTTATTTTCATTCTTTATCAATTCTGGTATTTCCAAATCCCAATTAGGAGTGGTAAGGAAGTAAAACATTATTATTTTTAGGGAAAGAGTAATTTGTTTTTTTTTTGTTGCGTATCATTATCGTTATCTATCTTTTAAATGAATGAGCACTCAAAACACAATATAGACTAGAATGTGTATACAAGTACTCGTCCAACTCCATGCATCTATATATTTAGAAAATTGTCGTGTTGTTACCCAACAAGCCCAAAATCAAAAGATTATAATATCGTGTCCAAAGCAACTTTTTATTAGGGCACAAATAAGAGGGATTTCAAATAAGCCAATATTCCAATGAAAGTTATTATTATATAATTTGGTAGCATAGAATAACGTCTAAGGAAATACTGTCCATCAAAAATTAGAATCAACGTTTGTGGACATTATTTAAATTTTGAAATAATATCTATCCATTCTTGTCTGCTCCAGATGTTTGAAAAGTGGCTTCGATGAGTAAAGATTTTCTGCGGTGACTCTTTCCGGCTAGGCTTAAAGACTTTTTCGTTTGGATATGTCAAATAGTGGCTGCGCTGAATAAACACTTTCTGCGTTATTGTGGTTCGTCAGGTCTTAAGGTTTTTCATCTCAGGGTTCGTAGAGTAGTGGCTTTCCTGTTCATAGACATTATTTTCTTGGACATAATTGCATGCCATTAGTACAACCTATACAGCCGTGTTAAAAAAATTGGCCTTACAAAAAAAAGTACTTTGGACAACCATCAAAGAAATTAGATTTTTTTCTTAATAAATTTATATGGATTTTAGTATTTAATTTTCCGAATTTTGTGGTAGGTCCCATTTCCGAAAGAAAAATATTTGAATTTATGAATTTAGTTATAGAATACGAATTCTAGTTTTTCAAAACGCCTAAATACGAAAAAAAGATAATGTTCTTTATATCGTTTCTACCGTTGAGCTGCTGTTAACTTTTCTTTAACATACTAAAATTTATAGATAAATTATATTTAAAAATTTTTTTTACGTAAAGTTCAATACATTTTTATACGAAAACAATATTTTTTCAGAACGCACACTACATTTTGAATAAAATATAATTAAAATGTGTAATCTTCGATATATTTTAATATAAGCTCCTTAGGCATTCACTAAATTATTGCAATTAAATTGAAAATATACCGATAACACTCAATACATTTTTTTTGGATACAAACGATGATTGATTGTTAAAACGTTTTGCAATATAATACTATTTAACACACTTCACAATACTTTTAAATATTTAGAAAAACAAACCTACAAACCTGGATATAGACAATGCTTAAACACTAGCAAATAAATTTCATCTGATATCTTATGTTATTTTATATTATGTATTTTCAATCTAAATATGAGTGTTCGTTGGGTACGATTGAAAACATTTTATTTTAAACATGCTTGTGCGTAATATGCTCAAATACATAAGTTTATGTGAATAACTGTTAAGGATAGTTGAGTTAGTATATGTGTATTCCTGTTTTTTTTTATCGTTTGTGTCTTTTTTCTATCCTGCAAATGAGAAGTGGTTGAGTGATGTATGTTATTTTTAGTTTTAATAGTGGCTAAAGGTAACATTTCACAGATGTTTTTTTATTTTATTTTTTTTTACTTTTGCGTTGATATCGTAATGAGCGCAATGAGCTTAAAAACAAATGCCAACTAAAACAGGGATACAATTTTTAAACAGAAATACAGAAGTACAATACACATACACATATTTGTATCTGTTTGTAAAAAGTATATAACATCCCTGAAGGAAGCCAGGGGCCAAGTGTCTCCAAGTCACCACTTTTGTCGACCAGTATGGTGACTTTTTGGTGACATTGTCAACGAATTGTCTATACTTTTTGTGTTGCCTTTAATGGGAAGTGAAATTTTAGACAGCTAGGAAACGATATTTTATTGTCTCATTTGGTTGTGTTGAAAATAAATGTGGCTGCACGCAAAACTAAAAATTTTCATAAAAAATAAAATTTAATTGTCTTAGCTAGTAAAAAGTTTCATATGTGTTGAATAGAATCATTAAAATGCACTAGTGAATTTCTGGTACCATATGGTGCCATAAGAGCCACGTAGTCTTTAGTAAGTCTATAGTTCCGAGATCAGTGGTGGAATCTCAATAACAAGCATATGTTTAATGTCCATAGCACAGAACATTGCCTGGGGTACAATTATTCAGTAGTACTGGGGACAAAGTCAATAGTGAAAAACAGTACAATTTTACTATCGACATTTTCTGCAGGGATTACTACTAACTAACACATGAGTAAATAATCTTTTACACACATATTATACAGAATAATAGAGTAGAAGAATGAGACTTTAAAATTAACATAATGACAGCTTCAACTCATGCTTTATACAAAACTTAATAAAAAAAAATAAACTCATCTACCCACATAAGAGTAGTTCGTACAGTTTTTTTATTTTCTTTGTGCTCCTACATGAGTTTATTAGGTAAATGCATACATATATTTTTAGTGGTGTGAAGAAAAAAATTTAATTCCGGAAATTTCATTAGAAACACATGTGGTCTAATAGATGAAAATTTACATTTTATTAAAATAACATTAAACTTAGGAGAAACAACGGTTTGTATGTAATCATTTTGAAAACTACGAGCAAAATGCTAGATGTTTTGAGACATTTTTGACCAATTACACCATGCAACAATAAAAACTTTATACGATTACCGATAGTTTTCTTTGAGGTGTTATAACTGCTAATGCAAGAACTGTTACCTATAAATTAAAAGTTATAATTTGTTCATTAGCTTTAGAGTTAATCGGAAAAATAAAGCAAAAATTGTTATATTAAAATTTTTTTTATAATTAAAATCTTACCAAACCAAACATAGAACTAATACACAATACTATTTAAACAATTTTGGGGTGGTAAACTTTATACTAAGGCCTTCATCAGTATAGTCTTTCTATGTCTATGAGGGTACGCTGATAGAAAAACCATCATATGGCTGATGTAATTTGACGTCAATAGTTACTATTCCAATTGTCTTCGTTATTAACCGTGTGACAGTTGTCATCATGATGACAATTCTGTCATCATTAGAAGGATTATAACCAAATTATGCTTAAATTTTCTTTTTTTACTTTGCTCTATTTTAATTTTACTTTGTATTATACAATTTTATTTTTAACCGATTTCAAAAAAGGAGAAATGTTATCAATTCATCATGTATTTTTTCATGTATGTTACCTCAAAACTCCGCCATTTCACACCGATTTCAGATTTTTGTCTTTGCTTAAAAGGATGTACTTAAAAATTGGCACCGTTGAAAAGTTGACGGGGTCACGACCACACAAAGTAAATGCACAATCCTTTTCAACTACTTCTACTCCAGCACTTCTTATGAAACTTGGCACACTCAGTAACTTTCTGTTTGAATAATACATCATAATTAACGAAATGGGATGTGCCACGCCCATGTAAATTAAATATCGTTTTTCCACAACTTCTACTAAACCGATTCGTATGAAACTTTGCATACATATTTAGTTGTCGTTACAAAACAACATTATGACTAAAAAGAAGTGGGCAGTGCCACGCCCACGAGAAGTAAATAAAAATTTTAGCTATTCTAATTAATAAATTTTTTCTTATAAAACTTCGCACACACAATTAGTTCTTGTGGAAGTACAACAAGAACTATTTCTAATGGGACACTTCCAGTACAGCTAGAAAGCTGAAATTTGGTACACAGGCAGGTCTTAATGGGAAAGTACGAAGCTTACAGATTACCTAGAAATGAAAAGTTATTGTACCTATCAACAACTCTGTCCTTTGTTTTGATCTCAGCACTTTTTACGGCCCAAATTTTTGGATAGGAACTTGGCCTTATTTTCACATTTATGTTTTTATGCGAAAATATTTTTGCATTACCCATGAACAAAAGTTATTGCAATACAGCTATTCGAATAATCATCATTCGTATAAATTTATTCGAATATACATTCTAATAAAATTGTTTTCACGTTTTTCACGTTTTATTTGAACACAACTTATTTATATGCAATTGTTTTCACTATGGCGCTTCTCTGCGCATGCAGACCTGCGCGGTAATATAATCGCGGAGGAAGCCAATAGAGCAGTCATAAGAGTGCGTTGTTTTATTGGTGCTCATGGTAGGATATTAAATCTCTCATAGAATAATTCCTGTAAAAGTTGTCAAAATGAAGAGGGGGAAGAGACTGTCAAGCAACTCCTTTGTCGATGTTCAGTTCTATCAATAAATCTGGCCATAAGCTTGGGTAATATTGCTAAAGCTTGCAGACATAAAGGAATGTGATATTAAGGGAAAAAATTCATTAATCGGGACTTGTACTTGTTCAATAGCTATTAAGTTTTGGGATATGAAGGCAGCTTTAATGTTATATATACAAACTTATTGAGAATATTGCATACGACAATTAAATCACTACTAAATTTATGTTAATATGGTATATATACAAATGAGCAATGAATATGGATGTGTAGCGGTTCAGAAAACAACGTTGTTTCCGAAATCAACGTTGTTCTATTCAGCTATGAATGTTGAAAATGAAATTGATGTTGATTTTTCTCTTGTTCCTTGGAATATTGATGATGGCATATTCTTGCTGAATATAATGTTACAAACCTTAGGTTAAAAATCACTTTCTATTTCTTTTTATATTTTCCTTAGTAAATATTTCTTTATACTTTATTTCACTAATAAATATTCCATTTAAGGAAAGGGAAAAACTTTATTCCGAAAAACAAAAAATACTTTTATTCTGAGTTCATTTCAAAAATTACAAAAAATAGATAAGCATATTTTTTATTATTATTATTTTTTAACTAAAAAAACTTTAGAGAGTGTAAAAATTATATTTCACCAACGCTTTGTGGCTTAATTATATTTTATTTTGGTATACAGGTGTTTTAATGTGTTGGTACCGGTGATAGTGCTAATTACTTACATACTATACATTTGGGTGTATGTGTTATAATTATACAAACATTTCCATAAATTTTTTTAGTTATAAACAGTAATGGAAAAATATAAATATGATTAGAGCAGATAATATTATAAAAGTTTAACATTATATATAAAATGTTATACAATGTTAAAGGAAAATTATATAGAGCCATTCCAGATATATTTCACTTATTAATTCTATAAAATATTTTAAAAGGAAATTCTGTAAAAGATGCTTTAATTGCAGGCAAGACTGTATAATATTACATGGCTTTTCATTGGAGTGCTTGTGTTTAAATATGTATTTTCATACTTTGAGTACTTTAATTAAGTTATAATATATTTTTGTATAAATACAACTATAAGTGCGAACTTTAACTCTCTTAAAAAACAACTCTTTATAAATGTCAAAAACAGAACAACTATTACAAATACTTTTTTGTAGTTGTTAATTTACTAAAAACAGGACGTTTATTAAAACGATATTTTGCAGTTTAAGCAGTTTGTCTGTTAATAAATTAAATACCAACGAACAAAAAAGTAAAAAAAGGAGTCCGTATAGTAAGAGAAAAAAAGGAAAGATATAAAGTAAAAAGTAAGTTTAAAGTATCTAATAGATTGTTGAATTTAGCAGATTATTTATTTCTAAGACTAACTACAGTTTGAGCTAAGAAAAAAATGAACTTAACAAAATACTTACAACCTATTTCACAAAAAATGTTTTGGTTAATAAGAGACTTAAAAGTCAGAAATTTTTTTTATGAATTAAGGTATTAAAATTAGGGATGTAACGATACGCCGTTTTGCCGATCCGATACCGATACCGATATTTAAAAATAAATATCGCCGATACCGATACCGATACGAATATTGAAATTGAGTTCAAGTTTAGATTAACAAAGCTCAAGTGCAATTTTTTATTATACAAAATTACATTATAAGAGAGAATATTTAAAATTTATAAAGCATTGGAAGTAATTTTTAAGGAGCTACATTTTCTTTGCTTCCAACAAATCTATATTAAAAATATTCAGATAATTAGTAGAAAAGCAAGAAAAATTGTTTAATTCCTTTATAATTTAAAAAAATACTCGCCATGCTTTTTAAAAAATTGATTTTTTTAAAGGACATTTATCAACTAATATTCATCTAAAAATAGCTTAATTATTAAACGACTTCTAAGTTTATATTTATTCACTTAAATTTACATGAAAATACAGTTCTGAGCTTTTATCCTTTTTCCTTAAGGAAAAATCATTATAGAATACCGAAAAAGAAATTTGTTCTAGCATCGCTTCCGATTCGGTGATTGGTAATCGAAAAACAGAACTTCTTGCAAGGGCAAGGATATGTAAAACTAATTAGAAATTATCCAAATTTGCAATACTTCCAGATCGCGAATTCTACATTTTCATGACTTCTTTGGAGTATCTCTCTTTTGCTGGAATAAGATTTAAAAAACAACGGCTTGAATTTGAATTCATGGTAAAATTAACAAAAAAATAAATAGTTTTTTTTACAAAATAACAGCATAAAATATTATTAATTTTTAAAATTGATATTAATAAGATTTAAAAAATAACGAAGTGTATTTAATTCATGGTAAAATCGAACAAAAATAAATTATTTGTTAAAAAAAACTCTGAAAAAATTTTTAAAAGTATCGTCGTATCGGCAGTAAAATATCGCCGATACCGATGTATCGGAAAATCTGAAGTATCGCCGATATATCGGTATCGGTATCGGTATTCGTTACATCCCTAATTAAAATATTCAGCTATGTCACAGAATACCATTCCGACCGGAAGTGGTTTCAATTTCGTAAGTTGCTTTTTCAGAAAACGAAAAACGAAAAATTTCTTTGTAATCAAACCACATTTAAATTTCAAAGTAGAATTGAAATACACTTTTCTACAGACTTCATTTGCAGTAAATATTAAAAAACGTGCATACTCTTAGGAGCGTCAAATAAATATTTGGTCATAAGCTTTCCATGTTAATAAAAAGCTTAATGCGCGCTTTGCATCTAAAAACAAGAGTAAACAAACGCCTCAAGGTATAAAAACTTTATCATTGTAAAAACGAAATAGCAAATTAACGGAATCTAAGGCACCAAAAATGTACTTTTTCGGAATGACAACTACAGAATCAAAGCCAATCCGAACGGAGTCTGTTACATGGCTGATTAAATATATAGTTGAGCTAAAGAAAAACTGAACTATTTTGTGATTGAGTACAGAGAAAAACTTTTATTGTATCAGCCATGTCACAGAATATCATTCCGACCGGAAGTGGTTTCAATTTCGTAAGTTGCTTTTTCAGAAAACGAAAAACTAAAAATTTCTTTGTAATCAAACCACTTTTAAATTTCAAAGTGGAATTGAAATACACTTTTCTACAGACTTCATTTGCAGTAAATATTAAAAAACGTGCATACTTTTAGGAGCGTCAAATAAATATTTGGTCATAAGCTTTCCATGTTAATAAAAAGCTTAATGCGCGCTTTGCATCTAAAAACAAGAGTAAACAAACGCCTCAAGGTATAGAAACTTTATGATTGTAAAAACGAAATAGCAAATGAACGGAATCTAAGGCACCAAAAATGTACTTTTACGGAATGACAACTACAGAATCAAAGCCAATCCGAACGGAATCTGTGACATTGCTGTATATTTGATAAAAACTGAGCAAAAGAAGTTACAAACTTATTTGTGTGGTCAATTGTTAGTTTTGTGCTAATACGAGTATTTCTAAATATCAATAATAAAATACAATATTATTTTATATTCTAAAGAAATTAATATATGTTTCTTTATTATTTACCGACGTTTGGATGTGTAATTTGTGGTTAAGAGTTTTGTATTATCTTATTCTAAAAATAGTTTTAAAGATTAAAAACTGAGTTTAACTCGTTAAAGGACTTATCAAGTTATGTCTTTTCAAAAGAAGCTTTCATTGAGGTATTGTAAAAAGACATTTCTTATGTTTTCTACAGTTATCTCACTTCATTTTTAAAGTTTATATTTTCTTTTTCTAAATGCTTTATTATAAATGACAATAAATAATAAAGTTTAATTCCTTTTCGTATTTTTTAAAGGGTTAAGCATCTACATATCTTCTTATAGAAAATATATAAACTCTTAAAATTGATTAGGGAAAAAGAAAAGAATTTTGCACAACTTAAAAATAAATGATTTTCATTTATTTTCTATCTTCTTCATAAACGACTACACAACATGGCAAGAGATAAAATAAAAGAATATTGAAGTGACAACTTGATTTTTACTATTTTAAATTAATCTTCTACTTTAACTCCTTAAAGCAAAAATAAAATATGCAAAATCATAGAATAAATGTATTTATAAAAAAATTTTCACTTGTCAACAATTGAGTTTTGATGTATAAGAATATGCAATAAAATAAGTAAATTTATTTAAAATAAAGAGATAAAAATGTTGAATAAATTCATCCATACAAACATAAGTTACATGCTGGTTTTTTTTAATCTTTGAAATATCAGTTTTAATTACGAAACAACTGCTGCCCTGCTATCTCTCTATCCATCTATCTCTCTCTTTTGCTCCTTTTCTCTTGTTTTGCTTAAATTGAATATACTTATATTTGATATAAATTGAAGAAAATTATTGTGGTAAATGGTTTGTGAAATAATTTGATTAGAAAAATAAAAAAGAATATGTTTTATTGTCAAGAGTATAAAATTTTAAAATTTCAATTAAGGTAAACTGCTGGATACGAGAATATATTTGAAAGTGATTAGATTTAAGCAACCGTAAATTAGAGTTATTAGTTGGGAAAAAATAATATATACAACAAAGGAAATTTGCATAAATCATACGTTTTGTTGGTTTTAAATTATCAAACAGATGTTAAAGTAAAAATTTAAAAATTAAAAGAAAGAACTTATAGATTATTTCAAATGAATAATTTAAGCAAATTTGGGAAATTAGTAGCAAGGTTTTCAAAATATAAATTTTAAAAAGAAAATTTAATAGGAATACGTAATAAAGAACAGTTCTTAGTTATACTAAAGTTATTACAGAGTTTATAAAACGTATTACTGGCCTCTCATCTGATTATTATATTGTTTTGTAACGAGAACTCCATGCGTAGGCAGAGCTTCATAAGAGAATGTTAAGTAGAAGTAGCTAAAAAAAAAAAATTCTAGATAATTTTCCGACACCTTTACTTCCAACCTGTTGGCTGATTTAGTGTACTGTACTAACTGTAGGATAACTGAGACTTATTCCACCTGCATCTTTTCCTTCACGCTTTATTGATTTTTGAACGACGACTGATTATTTTTTGCTTCCATTCATACCAAACGATCATATTTATATGTAAGTGAGGACTGTCAAAGCTGACCATTATTGTTGTAGGGCCCTTTTCATCTTTATACGTGCTCAAATGTTTGTTGCCACAACTGAATACTAGGCCGACTTGGCTCAATAACTGATACGCGTCATTAGAGATTTCTGGTAGATGGCTGGCATTTACGGACTTCAAATCGCTGAGTCCATAGCAATCGCCTGCAATTACTTAGTCTGAAGCTCCCCAATTTCAAGGCGAACCGCCTGTGTTTCTAATCGACTTCTAAACGAAGATATACGAATTTTTTTCTGTGTTCACCGAATTCTCTGCCATTTCTGAAGCGATTTTAAAAATTATTTCCTACATGACTGCTGATTTAATTTCTGCCCTTATGCTATAGGAGGGGGGAAGAGGTACCTCCCATACAAGGTAATTATTAATACTTTATCAGTGGGAGTTTTCAAACTTGGTATAAATTCCTTTATATTCAATCTGCATAATCAAACAGAAAACTGATAGAAGAGCACCTCTCACACAAAGTAATTTCTAATTATTGTATATTAGAAAAGCTTTATTAGTTAAAACTGTTATCCTTGGAGCTAGTTACTCGGAAAGCCAGTATACGTAGTCAAGCACACGAAATTTGACATTTTGGCTATTTGAGAAAACTTAACTTCGTAAATGTTGAGGTTGTTGTTGTGATAGCAGCGTCGTGACCTTCGGTAGCCACTATATCCGGTTATAGTGTCATTAACTACTGTTTCGAAGGACCATAAACAAGTTACAATTGGTATTTGCCGGTACCAAAGCAGAGTTTGTGGGTTACAGATTTACACCAGCAAAATTTAATATATATTTTCTTTTTATCGGAATTCTATTGTGTTGGATTTTGTTAATACAGGTCTGGATATAACTTGACATGCCACTTTAACTTCCTGCAATCATATTTCTGAAGCATTATGTTTTTCGATTTTAATCTGTCAGCGCCAGGACACAGAGACTTTATCATATTGGTCACTTACGATAGTTAAGCCGACTCCTCTTTCGTCTTAGATGCTGATGTATTACCTTGTTCTTGGCAGAAGGTAAGAGATTAACACCTCCAACCAAAGCTGCCAGAAATGCCGATTTTTTACGATATGACAAAAAACGATATGACATACTGTGTTCTCATATAGTAAGTGTTTTTTGATATGACAACACTGAGAAAGTCATACACGGAAAATTGCTTTCTCAGTGTTGTCATATCGTAAAAAAACTTACGATATGACAGCACAGTATGTCATATTGTTTTTTGCCATATCGTAAAAAATTGGAATTTCTGGCAGTTATGCCTCCAACCCAATGTCTCACTAAACGCCGTTGCATATCTCTCCTTTCAGTAAAATTTAGTTTCGAGAGAAAAGAGTAAAAACTCTGAGTCGTTGTTGCAGGAACGTAGCGTTATGCATGCATGCTTTCCGCCAGGATGTACTATATTTCAACCATGAAGCTCCTTCTTTTCTCCGGAGTAGTGACCTCGAGCGTCTATCACTAACTGGGGTGAACTCGGAGATTAACATCTTGACGTCTTGCGGTAAGTCTCATGTACCTTAATATGGTGCTCAGTGTGGTATCGTCCCTGTTTAATCTTACATATCGATTTATAAAATTAGTTACTCAACTTTGGTTTATTGTTACATTTTTCGCCATACTTTTGAAAGCCTTTAGGAAAAATTGCTATCTCCTGCTACTCATCCTATAATTATAGTTTTAGTCTTACAAAACAATGCAGCGGAGCTCACCCCTTTGCATCGCTTTCTACGACCCTTATGAATCTCCCTCTGTCGAGAGAGACGTTCACGTTTTTGGATCATATGTATCGTCTTCAAGTTGTTGTCCCTTTTAACCTATTCAGATATTGATGACGGATAAATCAAAGTTTTTCTGACCAAGAGTTTGGAACTGGAAATAACTTTCTTAAGCCAGTATTATTCTCTCAAGGTACTGGTCGTTCAATGATACAACTGTTCCCGTTGTAATGACTGAGAAATCTCTCAGTAATTACATTTAATCGTCTTTGTGTGTGTTTCCTTCTCTCTTTCTGTAGAAGGATGAGGATAAGACTCTAGAGCTTATTGAATTATTATATAAGAAACCATCTGGTCCAAAAACCATCACTGTGATACCTAATGTATCTCCGGTGCTAAATATGGCGTCCCACTGGAAATCAGAAGAGAGGACGGAGAAACTAGTTTAATATTATCTGGACGTAGAAGTTCAGAGCAGAAGTACCGCCTTTTATTATAGCCAAAAATTATACATTCACAAATAATGTGCAGTTCTTTCATCTTTTTCCATACACAAACGACACAATGCTGAACGAACCGGATTACTTTATAGCCTATTTAAAAAAATACACGTTTTTACAAATTTCGAAAAACTTTTTCGTTCGCTAGAAATGAAAGTTGTTTCTTTAGAGAAACAAATTTTTTATATATTATTTTATTTGCTCAAACTTTTACGATATCGCCAAAGCTACTGTGTATATTTAGAAATATTGTTTGTACATCTTAAAGATTATTTTGTTGTCAAATTTTGAATATTTTACTTAAGTGAATAGAGCATGACCTTCTCAAGTTATGCTCACATATGTCCTGCAAGTGCCTTCATTTTTGACATATATGTAATCGGTAACGGCTAAAATTAATCCGGAATGCGATGTACTGTAAACATGTGATATCAATATGATCATTTTGAAACACTATAGTGAATGTAAAAGAATTTACTGACTTTCTAAATTCTCACTCACATACGTTTAGCAAAAAAATTTTCTTGCATCGAATATCCTAAATAAAATATTGTAAATATTTGCTTTGCACTTCTGCTTATTTAACAATTCTTTGCGTTGCCTTAAATAACTTAGTGTATTTTTTTCTACCTACTTTTATATATTTTTTATTATAGTTATTAAATGGAAATTTAAAATTATTCTGACATAAATTTATAGTTTCCTTTAAAAATAAAAATCCATACAAAACCGGTATTGAGCAGCTGGTTTTGTTCACAACCACAACATGCATGTTGTTACGTTTACCAAGAAATAGAAGAAAAAAAAACAGAAAAATCGAAAACAATTATGATTTAATATGGCAACAAGTAAAATAAAATAATATAAATAATTTATTTGCATGTCGTATTCAAAGCAGCTAAAAATACCAAGACATAAAAGCATGTTAGTTTTTTATTTGCAAATCGTTAAATAAAAAAAATTCAGTTTAATGATAATTCTCTTTTAAACGCTTTCGGTGAAATAATTTGCTTAACTTTCGCTTAATTTCAAATTATTTATTTAAATCGAATGATATTTTAAAACTATGTCAACCATTTAGTAGAAAGTGGAATATAATTATGCATATGGGTGGATCTCATTTTGCGCGTACAGGCATTCATACTTACTGATTTTAAAATACAAAAAAAAATTTTGTAAAGTGCGACTTTAGCTCGCCCACGAAGGGTTCCGTACGAATACACATATATCTCTTTTCGTATTTGCCCTTTTTTAATTTTGAAAAATTTGTTGCTTTAATTTTTTGTTTAATTTTAGTTAATTTATTTAAAAATTTTTTTTCCTTGTTTTAGCGATTTTTTCGATTTTTCGTTTTTGCAAATTTTTATTTTGTTTTTTTTTGAAAATTTTTTAGTTTTGACGTTTTTGTGGTTTTGCTGTTTTTGTGATTATTTTAGTTTTAGCAATTTTTTTGTTTTGACACTTTTTTTCGTTTTAGCGATTTTTTGGTTTTTGAAAATTTTTTAGTTTTGGCATTTTTTTTGGTTTTGGGGCTTTTTTCGTTTTGCTGGTTTTTTTCATTTTTTGGGATTTTTCGTTTTTTGATGATATTTTTAGTTTTAGGGATTTTTTATGTTGTAGTGCTTTTTTCGTTTTGATGACTTTTTTCGGCTTTTGGCGTTTTTTTTAGCTTTTTGGCGTTCTTTTTAGTGTTGGTGATTTTTTGCGTTATAACGATTTTTTTTAATTTTGGTGCTTTTTTCCTTTAAGCGCTTTTTCATTTGGGTGTATTGTCTAAATTACATAGCTAAATTACATTAACTGTTAGAGCACCCTTTAATTTCTATTGTTTTAAATATCACTGTTAATTGGTGTAGTCTATTCTACAGACTACACCAATTAACAATAACTGTGAAATTTTAAAGTGTCTATATAAAAGTGTCTGTATATTCCATTAGTATTTCAACATGTTTCGTTGCTCGCTTTATGACACCCTTTAATTTTTAACTGTCATATATTTGTTGTTGTAGCGGCAAAAGTTTACATATGCTATGATTCACGTCTGTAGCTCTTACGGTTCTCGAGAAAACAGCCTGTGACAGACAGACGGCCAGACGTACAGACGGACAGCGTAGCGAAAGCAATAGGGTTCCTTCACACTTTTAGTGTACGGAACCCTAAAAATGAGCAAGTAAAAGAAATATTGTAGTTTTCGTATCGCTTTTGTAACGCTAAGGCAAAAAGAAAATTTTGTTTTGTGTATTTTTAAAGTTATCTTTAAAGTAAAGTCATATTGTAGAATTTTGCTAAAGTAACGCTCAACACAATTTCGAGAATATAGACAAATTTCATTTCATTTTAAATAGCATTATAATAAAAAGAATGTGTATCCTTATTCTTAGCATTTTAAGTCACTCTCATAACGCTTTTGTGAAAGTAGCATTGTAAATGAGAATCACTTATATTACTTGGAATCAATACAGAAAATATTTAAAGTTTCCTGTAACAGAAACCAAACAAAGTCCCACAATACCATTTTCATTAAGTACCTGTGCACATGATCAAATATTTCCATCTTAATTGTCCTGCAATCGTTTGTATTGTTGAAACAAATAAATTAATCAATTATGCATTTATACTTAAAATGTAAAATGTGATTTAACTTCGTTAACCCATTGACGGCAAATGATAAAATATAGAACATGTACAATAGAGCGGTCGTACAAAATTTGGATTTCTTTAAGTCTCATATCCAAAATCGATGGGTATTTAAAAAAACTAACCTAAAAAAATGTTCTAGTTAATTAGAGCAAAACGCTCACCAAAGTTCGAGCAATTACTTAACTTAACTTAATATATATAGTATTAATAAAAAAAATATTTTTCTAAAAATTGTTGTCCGTGAAGAGCTTCGATATTCAACAATTTAAATAGCAATATCGAAAAAGTCCCATGATAATTAAAAGTTGAAAATGATTACTTTGATTTATTTACAAATTTCGATAAACTTTTTCGTTCCGATTAGATAGTTTTTCTATGAGCCCTAATAAAGTTATATACACCTAAAACACGGACGATTGTATCGTCCGTTATTTATACCAGCAATAAACTTAAGGACTAGTGTGCTGATTAGGGAGTGGGAGTCGGGAATTCCCGGGAGAAGACTAGCTAATATTCCCTGGAAATTATTGAGATTTTGCGGGAGAACGGGAAACTATAAGTGCACATTATTTCAAAAACATATGGACTTTAAGTGACCGCAAAACTTATTTTAATTAATATAACGAAATTGTATTGTAATACAGTTTTTCTTTAATATCAATAAAATTTTCAATGTTAATTTAAAATTATAGAAAAATTCGTTTGCTACGTATTTCATCGTCTTTTTAATTTGCACGAAATAAAAATGTGAACGGTTCAAAATTATACAGAAATTTCATAAAAATTCCATGAAATTGAAGTCGTGCCATTTTTTCTAGCCAGTCAACGAGAAAGATTATTGCTTGATTTGAAAACTACATGCAAGACGAATTTGGTAGAAGGTGTCGTTTAATCACCATATCAGAATGAGATGGAATACTTTGTATAAGTATCAATGATTGCTGTGCCTTAATCGTTTCCTAAAGTAAATAATTCCATCTTAAACGAACTTTGAGAGATTTTCCGCCAAATTAATGAAAATATTTTGGAAAGTTTAGTGAAAATTTTAAGCTCATAGAAGCTGTAACAACTTTGACTTAAATTTATTATAAGTTGACGATATTATTGAAATCCTGAAGGAGACGTTTAAAGAGGAATAGAATGAAAAATCAAAAATATTTAGACTGACACTGGCTCAAGGTATGTAAAATTCGGAGTAGCTGAACGATAAGGATCCTACAGGATGTTTGAAAAGAAAAATAGGAAACATTACGGCAAGTTATTTATAAAAACATTTGGGGGCATTAAAAGTGAAATTTTTAACAAAATAATTATGGTAATAGTTCTCAATTGAGGTGTTTATACGACAATATACGATCTAATAACCAGGGCTCGGACTTTCATGCAACAAAAAACTGATTTTAAGCGCTTTAGAAATGCACCTGAAAATGAGAAATATGCGCAAGAATATGCATTTAACTACGAACAAAGTTCAAAACTGGAATAATATGAATATATATTTTTTAATTTTTTATTCCTCCCTATTATGAAAGGCGACATCGACGTCACATCAACGCGACAGTAAAAAATTGTCACTTGTCTACTCATTGTCGACAACAATTGGCTGCTATTGATAGTCCCTTACTATTTTCTGAAGCTTATGAAATTAGTCCAGCATCTTAATATTAATCAATTGTTGTCGACAAAGAGTAGACAAGTGACAATTTTTTGATGTCGTGTTGATGTGACGTCGACGTTGCCTTTCACAATAGGGGGGATTATTATTAGAGAAAATAACGAACTTTAGTTGCGTTTCCAGTCGGCAAAAGAAAATTAATTGTTGCCAGAAAGGCACTAAATAGCAACTGAAATTGGTAGCTCCCAGTTGCCAGTTGCCATCAATATCATAATTTTCAGCAAATGACAACCGAACTGAGGATCGGTTGCCATAAATAATCGGCCTATTAATATATTTTTTTTAAATTGCGAAATATGCACTAAAAAAAATTAAAAGCTCCAAAAATATGCATTTATTGCCAAAATATGCAAAAATATGCCCTTACTACCAGCACATGCAAAAATATGCAACTACGAATCAATACCAAACTACTTAAAATTTTATGATTTGCATAGATAAATAATCAATATGTCTTTATCTATTACCATAAAAAACATGCATTTGCATAAAAGTCCGAGACCTGGTAGTAACTATATACAATTATTTGCCTGAATTCAATTAAAAGTTCTTAAAAATTTGTTTTAGAATTGTTATTATAATAATTTTTATTTAAAACTAATATTTAAATTAATAAAACAATAAAAATTTTGACAATTTGCATATAATTTGTATATCTACTGAATTTAGAAAATCAACTTTTCTCGGGAAGTGCAAAAGTCCGGAAAATCCCCAACCCTAGTGCAGATTCATACAGAAATATACCAGATTTGGGTGTTACAACGAAAAAAGGACAACGTCAAATAACCAAAATTTGTCTGCAATAAATGGGTTAATAGGTTGAGTTTCGATTTTATGTAATAATGTTTTTCGTAGAACATAAAATAACAATTGTTTAAAATATTTATAGTTATTTGCAAATTGTTTTCTACGAACCGTATGCTTAATTGATTATAATATTTTCCCAAGAAATAAAATTTTAATTGCTTTGTAACAAAATTTCTTGGAAAATTTGATTCAATACAGACATGTGATGATTCATTCGTACATGTATTTTAATCAAAGGAGAAATTGAATTAATGTAATGTTTGTTATATAATAGTAATAATTATAGTTAATTAAGTTATGCATATACTAATTTAAAATCTTACTTCAATTGAAATACATAAAAAAGCAGGTGTGCATTTATTTCCTTCTATGGTTCCATTAGCTATTAGATTCACAAACATGTGAGTGCAAAATATCACTCACATCGTATGAGTGTTATTTCCCTTTAAACGCCTTAAATATAACCTGCCGTAGATTTTATGCCAATTATCTTCAACGCACTTCTCATATGACTGGTGAAAGTGGTACAATATGTTTCCGATCCGTGAGCGGTGAAACGGAAATACATCACTTAACCAGAACATATAACTCTTAACAAAATACCAGATGTTATCCAAATCAAAAACATTTATTAAAAGTACAGTAATTTGACAAAGGAGAAGTGCCTCTGAGTATCTTAATTATGTCAGCCTCCAATGACAAAGCCAAGTAAAAGTGTCAGGTCAATCTCATAAGGACTTCCAGAATTAATGTATGCTTAAAAAATTGAAATACGGCTATTTAATGCAGTTAAGAACTTTTACTCCTTCCAATTTTAGAATATAAAGTTATTCTTTACTAACTTAAAAATTTCTATTCATTACAAGGCATAAACTTAGATTATACACAAACATTGAAGGTGTTGAAAGCAAAAGACCAACAACCACAGAAATAAAAAAAATAAATATTTTAAAGAAACTAGATTTAATTAAGCTAGTAATTATAGTCGTACGTATAAATCTACTTTAAAAGTAAAACATCAGTGTTGTTTCTCAAACATATACTACCACATTTAATGGCTGTTATACAAACAGATTTTACTGAGTTGGCGGGATTGATGATTGTATGCCAAAGACACAGACATACATACAGGCAGACACAGACAGACAGATAGATAGTCAAACAGACACACACCGATAGACCAAATGTTGGCAGAACTTGTCTGCTGGGAAAAACTTTCAAAACGTGTAATTTTGAACTTAAATAAATTAATGTTCAACGTTCAAAGGTGTCAAAACTTGAGAGAACTGTGTAAAATATACACATTTTGTAGAAAATTCAACACTTCTGTTAACCATCGCCAATAACAAAAACAATGATAAACGAGCAATCATACGCCTGCATACGCATACGCACATTCATACATATGCTACACAAACCGCAAACGTGGAGAGTTGGGCCAACAAGCAACCCTGTAAACATTTTCGCTTGCAGGAGTGCACACATATGTGGCATTATTTTTGAAGCAAACAACCCAAATTTTTTTGTGCCCAAATTCCTTGATATTTGACATGTCTATAGTTCTAGTTAGTAGAAATGTGTAGGTCACACCCGGCGGTCACACCCGTCTCATTTCAAAAATAGTTTTTTTTTATAAGAAAAATAATTTTTTGTCAAACAGTAAATACACAATACAATTTAAAACAATTGGAACATATATCTTTACCAAAATTATTGAGTAGCTTATAGTCAACATTTTAAGAAATTTATACTGAAAGTCATAATTCTTTAAAACTAAAATAAATAAGGTCACACCCGTCGCAGCTTTCTAACGACCTTCTGAGCAGAAATCGCGTTCTATCAGTGTCTACCTGTTAATCAACGACTTTAAGCTTAATGTCCTTGCTAGCCGCAACGTTTTTTTTAAGTAAGAAACTTTATATTTTTGATTTATAACAAAATATGTGTGAAGAATGGTCACACCCGGCTAGATAGAATTATTCGACTACAATCGAAAGAAAGATATTGTTTGTAGATTAACGGCCATATGCGTAACGAAAACTTGGCATGATGATAGCATAGCCGATGCAATTGAACTGGCTCTTAACGAGTTATACTGGACTATTTGACATAAGCATTTAGTGTAAAATATAATGATGAGACAACACTATAAGATACATTTGTTTTTAATGTCCAATTGTATGGGAAAACTCTTTAGGAGCCAGTTTAACTTCGTAACTTATGCTAACTTCCTGCCAAGCTTCTGTTATCCGTATTATCCGGTCTTGAAATATTAAGTGAATAATAAAAAAATAACAGCGCTTTGTTTTTGAAATATATAGCAAGCGTAACTATATATTTGAAGATGGAGCTGTTGGTAACAATATTCAATGCTAAATTTCATCTGACTATCATTTAGAAGACACTAGAATTAAAGTTTTGCAAATGTTTAGTGAGATAAATTTGAAAATGTTGTCAAGTGTTAGTGTGTATTAGGCATGCGATAGTGAGCGATTTTTCGATTTCGAAGCGCTGGACCCTCCTATTTTGTGAGGTTCGTAAAAAAAATACATGAGCCAAAAATTTGGAGGGGTAGAGTGGGGGCAAGTGGCTCCTCGTCGGAGTCAAAGTTGGGGGTGAAGTAGGAAAAATCGACATAAAGAGACATAACAGCCCCGGCGTCATCCCTAGTGGGGTCGAATGTATGACCGACCCCACTTAACTTTTTATCCCCGACATTTTTCCCGAAGTAACCTACCACCCATCTCCCCTTCTTAAGGGGGCTCCCCTACAAAAGTTTAATTTTTATAAATTTTCTTCTCACTGCTCTAACTGTCCACCGGGATCCCCCAGTGAAGTCAAATGTATGACCGACCCCCAATATTTTTTCATTACCAACATTTTTTCAGAACATACCTACCCTCTAGCTCCACTCCCTAAGGGGGCTCCCATACAAGATGTCATTTTAGAAATTTACTCCAACCGCTCTAACTGTCCCTAGGGTGACCCTAGGCAAGTAAAATGTATGACCAACCCCCAATATTTTTTCAGCCCCAACATTTTTTTAGAACATACTAGCCCCCTATCTCCACTCCAAAAGGGGGCACCCATATATTATGACATATTTCAAAATTTGATTCCAACGCTCTAACTCTCCCAGCAGTGCCCCTAAAGAAGTAAAATGTATGACCGTTTCCCAATATTTTTTTATTATAAAAATATTTTCAGAACATACCTATAACCTATTTTAATAGTTAAGGCGATACCCATATAAATTTATTATTTTTAATGCATTTTTAATCAATAAAAGGGCATATGTTCTTATAATTCATATTTAAGGTATAACATTTTTATTATATTAATTTATTTTTATCATGAGATACATAATTTTTCCTATTTTCGGCTACGACCTGTAGCAAAAATATTTTTTCCTCCTCGTTACGGCACAACACGTTGCTATAATCTTCTATTAATTTTACACCCCTTTCGGCTGCATCGTTTACAACATGTAAGTTGCTCAATATTTCTAGAGACTTCTGGAAGTCTTCGCGATCTTTCCAGACATCTGGATCTGTGCTAATAAAATCGGCTGATAATCCGAAGCGGGTAAAAAAATTAGCTGTCTCAGGTGTGACGAAATGGCTCAAATCATTCTGCATTACCTCTTTATTTATTTGCTTTGAGGCCAATGTAATTCTTTTAACTCCTTGGAAGCCAAAAACATGTACAGAGCGAGCACGATCTGGATTTCCACTGCTGCCGCTAGCCTCCAAATCGTCTTCCTCGATTGCGCCAACGTCGCTCTCTTTCTCACTGGCATCGACGGATGATTCGTCCATCTCATCGTCAGATAACTCTTCCTCGTATTCCTCTTTCTCTTCTTCAAATATAAGAATTGCTTTCGCCATTTTGCGCTTAATGTCACTGGGGATATTCGGATCAAATAATCCCAGAGCCACAGCTTCGCCACTAAGATACCAGAGGTGTCCACAGAATCTCTTTATCAATTGGTGCGATACGATCTTATCAATTGAAGCATAACAAGCAATCGCTTTTAAAAAATTCAAATCATTGTTTGGAGCTTCGATTGCTTTGGTGCTGCTGAACCAAGCTTTCACGTAAAGCGCAACGATGAAAATGGAAACATCACGAAGTCCATTTAATTCATTTGTATTTAAATTGAGATGTTTTCGAAACAGGAACATTTTTGGGCAGTATATGCCTTTTGCCATCCATCGAGCATGACTGACAGGCCCAGGTCGACTGAAGTGATAATTGGGAATATTTTGACCAAGAAATAACAATACGATTTGAAGGAACTCCTTGTAGTCGTTTCTGGGTTGTTTTTCTTTCAATTGAGCTAAACAAAAGGATTTGATGTCAGTTTGGACTTCAACTGATATTTTGGCTGCGACTTCATCGTCTTCAATGCCTGGACTGTATGGTTTGTCTTTAATATTTTCCCATTTCTCTTTGAAACTGGAAAACATTGGCACTCCTGGTCCTGAAGTTTTGCCGAATTTGGCTTCGAATACTTCCTTCAATTGAAGTTCATAAATATGATGTCTGCATGGCAAATAAAAAAGATCTCGTTCCAGCATTTGCTCAAGCATAAGTGACGCACCCTGGAATTTGCCAGTGTTCGTTGATGTGGTGTCGAAAGAAATAGCTTGAACGCGGTCAGCAATTTTCCACTCCAGCAAAAGGCTATAAATGGCTTCCGCAATACGTTTGCCTTTTCCTTTACCCGATGGTATTGCAGGCACTCCCAAGAGCTGTTCCGTCCTATCATATGTGATGATAACAGGAAGTCTATCAACTTTTTTACCGCCGCCTTGCAAATCCACCAACATTTTTCCATCCCAGTGCACATTGAAAAACTTGGCTTCAGACAACTAAAAACGTGTAATTCAAACATATTCATTACAAATTTTAAAACCTTATAATTATATTTTTAATTACGTACTTGATGGTTTTCCTTCAAACATTGAGCAATCTGCTGCCGATTTTGTGTACGGGCTTGTTGAAGGGACTTCCTGTTAATAATATAATTTCGTGGGTCACGCTGAAATGCGCGTGCTGCAGAAATCAGTATACGAACTGCTGCTCCGTCAGAAATCTTGCACCTGTCAAAAACTGATACCAGCTCCGGAGTGATGCATTCGATACTGCCCCTAGTTCCCTTTGGTACTTGTGCTCTCAAAACCATTTCGTCATTGGCAGCTGCTTGTTCAGTGTTTAACTCACTCGAATCGGTAGATGAAAAATAGGTGACTGAAAATAATGCTTATTTATTATATATTTAAAGTTATAATAGTAAGACTTACCCGCTGTTGCTGCTTCGTTGTGTTGTTTTGCGCGTTTCAGACGTTCTTCTTCTTGTTCTTCTCGTTCCGATCGTCTTTTCACTTGATTGGTAAAAATTGTGTCAACGCCGGCAATGGTTCCTTTACGCCCCTTCTCTCTTTGCATTTGCAGAAACACAGCGTCTTCCGGATTGACTACCATTTCGAGGGCATTGGCATGTGCGATGTCAAATAGGTCATCCAATTTGTTGACAAAATCAGCTTCCTTTCTTTTTTGTGCTTCACCCCCTCTCAAAGTATTCCTTTGCAAGGCTATCCATTCAGCGACCAATGACTGAACTTTTTTTTTTACATCGCCTCTATGTCTTGTTGGAATAAACGCTTGACGCCAAAAAACCATGACCGTGTCAGTCACCAAGTACGAACTGTCGTTAGCATTCATTTTACGATTTCCAGTGCCATAAAAGTACATTTTGAGTACTTGTCTTCGGGACGGCAATTTCGTTCCCATAATATTTGAGCACGGTTGCCCGATTAAAAAAAGTTCAGAACGTGATCTTAAATTTCTCACAGCACTGCTCGATGTTGATGCCATTTTTATTTAAATAACTCACGAATCTATTTAAAAATATTTAAAAATTAGTAAGTTAGAAAGTGTGTTTTTTTTTTTTTTATTTTTTTTTTTTTTTTTTTTTTTAGATTTGAATGGACAATGTCTTTGCACGTTAAGCCAGGCTTAACGCCAACTTCTCATTTAAAATGTATAAACAAATTTATGAAAGCCATCATATTAAGTGTAAATAGAGGATATGTATGTTTTGAAAATATTTTAATATTAAAAAAATATTGGGAGGCAGTCATACATTTTACTTCTCTAGGGGCCCTGCTGGGAGAGTTAGAGCGTTGGAATCAAATTTTGAAATATGTCATAATATATGGGTGCCCCCTTTTGGAGTGGAGATAGGGGGCTAGTATGTTCTAAAAAAATGTTGGGGCTGAAAAAATATTGGGGGTTGGTCATACATTTTACTTGCCTAGGGTCACCCTAGGGACAGTTAGAGCGGTTGGAGTAAATTTCTAAAATGACATCTTGTATGGGAGCCCCCTTAGGGAGTGGAGCTAGAGGGTAGGTATGTTCTGAAAAAATGTTGGTAATGAAAAAATATTGGGGGTCGGTCATACATTTGACTTCACTGGGGGATCCCGGTGGACAGTTAGAGCAGTGAGAAGAAAATTTATAAAAATTAAACTTTTGTAGGGGAGCCCCCTTAAGAAGGGGAGATGGGTGGTAGGTTACTTCGGGAAAAATGTCGGGGATAAAAAGTTAAGTGGGGTCGGTCATACATTCGACCCCACTAGGGATGACGCCGGGGCTGTTATGTCTCTTTATGTCGATTTTTCCTACTTCACCCCCAACTTTGACTCCGACGAGGAGCCACTTGCCCCCACTCTACCCCTCCAAATTTTTGGCTCATGTATTTTTTTTACGAACCTCACAAAATAGGAGGGTCCAGCGTTTCCAATTCCTGTTACTAAGAATCTCCATATATCACTATCGCATGCCTAGTGTGTATGTATGAGTGTGCTTAATATTTATGCCTACCAATTTTACACAAGTGTGTTCAAGTATATACTCGTATTGGTTGCGTGTATAATTTGGATATTTTTTTTTGTTTTTCCGTGTTTTTTTTTAAATATTCACAGGTTGCAAATGAAAGAGGTTAAACCACAAAAATATGTTTCCAAAGAACATAAGAGGTGATAGTATTCTTAAAGGTGACATGGTAGCTGATGCTCTAGCTGATGATGATGATGATGATGATGATGATGATGTTACTCATCTTGATTTTTGAAAATGAGTTAAAAGTGTGTTGGTTTTCTTTTTCAGACTTTATTTATAACAATCTGCCTCTTAACATCCGCCCTTTTAAAACCACATTGATATGCCTGAGGTTACTGCAGGCGTTTGCTGCTGTGTATCATTCAGTTTATGTATTTATTTTTCAATGATGATATAGAGTGGCAGGTTTTTACGCAGAGATTTTAAATCAAGATATCTTGTGCAATTTAAGCAGTTATCTCTTGGAAAATACATTAAGTTGCATGTTTGTGTTTTAAAATGAAATTAGAGTTGTTTCCAAGTTTTATGTTGATTTAACAAATTTATAACAAGTATGGGATTTTTATAATGAGAATTTAATGATTTAAGTTACGGATGGATTATATAAATTTGATTTTAATTTGACTCGTTTGTATGAGGCTAGATTATATGTAATATGTTAGTTAAAAGTTTGAGGAATTGTAAATATAGACTCTTGACAAATAATTTTCTTAACCAAAAGGTAACCGTATTTTTTAAAGTATTATAATTATGTGTGCAATACTCATACGCCCTGAATTTGAAATTTTTCAAATTGAAGTTAATTGTCTGAGTTCTTGCACATTTAAAGCCCGATATTGATAAAAGTGCTTTTTACTTTTCAGAATATTAAGTTTTTATTTGGTATAATTAGGAAAATACAAAATACAAATACAAATCTCTTAAATTTGTTTAAAAATGTGTTAAAATGGCTATTTATCTTTATCAAGTTTTGCAAATATTTTTTGTCTTTTACTCTTGTGTGTTGTTTCGCTAATTCATACCATTTTGAAATGTTTATTTTTCTTTCTATTTTTTCTTAAACCTTTTTATGTTTTGCATGTTGTTTGTGTTTATTTCCAGCGGTTTTTTTCTTCCTTTAATTTGTGTGTGCTGGTGTGTGTGTGTGTTTGACTTTGTGTGTGTTTTTGTACGTGTTGGTGTCAGCGCTAAAAGAGGTTTAAAATTTTATGATGACACTTTAGTTAAGCACTAAAGTGTACACGAATTAAGTGCGTTTTTATCTCGTTATTAGTGAAACGTGATTCAAATATAAACATATTATAATGGGGGAGACCAATGGCATGTTATATCTTATATGTTTCATACATCTTATTCAAGCATAATTTTATGCTATGATTATGAACAAAATCATATTTATAATTTAGGGAGCAAAATTGAGAAAACTGCCAGTTTTAAAATAGTTTTTTATTTAAGATCAGCAAAATTCCTAAAAGAATAAATAAATAATTTAATTTACACTGAATGCATAAAAAAGTCTGAGAGAGTTCTGTACGAGGGATTTGTTTTTTAACAGTCTCATGTATGGTGGAAAATTTTAAATTTTCCGAATTTGCTGATACTTTTTACAAACTGTCGTATTAATGTTGCAAAAAAGTCTGTCATAAAATAAGAAATTTAGCTGAAATGTAGTGTTATATTCTTACGTAGAATCGAAACAATTTAAAAATTTTATGACTCTTCATCTTTCCTATGATTCTTTTGCTGATTGTGGCAGCTGCCAGAAAACATCTATCAATATTTTATAAGTTTAAAATCTTGCACTTTTATGCAAGAATTTAATGATTTAATGATATCACACAATGTACAGACGTGCTGTATTACATTCGTAAGCAAGTTTATGAAATATTTCAGAATATATTAAAAATATTCTGTTAAATGAATTAAAGAAAATTAAGTTGCCTTCTGATAATGTGTAAAAATATATCAGAAAATGCGCAATATCGGCGAGCTGACTATTCAGCTATATGTCTTTGGGAATTTTATACACCACGGTGGATTATCTGATATAGTTTGAGAATTTTTCTGACACCAGACATAATATGTTTAACCAGCAACAATAATATTATAACATAAAAATTTCATACGTATATGTGCGTATGAATAATTTTCTTAATATTATATAAAAACTCTCAAAGAACAAATGAGAGTTACTATATTGTAAATTGAATAAGTTATGAATAAAAACCAACGATTTATATTTGATAGGAATGATTTTATTTATTTTTTATAATCTCTATAAATTTTTCTTACATACTTTCTAAATATAATGTGGTCATTCATCATAATATGGCTATGAATTATCATAACATATATAGCAAAAATGATATTATAATCAAATATAATAAAAATTTGGTCGTACAACAACATTATTTGCCACAACCATAATATGATTGTCGCAACCATGCAAAATTATTTTATTTATTGGCATGTTTTCAATATATGGTAGTGCAAGAGCAGAGGAGCTGCTTGTGAGGAAGTGACAGTATGAAATTCCGCTAGGAGCTTTGTAAAACTTCCTCATTTCATCTTTATCAAAGTGAAATAGAGCTTTTATTTCTTTCATAATTTTTCATTGCATTTCTAGTATGTTTATAATGTTAAAAAAATTCTGGAGTATATAGTATGTAAGAGAAAAGGCCCTAATCTTCTCAGGAAAATTTTATAGCAGTACTAAAAATAGAGTATTAAGTAAATTTTATCGCTTTTCAAGTTAAGATTGCAAACACTGTTCAGATAGACGATAAGTAAATCGGAAATATCAAAAGAGAAAACTGTCATAATATAAGAAAACTTTGTAAAAAATTATGAATTCTTATAGCCTCAATTTCTCAAAACTTGAGATTTTCAGAGCAGAATTTCAAAATGGTTTAACAAAGATGGTTTTTGGTTACTCAGTTTTTTTTTATTATTTAGAAAAAACGAAAAAGCGGATTTTGATTTTGGGAAGATAAAGACCATTTGTCAGTGAAACATCACATATAAACATAAAATGGTCATAAATAACACATGTTTACATATTTCGAAAAACTTTTTCATTCCCTAGAAATGAAAAATATTTCTTTAGTTTTTTGGAACGCTGAACGCGAATCTGCACTCCATTTTTTTCCATCAGCTTTAGTTTTCGCGATATAGCGTTATGTAAAAAGTAAAGGCATTTTCACCACATATGTATAGTAGCATAACTTAAGAAGGAGGTTTTTCTATGGAGTAAATAACAAAAACCGAAATTTGATAACAAAATAATCTTGAGGTCGTGCAAACATTCTTTCTAAATTTACTCAGTACTTTCAGAGATATCATAAATGTTTAACCAAAATAATAAAAATTTTTCCAAAAAATTTTGAATTTTTTGTTTTTAAAAATACATAACAAATATAAATACAACAAGGAGCTCATTTTTGATTTAAGAGCTTGTAGGTAAATGTATTTCAAAAGAGTTGAGACATTTTTTTAAATTGAAATTGGTGCACAACTTTTGATTTTATTTATAATTCAGTGAGAGAACTGCATTGATAAAAATTAACTTTTAATTCAACGGCAATTTCTGACTTTGTTTTTATGTTTGCTACTGTTGTATGGAAACTAAAATTTTATCAATTCAGTTCTGTCACTTAATTGTGAATAAAATCAAAAGCTGTATACCAATTTCAATGAAAAAGGGCTAAGTTCTTTTGGAATAAATTTAGCTATGTACTACTGGACAAAAAACTTGCACGTTGTTGTATCTTTATTTTGTTATACAATTTTAAAAACAAAAATGTAAAAAAATTGTATAAAAAATTATTATTGTTATTTGCTCAAACTTTTACGATATCGCCAAACTAGTATGCAGATGTAGAAATAATGTTTAAACGGCTTAAAGATTATGTTGTTGTCGAATTAAAAATTTTTTATGTTATGCTCATATATGTCCTGGAAGTGGTTTTATTTTTGACATAACGGTATATCTTGAAAACTAGAGCTTGTAAAAGATTCTAATTATATATTCAAAATCCGCATAGCTAATGTAGTCGTTAACGGATAAAATTTTTTCTGGAATGCGATGTATTGTAAACATGTGTAATCATAAGTACCTATATTGCAAAAATTTTACAAAAAATCCTCACATAAATAGTTTGTTTGCTAATATAATAAAATTATTTGCAACAACCATAAAATAGTTGCCGCAACCATAAAATAGTTGCCGCAATCATAAAATAGTTGCCCCAACCATGATTTTACTATGCCATTTCTCTGCACTTGGCCAATTTTCGCCGATATTAGAGTAGATATTGTTGAATATGATGGTAAAAACTTGATAAAAATTCATTGTTTTAATTCATTTATTTATTATTTTACTTTGAATTATTATATTAAATTTATTTTTTTATTATTCTCACTGATATTTTTGTGGACTGCCATAATTGGAACTTAAACAAGGCTATCCTGTTTCATAGCATGTTTAATCGTAAAACAAAATATTTTCAGAATAGGTGATAGAGTAAATATCTTTGACAGATAAGCTTGCTAGAGTAAAATAACTCCTTAAAGGCTTTTAAATTAATTATTTCGACGTTATTGAATTTAAACCCTTCCATAAAAATCACCTTTACAGCTTGATATTGTGAGTTTTGCTGAAAACTAGCTCCAATGGCGGCTCTTGATAGTTGAAATCTGTAATTAGCTCTGATCATTAAGAAGTTATTGCTACACTACAAAATTTAAATATATAAATTCAATGTAAAAACGAGAAAAATATATAACATAATATATTAAAAAATAAATCGATTTCCTAAGGGAAATTAATGTTAAATAATATACCACATAAAAAAGTCCTTCATTTCTTCCACATTAGTTCATAAAAGAAAACATGGATGTCACCAAAATATTTTCCCAAACAAGAAATCTTTATATTAAAATTGGAATATACGTGTGATTGGTTTGACTTTTTGACGGAATGACATTTTAGGAACTTTATAGCGTTCAACACACACACACAAACATGCGATAACAAATTCACTAGTATTTTAAGTTAATTTTTTTATGTCATTTTCGTATGCAAAACCAAGTGAAATTTTTCTTGATAAAAGCATGTAAATATTTGAGCAAATGTTTTTGACTTGTTGTTCAATACTGTTCCAAATCATGTTAAATTAAGCCATACAGCCAGTTTGCTGTGAAATGAAAATCTTAAAAAAAGCATTTGGTAGTTTTTTCTTTTAATCTGTTGACACAATAAAACAAACTTTAGCAAAAACAGAAGAAAAAGCAAAAATAAAAGTTAGAAATGTGTCGTCTTTGAAGTCATTTGTCAAAGACACAACATTTTTTGTTGACACAATAAAAAAAACGGGAAAAAAAGAACAGCCATGTACTTCAGCTCATAACTCTTTTCCTTTATTTCTTAACACTTCGATTTATATTTGAATAAAATGTTTTGTAAAAAAAAATCTTTTATTATGAGAGACTGCCACTTGAAATTTTTTAAAGCCACAATTTTATTACATTTATAGCATTTCTATTGCTTTCGTTTAACGACGTCAATGTTGACGTCATGCTGATTTGACAGTTTTTTTTCTATATAATTTCTCTTTAGTTTTTCTTCTTCCATCCTTTGTCAATGATTTGCGGTAAAACTGAAAAGAAATATTAAAAATACAAACATACTTGCTATTTGCAGCAGACACCACACTGACAAATAATATAATACTCATACCATAAACATTTTTAAGCTTTATTTGCCACACTCTTTTGGCACAAATGTGATGTATTCATAGTGTTGAAAATTGCAACGTTTAGTGAAACGAACGGCTTAAACGCCAACTTCAACTAACAATCTTTTTCAATCATTGCCGTCGAGCAACCAAACCAATATTTTAATACTTCTATTAGAAATTGTTTGTCATGTTCTTGTTTGTATGTGTGTAGTTTAAGTAAATGATTCATTGCTGGTGTTGGTTGAGGGGGAGGGGTGTCCTATTACTATCGAGGCTGTGGTTGTCATTTTTTTAAATTTTACTTGCAGCTTTAGCTACTACTGCCACAGAATATTGTTCCAAATGTTTGTATTATTTGATGTCATCTACAGAATGCAAATTTGACACGCTTGTCACATTTTATTGAATTGAATCGATTTTAAATCGAATTGAAATGAAAATGTTTTATATTATTGAATTGATTTAAATAAAAAAATATTCAAAAAGAATTTCATACAACAACTCTTGTTTAGATTTCATTTTGCATACTATACGTACAGCCTTATCAGCAGCAGTATTTGCATGTGTGTGGGAGTATTTTAGTTCTAGTAAGTGTGTATCATGTCAAAGTTCTCAGTAGGCCAAGTCTTCGGGATATCTTCGATGCATGTGTGAAACAACTGTCAATCACCGACGACGCATTGACGACGGTCGAAGCCAACCATTGAAAACATTTTCAGAAGTCGTTGATGACAACGTTGGTAACATATTACTAAAATTGTCTTCAATGAATATATAATAATATAAAAAATATAATAATCGAATCGATCCCTCAACTTCCACTCTAATAGGCAAGCACGCTACCTACTAGCCTGCCGATGTATTCAAAAAGCTTTATGCAAAAGCACGTTTTGTGGGCAACTTAAACTCATTAATGTATATAAATGCAAGCACTAAAACTTTGTTGTACTTGTTACTCTTGTTGTCGGCAAAAGAAACTGTACACATGACAATATCGATGCAGTTGTTACTCGTGCTGTCGGCAATAAAACTGTACGCACGTCATATTGCATGCAGTTATTCTTCATCCTGTTATCAATAAAGCTTTGTAGCATAAATTTCCATAATTTTGTTAGAACAAATTCTTTATATACGACAACGTATATCACATTATCGCCATAGTTATTTCTAAATGTATTTTATAGACAATAGATCATTGATTATCATGCAAACATCATCAATGAAAATGCCAGCGGTAACAACTGGGCCTACAGGATTATTGTTAGCTTGCCTGTGTATGTGTGCAATATTGTTGATGTAGATGTATATAAACCATTTGTGTTTCCATTTTTTTCATTTGGTTTTTGTGCTTTTTCAATAAAATATTTTTCTAGGTGATTTATTCATAAAATAAAAAATAGGAATAGGAGGAATAAATTGTATCAAAGTTGTTACTTTAGCGATCAATCTCTAGACTAAAAGAGTTTTAATAATAAATTTACTTGTATTTTTTTATCGCATCATTTTTGTTCTTTGTTTGTTTTATAGCTTTTATTATATGGAAATCGGTAAAACATTTTAATAATATTCATATTAACTTAACAAATTGAAAATAAAAGCTTTTTGATAGACATAAGAGCAATAAATAATTGTAAATACCTTCAACAAAGTTTAAAACTAAATGAGCTCGATTATATTTCTACAAATTTTTTTTTCAGATTAAATAATTATTTATGTAAAACACCACGAGAAACATTTTTGTAAAACATTTTAACACTCTAACTTTTCGTTGTATGAGTATTTTTGCTCCTTTTTTAAAAAAGGGACAAAAAAACCGTTCTAAGCAAATGTTATACCTTAAACGTATGGCTTACAAGATTGTGCCAAGTACTAATTGTGAAAAAGTACGAAATTCACCCTTAAATACATTTTGAGTTTTGAATGATTTCTAGCGTTCAAGTTGAGTCTGGAGCTTGGGTGTCCTTTAAGACCTGTAGTAAAATTTTATGGCAAATATTTTTATAGAATATTTCAACCCAATATATCAACGCTAAAGAGAAGCTTTTTTCCTTAGGTATAAAATATTGCACAAACATGTTCCTCGTGATGTTTTACATAAAAGTGCTGAAAACATTTAATACCTTAAACATAAGACTTACAAGACTTCTTATGACAAGTCACTCTAATTATGTGCAAAAGGAAGGAAAAAACGTTAGTTTCCCCTTAAATGAGTGCCAGATTTAAACTTTCAAAACGCCTATACACGTATACATCTTTTTGGTGCCTTCTGCCAGAATCAGTCGGTAGAACCATTGTTATTTTTTTTATGTTCTACTGTGCTATTTATGAAAGGCCCCATAGGACAAAGTAAACTTTTGGAAAATAAAAAACCAGTACTTTATCTTATGAATCTTTTCTCGCTTCTAGGCATTATTCAACTAAAATCTGTAGTTGGAATGTAAACTACACCAAGTCACATATTTTTCAAAATGCGTTTTTTAAACTGTTGGAATCCGCATTTTCCCCCCTATCGACAGGTGAAATCTATTATGTCCTATATTTCAAGGGAGTGAAAACCATTAAGACATAAAGAGCCAAGTGATTTTTAATAAGTAACGGTCATATTATATGACGTAATAAGGATATCATTGAAAAAAAAACGATTTTAATTATAGTAAATGCGGATATAGAATATTTTTTGCTTAGCGTGTATGAGTAATATGACGGTACCATCATATTACTCATACGTAAACGTTTGCCTAAAAAATATTGGATATTCTCATTTTCTTCACATATTTTTTTTCTAGATTAAAAAATCATAAAAAAGTATCGTTTAATATATCGTTAAAAATTTTTAAGCCTAAGAGGATTGCTAAGTTTTTTTAATTGGTGCCCCTGTGGCTGAGTGGTAGTGATGCTAGCCTGTCAGTTCAGAGGTCATGGGTTCGATTCCCGGTATAGACCCTGGGTATTTTTCCGCAAACAAGCTAATCGCTTCGCGGATTGTGTTTGTTTATCAAAACAAAAAATAAATAAATAGAAAAGAAATAAAAATTAAAAAGTGAATTTTAGTACAGTTTTCATGCAGGCAAATAAAATACTTCTTGAAAACTTGGCTATTTTTAGAAGATCTGCTATCGTAGCCAAATTTTTTGGCGGCCAGGTATTAGTTAAAAGCCAGATTAATTATATTTATTACATATTGTAGAGAAATTTAAAAACTTCGTGAACGTTTTTTTGTTCTTAAGCGATTAATTTTGAATTTCGTAGAAAAAATCGCCATTTTCGTCCAATTCTGGATGTAGCGTAAGAGCTTTAATTGATTTAAAATTTTGTCTGTATTCATTTTTGAAGTCTATTCTTTTGAAATATTGAAAATAAAGAAAATTTTGCTTTGAATTATTTTTGAGAAAATCGTCGAACAAAATTTAGCCGTTTTTCACTCTCATATCAAAGTCTTGACTTTGATTCTTTTTCACGACTGTATGAATTGAGATATCTAAAAAAATTATTTCCGCATGCTATCAAGGACTATGTTAAAAATCATAAAATATTTTTTGAAAATTTTAATATGCTCAATAGAGAAGAAAGTCGAAGCCAAAAATCAAAATTTTAAAATTTAAAGCAAAATATCTTTGATAATATAAACGATATCTTAATGAGAGAAACTGTATTTTACAATTATATAAAGTTATTGAACTAGTTTGGATTAGGTTCATTTTTTTATTTAAGAAAGAAATGCTAAAACATGTAAATATTGAACATTCAAAGAAAAATTTGGCTGTACGGAAGGTTGAACTGACATCAGATGATTCGAGACCACCAGTCTTCTCATCAGAGCTCTTTTCCTTCCTGCCAGCGACGGCATCAACAACCATCGAGATGAGTCGCCATCTCCTGACGAATCACACCTATTACTGAATTTTTGTAAAGGCTTGGAACTTCACTAAGTGTTTTTTCTTATCATGTTCAACTATTTTTTAAGATTTTGATTTCTATCTTAGCATCGTTACTGCCGTCGCTGGCAGTGAGGTGTAATAGGAAAAGAGACTGTGGTGGTTTCGAAACATCTGATGTCAGTTCAACCTTCCCTATAGCCAAATTTTTCTTTGAATGTTTAATATTTACTTGCTCTTGAATTTCTTTCTTAAATAAAAATAATTTTATCGAAAGATTAAATCAAAAAGAAGCTTAAGCCAAAATACTTAAATAACTTTGGATAGAATCTGTATTTTCTTTATCTGTATACAAACTATACACCAAGTCCAAATTTATTAAAGTCGGATAATATTTGTAAAAGTTATGAGACCGACAAAGTTTTTCATGCCCAAGGTAGTCAATTATGACAACATGTAGCTAAACAACATTCTTAGAATCCAGATGCTGCTCTCTGATCTCTAGGTATATCGTTTTATAATTGGATCGCAAGTTTCAAAGATACAAATTTATTTCTCTTTTTTTGCCAATTGGTACCACTGTGTGCTGTGAAATACTATACACTCCTATCGCAAATAACAAGTGAAATTTATGTTCCTATGAAATTTTCATTTCCCTTCGAGGTAAAATTGCTATCGTGAAGTTCCCGTGAACATTTTTTCCCGCTATCAGTTCTCAGTGAATATAACTAAGGAAGAAGATTAATAAAACAAATAAAAAATCAAATAAATTTTTGTTAAACAATAAAAAAATGTAGTGCTAAGAATTAGAATTACCTTTTTCTAAACAAATCGAATTGTTTGTTCAGGATGGCTAGATGCATCCAATGCCTTGGAGTACCCGAACCATTGCATGCAAATAGTCTTTTGGTGATAAATCAAATTTTCTCAATAGTAAGTAAAACTGTTTTTTTAAATATATTTTTGACGTGATGAATGATTCTCAATTGTTCCGGGAAGGTGTTGCATGGAGGTAGTGTTATGATAATTGTGTTAGTATTAAAATAAATGAAGCTTGAATATTTAATTGGAAGGATAAAATGGCAGTTACATGATGTATTTGTCCATTTCATAATCCAATTTTGTTTCCTTTTTGTACGATATTAAACAAATTTTAACCGCAAACATATAAACAATCTATTTAACAATTTATCATAAGCCAACTTATTCCAAACTCTAAATGAATTCCATAGACCCAAATGGTCATACCTAGATTAGAGGTAAACCAAAATTATAACTTGCCATTTATATACACGTTCACAAAAAGAAAGGCGAAGAAAATCATTACTAAACAGTCTTTTTCATAAAATTGTCCTTTAATTAAAAACCGTTAGAGAAATAGAAATAAAATGTATAATAAATTGCACATTTCTTTTTCTTACCTCCCCTTCAATAGATTTTATAACATTTTATTACATTTTATATTGTTTCTTACATTGTTTGCAATACTGTCCAAAGAAAAAGTATTACACTTTTTTGTGGCCAGATAAAGTATTAAGCAAGAACAACAATAACAATCAGCAAACTAAACGGAAATAAAAACAAACGAAGATAATAAAACAATAAAAATCTATTTTTCTCACATAAATTTATTACATTAAAAAAAGAAACCAATAAAATGTTTGAACGAAAGAAAATACTCGTATAGTGAACTTGGCAATTTAACAAATGTAACCATAGATCTTGTTGAACGCATTTATTAAATTCCAATATTTTTTTAATTTTATTTCTTGGTTTTTCTACCCCATTTCAAATTACAGCTGCTGCTAAAATTTCAGCCACTATTTTTGCTGCCATTTTTTTTTTGCAAAATGTTGGGGTGGTTTGCCGTAGCAAAAACAAAAATATATAAATAAACACTAAAAGTAATAAACTGCTTCCTGTTTCCTTTTATAGTGTAGAAAAAATCTTCTTTGGTAGGCCTCTGCCCATTTATTTAATACATGTTTCATAGCAAATGCTCTCTTGTGTATCTCCACGTGTGTGTGTGTGTGTGTGTGAATGTGTTAAAATTACTCCAGCAATTAGGTTCATTTCTAATAGAAAAATGGTTAACAGCAAATAACTATGGAAAGAGTGTGAACACATGTGTATCAATATTTAATTAAGTTTAATACTCTGATATTTATTTATCTCTCTTGGGAAGATGATACCTTCTTTGTTTTTTGGCTTTTAGCCAAAAATATACAAATGAAACAAAATATAAACAAATCTAATTAAAACTCATAGCTATAAAATTTTTTTCAATGCCACAGTGATGAAAATTACAATGGCAACATAAAATTAATGTTAAACAATTTATTATGGTTTAAAAGAGAAAAGTGCTTAAATCAAACATTTACATAAAGAGTGCCATAGATCTTGTATTTTAGATAAAAGTGCTGAACATATATTATACGGTAGACGTAAGGTCTACAAGATATCCTATGCCAAGTCAGTGTAAGTATGTGCAAAAGGAGTAAAGACGGAGAGTTTTGGTGATTTTCGATTTTTTCAAAATAAAAAAAAAAATGAAAATATTTTAATTTTGCAAAATAAAAAAAATATACTTTTTATATTGGGGTCTGAAAAATTCCAAAATTGTTGTGTTAAAAAAATAATATTCAGCTAAAACTTGTTTTTTTTAAAGTTTTCTAGAGCTTTTTGTAACAAAATTTCACCAGCCTTTTCCAAGTTATGATAAAAGCGCGAGAGCAGCCTCTTTAAAACTCGCTTTTTTGCTAAAATTATGTAATTTCACTTTATTATGTATAAGACCGTTAATTATCTATCGATTTTCATGAAATAAATCTTATTTAATTTTTAGGATATGTGGCTGTATGACCAATGAATAAAAAAGTGGTATTATTTTTTTATTTTCGATTTTTATAAATTAAAAAAAAAATAAAAAATTTTTAAATTTTTCATAAAAAAATATATTTTTTATCATTGCGGTATAAATAATTCCCAAACTATAGAGTATATAAAAAAACTGTTCAAAGAGCTTAAAGCTAATTTTCCTTTAGTAGTCTTTGTAATAAAATCAGGCAAGCTGTTTCCAACTTATGATAAAATCAGTAAAGCATCCTCTTCAAAATTCAAAAGCAATAGAATTAAAAATTTCTACCGTTTTTGTACACTCTAAAATATTACTTCAAATTTGCGACCATATATTGTCTAAATTTGCATTGAAAATTTCTCCTTGTTTAAAATTACATCGATTTTGTAGATATTTTATTAAAGAAAAAAACTTTCAAATTAAACATATTTAGTCCAAGTGGAAAAAATGTAACATAAAGTATAATACGGCTATGGCTGAATGGTAGATACGTCAGACTATCAGTCAGGAGGTCGCGGTTCAAACCTGCTCGCAGCCAATCGCTTTTTTTAGTAAAAACATTTTGTTGAAAAATAATGCCTGTGTAATTTTAGGTCGATAATAATCTGTAAAGTGTTGCCGACTATTATCGACCTAATTTTCAACAAAAGTGTTTTAGAGTGTAGTTAGGGGACCATAAAATATAGCAGTACTCCTTGGCATTTTTCTTGAAGCATGGTGATATTAAAGCTATGACTATTTCATAAAAATATAACTCTGATCAAAAATATTCTTAATAGGAAAGCTGATCCAATATTTGCCATTTCCTATTTAAATGATGTGATAGTATTGACATAAATGTTAAAGGATATGAAAAAGCCAAAAATAACAGCTTTCTATTTTATTTCACATTAATTCTCATAAGAAAACATAAAATAATTTTATGGCAAATACATTTAATACATTCTTGTTAATACATTTGACACGCTTATTTCGAAACTAAACGACAGTCATTCTATATTTTCTTAAAGTTAACTGTTCAATTAAGCATTAAGCCCGGTTGGACCCCATGAAGGTTTATGGCTTCATAAAAACTAAATTGTAATAAACATTCTACTGTTATATAAACTATATATTAATATTTTATTAACATTAATTAACATTATTATAGATAATATTTCCTATTTAGTTACACTTTATATGTCATTATTACGTAGCACCACCTACTCAGTTACAGTTAAATGGCTCATTAATTTTGTAACCTATTCAGTCAGTCACTTAAAAGGACTCTAATGTTAAAGTATCAAAAATGATTGTAATTTATCAATACATTTACTCAATACATTTATTATGTTAAACCTTCTTTATTATTAATACATTCATTATCAGTCACTGTAGGTTTCAATAATTACCTCTTAACGTTCACATGGTAACAAGTGTATTCTTATAGTTCACACTCTTATCTATAATTTATTAGTATTTTTATATCGTACAAAATAAAAATGAATTGATTCATATAAGAACCATGATATTAAAACAAATTTATTATGCATAAGAAGAATTTTTTCTTCTCTGCTATTGATGTGTGAATGAATGAAAATTACTAGAAAGAATATTTAATATTTATTAATTTTAATATTTGAGATATTCTTCAAATTTTATTTTAAAAAAGTTTTATTTGTTGCGGGTTAAGCATGTGTATATTCGAGCATTTCATTGGTGCTTTGTTGAGGGTGGTTGGCGGTATTGTAGATGTGGATGGCAATTGTAGGGTAAGGTGTAGGCAGGAATAAGTGGTATAAAATTATTTGAATGTAGAGTGTTATTAGGGAAAGGGGTGATAAATGTAAGCCTTGCTATATGGCAAAGTCTCCTGTGTATTGAGTTGATGTAGTCTTCAAAACTTAATAGGAAAAGTCAAATTAGTATAGGACGTTGGAATGCATTTGCTGAACGAGTTACTTGAAAATTTACCTGTATGGTATTTGCAGAGAGACTTATTTTCTTGTGGTCTTATTTGATATCTTATCGGGGATGTTGGCCTGCTGCTTTTATGAGTTTTGTCCTTAAATTTTTATATGTTGATGGTTCAGATTGAGGTGTGAATGTGTTTTCTGGTAATGGTGGGAATAGAGAGTAATGTATGTTGATCTCTGATTGTGGATGGTAGGTTTGTTAATATTTTAAAACAGATTTGTGATTGTTGTGTAATGCGATAAGTTTGATTAAGTCGTATCTTGCAATGTGCCTGTGGTTTGTAGTGAACAGCTGTATTGTCCACTGGAAGTCCTTTCTGGAAAAAACAGCTTTTTACTAACAAGGTACCAAGGCTGCTACAAGGGATAATTGGTGATGCCATATCAAAGCGTTAAGGAACTACCCCGTAAAAAGAATAAAAGTGAGCGAGTCGGCACATCATATACTTACCTAAAAAGAAGTTTCGTAACAGCTTTACCAAATCATCAGTAGACTTTAACCATACTTTTGGAAGTTTTCAAGCCTCTTGCTTTATGCGAAGTCCTTAAAAAATCATTTGAGAATTTACAAATGATTTATTATTATTATTTTTATTTATTTTTATTCTATTGTGATTTTCAAGAAAACAGTTTTTGTAATAGTTTTATTTTTGTCAAACTCTTAAGTTTTCAGTGATGGGTTTACTTATTAGTACACAATGTACTATTGACCTCTATGCATATCGAGTACTTTTATCGTACATTTGTGGACGTACGTTTGGTTTTTTGTTGTTGACTTAGTTACGTTTAAGAACACATACATTTATTTGTTTTGGCAGCCCTTCTAACAAATTGTATTTTCTATAACGAACAAAAAATCAATTTCTTTTTCTTCATAATATTACTTTGCCTGTGTTAATTTATTACATTACTTTGTACAACATTTTTTACAATATTCATTTTTGCACTACTGATAGCACACCCTCTCTTACAGGAAAAAAACACCTTATTTCCATACCAAAAACATTTTCAGTTGTATAAAATCAAAATACATCATTCTTGTTGTTTTATGAAGTATTTGAAAAACATTAGTATGACAATTTTAATGTTGACACTTGCCACATAATAACATCAACACACACATAGACATACTAATAAATTTTGAACATTGATAATGTTGTATGCAATAATATACAGACCTAGGAAATGCTAACAATTACACAAACTTTAAAGTCTCTGGGTATATAAATATAAACTTATATGGAAATATATGTACGTATTTACATTATATATGGTCGACCAAAAAACTTTTGAATAGCTTTTAGCATAAACTGTGTAAAAGTGTAGACAGACACACTTGTATAAATGTTTGAAGCCAAGTTAACAGCAGTAGTAGCAGTAGCAGCATTAATACAACAATATAAAACGTGCTAATGATGTGCAAAATATGTTGCTTGTTCAATGCAAAAACTTGTACACATCCACTAATATATACACACATAAATATATTTATAGAAATATGCAAACTTTTATACAAAAGCCACTTTTTCAATGAGCACTCTTATAACAATAAGAAACTAAGAAAGTTAACGGAAGTCGGAGAGTAGACAAAATATCTATAAATATTTTAAATAGTCAAAGAAAGCAGCTTAATACTAGTGATATTATTTTCTGTTGTGCAGACATAGACATTTCTAGAATATGATTGTTATGCAAAGAATGCAGTCGGGGCTACAAGAAGCATATATGAGTCTTGTGATTTTAGTAGTAAAATCAACAAACGTAGCAAAGAAAGAAAAAAATATATATAATTATGAGCTACCGAATTACGTATAAAATATCATAGTTTACAGCAAATACATTAATTTGTTGAGATATCTATTAAGTAAAATGAATATTCATTGGTGAACTTTCAAGATATAGAAGATGCCTTTAACAATGTGAAACCAGAGGCTTTTATAACGCCTCTAGTAAGATTGAACATTTATTTGTCGGTTATAATACTAGTTTGGAAGTTATTGGGTCATTGTATCCACTCCAGGGCGTGCCACGATATACAGAGTAGCGAACCAAGGTAGCCCATAAGGAGATGTTCTATTGTATCTCCTATGGAGCCTTGCTGTAAACTCTATTTGATGATGTATAAAGCCGTGGCATATGCCGATTAGATCACGATGGCAGAATTCAGGAGTAAACATTAGCAGAAAAGGTAGCATGTACTCTTTACAAGAAGCCATAAGGTACCAACATTTCCGCTTTTAGCTCTAAACATAATATATTTATGTTGTCTAATAGTGCAATTATGCGGGTATATATGTGCCTGCACTGCTATTCTCTATTAAATTTTAACAATAAATGTCATTTGTAAAAATTTAACGAGCAAATTGTCGATTTTGCTACTCTGTAACATTTTTAACAATGTTTACTGTCAGTTAACTAACGACAATGATTTTTCGGTTGCTAATGAATAGACAAGAGTCAGCTGTTCATCTGTATAACGTACTTTATGTCAAGTTATTGTTCTACAACAATATGCAAACATATAAAACTTTTAGCTATGAATAACAACATTTCTGTTATTTAAAAATTTTATTTAACATTTAATTTTCAAAAATAGACTTAGCAGTGGAATCATTAATGAAACAAATTTTCTGCACACACGCAAATAAACGATATGGTTTAAACAATTGTGAACCTTAATTAGTTTACAACAAAAAACGTATGCTTACATGTAATCATTTTATTGTTGGCACTCACATTAATAGCAACATTGTTGAATTTAACAATATTATTATTAAAACAATTCGAGCTACAGTCATGGTATATTTAAAAATTCAACAACAGTTTAATTGTGATCAAGCGTTGGTTACAAAAGAGACATGGCTCTATGCTTCCAAAAAAGTTTTGGTTCTTTCCCTTCTTTGAATGTTTTTTTGCCAGTTTTTTGTTTTACTTGAAAGCTGTTGGTTTGTTTTTGTGTGTCGCTTGGTTTGAAAATATAAAAATAAAAAGTTAAATACAAATAACAAAAACTAATAAATGCTAGCAATTAATATTCGGCCATGTTGTGAAAGCCATTTGAAAATGAAAAATGATAGAATATCTCAAACATCTGAAACATAAAAGTTAATAATTCAAAACGAAATGATTTCCAGAACGTGGCCGATTGTAAATAAAACATGTATCAGCAAATTTTTATGTATATATATATATATATATATATATATATATATATATATATATATATATATATATATATATATATATATATATATATACATATATATATATATATATATATATATATATATATATATATATATATATATATATATATATATATATATATATATATATATATATATATATATATATATATATATATATATATCTATTTGAGAATAGATAATCTTTTTATTTCAGATTCACTGATTCACACCGATAAGTTAAAAAAAAATAAAATTTTAACCATATATATGGTTATTTTGCACCATATATATGTTTATTTCAAATCATATACATATTGTAATTTTGAACCATATTTATGATTGTCTTGAACCATATATATGGTTATTCCAAATCATATATTGTAATTTTGTACCATATATATGGTTGCCGTGAACCATATATATGGTTATTTCAAACCATATATTTATGGTTGTTTTGAACCATATATATTTGATAGTTTTTAACCATATTTTTACATATAACAGATTTTGTTAACCATATATTCAACCATATATTCAATCATAGTATGCTGCTCTTCGATTATGGTTGCCTCAATCATGTTTTTTCTTTGGGTGCATTTTTTGGTAATTACAAATTCATTTGTTTCTTTTATATTCCTTTTTGCGCTTTTCTTTTATTTTCACAGAGATGCCACTTGATGTCGGATTTAAACAATGATGTAAACAGAATCGTACAATCGTTAGTGTAAACAACTTAATAAGTTGACAATATAACGAGTGTTGTTATTGTTAAAAGTTACATAATCTAACTTTTGGACTCCAAGATGTAATGGCACCGTAGCATCCAGTCAAGGTCAGACAAAGATGCTGTTGCTGTATACGCATGCATAAGGGAATATTTAGGTAATAAATCCCAATAACTACAAATAGATCTTCAACATGATAATAAGGGCCATACTTATGTAGAGCACTAGTATAGTGGACTGCATTAGACAACATCATATACTATTAGATTACAAAAAGAATCCCACGCACATCCGCTTTTCTGTTCACAGGCGTTCCACGTCCCTTTGAAATCACTTTTCACAATGATGAATTGCCTCCAGCTGATGGTCAAACAAGTATCCATTAATTCTGTGATCATAACGGATGCAGCTGGTGAATGGAAAGGAGAATTTTGGCATTCATAGCTAGTGTGCTGGAAAACATTGATTACTGTTCGCCCATATCCCTGTCCGATAAATGACTTGCTGTAATACTCCCGAGCATGCCCTCTTGTCATTTTGAGAACGTGCTCGAGATTTATACGGATATATCAAAATCGGTCTTTAGAGTAGGCGAAAACGTCTCTATTCCCCGTTGCCAACAGAGGATAAGGTTTAAGTTTAATGTAGTAAGCTACATGCTGAAATATCAGCAATAAAAATGCCAGCAAATTTCATGAGGTATAACATGATATACAATGATATACAATGAGGTTATTCAAATTTGAGGTGATGACAAATCTGCTATCAAGTCTCTAGCGCGTGCTTATATAACATCCAATTTGGTGTATGAATGCCGGATGTCTCTAAATGAGAAAGAGAGAGATATTCAAACCTGGAGCTACTTTGGGTTGCTGGCCATAGCAATGTGCCCGGAAGTATTGTTGTGAAGGAGCTGGACAAATGCTTAACCTAAATTCGGTATACGGATAAGATGGTTGGCTTCCCGTTACATTGTTGCAAAACTTAAATTCAGTAGACTAGATGGTCTAATGAGGTCACCTGGCCTTAAATGATTATAGTAGAGCTGCAATCTTAAAGGGAACACAGGCACAAATACGCATACGCACACACATATCAGGATATTGAAACTACCATTCAATGACAGAAATAAGAAAGAGAATGTAGAGCGTCTGCTCCGCTCCCTCTGAGAAGACGGGGACTTCCGTGATAGAAGTGAAAACACAAATAAAATAAAAAATAAAATTAGAATATAATATATTTCGTTGATCTTCTGAATTCGTTTTCAAATTTTATAAAAATTTTTTACGTGAAAATTGGTTTAACGTTTTTTATATAAAATCTAACCTAATTTAAAAGTTTAACACTACAAGTACTATTTACTACAATTGCAACTGCAACTGCTAATAAAACACATACATACGCATACAAATCTTGCATGAACTCAAACCCAATAAACATATAAACTTTGTCTTCCAACAATCAAATTCATATTCCTACTAGATTTTTAGTTGGCAAAACTTTGTTCTTTTCGTTCTTATTGTTCTGTTTATTACACACACACACACACACATACCAGCAATAGGAATTGCAAGTAGTATGTGTGTGTATATGCAAAGTACGTGCTTCATCTAGAAAATTGCATTGATTTCGTGATGCCTTAATTAAACAACAACATGATGTTTTTTGTGCTGGTACAAAACTAAAGAACGGTTTAAAGTTTTTAAAGGATATTTATTTATAACTAAGAAACAGTAAAGGATTATACTCGCAAATGAAAGAATAAAACGAAAATAGCATATATTTACAACAAGCAAATTAATTTGAACTTTTGTGGCAGTTGCTTTCAATAAGCTCGTCCATGGAATTATTCAAGTGTGGATGGGTACAAGAAACTACACAATGTTTCAACTTTTTGGCATAACCTCAAAAAAAAAAGATATTTTTAAGCTAATTTGGGTTCGCTAAACATAAAAATAGTATTAATTAATTTTTCTTAAGAATATTTTTCGAGATATTCGCGAAAACCCTGTTTTCCTGCAGTCATTTTAGTTATTTCCAATAATCTTGGGTAATATTTTTTTGAATTATTTAAATTTTGCATTTTTTCATAGATATATCTTTCTTCTTTAACTATGTTAATCGGATCGAAATTCATGGAGTTACAGGCCTTAAGATTTCAAAAAATTTTAATGGTTTTGCAAAAATCAGGTAATTTAAATTTATTGAGAATAAAATCAATAGTTATACATAGATTGTCATGAAATAAAGCTTATTAAATTTGTAGTATAATAATGGCAACATTTTGCCATTTTCGATTTTTAATACATTTTAAAAAAAAAATTTGCAATTTTGCATAAAAAAATATATTTTCATCATTGCGTCCTGAATAATTCCGAAAGTATTGAGTAAATAAAAAACAAAAATTAAACGGCTTAAAGGTAATTTTAAATTAAGTTGTCACTGGTTTTTGTGATAAAATTGAACAAACCCTTTCCAAGTTATAATAACATCAGTGGAGCAAGCGGCCTTTTCAAAAATAACAAATTTTAGATATTATCAGTAAAATTTAAAATTTTTACTGTGTTTATAGTTAGGGGACGATAACACCTCAAAAAATATAGTGGTACTCCTTAGATTTTTTTGTTGCATAGTGTTATTGATGAATTCGAATGAAGTTTTGCAGTTATATTGAAATTTACGTACTAAATATCAAGCAAGCAAAGAAAACCAAGATTTGCTTCTGAGAATCTCAGAGTTCCTTAGAAAGTTCCGAGATATCCCAAAAAATTTTATTATTATTAGTTTTGCCCACAAAGTCCGCATTTGCCTCATAAACTGCTTTGGAAAACAAATAGATACACAAGAGTTTCTAGAAGATATATAATATTTTTTGTTTTTGAGTCTAAGCTTTGGGACTTTACAACATATGGGCTGAAATAAAAACTAGCTGCAAAATAAGTCGAACTCGAAAGGATTCAATACCAACCAAAGTAGTAAACTGCTTACATTTTTTTAACTCACATCTGTGATGATACTTTATATGCACATATACGAAAAAATTATTAGTATTGAATAATTTATCATGCACAAAGAGCCCTACTTTGAGACTTCATATCTCCGCTCTTTAGAAATATGATAATTTATATAGAGTCCTAGAACCAGATCTACTTTCCCTAGACTAAATACTTCGTAATACAAAAGCTTGTATAAATAAAAGAGCATTATTTAATATTCACGACTTGATATGAAAACATACTAATAAGAGTAGTAGTGAGTGACTTATATAAATAGCGTTTGGTGTTTATTATTGCATGCAGTGGTAACAAACTTTAAAACTTTAAAACACACACACACATAGACAAATATATGCATCATCAAACGAATATGTAGATGTAATTCAATTTACTTATGAATTAATTTAAAAAGTACAAAAAACTTTTGTCAACGTTTATTCAAAAACTTGCCTTGGAACTTAAGCCTGTGGCAGGCATGCAATGTTCTCTTTCTTATTGTTAATGACGATGATGATGACGATTGTGGCTTAGTGGCGGTAAATGTCACAATTAAGTTCATGGCCAACACAATTAATTTCAACAAAAATTTTAAATTGTTCATATTGACGTCTACTTTATATTGGCAGTTTTTGCTTAAGCTTTGCAAACCCTTATTCAAACATTGCAATTGCATATGCTACGCATATGTATGTACATAATTAAACTCAAGTATACTTGCAATTACGATCGTGTTGAATATGATAAATGTAGTTCTTGCAATTAAAAGTAACTATGTGGGAATTCAAATTACATGTTTTACAAAATTTTTAATACTGAAGAAACAATTTTAGTTAGATTTTGTAAAAATGAGAAAACTTAAGACAATATGATTGCAACTGAAATTTGAAATCAATTGCAAATCTTTCAATGTTAAGAAACATTTTACAAAATATGCCTTTTCACATATTTTGTTTACTTAAATACAAAATAATAAATACCCATGTTTATTTCAGTGGATTCGACATAAAACACAACAAGTTGTAAAACGTGCACTACCTTAAAATTCATGTAACTTATGTTTTTTTTTTGTATTTTATATAACAAATGAAAGTGACGTAAAAAAGATTATTGGAATTTTTTTCATATTTTATTTAAAAGTATTGTGTCACGACAATAATATGAGCAAACAAAAAAAAATTCAAAAATATATTAGTGTTGCCAGGTAACTTTTTTTCTTTCCCCCAAAGAAATTCTAAGACCCCATAATTTTAGCCTATTTTGAGAATAAACCCCCTAAATGTAAAAGTATATGTAATATGTAGTTTAATGTAAGTAAATTAACTTGATTCAGTTTCAATTTACGTACTAATATCGTTACCTGAATAAAGCGAATAAACCTTTTTTTTAATTTTCTGAAATTCCTTTAAAAAATTTTATAGTTTCTTGAATATTTTTATTTAATAAAATACATTTGAAATTGAAAAAATAACACCCTAATAAAATACTGTTACGCATGTACATATCTTCATATAGAATGCAAAAGGCACTATGTATCACAATTTTACAAAAATTTTCAGGAGATAAAAGGCAAACTTTTTTTGATTATACAAATTATTTTTTCTGTATTATTTCATTTATAATAAAGTACAAATTGTTGATACAATCCTGAAAAAAGAGTTATTGCAACCACAAAACTTTGCTTTTTATTAAGTTGTTTATCTCTCCTTCAAAATTTTTAAAAATTATAATAGGCACTTTTCCATTTTATATGGCGATAGGTTAGGTTAGTTTGGGAAGGGTAGTGCTATGCCGCACATCCGCTCGGAGACCCAGTTGGATCCATTGTGATTCCCTTGTATTAATACCCTCTATTAAAACCAGAAAAGGAGCATCCTGCTATCCGCCATTCAACCACCTTATTCCCATAATGAAGCCAATGATATCCTCAAGTTCACACTTCGCGATATCACTAATGCTTTCATGGAAACGTCTGCCAAGCCGCCTAAGCCTGTGGCGATATGTAAGTATATAAATCGAATTTTTATCATATTAGAGGTAGTGGAAAAATTATTTTTATAAGCACTGAAATCAAGTTTCTTCAAAAATATCAAGAGATGACAAATCGTCATCACTAACTTTATACATTTGAGCGGAATTAAAAGTTTTAGGCATATAATGGATACACTAAACATTTTCAAAAGGCTTTTCTTTATAAATCTTTCACTTGAATGAACAGAAAAAATTTAGTTTAATTTTACTTTATCTACTATGAAAACAAAATTTATCAGCTATAAAATACAGAACTTTTAGTTATAGGGAAATCTCCTAGCTATCATATATAACATTGACACTGAAAGAGATGTTGTAAAATATAATAATACTTAGCTCTTGTATAGGCATGCAAATTTTAAAATCCACTAGAAACCCCCAAAATATAAATTTATGCCCCCTAAATTTCCCCTAAGAATTTAAGCCCCCTAAATTTTGCCCCCAAATAAAATAAAAACGCCTAAATCTAGGGGGAAAACCCCCAAACTGGCAACTCTGAAATATATTAAGGCCTTTATTTACTGTTTCCTGCATTCTGTGGCGTATGAGTACTTTTACGAAAATAGTTTTTATCGCTTATACGTTAAGAAAAGGTCGTTAGGAAAAGGGTCTTAATCATAAACTGAAGTTTTTTACAATGTTGAATTAAAAATTACTTAATTTTAATTTAATATGCATTTTTCTGACTTATTGCCCAAAGAGCACATTCTTACGATTGCAAGCATTTGTGTTATTCTTAAGTTAGTGATACCAAATGAAAGAGACAAAAATTAGTTAAACTTAATCAAAATATCTAAACGGATTTTTTTGATTTAACGCCTTTTTAATAAACATCTAACAAATATGCTTAAAAAAAACTATACCCAAATTTTTATTACGCTTCAAGTACGCAGTTAAATGTATTTTTCATACTTTTGAAAAACAATTGTTAAGAAGTTTTGCTTTCTTTGCTTAATTTTTAATTACAGAAATCTTTAATCAGCAAATTTGAAAAACACAGCATATTTCTTTGGGCTAAAGAAACAGAAAATGAAGCTAAAAAGTCAGTTTTTGTTTGCTTGTAAAAAAGGGTTAATCAAACAATTAATATCGCTTGCTTTAACATTGTTCTTGCAAACAAGGTATTATTATAATTATATTAAATAAATGTTAATGTTAAACAAGGTCTTTATTACAGTATATATAAATTTTTTAAAGCAAAGCCATAATCTTAATTATTAAACAATTCCAAGTCGAAAAAAGTGCTTATTATTCTTTATAAAAAATATATTTATATAAACGTTTTTTTGTAATCAACAGCAACCTAAACAAAGGATATGAAAGAATTTTTTCCCTGTTACAGAATTTATATGAACTACAACAAGTAAAAAAAAAGGAGCAGTATTTAATGTTTTGGATTCGTTTTGATGTTTCCTTCCAAAAAAAAAAAAATAATAAAAAAATTAAGCCAACACACGTGGCATAAATGAAAAAAAATTTTAATACACATGTACAAATATAGAAAAAAGTAATTGTAAATCTATGTTCTTTCATTATACTTTTAGCGGCATTCGCAATTAAAAAAATTCAGTTTATATAATACTAATTGTGTTAATTCAATTTGTGCTTAGACGAAACGTGAATTTCTTGTAATAGTTTATTGAACGTTACTAGAGAAAAGTCTAAACTAGATGAAGCCCGTCGTAACTCATTTCTAGAATAATAACATATTATCATCGATCCTATAACTACCATACACCGAAAACACGAAATGAAAGAAAAATTTCACTTCAAAAATCCATTGAAACAATTTCGTTGGATTTTTTTCACAGATCTAATGAAATATTTCACAATTCTTATGAAATTTCAAGAATATTGTGAAAGAATTTCATTGGAATTGCTTTATTAACTTTCATACTTTCGTTAGAAAATTTCATTGGATTTATGACAACAATATTTTGTAATTTTATGGAAACCTCCTCAAGTTTGGACAAAATATTTTAATCGATACTTAGAATTTTTGAAATATATGCTATAACAAATTTAAAAATAATTAAAAGTTTTATGTCCTTGAATGTCACAATTTTTCATTGTTTTGATGAAAGGGTTCATTGCATTTATGAATTAAATAAATCATACCCTTATTTGCGTCAACAGTTGGCAACCAAAAGCGAATAAGAAAAATAGTTTTATGTATATGTTTTTTGTTGTTGTACTCTTTCATACTCATAGACATATTGTTTTGCCAGTGGTGTTGGGCGAAGTGGTTAACACGTTGCCTATAAAAAAAATGATGAGTATCAACAGTCTGAGTTCGATACTGTCAATAAAAGAGAAAAGTTTTAAGGCAACTAAGTTGTGTAATAGTTTCATTAAAACAATGAAATAATTTCATTAAAATAATGACAGAATATTATTAAAATAATGCCAGAATTTCATTAAAATTATGAAATAATTTCATTAAAATAATGAAATAATTTCATTAAAATAATGAAGTAGTTTCATTAAAATGATGAAACAGTTTCATTAAAACGATGAAATATTGCCACCAATATAGTGAAATATGTTTTATAGCGTATTATTACATGGGAGCCATGAAATTATTTCATATATTTAATGAAATTTTCATTAAATTAATTTAGCGACACTTGCTTCATTAATCCAACGAGTCATGACGTTGGTTAAGTTTTAATGAAATTTTTCATTGGATTAATATCAAAATTTACAGAATATACGAACAAAATTCTTTCCCATATAGTCCCACAGTAAAAACAATGACCATAACTACAAAATATGTTCAAGAGGCGAACATCCGACAAATACAACAATATAAATAATATATGTATTATATCCTGTAACTCCTATAAGGAACATAGGGCCACAACGATATAAATAAGAACCACTATAATTAGTTTGATTCCATCGGCGGGACTAAGTTCAAGGATAGTGCTTAGAAAAAAAATCCGGTTCGTTCTAATCAGACACATGATAAAGGATTAGTAGTGAATCTAAAAAGGAAATAAGTAGCTGGTTAATCTGAGAAACACGGCAGAGGTACAATAGAGCTTGTCCTAATAGTTTGTATATATTTTACATCAATTAAAAACATTTTGCATTATTTAATAGAAAGTAAAAAAAGTAATTTCAATCAGACCAAAACTTTTTATTGATTTGAGCAAAAAACTGTATACTGTGTTGTTAGTTTTTTAATTAAATTATTTTTTAGCTCTATTAATTTCTTTTAGTAATTTTTTGTTAGGTAATTGCAAATCGTATGTATATAATTGACTGATAGTTTAAAATTTTTTTGTGTTGCTAAATTTATTTGTAACCAATTTTAAATTGAGCTTATAACATCTCTCTACTATGAGCGTGTATATAATTGAATGTATGGTAATGTTTTATTTTTATTTAACTTTTTTGTGTGAGCAATACAGTGTCAATTATTAGGTTAGACCGATTTGAAATTTCTGTTTTTATTTTAAATATATTTTTTTTGTAGCTTATATCCGTAACAGTAGTCACAGTGTTAAGGACTTAGCTCTTTTATAACCAACTGCGAAGAAAATATAAATAACTATTGAGAAGCTTACAAAACTATTTGAGATGCGTATTTTAGACTATTCATCGGCAAAACTTAGATTAAAAAAGACAATATAACATTTGTTATGCTTAAGTAAATAACAAAAACTCACACTATTTCAATACAGTCACTCACATCTTATCTTTGTTCTTTAAAATCTTGCTTAAAATAAACAAATAATAAAGCAAAACCCCTTTGTATGGATCCTTTATGAAAGGTTCTTTTAGTCTTTACTGGCGACTGTATTCCAAATATTTGTGTAGTTTTTATTTTGTTATTTTCAGCCAAAATGAATGACTGAATGAATCAATGAATGTAAAAATAATTGCTTTTCATTGTTGCAGTACAAGTGCATTTGTTCTGATTGTCAGTAGCAAACAATTAAAAAGAAAAATATTCGAAAAATTCCCAATCAATAAGTAATTAAATATAAAAATAACTGTAAACGTTGATTATACTGAGCACAATTAGTTATTTTCGTTTTGCAACAATGTGAGGGAGGCTCTTAATTACCAAAGAAAATTATGTTGAAAATTGTATTTTTTAACATTTTTAAATGCTTCGATTCCCGCCATAGACCCTGGGTGTTTTCCGCAGGCAAAGTAATCAATTCGCGGGTTGTGTTTGTTTAATAATATAAAAAATAGTTCTTGCAAAAACATAACCAACTACAAAATTATGGGCTTGGCTCTGCCCATAATTTTTATCATAATGATGTACTTTCACGAGAACTAGTTGTGTGCGAGGTTTCATAAGAATCGGTTAAGTAGAAATAGTTTAAATGAATGTTTAAAATTCATGGGCGTGGCACTGCCCACTTTTCTAACCATAATTATGTATTGTGGCAATAAATAAATGTGTATGCAAAGTTTCATACGAATCGGTTTAGTAGAAGTTGTTGATAAAGACTTTTTACTTTGCATGGGCGTGGTACTGCCCACTTTTGTTTATCATGATGTAGTACTAAAAAGCAGTTTAATGTGTACTGCAAAGTTTCATAGGAATCGGTTGAGTATAAGTAGATGAAAAGGCATGTGTATTTATTTCGTATGGGCGTGAGGCAGCCCACTTTTTTACGAGATCAACCTGGAAGTGCATCATTTAAAATAAAGAAAAAAAAATCCAAACTCGGTTTATAAATGGCGGAGCTTTGAGAGAAGTCATTGTTTTAAGAAACCACTACAATATGTCACAAAGAACACTAGAATACTTTGTAGTGACACTCTTTAGTTTAGTGTTTAAATTCCACCAAAAATTGCAACCTTGTTTAGCATCTTTCGAACAATAATATAGTGGTTGTAAGCGCTCATAACAATGCAACTACAGTTACAAAATATTCAAACATTCTTAAATTTTTCCTATATCCCTTTACCTTTATTGAGTCATTTTAGAAATTGCTCTCTATAAGAATAATTAAGTTTAGCTTGTTGTGTTCATAAGCTTTCTTTGCATTCTGGACTCTGAACCATACAAATTAAACAACGAGAAAAAAACTTGAAAGCACATTCCGGGCTTACGTTTTCTTAAACTAACAAAAAATAACAACTTTTTTTTGTTAAAACAAAAGAAAATTAAAAACAGCTCTTAAAGTTAACGAACACTTAACATGCATCATTACCTGCAGACTGAAGCTGAAGTAGCTAAAGATGTTGGCTGTTGTAGCACCACCACAAGCACTTCAATGAGTGAGCCAAAAATTTGACGCTCAATGGAAACACACAAAAGCATAAAAACAAGGAAATGGGTGTTAAAAACACACATAAAAGCACACTTGAGCAGCACTATTTTAGTAACATGTGTTTGCAACTTCTAGTAAAGCTATAAATAAAAATATAAAAAAAATTAAGTTGCAACAAAAAATCATATACGCCTTCTTGCAAAGATGCACACTTCTATTAACCGAACAAAAACAACGAATTTAAATGCAAAAGAATTTCCAAAGATAAGAAAAAAAGAGTTGTGGTGAAAAAAAAAACATAAATAATTATAACTAAACTTGATGAAAGTTTCCTGTTGTCTTGTGCATTGTTTCAAAAAAATATGTTGTGTGATTTTGTTGCTGGTAGTCTACAGAAACAAGTCCTGAGAAATAATGAAACGAGCGCTTTATTTTAACTATTGAAGTTGAAATGTTTCTATAGTGTTATTTCAACATGTTTTTTTGTAGCATTTAGTTGTTGTTGTTCTTGTTGCAAAAAGTCGTTAACAAAGAAAGGAGAAAAATAATAAAAATAAAATTACTTATGTCTTTATTTTGTTTTTGCTTTTTCCGCCTGTTACAAATAGAAATTTATAACGAAATGTTTAACATATTTTTTTTCTTGCCACATTTTTAAGAGATAAATACAACAACTGGACTTAGGGATATATAACAAAATAAATTCTTAGGAAAAAATCAGGCCTCTAACTGGAAGGATCTTTAATATTTACTAAAAGACTTTGAGTATCAAGTTGTGATATTGTTTAAACCAGGTGCCACATTGATGCTGCTCCAACAAAACAAGTCATGTGTAATATTTTGAAAATTTTTTGTTGTTTCATATAAAATCCTTATTGATCTTAAAAATTTCCAACGAGATAATTTTCTGGCATAAAATATATAAAAATAGATAAATATCTAGTAAGCATTTACATAAAATCAAAATAAAATTGTGGTTTTGTTCTTTCCTCCCAATCTTGTTAAAAAAGGCATGGATTGTTTTGCTGGCGCAGCGGCAATATAACAAATAAGTAAATGCAATTTGTTTAAATATTTTGCAATTTTTATACACCAACACCATAGAAATACTCAGAGTTATTATTTAAAAGATGAGAAGAATTTTATACTCTCAATGGTTTTAAAAAGTTCTATAGTCTTTGGACTACACTGAAAGAATTTCCCTTTATAAGTCTAATGAAACGATGTTGCTAAATTTTTTCACAATTCTAATGAAATATTTCATAACATATGTATGTTGTGAGATTTCTCGAATATTTTGAGAGAATTTCATTGGAATGGCTTCATTAGCTTTCACAGTTTCCATTAGAAAATTTCATTGGATTTATGACAAAAATATTTTGACTCGAAGGTATGAGCGGTCATCAACATTAACAATTATCTGATCTGCATTAGTGCCTATCCTAATTATTTAATGCATAGAAACGTCAATAAATTACAATAGTCAACAAAAAATTTTATCTAATAATGAAATAATTTCATTAAAATTATGAAATAACTTAATAATTATTTCATTAGAGTAATGAAATAATATTATTAAATTATTTTCATTAGAGCAGCGAAATTATTATTATTTTGGATTAACGAAATTTTTCATATATTTTTTGAAAATTTCATTAAAATAAAAATAAAAAATATCTGGGATGCGATTGACACTGCAGGCCATCCCTGGAACACATGCTAATTTCAAGCTCAAGCGCTGAAATGTTCATAGATGTTAGGAGTTATTAAGGAAACTTCTTTTAAAAATTTTCAAAGCGATATCTCTCGAAGCATTTAGCTTAGATCGAGTTTGTGCCATTCGATGCAGTTTTTCAAGTTAAAAAAAGGATATGAATCCTGACAGTCGATTTGACAATAACTTTTGGAGTTTTAAAAAAACCGATTTTTGAAAAATTTTCTCAACGATATCACTCGAACTGATCAATTTAAATCAAAATAGCAGCATCGACGTTGTTTTTTGAGCTTAAGAGCTTTTAGGTCAATGTCCTTCGAATACCGTAAATTTGTTTCCGATAGATTAAGCCGTTCTTAAAGTATGAGAGTTTTACATACATACACACACATACATCCATACGAGCATCATCGTAAAAATATGTAGTCTAAATAGATTCTCATAATCCAAACATGGAGATCTGATGAAAACTTGATTATCGAAATTCGGGCTGAAATAAGTAAGTTATGTAATAGTTTCATTAAAACAATGAAATAATTTCATAAAAATAATGACAGAATATCATTAGAATAATGTCAGAATTTCATTAAAATGATGAAAGAATTTCATTAAAATAATGAAATAGTTTCATTAAAATAATGAAATAATTTCGTCAAAATAATGAAAATTTTGTATTATTTGATCGAAATTATTGCATTAATCCAAGGAAATTATAGCATATGTTTTGTTTTGAATATTTATTAAAATACTTTGATCGAAACTTGTTTCATGAATCCAACAATGCGGGATATTGGTTAAATTTTAATGAAATATTTCATTGGATTAATGTTGAAATTTACAGAATTTATGAAAAAAACTCTTTTAGTTTCGCTTCCTCAGTTACAGCCCGGATATTACTTTTTTTCGTATATACAATACAAATGTAGAAAAAGACAATACAATACAAATGTAGAAAAAGTGTATTATTGAAGGTAAAACGATACCTAAGGTCTAGGGGTTTTCCTTCGAGGACTCACCAGTGACCTGCTTCCACTGGTACCGGTAGTATCACAGATTACATTCTTTCTAGTGAGTTAAAGGGATAACGCAAGACACTACGGTATACTTTATTCGTGCTGACGGACTTCGTCTTACCCTAAATGTGAAGAATACGTGATATATGAAAATATATCGAGGCCTTAAGGAAGGCCCGTATATGCCAGATTAAAACTTTATTAAATAACACAAACTTTTAGATTTTTTCTTTTCTATTACATATTTGTATATTATTTTTTTTAGTGCTGCAGCATTTGTTCAAAAAAACACACCAACATGAAACATTTAATAGAAAAAACTCCGTGTTCATCCAACAATTGTTTGTGGTTTCTGGATTAGAGTTTTAAGGAAGTTGGCATAAACTTTAACTATTGCACGACATATTTTTTGTATGTATTTGTAGCCAAGTACTTCATACTTTTCAACATGGATTTTCAATTGCTTATTTGCCAATGGCGATTTTTACGTTTCTTTGTGAGTGAGTAAATAAGTGAGTATTGGTATAAGGATGTGTATATTTTTTTGTCTACTTTAATTTTAGGTTAAGTAGCCAGCCAAACAATACTTAACAGTATTTTTACGGAAGTTGTTTGTAAAATGAAATATTTTTATATTGTAACCATACTTTATTATTTTTTGCTCTCAAAACGAACTGCATTTCATTGGCTTAGAAGGAGCAGACAAGTTGGTATATTTTTAAGCTTAACCACCTTTAAAGAATATGGAGCTTAAACCAAGATACTACTGATTTGCGCTCTACTTGAGGAGTTTTATTAAAATTGATGAATTAGTTTTGATTTTATGCACAATTAAATGATGATAATTTATTTATAATCATCTCGATTTTTATACAAAAGTAAATTTCATTCATTTAAGTCTGTGTTGTGTGTTCTTCTAAAACGAATTTATATCTAGTCATGTTTTTTTAATTAAATAACCAGCTTTATATACTTTTTGGCTTCATGCTGTAAAATAAATAAATTATTTTTTCATTCAATTAAAAATATTGTGCTGGGCATTGGTAACTAAAAATAAAAATACATTGAAAAAATATTAGAAATAGCCTGGCCATGTCCGTATTGTGGCATCTGTGTTTTCTATTTTTTCTATTTTATTCTTATTTAATTTTACCACATGGATGTAGATCAATAGCATAAAATTTTATTTTTTGTGTTGGCTGCCCTCTAAGGCCTGTACAAAAATCCAAAATATCATCCAGCTTTTTGACCCTCAATATATAATGTCATTTAGTTCATGTATGTGGGAGTATGAGCGAATGTTATATGGAGTAGGTGCAAGTCATGACATGATGATTTTTTCTGGACACAATTAAAATTTTGCTGCACAGTAAGAGAGAAAAAAACAAGAATTGTAATAAAGTAAAACCCCAAAATAAAAAAACAGCACAACAATTTGATGCAATTTCATAGTGTGACAGAAAAAACTTCAATAAAATGTTGATATAAAAAATTGTATGCCAAATATCGATACAAAAATTTATAGATAAAAAGTTTAAAAAAATAAAAATAAAAATATGTACATATACCGCCATCCAACAAGGTTTTGTCTTTTTCCTAGCAAACTTGGCCGGCATGGGATACAACTGATATTTATTGAAATGGAAGAAAGAAGTTTAACAACAGCTAACATCAGGATAGAAAAAAAAACTAAAATTAAAGTTGCATGTTGTAAAATAATGCAGTGGGATAGAATCAAAAATTTTGGAAAATAAATCAACAATTTCTAAAAGTATAATCCGATCAGTATTAAATTTAACATGAATATAGAAAAGGAATATTTCTATTTAACTTAAGAGTAAGTAGTATACATATGGAGGAAAATAACAAATTAAAAAGCAAGTAAAGCTATATCGGTGCGAATTTTTTTTATTTATTTGAATTCATATTTTTAAAAATTAGCAATTTTGAAAGACGTTTTCCAAGACAAGCGAAAAATGGTGTTGTGTGGTGTTTTTTTTCTTAATAATGCTATAAAAGCGTTGATTACACTATGCAAGAAGAAAAATAGAAAATTTACAAGGAGTACCACTATAATTTTTTATATTTTTGATGTGTTATGGTCCAATTCCAAAAAAAACTATTTTTTTTTTGAATTTGGGATTTTTGAAGCTGCTGCTCCACCGATTTTTTAACCAGTGAATGGGCTGCCCGATCTGAATACAAAAATCTATTAAAAAATTTAAATGAAATTACTTTTAAGCCTTCATAATAATCTTTTCTTATATGTGACCTTCTCTGAGAAAAGGGACCTAGTGTGTCAAAAAACGGGTTTGGACTTAAGAGTGGATTCTGTTACATAAAAGGATGTAGAATAAGATGAAATGCGTTTTTCTCAAAACTTAATTTTCACACACTAGGTCGCTTTTCTCGGAGACGGTCACATATACTAAACGGGTTCGGTATTATTTACAACGCAATGATGAAAAATATTTTTTTGGGCAAAATTGGAAAATTTTTACTCTTAGAAATTCATAAAAAGCCGAAAATGGCAAAACCTAAATATTTTTATGAATTATCACAGACCAAGTACCCTCCAAATAAAATAACCTATATTTCGTGAAAATCTATACATAAATATTGATTTTATTCACAATAAAGTGAAATTAGCTGATATTTGGCAAAAAAAAACTACGCAGTGTTTTTTACATGCATTGTTAAAAATATATTTCAGTTGAGCTTCTAACTTGGATTGAGAAACTAAAAAATGGTAGATTTTTTTTCGGAAAGTGGTAGAGTTGAGTGAGATACCCAAAAGATTTACCACAAAAGTTGTAGAATTAACACCGCTTTACGGTTGACCTCGCAGGCCATCGCGGAAACTTCCCGCTAATTTCTAGCAGTTTTCAAATTAAAAAAAAGTAAATGAATCTTAAAAACCGATTTGATAAAAACTTTTACAGTTGTTAATATAAAGTGGTTGCTTATAAAAATTTTGTCAACGATATCTCTCTAACCATTCAACCGATTTCAATCAAATTTGCAGTTATTTGAAAAAAAATTTTTTTTTCGAAAACTTAATTTTCGAAAATTCTCAAAATCTACGAACGAATCAGTTCATAATATCACGGAATTAAAGTGTAACGTGGCGTTACAAATCAACACAAAATACCAGGTAAGTACCCTACAGTTACAAATGTAGTGACAAGGGGGTACAAGCCACCCTGAATAGTGTAGCGACCACCATACACAAAATTAACACAACCAACATACAAACAGTAACAACTCTCAGATAGTTAGTATATTGACATGCATATAACGTCGAGATTTGCACACAACGATTGAGCAATTAACGATACCGTACGAGCGATAGTTGCAAGTCGGCCATTTGAACTGTCGTCCGAGAGCTTTATCGATTCTTGTTCCTTGCATTCGTACTAACCGTAGATCGTATTATTTAGTTTGCCGATTGTAAGTGCTTCCGAATACACTCTTGCATTCGTACTAAACGTAGATCGTATTATTTAGTTTGCCGACGAATACACTCTTGCAATCGTACTAACCGTAGATCGTACTATTTAGTTTGCCGATTGTAAGAGCTTCCGAACACACTCTTGCATTCGTACTAACCGAAGATTGTGCTATTTAGTTTGCCGATTGTAACAGCTTCCGAATACACTCTTGCATTCGTACTAAACGTAGATCGTATTATTTAGTTTGCCGAACTCAAGAGCTTCCGAATACCTCTTGACTTCGTAGGTACATTACTGCTTAGCAATTTATCCGGCATCTCACCCGAATTCTGTATTTCGTTTTATTCTTTTACCAGATACCTGAGCCCCAACTACCGACGAGCATTCATCACACCGCCTCCTGCCGCTGGACCGTTTCGCCCGTATATCGCATCGTCAGCTAATACCTGCAAACTTTGTAGTGTTAAGTTAGCCTTAAGTACTTTAAGTTTCGTTAAATAAAGCTTTGTTCCACATATCTTTAACACCTAAAAGATACACATATTTTATTTCGAAGGCAGCAGACCTTTGTTACGAACCCGGACAGACTGAGTCATACCTCGGCTGGGAAAATAAACTGCATTACAAAAGTGAGAGCAATGTCTTTTGAATGGCGTGAATTTGGTTTATAAGTTATGAGAGGCTTACACACACACACACACAAACATACATATATACATATATCCATATGGACATCACCGTAAAAATAAACAGAATAGATTCCCATGGCCTAAAAACTTCGAGATGTGATGAAAACTCATTTTCAAAAATCGGTAACTTTCTATCTTTGATTGCGGGAAGTTAAAAATTTCGCAAGTTGTGCAAATTTCGCTAGTTTCTAAAGATCTTTACATACAACGTTGTAATTGCAAGAAATGCTCTTTTTCGATTTCTAATATCCGAATTGGTAGCGATGTTAAGAAAAATTTCTTTTCGGCGTTCTGTAATAATATATTTCTTTAGGAAAAAGGATAAAAAGTTACCCATTTTCACAACTTGTTTCTTTTTATACGAATTTTAAGGCAAATGAGTGTTTTCATGTAAATTTCTGTAAATAACTATTAATTCTTGAACAAAAATTAGTTCATAAAAATTAACGAACAAAAATGTCTACACATTACTTTTACATTGTGCAGAGAAACCTGCCCACATATACAAATAAATAAACAAACTATACCTCAACACACTGAAGTAAAATATCGCGGTGTTCATCTTGATCGTCGTCTAACATGGAAGTCCCACATAAATGCAAAGGTGACCCAAATGAAATTAAAAGCAGCTCAAATGAAATGGCTCATTGGTAGGAACTCTACTTTAAGCTTAGATTGTAAACTTCTTCTATACAACTCCATTCTAAAACCAATATGGTCCTACGGTATTCAGTTATGGGGCACTGCCTCGGCATCAAATGTAGAAAAACTTCAAAGGCGACCAAATAAAATACTCCGTACGATTACAGTAGCCCAATGGTATGTGAGAAACAAGCGAATTCATAAAGATTTAGATGTGCTGCTGGTTAAGACAGTGTTTTCTAAGCATGTGACAAGATACATCAAAAAACTTGAGATGCAATCAAGTACCCTAGCCCGAAACATCATTATCTTTAGAGGCCACATTCGGCTGAGAAGAAGGAACACTCTTGCTCTCAGCCGAACACGGAGACGTAGACAACCACAGAACCAGCCGCTGAAACAAATATTTTTGTCTGACATTGGCTGGACTTAAAAAATTAAAATTTTAGAGTTAAGATTTGATTACTTATTGTTAGTTCAATTTTATTGAAGATACAATAAATAAATATAACCGAAAAAAACAAAATAAATTTCTTTAAAAAAATCGATTTTTTTTTAAAGCATGGAATTACAGATTTTGGTGTGACTAAATTAAATTTTTACTTGCTTTTCTTGCTTGAAAATGCAGATCCTTAAAAATTAATTAAAATTTTTTTACTGGGAGGTTTTGAAAAATTTGAGAAATTTTAATCTTCAACTGAGTCTATTTCACTTACTATAAAAGATAAGTGCTTAACCAAACAAAAATTTTTGTAAAGCCACAGGATAGAAAAATTTTAAAAGTTGAAAAATTTTACATGCCCGAAGTGTTCTACTTTAAGACTTCATAGCCTAGTTCTAAGCTCATCTTCTTAGATTAAATAGCAATACTCGTCTGCTATGTATTTCCAAGTGAAATTTTAAGCTGAAAGAATAATACGTTTAGAAATGGGAGATTTATTTGTAAACTATTTTCATTTTGCCCCACTGTGATATGTATTGGGTAAATTTTTTCTTTTTTTTATGTTCCCAAAGCAATTGTAGCACTTTCCCTCATCGTTTTTTTTAATTTTCACTCAAAAAAGATGGTAGTTTCTTCTTTTATTTACTTATCGGTCAAGTTGATGACTTTAAGCTTTATTTTTTAATATATTTTTATGACAGCTTTTGTTAGAAAAAAAAATAAACCAACAAAATAATTACTCGCCTTTGTAATATAAAAAATTGTGTAAAATTATACTGAAGTACTAATTTGAAAAATTGTCTTTTTATAATTACAAGTTTTATATTTTTATAATTTTTGTTATCACACGAAGAAATGTTTGGCAAGTGTTTTTAATATCATATTTTTGTTTTTAATTGTATGATTTCTTTAGCCAGTATTTTGCGTTTTTATTTACTTTTATACTCTTTTTATGGCTTCTTAACTCTGGGCCATGTAATTTCTTTTAATTTCTTATAAAATATTTTATTTTTATTTTTTATGTGTCACAAATTAGTGCAAAACAAAGAAGAAGAATATTTCGTGCGTTTTTTATAGCTTTATTACTTTCTTATATTAATTGCTGATAAAACAATTGTACTCTCTGTCTGCATTTAAGTGGGCAGTATAATAAATAAAAATTGAAACACTTGATAAAATAAACATTAATTTATGTTTTTAGGTTCAAGGCGGCTTAATAACATTCATTCATGGCCGGTGAATAAAAAATTTTATTGCTATTTAAAATTTATGAAATAAATGTATTAAAGCAAAAACATTTATTAAGTGAGTGACTGTAGGTCATGTAAGAAAAATACGAGGGTTGAAAGAAAATTCGAAAAATATATAAGCCCAAGTTTTAAGCAATAAAAGAAGTAAATTAAGGAAAGTGCGGTTTTAGCTCGCACACGAAGGGTTCCGTACGAATACACATATGTATATCCCTTTTCACTTTTACCCTTTTTTCATTTTAGCAATTTTTTCATTTAATTTAACTTTTTTAATTTTTTACGTTTTTTTGTGTTTTATTTCGATTTTTCGTTTTTTTTGCAATTTTTTTTTTTTCGGATTTTTACATCTTTGACGTTTTTTTGGTTATGACCTTTTTTTGTTTTAACGTTTTTTTCGCTTTTTGACTTTATATTTAGTTTTAGCGATTTATTTTAGTTTTGCCAGTTTTTGTCGGTTTGGCGCTTTTTTCGGGTTTTGATCATCTTTTTAGTTTTAACGATTGTTTTTTTGGTTTTTTTGGTTTTGAAATTTTTTTTCGTTTTGGCGATTTTTTCGGCTTATGGCGATTTTTTTAGTTTTGGCGCTTTTTTTGTTTTGTCGCTTTTTTTCGTTTTATGATTTTTTCATTTTTGGCATTTTTTTCGTTTTTTACGATATTTTTAGTTTTACCGTTTTTTCATGTCTTAGTGCTTTTTTCCATGTTTTTGTGCTTTTTTCCGTTTTGACGACTTTTTTGGTTTTTGGAGTTTCTTTTTTAGTTTTTTTTTGGTGCTTTTTTCCTTTAAGCGCTTTTTCATATTGGAGATTTTTCGTTTAGACATTTTTTTAATTTTGGAATTTTTTAGTTTTAGCGTTTTTGAAAATTTCAAGAGTTTACCTCTTACGGTTTCCAAGATACAGTATGTTGTCTAAATTACATAGTGAAACTACATTAACTGTTGGAACACCCTTTAATTTCTATTGTTTTAAATATCAGTGTAAATTGGTGTAGTCTATTCTACAGACTACACCAATTAACAATAACTTTGAAATTTTAAAATGTCTATATAAAAGTGTCTGTATCTTACATTAGTATTTCAACATGTTTCGTTGCTCGCTTTAGAACACCCTTTAAGTTTTAGCTGTCATATATCTGTTGTTGTAGCGGCAAAAGTTTTACATATTCTGTGAAAATTTCAGGTCCGAAGCTCTTACGGTTCTCGAGAAAACAGCCTGTGATAGCCAGACGGACAGACAGACGGATGGACAGACAGACGAACGAACAGCTTTGCGAAAACAGTAGGATTCCTTTACACTATTGGTGTACGGAACCCTAATAAGAAAGTAAATAAGTAAGAAAGTACAGTAAGTAGAAGGATCATAATTTTAAAAACATTAAAGAGACTTTAATATACAATTGAGAGGCTTAGTGCAATAACTCGGTAAGCCACAAAAGCAAAATATTGAATAAATCGACTTTAAATTTTAAACAAAATTGAAAAGTCGATGGTTTTTGACATTTTGTACTTTAAATACGCACCATTATTAAATGCAAAATACTGGAATTTATCCAAACATTTCTCGAAAATGCAAAATCATGGTACCTTGGTAGAGAATGAGTACATGAAACTAGTTTTTGATTTCATGTAGCTTACAGACTTATTGCATTAAGTCTTTCAATTATATTTTGTACATATTCAAAATGTAGCTCTTACTAATGTTCTTACATATTTTACATTCATGACTGACTGTATAATTAAAATTTCTGCTATAAAAAAAGTTTCGTTTTTCATGCCAAGTCATGTCATGTCTCCCATAAACTTAAATGAAACAGTAATTATTATCTTCAAATATATTATTCACCTTTCATTCATTTTAATTAATTTATGCGAATTATAACACCAAAATGGGTAAATAAATTTTGCATTATCATTAAAATATCATTACAAAAATTTCGACTCTCGCCTTTTTTTTAAATAAGAACGAAGAGTCCTGTTTAACACAGAAAAAGAACAACAGCAAGAAGAGAAACAGTAAACTATGGTAAAATTACATGATTCAGTTGAAATGTTTGTTCTCCTACCATGTTTGTCTGTGTGAGTTTGTGAATATAAAACACATTTAAATTCATCTATAAACATTAATTGAAATGTCATTAAGGACATTTTATGTACCGACGGACCTCATATATAAAGTACTTAAAAATAATGGCAGCCAAAAGGCAAAAAAAAGAATATTTGACAAAATTCATTGAGAAAAGGAATGTTTAGCAATTTTTGATACCTTTGCTTGTTTGTCGTTTTTGTTGTTTTTATGCCAGTTGTGGTGCTCGCTCTTCTGTTCTGATGTCTACAGTTTTGGCGTTGGTTTTCTTCTTCAGTTTTTATAATTAAATGTAATTAATTTTAACTATTTAAATGTCACTTGTTCTACTAAATACTACAGACAACATGAACATTATGGGCCTCTTTTTATATAATTACTTTAAAAATTACATTAATACTTACAAGTAGATGTACAAGCACACAAATACACACACACATCTGAATACATTTAAATATAAAACACTGTTTCCTTCTATACCCTGCGGAAAATTTGGTGACAAATGATCCAAAAGTACTCATCCCATGACTTGAGAAAGTAAGACTGGTACCAAAAATATGGAGTAGTGAATGCTGAAAAAAAAACATATTGTGTAAGTGGTCACATATTTAATTTAGTTGGTACTCCGGCTAGTATATTAGTAAACGGCACTGAACTAATTCGATGCACCTCGATCAAAGGCCTATTACATATTATCTATATAATATTAATTGTCTCCCTCCAATGAGACTGCCATTCCACTCAGGAACCTGTTCCGTAACTATATTCAGATATTAACTCCAGCTTAACTGGTATTTACAACATTGAAATATAAGTTCCCCTGTGGTCGAGTGGGTAGTGTACTAGCCTCTCATGCCGGAGGTTGTCGGTTCGAATCCTATCGAAGACACCGCTTAAAAATAAAATACAGTTTCTATTTGGATTTGTAGCAATACAAAAATAAATTAGTCGATAATTACAGCTGAATTTGGGAATAATATTTAGATATAATCTATATTATTCGACACCGATTAGGACTCCATAAGATAGTTCAGCGACAAGCTACAAGGTGCATACAAAGTATCAATTAACCCAATCCTAGGCCATCCCCATGTAAAAGTGGCTGGTCCGCTTCATAGGAAGTGTTAGAACTCGGACTGGTCCCTACCACCTGGGGACAAGTCAAGCGACTTGTTTTGTGCCAGTTTCATTTACCGCGGAGTAGTTTGGGATATTAAAGTTGGGTTTTTGAAAGCTAAATTAAGTTCAGTTAAGATCGTGCCTTAAATCTCTTGATCGCTGATTCAAATTATTATTGTTTCATACCCAGCAACAAATATCATTTTCTGGAAGCAGTAAGAAACTTTCATGCCGTCAGTATATGATGTTTTGAAGCGCTTCCGCTGATGCCCAAAAAGAAGGCAGAGAGCTTACAGTTTTCATATTGTTTAAATTACGAAGTTAGTCAGCTTTTTAACACGAACTTAAAATTAGACAAAATCTTTTTCAGTAGGATTGTAGCTTCCAACAAAATAATTCTAAAGCAGGAACCGGCAAAACATATCACATGGGACTTTTTACTCTTTTACTCTCACACTTATGTACTCACAGGTATTAACTAAAAGTAAATAAAATCAATCAAAGTGGCATGAACATTAAAAAAAGCAGGTTGTGTTAGCGCTTGTTTCTTGCTATTGCTTGATGTACACTAACAAAAACTTTGTAAGAGCGAGAGTTGCAAAATAAAACCCATACAAGCTTAAAATGTATTAGTATGTGTTTGCCGGGTCCTGTTCTAAAGAATGGTCGCACGCATTGTTTCAAATAAACACAAACACATTTGAAGCATGCTCTCTTTCTACATTTCTCACTTATTCCATGGAGAAGAGAGATGAGACACGATTTGTTTTGTCTGTAGTTTAACGATAACGATCAACATGATTCTTCGTATTATTTTAGTATAAACTTCAGGTTGAATGACGCAATAAGACCAAGAGACATGATTTTAGAGCATTCGAAAGAAGCGCGGTTTTATTTCAAACACAAGAGCTCCCAAGTGGGACGTCGCGAACAAAAATCATGCCTGTTCCAAGTGATTTTCAAAGCAGGAGAAACAACAAGAACTAGCTTCTCTCGCTTATAAACCTGCTTCGGCCGAAGCAATATTTTTTGCTGGCTATTAGTTTTAAACGAAAAAGTATTAATCTATCTTTAAATTTCTTTAATTTAATATTTTCACTTTTAAAATAACATTATTATCAACGTTACATTTCCTTTCAAATCAACATGACTATAATTTTAATTTCAAATAAATTTTATGTTAAATCTTTAATTAAATCATGTTGAATTAATATGAAATTTCTGTTACTTTTGATGGTTTTTTGTGTATATCTAAAGTATATTTGAGGCCGTTTTGGCTGCAGTGGTTAGCACGTAGACTATCAAGCAAGTGTCATGAGCTTAAATCTTGATTTGGGGATCGAGCCTATACTAATACACATTAGGTAAGTAAAATAATGAATAATATCAAATTCACTTTATATCAACTTGAAATAACTTTGATTCAACATGATTCGTTGTACTATTTCAGTATCAAATTCACGTTGTTTCAACATGTAACAACTTTGTATCAACATGATGCTTCGTATTATTTTAGTATAAACTTCAGGTTGTTTCAACTTGAAATAACTTTGATTCATTATGATGCTTCGTATTATTTCATTATCAACTTAATTTTGATTTAACTGTGCTGGAATGTTAAATCAACATGATCTATAGCTATTTCAAAAGGAAAAATATTCTTTGAAGTTTATTGTAAAATCATGTTGAATTGACATGAAACAAAATCACTACCGAAAAATCACTATCCAAACATTATGATCGTGAGTTCTAGAATTGTGAATCGTTAGGTAAAAAGAACCAATTCGGTTCTATTGGGACTTACTTCCAGACCTTATTTCTTGCCACATTCAAGAAATATCCATAAATCTTCACACTAAAAATTTCTCTTTAAGCCTTACAAATGGAAACAGTGACGTCAGGCTGGAGATATGAAATTCATACTCATACTTAACGAAGAAAAAAGGAACATTGACATGATGACGTTGTAAAAGTGTAGTTAAATTTTATTTCAGAGCAATTTTTTCTTACAATTGTTTTTATTTTATATTTATTTTAGTCCTTTCTGTTGCCAAAGCTTTTGCTGTGTAATCTCCCCGAAGAGTGTGCCCTTTGTTTTAAATATTTGTTATGTAAAAGACAAATTATGTTGACAAAGTAAATTTCTTGTAAATTTTTGTTGAACAAAATAAAACAAACAACGTTTACAAATGAATTAAAATATAAATCTTTAGATACTTTACTGCAGTAGCTCTAATACCATCTAGAAGAACCAGCAAAGTTTTTATTGCTTGATTTTTTTTCTTTGGCATTGTACTCGTATGTGTTTTTTTTGAGAACATAATTTTAATTCGTTTTTCTTTTATTTCATACTTTGTGCGAAATCATTTTGTTTTATCATTTTTAAATGTTGTAATTTTTAATGGCCTGTTTTGGAAAAAAAGTAAAAATAGAAACAAAACAACAAGTAAATTTATTTATATTGCGGTTATTTTGGTTGGCATGTGAAAAATTAAAAAAAAAAAAGATATTAAAAAATAAGTTCGTTGAATTACTCTTGCTGTGGTATCTGAAAGTGTTTGTTGGCAGCAGATTGTTTTAAAGTTAAAAACAGCGTAAAAAACCTTTAAAAAATATATAAATATTAAACATAAAAATAGTTTTGTAAAATTTTATGGTGCTTATGAACTGATTTCCAGTTTATTATTAGAATTAAATAGAAAAACTGTAGTTTAAACTAATGAAAAAAGCCAATTCATTGGAAAATTTGTGAAAAAATATAGAAACTTTAATAGTAAAATATCATTGAAAATACCAGATTTTAAAAACGAAATTCATTAGAACAAAAAAAAAACTAGTATACTTTTTAAAAAATATATTCTATTCTTTAAATTGAGCTGATTATATATTATTTAAGGCTGGCTTTACTAAGGAACTTTTATAAATCGCATATAAAAATTGTAAAATTTTAGTTTTTTCTTTCTTTGTAAAAATGAAATTTTTTGAAAAAAAAACTTTATTATTATCTGTGGTTTTCCTGAATAACAGAGTAGGTCGATTTACGCGGACTTTGAGCTATTAATGCTAAAACTATTAATGCTAAACAGCTAAAGTTACGGAATGTTATGGACCAGTGTCGCCCTTTTTTGTTCAAAACAACCTAACTTCAATATTGATTTCATAAATTTTCAGCAATAATGAAATTTTCGTGTGAGATGAATTATTTAAACATACAAAATCCGAGATACATTGCGATTATCGGAGCTCTATTTAAATTTTTTTTTTAAATATTACTTTATTGTTTTCTACTTAGCAAAATTCATTTATACCGATTAGGATACAAGGGGGAGTATCCCGTTCCTCCACCCCTAAAATTTATATATAGTTTCTAATAGAAGTTTTGCAAAATAGTATCTCCCACTTGGAAGTTCACCCTCCCAAAAGCTCAAGCTGGATTCGCACCTGTCTACAAGTGATAGACTTATTAGTTGAAATTGCAAATTTTCTATGACTTTTTAAGATTCCACCCCATATAGCGGCTTACTTGCGAAACAATTGGACATGCTGACTCTACATTTTCTACGCCTCTGTCAGATTCCACCTATAGCTCCTTTCCTGAGAAACAATTGGACCAACCGACTCCAGTTTATTATTGTATTGCCCAAGTGCTTTCTATGAGTGTATAGCAGTGTCGTGCAGGTATTCTGGAAGTGTCCCTTTTTATCGACTTATTATTTTAAATTGCAAATTTTCTGTCTCTTTAAGATTCTACGCTCTATAGCGCCTTCCCCGAGAAACAATTGGATACACCGACTCTACATTTTCTATGCCTCTGTCAGATTCCACCAGCTATAGCTCCTTCCCTGAGAAAAAATTGGATCATTCTAAGAGAAGTTTTGGAAATTTTTTTGGTCCATATTGAGCCATATGGAAGTAAAGGTGAATGAAGTGTTAAAGTAAGTTTTTGTAAAAAGTATCTATAGATGAACTTACATACATATATGAAAATGGATCTGTGTTTGTATATTTGTTTGTTCATTGTTTGTTTGCTTATTCCTTATAGAAAACCGAACAGTAAGACCGATCAAGTTGAAATTTTGAAATTGTCTTACTTAAAATAGGCTAATTAATTTTTTATTGGTGATAAATACTCGACATGCAAATAAATTTTTATTTTCCATATATCTGCACAACTTCATTAGTGAGACTCTTTAAATTTTACATTTGTCACTCCTAAAATAAAATGCATAGTCCAAGGAAATCCTAGTGGTATAGGTTGGGGGGAGAAGGGCACCCCCATACAAAGTAATAGCGAGGCTCTCTAAATTTGATGTGGATAGCTCTTAGAACAAAGTAATAGTTCCAAAAAAATCTTTAAGGCATAGTAGATAGAGAGGGGTGCCCCCCATACAATCTAATTATTAATTTTCTTATATCTGAGGAATAACCAAAGCGATGCTCTCCAAATTTGTTATACCTTAAACTGAAAACAAATTGCGCTTTTCGACAAAAGTCTGGTTAAAAAATAATCTAAAATAAAAATTTGCTTTTTAAAAAATAATTTCTAAAGAGATGATTTTTTCAAAATGCATTTTATTAAAAAACTATTTATTTTCAAAAGATGCTTTTTTTAAATTTCTTTTGCTTAAAGGTTCTTTTTCTAAAACATACTTGTTTAGATAACTACACAGAGAAAACAGATTGGTTGAAACACGGTTACAGCTATTATACATTGGTTTCAATAATCAAGTTTTCATTCTTATTAATAATAATACACAAACGCAACAAATTATCTTTATATACAGCTGTAATTCCATATTCAAAATGGAAGCAAATTTGCTACAGCCAAAATATTGATTATCCTAATCAGTTTATGAGTTACTAAAACTTATTTATAGATTTGAAAATCAGAACTAACTCTATTCATATATCAGCACTTCATATCGGTGATCGCAAATAGTATATCGATTAGGATATGAATTATTTTTAATTTTACTCTATTTTCGATATTCTCAACTGAAGGGTCACAGTGGCAATCAATTTGAGATCCGTATGACATATATTCAAAATAAATATGTTAAAGAATTACTTAAAAATTGTATGAATTCCAAAAAAAAAATTATCAAAATCACGTTTACCAATGAAAAGATGCTGATGTGTGAAGGTGGTGCTATTCTGATTTAAAAAAGGTACGTATTGGTTAATACATTTACAGCAAAATATGTTCTAGGAAACGTAAAGTGTAACTAAAATGAATTTTTTTAAGGTTTAAAGCTTTGATCAGTATATCTCGTATAGATATCGTCCCTGCCATGTCCAACTATCGAATGTGAAAATCTATACTTTTCATTTTCAAAATTAATTGTGTAAATTGCAGGTAATCTTGAAAAGGTAGCAGAGAAATATTATCCTAGCATTGGTATATTTACTATAAAAAAATTTTGTATTTGTGTGTTATTTTATTATATTATGGATACGTCATAAGGTTTTTGTCTAAGATAAATAAATTAAAAATTATAAGTTATAATGGTATTTTCAGTTCTTCATACCGAATTCATTCGGAAATTACAACTGAATTACTAGATAGTACGTGCAACCGCAAAATTCGATTGGCAACAAATTCGGTTGCCACAATGAATCTGTTTTCTCTGTGTTATACTTTCTGAAATGTTATCTTCTTTTAGGTTAGTTTTTAATAGGTATTTTTTTGAAATTTTTATTTTATGATAAAGTGTCAAGTGTAAGACCTAATCACACTCGAACTGTTCCGTTTTTTAGGGCACCCTGTAAGAGTTTCAAGTGTCTTCTTATTACGGTATACAATATATGACTGAATGTCAGGATTAGTTGACTTGTTTTGTAATGTCCATTAATTTTAAGGTTTCTTTTATTTAAGGTTTTTTTCCTTCTATTTAATCCGTATGAATTTTCAAAATTTCTTTCCATTTTAAAGACTTTAGAAATCATTCAAGCAAATGTATTTATATAGTCTTCCCTCGTTTCGCTAATCAGCTAAATTGTTAAAACTTTGGCTGGAAGCATAAATAAACATAAATATAAACAAATTGTCATTTTTGGCAACTAAAAGTTTGTGGCATTTTTGGTAATCATTGCAACACTCTTGCAACATGCACACGCACAAGCACATACAAAAATTCTCATTGAAATCACTGAAAGTTGAACGAATAACAGCAGCTACTAAATTTCACTACCAACTTTAATTAGTTGATGTAGTTTTTGTTTCATACAGTTTTCTATACATTTTTTTCGTGCAGCATTTACAATTTTCACTTCCATTAAAATACCAACAACTAATGCGAGTACTTATGTACGTTCACCGAAAGAATATTCAACTAACTAAATGTAGTTGTAATTGTAGTTGTTGTAGTTATAGTTTTATATTTGAGTTTCAAGTTACCGACATATATAGCAACAACAGCAGCAACAACAGCAAGGAATCAACCATTTCGCCACTTGAAACAAAATCTAATTTAGCTGAAATAATTTGAAACCGAAAAAGTTTTGTGTGCAGAATCAAACCAAAACTAAACACACTTTTTTATAAAAAAAGAGCTACATATTTTTAAAAGTCACATGTTTCCAACAACATGTAGGAATAGAAAACTTTATTATATTTCTGTAGAAATTTTATTCAACAAAGTTTGCAATCGCAACAGTAATTACCAGCAAGTAGAGAAAACGAAATGGGAGCTAAATTAAATAATCGGCGGAAAAAAATGCAACTCACTAAAACAAATAAACAAACAAAAATAATAATAAAAATAAAAAATTATTTGTGTTGCAATGACAACGTGACGATTTTTAGCATAGGAAAAGCAAAAACAATCATAGACTTGTATGTGCAACATATAAAATAAATGTTATAAAAATAGTTTAACACGTTATTTATTTGATAATAATATTTGTAAATTTTTCCAACGTTGTTTATTCATTGCATTTTAATTAATCGTAATATTGCCAAGCGATAATAGAACAGTTGGGATGTTAAAGTTAAGAGCGAGTAAAATCAAAAATTTTAAACAATAATTAAAAACATAAAAAGGACACTCGAAGGCAGACACTAGTCGAGCAAATAAGCGTTGGCTGTAGATCGTGCAATGAGATGTTACAAAAACTAAAACTACCACCTACTATATGTAGGGTACCCATGGATTTATGTCAACAAGGAACAATTCTCAGTCAGTTAACGTAACAATTATGATAAGTAGTTTGACCACAAACGAGGGGAAACAATACGGTAAAACCGAAGTCGCTATACGTTAGATCTGAGTAACAGAAAAAGAGAGACCAACAATTTTCTCCAACTATTTGCTACAAGCCAGGCGGGGCTCGAATGCATACTCGAGACACGGATCAAATGATTGACGTACCGCTAAACTGCTGCAAATCTCATATTCAGCAGGAACTTTTTGGGATCGCGCAGACCAGATAGTCAAATGAGATCACCTGCTCGACTTCGAGGCTAATATGGCCCCAATACAATTGTAGTAGATCTGCAATCCTGGAGGGGACCCCTCGGCGGCAAATACGCACACTTGTCATGGTAATTGCAGGACACTGTTTCATTGGTGCGCATGCTAGGAGATTGAATCTACCGTATAATGATTTCTGTAGAAGTTGTCATAATGAGGAGGAGGAAGAAAATATAGAGCGCCTCCTCTGTCTATGCCCTGCTCTCTCTGAGAAAAGGGTGGTTTCACTGGGCAGCCCGCTGCTTCAGGATCCAGCAGCCCTATCAAACTGCGACATTAGACGGATAAATTCTTGCATTCGATCGTCGGGTTGGTTTAACACGGATCCGAATAGGGAAACGTAGAAAGGGGGTTCTACTTATCTTCACGTTCCCGCTTCAGGTAGCACAACGGGACCTATAAGGACCCAAGTGGGCTGGTTTTTAAATCTTTCAACTGTCAACCTGTACAACCTAAACTAACCTAACCTAGTTACGAGCCAATAACCATAACTAGCCGTCAAGTTACGAATTATTTATCTTGTCGGATTGTAGTATTTATTTATCGTAGTTAGACGTTCAAGACCCTTGTATTTATTTGATCGAATTGTACTGTTTTTTTAATCGTGGTTATCCTATCAAGACCCGAAATATTTATCTTACCGGAACGCGGTATTTGTTTGTCGTAATTAGGCGATCGAGAGCTGAATTGTTTATCGCGACATATTGCACGATTTTCCTCTATCCTTTATTTTGTTGGCTCATAGGATTATCTTGTCGTAACTAGACGATCGAGAGCTGAAGAGTTTGCCTCGGTGTATTGCACGATTTTCAACTATGCCCATTCAGCCGATCAATACCCGAAGCATATATCTGGCCGGATCGTAGTATTTGCTTTTACTGATTAGACGATCGAGAGCTTAAGAATTCTTCTCGATATGTTACATGGCTTTCTACTAACCGTATTTAACCGATCGAGAGCCGGAGCATTTATCTTGCTGGATCTTGTTGGAGAGCTGAATAATTTGTGTTGACGCATACTGGTTCAAATTGAGAAAGTGCAATATATCTGTATCTTTGAAATTTGCTATCCGATTATACAACGATGTATATAAGAACCATAGAGGAGGACCTAATCTCTAAGAATATATGATATTTGAAACACCCCGTTGAGGCACATGTTGAGCAAAAGGGTGTCAAAGTTGACTACCTCGCGCATGATAGACTTTTTTGGTCTCATAACTGTTACAAAGATTATCCGATTTTAATTTAAACTTGTTGAGAATCTTATTAACAGACAAAGATAACCTTAATTTTTCTTCAGAGATATTTTGGGTTGAATTTTGGTTTTTGGCCGCGACTTCCTTCTTGATTTCAATAAATATTTCAGGTAATAGCATGTTCAAAATTTTCAAAAAATACTTTATGATTTATGCATTTATGATAAAAAAATCAAAGTCAAGACTTCGAAATGAGGGTGAAAAATGGATAAATTGTGACAAAAATAGGAATTAATTGTTGGAAGCTTTTCTCAAAAAAATTTCAGAATTTATAATTCTCTTTTTCCACATTTCAATAGAATAGACTTCAAAAATGACGTGAAGAAAATGCGAAAGTTTAAATTCATTAAAATCGGTTAATATTTGTAAAAGTTAAGAGGCTAAAAAGTTTATCATCCGTAATGTAGTGAACTTTGATAACCTGTATCTCATTGTATATTGCAACAGGGTGGTCTAAGTTTAATCATTCTTAAAGCTTAGGTCTTCTTCCATAATTTCTTCATACATCGTTTTGTAATCGGATCTCAAGTTTTAAAGATACAGATTTATTACCCTATTTTTCAAATTGGATCCACTGTGCGACGTATTGCACGATTTTCAACTAAGCGCACTTAAATGATCAAGCGCCGAAGCACTTATCTCGTTGCATCATAGAATGTGCTTGGCGTAGTACATGCTTGATGGAGAGCTGAAGATTCTCTATATATTGCACGTTTTTCCACTAACTGCATTTAACCGATCGCGAACCGAAGCATTTATCTTGTTGGATCGTAGTATTTGCTCCTTCTAATTATTAATTTGCTCCTTCTAATTGCATGATTTTCCACTAACCATATTTAGCCGATCAAGAGCCGAAGAATTTATATTGTCGGATCGTAGTTTTTGCTTGTCGTAATTAGACGATCGAGAGATGAAGAATTCATTTTGACGTAAAGTACGTTTTTACGACTAGTCGCATTTATTAGGGTAAGAGCCGGAACATTTATCTCGGCGGATGGCATTAAGCGACCAAGCACTATTCTCGTAGAATATCCCGTTGTCTTTAAATTATTGTAGAAAACTAAGGCAGAACAGTAGTCACTGTTTTATTACAAATGAAGCAGACCTTTAAAGAATCCGGACAATACGTAAGCTGAAAAATTTAGCTGCGTTTTAATCCTATTAAAACTAAAGTTTTACAATTTACCTTTTTCTTACTACAGTTTTGCACTCTATTGTAGCTATTTCAAAGAATAATAAAATTTATAACAAAAGATTAACAAAGTTCCATGAAGTTATATGAAACTATTTTATTTGTTTTATATTTTTTATTTTCTATTTATAATAATGAAAATTTTATAGTTGTTAATAAAGTTTTATTCACTGTTGTTGCTGCATGTTGCTAAGCAGCAAATAATATTAAATCAGAATGTTTTTAATACAACATTAAATGGAGTTAAGTTATAATTACATAAGAGTGGTATATAACTATAATATATATTAGTATGATAATAGCATTGGAAGATTTCTTAAAGATTTGGTGCTTGCTAAAGAAATGTTTTACTTATTTGATTTACATTTTTTAAGCTTTAAATATTTGAATATTAAAAATATGAGAAATAAACTTTCAATAAAGTAACTTAACCAGTAAAATAGTTACAATCTTTACAATATTTTAAAGTACTAAAATAAATATCGTGCACAGAAAAAACTAAATTTTATTTTCAGTAAAGAAATTCAATGAATTAGTAAACATTTTATCAAGAAACGGGCCTAAAAACAAATTTCATTGAACAACCCCGTTTTGTTTCAGTAAAGCAATTTTCCAAATCTATAACACAATTTGTCTAAAAATATTTACAAACTCTTAACAAAATAATTCACTGAAACCAACAAAATTATTTACTGTATTTTATGTAACATATCAAACAATATTTTTATCTGAGTTTATAAAATAGTTAATCAAAAAATATATACAAATTCTAAACAAAATATTTTACTGAATCAAACAAAAATATTTAATGGGTTTTTCGTAATATATCAAACAAACTTTTTGTTGGAGTCAGGAAAATTGTTTTTTGGATATTAAATAAATAGCATCATCCATTAGGCATTTATGAAGTTTCGTTAACGAATTGGTTAACTCAAAAATCTTCGGTAAACAAACTTGTTACAATCGCCTTCATTTTGCTATCTTTGTTGTTGTTGTTGTTGTTTATGTGTATGTCCTCATTGGGGGTTTTTTACGACAAAGAAAACTGGTTTTGGTGCTATACAAAATTCAAGCAAAAAATTAACGATTCAGTAAAGAAGCTTTACTGAAAATAAAATTTAATTTTGACAAACTTTTGTTTGAAAATTTGTTGGTGATTATTTTTTCTATGTACATATCTTTACTAACACCTAACATCAAAGACTTCTTTTAATATGCCAACAAGGAAAAGTTTTCCTCATATCACTTTTAATTCAGTGCATGCACTCTTAACACGATTTCTTACACGATTTAGTTTTAATGAAATTATTTTTTCATGTAGATTTTTATGCATTTTGCATTCATTTTTAATTCGAAAAACTTCAAGTTTCTCAAAAAACCATTTGCATGCTGTTAGTGTTGAAAATTTTAATTTTAAAGTTGTTATTTTTCTACTAAAAACTTTGTGACACAAAGTGAAACAAAGTAAAAGTATTAAGAAAAAAAATCTTAAAGTTAATTGTTGATTTTCCTTAAGTGCCTCCACATACAACTAAAAATTTTATTTCAAAAAACTTACATACTTGTAAAATCTAAGATACATAAAAAATTGAACTAACTGTTTGTTATTGTTTTTTCAACCAGCTTAGTAGCGAATGAATAAGCAATATAAAATTTATTAAATATTTTCAAGTCTAAGGAATTTGAATCAGTATCAAATTCTTTGATGAAATTTTTTAATTGAATTAAATCATTGGTTTTTATGAATAAAATATTTTGTTTCGACACGTAGGACAATTCAGTCGACTAACGTGGTGTACGGCATGTTTCGACATTATTTTTGTACATTATCTGCCTGGCTCACGATGTCGACAAGTCGAGCTCGTTCTCATATTTATATTGAGAACAATAATAAAAAAATTAAATTTGTTTTTGTTTTCAATATAGATATGAGAACGAACTCGACTTGTCGACATCGTGAGCCAGGCAGTATGAAAAATTGCCCAAATTTTTGATTTTCTAGAAAAGCAATTTCTTCAGCAAAGTAAAAACAAAACTTTTTTGCAATTATAACCATGGTATGAGTTTCTTCAACTTTTCTTTTAACACTTTTGAATATATAAGACAAAATAACTTTGTGTAAAAATTTCAGGCAAAAATAACGTAAGAATGATAGACTAACCTCTTATGTCGAGATACGTGAAATTTACTAAAGAAGAAAAAAAGTCGGAAGTTATTATTATTAGGCTTAAGTTCAATAATTGAACTAATGTAAATTCAAATTAGTTTTAAGAATGGAATATTAGAATATCTAATTAGACTAGCAGAACGGAATGTACTACTAATTTCCACAGCTGCTACACTGTCATCATCAGCGTCCTTTGTTCACTTATACCACGTTTGATCGGGGATACTAGTATTAATGAAACATCAGCTATTTCACCAAATTTTATGACGAAATAGAATATGAGTATTTTATTAATTTTTATTAATATGATTTATTCCATATAAAACCAACGAAAAAAAATCAAGATTTTGGGGCCGACCCCCTCCGAATCGAACCAAACTCTGTACGATAGCTAAGTTTTGTACAACTGTCATTTCACCAAAAACATTAGAGGAATATTTCCAGCGGTTCCCCAACTATGATGCATTTAATGAGTGATAAAATAAAAAATTTGCTTGAAACTGCTTTCATATAACTGGCTATAACTTTTTTAATATCTCAGCTAGACGAAAGATTTATGTCTTGTTTTAAAGGTATTATAAAAGTGCTTTAGTAAAAAAACATTATCACAATTATAGAAGAGACATAATTTTTGATGCTCTGAAAGAAACGCTTCCAACTTTGACATTGCAAATAAAATTATTGCTTTTTGAAGCGTGCTATGCAGCAAGAGGTACAACAACAACCATCAACTCTCATTTACAAACTTGCTTCGGGCGAAGCTGTAGTTTTTGCGGGGAGAAAATTTTGTAAATATCATCAGTTGTAACTATTACATTAAATTGTACGTATGAGCGATATTTTAACAAATCAGTCTGTATATTACTCATACGATGTGGTTGCTCATAAATCGTGTTATTTATTATTTATTTATTTACTTATTATAAAAATACAGTACAACAAGAATATCAATCTTATTTAACAGTACTGGGTAGATAATGGCATATTTGTTTTCAAGTTACAAAGAAAAATATATACTTAATCTACTGAGTTTACATAAATAATTATTATATATTCTAAACATATTATATTATTATTTAAACATTTATTTTTACCTAATAAATTGACAAATACTGATCTATTGCATGTGAGTGATAATTGCGAAATTAAATGTCTTTGCATTGCTTAACAGTTGAATGTTTGACAGAAGTTGGTTCCATAATCGAATAGCGTTAACATAAAAATGCCTTTCATACACTAGTTTGTGGTATCTCATGGTGTTTATTTTATAGCCTCTATTATAAAGATATGTAGGCTGTTTTGTATAAATAACTTTATGTAAAAATATGAGTGTACGGCATTTTAGACAGTTTTCGAACGATACGTTGAAGATTTCCTTTGCGAGGTGCGAAATACTGCTATATCTGCTGCGTCCATAAATATATCTGGCGATGTTATGCATTTTCTTTTCTCGAAATAAGTACTGTTAATATTTATTTTGCGTTTTTCAATGAAAACTTCCCTGTTCTATATTCCATGAGGAATGAAAAAGTCTATCTATGAATATTTCATTAAAATGCATTGAGTCTTTCGAAAGATATTTTTCAGGTCTGTTCTCTATTCCATTCGGAATGAAAATGTTCGGAATTATCAAAGTATTATTATTAAAAATTAATATTAATTAACAATACTATGATAACTACAAAGATTTTCATTTCGAAGAGGCTACAGAACAGACCTGATTGTCGAGAAGATATTTATTTTGTAGTTACACACTCTGAAGTTGTTGTCAAATCGATTTTTTGTATTCCGTTACCTTTAAGGATTTAAAAAATTGCGTTGAATGCTTCGAGTTCGATCTAAATCAGCTTAGTGTTTTGAGAGATATGGCCGAACTTTTTGAAAAATTGCGTTTTTATTTAATATGAATATTTTGGCCCCCTTGAATACACGCCTGTATATCAGTAATATATAGATATGATATTGCATATAAATTTAAAGAAAACAATAATCTTATATAAAGTTTTTATTGTAATTAATTAGTATAAAGTGTTTTTTTATACCTTAAAACATTTTCTAGGAAATGCTAGTAGTGAATGATATAAACGATGACTCTTACTACAATTTTGTACAGTTATTTTGAACAAATTAAAAGTCATTCAGTTTTTCATTTATATTACCTTTGTTTTCATTTGTAATTTATATTGCTTAGAACCTTTATTTTATAAGGAGAAGAAGTATTTAGGAGTTAAAAAATATGAAAAAATAATAAGTTTATAAGAGGGTTACGAATAACAAGGTCAGCCTTGGCAACTCTCACAGCTAATAGTCGACAGGTGAAATTTTCACAAAGTAGCTTAATAGTTCTTTTTCTTATAATCTTTTTTAAAGTTTGTAGACTTCTGTGCTCATTTTACCTACTTGCCGTCGTTCAAATCCTAATTGTTTTTAAATTTCTTTATTAAATTCTATTTTAGAGCATTTCTCTTAATTTTTATGAAAAAATAGATTTATTTTATACTAAATAATTTGCTTTTAAAATTAACTTAAAATGCTTTCGCATGTCTTTATTTAATTGCTGTATTTAATATTATTTTTATTTTATTGTTCTTACTAAACTTTACAAGAGGAGAAAAATGGACTTGTAAACAATTTCTGTTAACTTTATGGATGTGTCATTGTGATTTTTTGTGTACAAGCAACGTATCATTTGAAGCTTAACATATTTTTTGCACTTCATACTCATGCAACATGAACAGTTTCGCTGAATAAAACTTAAACTATTTTATAGTTAATTAAAAAATTGTTTCATTATGAGACCAAAAGTAAAACTCTAACGAAGGGAAAATTTACAATTAAGAAGCAAATGAAATTTAAAACAAAATTTAATTATAAAAGACATTTGTCAATGACAAATAATATCAGAAAAGTTTACAGTAAAAAATGTACTTATTCAAGAAAGTTAAGTTAATTTTATAAGCAAGCAAAAAGTTTTTAAATTAAAATAATAATTAATAATTTTGAATAATAAACTTAAGACGACGAAGAATACGAGTGTAATAAGAAATGACTGTTGGCAAAATGAAATGGAATTGAAGCTTTGTTTAATTCCTTTGACCTATTCTAGTTCATGGACAATTTAGTTCCAGACTATTTAACTCAATATTTTTAGAAAAAAAATTCAAGACTAGAAGCTTTTGCGTTTTGCTATTGTTTTTTTTTGTTTTTTAAGGCAGCACCATTTCCTTTAACAAGATTTAGATTTCACTCCCTAATAAAATAGTTGCTTGTATAATATTTGCTATACTCTTTGTAAGATGGACAATTCATAAATTAAAATCTGCCACTTAGCTTTATACGCAACTAATATGACTTTAATGTTAACAACATATATGTATACATACATATGTCTACTTTGGGTATATTAAGGGTTAATATCAAAAAAGTTTTAACATCAAAATAACTCATACCTGGATTGTATTACAACTTAAAAAAAAGCCATCATATTATCAACTTTCTTAAAACTTAGCAAAATATCAGCTTGTCAGAAACGGTGTAATTCACTTTTACTCTCCGGAAACAGAAAGAAAACTCATTGTTGAATATTTTGCTGTTAATTTCTTTTTATTTTTCATTCATACTACATCCACCCCTTCGTTCATTTTATTTCTAATTTTGGTTTCTTTTTCTAATGGCTGGCTGTTGGTATTTGAAGCAAAACTTTCCTAATGAAATATGAATCTAATGATTAATGATGCAGCAATGATGTGGTCCTTGTTCAATGTCGGCCAATAGAGGACAAAAAAATATATATAAAATACAATAATAATAATAATAATAATAATAATAACATAAATAACAAATACATTAAAAACTTATTGAAGCTGAACGGCACAGATATGATTTGGAACGATACAACAACCACAAGAGAAATAATAAAAATAATGCTTGTAGCCTGTAACTACAGACGAAAGCAAAAAAAAAATACAAGCCATGGAATTGGTTGCAGAAGCAAGATGGTTCAAAATTTACAACTAAAGGAATTAATTCTTTTGGTAATATTTGGAAAGAAAATGTTTCAGAAGTTATGAACTTCGTTTTTTTTGCAAATTTTGAGACACTGAAGTTTTCAAAATCTTTTTCAAAAGATTTTAAAATTGCTACTACGAAGCGACTCCTCGGATTTTGGGAATTTTCGACCATGTTTTTGGGAATCTTCAACTTGGTATACTATGTGCTAATTGGTTTGTGACTTGGCTAAGTATTTCGTGACCATACTAAGTGTAGAAGTCTCTACTAACTATTGGTGAGGAATATCGTCTTAGAATCTTTCAAGTTATAGTTGGTTTAGCTGATGACGACTTTTGAAAGTGTCTTCTTCCTATCATCTGTAAGATCAAATTCTTACTTTGCATGGGCATAACACTGCCCACTTTTTTAAACATGATGTAGTATTCAAACAGAAGCTTAATGTATGTGCAAAGTTTCATAGGAATCGATTGAGTAGAAGTAGATGAAAAGGAATGTTTTGATCACAGACTTCTTTAAATACTTTAATAAAAATAAGTCATTTAAAATTATACATATATAATGTTTCTTTACAAAACTTTTTCATGATATATACAAACATATTAATTAACATCATGACAGCACACTTTTTAGCATCTGCTTATTCAACAAACGGAAGCAATGGCCCCAATAAACAAACATAATTCTTCACTCAGTGAAATATAAATAATTGAAAGTATTTAGAAAATATTTAATGTTAAATATGTTCTAACTAAAAGGGGGCAATGTGGAAAATACACAAAAAAAAAAACAAGCAAAAACAAAACTAAGAGAAATCAATTAATTAAAACACAATTAAATATTATAACGTACAGTTGTTACCATTTTGATTGTTGCAGTTTTTTTTGCCAAATATTTTGTGAATAAAATCAGGCTACAGATGCTACTCAAATTGATTTCTATATTGAATATGACTAAAATATTTTTTAATTAAATTAGAAAATATTTTTGCCAATAAAAAAAAATGTTTTACATAAAATTTTATTAGTTTCCCTGTGACAGGATTTCCAATTTATGCTAATTAGTGCTATTGTCCTTGTTGTGATGGATATATAATGATATAAAGATTTACATATTAGGCAGATGACAACAACCAGTAATTTAATCTGTTATGAATACAGATGAAGTAGAAAAAACAACTTTAAAATTCCTAAAAATATGCAAATCTTAATTTCAGACCAAAATATGTTTATTTTGTGTGTGTGTGCGTGTGCATGTGTGTTATAGCAACCCACAATAAAGACCTGCCTATTGTTTTCGTTGTAACGGATTTCTGGTTATTTTTCTGGCGTCACAAGTTATTTAAAACAATGAGCACTAGACAAGGTAGTCTACCAGAATGTAATAGCCGATAATGTTCTCCCTCTCTATACATGTATAATATTTCTATACTGAACAAACAGCTTATGTTTTTCTAATTCGAAAAATAAAATAGTCCCAAAAAAGAAAGATATTTAGTAGAGTGCGTCTCATTTCGTATGAATGTTAGGGTTATTACTACATTTTTGCAAAATAATAAGTATTGTTTTATGCATCTGTCTCTTAGTTCATGTAGCATTACTGACTTCAGGAAATTCAATGGATTTAATTGATTCACGGCTCATTAGTTATGATCAGGGAAACCGCAAATATGCAATTGCATGTTTTTTCGTGTGCGATATATTAAGTGACAAATAAGATATTTGTACTTTTCGGAATTTTTTAAAGAATTTTAGCATTGATTTGTTAGTGCATAGTTTTGCATATTTTAGCCTTTGCTTGAACTTAGCATAAGTGACGAATTTGAACTGGGTCTTAAAGACTTTTTCCATACAACTGGACATTAAAAATGACTGTATCTTGTAGTACTGACTCATCCCTATATTCTACACCGATTTTCAATGTCCACTATTCAAAAAGAGCTCGTTAAGAGTCAATTCGATTTCACCGGTTATGCTATCTTCATGCCAAGTTCTCGTTATGCATATGGCGCTTACATTTCATAAAAAAACATCAAGAAAATAATCGCGTTTTGAAAATATTTAACCTATTTCTGCGGTCTTTCTGATATATATAAAAAAATGATAAAAACTTTCGATATATTCGTAAAAATATACATCCATAAATATTTGGGGCCTTGGTGACCATCATTTTATATACGAACATATGAAAGCATAGGCTAGCATTGCTAATAAACGGAACAGAATATACATATATATGTACCTATATATACTTCGCGGTGTCAGATCTGAATATTATAAAAATTATAAACGAAATTATAACGTTTATATACCTTTCTATGAGCATATTTTTTCAAGTTTTTAGACCATATTTTTATGTTCTTGGTGCATATTTAATGCGCATATGACAATATTAAGCAAATTTTACAATTCTGTTGAATTAAGTATCCACAACTATAGATAATATAAACATCCTATTTCCCTTATTACACTACCAACGTAAAATATAATCACAATTTTCCATATTATGTTTTTATCAAAACATATTAAATCAAACGACAACAACGATTTAATCATAAAATCAGTAAAACCGTTGCAACAAATTAATTTAGACTGAAACATCAATTTCCATGACAAAATCCTATATATTATTTTTTGTCTGTTGTTGTGACTACTTGCAAAAAACAAGAGATATATTTATTGAAAAATTGTATGCCATTAAACAGCGGGTAGATAAACATGTGCTCGTGACAGATATTAAAATTTAATATTTGGCTGTGAAAAGTTTTAAATGGTTTTCATCACCTGTGAATTTAATGTTAAAAAGCAATTTATGGTTCAGGAGACTCTTAAATTCACTTCATCATAGTGCAAGGTTTTTTGAAATTAATACATTTTAGTCGCAATTAAATATGAACACATATTTAGTCTCATCAGAGATCTGGTTCACTTTTACCACTTATGAAGGTGGAAAATTCAGCTATTTAACTAATTTTTGTCACAAAATAGAATACAAGACTTTTTTCGTGTAAATTCTTGCCTTCATTTTACTGCAACTTAAATTAGTAGTTAGCAGAAATTTCACCTATCTGATTTAAACCAAAAATCACAAGATCTTATTATTTTTTTTCGCTTTGATGAGGATTTTTTATCAATATCTACAATCAAAGCTTTTTTGTTTGTTTGTTTTTATAAACGCTAAAACTGGTTTTCTTAGTTATTTGTTTCATGCAATAATTTACATGAAAAAGTCTTGTATTCTATTTCGTGACAAAAATTAATTAAATAGCTGATGTTTGGTTGTAAAAAGCATCCACCATAGTAAGTGGTAAAAGTGAACAAGAGCGCTGATGAGACGGTGTAGCGGCCTGTCGAAATCAGTAGTACTGATCCGTTCTGCATTTGATTTGAATATTTCAACCCTTCACTCCTAATAAAAATAACTTGACTTTACATTGATAATTTTGATGTTGAATTTTAAGTTTTTTTTTTACGGAATATGGCAAAACATTCTCCAGTTTAGTTAATATATGTCGTGCAAGTGCCTTCATTTTTGAAATAACGGTATATCTCGAAAACTAGAACTGATAAAATAACTGGAGTGCAGATCCGCGTTCAGTGGCCCAAACAACAAAAAAAAATTTTAGTTTCTCGGAAACGGAAAAATGTACCCAAATTTGCAAATTTATGGGTTTTTTTTGGTATTTTGCTGTTTATTTTGTAATTTATGATCCAGATAAAAATTGGTAAGATAAAAGTTGTTAGCAACTTCACAGACAACAACTTTTTTGAACAAAATCTTTCAATTAGTTATACTTAAATAAAATTTCAACAGTAAGTTGAAATTTTTGCATCAAACTTCAACATTTTGAGAGGTGAGACTGGAACATTTTCATAAAAAAATTTCCTATACAAATGACGGACATCCTAATGTCCATGCTTCTGATGTATGAAGAAATGCATTTGAAACCTAGATATTATTTTGAACTGTATTAAAATGTTTAGGCAAAGAATCGAATTTATTCCAGCGTTCAATGGCAAACGTTTTTATTACTTTTTCTATAAATTTCTGTTAACAACAATATATGATTTTGCGCTTTTTGTAAACTCTGCTGTAACTTTCAATTAACTTTTTCTCTAAAACTACATATATACATTGTACAATTTTAACCTGCGCTCTGTATAGCAGGAATTCTATTATTTCACATCTACATACCAAAAATATATAAATAAAAAAAATACAATTTAACTCTATCAATGAATGCTAAAATTCAATTTATAGTGGCTAATCAAATAAAATGCGCCAAAGGTAAAAGTGATACAAATTAAATGAAATTCATGGAAACAAAACCATGTATCTACAGAAATATACAAATGCCACAATATGCCCAAGAGACATCAATTCAGCATAAAACTAACGAAACTTTAAAAAATGTTTCATTCATACGAAATATATATAAAAAGTGGTTTGTGACTGCCATGAGAATGAAAATAAAAACTTGTTAATTTGTGTCCTTTATATGAAAACTACTCGTATAATAGTAACAAATTTTATTTAAAGTTTTATATTAAAATTTTTGAAACGTTAAGCTTAAATTTGGTACCCAAATTTCTTGTATGAGAAACACATGGCGTATGACTATTTTCCATTTATCAGTATTGCCAACGACATGTATTGTTGATATTAATATCAATCATACGTCTTGTGTTTATTACTTGACCCTTGAAGATTGTTGAAAAAAAAACACAATACCCGAATTCACAATCTTGTGCAAATGGTCTTGCATCGTTGCATTTGCAAAATGGTATAGTATATTGATACTCACCACTAACAATTGTTAAGTGGTGAGTATCAATATACTATATCAATTTGAAAATGCTACGATGCAAGACCATTTGCACAAGATTGTGAATTGGGCCAATATATTTCTTGTTCAACATTGTTATTTTTTTTAAATTGTGACATAATAGATCATAAACTTAATTTTATGTGTCATTAAAGAAAAATCAACTTTTGAATTTATTTGCCCCTTTTTCTTATAAATCTAAAAACTACAAATAAAAGTCAAACGGGTGTGAAATTGTTTATTAAGTATTACACAAGTGTGTACATTTGCAAAAAGCAAGAATGGAAAAATATATTTTATATTATACGAATTACCAACAATATTAAAGTGTTATAAAAATAATATATTTGAAGTAAATAAAGATAATATTTTTGTTTCTAAAAAAAGTTTTTATATTGTTTTAGAAAGTGGATTTAAAAAGTAAGAGAAAAAAATTTAAACAACTTGCCCCTGTAGGAAGTGTCATATACAAGGAGTAGTAAGAAATAAGATTCGGTTTAGTTACGTTATTTAGCTGCTAGAGATATGAAAGTCTATGAGTGTGTTAGTGAAATATGTGGAAATTTTCTTGCTGTATCAAATATATGTATGACACAAATTATAGAAAAAAAACTTTATTCATTTTAATTTAAGCTATTGTTTCGAGGTTTTGTAATCCTACAGTGCTGCCTCTTATGTAGGAATAATGAAACTATTTTAAAACGTGAAGTTAATTGTAAATATCAGATACAAACGGCTTTATTTGTAGATATTAAATAAGCAAAAAAAAAAAAAGATGTGGTTGCGATAAAATGATGTCTGCAAAAATATGTGGTTGTGAAAAATATATTATGGTCACAACAACAAGTATTTGCTTACATTTCACTAGTAAATTATTGCCACTTATACGAATATACACCAATAAATGGTTGTGGCATCATTACAACTCCTATAATTATGTATTTGATACAATTTATATGTAACAGATTAATAATGTGACTGTATAATAATGTGACTGTATAATAATGTACTTTATAATAAGTAGTAATTAGTAATTCTTATTAATTTATCGAAAACTATCGGGCATGTTCTGCCACTCGCATTTCACATAACATTTGCGATTGTGACTTGAACACGCAAGAGAGGTGTTCTGTAAATCGCAATCGCCAGACTTTTGGCGAGATCAAATCGCAAGAGTAAACTGAGTGAACTGATGAATTTAGACTAAACTCAACTTTAAAGAAACAATACAATGACGAATAAATTAAATTAAATATGTTTTCTTAAATTTAATATCATATTCTTACAATTTGTATTAAAAATATGAAATTTAAAAAATCTTTTTTGGTTTTGTTTGTCCATTGTTTTCATCTATCTGCACAGGCGATTTCAATAAACAGCTGATGTATTTAATACGGCAAATCACAAGCAAAACGCGTGAGTTATAGAACATGAAAAATCAATTTTGGCGATTTGCAACTCACATGCGATTTGACAATCGTGCGAGTGCCAAAACATACCTGTATATGTTGATTATACGGAACTATATTTTTATCATATTGTGGGAAAACATAATTAGTAATTTAGATAATAATAAGATTTTATTTTTCCAATATACTGACACTCTATTGTACTTTTTCCTTTAGTATACAGGATACACAACAGTTAGTAATAAGTAGTAAATAAAATAATAATAGTGCCATTATCATAAAAAGTAATTTACACTTAAAGCGAAAGTTACAAACACATTTATACCGTTTAACTAAAACACACACATGCCCACACACACATACATACGAATACAATTGGCGACAAATTTCTCCAACGCACTTTCTGCCAAATGACCATACCCAGGACCTACATAAAGTTAAGCTAGTACTTTTTCCCGCTTGTTGTTTTTATTTGTTGTGATCATTTCGCCTGCTTTAACGCCAACATTTGCAATTTATATGATTTTGACTTTATATGTGTCATCAGAGAATAAAAAATTACAAAACAGCACAGATTTACACAAACTTTTTGTAAATGTCACATATACGAGGACAAACTGACTGACATATAAATAAAGCGGTAATATCTTTTAATGTCAACTGCGAACTACTTCAGCACAACAAAAAGAGAAAAATAAAATAAAATAATAATATAAAAGCGACATATTGAAATCATCATCAACGTTTCTTTATTGAATAAAGTTTTGTTGGTTGCCTAGTTGGTTGGTTGGTTGAATGGTTGTCGTTGGCTTTTAAAACTGTTTTTGTTGTCGAATTAAAAAGCAACCAAAAAGAAAAACAAACACTAAGCTGAAAAAATGGTGAAAAGAAAAGAAAATTTCTAACGGGAGTCAAAACATCTGTGTCTTAACATTATCGATAAGTGTCATCTTCTACGCTCTTATGTCACTTAAATGTGTTTCTATGAAAACGAATGAAATTAGAGCTAAATTTTTTTCCAACCAGATTTATTTAATATGTTTTTATTTTTGTTTTTTTCCAAGTGCTTCTTAGCTGTTTTTGTTAATATTTTTTATTATTTATGTGTTTTTTGACACTTTTTTCGGTCATTTACGCACTAAGGCAAAGTACCAAATAACGCCTTCTATTACCCACGCTAAGATGGGAAAAATAAAATACATATTGATGGACGGACAAAAATGAAACACATGCTGCTTTCTATGAAACTATTAAAATAAAATAATAAAAAAATATGAAGAGGCTAAAAAAAATAATATTTGGCCAGTAGCCATAGGAAATCAGCTTTAATATTGCTCTTAAACTTTGCAATAATGTATAGAAAATTATAATTCAGTTTTAAGTCTATAGTATACACATAAAGAAAAAAGTAAGTATTATCATAAAATTATAAGGGCGACTTTAATATATAATGCTTTCTAATTTATATCGAACTAGCTAAAACATATATAATATGTTTTTTATTTTTCGCAATAATTTTTGTCATTCGTTACCTCACTTTAGGATGATATGATTAATGTCTTTAATATTTCACTTCGTTTTAATTGCTTAAAAGTCCTTTACAGTAAAGCCAAGGAATTACTAAACAAAATACATTGTTTCAAGAGTAATTCCCTTAACCTTTACCTTGCTTTTTGCTTATATTCTGCATATCGTTTTTGGTGTAGTTTGAATTTATCTCTATAAAGTTTTTGGACTACTGCTCTAGTAAATTTAATTTTCTTTTCCTTTAAAACCTAAAGCAATAGCAAAAACTCCGAAATCAGTTATTAGAAGCTATCACAATAAAACCCATACAATTAGCAGTCACGAAGTGCAATTTTTCGACATGTTTCATATACTTTTCGATCAAGTTTTAAGCAAATGGTCTAATATAATTGAATTATTTACGAATCAAATTAATACGATTGATATACGATCTGTTCCATTTGAAAAATTGTTGCTTTTATTTAAAAGTCGCTTAAGTTTTTGGAATAAGTATTCAAGTAACGAATAACGAATTGTGAAAAAAATTGATAAGGCTCATGCTACAAATATTTCTATGAACACTCCAATTTCACATATTTTTAATACATTTTTCTGGCTTTTATGCGCGCAATACTTTTTTTGAAGAGCTTTTTGATTTCCTCAAAATAAGTGCGTACATCTTTTTAACTCAGTCGAGGCTATATGGCAGAATTATTGAAAATTGCATTTTTCGAAACCGTTACACCGACCACATTTGAACGATACCAGTTGTAATAATTACGAATTTCCAAAAATTCATAGGTTTAATAAAATCTACAACTTTTTTTGCATTTGATCAAACTAAACATTCTGTATAATTTTTCACGTTAGCACAGAAAAAATATAACGACAAATAACTTTACAGTGATAACATTGTGACACATGAAAATGTCAAACAACAACGAAAAATGGTTAGAGTTTAAATGATACGCTTGTAACATTTTGTAATTAGTTTTATTTCCTAACACCAACTGTTTTGATAGACCACAAAATGGTATTAAAAAAATTCTGTTTATGCAAAGCAAAAGAAAAACTTACTTAATAATTAATCACAATTCAACAAGTAAGTAACGGACAAACTGTTAAAACGGAAGGAAGGAAATAACATTACAAAATGAAAGAAAAAATAAGAAACAGTTGGAAAAAAATTCCTTTAATGCATTTAATCATCGTCTAGTGAAAAATGTTAAAAAGAGACTGAAATTAAACCACTTGAAATGCAATGGTCAATTTTAAAAGTGTGGGAAAGAGAGTGTGAAAAAACTAATGATTTTTACAACTCATGCATGGCAACAAACACACATACACACATACACATGCATAACAGCAGGTGGTTGTAAAACAGCGCCAATGAAAACATACAATTATTTTAAAATAAAAAAGTAATGAGTTTAAGGTTAGGTCACATTTGGCAAATATATGACGAAATAAGCGCAACCACAACTTTTGCTCATGGTTACTGTGATTTTACTTAGTTTTATATTAGAAAATAAATTCAATTATGCGGCAAAAAGCTATTTTTATATAACTTTTTTTAGTAAATGCGAACCCATAATTAAAAAATTATTTGAATTAAAGGAAATAAAATTTTAGTTTGTCTGTTGGTCACGTTTTTTTTTGTCTAATATTTGCCGCGTGTGAACGTATCTTAAGAAGCACAATCAATCCATATTCCACAATAATTTAAACTCATAATAACATTACAGTTATAGCAAATTATATATGCTCGCTGTGAAAAGAAATACCAACAACTGCAGATACTACGACGATAATAAAAATGAAATATATTGTTTTAAAAGAAATGTTTCAAAATGAGAGCACACACAAATACACAGGAACATTACATATTTCACTCTATGTTTGTATTGAAAAACACACCATGTAAAATACTTGCCTTCTTAAATGCTTCGAGAAGACATACATCCAAATCTTAAATATATTATCTGCAAAAGACTTTAGTAAAAGCAAAAATAAGACAAAAAAAAGGAAATTAAAAGCAAAAATAAACAGAAATTTTTCACCTTCAGAAAACCAAGATGAAAGATTTTACAAGACAATGTCAAAGATGATCTCGAAAGTACCGACATTGACAAAGAGAAATTGTTGTACAAACAATGAACATTAAAAATGATTTTCATTTTTTTGCAACAAAGTACAGTTGTAGTTTTAAAATATTAATGTGTGTGTGTGTGTGTGTGTGTGTGTGCGTGGGGGTGTATGCTTCTTAGTTATACCACATACCCTACACTAAGTACAATTTAGTAAAGACAATACAAGTATGATTAAAAAAAAAGACTTCTTACTACAATTTATTGTTGTAGTCACGTTCGTTTTGTATGACAGCAAAAGTTTCTTACACCTTTTCTAGCTCCATAGAGAAATATTGATATTTGTCCTCATTTTCTTGGGAGTAGAAATATATTCTGGTATGTTATACAATTCTGTCGATTTGAATCGGCTTAATCTTTATGGTATTCGAATGAAATATTATGAGTCTTCAAAACAATAAACAGGTTTCGAATGGTTTTCTTCACATACCAGATTTCCCTTGACTTACAAAGAAGCCTCAGTTAGTTAAAAATATTTTAGGACGAACTCTTCTTATTTGATCAGTATAGCCGAGTAATTAGTCTGCCAGAGAGCAGTGTAAGCTTCATGCCTTCTGGATGTGTTGGTCGTACTCGCAACATCATACTATTATTTAAGGTTAGACCAGAATCTGTCCCATCCAGCAATTAGTACTGCTACTTATTTCTTCTTCTGTTTTTTTTATAACTATTTTTTAAATAAAATTTGTAGTTACATTGTTTTTTTTACATTGTTACATTTTCCTTTGGTTTCTTCTCCCTGGGTATTAAAGTTATGGTGACAATTTTTCTCTTGCTTTTCTTATATTGTTTTTGTTTTCATGATTTTGACAAAGTTCTGTAGTTTTTTTTCTTTCTTTCCTTTTTGTAGTAGCTCATTCGTACAGCCATTTGTTGTCCTTGTAGTTGGAAGTTTTTGTTTCTTATTTCCTATTTTTGATAAAAGTAAAACAACATGTTGTTTATTTGTAAAACGAGAACAAAAAATCACAAAAATAAACTATTTATCTCTTGCAGGAGTATTATTTTATTAAAAAAAAAAGAAATAAGTGGTTGAATAAAAAAACTTGAAGGGGGAGAAGAAAGCGAATGGATCACTAAACTTGTAATTTAAGAGAATTTTTGTTTTAATAAATATTTTAAGCGAATTAAGATACAATTTTAAGTAAATTCTATTTTTAATAGTAAAACAATCTGGGTGGCCCATCAGTTACAATATTTGGTATGGCATTCTGTACTACATAGGTGAGGACAACTTATATGTTGTACGGACCTATATGTTGTCAATGCTTACTTCGTTCTACTCTGGCCAAAAGAAATTGGTTTCCACTGATATTAAGTGCTCTACTGGCCTCACCATCATCATGACTTGGGAAAAAGTATAAATATATGCGGGTTATAGAATAAAAAGGAATAATCTTCATTTTTTTCATTAACGGGTCTGACAATACACAAGAGGGCCGAATCGAAATATTTTGAAAATAAATCAGTAATTTCTAAAGGGATAATTCGATCACTAAAAAATTTTACACTCATATAGCAGAGAGGTATTTGTATACACTTTAACCCAGTAATGCCCACTATTACGTATACGTAACGTCACTATCTCTAAGTTTCAAACTAGATTGCCAAAAAGAAAAAAAAAACTGTTAATAGAATATTCTCATTTTTAAGCAGTGTGTAATATGATATCTGTCCACAAACTATTTTTAACCTTTTTAATTTCACTATTGTCGATATAACCTACTCAAAATTATGCTCGAATCCTAGATTGCTTTGGACATTAAGCGTTTAAATATACCAGCCTCTTGTATTGATTATGAGGGGAGGTGTGAAGTCTATTGTAGAAAAATGTAAATTTTTTTTAATTTATATCAAATAAAAATCGTAATTTACCATCCCTTTGAAGCAATAATTTACCTTTGTAAGGGATGATACAATAATTTCTAATAAATTCACTTCCTTCAAAAATGATTATATTGTAAATTTTTATTGAAAAGTGCAAACAATACGACATCTTTTTTAGAAAACATTATGATAGATTTTCATTTTAATTCATCTACATTCGAATTTGATTTTAAATTTTATTATTGATTTTTCTTTGATTTTCAAATGTTCCTATCCATCAGCAGTATATTATTTTCATAGAAAAAAAGTGTTTTTTGATGTGTAAACATCTATACGCTAGGGGGTAAAAATCTTTTTCACAATACAATTACAAATTTTGAGTAAGATTGTAATAACGCGGTGTGAGCTGTGTATGAGTGTATTAGTGTAATCATACGGACAACAAGAAGTACATAGAAACTTAACAGCTGCATAGAAATACACTAAAACCATCTAGTGCGCAATAGTAGTAGTAGTTGTTTCATCATTCATGGATTAACGAGATTCCTTTTGTCCCTATCTACTGCCACCGGGGGGTACGGTTCATGCATCTTGGTGATTACAAACACCTTGGTGATGAGCTTCCTGGGAATATGGTAATTTGGTTTTTGCTGACATTGCCTTAGGCCAATTACTCATAAAACTTATGTGTTACTACCCAATCTCTTGCAGCCGAGTAACGGGCGTGCACATATTTATATAAGGAAGTAGGCTTGCCTACGCTAGTCAGTAAGGAGGTGAACAGGCACCTAGGGTCTCTCTCAAGACCAAAGTCGATAGAAAGTTAACCTCTAGAGGTTTTCTTTCGAGGCTTGATCAGTAACATCATCTTTGATGATGTTGCTGGCGGACTTCGTCTTACCCCCTGCAGGAAGGATGATTCTGTGTCTGGTTGTTTTGTGAGGTTTCCTTCGGGAGCTAATCACGTGATGGCTGTGGTTGCTACCAAAATCGCTGGGAGAGGTTTGGTTAAAGCACTGATGCTCAACCAGTGCTAGTGCCTGGTTGGACTTCGGTCTAACACATGTCCCTCTTTGTAAAATCTATTAGTAAAATCTATAGGTAATATTTTTCGGAAGTGATTTTCAAGTTTCATTCGTAATTTTTGTGGCTATCGGTAGCTTGGACTGTCCTCTTTTAGAGGTGATAAAAAAATTTTCAAATCGGGTTGCGGATTCCTGTGATATTGTGCGATTGTATTTTGGGATCGATTTGGAATTTTCGTGTCGATATTCATTTTATATATGTACATAGTGCGTCTGTGTATTTATAGTGTGCTTAATTTTTTGAGAATGCGCTGGCAAAGGGAGTCTCAAGGTCAAACTCCGGCAGTAAGGTCGTACGTTTGTTGGTTGGTGCTGTGTTGCCGTGTTTTTGAATTGAGTGAGTATTTCGGCGTTGCCGTTTTTGATTTTTGCTGGGAACTTCTGCGATTTGGGGGATTTTGGGTCCAGTTTTTCGTGATTCAGACCCGGTTCGTCTCGGTTTTTGGGCCCGGGCTTAAAAAAACCGGTTTTTCGGTTTTACCGAACTTGTTGCTGAACTTGGTGCGATATTTGGCTGACGGTTTATTGACTGCGTTTGTCTTTGACTGTTGGTTATTTTGCTGTTTAACTGCTGTTTAATTCCATCTATTTTGTACGGGTATATTATTTTTTGCTGATGGATAAATAATACTATTATTTATGTCTGCGGGGAAGCGGAAGGACGATATGCCTGATGGCACTGAGTCAGATGTGTCTGATGCAAATCTTATCGGTGTGAGCGATTTGTCGGGTGCGGAGGAAGGTACGAGGGTGAAAAAGAAGCGGATGAAGCCCGGTTCGCCGAAGTTGAAATGGGTGAATGATGAGAAGAATGTTTCGGTAGAGGGTGAAATGTTTCATTACTAGATGTTTACACATCTCTCCTGTGATCAGACTCACATTATTTTTTTTTATTAAATACTTTCAAATATTTACGAACTTTAGTTTTTAGGTTTACGAGTTCTGTGGTAGGTCCTATTTCCGTAAAAAAAAGTATTTGAATTTATGAATTTAGTAATAGAATACGACTTACAGTTTTTTCTGTGTAGGGTATGTACACTTTTAAAGTTCTTGTAATTTTTTTGTTTCTCCCAAGATACCAAAAAGTACTTGTATCCTATAGACCTTATAAGGTTCTAAAAGTATCATGCTTGATTAAGCACTTTTCTTTTATATAGTTACTGAGGTATACTTATTTGAAAATTAGAATTTTTCACATGTTTTAAGACCTTGGTCCTGTATTTTGAAGACACTGGATCCAAATAAACATCGAATCTCACAGTTCTTCTTTCTTTGTTAGTTAAAAAATAAAATTTCAAATCTTTTACAAAACATTTTGTGGAAATATTCTTTTTGAGTTAATAGGAGTTAATTATTAATTACTTTGTATGGGGCGTACCCCTTCGTCCAACATCTATACCGTCAGTTTTTCACATTACTTCGTGTCATGTTTTCATATTAGTGATTACTCTCTATGGGAGTTAATCACATTTTATCTAAAATTATATAAATTATTTTTGTTTATCTGCATGCCACGCACAGAGGGGAAAAATGCTAGTCTAGCGGCGGAAAAAAATCGAATTTGAAAAAACTTTGAACGCACCATCAAAGCGGATAGCTCAGTTTATTAAAAAATCGAGTATATTTATGAGTATGTTATCTGTTTCGGATAACATGACCTTTTAAACATTGAGAAAAATTGGGTTGTAATTCGTTATTGATTTTTATGTCAAATTTGTTGGAGTATGGAATCGCCAATGATGGACATTTCCGGACAAACTACCTTTTTTGGATAAAGTATTATATCAGCTATTTTAAACGGCTTTACTTTATATATTGGCTATATCAATTAGGGTTTACAAGAGTAAATACAAAAAATTTTTTTTTACTTTTCTATATATTTGGAGAGATACAAAAAAAATATATATCCGAGAGTACCGAAAAATGTTGTAGAATCTTAATATAGATGCGGATACTTGCGTATGCGACTTTTACATCAGTTTTTCTAAATATGCAGACTTTTTCCATTTTTCTATTTATTTGTTTGTACTTCTAAATGATTTTGTTGTCATTAAAATAGCAACGAAGTAGTCGTTTTCAATTTTGAGATACATTTTTAATACATTTTAAAATTTGAATGCACTTTGAATTTATTTTTTAATGCATTTTGAATTTTTAAATTGCTCGTTAATAGTATATTATAGCGCCCACTGTGTTAAAAATAGCTAATTTATTTACAGACCTTATAGCCTATAGCCTTTCCACGCATATGTTTGTTGTACGGACTTTAAAGCGTATGCCCTGTCTATAATTCATTCAAAAATTTTTTGTCGATAAGACTAATAATTTAGAAGGTACATAAAAACTGTCCGACGACTAAAGAATATTATCGGTAAAATTGGTCTTACATAACAATATAGCTGTCTAATTAAAAATAGCTGTCTAATTTTAAGAAAATTTATAGCCTACATCCTTGCCTATAACTCATCTATACATTATTACAGATCAGACTATTAGTTTGAAAGATATGGGATTTCCGAAGGCTTAAGAATTTTATTGATAAAATTGCTCGTATCTAAGAACATATAGCGCCCACTGTGCTAAAAATAGCTAACTTATTTACAGACCTTATGTTATATCCTACAGCCTTTCCACGAATACGTTTTTTATGCATCATACTATTATTTTGGAAGATATAGGCTTTCCGACGACTAAGGAGTCTTAGCGCCCACTGTGTTAAAAAAAGCTTCTATACTTTTAACACACCTTGTAGCCTACATCATTCCCTATATTCAGTATATTTTTTGAAAGATATGATTTTTCCGCCGCTAGATTAGTCTTTTTCCCCAGTGTGCCACGCCCGCAATTACTAATACTTTTACCTAATTTTCTGGCTACATAATTTTAGATATGTTTACTTTTAAATAGCGATAAAATTTTGAAAATCAGTGACAAGAAAAAATTTAGGTTTTGGCTCACAAATTCAATTAATGAGCCACTTTGAAGCGTTGAAAAATTTTACATGACTGAAGGCCCTGCTTTGGTAATTTACAGTTTTGTTTCTAAATAGAAATATTTTACTGCTTTGTTCATATGTTGCGAAAATTTATACTGCTCGGACTATCCGCTTAGAAAGGGCTAATTTAAATCCAAAATATTTTGAAATATGTTAATGACTTAAGCGGCCCATCCATTATATCATATTATGGCATATGTTATTTTACATATTATTGTTGTTTTGGCCTATACTATGCAATAAATGACACAGTATTTTCAAAGAAAATATTACCCTATTTTCCTGACAATGAATAAGTAAATATAACACTGAACAATGTTGCCACCACATTTCACAATTTTATTTATTGTACAATAAAAATCAAAAGTCCTTTAATTTTTGCCAATTTGTATGTCGAATATGACATACACATTGCAGATATTATTGCACAATATAAAAAATTGCACTATTATATTGCAACTGACCGCTTTACCATCGAACAATTTTAAACTGGAAGAATTTTGCACACTAATTAAAACTCTAACTGTTTGGCGTATGATTAACATTTAATTATTATTTTCGATGTATTATTATATAGCTCATACGCCTTATCTGGCTAGATTTTTTATATTAAGGTAACATTTTTATTAAAACTTTGCCGTTAATAAATCATTCATATTTACTGTTTTTCTTGTATTCAATTGTATATAAACATATTTGCGAAAATCTATCATGTTAACATTATTTACACAAACAGGCATTCAAGTGCTATTACACAAAAGCGTATTTAATACATTTTTAATGTCGTTATGTTATGGATGATTATCTCCCACGACAATAATTAAAACCACATTACAACGCAACCACCTGCTATGAACAAAAATCATAAAATCTGATTTTATATTTTTTTATAATTTTTTTTTCGCACTCATCTCATTTAACAATAGAGCATAAAAGGAGTACAAATCTAACAAGCGAAAAAGTGAAAAACCCTCTAGTTCTTTTTTTTGTGAAATTATACTTGCACGCAGTTACACAGATATCCAAAATGCATGTGTGTGCTCGCGTGTCTGTTTGAGAGTGTGTAAAAGTGGTATTGTCTGTTATTGGTAGAACGCACAATCAGTTTAACAAACTATGTGGCCGAAAGTGTTGGTATTTGTTTATGAACCTGGTTATTGGACAATTGTTTGCACGTTTTTTTGTGGTCATTTGGTCATCATGCACAATATTGCGTATTTGAAATATACAAACACATATTTAGTTTTTGTTTTTTCAAACACGTACCTTCATAATAATTAAACGAACATATTCCTTTTTGTTAATGTAAAATAAGCACATGCTGCTTTATGTGTAAAATAATTATGACACCCATATTGAGTTGTATTTGCCACAGAACTTTAAAATGCTTATTAGCTGCAAATAGATTTTGTGTAACGTAGCCTTTAAAGTAATAATTTTTGAATTGGTAATTTTAAAATTATAAAGCCGCAGGCATAACAAAAACTTTTACTACTTGTCATTTTTTCGCTTAAATGGTGAAAAAGGGAGTGGGACAATATGCTCCCGACCTGTAAGCTGTAAGTGGAGAAAGCATCACTTACTTAGAACAAAAATGTTAGCGCAAAATTCCCTCATTATTCTAAAATTTCTTCCAAATCAAAAATATTTCTAAAAGAAAACAATTTTATTATTATTAAGGTAACAACTAACGAACAAGTTTTTTAAGTTTCAATTTAGAACCTATCACTCAAAATCTTTATTATGTCAATCGATCCAATACAATGACAACGACATGTAAAAGTGGCAGCTTCCTCTCATATAAAGCTCCAGAACTTGAGCCATTTGCTAGTCATTGGAAACCAGTCTCATGATTTCTTTTGTTCCAGGTTGTCTTTCATCTATGGTAGTTAAATATCGAATATAATTTCTTTTTGTGTTTTTTCGTTGAAATTTCTGAATTTTTTATATGTACCTTTTTGTAATTCTCATTTCCTCTTTGATAATTTTTGCAGAATATTATCTAACATAATTTATGAGTTTTAGTGGAACTGTATAGGCTTATATCCAAAGGAATTTAATTATTTTGGCTTGAGTTCAGCTTTAATTTAATTTTTCAATTAAATTATATTTTTATTTAGAGATAAATGTGAAGCATGTAGACAAAGAAAAGTTTGACTGCACGGAGGTTTGAACTGACATGTTTCAATAGCTCCCGATAATCTCTTCACAGTTCTCGACCAAACTCGGTGCTTTGCAGTCAAGGGTAATAGCATGAATTGATTATAAGTAGATGATATTCAACTCTTGACTGCAAACCACCGACTTTGGTCGAGTGGTCTAAGCGATATAAATAGAACACTAAAAGATTAGCTGGAGCTATCGAAACATGTCAGTTCAACCCTCCGTGCAGTCAAATTGTTCTTTGTCTACATGCTTTACATTTATCTCTACAAAAAAATATAATTTAATTGAAAAATTAAATTAAAACCGAACTCAAGCCAAAATAATTAAATTTCTTTGGATATTATTTATTATATTTATATAAAATTATCAACTGTTACCCAATTCATTCCTTTCAATATCTGCAAACAGGGATTGCTTACATGAAATGTACTAAACTCATAACACGTTTTATTTTTTCATAATCAGTTTAATACACAGCAACCTTTTTAAAAAAAATTCCTCTCATATTCCAAACTAAGTTTTCAAATATATAATTGTCTGCCACATTCAATTATTTTTGTTTTGTTTACTCCACTCGCGGTAACAGCCAGTAAGTAAGCAATTATCAAAGTTTTAGTACCTTCTTGTTTATTTAGAGCTGGACTGTTTTAAAATGGATGTACAAATGGATGTAATAAGGCCATTTTTAGTGCAAATAAAAATTAATTAGTTGATATTTTACTGCCTCTACAAGTAGATAAAATATGTGTATATATAATTATAGCGTGGTGAATGTAAGAATATTTAGTGGCGATAAAAAATCTCCCCTATTTTATTGATCACTAAATCGTGACCTTCCATAACATTTACAAAAATTTTATACCGATTATTGTTAGATTTTTTCAAAGTATGACTAAAACCAAGCCAACGTTTTCAACGTATTCACAAAACATACACATTCACATATCGTTACGTTAATATAGAAACACCCTAACTTTAATTCTTTTTTTTTAATACTTTTTTAAATCGAGTTTTTTTCATATTTCGATAGACTAGCGGTCATTCTGTCGAAATATGCAAGAAACTGAATATGAAAAAAAATATATATTAAGGTAACGATATAATTCAAATAAATGCCATATGCTGCATACAGTTGTAATAATTATTGAGTTGCCTTAATCATTATGAATTATTTTTAGCGGTTTTATATTTTATTGGATCTACAGTAAAATTGAACTAACAATAAGTAATCAAATCTTAACTCTAAAATTTTAATTTTTAAGTCCAGCCAATGCTAGACCAAAATATTTGTTTCAGCGATTGCTTCTTTGGTTGTCTTACGTCTCTCGTGTTTGGCTTAGAGGAAGAGTGTCCCTCTTTCTCAGCTTTAAAGTTAATGATGTTTGGGGCTAGATGACTTGGGTGCAGCTCAATTTTTTTTTCTGTATCTCGTCACATGTTTAGAAAACACGGTCTTGAGGCTCAATTAGCTGACCGTAACGTTGATGTAGTTGCATGTGGTGATCGTTTCTGTCACATTGAAAAGCTAGGAGACAGAAACGATCGGCACATGCAACGATATCAACGTTACGGTCGGCTAAATGAGCCTTTAACCAGTGGCATATCTAAGTCTTTATGAATTCGCTTGTTTCTGATATATAATGCGGCTACTGTAATCGTACGGAGTAGTTTATATTTTTGCCTTTGAATTTTTTCTACATTTGATGCCGAGGCAGTGCCCCATAACTGGATGCCGTAGGCCTGTTTTGGTTTTAGAATGGAGTTGTATAGAATAAGTTTATAAACCAGGTTTAGTGTAGAGTTCCTTCCAATGAGCCAATTTATTTGGCCCGCTTTTAGTTTCATTTGGGTCACCTTTGCATTTATGTGGGACTTCCATGTTAGACGACGATCAAGATGAAAAATCATTATGAATGATTTTAAACATTTTGGAAGTTTTTATAAATTTTTAACAATTTAATAGCTCCTAGATACTCCTAAATTGTCTTCCAAATTTTCTTTCTACCTTCCCGCTATTTTCTACACATCAGCATTCATTTGTAGGAATTGGATGCAATTTTATAAGAACAATATTTCAGATATCGCTCAAAATTTCTTTGTTTTAATTTTTCAAAACATTTATGCCTAGTGCGGAAAACGTTTTTCATTTCAGAACAACTTTTGTGGAGTAAAGTCAAACTTTATTATTTCGAAAAAGTACAATCATGTTTCTTATAATTTATGGTTCGTAGGACTTGCTCTTAGCATATAATGAATGCTTGCTAAACTATATTAATCAATGCACAGTAGGGCAAAATCAAAATATTTTGGAAATAAATCAGCTATTTTTAAATGGATAAATCGATCGGTATAAAATTTCAGATGTACATAATAGAGAGATGTGGACTCCGAAAGTAGGGTATGTACAATTTTTCAATGCTTGTTATTATTTTGTTTCTTGTTGTGCTATAATCACCATGACTATATTTTTTGGTATGTTCCTTGTTGGTGTGTCTGTTTCTAAAGCGAGGTAATGAGATTATCAGCCTTTCCCTCTACTGAAAGGTATAACTCATGAATGTTTGTAGTCGCAGCGCTGGCCATGGGGTAGAGCGAGTGGAACGGTTGCTCTAGGCGTCAGATGGTAAGGGCCGCAAAAAGCCAAACAAAACAATTTCCAGCGGATTTATATATTTTTATTATAAAAAGTTACAAAACATGAAATTTAGTAAAAAGCACTAAAAGTACACACAGAAAATAAAACAATAAAATCGTCGAAAACAAAACTAATTTTTAAAAGAAAATGAAGCTGATACTGAGATAACACGAGGAATCATGTTGAATCAAAGTTATTTTAAGTTGAAACAACATGAATTTTATACGAAAATAACACCAAGAATCATTTTGGATCAAAATAATTTTAAGTTGAATAAACGTGAATTTGATACTGAAATAATACAAAGAACCGTTTTGCATCAAAGTTATTTCAATGTGAAACAACATGAAATTGATACTGAAATAACACGAAGCATCATGCTGAATCAAACTTATTAGTAGTTAAGACAACATGAATTTATTGCAGTTATTTTATTAATTGTTTTACCGATAGAGAGGGCACCGTGGTGTGTATTAGCATAGGCAAAAAAAATTTGTGTTACAGTACGCTGGCCATAGCCAAGACTTAAAATCGGGCTCATCTATCATCCAATGCTTAGCATTAAACGCGCTAACCACAGCAGCCTCAAATAATATTTAGATATTGCTTAATATAAATATCATCATATATTTTATTTTAATTTAATATTATTAATTTAATATGATTAAATTGATGATTTAGCATGAAATTAAAGTTATAATCATGTCCATTCAAAATGAAATCTTATGTTAATTTTTCATTGATTCACAAAAGTAGCTTCAATTTTTATTTAACGTAATAAAAATTAATTTTACAATAAAACAGGATTTTATTAAACAATTTTCTTCTAACAGTGAAAAGTGTTAAATCAACAAGATTTAAGATAATATTGATAATATTTCTTTTTTCGTTCAAGATGAATATGAAATAGTGGTAATTTCAAATAATATCTGTACTTCAGTATAAATTGAATATGATTTCTAATCAACATTACGATATGTTGATTTTACATTGGTATTTTTTTCTGCGTACAGTGGCGAAACATTAGAATAGCATTATGCCTAATACTTTTTGTTAGTAAGGCACTAAAGCTAAACTAAAGCTACAGCGTTTTTCGGCATCCAAAGAATTAAAAATAGTGACAAAATCCCTAACTTGGCATGGGTAATATTTGGAGTGAAAGCGTCAACCAAAGGGCACAGAAAGACAATCTAGCTCTACCCTAATTAAAGATTAGCATCGTCGATGTGTATAAGTGAAACTGAGTAGTGTAAAAATTCAATTCAATAGATTCAATTGGTTCATTTATTATTGTTGTTGCACGTGTGTGTGTGCATTAAGCATATTGTTGTGACAATAGAGCTAAACCGCTGCCTAACAAATCTTTTTAAATGACAATTATTTGTACTTCACTGAGATTTTATGTACTTTAACGATTCCAACAACAACAACAATATATTTATAACAATACCCATGAGAGAGTTTATTAAAACGGTCATTAACTTCCACTTGTTCGATATCACAATTGGCAAAATAACAAGAAAATCAAAAGCATATAATAACAACCATAAGTAATTTAAGTTTAATGTAGCGAAATATATTTAAAAATCTATCTATAATATATCTACAGACAACACAATGACTTTTAATAGACAGACACATGTTTTACCCCTAAATAGACACTCGAATAGCTGCCACTTGTATTCTATTCAAACAAAATTTTAATTCCAGCAGGTATTTTTAAATGGCAATAAAGTTTTTGATACGGCCACTATGGACATTAAAACTAAATACACACGTTCAATGTTAAACAAACAATTTGGAATATTAAACTGTTTATATATAAATTACATTACATTTCTCTTGCTCTCTCCAGGGGCTAATTATAGTTAAATTAAGTGAAATCTATAATAAATTTATTAAAAATTATGTCTACTTTAATGTGAGGAGTATAAGATTACTAGAGAGTTTCCTATTGTATTAAATAGTTGAATTAAATATACAATTATTTACTAATTCAAGTACCAAATGTTGTCACATGTGTTCATAAAAATAATTTTCTTTCTTAATAAAAAAATATAACAATAAATATATGTAAGGAAAAATTCTTTAAAGTTATAAAATTTTATTGGGCGTTACATAGTTGTTACTTCAAGTAAAATAAAACCTTCTTATATCAGAAACTTTTGCCACTCGAAATACATTTTTTTCTATGCCTTTTTTTTCTTCTTCTGCTTGAGGTCCTTAATTCTATATTGAGCTGTTAAAATGACCTGTGCACTTTAAACGAAATTTATAAATTGCAAATTAAACATTTTTCGTTTTGTTGCTTTAATTTTCTATAATAAAAGGAACCCCAAAAGGGAATAAGAAACTGATTTCCGTTTTATTATTCCTTTTATTTTTTTTGTTGTTGTTTTCTTTTTGCTACAATTCTGTAAGTGACATTTTTGTTTTACGTTCCTAAAAAGCACTCGAAGAAAAATTATGCGCATAACAAGTGGCTTTAAAGAAATAATACACAGATTATGGATAACTGCCGCTGCCACTAATGCTGTTGCCGTTTGTCAGAACTGCTTTTGTATTGTTGAACTACTCATACCTCAAGTGCTGGGAGGCCACATATTTTAAAGTTTAGAAATAGAAACAAATAAAAAATTTCAAAATACTGACGTAAATATATAAACGGTTTAATACGCTTAGCATCAGCAGCTAAATGGGACCAATTTATTTTCTCCACACATAGCTAGAGCTGCTTGCTGCCAGTTTTCATGCCAGCTTTCATGCCAGCTTTCATGCCTATTAATGTTAAATGCCGCTTTTGTTATGGTTTGCAATGAAACTGAAATTTAAAACAAAAGACGTTTATTATTGTATATAAGAAAGCATAATAAACGCACGTATGTTTGTATATCTGCCATTTTACTTTCATCATTTTTTTTTTGTCTTTGTTACGAAAATTCTTATAAAATTTTTTGGCTTCTCAGTTATGTATATCAGACTTCTTGTTAACATTAAGATGAGATAATGGGGTCTTTAAAATGATAATAAAAGCAGCCTAAGCAATAGTAGTGTTAGCTATAACATTGAATACCTTCCATTAAATTGACTTTAACAATACGATTATAAAATAATGATGATAATAATCACAATATTTTAAACAGCAACATTAATTTTCGTCCACTCAATAGGAGTAACAATAAAGTCAACTACTAAGGATTTTATAGCTATGACTACAACAGAAGCTGACAAGAAACTCCTTTAATATATTTTTTGGGGAAGTGGAAACAAACAAAAAAAAAAAACTCCCAAACCTAAACTATAAATTAGTCTAAATGTGGCATTTTATATAAAATAGAGCAATATATCATAAAATTATGTCAATGGGAAGTTAAGCTAAGGGTTTGGATTTTGGGTACAAATAAATAATAAGGCCAAAAGGAAGAACAATTTATGTTGAAAAGAAATCACAAAGATTTTCTTAAAGGCTTACAGTGGCTTAAGCAAATTAAAGCAATGAAGTCGAGCTAATATTTTTATTTAATATGTGTTAAATATTTTTATAATCTGCAGTACTGAGATGAAATAAAGCAGAAGTAGAACATATTTTTAAAATAAATCGACAAATAAAAAAAACGGATATGATCGAGAGAAGAGACGACCAGAAAAGTGTAGATTTTGTCTAAGGCCCATAAAATGCTTTGGCAAATAAATGGATACACATAGAAATTTCTGCAAGTGATATTTGTTTTTGAAACCAAGTTTTTAGATCTTAAAACGTATTGAGTAAATTCAAAACTTTACTGCAAAATACATTGAACTGAGAAGGTTCCAGAGCCAAAAAGGTAAATATGATGTCTATTTTTTTTTTCAAAATATAATAAATGAGTAACTCCATTTACAAATCAAGAATGTAAAATTTTTTACTAAAAAAAAGGCTGCGACTCGCAAGGACGTTAAGCGGGTGTGACCTTGCAAATATTACTTTTAAAGAATTATGGCTTTTAGGATAAATTCTGTAACATTTTGACTATAACTCACAAAATAATATTGGCGTAGCTAATTAATCAAAGTGTTTTTGATTGTATTATATGTTTACTATTTGATAAAAAAAAATCTTTTTTCTTTAAAAATAATTTTTTTTAAATGAGACTTGTGTGACCGACGGGTGTGACCTAGTACGTAAATTTTAAAAATTAGAAGAAATAAAACTTTCTATTGATTTCATTAGCATAAATAATATAAAGATATACTCATAAGAATATAATAATGCATTAACTTATCCCTGATATCCCTGCTACTATAGACAGGAGTATACTCTAACCGAGTATTTTTTTTAATTCAATAAAAAGCAAAAAAATATATATTCTTTTCAGAGATAACGGTTTTTATTAATAATGAGAAGGGGTATACAATAAAATCTGAAAAAATATTGAAGATATAAAGAGGGAGAGCTGAGTGTTTAGTATTAATATTATAAAAGTATCTCAAATTGATGAGAATATATTAAATATTGCATATTATTTATTTGTCTATAATTATCATTCTCCTATTAACATCAATTGAGTGATTTTTATTAAAAATAATAATATTATTGTTTCCCTCTGTGGGGCCGTTTTACGTAGAACTGCTTAAATATAATAATTATATGATTTTGAAAAAAATTTTTATGTAAAAAATTGTTTCAATTTTCAAATTAAAAATTTTATATATCCCAACTCTGAAAAAATGTCCATAAATTCTTTTTGAATTTACAAATGATAATATTTGTGAACACCACAAAAGAATAAAATAAGCGTAGTAGCCTTAGAAACTTATACAAAACCCAACAAACAATTTGTATTCGATATAAATCTATTTTTTTCCTGCTGCCATCCGATACATTTAAAATATTGGAACAATGTTTCGTGTCAGGCGATAAACAAAAAATGACAAGCGTTGAAAATTTCTATATGCCCGAATCGCCCTAGTTTGGTATTTCACAGCTCTGCTTATGAACAATGTGAGATATTGATCTTTTTAATTTAAATACTCGTCTGCTATGTCTGTGTGAAATTTTATAATGATCAGAATACCCGTTTCTTTGTGGCTGATTTATTTCAAAACTATTTTGATTCTGCTCCGCTGTGGAATTTTCAGACTATTCAACCTCTTCGTTTCTTCTGGTCCAGCCTATAAATTCTTTCAACACAATTAGTCTCCTTTTTTGTTTTTGATATTAAAAATTTTACGGATCCAATGAATGTTAAAAAAACACAAAATTTTTTTTACTTTCTCATATTTTTAAAATTGTAATATCATCAATTTGCAACAAAGTAAAAGAAAATCTTAACATTTAGTTTCACTATAAGGGTCCCTCTCTTACATGCGTATATTTTTACATGTAAAACAATGTAGACGTCTGGAAAAATATGTTCTGTTTATTGTTAATGCTCCAGAAAAATTACTAATTAAAATAGCGGCCAATTAACTAATAATGTATCTGTCCTTGGTGACCTTTTCATATTAAGCTTCAATAAAATATATTTTTGTATGTACACACATGCTTTTCTGAAACATTTTCCTTTAACTGTGTGTGTGTTATAAGCAAATTTTAGTCCAGAGCCGAGTACAACAGCTACTTTAATATGGAACAACACGAAGCAGACAAACATGAAAGAAAGAAGTAAAATAAATAGAAAAAACGTTTCTTATTAGTAAAGAATACTCGTATCTTGTTTTAGGGAATTATCAAGTATTTACTCGTACTAACAATACCCAAAGGCCCCAAGACTATTTCACCTACACCTCTGCTCTCAACAGCAATCTGTGTATTGAAAATTTGCTTCTTTCTACCTTCTACCATTTGTGTCAGACTTCTTTGTATTCCCTGATGTGGATGTAGCTGTGTGTGTGAAAATTAATGTTTCTTTTTTTTTTGCTGGAGTTTTACTTGCTTTATTGTTGTCTATTTGTTATGTATTGTTGATAGTCCCAACAAAAGGTTTCATTTTCGCATATTGTTTATGTTGTTGGTTGGTATTAGTGTAATTGTAGCCATACATGTGTATAAACTTCATTGGGATTGTTGTATTTTTCATCTTTTTTGTTGAGATAAATACAGCTCTTAGTCTTGAACAAAAGTGAACTGGAGTATAGATTCGAGCTAAAACGGGTTTTATTTTGTATAGTTTTGTTTCTTTTCTTAAATTTTGTAAAGGTTCTATTTTGGCGATTGTGTGGAAAACTATTTTCTTGCAATAAATCTTTTACTTTTTCTTGCTTGTGTTGACGTTGTGAAAATCAGCGTGAAATTCTGGGGGATTTTCTTATTTACTACACTAGTTTTTATGCACAGTACAAAATACATTCACATACACACGTACACATATACATACACTGAATAAATTTGCTTGTTTGTTTTCAGTTAGTTGTGCGGTGGTTCGTTTGTTAAGATTCGTTTGAAAATTGAAAGTAAGTTTTCAAAGACTTTCATCCCTAAATTTCATTTAAGCTGCTGTTCCGGTAAAATTATATTAAACAGATTATTTTATTATATGCTTTTTCTATCAATAGAAATTAATTTGGAAAGTATTCACTGATTTACTCAGAAATACAGCAGATTTCTAGATTTTCACTTCATTTAGTTTTAATTTGTAATAAAATTCAATGATATCTTTTCATATCAAAGAAACCAGTGATGTTGAAAATGAATTAGAATATAAGAAAAATATATAACAGAAATTTGTCAAATCGGTTTTAAGTTAATTCAAATTATTTTTGCTAAGAAAAGAATACAATAAAATCTAATTCATTCTGACAAAACAAAAGCAGAATGGAACGTGCTGTATTCGGAGGCCACCACTACTCCACAAACCTGAATTAATAAGTTTCAATTAAATCAATATACATAAAGCATTAAAAGTGGGTAAACATCAGTGAATTTATTAAGAGGCTAAGCTATAAAAAAAAAGTTTAGTTTGGTTTGAAGCTTATATATTGTTCAACGTTTTAGTGTTCATGAAGCTTACTTTCACTAAAAATATATTTAAAATTTGTTCACCTTCAGCAGCAGCATCATCCACCGCATTCAATATGTCTACAACTTAAGTCTCAGTATATCAGATATCAGATCAGCTACAAAGTGCATATGGCCTATAAAGAAAACATTACGCGATAAAGTAGTAAAATGCCTATTTAAGAATACCCCAAAATAATTAATCCTATTGTATGGATTTTAAATGAAATTAAAATAAAACAAAAATATAAAAAATAATTCTTGCAAAAAAAAACCGACTACAAAATTGGCGTGGCACCGCCCCCATATTTTATCATCATGTACTTCTACGAGAACTTGTTGTATGTGCGAAGTTTCATAAGAATCGCATAAGCAGAAGTAGCTTAAATCAATATTTACTTTTAATGGGCGTGGCACTGCCCACTTTTCTAACTGCAATGTTGTATAGTAACGATAACCAAATATTTATGCAAAGTTTCATAAGAATGGGCTAAGTAGAAGTAGTTAAAATGCTAATTTACTTTTCATGGGCGTGGCACTGCCCACTTTTTTGATCCTGATATAGTATTTAAACAGAAGCTTAATGTCGGTGTAAAGTTTCATAAGATTCAGTTGAGTAGAAGTAGTTAAAAGCGAAAGTGTATTTACTTTGTATGGGCGTGACCCGCCCACTTTTCAACGGGACCAATCTGGAAGTACATCCTTTTGAATAGAGAAAAAAAAATCCGAAATCGGTTCATAAATGGCGGAGTTTTGAGGGAACATACATAAAAAAATAAAAATACATGACGAATTGATAACCTTTCTCCTTTTTTTGAAGTCGGTTAAAAAAACTTAAATATTATTTGTATAAAAAAAAACCTGATTCCTTATAAAAGTGTTTGAAAAAAAAAAATTAAATAGAATTTATTGTGAAACTTACTTAAAACACACATGAATGCGCTTTTTTTGCTGCACTCGAAATGCAAAAAAAAACTTTATAAAAGTACAAGTTACAATGGAGAAAATTTGCAAAGACACACATAAATAAACTGTCTTCTACACATATAAACTTCAGAAAGATTTAAAAGTAGAAACAGGAAACATTACAGTGCTTTTGCTTTAATCTTCAAAAATTGTCTTTTTATTTGACAGACACAGAAGGCAAATTTAAAATTGAGGAAATATGTTAAAACGGTTGCCTGAAGCTGAAGAATTTTTGTCTTAAAAGCCAAGACAAAAAACGCAATCGGGAATAAGTTGATTACTTAAAAGCAAAATACTTTTGAAAACATAAAAAACCGGGGTACGTGAGTGACATCAATGTAAAAAAGTATGTAAATGTTTTTTCTGTGCCAATATTTCGAAGAAATGGAAGGAAGACATTTTTATTTTATAATTCGTAACACTTTAGTTTTACTTCTTCAGCTTTCATAAATTTTCTTAAAGAAGTTCTGCCACAAAAACTATATATATCCCTTAAAGCGCCACATTGAACTTTCCTTTTAACACTCTAAGCTAAAATAGCCAATATTTATTGTCAAATCCTAAAAATATGCCACAAATACTTTCCATATTTTTCTATTTATATATTTTCAAAATATCACTTTTAATTTTCTAATTGAAAGTGGATTTAAATACTATTTTTGAGTAAAACACCGCGAGAATTTTTTTGTAAAACATTTTAAGCCTCTAAGTATGGGTCCTTTTGTCCCCTTCTCGAAAAGGGGCAAAGCTCTCTGCTTCAGCGGCGATATAGCAGGCTGAAGTGGTTTATAAAAATATTTGCAATAACATTCTCGTATTCGCCTTCAAAGACATCCAAGCAATCTAAACTTAAAAAGTGTTTAATGGTTAATTTCGTACTTATTCGCAATTAGTAGTCGCCATAGAAAATCTTGTATGCCTTACGTTTAAGGTATAATATACGTTTAATGTTGAACACCACGAGGAACATTTTTGTTTTAATATTTTAGCCTGATATATCGCCACAAAAGGGGAGTTTTTGTCTGTTTTTTAAGAAATGGATAATACGACCCATACAACGAATAGTTAGAAGGCTAAAATGTTCCAACAAAATGTGTGTTTTACATAAAAATAATAAACAAGTTTTACATCTTAAAGGTAAGGCTTACAAGATTTTCTATGCCAAATCACTACAAAAGGGATGAAATTTAATCCCCCATAAAATGAGTCCTAGATGTAAACTTTCAAAATGCCGATAAACGTGCGATTTACGTGATTATTACTTGTAAGCACAGAATTAAATATAATCAGCACAATTTCGTATACTATACTTTACTATGAGGAATATACTCTGGTAGATATCTGTGGTCACAAACGACGACAGCTTAAGTCGAGTTAAGACAAAGTTGAGTTTGTTGTATCCATCCGTGTGTAAATTTACTTGCTATTAATTTTTCTTTTTTTTTCTATATTTTTTAGACGGCAATTATCTGTAAAAATATTATAGAAAAGTAAACCCCTGACTTTAAACTCCTCCCCCGAAAAATTTTAGAACAGATAAAGCTGTTATGGCTTGTGAGTACAGAAGTAACAACGTCTGTTGCAGTTAAAAAAATGATTTTTTCTCAACATTGTGAACATGACTCGCAATGATAAGCCCATTAAAAAAATTATTAGAAACGATAGAACAGAAATAACGGAGAAATTGGTACCATTTTTGGGATTTGTTTTTATTTTCAACTTGGCGTCCATCCTCCCGCTGGTCCATTTCTCTGTATTGAAGTCGGTTGTTTTTTTTTTGCAATAATTATTTTAATAAAATATTTCTAACGCCAGACTAACAAAAATTAACACATTTTTAAACATTAAGTTCTTTGATCTATTTAGTTAATGTGTCCAAAACATGTTATTTAAATCGACAGTCTTGAAATTTCATTCGGTGTTAAATACACATACATACATATACATATATTTACATATATATACAAACTCTTATTTAAAACTTTCTCTGAAAAGGGACAATTCAAATGAAATTTATATGTGATATAAATGGTATGTTAAACATATTGATTAAAGTCATACACACATACTTACACTTGTAATTACTTCTGCGTATGTGTATATATCCAGTAAATGAATTCATATGTAAGTAAGTTTAATGTATATTTATTATAAATATTGAAGTGTGTACACCCAGACAAAAGACATACTTGCATCAACAATGTCATGTTCCCCAATATAGTTTATAGTTGCGGCAAATAAGTTATTATTGTCTCAAGTGAGTGTGAAGCTTAATTTGTTGATGACAAACAAACTTATGTTTACATTTATTCATAACATTATTAACATTCATAAAAGTTGCACCTTGGTTGAATTTAACAATATATATTGTTAAACAAAATTTTGACTACAATCATAGCATATTAAAAATTTCAACAATAGTATGATTCCACAACAATACGATGTTACAAGAAGAATACTATTTGAAAGCAGATTGTTTGCAATCAAACTATAACTATAAAACAGGCATGGCTGCCTGCTTCAAAAAAAAAGTTTTTGTTCTCAAACTTGGCTGAATACTTTTCTGTGAGTTTTGTGTTTTACTTGAAAGCAACACCTTTGATTTGAAAACATAAGATCCAAAGATATAAAAAAATAACAAAAATGGGTAATGCTGGTAATTAATAAATAAAACATGCATCAACAATTCTTTGGCTTGGTGCTAAAAGGGCCAATGGCAAAATTTTCCTTTTTGAGAAACAGTCAATATAAATTTAAGTTTTCTATATAAGTTCATAGTAACATTCCCTGCGGAAAATTTGGTGACAAATGATCCAAAAGTACTCGTCCTATGACTTGAGAAAATTAGACTGGTACCAAAAATAAGGAGTAGTGAATGGTGAAAATATGCATATTGTGTAGATGGTCACATATTAACAATTTTCAGTCAATTTAGTTGGTACTCTGACTAGTATTGTAGTAAACGGCACTGAACAAATTCGATGCACCTAGATCTAAGGCCTATCACATAGTGTCTATATAATATTAATTGCATCACTTCAATGAGACTGCCATGCCACTCACGAACCTGTTCCGTAACTATATTCAGATATTAGATCCAGCTTACCTGGTATTTATAACATTGATATATAAGTTCCCCTGTGGTCGAGTGGGTAGTGTACTAGCTTGTCATGCCGGAGATAATCGGTTCGAGTCCTATCAAAGACATCAAATTAATCGATTAAATTAATCGAATTACAGCTGAATTTGGAATACTATTTGTATATAATCTATATCATTCTACACCGACCAGGACTCCATAAGATATAGACAAGTTACAAGGTGCATACAAAGTATTAATTAACCCCATCTTAGGCCATCCCCATGTAAAAGTGGCTGCTCCGCTTCATAGGAAGTGTTAGAACTCGCACTGGTCCCTACCACCTGGGGACCGGTTACGTGACTTGTTTTGTGTCAGTTCCATTTACCGTAGGGATTGCTTAGCAAACCCCTTATAAGGATATTCTGTGTTACATTAGACATTGGCTGTTTCAGTAAAATAAAAGAGAGTAAGAACAGATACCTAATGCAATGATTACCTCAAAACAGCAAAATATTGACATTGGCCCTTGTAGCACCAAGCCACAGAATTATGCATGTGAAAATAAATAATTCGCTTTTGTTTCAGATTTAACAAAAATATAATTTTTTAACTGCTTGTTAATCAAGATATGGCTAAAAAGGCAATATATACATGGCTATTTGCAGCCATATGTATATATATATATATATATAATTATTTAGAATCATATATGTGGTTATTTTTGAGCCACATTATGGTTATTTTGAAACATATTTATGATGTGAATCTAACCATATCTTCATTATGGTTGGCTCAACCATGTTTTTTCTATGCGTGTAAGTAATTAATTTCAAGTATTTGCTTAAATTATTATTGTGGCTGTAATGATGCGTGCCAGTCAAAATGCAAACACACATAATCGTTCAATATATTTGTTTGTATTTGAACTTAATATATAAGGCATTATGTTTATATTTCAATACGTTAGAGACTTGTTTATACTTGGGATGCCAAAAATAGACAATGAGGTTAATATATATTAACATTACTTTCGGTAAAATTGCTGCCGGGTTAACATCATAGGGATGGGTCTGCTATAAATTTGTTTGATAGGCGTGCTTTTCCCAATATCTGTAGTCTTTCTAAGCATTAAGATCAACATCAATTGAAGTTTATATTTTTGCCATCAAGATATATGGTTTTCTTCTTTTAGTAAAAATATACTTTTAAAAATTATCACAGTTCCTTCTCAAGAAAGAAAAACAATTGGAATAAAGAAAAGCTTTGTTTTACTAAACTCAAATTATATATTAATACATTAAAATAACATTTTCCATTTTATATAATAAATGCTATGATTCCAATAAAAGCTTTTATTTATATTCGCTTTTAGTTTATAGTATTTTTATTCTAATACGTATTTGTCTAAACATATTTCAAATTCCATTTTACATCTGATTTATATTCTTTATTTATTTTTTTCATTTTATCTATTAAACAATTTTTCTTTTGAATAATTTGTATTGAAATCATCTACAGTAAATTGAGTTTTACGCGTAAAATGAATTGAATAGATATTATAAATTCATATATCCTGCTGATCCTTTAGAAAAACACTCGAAAATGTACAGACGAATAAGTTTACACACGAACAGAATAGTGATGATTGCTAAGAAAAAAAAATATTAAGTTAGCCATAAGAAGATAAATGTTGAGGGAGTGCAGAATAATAAATTTATGAAAATTAAATTACGTTCAACTTCAAAGGATAAGAAAAAAAATTTAATGTGCACTTAACACCATTTTCCACCCTGTTTTGAAAAAAATACTTTAAAAAATTTTTAAGTTGTTAACCCTTATGTGCGCACCTAGGTACCCGGGTACCTTTGGCATGTTTAAGCAAAATTTTTTCATTAAAATTATTAATCTGAATATCTGAAACTTTTTGAGAACTACTAACTTTCGGAAAAGTTTGTATTTTTGCAGTCGCACAGCTAAAAAAATTTTGTAATATGCGTGAGAGATCAATTTACTCTTAACACCCTTAAATACGCACCAAGGTACCCTGGTACCTGTACGTGTTTTATATGGGAATGAGGCCATTGAAAGTACATATATTTGTTGTTAGTAGCTCTGCATAAATAAATAAAAGTATATATAAACGTGGTAGACGTAGAAATTTCTAATCAAATTAAGCAAAATTTATGTGCACGACAAAAAACACCTTCTATTGCGCCGCAAGGTACCCGGGTACCTATACAAGAGTTACGTTGAAAACAAGCACTTTCGCTCAAAATATCAGATTAAAACGTAGTAAAATATATATGAGATTGGCTACAGATATATATTCCCAATCCCATATTTATTATTTAGTGCGGAAATTCTTGTTTTCTACGTAACTTTTATATAGGTACCGGGGTACCTTGCAGCGCATTATAGGGTATTTTTTTGCCGCGCACATAAGGGTTAAAATCTGAAAACACTGTTGAAAACTAAAAATAGTTTTGTAGATTTTGAATGTGTAAAATCAATGAAATTATAAGTAAAAAGTCGTACTGAAATATCCTTGCTTGCTTTTAAAATTATATTTAGCTCTTACGTATACTTAATATTATTAATTATACGTGATTTTTTAAATAACGTTTATTAAAAATAAGGGGAACGAAAGATGTTGCTCAGTGCACATGTATTAAATTTTTTCTTAATGCTTTAAAATCTTCGATTATTTATATTTGCAGATGAAGTTTACGTACTAAATACCAAGCTGGCAGAGAAAACTAGGATTTATAGGGCAGAAAATGTAAAACATTTCCAACCAAATCCAACTCAGAAGGAATATTTCCATCAACTTTTTTTGACAATTTGAAATTTTGTTGTTCAAGGAAACAGTTGTGACAAGCCGTTGTTGTTTGGATCGGATATCTTGAAAACACTGCACCAAGGTTTTGAAAAACTGAGAAGTTTTCAGTTTTGAATGAGAAAACCTCTTTTAGTATAAAAGAGATAAAAACTTTACTGAACATGATTTTTTTAGAACTCTATAAGGGCTATGAATAAAAACGACAAGCCTTAAAATATTTTATATTCGGGCATATATTTTGCTGTGGGACTCCTGAGCAATGGTTAATTGTAAATGCTCCTTTCTCTATGTCCAAGTGAAGATTAGAAATGGCTGATTTATTTCTAATATGTTTCCATTTAGCCCACTGTGCATTAGCATAGAATATGAAACACAGCCTGCTAATAGTCTCACTTAGCTTTAGCGAGCCTGAGTATATCACGTATCCTGTAGAAGTCATAGTAGGGCCACGTAGACCTAACCTTGATGCCTTCCCTCTCCCACCTTTGTCGAGCAGTTTGCTTACTCGAGTTAAATCATCAACTTTCAGTGCGATAGAGGAATGCCAGTGAAGTGGCAAATACTTTAAATATCTGATATCGCTTTCTGTTAGCCAATGCGAGTACAATCTTAGTGTTTTGGAATCCAAACTAGTATTAATATCGTATGTATGTATGGGAGACCACCTGCATATTCGATCCAATTGAAAAAAAAAGTTTGTCATTATCAAAACCGGAAATGACCAATTAAAATAAAAATTTTTCTAACTTCCACCATTTTTATTTTTTTTATTTACCAAAATTAGCCTGGAGTATCGTCATTATACCGTAAAAGTTTGATAATGGAATCTTTATAATTTTAAATGTTATGCGAATTTCTTTACATGAGTCCCTCCTTTTAGTGGGGTTCATGTAAACCCTCCGTTTAATATATTAGGTGTGTTCAGCACTTTTATGTAAAACTACACAAAAAATAATTTCATGTGACATTATAACCCTCTAGCGCTTCGCTGTGTTGGTCTTTTATGACCCTTTCCGCAAAAGGTGCAAAAAACTCCGGGCTAAAATATCCCACAAAAATTTTTCTTATAAAATTTTATTACAAGGCTTTTAAGAAACTAATTTTCTAAACTCAACTGGAACGCTAGAAATCAGTAAAAACTTATAATAAGGGTTAAATTCGTATTTATTTACAATTAGTTTTTAATGATTTCTGGCGTTCCAGTTAAACTTAGAAATGCATTTATAGTGTTTAAAGACTTATAATAAAATTTTCTGAGGATTTTTTAGGATATTTCAGCCCGCTATCTCGCCGTCAAAGGGGAGTTTTTTCTGCCAATTTTTTTATATTTTTTTCAAAGAGAAATAACACAATATGGCAACTAATGCCTACCAGTTAATTAATTTATGTGTTATATTCTTTAGGAAAGCGATAGTACAGAGATAACAGGTGGTGAAGTGACAGAGAGAGAGAGAGAGAGAAAGCTTAATTTATTTACAACTCTGCTATTACCCATTTTTTGTAGAGCAGTATTTACAGCCCCTCTGGTGTCAAGTAGAGCCATTAATTTGTTAAATCTGTATAGCCATTTATTAGTTATTTTACTTAATACACAGTCGTACTCGTACTGTGTTGATGTTTGTCTGCTTGATGATAGCCACAAATTACTGTTGTTCAACTTGTTGTTTATATTCATTGCTCGAGCATAGCCGATAAGTAGCTGACAAACGTCGTGTTACATGGTGATTCAAGCCCGCTGTATATTTGAATCAATCCGCCACGTACTTGACAGTCCTAACTGCGTACCTTACAGTCAATCCCGCCGAGTACTTGAATCATGCCCGAATCAGGCTAACTTTTACTTATATAATCCTGGAACAGAGCAGACTTTAGAATTTATATTTTTCTTACTTATAATAAATTTAATATTTTTATTGACTTGTTTTAATTTAAAATTTATTTCTGTTCATTTCCTAGTATTGAACTTAGCTGATCAAGTTTGTAAGCCAACGCCTTAGACCACTCAGCTAACTCAGTATAGAAAGAACGACAGCTAAAATCTAGTATAAACCAGCTGCATGAAATACGTCGTTTGTAGGCTATTAGTAGGCACCGAACGAACAAACAGAATAACCAACAACAAGACAACAACATAAGAACTACATGCCACGGAAGCTATCAACAAGCAAACAAATACCAACACACTACGACTGTGTAAAAAGTTTATACTAATAGTAGTAAATAAAAAAAGAATTTTTGTACACAATTTAAGAATAATCAAAGTAAGTTGAAAATACTTGAATTTAGTACGGCGTTTTTCTGTCTGTGTATGGTTATACTAAATATCAAGGAATTTTATAATGCCCCATATACATCATTTATAGAGGCGATGGAAAGTATATAGACAGATATCCTATAATATAATAGCCGCCACAATATTAGCAGAGATTCTTGCTTGAGAGACGCTACTGGCATCCTGGACTCTTCATGGAATTCTTATATTGAAGTTTTCTACGTAGAAACCCCTATGCGCTTAGGATATCATTAATATAATGCTTTGGTTATATATGTATCTAATCAGCTTTAAAAGTAACACTTTAAAAGCTGGAGTATTTGGTATAATAATGGTACCAAAAAGAAAAGGGAGTATATGTACTATACATATATACAGCTTACTTTCTAATTTTTTTGTTGATTTATTTTTTATTTTTAGTAACAGGTGTACTTGCAACGGAAATCTTATAAGCTCTTAGAAAACACGTTTACATATAAAGCAATATAATCTATACTGTATTTGTAAAAAGGGTTAAGAAGCCATTTAGTCAAACAAAAAGTTGTGCTTATTTTATTCTGGAAAATATATATATTTTACCAGTAAAATGAAAACGAATATTCAGATGTTCCTAATTTTTAACCAACATAAAAAACCAGCAGCAAAATTTTATATTGCAGCACTTTCTCGCAACTTTACTTTACTTTACTTTGTATTATGTGTTTAAATCTTTTCTTATTGGAATAGAAAAACTTCAATAAGGAAACTTTAGAATAAAAAGTTACTGAAAAAAAACATATATATTTTATGTACAATAAGTCATGTTTTTAATAATCGGGGACACCATTAACACTAAGAATTATTACTTGTTTTATACGCACAAATATGGAGGGTGAAAAAATCACTATAAAACTATTTAATGTTGAAAATAGCTGGGGAAGTAATGCCACAATGAAATGACAGATAATTTATAAAGTAAACCACAAAAATTTAATTCACAATTTACAAGAATTTGATTTGCTAGAATTTAATTATAATGACTATTTTCACAACTTGCATGAACTCTGTACGTAGCAATAAACAAGTTTAGCTTTAGTGCTACTAAAGGTTTGATCCCATTAATTGAGATATTTTCAAAATATTTTTATGTCTGTATTTAAGGATTCCTTTTATATCATTGCTTACAGTCTCAATAGTTTTTGGGGCTTGTTGAGCAAATATATTGCAAAAACCCTGGAAGTAAAAAAAAAAATAATCAACTGAATTTATGGCCTATTTTATGAAGCCATTAGCACATCTCATATTTATATTTTGCTTTTTTTCCCGAAAAACATAATGTGAATGTCTCTTTTTCGGGTTCATTTAGAAGTAACTAAATTACAACAGCAAACAAAATATATTTATAACAGCAAAACCATTAAAGTGTTTGTTAGCCTTTAGAATGAAATAAAAAGGCAGAAACAAGAAAATATTTTTAGGCTGAAATTTGAAACAATTTATGTCTCAACACATTCCAGTTGAACGCAGGCAGTTAAATGATGTAGTATGTCTTACGACAATTACAATTGGCACTACATCCACTAACGACAATGAGCTTACAATATTTTTTAATATGTAAAACAAAAATTTGGCGTAATATTGGTAGAGCAAAATCATATGTTTTTCCTGCACTGTATGGAGATCCTGGCAGTTTGAGAGTACATTATGTAGTTGCCATGTGTTTATGGGTTGCCATGTATTTAAAGTCAAAATTGAGCAAAGTTCTTTATTGCATGTTGTGAGTTAGTGCTAGAAATAAACAAAATACTTTAAAAACTTTAAAAAACGTTATCCTTGCTAACTGATGCATGTCTTAAATACTGACATTTGTCTGGGCTATCTGTTGAGCAGTGGAATCTGCTTAACTGCCATCCATACCCACTATATTGACACCATTTTTTCTTTCTCACAGTTGCACTTAAAACAAAATTTAGTTCTAAAGCTTTGTTTTTTAAATGTAATTTTACGAAAGAAAAAAAGAATTGTGTCGACATATTGGCCATGGCAGTGAGTCTGTCATATCAAGGTTATACTTGGTTATTTTTTTTTGCGTTAAACGCATAGAAATTTCTTTTGTCGACAATCGCTTAATTTCAATTCGTTCAGAGTGGCTTGAATTGTAATTTAGTTTTTAAATAGTCTGACACTTTAATGTTTTATGTTTTGTAATGTTTTCAGTTTGTTGTGTGTACAGGAACGTCCTTTATGGCATGACTAGTATTGAGTGTGTAAATCACAACTTTTAAAGTCTTTATAAAGTTTGCACTTGCAACATCTCTATTTTTAATGATTTATTGTAATGGAAATTATAATTTAGAACGATGGTTTCTATACACCATAAAAATGAAAGTATTTAAAGTTTTTGTTAATTTTTTTATTATATAAATAAGGGACAATTGAAAAAAAATTACAGAATATTTATCTATAAAGATAAAATCATAATAAAAAATACATAAATTTAATTCTAAATTCGTGTGCTATATAAATTATTTCATGTAAGTCCTATAAGGAATATTGGTCGCATAACTCTTCGTGGTCATATCAACAATCACGTAAGTTGGGGTAATGTGGTATACCTATTTTTTTGGCTATAGTTTTTAGAAGCTTGATTCGATTATAACAGATTTCAGCTAGTGTCCTACTATAAGTGTTTGCTTTACATTCGGGAAAGTAAAAAGCCTTTGAAGACCAAAAACCCATAAACAAGCCATTAAAAGAGTTGGCGGGTAATATGGTATACCATACCTTTCTATATTCCGCTCCTTAGCTACATCACATTAACCGACCACGTGGCTTATTGAAATAATTATTGAATTAAAAATATAAACTAAATATACAATATTGTTACATGTGTTCTTCACTAACAAAATACTCACCTTTGGCTTTAAAACTAAAATAAGGAAGTTTAGAACAGTTGTTTCTAGAAAAAGCTAAATGTTTAACAGAGCCACCCGACTACGCATAATATTTATGATTGACTGTTTGCATTAGAGATGATCGATATATAGGTACCTGTGATTTAATCACTGTTACTGAAAAATCATTATTCACAGTTGTGACCAAATTTGTAAAGTAACTGCTACTTACAAAGTTGTTCTTTTCTATTTGTACAGAAAATTATGATATTTCACTGTTTGTGTGGGTAAAAACGTTTTTTATTTACGTACAATAACAACAAACGAATAGTGTTGCTATTTCTTGTGTTCTCTTCTTCCTTATTAGTATTTATTTTTGCAATTCAAAGTATATTTTAAGGCGTATTTAAATCTGCCTTGGTATATTAAAAAACAACGTTTTTGTTGTAGAGATGCATGTGTGTTTTGATAATTGCATTGCTATAAGAGAACTGAAAACAGTGATCACAGTCACAGTTTTAAGTAACAGTGATTTTTAAATCACGTTCACTGTTCACGTTGTTTTTTAAAAATCACGAGATCGGTCATCTCTAGTTTGCATGCTATGCAAAACGCACTGTTAACTTGCTGACAGCATCAATTGTTAAAAAATAAAAAATTGCCCGCCTATACCGCTTTATCCAAACTTAAATTAATTATATAATTTTTGGAAACCTTTAGTGCATTCAGTTGATACAAATATTAGCACATCTTGTGACTTCTTTTTATGTTTGAGGTCAGTTTTCGTTCTTAAACAGGCAAAGAAATAACAAGATTGAGCCAACCATAACCTGTATAGTTTATAACATGCTATGATTGACTTGTGTGATTTGTTGAGTCATATTTAGTGTTGTCATTCGAATAAGAATTATTCGAATATTCGAATTTTTTTTTCATATTTGTTTGAACGAACAACATTTTTCAATTTCGAATCAAAAATTATTCGAACAGATTTTGTCGAATATTCTGATATTCGAATAACTTTTTTAAACTACTTTTTATAGTGATTGGTGTACATAGCATTTTAAATGAATTGAGGAATGATTATTCAAAAGTGGTTATTTAAAATGTCGATCTTGAACAAACCTAAAAATGTCATCACCTTTGCCATGCTTAGCTGTATCCTCTAGACTAAAATCTATTACAAAGAATGTATATTTCCATGGATAGAAAGAAAATTTTAGTACGAAAGGGGCTCATTTCCACTTAATTGTTAGAGTTTGATGCAAAAAACTTAAATTTCTACAGTCGCTATAAGTGCTTACTTATATTGCTTACGGCTACTGCACATGCGTCCCACTCCTCGAAAAAATTTATGAACCAGGTGTGATAATCACAGACTTAAATATTCACATTATATATAAATAAATACAACTAAGTTAGAATAGATTATTTCAGCAAGTCCCAATTTATTTTTCATTACTTGAATTTGGATTAAGATGGAAATAAGCCTTCACTCCTAAATAAGCCCTCACTCCATAAGTAAAATTTTATTTGAATATATTCATTATATACGATTTTAAGAAGTTTAAGTTCCCTTAAATATACGCCAGATAGGAATTTTCACAACGTTAATATTAGTATAAGTTTTTGGTTCCCTCTACAAGAATCAGACAGAGCCTTGAAAATTTTTTTTGGCTGTACAGTGTAATCATACAATTCTGTAAAACTATTATAAAAGTTAGCACACCTTGTGACTTGCTTTAATATACAACAGTTTATTTATTTGAAGATGATGTTGTTTTCAAAATTATAATGGAAATATAGTTTGTAGTTATTTTTCATCTTTAAAGATTAAATCAATTTTTTTTGTGAATCCTTCTTAAAAGTATTCAAATTTCTGTGCCAGCAATTTTGTTATATTAGTAAATTGTACAATTAAACTTGTTAATATTACAAACAATTTGTTTTTCAAACAAATCTCGAAAATAAATGAATATTAAGTTTGAAGAATATTTAGTCTTCATGCATGACATTTTCGTTAATTGGACCGCCACCACGTATGAGTGATTTTAACATTCATTTATCCAAAATCCCTCATACACCTCAATTGCTACACTTTGTAAAACCGAATATTTGAAATATTTTAACATTTCACTTTATTTACAATTTACAATTTTATTTTATATTTTTCACTGAATTTTCACCATTTACAATCAGTTTATCCAATAAAACCGTGTGGTATTGATTGTTTTTATATTGAAACAAACAAAAAAATAATAAAAAATAAACTAAAGAATTGCTATGAAAAATTTATTTTTAACTTTTCAACTATATTGGGGTCAATAATGCCAAACACAGACACACACACACACACGTACATGTATTGATATTAAAGTACAGACTTTATTTTCTATGTATCAATTTTATCGATTCAAATTCAGTGCAAATTTAATAAAAACAAATATAAAATTCAAAGCCATCCCCCACACAAATAGTCTCTGGTGATACAAGGTGAACCCGCAGCCATAAATGGAAGGGAATGTTTGTTTGTAGCAGGTTACCTACCACCAGGCTGTTTGTAAAATGTAAATATTTTTGTTGTTGTTGTTGTTTTGAACTCTTATAAACCAACACTGTGTAACATTTATTTTTTATTGTTATTTTATTTTTTAGTTATTTTTTATGAAAATTGCATTGTCAGCACATGTAAGTTTATTTGCTACAACAAATTTAAACAAAAACAAACTATAATAAAGACAACTAAAGTTCTGTTCATATTGTTAAAGTGATAGAAAAAAAGGGAAACAACAAGAAACTAAAGACACAACTTTTGTATAATGCAAAGAAATTCAAATGCCATTATACTTACAAGGACTCAAGACTCAAGGAGTGTGCAAAACTAAAGACTTGTTTAGCAGTAAAGAAAACAAGTGTCAATCGATTTAAGAAAAATAATTTATTTTTCTTCCCAATTTTTTCTTTAGCCATAAAAAACTTTTTCAATAATAGTTCTAATACTCTAAGACCTGGCTGTAATAAAGGTTACAAAATAAAACAACAAAAGCAGGGGAGACAATTTTATGTGACACCTCCGATTGTCTGCTTATAAGCAAACAAAAGAAAAGTTTGTATTAAGCAAACAGTATTTAAGTGTTTTTTTTTGCTAAATTTTTAGAAGGAGTTTAGCTTTACTTTAAGGGTTTTAAAGGCGAAACAGGTCTTTGTTAAGTAATTGTAGACAAGAATATTAGCAGTAAGTATATTGTGAAAAAAAATTTTTTTTTAAAGAAATACTTCATCAATATTGAACTAATTTTTAATTTTTTATTTATTTATTTTTTTACTGGTTGCTTATATATTTTTTACTAGTCAGCAGAGTACGGATTTGCACACACAAGTGCGGCATATGCACACGTGTTGAAATAAGCACTCAAAAAAATCTGGCACACGCACTCGAGTAAGTGCCAATTTATTTGTGTGCTTACTTTAGGCACATGTACGTGTGCCAATCAAGTTTGTCACTTGCAAATGTGCGTGTGCCTTAATAAAGAATTTATATGGCACTTGCACGAGTGTATGTGGCAAATTTAGGCATATGTGCTATCACTAACACTAGTTAAAAGATTTGAACTTTTTGCCATAAACCAAAAAAAAGGGATATTGTCGAAGCTAATTTATTGTTCTTGAGAAACATTTTCGAGATATTGGCAATTTTCCGCAATTTTTGATCTTCAACGAAAAATATTGATATCTGTTCATTTGAATAATAAAAATTATTCACCATTGCGGAGATATGTTTTTTGTCTTTCAGATTTTATATAAACTATGCTGAGCACACAAAAATTCATTGAGTTTCAGGCCTTTAATTTTGAAATAATGTGCATTTTTTACGTTTTTTAAACTTCACCATTTGAAATAGATCCATTCAGGACAAAATATTGGGACCCGTATTAAAAATTGATTTGACCCATATTTTAAAGAACATTTTTTTCAAAACATAGTGAGCTTTAACTTGTTAATATCGAACAAAAAAAAAAATAATAGAAAGTTGCAATATATTTAGTGAAAACATCCGGACTTGAATTTATATTTGATGGTCCTCAGATCAGTACGAGCTCTTAATTGTCAATATATTTTTTAATTGTCAATATATTTATTAATTTAAACAAGTTCTATGCTTGTCTGTTAAACTTTTAAACTTTTAGATAGGACTTTTTGCATTTTCTGTGACGATATCTTTCTAAATAAAAAATTTTATAGAGAAAATAGTGATATTGCTCTTTTAGGCAAAAATTTTAAAAAATGCAAATTTTTAATTTTATTAAAAATTGTATATTTTCCAACCCAGAAAGATTATTTTCATCAATTTATTTAAGAACAATTTAAAGTTTAGTTCTTTAACTAATAAAGAAACAATTATCACAATCGGTTGTCATATGGATCTGACATCTTAAAAATACTATATCAAGGTTTTGAATAATTGAAAATTTTTTGTTTTCAACTGCGTATACCTCACTAGCTATAAAAAGGTTTTAACAACAAATGTTGTGATTCGGGCGAGAAATACACAAAGCAGTTGAAAACATTTACATGCCCGAAGTGCCCTAATTTGGGACATTATAGATCCGCTCCTAGGCATGTGACAATTTATACAGATCGAACTAGATAATTTTTGATTTTAGGCCTACAACAAGTTTTGTAAATACAAATACGAAATTTTGTAGGCTAAAAAAGAAACCAGAGAAATATTTTCAATTAAATATATCAACAAATAATTTGTTGGTTAGCTTTTTTTTAATTTTTGTTTTAGATTTCAAATGTATATCAATTAAAATTATTGTTATATTAAGAAGGTGAATAGTTGAATTTCCGTACAAAGATTTGATTATCATAATTGTTGTATCGACAATGTTTCTTTCAACCACAGCGCAATTCGTTACTAAATAAGTAAAAAATAAATAAACACAAAACTTGATTGCCGCTGTAGTTGACTGCTGGTGATGCTTGCCTGTCAGTCCAGAGGTCATACGTTCGATTCCCTCCATTGACCCAGAATCGTATTCAGGAGCCCCAAATTAGTTTAAAAAGTATATTTTTTTTTTGATTTTAATTATTTTTGTAAGCTAGTGTAATTCAACACAGGTCATAAATTATACTGCCTACAATTAGATGCTTTCTATATAATAATAAGAGACATTCAGCCATGTCACATATTACGTTCGGATTGGTTTTGATTCCGTAGTTGTCATTCCGAAAAAGCACATTTTTGGTGCTTTAGATTCCGTTTATTTTATATTTCGTTTTTAATATGATAGAGTGTTTATAGCTTGAAGCGTTGGTTTACTCTTGTTTTTAGATGCAAAGCTCACATTAAGCTTTTTATGAACATGGAAAGCTCATGACCAAGTAGTTATTTGACGCTCCTAAAAGTATGCACATTTTTTAGTATTTACTGCAAATGAAGTCAAGAGAAAAGTGGTTTTCAATTCCCTTTGAACTTTAAAAGTGGTTTGATTAGGAAGAAAATTTTCGGTTTTCGTTTTCTGAAGAAGCAACTTACGGAATGGTATTCTGTGAGATGGCTGATTATATTCTATTGATAATTTATGTTTGTAGACTTATAAAAAAATCACTTAAGTCGAGTAAAGACAGTTTTACTAATTATATACAGAATTTGAGGCTCGTTTCTTGGTGTAATCAAAATATTTCAACGATGTTTAATCACAAAAATATTAATATTTTAAAAATTTAACTCATCTAATTTAGTTTACGACTGATCAAGAGGCAGTTAGGTTTTTTTTTTGTCAAAAATCCACAGATCTTAAAATTTTTAAAACAAAAATAATTATTAAATGTTCGGAATCGGCCTACTTTGTCTAAGCAATTTATTTGCTGAAGGACTAACTAAATACGCAAATGTTTCATTTTAAATTGTTGCAAATGGTTTCACTGTTTAATGTTGTTTTTGATTTAAGCATTTGGCATGTTCTACAGTAATAATAAACTTAAAACAGACAACTCTAATAACACACATAGAGAATGACTATAAAAGTATGTACTTTTAATACGACAACTAAAATATGATATAATAAAGACAAAATGGGAAAGTAAAACAAGCGCTAATAATCACACTTGCATTCAGTAAATCATATTTAGCTTTACTTTTTGTTTCTTTGTTTGTTATTTCTTTAAGTTGTTTTTTGTTACATTTGTGGCAACAACAAAATAAACAACAACATGCAGTTTATAATTTAAAAACTACAACTAGATTAACATGCAAACAAACTGACACGTCCTCACACACACTCACACACACACACACACACACACACACACAAACACAGGGCATTAAGTGCAAACAACAACAGAATTTTATGCAGTTTGATGTTTCTTTGTGTGAGTGAATAAGTGAGTTGGCATTTGTTTATTTTATGGTTGATTGTGTATTTGTATGCATTTCTTTTTGTGTGTATGTATGTGTGCTTTACATAAAGTAAGAACCCTTAAAACACATTAGTTATTGTTATTTTTGCATTGTGCGGTTGTGTGACTGACTTGCTTTTGCTTACATACACACACATAAATAAATATGAATTTTAAAAAAACTATAGTTTTATGGTTGTTTTTGTTGTTATTAAAACTATTTATTTTTTGAGGCCTTATGACAACTTTCTCAACATTAGCATTTTGACTGCAGGCGAATTGCAGTTCTTTTCTCCTTTTTCACGTTCCATAATTTGTGTGTGTGTGTGTGTGGCTGTGAGTGGTTTAGTTTCTCTTTGCCATTTTTCTTTTTATTCTTCATATTTGCCAGTTGCCATTGTTGTGTCGTTTGTGGCTCAAGGGAGGCCAACAAAGCAGTGAAATTAGAAAAAAAAGCAATTTATACCTAAATAAACAACATTTATATGTCGGACAAATATGAAGAATCTACTAAACATGGTTTAAACTCAACACAAATGACATTTATGACTAAAGCCTTTTGTCAAGGGTTATGTTTTAGTTGACTTTTTTCTACTTCTTTAGTTTACTTCTACATATTCCATATTCCATATTCCATCTAATATTTCAAAGACTTGGCTGGCTGTTGGATTTTTATTATCCTCAAATAGAGTTTGTATTTCAAATTGTTACAAAAGCTTAAAGAATTCATAAAAGTCTGCTGCAAAATAAATGGAGATTTATATTTATTGTTATTTTATTTTGCGACATTTGCTCACTAATAACAAGTAAAAATATATATAAAGAGAAAAAGTTATAAAAAAGTATTAACAGCCATTATTAATATGATTTATTGATGTGTGTAAGATTTCTTTTATATTTTTCAATTTTATTGACTTCTTTGACAGCAGTAAATCGACTTGAATGGCCTGGTTTGCAAGTGACTGAATTAAATGATCAGGATTTAGTTGTACAATAAAACAAATAAATAAATGTGATGGTTTTATTTGTCATCGTTTGTTTTTAATATACACAAGGCTGCTTGCTATTCTTTGTAACAAATTAAAGTTCTGAGTGACGATTTTATTCGTTTAAATTTATTAATCGGATTGAATATAAAAATGTTCTTCGTTTTCTCTCTGAATCATTAACACTGTACAACACAAAAAAATATACAGAAAAAAGTAAAAATGGTTCTAATTACTAAAATCAATCAGACATTAATAAAATTATTTGGTTTTGTACATATCACTAAAATGATTATAGCAATTATCGGTATTGTACAAATTGCATAAGAGGAATTTTTTTCTAATTAAAGGTAATTTTATCTCTGATTAAGTAAATAATTAAAAAAATATGAATGTTAAATTAGACAATATGTTTAATTTAATGAATCAAAAATATCAATTAAAGTATTAATTGATTCAATTATACAGAAAAAACTAAATTGAGTTATGAATGTCTAGTCGAACTGTATGTTCTTTATCCAAAGTTATTTAATTAGTTTGGCTTAAGTACGTTTTCAATTTAATCTTTCGATCAAATAATTTTTTATTTAAGAAAGAAATTCTAAAACATCTGTAGACGTCGAAAATGGAGAGGATCACTAGTGGACATGCGCACTAAAATTGGCGCTGATCTGGACAGCGGCCACGAGCTAGTAGTAGCCACAATAAAAATTAAGCTTAAAAGTGTATGCAAGAAAAGTACACAGCATATACGCAAACGTTTAGATGGCACCAAGTTACGTAATAAAACTAAATAAATAGGATTCAAAAGTACAGAAAACAGGAAAATATGGATATCAGACACCACCTGTAATTTAATAAAGTAAAGAAACCGCTTAAAACAATAGCAATTGGAAAACCCAAATCTATGACCACAGTATAACATCACAGCAAAGGCCGTTAAGTCATCAGCCAGAAACGACAAAAGAAAATATTTCAAAACATTGCCATTGAAGCAGAACAAGCTGCAGGAGCGTGTAATATGAAAGAGCTTCATCAACTAATAGGTTGACTTTCGAATCAAAACATGAGCCGTAACCATGCCATAAAGGATGCAAATGGTCAGCTAATTACAAACCTAGAAGATCAAACACTTCGATGCAAGCAGCATTTCGAAAGCACTATTAGCATCACTGAAGACAGCGAAGTAGAAGCCCCCTAATCTTCTTTCGTACCAAGTGCACTCGTGAACGACATAATATCTGACGACGCTCCCAGTCTCAAAGAAATTGTATGCACTATTTTAAAACTTAAGAGAAAAAAAGCACCTGGGGAACTTGGAATCCCACCAGAGCTCTTCCAACCTCACCTGCAATATCAGCAGGTATTTTAAGACCATATATTCATGATGCTTGGGCAAATGAACAGTTTCATAAAGCTTCCAAAGAAAAATGATTTGACTAACTGCGATAACTGGAGGGGCATTACCCTGCTCAACAGTATCTATAAAGTAATTGCTATAATAATAAATAACAGACTGCAGTGCGTTGAGCAGTCACTGCGAGACGAAGAGGCAGGTTTTCAGCCACATCGGAATTGTTTAGACCAGACAAACACTCTTCGTGTCATAATAGAACAGTCTGTAGAGTGGCGCATACCGCTTTATTTAGTCTTTGACGATTTTAGAAAAGCTGTCGACTCTATAAGACGTGGCACGATATGGGACGCATTGCGAGCTAAGGGCGTACCATCAAAATTAATGAACCTTATTGAGGCTATTTACACCTCACTCCTCACTACAAGCTCGTCACAAGGGGATAATAAGTGAATCCTTCAGTACAAACACTTTTTGCCGTGGTACTTGATGAGATAATGATAAAAATATGCGTGAAGAAAAGGGTTATTGTGTGGGGCTTTCACAAGCATCTGGAAGACTTGGATTTCGTAGACGATATCTGCTTCATTTTCCACAAATTCAACGACATGCAAAGTAAATTGGATGAGTTAGTCAAATTAGCATTGGCCGTTGGCTTAGAAATAAATATTGAAAAAACGCAGGCAATGCGAGTTAACAACGTCAACGATAACCACTTCAAAATACAAAACCAGGCGATTGAATTTTACAAGACACTTTTGCTATCTGTGATGCATGATGTCAATTGATGGTGGGGTGGAGGAAGATGGGTCTAGTAGGCTGAAAAAGACAACGCTAGCATTTGGTCGTCTAAATAAAACGTGGCGGTCCCCACAAAATACGAAGATTTTCGTATTTAATGCGTCCGTAAAATCTACACTCCTTTATGGAAGCGAAACCTGACTGATATCAAGTACTGTAGCGCAGAAATTCCAAGTATTCATAAACAAATATCTGCGAATAATATGTCGAATATTTTGGCCAAATATAATTGCTCTGGAGGGTAACAAAGGAAGAACCTATAATTCGCACAAATAACAAGAAGAAAATGGAGATGGATAGGACATACTCTCCGTAAACCGATTGAAAGCATTACAAGAACCGCTTCAGAATGGAGTCTCCAAGGAAGTCGGCACTCTGGTCGTAGAACTATACTTAATGAACTTAAAAAAGTAAACAAATCTTATGACGAAATTAAATTATTTTGTAATGACAGAATTATTTGGAATTTTATTGAAGAAGCCCTCTGGAATATTAATTTGCAAATAAAATAAACCTTTTTACATCATAAACGTATAAAACTGGTGTTCCGTTTCCTGGCAACCCTGCTAGCAAAATTATTTTAATGAATTCTTATTGCTGCTGCTGTTGTTGATGCATAAAATCAAAATAAATTTGAAATTTCCACAAACTTTTTGGTTGTAATGCAACAACCAAAATACATTGACAATGTAACACATTTTATATGAAATAAATGACAAAATGATTTTTTTTAGATAGATAGATTTATTTATTTAAATTTAGATTTAGATATTTCATAGTTTGATTTTTTTTTGTCATTTTAATTTGAAAATTATATAGGACATGCTAACATGAGTAGTAAAAGGAATTTATATCAATTAATTTTTTTTCATGCAATTTTAATTGAAAGTTATTTGAAAAAATTTTTAGTTTTTAAGTTTTTTTTTGTTATTTATTTTATATAAAACATGGCGTATGAGTTTACAAAGATTTATGTACATTTTATTTAGGTTAAATTGTAAAATGAAATTATTTATAAAAAATATGTTGGTGAAAAGAGAACAACGCATTTTTATTGCTATAAATTGTAAACATGAGGCGTAATTTTTATATTCAGCTTAATTTGTTGAGTTAATTAACTTAAATTTTATATGAAATAGATGCTTTAAAATATATGTACATATATTTGTTAGCAATGATAGCAATTTTTAAGGACAACTAGTTACTGAGCCCATAAAATACCATTTATGAAGAAATACCATTTATGAAAAAAAAGACTGAGGTCAGTAATATTAAATTATTATTTTAAAACTCGTACAAATATTTCTGTCTGACAATACATAGCGTATATTTTATCAAATGTATAATGAATAATATATATAAATATTCTTTTATTGGGTAATTATTTACGTTTAATTGTTGAAAAATGTCTGAGTATCTGTTACAGCAACCACAACTAACAAAGTTAGAAGGTGTATAATTAATAAATAAATAATATAGTAAAAATAAGAATTTTATATTTATACATCTTATTTATTATTTATATACTTTTAAAAAACCTGTATAAGCTTTTACAGCTACCTCAACACACAACCAGTTAGTAAATAAATATCAAAACACTATGGGATCTTCAATGATGTAAATGAAAAATTGTAGCACTTTATGTTTTTCAAACTTCAACAGCATACCTAGAAGAGTTTAATCATTAATTCAACATAAACTGTAATTTTCGTTGCCCCATGGTGCAATACCTTAACGATAAAGGTAACATAGAAGAATATAAATTGCTTTTTTTTCTTCTCTTTTGCCATATAATGTAATCTTATCGCTTTGCTAATTTTTCTAATATTTAAATAGCTGTACATAATTCAACAAGGGTATTTAAATATGTGGGTTCTGTGGCATGCATAAAAAAAGCTGAAGTAGAAAACTATAGCACAATTTTTAAATACCGCAGTACATATAAACATTTATATACGTTGCTCTTCAATGTAGTAAAATGCAAAAGAAAATAATAGTCATCTTGTAGTTATAAAAATTGCGTGTCACAGAGTACACTGAAATGAAAGTAATGGAAATGTATATTTATTTATATTTTGACAGTTCTAAAAAGTGAAAGCGTACTTAAAAAAAAATTCAAGTATCTGGAAGGTGACACTAAGTTTCTTGCACCTATTTAAAAAAAAAATATTCAAAGAAATTTATTATTCAGGCTTTAGTTCGTTCAATTTAATTTTTTACAATTAAATAATTTTTTTATTGAGAAATAATTTTTCAAAGCATGTGGCAATTCAAAAGTACAAAGAACAATTTCTTGACGATTGTAAGGGTCGAACTGAACATCGCTATACTCGGGATTAACCACAATCCCATCGTCAGAGCTCTCTATACTCTAGGCTACTCAGCCTCCAAAGTCAAGCGGTATATATCTAGCATTAAACCAAATTGCATTAAAGCTCTATGTTTCCTGGCTTTAAGCTTATTTTATGCTGGCTTAGAAATTTACTATACCTGGCACTTATCCTAATCAACAACCACACTTGTGCTTTTTTGATTATGTTTCTCACCGCTTGACTTTGGAGGCTGAGTAGCCTAGAGTATAGAGAGCTTAATTGAGGTTAATCCCGACCCTTACAAAAGTCAAGAAATTGGCCTTTGTACTTTTCAATTGCCACATGCTTTGAAAAATTATTTCTCAATAAAAAATGATTTAATTGTAAAAAATTAAATTGAACGAACTAAAGCCTGAATAATCAATTTCTTTGGATAAAACCCATATAGTTCGACTAAATACACACAACTTCAAAAATAAATATTTTTATAAGGAACTATTTTCCATCAACATTTTCAATGGGCCAATTCACAACCTGCTGTATATGTTGTAGTTCGTATAAGTATTGTTGGTAGTTTTCACACAAACATTTGTTTAACAACATGTTAATGTGTAAATTACCATCAACATTTTTACGATCTGCAATACTTACAACAGGTTGTGAATTGAGCAAATATTTTACTAAACACGCAGTACGAGTGATGCCAAAAAGTAGGGATAAATTCCTACATGTGGGTAATTTTGTCACTGAAATAAGAACACAGAGAAAATCGGACAGATACATACACATTCTATGTTGAATAAAATGAATTATATACTAGTGCCTTCCAGGTATTGTTTTCCCCAGCGGGTGTATAACACAAAAAATTACATGCGTCTAGCAACTGATTCTGGCAGAGGATACATAAAATATTTGTGTTATATTGTCGCTTTGAAATTTTATATCTGGTACTGGATTAAAGGGGAGTTAAATTTTCACCTTGAGAACACACGCATACTAAATCGGCACAGAATATCTTGTAGGTCTTACGTTTAAGGTATGAGATGTGGTAAACATTTTTATGCAAAATACCACGGTGAAAATTTTTGTAGAATACATTTTAACCCTCTAACTGCTGGCAGTATGTGTCTTTTTGTCCTTTTTTTAAAAAGAGGACAAAAATCTCTCTTTCAGTGCTGATTTGACGGGCTACATTGTTCTACAAAAATATTCCTCGTGACGTAAAAAAAAAATGGTAGCCCAAAGATATCCTATTTCGTACCATAAGGGACTATTCACATATTACGTAACACTGCAGAAGTGGGTTAAAAATGGAGTTACGTAATATGTGAATAGCGCCTAAACGCAAACGTTGCGCAGCAAATTTGACTAGTATGGACAGGAACTAAGCATTCCATACACGTTGCGACGGTTTTATTGGGTGATAAGCAATGCAATTTTGTGTACAATCTCCTTGCACAACTTTATTTGCAAAAAACTAATTTTGAGTAGAGATGTCAAGTAAAATTCGCGTATAATATATTTTTGTATGCAAAATTATGCACCATATAGAATATGGTTGTACGATATACCTAACGAATTTTTAGTAAAAAAAATAATTTAAATTTTACGAAAATAATGTTTTTTTATTATTTCGCTCAATTTAGCGTTAGATCAAATGGTGTGTTTGTCTACAACTGGGGTGTCCGTCCACAATTTTTCATACTAGCAATTCTTTCATGTCTATTCAAATATAATAAATATTTTTAAAATCGGTTAAAAAATGGCGAAGTAATTAATATATCGGGCTTACACTTCAAACTAAGAGCAAACCCATTCAAATTAAAAAATTTCAGCCAAATCCTTAAAAAAGCAGTTTTGAAAATCGAATTCCAAATGGCAGAGTTATGAGTTGGGGCAGAAAATTTCCCCACCAATTTCGGAAAGAAAATTGTGGAACCAAGCTGCAAGTAAAACCTTTCAAGCAAAAAAATAATTTTGAAAATCGGTTAACAAATGGTAGAGTTATGCATTAAGGGAGTAAATTTCTCCCTCCGATTTTTAAAAAAATATTTGATCAAACTGCAGACAAACCCTTTCAAACAAAAAACCAAGTTTGAAAATTGGTTTCTAAATGACGGAGTTACGCATGGGGGTAATAAATTTCCTCCTCCCATTTTCAAAAAAAAAAAAAATATATATATATATGTATATGTTATGTGACCAAACTGTAGGTAAACCTTTTCAAACAAAAAAAACATTTTGAAATTTGGTTCACAAATGACAGAGTTAGCATTTACTAACATAAAACAATACACACGAATTGATAAGCTCCTTCGTCGTTCAAAATATATAGTAGCCATCACAGGTCGTCATAAAAGTTTTATTTTGTTGCATAGTGTAATACGGGTATTAAATTAAAATTTTTTCTGCTATTCTTCAAACTAGTGTTGTTAAAATTTTGTTTTTCATACTTTTACCAATTTCCATATTTTTCTTATTCTTTTTTAGTCCGTTAAAAAGTGAATTTAGCAAAAGCACCCCAAGACAAAATATACCTCAATAAATGTCTTATTGCTCTTTTAAGTTTGTTTCATAAAAAATATTTTCTACTCTCTATAAATATTACTGCCAGTAAAAAGTTTAATAGTTCATTTGGACAAGATTATAATTTAGCCAGACAGCCTAATAAAATGAGCCGAAACATGCAAACTGTAATTTCTGTTATAGTTTATTTTTGTGTTTGTTTGAGTAGAAATTTCGCAGAAAACACAAAACGGTTGTTAACTCTAATAACTTAATTGGTGGTAACGAAACTAGACTAAACTTGAAATAACATTATGCCCTAAAGGGAGGAAACATCTCGTTAACGTACAACCAATGTTAAAATGTCTGCTGTTACAAATATAATTTTGATAAGTTTACAACAGAAATAAAGAAAAATTTTAGCTTGCCTTTTATATACAAAAGTATATTAAAGACTACGTAAAAGGCTAAACTTAAAATAAATAGAAAATTGTTAAAGCAAATGCTTTAAAAATATTACTAATCAAACTATAGAATCTAAGTTTTGTGCTTAACTAAATTATGCGTGTAGTAAATATATAATAATTTAAATTGCATTAAAATTCCTGGTATTAAAAGCAAAAGATTATGCTGCGAAAATTACCTTGGAAATTCTAAGGACTATTATTAGCTTTTGTGTTTTAGCCAAGAAGGTGTTGTTATTAAGTAAAACATATTTAATGGTGATAAAAGTTTACTTTTATGCATTGTAAGTTAACACGAGCTTTAAAAAATTGTGTGTACTTTATTAAAGTAAAAAGTTTATTAAATAAGTACAGGCGAATATGGAAAGGAACAATGTAAATTAAGGTTGAGAAAAAATTTTTTCATTTATTACACCGCCAGCTTAATATATCGCACCCTAAATACAAAAGGGTCACAACTCAAAATTTTCCAAAACTGAATTTTTTCCATAAATTAATTCAGAGTACACATCTCTAACTACTGCAAAAATTTCTTTCACATCACTATCTTTTTTAACTGGAAAAATACAGTTATGTCTATTTTTATGTTAATTGTGTTGCTTCTGCACATAAACAGTTTTTGTCTCTCCTGAAAATGTTAGTTTTTTGAGTTGTGACCCTTTTGTATTTAGGGTGCGATATGTTAAGACATTAACTTAACTCTCTACACAACAGTGTATATATAAATCTTGAAATATATGTATACAATTGCAAAATAGATATACAAAATATAAAAATAAATATATTTGTTTAATTCATAACCTATCGTCGGCGTTGTACAGTGGTTCCAATTAAGAACAGGGTAATATATCTGCATCTTTAAAATTTGCGATCCGATTAGAAAACGATGTATGTAAATGTCATAAGAGATGACCTTAGTATTACGAATGTTGAAACTTGGACCACCCTCTAGAAATACACGGTGAGCTAGAAAATGTCCACTTTGACTACCTCGGGCATGCAAAACTTTTGCAAATATTATCAGATTTAATTCAAAGTTGTTGTAATGCTAATAAATAGACAATCGGGTATGTTCTGTATTTCATGTGGAATTAAAATGTGTGGAATTATCAAAGCATTGTTGTTATAAATATTAATTTACAACAACAATGCTTCGATAATTCCGCACATTTTAATTCCACATGAAATACAGAACATGGCCGAATATTTGCTTTATTTCATTAAGATATCTTTAATATTTTCAGAGATATTTATTTGGCTTTGAATTTTAAAATTTTTGTTTTTGGACGGACAGCGAGCGAAAACAAATGGGGGAGGGGGGGGGGGGTGATCTTTTTCACTTTTGGTGTACGAAACCCTAGTTATGTAGCAATCCAAAAAAAGCACATGAAGAAAATGTGGATTTCCAATATTTTAAAGCAAACATTTATGCGTATGAGTAATATAATAGTGCATAAGCATCATATTATTCATACGTCGAGAATTTTGGACAGTCGCACTCATACTTATAGATCTAACTAAGATCGACGTAAAATTCAAAGCACATCATAATTAAATCAGAAAATAAGTAGGCAGTTGCTTGTTACTTTTTTTGTTGAAATTTTTAAATTTTTGGGCGAAAAGGGATAGTAATTTAATTTGGGTAATCTTTTTGTAAGCCATTTAACTCCTAAAGTAATAGATATAAAATTTAAATTGTATTTTTCTCTCCTTAAGATGCCTTCAAACACACTTTGGTACTTTTAGGAATTTCGATCATATAAGGGATAAAAAACGTACCTCATTTTGGTACTTTTTATACCCACATTTTTTAATGTATATTGATATGATTTATGGATATTTCATTATGAACACATAAAACACAACAGAAGCTGATTTTAGAAAAACAAATCTACAAGGGGGTAAAAAATGTACCAAAAAGATTAAACTAAGTAAAATGCGTTTTATTCAAAACTATTTGGCCCATTTTTACAACATTCTCAACACAGGTTTCTTTAGCAACACTAAATTTAACTGATGTAGTACATTTTAGAACATGGACGTAAAGCGAAGCATATGGGATTTATATGCTAATTATTGAATACTTTTGGAAAAAGGTACTTTTTTAAAAAGATATATTTTTGTAAATGTACTTTTCGGAAAATGTACTTATTTGAAAATTTACTTTTTTTGAAAATATAATTCTAAGAAGTCGTTCTTTTTGAAAAAGGTACTATATTTAAAATGTACTTTTTTTGAAAATGTAATTATGTATTTGAAAATTTTATATTAGGAAATGGTCCTTTGATAAAAGCTAATTCTTAGAAAAAGTTTTTATTTTGTTGATAATGTACTTTTGGGAAATGGTACTTTTTGGAAAACGTACCTTATTAAAAATATGCTTTTATAAAAGGTTTTTTAGGAAATATGTGATTTAGCAATTGTACTTTTTTCCAAAAGAATTTTTTTGAAAATGCTATATTTTGGAACAGGTACTTTTTGCTGATTTTTTTTGGGAAAAGGTATTTTTTTAAATCTGCATAACCTTTTTAAAACGTATTTCGGGAAATGATACTAATTGGCAAAGGTTTTCTAATGAGCGTTTTAGCAAAGCCTAATAGCTCTCGCGATAGAAGCCTGTGACAGAAAGATGGTCGCACAGACAATCGGACGGACAGCGTAGCGCAATAGATGGCAATTATAGAAGCAATCATAGATACCAAATTTTTTGTAAAGCGCTTGCTAGTTTAAATTATAGTGAAGATGCAATATATAAAAAAAGTGTGGGCAAATTTGAGGTTGGGAAGTAAATAGGCTGTCAAATGATGAAATGTCAAGAATCGAGCTGTCACCCTTTGGCAATTATTTAATGAAATCTTGGGAAATTTTAGCCATGGAACGCTACACTCTTGAACAACGAATTTTAATTGCGCAAATTGATTACCAAAAGAGTGAAAATTTTACTGTATCAGTTCGAATGAGCCTGGAACATCAACTCGTTGACATTCGCAACAATTGTATATCACCAGAGGCACTTTGCGCAACATTTTGCATACAGATCTTTATCTTCACGATTATGAAGTTCAACTCATCCAAGAACTAAAGTATCCTGATTACGAGGATAGTAAATTTTCACAATTAAAATTCGTTATTCAAGTTGTTCAAGAGTGTAGCGTTTCATGGTTAAAATTTCCCAAGTTTTTTCTAAATGAATTCCAAAGGATGACAGCTCAATTCTTGCCATTTTATCACTTGACAGCCTATTTACTTCCAAACCTCAAATTTGCTCACCCTTTAATAGAGGAATAAAAACAATTATTTCTGGCCTAAATATTTGATTGGCTGCTAACAAAGTAGCGGGTCAACTGCTAGTCAAAAATATTTCTTTGAAGTACGATAATTTTACTAATACTAAAGAAACCACTACTGGTCAAGTACCTCAAGTTTGGATCAAAAAAGTATCGTTGTGTATTTTAATTATGTCAGTTGACCTCCTCAAATAGCAACGGCATGTAAATGGTATAGGGTCCTCTCCTGAAAAGTTCTAGAACTACAACCAGTTGCTAGGTGCAGGGATCCAGTCACATGACTTGTTTTGTGACAGGTTCTTTTCGCTGTAGGGTCATTGCATCTAAGCCTAAAAATTTAGCTATTTTTATGACTTTTTCTTGTGGCAAAGCAACCTGAAGACAATAAGCATCGCACCATTTACTTAAATTCACGGAGAAAAGTAATTACTGGTTTTGTTCATGTTCTAAGTAAATACTTTTCCTTTAAGTAATTTATTTCATTTGAACTAGATTAATTGTTATTTGCTATATTATTTTTTTGTGTCACTCATTTATTTCCGTAGTCAATAAAGTGTTATTTATGTCATAATGACAAACGTTATGTGTATTAGTAAATATATTTACCCTGTAATCCCAGTTGTTACCGAGGACAATCAATGATTTGTCGTCTACAAAATACATTTAGCAATAAGTTTGGCGACAAGGTGGTATATGTTGTTGTGTATAAAGAATTTGTTCTAACAAGATTGTTGATGACAACTAAAGTAACAACTGCATCAAAGTTGTCGTATGTACAGTTTTATTGCTGACAACAAGAGTAACTACTGCATCGAAGTTGTCGTGTGTACGATTTTATTGCCGACATCAAGAATAACAACTTCATCGAAGTTGTCGTGCTTTCATTTATGTACATTAGAGAGTTTATGTTGTCCATAAAAAATTTTTTTGTATAAAGCTCTTTGAGTACCTCGGCTGGCCAGTAGGTAGCGTGATAGCCTACCAGTGTGGAGGTTGTGGGTTCGATTCGATTATATCATTTTATTATTTTTCATTGGCTACAACTTCAGTAGCATGTCATCAACGATTTTTGTGCTCTTTGTTCGAAAATTTCGTCAATAGTTGGCTTGGACTGTCGTCAATTCATCGTCGGTGATAGATATTTGTTTCGCACATTCTTTTTTTTTTTTTTTTTTTTTTTATTTATTTTATTTTCGATGTCCCATACACAAGACTTTAAGTCTCATATTACAGTATGGAACTCAGTACAAGTACATACAAAAATACATTTGAACATACAATAAAATATAATTATAGGTAATACTGCAATATCATGAAAATCGTCCATACATGTCGTTGTTTTAAAATTGCAAAATTTTTAATTTAAAGTTTAAAATCAAAATGTATGGAAAACCTCCACGACACCACAAAGCGATCAATATGACATTCAGTTTGAAATGGCTCAATACATAAGTAATAAAATAATAAAAACATATACATATATGAAAATAAAATTATCCTCTTAGTTGAACAAAATTAACTTGAAAATTGACAGATAATATTTTTTTTGAATTTTTGTGCGTTACTAATGACTTGAGAGCTGTGTGGAATATCGTTCCAGAGACTTATTGCATGAATAAAAAATTGGTATTTAGATATCTGACTGTTATATCTAAAACAGATTAATCTTTTGCCTCTATTAAGAGTTGAAAAGTTCAATCGCGCAAAAAGATGATCGGGTTGACACGTGTATATTATTTTGTGCATTAGTATTAAAATCCTTACCTTCAAATAGTCATCAAGACACATACCATAAAGTTTGTTTACGTGCAAAGAAACATGATCATATCGTCTCAAACCATATACGTAGCGAACTATATTATTAAAAGTCACATTAAGTTTTCTTTTGCTAATACTATCACAACTGGCAAAAAGTTCACATCCGTAAAGTAAAATTGGCATTAAATATGTTTTAGCGAGAAGTATTCGAAATATTTATAGGAGTGCAATGATGACTTTGCCAAAGATTTCTTAACATAGAAAACACACGACCACAGGCGAAATTAATATGGTTAGACCAAGTGAGGGTGCTGTTAAAGTAAATTCCTAGATTTTTAGCAACGTTTACAATCTCAATGGTTTGACCATTTAAGATTAAGATAGGGTTATTATCAAGTTTCAATAATTTCTTCTTAATAATCAAACATTTAGATTTAGTGGGATTTATCCCCAGGCCATTAGCGGTAGCCCATTCAAGACTTTGCCTACATGGTATTTATGTTCAATACACATACTTAAATATGCATGTGTGTTGTTTGTTTGTATTTGTTAGCAGCATAAAATGTGTTAATTATATTTTATTTAGAGATTAGTGTCGCTAATGCTTTTACACATGTTTTCATTATTATTAATTGAAAAAAAAGAAGAGAAAAACCTGGAAGCTGAAATGTGACAGAAAGAAAAACAAGTTGACGTACAATAATTTATGAGGTTAAATTAAAAAAAAAGATATTTGAAGTAAACAGTTTAAATGCATAATAAAATCTAAAATTCAAACAATAAGAAAAACATTTTTTAGAAAGTTTGCTTAAATGGAAAAGGTTTGAAAAAACTTTTTAAAACATTGAAATTCCTCGCCACAGGTGATTTAATGGAGTTTTTTAAATTCCTGATGATAACAAATGAAACAAAATAATTTATTTAATCTGGGTTCAAAGGATCTACAAACGCCATATTAATAGCAAAAATTTAATTCAAACTGTCAATTTAACAGTCAAGTAAAAATAATAAAAAGTTAAATTTACATTTTAGATACAATTTTCTATAAAATCGTTTTAAAATAAACATTAAAACAATTTCTAAGAAACGCTGTACAGACACTCTCACTGATACATACATACATCTTCTTAGGAAACGACAAAGTCCTTACAAATCCTATGATTATAATGAAATAAGGTATTGAAAGTAATTTTATAAGATTTCATCCTTTTCTTTTGCTCTTTCAGTTTTAGAAGATACTTTTTTCTTATTGTATGTATATAATTTCTTTGCTTGAGGATATTGAAATTGATTTGTCGTTGTATTGGCTTTCATGTTAAGCAAAATGAAAAATACGCTGCCAACTGAGATGTTTTAGAAATTAGAGAGTATGGCGCCGACATTGTGCCAACATGTTTCAAAAGGTGAAGACTTAAAAAGTTTTATTCAAACAGTCTGCACTGGTTTTCAGCAGAGTTACACGGTAGGAGAAAGGATAATGGTATTAAATTATTTTCTATTTAAAGTAAATATGAAAATCTGAAATATACTATGAAAGCTTTTATGCCTTAAGGTTTTTTTTTCTTTACATTTTTTTATATGGATTTTGTTAAGTATTTTTCTCATGCGTTTTCGCTCTTCAGTAAATTGTTGTTGAGCACAGGAACAGTTTTGTGCCAGCAGATATATGATTAGCAAATTAAAAAGACATTATTGCTTTATACTGGTATATATATATTTCTTTATTAAATCAGGTATTTGTTTGCCTTTTTATAATCTTGCAAGTCATCAATCATAAGTCAGATACAACTTTTAGCTAAAATTGTATTCAGATATATTTTTAAGTTTAAAATTGTATATAATTTCAAATTTTTTTCTTTGTTATTGAAATTTAATCAACACTTAGCTCATGTCTGATTTGACAGATAATTAGTTTTATCCTTCCGCTGAACGAATATGGTTGTGTATACGCTTGAACAACGCTGCGTTTTCGCTTCGCTAAGTGGGCCTGCGATCGTCTTACAGAAGATGCCGATTTTGCCAACAAAAATCATCTTTTCAGATGAAGCTCATTTTGATCTTGGCGGGTATGTAAACAAGCAAAATTGTCGCATTTGAGGCACAGAAAGCCCGCACGCATACATTGAAAAGCCGACGCACCCAAAACGAGTCACTGTTTGGTGCGGATTTTGGTCCAGAGGCATAATTGGGCCATTTTTCTTCGAAAATGAGCAAGGAGTGGCCGTCGTTACAGTCAATGGCGATCGTTATCGGGCCATGTTGAACGAATTTTTGTTCACAAAAATTGAAGAGGACGATATTGGCAACATTTGGTTTCAACAGGACAGTGCTACGTGCCACACAGCCGAAGCTACACTCGATGTTTTGCGCCCTGTTTTTGAAGATCGCATTATCAGCCGAAGAGCTGATGTCGTTTGGCCACCTCGAAGCTGCGATTTGACACCGTTGGACTATTATTTGTGGGGTGCTGTCAAGCCAGAGACAATAGACGCTTTAAAGGACAATATTCGTGAAGCCATTGGTGAAATACAGCTGCAGACAATCGATAATGTGCTTAAAAATTGGACCGATCGTGTAGGCTACTGCATGGCCAGCCGAGACAGCCATTTGAATGAAATTATTTTTCCTTATTAACCGGAAGGATTGTAGTTTCAAATAAAAAAAGAAATTTGAGAAAATATTCAGTAGTTTTTTTATAGCATTTAAAAAAAAAAGTTATCTGGCGGACCCTTTACCTAAAGACTTTTATAAAAAACATATACTTTGTAAACGATTTTTTGCAATATTTTGTTTGAGTTTTAATGCAACGATTTCATCTGAAACGGATAAGATTAAAAAATAAAGTTCGAGCCAACATTTAATGCAGCAAAATAACTACTTCCAACACCTACACTTCATGTTAACATTAAGAAAAGTTGATACAATTTATATACCAACAGTTTTATTTAATCATTTAGTTGGGAAACTGGTAAACCTACACTCTTCTTACAATTTATGCACTCAAACAATAAACGTAATTGTATAAAATGCAACAACACAATTTGGCCTATAAGAGTATATATAACTAAATGTATATGCAGCAAACTCATATATGTGTACATACATACGTACATATAATATTATAATTCTTTAATAAGGCAACAACTATAGATTTTAATGAATACTAAATATTACAGTTCAACATTAGAACAAGGCGTTGGCTGTGACAATTGTTGTGTACGAGTATTTTGATGTTATACAACAACGTTGTTGCATAAGTGAATTATATGAAAGTAGGAAAAACAACATCATCAATTATTAAACACTTAATATTAAAACGAATATAAATGTTCATATTACACACTCACACAATGAACGAGTTGTATATGGAGTATATTTAAAAATTTAAAATATGTATTAGAAGAACATCATTTTAGTTTAATTACATGTTGTATATATAGATTTTAAACATTTAAAAGTTATAACTATACTGAACATAACTAACTACACACACATTCATTTATTCTAACGATGCTAATAATAATAACACCTTTTTGCTAATACTGGACCATTTGCAAAGATATTATATACATTGAAAGGCATCCAGAGATGCCATTAACAAATAAATTCATTGTCGCATTTAGGTGGATTTGGTTACAACAATTTTATTTTATTACAGTTTGTTTTACATTATTGTTGTTGTTAGTACAAACACAACACTATTTGTTAATAGACATGCATTTAGTATTTATTTGCTTTTGTTTATGTATGTGTTTGTTCACTATTTAGTACAATAAACACATCCGTTTAGACAGTTATAGAATTGTTGCCTTTTGGCTATAACAATTGTTAAGAATATGTATTAATTATTTAAATTTGTATATATACATAATTAGACAGGCGTATCATTATATAGGAAGAGAGTCTGATAAAAATTATTAGCACAATGATCTCTGATGATGGAGATATGGTGATTTCCGAAAAATGGTAAGTTGGCTTTAGCTCCACCAGTTACTAAAATGTTATATTTTCTTTTAAAAGTTTACTCAAATAAATAAATTTATTCTTCATATAATATATTAATTTTATTAAATGAAAAAGAGCGTAAGGTGGGATATAGTGTAGGAATGAAGTTCCATACTTTTTATTTACCTAAGAAATTAAAAAATAAAAGAATGGGACTACATCGAACTAATTTGCTTTTTTAATCCAAATTGAATTTATAACTTGAAATTTATAACGATACACTCAGAAACTTTTATCAATTTGAATAAAACTATAAGACATAACATGATATAACATGACACGACATGACATGACATGACATGACAGGACATGACATGCCATGGTAGAACATGACGTGGCATATACATCTGAGGAGGTATTACTATAACTATTCAAATGTAGTAGTATCATTTGAATAGTTATAGTAATTTGGGGAAGCCATCAGGACAACACCAGGGGTTCGCACTGCAGCAGCATTTTGCGCCCTAACAATAGCCACACTAGCCGCAAAAGCCATAACCAAACTTACTTGTGGACTGTCGGTTTCACACCTTCATTCTCAGCTATGAGCTTCATTAAGAGGACCCCACACTCCACCAAAATAGTATTTCCCTTGCAAGACAACACTCTATCTACTCCATCAGCTAGCAACACCTCCATCAGTAAGCCAGAGACCATTTTCAACTTCACCATGGAATCACCACCATCATTAATCCCACCCACACTAGCAGCCACATTTTACTTCTTCTGCTTATTCCTCCTACCAAAGGGCACAGCAGTGTCAGTAGCATCAGAGTCATTGAACACCTTCGCCTACTCAGCCATACTTTTTATTAACAGCCGGACAGATACTGCTGACGTAACATCAGCATTTGTCAACGTACCAGCAGAACCAACAACAGCAGGACCAAATATACAAACGGAAGAAACTATGGCAGTACCAAAAACAGCAACAAACGTTTAAGTAACAGTAGCAGCTGCATCACCCAAACACCTTGCAATAGCATAGCGCTGACAGCATGACTTATAGTGCCTCCCCCTATCACTCTTTCCAACCTCGCTTTCAATGGCAGCAAGCGGTTCCATATCCTTAAAACTCTTCGCTTTGCCAGAGGACTCCGAGCAGCCATGACTCCTGCCAGAAAACTTATTTAAAAACAAATACTACCTGTCCTAATAACTTCAATCATTAGGAAGATAATAATTTAAGCTTCCAGATAATAAGAAAAAGACAATTTGAAAGTTTTTCAGCAGCTGAGCCAACTATTACTTTGACGATACGTGTAGCTAATAGATTAATATATATTTAAATGCTAGTTTTTTCATTCTTTTGCTCTTTTTTATATGTATGAAGAATAAAACACATCGCTCCAAATTTGGAGCATCTATCACCTAGCAACGCTAGTTTAGTTTTAGCAAGGCTAGTTAAGTTAAACTAAACCAAAATTTCATTGTAGCTTAAACTCAACAGCAATAAATCACTGCATACCCAGTAAAATAAATGCTTCAAATAAAACAGGTTTTTACTATGACAGAACAAAAGTAGTGCCTACAAACCTGCTGATATCGCTGCTGATTTTTGTATGACGAGTTCCCGGTTTGGAGTTTTTGATACGGGATAAAAACATATGGTTTATATGTTTACTGATTTATAAATTTTGCTGCTTTTAATACATTTTAAACCAAAAAGAGGGATTATATTGCACTGATTTACTAGCCATAAGACGATACTTATCGCCTATAGCTACCAGAAATACCTCAGCTAGCACGGCCACGAGCCCGTTAGCCAAGTCGCAAGCCATGTAGCAAGGACATATGCCGTTTTTCGGAAACAACTAAAAAACTAAATGCACCGGAAAAGTTACTGAAAAACTGAAAAACCTTGAAAAATCCGCAGTGGCAAATCCGACTGGTCACCAGTCGGAACTTGATCTTCCTAACGGAGTTTCACTTTTAGGTTGGCACACCTTGCCAGCGGAGTCTCAAAACAAAAACCATTATTTGCTACCAGTATTTGTTTCATATAAAAAAAAGTGTCCCCATCATTGAAAGCTTTAATGTCCACAGCGCGCCATGAAGAGCTGTACTGCAAAAATTTAAGCTTTCTTTCTTCAAAGATCTTGCTATTGCTGGATATCCAATTACTCCATCTACTGATTTCTTATCTCCAGCATCCGGACATGCATAATAGTATTGCAATAATAGGCGATTGAAACTTGTAAATTTTTAGAAAGCTTTTTCTGCAAGTGTCACCTTGTTAGCATGAATATGGCTGGGAGGGAAAAATTGCTTGATAGCGGCTTTTTTTGTAGCGGTTTCTCTGTCGGAATAGTAGCATTATTTTTTGCTAATTCCTTTCCTGCTTCATGAAGCTTTGTGTGATATTTAGCTCCTCATATTTTGCAAAGCTTTTCGAATTCACAGCAATAAATGCTAATACGATTGATCAAAACAAAGGAAAAAAATGACGCTTATTTATTCAATAAACACGAACTCTGATAACCGTGTTTCGTATCCGATAAAACTAGCATGTTGCTATGTTCTGCTGTATAAATTTCAATTAATTAAATTTTCTTTATATCTTAAAATTTTGCAGGTGTTCAATACTTTATTAATCAATATAAACTTTATCTAAATATTCGAGAGGCTAAAAGACTTTTACGTATATCTTCTTCCATATTCTTAATTCAAAAGTTCAACAGTAATTATACGATCAGAAACAAACACACCTCCAAAACACACTCATGCAAGTAATTATACAAGTGTTTTAGTTTTATTTTAAAACACATTTTATTACTGTTTTTGCCATGAATACTTAGAACAATTTTTATTTATTGAAATTCCGTAACTGTTTCTGTTGCTATGTCTGTTGCATAATTGTTATACAAACTACACTATTGAACATTGTTTGTTTGTGTTTTATATAATCAGGATTTAATTGTTTTGTTTAACATGAATTTAAAATAAATAAAATTATGCAAAAGAAAAGAATTTATCCTAAATTTTATGCAAAAATTCTTAATTTATTTATATTCAACATACTTTTGCATTTATAATCATTCTTAATAACTTTGTTTGTGAGTTTTAAGTATTCAATTTAAGCACAAAACTTTTCATATGTATATATTTTTCAATTTGATGAATTTTCTTTTTGTAATTGTCATTTAAATATACACAGATTAAAAGAAAAGCGAAAGGAAAAACAAAAATAGCTTTAGGAATTATAAGCATCATCATAATTATCTATAATTAGTCATAACATACTCATACTTCGGTGTTCTCTTATTCAAAAGCCACAACCAGACAAAAGACATTTAAAAGTTTATGAAATATTACCTGCTATTACAAACAGCTTATGTAATCTTATGTTTAAAATACTCTTGAGAAATTCTTAAGTAATCATGTTTGTTTGTGAAGCAGAAGTTCAAACGAAAAGAATAATTAAGTCGGCAAAAAAGGAAGACTTATGATGTTTGTTTAAACAGTTTTTGTAGGCAATTAAATACAGAAAATAAATGTCTTTGCTAGAAATTTAATTGCAATTGTCAACAAAAATTTTGGTTTTAAATCATAGTCTTAATAGTGGTAATTAATATTGAAAACAAAGTTAAATTTTAAGTTAAATATTAATGTGTAAATATATTTAAGCAAATATATATGCAGAAGCGAAAATAAACTACATAACAAGTTGTCTAGTTATCCTAATATCATAATTAGTATTAATTTCTGTAGAGAGGGAGACATATTTATTACACCCACTAATTCAAAGTTAAAAAAATCATAAATAGTACAAACTGTATTCATGCTTTTTTAAGAATTAAAAACAGGGCGTATACTTCATATTTAATCATGTATTACAAAACAACTATACGCCTACTGTCTAAAAACTAATATTTTCTTACACACATGGATTAGTGTCAAAACAAATTGATACTTTTTTTCTCACTAGTTTTTAATACAATTGATCCAACAGTATGTGATAAACATTATTAAACCTTTTACTGTAGGCAATATACTTACTTTGCAATAGATAGATAAGATAACAAAATCGGAAATAATAGCAAACATATCAATTTTGTTTTTTATTTCCACTCAACAGATTAAATTCAAAAGGAAAGGAAATGTTTTTTTTTTCATTTTAAAAGCATGTCTACAAGTTGTTTGTCATTTGTGACTCTTCCTTCAAACATTAGATATTATTATCAGATGCATCAATAAATTGGTGAGTCCTATGAATTATTTAAAACTTGTAAAATTAAGGTGTTTATTGAAAAGTTTGTAGCATGAGCTTCATTAACTCGCTAAGAATTCATCTTTCGTTACTCAGGCAAGTGTTGAGCAAAAGCAAAAATTATTTTGGAAAGAGTAAATTGTATTTCAAACATAATAAGTTAAGTCGTAAATAGTTCAATTATATTCGACTATTTGCTTACATTTTGATAGTTAAAAGAAACATATAAAAAAATGTAATTCGTTACTTGTATATTTACATGGATTTTATTGTAGTATTTTTTAATATCTGATTTCGTTGTCTTTCTTATTATTCTGGGTTTTAAATGAGAATAAAACTAAATTAACCTGAGCGGAGATCTAAAAACGTTATACATAAAAATGAAAGCTATACGAAAACCGGTACGCAGAATATAACCAAAAAGCAAAGGAAATAATGTAAAAGGATTTTATCTGAAAAAAACAACTTTTTTTATTTATTAGTTTTCTGGGTTTTATTTAAAGCAGTTGTAAGGAATAAGAACGAAGTGATATAATATAGCAATCAAATTTCTCTTAAGTGAGGTAACGAATGACAAATTTATATGGTAAAAAAAAACAAATACATTAATTTTTAGGAGAATGTTATGTTTCCACAATCTATAGAAAATTGCTCACTCATGACATCCCAGCAAAAAATTAACATACAAATCATTGATGAGCTAAACTGAATGTAGTTCTATATCTGGTGAAACATAGTGACTTTCATAGAACGAAAGTGAATGGTATGTGCTTTAAAGGTTGTATAGAAAAATGTTTGATATAAACAATAGCCTGAGAATATTATATTGAGTACCTGTAGTGATTGGTATGCAATGAAAATGGTAAGCATTTAGAACAACTTCCTACTTTTTCTGCTGGGATATTAAAAAAATTTTAAATAATAAAGTCCTTATTTAAATATTTATTTCCATTTTGTAGGATGTTAAATGGTTTTTACCCAAATACTAATACATGTATATAAAAAGTAATAAATAAAGATACGTAAGTATGTACAATGTACGTACACCCATCGACATGACATGTTTAGTAAAATCTTGGGAAAAAAGTAAAAATTATAACATTATTACAGAGCCGAAATGGTAAAAGCTTAAAATAGTTGAACATGCTAAGAAAAGACAGCTAGTGAAGCTCCGAACATTTAGAAAAAAGTTATTTAATAGGTGCGACTTACCGCGAGATGACGACAGTCTGTTAATTGAGCTTACTAAAATTAGTAGGATTTTCGCTATAGTGTTGTTACTACTATCACTGGTAGTGTAGGTAAAGGGCTCTCATGAGTAGACTTGGTAGTCTCGAAACAGCTGTCAGCTCAACCTTCCGTACATTAAAATTTTCCTTTGAATGTTCAATATTTACATGCCCTAGAATTTCTTTCTTAAATAAAAAATAATTTTATCGGAAGATTAAATTAAAAATGAACTTAATCCAAACTAATTAAATAGCTTTGGATTAAAGCCATACAGTTCGACTAAAAAAAATCATAACTCAATTATTACAGAACGTCATGGTTCATTAATAGTTTGTACAGTTTTAAAAAAAAATGTAAAAGAAACAACGAGCATGATGTTTTTCCTGTTTTTGCGATTGGAAATTAAAATTCCACATATCAGCTTAAATTTCCTCTATTTTTACTCAGTCAATTGTCAAATGGTTGTGGTGTTTGTTAAGAAATTAGCAATTAATTAATAAAACGATTAAAGCATATAAAGTATTTCAGACTTTCGTCTATGCATTTGATTGTAAGCATAGGCACACTGGCAATTGGTGTAACAATTTCCTCTTGTTATTGTAAAATGCCAAAAATTACGGAATTGCATGCAACTCAAATGAAAAGAGTTGTAAATTAATGTTTTCAGCGTTTATTACTGTAGCTTCAATTTCTATTGTAAATTGATGATTATAGAGAAGAAGTATTTTTGTGCTTGAAAATTGATTAAGCCTTAATGTGTATGAATGGGTGCATGAATATTTCACTATTGTTTGCTATTACCCGTTAGTTTATTTAGTGGTTGTGCATCATGTCCTGCCTGCATTGTTTAAAGTGGAGTTCTTTCGAATAGTAGAACCTTAATTATTTTCTGCTCCTTTGTTATCAATATTTAAGTAAATTGCTACTCTCCTGTATGTATAAACTCATTATGATATCACCTATGGGTCACTCACAGTACTTTGTTATATTGCAGGCTAATAACTCTTGTTGCATTAATATCTAAGTGTAACCAGCCATTGAACATTGTTACAGCGAATCATTGAATAAGCATATTCCTGAAACTACAGGGTAATATAGTAGTTAACAGTATTAACAATGTTGTACTTCCCTATTCGATTGTAGTAAATACTACAGCAGCCATAAAATATATATATTTTCTGTATATTTAACTTTTGTAACACACTTCATTGAAAAAGTTCAATTAACTCAATATCTAGTAGGATGTTCCAGGATTTTATTATTCTAGTCAATTTTACATAAAATGGTGTGGATACTAATGCAATAGAAGATTCGATCTCTGCCAGATAGATTTAGATTTAGTGTCTTCTGAATACATACATATATTGTTACATAAAATGCAAAGATCCCTATCTGAAATAAAAGTTTTACAGGAGAAGCATAAAATTTGTTTTAAAAAAAAAATTAATTGACAATTAGTGCACAATTTTTCAATAAGTTATAAAATTCGTTGCTAATTTTTTAATGGTATTGTAAAACATTGCACTAATTGTCAACATATTTTTCATTTAACCCTTTTGTGCGCACCAATGTACCCGGGTACCTTTGGCGTTTTCAACCAAAAATTTTTTCATTGAAATTGATAATCTGCATATCTGAAACTTCTTGTGAACTACTAACTTTCAAAATATTTTGTATTTTTGCAGCCATACAGCTAAATGCGCTCCAAGGTACCCGGGTACCTGTACGTGTTTTAAATGGGAATGAGGCGATTGTAAGTACATCTATTTTTTGTTAGTTATTAGTAGCTCTGCATAAATCAATAAAAGTCCATATAAACGATGTAGATGGAGAAATTAAAAAAAATTTATGTGCACGAAAAAAAAACACCTTCTATAGCGCTGCAAGGTACCCTGGTACCTATCCGATTTTGATAAAACGTGTACCATTTTAAACATATTTTTTCTGGGAGGTGTATAATTTATATTTTGTTAAAATCGGTTCAGTATTTTGGGAGCTATAAGCGTTTAAGGTTGCTACTAATACACACACACACCTATTTTTCACATGCATGTAGTTTGAATAAAATACACAAAAATCAACAAAAACTAAAAAACATGTATGGATGTGTTGTTTTCCAACTGGTTTTGCAAAAAGAGTAACAACAATGAGAGTAACAACAATGTATGTATTTATATATATATATACTCGTATATATATTTCCAATAGCTTTCGATATTTTCGTGATTTTCCGTGTCTTTGGCAATTTGTGTAGTTAATCCATCAGTTAATCAGTGATTTGTCATATTTTTCCATGTTTACACAGAAACAATTATCACCAAAAGATTTTCAAGCAAAAGTTTGTCTTAAATAAAATTTTATTTTTAGTAATTGTAATTTACTGGCTCAGACAAACAGTTTGTTAGATATATTAAAACATATACAGTAAATATTTTTAATTGATTAAGTAAACTGGTTTGTTTAGAGTTTGTAAGTACTTATAGAAAAAATCTTTTATAAATTCAGACATAAATATTTTTTGATATATAGCAGAAAATCCAGTAAATATTTTTCTTTGATTCAGTAAATTATTTCGTTTAGAATTTGTAGATACTCTTCGACAAATTGTATTACAGATTTTGACAATTTGTACATTTTATTGTAAAAGCCAAACTACAGATTAAGATATTGTGGGAATTTCTCAGCGGGGAGCCTGTAACAATTTCAACCTCCGGTCCCGATTCGCAACAAATCTCGAACCCTGTTGGATCCCCATTTGAGCGCGCACGAAAAGTTCTATCCGGGTTATATATTGAGGGATACCCTAAATGTATGTTGTTGTTACGTATTCCACCAACCATATTAAACTTTATTTGCAACGAAAGTGTAAAACGTTTGTGTTTTCGTTTTTGCATTTGTTGAATGGAAGATTCATTCTTGTTTCAGTTAAACGGAATTTTCATTTTTGTGGTAGAAAAATAGTTTACTGCCTCTGGAGTTAAAAACAATAAAATTATCAGTATTGATGTTGATGAAAATGGTAATTACGTCTATTTTGTATTTATAGGCTTTGAGGGGTAAGAATTAAAAATTCTTCCGGTAAAACACAATTAAATTTTTTATGTTTTTATATTGATAATATATTTTACTGAAAAGTTTCAAACACAATGTACATAATTATACGTTTTCGTTACTGGAAGATAAACTTCACAAAACTCTCACAATTAAAGCTATTTGAGGCGGGTCATTGCCAAGCCTTCATCATATGCTCTACCTTGGCAATCTTTAATGTCATATGATTTATAGCTAATGATGAGATATTTTTTTTTATCGGAAAATATGTTTCCATGCTAAACTATTCGCCTTAAAATCAGTAGATCAACAATTCAGCTAGCACCTGTACTATGAATTCTTTTTTATAACCTAATAATAGTATAATTTAATATCTCTCGTAAATTAAAAATATTGCCAAAGATCACATTTCATTTTGTGCGATATTTTTAATCAAATAAAAACACTTTGCTCACCCCTTATGCTGTGACAAGCACACAATTAAAAATGGGTACTCGCATTTTCCTTCCTTTTTCAATCATGATGTTGCATATAGTTTTATGTATGCAGCACGGATAGTTTACAATCATTTAAATATACACATACACACAGAGTCATGAGTGTATAACCAACTATATATTTTTATAACAAAAGCTTAGCTTTACAGATATTAAAGAACATCAACAGACGTGTTCTACAAATTGCAATTGTAGATTAAATGACCAGAACGTTTGCCAGCAACAGTAACAGCAACAGTATCCCCAGCCACGAAAAAATACTACTTATAAGAGTTATAACGGTGCTACCACCACTACGTGGGCACAAATCATTTATAAACCATCTCGAATATGTATACACTTATGTAAACAATCCAAGCCAACATTTTTTGCCGAGTTCGTTGTGAAGTTGGTCAGAAAGTGTGCACAAGGTCCTGAATTCGCATTAAGCCGGTCAGAAAATGGTCCGAAAATTATATGTGTGGTTGACAAGGAACCTTTTTGTTTGAAAAATTCTGAAAACTATTTCTCTATGAACTTTGAAAGAAACTCTAACATAATTTTTCACTGGGCTGACAAACGCTGGAAAAGTGTCTGAGAGAACTGCAGACAGTTTTCCGATATTTATGATCCTTTTTATGACCTGTCATATTAATGTCAGAGAAAATTCCGACATAAAATATAAATTGGAATTTATTAGTATAAAAATGGTACATAGAAACAAGAAAATAGAAGGTGTGCATTACTGTTCTTGTGCCATGCATTTTTCTGCTGCTTATGGCAAATTTTCAGAAAATATTTACCCATATTTATTAAGCTTGAAGGATGTATGCAAATAATTTCGAAAAGTAAATGAGAATTATTATGAGAGCTAAAATCAGATAATGCGAAAAAAGACTTTTATAATTTGATAGTGGTAGGCTAGAAAATTTGCAAACTATTTTGTTAAATATCTTAAAGAAATATTAAAATTTTCCCGACTACTCTGACATTAATGGGACGGTATTTTAGAAAATGTATAGAAAAGGTGTACCCGACGTTCTACTAAATATCTAAGGGAATTCTAGAACATTCGATTGATTATCTGGTAAAGTTTAAAATTGTTTCTGACATCGGACATCTAGGCACAAAATGCTCACTGCACACTTATACTCGTATAAGGGTAAGTGCATAAAAAATAAAAAACTAACGTAAATGAAGCAGCAGTATACGAGTATAAATTGAACAGTGCTTTTTATTTTATTATTCGCATAAAAAGTAAGATTGTTGTATTTGTCGTAGTAGTTGGTCGGTTGTTCGGTTTGTTAACTTGTTTAGTTTGTCCAGATTTCTGTGCAAAGAGACTTCATTGTTAGTTTTTATATTTTAACTTATTTTATACAAGTATTTATTCCGTCCACGGCCAGCTATAGCAGGCACTTTTAGATACTTGCGAGTGTAACATAGAAAGAAACGAAAAAGAGATTATATGAAGCATTTAAGTTAAGTTCAAAGGTTTTTTGTGTAATAAAAATTGAACACAGTCCATTAAGATTTGTCGTACCTGAGTGCGCACATAATCTAAGGATTTTGTGGCATTGTAATGGGTGACCTCTTACCTTAAATTATGAACTTTTCATTTTATTCAATTTATATTTTTAGCTTTAATGCACAATGGATAAATGTAAAAGAAATTTTAGTTTTATGTTTTAAGTTATTAGTCAAAAATATTTTCAGGCCTACAAAACTTTAAATTAAATACAAGGTTTTTTTTAAGAAACACGGCCAAAAGTACACTTCACCGGCGTTTTAGCGGGCTGAAATGTATTAGAAAAATATTTGTGATCAAATTCGACTATACGTCCTTAAAGATATCAAATTTGGTGCTTGAACCCCAAAAACTATTGAAAGCTTAATAATATGTGTTTTAGGATTAAATTCGAACCTATTTACAGTTTATACAAAAATATCCCATAAAACCCGATTTTATAAGGAAAGTTTGAATTAGAAATATGTCTTAAGTAATATTTCAATATTTTATTTTAGTCTGATCAATGCCCATAATTAGTGGGACGAGTAAGTAGTGTGCTGACTACCTAATCATTTTTTAGCTTTTAGCTCATTATCTGTATCATTATTATGCCTCATTATAATTGAATCAGCAATTTCGAAAAGGGCACATATCTGTGCAAATATTAGTTATAAATCTGCACAGTAGTCTTGGTGATGTTGTAAACAAAAGATAAGCTCCTCGTGTTATTTTTATGTTTTGTGCATTCTTAAAAACAAAAAATTTTAATTTTTTTATACATTTTTTAGTTTTTTGGGTCAAACTTTTATGATATTTCTGAAAGTACTAAGCAAATTTAGAAACTATTGGATATCAATTGACAATAGTGTCAACCAAAACGAAATAGTGTTTTTAGTGAGACAATATGTCTATGTATGAAAGAAAATACAAATAACGGCAGGTAATATTTTTATTTTGGTAGATTTTTTTTGCATTATTAAAATCACCCCTAGTTAGGCTTTTCTTTCCATTCTAAAATATATGAGATGTATGTATATAATTTGTATTTCATTATGCTGAAAAGCCAAAAAAGGCTTAAGCAGTATGTGTGTTTAAAGTGCTTGTGAAATGATGTACATTATATAGTGTGCAGAATTTTTATTCTACAATTGACACAACTGTCTATCCAAACGTTATACAATGATTTTACGCACTGTTGCTTCTTTATTCTCTGTAGTTGCTTCACACTCAATTACAATTACTCGTGCTACTACAATCAATATTCACGCTTGAAAAAATTCAATACTGTACATTTTTAAGCGTCTTGCGCACATTAAAAACAACGGTAAAATACAAAAACAAGATCCCTGCAAACAAGTTAATTCAATTTATTAAACTCCCTTCCCTTTTAGTTTTAAGCATTTCTTCCTACAACAACACCAAAGAAGAGAAGAAATGTTGTATTGTTATTATGTTTGCAAAATCAAAAGCGAGCATTATGGCTCCAGAAATACTGAACCAATTTAACAAAATATATATTTTGCGCATCAGTCAATACGAAATGGTATAAGTTTTCTCAAAATCGGCATCATAAACTGCAGCACAAAAAATGGTTTCGCCTATTAATTATATGGACAAAAGATTGATTTCCAACTTTTCTATTTGCCAGTGAAATATATAAAACCAAAATTTTTTTAGGTGTTTTTATTTTAGTGAAAATACTAACGATTCGTTTTTATACGAATTTCATTTATGTGGCACACCTGATAAATTAAAAAAAAAATAATTTAGAGTAAAATTCATTCTGTGCCCATTGTGCAGCATATTTTTATTCTGCCACATTATTGTTCATTTGCTGTCATATACAATTTCCTTTCTGCTTTGTCCATTACATTTTTTTATTTTCACTCGCTTTGAAAAAAGTGGGTTTGTCGTGTAAGCGTCGGCGTCGTCATCAGGGTCGTCAGAAGCAATTGAAGTAGCTGGCAACAAAAAAGAGGCAGCATCATTTTCATCATTGTAAAGTAGATTAAAAAAAACAAGCAAAATGAATGCTTAAAATGCGCGTGGTATGATTACTTTTGCTGCTACTGCTGCTGTTTTATACTTGAAATACACGTACTTTTTGCTTTATCAGATTTTTCATGAATTCTTTTTATCACAATTTTCTTTATTTTGTTAAAGCAATTTGTAGTTAAATGGCTCACATTTGTCGTTAAAGCAATGTTTTCTTACAACAATATAAAATAAATATTCTCTGCGCGTTGCAACTGCTTTTATGTTGCATATACGCCATTATTTACTTGCCAGTATCCTTCTTTGTTTTTGTTTGTTTGTTTGTTTGTAGTAGTGTAGGTCAGATTTTTTGGGTAATAGAGATGTTTTATTTTTGTAGTTTTTATTTGTGTCTGGTTTTGTAATTTCATATTTTCTTTTTTTGTAATTTGCCACAAACATTGTTTGAAGTTTTCTTATCAATAGCGGAAAATGGGTGTAATTTTTCGTTTTCTTACTGACAACATGCTGGTTTTTTTTCTGTGATAACAAATGGAGTGAGCTGTCTTTGGCAATGGTGTGCATTGAAATAAGAAATTGTCAAAGGTTAAATATTATTACGAAGCAGCAGCTAAAGATGATTTGATAAGAAAAGTATGTTTTTTATTATCATTTTTGTGAAAAGAATTAAGTAATCCTTTGTATAAATTATATAAAGATATCAGATATTTGTATTAAAGGTAGTCAAACTCGTAAGTTATATCTGTAAAATATTTAGTATAAATTTGCTAAAGAAATTAATTTTAAATAAAGAGCAATTATCTCATAACGAAAAAATATATAAAATTGGAAATAAAATCTTCCAACAACTGATTCTAGTATAGGGAACCAAAAATATATATTATCGGTTGTCATTTCAAATACTTTTTATGTGTCCATTAAAAGTATAATGGCATAGCGCTCTACCGTGCGCCTAGACAAAATATTTTATAAAATAAACGCTACATTTTAAAATGCAAACTGTTTTAGCATGAGTTATTACATTATAAATAAATGTACATAAGTTTTTTTTTGTCCATTATGTGTGAAAAACGAAGAACGAAAATACTGTTTATACTCTCTTCATACAAAATGGCGAGTCCGTAATGCATGCTGTTGATTTTCCACATTAAGAAACTGTGAGTTTTTCCGAAAACGAGATTAAAGATACAACGGGCTTAGAATATTTGCTTCTCTTATTGCACACATCGACTTTTTGAAATATAATAGAACTTATATATTTGTGTCTTGAGCGTTACGCTTTCCTAGTGTGCTGCACTACTCAGTTTAATTATTAAAATTGCAATTACAACGTGGGCTTATACTTCTAAATATTTAAAAGTTTTGTCAACTTAGTTAAATATTATTATATTGCAAAACGTTTCATCAATCAATCTTGGTTTGTATAAAAAAAATGTATTGAGTGTTATCTATATATTTTTAATTTCATTGAAAATTTTTAGTGTATAAATAAGGAGTTTGTGTTAAAACTCTCTATAGAATTCAAAGTATAATGTGTGTTCTGTGAAAAAATATTGTATTTGTATAAAAATGTATTGAGCGTTACGTAAACAAATTTATATATAATTTATCTATAAATTTTAGGACGTTAAAAATAGTTAGAAGCATCCAAAGGGTAGAAACGATATAAGGAACATTGTCTATTTACAAATTTCTGGTTTTCTTCTGAAAAAGTTTTGCTTCTACCGCACTGTGGGTTGTTATATTTTTGAAGAATGCAATGGATAGGTCATATTTTGGTACGAATAACTGTTTGAAATTGACATAACTTTTAACATTGCTGGCCGATCTTATTAAAATTAGTCTTACTTAGACTTTTTGTTTATTAATAAATCTGTGTAAAGAATTATTTTAAAAGATACAAATTTTTTATTTTCCCATGTGAACCCAAGTAAAAATTAAAAAAATTCTTATAGCTTTTAATTTCGTTCTGTGATTAGCATAAGTTTTTATTTTTAGAGAGTACATGTGTAGTACTTTCAAACCCTATACTAATTTTTTGTGGTGAATTTTTTTGCAATAATCATTCCCAGAACAACCGCAAAAGAAAATGTAACGTTCAATACACAAATATACATAATTTTATTTCAGGATTTATTAAATGGAATGAAAGCTATAATATATATTCTTCTTTCTCATATTTCTATTAGTTACATTGGTTTAAAAAAAAACACAAAATGTGCATTCAGAATGAGACTCACTCATAGGCGTGTATTGGCGTTTTGATAGTTTCCACATGGGACTCCTTTTAGAACTTTTCATAGGAAATCTTTTGCGCTTTACGTTTAAAATGTAAGATGCTTTCAACACTTTTTTAAAAAACACCACGTGGAATATTTTTGTAGTATATTTCAGCCCGCTATGCCGCCACTGAAGGGGAGTTTTTGCCCCTATTTTGAAGAAAGGTATAAAACACTAATAGTACATCAACTAGTTAGAGGGCTAAAATGTAACACAAAAATTTTCTCCGTGGTGTTTTACATAAAACAGATAGATACATCTTATATTTTGAGCGTATGGCTGACAAGATTTCCTCTGCCAGGTCCTTATAACTATGTATGTGCAAAATGGGGAAAAATTTAACTTTCCCTAAAACAAATCTCAGGTGTAAACTTTCACAACACCGATACACGTAAATATATTTTTTTGATGTTCTTTACGAGATACAGTCGTATGTAATTTTTGATTGTGTGGTACAGTGTAATTGCATAGGATATAGCGGGACATGTTTACTTGGCAAAACTAGGTTTATTTAATAGTACACTAAAAATAAACTGAAAAAGTCTTGAAGGCAACGAAAATGATTTATTGGTTTAAATAACAAATATATGGACCGAAATTTAAATTTAATACTCTGGCCTTTGTGAACATAAGACCGTCACCTATTTATTATGCGTTCTAGTCTCCTAAATGTCTGCCAAAAAAAAAAAATGGAAATTAATATAATATTTTCTCTAAACTTAATATCTAAAGCCATTTCTTTAACTTTTCTACTTAAAAAAAGAACATATACATTTTCCCAAGTTTTAATTTTCCATCTTGCAAAACATTAATTCTCTAATATGTATGAGAGAAAAGAAAAACATTTCTCTCAGGAAAACACGAAGGAAGATTTTGCTAGAGAGTGTGTAAAGTTTTTTTAAGTTTTCAGTTAGAATTAGTTTTGAGTATATGAACGCTAAAGAATACATTTGTTTTGCAAAAGTTTTTGTGTGCCATTAAAAACTAATGATAATGATGACACTGATGATGATAATGAGCATGACATGCAGGCAGCCAAGCAACTTCCTCTTTAATAACAACATAATGCCTGCAATACTACTGCTACTTATACACTTCAAATTTCATTGTACAACTTCAGCAAAAAGAAAAAAAAAAGAAAAACAAACAAACATTCTAACCTTCATATCATTGATAAAATATGATTACAGAAAAGCTTCTCTGACAGCAGTTCTTCGAAAACTAAATACTTAAACGTAAAAACACACTGACTTACTCTCATTATTGTAATTATGCACATACATCCATTCATATACACAACAATAGATTTAACATGTGCAACAGCCAGTGGCAACTCGCAACAACATCTCTGTTCTAAAACTCGTGTAAAGTCTGGCAAATTCACCAGAAGAAACAGCTTTAATGTCAAAAAGTCAACATAAATGAACAAAAGTTTTAGGTTCAAATTGAGAAAGATTGCATGAGTTTGAAGGTATGCGTGTGTGAGTGTGTGTGTGAATGTGCATATTAAAATATATTTTAACCACACAGCACTTTCTGTGCAACTAAAATGCACAGCGCAATTAAAATACTAACTTTAAGTAAAAGAATACCACATACACAACTCTGACTATATACATATATATTTTGCCAGTGGCAAAATGAAGAAGTAAGGACGCCTTCTATAAGGTCTTATTTAGCAGGCACTAGTATTTCCACTCCCAATGCATATTCATGTGCTTTTTGCACGCGTTTTCATTGAGAACCAAGGCCTTCCTCGATCCATTAGTAAACAGGTTTTATTGAAGGTTATACCCCGTTTCTCAAAACTACAAGTTACAAAAATACAAGTAAAATAAACACAACATAACACAACAATAAAATTTGTAAAAGTGTTGTTGTTTTGTATGTATTTTACTTGTAGACCCCTGGGACTCATTTCCCAAGACTACAATTTACAAATATTCGAGTAAAATACCTTCTAAAACACCAGATTTTTATGCAAATATCGAGTTTTGAAGAGGCTGCTTCACCGATGTTATCATAACTAGGGAAAGGTGTGTCAAAATTTTAATACAAAAATCACAAAAAAACTTTATTGAATATTATTTCTTTTAGAAAACTTAACAGTTTTGGAATTATACAAACCGGAATGATGAAAACTATCGGGTGTGTTCTATTTCCATACGAAAGGAAAATGTTCGGAATTATCAAAGCATTGTTGTTGCAAATTATTATTTATAACAATAATGGTATGACAATTCCGAATACTTTTATTCCGCATGGAATATAGATCATGCCTACATATTGTTTTTATGCAAAATTGGAAAACTTTCATTTAAAAAATCTAAAATTTCAAAAACTTGCCATTTTTATTAACTAATCATAAAGCCACATTTTCAGGTATTTGAAGGCCTTCAAAAAGGCCTGCTTAGTGAATGCTTCGTAAATTTTACCGCTGGGTTCTAATGCATAATAAATACCATACATACATAACTGTGTGGGTATACATTCAAATTTACATATAAATTTACACTTATACACTTATAAGCTCATACATAAATAACTTACGATTCTTAAGATAAAGAAAAAAAAACGTCTTACCTCATTAGATTCGCTTAAACAAAATTTCAAGAAAATTATAGCCAGCCACCATAAATGAACAAAAACTAGCGCACACATTCTTGAGTTTCCTTCATTCCACAACGCACACAGCCATAAACCAGTAAGCATACATGCATACCAAAAGAAATAAGATGACAAAAAACGTAAAAAATAATTTTTTTCCATATTTTAAGCGGAAAAATTTTCGTTTATTTAAATTTAAAATGCAGTTTTTCTACCGAAATTCATTCATTTAATCACTGGGTAACTGCTAGAGCAGCTGGCAACTTAGCCATGGTGTTTAAAAAAGGATATCTGAAAAGATTTTTTAATAATGGAACAACTACTTTTTACGTACAATTGTACCTCGCAGAATTTGTGCAAAAGTGAAACATAAGAAGTGAAATTGCGAATAGATGGTCGATGAAAGCTTGGCTTGTTTGGCGGATAGGTCGCTTAAGTAAGTTGAAGAAAAAAAATTGGTTAAACGTTTTCAACGATCACAAACAAATAATTTTTAATAGATATGAATATATTTATTTTTCTTACTTTTACTACCTCCAATACCCATGATTCCGCACACATAAGCGTTAAGTTGATATTCTTTTGTGATTTATAATATTTAGGCTAAAAAAATTTTGTTTCAGTAATTCTTTTATTGTTTGTGAGACGAAACATTGTAGAAAAAGTGATTTTAGTAAAATAAATCAACAGTATTCCTTAACTTTCTTATATTAATAGCAGTAAATGTTTTTGGGTACCCGGGCAGAGAAACAAGCCTTCTTAAAAAGTCGGCGGCGGCGGCTTAGCAAAAAATACTCGGCGGCGGCTCATAGCCGACTTAAGCGAATATTTCGCGATAAATTGTATATGAGGAGCTCCATAACAAAACGCAATAATTACACCATAATATATTTTTGGATAAACGACAAAATATAATTTAAGTAAGAGCACATAGTTTTTTTAAAAAACAATTATTGAGGTATTATTGTATACAAAAAAGTAATATAATCAAACATTAATTATTTTATCTGACAGTTTGTTTTAAAGTTATTTAGATTACAAATTTGGAATTATTGCGTTTTAGTCCGAATCATAGTATTTATTTCATTTTGCTTTGAACTGTATGAAAATATTGAGTTTTGATCTGAACTACGGCTGGAATTTCTGCTTTTTCAAAAATGCCTTACGTCTTACAGTTATCTAAGAGTTACCACCACAGCATAATTTATTTACAAAGCTGACTTTTTTAAAATTTCTTGTAGCGATTTATTGCATTTTGCTCCGAACCATTATATTTGGTTTTGAATTGCAGTGTAGTTATTGAGTTTTGGAATGCTTTATAATAAAGGTAATATATATTTCAATATGTAGAATAGGATTCAATACAAAAATCAAAAAATTTCAAAAATGTAATTATTGCGTTTTGTTATGAACCTCCTCATATAATCAATTGAACTTTTTAATGTTGAATTTTTTGTTAAGAAATTTTATTAAATTTTCCTTTCATAAGTTTTTTAACAAATTTTTTTTAAAAAATTTTTCGAACACCTGATGACTTTCACATAATTTGTAATATGTAGTAGAGTGATTCCACGTAAAACGGCCCTATGTAAGGAAAAAATTATTTTTTTATTTTTAATAAAAATCTTTCAATTGATATTTTTAGAGCATAACAATTATATAGAAAAAATAGAAAAATACATTATTTAATATTTTTTAAGCAATTTAAGGCAGTTTTAAATGATCATCCACGAAACATTTTGCTCTCCCTCTTTGTATGTTTAATATTTATTTCAGATTTTTTTCTTCCTATTCTCATTGTTAATAATAACCGTTATCTCTGAAAATAATATACTTTTTTCGCTTTTTATTGAATTTAAGAAGATACTCAGCTAGAGTATTCTGCTATCTATAATAGAACGGATAGCAAATAATTCAATGTGTTATTTTCTTATGATCTATTTTAATATAATTCATATTAATGAAATAAATAAAAAGTTTTATTTCTTCGAGTTTTTTAAATTTTCGTATTAGGTCACACCCGTCGGTCACACCCGTCACATTTTAAAAATAATTTTTTGTTAAGAAATCTGATTTTTTTTCAAACACTAAATGCGTAATACAGCTAAAAATTTTACAATATTTATGCTGAAAGTCATAATTCTTTAAAACTAAGATTTGTAAGGTCACACCCGTCGCAGCTTTCCGACGACTATTCTGAGCAGGAATCGTGTTCTTTCAGTGTCTACACGACTTTAAGCTTAATGGCCTTGCGAGTCGCAACCTTTTTTTAACTAAAGAAGTTCATATTCTCTATTTATAACAAAAAATATGTGTAAAGTGGTCACACCCGGCTAAATGGAATTACTCAGTACAAATTTGCAACTAAAAAACTATTAGCCGGCTGCAATTTTGAGCCGACGCTAGCCGCATGGATCGGCGGCGGCTTGAAGTTACATGGAGAGTCGGCGGCGGCTCTTAAGCCGGCTTTGAGCCTATCGGCTTGTTTCTCTGTACCCGGGTACTTTCCTCCCCCTGAAGCCAAATGAGCTAAGACAAATTACATAAGGAACAAAAATTTAGGAATTCTAAAGAAGTTTTGGCTTCCTAGACCAAAAACCTCCAAAAATCTTTTATTTAAAATGAAATGGGTACCCGGGTACCCTGCTAAAAAGCTATCGCCGAATTTAATCGAAGCACAGAGGTGCTTATACCACACATTCCAATGATTTCAAACGATCTGCCCTTCGACTTCAAGCGATAACAATTTCCACTGCGTCTGGCTTTCGCCGTAACCATCAACATGGCTCAAGTCCAATCGCTAAGTGTTGCGCTTGCTTTAGAGTTGGAACTCTAAAAAATCTTTATGTTTATACATCTACAGAAAACACTCCCAGAATATTCACTCGGATTAAAGTGCTCATACATGAGTGATTTGTGCGTGTGATTTGTTCGTGCTCGACGTCTTGTTACTCGTTAATGGCGTTGTGCGCGCACAAATCACAAGGAATTGAAAATTTTAAATTTCTTGTGATTTGTGTGATGTGTTAGTGGGCTTGTACGCGAATATTTAAATGTTTTTTTTTTAATTTTTGTACACTAGGGTCTATTCAAATATTATGTAATGCTAATTTCGGAGGTTTTGTACCCCCCTTCGTAACGCTTTTTACAAAATTTTCAGTATAAAGTATCTAGTCCGTAATAAATCTTTATTGTGATTTGTTCGTCGTATGTGGAGATTTGGTACGCGAAAAAATCACACGCACAAATCTCTCGTGTGTGGGCTGCTATATTTATGTATTTATGTCGCAGTCGATTTTGTGATTACGACAAATAGTCCCAATATAAAGAAAAGTTTTACAAGTTTTCTTTATTCTATGAAGTTTTTTTTATCGTAGTCAGAAATTCGACTTCGACAAACATAATACGACTTATTGTTTATCTGCTAGAATTAGGATAAAATAATTACATATTTAAATAAACGAAATTTCCTTTTCTTCCAACAAATAAACAAGTGGTATTTCGTTTTTTGTGTAGTAGCACATACAGGGTATCCGCTATTTTATTTAAAAACTTACAAACGAAACGAATAACTAACCATTCACTGTAAAATAAATGAATAAGTGGCTCTAGAAAAAAGTGCTAAATTAATTGTGAATACTTTGTTCCTTTCAAGCTCTTCTCTTTCATATCAAAGTTATGTCAATATTGTTGTTGGTACTTTTCTTATCGAAAAACAAAAACGAAAAAACAATTGCACAAATTCATAATTAAGAACAAAACAATAATTAACATAAAAACTAATAATTACGCCACAAGAATTTTCTTTTTTCTTTAGTCTGTTTTAAACAAGAAATTAACGTTTTTAAAGTTGCAAGCAAAAAGGATAAAACGAAAGAAAGTAAGAAAAAAGTTTGAAGATCATGAAGCAAAAATTATTTCTATAATTTTTTGTTTTACTTCAGTTTAAGTTTGCAGTGATTGTTTGCTGCAAAAATGTTTAATCAAGAACAGCTTAAGGCTGTGAGGAAAGTTTTGGTAGTTATTATTAATGATAATTTTTGTATGAAACAATTATGACAATAATTTTATTTTCTGGGGTTTTTTTTATGAATTTTTGGTTTTCAACCGACTTCAAAATAAGGACAAAGGCTACTAAGACATCATGGTATTTTTTTTATGTGTATTCCCTGAAAACTCCGCCATTTATAAACCGATTTCTTGCAAGAGTTTTATAAAATTTTAATCAGTTTTTAAAAATCTAAGAATTAGAAAATTTTTATTTTCTTTTCTGCGAATTAATTTATTTAATCCTATTACATTTAAAATTAATAGGAATATCAATTTTTATGTCTCTTCTTCGCAGTTGTTGTGAACTTAACACTTCACGTCTTTAATCGATAAATCATACAAATTTAATATATAATAACTCCTTTGAATGACTATTAAATTAATATTTCCATTTGTATTTGATGGTGTGTCCATAAAAAATAAATTAAAACTCCTAACCAATCATCTCTCTCTCTCTCTGTCTTATTTTGCCAAGTTTAAAAACATGGTCTGTTAAAATCAAAATAATGAACACAAATCGAGAAAAAGTAAAAAATTTATGTACCTTTTGACCACAAACAAATTCATTGCAACAAACTCATTACATTTGCAGTGAATAAAAGTTAAAAAAGAAAATAATATAAACAATAACAACAGAACCATCCAACAGTTAGTCGTATAGATCTTAACTGCTTATGGAGAAATTTAATTGCGGTACATGCATAAAGTCCTTTTGTTGCCTTTGCTGCCACTCATGACTCAATCATTTAGAACTGGAAAGAATAGAACCAATTTAATGCTGTGAAGTGATGACAATGTGCATAAATTTCATGAAATTCCACCATAACACGTACTACATTAAATGTATGTAAGTAGATTTATGTAAGTGCGAGTATGTTGCATTGTAAAAGTATATAAAATGAAAACCAACTGTAACAACACCAGCAAAAAACAACGCTATAGCAGCAACAACAAAGCACAGTACACTGAAAGAATCTAGCTTCATTAATTTAATTAAACAATTTCGTTGGATTTTTTTTCACAAATCTAATGAAATATTTCATAAGTCTAATGAAGTTTCACGAATATTGTGAAAGAATTTTATTGGAAATGCGTCTTTAACTTTCATAGTTTCGTTAGAAAATTTCATTGGATTTATGACAGCAACATTTTGCCATTTTATGGAAAACCCTTTAAGTTTGTACAAAATATTTCAATTGATACTTAAAATTCTTTAAATATATACTAGAAAAAATTAAAATTTGTATGTTCTAGAATGTCAAAATTTTAATTAAATGTATATAATTGATTTAATGAAAAGTTTCATTGGATTTATGAAATAATTGTATCAGATATATATTTTTTTTAGCATACCTTTATGTATTTCAACAGTTGGCAGCCAAAATCGAATAACAAAAATAGTTTTATATGTTTGTTGTTATTGTTATACTCTTTCTTATTATTATACACTCATAGATACATTTTTTGACAGTGCTGTTGGCTGAACTAGTTAAAACGTTGCAAATGAGGAGAATCAAGAGTCTGAGTTCGATACTGTGAGCAGTCATCAACATTAAACATTTTTGTGATGTGCATTGGCGTCTTCGTACATATTTTAACCATGGAATTGTCAATAAATTAAAATAGACAATAAAAAAGATAAGTTAATGAGGCTACTAAGTAATGTAATAATTTCATTAAAAAAATGAAATAATTTCATTTAAATATTAGCAGAATATCATTAAAACAATGACAGAGGTTCATTCAAATAATTAAAAAATTTCATTAAAATGATCAAAGAGTTTCATTAAAACAATGAAATAATTTCACTGATATAATTATTTATAATCATTAGCTTAGTGAAATTATTACATTGCAGCAATGAAATTATTTCATATATTTAATGAAATTTTCATTAAAATAATTTTGACGAAAATTGTTTCCTTAATTCAATGAAGTGTGACGTTAGTTGAGTTTAAATGAGATTTTTCATTGGATTAATGTCAAAATTGACAGAATTTAAGAACAAAATTTTTTTAGTGTAGTCAGTCAATCATCAAATGCCTTTGCTACTGCCTGTAGTTAATGATATTTTTGTTATGTCGCTGCTAACAGACTACATACATAATCATATATTCCTACACATTTCAGTTCATACCACAGTCACTGCTACCAATACTACAATAAGTGCCACAACAAATATCATAGCCAATATTTCTCTGTGTAATTGTTGCCAATATTTAACGCATATCCAATTATCGCTTCTGAAAGCGTAAAAAAACGTAAATCCTTCACCCTCACTCTTCTCAATGACCAAAATATTTGTGATGGCATTTTTATTTATTTTTTATTTTAACTGTATCTTATCGAATTGGAAAGGTCATTAGACGTAGCCTGAGTAGAGATTTATTTATAACTTAAATATATGAAAAATTTTCAAGATTTTCAGTTCCATCATCTTCCTTATTTTTTTTCAGGACTCTATTGTGTGTTTGTACACTTGCAAATGTGTTTGTGAAATTATTGGCATGAGTAAGTAAGCTGCCAAATATAAATTGCCCTTTTTCGGTTACAGTTATCTGATGCATTTATATGTTGATTTTGTATTCGTTTTTGAATAAATTTTATTACTGCATGATTGACATAAAAGATTAAAAAGAGGATAAAGCAGTATACCAGACAGCAGCAAAGCTCAATAATTTTCACACAATATTAGGATTGTTAGGCTGCGCAAAACATGATACATATATGTATGTAAAAACACCGTCATAAAGAAAAAAATTGTAGTCTGCATATATTAGCAGACCCACCCACACCTACTTTTGTTACGATGCGCTGAATCCGTTTATGTTTGTCAGAAGTTTCCCAAAGTCCGCCGCTTCTGTCATATTTAACAGTTGTTATTCAGTTAAGTTTTTTTCAACCAGCCCCCTTATTCCGTAATTCACTAAAGATAAAGCTAAATCTTTATCGCTGAAATACTGAACAAATACAAAATTAAAAATTTTTGGCGATGACATAAAACACTAAAACTTCGGCGGACTCAATTTTTAAGACATTGCCTAATATAGCAATATACGTTGTAAAATTAAATTCGTAGCCAAAAATTGATAAATCGGCTTTAGCGAGTTAGAGAATAAGGGGGCTGATGGCTCTAATCTGTATTACTTTATGTTCAAGCTTTGTTTCAAATCTAATTTCGTAGCATTATTTTTGCATAATGCTCGCATAATTTGTATTAACGATTTCTAATTTGAAAATAAAGTGTCATTATAGTTTATTTTTGAGGAATTTTAAGATCTTCGTCGTATTTTTATCTGACGTACTCATGCTAATCAGCCTTATTGCGGTTGTCGTAGTCATGACGAAGTCGATAAAATCTGGCAACGCTCGCTATATGTTTTACATTGGAGTCATTTAATTACGACTACGACTACGACAAGCGTAATAAGGGCCAATATTTATATATACAGGTAATTTGTGATTGTTTTATCCCTTTGCTGTTATTATTATGACGACTGTTCTTGTAGTTGCTGTTACCTTCCCTGCTTTTAATGTTTTTTTTTATTTTTACAGCGATTGTTGTTCCGGTGTTTAATGCAGGTTTTTTGTTGTTATAAATTATAATATAAATGTGTAGGCTGATATTTAATATTTCAAAAGGTTAAGGCGGATGTTAAAAGTTGTTATAACAAATTTATTGTTATAAATATTTGTGTTTAATGTTTAAGATTTTTTGTAACAAAACCCAAATGTAAATGGAACGATGTACGAATGATTGGTTTTCTTTAACAGTCAACGAGCTATTTTTAAAATTATTACGGCTTTATTGAATAATGTGCCAATTGCTTGCTAAAGTGTAACATTTTATACGACTTTTAAATATATTTTATCGTAAAATATTGCAGTTAAGTTAAAAATATACAACATTTATATTTGGCTGAGTAAATTTTTATGAAATTATTACATTTTCAATTCCCTCGTATGTATATGTATGAATTTATTTCTTGATATTGAGTAGTCGCAAAAGCTTTTACGATTTTATTTTAAATTTATGTATATGGATTGGAAGGGAGGAAACATAGAAAAATACTTCAACTTCAGGATTTATACTGATGGATCAAGAATAATCTGCGGTGTGGACTCTGGAGTTTTCTCGAAGGACCTTGGAAAAAACTCTCCTTCCGACTTCCAAATGAAGTTAGTGTATTTCAGGTTGAAATATTGAATATAAGGGAGGAGGTTAGGGTGTTTATTGACAGGCGTGTCCAAGGAAGAGTCGGCATCTTCGTCGACAGCTAGGCGGCACTTCTGTCTCTAAGGTCACACACTACTTTTTCTACTTTAGTTAGTCAGTGCAAGGACGTGTTATCCAGATTAAGTGGTCAGACTGACGTCACCGTCATCTGGGTTCCCGCACATAGCAACTTTCCTGGCAATGAACAGGCGGATGAGCTGGCCAGGGCTGGATCTGCCATGGACGTTTACACTGCTGAATCGGTAGTCATGCTGTTTGGCACTATTAGAAATTGCATTCTTAAATATTACCGGCAGAAAGCTGAGGATAGGTGGCGCAAGTTGAGCACGTGTAAGGCAGCTAGAAAAATATGGCATTGCTATAACGATAAGCGAACAACACAACTAAATAACATAAACCGTGAAACATCTCGAGGCTCATCGCAGTAGTGACGGGGCACTGAACAATCGGTAGACATATTAGCAGGATAGGCCTTTCCTTCAATGCGTTCTACCATAGCTGCCGGGATCACAGCAACGAAGAAACAGTCTTCCGCATTCTTAGCGAATACTCGGCCTTACACCTCTCGAGACACAAATTCTTGAGCATACTAGACGAACTTTCGGAGCTGTCAGGGATAGGTCTGGGTGACCTGATTAGGTATCTCAATGCGACGGGTTGGATCTAGTATCTAATACCGAATCCGAGGACTCTATTTGGATCTACATAGGTTGACACTGACGAGTGGAGTGGTCTGTCAAAACGGAATCTTATTGATTCTACTTGAATGCTTGTGCGTAACAGGCAGCCACAACCAACCAACCATATGGTTCTTATGAATAATTACGTTCGTTTTCAAATAAATATTTTCTAAATACAATAAACACCATATAAATACATATTTCAAACCTAAGACTCGTGACGTAATTTTTCAAAGATTTCTTTTTTCTTAAATAGTCACGTAAGTTTGTTTTATAAAAACTTGATATAAAAGTGTCAGGTCTCATTGCCGCTGGTAATCTTAATGAGTGTGGGAACCACTGTCACTGGTCGCCAAGAGCTACTGAAGTAGAGTCTTACCTACAAGCTTTACTGGTTACACTGTACAACAAAATTAACATATTATTCCAGTAAAGAGCACAGAAAATATATGAGTGGTTCTCATTTCAAATGTTTCTTTCATGTCCGTTGAAAGTATAGTACAATATTTCATAAAATAAACGCATACATTTTAAAATGAAAACTACTTTAGTATGATTTAATAGATGGCAAATAAATTTGCATAACTTTTTTATGTATGGCTGTCCATTATGTTTTAAAAATAAAGAACGAAAATACTGTTTATACACTCTTCATACAAAATGGCGTGTCCGTAGTGCATCCTGCTAATTTTCCATATTAAGAAAATATGATTTTTTCCAAAAACGAGATTAAGTTTATAACGGTTTTAGAATATATGTGTTTTTGCTTCTCTTATTTCACACGTAAAATTTTTGAATATTATTTGAATATTATTTTGCAAAATTCTTGTACGCAGTCTTGTGTATTGAACGTTACGCTTATTAGCACGCTTCATTAATCAGTTTAATTATTCAAATTGAATTAAAAACTAAACAACTAAAATAGAAGCGTAGGTTTGTAATTTTAAATATTTTAAAGTTTTGTGAACTTTGTTAAATAGTATTATATTGCAAAATGTTTCATCAATCAATTGCGGCTTTATCAAAAAAAAAAATAAATAAAAAAAAAATAATGTATTAAGTGCTATCCATTTTTTTTTAAATTTTGGTGAATAACTAACGAGTTTATGTTAAAATATATCGAAGACTATACATCTGAATTGTTTTAAATTCTAAATATAGTGTATATTCTGCAAAAATATTGAATTCGTATAAAAATGTATTGAGCGTTACGTTAACAATATTCGTATATATAATTTATTTTAAAATTTTAGGATGGCAGAAAAAAGTTAACAATAGCGGAGTGGTAGAAACGATATATAGAACCATTAACAGTTTATAAATTTCTGATTTGCTTAAAAAAAATTTGCTTTTACCTTATAGTGGGTTGTTATATTTTCGAAAAATGTATTAGGTAGGTCGTATTTTGCTACGAATAATTATTTGAAATTGGCTAACTTTAAACATTGTTGGTTGATTTTATTAAAACTAGTCTTCTTCGAATTACGAGTTAGCCGTCTTTTTGCTGTGTATGATGTTTGTAAAAATTTATTTTAAGAGATACAAATTATAATTCTGCGAACCCTAGTCAAAATTTTAAAAGTGGTCATAACTTTTAAATTCGGCCCCCAATTATTATAATTTTTTTTGGTTCTTAGGGAGTAAATGTATATTGCTTTCAAACTCTGTACTCAGTTTTTGTGGTGTATTTTTTTTTTCGCAAAAATCATTTCCAGAACAACTGAGAAAGCAAGTGTAACGCTAAATACACAAAAATGTTAAAAAATCGAAAAATTTAATTTTATTTCAGGATTAATTGAATGAGGCGAAAACTATAATATGAATTCTACCTTGTCATATTTTTTATACTTACATTGGGTAACTAAAAAAACAAAAATACAAACACACGTTTAGAATGAGAATCACCCATATATGTACATGTATCGGTGTTTTGAATGTTTACATTCTGCCAGAATCAGTTGTTAGAACTATGTAATTTAATGTGTTGTGCAGTGTTATTGCTTGTTTTTTCCTCCGTTATAATTGTGGCAAAAATTGACAAAAATAGCTTGGCTCACAGGATTTAGGGCTACCTTGTGTCATGTGCTTAATAGTTAAGTTTTAAAGATAAAAAAGTAGGCTTAAATTTCGTGGAAACTTTTTGTATATTAATGGCCTTTAATATCCTTTAAAATCCAAACTTTAAATTTAATTTAACATTCAGACCGTTTTGCATGCTTGGATAACTTGGGAATTTGTACTATACCCCGCGTTAAAGCAAAGTAAGAAGTAAAGCCACAAGTATGCACAAGATCTATAAACAGATTAAAACAGCCCATATGTAAATTTTATGTAACAAAAAAAATATATACAGCTAAAATCTCTAAGGAATTCAAAACTCTTAAAAAAAGTAAACAAGATTTTTTGGTTTATTAAAATTATGGGATTTTCAAGGAAGAAGTAAGAAAGCAACAAAGGAATCCTACCAAATATTATAAACGAATGTTTTCTATTTTCATGATTATGATGATGCCAAAGAAACGAATAAGTAAAGTAGATGAATAGATGAAGAATATCTGCTGTTGTTTCATATCTGGTGGCAAAACATGTGACATGTTGAAAGTGGTGTCACTTCATTCGTACTTGTGATATTTGACTATTTCTTTACATTTTGGAAGAATTTTTTTTTGGCACAACAACCAGTTATAAAGTCATGACATAAATGTTTCTCTACTTTTTCGTTTTGCAGTTGTGCATTTTTGTTAACGATTTCTACTTTTTAAGCCAATTTCATAACGAGACCATATGCAGACACATGTAGTCTTCACATTTCTTCTATTTTTTAAGGAATTTTCTTTACTAAGGGTCTATTTAAATCTACTCAAGAATGTTTTATTTAAAACGAAACAAAAAATTTAAATGGTCGTTTTTGGTTTTTGTTCTATTTTATATATTTTTCTAGTAATTTGCGTATGCACACACAAACGCACACATTCATAATCTACATCTAAAACTAGAACATGAATACTTACATCGATCTGGTATGAGTATCTTTCGCTGATACTTCAAATGTGCCATGTAAAAGTTGTTCCAAGTAACAAAAGGAAAGGATAAACTTTAGCATTTTTTTAATACATTTGCTTTTTAAAGAATTTTTATGTTTGTTTGTTGGAATTTTTATTCAAGTTAGAAAGAAAAACTGTCGTATTATTTTATCATTAGTCGTAAAACATGTATGATAGTAGCCATGATAGAGTGAAGGAATGAGTGTCTTTTGATGTGGAAATGAAAACGCCAATTGTAAATGAAAATTTCTTTTTTACATTTGATAAATATTATAGCTATAAATGTTAAGAGGAAATAGTTATCACATTTCTACGGAAAAAAGATTATGGCTTCAAAATTTATATATATTTAAAGAATTTAAATAAACTATAAATTCGATTAGGTTGTTTATTTGCATGTAAGTTTTAAAACTAAATAGCACTGTGCAAAAAAATTCAATTTTTCTCAATTGTAAAATTAAAACTTTTTGCAGTACAACGACTTGTAAACGGGATAGATACAGGACTTTACAACTTGGACTAACCGGTAGATATGCGCTACTTCAAGTCTAAATACAATGTAAAAAAAAATTTAATAATTGATTCTTGTAGAAGGCACCAAGACAATATTCACGTGTATCGGCATTTTTAAAGTGTACATTTCGTATTAATTTTAGGGATAATTAAATGTCCCCCTCTTGTGTCGGCATTGAAAATCTTGTAAGCCTTAGGTTTAATGTACAATCTGTATATAACTCTTTTATGTAGTTAGCACACCACATGAAACATTTATGTGGAATATGTTAACCCTGTAAGTAACTCTTCATTGTAGGGGCAGTTTTGTCTCCTTATTAAGAAAAGGACGAAAAAATTCCTTTCAACTGCGATAGAGCGAGGTAAATTTTCCAGAAAAATTTTCCTCGTTATGTTTTGCATAAGAACGCGAAACACATTTTATACCTTAAACGTAAGGCTTACAAGATTTTCTACACCGACTACTTTTTGTGATTAAGCAGGAAAATAACCATTAAAAACATATTAAGTTTTGACAGAAAACTTAACTCCCACTAAAATTAGTCGAACTATATGGCTGTTATCCAAAGAAATTATTCTGCAGGTCTAAGTTTGTTGAATTTAATTTTATAATTGAAAAAGAATAAAGATCAATTTCTTGAATTTTGTAAGGGTCGAACTGAATATCGATGGTTTCGCGATCAACCACGACCACATCGTCATATCTCCTTATACTATCTAGGCTAATACAGTCCCGACAGTCAAGCAGATAAATATCCAAAGTTAAAGGAATTTGCATTAAGCTCTTCATATTGACTTAAGTTTTTTTAATGGTTTAGAAATTTATCATATTTAGTTCTTGTCTTACCCAAACATTACTTGTGCTAAATTTTGCAATGTCGTGTGTTCGTTGCGACGATGTTTCTCAGGTGCGTCGTCTTGAGCCTCAGGAGATTATTAGTATTGACTGAGTCCAGCTTGGGTCAGATCAGCCTGGATGTCTTACAAATAGCCTCGTGTGCCAGTGTAGGGAAATGGTTTTCAGTTTCCTGTTAGGGACCTAATTGAGGCTTTGCTGTCGGTGAATAATCGGATATTCCTATCAAATATCCTGTGATACAGAAGCCAGTCTGCCGCTTTTTTGGATGGCCGATATCTCGGTTTGTAATACATTACATTTGTATGGAAGCCTGAAGGATGTACTGACTTCCATTTGTCAAAAGTAAACACCGCCTCCAGGAAGATCCTTCAGTAGACCTCAATTCCTCCGAATTTGTTTTTAAATTTTATTATTTTTTTCTTTGGTTTATAAATATTCAAATAGAAAATTTTGATAGAAAAAAATTCGATTTTTTTCTTATTAAATATTTACGAATTTTAGTGTTTAATTTTACGAATTTTGTGATAGGTCCCATTTCTATAAAATAAATATTTGAATTTATGAATTTAGTAATAGAGTACGAATTATAGTATTTTTTGTGTAGGTTTTATAAATTTTTTTACTGCGTAATCACAACAAATGTAACAAAACACATTTGGATCATTGAGGCAACTTTTTCGCGATGAAAACAAACTGGACAGACGAAACCACTTATGACAGTTAATATTAAGAAATGAAGGTAGATCCAATACTGCGCATAGGAAAAAAAATTTTCAGTGCGACCAATACATAACCACTAACGATATCTCGGCACCAAATTGTTTTTTGTATGTTTGTTCACCTGTGCATTCGCAAGACTCAATAATACTTGCATGAGCCCATCGCTTATGGTTCCATGGGTTTTGTAGCATAGAGACGCACAGCTGTATCCATGGTAAGCATATCCACTAGTAACCAATTCAGCATAGCGAAGATATCCTTATTAGGCGTGGAGCGCAAGGCACCTGTAATGACATGCTACACATTACTCTTGGACACTGTGTTCATGGTCTCCCACTAGACCAGAGCGCCATAAAAGAGGATTGGGATGATCCAATCCAATCGTTAGCCTCTTCTATACATTCTCCATCTTATGAGAGATCGTATCAAGGTACCACCACGGGGAGTGCCTCTATTGGCCAACATAACTGTGACTGCCGATCCCATATAAGATTCGATAGTTCAGCGATTATTTCGAAGCATCAATAATGTTCTAAAATCAAGTGTATTGACTTTATTGCGTGATCCAGTTGTATCATCGTAGAACTACAGATAAAATATTTGTGTTTTATTATAAATTTTTCTCTTCCATACAACAACAGAAAAAGGCAGCAAGAGAGTATGCTTTAAATGAGTTTTAAGTTTTTAAATGTGTAGTTTGAAACAATAAGTGCGACAATTCTTTGGAGACAATTTTGTTAAAGGGGCGACAATGCTACTCAATAAGATTTTTTTTAAGTTCGTGTTGAATAAATGCAAAAATCCGACTAACCTCTTAATGTAAAAAATATGAACACTGATATATCTCTATCTTCTTTTTCAGCATCTATGGAAGCGGTTCAAGCGTTTTTTACGGCTTCAAGAAACATGATATATTTTTGCTTGGTAGTTCTTAAGCTGGAGCGACCTCTCATTGTAGCCCACTGGAGAGTGTTGTGCAATCTCAATAGATTTGCCTTTGGTATGGGAAAAATAAATATGTTGGTAATACTCATTTTAAAATGAATGTCGATAATGATTTCTACAAATTTCAGCAAAAAGGACGTCAGACTAATGGGTATGAAGTCTTTAGTTTCTACGTGCGAATATTATATCGCTGATGATCCATTGCAGAGGAAGGTATGACCATTCATGGTAAACTTTGTATATGTGCATTAAGCACGGTGCGATAATGCCAACAGGGGTGATACCGTCCAGTCCAGGAGATTTCAACTGCTGAAAGATGCTGATTTCGCATTGAAATCTTCCTTTGCTGCAACAATGCATGACTCAGATTTGCTGCAGGCGGCGGAGTTCACGTTTCCTCCTGCGAGAAGTCGGCAGCCTGGAAAATGGGTATCCATGATTACTACCAGCGACTCTTGCCCACTGGAAGCTCATTCAATATTTGTTTTCTAGCCAAGAACAGACGGAGCATTTTACCCAAACGCAGTTGTTCGGACACTTTTAATGGTATAAAGTATTTTGCTTTTCTGTTCAACAAGAAGGCACAACTCCTATTTTAATCAGTAATGGGAAGAGTATGTACAAATAGTTTACATAATAGCTTATTTTTGTTAGCTTTTTCAAAAGACTAAAAATGTAAGATGGCATTAAATCTAATGAAAAGCTTATGAAATATTCTAAGATATAAAAAATGTTTTCTTCTGTTTAAAAAAAACTTACAATAGTTCTCAATAATTGCATGTTTTTGCACGAGTGTGCATGTGTATGTATGTTTACATTTTTATTTGTAATAATATAATGCCACAAAAAAGTTATCGTTTTTTCTCTTAAGTGTATAAATATTTTTTTTTGTATAAATACTTTTTACATATTCGTATCTTCATGCTCTGATTGCTGCAATGACTTTATTCCAGAATTTTTTTATTGCAGTTCCTGCATGAGCATGAACAACAACAACAACAACAACAATAAGTAAGGACATTTATCATTATTTGAACAAATACTAAAATACATTTTGTGGTCGTTTAATTCTTTGTCCTCTTTTTCTATGGACTTTTCTCGTCTGTCTTTGTAACCCTCTTAGTTCATATTTGCTTTTTTTTCATAGTAGTTACTATTACCATGAAGTGGAAGGCTGGTGGTGTATTTGCATTATTTGACAGTTATCCTGACATATTTAACATTTAACTGCAGGGTGCATGAAACAATTTTATTACGGATTGTTGATCATTTCTTGCTTTAATATTTCTTTTTTCCATGCTTTTCTTTTTCTTTTTTATCTCTTTTTACCGGTTGTTTGGTTTTGTCTGCATTTCTTTCTTTTGTCTTGGTCTTTTCTATGCTGTTGCTTTTTTTCTCTGTTCCATATTTCAAATACTCTCTACTGTAGAAAATGAATAATACTTTTAGAAATTTGATTGCAAGTTTGATGATTAATAGTTTTTTGTATTGTGGTACAAAAAAAAAAGAATCTGAGCTCACTGGAAAAGTTATCATAACTTTTTTTGTGTTTGAGTTCGAATTCATGCTGTGATAAATATTTTACGTATCACAAGCCTGGTGACCATTATTTGGAAAATATTTCAATTGATTTGAGAACAAATGATTTAGGAGTAAAAGGAAAATATTAAATCCTCTAAGAACAATATTAAATGGCTTGTAAGACTATGGGATCATTGACGGAGTAAAAAGTAAGAGCCGTAGTTATGCATAACAAAAACTTGTTATGAAGTTTGTATATGTGAAGAAATTTAACTGCGTACTAACGATTTATTTCATACAATTTGACAGTAAAAATAGCCGTAGAGTATCCCAGCAAAAATTTTCATGGCAATGTGACGAGTTATAATGCTAATAAATAAGCCTTTCACTACTTCTACTTTGTACTTTTAACAAATTACTTTAACATGGAGGTATCATTGGAGGCAGATACTTGCCGGCTTGGCTTACAAGTAACAACTCCAAAATCTCAATATTTAAAAGGCATTGAATACATAAAACAATATAAAACTTATATGTCTCTGCTGAGCACTGAGCTCGTACCAGTTATTGTTGTGTTGTACTCATTGAGCTACAGCACAACAATTTTGTTACGGGCCTAAAATTTTTTATTACGAACAATACACAGAATTAAAAAAATCCACTTTGCTTCGCCAGGGTTTGAACTGATGATCATCTGTAGCGATTGATTTAACTACTTTAAAGTAATGTAGATGGTATGTATTTTGTGTTGAAAAGTATGTTGTTTGGTAATTGCAATACATTGCCAAGTTTTTGCTGGGCAATTACAAAAATTATAATAAAACGATAGAAAAAACATTAATGTTTTAGCAGTCCATCTGTTTCTAAGAGGAACGACGGGAATTTATTATTATAGTCCATAATAACTGTGAGAGGAAAAAATATAAAAAAAAAAACAAAATTTATAAAACTAAAGCTTTCGCATGCCTTTAAATATACTTTAATATATTTTCCATCTCTCCCTTCGTAGATAATCATATTATGAAAATCAATTTGTTCTATCAACATATTTCTTTTTAAACAAATCCCTGCTTAGCATTAATTTATGGCTTTCTTTAGCTAAAGAATCTATCATTCGATATATGTGTGACTGTAGTTAGTATGTTAGTTTATGTTTTTATAGCATTTATTAGAAGGTGACTTACATTTGTAAACATTTTGTAAGTGGAAGTCTGCAATGACAGTAAATCTATCAGTTCATGACTAAAACAAGTCACAAACATGACACGTGAGACAAGAATTCACTCACAATGACACACAAGCACACACACTTATTTATTCATCCAATACTACGATATAGCATAAAGTACACACAATCATATAAATAAAGTAACATAGAAAAAAATGTGTAAGCCAAATAGTGCCAAATATATAAAACGACACGAAAATTTAAAGTTAAGAAATCGTCGGAATAGTAAAAGAAATTCACCAATAAATGAAAGAGTATACGAGAAAAGAAGCAAAGAGCATAACAAATTCTTCACCACACACAACATAAATTAAGGGTTATTTATGCTGGCATGAGAGTAAGCAGAGTAAATAGTAAAATAACCTTGACTGGGAGAGATTTCATAAAATTAACTCTTATACAAGTTCACTTCATATGAACGTATTTTTAGTGAAAGACCTTTTAAAATCAGACCGTGTTCGTGTCGAAGAAAAGTAAAATGTTAACTAACTTCGTAATTTAAACATTATGAACACTGAGAGATCTCTGCCTTCTTTTTCAGCATTCCCGGAAGCGCTCCAAAAGATCGCATGTGTAAGGCATGAAAGTTTTTTACTGCTTCCAGAAACATGATATTTTTTTTCGGGGATATTATTCGATACTACTGAATGCACTTTCTGTACTATTCCTACGGTAAATGGAACTGACACAAAACAAGTAACTGGTAGGGACCAGTCCGAGTTCTAACACTTCCTATGAAGCGGACCAGCCACTTTTACATGGGGATGTCCTAGGATGGGGTTAATTAATACTTTTTATGCACCTTGTAACTTGTCTCTGAACTATCTTATGGAGTCCTAATCGGTGTAAAATAATATTGATTATATATAAATATTATTCCAAAATTCAGCTGTAATTATCGATTAATTTATTTATTTATTGTTACAAATCCAAGTAGAAATTGTATTTTATTTTTAAGCGGTGTCTTTGATAGGACTCGAACCGACAACCTTCGGTATGACAGGCTACTACACCACCCACTCGACAACAGGGGAACAACAGGAACAGGTTCCTGAGTGGAATGGCAGTCTCATTGAAGTGAGACAAATAATATTTTATAGATACTATCGAATTTGTTCAGTGCCGTTTACTACAATACTAGCCGGAATACCAACTAAATTGACTGAAAATGGTTAATATGTGACCATTTACACAATATGTCTTTTTTCATCATTCACAACTCCTGATTTTTGGTACCAGTCTCATTTTCTCAAGTCATAGGACGAGTACTTTTGGATCAATTGTCACCAAATTTTTCGCATGGATAGTACAAACACTATAATATTTTAAATTTGTTGTACTATTTTTGTGCCATGACATGTTTGTACCATTTTTGTACTATTTTTGTGCAAATCTTACTGAACGCACTACAGGATACGCACTACAAACTTATAACATCCTTTTATTTTTGGTTTGGGGTTAATAATATATTTTGATGATAATATAAAAATCGTTTGTCGAAAATTTTTTGTACTATTTCATTTGGTTTTGTACTATTTTTGCTCAGCTTCTGTACAATTCAGAGACTCTTTGGTGGCAACACTGACTGAATGACAAATGTAGATAGCAACAAATAAATTTACCGTCATCGGTATTGCTTATAAAATGCAACCTCAAATTTACATTTGATATCTATATGCAATTTCCTTGCTATGACCATTTGCCTATAAACCATTAATCGGCAAAGCAGGTCACATGTGCCTCACATGTGTTTTTTACTCTCACACGTATGTACTCGCACGTAACAATTAAGGCTGAAAGTCCATAACACGCGTTACATATGGTAACGCGTTATAAGCGGCTGTCAAAAAAGTAGAATTAGTGTAAATGTATGTGACGAGTTACATAGCACAAAGCGTAAAACGCTTGACGCAGAAAGTAGGTTTACTTTCTACTTTTGCATTCGCCGCATGCGCCATGAAAAAATGACAGCTGTTTTTGATAGCCAGGGATGACAAGTTATATTATATTTTCAATATTATCGATAAATATGTTTGTATGGTGGATTATATTTTTAATTTTTTTTTATAAAAAGGAGTCTTTAATAAAAAAAACCCTATCGCAATAGAGTTTACAAATGTTTTTAGAATAAAATAAATTAAAATTAATTTTTTAACACAATTTTTCCATCAACAAAATTATCATTTTATCGATTAATTTTATGTAATAAGTTTCATCTCTGTTATGTGTAGTAATTTTATCAATTTATCTTTATACTTTATTCAATATTGTACTGACACAATTAAATTTACATTAAAGTCAAGAAGAGCCGACAATCTGTTGGAATAGCTCTCGCTGAGTTCAAAAAACCAATCACTTCCCGTTCCAAATGCAAGGGACTCACCTAAAACTGTCTCGTTTTATTTTGGAGCTTTAAGTATGCCCTTGTTGCACAAAAAATTATATTTATAAACTCAATTCCACAAATTCTTTTAAATTTTTGAATTTCAATTAACATTTTTGCAAAAATTATTTTTATTTGATAAAAATATTTACACTACAGCTGATCAAAACACAAACATTGGCGCACAAAAAGCGTTGCATGTAACTTGAATTTAGAAAGGCGTCTAAAGTATGGAACTCACAAAACGCGCAACGTACGAAACGCGTGTCATGGACTTTCAGCTTAAAAGTAAGCCTCGCATGAGCATTCAAACTAGCAGGTAGTATTGCTATTGCTGGATATACACTAAAGCTATTTAATTCATTTTTGTCAGCAAATATCACACAAGACTTTTTTCATGTAAATTCTTGCATTAATTTTTATTGCAACTCAACTTAGTTTTGCCGAAATTTCCCTATCTGATTAATAATCCAACACTCACAAGCTCTTTATTATTTTTTGTTTTCGCTTTTTGATGGGCATTTTATCATTGGTAGCTGATGTTTCCTTGTAAAAAGCATTCACCTTTATAAGTGGTAAAAGTGAACAAGAACGCTGATGAGGCGGTGTAGCGTCCTGTCGATATCAGTAGTACTGATCCATTCTGCTAATCTGATTTGAATATTCCAACACCCCACTCTTAATAAAAATAGTTTGAATTTACATTAATTCAAATATTGAACTAAAAAGCCCAAATAATAAAATTTCAGACTTACATCTATTCAGTTCTAAATAAAATTTACGTAAAAATACTTTTTAGATATATGTAATCTAGTTAATGCGGCTTTAATTATTACCGGCCTGCCTAAAGGTGTACGTAGCCACCCAACAAAAATTTACTTATCGATTCACCAAAAAAGTAATGAGAAAAAATTTTAAACACTAACTACAATTTTACTAGAAAAAGTACATAATTTTGCTCTTGATATCCAAAAACGAATCTATTATACTTTGGATGTATACATCCAATATATAAGTACTTTTCCTTTTTATACTGGGAATCTTAGTTTCTTAATTTTTATTTCGGTAACTTTACTTAAGAATTTTTAATAAAAAAAAAATATGTGAAGAAAATGCGAATAACCAATACTTTTATGGTAAAAGGTTACGTATGAGTAATATGATGTTACCATCATATTACTCATAAGCGCGAGGTTTGTCTATCGAAATATGCAACAAACTGGATTTAAAGAAAAGAAAAAAAAATAGTGTGCTATGACGTTTCTATAAAAAGATAACAACAGTGTATTTGATAAAAGTTAAAAAAAGGACTTCTTATTAAAATTATTGCTTTAATATATACTTTTTTAAATAATATATCTCTTCTCAAGGATAAATTTTTTTACTTTTAGGTTTTGTTTTGCAAGTACTCTATACGAAGTTACTTTTTTGTGGTATAATTTTTAAAAAGAGTTTCTTAAGTTTTTTAAAATATAAAAAGTAATTTTTCAGAAAATTGTTAATTAAATAACTTAAAAAGAGTAAGTTCTTTAAATGGCCTTGTTAAAAAATAGTTTTAGAGCATATTTTATAATTTCTTCTGAAAAACGATTTTGAGTAAAACTTTCTATAAAAATTTGTGTATGGATCTATTAAGCACATAAGTAAGCGTAATTTATAGAAACACACATTTAAAAGCAATTTGTAATATTAAATTCTATTAAAATTAGCTACTCAGTTTACTAAACAATTATTCTTAAACTAAAGGAAGATGTTAATATGTCATCAGCTTATAGTCGTTGACGTTGGCGTTTAGCAGCATAGGAAACATTTTTAAATGCCGGTATTGATTCCATTAAAACAATAAAACCTGAAATCATATTAACCATAAACAAATCATGCGAATGTATATATGAAAAATTCTATTTGAGAACTTCAGTTTCTCTCATTTGTTAGAACAAACTCTTATACATGGTAATAATTATTTGAAAATGCTCCCATTTATTTGAATCCACCACTTTTCTCAGCTTCCGGCACTCTCTTTGAGTAAAAATAGTGGTTAGAAAAGCCAGTATTTTTTCGTTCTTCCTTTAGTGAGTTGAATTTAATGACGACAAACAAATTTCTTTGACTTACGATGATGTTTTGTGCCAAACGAACTTTTACCGTTCCAAATCAGTTAACTCGGAAACGTGGTCATGTTAGTTGTCAACGAAATAACGAAGCGGCAAAATTAAACTTTTTGCAAAGAAAATTACAATTTTTTGTTGTTAAATTTTCTGGGAAACTTTAAACAAATGTTAGGGGAATGAATGAAGAACAAATAAGTAAAAACTGAAACAATAAAAGAAACTAATGCTCTCAAATTAAAGGTTTGGTTTTGATAACTTCATTGAAAAATCTTTAAAGAAATTAATGAAATAAGTGAAGTATTAAATATTTCATGCCTAATTAAAAGAAACGAAAAAAAATATGTAAATTAAATCGTGAGCTAAATCAGTAAAAAGTGTAAAAATGTTTCAAAAGAAGCTTTAGCAGTGATTTGTACCAATTTATAGGCACGCGTGTGTATAATATCAAATGAATGAATGAATGAATGAGTACAAGTACGACAGTTTGTATAAAGAAACGAAATAAAATATTTAAAATGGCAAAATCATGGTTCATGCTTGTACAACACGTTGTACAACAATAACAACACAACTTAGAATAAAAACCCCAATAAAATTTGTTAGCAAAATTTATAAAAAATGACAAAAGTGTACAAACTTAAATCCATTCAGACCCACAATACCGCACATTCACCTTCACTTTCACACTCAAGCAATCACATGCAAAGTTTCTAAAGAAGCACAAAAAAGCTGAAACTGAAATAAATTTAAAAGAATTTGTTTGTGCATTTTTAAAATAAATGTACAAGAATCAGTCAGTACATTTGCTTGAATTGTATATGTGTACGTGCAGTGGCCTTTTAACGTATACACACACATATCTATGCTGTTAAAGTATGAGCATGTTTTAAATATGCTGCAAAAAATTTGCAAATGTTAACCTGATTTTTATGAAAATATTCTTTTTTTTATGAAAATATATGTTTTTTATGTTTCCTTGCATAAGTGTAGTGTGTGTACTAAATACTAGACGTGCAGCTTATATCTTACAGCTGTGTAAGTGTGTCTGTGTGATTTTGTTATTTGTACAAGTATGTTAACAGAGCATTTATGCATCCATGCAGCATATGCATTACAAAAAAAAGTACAACAAAATAAATAAATTAATGAATAAAAAATCTCTTAAAATAAGTGAAGCAAACAAAACAGAATTATGAAAATTTTTATATAAAAAATATTTTATGATCTCAATAAATCAATGTAAAGATATTTTTGAAAGCCGAGAAAAAGATCTTTAAAAATTACATAAATTAAACTCCTAAGAATAAGAAATCGTGTTAAATAAAAAAGAAACTAACATATCTTAAGATATACTTTGAGTTGCGAGTCCAAATAAGTGGTAAGTCTGAAAAATTCTTTTGATATCTAGTATTTAAAAACTAAAATAGAATAACAATATTTGAAGTAATTTTTCACTATTTCAGAATAAGATAATTTAAAAATTCCTTAAAAAAATTTAAATTGAATGAATAAGAGAATATTTTTTTCTTATTTTTAGAAGCTATTCTATTTCAAAATAATTTTAGACAATAGCAGGTTTAATTTGCATTTTTTTTGGTAATGACTGTGCGTCATAATTGCTTCTTCGAAATTCAATAGAATTTAGCAGCAACTTGTAAACGAAATATTTTCATTAAAATAAAGTACAAATAAATTTTATTTAGTATGCACGCATACTTGCACTATAAAGAAAATTCTAGTTGATTTGGAGTTTAAAGTAAAAATAGCATGAATTTCATATTCAGCCGAAACGATTTTTATTGTTGCTTTAACATAAAACTCATTTAAATTCTTGATCATGCTGAAATAATATGAAAATATATTTAAACGAAATGAAATAATCATAATATGATGGAAAAAAAGTTAATAATAAATCTGTATCTTTGAAACTTGCGATCCGATAATAAACCGATGTGTGTAAAAATCATAGAAAATAATATAAAAATATTGAAACTTGGACCTGCCATTTAAAACACACCGTGAGGTACAGGGTCTTAAAGTTGACTACCTCGTGCATGAAAACCTTTGTTAGCCTCATTAATTTTATAAATGTAAAACGATTTTAATAAATTTGAACTTTGTGTAAAGTTTATACACAGATAAAGAAAATACAGTTTATTTTATTAAGACATCCTTAAGATCTTTGGCTTTTTGAACTTAAACTTAAACTTAAGAAGGCTGTTATGTTTTTTAATAAATATCAAAGAAATAAAACTGGAAAAATATAATTTAGTGCAATTTTCATGGTGTTAAATAAAATGTGTGCTAAAATTTTACTATTTTTAGAAAATCTGGCCTCTTGGCCACTTTCTTGAGCGGGTGGATAACAACTAAAAGGCAGATTAATCAAAAATTTAGAAAATTGCACTATATTTGTCCAATCCTGGATGTAGCGTGCAAGCTTTAGTCGATTTAAAATTTCAACTGCAGTAATTTTTGAAGTCTTTAATTTTGTTATATTGAAAAAAAAAAACAATTTTAGTTTTAAACATTTTTTGAGAAAAACGGCGAACAATTAAGCTCTATTTTTTCAAAATTTATCCATTTTTCCCTCTCATTCCAAAGTCTTGATTTGGATTCTATTTCGCGACTACACAAATGCATATTATCAAGGATATTGTTAAATCATTAAATATATTTCTGAAAATTTTGGCCATGTAATTACCAGAAATATTTTCGAAAACACAGCCTAGCAAAAAAAATTAAAATGTAAAAGATATCTTAAGTAAACAAACTGTTTTATCTTTATTCATTATAGCTTTGCAAAAGTTATGACGCCGACAAGGTTTTTTATGCCCGAGGTAATCAATTTTGACACACTGTAGCTTACTGTGTGTCATAACAGGGTGGTGCAAATTTAAACATCTATAAAGCTTACGTCCTCCTCTATGATTTCTGCCTACATTATTTTATAATCGGATCAAAAGTTTCAACGATAAATATTTATAACCTTTTTTTCCACTCGGAACCACTTTGCATGGGCTCTAAAAGTAAAACACATTTAGTACTTATTGGTTTCAACGTACTTGTGCTATGACTGCTGAAAGCGAGAGTAGTACAATAAGTTCCCGAGTCGCGAGCTATCAAAAGAGAACACATCACTTAGCTCGAATAAAAATGATAAGAAAATACCCTCCTGTATAAACGGATTTTTTTCCAAATCAGACGTTTGATTAGTATTAAAAAACCTGCCATAGGACAAGTACCTTAAGTTTCGATCTAGAGCCTATCAGTGAGTATGTTAATTATATCAATTGACCCCCTCTATTGACAGCATCATGTATAAGTGGAAGATCCTTCTCATATAAAGTTCTATAACTCGAACTTTTTTCTAGTCTTTGGAAACCATTTACGTGACTTGTCTTACACAGAAAAAAAATTTGTAAATACAATTAATTTTTTTGTAATATCAATTAAATAATTAATTGATTTTGAACCTACAACGATTTTTGTAAATACAATTACGAAATTATAAGTTAAAGGAAAGTCAGAAAAAATGTTTTAACCATGGAAAATAAGTCTTGTATTTTATTTACTGGCAAAAATTAGTTAAATAGCTGATGTTTCATTGAAAAAAGCATCCACCTTTATAAGTGGTAAAAGCGAAACAAGAACGCTGATGATGACGAGCGTAGCGGCCGTCGAAATCAGTAGTACTGATCCGTTCTGCTAATCTGATTTGAATATTCCAGCACTCCACTCTTAATAAAAATAGTTTGAATTTACATTAATTCAATTATTGAACTAGAAAGCCGAAATAATAAAAAAAATTTAAAATTTTTTTGTTGATTTCATATATATTTCAATTAAGATTATTGTTATATCAACAATGTGAATTGTTGATTTTCCAAAAAAATTTTAACTATCATAGTTGTTGTATTCACAATATTTTTTATACACAATCCTCAAAGCGACTTTTTGCTTATCTGCAAAAAACACTAAATGTCTTTGGGCGGAATCGAACCGGTGACTAACGTTCTTACCTCTCAGCTACAGAGCAATTCGTTATTAAATATGCAAATAATGAATACACACAAAACGTGATTTGCTTTGTTTCATCTACGTGTGTGCGTTCATTTGTTATATCAACAATGGTGATTGTTAATTTTTTTCACAATACATAACAAAAAATTTGGTTAGTTCAGTTTGTTCAAAAAAATTTCTTAATTTGCTTTGTTTCATTTATATGTGTGCATTCATTTGTTATATCAACAATGATGATTGTTAATTTTTTTCACAATACATAACAAAAAAATTGGTTAGTTCAGTTTGTTGAAAAAAAATGTCTGTGTTTGTCGTATCAACAACTAAATTTGTTGTATTAACAAGATATATGTTTGAATTTAAATTACATATTAACAATTGAAATTGTTAGTTGCACTTTGATGATATTTTTTCTGTGTATGACAGGTCTTCTAGGGACTGTAAATAAAGCACTGATTCTGGTAAAGGGGTAAATTTACATCTGGAATTTATTTTAGGCGGAACTAAATTTCGCCCATTTGGCTCATTGTTATAGTTAATCGTGATAGGAAATCTTGTAATCCTTACATTTAAGGCGTAAAAAGATTTTAACGGTTTTATGCACAACACCACGAAAAAGATATTTGTTGAACTTGGACGCCAGAAATCGTTCAAAACTTAAAATGTGTCGAAGGTTCAATTTCGTAATTACTCACAATTAGTACTAAAATATCCAAAAATAAACAATAGCGAAAGTCAAATTACGTTAATTTAAAATTACACTATCCAACAAAAAATAATTCGCCTCCACAAAATGAGTTTTTTATTAAAATTTGGAGCTGCTAAGCACGAATATGAAATTCATCTATTTTTTTAAGAAGCGTTATCGAGACATTCGCGAAAAACTTTTTTTCCTAGTATTTCAAGCTATTTCTAAAAATCTTGCGAACGGTTCATTGGAGTTGTGTAAATTTTACACAGTTTGCATAGACATTGCTTTCCTCTTTCAGGCCATATTTATATCGTAATGATCGGACAAAAATTCATTGAGTTATAGGCGTTAAGATTTAAAATTTAAAATTTTTTAAGGTTTTTTCCAAATTCACCATATCAGGTCGCTACATTAAGGCAAAAAATTATTCTAAAGTTTCTTTCAGCCATATCTCTAATAACATTTTGTTTCCAATGTAATAGGAGCAAAATTGTTAACATCAGGCAGAAACTGAGAGAGTTACAACATATTTAGTGAAAGTGTTCCAATTTCGATTCAAAAAAATTTCTTATATGGAGTATGAGTAATATTCCAAAAAATGTGTTTTCGTTTTTGTATGGAGTATGAGTATACACAGAAAAAATTTAACTGCATTATGATGAATTAGGATCTATAAACCAATTTGTAAATTCAGAGAAATATTATTCATATTTTCAAATTTGTTTATAAAAAAATGTTTTTCCTATAAAAAAATTTGTAAATTCAGACAAAAATTTTTCGAAATTTATAAATTAGGTGACCTAAATTTTGACTGAAAATTAAATCAGTTTTTGTTGTTGCTGTTTAGTGTAAATAATTTATTGAAACAGATAAATTATTTATAGAATTTAAACCAAATTTGAAAGAAATGTTTGTCTGCAAAGATAATTTGAGAAACTTTTTGTATGTAAGAACAATGCCTGTGAGGCAAAATCAAAATTTTTTAAAACTATATCAACCATTTCCAACCCGATAGCCCCCGTCCGATCAGTATAACATTTTACATAAAGATAGCAGAGGGGTGTTCCGATTTAAGATAAGATGAGCTTCCAATATTGCTTACGAGCAGAGGCATAATGTGCAAAGTAGTGCACTTCGGGCAAGTACAATTTTCAACGCTTGTCATTTTGCTGTTTCTTGCTCGATTCCAAAAAGTGCCTGCCTTCAAGCTGTCATGACACGCAAACCTGCAGCTGCATCGATATGATTTTTTTTCTTTGTATGATAGCTAAACAATCATAGAATAGAACTATTGAAACGAACACACTGAATCAGTGCCAGTCTTAAAGCACTAGATTAACTTAGTTTTTGTTCCATAGTAAAAAAACACATATGTCATAATATATCATTAAATATTGGTTTTTTTTTAAATATTACACATAGTAACTGTTGATTGTATTGATTGCTTCTTTCGATTGCCATAACAATAAAATTAACATTTCGATAAAAAAAAGCTCAAACTCATTTTTTCAGATCCGGCCCAACGTGTATGTGAGCTGGTCTTTATGATTCCATAGATAGATGCAATAAACTATACTAATAACCAGGTAAACCGCAAAAATGCACCTGCATGTTTTTCCCTGTGCGATGTATGTGGGCACAAGTGATATATTTATACGTTTTAGAACTTTTTAAGAATTTTGGCATCGATTTGTTAGTGCATATTTTTGCATATTTTAACCTTTACAGCATGTTTTTGCATATTTTACACTTAGTCGCATATTTAGGGATCTTTTTTGTGGCATGTTTGGCTGTTTTCCAGCATATTTTGGTTTTTTAAATTTTAATATGCATATTTACAAAAAAAAAATGTCTGTTTTGCCACCGAAAATTTTGAAAATTTTCCATATATAAGATATTTTTCTTTTACGATTTTAAATTTACTCTAATGTATTTTTCCCCAAATTTCTTAAAAATTTTCCTAATTCCACTCATTTACTCCCAGCTTATTCACAGCTTTAAAAATTTTAAATTATGAAGCTTTGAAGATTTTTTGAGCAATTTTAATTTTGCACTTCATAGAAAAATAGCAGGACGAGAATAGTCGCGTTTGCGAATATTTAAGCTATTTATGCGATTTTGCTAATTTGTTCCGAATAGGAACCACAGAATATGTTTTGGTGTGTCGGTGCCCAACATTTTGTATTCAGACTGATGAAAGGCCAGGCTGTCATTGTTAAATAGACTCCCGTACCCATAAGGAACCAGAATATAAAGTTAGCATGCAATATTTTTGTACATTTTGGTACCATATTTTGTAGTTATTAGTGCATATGTAACGCACATAAAACACATATTTTAGGGCATATTTCCGGTTTCCCTGCATAATAGGCAGCCCTCATGTTACTTAAATGATTACTTAAAGAAATGCTTTCCTAAATTAATTTTGCTTAAAAATATTTTAATAAACTGTTAACAGCACTTTAATGAACAGTTAAGAACACTTGTTAAAGCTGTGTATTTAAGATTTATGTAATCATTTTCTATGTTTATTATATTTGCTTAAATTTCGGTCAGTCAATTGGAAGCATTTAACTTTAGTTATACTATAAAGCATCTACTTTCACTTTGCTTATCTTTGAATACATGCTATACTTTGTGCTGTTTATTTGGTTAACATTAACTAAATCTGTTTATATTTGTAAATTCATTAAAAAAACTTTGATTATTTAATTGAAATACTTTTTCCTCTTAATTTAAAAAGTTTCTATTGATTTTTCTTTAAGTTGCTTTCAAAGGCCTGTAGTTTGTAATTAAATTTAAAACATCTTTACGAACGAAAATAGCAGCAAAAGCGAACAACAAATCTTTGAAAATAAACTTTCTTGTTTTATTTTCTTTATCAAGCTATTAAAGATTTAAGTAATTGTAGAAAAATCATTTTAAAATTAAATTTTGTTAAACATGCTGCGTGATGTATACATATTATATGCAAGAAAACATTTCACAATTTAGAAATCTGCCAGACATAAGAGATACACTGAAAAAATGTGTTAGTGAATGTGTGATATATGTATATGAATGGAAAGTGCTAACTCAAATTTCACTAACGAAATTTTTAATTGAATTAGTAACCAAAATTTTATAATCTTGGTTTCAGTTTTTATAAAACTTGTTCTCTCTTTTTTGAAATTTTCCATTGGATTTGAACAGAAAAAAAGTTTTTCAGTGTATAGTATATAAAAGTATGGATTTCTCTTAATTTTATTTCAAAACAAAAGGTATTATAAAGTTTTGCAATTAAAATGAAATAAAAATATGTATAAGATTACAAATTTTATTAAAATTGTTTTGAAAGAGATTAATTTGTGTGGAAAGTCAAATTAAGAACAGATTTTTGTGGCAGAACAAAAAATGGCAGACGTATTGCATTTGATATTGTATTAGATGATTATTCAAAATTTAACATTAATTAAGACATCTCAATTTTGATTGATGATAAGGAAAATTACTAGAGGGAAATATTAAGTCATTTTTGGTAGCTATAAAAATGTGAAACATATTTAGGTTTGTTCTATATTTTATGGGGAATGAATATGCTCGAAATTATTAAAACATTTTTGTTACAAATTAATATTTATTCCGAACATTTTCATTCTGCATGGAATGGAGAACAGATCTGTTTATTGTAATTTTTATTTGAACATTTTTTAATTGTAAAGAGATTAAAGCAATTTGTTCTATTAGAGTAGAACAATTGTAGACTAACTTTTTTGAGGTGACTTGAAATTTATGTAAAAATTTTATAAATGCTATAAATGCTTCACTAGTTAAAGCCGAAGGGCTTCTCTAAAACTATTTACAAGAACAGTAAATTCTTGTACACTTTAAATATTATTTAGTTTTTCCCAGTAAAAATCATTGACCTAATAAACGCAGAATACTAAATTGACCCCAATTGCAGAAAATTATTTAAAATGACAACAGAGAAATTATTCTAGTGAGACAAAACCATTGAAATACATGCCAAGGATGCACAAAGTCACTAATAAAATAAATTTATATAAAAGCGTAACATATTTTTATAAACTGTTTTAAACAGACTTAATACTTAATGCAAAAAAGCAAAACAACAAATTTTTTTTCTGGATTTTAATAAAACACTTTGCAAGCAATATGCTAAAACCAACTAAGACTAACAACTTTATTATTTACATTAAAAACCATGAGAAATATTAAATATTATATTTAATATTTATATAGTAAAAAAACAGAGAAAAAAATCTGAGAAAAAAAATTATGCAAATTTTTGAGGAACAGTGGAAGAAGTGGAAGTAGAAAAATAAAATGTCATTATGAAAACAACACAAAATAAAATACACAGGAGATTTAAGCACATGCCAACCGAAAAAATGGAACAACAAAAAAACATAGACAAACTAAACAAACTCATTCAACCATATAGCGCACAGTGGTTTCATATATTTTTGTGCAATATATATAAGGAGTTGTCCTAGATCATTGAAAATTTGCCCAGAACACTATATTAATCAAGTTAAGAAATCGTTCAAAATTGTGTTTGAAGTCTACTGATGATTTGGTAAAGCAGCAATGAAATGCATATAGACAATACTTAAACACCAGCAAATAAACTTCATTTAAATTAAGTGTCGTCTTTAAAATTAAAATTATGACGATTATTAAACAATAAATTTTTAAATTATATTATTATTAGGCTGGAAGCGTTACTAATCAAACAATAAAATAATTCAACCTTAGCTAATTTCGGAATTTTTTTTTTTTCATTTTAGGTATAAGCAAGTTTTTTTCACCGATTTATGAAACGTTGACTGGGTTTCTAAAACAATTAAATAAAATCAGTTATGTCTTGAAAACGTATGACTATCGATATAAACATTTCGTTAAAATTGAATATGAAAATTAATTAATAAAAAAGATGACTAAAAATTCGGTTTTACGTATACTTGAAATAAATTATGGCATCTTCCACAAAGATCGATCGATAAATGACAATAATCGTAACAAAGTCACCTAATTTTTGCAAAAATTGCGAATATTTACATTGTACGCCAAAATAAATCATGTACAAAACTACAGGGTTCTGTTTCTGGTAGAGGGCATCAATAAACCAATAATCTATAAACCTGTATCGGCACTTAAAAGTTTATATTTTGGATTGAGTTAAGGGACAGTTAAATTCCCCTACCCGACCCCCACCCCACCTTTTTGCACATAGTTTTACTGACTCGGCATAGGTAATCTTGTAACTTTTACGTTTAACATATAAAATACGCTCAGCACTTTGATTTAAGAGATCACTGAAAATATTTATGTAGAATATTTTAGTCAGCAATATCGCCACTGAATTGGAGTTTTTTACCCTTTATTTACGAAAGAGACAAAAGCTCACATACCGCGAAGAGTAAGAGGATTAAAATGTTCTACAAAAATATTTCTCGTGATGTTTTACATAAAAGTGCTGAGCACATCTTATACCTTAAACGTAACGCCTACAATATTTCCTATGACGAGTCAATGTAACTATGTACAAAAGGGGCTGAGCTTAACTCGAACTAATATGAGTCCCATATCTAAATTTTTAAAACTTACCATACAAATACATTTTCAATTTCCCTATATTTGCACAACTACTTTAGTGAGACTCTATACATTTCATGTGAAATATTAAATAAAATATTGGCGGTATAGAAGGAGGAAGACATGTACTCCCCATACAAAGTAATTATTAATTTTTCTATATCTGTAGAGCTACAACAGAAAGAAAGCCTTAGTTTCTTAATTTGATGTGGGTAATTTTTAGAGCAAAGTGAAAGTTTCAAGGAAATCTTGGTGGTATATGAGGGGGAACACGAGTATCCCCCATCAAAGTAGTTATTAATTTTAGTATATCTACAGAATCAAAATAGTGAGGCTATCTAAATTGTATGTGGGCAACTATTAGCAGAACTTGAAAATTTCAAAACAAATTTGGAGATATATGTTGGAGGGGGAAGCGGGTACCTCCATGCAAAGTAATTATGAGTGAGGCTCTTTAAATTTAATGTAGGTAGCTCTTGAAATAAAGTGCAATTTCCCGAATATTATTTTAGGTGTAGTAGGGAGAGACGGCTATCCCCCTACAAAGCAATTATCAATTTTACTGTATCTAAAGAACTACCAAAGCTAGACTTTCTACTAAGACTTTTGAAGGTAAAACTGACACAAAATTGCGCTTTTGAACAAAAGCATGTTGGTATACGAGGAGAAGAGACTTACTCCTCCCATACAAAGTAGTTTCCTAGCCTCACCCCTTGTGCTTCGCTAGCCCGTCGTTGTGAAGATATTGTAAGATTAATACATAGTTATTTTAGTAATTAGATTTGTTCCAAGGCCGCTCATCACCGATTTCGAAAAATAAATTTTTTTCAAAAAAACTAGACAAAATTGGATATCTCAGCGATATGGGTGATTACGTCTGTCCTTAGCAATACTTGTAAATTACAAAACAGTAATTCCTTTAAATTTTTAATTCTTAACAATTTTGTCACTGTGAAACGGTGCTTCTAACATTCAGTCTGAAAACTTTATAATACATTTATAACAAAAACAGCAAGAAATTAACAAAAAATTAAATAAATTATAATAAAGTTGAAGAAAACTTGTCGAGTAGAGCAAAAACGATAAATAAATTAAAAAAATGAGGAAAAAATTATGCAAACTTATTAAGATGGTTATTTTAAACGTTTGAGTTTTATAAACAAAAATAAACAGGAAAATATTTTAAGGTTTTGCAATTTTAATTTGATTCAAAAAGGAACAATGAAGCTAAGAATATACTCCAAAGTTGAAAATTTTTTATTTTACAATTTTCGTTCTTCTCCCAGCACAAAATTTCGCAATTTGATATTTTAGTAAAAAGTAGTAGTTTTTTTTAATGGGGTATAAGGTAATGTGTGAGACTTGTTAAGGAATTTTTTTAATAGTAGAAGTTTTTTTTTTAATGGGTTACAATGTAATGAGGTGTACTTATGTATTTTTTTTGTTATAAGCAAAGAAAAAATATGGGGGAGGCAACCGTAATTGGAAATATTTCCATAGAAATTTTTTTTAAAGCAAATAAGGATATTAATTATCATATAAGAGAACCATGCTTGGTATTATTTTAGAACTATTTTATTAAATTGGTACCCGCAACTATTTAATTCAAACTGGCTCAAGTTTCGATGACGCATTCGATTTAGGTATCCCAAAAGGGAAAAGCATTGCTGCAAAAACTGAGAGAAATGATTTGTTAGAAAGTATAGATAAGCCTTTTTGAATTAAGGCATTTAAAGGCCTTTTTACCGCATTTTTCCCCTTTTATCAAAACTCGTATTCTGAATAAACCAAATCTTGCCACACAACACAATTCCTCAGACAGCACACACATACCACCATCATTCAAACATATACATACAACCAACCCACAACTAGCAATATGCCGCAAAAAGTTGTGGAATATTTTTTTTTTATTTTCTGTTCCAACTTTGATGTTTAATAAGTGTGAAAAAAATAAAATTAAAATCTCTAACATTTGCTTAAATGAAAATATTTCCTGCAACTAAAACAGAGAGAGAGAGAGAGAGAAAATAATCAACAGAAATGGAAATGAAAAGCAAGAAAAAAAGAAAATTAATTCATTTTCTATTTAGGAAAATAAACACTAAAATGTGTACAACTTTAAACTAAATAATAAAACTGAATAAGAGAAAAAGTAGAAAAAAACTAAAATTTATTAAAAGAAATAGCATAAGCTAAAATTCTTTATTTATTCATTGAATTTTTAGTGAATTTTCTCTAAATAACTTGCAACGAATATATTTCAAGTTTGGCTCAGTCTGCTTTAATTGAAAATTTTCGCTTTCACTTCATATATAAGTTTTTATTTTGTTTTCAATTCCTTGTTGTTCGGCTTTTGCTGAGAGTATATATAATTTTTCTTTTTCATAAGCAAAATCCATCTGGTAGATTGCTTGTTAAAGAATGTTGTCTTAAACTTTGTTTTAATAACCAATTTATTTCTCTTGAGAAATGTTTATGTTTTTCTTAAAGCAAAAAACAGAAAAACCTATAATGGAGCATAAAAAGTAAACAAGTACTTAGAGAAAATAGCTAAAAAGAAATTTATATAGAAAATAAATGAATAACACTAGGGCAGGACCTTCTATGGCAAGTAAAATGCTGGCAGAGAACACAATTTATTTGTAAACCCAATAAATAAGACTTTCTACAAACTGCTAACTATACTGAAATGTCAGCAGATATCGACAAAAAAAAGCAATTAAGGAAGGTCATTCAATACGTACAGTTAAAGAAAATACAGTATAATCGGTTGAAAAGATAGTAACTATAAAATATGAAGAAAAAACGACCTTTTTAGCCCCAAGAGCTATTTTTGATTAGAGATATTTCTCGTGCCTATGCCTCTACTGCTTCGATAACTAAAAATGAAATTGAATTTTTACCTTATCCAGCATATTCTCTAGATTTATTTCCTAGAAATTTTCCTTCTTTAGCAGATTTACAGAAACGGCTCGGTAGAAAAAAATGTTAGTCGAAATAAAATCTTAAAAAGTTGGAAAATCACTCAATGAATTATATGGAGTTAAATAAATTAAATAAAGTGTCTGCTTAACTCACACGCAAAATTTTACATACTTGCTACGATAAACGCTTTAGTTTCAAAGTTTAGTTTATTTCCAAAGATCCTGTGATATAAACAAGAATCAACCTGTTACTGGTCGCAAGCTACAGTTCAATGCAAAATTTTATTATTTGTTTTGGGAACATCCTTTATTTAAAAAAAAATTTGTTTTTGTAGGATTTGTTGTTGTATCTGTAATAATACTCCAACTGCAAATATTTCAAGTGTATACCTATTACGGCACACAAGATAAAATCAATGTCAACATTACGTTTTTTGCGCAGGAACGCCCTTTAATTTCGAAGCTTCTCTAATTTTAACTATATCTCATTGTCTCTACCTGTTATGGTTCACAAGATAAAGTCCAGTGCTCGAGACTCACATACACATAGAGAGTTAGATGGATAGATATATAGATAGACAGACGGCCATCGTATTGTATCGATGCTTGATTTAGTTTATAGATCAATGGCATGAAAGATCCACTAGGTGTCGCAAAGCCGGTCTTTGAACCAGATCTTTCTAATATTCTATTCCATGTTGATTCAATACAAATCTATTAAGCTAAAGGACTTAAAATTGAAAAGGATGTCTTTTTTAGGCGATTTTTCGAATTTATTTTTCGCCTTTTTTACTTAATGTGGTATATAATAAATTAGTATAAAAAATACTTCAGAATAAAAATAATCAATCCACGAAAAACTGATTTAAATCGCCTCGCCATAAATATTATAAAACAAATCAATTGACCACAAACATACTTCAAAGTAAAATATTAAATTCTTTTGTACTTTATTCCGTTAAAAATAACTTGCTTAATGGTTTATTTTCCTTTCCATATCACAACAATTTCGTGGCCAAAAGCTTCCTGAACTATTAATTGGGCTTATACACTAGAGACCCATGAACCTCATAAAAATGTTTTCCTGCAATATAGAAAAATAAAGCATAAAATACAAGAAAACGTTAAAAAAATAAAGCCTAAGATAACTGATCAAAATTGACGTGAGAAGAGCAGAAGGACGGCATAAAAATAAGAAATTTATTAAGACAATATTAACATTTATTATCAGACTTATTTACATTTTTATACTCTTTGCATTACTGGACAGACAAAGTTGCTGTGCCTTAGAAACTTTTTCTTCATATTTTTTTAGAAGTTTTTTTTTTAATTTTTCTTCTTCTCAGTTTCACGATTTTTATTGTTTAGCCAGTAATTAACCTTAAATAATAGACAAGGGAAAAGAGCCGAGTTAATAAATTCAGTTTCGTTTTTGGCATAAAAATTGCAGCTCACTAGAGAAGAAAAACAAAATAAAAACTGATAAAAATATAAAAACGAAAATTCAATCATTCGTTCGTAAGAAATAATAAATGGCCGAAGGGTTTTATAATTTAATTGAGCGTATTTTCAAGGGATTTGAAAAAGCAACAACTTATAAATAAATTTATTAGTATTTGCTATTTTTCTGAGGGCCAAAGTTGTGTTTACCGATAAATTGATTTGTGTTTTGAAAGTTTTATTGCCTCGCGGGACAGAAACAAAATGAAAATTTCAAGGTTTTAGTTACAGGTTTATTGGAATTTTTCTCTTGCTTTTAATATTTTGAAAGACAATTAAATTAAATTGAAACTAATCTCTTGTAGTCAAATTACTTTAATTTGTATTATTTTCTTTTCTCATTTTGCCTGAAAGTAGGCTTTATACAGAACATGTGCGAATGGTTTAAAGCAGAGCCAGGCAAAGATAAAACTAAAAAATAAGAAATAATTTGTTGTTTAAATGGATTGGTCTATAATTGCTTTGTTGATAGGTACAACTGACTGTTCTGCTCTTGTTGTTGTTTACTTTGATTGTTTGTGTTGTGTACATGTAGATTGTCAGCTGTGTACATGTAAAGTGACGGCTATTCAGACGACGAACGTCCTGGGCCATGGCAAACATCGCCTGCCTCTGTTTTAAAGGCAGAAATGGCAATTTCATTGGAGAGGTTATTTAAAATATGTTTGCTATTCAGTAACATATTAACAAATTTAAAGACTTGTTAAGAGTCTGCTAAGCATTGTACTATTAACAATATTTCAATTTGTTCCACCAAGCTATAGAAATATTTGAAGCTTTTAAACAGCTGTCCACACAGAAGAAATTTATGTGTTTTCCTCTATACAAAATATGTATTACTTGACAAACAAAAGCGTAGGCTATTATTTTTCCCCATAAACTTTAAAGAACTTTGTAGTAAAACATGCCTTAAAATAATGTCAGCAAATTCAAACAATAACAATTTATTTAAAATAAAATTTCAACACAAAGTTTCCCGTATCAAATGACAAATAAAAGAAACTTCAATAAAAAAAAACGAAAATACTTAAAAGGACCTTGTAAAGATTGACAGCGAGTCAATAGACAAAACAAAGTCTGGTTCTTTTTTATTTTCTTAACTTTAAATTAGTCAGTATTTATTTTCTTTTCCTTATGAATATTTTATTGAATTTGTTTAGTATTAAAATAAAATAATAAAAAAAAAACTCAATATATTTATAACATATAATTTACCTGTCCCTTAGCACCATTTGAGTGGGAGTGTATATGACCAACAATTTTATTTTCTTTTCAATTGCTTTCTTCTGGGAAAGACAAAGTAATTTTTCATGTCACTTTGCTTGAAGATGAAAGAAAAGATAAAATATTTCTGAAATTTAGTCTTATTTTGTATATAACTTAAGCTGTTTTTTGTTGTTGTTGTTCAACTAAAACAGAAAGATCAATAACTTTTTAGATTAAATGAAAAAAAAACTCATTAATTCATTGTTTTAGTTTTATTGAATAAAATAAAAGACCCTCGGGGTCTTGTAACAATATAATGAAAATTTATGGCTTGAATATGATATTACAAAATATCTTGAGATTATTTAGGGGAATTGGTTTCATACTTTTGTTTGCTGTTATTGTACATAAAAGTGATTCTATAGTTAAGATTTTCTTTTTTTTCTTTTGATATATAAATTCAAAAGGAAACCTCAAAATATTCCCAATATAGCCTTAAAATAATAACAACAGGAAACCGCATATTTTAAACGTTAGTTTGAATTTCAATTTAATTTAAAGCAGATAGGATCTGCTCTGCATTTCCTTGGCTTATACCAATTTCGCTGTTATACATATTTTGTATACACTCAAAATAAAATGGTAGTTAAAAGTAACCAATTTAAATTAAACTACTGCTAACCTACTGTTAGTTCAAATTGTTATTGCAATTTATTTTCATTGGTTAAGAAAAACTTTTTAAAGTCGTAAGTAATTTCATGTCTATGGCTACTTTACGTTATCGCTATTTAACAAGATGACTTAGCTGAGATGTTTAAGTCATCTGATTCATAAACATGCGAAGAGTTGTGAGAAGTTCAAATCCAAAATAATACATTTTACTGAATTGTAAAATATAAATTTGGAAAAAAATCACATTTAAGAACTAAAATTATTTTTGATGGTTAAAATTACTAAATTAATTTTAAAAAATGTATGTGGTTAAAACTACCAATTTTTGTGGTTAAAATGACCAATTTAAAATAATAACAACGAAAATAGTTATTTTTACAGTATTATTATTATAAATTACAGTATTTAAGTCCGGAAAGTCATCACATGTCTACGTATACTTTGTGCTATCGTTATATATCAAGATGACTTAGCTGAGATGGTAAAGGCGTACGGTTTATAAATATGAGTAAAATTGTGAGAATTTAAAAATTACAAAAACAATTTTTTAACAACACACTTAAGCCTTGTTAGTAGCTTAGCACACTAAGCTACAATCTCATTGGTTGCTTTAACTGTATTTTATTTGTTGGTGTAATTCAAACATATGATTTTGGTTAGATTTACCAATATTTTGTTTTGGGTGTACCACCAAATTTGGAGTAAGTCAATACGTTCTTTATGCTGCACAATGGGCAAGAGGTAAGGCCACATATATAAAACTCCTGGTGCTCGTAAAATATATTTGGAAATCAAAATGGTGAAGTCAATATGTTGGCTAGAGTAATGCTACTTTTTCAAAAGCTCACCATTATACACATTAGAATAATTTCATTATATTGTTGACTATCCTGAAACTATTCTCGAAACCAAGACCTCAGGCACCATTTTGCTTTGTAGTCAACGCGCTAGCAACTTCCAATTACCAATATAAAAGAGAAAGGTACTGATATCATATAAAAAAATTTATAAAACTATGTGTAGATTTCGATGGTGAGTGAACTCATATTATAACAATAACTCATATTATATTATAAATATTTTTTATACATGAAAGGGAAAATGGTGTCATGTGGTGTTTTGTACAAATCGGATTTTTTTATTAGTGCTACAAAATCTTTGAATATGGATATTTTCGGATTAAATTTTCTAGTGTATGAAAACTTATGTACTAAATATTAAGCAATCAGAGGTAAACTAAGATATACTTCTGAGAATCTCAGAATTTCAGGGGGAGCTGTTTAACTACAAACCCTGAGCTCTTGAGTTCAAGCAAGCCAACAACATCATGCATTTTTATGATGCGCAATATTAAAGTGATGTTGGCAGTATCGGTGGCGGTTAATACGAACATATCCTAATATACTTCACAGCTCTCTCCTTCATCGGTATTGTAGCAGAACCGAAGTAAAATAATTAATAAATAGCTACAAAACTTAAACACCAGAGAGGGTGTAACACTGCTCTACAAAAATCACGCAACAGCAGAGTTGTAAGTGACTTAAGCTTTTTATCTCTCTCCCACTTTACTACGTGTTCTCGCTACACTATCCTTTTCCCAAAGAAAAGCTCCAAGAAATTACGAAAAATGGAACTTTTTACGGTTTTGCCCATAAAGCCCACATTAACTACAAAGCACATCAAATGCTTTGGCAAAAAATCAATACATATCAGTGTTTCTGCTAGACGTACTTATTTTTGAATCCAATCTTCGGAATTATAGAATATATCATACTGATGCTGGTAGAAGTCACCAAAAAATACATAAGTGTATCGGCATTTTTAAAGTTTACATCTGCGATTTATTTTAGGGGGAGTTACATTCTCCCTCCTTTTGCACATAGTATAGGCATATTATATTTTGTTGGCCTTACGTTTAACGTTTAAGATGTGTTGAGCACGGTTACACGGTTTTACAGTACTGTATTAAATCGAAATGTTCATTTTATCACTTTTTACCGAATATCGACATTATTTATTCATATCTACCAATTGTAAAAATTTTTTATTGCTCTGACCACAAAAAACAAGTTGCTGCTATCTCTTTCGTAAAATAAATTGTTTAAAAGTGCTTTAAGTATTTCGAATTTTGCTTGTTTTCATGCTTCAAAAGTTTCAATTTATTAATTTTTTTTTTGAGTTAATACTTTCTTGTTAAAATTTTTCGAAATAATTATGAAATAATACTGTTGAGTAACTGAAAATCTTATATAATTTTTGCAAACTGTGACAATCGTTTGTTATTTGGCTCTGATATCTTAAAAGTACTGGACCAAGGTTTTGAAAAATTTTGAAATTTAAAGTTTTAAACGAGTATGCCTCGCTAACTATAAAAGATAAGATCTTAACCAAACATGTTGGAACCCTATAAGGGCTATAAAGACATAAACATTTGGAAATCGGGCGATAAAGAAAATATTAGTGACAAGCGTTGAAAAAATATACTTTCCCGAAGTGCCCCATTTTGGTGTTTTACATCTGCTCTCCTGGGCAATATAGAAAGCTCTTCCTATTTGGTTAAATAGTAATAATTTTATACTGATCGTATTATCAGTTTTGAAATGGCATATCGAAAATATTTTGATTCTGCCGCACTGTGCAATATGAAAAATGGAGAGATATGTAAAACAGACGAAAACTTATAAAACGCCGACACACGTATATTTATTTTGTGGCCCTCTAACATAATCAGTCATTGGAACCTTGTCAATTTGAAAAAAAATTAATTTGGTTGTACAGTAATATGAGATTATTTCGATCGTTTTAAAACTAAGGGACTATTATCATCTCATAGTCCTCAGATAGCAAATATTTTTAAGCCAAAAATTCTGTTTATGTAATTAAATCTAACAAATATTCTGAAACATATCTCAATTTAAACCGAAGCTATAACCACTAAAAAGCTAATACCTGTCATATACTCGATGAAAATGTTTAAACTTTAAACGCATTCTGAAAATTTGCAATAGAGGAGCGATATGATATATACAATTCAGATATATGAAATCTTTCACTATTAGTTTTGCTCTGTGATTTTGAGCATTTCATCTTTACCATAAATTAGTTTTTTAATTTTTATAAGTTTCTTAACTTTGAAAAATCTCTGCATCTAAACAACTGAAACTCAACAATCTGTGATGATCATTTACATACATTGATTATGTAAAGAGGGTTTTAAATAAAGTTTTCCGATAAATGTTTTATTCTTCCTTCTTGATATAATAAAACTTTTTTTTATGTTCTATTTCATTTGATAGAAAATAGTTTATCTTTTCTCTGTACTCTTATATACCAAGGTTTTGTAATACAGTTGCCACAAAAATTGAAACAAAATAAAAAATCTTTTACACATTTACTCAACATCCCAAGACCCACATGCATACATCGGCATCGAATACAATTGAAATCGATATTTTATAAGTATTTAAGTACAAAATATCTAAAGTCTACATGACGATGACGATGATGATGATGATACCCTGCTGCTATTGTACTATTCATAGAGCAACCATAACTCTTGCAGAATATGGCAAAAAGGCGGTAAAATTATAACCAGTAAAAAATCAGTCGTGCTTGTAAATAGGTTTCATATAAAAAAAATAACATTTTTCATTTCATTGTACTACTTGCAACTCGTATATGGATAAAGACATACACATGTCTGTTGTTAGTACTAAAATAACAAAAAAAGTCTTTATTATCACAGATACGAATATTATAACATACAAATAGAAAAACAGTTTTCATTATTTTTGTTTTTTATCTATGTTCTAATTTTCATTTGGTTTGGAGAAAACTCGAAAGTGAAGCAATAGTGCTGGTGCTATGAACAAACAAAAAATCATTAAAAGTTGTAAAAGGAAAAAAAGTGAATTTTGCAACCCAGTGGCTGTTTACTAAATACACCTAATCTAGAACTTATGCCTAGATATGTTCTAAAGAAAATCATAAAATCGGAATACAAAAATGTTTATGAAAAGTCTTACAATAGCAGAAAGAAATATATTTTGGAAAATTTCAGGGGAAAATTAATATTAATTTAATTTTTCTACTCACACATCAGAACATAAAAACATTGTTTTCGGAAGTCGCTACACTTCCTTCCATCATCAGTGCTCATGTGCTCATGTATATGTTGCTTATCACTACATATGAGGTGGCTCTGTTGAAGTTTGTATATTATAGTAAAGGGTGGGCAAATTTGAGGTTAGGAAGTAAATAGGCTATCAAATGATGAAATATCAATAGTCGAGCTGTCATCCTTTAGCTTTTATTTAGAGAAAACTTGAGAAATTTTACCAATGAAACGCTACACTATTGAGCAACGAAAAATGATGAAAATTTTATTGTATCACCTCGTCAAATTCGAGCAACTTTTCCTCGTAATCAGACTCCTTTAGTTCTTGGATGAGTTGAACTTTATAAACGCGAAGATGAAGATCTTTATGCAAAATATTGCCCAAAGTGCCTCTCTTGATATGCAATTGTTGCGAACTTGTTGCGAACGTCGACGATTTGATGTACCAGGCTTATTCGAAATGATACAGTAAAATTTTCACCATTTTGATAGTAAATTTTCGCAATTAAAATTTGTTGTTCAAGAGTGTAGCGTGCCATGGTTAACATTTCCCAAGTCTTCACTAAATAAATGCCAGTCTATTTACTTCCTATCCCCAAATTTGCCCACCCTTCATATAAGAATTGCAAAATCATTCAACAGAGCCGCCTCATATACAGTGATAAGCAAACTACACACGAGCACTAATGATGGAAGTGTATGTTCTGCTGTGTACGTTGGAAAAATAAATTGATGTTCATTTTCCCTCTATTCCTTGGAATATTAATCACGCCTGATTCTTTCTATATATAACGTTATATAATTTTTTTAAATTTCCAAGAGTTTCGGAATTCTTGAAAAATTAGCAGCGAAAAATAATTTTTTTCATGCAAAACCAAACTTTTCTTTCGTTTTAAAAAACTCAGAAAAAATTAAGAGTGCAAAAATTTTACATTTTTGTCATTTTTCAGAAATAAAATAAGCCATAAATCATTAAAATTTATGGACAAATTTCGATTTTATTCAGGACTAGATGAGCCTGTCCGCTTTGCGCGCTTAGAGTTCGCTTTATGACTATAAGGTGTCCATAAAATATAAGATAAAGTTCTTTAGATGATGTCTTGTAATACAAACTAAACAGTGCTACCAACGCAAAAAAGAAAAATCATTCTAATTTTCTGCAACATTTATATTAGTAAAATTAAGCATTTTCGCTTTTTTCTAATTTGACTTTGAAATGAGATATTTTATCGCGGTGAAAAGTACCCTAAGTTTAAACGAGAACTCCATACGAGTAGCTCCATACTGAATTTCCTGAAAATCCATTTAGTGGTTTTTGCGAGATGCGTGCTCGGACAGAGCGACAGACAGACAGACAAAATAATTCAAAAATTTGGTATTTTGTGTTCGATTACTGTTTACGCCACCATAAAAATGTTAAAAAAAATATTTCTTGTGCAGACACGCCCCTTTTACAGTTTTATTATAGATTATAGATTAGGTGAGGAACTAAATTGACAAAACTTGCGATTTTAATACAAGAGACATACACACACTCAAATTAAAATTTTCTGTTGTATGAAAATTGTAATTTTAACAATTGAGTTCCTTCACTTAATTGTGAATAAAATCGACATTTATTCATTGATTTTAATAATTTATAGCTTATTATATTCCTAATATACCTAGCTTTCTGATAAATAACAAAAATATAACATTTTTGCGTTTAAAAAAATTTTTTTTATGAGCTTTTGCAAACGAAAATAATATTTTGCATTAAGAAAATGTTGCTCCGAATAATTCGGAAACTGTTGAAAATATTAAAAAGTTTATAGAAATGGCTAAAATGTGATTTTAGTTCGCATCTTTTAGTGCTTTAGTTATTTAAATCGAGCAAACCTTATGATAAAATATATTAGCGTCATGCCCATAACAAAAATTTGTGCTTGATACAAAAAAACTGAAAACGGATTCGAATTTAGCGCATTAAACTTTATATATTCCACATACAACAATTGAGTTATTAATTTTAGTCGATCTGTATGGTTGTTTATTCAAAGGTATTTTAATTAGTTTGGCTTAAGTTCGTTTTTAATTGAATCTTTCGATTAAATTACTTTTTATTTAAGAAAGAAATTCTAAAGCATGTAAATATTGAAGATTCCAAAAAAATTTGGCTGTGCGGAGGGTCGAACTGACATCCGATGTTTCGATACCACAACAGTCTTCTCATCACAGCCCTTTTTTTACCTACACTGCCAAAAAATCCTATTTCTTTAGTAAACCCAATTAACAGGTGTGCAAATAAAACATTAAAAAAATCCCAGCATTAGACAGAAATCTGCAGAATCAGCAGTAAGACAGAAATCAAAAAGCTTAAAATAGTTCCGATCCTTTACAAAAATTCAGTAATAAATAGATGCTATTCGTCACAAGGTGGTCACACATGTGGTAAATGGGTTTACTAAAGAAATAGCATTTTCGTTAGGCTATTGTTGCTGCTGTCGCTGGCAGTGTAGGTAAAAGGGCTCTGATGCGAAGACTGTGGTTGTCTCGAAACATCTGATGTCAGTTCAACCTTCCGTACAGCCAAATTTTTTCTTTGAATGTTCAATATTTACATTCTTTAGAATTTCTTTCTTGAATAAAAAATAACATTCTACATATATTTATTTAAAGGTTAAAAAAATGTTTTAGGCCAGTGCATATTTTATTGCATATTTTATCCTTTCACTTTAGTATACGATTTTCTAAAACTGCAGAATTGCGAGAAAAACTATATATAACACCTTTTTTCCTTCTATATGTTCTAGATTACTCAGTTAACTTTATTTCTCCTTTGAAATTTTGAACAAAATAATAAAATAAAAAAATACACCAAGAAATTTGTTAAATCTAATTATAGGAAATTTTTAAACATATTTTTGGGAAAGGCAAAGTTAGCATTCTTTAAACTCACAATTTTCTGGTACAATTTTTTCCTGTACAATTCTAAAGTTATTTCCTTTGAAAACAATTTAAATTCAGATATTCTTTCTTGTGTTCAATAATTTTTTTTTAATCACTTAAGTAGACAATTTTGTTAAATTTTTCATTAGATTTTGGTTCAATAAATCTTTTCGAATGAATAAATCTTGCTTAGCATTAGGAGTTCTAGATGGTAGAAAATAACTAAAATTCTTCCACTTGTTAACATTAAAAATCCTGTTGATTAAATGAATTTTTGGTAAAATGCACAGATACTAATAAATACTAGCAAACAAGCAAAAAGAAAACACACATACACCCAGACTCTGTTTAAAATTGTTCTTTGAGTATTTAAGGGCATTACGAGTATTTTTTCTTTGTGCTAATTTTGATGATTTTCAAAATTGTTATTCTTATTATTTTTTTTTTTTTGGTTATTATGTTTCTCTTGTTGCTGTTGTTGTTATTGCTGCTTTGTTTTATGGTTTATTTTCTATCTGATTATGACCACATCAATTAGTTTGAGCTCTTTTTTGATGAATTTATTAAATATTGATGATGTTGCTGTTTTCTTCTTTTTTTTTGCTCTTCAGTAATACGTTTAACAATTTATTAATACAACATTAAGCAAAAAAATATTTGGTTATGAAATATTTAATACATTATTAAAATATTTATTTTATTAGTTTCTATGCAAAAAACGAAATATTTCTTTATTGATGAATAGCAAATTTATGCTTTTTATTTAGCTTACTTTGAATGGGGTTTATTATATTAAACATACCTTATGTTTTTGTTAAGTTGCGGTTTAAGTTTTTTGTATGATATTCAGGCTGAAAGTAAAAATTAAAAATATTTGCATAAATTGTTTATTAAGCTATTTTCATTATAAAGGTTGTTAGTTTTGAGAGAAAAAAATGTCAAAATAGTTTTAGTAATACATATAGCAAAATTTATAAATTATATTTAATTAAGTTAATCTTAAAATAGTTTTGTTTTATGTGCTTTGTATAAACGCTGCATAGTGGGTCATAATCAAAATACTTTTTTTAAAATAAATCAGTGATTCCTTAACAATATAAAAATATGTTATGTAAATAAACCCTCATACTGAAATAGCTTTACTTAGTTATTTAAATGGAAATGTCACCAAGTATGAATTCCTATTTCTATTTTGTATAACTATGTCTGGTAACCCTTCTGGTTGCTTATGTCAAATGTCATTTTTCTCCCTCTAACACAGTTCACATTTGATACACAAAGCGACTAGACCACTTAAAAATTATAAAAACTTAAATCCATAGATTTATAAATAAGTAGACGAATAAACATTACTATTAAGCTTTATCAAATAATTGTATCCTTCTTTAATCCTGCAACAAGTTCGGTAAGTTACCCTCTCACTCAGCCATCCGATGACAGAAGTTTAGTATGATAGATCTAGTTTTTCAGAAAATATTTCAGTAAATATTTCCTGCTGATCTGCCTTAACCCCGGCGAAAAATGCATATGAACCAGGTAGCTCCTCTATAAAAATTTCAAATATACATATACTGATTTTTTAATTATTCAAAGGCGGGAGTTATAGTTTTAATCAAAATTTTTTGGTATATAAAGTTAATAATAATAATTATGATAATATGTAACAATAATAGACACTCCTTGTACAACAAAGGATTGCTAAAGTGTCAATTAACTTTTCCTATTAACATTATAGAAGCAAAAAGGTTTCTCGGCCTAAATCCTGCTAGCAAAGGCTACTCTGCTGCTCAACAAATAAGTTAAATGTATGTACTACAAACATGCAAGCATACATATAAATCTACAAATATATTTACCTTCATACACACACACACACACACACAGGTACAAATATGTCAACTGACAAAGTTTTAGTTTAAGTAAGTTGTCAAGGGCACTGGTTTCTTTATTTCATCATTTAGTTAGGCATTAAATTCATGTGCTTGTTGTTAAATACATATAATAATGCCAACAACAATACCAACAACATCAGCCTTTTCCTCTACTCATCGTTTTCTTCTACTTAAGATTTTGCTTTACCTTTCGTGGGAATAAAACATTTTAATTACTTAACTCTTCTTTATTTCTTGAATTTTTTTAGCAGGTTTCTGCCAACAATAATGTTTTCTGTACCAGCATGTGTGCATGTGTGAGTACTTAAATCATGTTGTTTCTTAATGAAAATATATATGTACACAAGTATACTTTATATACATATTTGTGTATATGTGTGTTTGTAAATAAATTTGCTTAAAGTTTTTACACTTCTTCGCTCACTTACAAGAAATAAAAAATAAAAACACAACCAGTATACACGTGCTTAACTGAATGTGTTTTAATGTTAAGACTGAAATAAGAAGAAGGATAACAACAATAACTATATATGGAATATATAAAAGTAAAACAAATACTAAAAGAACAAAAAATAGATTGTGTTTAAGCTTTTAAACAACCTTGTGTTGTTGTGTTGTCTTTAAGTAAAAAAATTTTAATATGAAATTTTTTGTTTCCTCTCCAATACGAACAAGAAGAAAAACACTTAATTTTTGTCAAGGTGTGCAAGACTATGCGGGTGTGTTATATACAAAAGTGTAAAAGTATGGGTTAAAAATACAAATACATACTTGCTTACCTTAACATAGTTATATGGAAATATAGGTTGTTGTATATATTATTTATTATTGTTAAGCTTTTGTCAGCAGGTGTAAGATTTTGTCGTATTAAAATTATGTCAAATACATTTCACAACTTAATTTACATTTACATAATCTTTATTTATTTTTCTTATGTACTTGGCAAAATTTATTTAAGTTTTTGTCATTGCCTTTTTGTTTCAGTATATAAGGCGAAATTTCGTTTCACGTGAATATATGTAGTTTAAAAACAATTTATAGTAAGAGTAGAAGTATCAGTTGCTACCTAATTTTACTTGTATATATAAAAGAAAGTTATTAAAGTGTATTTATGAGCTTTAACAAATTGACATATATTTTTTTTTAAGGAAACTCGTTACAAATCCTGTAGGAAAATAATAATCTTTTAATTAAAGAAATGCCGGTCAAACACCTTTGTTCTAACCACACCTAACAATCCTTGAAATTATGTAAATTCAGATTAGCATATCAAACAAAAAAATTTTCTGCAATATTTCGATCACACACAATAAGTTAGAAACAAGCAATCTCTTATTTTCATTAAAGAAATCATTTGTAAGAAAAAATTTTGATATACATACTCGTACATATGTACAGTGTTACCGTTGTGCGACTAAAGTCGCATTTTGCCCCTTCTTTGAAGGCCTTGCCACTTCTTGTGCTTATTTGTTTTAAGCCCCCTTTTGTAGCATTCTGTATTATTTTGTGCCCCCTTTTTCCTCTTTTTGAACCAACTGCATTTTTGTTTTTATTTTTACTATATACATATGTACGCAGATGCCCAAGCTTCTATATATGTGTCATGACGCCGAGCTAGAAATATGTCATCAGGGGGCGATATTATAGATATTAAGACTATATCATTGTGTTTTTATACCAAAAGCAGTGTAGTGAAATTTTATCTTTAATTAAAAATAGCGAAAAAGCACTGGGTATTTATATGTTACATTCATTCATGGTTGGCGCGTCTTTAGTTGTAAAACCAATGATATCTTAAGACAATGGTATATTAAAATATCTTAATCTGTTTCCTACGACTTTTGTCGTAGTTCAATTGAAGTAATAAATAAAGAAAAAGGCCAACTATCCAATGCTGGCAATCTAACAATTACAGCCTTCGAGATTTTGAGAGAGAGAGATTTTGGCCATGTTTGGGCACATCTTTACTTGTAGCTTATTTCGACCATATGGAAACTTTAGCCAAGGATCCACACTATTCTAGAATATAAGTCCCATTTTTCAAATGTATTTGTGAATTTTTTTACAAAACTTTGAAAATTTAACTTAAGTAAATTTTTAACGATTTCCAAGAGATTTTGGCCATGTTATGGAATAATAAAAAATAAGTTTCTAATTTTTTTTTGATGAAAAGTTTATTTTCATTTGGTTGTGTTTTTTGTTTCTGGTTAATTATTTTTTGCACATATTCTCCACTTGTATTTTTGTTGTTATATTGTTGACATATTTTTCAGTACATTTTTTGACAAATAAACCAGGTATTTTCCAAAGCGAATTGCTGCGAGTCTACCTATTATGAATTTGGCTTGAGTGATTGTATAAAATTACATAATTGTTTGCATTACATTATTCACTTAACAAAATTTCTCAAAAAATATGCTATAGTTTTTGCCAAAAGGTTAACGTATGATAAATATAAATATTAACATATTAATCATACGTTCTTTTTTGCGGCAGCCCAGAGTACAGTGAGGAATTTATAAAGGCAAATTGGAAATAAATACAGTGAAACCCCGGTTATGAGAGGTGTCCGCTTTTATGTTACATATTATCAATGATATGGAGAACTAGTTATTCATGTTATTCAAAAAATTTTATTTAATGAACCAATCGATGTACATTTAGTCTATTTCAAAGCCACCCGTTCTACCAGACATCTTCTTTTAATACACATTTACTCCAGTATGTCAATTGGTGGTAACGTCTGAATTAGCAATTTCATTGGCATTAACAGAAATATTAACCATAGTCGAAAAAAAAGATGAGCTACATAAGAACTTAATAAAATCCTTGTGTTATGAAAGGTATTTTGAGCACATATATCTAAAATTTAGTGCCCGCGTCCGGTTATTAGAGTGTTTGGTTATGGGAACTCATTTTGTATGGAAAAATTGATCAAAATGACGGCTCTAAAAAATTTGTCCGGTTAAGGAATGTGTCCGCTTATGGGAGGGGTCCGCTAAGATAGGTTTCACTGTATGTATAAATAGTTTCTAAAGAGGCCGTTAAAAAATAGTTCAATACAAAATTTAAGGACTTGTTGATGATAGTTTTAAATTTGGGCTTTATATTCCTACAGCTAATTTTAGACCAGTGCACTAAAGGAAATTTTTTCTGTGAACCCAAATTGATTATTAGGCTAAGGTGCGTAACGTTATATTCAGAAATAATTGGGCATGATTAATATTCCAAGGAACAAGGGAAAAATTAACATCAACTTAATTTTTCAACGTACACAGCAGAACAGAGTAGCGCCACTTTCGGAAGCCGCTACACTTCCATCCTCAGTGTTCACGTGTATTTGCTTATCACCACTTGTCAGGTGGCTCTGTTGAATGTGATTTTAATTCTTATATATAAAACTTTTTCGTGAAAACTAATATGAAAAAATTGCTATTATATTCGCATTTACATGTCTAACGCTCCTTTTCACAATGTATTATTAAGAGTTAACGTGGACTCTAACGACAAGTTTTGTATGGCAAAGTTTCCGTTAAAATCCATGTTAACTCTTAATCGTACATTGTGAAAAGGGCCGTGAAACAGTAGAAATTAAACATGTCTGCTTAAATAATAAATAACTCTATCCTACAAAAGATATTTTTAATTTACAATTGTACTTACTACATGTAAATTAAATCTATTAAAAAAGTCTTGTTGTAATATAAACATCTCATCTGTGCTCTTCTTTATTATAAAAACACGAGGTAATATAAATTATTTTGTATATTAAATACAAACATAAATTCTCAACCACAAACTTTATTAACAAATTAAAATAAAACAATAATTTGGGTAATTTTAGCAGCTTCAGGATAAAAGGGTTGCTGTTGTTGTTACACCAAAACAAACTAATAATTCATTATTTCGGAGTAAAACTGTTATTTTAATGAATAACAAGCAGTTATTTATAAAGGACTTAATGATTTAATGAAAAAAACAAGCATTTTATTTTGCTTAGCTTGATACACGTGTCAAATTTTACCCTAAATCGAAAAGAAAAATAATGTTTCAGTAGCTTAAAAATAAGTAAAGAAATAAGTATAGTCGTAGTTGAAAATATCAAATTCAATTAATACAAAGTAATACAAAGTAATTGAAGACTTTGAAGAATTCTTAATAAATAATGTTTTCATTGTGAGTTTTTGTGTTTAGAATTAAAAATTTATTAGCCATTATAATAAACAAGCAGCTTTATTGAGCAGAATTAGCTTTGGATTACATGCCGTATGATTTATGATTCAAACAAGTCATGCGTCTATGCATAATTCTGTTGTTGTTTTCGTAACATTACTGTAGAGATAACATATAATAAAAAGGAAAATTTATTTTCCTAATTAGTTTAAAAGCAAAAAGCATCTTACAGAAAATATTAAATTAAGAAATATAAAAAGAAAAGAAAACAGAAAATGATTTAAAGACGTTGTTAAGTAGTTGAAATTAATATACAGCACTGTACTGTAAATCTGCTTTTTACATTTTATTTACTTTTTACATTTTATGATTTAAAAGTTCGAATATTATTTTTATGCTTAAATTCAAATTTAATATGTTGCAAGGTTTATGGAACACTATTTGAAGCATAGACTTTTCATGAAATCCCATATTTAATATTCACTCTTATTACAACACAAGGCAATTAATTTTATTTTTCCACTTCTTGTGTTTTTAACAATTTACTCATAAGCACACATTAACAAAACGAGCAAATAAGATAAAAATTATATTAAAGTTAAACAAGATGAATAAAGAACGAACCAAACCAAAAAAAAAGTCTTAAAAAAATAAACGCATATTTAAAATCAACCAACACTCTATTAAAACACACACAAAAATGTTTTCAAAATGAAAATGAAATAAATGTTGAACACATTTTTCATGCTTTAATTAACAGAGTTGGAAAACCAGCAGCACAAACACAATTACACATACAGTAACATCGACAGTAAAGCACTTAAACGCACAAATACATGATTTTCCAGCAGTTTATATAAAACCAAGGACTTGTTCAGGCATAATATAAAAACAAGAGAATATAAGATAAAGAAGAAAAATATGTAATATGAAGATAGACTTTCGGAGGATATAATAAATTGCTATTAGCAAAAAGGAAAAAAAGCGGAAAAGTGAAGAGAAAACTGTTGTGTATAGAAAAAATCACTATAGAAAACTAAATATAATTTCATAACAGAAAATGTATTATTGTTATTTTAGTTTTTAGTTTTAACTCAATATGAAATAAATTTCAGACTTTTTTTTTTATAAGAACAGCACTCAGGCGATGACCCCTACTCATGCAATGCATTGTGCCGGAATTAGTAAAATTGGTTTTGGAAAGGAGGATAGTGGGAGTAGTGCTTATGGATATTCGATTTGAACCTTCCAACATTGAAAGTGGCGGGAAAGACCTCTGCAGGAAGCTTATTCCACATACGAACTGTTCGGCCAAAGAACGAATTCTCTCTGTAATGCGTTGTGCGATTTATTAGTGTATCGACCACAAAAGGATGTGCTATTAATGAAGAACGTGTTGGTCTCAAGAAAGAGCGGGTTTCTGGAATAAGTTCTCTGAACTTATTCCAGAACACATTTCATTGTAGTAGCGATAAAACAACCAAATACATCCAATATTGCGTCGATGCTCCAGGGGTCAAGAGAGTTGGCTACCCTACTGTCGCCGATGAACTTCTTCGCCCTCTCCTGTACGCGGTCGAGTAACTTCAAAATAGACTTCAAAGCACCGCCCCATAAATGGGAGTTGTATTCCATTTTCAGTCGGATGTAGGTGGTATAAATATTTAGGAGATCAGATCTTTTACACCGTTTTAGAAAACCGAGACACTTGAATACTTCTTTTGAGACTTGAAAATTGTGATCAGTCCATCGAACGTCACACAGAATTTGCATGGCAAGAACATCAAGAGTATCTGATTCCTAAATACCTACCCTATTTATAATTACAGATGAAGCAGCAAGTTTGGTCATGCGTCCGTGCGTGGGCATGCAGTACTGGTTCTTACGAGCTCCAATCGCCCACAGGCTTGGTCTAGTACTGAATGAATATGAATGCCAAATGCTGCTATCATCTTCAAAAAATAGGATTGAAAGTTTGACAGAGGTCATTACGAAAAATAAGAAAATGGATACTAATACACGGAAAAAAGATAAAATTGTATATCCAGAAATTAACCTTTAAATTCACTAAAGAGTTTGTCTGATACAATAAATGTTTTTGAGCTCTTATTTACACTAAAAAGCAACAATAAAATCCAGTTATATTTTCAGTAAATGTGTTGTTTGATTTTACAAAAATCATTTATAGATGCGTCATTTATGTGTACGTTATTATATTCTTTTAATAATTATTAAAAAAACTTTTTTTAACTATTATATTAACATTAGTTTTTTTTTCATTATGGAATACAACAAAAAATTTTTAAGATTTTTTTTCAGTAAAAGAATATGTAAATTTAGTAAAATATTTTGTTGAATTTACAAACTTTTTCATTGGATCACATATTTGTCTGCATACGTAAGAAATGATCTAGTCCAAAGACCGGCACTGGAATTAAAAATTTAAAAAAAAAATTAACGTTCAATAATATATCGGTAATAATTTCAAAACATAAGAGGATTGCCGTATTTTTTAATAAATAGTAAAAAAATAAAAATTGAAAAATGAGTTTTGGTACTATTTTCATGCGTAAATAAAATTGTTCTGAAAATTGCACTATTTTTAGAAAATCAGAAGAGCAGATTTTTTGCCACATTTTTCAGTGGGTGGATTAAAATTAAAAAGCCAGACTAATTATATGAATGAGACACGATGAACGTTTTGTTTTTCTTAAGTGATTAATATATTGAAATATATTGAAAAATTATTTTAGAAGAAACGTTCAACAATTAAGCTTTATTTTTGTCAAAATTAAGTCATTTTCACCCTCATTTCAAAGTCTTGATTTTGGGTTTTTCACGGCTGCAAGAACTAAGATAAATAAAAAACTCCTTCTGCATATTATAAAGGATTGTGTTTAAAACTATAAAGCATTTTTTTGTAAATTTTTGCTACGCTATTACTGGAGATATTTACGAAATTGGGCAAAAAAGTTGCGGCCACAAAACATAATTTTAAAATTCAAAGCCAAATATTTTTAAATATATTAAGAATGTTTTAATGAAACACATTGTATTTTCCTTGTCTCTTTTAGAACCTGTACAAAAAGTTTAAGTTCATTAAAATCGTTGTAAAAGTTATGAGGCCAACAAAGTTTATTATGCCCGATATATTCAGCTTTGACATCAGCGCCATATATCTCTGATAATATTAAGGATATCTTAATGCAGGAATATATATTTTATTTGTTCCTAAATAAGCTTTACAACAATTTTAAATTAATTAAAATCGGGTAATACTTGTTAAAGCTATCAGGCCACCAAAGTTCATCATATCCGAGATAGTCACCTTTGAAAATTTTGGCTATGCTATTATCGAAGATGTTTAATAAGTTAAGAACGAAGTCACGGAAGAAAACAAAATTTTAAAATTCAAAACCAAATATCTCTGAAAATATTAAGGATATTTTAATGAAACAAAATGTATTTTCTTTGTCTATTGATAAGCTTTAAAATAAGTTAAAATTCATTACAATTTATTTGTAAAAGTTATGAGGCCAACAAAGTTTATCATACTCGATATAGTCAACTTTGACACCATGTGGCTCAGCGTGTGTTTCATTAGGGATCTCCAAGTTTCATTATTCTTCAAGCTTAGGTCCTCTTCTATAATATTTACATACACCGTTTTGTAATCGGATCACAAGTATCAAACATACATATCTATTGCCATATTATTCCAATCGCGACCACTGTGCGGTCTTAATTCTCATCCACATAGCTGTTATAGTATCCATAGCCTACATACTGCATACAGAGGTTTAGAATTTTTCCTTTGCTGTAATGTATGGTGCAGAGATCTTTGCCTGAAAGACCCTACAACTCGTTGGTGATCATTTTAAAATTCTAAGAATTTAGGTCTTTGCGAAGATATCCAAACTTGTACCAAATTTCATCTTGGAGTGTTCACTGAATGTTGTGGTTTCATCTTTCTTCATAAAGCAACTAAATGGCCATTTTTACCCCGTAGATGTCTGTGTCTTAAAAGTCTCAGTCTGCTGTCATATAATTAGAGAGAGTTGACTTAATTACCGGCAATAAACTGAATCTTTGTCAGTTTTTCGATACAATTGACATTAAAAATCAGTGTGTATTGCAGTCAAGACATATGACTAGAGTACAACAAGTTTTCATTATGCATAAGGCCCTTAGATTTCAAGTTTATTATTAACTCAATACTATCCTAAGGATAATACGTCAGTCAGTCTAGTTGTGGTGGTGGTAAGATTAGTAAATTTTGCATAAAAAGTTTCCATTGACTTTTGTTGTGGACTTGGCTGAAACCGAGTGTGAAGTAAATTATAATAAAAAAACTACTATTTTGAGCTCCTTTTCGCCAATCTCCATTTTTAATATTCTATTGTTGTTTAATAGAGAAAAACAGACTCAGGTGTTTGATAACATGAATTTATAGCAGCAGTGTGGTAAAAGTGCTTAATGGTACACAGTTGAATAGACAGCTTTTTTCGTACTCTAATATTCTGCTATTTTTTATAATATATTTTAAATCCAATATCTGCTTGCATCCCACTCCAGTGGCACATTGAGTTGAAATTGTGTTTTATATAAAACTTTTTTTTTTTACAGGGCTTGAATGACTTTGAATTTATTTTTTGCCATTTACAGCTTAAATGCCCGTATGAAAAAGCCTTGCACTACATTTTATTTAACTTGTTTTCTTATTTTACCTTTTTGTAAGCATATAGTCTGGTGGTTTTATGAAAAAATAAGAAATAAATTTATATAGTTTTTCTTTTTTTTATAATAACTAATTTCTTCTTTTTTTTCTGGCACACACAGTTAATGCGGGTTTCAGTTGTAACTGAAAAGAATCTAAAAGTACTAGAAACTAGTTGACATTGCATCTTTATTTTCATACTCCCCTCGAAATGTAGGTACTGATTTTTTTTTTAATGTTTGTCAGAGTTTTTGTCTGTTAATTCATACAAGTATGTGGATTTTATTTATTTTTTTCCTTTTTTCATGCATGTTTGTGTGTATTTTATAAAAAAGCTAAACTGAAAAAATGGTTTTATAAATAGAAACCATAAAATATGTCCTTGACTTAATAAGTATAATACTTTAGTTTATTAAGGGCGACTTTTTTTTGCTGTTGTTTAACTTTTTTTGTTGGTTAATTTTTTTTATTTGTTGAATTTATAAAACTTTTCACTGAAAAGTTTTTATTTCTGTTAAACAAACTAATTTTTTCTCTTGTATAGTTGGTTCAGTTGTTTTTTAACCAGCATTTTTCTGCTGTTATCAGCAAAAGATTTAAATTTCATAGAATAAATTTACATATTATTGTCGACAACAAAAATAGATTGTTACAACATACGAATAGTTTTGTAGAAATTGTAAAGCAAACAAATATTTATTTGATTAAATCCTCCTCTTTTTGTTAGTGAAAGTAGGGTTGGTTAAATTGTTAGAGGATGAATTTAAATATAAGAAACTTACTAAATAAACTTTCACCGGAACCCTTTTGCAGTACGTATAACAGTTATATCTGTTATAAATTTATTATATATTTGTACGTAATTAGTATTTGAACTGAAAATGTGTATAAGTCGGAAGTTATTATTATTTGGCTTAAGTTCACAATAATTGAATTAATGTAAATTCAAATTATTTTTAAGAGTGGAATACTAGAATATCTAATCAGACTAGCAGAACGGATTAGTACTACTAATTTCGACAGCCACTACGCTGTCATCATCAGCATCCTTTGTTCACTTTTACCACGTTTGATCGTGGATACTAGTATTAATGCAAAATCAGCTATTTAACCAAATTTTATGAGGAAATAGAATATGAGTCCTATTCCTTTTATTAATATGGTGAGCCGATCAAACGTGGTAAAAGCGCACAAAGGACGCTGATGATGACAGCATAGCGGCTGTCGAAATTAGTAGTACTAATACGTTCTGCTAGTCTGATTAGATATTCTAGTATTCCACTCTTAAAAATAATTTGAATTTACATTAATTCAATTGTTGTGAACTTAAGCCAAAATATATTATATATTAATAATATTATTCAGAAAGGAAATTGTTACTGACTGGAGAAGACTTATCGGTGGCAACCCAATGGGAAATTTTGAATTAATTGTTTTCAACGTACTTGTCTGATGACAGGTGGAAAAGAGAAGATGTACAATATGTTTCAGAGTCGTGATCGGTGATAGAAGAACATGGGACTTAAATAAAACAAACATTTTACCCAAATACTTTCACTGTACAAGAAGATTTTTTTTCATATTAAAACTATTTCTTTAAAGTACACAAATTTGATTAGTATTAAATCAACCACCATATACTTTAATTTTGGATCTAGAAACTATCACTAAATATCTTAATTTTGTCACTTGGTGCTAACAGAATACAACATAAGTTTATATTTTCTCTCTTTCAACAACTGGCGCTGATACAGTCGTAAGCAAAATGTAGTTGTGATAAGAACTGTTTATATATTAAATGCTTACTTTATTAAAGTTTCATGTACAACTCGTACAAATTCTTCTTCAGTATACACTAAGACGATGTGGCATTAACTATTGTACCAAAACTGTGGTTTTAAAAATTCACAAATCGTGATGGTGCACATATTACGAATTTCATTAAACGATAAGGAATAAGAAGGTTTTTTCATGATTTAATAAAAATCACACACGCGCTCGTGAGATATAAATAAATAAACCAGCACAAATGTGAACACACATATGTATATACTCGTATGTGTGCTTATACATATATAAGTTCTTATATATTTCAAAAACATATCCTACAAATGCATATTCAAGCGACAGCTTATACATTTTTAAAGTAACTGCATGCAGCTCAAACATTTTTGTCTAACTGTTTATTTTTTGTTTGTCGTTTTATATAAAAATTCAACAATCATCACACAAAATTGTATTTGTAAATTCGAGTTTCCATTTCTAAGGACTTTTAAAATTTGCTTTTATATAAAAATTTATCAAACCATGAGGAATAAACAAGTTTTATTTTTATTTAAAGTTGGGTTTTTTGATAGAATTATCAAAGAAGACACAAAATAGCATTATTATTATTTTTTTTTTAGGAAAAAGAAAAGAAATGCAAGGCAAGGGAAAATTTGATTGAATATTTTTCCCATATTACGGGGAGATTGAAGCCTGAAAGCGGAGTCTGACATGACAATGAACTTTTTTTCCCGATGCTTATAAAGTCGGATATAAGACATTTTGATCTCGCCTCTAAATGTTAATGCAAACAAGATTAAATCGATGTGTATAAGAGCTCTTCATAAGCATTCTTCTGGCTCTTATGAATTCTGCTCACTGGGTAGTAAAATTTCTCCAGATAGGGCACAGAAAAATTAAACTTCATTATGATCAAAAAGGACCAGTAAAAAACTTGTAAATGCAGATAAAACAACATTTTACTAAATTTAAAATTTCCTTCACTGCAAAATATTTTGAAAATTTGTAGTGATATTCGATAATGAAAAAACCAAATTGAAACAAAATCAAAATCAGTAAAAGAACTTACAAAATTTGGAAAATTTATTGACTGAAAACGTACCATTAAAATATGTTTGTAATATTAAACAACATATTTTTTGAAAACTAAACTGGTTTTTATTGTTATTTTTAGTGTAAATAAGAGCTCAAAATAAAACATTTACTGAACCAGCAAAACTTTTTGTTGAATTCAAAAGTGAACTTCAAAAAAGTACTTGTCGGAAAATAAAATTTGAAAAAATTGTTTCTGTGAGGTGCACGAAAGAATCATCATTTTGTTTGAAAAAATCGTTTTTTTTTCAATGAAATTGTAAAGACGTATTTGTCTGTATTTACAAATTTGTTTGTTGGTCCGTTTCTAGACAAAATATTTACTAAATCATTGAATTTCTTTATTGAAAATGAAATTTAATTCGTTCTGTGTATACCTAACAGTCTGTACAAAATGTGGCGTTGAAAGTAACATTCCATCTGTGCTGCTATATCTGCTATAAATGCTAGCCTTTACATTTTACATTTCTGGTGTCCTTACAACTGGATATCAAACGTTGAATTATACAGGAGATGTAATACAAAAACCAATACTGTATAACATGCGTGAAAGAAAGTGGAAGTGGATTGACCATTTCGTACGTAAGCCAGGTATGGATTATGCAGAGAAGCCTTTGACTGAAACCCTCACGGATGTAGAAGGCTCGGTAGACCGTGAGGTAGCTTGGGAATGAAGTCTAGAAAATGGGATTAGGTTACGTACAAGAAAATTATCATGGAATAGATTAAAAACATTTGTCCAAATATTAATGATTGGAATAATTTCACATTTGGCACTGTGTGTTCACGATATAACGTAAAACCAGTAAATAATAATAACAACAATAATATATTTTTTTTTTACTTTCAATATTGATCTCCTTTTATTCTGCAAGAAAAGTTGAAAAAAATTAATGCAAATATCGCAATACTTGAGCTTAAAAATAATGAACTGACAGTACTGTAACGTTTTAAACTTTTTTGTGGAAATCTTAAATGGTACTGAATAAAATTTTATTTATATTGATTGGGCTAAAATGTTCTTATTGACGATCGTGTTTTGTACTTGAAAGACCCACAGTTGTTCGTTTACTTTCACTGATATAAATTTGTTGGCTTTACGATCGACAACGGGTTAAATTCTTGTGCATCTCTCCTATTATCATCAGCCATGGGACGAAAGATTTCAAACTGATTGCCAAAAATTTCAGATAACGACTCTATAGCATAAAACTTTCAGAGGCAGCTTAATAACTTCATACAGATAGAATAAAATATTTTGCATGACTTACTTTTACAAAATATTTTTAACCTCTTTCGAAAAGTTACTTTTAATCTCTTCGGGCCTTGAAAAATACAGCTCTTACATAAAGTAAAAGCTAGCTTATAAAAAGTAAATGTATTTACTTTACTACGAGTATCTTTTTAAAAAGAAATTCTTTCTTTTCAAAACTCCCTTCGTGCTCGCTGTTAATTAAATTGAATATGTGTATTTAAATTTTTCGTTTTTTTTAAATCATGCAGATTATTTCACTTCCATTTTCATTCGGTAATCTAGAAACAGAGAAAAAAATTTCTTTGTCATGTAAGATTCATTTTTATATAACTTGGTTTCCTTTTTTTTTTAGTTTGAATGCACAAACAGTACATCCTCGTTTTTATCGCTGCACTCTGTTCTACGATTTATTTTAAAGAAAAGTATTGTAAGCTTTTATTAATACAACATTTTTGGTAATATTTTGAAGAAATTTCATTACCAAAAATAAATATTGCACAAAATGGTTTATAAATAGGAAAATTTTGGAAGTTATATTTATCGAGAATAGACTGTATGTACCCAGTGGTAAAAGTCAACAGGCCTGCAAATTATACGCCTTCTTAAAGGCCTGCAAGACCTTCTTTCATCCGATACACATGCAAACTGCCTTCTTGTAGAAGGAAAGGTGGAAGTAATACTTTATTTGTTTAAGTTTTTGTTCGATACACATTCCACATTCCCTTCTTTAAACAGGGAAGATAGAAGGAGTATTGTGTTTTTCGATTAAAATAAACGGCTTTGGAAATAGCAAACATTCTCGTATTCTCTTTTCGCATGTAATTTTTATATAAGACAGAAATGTACATACCACAGATATATCACTTGTGCTGCTATTTTTTCAGAGCTGATTAACTTATGATTATTCTTCCGGAACTACATCATGTCCAAATCAATGTATAAAAAATTATTTTAAATGAAAAGAAATAGTTCGATATATAAAAACACATTAATCAAATCGAAAGAAGCCGCTATGAAAATAGGGAAATAGAAAAAAATTTGTACCCAAATATGTCTTTTAACAGACCTTCCTATCCGTCAAAATGGCATGCTTGGAAGAAGCTTGTAAGAATCCTTACATTAGGAAGCGACTGTGGAAGGCCTGCATTATAGCATAGATAAAAATGAAATGAGTATGGAGTGCAGATTGGCAGGCCTTATGTCTGCTGATTAAGTCTTATGTCTGCTAAGCAGGTCTTATGTCTGCTGATTAGGCCTTATGTGTGCTAAGCAGACCTTATATCTGCTAAGCAGGCCATCTAGAAGGCCTTTTTACTCCTTTAGATCACCGGTGGGTATGTTGTCAAAAACGACTATAGACACTAAAAGTGTGTAATCTGATATGAGATAAAATAACACACATACAAAATGATTTTGTTGCTGTAGCTGGTGTTGGTGTACTTCGAATAAAAGGACATTTCCCTTCAGAAATGACCAGCCGCACATAAAAAAAAACAGAAACTGATGTACGGACATACACGAACAACCATACATATGACATTCTTTGAATATTAGAAAAAAAAACTTTGAAATAATAGAAAAATGTACAAAAAATGGCAAAAAATATATAGAAAAAACATTAACGTTCTAGTCATACGAGTGGCCATTGTTATAGTCGTAGTTGCTCTTCTTTTCTTTCTGTTTTTTTATTTTAATGAATGCAAACAATTCCATTTTTTAGTTTCTTAATTTTTTTTTTTTAAATATTTTTGTTTCCTCATTCGCAAATGCATTTGTGTGCATTTAAGTATGAAAACATTTGTTGAGCCAAACAATTTTAGTATGAAAAAGAATTTCATTTTTATTTCAAAATTTGCCTTTTTTGTCGTTATTATTTCAACATATCCTAAAAGGCTGTGCGGCAGTGAATGAGACAAGTTAAAGCCAGAACTTTTGCTTAGTTTTAAATACAGTAAATTTAACACAGTGTTGTATTTTTTTTATATAAGACCAGCACTCAGGGAATGACCCCTACTCATGCAATGCATTGTGCCGGAATGAGGAAAATTGGTTGTGGGAAGGAGGATAGAGGGAGTAGTGTTTATGGACATTAGATTTGAACCTTCCAACATTGAAAGTGGCGGGAAAGACCTCTGCAGGAAGCTTATTCCACATACGGACTGTTCGGCCAAAGAACGAATTCTCTCTATAATGCGTAGTGCGATTTATTTGTGTATGGACCACAAAGGGATGTGCTCTTAATGAAGAACGCGCTGTTCTAAAAAAAACGGGTTTCGGGAACAAGTTCCCTGATTTCATCAGAGCACAATTCATTGTAGTAGCGATAAAACTACGAAATACACCCTACATTGCGTCGATTCTCCAGCGAGTCAATAGAGTTGGCTACCCTACTGTCGCCGATGAGCTTCTTCGCCCTCTCTTGTACGCGGTCGAGTAACTTCAAAATAGACTTCGAAGCACCGGCCCATACATGAGAGTTGTATCCCATTTTCGGTCGGATGTAGGTGGTATAAATATTAAGGAGATCAGATGGAGTGAAGTACCTTTTACACCGTCTTAAAAAACCGAGGCACTTGAATGCTTCTTTTGAGACTTGAAAAATGTGATCAGTCCATCGAACGTCACACTGAATTTTCATGCCAAGAACATCAAGAGCATCTGATTCCTCAATACTTACATCATTTATAAATACAGATGGAGCAGCAAGTTCGGTCATGTGTCTGTGCGTGAGCATACTGCACTGGGTCTTACGAGCATTGAAATTGATCCTATTTGCATGACCCCAATCAGAGATTGTTACTAAATCGTTATTAAGTGTAACATTCATAGCTTGCCTCATGGCCCCAATCTCCGACAGGCTTGGCCTAGCAGTGAATGAATATGAATGGCAAATGATGCTATTATCTGCAAAGGAGTAGATAGGATTGAAAGTTTGACATAGAAGGTCATTAAAAAAAATAAGAAATAGGATAGGAGAAAGAACGGAGCCTTGTGGTATCCCTGAATTAGTCTTGAACTCGTTTGATGAGATCCCATCTATAACAACTCGTATAGTGCGATGCTTGAGAAAGCTCGATATAAATCGAGAGAAGTCATTACCTACACCAAAAGCAACAAGTTTTTTGCTTGATGTGTGGAAAGTCTAATATGTTTTTTTTAGAAAAATATCGATGCTACAACTTTTTTAAATTCAAGGTAGCAAAATTCTTTTTATAATAAAGAAATAATATTTTTGGAAGACAATTTTTTTTCAATTTTGTTGGTTAATAAATAGGGGTGCGTACCACCCAGCGGTATAAATTTTGAGGTTAACTACAAATCAAATGAATCCTGAGTTCTTGGATTGGAAACTAGTTTCAGGTAATTCATCAATATCATGAATTTTTCTGATGTACATTAGTGTCTCATTGAGTTAATTGTTGTTGGACTGTTAAAGAAATGAAGGCATAGCACTGGTCACTAAAGAGTACCGGTAGCAATTACTGCTGGCCTTTTCTCTTTATACTATCTATACAAATATATAAAAATGAATATGTGTTTGTATATTTGTTTGTTTGTATATTGTTTGTTTATTCGTTATAAGAAGCGAAACGGTGAGACCGATCGAGTTGAAATTTTGGAACTGTCTTACTTACGCTCACAAAATGAAAATAGGCTAATTTATTTTTTAACTTTTGGGGGGGAAGATAACCCATACAAATCTATTTTTAGCTTCCCTATATATGCACAACTACATAACCGATGGTTTGCGCGGCTGCCTGTTACGCACAATCATTCAAATTTTACATGGGTCACTTTTGAAATAATGTAAAATGTATGGGTAGGGGCAGAAGCGTACCACCCATAAAAAGTAATTATAAATTTCCCTATATCTGTAGAACTACAACTTAATTTGATGTGTGTAGAACAAAGTGAAAGTTCCAACAAAATCTTGAAGGTATTGGAGGTCTTTCCGCTTATATTCAATGTAATTATTAATTTTCTTATATCTGGGTCTATAAATTTATTGTAGCTTAAACTGAGAACAAATTGCGATATTCAACAAAAGCCTGGTGGATGTGGAGACTTACAGCTCCCATACAGAGTAATTTGTAACTATGCTATATCTGGAGAAATCCAATGGCGAGATTCTTGATGTAAATAATTTTATCAAGGTTGTAAGAATAATTAGTTAATAATACACAGCAACTTAAAAACAAAAGTAATATACAAAAACAAAATCCCTTAAATTTTTTAAACGCTCTTCCCATTTAGCCTTATGCCTGTCATATAATAACACAATAGAAAGCAGAGAAAAAATATTGTATTGTTAGAACATTTTCAGGAGCAAAATCTACAAACCCATGTTATTAAATGCATCTTTGTTTTGGTTTTTAACTTTAAGCTAATACATGCATGTGTACTGCGTGTACATGTATTAGTAGTAATATTTAAATACTCATAGCTCGCCAAAATACTAAACAGATTTTAACAAAGGTTAGATTGTACAAATACGTCAATAAATATCTTCCAAACGCTATAAAGTTTTAACACAATCAGTCGAATAACGTAAGCGTGAATTTTATAACAAAAAAAAACCGCATTGGCTAAGACATAAATCAGTTGTAACTTGTACCATATCCCTGGCCCTCGGTTTAATATACGTGGTTACACCATTCATACATTCAATTCATTTAACATCGTACAAAAAGGAAAAAAGGAATGGAAATATGAATTTTCTTATTTTAAAACTTTAAACTTAATATCAATTGTCTGTACATTGTAGAAGCATAACTGTCTTTTAAGTGCCATTTGTTTTATGTTTTTTTTTTGTTTGTTTTACCAACGCGTAATATTTTTGTCATTCGTTACCTCATTTTCGGACAATATGGTTTCTACATTATAACACCACGTTTTTACTTAAACTTTTTCTTTGATTTACTAATTCTTTGACTTTGATTTAAAGTAGCAAAGTCAAAGAATTAGTAAATAAAGGAAAAAGTTTTAGGCGTAATTCCCTTTATCTCTTCCTTGTTTTTTGGTTATATTCTGCATACGCTTTTTCGTCTAATATAAAATTTTCTCTATAACTTTTTGGATATCTGCTCTGTTTAATTTAGTTTTATTTTTCTTTAAAACCCAACGCAATAACAAAAACCCCGAAACCAGATATTAGAAACTACAACAACAATAGCCATACAAACAGACAAGTCACGAATTAAAAATTTTTTTCATGTTTCTTTTCCTTCACAATCTAATTTTAAACAAATGGATATTAGGCCATTTATTTATGGCAAAAATTAATACGATTGAAACACAGTTTGGTTTTCGCAAAATTTTTGATTTTATTTAAGACTCGCCAGAATTTTCAGAATAAATCTTCAAGTAACGCATGACAAGTTCTAATCAAATTGATAAAGTTCATGCTACGAAATTTTCAATAAATACTTCAATTTCATATGTTTTTAATAACTTATTTTGCATTGCAATTATTAGTCATTGAGTTTTAATTAGTTTACACGACCCTCCATTTTGTTGACTTATTTGATAATAATATTTAGTATTAAAAAGAAAAGTCACGAATGATTAACAGCTTATAGACATGCTTTTAAACTAAAAAGCAAAATCCTTTGTTATGAATTTGCTCTATTTTGTGGGAATCAAAAATTAAACTGATATGTCTACTTCTATTTAGGGTTAGTTATTTTTGCATTTGTTTTCCGTTTTAGTAAATAATGCAATGTCGTAAGAACATCTTAAAGCGGAAGCAAACAAATTTGTATAAAATGTAAATGAGAAATATATAAAATTCAACATATCGTTCGCTAGCTTGTGAAATAAACTAAAGGCAAATACTTTCAACTACTTTGAAAATTTTAAAGACCTAATTTTTTAGTTTTTTAATTTTATAGTCGCACTATTTCCCAAAATTAATATTTTATTAATCAGTAGAATATTAATTATTTATAAAAACACATTGACATTGATTACTGCAATATCGTTAGCTTTTCTATAAGATTTTTGGGTAAAGGTTCCCTGATGATCTGCATTTAGCCCCAGTGAAATGCCCCGCAGTAATCAATGTCAATGTGTTTTATAAAGAATTAATATTGAATAAATAAAATATTAATTTTGGGAAGTAGTGCGATTATAAATTAAAAAAAAAACAAAAACTAATTGTGCTTTGCTAAAGAACAGAAAGAATTCTACGCATAGTTTTTTTTATATCCCGCTCTTTTTTAAAGTTTAAACAAAAGCCTATTAATTATGTTTTTTTCTTTAGAAAATTCTAAAAAAAACATATTTCCTCTTCTTCTATGTTATCAATTAGTTAACTTAAGTATTAAAGCTTTATATAAATAATTGAATTATGTCAATTTTTTGCCTCATAAATACTAAACACAATAAATTCATAATATTATTAATTATTTAAAATCAATTTTGCAATCAAATTCAATTCATATCAATTAAATATGCAAATCAATATTAAATAAATTCAATAAAATCTAAAATGTTTATTTGTACAAGCCAACACACACGTAGTACTCTATCATAAAATTTCGAGATAATTTTTGTTTTCAATATTTTCCCCTCACGTATTTACTGCCAAACCTTCTGGGTGACGATTTGGCAATAATATTTGATTGATTTTGTTGTTGTGCTTGTTAAATACCTGATACAGCGGATAAAGTCAATTTGTTTTGCAGGAAAAAAGTATCAACGAAAAAAATACTTTCATAACTTATTTAAGCTTAATAAAATGTTGACAGAAAACAATTGAAAATAAATGTTGAAAGAGAATATTCATTAAAGATTATTTACACAAAAACGGCAAAAAGCGGGAAATTTAATATGGCAGACAACAAAAATTCAGTAAGTTTCCATAAGATTGCAGACAATTATTTTTGTTATAAAAGGCATCCTATCTGTTGATTGGCCACAGCACTTAGATAGTATCATACGAGGAATTTTGTTAATACAACCACAACGTGATCTTAGAAGGGAACATAGTCGATGGGCTTTACTGATTGCAGTGGTACCAAATAGAACTCTGGTCGTCCGTGAGTAAAATTTTACAGTAATTGTGAGCTAAAACAAATACCTCAAGATATTGATAGCCACACATTTTTTCTCACATGAATGCACTCTGCTGCTTGTTTTTATGACACAGAATTGCTTACAACATATAAAAGAACACAATTCCTTTAACAGAATTTTAAATTTTATTTCTGGTTAATACTTTTTATATAGTCAGTCCACTATTATTATTTTTAATTAAAACAAATCAATAATATTCTATTCAGCATTCAAAAAATTTAATTGATATCGATATTAAAATCAAAACTAGAACGTTTGTATAATTTAAATAAAAGTAATTTGTAGTGTAATCCTAACGACCGTCATATTAAATAACCTTATTCACCGGAATATGCAATAGATAAATAAAATATTATTAAAAAAAAGAAAATATATTCATATATGCAATTTCACAAAAATAAATTTCCCAGCAAACTTTTTGATGACAAAGTAATGAGTTAAAAGGCTAATAAAGATACATTTCACTACTTTACTTTGGGATTAAAACAAATTACTTTAACGCGGTGATTTTATTGGAGACAACTACTTACTAAACGTGAGCACAAAACATCTGCTTGTGTTAATCCTCATGATGTATATTATTGAATTGTACTCTTTTTTTATTGCTTTTGATTTTATGAAAACATTAAAATTGTTATTCCATTTTATCAAAAGCATACAACAACAATGCCAATGACCGTAGGACCGTAGCACATTTCACTATTGCATTTGAATTGACATTAGTGGCAACTGAAATGAAATATTGTTTATAGTGTGACAATATGTGTATGTTTGAAAGAAGAAACAAATGAAGCCAAGTACTTTTTTATTTTTGTTGCTAAAAATGAAAATTAAAATCACCCCTTGCTATGTTTTTCTGTCCATTCTAACAATTGAGGGTCTTAAGAGCAGAGCGGTACAAGTGTAAAAAAGAAAACTCTGAGTAATTTAGCTTAAAAATTTCTTGTTCCCATGCATTTCATGTACAATATTTTTGGTTTTTCATACATATAGTCTTTTGATATTATCGTACAGGTTTAAATTTTTGTAGAGTGATAGATATTGGTATTAAGTGTTGATTCCTGCCTATAACTCAATTTTTATAGTTTTGGCACTTGTACCACTTTGCGTTTCACCCCCTCAAGTATAATATGAATGTATATAATTTGTAATTTATTATGCAGAAAACCCAAAAATGTATTAAGCAGTATGTGTGTTTGCTTAAACTGCTTGTGAAATTATGTACATTATGAAGGGTACAAGATGTTTAGTGTACAATTGACACAACTGTCTATTCAACTGTTGTACAATGATTTTATGTATTGTTGTTTTCTCTATATTTGCTTTACACTCAATTACAATTACTACCACAATTATTATTCACGCTTGAAACAAATGCAACACAGTACATTTTTATATGTCTTGCGCACAGGTTTAGAACTTACCACCTTGTCTTAAAAGTAATAACTTAAAAGTTTCAATATCTGGAAGTCATTAAACATACAAAGCTCAATAAAAATTAAATGTATCTGCTGAGCATTGAGCTTGAAATGTGCTTAAAATTTGTTTAAACGAACATACACATAATTAGAAAAAGACAACCTTGCTTCGCCAGGGATTGAACACCTGATTTATTTAACTACTGTAAAGTAATGCAGAAGGTATTTATTGTGCAGAAGGTATTAGTATGCTATTTCGATCATTCGATCATATCCACAAGTTTTTGCTGGGTTGTTCAATTAAAACAAAAAAAAAACTTTATGAAAAAATTTCGAAAATTTAAATAATTTTTGTTGCTATATTTTAATATATTATGAAATAAATAATAAATTTAAATGCAATTTGTTAAATCAACAAAACTATAGATACAATCAGACTACAATGTTTAATTAAAAATACAACTGGAAAAATTTATAATAAAAAGTAACGATGACTATTGTCATGGCAATGTGATATTCATGAATAGAATAAACAGGGAAATTTATATTGAGTAAAAATTTTAAAGAAAAATAATCAAATCCCTGTAAAATTATGTAAAATTGATTTTTCTAAAAGAAAATTTTTATTGACCTGGAAATGCTTAAAGCAATGACACAAATGTGTTCCCTAGAGCCAAGAGAAAATATCACAAGAGAGGACATGTGACTAGTTCCCTAGGACAAGCTACGGGGTCGAGTTCTGGAGCTTTATATGAAAAGGATCTGTCACAAAAGGGCGATGTCATTGAAGGGGACAACTTACATAATTATGGTACTCAGTGATAGGTTCTAGATCCAAATTTTCTAGATCCTGAGGTGGTTTCTTTACACTTATCAATTAACTATACTTCAAACAAATATTTTTGATTTCAAAAAATCTTCTTGTAAAGTAGAGTGGATCGTCGATGTATGAGGGAAAAATTACTTCCAGAATCTTGCGTCTAGCTAAATTATATACAAGAAAATATTTTAGATTTTTTTTCGACATATCTCTTAGGGCCATTATTACAACTTGGTAATAGTTAAATACAGGATTTTGTCGGATGTTTAAACAGTTTATCTTTATTGCAACTTTACTTTAACTGAAACTGAGCGATAAGTTAAAGGCAAGTTCATCTTACTTGGTAGGTCAAAGAAAATTTTTAATAACGATAGACTGTTTATTAGTCCGACAAAATCCTGCCTTTAACTATTACCAAGTTGTAATAACAGGCCTTAGACCTCTACCATGGCTGGAAGTTGGAGTAATTTTATGAATTTGATTATAAGTTGCTTCATTGATATGAAATTTTTTTTAATAATTGCTTTTAAGCCAACACGTAAAAAACAATGGTGGCTATTCGGGCAAAACGCGTCGAAGTAGTGAAAGTTTACATAAAACAAAAACAAAATTTCAAAAATTGTTTTTGTTTTCCACACATTATTAAAATCAAATAAACGTAAAATCCGTAAATTTTATATGCTAAACAAAAATAAATTTTTGAAAGTTATGCAGTTTTGTTTTTGTTTTCCATGTATTTTTCATTTTGTCATATTCCAGAATAGCCCCCAATAAATAAAAAATGAGAAAAGTTTACCCGCACAATGGTTCCAACTGGAAAAATATTAATAAATCTGTATCTTTGAAACTTGCGATTCGATTACAAAACTATGTCGAAAAAAATCATAGAAAAGGAGATAAGCTTTGAGACTGAAGATGTAGTCAAATTTGACAGGGTGTCGTTCATAAAAAGCTTTGTCGGCCTCATAATTTTTACAAATATTATCCGATTTTAATAAATTTAAACTTGGTAGAAAGCTTATAAGCAGACAAAGAAAATACAAATTATTTTATTAAGATATCTTTAATGACTTCAAAAATATTTTCCTTAAATTTGCAATTTTTGGTTGTGGTCTTGACTTTGTTCTTTATTTGATCAATATCACTGGTACTAGCATAGCCAAAATTTTCCAAAAAAAATATTTTATGATTTTTAACACAAGACTTTGATCACATGCAAAAAACATTTTTTAGTTATCTCTCTTTATGTAGTCGTGAAAACTGTTTCATTTGATGTATGAAATTGTCATTCAACCAATGAAATTATTTCACAATATTAATGAAATTTTCATTGGATTTGTGAAATTGTCATAAGATTAATGAAAAAGAAGTAATGAAATTGTTTCATTAGTTTTATAAAGCAAAATTCTTATAGTGTATTTACTACCAAAGACTTTTACTTTCATTTAAAATTTCATTAAATTATTACTACAGTTTCAAGGCAAGATATAATTTTAAAAAGTTTGTTGATTTAACGAAGTTTGTTGTGCCAAATTTATCATGAATTTTCATAATAAAATGCAATTAAAATTCCTCTGTTTGCGAAAAGTAAAAACAAATGATTTTACAAAACTTTTCTAGACAAGACAAAAAACCTTTTAACGTTTTAACGCAAAAGAATGTTAATTAATTTCAATATATTTATAAAGAACATTTTTAGTAAACTTTGTGAAGAGCTAAAAGCAATGCATTAAATTAATAAAAAATTTTAAATTAAATACAAAAATCTTAAAGAATAGGATATGAGATAATAATGAAATAATATTGCAAGAAACAATGGACAAATTAACATTAAGTAATTCCAACCTACACGACAAAATATAACAACGTTGTTTAGACAAGCAGCAACACACATGATCAGTGCTCATGTGAATTTCATAGATTTCACCACTTTTTAGATAGTTCAGTTTCTTTGTGACATAAATTTGAACATTCACTCACTTCAGGAGTAGCGTCTATTGGAAAAGTAATAATTCTTGTAGTTTTCCTTTACACATAATTTGTATAAATATGACTTGAATTTACTCAAAATAGTTTGAAATAATCACATTAACTAAATTCAAATTTGAGCAAATATTTAATGTAAACAAATATAATATGCTTAGGATTTAATATAGTAAAATTAAAAATATTATAATATGTTTTATTATGTAAAATAATTACATTTTGAATTAATATTGTTTGTATTTATTTAAAAAGTTAGTAGTTTTATAACTGCTATTAAAGCCAAACAACAAGGTCATTATTTTAGCAATATTTACTGCAGGCAGGCAGGCAGCTCATTGTTGGTATATAATTGTTTTTTTAATTTTTAATTAATTTATAAAATGCATGACTTAATTACTTTTAATGGAAAATATGATATTATTCAAATTACTAGATAATGTTATGTTCATATTTAAGCACACAGAAAAAATACCAATGTATATTCAACATGTCGCAATGTTAATTGGACATCATGTTAAATTTTTTGCCAAAGTATAGAAAAATAATTTACTGTTTAAATGTGTTGGTGTTTATTTGCCTTGTTGCTAATTTTTTGCCTCTTGCTAATTTTTTGTTTTGCTGTTCGTCTTGTGTAAATGTAAATAGCAGACAAACAACAATTTGAACCATGTTAAATTAAAGCTGGGTCTGCTTTAGGGAATCAATGTAAAATCAACGTTAGTTTTCATATTAAATCAACAAGACTATAACATTAATTTCAAATAAATTTTATTTTAAATTAGCAATTAAATTATGCAGAACTAAAATGAAATTCATGTCCCTTCTGATGGTATTTATTTAGTGGAAATCTAAACTATATTTGAGGCTGTTGCGGCTTAAACTGTTAGGCCTTGGGCCTTGACTACTAAGCGATGAGCCCGAGTTCAAATCTTGCCTGTTCAGATGCGTATGCTAATACACATCACATAAGTAAAAATATTATTAAAATGCCTTCCATAAATTAATATTGTTTCAACTTGAAATAACTTTGATTCAACATAATGCTTCGTATTATTGCATTATAAGCTTAATTTTGATTTAACTGTACAGGAATATTAAATCAAAATGAAATATACTTATTTCAAAAGGCAAAATGTTTTTTGAACGTCATTATAAAATCGTGTTGAATTAACATGAAGCAAAATCGCTACCGACAAAATTTTAAATTAACTTTGTTTTCGATGATTTAACCATAAAATGTTTCTATATAGTAATGAAATATGTTCATTAGCTTAGCGAAATTTTTGCATTGGATCAATAAAATTACCTCATATATTTAACGAAATTCTCATTAAAATAATTTTAACGAAATTTGTTTCATTAATCCAACGAAGCGTGACGTTGATTGAGTTTTAATGAAGTTTTTCATTAGAATAATGTTGAAATTCGCAGAATTTATAAACAAATTTCTTTTAGTGTAGCTCTGCGCAGGATTTTTTTTGTTTCATTCTCAAATAAAGAGAAAACCCTCCACTTCAATGGCGATATAGCGGGTTAAAATAATCTACATATATGTTCCTCTTGATGTTTTACATAAAATTACTGAAGATATCTTATAGCTGAAACGTAATGCTTACAGCATTTCCTATGACGAGTACTAATTATGAATAAGTACGTAATTACCCTTAAGCACATTTTCAGTTTTGAGTGATTTTGGGTGGTGGGGCGTGTATTCTAACTCCCCCTAAAATGAATCCTAGATGTAAGCTTTCAATTAGAATAAGTCTTTACAACCACGTAATATTTCTTTTATATTTTTCAGCGTAATTAAAGTAAAAGTTAAAAAACCATAGTCATTAAAAAAATTTAGTTTTTGAGCACAAAGAAGACGTAGAATATGTAAATAAACTTAGATCTATATAAGAGGAAAGAAAAGTAGATAGATAGTTTCAGCACTATTATACGCAGATACAGATTTATCATACTGTTACCGCGCAACTTAATATTAAAGAAAACAAAAAACGCAAATGTTCACCTTAAAGTATTGAGATAGAATTTTACAGTTTTTGAATGTATATTTTTCTTAGTGCATAATTCTTAAAGCCCATGAGATTAATATTTTTAACTTACTAGATATACCTACAAAACATTCTTTATAAATCCCTGAAGAACTTTGAAACAATCCTCGCATGTTTAAATCAATATGTAAATAGAGCTATTTTCCCGGTTGTATGCTTTTTAATTTTGCTACGTTTCTATGTGGGTGTATACTGTTCATAATGCTATTAATGTATGATTTCATTATGTTCTAATACATTTCCTTTACTTTTACATCTTACCATCGCCCCACAAGAACAAAAAACAAAACAAAAGAAAAAAAATCCAGCCTAAATTCATGTATGAACTTATTACCTATAGGCTATACAATTTAATTTAGTAAATTTTATTTGTCTTAAAACAACGATAAGCATACTGTTCATGTGTGTTTGTAAGCATAATAAAACAGGCAGGTTGTATAACTCGAATTATTTTTACCATGGGTTTTTTGCTGCTGCTTATTAACGATTTCATAATTTACAGTGTTGTCATTTACATTAGACATATTCAGAACACAAGGGAAGCGCAAGAAAATTATATGTTTTTATTACTATATATTTCTTTAGGATAATTTTTTGGAATTTATTAATAATATATACGTAAATATACATGCATATGAGACTATAAACAATGAAAATAAATAAATTCTTATATTATTTTTCAATATTACTGAATATCTAAAACCACATGCCTTAAAGCTATTATGGAGTTTTCAATTGTATTTTGTATATGTATTAGATAAAACTAATCATATTGAGTGATTCGCCATAAGGTAGTTTTTTGACATAGAGAAACGTGGGTTGGTGGTATGACAGTTTTTTATGGTAACACTCAGCATGGTACGTCATAAACATCGCTTATATACTGCAACAGCGTCATAACAAACATGATTTTAGATTTAGTAATGTAGAGTTAATCATCATATCGTTCTTGATATTGTGTAAATATTTCGTACCAATATCTTGTACATTCAACTTTGGAGAGAAGAATAAAATTTTATTTTTTACTTTGTGACTAATTTTCCTCAGAGAAATCTCAGGACATTATAATACTGGCCTGGGTTTAACAATAATAACACTACTCAACAAATAGGCAAAGAAAAAATTAAACTAAAATAACTATACGTGTTGTCAAATGTCTTAAGATTCCTAATTACGGATCTCAAATTAAAAAAGAAAAAAGTTTTTCGAAAAATTAAAAAAAAATAATTGTAGCACGTTTTTGTAAATCCTCAATATCATAAAATATTTTTGCGGACTCGTAATCTATACATGATGTCGTTTCCTTTGATTGTAATTTTTTACAGTTTGTGTCCGGAGAAGTGAGTTTCATCGCAAGGAATTTAGAAATGTTCTTTTTCAGTTATTTTTGAGTTTTATCGATATAAAATTTACATTCGCGTAGAATCTTTGTGAATGTGAACTCCCAGTAAAAGTTTTTCACGTTTTTTGAAGCAATAAGGCAATAAAGCGCATAATAATACGCTTTTTTAAAATAGGTGCTTATTTATTTAGTGCTGAAAGTGATGATGATTTTAAGCGCTTCAAAAAGCTCTTTTCATATCAAACATTTAGTACTCAAACCAGGAACTCACCATACAAAAATCAGCGGCGATATCGGCAGGTTTTTAAGTGCTATATAATAGTTAAGACCTGCTTTTTTGAAGCAATTTTTTATTAGGTTTTTTTTTAATATATAATAGGAACTCTCCGATGAATATTAATTTTTTGCCCACAATTTATTCGTTACTATGTCTAGCTTTTGCGTAGCATAACAATTGAAACAACTTTTTGCGAATATAAAATTTATCGGGTCAAAACTGAAAAAGCTGAAAAAGGCATTTTAAAATATTCTTACGATAAAACTCAGTTATCCTGACATAAACTATAACCCAAATAAAAATTAAATGAAAGCTAATTTTATCTAGACTATGAATCAGCAAAACATTTTGTAATTTCGATGTTTAAACTGAAAATATAGAGAAAATAATATAAAAGTACCTTTAATCTTATCAACATCTTAGCACAAAAATAAAAATAGTATCAATCTTAGGCTACACTCAATGAATCTCTTTCATAAATTCTGTGAATTTCGATCTTAATGCAAAGAAACAAATCATTAAAGCTCAACAGAGGTCACGCTTCGTCAAATTCATGAAAAAAGTTTCGTTAAAGCTATTTTAATTAAAATTTTACCAAATATAGGAAATACTTTCATTGATTAAATGTAACAATTTCGTTAAACTTATGAAAATATATCATTATTTTGATGAAACTACTTCATTTAAATGAAACTATTTTATTAATTTAGTTAAATATGTTAATGAAATAATATTTATATTGTTATATTAATGAAATAATTTTATTGTTTTAATGAAATTATGACATTATTAAAAATTAGCTGGCTCATTAATTTAAACTGTTTTTCTGGTTTGTTTTCAATTTATAGACAATTTCAAGGTACAAACATGTACGATGTGACACTAATGCATATCAGTATTGAACTCAAATTTTTGATTTGCATGATTTGTTTTATAGACAACGTCTTACATACTTTAGCCAACAGCACTCCATAATATGAGGAAATTTTGTTGTCATAATTCCTATAAAATTTTCTAAAGAAACTATAAAAGCTAATAAGATAATTCCTATGGAATTCTTTGACAATAGTTGTGGAATTTTATATATAATATGAAGAAATATTTCATTAGAATTGCGAAAAAAAACTAACTACATCGTTTTACTAGATCTATAAAGCAAACTTCTTTCAGTGTAGTATTTCATTACTATAGGTTTTTATGTATTTATGATATATTAAATTGTTAAAAACTTACTTTTCCCAGGTTAAAGTGACCTACTTTCTTTAACATTTCTATTACGTTGAAAAACATCATGGCATTATCTTCATTTAATTTTTCAACTTTTAACCTACAAAAACTTTAGCTACTGCTAATTTAAAATTACAAACAACATTAAGCACAAGTGGTTAAAAAAAAAGAAAAATAAAATAAAACTATACCAATCATATTGCTGAGCACAGGACTTCTTTTTTTGCTAACAAAAAAAGGCAAGAATTTTAGAGTTTTTTTCTTTGTCTTCTTGCTAATTATGCGCACAAAATCTACTTAAAACTTAAAACTCTGGCAGGAAAAAAACTTAGAAACTAAAATCAACTATTAATCCTGCCACAAATGACTGCGAGTGTTGTATATTTGTGTGTGAGTGTGTGTGCGGGTATACGCGGGCCTTAAACCTGAAGCTTCATTATGTTGTTTTTGCACGCAACAATGAACGTAATCATTGTTAAAGTTAAAAGTTTTTCTTTCGGAAACCTTTTGATAAAACTTGATAAACTGAAAACACAATAAAATAAACTTTCTTTGTAATAAAAGGATTTTCAAATAAATACAAGAATCTTATAATGATTTATTTGGAAATAATTACCAAAATTCAAACAGTTTTAATGTTAAAATTAGGGTAAATTAAAGTCTTAAATTGAAAAACTAAAAGTATAATTAAATCAAAACATTGCTGTGCTCACTCTGCCTGTAGGTTGATATTAATTTTTCCCTTGATACTTGGAATTTTTTGTCATGTCAAGTTCTTTCTGGCTAAAAATATTACAAAATTCAGTCTAATAATAATCACTATGGAGTAAACTCCAGTTTACTACAAGTAAGCCTCTTAAAGAAAAACTACGAGGGCATCTCGGGACATTTGGTTAGAACGGAGCAATTTTCGTAATACATTTTCATAAGTACATATCATGTATTAAACAATAATAATGAAATAAATTAAGAAAGTATAAGAATTATTAACAGTTAAATGAATATTACATACATATGGTTTATTTTACTGTGACGGGTGCGACATTGAAACTGATTTATGCTTAAACTTTAACATATTTCTAGTCATCTGCAAATATGCAAATATAATTAATGGTATTTTGGAGTGTGGCGGGTGTGTTACCAATGGTCATAACTGTTTGAGGTACACTTAACACCACCCAATGAAAATAGTTATGAATATAAGAATGATACATAAGTTATACTTTTAGTGTGACATGAAAAGTGTCAATTAATTTCTTTATGCTTTTCTTTAACATTTCATTGTATTCAATGACAAACACAATGGAAAATATTACAAAGGACTTCTTTTGTAATAGCAGCGAAAGTAAATAGTTTGTAAAATAGTGTTCAAATAACAAGTCTTGTTTCAGTTGGCTTTTAAAAGACTATTTTCCAAGAAATAGGTTTTCATTTGATGTATAAAAAAATTCTTTGTTTAAGGACTACAATATGCTGCAACATTGTTTAAGCGCAAATAGCGAAGAAAAGTTTGCGTGTTACTGCATTATGTGTGGCAGAATGTACACTATTCATTATATGGATAAGGAAAACATTTTTAAAAATCGATATATATCTAAAATTTAAGTATGTCATAATAATACTAACAACTGGTTTTAATTCCTTTCAAGCACTTTCAATAGCATTTTATCAGATCATTCGTGTCCACGGTAGCGCCCTGGCTTATCATTCTGTGGAGTTAATTGGAAGCATTCTTGATTCAATACTTACGGCGACTTCTAGTTACTCTCAACTTGCTGTAAAACCTATTTTGCAGTAGTTCTATATTCTACGGTGATTTTGAAAGTCAAATTGTATGGGAAAACTTGTTAAGATCCATTTCGAAACTTAAACAAATTTTTTGCCAAGCTTTTTTTTATACAATTGTTCCTAAACTTTTAAAGAATAAAATATTATTATTTCGTAATATAAAGTTTTTTCAAAACAACATTTTCCCAGCCTCTTGGCAGACCCCATAAAATATTGCTAAGGACCTCCATTTAAGAACCTTTGCATTAGACATATATTTTGAAAAATGTTATTTTGATAATAATATCATCTGAGAGCAACCATATAATTCCATCATAGTAAGTATATTATTCTACCTCAAGCATATTTTTACTTTGAGTGTAGGAATTAAAAATACGTTTAAGTGTGTATAACAACATTGAAAGTTCTTAAGGAGAGAATGCATAGAATGTGAATGTGTTACAATTTTATAATATTTTAGGTCTTCTTTTATTTCCTGCGATAACCTATCAATTCGCCTTGTTGAAAGATATTATTCTATTCAATATAACTTTTTTTCCATACACTTTCTTATGCGGCTTTTGTGAGAAAATATGACAGCAATCGACACCTGGTAGCAGAAGGATCCTTTTAATATTTTCTTACACATACACAGACGTACATATATAATGAATCTTCTAAATCTATTTCAGTGGTGGCCTAACACACACTGTCTTATTATGTGTTGAGACTCACGTACGTGTGTTGAGCAAAGGAAATTGTGAGAATTGCCACCACTACTGTACCTGCTACTGTACCTGCTTCGTAAAACATACAACTTACCATTCATTATCTTTGTTCAACAGACAATAAAAGACGAGAAATGAGTAGCGGTGAAAATCGTTCAAAAGGTCGCTGCTCTAAGCTGCTTAAAAACTTGGCAAAACTTTTAACTTTTCATATGAGTTTAAAATAATTTTTTATAAACTTTTTAATAGCATAGAAAGCAAATATACTTGTAGATTTAATAAAATAAGAGCAAATTTTTTGTTTTGCAATCTAGACTATAAAAGCCAGTGAGTGAGTGTACAGAAAGCAAATTGATTAATTAGATAAAAATCCCATAAGTTTGTTAACAAAAAAGTTTGTGTTTTCTCACAAGTACAGTTTTAAAATATTTTAAAAGCTTTTAAGCAGACATTAAGCTGTTGGAAAATACATTTTGAAAGCTTTGAAAAGGAGGCTGTGCTCATGTATTTTTTTTTTAGAAAAAAGTTTTTATACAGGAACTTGAAACAGCATGATATATTTTGACATTAATAATGCAATTTATTTAAGTGAATTAATAACGTTAAACTTTTCAACGTGAACTTTTTAATATATAAAAAAGTTAATAATGTTTCGTTTGGAAATGAATGATGTTTTAATTCTAGTTGGATTTAAGACGATGTTAATGAAATACGCAGGTAAATATATGTATACCTAATTTCATTTATTAATATGAGTTTTTATTATTTTATATAAAAACAAAGTCTAATGCTTTCAAGATCAAAAATTAAAATGAGTTGAAGGATTAATTTTATTTCTTTTTTGAATTTGGAACGATTTTCCGTCATCCCACGTCAAATTTGGTTTGTAAACAGACCGGTTTCGGCTATGTGCCATCTTCAGTGTTCTATTGAATATTGAGTATTCAATAGAACACTGAAGATGGCACATAGCCGAAACCGGTCTGTTTACAAACCAAATTTGACGTGGGATGACGGAAAATCGTTCCAAATTCAAAAAACCCCGTCGGAAGAAAAACACAACACTCGATTAATTTTATAATTATTCACATTTCGTACTCGGCATAGGAAGTTTTGCAAGCCTTGCGTTTAAGGTGCACGAAGTGTTTAGCCCTTTTATGCAAAACACTACGATAAAGCTTTTCGTGAGTTATTCTAAATCTCTAACTCTTCGTTCTATGGGCTTTTTTGCCCCTTTCTTAAAATAGAGGCTAAAAACTCCCCTTTAATGGCAACATTGTGGGCTTAAATGTTCTGCAAAAATATTTCTCATAAAATTCTATTTTGGTTTCTTTTGGACTCCGAAGCTCCAGACTAAACTTTAACGCCAGAAATCATTAAAAACTTTAAATATGTTTAAGGGCAAATTTCGTACTTATTAACAAATAATACTCGGTATAGGAAATCTTGTAAGTCTTAAGGTACGTTTACACTTGGCAAATATGTTCCCAAAAAAAACTTAACCACTACTTTTGCTAAGGGTTAGTGTTATTTAACTTGCTTTTTGTATCAGAAAATAAAGTTAACGATGTTCCAAAAAACTATTTTATATTCTTTTTACTAAATTCCAACCAATATTTTAATAAATATTGGAATTAAAGGATATACAATTTTAGCTTGTCTGTTGGTCAGGGTTTTTTCGGCAAATGTTTGGCAAGAGTGTTTCGCGTTAATTCAACATGACTTTGCAATAACCTTCAAAGAACATTTTTCCTGTTGAAATAACTATACTTCATGTGGTATTAGTATTCCAGTACAGTTATTTCAAGTTGAAACAACGTGAATTTGATATTGAACAACACGAAGAATCATGTTGAATCAAAATTATTTCAAGTTGAAACAACATGAATTTAATGTAGCTATTTTATTAATTATTTTACTTACGTTATGTGTATTCACATAGCCACCAGAAAAATGTGTGTTGTGGGTGGCTGCCCCAGCCTAGTTTTGAACTCTGGCCACTTGCTTGGTAGTCAACATGCTAATCACTGCAGCCACAACAACTTCAAACTTTGCTTTAAACACACACTAAATAAATACCATTATAAGTAAAATGAATTTCATTTCATTTTTTTTTAATAATATGATTAGTTTCATTGCTTATTTTCCTGAAGATGCTAACAAATTGTTAGCGAAATATCGAAATATAAAATAAATTTTATATAAAAAGACCTCGAGCTTTATTTAAATATCATAATAAATAACCAATAAAGGTCAAATAAAATACAATAATAATTAATGATTTAATAGAAAATTTATTTGAAATTAAAGTTAAAGTGAAGTATAATTATTAAATCAAAGAGATTTAAGGTTAGATTAATAACTTTTCGTTTAAAATTAATATTAAACAATGGCAATTTTAAGCCGGTGGCAGGATATTTTCGCTGGTAATACGAAATTCGCCGCCAATTTGTTGGCTATTTACATTTGCATAACACGAACATCAAAATAAACAATAAGAACTCACTAAACTGAGCACAACAGTACACTGTAGCTATGAGCAAAGCAATTAACACTGCTGTTGGCTGAGTAGTTAGCACGTTTGACTATAAACCCTGAGGTCATGAGCTCAAGACTAGTTTAAGGCAAGCCAACAACATCATGCATTTTTCTTATGTGCATTGGTGTGCTATTGTGTTGGTTGTAGTTGGACTCTTAAAGTGATGAAGGCATAGCACTGATTACTTTGGCAGTACTGGCAGCGATTAATACTAACATATCCTAATGCACTTTGCAGTACCCTCCTTCGTCGGTATTGTAGCAAAACCGTCGGCGAAGTAAAATAACTAATAAAATGGCTATACAGCTTAAACAAATTAATGCCCCTACTTGACACCGTATGGTCTACAACACTGCTCTACAAAAGCACGCAATAGAAGAGTTGTAAATGAACTAAGCTTTCTATCTCTCTCCCATTTCACCAGCTGTTCTCTTTACACTATCCTTTTTTCTGTTCTCTTTCGCGTCGTTATTTTTTCATTGTTATATAAAACACTACGGAAAACATTTATGTAGCGTAGTTTTTTGCACCTTATTTAAGAAAAGGACGAAAACCCATAACATGAAGAGTTAGAGAGTGAAAAGGTTGAAAATGCTTATCGGGATAGGAGGAAATTAGCTTCTCTAAAATGAGTCCCAAATGAAAATCTTCAAAACGCCCATAGACGTATTGTTTATGGTTTGTACCCTTTACAAGAATCAGTCATTTGCAACTTGACTTTGTAATACTGCGTAATTTATGATGGTGCTTTATTCTATTTATGTCACAACTTTTTCTCTGTATGCTAAAGTGTGTGTAAGACTTTTAAAATTTTAGCACTTCTGTGCACTCTAACTTACAACTGTTGTCCTGCTTTATGTAAACTTTCGACCAAAAATTTTTTTCTAATTTTTTTTTTCATTTTTATATTTCAGAATCCCTCGTACTTTTAATACACTGATGGGCATAAAAGTCCATAAACGGGCATAGCTTGATAGCTAAATGAGCTAATATTGCTTAGCACTCCGTGGTCAAGGTATTTAAATATTCTAAAATTTTACTTTTTATAAAACTTAAATTATTTTTAGTTAAAGAATAATATTTTGCATTAACAAAACTTGAAACGTGCCTTTACTAAGAAAAAATAAGAGGCCACTTAAGTGCAAAAAATAATAGAATAATAAAACAGAAAATGTTCTTAGTACTCATACGTACATAATTTAAAAATTTATATTGAGTTATAAAGAGCTCAAGCATTATTTTGCTTCTACCGTTTTGAAAACTTACAAGTGAAATCTTTTTATTTTTCTTCATTTTGTCTTCATTAGTTTTATATATTGAGGAAGATGGCAGGAAATATGAAATTTAATATTTAATAAGTTGTACTAATAATAATTACCTGGAATTACCAAGAGTATCAGTAAATTAAACGATTATTGAACTTTTCAAAAGGAAGTGGAATTAAAAAAGAAAAAGTTAAGTATTCTGTTGTAATGACTGCCCTTAAAGATGTAGAAGCAAAGTCTGTAAAGCCTGCAATTTCAAAATATATTTCTTAGTTTTTTTTTATTAACCAGTTGTATGTAAATTATTTATTAGCCTCTTTATCATTTAACAAACTGTTTTCTATTTGTAATAATTTTGACAGGTTTGTATGAAAGGAATGAGTCTTTGATATCATAGAATTAATCAAATTATTTCAATTTTAACACATGACATCATAGATTCAAGGAATCTTCTCGAATTAATCGTAATAAAAGCAACTGCAAATGTAATACAAATAAATAATATCACACTTTTTTCTATTTCATTTAACACTATTTTTAAACATTTTCATTTCTTTACATCACAAACAACCTTTAAAATTTTTTAAATATTAAAAACTTCCAATTTGCAAAAAAACAAACATAAATTTACTATTTATTATTAATCCGCTTAAATGCTAAAAAATATTAAGCTCTATCCATACATCATAATTTAATAATCCACTATTAAAAATTTAAGTATAAATATAAATTTTTTGTCGTTAAAAATAACAGCTTAAATATTGATTTATTATAAAGTTCAACTGAAATTGGATTAGTCTGTTCATTCCTCCTATTATATGAACTCGTATATCGAATATGAAATATTTGTTTAATATTTTAAACAAATTTATGGCATGTTTTTAATACTAGCTTGAAATAAATACAAAAAAATTTTTATATTTTGGATGAAGGACAAAAAGCAAGCAACCTTAAAATCGGATAATAGTGTTAATGAAAACATTTATTATTGCTTAAAATGGAGTTAAGAAAAAATAGCTTAATAGTTTTTAAAATAAAATAAATGCTATTATTAATTTTTTTTACCTACCGTAAATAATTTAAGCTCCTGACTGTTTTGTTTTAATTTGATTAGAAAGTTGTCCAATATTTACTGATATTCTCCTAAAAGAATTTACATATTAATAAGACCAACTAAATTACAATTCACACTCAAAGTACTGTCGAAAGAAAAATCTAATCATCTGCATTGAAAAAAGCCATAGCGGTAGCAAAAGTACGGTAGGTACAGAATTTCTTAAAATAACTACAAAAAGATTGATTCAAGATTGAATATGTTAAGCACTAAATTCTTACTTTTAGCCACGGTCGGTATGGATTTTAGAGAAATAGAGACTTGATTGAGGAAGAACTAAAACAACTTTGTTCTAGTAATGAACGTCGATGACACATTCACTACACGTCTACACAGCACTTAATCAAAGGTCGCACAGTGGTTCCATTTGGAAAAAATGGTAAATCTGTATCTTTGACACTTGCGATCCGATTATAAAACGATATATGTAAAAATCAAAGAGGAGGACCTAAGATTTAGGAATAGTTAAATTTGGCTTACCTTGTTGTAACATATTTGGAGCTATAGAGTGTCAATTTGACACTGTCAAATATGACTACCTTGGTCATGAAAAATCTTATCAGCATCATATCTTTTACAAATATTGTCTGATTTTTATGAATGTAAGCATGGTGTAAAGTTTATACATAGGTAAAGAAAAAGTAGTTTATTTTATTAAGATATCTTTAATATTCTCAAAGATATTTGGCTTTGAATTTCAAAATTTTGGGTTTTTTCTCGTAATTTTAATAGTTATGGATGGGCCTTGTCAATATTTTGCTGTTCATTTTGGCAAATGTTCGATCTAGATAAATGTCGGTAAGGCAAAAGCTGTAAAAAGCTTCACAGACAACCGTTAGTCTGGATGGAAAGGCGTACGTGGTCCATGAAATTTTTGAAGAGTAATTTTTGCAACAAGCTTCTACTTTTTTACGGGTAAGACAAACAAATATTTCCACCTCAAGAAATAACGGACCCCCTTATGTAGATGGTATTAGTATGGAACTCTTCGTGTGCGAGTCAAAGTCGCACCTTGAGGAAAATCGGTCTAGCCGTTTAGAAGCTCTCACATCTTTTATGGATGTATCCTCTTGAATTTTTATGTCTGTGGCACCGAAGTTTCCTTATTTTGAAAGGGACTTGATCTTAAATCTTATAACCCATATTTGAACAAAATCGGTTTAGCCGTTTTGAAGTTATCATATATATTTTTGGGGAGTCCTTAACATTTTTAATTTAATGTTACGTTAATGGTTTTTCTACGAAGGTAGACAAGTAGGTTAGATGGACTCCCCGTATGCTAGCGAGTACATTTGGATGCCATTAGGACTATTGTGACTGACTAGATGTTCAAGAACGCGCTCGTGCATATCCGGGTAGTGATAGATAATATATTGGACTGATTCTTTTTCATAGCAGGAGTTCCTGCAGTGATCACCACAGGAAAAATCTAGAGGTTCCGATATGCCACTTACCAGAAGTGTAACTGTTCATCTTTCAACTATTTGGATTTGCTTAATTCTAACTTTATTATGAGAGCAAAAGAGCACTGAACATTCCTCAAGTCATTATTGCATATGATTTTACGACTAAGGCACTATTAATATTTATTTATGAGTCTGCTACATCTAATATCATACCATTCACCGTCCATTTCGCTGCCATATCCGGAAACACAAATTATCTTGACATTATGTCGGTACTACAGAGCCAGAGACTGAATACAAATCCACAGAGAATATCATTGACCCAGCATCAGCATCCATTTTAGAGATGTCCGTAAACATCTAAAAGCAATAACTTTTATTACATAATATATATCTTCCAGGATCTAGGCTGAGAACGGTTTGTTAAAGTTCATGATATAAGTCAGTCTCCTTACGCCTTGCACTTCTACGTTTCGACAAATGTTGCATTGTCAAATACGGTCAGGCTTTAAGCTGCCTGACTCGCTGAATCTAAGGATAGACAAGGCTTTATATAGCTGAGCAAATTATCATACCTTTGCACGTTGCGCAGAGAGGTATGTGCACTAGGCAACTCAAAACCCATTTAAAGTATGCTCTCTTTCTACATTTCTCACGTATTGCATGGAAGAGAGAAATTTATAATAAAACACGATTTGTTTTGTCTGTAGTTTAACGATGATAAAATGAGACATGATTTTAGAGCATTTTCGATGCTTCGAAAGAAGCGCTGTTTTATTACAAAAACAAGAACTCCAAAGTGGGATATTGCGAACAAAAATCATGCATGTTCGAAGCGCTTTTCGAAGCAGTAGAAACAACAAAATTGGATTTCTCTCGCTTATAAGCCTGCTTAGGCCGAAGCAGTAGTTTTTGCTGGGTAGCGGGTTGCCCTATTCAATTAAAACAGAAAACCAAAATTCGACAACAATATTATCTTTAAGTCGCAACCATCAATAGTTTTTTTTAATCAGCTCAGTAGTTTCAGAGATATGGTGGAAATTGTGCCAAAAAATACATTAACAAAATTTTTGCTTTTCAAACATTCAGAAAAAAAATATATAAAAAAATCTGTATTTTTCATTAACATATAGGAAAGTATATCAAGCAAAACAAACCATATTCCATTAAAATAGATCCACAGTTTTTGATTTTATTCACAATTAAATAAGCAGAAAATTATAAAAATTAAATGCTAACATTCCAATTGGTTAATTAATTTACAGTCGCACTGGAGAATGGGCTACTATATTAAATTAAAACAAAAGCCAAAAGTCGACAACAATATTATCTTTAAGACGCAACAATATTTTTTTATCTGCTCATTAGTTCAGAAATATCGTGAAACTTATGGGGGAAAAAATAATTTTTTTTCAAATGTGATAAGTTATTTAATAAACATTTTTCTAAAACTGCACTTTATTCAATTCCCTGTACTAAAGATTACAAATGCAAGCATTAAATTAAAAATGATTCAGTTCCTTAAGAGCATTTAATACAAAACTGACACACACTACTTTAACAGTAACGCCAATACAGCCAATATGAAGCTACTCAAATGTTGGAGAATAAAGATATAAGTCTGGCCTTGGTAGGCTAGTGGATAATGTGCAAAGCTATTTATGTGGAAGTATGTTTCAGTACAACTACTCTAATATATTCGGTGTGAGTTAAGCTGCCCTATGTTTCTGCATTTCACTAATGCTAATGCCAACATAAGTTGGCATGTAACCTTCAAGTCAGTGCGCCTGTAACCTTCAAGTTAGAAACGTTTTCAAACTTATATGTTTAAATAAAAATTCTTAAAAAAATGAAATGACTATTACAAAAGTATAGACATTAAAGTAAAAAATAAATAAAAAATAAAAAAAAAATCAACAAACAACTTATGTTCAATCACAAATTAGGAGAAATTAATATATAATATAATTAATTATATATAATAGATACAGGCGTTATTTAAATGACATGAAAATACTACAACATAAATTATTATGTCTATAACCATTAACCAAATAGTTTAAATAACCATTTCCCATATATGCTATTCAACTGTAACTTGCTTCCAAAACATCATTTAGCGCCACATTAAAATTCCTTTCACAAACTTTAAACTATAAAAGGTACCGAATTAATTTTAAATATTTAACCCAGTAAACAATTTTCATGTTTTTTTCAAGCACTAAGGCAATAAAGTGCATAATAATGTGCTTTAAAAAAACGAGCTTATTGCAGAGCAGTGAAGGTATATGAAAGAAACTATACAAAAAAAAACATATTTTTCACTGCTGATACAATGCAGGTTTTTAAGCGGGAAAGTTCCATATACTTACAGTTTTAGTGCTGAAAATGGTGATATATTACTCCAAACCGGAAACTCGCCATGCAAAAATAAGCAGCGATATCAACAGTTCTGAAAGCACTACTTTTATTCTCTCATAGTAAAAACCTGCTTTATTTGAAGCAAGTTTTTACTGGGAAGTAACAAAACGCATAATTTTTATTTCTCTTTAGTTCAAGCTTTTTTCATCACTGTCATACAAGTACAATATCACCACCTTGAATAAAATAATATTTTGTATTCACAGAAACTTGTAAACAAAAATATTTATAAAAAAACAACTTTTAATCAATTTTTGTCATACAAAAACTATACTGCTGAAATAATCTATGATTTAAAAGTTTTTTCGCCTTCAACAATGCAGTAGGAATTAAATATAATATTTTCTCATAACAAAATAATAGTGAATCCATTTTGATTTTAGCTGTTAAAATACTTTTTTTATTAAAAAAAATATGAAGTCGTAACAAGGTACACAGTCATTGTCTGTCCCTGCATGTAACCTACGGCATTTCACAAAAACAAATGAGAATTTTAAATGCGTTATTTCATCCATCATTTGAACCCTCTCATTCGCCTACATGTAAATGTGTTTGTGTGAGTATGTATGTATATTTCTGGGTTTGTTTGTGTTATAAAAGGATGTATGCGTGGCTGCATATAAAATAAGTTTTGTTGTTTCCTTTTTATGCAACACCATGAAATATTTCTGCCTGTTTTTTTTTTATTCATATTTGTCAAGTTCTTTTGTTTTTATTTTTTTTATTTCAACGAAATAAAATTATAATGATTGTGTTGTTTTATAAATATGAAAGACAGACAGACAGACAGACAGCCAGATAGATAGACAAAGAGTTGTTTTAAAGAATTTTATATAAAGTTTTTTATATGAAATAATACTATTGTATGGATATGTCGATGATATTGATTTAATTTCATAACTGAATTATGTATGGAAAAGTTTTTACATACTTTTGTATATGTAATCCATTTGAAAGCTTATAAGATTATTTGTATCACAAATATATTATATGGAAAAATATTTTTTTTATAAATTTAAGTCGTTATTAAACAAAATAAAATTTAACTTGAAATACAATATATGGATACTTTGTGCATATTAATATTAATTATTAAGAAAAACAAATGAATTTCCACAGATAGTTGAACATTGAAATTCATAACGATATAACCAAGTTTTTTTTTACGCTACACTACATATAAAATACAATATGAGTAATTCTATTTAGCCGGGTGTGACCATTTTACATACATTTTTTGTTATAAATTAAGAATATAAAATTTGTTACTTAAGAAAATGCTGCGACTCGTAAGGATGTTAAGCTTAAAGTCCTTGAATAACGAGTGGACGCTGAAGGAATGCGTTTTCTGCTCAGAATGGTCGTCAACAAGCTACGACGGGTGTGACTTTACAAATCTTAGTTTTAAAAAATAATGACTTTCAGCATAAATTCTGTAAAATTTTGACTATAACATACTGAATAATTTTTTCTTATCTAATTGATCAAAGTGTTTTTGATTGTGTTATGTATTTACTATTTGACAGAAATAATTTTTCTTTAAAAATATATTTTTTAATACGACGGGTGTGACCGACGGGCGTGACCTAGATAAAAATTTTAAAATATTCGAAGAAATAAATATTTTTTATTGATTTCGTTAATATAAATAAAATAAAGACAGGAATATAGATAAATAGATAGATACATAGATATATGTCATTATAGGCCAGTAGTGAATACCATGGCTTACAAATACGAACTTTAAAATTTTCATATTTAGAAGTCATTGATGAGCATTGAACTCGTGCAATTTCAGGTTTCTTGGGCTTATGTCAAGTTTTTTACTCACTGGTCTACTGCACAACTATTTTGTTACGGGCTTGAAATTAGTTTTACAAACATGCATACAATAAAAAAAATCCACTGTGCCTCGCAACGAGTTGAACTGCTGGTTATCTGTATAATAAGCCTAGGTAGGCACTACTATCAATAAAAGAATAAATGGCTTGTATATTTACTAGTAGATAATTGATTTAACTACTATCAAGTAATGCATACGGTATATAGTTTGTGTTCAAAACTATGTTGTTTGGTAATTGCAACACATTGACAAGTTTTTGCTGGGAAGGCCCAAATAGCCCTATCCCAAGTGGAGCAGTTAATTTATTGTTATATATGTTAATTCACAATTGTACAAAAATTCGAAAAACTTCCTTAAAATTCGATTAAAAAAAACCTATTTGCTTTGAACTTATTCAGGTTATATATATATAAATTCATCAAAATTCAGGATATTTTAAAAGCTTTTTCTTCTAAAGAAAAGTAATTTTCCTTTTTTTATAAATTTAATAAAAACTTTCAACTCTCTGTTTAACAAAAAATGAAATAACCAAACAGAACAGGTTAACAAGGAGTAGTGGCGGTCTGTTTATTTATTTGTTTGCTTGTTAAAGTAACAAAAGGGTTAGAAATGGGTCACAATATTTGTTGATGTTGTAATACTTGTATTCATTAAATAATATTTTTATTTCTAGCTCGTTTTTCGTTTTTATAACAATATGAAGAATGGTTGGTAAACAACAACAAAAATTTAAACAATGAAATAGAACAGAAATTAAAACAATAAAATTAAACTGAATAGTTACAGTAACAACTATTGTGTAAATAATGATAAAAACAATGGTAAAAATAGAAAACGGGAGTTAAAAAGATTATTAAAATGAAAAAAATGTAGAACAAAAACTATTTATATTCAAGTCTTTTTTGTCACAACACAATATACAATCATTCCATAACACAAACACAAAACAAGGTGCAATGTGGCGAAGTCAGGCAGACCCATATAATAAGGGGATCCTTAGAAACTAATACTAATAGAAGTATTATAGAAAAGTAAGCCGCAAATATGAATAAAAATAAATATAAAATTAAAATGTAAATTTTCAACATTTCAGAAATTATAGTTTCTGGTTTTTCTTTTAGTCATGCTATCTACCACTTCAATTTTCTAAGACCACTTGTTTAATAGAATTTGTTCAAAAGTAGTTTATTTAAAATATTTGAAAAATGTATAATTTTGTTTTTTAAACATTTATAAAATATTTAAATTTTCTTATCTTTCTGTAGCAGTTGTAATGGTAAGAAAATAAATTTCTCTTAGCAATATTTGGTTACCCGCAAATTCATTTAGTTGCACTATTTTTGAAAATATACTTGTCATGTTGAGCCAGTATATTCGCTGTAAGGGGGTATTAACTAGTAGCTAACCGACATTATTTATTCTTTTCGAGTTTCTTCATACCCTCCACTATCTCAAACCGTGTTTCCGTTGTTTTAAGGGCTTCAAAGTTTCAGCAGATTAAATATTATTTAAAAAAAGAAGCTTTTATACCTAATTTTTCGAACTACAGGGCATAAAGCCTAATATATCCAGTTAAGTTTCTTAATACTGATATAGTATTTCCAGTTTACATATTTTTTTCTTATTATTTTATCATATATGAATATATTTTTTAAGATGCCAATAAAATTTTTGTTAAAGGCATGCTGTCATGTGTATAACAAATATCCTGAGGAAATCTAATAATTTCCCTATCTCTTCTTTATATCTTGGAGAAATATATAAGTAAAAACATCAACAAAAAAATAGGTTAAACAGGCTTGTTTATCAAATAGAAAGAGGAATAAATGGAGACAAAATGATAAGTAGTAGTAGAGACAACTTTATCAGAAAAAGGGAAGGAGTAGAAAAGATAGAATTAAGTTAAAAAAAACTTACAAAATTTGCATTTGTTTTGTTTGTATGTGTTGCATGTTTATTGACACAACAATGTATACAAGTTTGTCAAACTATTTACGAGTATCATAGTGGCAGGCAGTTCTGCCAAAGTTGGCCTTAGTCTCTTTATCATGTATGTAAATATGTATATAGCTATTCTTAGAAAATATTATGTGAACAAAAGTGCTAACCCAATATCATATTTTTAGTCTCATAATAAGTGTTTCCGGTATATAAGAAGCCATTAATTTTCAAATATTAGCAATATGGCTACATATTTCATCTTCTTTTTATATGTAGATTTATTTAGTGTTTGTAGTTATATATATATATATATGGAAATGGCATCTGAGGCCTAATAAGTTATAGTTTCGTTTACTTTTCAGTTTATTGCTGTTTTTTTTTTGGGCATAAGACATCAAAGACATTAAGGACAACTATTGAGTAAATAAATTTAAATTTATGGCTGCACTTTTATTTAAAAAAAAATAACTTGCGATAAACAATATGAACTTAAGTTTTAGGCTGATTTTCACATCAGAAGCTTGTGGCGAACCCAAAGTCAGTCTTCGTTTTTGGCACACATGAATTAAATATTGATTATTTCCTTTTATGCATTATCGCCTCTTACAGCATATTACTGCCCCGAATGGCATTTATATTTATAATTAATGATACAGCGAGGCAGTCGGCATATACAACATATAGCGATATGTGTAACTATTTTTTTAAAGTACAATGAGAATCGTGACTAAAACAAAATTTTATGTATATAAAATCTAAACAGTAACATTATTTTATTTAATTATATTTTAAAACAACTTTAGCTTTATTATATTTCACACAAGAGAAGTATGTAAGCATTGTGGTCATGAATAATCAATATTCTACATTATTCAAACTTAAAATTAGTTTTAAATATTTACTAATAGCTGATAGATTGCTCACGTATGTATAAGCGAATAGTATAGAAACTACCGATTTGCAAATGAATGATATAAAGGCAGTCGATTTACAAATTGAAAGTCAGTCAGTCTGTAGACAGCAGCTTGGTAAGACACTAAGTTATATCAGAACCTTCTTCGGGTAATTTAGTTCGTTAAATTAAGCTACAGCCTTCAGATTTTGTGTTGTGTTCAGAATTTTATTCAGCCAATTCATAAGACTCAATACGCTTTCTCTGATAGGGAGGATGAGCGTTCTAGTACAGAACCTTCTTCGGCTGAAAGGAGAGAGTTCACCAGTTGCGATTTCTGAGAGTACGTCAGTATAGGGCAGTATAGAGAGAACACGCGTCGCTTGGTGAGGGATAGCCAGTGAGTGTATGTAGGAGAGTTTAGTTACCACGCTGCGAGTTCCCACGGAGTCCTCTAGTATGGAAAGAGGGTAGAGAGCGCTTACTTACGAGAACAACCGTATAGAGTGCAGCTGGACTGTCCTATGAGCCAGTGTCTGAGTTTACTTGCACAGAAAAAAACTAATTTTTCACTTCAAATACCAAATTCCCTGAATCAAATGTAAATTTGTTTAATTTAGGTCCTATAAAGAAATTTGTAAATTCAAATGCAAAAATTTGTAATAATATGTTTGAAAAAAAATTCTAATTTTTTCAAGAAACAAATTGTTTCAATCAAAAAATGTTTTACAGAAATATAAAAAATAAATAAAAGAATTTCATAATTGAGTTATGAATTTTTAGTCGAACTGTATGGTTTTTATCCAAAGTTATTAAATTAGTTTGGGTTAAGTTCATTTTTAATTTAATCTTTCGATCAAATTATTTTTTATTTAAGAAAGAAATTCTAAAGCATGTAAATATTGAACATTCAAAGAAAAATTTGGCTGTACGGAAGGTTGAACTGACAGCTGTTTCGTGACCACCAAGTCTACTCATCAGAGTACTTTACCCACACTACCACTGACAGTGGCAACAATACTGTAGCGAAAATCCTACTAATATTAGCAAGCTCAATTAACACACTGTCGCCATCTTGTGGCGAGTCGCACCTTATTGAACTTTGGCTAAATGTTCGGAACTTCACTAACTGTCTTTTCTTAGCATGTTCAACTATTTTAAGCTTTTTCCATTTCAGTCTTACCAGCGTGGAATACCGTCGATATTCTCAATGCTGGGATTTTATTGAATGTTTATTTTGCCCAAGTTTTTGGAACAGTACACATTCATGTTTAGCTAAGTGCCTTTAGAGTTTTAATAATTGAGTTATGCATTTTTAGTCGAACTGACTTTGTGAAGAGGTGTATACTTTGCACGGTAATAGGTAAATAATTTCAAATAAATTACTTTTACATAAGACGTATTAGACATGACTGCTATAGCAAGAATTAATAAAACTAAAATATAGTTAAAAATTAAAGGGGATCCCTATGTATGAGTCATGCTTAGGTATGATATATAAGCAGGTTGTTATCTATTTTGGAGCTATTATTTAAAGTATTATTTAAAGTATAGTTAAAACATCCACTAGCAATTGAAGCCCCACTGAGACGAAGTTCTTTGGGCTTTTTCAAATACACACAACGGATAGAGAAAAATAGCAAATATTAATTTAGTATTAGTGCACAGCGATTTTTATTAAGTTGAAGTTCGTAATATTTTATTTAGAAAGGCTTAGAAAAAACGATGTTATGTTCTGGCGTGTAGCTCGGCACTAATTAACGTCAATGTTTCTTTTGTTTCTTGGAATATTTTGTTCGGTTCAATTTTTTTTGTAATAAAATATAACGAACGTTAGATCAATGCAAACTAGTGTGAAATAAAAATGAAATATATTATTATTATGTTTTCAATTTTAATTAGCACTAAGATATTCGTACAACTTCAATATAATCACAGTTAAAGCCTTAGCTCAATGAATAGCTATTTCTTGTTTTAAAACTTTATTTACTATAATATGAAAGCTTCCACGGTAATCCAAATGTGTTAAACAATTTTGTTTTCAAATTAAAGTCAAAGTAAAATCGACAAAACGGCCTTTTATATGTGTGCGTTATTCAAAAGTATTTTAACAAATATCTTTACAGCTTTGAAGGTCCTTATTATACTTTTTATTTTATGCCTTAAGAAGAGGAGGAGAACACAGAAATGTTGAAAAAAAAACACTTATAACATTAAGAAAAATAAAAAATGAGGTTAGTAGCATTAAGTTTAGCACAGATACTTAAAACAAATTATAGCATTAAAAGGATTTGTAAGAAAAATTGTACTCATCGTATTCACACTTATAAACATTAAGTAAAGTCAACTATTTCGACAGTTACACTAAAAGTAAAAAATAAAATAAAATGATATTGAGAAAAAAGAATAATAATACAGGTGGATACGAACGAAAAGCGAATAAAATGTGAAAGAAAAAGAAATAAAAAAAAAACTTTAATACAAAGTCCCAGACATTGCTTAAGCAAAGAGAAAAGAAAAACGGAAAGTTATCCAAGTTTAAATATAATTATAAGAAAACAGCGTGACAGTTTAGCGAAAATAAGAAAATTCTTTTAGCTGCTTTGTAACACAAGAAAACTTTCCCAATAGAAATAAGTTAAAGAAAATGAAAATTATTTTTTTTTCTTGTTCGTTTAAGGCATTGGACCTTAGCCATGGCAGGACATCCTCCGTTACTTTTAATACTAAAAGTATAAGAAAAGTTGACATCATGTTACATTTACGAGTATTAGTGATGACAAGGACGTTGAAATAAGTGCACACACACACATACATTCATATATATTTTCATATGCTCTGTTATACAAATTTAATTACAACAAAAGTAACAACATAAAACACTTTAAATAAAATTTCATTGTTGTAGTTATTGTTGACAGTTTAATGGTATCGATTTCTTAATATCTGCAACAGCATTACAATTTTAGCTTATTCTGCAAATAGATAGAGCTTAAAATTATTTAATGTCCTCCTGAAGCTATGCGGAACTTATATTCTTAAAAATTAATTACAGGCAGGCAGAAATTCAACTTAATTCCTTTTCTGTAAAATACTTTGAATGTGGTAAAGAAAGTCCCTATAGCTAGAAGAAATATCTCTAATAGCTCATCATATACGCTTGTGCGATGGTTGCGTCAGCAATGTAATGTTTCCCAATATAGTTTATGGTTGTGTCAATAAGTTATTATTGTTTTAAATTATTATAAACCTTAATTAGCTTACGACATATAGACCCATGTTTAGATTTAATCAAGACATTATAAGAATTCATAAAATTTGCAACATGGTTGCATTTAACAATATATATTGTTAACAGAAACTCTGAATATAATCATAGTATATTTAAAAATGCAACAATAGTATGATCCGAAAACAATAAACTATAACAAAATCCATACTACTGTAAACCTTATATTCAACCATACTATGTTGTTCTTCGACCATATTTTTTTTTGCCTGTTTATTATACAGGACACCTGTATTAAGTTTTATGTAGGTAAAAGGAATACCACACCTCCAAAATTTTAAATTCGACTTTCTTTATTAATTAATTATATTAGTATTAAGCCAAAGCCCCAAAATAGCGATATTCTAAACAAAAATAAAACAATAGAAGTTATATAGTTTCCTTTCCGATTTAACTGGACTACAAAGTTTTTTTCCATTTCCTACATACAATAAATAAGCTGATAGCTTGGAGGCCATTTGCCATAATAGCTTAAGGTAATGTTAAACTTTATGTTGCCATTTAACAAAAACTCACGATGACATGCTGGCTCATTTGTATCTATTACAATAATTCCATTACCAGCAACAATAGCTGGTGTAGAAAGCTTTGAAAAAATTATTTTAGAGTGCGTGTTATCATTTTGATTAAACGTGACGTGAAAAAGGTTAATCATAAAACGTATTAATTGCTGTAATAGAGATTATGTCAATCAAAGAAAGGATATATTGCGTGAATTGTTCCACGAAAAACAAACATTGTATTGCATTCAGAGTAAATCTTCATAACCCGCAGACATCGTTCAGGAGTCAGTCTATTCACTTTTTATTTAATAGCTAACGAAATTTGATATAAATTACGTGACAGCTATCTAATGGCTAACATTGTATACAATGTTGTAACCTCAAGTTTAATACTTTGAGATAAAAACACGTTTTTGTATTACTCATAATTTGCTTCTTTTTTATTCTTAGCTAAAAATAATTTTTTTGTAAATTTTTTGTAAACGAAATTGCCTTGCTTTCTCTCTACTTCATTTTTAAAGACTTTAAGTATTTAAGAGTTAATAAAGCTATGGATTTTACGCCCCTTTTCACAATGTATGATTACAAGCTAACGTCGACTTTAACGGCAAGTTTTGTATGCCGAACTTCCAGTTAAAGTCCACGTTAACTCTTAATCCGACATTGTGAAAAAGGCCGTTAGTCGAATTGTACGGATTAAATCTAAAGAAATTTAGTTATTTTGGCTTGAGTTTGGTTTTAATTTAATTTTTCAATTAAATTATATTTTTATTTAGAGAAAAATGTGAAGCATGTCGACAGAGAAAAATTTTACTACGCGGAGGTTTCAACTTACATGTTTCGAAACCTCCCGGTCTCTCGTCAGAGCTCTTTGTTGCTTAGACAACTCGACCAAAGTCGTTAGTTGCTAGTCAGCAGTTGAATATCATTTAGCTTTAATCAATTCATGCTGTCACTCTTAGAGTTGGTTTTTTAGCTTTTTCATTTTCTCTAAATAAAGAGAAAGAAAGAATCGTGTCGAGTTAATCGAGATCGTAAGAGTTAATTGAAAAATTGAATTAAAAACGAACTGAAAGCAAAATAACTAAAGTGTAAATAAAATGTATACCAAATTGTTTTTGTAAAGTTTCTTGAGCTCTGGATAAAGTAAATCCTTAAATTCAGAAATGATCAAATAAACGAGTTTTAAACAAAAATTTATTTATATGATATACATATTTAACGTGAAAGCAGAATATGTTCCTATATTTTTAAAAGAGTTGATTTTAATACGATGCAAGGAAATAACATCCATAGACAATATTTCCACTTCAAAGAGAAAACAATTTCCGTATTTATCGGATAGCTATCACAAGTAATTCCAGCTTCACGTTACAAGTTACAAGCGATATAATGCTCGTAGTGAAATTCGTATTTTATTAAAAAAAGAAATTTGTATATGGATTAGATTCAACATAAATTGATATTTTTTGTCTCATCAGTTTTTAATATTATATCTCCAACATTATTTGATAAAACTAAATAACACCTTTACTTTGCAATAAATATATCATCTTACAAGAAAAAAAACTTTTTTTTTATATTATTCTGGCTACAAAATGATACCTGAGGAGCTGGCGAACGAAACTAGACATATCCTCAGCAAATGATATATAAAAAAATTTTTTCGAGCACTCCAAGTACACATCTATGAAGTCACGAAATATTTTCATTCAAAACCTATTCGATCCTACCTTAAAAAAATAAATAAAACTGACTTTCCGATCAAAACCAGACATGACTTCCTAACAGTTGTCCTGTACAAAACAGTCCTGTAAGAAAAAGTTAACGAGACTAGTCTGGTTTTGTTCGCCAGCTCCTCATCTCATTTCATACGAATGTTGATGTCTCCGTTTTTAGATGTAGTTTTACGCATAGCATTAATTACAAAAACAGAAAAAAATGGAAGAATAAATACCTAAGAATAAAAGTACTAGCTGTTTGTCATTCGTGACTTTTCTTTTTAATATTAAATAAGTTAATTAAAACTCAATGAGTAATAATATCAATGCAAAAGAAAATACTAAAAACATGTGATATTGAATAATTTTTTAAAAACTTTGTAGCATGAGCTTCATTTATTTGCTATGAGTTTGTCATTCGTAACTTGACTATTTATTCTAAAAATTCAGATGGACGTTAAATAAAAACCGAAATTTTTCAAAGAGAACAATATGTATTGCAATCGTAATAACTTGAGTCGTAAATAATTCAATTATTATTAGACCATTGCCTTAAAATTTAATTTTAAAGAAAAAGGAAGATAAAAAAAATTTTAATTCGTGACTTGTCTATTTGCAAGGGTTTTGTTATGGTAGATTGTAATATCGGATTGCAGTGTGCTTTCTATGGTTTTGGATTTTAAAGGAGATTAAAAGTAGAAGAAGATTCAAAAACGTTATAGAGGACATTAGAACTATACAGAAAACCGTATGCAGAATATAAACAAAAAGTAAGGGAAAGGTAAAGGAAATTACTCTTAAAATAACTTATTTTATTTGTCAATTATTTGGCTTTAATTTAAAGGAGTTCTAAATAATTAAAATGATTTGAAACAATATAGAAATAATATCATCCTAAATTGTGCTAACTAATGACAAAAAGATTAAGGCAACACAAAAATCTACTGACATTTGCTCACTTTTTACATACTTTGAAATTTTTAATAATAAAGTTCATATTTAAATTGTTCTCCTTCTTCTACGCTGTTAAATATCCATATAAAATTTTTATTAAATCAAAGGTAAGAAACTTGCTATCACCATCCATCCTACTATTGCATTGTGCTCTTACCATCTTACCAGCTTGAAAATATCTGGACACAGAAAAAAATACCCGTGTTAAAACCACATGTGACAATATTGATTTGAAATCATATTACATTTATACTACAGACTTTATTTAAAATTACCACTGTTTCATATTATATTTAAACATAAACATTTTTTAATCTCACCTTAATTCTAGTTGATTTAAAGATATTCACTGTTAAATCAAAATTGTTTAATAATTTATCCATAAAATCAAGTTAAATTGAAGTTGGATCTACTGTAGTGCAGCAATGAAAAATTAACGTTATATGTTATTTTAAATCGACATGTCTATAATTTTAGTCTCAAATAAATTTTGTGGTAAATCGTCAATTATATCATGTTGAATTAAAGTAAAGATCGTGCTTCTTATGATGGTATTTATGTTAAAGTATATCTAAAGTATATTTGTGGCCGTTGCAGTTGCAGTGTTTACGCGTTGACTAACACAAAAGTGATGATAGATGAGCCCGAATTCAAATCTTGGCTGGGGCAGGCAAATACAACACAAGCTTTACTAATGCCTTTACTATAATACACATCACGTAAGTAAAGTAACTATTATATGGTGTTCAGACATGGATTCTTAATTGAGTCAATATTCGGTTTATTGACAAAATTAATTTAGTGTTCAGATATACAGAATTTACTCAATATAGCTAACTCAATAAGCATTTGACAGCTGGAAATAACATTGTTTTCATTTTTTTATTTATAAATAACATTTTTTTATGTTTTGTTTTGTTCCATTTTCTTCACATTTTGCCATTGTATATAGTTTTGCTCACTAAACACACTTGTGAACACTGTTGCATTTCTAGTTTTAGTCAATATTTATAACAATTTCGTACTTATTGAACAATAACTAAATTCAAATTTTGTATGGAATATTGAGCTCAATAATGCCATTTATTGCGATAATCTCAATAAAGGCGCATGTCTGAACACCATATTAAAATGGTTGCATTAAATTTCTGTTGTTTAAACTTGAAATATATTTGAATTTGACATGATTCTTCGTGTTTCAGTAACATATTAACGTTGTTTAAGCTTGAAATAACTAACTTTGATTCAACATGACTATTCGTATTATTTCAGTATCAACTTCAGTTTTCTTTAACTGCAGTGGAATATAAAATCAACATGAAATATAGTTATTTTAAAAGGAAAAATATTTTTTGAAGTTTATTGTAAAATCATGTTGAATTAACATTAAATACCTATGAAGCGAAATGACAAGCGAGAATTGTTAAATTAACATTGTTCACGATGATTTTAGCTTCAATTTTTTCTGTGTGCGGGCCAGTAACTTAATTTTTATATTTAGGGACATTTCAGCTAATACCCGAACTATTTCTCGAATTGAGTCAGTTTTTATTATAAGAAATTTGGACAATTTACAGGTGCTTATTTAGAGTGGCTCTCAAGAACAACCAACTGTAGTCTCACTGAAAATATTTTATCCACTTTAAAGTTCTCTGTCTCCTGCAAAAGCATCCATTAGAATAAAAATTACACTTTGCTTTAACCAATCAAATGATTATGTTAAGAACATATTTTTGCACTTTACTTTTTTAGCATCATTCAATTTCTATTTTATTCGTGCATTATTCCATTCTGCTTTCCACATTTAATGGCCTTTGAATTTACTGTCAATAGCACACGGTGCCATTATGTTACATCAAATAATTCTCTAACAAACTGTTTTCTTTAGTGTTGAAAACAAACATTTATTTTGGCAAGAAAAAATCGCCACACGAAGAAATCGAAAGAAAAAAAGAGAACAGCTCATAAATTTTAAAGTCAATGAACCAAAGTTCACATAATTTTTTAACCATGATGTTGTTCATTTAACCAACAACGAAAGAATTCAATAAAAATAAAAAGAAAAGAATAAAAATAAGAAAAATAGTCAAACTATTATTATTATTTTTATTTTTTTTACTAAATTTTACTAATACAGATGAGCAGGCGTTGGCTGTTAGTTTCGCTGCTTTTTTCCTGGCAAAAAATAGTATAAACAGAAAGAGTATAAGGAACAAAAAACCAGACCATTTTTGGCAAGTGTAAGGCACTTATTTCAAGTGTAATTTTTTTCATACGCCTGACTTCATCCTCTTTTTTCCAATTTTGTTTAGCATATTTTTTACCTCGCAATTTGGCTTTTATTTTGAAATCTTATTTGATGTCATTATTATAATTTTTCTTTTCAAATTCGATTATTCTTCCCAACTACATTTACAGTTTATCAACCAACATCAACATTTTTGTTGGTCATTGTGTGCTGAATAAAACAGTGAAAAAAAGCGAATTGAAGTCTAAAGTCTGGTCTGGCGTTTTGTGTGGCAGGTTAATGATGACTTTTTAGTTTTAGTTCCTTGGTTTTTTTTTTTGTTTAGCCTGCTGGTTTTCTATTGAACAAAAATATTTTGTTACAAATACAAAAATTTAAATGTAAAAATAATGTGTCAGCTGGCAAAGCATGTTGTGAATTTTAGTAGCTTTGATTTGTATGGCAATCTCTACGTTTTTTAGTCAACTAACTTGGTTAGAGGTTAAAAAGGAACAATGATTGGCAAAACATTTAATTTTTTGAAGTTGTTTATTTTGAGAATATTTCTACAATATTTTTTTATACCACTATTTTATTTAAATTTATATATTAGCAATATACAAATTTGTTTTGTTGTTAATTTCACAGAAGCTGCACTCAACAGTGTTTGCATATTTTGCAATTTATAATACAAATCACTAGAATGTAAATGAATAAAATTTCAAAACTTTTATATGTAGCATTTGAATTCAATGTTTTAGTTCTTTTTTTCCTCGTATTTCCATATTTTAGTGTAAAAACACTCGAAAAAAATAAAAACAAACTAAAAAACTGGTGAATTAAGGAAAAAAAAATTACTATGAAACTCTAAAATTCATTATCATGCATGAGTTGTGTTTTGCGACAGGATATAAATAAATGTATGTATATTATTTGTCGTTGCTACTTTTCTAAAGCCACTGCACTATGGGTGGGTATTTAACTTTTAAAGGATTTGACCGTTTTTAGTGAAAAATAACAGGAACGAAAATAAAGTTAGTGATAATGAATTGCGGTCTAAAAACTCTAGTATTAAATTTTCATTGAAAACACAGGTAACACTTTTTTATATATTTTTTTTGTTTAACTTTTTCGACACAATTCTGAGAAATTCCTAGAGGGAAGATAACATGTCACAAGACAAGTAACGCGACTGATGGACAGTGATTAGTAACCCGCTTGAGCTCTGAAACTGGACCTAGTACAAGTCATATTACTGTACAAATAGTTTTGATTTAATGTCAGATTTAGTAAATATAATTGCTTTTTGCATCTTGTAATTTGTATGGAAAAACATTTGTTTGAAACGTATTTGCGTTACTTTTAATACAAATTTGAAACGTTTAGAAATGAATGTTTTTACAAAATCTGCCTATTAGAAAAAAAATCTGCTTTTTCAGTGAAGATATTTTGTTAACATGTTTGTTTAAGTTAAGTGAATTGTTTTTTTTCACCGCTCACGACTCGGTAACATATTGAATAACTGCCATTTTCACCAGTAATAGGATAAGTTCGTTGAAGATAATTGGTGCACAATTTCTCGCAGCATGCAAAGCAAACTGCTTTTGCAACCACTGCTGGAGACAGTGAAAAAAGCACACCAAGAGCAAAGAATTTTACGAATGTAAGCCACAAGAAAAACATGGTTCTAACGACTGATTCAATTAGAGGCCACCAACAAATATATGTGTATCGGCGTTTTCAAAGCTTATGTGTAGCGCTCGCTTAAGGAAATTTCTGAGGGAAATTTAGCTCTAAATAAAATGAATATCAGAAGTAGATTTAAGAAACGTGTACAGACGAATATCGATTTTAGTGCCCTCTACCAGAATCTGTCATTAGAATCTTGTCATTAAAAAAATAAAATTGATTTTATTGCAAAAAGTTCTTTCTTAGTAACTGCCGAGCTGCCTAAAACGTAAATAAAAACAAAGATATGAGAGTAGATGAGATCAAAAACTATCATTGTTTTATTTCGTGCTACTGTTATTACACTGAAAAAGTTTGCTTCATATATTCAATCAATTTCGACGTCAATCCAATGAAAGACTTCATTGAAACTCAACCCAAGTCACACTTTAGTAGATTAATGAAACAAATTTCGTAAAAATTATTTCAATGAAAATTTTACCATATATATGAGACAATTACATTGATACAATTTAATCATTTCGCTAAGCTGTTGAAAATATTTCATTATTTTGAGGATATTATTTCATTACTTTAATGAATTTAATTTATTAGTTTAATGAAATTATTTCATGATTTATATGAAATTATTTCATTATACAAACGAGATTATTTCATTTTTTAATGTAGTTTTGTTATTTCTTAATGAAATTTTTCATTGTTTTAATGTAATTGTTACATTATTGAGCAGGGTTATGTATATAAACGATCTAATTAATTTATTAACAATTTCGCGCTACAAATACGTGCGATACGCACTTATGCACTTAAGAAAAAATTTAATACTGATGACGGCTCACACTATCGAATTCAGTTTCGAGATTTTCATTACTTGCTTTACCTCGTTTTAAGTCCTTCAGTTAACAGAACTCTCAAGACAATATGTTATGTGATTATATAATAATAAGAAATAGTACAAAACAACAATCATACAAAATTATTTTTGTTGTTATCTTTTGGTTTGGTGTGTTTTTATGAAAGAATATATATTGTACCTACATATGTGATATATTTCATCGGTCTTACATAAATGCAATGAAATTTTTCATCAAAACTATGAAATATCTTTCATTGAAATTATGACATTCAAAAACTTGATAGCTTTTAATTTTCCCTAATTTTTAAGAGTATAAGTATCCATTTAAATATTTTGTCAAAACGTATAGAAGTTTCCATAATATAACAAAATGCTGTTATCATATATACAAAAAAAGTACATATTCTAATAAAACTATGAAAGCTAATGAAGCAATGAATGTATTTCTTAATTATCGTGAAATTTCACATGTCTATGTTTATTGTGAAATATTTCATCAGAATTGTGAAAAAATCAAACGAAATCGTTTTATTAGATTTATGAAGCGAACTTTTTTCAGTGTATACTTAAAATAAAATCAACGCTGATTTAAAAATTATTGAATACATTTGAATAATTGTTGAATAAAGGACAACGTAGAGCTTTTACTTTGAGCCTAAGGTCTAGTTACCATGGCCTTGGTTTTTTTACTTCAGTTGACAATTTGTAGTTATTTTCCTAATGCTATATAAATAAATAAAAATAAAATAAACTCTTACAAAAAATAACACACTTGCTCTAGACCTTACAGCAGTGCTCTAGACCTTACTTTGAAAGTTTTAAAGTTCGTTATTTTCTTTAAAAACTTGTTTATCTCAAGTATTTTTTATAAAAATAAAAACTTTTTATTAAAATCGTTCGTTTTTTCTACTTAGACAGTCTGCTAAAAATAGAGTCCTTCAAAAATGTTTTTTACTAATATAATCGTAATTGATTAAACTTTTTGTACTATAGTGCAATAACAAAATTAGTAAAAATATTTGTAATATGTAACATGCGGTAGTAGAAGTGGAAGTTGTAGCGTTATAAAAGGTTTATTTATTATAAACATCTAGGGACATGCAACCAAAAATCATAAAGTATAATACGTATTTCATACATAAGTAAAACAAAATGTAAGAGAAACTAAAAAAAAAAGTCATAGAAACAACCAGAAAAATCACCTTAAGCACATACACAAATAAAATAACGAACTCTAATGCTAGTATTTATGTACATTAATCAGGACCCCATTTGTAAAGTAATACAAAATTTTCAAAGTTATAAAGATAAACCCAAACGCGAATTATTAGAGCGAAGCTTTTCATCGGAAGTTGTTAGTGGTGACCGCAAGTAAATATATTTCTAATACAAACTATCCCCATAAAATCCGGTTCTATGGAATATTTTAGTATTAATTAAGAGGCTCAGTGCAATAACTCGATAAGTCACTAAAATAAAATATGGAATAAGTCGACTTTTAAGTTAAAAAAAAATGTAAAATTTTATGGTTTTTGGAATTTTGTACTTTAAATACGCAGCATAATTACTTGCTAAGACACTCGAATTTATCAAAAAATTTCTCTAGGATGCAAAGCTATGGTATATTAAACCAAATTTTGATTTCATGTGCACATGAGTTACCGAGTTATTGCACTAAGCTCTTCAATTGTAAATAAGTACGAATTTAAGCCTTGAACAAAATTCAAGTTTTGGATGATTTCTGGCATTCGAGTTGTGTCTAAAGCATGACTGTCTTTGAAGAATTTCATGACAAATATTTTTGTAGAAGATTTCAGCCCGCTAGAGCACCGTTGAAGGGGAAGGGGAAATGCGAAAAAAGAACTTATACAACAGAGAGTTAGATCATTAAAATGTTCCACAAAAATTTTCTTGTGGTGTTTAACATTTGATGTAAATCTTTTGTACAGTGATATCAAAGGACAAAACGGAACATTTCATATTACTAACTTATCCGGTTCGCTTGGCACCACCCTAATCCGAAAAAACAGTATTGCAGTTAGTCAATGTTATAAAGCTACCAGTAGAACACTATTCCATTTTGTTTATAGCTATTTTGCTGTTGATGTTGGCATACAAAGTTCTAAAGACACAAAACCGACAAATCCCAAATAAACAAAAAAAATCTCTCCATTGTTGCTGTTGTTAGTTTTTGTAGCTCCATAATGCATAGAGTTTATGGCTTAAGCCATGACACAAAAGCAACAACCGCAAGTTTTGAAATTTACAAGAAGAATAAAAGAAGATTTTAAAGGTAGCAACTAAAAGAAATGAAAAAATAAATAAAAAAAAAACTAAAGCAGCAAAAACTGCATAAAACAATTGAACAGAAAAGTTGCAGCTAGAAAAAAATAGAATACTTTGAAATAGTTTTGTAGGTTTCAAACGATTTTAGTAACATAAATTGCTAAGATTTATTTAAAAATTAAACTACAAAGTGCTTGGCTGTTGAAGGGCTTTAAGAACAATGAAATATTTATTCAAAGACTGTTGCAGGTAAAGTACACACAAGCACAAGAGAGACTTACTTTTTTATTCATAAAATAAAATTACCACATGAAAAAATGGTCAGTTATGAAAGACAAACGCTGTCATAACAAATGTCAGATCATTTAAAAATTCCGTTTTTCATCTGTTATTGTAGACGGTTGCAAAAGATTAAAAAATTTTTTTTCTATTACACCATTTTGTGATGATGTCCAGGAGAAGCTTAAAATATACAAATCACACAATACCAGTTAATAGTAACCATTTTCGTAACAAGTGGACTTTTGCAGGTTTTAATATTATAGTTGTGTCTTAGTTACAAAGAATTTAATTCTTATTGTTAAATAATAAATCACTAAATACTATTAAAATTGTTATTTTTGTAACACGCGTTAATTTTATCTCTTTTTTCAGGATATTCATCCTTTGCTGTTAAAATAATGGTAAATATATTTTTAATAAAGTAGCAAAGTAAGATATTTTATAAATAATTCTGCAAAAAAAAAAAACAAAAACTATTTCAGTGCAAAGATCTTATGAAACAGATTACAGAAAGGACGCAATTTAGCGGTAGATTAGATGGCGTGTTTGTGTACAAATAGGCTGTCCGTCCACTATTGTTCATAGTACCAATCCTTTCATGTCTATCGGTCAAGAAATGGCGGAGTTATGTCACAATTAATATATCGGGCTACCACTTTGTCCGGCCGGTTTTTACTTCTGTGGGATCAAACTGAGAGCAAACCCTTTCAAAAATAAAAAAATGCCCCTGCAGATTTTCGAAAAAAATTTATTGGACCAAACTTCAAGTAAACCTTAAAAAAAAAAAATAATACTAATAATAAAAAATAATAATAATTTTGAAAATCAATGCCACACCGACCAAAAAAAATTTAGAGTTAAGATTTGGTTACTTATTGTTAGTTCAATTTTATTAAAGATACAATAAATAAATATAACCGTTAAAAAAAGAGATTTTCGAAAAAAAATTAAGGAACCAAACTGCAGACAAACCCTTTCAAACAAAAGAAGAAGTTTGAAAATCAGTTCACAATGACAGAGTTATGCATGGGGGAAGGAGGGAAGTAAATTCCCTCTCCGATTTTCGAAAAAAAATTATGGAACTAAACTGCAGGCAAACCCTTTTGAGAAAAAATATAATTTTGAACATCGGCTCGCAAATTACAGAGTTATGCGTCTACAAACATAAAAAAATACACACGAATTGATAACATCCTTCTTTTTTGAGGTCGGTTGAAAAACTTAAAAAATATACCGAAAAATTGGCTATTGTACCATTTTATTAAATAATATATATAATATAATAGTAATTATTTGTTTAGAAGCCACATCCAAAACATGTTTCATATATCTGGATTATACAGTGCGTATGAGTAATATTAACCAATAGCCAACATTTATCATAAGCAAATTTAATTGCTGCAAAAATTTAACAATGATTTTGCAATGATGTATTAAGCTAAGTTCACACTTGGCAAATATTCGACGAAAAAAAAAAAACGTTACCAACAGACAAACTAAACTTTTATTTTCTTTAATTCCAATATTTGTTTAAAAATTGGTTAGTTTTTTTTGGCGATCTTTTTAGTTTTGGCGAATTTTTGCATCTTAGCGATTTTTTCATTTTGGCGATTTTTCGTTTTGACTTTTTTAATTCTGGAATTTTTTAGTTTTAGAGTTTTTTAAAATTTCAAGAGTTTACCTCTTACGGTTTCCAAGATACAGCAAATTGTTTAAACTACATATTCAAAATTGTATTAACTTTCAACATGTTTCGTTGCTCGCTTTAGAACACCCTTTAATCTTTAACCCATAGTTCTTACGGCTCTCGAGAAAACAGCATGCGACAGACAGAAAGACAGACGGACTGATGGACAGCGTATCGATAACAATAAGATTAATTTATACTTTTGGTGTACAAAGCCCTAAAAAGAACCTTTTCCAAAAAGTAACTTTTCGAAAAGTAACAGTTTTCAAAAGAGTTCCATTTTCAAAAAGTACCCTTTCAAAAAAACATTTTTCAAAAAGTACCATTTTCAAAAAGTACCAGAATATATACAAACATATGCATTCAGTATGTGTATCAATAAGCATAAAAAATAGTTGTATGGAAAAAAGTACCAAAAAGGGCTACCAATTTTGCCCATTATATATTCAAATTTGAAAATACACAAAACTGTTTTGAGAGCTTTTTAAGGAGAGTAAAATGAATTTCAAGTTTAGTTTCTAATTTTATTACTTTAGGACATAAACTGTTAACAAACAAAAGAGGACCAAAACTATATTTTCACCCTTTTTCGGCACCTAAATGTACAGATTTTAAAAAAGTTTCAGACACCTGTCCGCTCATTTTTCTATCTTATTATGATGTTTTTAGAATTTTATGACTACCTTACTTAGATTCGAAGATTTAAGGTTACCGATTTTACCCGTTTTTACCCCTTTTAATCTTCTTAGAATTAAAGATTAAGAAAATCCTTTCTTAGTGAAAATATACAAACATATTCATTCACTATGTATATCAATTTGCATAAAAAATAGTTTTATTGAAAAAAGTACCAAAACGAATTACAAAAAAGTACCAAAACGTGTTTGAGGGCTTCATAAGAATAGAATAATGCATTTTAAATTTAATTTCTATCTTCATTACTTTAGGAGATAAACGGTGAACAAAAAAGTACCAAAATTATATTTTTACCCTTTTTCGGCCCCTAAATGTAAAAATTTAAAAAAAGTACCAAACAACCATCCGCTTATTTTTTGATCTTATTATGATGTTTTTGGAATTTTGTGTCTACCTTAGTTAGATCCGGCGATATAAGGCTATCGAATTTACCCGTTTTTACTCCCTTATCTTTTGACTTTCCCAAAACCCAATCTTAGTGGATCTAAACATCCTGAGGGGAGCCCACATACGAAATTTCAACTTTCTAGCTTTAGTGGTTTAGGCTGGGCGATGATGAATCTGTCAGTCAGTCAGTCAGTCTGTCACTCAATAACGTTACTCTTTTATTTATATAGATTATATAAAAATAGCTTTTTGCAGAATAATTTACTTTTTTTTTGTAATATGGAAACCAAGTTAAATCACACTAACCCTGAATAAAAGTAGTGGTTACGCTTATTTTAAGAAATGTTTGACAATTATGACTGTAGCTTTAGTTAATCCTGTGCCATGTGTTAAGGAAGCTATCATTCTATATATGTATTACAATATGCAACAACGAAAAATGCCAAGGGGTACCGATATAGTTCGATATAGTAAAATTCGCTATGTTCCGTACAAAGGAGTTGTTTTTTTGTATTTTTTTACGCATTAAGGCTTTTTTCATGTTTTAAATTTATTTTTTATTTTAACCGATTTAACATTATTTTGTTATATTCTAAAGAGTGTCGGAAATATTCAGATCGCAATGATGAAAAATATTTCTTTTTTGGCAAAATTAAAAAGTTGTTATGTTTTAAAAATTAAAAAAAAATTTTTAAATAGCAAAAGCTTTGCAATGTTTTACATTAACCTTTAATTCATTAAAATTGATGGATAAATATTGATTTTATAAACATCAAAGTGAAATTTTTTTGAAGCCGCTGGACGACAGATTTTATTATATCTTGAGAAAGACTTGCCGATTTTTGTAAAAGATTAATTAAAAATAGTTTGAATTTTATTTTATTAAAGTTTAGAACGAAATAATAACTTTTTTTTCGAAAAATAAAAAAATTTTCATGTTCTAAAAATTCATAAAAATTCAAAACGGACAAAAAAATACCAGTTTTATTACTGCATCACAAAGCTACGTCGTATACGGCAAATAGGTGATATATTTTACGAAAATTAATCGAAAAGTAAATTTTATTTATAATATGTAGTCAATTTATAATATGTAGTCGGCAACGGGTACGTGTTGACCTGACGTGATATTGTATAAACCTGACGTCGACAATTAGTTAAAAACTAAGAGTGAATAAAGTAACATTACCCGATTTTAGCAAAAATTGCGAATATTTACACTCTGCACAACTTAATAAATTTTTGAAATAAAAAGGTTCTAATCTGCACGTATATCGGTGCCATCGGTATGAAAAATTTCGCAATCAGCCCAAAACCACGGAAATTCTTGTGTATTTTTATACGGAAAATGTTACATGATTTCGGCACGGTTGATTTTGAAAATGTTGAGTTTGTTTTGAGTACGAAAACTAAAAAATTAGTGGGTGGCACCACTTGAGAAATAACGAACACCTTAATATCAGATTATAAGGGTAGATTATGAGCCCCATTTGCCTTTGTTCTCAACTAAAGATTTTTGGATATATAAATATTTACTTACAAATTACAAACAGAATGACAAACTTATTTATACCCTTTCCACTTGCGATGACGCGTACACAAATTACATGAAATTCATTTGCATTGACAGGTTAACTAAAATCATTTCAATCCTGCACCTGTGCAATACATTTAACTTATTTAATATTCTTTCAGAAATATTTCCCCGGAGAAATAATGCATCATATTCATGTCAAGCATACAAGGACAAAACAGTACATACTTGCCATACATCTTTAAGCATAAATAAATACCTGTGCTCAAACAATACCTGTCTGTATTCCTAGAATATTTTGGCATAAAGTTTCTGTATATTTAAGGCCGATGCTCTTGTATTGCTGTTAAGCTAAAATACTAGACAGACAACTTAAGGCAGTTCATGTTGTTACTGTTGGAGGCGCACAGCTACTGCCTGCTGCTGCGGCTGTTGTTATTTACTTTTTTTTAAGTAAAAACAACACATGTAAAATATTTAACAAAAAAAAAAAAAAGTTAAAAGAAAACCCAAGGAAAAATAAAATAAACTTTTCATAACCCATTACTTGTGTGTTTCTGCAAGTCTGTCTTTCTTTATGTTTATTCTACTTAAACATGAAAATACTGGCACAAATATCTGCTAACGCTGCACTAATGCAGTGAGTCTGCAAGTGAATAAAGTAAAATTTTACTTTATTTGTAAGTTGCCAAGAGCTTTAAGCGGCAAAAATAAAAATACAACTATAAAATCTTACATGCTTTAACACATGCATATGCATATAGCAAATACATACATACATACAGTTAAGTAAATATAAGTTGTCTGTAAAACAAAAGCCAACAACAGAAACTATTACACGTACATAAATATGTACTACATCCCAGCTAGAATTTGGAAGATTGTTTTAGCAAAATCACCAAACTGAGTCTTTTAAAACTATCTTAGATGATAAAAACTGATTAATCAGTTGTGCGTTTAAAAAAATACTCAAAAATTACTTCCATAAGTGATTAGAAAGTGACTTGTTTAAAAAGCAACAACAAAATTTACAGAATATGCGCAATCAGAAATTTGACTCATTTAAGTCTCGAACATTAGTCGTAATTGATTAGAAACGCGAGTCATTAAAGACTCTTTCAGAAGAGTCGCTGCTAGGCTAACAGAAGAGTTATAAAAGACTCCAAAATGCTCAATAATTTCATAAAATAATGACAGGTTGGGAGTAAGTTTATGTTAAATTTGTGCTATTGTTGTTGTATATAGTGATTTACCTGAGTGCTTGGTACGCGGGACTGCAAACGGAAAGGAGCTTGGTTCGATTCCGAGTAGATTTAAAATACAAAGAATAAGTAAAAATATAGAATCAGTCATTAAATATACCAGATAATATATATTCAACATGACGTAAGCATATTTGGAATACTTCCATCCATCATCCTCTCAATCTACATTAGATAAATTTATACTCACAATGATTATAAATATAACTTAAATATGATTCGAAAATGATTCGAAAATGATTGCAAAACGGTTTAAATATGACCCCAAGAAGACTCTGAACTTATCAAAGAACGAGTCATAAATTTCTCCCGACATTTACGATCAGAAAAAGAGCACATATTCTGGTTTTTTAATCGCGCCGATTAGTCTAAAAAGACTCTAATTTTATTGAAAATTTTAAAAAATGATAACTGGGATCAAATACATCAGTAGGCAAGTATCAAGGTGTGTATGTGCTCTGTAAGCTGCATATAAGGAAGTGAATAAAATTTAATTTAAAATGATTTATATTACATTTGGAAATAAAATAAATAAAAATGAAATGAATAACAAAATAAACTTCAAAAAGTCTCAAAAGCCTTTTTCATCATAAAAATAAAACTTTCAGCCACATGAAGATGACTTACGAGAGCAGAAACAGAAAAATAATGTTTAAAACTTTAGTAATTGAATTTAGAAAACTTCTTCTTTTGATTTTTTTTCTTTGAGAGGAGGAGTTATAATTAGAAAAGGTTAACACTCAGGTGATTAGTCAATGTGACTATATACTCGTATGAGCACCATTCTTAGGTGAATAAAACTGTACAATAAAATAAATTTGTTTTTCAAAATAACAAGGTTATAACAGTAGATTATTTTAGAGGGCGTTAAAACAATATACACGTGTATCAGCGTTTTGAAAGTTTACATCTGCGAATAGTTTTAGAAGGACTTAAACTTCACCCCGTTTTGCATAGTTATAAGGACTCAGCATAAGAAATGTTGTAGGCCTTAAGTTTCAGGTATAGTTTGTAGTCAGTATTTTTACACTCATAGAAAAATGTATAATCGCATTGATGACGCAATATCATTAAAATTCTGACATTAATGCTATGAAAAACGTTATCAATAAAATAAAAACAGTTTAAGTGCCATCCATTAATGCTATGACTGCAATGAAATTAATACGATGTCTCTTATTATATCGTGGGCGCGCACGTATAAATTGATAAGTCAAGTTTTTCTCAAAAATATTTGTTTTTACCTTTTGATAGTTGAGGGTTGTTTGGACCACTGTAAATGGCTTATAAATGGCTTAACACGACTAAAATAGGAATTATAGAAGCTTTTGAAATTAAAATCAAGCTTTATTTTTTGATTTTGCCCGCACGCCAACGATATATTATTAAAGTGTAAAATACTTATAAAAGAAATAAGTAAATAATGTCGTTAGTTTATAAATGTGCAATGAATTGAGGAGCCTGGGGTCAAGAACAACATTAGAAGAAAAAATAATACAACGAAAACTAAAGTAGAAACAAATAAAAGAAAGAACATATAAATTGTATAGCTCTTTCGATCATTCTATTGATGACAACTGATATAAAGGTTGAAATCACAATGATGTAAAATGTCATTGGGTCAAAAACGAAAACACTGGACATATCTTTGATGGCAATTACATCAGCGCTATGACGGTTTTTCTATGAGTAAATATCAAACATCATGAGGAACATTTTTGTGCAATATTTTAACTCTAACTCTTCTCTGTATGGGTCGTTTTTTCCCTTAAAAAAAATCATAAAAACCCCTTCACCGGCGATAAAGTGGACTAAAATGTTCTACAAATATATTAAATTATACTATAGACCTTCATTAAATTATACTATAGACCTTCACAGATAGTCTAGTTTCAGGCTCAACTTTAAAGCCAGAAGTCATTAAAAACTTAAATTATTAAAGGACTAATTTCATACTCTTTCACAATAAGTGCTCGGCATTTGAAATCTTGTAAGACTTACGTTTAAGGTTCAATATGTGCTCAACACTTTTATGTCAAACACAATATTTTTGTGGAATATTTTAACCTTCTTACTCTTTGTTGTATAGCTCTTTTTGTTCCTTTTTTCTGAGGGGCAAAAACTCCTCTTCATGTTTTTAAAGATCAATAAGCCAGTTCAATGTCAAAAATCATTAAAAACTTAAAATGTGTTTAAGGGCTAACTTCACATTGCATTATTCACAAATAGTATTCGTCATAGGAAATCTTATAAGCCTTACATTTAATGCACATGAGGTTCTTAGCATTATAACGACAAACATTTTTGTGGAAGATTTTAACTCTCTAAATCATCACTGTATGGGTCTTTTGGTCCCTTTATTCAAAGAAAACGGTAAAAAAAACTCCCTTTAAGCTTCAATATAGCGGGCTGAAATGCGCTAAACACATATTGTACCTTAAACGCAAGGCTTACAAGATTTAATACGCAGCGTAAGTATAACTATGTTCCAAAAGGGAGAAATTTAACTCCTTCTAAAATTAATTAAGAAACAGTCGTTACAACCTTGTAGTTTTATAATTGATTTAGTTGTACAGCGTTAGTATTGCCGAGCCAAAACAAGCTCAATGTTCTTTGTGTCGTATAGACTATATCCTGGAATTCTAAAGAGCTTCTGGATGTCAGATACATTTCGGAGATAAGCAGAATATAAGTAATTTATTGTATTTTGTTAAATAGTTTCTATTCCTACTCAAGAGTAGCCACCTTGACAAGTGGTGAAATTGAATGAGTAACATGGATGAGATATTGTAGCCGCTCTGCAATTGATACTCTAATACATATACCTTTTTGAATTCATCATTAAAATTTCGAATTAAAAAGTAATTTGTCAGTTCAAGTATTGAACTTAAGCTGAAATAGTAACTACCGATATTGGTCAAATGATCTAAGCGGTAAAAAAAAACTCTGAGGAGTAGACCGTATGGTCTCCAAACATGAAGTTCAACCCTCCGTGCAGTCAAATTTTTCTTTGTCTACATGCTTTACATTTGTCTGTAAATAAAAATATAGTTTAATATAGAAATTACACTAGCACTGAACTTTTGGCTAAAATGCATAACATAATTGAAATAATTACTTTCAACTTAATTTAATACAACTTTAATATCTGCTGAATTTTTTTATTGACATTTTTGTAGGAATAATTTGTTCCACACTTTAAGTTATTCTTTACCAAGAGTATGGCCTTAACAACTCAACTCTGTAGAAGAATAAAATTTTTTATTAAAAATATTTAATAAAAAAGGTAACGTAGCATTAAGTAATTTTTTTCTAAAGTAAATAAAGGCCGAAAATTTATTTAAAAAAAAAAAACAATGAACAAATTTAAAGCATCTTTTGTGCTTTGTATTCATATTGGAGAAAAATTTATATATTGTCCATATTTTTTCAGTTTGTATATTTTTTTTCAAACGAAAAGTTAAACAACAAAAAAAAATGTATTGACGATGAATGATATTGGTGAGGCTGGTGAAGTGGAAACTAGAAGATTACAAAATATGACTTTTTTAGTTCTGTTGCTATTGCCGTTGTTGCTGATGCTTTCTTGCCTTCAACAATAACAAAAATGGAAAATATTGTAAATGTTGATACTTATAGATGAGTTTTCCTTTCTATTTTTTTTTTTTGTTATTTCTGTGTTGCCTTCTGACTTAGTCGAAGGCTTTCAATTTGTTTTGTTCTGACTTGAATTTTTTCTATTTTCGTAAAAAAGGCCGGACTAAAAAACAAGTGAAAAATGTTTAACACAACAGCTTTTGTGCAACCACATTATGAAAATTTAAATTCGAAGGTTAAGTGATGACTTGAGATTGGAAGAGAAAAGAAAACCCAAACGTTTGAATGAGCAAAGTTTGAATAAACAAAAGAAACTCAAAAACATTATTTTCTCTAAATATATTTTATTTTATTGTTGCGGCTTTTTTTTTTTTTTTTGTTATTTAAATACAAAAATAAAAATGTTATCAAAAATATATATGTATGTATTGCAAACAAATTTAAGTTAAATGTTTATGCAGTGAAAATTTCCAAAAACTGCCACTACCTATTTTTATTTAGCCATACTTTTTAGAAACTTGATTCGGTTATAAGAGACTTTTAACAAGAGTTGTACTACAAGTCCTAGGCTTACATTTCGGAAAGTACAAAAGTCTTCAAAGGCCAAGTTTCAGAGAAATTGGAGAAGAAGGAAAAAACTATAAACAAGCCACTGAAAAAATTGGCTGGTATTGTGGTATACTATTTTCTGATAATAAGGTATACCACAACTTCGTATATTTCGCTAATCATTTTTTTTACATAATTTCTTAACTATTTTTATTCATTTATTTTTTGAAATGCCAATGTGATACAGTATACCACTTAAGCCGCCTTTAGCTGTACCATATTAACCGACCACACGGCTTATGCAAATAGTTATTGAATTAAAATTATAGACTAAATATGCAATATTGTGGCATGTGTTCTTCACTAATCAAATACTCATGTTTGACTTTCAAACTATAAGAATGAAGCCTGCAACACTTTTAAATTTTTTTTACAGACCACAAAATAGTCAACCACGACACTATGCATATTTTTGTACAATTGACTATTATTGTTCACATCTGAGCGATAGTGGTTTCCCATTCCTGGACTCACAATATTATGACAGTAACGGAATGTATTTTGTTCAAGAAGTATTTCGTGCAATCGTTTTTAAAAGGGTAAACATTTAAAATTCTAAGCAATCTTATTTTTAACTGATTCTGAAATTGCAATTGAAAATATATAAATAGACATTAAAGATTAGTGGTGTAGTGGTGAGTACGTTGCTCTATTAAACGAGAGGTCACATGTTCAATTTCAGCCAAGACCATGCATGGGTTTTTTTGTTTTTAATTTGTAATGTTAAGTGCATAAAATTGAGCAAGTTTATGTTATCTTCGTGCAGCCAATTTACTATGCTTTAGTTGAGTGTTTCACAGAAAAAACTATCACCAACAAATGTTCAAACAACAGTTTGTTTAAAAATAAATTTAATTTTCAGTAAATGTTCTGTCCATAATCCATGAATTGTTTGTTTGACATTTATTTAGAACGTAAGCACCAAAAACAACAATAAAAACTATGCCGTAAAAAACCACCCCGATGACAACATACACACAAATAACAACAACAACAACAATCATAGCAAGAGGAATGCAATTGTACCAAGTTTGTTTACAAAAGATTTTTGAGTGAATTGATTAGTTAATGTCATTGCGTTAATTCTCATTAATTTTTTTTAAGTATTTAAATAAACAGTCGGACTTGAACACATTTAACAAAATGAAATCTCATAAATGCTTATGGATGATGATTATGACACAGACAAAAATTTTTTTCTATTTTTGTTTGATTAAGTAAATTATTTTGCTTAATAATTGTTAGCATTTTTAGTCTAATTGTTTATTAAATTCAGACAGAAATATTGTTTGATAAATTTTCAGAAAATCTAGTAAAAATTATTGTTTGATTTAGTAAATTGTTTTGTCTACAATTTGTAAATATTTTTAGTCAAATTATTTTATAGATTTAAACAATTTGTTCATTTTTTTCAATGAAATTGCTGACGTATTCCAAACGAATTTGTAAATATAGACAAAAGTCTATATTTACAAATTCGTTTGTAGGTCCGTTCATAGACAAAATATTTACTATTTCATTGAATTCCTTTACAGAAAATGAAATTTAGTTTTTTCTGTGTTGGTACGTTGGATTTCAAACCCGAACGAGCTTTGTTCGATTCCCAGTAGCAGTTAACATAAAAAAACAGTGAGTAGAAATATAAATTTAATAAATAATAAAATAATAATTAAAGATGTATACGGAGTAATAAATTTCTAACATTTAAGAATAAATCAAAAATCAGTTATTTTTACGTAACTCGGGGTTGATTATTTAACAGTAAAAATAGCAGAAATAAGGAAACCTCTTTTATTTTTACGGAGGCTGCTATTAGTTCTTTTGACAATTAAATTGATCAAAAAACATAAGAAATAATTAATTTTTTAACATTTAAAGTTGAATAAACTTTTTGTTAAACTCTAATGAAAAATAAGTAGAACGGTTTTGAATTGAGTTTTAATTCATTTTATATTGCAATTTTAGTTAATTTTAAGTACAGAATATTTTGAGTGTGGGTAGGAGTTTATAGTGGTGCCATACTTACTGGTGATGAGTTGACATCTAAGGGGCGCTGCTATCAATAGTTGAAGTTTTAGTTGATTTTTGCATGCCAAACTACTGTAAGCCTAAGTTTTTCATTGTTATTGTTGATTTCACTTTCATTGGTGCCATATGGTTGATCTCTTAGTTATTTCGTCAAATTGCTTCTTAATAATAAATTAATTGTAATTTCTGCCATATCGTTGGCATTCGGTTTAATATAGTTTGTGAAATAAACTAAAGGGAAGTATATTCGTTACTTACCCACTGAAAATTGAAAAAAAACCTTAGGTATTATTTTTGGTGTTTTATTTCTTTTGCTATTTGGTAAGCTATTCGTGCTTTTTTTGGATATCCGATTCAACGAGGGCGCTGCTTGGAAGCTGGCAAAAATTACTTAAGAATGAGATCCTAGCAAAAGATTCCTAAAGCCGCTGGTATCAAAATATGTAAGTGCCACTTACTAAGTAAACAGAACAAAATATGTAAAACCATTGCAAAATAAGTTCAGATAATCATCACACATAAATATTTAAATTGTTATTGCTCTAACTTAATGACATCAATATAGAAATTAGGTTGTTGTTCACAAAAAAATATGTACCATGATATTCCCAAAATTTGTATACTCAAGGCAATAACATTTAAAATATAGCTCCTTAGCATTAATTACGAAAAATCTCGGCAAGTCGACTTACGCTGTTATTCAAGAAAACTACAAATATTTATTAAATCACCCATAAAGCTAATTGAATCTTGACACCTAAATAATTGTATAACTCAACCTCAAACAATATTTCAAATAAAACTTTTTTATAACAAATAACTCCCGTCTGCTTTGCTTTGGGATGCACCGAGCAATTTTCTCACTTTAACCTTTTAGTTAAGCAAGTTTACTTTTCTATTCCTTAGATAAAAACAAGTACTAAGTTAACTTATCTTTTCCCCAGCAGGTTATTGAAAATTAAAAAAAAAAGTAAAATAAAAATACAAAAATATATTTTTCCCTACATTTTGCGAAAAGCAAAAATATGTTTGTGTCTGCAAATAGATGCGATTTCAAACCACAACAATAAAGTAATAAAGTGCACTTCTTACAGTTTCTGAAAGTTGAGAGAAAAATGTAAATTGCAATCTGTTTGGGTTGTTGTTCATTCGTATTAGCTTCAACAGAACAGAGCATCAACCTTTTGTTCCACAAAAACCTTCCATTTAGATATTTTTCATATTTTACAAAATAAACAAACAAACAAGCAAACGAGCAGCTTTTCTAGCCACAAACAACATTATTTATACAGCAATTCCCTTTCGTATCTTGGCTTAAGTAAATACAAGCAAACTTCGAGGAGAAACCTAATCCTATTTATATTAGATTTTTCTATTTTCTCTACTATCCTTCCAACAGCCATTTTGCACTCTTTATTTGCATACTTTGTTAAGGTCAATAAATTTTTTATCTCTCATATTTTTTATTATCTAGTATTTTAATATTTTCACAACAAATAAATGTTGTACTTTTTTCAGTGAATTATTGTTTTGTAGTTTTGCTTTGAATGTGTGTTGTGTTGCACTGCTTAGTCTTCATATTGTTTCTATTGTTGCTGCTAGTTATTGTGTTTGTTGTTTTTATTGTTGGTTTCTAGCATTAGACCAAATGGAAATATCATAAAGTTATGAAATCCGCCTGGTTGTTTTTCCTTATGTACTGGCTGCCCGCTATTGAAGCGATTTTGGTACAACAAACATTGCAACACTATACTGGTTCTGATTATGTTGCATTATATGGTATGGTGTTGTATAGTACAGTACAACATCATTGTATTGTATAACTTAAGCTTTAGAAAGAAAATAAGCTGATTTTTTTGTATTAAGTTGAACAATTATTTAAGATTGTTACGAACGAAGGGATTTGTATCGCTTTGTGCCAGTTAAGTGCATTTATTTCGCTGAAATGTAAATACTCATACTAAACCGCACATCTAAAGAGCTTTACACAATTCGTTGGGAGTTTAAATAGTTTCATAAATATTGTTGTGTAAAATATTTAACGATTACAGTTAAGTTATGTGGCGATTTTTTTGAAAATAACTTTGGAAGAAAAGACTTTATTTTTCTGTAAACACGAATGTTAGAACACTAAACAACCAGCATTCAAACATACCCACGATAATTCGATCATCGCTCTGCAATGAGACAAGTCCAATACTGCAACAGGTGCAGCAATCAAAAATGTTATATGTGCATATATAAAATTTTTATAATAACGGCCCTTTTCACAATGTATGATTAATAGTTAACGTGGACTTTAACGATAACTTTTATATGCCGAACTTGCCGTTAAAGTCCACGTTAACTTTTAACCGTACATTGTGAAAGGGCCGTAATTCAGATATACGTAATTGATAAAAAAAAATATTTGCTCGTATTAGTGAAAATATGGAAAAATATATAAAATTTGGAATTACATAAATAAAAACCATAATATTCTACAAATATTTTTTCGATCTTCGTTTTTAGGGTTCCGTACACCAAAAGTGTAAGGGAACCCTATTGTTTTCGCTACGCTGCCCGCCTGTCTGTTTGTCTGTCTGTCTGGCTGTTTTCCAGAGCTACGGACCTGAAATTTTCGCAGAATACAACAACAAATATATGACAGTTAAAAGTTAAAGGGTATTCTAAAGCGAGCAACGAAACATGTTGAAATAATAATGTAATATACAGACACGTATATATAGCCACTTTAAATTAATTGGTATAGTCTGCAAAACAAACTATACCAATTAGCATTGATTTTTAAAACAATAAAAATTAAAGAGTCTTCTATCAGTTAATGTAATTTTACTATTTAATTTACACAATATACTGTATCTTGGAAACATTAAGAGGTAAACTCTTGAAATTTTCAAAAACGCTAAAACTAAAAAATTCCAAAATTAAAAAATGTCAAAACGAAAAATCGCCAAAATGCAAAAAGCGCTTACAGAAAAAAACCAATATTAAAAAAATCGCTAAAACGCAAAAAATCACCAAAACTAAAAAGACTGCCAAAAAAACTAAAAAAAAAAACGCCAAAAACAAAACAAGTCGTTAAAACATAAAAAGCACTAAAACATAGAAAAATCGCTACAACTAAATATATCGTAAGAAACTAAAAAAAAATGCTAAAAATGGAAAAAAATCACCAAAACTAAAAAAGCGCCAAAACAAAAAAAAAAACGCCAATACTAAAAAAACTGCCAAAAACCGAAAAAATCGTCAAAACAAAATAAAAGCCTTAAAGCCAGAAAAAAATCGCTAAAACTAGAAAACTCACCAAAAACTGAAAAAAGCGCTAGAGCTGACAAAAAGCACCAAAACTAAAATAAATCGCTAACACTAAAAATATCGTAAAAAAGCGAAAAAAAAACGTTAAAACGGAAAAATTCGCCATAACCAAAAAATCGCAAAAACTAAAAAAAACGTGCAAAAAATTAAAAATCGAAAAAAAACAAAAAAAAAAAAAATAAAAAAATTAAAAACCTAAAATCAAACGAAAAAGTAAAACGAAAAAATTGCCAAAATGAAAAAAGGGCGTACGGAATCCTTCGAATCCTTAATTTATTAATAGATGAGTAGACCACTCTCGCTTCTCAATTTCGTATATAACTTTGAGCATTTTATTCGCCTTAAAATTTTGCTTCTAGCCAAAAAAAAAAACTTAATAAGCAATTGCACATCCTCGTGTAACTATTTCATATAAAACAGGGTTCATAATTAATAATGCATATAGTGTATCGAGCAATGTGCTCCTTTTTATTTTGCATATTTTTTTTAAACAAATATTTATTGTTAAACATTACGAGTACTCATTATTACAACCTGTCATATTTAACATAATTTAAATACTACTGCATTAATAAATTGTAAATATTAGCCAAACAAGCCAAACAAACCGAATGCAAATGCATGTTTTATAAAGGAGGCTTTTAGCTCATAAACTATAATGCCACCAAACAGGGAAGTACTTATAAAAAGGAAGAGGAAAAAAAGCCAGCAAAACAAATGAAATACTAACTTGTCTGAAAATGAAAAAGAAGAAGAAATTGTAAAATTAATAAAAAAAAAATCACATAATACTTATTTACCACAAGACAGAATGTTAAATACATTTTAAGTTCTCTTTGCACTATTTCTTGTCGAGAAAGCTAATTTAAATTGTTGGAAATGTATTTAGAAAGACATGAGTTGATGTTCTTAGTGGTTGTTTTCCAAATCATAAATGTCACTAGAAAATTTAATTTCTATTCTTTCTAAATCCGATTTTTTTTTACTCCCTTTTTCACATTCATTTTATCAACTAGTATTTGAAGTTTGTCATGATGGCAATGATGGCCACTAAATACACAGACATAAATGTAAACTAGCGTCAGCCACAAAACCAACAAATTCAGTGTTCTTAATATGATATTTAAATTTATTTTTGTTATTTTCATTTGATGCTTGCAGCTAGAATAATAGAAAAAAACACAGTAAGAACATGACATCTCTCATGTGTAGCGTGTTTTGCTGTTGCATGGTTTCATGTAGTAAAGCTGGGCTCACTATGTGTGCAACAAACCATTATTGTGCTAGAAATAGAAACTCAAATATTAGAAAATGAAATCATCATCAGTCATAATGTATTTTAATAACAAAAAACCAGATGCAAATTATGTTCGATTTATTTTTGCTTCTCTTTTAGTTTTTGAACTTATTTTCCGCCTGTAAAATCATTTGTATGTAGATTTTTAAGCATGAGTTTTTTTATATCTGGAAGTTGTGAGTCAATATGTTTTGTAGACGAAATACATATGGTGAGACATTGTCGTGGTAGTGTATTAGATGTTCTTACTTTAGTTTAACTTAACTGCAGCTCGCTGTTGTCGTTTTTATGGTTTGTGTATAATTTATTCAGTTATTAGCGCTTTAGCTGGTGTTGCATAGCTGCAAATGTGCTTCGATGTCTGTCTATCTACCTGCCTCCCTGCCTGTTTTAACGGCTTTTTGCGTAGATGTGTTTTTTTAGTCTTTTTTATATCTGTTTGGCATTATATTGTTATGATAATGGCCACAACATGCAACAGATATTAAAAACTAGATTTTCACTATGCAAAATGTAGTCGGACTTCGAAAAATATTAGGAGGCTCTTTACAAAAAGTGGAAGTTCTCATATTGTGTAATAAATTTTAATGAAGTGTACGCAAGATATGTAGCTTAGCATTTAAGTGTATAAAGATAGGAGAAAACAGAGCTATTTGGAGTAGCATCTCCAATTACGGATTACAGAACAACTTTAAGCCAAAAGTTGGAACCAGATTACACTATGCAATAAAAAAATGACAGTATATATATTTTTTTGTGTATATTCTCGAAAAGTGTGGATCCTTGTCTATAATTTCCATATAGTCCAAATGAGCTACAAGTAAAGATGTGCCCAAACATGGTCAAAATCTCTCAGAGATCGTCAAAAATTTACTTAAGTTCAATTTTCAATGTTTTGTAAAAAAATTCACAAATACAATTGAAAAATGCGATTTATATTCTCAAAAAGTGGGGATCTTAGGGGATCCTACCACATCAAAAGGAGATAGTGGTAATTAAAGGCCATGAAAAAATTCTATTCTGCTGCATAGTGTAATGAATTTGGATTGAAGTACTAACTCTTATAAAATTTGGTACTCTCATTGCCCTGTGGTTATGACTCCTTTAGTCTTTTAATTTCAAATCTTATTTAGCGTTTTTTTGCGCATTTTAAAGAGGTGGACAGCGCGTTTTATTTATAAATAGTTTATTATACTGCCATGTAGTATATTTCTTATGCCACTACTAAAATTTGAAGCATATATAAAACAATAATTTGACTAAATTAAAATGCATGCAATAAGGCGTATGCTTAACCTTTTTTCTCATCTATTTCCGTGTTAATGGCTTTTGCCCAAAAAAATTGCTTGCTATTGTTGGTTATTTTTGCTATTCAAGCTGTGTTCCTGCTGCTGTTCTTTCGCGATTTTATTCATTCACTTGCATATAGACATACATTGAAATCCCATAGAAAACTTTGAAATAATGAATGTGTATTGTGTCGGGTACAAGTATAAGTATAGTTTTTATAGTGAATTTGGCTGTTAATAACCAATATCAGAAAATGGCATTAAAACGAGCTGGTTTCAGTTGTTGTTGCTGAATTTTCTGTGCATAATTTTGTTGTTAAATTTGCATTTCTATTTTTGGAACTGATGACTGTCGTTATTGTTAAGAGAAATACATAGTAAAAAGAGAATAAAAAATCGTTTGGTATTTTATTCTTTTTTATGCTTTTTATGCAACAACATGCTTAAATAATTGAATTTAGTCCGCAATTTTACTCTTTTTGTAGTAAAGAAGAAGTTTATTCAATTATTTGTCAAATAAAATTATATGTGCTTAAATTTAATAGAGGCTCAATAATATTCGTTCACTGAAATCGCTGTTAAATTTTTTTAGGACAAACCTATTTGATTTACTATACAATATTAAATTTGTTTAATGTTTGGAAATATCAAAAGAAGAATCTATTTGTGTTAAAATTTATGGACAACAAGCTTAGAGTTTTTGTTGTGTATTTAATTACTTTAATAGAGATAGAAAAATTTATATAAGAAACTTTTTTGGTAAAAACAAGTCGTGGCAAATTTATAAATGTTTCTAAAAAGTTCAATGAAAATAAATAATTAAAACATAAAATTTTTTCCAAAAAATATTTTACATTCACTGGTATATGGGTTAGATCATAAACAGACTCATATACATAAGGGTAGATCGATTTGCATGAATGCTAAAAAAATAAAATTAAAATTCGTAGGAGAAGAAATGATTCAACGAAGAACTGTAAGTAGCTTTGCCTTAGAAATCATATGTCTAAAATGGGTTTTGAGCTGGAAAAAAATCGAAAATATATATTTATTAATATGATTGTTTCGACCGTATTTGCTTTGTAAATCTAAATTGATTATTAGGCTAAGGTTCGTAACGTTATATTCAGAAACAATTGGGCATGATTAATATTCCAAGGAAAATGGGAAAAATTAACATCAACTTAATTTTTCAACGTACGCAGCAGAACAGAGTAGCGCCAGCACTAACGATGGAAGTGTAGCGGATTCTGAAAGTGGCACTACTCTGTTCTGCTGTGTACGTTGAAAAATTAAGTTGATGTTAATTTTTCCCTTGTTCCTTGGAAGATTAATCATGACCAATTCTTTCTGAATATAACGTTAAAAACCTTAGCCTAATAATCGATTTATATTCACTAAAATATGTATGTTATGACGTAGTTCGTATAAAACCAACCAAACCTCCGAATAGGATAAAACTTAGTATGGCAGCTGAACCTTGTGCAGCCAATATTGGACCAAAAAAAAAAAAACACTAACGCCAGCAAAATTTGGACTTGGATCGAACTCGTTCAGCAGCTCGTTTTAGACTAAAATCAGCTCCTAAGTATAGACAAATTGGAGAAAGTGCTTTAAGCAGTCTATCTCAATGAAGGATCCCCTATGAGTATCATTATTTAATGGATTAATAAAATATTAATCATACGCCAAAACGATTCAAGCACTATTATAAATTTTTTTATAATACATTTTGGAATTTTCGCAAGCTCATGCATGGTTTCTAGAGCGGCTTAGAATTCTTCGTAGAATTATGTATATATCCCGCTGCGATTTTTTGTTAAATAAATCGACCCACCCTAATATACATAAATACAAATATGGTTAACACAAACTCAATTTTCTGTTACGGAATTTAAATACCGCAAAAAAATATATTTCATAATTTTGTTCATTCAAATACATAAATACCCACATATTCTATCTCGGTCACTCTCTCACACACACATAAAGACTTACAGTTTGTATTCCCTTTATAAGTTTTCATAATGAAATTTGTGTGAAACTAAACGTAAGAATAATATCAGCATGATAAAAATCTAAATGAAAATTTATTACTCAGTATTTAAGTCTGGACTGCTGCTAATATGTTTTTAGTACCATTTAGTTTATTTTCTATATACACAGTATAAAGCAAATATCTGCAACAACAAACATTAGTGCTCGTATCTATGGAAAAATTCATAAAACAGAAACTAAATATAAAATGAAATTTTTTTATTAGACATTTTAAAGAACTACCAACATGAGAACAACCATTTAACATGAGATATGAATAATGTTTTTTCATACAACAACTACTATTAAAATTTTCATATGTGTTTGTTTAATTCTTATTATGCTACAGGAGAACATAGATAAAGATAACAATACATAATCGATAATTATAAAAGTAGTTAATAAGTTCTGGCTCACAAATATCTTTTATTCTTGATCAAGTTTTAATACAGATTGTAGAAATATAAAGAAATTTGAGTTAAAAGTTTATCAAGAAAATTTGCCGTGTGTGCAATCGGACTAAAACTTGTTGCTATATTTCAAAAAATTAAAGAATGCAGAAATGGATGTAAAAATATATACGTTCTCGCAACATTCCACTGTATTAGTGTACAAAAATATAAGAAATGGCACAATAAAATATGTACATGAGCATGTTTTAGCATTAAATTTAAATATTTAGTAAATGGAAAATATCATTTTCAACACACAGTGTAGCTGATAAAGTTAAAAGACCTACATTTGTGATTAGAACCAATAAAAACACACATACACACACACACACAAATGATTTATTTGCCTTTTATGTCCTAGATTTTAATTTTTGGCCGTTCTAATATTCTCTCCTCTAAACATTTGAAAGCTCAAACACATAAATGTACAACATACTTATGTCAACGAATTGAGGTATTAAGAATAAAAATTCGAATTTAGTTGACCTAATAAAAAAGCAAGTACATTTATTATGTTAAGAAGTGGCAACTTGGTGAAAATATAATAATTACTTTTTTTGGATAGAAATTATTTTTAAAGGTAATATGAACATTTATGATTAATTGCGTTTAGAATAACATTTCTGTAAATGAATATATTTATGTATTACAACTATTTTATACACAATGCTTTAGAGGTATAGCCTCATTTCTTTTTTCTTTACTCAAATATAACAATCTCTTCGAGCTGTAATAAATTATATATTTTGTACCAGGCGCGGGTCAAAGTTGGGCTTTCTGGGGGGTTGCGGAGAGGACTTATAACTGAAACATGTAATTATGTAAAATGTCTTTTGGAAGCTCAATAGAAATGACGTATATTTTATTCCTTTTTGGGGGGAGGAGGATATCCTGGATCCCTCTCGCTTGTATCCGTGCCTGTTTTGTATACGCAAAACTATCGTGACAGTGAAAAATATTGGAAGTAATTTTTAAGGAAGCAATTTTTAGCTGCTTGCAAAGCATCAACAAGTGTGCAATTTCGACATCTCAGGAAGTAATTATAACTATGGATAACGTGCAAATGTACAATACGTAAACCTGTTATTTTATTTCCGTAATCCTCTCTGCCAAAGATATTTACTCGCTCAGTAATTATAAAACATAGTCGCTCATACTGGCACCAGCGAGCCGAACATTAATCGGCTCGTATATGTATACAGCCGAATGAAAACAAAAGTACTCACCACTTTATAAAAAATAAACAACAATTTCCATTCAGTTGCAGTTTTTTACGTCTTTTTAATAGGCACACAGTGGAGCGTTGGTGTATGAAGAAAAAAAAGTCATTCAGTCGATTTCGCATACCTCCAGAATATTGCATTTATCTAAATTGTATAAAAAAATTTTTTTAATATCTTTTATCCCTCTATCACGGCTGGAAGCTAAAGAAATTATATGATTTTTATTAGAAAAAAAATGTATAATTTTTTTAATGCTACACGTAAAAAACAATTTTGTGTCGAATGAAAAAAGTTTAAAATCGAGGAGATCTGACAAAATATAAGAAAGTTATAAGCCAGTAAGTGAAAGAAAAAACCTGATTTTATTTCCCATACAAAATTATTTTTAATAAAAAAATTTTTTTTCAATACAAACTGATTTAAATTAATTTTATATGAAAAATAATTAAACAATAATACAGTTGTTTTCGCTTAAGGGTTAATAACTTTCGTATTTCTTATCAGAAATTAGCGATTGCATACTAAATTGTAAGCAAAATCAAAAGTTGTGCACCAATTTATTTTTTTATGCACTTTTAAAATCAAAATGTTTTGAATTTTTTATGAAATTTTTAATTTTTTATTAATGTGATTATTTTGAACATATTTGCTTGTGAATCTAAATTGATTCCTAGGCTAAGATTCGTAGCGTTTAATTGAGAAAGAATTCGGTATGATTAATATTGCAAGGAAGAAGAAAAAAATTTAACACCAACTTAATTTTTCAACGTACACAGCAGAACAGAGTAGAGTCACTTTCGGAAGCCGCTACACTTCCATCGCCAGTACTCACGTGTATTTTGCTTATCACCACTTGTCAGGTGGCTCTGATGAATGTGATTTCACTTCTTATATATAAAATTTTTTTGGGCGTTTCAATATTTTAGTCTTTATTTTGTTAAATATGTGATTTAGATAAAAGTCCGTAAGGCGAAAGCTGTTGGAAACTTCACGGACAACAACTTCTTAGAAAAAAATTTTTTTTAAATAAAATTTTAACCGTAAGTCGGCGCGGGAAGGCGTAGTCCCAGCAGCGTGAATTTTTTGGAGAGTAATCAACTTTGCACATTTTCATAAGAAAAAATTTGCCCGTACAAATAAAGGACACGCTAATATACATGCATTTTTTACAAAGTTTAAAATTGGGCCTCATTATGGGAGAGGTATAAGATGAGCTGCTCATCACTTTAATGTAGAAAGCCGCGCGAAACATTATTGTGAAACATATTAACCCCATAACTCTTCGTTGTAAGGGTCCTTTTGTTTCTTTCTTAAACAGGGTGTAAACAATTTCCCATTAGCGGTAATCTAAGGGGCTAAAATAAAGACATCAAAGCTCCAGACTAACATTTTTAAGCTAATATTTGCATAGTTTATATATACATAGTTTAAAAAAATCTGCTTAGGAAATCTTCTAATTCTTACTTTAAATATATATCATGTGTTCAACACTTTTATGTAAAACAACACGAGGAAAATTTTTTTTAGAACATTTTAGCCCGTTATATCGTCGCTGATTTAAAAAGTTTATAATGAAGCATTTCAATAACTTTTTTTAATCTTAGAAACGTTATCTTATTTACATTTTTATTTTCCTACTTATAATTTATTTCATTTCAATTTGCAAATCATAATCTTTGCAATATTCTTATTATTAATTAATAGATGAATGCATATAACTATTATATTCTGATAAGCTATTTATTGTAATTAAAACTGAAATTCTAGGAAATTGTTTGCAATTAGTAAACATTTCTCTATGATTATAATCACCATTAATTGTGCAGATTTATTATCATTTTCATTCTTCGCTGTTAACAAAAAAAAACAACCATTAATTTTCATTTTATAATCAGGCAATATGTATAATTCCACTTTTTTTCTCCAACTTTTTATTTTAGATTCTTGCAGCAATATGCACTAACAATTTGTGAATAATAACGACTGATTGAAGCTACATATTGAGCCGCAGGAGAAAATGAAGCGTATGGCCAACGGACTACATACGAACGTAAAAGTCCAATAAAAAATCTAATGAAAAGTATGATTAAAATTGGCGAAAACTATAATACTGAACCATGCAAGTAAAAGTAAATTTCTGCAACCAGAAACCAGAAACTAAAAATAACTACCAATATACAATAACTGCACAACATACTAATAATAACAAAGGCTTAATTAAAAAGTATTAAAAAACGAAGTTGTTACATTGTTGGCTCATTTATGCATTGAGGCTTCAAAACAATAGGCCCTGTGCTAAAGTATTACAAACATACTTTTCTTAATACTCTTATATATTTACAATCAATATAAACATACTATCGTATATATATATAAAAATATATTACACACACGTATACAAATGTGGATTATGCACTTACAAACACACTTGCAGTCTAACCAGATATACAACAATAGCCTGATATGCCATGGCCCGAAACAAACTTATCAAAATAATAAAAATCAATACAACAACAGCAAGAGTTGCTGCAACAGCAGTGCTACCACTAGAGGCAGCAGCAGCGACAGCATCAACAACAACGCAAACATCTATGAAAGTGACTGGTTTGCATCAACAACAGCAGCAGCAACAACAACAACAACAACAACAACAACAACTGTCATATCCAGAAGAGTATATGCAAACACGTTTACATCAAAATTGCAACAATTTTCATCAGCATACCGAATGTCATCAGCATCATCATTATCGTCCAATATCTCCTACAGAACAAGAGCCATCCTGTTTACTTGGAAATTGTTTTCAAAATTTCATAGAAACTCCTGCCGATTACTGTTTGCGTGGCGATAATACCGCCCAAAGTATAACGCTGGCTTTTAAAGTGAGAAGAAAATCAAAATATTTCTCCCATACTCCTAAAACTTCTCACAACTTACCTCTGTTCGATACACTGAAACGTTTTCGCAGCATACCTCTGATACAGTTATTGTGGCTGGTGTGCTGTCTTAGCAATATATTTCACAAATCGATGGCCGAGTGTCCCAGTGTTTGCGAATGCAAGTGGAAGAGTGGCAAAGAGTCTGTTTTGTGCCTTAACGCTAATTTAACACATATTCCGGCGCCCTTGGATGCTGGTACCCAAGCTTTGGATCTGACTGGAAATGAAATAGCCACCATACCCGATGACACGTTTGCCGAAGTGAATTTATTAAATTTACAAAAAGTCTATTTGGCTAAATGTCGCTTGAGACTGATAGAACATTATGCATTTCGGGGTCTCATCAATTTGGTAGAGTTGGACTTAAGCTATAATGCTTTGGCTCATATACCATCAGATGCTTTGGAAAGTGTGACGGAACTAAGAGAATTGAAAATGAATGGTAATCCTATAATGATTGTGGGCAATGATGCTTTTAAAAGAATGCAACACTTGGTGAGGCTGGAACTAAGTGATTGTCGTGTGGAGAGAGTAGAAGTTAAGGCCTTTGCCGGGTTAGAGTCTAGTTTGGAATATTTAAAATTGGATGGCAATAAACTGTCCGAAGTTAGATCGGGTACAATAACTTCGCTAACAAATCTGCATGGCATTACTTTGTCGCGCAACCAATGGAACTGTTCCTGTGCTTTGCGACCGCTAAGATTATGGATGTTAACGGAAAATATACCCTGTGGTATACCACCTGTATGTCAATATCCTCCCAGACTGGCGGGTAGGCCATGGGATAAAATAGATTTGGATGACTTTGCTTGTGTGCCACAAATAATAGCCACTGATACTAATGCCCATGGAGTAGAAGGTCGTAACATAACTATGAGCTGTTACGTGGAAGGAGTACCAGAACCTTCTGTCAAATGGATGGTAAAAAATCGTGTAATTGCCAATTTGACCGCCACTAATGCAGACAACCCATCTACTAGCCCCAGAACGGCAGCTGCTATCCAAGGACGCAAGACGTATGTAGTGAATATGCTACGAAATGCCTCCAATCTCACTATTCTCACTGCTGACATGCAAGATGCTGGCATTTATACATGTGCTGCCGAAAATAAGGCCGGAAAAGTTGAAGCTTCCGTTACACTGGCTGTATCAAGAAAACCCCCAGAGGCTCCTTTAGGCTTTAAAGTTATTCTACTATGCATATTCATTGCACTGCTCTTTGTCGCCGGCTCATCCTTTGCTGCAATATGCTTTTGTTCATTAAGAAGAAAAAGAAAAATGCGTTTGTGGAATACAATGCCGCAGGGTCGTACAGAAAGTTATGAAAAAATTGAAATGACTTCACGTATAACGGGGGGAGTTGGTGGTGGTAGTGGTGGTGGTGGTGTTAACAATGGCAATGGGGGTGCCAACATTATGGGAGGCTCTACAAACAAACCGGATTTGGGTGGCAAAACTGGTATGCAGGAAATAAGCAAAAGCGGCAGTACACAGGGCCAAATATTTCATGATAATGAAAATGGCTATTTGTGTTCAGCCACTACTCCCTTAAACTGTGGCTCCGATGATGGCGGTGATACTGGTGGAGCAATTATCAATCCCAGTGGTGGTAGCTCCAAACGTAATGGTGATTATCGTAACATACCCACGCACTGTGATGATGACGATAACGATCATATGCAGCAGCATCATCAGCATCATCAAGGTTTTGGTGGCAGCAATCATAATACATACAAACGTAGCTTATTGTTAGCTTCCGCTACAACACACAATGGCACACTAACAACTACAACAACATCTTTAACAGCAGCGAGGTGGAAAACTGGTCTTGCATTTCAATCATCAGTACCTCAGGACACAGCAGTGCATTTGGATGGTGTTACACAAACGAGTGGCTTAAAGGATGACACAGATTTGCATATACCTCGTCTTATTGATATTGGGTAGGTATGATTTACATTTTCATGTAGATTCTAAAGTTTTAACTCCTCTAACTCTCACACAGTCCCTCTAACCCAAAAAAATTAAATTAAATAAAACCCTGTTGCTTATTAATAATCACTTTCTAGAATATATCACAGTGGTACATGATTTTTTTCCTCAGATACTTATTCGATACCTCTCAAGAATTGAGCTAAGAACCTAATGTTTAGCCAAGGCACCTTTACTTAGCCAGGAGACCAACCATTAGCCATGACACTAACCTGGTCCAAGGATTCCCAAAAGCTAGAACAAATATCCCACAAAAATCCAGGAAGTTCCCCAGATTTCCAAAAACTAAGACATTATTAATCCTTCCAAAATCCCAGAAGCTTACAAGATTCCCAAGAACTAGGACAAAAATCTCCCCAAGATCCCAGTACTTCGCTGGGAAACAAGAACAACACCGAATACCACGAAAAAACTAAGGCGGCAATACTGAATTTTAAGGCTTGTTGCCTTAACAGTATTAGTTACAGGTATTTGTTGCACGTATATTTTCATTAAATAAATTTTTTTACCAGCCAGCATAGACAACGTTTATATGCTGCATGTTATATGCCTAACGTGCCATAGCGAACATCGTTTCAATAAGGAAGATATTGCCAATTTAGCCGATTCACATATCAATTTTTGTGTTGCTTCAAAATTATATTAAAAGTAGTATTAAAATAGTAGTATTAAAAAACCATCAACATCATAAGTATCTTCCGTTTGGATGTAGAACCTTTCACTGAGTATCTTAATTATGACAGTTGACACTCTCCAATAACAACGACATGTAAAAGTAGCAGGTCTCAACTTCCAGAACTGGAACCGGTTGTTAGTCCTTTCCGTTTGTTTCCATCTAAGGAAGTGTTTCAAATATTAATGCAGATTCATTTTAAAACTTCACCTTAATAGCAAAAAATATTCTTAAACTCCATAAGACCATATAAAAATCATATTCGTGTTCTTTGCCAATTGATTTGTTTGCCATATCAAGTCACATAAATATTTTATATTTTCTCCCTAAAATCCCAACAAATTTTACGTACCACTGTGTCCTTAGTAAAAATAGTTTATTGCACATGTTGTCTTTTGTTATTTTTATTTTTTCTTTTTTCACATATTTTTTGTGTTTTTGTAGATTACTCGAAAAATCATGGTACTACTAATCACTATCACAATCACTAAATCCAAGGGGTATGTGTCAAGTCTGTCACACTGTTGTAAACGAAAGAAAGAAAGAAATAAATAAAAGAAAATAAACTTTCCGTTTGTTTTTTGTACGTTCGTTCGCTCGTTCATGTAGAGACACACACACGGTGAGAGTGTCTTTCGTTAGAAAGAAGAACATGAAGAAGAAATAAAGAAGAGTCGTATGTAAGTTGCCTTTTTGCTGTGTTTCTTCTACTTCATCTCTTGTGTTTTGTTTTAATTTTCTTTATTTATATTTTTGCTTTGCTATAAATGTGTATATGTTTTCACTGTATGTATGTGTGTAAATGTGTGCGTGTGTTTGTATGTGATTATGTCCCTATGGTGGTGAGTGTGTATTTGTCCTTTTATTTTAATTTTATTTAAACAAACACACATTTTCTTTCACTGTATATATTATGAACACTACAAATTTTGTTGTCGTTTATTGTAAAGTGATAACCTGTATGACCACACTTTCGCGTATTAAAAAATTAACACTATTTTCAACCATCCAGTAAGAAATTTCTAAAGAAAACTAACTATTAACGTTCTTTAAATATTTTTAAAAAGTTCCGCTATTCGTAACTGAAGATGGTGGACCTAGTAGTTAGACCTTACTGGTTGGTCTAACGATTTCAATAATGACTCTCATGCTAAATTATTTACTATTTCATAGTTTCTTCTGTTATAAATTAAGCGAACAACGAAAATATTCACAGCTGCAAAACATTCTCGAACAAACAATCCACCAGAAGCAGAAGAAACTACGATCCTTTAAACGAAATAAATGGAATATAAAAAATTTAATGCGCTGAATTAAAATTAGTTTTCAGTTTATTTTTATCGCGTACAGATTTTTTATGCACATCAGTATACTTCACCATAACTCGAGAACAGTATGCCCGATTTCGATTAACAAAATCCCAATCATTTTTAATAATTTTTTGGTAGGATCAACACTTTCGGCGTTATTCACAAATTAGTTTTAAAAATATATGCTTTTAATGCAAAATTAAATTTTTTTTCATTTTAAAAGCACAGGAAAAACATCAATCTTTAAAAACTTTACCTATCACACTCTAAAATATTACTTCAAATTTACGATCATATATTGTCTAAATTTGTGTTGAAAATTTCTCCTTTTCCAAAATTACATCGATTTTGTAGTTATTTTATTAAAGAAAAAACCTTTCAAATTAAACATATTTAGTCCATGTGGAAAAAATGTAACATGAAGTATAATACGGCTATGGCTGAATAGTAGATGCGTCAGACTATCAGTAAGGAGGTCGTGGTTCAAACCTGCACGCAGCCAATCGCTTTTTTTAGTAAAAACATTTTGTTCAAAAATAATGCGTGTGTAATTTTAGGTCAATAATAATCGGTAAAGTATTGCCGACTATTATCGACCTAATTTTCAGTAAAAATGTTTTAGAGTGCAGCTTATTTTGTTCGTAAGACAGCTAGCCGTAAGAAAAAAAGATAAAAAGTAAAGTTTTTGTAGCTTAACATTTTTTACTAGTTTTTTGAAAAAAAAATATTTTTTTTATCAGAAAGCACTTTTTTCGGTACTACTTGGTGAATAACTCCTTAAGCGTTGATGCTGAAATTTAATTTTGTCGTGCATATATTAGCGTTTTATTGATCGAAATTGTGCATAACGTTATCGAGTTAGGATAAAGTATACTGATGTGGAAATATTAGTCATGCAACTGATATACAAAAAAGTGTGAAACGAATTTTATTTAGTAGAAATATTAGCCATAAAAAAATGTGTACGTGATGGAAAAAAAGAACGCACGATGTCATGAGACACCGGGTTGGAACGAGTTTTCTTTCGCCTTCAGCCTACCCCCTATCGACTTGGTCCTGCCATCTTCACCTGCCACTTTCGGCTTTATGCCATATGCCAGATGCCCCACATCTTTATCGGCCTGACCCAAACCAAAAATCAAAATTATAATTTAAAAACAAAAATTTCGCCTACCTTGATGATACCAATTAAATGAAGATAGTAATTTCAACCTCTGTATGAAAAAGAATCCAATTCGTTGATGAAAAACCACTATTGCCTGGAAGATATTTAAGCGATATTTCTCAAGAGCTTAGCCGAGCACCAGGTATTTAGCTGAGAAACAACGTTAAACTCTTTATAATTCAGATATTTTTTTTCTCTTCTAAAAGACATTTTCTTTGCAGAAAAGTGTAATTTGGTTAGCTGGGTAGGTATGTGTGAAACTTAATATATATGTATGTGTGAATGTGAGAATGAATGTACATATGTTTGAGTTTTTTGAGGGAGCGAAAGAAATTGTTTGTGTAATAATGCATGCGATTCTTCTTTGTTTTAATGTCTGATTGTTGTCATCTTTTTTGTACATCACTTGTAAATGCAAAAAACAATAACAACAACAAACAGCGTCAAAAGCAACACTACTTCTATCAAAACAACAACAAAAACAACATTTATAACAACAACTACAGAACCAACACCAAACAATACCATAAATACTTGTTGTATAGTTTTTTGCCCTTGTTGAGATTATTATGGCTTATACTTGACACTTTTCTATGTATTTGTTTTCCTTATGTTTGAGTGTATGTGTACAAGTATTTCTATACCTTCCGTTTCCGCCTGCCGCACCTCTTTATGACTTGTGCTGTTTTTGTTTTGTTGCCTTTCTTTGCATTTCTTTCAACTGTAGCCACCAACTACTTGTGTTGTTTTTAGACACAACAACTTTTCAAGAGTTCACACTTAAGTTTTTGTAGTGGCGAGATATTGTGAGAAAAAGTAAAGAAGAAGAAAATAGCAGCAAAAAACCGGAACAAGTGTAAGAAGTGTTTAAATTAAAAATATGTGAATATATGTATAAATATAAAACTAAAGCTGAAACAACACACTGGTGCTAATGATGTGCAAAATACTAGAATACGTTTCGGTTTGTCTTCTTTATAAATCAAGGGTTTTGTTTTTGCTGTTAATAAAACTACGATATTTATGAGACTGGCATGTTTCAAGGACTTTAGATTTATTTCCTTGTTCTGTTTTTTTTTTTTAACAATAGATTTTTCAAGAATTTATCCATAACGAATAAGAAGTTTTTTGTTTGCTACTAATTCGTACAAATATTTATACATTTATCTTGCTAAGAAGCAGCAATCATTTCTCATACAGTCAGTCATTCATTCAGTCATTCATTCATGCACTTCCTATCCTAAGTTTTGAGTTTTAATTTTATAAATTTCAATTCTTGTATTTTGGTGTCCTGTGTCGTCTTCCTTCAGCTACTTTTATTCATTTCTAACAAATATCCTATTTTTTTAGTTTCTTCCGCTCTTTGCCAAAACAATTCATTTTAAAGGATTTTGTTTATGTTATCTTTGTTTTTTTATTTCTTTTTTTTTCTATTTTTGTTGTGCGTATTCGTAAGTATTTAGATGATTATGTTCCTTCGTTTTTTATTTTGCTTTTGCTGAAGTCTAGTGACAAAAAAAAACTTTGCTAATTTGTTTAATCCATTTAATTTATGTGCTCTAGTTTTTCATTCAAGTCAGATAATGGTTTGCCATCTAATTTTAAACAAACTTTTAAGTATCGCTAGATATGCACAAGACTACGTATGAGTTGATAATTTGACACTATCAAGCTTAATAAATTCGCAGATAAACACTTTTAATAACTAGAATAGAAAATGAGACTTTGAGGGAGTTTATTTTAAATAAGTGTTTAGGATACTTTTGATAAGTCAGAAAGCTAATATATTAGTATATTATTATGTTGCTGTATCTGCGTAGCTATTAAACTTATAAATCTTTAAACTAGAATACAAAGAAATTGTCCTTATATTAAAAAAATAGTTCTGTGTCTACAAAAAACTCCTTATTAGAATAATATTTTCAATAACCAATTATCAATTGTTAGCTATGGCCAGTGTTGCCAGGAGCTGGAGGGAAAAGAAGCTAAATCAGTATTTTTAAAAGGCTAGAAAAGGCTAAACTGCACAGAAATAAAAGCTAAAAAAGGGTTATATATTTTTTATTGAAAACCCAATCTTTTCTTTATTATTTAATAAATAAAAAAAAAACATTAACATGTTAATTGTTAATAAATAAGAAGATACTTCAAGCAGACTATGAATAAAGAACAAAGGTATATAGTTCTAGAGAAAGTGCCAAGTTTAACAAAAAAAAAATATTCATTTATTGCAAAAGTTTACACTGAAATTACTTAAAATAAGAAAACTAAAAAATAAATTTTCATAATGTGAAGAAAAACTTTACCCATTTTGAGGCTAAATGAGAAATAAAAAAGGCAAAAAAGCCACGAAACTAAAATGCAAATTTCGAGGCTAAAAGCCAAAATAAAAGGCTACATCTAACATCGAAAAAGCTAAACTGGCAACGCTGGCTATGGCTTCGATTTTTATTTTTTCATATATTTGGAAATACAAAAATCTTAAAAGCCTTAATCGATTGAAGACAATTATTGTAACAACCTTCGGCTGATGTGATACGATCTGTTCAGTATCAATCGAAATAAATTGCAGTCAGACAGAGATAGGACTGGGCTCTTGGCGGTGCATTAGGCATATATATAACTTTTTACAATTTTTGCAATTAGGAAAAATGGCATAGCCGTTTTCAAATAATTTGTTTAATTCTGAGCATTATGCGCTGATCGATCGCTTCTTCAATCCAATCAATTATTATCTATATATGTAACTTTGCTTTGTTAACACAGATCGACAATTGTGCTACTTGCTCTAATACTATAAATCTTGATATTAATCAATACATCGAAAATTGTGAAAATTACACGAGCTATATATGCAAGCACAGCTCAAGAACGATGCGTCCAAGTTAACTAAGTAAAATTTTAAAAGTTTTACAGGAAAAGCATAAAATTTGTTTAAATGAAAAATATATTGAAAAGGTAACAGATATAATTTTCGAGCGATTTTCTTGTAACTATAGCCTCAGAAATGCTGAAGCGAAACTTCAGCTTCAAACACTTGATTCTTCAAAAAGGTTTGATTTGTTTTTTAATATTTTACTTAATAAATCTATATTTCAAATAAGGCTTGGCATTTCGTATGTACTTTAATTTTCTATTATTTTATTTCCTTAATTAAAAGCAATACCATGATTTTTTGCACCTTTTAAATTACTATTAAATGTTTGCATGCTATGGCTTAGTCCAGTTATCAGAGTACTAAACTTTCGGACTCTTATGTTATATAATTTTAGGTCTGCAAACGACTCAGCATCTGCCTCTATATCCAGTAAGGTTGATGCTGCTTCTCGGCAAAATTCTGCATACAATCACGTTGCCAACTGGGTGACTACTTCAATAGCAACGACAAAAATAACATCGCCCCATAGTAATTTAAACAACAATCATCAGCCCTTGGACTATTATAGTGCTAAAGATGAAGTCAACTCTTCGATTTTTAGTGCAAAGGATTCGTCGGATAATGATATCTTCGATAGTAATTATCCAGATCTCTTAGATATTGCGAAATATGCTGTAGCCCAAGCTACAAGCATAAATCAAACAAATGGAGCCCTTTGCACACTGCCTAGGAAGTTAAAGAATACTGGTAAATACTTCAAGAACTCCTCAGATAGTCAGTCACCTTTATTGGCCGATAATTCAAGTAAATATGGCAGCAGTACTTTAGGTGATGCCGGCTATCTAAATGAAGTGGCGTTGGGTAGACGTTTCTCAGCAGAGTCTTCTTATTCGGGCTATGGCAGTACGGTAACCTACACTAAAGGCCAGAGATCGAATAGTTTTCTGAATCTGGTGCATAGTTCGAGTAAAAATACTTTAGCCACCACAAACAATAACAAAGTGACTGTAACGAATAGCTCGACAAACAGAAGAAATCCCTCATTACCTTCTTCGCCGGTGCATGAGTACCAACAACATCAACGTTCATTTAGTTCGGCTGCTACACCTTTACTAGACTTTACCTCTTTAACCAATCGATCGACTGCAACGACCGGCTCAGCCGGCACTCCTAGTGGCTTAAGTACTTCAATGCATTGCGGTGTTACAAGTACAACAACACCAGTAACGGCCTATGATTATCATGCTGCCCAGCTGGAACGTTTTCTCGAAGAATATCGCAATTTGCAAGATCAATTGTGTAAAATGAAAGAAACTTGTGAAACAATACGCAAAAAAGAAGTACCCCTTAGAGTGGGCATGGCTCACTCGGCCCATGCTGCTGATCCTGTGATGTATAATGCTGCTTTGGTTGCCGCCAGCAGTCCAACTAGTAATCCAAAAATGACTTTAAAATCGAAAACAACACTACCAGGACAACCGCCAGATCCTCCGCCATATTGGCTGCATCGCAATGCGATGCTAAAACGTTTGAATGAACCACAAAATGACATTTTCAAAAGCTAATGAACCTGTGTACAGTTGCAAATACAATTAAGTCAATTTAATTTACGATCTCAAAAAAGTTGTTCGTTTTAAGTTTAAGATGAAATATAAGATAAAAAACTTAAATGTAATAAAACAAATTATTCGCTGTAGATATTTATGTCGAATGGTTTTTGCAAAACCGATTTTGGAATCGCAAAATTTATTCATGATTGATAAAAGCAAATTCTAAAGTTAGGTGTTTGAAGCATGTTTAAGGTTAAGAAGGATGTGCATGGTCTCTAAGAATTTTTAACTTAAATTTTCAACAACAAATATCATATTACAAGAATTTGTATAATTCATCTTCAGTTTATATAGGCGACTATCAATTAAGATATATTCACTGGTTGGTTGGTTACCACACGTCCGTTTTTCAGGAATTATAAGAGCTTAGAAAGTCTGGGTACCTTGAATTGTCCTTCAGATTATAAATAACTAAGCAACTATAAACAAGGTTGGATGTGAGCTGTTAATGGCTGCCTCTTCAGTTCTTTGGGAAGAAGTTGAAGGGTAATTTTATTTCATTCTTTTTTGTGGCTAAAATTTTCAAGATATTAAAGAAATTTTTAGATTTCATTATATATTAGGGTAAGTTCGGGCAATGCGGTATAGGTGGGTAATGTGGTATAGCTGTTTTTTTTCTCTTAAAAGGGATTTTTGAATGTAACGAAAGTAGTCAATGGCTATACTTATTTGAACAAAGCACGAGGTCGGTTAATGTGGTATAGCTTAAGGAGGCTAAAGTGGTGCACTGTATAACATTGCTGTTTCAAGAAAATAAGCATATATCGAAAAGAGATGGCGAAAGAAAATGGTCAGCTTAATATATGAAGGTATGCTATACTCCATTTTTAGACTAAAGTATACCAAATTACCTGCCAATTTTTTAAATGGCTTTGCTTATAGTGTTTTTTTAATTTGGCTCCAATCTCTCTGAAACTTGGGCTTGCAAGACTTTTTACTTTTTCGAATGTAAAGCTAGGACTTGTAGTAGAACTCCAGCTAAAATCTGTTTTAATCGAATCAAGTTTTTTAAAGCTAAAGCTTAACAAAAATTAGGTATACTACATTAGCCGAACTTACTCTATTAAAATTCAGTAATATTTAGAAATTTTCAGACAGCGGTATAAATATTTTTCTTTTTTAACCGATTCCAAAAAAAGAAAGGTTATCAATTCCCCATGTATTTATTTTTTTATGTAAGAAAGACTCTGCCCTCAAAACTCCACCATTTATAAACCAATTTGGGATTTTGTTCTTTATTTAAGAGGATATACTTCCTGTGGATGTAGTCCCGTTGAAAAGTTGGCAGGGTCACGTCCAGGCAGAGTAAATACACATGCCTTTTTTTAACTACTTCTTCTCAACCGCTTCCTATGAAACTTTTCACACACATTAAGCTTCTGTTTGAATATTACATCATGATTAAAAAAGTGGGCAGTGCCACGCCCATCCAAAGTAAATATAATTTTTCAACAACTTCTACTAAAACGATTCTTATGAAACTTTCTGTACGCATTTAGCTATCGGCACAATACAATGTTATGTTTAGAAAAGTGAGCAGTGCTACATCCATGAAAAGTTAATATTCATTTCAACTGCTTCTACTTAACCGATTCTTATGCAACGGCTCACACAATTAGCTCTCATGAAAGTACAACATTATAATAAAAATTATTGGCAGTACCACGGCTATTTTGCAGTCCGCTTTTTTTACAAGAATTCTGTTAAATACTTTATCCTAAAGGTGTAGTCAAAAACTTTATTATAATTTTTAGATGAAAAATCTCATAGCATTATTCTGAGACTAATCAAAGCAAGATTTTCATCTTAATTAAAATATTTCAAATGTTTAACCAAAGATCATTAACAATTTGTTTTATAAATGTTTTCACTTTGTAGTTAAAATTTATATCAAAAAAATCAAATATATATATTTTTTCATAAACTCTTAGTTCCTTTATCCAAAGAAAATACATAAAATAAAATATATTAAAACAAACAGAAAATTGAATTTAATGAAAACTAGCAGATAAATAAACCATTGTTTCAGAGAAAACAATATAATATGTGTATAAATATTTTGTATTCAAGTAAAATAAAAGAATAATTAAAATTTATTAAACTCGCATTTATACGGCTAAGCTTGAAAGCATTTCACACCCACACACAGAACCAACAGAAAAACCCAGCGGTAGAACTTATGAGCCATTCACTACACAGGCCTTTTTGCAGGAGTTCCAATACCTGAATTTAAGATCCAAACCTATTTTTTTGTCTTCTAAGGATAGGCCTTCTAGAAGGTCTCTACAGTGGTTTCTTTTGAAAGGAAATTTTTCGTTTTGTTTAATAAAAAATGTTCTGCAGAAATCACAAACATTCTCGTATTCTTTTTTCGCAAATAATTTATATATAAGACTGAAATTTACGTACAAGAGGCATCATACGTGTTGCTATTATATTGTTTATGTTGCAGTTACTACATCATGTTCCATTCGTTCCTAATAAATAGACGAAATTTAGCCTCCCTCACTCATATGTATAAAAAATTACTTTGGATGAAAAGAAGGAGTTCGAAATAAAAAATCACGATAATCCAAAGTAAAGAAGCCGCTATAAAAATACCCTGATAAAAAAATTTACCTCCATTTGCAAACAGACCTGCTAAAGAATGCCTTCAATTAGGCCTGCTGAGTAAGAGGTCGAGGAAGGCATTGTTCCGCAATGACGTCGCGTATAAAAAAGACATGAGTAAGCAATGGGAGTGGAAGTACTATAGACTTCTAAATAAGGCCTTATAGAAGGAATCTGTACTCCTTCCATTTACCGCTGGAAACATATCAAATAAACATACATACACATATACATAGACACACCCACAGACAAGTAACATATCAAATGTACACTTAGAAAACAATTAACTTCCTATACATACGTACATATACACACATACTCCCACATATACTCTAAACAAAATACCTAAACGGAACTTAAAATGTATTATAGTGACAAACAAAAAACCTAAATTAAAATTTTCTCTTAAAAATAAAAAACAAAGAAAAGAAAATATTTATAGAAAATAATACTAAACAAATTTTCTCTTCTCTTTTTCATACAAAACAAAAAAATAAATATAAATAACACAAAAAAAGAACTAAAAATGACAAATATATAAAATAAATTTTAATCGGTTTTTTTAATGATTTTTTTAAATTGTATATTTAAAAAAATAAAACTTAAACAAAGGAATCTACTCATTTAAACTATAGTTTTATATTTTGATATTTTTGTTTTCTTTTCATAGGTGTAAATTTAGGTGTATTTTAGCTCGTTGAGTGTGGGCAGCAGCGGATCCAGCTTGAGCTTTTGGGGGGACTGTTAAGAGAAACATGATATTTTCCAAAACTTTTTTTAGAAACTTTATAGAAATTGGGTATATTTTACTCGTTTTTGGGGGAGGGGGGGGGGGGGAATATCTCGCTTCACCCCCGCGCCTTATATTCGATCTTGATGATGCGGAGTTCTTTTTCCTATTTTTAAGAAACGGAAAATTAGGTCCGTACCTCTAGGCTGTCTATAAGCTGTCTCCATCTATGCCGATGTGCGGCTATAACTTTGACCTCTCCGATGTTATTGAAATTCTTTCCAAGACAAAGAGTTTACTTATTTTAATGTGGACTGCCGCCATATATTCTTTGGGGATAGTTGTTTTTTGTTAACGAATTATATTATTTTTCTCTCTAGAGGCTGAAGTTACTATTTTCGTTTACTTGACAAGAAAAAATTATCACCAACAATTTTTCAAACAAAAGTTTATCTAAAAAAAAGTTTCATTTTCAGTAATTGTTTTTTACTGAATCAGTGATTTTTTTTTGTAATTTTATTTAGTACGCAAACACCAAAAACAACAGCAAAAATCAGTTTTCTGTGTCGTAAGAACAACGCCGATGAAGGTCATACAAATAAATAACGACAAAAGCAATGATAGAAAAAATAATGAGATTGTATCAAGTTGGTTTACAGATGATTTGTGAGTGAATCAATTCGTTGACGATGCTGCGTTAATTCTAATTATATTTTTAGAGTCTTTACATAAACGTTCAGAATTGAAAACATTTAAAAAAGTGATATTTCATAAATGCTTAATGGATGATAAGTGTTGTTATTTAAAGTTTAAAAATATGAAAAAAAAAGTTTTTACTAACTCAGACAAAAAGTTTGATTGATATATTATAAAAAATCAAATAAATATTTCTGTTTGATTCAGTAAATTATTTTGTTTAGAATTTGTAAATATTTTTGTACAAATATTTTTTATAGATATGGACAATTTATTTCCAAAAAAAAGCTTTTTTCTTTCAATGAAATTGGTGCAACATCTGTATTTACAAGTTTGTTGGTAGGTCTGTTTCTAGAAAAAATATTTACTAGTTCCTTAAATTTCTGTCGTGAAAATGAAATTTAGGTTTTTTCCTGTTTGGTATCATTAATGCTGGTGACATTTTCGTTTTTAAATTATAACTTTATTTTTTGTGGGGGTAATCGCGCCCGGCGGAATGTGTCGAAGGGCGATAAAGATGAGGAGGCGTCTGACATAGCGACCACTCGTGGCCGGCACAGAGTTGTCAGTCGAAGGTGTCTTACGGTAGGTGGCCTGCCAATGGCGTAAGACCGAAAATGGCCGCCCGATGACAAAACGCCGAAAGTATCAGTCGAAAGATGCACATTGGTTCCAATTGGAAAAAGTTAATAAATTTGTATCTTTGAAACTTTTGATTCAATTTCAAAACGATGTATATAAAAATCGTAGAGGAGGAATTAATCTTTGAGACTATGAAAAGTTTTACCATCTTGTTGAAACACACGGCCAGCTACAGTGTCAAAATTTTGTAATTGTTAGACGTTTTTCTCAAAAAATTTTCAAAACTAAAATTTTTTATTTGCAATGAAATTTTTTGCTGATGGTTAAGCATTGTCTATATGCATTTCATTAGTGCTTTAAAAATCGTCAGTAGACTTCAACCATATTTTTGTACCGTTACAAACGGTACAAAATTATTAAAATTATTTTATGCACAGACTTTCAAAAACCATTTAAGAATTTACAAATAAAGGATTTTCAGATTTTCTAAAAATAGTCAAGTTTTCAAAAGCATTTTATTTACCTGCATGAAAACTATAATTAACTTTATTTGTTAATTTTTATATCTCGAATATTTATTAAAAAGCATAGCAATTATCTTATGTTAAAAAAATTTTAACGATATATTAAGCGGGCATTTTTTTATGAATTTTTCAATTCCAAAATAAATATGTGAAGAAAATGGGGATATCCAATATATTAAGGGCGAAATTCTATTACGTATGACTAATATGATGGATGGCCTACGTCGATAGGGTTTAGGCCGAAGGTGACAGGAGTTTCGTTCTAACCCTGGGTCCCATGACAGCGTCCATTTTTTTTGTGGCTAGAATCGCCTTACAATGGGCTTGTATCAAGTTTTAGCTTTTATCTATATTTCTTCTGATCTTTCGGTGATGTTAACTTGTTTAACCATTCTAAAATTAAAACCCCGGCCATATTGAAGAATAATGATAAAGTATAATATTCAATAACTATTATACATTTTCCAAACACATACTTATTTTCTAAATCTGTAATTTCTAAACGTAATGTCTTATCAGAATTAAATTTCAAATGGCTCAATCGATTGAGCTTAAATTTTGAAATTTGAAGCTTACAAAACTTTACTCTATCAATAATTCCAATATTTTAAAAAGGGGTCCAAATGCAAATGTACACATCTAATAATGCTACAAAAAAAATAATAATGAAGCAAATACAAATATGAAATCAAACAAAAGCAAATAACTAATATTTTTCTCCTGTTATTTTTATAGTTTAAACATATTCTTTATCGATTGTTTGCATTATTTTTTAATATATCTATCTACACATATAAACAAACACATTTATACATATACGAATATACAAACAAGTTAATATAAATACTTCTATATAGAAAACATTTCTATGTAAATAACATTTATTACAAATTTTTTATTTACTTAAAATATTGGGTGTTTTTTATTGAGGTATAGAACTTTAAGTTGGCATCACTTTTTTAACTGGCGGCCATTTTGTCAGCTGTCAAGTGATTAATATTTAGTTTGGTTTGCCATTTCATCATGAACAGGTTGACAAAAGAACAACGCTTGCAAATCGTGCAAATTTATTTCGAAAATAATGGTTCAGTTCGCGAAGTTTACCGCAAGCTCCGTCCATTTTATGGTCGACATAATCGTCCATCAGAGCAATTAATTCGGTTAACCATGGATCGTTTTCGCACTACGTTTACTCTATGTGATAATACGCATCCGCAGAGACGTCGAACAGTGCGCACCGAAGAAACAATTGCCGCTGTAGAGCAAAGTGTTGAAGAGGACCCGAATGAATCGATTCGCCACCGTGCACAGCAATTGGAGCTTTGTCCATCAACTTTATGGAAGATTTTGCGCAAAGATCTTGGCTTGCGACCTTACAAGATCCAGCTTGTGCAAGAAATAAAGCCGCGAGACCATGCAATGCGTCGTGATTTTGGTGTATGGGCCGAAAATGAGATTGATCTCGATGCTGATTTTCATCGCAAAATTTTGTTCAGTGATGAGGCTCATTTTTGGTTGAATGGCTACGTCAACAAGCAAAATTGCCGCATTTGGAGTGAAGAGAATCCACATGAGACCCTTGAGACGCCATTACATCCACAAAAACTGACTGTTTGGTGTGCTCTATGGGCTGGTGGAGTCATTGGGCCATACTTCTTCCGAAATAATGCTGGAGACTCAGTTACCGTTAATGGAGACCGGTATAGAGCCATGATAACCGACTATTTTGTTCCCGAATCGGATGGCATGAATGTGGATGAGTTGTGGTTCCAACAAGACGGCGCTACATGCCACACAGCGCACGTCACAATCGATTTATTGAAGGAAACATTCGATGAGCGCATAATTTCGCGGAATGGACCTGTCAATTGGCCACCAAGATCGTGTGATTTGACACCATTGGATTATTTTCTTTGGGGATATGTGCAGTCGCTCGTCTACGCCAATAAACCAGAAACGTTAGGGGACTTGGAAGCCAACATTCGTGGCGTTATTGCCAACATACGGCCCCATATGCTCGAAAAAGTGGTTGAAAATTGGACCTGTAGAATTGGCTTTATTCGAGCCAGCCGCGGCGGCCACATGCCCGAAATCATATTTAAACATTAATGGCATAAAATTATCCTTCCAATAAAGCCAAATTGATGGACATTAAAACGATTTTCTTGTGTTTTATTTCAATTCGAAGTTCTATACCTCTAAAAAAAACACCCTGTACATGCCAACAAACAAACTTGCATACATACATACATTTTAATGTTAGTTTCTTAAATTGTTTTTTTTTTGTTGTTGTCTTGTGCTTAAACTGTTTATACTGTTACAAGGACATCGTACGTATATAAATGACATAAATCAAAAGTTTACAAACACTTACACACACATAAAACATAAATAAAGTTTATGTCTACTTAACTTTATTACTAAACATATCCTTGTTATTTACTACTTAATTATTTTATGTTTTATTAACATAATTTTTTTTTATAGCCATGTCCTTTGTAGTTGTATAGTCTTTATAGTCCTTAATAGTTGTAGTTTAGTGTATTGAAAAGAAAACAGAAAATTTACATTTAAATTTAAAATTTAAAGTTAAACTAATTAAATAATAATAATTAATTGTAATAATAACAATGATGATATTTCTCAAACTAAAATTAAAAATGTATTTGTATTTATATATTTAGGGATAATAACTATTTAAGTTAATGAAGTGAAAAGAGTACGAATTCAATTATTGAATCTAAATAATTAAAAAAATGACATTAAATAACAATTGAATTGAAATAAAAATTAGTTAAAAAAAGATGCTGGTCTTTGAGTTTTATTTGGAACAAGGTTTTAAAGCTGTGCAGGTAATTTATTTGAATAATTACTGCTTAACGCTCTTATTTAATAATATTTGCAAAGTCCTCAATTGTTTTGAAGAGAAAAATCAATTATTTATGATTCTTCAACTGGACCAAAATATAGAATTTGAGTACTAGCAGATACGTAAGCTCAGAAAAAGTGTGCACTAATTATCTGAATCGGAATAGGATCATTCTAAAAAAAGTCGCAAAGTGCATCAATGATACTTGGACTAAAAATGAAAAACTTTCCTTTATATAAATAGCATTTTTATTTAATTTCCGCAACAAATTTAAAAAAAAAACTGAGAATTCATTACGATTTTTTAAAACTAATCTTCATTGCATTCCGAAACTTTGAGCCGGAAGATCTATCGTAGATTTCCTCCAATTAACTTTTCTCTTATCTTGTTTTTTTTTCAAGTCAACTGAATGCATTTCCGTTTTTTCGCAACTGCCTGCCATTCTAACTAAAATCAAATTTAATGCCAAACTTTATACATAAATAAAATTCATCAAGGTATAAATGCATGCAGTGCAATGTAGACCATTAGTTACGATATTCTTATTGGTAGGATCTTTCTGTCTCTCTTATAATATGTGTAAAATTAAAAAAATTAAGTATTAATAAAAACTCTTTACATTTCTTTTCAATTTAATTCGTTCATCATAAATTCTTTTAATTACAAAAAAAAATATTTAAGTCCTTTAAATTCCTGCTTAGCACTTCACTTTCATTTTGACATCATTGTTTTAGCACTAACAATGAAAGGATATAAAACCAAGCTATAAAATATGCTGCATTAGAAAATGTAAAGAAAAATCTGTTTCACACAAATGCACCCACACACCCACATGCATTCACTAATATTCATATACTTACTTGGGTAAAAAGTAAGATATTTCTATACACAATCATACTACTGGCGATATGTATGTATGAGCAATGTATGTTGCAGCAACTGGCAAAGCAATTGAAAGTTTTAAATGGACTAAATGTATCCAAATGAAAGTACGTGCAGCAAGCATTAGGCTGTACAAACGAAGTGTTATGGCCATTATCCTTTGTGAGATAATTTTTTCTTTCTTCTTTTACACACTATCTAATGTTTTATGATGCCAGCAACAATATGGACTGAATAAAGGACAAAAATGAAAGAGTTCTATAGATGGAACCTCATTGCATACAAAGACACTCGCACATACATACTTATAGGAAAACACAAATGAATTTATGTACATAAGAATAGAGAATTTCATTCAAGATGTATATGGTGACATTGTGAAATAAGTATCTTAAGATAAAAAAATGTAAGGGAAATGTATCGTATGCATACAAATTTATAAGAGGTTTTGCCCTAATTTAAATGAAAAATTATTTGAATTTATTGCTTGTGGGAGTTTTGAAAAATTTTCAAATTTGCAGGGAACATTGTTTTCGTTCGTTCGTTCGTTCGTTCGTTGCACTAATGTACTTATAATAATTTTTGTTTACTTAAATTATGGCATCTGGAAAGAAATAGATTTTAGTTAGAGACTTAATTTGGATGCAAATTGCTGTTGACTACTTTTTATTGGCGCTGCCAAATTTTTCAATCACAATGATGTATGGTCCCGGCAATTCAATGTATATCCAATCTTTAATAGTGCAGAAGGAATTTTCCTTATCACTTTTGTGAATTTCGAAAATAGTCCTATGAAAAACTTCACTCAAACTTAAGCAACGTCACGCTGCGTTACATTAATTAGAATAGTTTTGTTGAAATTATTTTAATAAGTATTTCACCAAACATATGATATAATTTCATTGATCCAGTAAAACCATTTCGCTAAAACTAATGGCAGCTGTCTGAGTTATCGTCTGATTTCAATATCTAAAAGTGATATACAATATGAGCTTTAAATGTCATATTCTTAAAGTTAGCTATTAAAATCAGACGAAAATTCAGACGGTGTAAAGACGGCTTAAGCTAATATTAATTATTAATTTGGGGAAATTATGCAATAATTTTAATAAAATTATTTCATAATTTCATTGAAGTTATTTTATCATTTTAATAAAATTTTCAATTATTTTAATGAAATTTTTCATTGTTTTAATGAAATTGTTACATTATTAAGTATGCTTTTTAATAAATTTTAATAAATATACAGTTTAATGCTACAGCTACTAACGATAGACACTACTGTACATCACAAAAATTTTAAATGTTGATGATCGCTCACAGTATCGAACACAGACTATTTTTTTGATAACTTGCATTATAGGCAACATTTTAACTACTTTAGACAACAGCATTCTCGCAACAATATGATCTATGAGTGTATAATAACGGGGAAAAGTACAACAACAATCAGTCAAAATAATTTTTGTTCTTCACTTTCCGTTGACATCTGCTGAAATATATAAGGGCGTGTTTTATGAAAGAAAATATTCATATTTGATTTATTTCATTGATCTTTCATCAAATCAGAGAAATTTTTCATTAGAATTATGAAATACATAAATTAAATTTATTTTAATTCTTTTTTAATTTTCCAAGCTTTTTAATTATTACTTTTCTCAAAACTTAAAGGTGTTTCCATAAAATGACAAAATGTTGTTATCATAAATCCAATGAACTTTTGTAACGAAACTATGAAAGCTAATGAAGCAATTCTAATGAAATTATTTCACAATATTCGTGTAACTGCACATAATTAGTTTGATATATTTCATTTGAATAGCGAAAAAATCTAACGAAATCGCTTCATTGGATATATGAAGCGAGTTTCTTTCAGTAAAAAATCGGTTAATATATATTTAAAAAAAAAAAAATTCACTTCGTATGGGCGAAGCAGTGGACAGTTTTCAAAATTTAATGTTTTATTGTCATTTAAATCAAAGTGTACCAAAATTTTTATAAGAATCTGTTTAGCAGAAGTGGTTGGAGAGAAAAATTGTTATATGGGTGCGGCTCTGTCCACTTTTCTGACTCGGGATTAGAAATATTGTAAATTTTACGTTTAAGGTATAACAGTCTGGAGCTTAAGTGTCTTTGAAGACTTATAGTATCATTTAAGTGCTAATATTTTTGTAGAACATTTTAGCCCGCTATATCACCGCTGAAAGGGATGGTTTGTCCCTTTTTATGAATGGGATGAAAAACCCTCTACAGCAAAAAGGTAGAGTATTGAAATGTTCTACAAAAATGTTTCTTGTGCTGTTTTACATAAAATGGCTGAACAGATCTGATAACTTAAACGTAAGGCTTGCAAGATTTTCTATGCCGAGTCGCTATAACTACTCGTATATGCAAAATGGAGGAAACCCTATAATGAATCTCCGCTTTTAATTCTCAAAACTCCAATGCACGTGTAATTTTTTTAATGTCCTTTAACAGCATCAGTCGTTAGAAGCATTTAGTTTTTTTTGTGCTGTACAGTGTTATTCAAACTGTAAGATTAAAAATTGCTTTAAAAAAACTAGTTATCCATTTCATTTCATTACTACTGAAATCAAATAAACTTCTATAGAGAAATAAAAAGCAAGCAAATAAATACATACATTTTACCTTCAATATGCATTCGAATTGAATTAAAACTGTTGCAAATCCTTCATAGGAAAAATGCAACAGGAATTGTAGGAAACTTTATTATATTTGCACAAAAGACATTGAAATGAACAGCAAACATGTGATTTTAAAACATGTTATAGATACTTAAACAATAAACATGTTTGTTATACGTGAATACACAAGATGAACGGATAAAGATTATACGAGTATGATAGCAGTAATGACGATGTTGCATATTTGTTTTTATTGCAATAAGCATGCAGCAACAGTAGCACAAAATACATTGTACACACGAATAGGAATACAATTTACATGTGAGTTCTTTTGTATTTGTAGTCACTTACTTACATTTAATATGATGTGGCAAAAATATATAGAATATTAAAGTTGGTTGGCTGGTTTGTAAACTAGAACGTGCCTTTGCTGTGCAAAGGACTATCGATTTTTCCCCCCGCTTTAGGTTAGTAGGAAAAATAAATCAAAAAATTTAACATTGTATATTACAAACATTTACAAGAAAATAGGCCAATAACACAACCTACTGACAGCATAAAAAGGTAGAGAGTAAGTATGAAAAAACCCCCATGCAACGTGCATTGAATAAATTGTTGCCATTTAATGCTACACACACATAAACTGCAGCAAAAAACAAAGGCTTATGTGCCATTGACATCAATGCCAATTTATTTTGTACATAACCATATTTTTATACACTTGATAAATTACTCTCGCTCGTAAATATTGAATAATTTTATTTTATTCGCATCCTTTTTTTCTTGCCATTTTTGGTGGATGCTAAAACTTAAACACAAAATAATAAAAATTAAAAATAATTTTATAGCAAATATACAACCTCAAACATTTAAACGTGCAACAGATGTTCAATTTATTTATTCATACAGAAACAACATGCTCAGACACACACACACACACACACACATACACGCACATATACAAAACCAAGCATACACATAATGGAAAAGCGTAGTAAGTACTTGTGGCAAAATGTGGGTTAATTGAAAATTACGTATTTTCATATAAATAAGTTATTCATGTTCATTTGAAAAAGCCACTTTCGCTTTCAAGGATGCGCTGTACCAGCGCATGCTCGTACAGCTCGTACTGAAGAAAATATTGCTGCTGTTCGCTATAGTGTGGCTGAAGAGCCGTCCACCTCAACTCGTCGTCGCGCCCAACAATTGCACCTCTCACGCTCGTCGTTGATGGACATTATGCATAAAGACTTGCATTTACACGCTTACAAGGTGCAATTGACTCAAGAACTAAGGCCCCTGACTATTCCAAACGTCGTCAATGGTCAGAATGATGGCAAGAATTGGCAACGGTGGATGATAAACTTTCGAAGAAAATTATCTTCAGTGATGAGGCACATTTTCACCTCAGTGGATTAATAAATTTTTTGAATCGAATCTTTTGGATTTGAAAACACGTGGGCTAATTTCAAAACTTGGCTGCAAGAAAAAATTTTTAACCTCATAAGGGCTAGAAGTGCACGCAAAATTGTTGGAATCAGGCGAAAGCCAAACAATTGACAAGCGTTGAAAAATGTGTCATTCCCAAAGTGCCCCACCAGCTGCATTCCTGATAAATGTAGAAAACTTTTTTTTCAAGGACTAAATAGGAATACTTTTCTGCTATGTTCTTGAAAAATTTTTACTGAACATATAATGTCCGTTAAGAAATAGCTGATTTATATCCAATATATTTGGATTCTACCATATTGTGCACTGGAAATGGGTTACATGTTTTCATAGAGCTCATTCGTTAAGTGTTTTAAACATAAACTGAGCATTAAGGAACGCCGTCGGGATATATAAAATAATTTATAAATTACCCCACTTATAATAAATAGATATTGGTTAGACAATGATAAATGTTGTTTTCACTGAAGCTTAAAAACCACACAAGATACACCCTTTATCGAAATGAAATACAATTTATGTAGTTCGCAAAAAAATAGCAAAGAACAAATAAATAAATAAATAAAATAAAGTGATAATAATCATGAAATTATATTAATATAAAGTTAGTGTGAATATCTATCTCGGTCTAGTTAAAGCTAGAACAAATTTTAGGTTCACCCTACTATGAGCAGGTTAATAAGCGAAATAATTTTTTTAACAGTAGTTTTAATACTAAACACATGCTAAACAGCCTAATTTCAAACAAGAACAAAAGTATTGTAGGGTGTTTTTTTTATTTTGGGCTTATCAGACTATGATTTTTATTTTTTTTTTGTGATCATGTGTGGTGGGTGGAAAATAATTTCTGTTGAAAATGTCATTTTGTTGTCGAAATGTTTACAAAACTTTTAAAAATGTCTACAAGTTTGTAAAACTGAGCTCTAGGAAACTATACGAAGATGTGTTTTATTTTGCAGAACTATTAATATTCTGAACCTTTCATGAAAATTCAAGACCGAAATCTTCATAAGCGACGACTAAAAATTTTATATTTTTCTATAAAGTTTTCCGTTTACTTTTAAAACCCAATTCCCAAAAAATAACCTGTATAAAGCCCAATTGCCTTAACCTAAGCCCTTGGGAAAAGCATAAAAATATTACAATAAAAAAAAAAAACAACAGAATGTTGCAGCTCGTTATTTTGATATGAAAATAAACCACGAAATTCAGTGGCAGCAAGCAGCAAAAAAAGTGTGCACCAGCTGAATTTTGCATTAAACAGAGGCCACAGCTGTCTACTTTAGCTGACATTCTGAGAGTACACATGGCACTACTTATTATTACGACCACCGAAATCTGTTGTAGTTTGGTGATGATGTTTTTATATAAAAAATATACCGTATGCCCGTATTTTATATTTTATTTTATATTGTGGCTATTGTTGCTATTTTATACGTGATATAATTGCTTTTTTGTCGTAACTACAGCGACCTTGGCTCTTAATGTGGCTCTTCGTGCCATTTTTTTATGATTAGCTGCAGTTTGCTGGCATTTTGTTGCTGCTATTATTTAGTTTAATGTTTTGTTGTTGCTTAGTTGCTTGTTAATGTGTTTTTTTTATTTTTAAAGCATTTGCTGCTGTTGTTCTTTTACATTTAAGACCTTTTCTTTATATTATCAAATACTAGAAATTAAGGTTTTATAGCTAGAACTTTAATATAACTTAAATGTAAGGACATGCTGCTTATACTTAATAAAAAAAACCAAACGTTTTTGTATTTGTTTATTTGAAAGAGAACTATATTGAAAAGGAAAAGTTGTAAGGATAGGTTAATGATTAATATACGGCATGTGAAATTTTATTTTAATTCAGTAAGGCAAAAACTGCAATTTAAAAATAAAAACTCGTCATATTAATTCGATAATTGTTTCAATTCAAAAGAAACACTTTATTGAAATACACTAAATCAATAATTGTCAATTTTGAATACAAATGGCTCAATATTGAAATAAAAATTTTCAACATGATCAGACTTTCGTAAATATTTCTTATTCAATCAACATGGTTTTCATTTTTTTTTTTGGGTGTAGGATTATTCATTTAGAAATGCCTGCACGGAAAAAATTATCACAAAAAAATTTACAAACTAAAGTTTGTCTAAAAATTAATTTCATTTTCAGTAAATGTTCTTTAAGTAATCAATGAATTGTTTGCTTGGCTCTTATTTAGGACACAAATACCAAAAACAACAAGAAAAACTGTGTCGTAAAAAAACAACCCCGATGACGACATACACAAAAATAACAACAACAACAATGATAGCAAAAGGAATGTGTTTGTTTATTGACGACTTTTGAGGGAATCAATTCGTTGATGTCACTACATAATTCTCATTAATTTTCTTAGATTATTTAGATAATCATTCAGACTTGAACACATTTAACAAAGTGAAATTTCATAATTGCTTAATGGATGATGATAAATAACCCTGACAAAAATTTTGTTAGATATGTCACAAAAAATCCAGTAAATATTTTTGTTTGATTAAGTAAACTATTTTGTTTAATATTTGTTAGTATTTTAGACTAATTGTTTTATAAATTCAGACAAAAATAATGTTTGATATTTTTCAGAAAATCCACTAAAACTTTTTGTGTGATTTAGCAAATTTTTTTGTTTATAACTTGTATATATTTTTAAACAAACTGTTTTATAGATTTAAACAATTTGTTTACTGAAAAAAAACACGTTTTTTCAATGAAATTGTTGAGATATTTTTGTCTATATTTACAAATTTGTTTGTGGATCCGTTCCTGGACAAAATATTTACTACAGTCGAACTTCCATAACTCGAATCACCATTATCCCAAAAAAAAATTCGACTTATGGAGACTTCGAGCTAAAAATTTTTTGGTTTATTATTTAAGTTACGTTGCTAGTAGCCGAAATTACTAGTAAAGAGTTATTTGTGTGCGAAATTTTCCATAGCGCCATCAGAAATTGTGGCGTACGCCTAAAAACCATACTCTTTTGGATAGGAAGCCATATTCTTCAAATTCCTCTTCTGTATTATTTCAACATGAGGTTTGTTTGGAGCAAGAATATGTATCAAACTAACTTTCGATTGATTTCTTTTTGTGGAAAAATAAAATCAATTATAAACATGTGCGTTATATATTAAATGATGAATATGCTGTTTATTTTATTACAAAAGACACTTAGACTGCGTTTACATTGTGCGATTTTTGTCGCTGCAATTCTTACTATATAGGCAAGAGGGATGAGAGGAATTCAAAGGGGTACACGTATGCTTGTACTCTTAAGATTCGTTTTGTTCTCTCATTCGTAAAATGAAACTGTATAAACTGTGTGCACACAGACACACATACATGTATAAATTGTAAAAATTGCAGCTACAAATGTTGCATAATGTAAACGCAAATGCAATTTTAAAGAAGAAACGAAAAAAATTGCAACGACAAAAAACGTACAATGTAAACGCAGACTTACTAAAAACTTAATATAATAAGTGAGGTACAGTGAAGTAAAGTATTCTGAAATTAGTGACAGAAAATTTACTTTTTTGTTTGTTATTTTCAGTAATCTAATTTGCTAAAAACGCCTTATAGTTGTAATAGCCTTCGTTTGCAAATAAGCAAATACGATTTTATTTACATTTATCATCAAGCGCGATTCACATTTATGGATAGAACTGAACTTACGCAAACAAAAAGACGCATATGATGAAGAAAAATGTATAAAACTTTGAGTTATAGAATTCAAATGTATGACTTTTTGTTCGAGTTATGGAGAACTTCGAGATATGGAAGTTCGAGTTATGGAATAAAAATTGTAAGTTATTTACTCTCTTAGCGCTACTGCCAATCGAATTAGTTCGAGTTATAGAAGTTCGAGTTATGGAAGTTCTACTGTATTTCATTTAATTCCTTTATAGAAAATGAAGTTTAGTTTTTTCTGTGTATGCACAAATATTTGAGTTTTTAAACATATAAAATATGGGTAAATGTTTTCTGATGGTCTGGCATAAGCAGAAGAACAATGCATGGACAATTTTAAACGACATTTCTGATAAATTTCTAATTTTAGCACCGACATTTCTCCGACATTAATATCACAGTATATAGAAAGTATTAGATAAATCGGAAAATTCTCTGAAGTTTTGTTAGACAGTTTTCTGATATTGTTCAGACATCTAGAAAATTCCTTCAGAATTTTTTAGAGTTTCTCCGCAAAAGAGGTCCGGACTGTCAACCACTCATATGAGCCACATCGAATACAAATTCGGCATCTTTTTCAGACTTTCTGAACGACTCCGGACCGAGTTCGGGCCGAAATCTGAAGAAATTGTTTCCTGGTTAGTTTCCTTCTCTCTCATTTTGCATTTTATAAGGATTTTTAAGTTTGTTTTTAAGGTAAAATTTAAAAAAGCGTTTCTCCTAGAGTAATTTTGCACAAATGTGTAATTGTATTAAAAGGATTTAAAAAAAATTCACAAGCCCCCTTATATTGTTTATCTTAAAATTCTATTGAAATGCTCTTTTGTTTTATTACTTGTGATGAATTTTAATTATATCGATTATATCCAAAGTTATTTAATTAGTTTGGCTTAAGTTCGTTTTTTTTAGTTTAATCTTTCGATCAAATTATTTTTTATTTAAGAATGAAATTTTAAAGCATGTGAATATTGAACATTCAAAGAAAAATTTGGATGTATGCAGGGTTGAAGTGACATCTGTTTCGTGACCACCAAGTCTACTCGTCAGAGTCCTTTACCTACACCACCACTGACAGTGGCAAGAGCACTGTAGCGATTATATTTATGGTTGAACTCTAAAGCATAAACAAATTTCATCGTTATGATGCGGTCTTATTGCAACATAGAAATTAAACAACAAAAACATTTACAACACATTGCAAATTCCGCGATATTAGCAATTTCATTCTTACGATCTATATGATCTTCTGAAATGTTGATATACTTAATTTTTTTTTGTACTCCATTTAGATATATTCAATTGATTGCATCAATACATACATTTAGAAATTTTTCACCAGCTTGTAAATTTTTCAGGTTTTTTTATTTTTACAGTTTTGGAGATTTCTAATCAATTTTAGGACTTCTCTCCATTTTGTAACTTTTGGCGAATTTTTGCAATGTTTGCAAGTTGTCAACATCTTTACAGTTTTCGCGTCTTTAGAATAATATTAGACGTTGATACCATGTAGCTGTTCACAACTTTTTGCGAATTTCTGAAATTTTCGCGATGTTTACTGTTTTTTTAGCATTCCTTAAAGTTTTAGCAAGCTTTGATCAAAATTATGGCCATATTATTTATCTTAATTTATTTTACTCCTTCTCTATTATAAAACATTACTTATGAAAACTGTTAAAAAATTATTTTTTTTGCTTTAAAAAACAAACTTTTTTCATGTACAAACTAATTTCTCTTTGGGAAGGCAAAAGGTTTGGAAAAAAATATGAATTGTAATTGAAATCTAAAAAGTTCTCAATTAGAGAAAAAACCAAAATTATAGTTGGTGTGAAAAATTTGTGTTTTTATTTAGTTTTTTGTTTGTATGCTGTAAGTTTTTTTTATACTCAACAAACATATTTTGCATGTTGCTGGCAATAATTGGATACTGGAGGGAAAAAATACAAAACTATATGAATATGGGATGAAGTGGGGCAGTGGTTATTAAGCTTGTCATTAGATTGGTTACATTCGAGATTTTTAAAAATACTAAAATTTGTAGCAGAATTAAGGTTGTTTTTCAAAGTCCATGGCAACTAACCAGCATTGACCCATGCACCAAAATTATTTTTATTTGGAAAAATAGAATGAGTTATCATCAAGCGATAAAAGTTGGTAAGTTTGTTTATATATGCAAGGCTTATAAAAGTTAAAAATATGATTAATATCGGCACAATGAGTCGTGTCCTTCCATATATCCTTAAATGAAAAAATTCCATAACTAATAATATAATAATTATATTTCCAAAAAAATTCTCATGTACACTACTTATAACATTCACAATGCTGAGCCCAAACTTTGTACAAATCGTAGCAACAATACCTTTTGCTCAAAAATGTATGAAAATCGTGTTTTTATCAATTGAGTTTCCTTACTTAATTGTGAATAAAATCAAACTGTGTGTGGTTCGATTTAGATGAAATATGGCTCATTTTGTTAGAAACGCATTTACCTATATGTTTATAGAAAAAGGACGGAATGTTTCTTGTGTTTTGATTTCTTATTAATTTCTTAAAAACAAAACTTTTTATAAACATTTTTTTTTAATTTTTTTCTTTTATTTTTATAAGTTTGTTCAGCGATTGGTAAAAGTTTGCTGATATTTTTTTTTAGCTTGAAAGAATAGACACCTTGCACGGAGGTAAACGGATTTTAAATATAAAATACTGTATTTCAATAAAAAAAGCTACTAAAATGTTAGCGGTGAAAATAACTTAAATGCATAACCTACTGTTTTTTGGTTTTCATTGTACAATATTTGAAAAACTTCACTAGATGTTTTCTAGCACAAAATGAGGATTTTTATGAAAACAAATTGTGGAGTTTCCTTAGTAAAATAGTCGGCAAATTGCTTTGTTGCTACCAAAATACCACTGTGCGTACAGGCATTGAAACTTGAACACCCTTTCCAGGATTTGATTTTTGTATAGCTTTTGTAACCTACTGGTCAATACTGAAGCATTTCTCCGATTTTTATATGTATTTTTATATAAACCCAAATCCAATTGTAAAGCATTTTTTCGATTTTATCTAATTCCTCTGAATTTTTGTCATATGGGCTTAAAATAATTTTGTTCGAATTTTTTCCATATTTTCTTCATTTTACCGATTGCTTACTCATTAAAACAACTTCTTGCAATATAATCATTTAGTCGACTACGATTGACTTAATTGTTAAACAAATTCTGTACTCGTTTCCTGTTTGTTTATCCAACATAGATGCACAGCAATTTTGATAGTTATAGCAACTAATACTACAAAAAAAAAACAAGAAGAAACAAAAAACAGAAACCATAAAATAAAGGCAACCTTATAAAAAACAGGGAAAAAAATTAAACTAAACCAAAAACAAAAAAAGCTGGTCATGTAGCAACATTCCCAAATGCTTTTTGATATACTCGCAACGTATCGTACAGAGTACATGGTCATGTATGTATAAGAACATGTAGGAGTAGATGAAGTTGAACATGAATATGCCCGCGGCCATTAAAAACTAGTTTTTTTTTATTTCATCTGTTCTTTTTTTAACTTCTTCTTTAGCCTTAATTGCGTAAATTTACGACATAACTTTTATTTTATTTTTTCTTTGTCTATTTCGTTACTAAAAACAGTTGAGCAAACTTTTATTTTTTTAAACATGTTGAAAGTAAAAAAGACAAAATAAGAAATAGTAAAAGAAAGGAAAAAACCTAAAGGATATTTTAGAGAAAATTTTAAAAAAGAACCCTAAAATATTTGAATAATTGAACTCACCTGTACGGACACGAAAGCAGTTAAAACTCTGAAAAAAAGAAAAAAAAAAAGAGTTTTAGCTTAAAGGGGAAAAAATAAAGTAAACGAACAAAAAAAAAAAGAGTGTTTAGTTATGCAGCTTGTTGGTGTCACTAAAATTGAATTACTGCCAAAATATTGTAGCAAGAGCAAAAGAAGAAAAAAAATGGTTAAGAAAAACTTATTTGCATGCCTGAAGGTAACTCGAAAGACCTCAAGATAACTTGAAATAAAAATGTTTTAAACTTCAGCTAATAACACTAGGCAAAAAAATCATTATTATTATTTTTTAATGACAATTAGCAGCCATGGTCGAAATTCGACTCTAGCGGCATCACACCTGTCTTACCGTGTTACTCGTGTTGCATTTAAAGTTACTGGGCTGGAAATGCGAAAATTCACGGTATTATCAAACTGTAAAACACGAGAGTCAATTAAAACTTCTTATATTAATTCAAAAGTTAAATCAATGCTGTTTAGTAAGACAATTACACTGTACAACAAAACCAAAGAGAGCACCCGTGTCACAGATTCCGAAGTTGTCATTCCGGAAAAGTTAATTGTTGATGCTTTTAAAATTATAAAGTTTTTATACCTTGAGGAGTTTGTTTAAGCCCTGATTATATTAGCTTTATTTTGTCTTTTTAAGATTTTGGAACACAGTACAACTATATTGAAATGTAAAATTTTATCAAGAACAAATAGTTCGGCTATATTAAGAAAAATCCCAAAGCGTCAAAATATTTAAATGTGTTATCGATAAAAAAAAAATCACAAGCTGTAAAAAATATATAAAAATGTTTTACTTAAAATCGACATTGCGAGCTTAAAACATCGCAGTGGTATCCATTCATTAGGTTTAAACCTAAATATGGCGATTTTAGCGCTACAATGTATAAATTAGCGTTCTTTTGGAGAATAAAACTTTGTCTACCCCATTTTTAAATTTAAAGTTGGTTTGTTTACGTAGAAAATTCGTTCTCTGAAGAAGCAACTTACGAAATTGCAACCACTTTCATTCGGAATAGTATTCTGTGACATGGCTGTATAATTCCGCTTCTCTATTGTGATCTTTTTAATTTACATGTTAATTAATTAATGTTAAACTTTACTTCAAGTCAGTCATTAAATAACTCAAATTAGCCACAATATGTTTAGATATTCATTACCAGCAGACTGCAAAAAAAATTGACAATAACTCAAAATAAGTGGCAGTCATTATATATTCAGTTTAAGCTGTTTGCCTTTCAAATGTTATTGTTGATTTTATTGTTTGAAGTTGTATGTCTAATTAAACAATCAGTGACTTTTTTCCTTCTGTTTCTTTATTATCATGTTTTTCACACAGACAAGTTCTTTAATATTTTATGCTTATTTTTTTCGCTTTTTCTATGCTGGCTACCAAATTCAATTTTACAACATTAAATGTTTGTGATTGTATTTGTACACAGAGAAAAGTGATTCGTTGAGACAACAGAATTTGTTGCCAATCGCATTTTGGCAGTTGCACCAATTATCATAGAATTCGTATTGAGAAAGAAGTTATTTTACAATAATAAATAATTGCGAACCGCTTAATCGGTTAGGTGCTTCAAAACTAACCACTAGTTGGTTGCAACAACCGATAAAAAGTAAAGTTAATTTAGTAAAACAATTTTTTTAGTTGCAAATAAAAATATTTGGCACTAAAATCCAATTCATAATATTTTATTCAGTTATGCTCATCATATTCATTACTTAGTCATGACAAAAGCATACGATCGGTTGATTCAATCAATTTAAGAATTGTCAAAATCATATCTTTATTACAATTATACTCTTATGGTAATGAACATAGATTGTTTTTTCGATTCATAGAAAATTGATAGCATGAGTTGAAATATAGTCTATTCAACTAATATTTTATCAGCCTAACCGTTTTTCAATCAGTCTTTTTTCTGGGTGTATGTTAGAATCCGTATTTTTATTTTTTAGCTGTAAGAGAGTATTAACAATTTGTTTTTGTAAATTTTCTTTTATTGTTTTCATTCGTGAGGGATTGTCAAATGCCTTTGGGTGTTGGAATGTGAATGTGTTTGTGTGTGTGCGTGTGCGTGGGTTAGCTGGAGTAGAGGAGTGGCATTGGACTATACAAAATTTAACGTTAAGCCATTGAAGTCCTGCAAAAACTTTTCGTATAAAAGTTGGCAGCACTCCCTCGAGACAAATCAATTTTAGCTTTAAGCAACTTTAGTTATAACGTTTCGGTGCTTGTGTCGATGGTAGTATACCCTACATTAACAATACATATATGAATATTTGATAAATTTTTGGACTAAAAAAATTTTTATATGTATATGGTCCAAGCGGGGATCCAGCATAAGCTTTTGGGAGGAGAACTTTTAATTAAAACACATCATTTTGTAAAATTAATTTTAGAAACTCAATTGAAATGAGGCATATTGTGTTAGTTTTTTTTTGTGGGGAGGGGGGGAGGGGGGAGGTATCTCTTTTATTCTCCCCTGGATCCACGGCAACAGAAAGTCATCAGAGCTCCTCCCTTTTCTTAGAATAAATCTTTGCTTCTTATTTAGGTGGAGGGTACGTAGAATTCTTTACAACCGAATATAAATATATTATTAGGTTTTCTTTTTTTTTTTAATTTGCCGTAATATTTGGTTTTGTTATATGCTGTTATTTATATTTTTTTCTTAGAAACTTTTAATGTCCCTTGAATAATGTTGGGTTATACGATCTTGTCCTGTTTTCTCTTCGGATAATTTTTATAGCGATTTTGCAGCTTTCATTGTTTGTGCTATTGTTCTTGGTATTTTGAAGTGAACTGGTGCAACTCTATGCGAAATATTGGATGTTTGGCGTGTAGTTTTTAATTTTTGCAATAAGCTCAACAAAAAGATTGTTTTCAATCAATATGGAATTCATTTATTTTTCTTACGATGCGTTTTCGAGATATGTGCGCAGAAAAATCACTGCATTCGGCAATTATAAATCCAATTTGAAAGTAATTAAAAGGAGGTACCGAATAGAAAATAATAATATTGTAGTAATTCGTATACTTGATACCTTTCAATGGTTGGACAACATCCGCACCGAATAATGCATTCTTTTCAACATGTCCTATTGTGAACATTTACAGCTACTTCCATCTCGTCGTTTCCACCATTTAAGTTGTCCTGTTTATTTTCACCTTCTAAATTTTCATTACCGACAGCAAAAACAGATGAAAAATCACAACATCTTCGCTTTCCGATGACGTTATTGAGTTTGGAAAAACTTATTTGCGGTTTATATTTTTTATGAAAAGTTCATTTTAATTTTCATTTCATTTCATTTGATTTAATTTTCTTTTTGCTCTGTGTATGTAATATAAAATTAATTTATAGAAATTCTATAAATTTATTTCTATGAAAATTAAATAGTGAAAAAAATAGTGCAACTTAATAAAATTACACCAATAATACATATTATTTGAATTTATTTAATGCGATTTTTTTCAAATATTGTTTTAAATTTGCAAAAATTAGATTAAAAGTATACTAATACTTGTTCGTTTTACAGACAGAGTTTATTATTTTTTCATTTATTTAATCCGGTAATCATTTCTGTTTTATTTCTATTTATTTTATTGTTTTAAATTTAAATTGCTTCTAATCGCTTAAAGCCATTTTTATATTATTGTAATTTTTTTTACTGCTGTCATAGTATATAAATAAATACATCTAAATTTATTATGGTTTTAAAAATGTTTAAATGTGAATGAGGCTGTATGTCATTGCGAGAGAGCAAACGTGCGACTGTGCTGAAACTTACTAAATTGTTATTGGGCTCAATTTAATATATTATATGTAAAATATATCTGAATATCATTTGTTTTGTGAATAAGTATAGACATTTATTTGTTGAGTATTTTTAAGTCTGCAAATATAATTGTGTATAGAAGAATTAGGATGAGCCGAGAACATAGGTAAATAAATAAATATATACATAATATAATTATACTTCTTCAGTGTCAACGAAAATCCTGAAAAAAGTCAGAAGAAATGCTAATGAAGTGTTATAATACGAAAATAAGTACAATATTCACAATCTGATTTCTTAGCACAATAGGACCACCCTAATACGTGTAAATATACATAAACTTTTATTAATTCGCCAACAAGGCATTTAATATCTGTCCATCTTTTATGTACTGAATATTTTTTAATACTTTTTAAATATTTATGCAAACGTTTTTATGAATTTTTAATAGAATTTTTATTTTGTAAAGAAAATTTATTAAGAAAAGCAATTGTGTAGAGAAAAATACAAATACATCAAAACTAACAAACTTTATTTAAATTATGTCAAAAAATTATTTAACCTTCATGTCAACAGCAACATACCTCGGCTTAGTCCAGAGATATGTCAACTTTTCATACTGCTGACATAAAAATTAAATAGTTCTCATGAAATAGCCGTTAATAAGAACAATAAAATTTCCTAATAAGGCTAAATTTGTATACAAAACTAAATTTGTATACAAAACGGTCCGCAAGTAGCGGACTTATTTATGAGCAGAAAAACCAAGAACCGACAACTTTCTCCCCTTTTGAAGCTTTTTTTTTAAATAAACAAAATTATCCGGTTTATAAAATTTAAAAATTAGTTCGCTTCATATATGTAAAAAAACGATTTCGTTTGACTTTTTCACAAGTCCAATGAAACATTTCACAATATAAGACAAATTTCACGAATATTGTGAGATAATTTTATTTCAATTGCTTCATTAGCGGTCGTAGATTCGTTAGAAAAATGCATTATTTTAGCAATATCCGTTTATGTTTTGACAAAATGTTTTAATGAACTCTTAAACAGCTCTTAAAAATTAAAAGAAAACTTCAAACAGTTCAAGTTTTTTAATCTCATAGTTTCAATGAAACCTATTTCATAGTATTATTGAAAAAATTTCATTTCATTTATGAAAGACCACTAAAAAAAACATATATTTATTTTTATTCATAAAAAAACACTCTTATTTATTTCAGCAGTTGCTAAGTAAAATCAGGCAAACAAAATAAAAAATGTCAAGTTTTTTAATTTCATAATTTCATATTTCTGATGAAAAATTTCATTGATGGTAAAAAAGACCAATGAAATAAAACACATATGTATATACTGTATTTCCTAAAAAAGAACACCCTTTTTATTTCAGCAGCTGTCAACCAAAAGCGAACAATAAAAATAAAAAAGTCTAAGCTTTTTATTCTTACAATTTCATAGTTTTGATGAATAATTTCATTGCATTTATGCAATACCAATGAAATAAATCGCACTTATAGTTACTTTCTTAAAAAAACACACCCTTATTTATTTCAGGATTTGTCAACCAAAAGTGAACAACAAAAATAAATTTGTATGATTGTTACTGTTCTAATTTTTCTTATAATTATAACCTCATAGGGTGCATTAATTTGAAAGTGCTGGTGGCTAAAGTGGTTTAGGCATTGCCTGTAATACAAATTATTAAACTAAAGAGAGTCTAAGTTCGATACTGTGAACAGTCAAAAACATTAAAAGATTTTCTGGTTCGCATTAGTGTCTATCGTGCGTATTTGTAGCATTGAATTTTTATTAAATTCAAATAGTCAATAAAAAAGTTTAAATTAATAATAATTCCATTATAACAAAGAAATAATTTCATTAAAATAAAGAAATAGTTTCATTCAAATAAAGAAATAATTTCATTATAATAAAGAAATAATTTCATTAAAATAATAACATAATTTCATTAAAGTGATGAAACAATTTCTTTAAAATAATAAACTATTTTCATTACCTTTGCGAATCAATAAACTTTATTCATATATTCGGTGAAATTTTGATTAAAATATTTTCAAAGAAATTTTTTTCAAAAATGAAGTTTTTCATTGGACTTCTATCGAAATTCACAGAATCTATGAAGAAGTCTTTCGTTTATGAATAATTGTTCTTGTACGCTGAAAATATTTTATTTATACGTTCTATAAATTCTTATCCTAATTATGATATCTTAATTGTTAGTTAGTCCTGGATGCTGTCATAAGCTCAGGTTACCTAATCTAACCTTTACAGCAACATAATTAGTCTACATGATAAAAGTGATTCATATGTCAGCAAGTAGAACCTATTTAGTGTGATAAAAAAGAAACATTTTTTGCTTAAAATGCTTTTTAATTATATAAAACTACTCTTTCTTCACATTGTTGCCTGATAACAAAAACTTCCTTCTTAGCATTTTTTTTTGTTATTAACAAAAACAAACCACTTACAATAAATTCACTTTAAATACGATTACAAAAGTCAAAGTCAAGCTCAATAACATTTTAGTAGCAGAAAGAAAAAACAACAACGTACACAATTGTAAAGAAATTTTCCGCAAAAAAAATGTTTTTGTTAAATTTGTTTTCAAAAAAAGGTCACATTTTTTATTATAAAATGCAAAAATATTATAGCAGCTATAACAGCTCTTAAGCTAGTTTTCATAAAGAAAACCACATTTCAAAGGAAAATTCGTGTCGGCTTAAAGACTCAACTGAACTAGGTCAATTTTTTACAGTTTTTTTCCTGTGAGCACTACAACGAAACGAGCAAAATAAACCAGCATATACGAGTAGCTAAAAAATATGCATATGCACAAATACACATTTAGGGCCAGTATTTATGCAACGTCACTCATATGCACATCACTAGCTAACACACACACACACACATACACACTATTATGCCTGTTCACATATTGCATGCAGTCGCATAAATACATTCATTCGCAATCACATACTTCTAAGTAAGTAGGCCTTACACTCTACTGATCTATTTATTTATCAATGCTGAAATAATTTCAAAATTTTTACACGTTTCGTTGTGAAATTTTTTTGTATAAAATGTATGCGTGTGCATACTCGTATGTGTACATATTTAGGGGTGTATGGGTGGAGTAGCTTATGTTTCACATCAAGAGTGAGGAAGTCATATGAGGCTTATGTGTTTGTGGTTCGTTGCTCTGGTATTGCACTTGAAATTATATATTTACAAGCGTAGGCTGTTAACCAATAACCCAACAAACATTTTATATAGAGTAAAACTTGGATTTTTTCTCACTTGCTGTTTAATGACCAATTTTAATTTATTAATATATCTTTAACGGCCCTTTTCACAATGTACGATTAAGAGTTAACATGGACTTTAACGGAAACTTCGCCATACAAAACTCGCCGTTAAAGTCCACGTTAACTCTTAATCATACATTTTGAAAAGGAGCGTAAAATGAATATATTTTGCTAGCTTTTTTTAGGGTTCACCACAAATATAAGAAAAGTGATTCTAAAATGCACCTACCGTCCAGGAAGAAATTATTTTGCCACATTTCGCCTTAGATATAATAATCACTTTGAAAACATATATTATTATCGATAGCAGCGCCACCTATTGGCTCCAAAAGCATCGTTTCTCTCCAGCTTGAGCTAACGACACAAACTTCTCTCTAAATTTGATAGGAAGACTCAATCGCTGTACAAACATAATACACATAAATATGTTCATTGGGTAATGTTCATTTTATGTGAGCTTGATGATTATGTTGATATTTTTTATCTAGCATCGACTGACGACAGCTGCAACGGAAATTATGCGACACAAAAATTTCCTTCATCATTTTGTGGTGACATGAAGTAGCATTAGTTATAGAGATTTAAAGGACTCCAAGCACGAATCTGTATTGTGGTGTAAGGAAAACTATTTTTATTTCTGCAAGTTTTGTATGTATACCTTTAGCCACACATGCACATACACATATACAAGCGGGAGTATTAATGTTTATGCTTGCATCTATTTGCATCCCAGCTAAGAGTTTTATGTTGCAGTGATCCTTATAACAAGGTTTTAATGATCGATTCTGGTATAGAGGCCAAAAAATAAATAAATAAAAAATACATGTATCACCTTTTGATAGTTTATACCTGAGATTAATTTTAAAGGAAAATTAAGTTACCTTCCTTTTATTTATCGTTAAATCGGTATAGGAAATCTTGTAATCATTATATAAATATAAAAGTGCTACAAAGTGCTTAGCGCTTTTATTTAAAACACTATAAGGAGCATTTTGTAGAATGTTTTAACCATCTATATAACTCTTTGCTGTATGAGACTTTTTATATCTTTCTTGAAAAATCGACAAACATCTCGGCTCAAATATTTTTCATTAATGTCTATTATAAACCTTTGAATACATCAAAGTTCGAAATTCAACTTGAACGTCAGACAAAAACTCCCCTTCAGCGCTATGTTAGGGTTAAATTGTTTTACAAAAATGTTCCTCGTAAAAATACTAGACTCACAAAATTATTACAGTAACGGATTGTACTTTATTCAAGAATTATTCAGTGCAGTCATTTGTAAATGAATAAACATTTAAAATTTTAAACAATTTTAGTTTTAACTGATTTTAACATTCGATAAAAAAAACTAAGTATACATTAATACAGATTTTCGGTTGCTTTGAATATTGTCCGCTGCTTATTAAGTACAAAGTACATGCATAAAAATAACGCACACACACAAACACTCAAAATATTCTGCACGTAAAACTAGCAAAAATTGTAATTTAAAATAAATGAATATTCATTTAAAGCCGGCAGCGTAGTGGATAGTGTGCTAAACTACTAACCGCACATGTTCAATTCCAGCCAAAACCATGTCTGCGTGTTTTTTTATTTTTAATGTTAAATGCATAAAAATGACACACATACATGCATACCCAGAAATAAGATAATAATTTTTTAAAGCGAAAGATTTTAAGAGTAAGTTTATGTTAATTTTGTGCTTCTGGTTTGCATACCATACTTTAGCCGAGTGATTGGTTTGTTAGATTTCAACCCTGAAGAAGCTTAGCTCGATTCAAATTGGCAATTATAATAGCAAACAGTGAATAAAAATATAAGATTAAGAAAATAATAATTAGAGATATTAAATAATAAGACGTTAGTTCATTTAAAAATAAAGCAAAAATCATTTGTTTTTACGGAACTTGGGGTGGATTATTTAATAGTACAAATAGCCGAAAGAAGGGAAACATCTTTTATTTTTACGAAGTTGCGACTAGTTCTTCTGACAGTTAAATTGATCCGAACAAAGAAAGAGCCATTATTTTATATTTTTTAAGTCAGTTAAATGTTTAACATTTAAAATTTAATAAACTTTTTGTTAAAATTTTATGCAAAATAAATAGACCGGTTTTAAATTGAATTTCCTTTTATTTTATATTACAATTGCAGTTAATTTTACCTACAGAATATTTTTAGTGTAAAGTCATCTTAGACCTTAAACATGAAATTTAAAAGATTTTCTAAGGTGAGCACCACCTGCGAATAAATACAAAATTAACGTTTATGCCTATTTTAAGCTTTTAGTGCTTTCTGGCGTTCAAGTTGAGTTTGGGTGTTTTTGAAGCTTTATTATAGTTTTAGAGTCGTATGGAAAATGTTTTTGTAGAACATTTTAGCCAACTATATAAGTGCTGAATGGGACAAAAAGATTCATACAGCGAAGAGTTACAGGATTAAAATATTTCACAAAAATGTTACACATATTGTTTTACAGAAGCTTTAAGCACATCCTATACCTTAAAAAAACTAACAAGATTTCCTCTAACAAATCACTAAAACTATGTGCAAAAGAGGAGGAACTTTAACTTCCCCTAATGTAAATACCTGATGTAAACTTTCAAAACGCCGATACACGTATATATTTTTTATGCCCGCTGCCAAAATCAGTCGTTAAGACCATAATAGTTTTTCTTCTGTTACACAGTGCTATCGGTTTAATGGAGAGCTTTTCTGTTTTTTTTTTTTTTGTCAAAATCCCGGTGCATTGGATTTCTAGCACTAGATCGATTTGTTATAATTTTAAATACTTTAAATCGTGCAGCAGGAAATGACGACCCCCTAACATCCTCTCCATTTCGACAAATTACTATTATTTCTATATAACTATTCCTAACAAATTCATCATATACTCTCATTAGATCTATAAAGGTCTGAAGGACTATTAAGGAATTTAGCAAATAGTATGATGATTTTATGCTCAAGTTGTATCACCGTAAATGAGGCGCAAAACCACAATTTCTCTCATATTCCCTAAGTGAATGTAGAATGTAAATTTATGAACTAATTCGAAAGCAAGATAAAGATTTTTTTTCTACAAATTTTGTGATGACGCCGCCTTAACAAGGCCATAGTCATCATCAGCAGCACCGAAGTCATCGTCAACAACATGATTAAGGAAGCACACATTTAGACACACAAACATGCCAACCACGTTATTAATGCAAAACATAACTATGAAGTGGTTCTCATTTCGTTTTCCATTTTTTTGCCTGCAACTGCAACTAAAGACATGCAAGGTGCTTGAGCACAACTTGTGTTACCGTGATTGTTTTCAATAAATGTTGGGAATGAGATTGTTTTCGTTTTTTGATAATTTTTTTGCTTCTTTCTTTACCATACAGATGTTGTCATTGTGGCAAAAATGTAGTATAATGGAGGTGTTTGTTATCCCTAGTGCAGCAAAAGCCCACATATACACATTCGTGAATGTTATGACTGATTAAAAGTGTGTAGGTTTTGCAGGAGTTTAAAGATTTTAAGGTTGATTTTTTTCTTCTTGGTTTGCCGTTGATTATACAGCCATTTTGAGCTGAGTGTGGGGTTGTATGCCAACAGGATTTTTCCTATTTATTCTGTTTTTTTTTAACAGCTGCTTGTGTTTTCAATTAATGCATATTGTGCAATTGCATAAACATGTTGCGTGCAACATGAGGTCAATTTGTGGTTAAACGATAAAAGGCGATAATAACTACAATGATCGCATCATCATCATCATTACCACCATCGTCATCTCTATTTTGTGACCAATACATTCATGTTTATATAAATTTACATACTTCAGCATACATTTGTATACACGTCATCAACAAGATTATGTTAAAACCATGAATTTTGGTTGAAAATCGTATTAAAATTATGGTGTAAATTCATTAAATTAATGCAGCAGAAATGTAAGCAGACACAAGTATAGGACAAAGTAAATTCACAAATTTAATTTTGAGAATTAATTAAAGTTTAATTTGACTTTTAAAAATATGTCCAATTCTTTAATTTTGGTTTTAAATAAAATCCACCAAATGCAGGCAAAAAAAACGTAGCGGCTCACAAAATGCAATGCATACATTCGACTTATGAAAAACTTCATTAAAACTCGATAAGAATAGTTTTTTTCGTTTTTCACTAGGCTGCAGGTACATTTCTTGGTTTGGTTTGTCACGCTTGTAATTAAACTAGTGCATTTTCATATTAATTGGTTAAAGTTTACGTCACTAAAGGTGACTTGGCTTACTTCTCCTAGCAGGTAGTCCGATTCGATTATTAACTTTTGTTGTACCACATAGTCCTGGAATTATATAACAATAACTGAGCCACTTGTTACCTCTATTTGTCTGCTTGCGGTAGAGTTACCAATCAATCTCATCTCACTAAAAGAAAATCTTGGCATGATTCTTCTACACAGTAAAAAATTGCTTAAAAAAAGCTGGTTTTTACTATGAGAGAAAAAGAGTGGTGCTTACAAACCTGCCGACGTCGCTGCTGCTTTTTGTATGGCGAGTTCCCCGTTTGTAGTACTACATTTTTGATACAAAAAGCGCTTTTTGAAGCGCTGAAAGTCATCACCATAGTCAGCAGTAAAACTGTAAGTATATGGAACTTTCTCGCTTAAAACCCGGCATTATATCAACAGTGAAAAATCTGCTATTTTTGTATAGTTTCTTTCATATAAGGTATACTGCTCTGCAACGAGCTCATATTTTAAATCGTATTATTATGCGCTTTATTGCCTTAGTGCTTCAAAAGTATGAACATTTCTTACTGGGTAGTATTAGTAAGTTCAACTCGTTTATTAACACTTTTTGGTACCATCAAAATTTTGGAATTGTATTGACGACTTGTTACAGATTTTCAGGACGGCTATTTTCAACTGAACTATCATCAATAGAGAAGTGAAATTATTCGTTAATCGTTGTCTTGCTACTACATGAAATAGAAATACAGACAGTATATTCTTTATAAACTCTATGAATTTCGACATTATTGAAAGAAATTTATTATTCAGGCTTTAGTTCGTTCAATTTAATTTTTTACAATTAAATCATTTTTTATCGAGAAATAATTTTTCAAAGCTGGTGGCAATTGAAAAGTACAAAGACCAATTTCTTGACTTTTGTAAGGGTCGAACTGAACATCGATGTTTTCGGGATTAGCCACAATCCCATCGTCAGAGCTCTCTATACTCTAGACTACTCAGCCTCCAAAGACAAGCGGTAAATATCTGGCATTAAACCAAATTGCATTAAAGCTCTATGTTTCCTGGCGTTAAGCTTATTTTATGGTGGCTTAGAAATTTACCATACTTGGCACTTATCCCAATCCACAACCACACTTGTTCTTTTTGTTTATATTTCTCACCCAAGATTGAGACATTATTCTAATGAAAAACTTCATTAAAACTCAGCTAACTTCACTTTAGGTTGGTTTAATAAAACAAGTTTCGTTAAAATTATTTTAATGCAAAATTTCAACAAGTATATGAAATTACTTCATCAATCCAATGTTATAATTTTGCTATAATAATGAAAACTTTACATTTATTTGACGAAATTATTTCATTATCTTATTGACATAGTTTCGTTATTATAATGAAATAATTTAATTATTTTAATGAAATTTTTTCTTTATTATAATAAAATTATTTTAATACAATTTTGTCAGTAGTTTTATTACAATATTTCATTGTTTTAATGAAATTATTTCATTATTAAGTAGGCTAATTAACGTAAACATTTTTGTTGACTATTCTATGCTACAAATACGTATGATAGACATTAATGTAAATAAATAAGGTTGCTCTTTTATGAAAGAAAATATATATGTGAATTATTTCATTGATCTTTCATAAATGCAATGAAAGTTTTCATCAAAACTATGATATACATTTCATTAAACTTTTACTTAATTTTTAAGACATTTTAAGTACACATTAAAACTATTTAAATCTGTATGTCTTCTTCATACAAACTTAAAGTGTGATTATTTCAAGACTCTTAACTGTTTAAGATGACATGAGATTTGTATGGCTTTTGCAATGTAGATAACCAATTGGCCAAAGATACTTTAAGGTTAGGAAAAACCTACACAGAAGAAATTATCACCAACAAATTTTCAATAAAAGCTTGTCTAAAAATAAATTTCGTTTTCAGTAAATGTTCTTTATATAATCAATTAATTGTTTGTTTGACTCTTATTTAGGACGCAAACACCAAAATCAACAAGAAAAACTGTGTCGTATAAAAATAACCCCGATGACGACATACACACAAATAACAACAACAAGGATAGCAAAATGAATGCGATTGTGCCAAGTTTGTTTACTGAAGATATTTGAGTGAATCAATTCGTTAATGTCGTTTCGTTAATTCTCCTTCATTTTTTCTGAGTCTTTAGATAAACATTCAGACTTTAACACTTTTTTTTAAGAGAAGTAACACAATCAGGCAATTAATGCCTACCAGTTAATTAATTAATGTGTTACCTTCTTTTGGAAAGGTATAGTGTAGAGAGAACAGGTGGTGAAGTGGGAAAAGGATCGACAGTTTAATTCATTTACAACCCTGCTATTGCGCGTTTTTTTTTTTGTAGAGCAGTATTGCAAGCCCCTCTGGTGTCAAGTAGAGACATTGAGTTGTTTAAGCTGTGTAGCCATTTTATTAGTTCTTTTACTTCGCCGACGGTTCTACAATACCGTTACGAAGTTAAAGACATTAAATGCTTAATGGATAATGATGATGATAGAACCGACAAAAATTTGGTTTGATATATTACAAAAGATCCAGTAAATATTTTTATTTGATTAAATAAACTATTTTGTTTAATATTTGTAAGTATTTTTAGACTAATTGTTTTATAAATTCATACAAAATTATTGTTTGATATTTTTCAGAAGATCCAGTAAATCTTTTCGTTTAATTTAGTAAATTGTTTTGTTTACAATTTGTAAATATTATTAGACAAATTGTTTTATAGATTTAAACAATTTGTTCACTGAAAAAACACGTTATTTTCAATGAAATTGTTGAGATATTTTTGTCTGTATATACAAATTTGTTTGTAGCTGCGTTTTTAGACAAAATATTTACTATTTCATTGAATTCCCTTACAGAAAAAAAAAATTTAGTTTTTTTTTCTGTGTAAACTCTTGAATAAAGCCGGTTTCAGGGAACCGAAACGGCTGCGAACAACAATCTCAGAGTAGTGGAAAAATGAGGGGATCTAATATGGAATTTTATCGGAATAAATAAAACAAATATCTTTTCTCTAAAAATACAACTTACATTACGATTTATTATCCATTTAATTTTAAAGTTCAGTTTTATAAGAAACTTCTCTTAAGTGTTGAGTACTTCTTAGACCGAAAGTTGAAAAGGAAGTGAAGTCAAGGAAAAAAAATGTACAATATAAATCACATTTCAATATTTCGTTCAAATTAATTAGGACGAAATTCGTTAAGCTTATTTAAGTTAGTAATGTGTTAACTTTGTTATAAAATAATTCACAATTACTTAAGTTAATATACAGCAAATTTAATGTATAATTTCTTTAAATTACTTCAATTTATATACAAACCAAAATTTGATTTAACAAAATTTCAAATTAGTTGCTAAAAAAGATGACCGAGGCAAAGAGTGGCTTCAATCCGTTTAAACAAAAACATTTGTTTAAAACTTAAGACGTTTTTCATAAAAATGACGAAATGTTGTTGTCATAAAAACAATAAAATTTTGAAGTAATTCCTATGAAATTATTATTCACACTATTCGAGAAATTTCACTTATATTGTGAAATATTTATTAAAATTGGGAAAACTAAAATTCCACGAAATGGTTTTATAGGATTTGTGAAGAGAAATTCTGTCAGTGTACTTTCTTTCTGTAAATGTATTGCTTTGCATAATTTTGTAGAAGTCGTGTTTTTCGTACTAAACTTCCATGTATGAATCTTATTTGGAGTCTGCTCGAATCTTTGTAATTGTTCTTATAGATTTTATTGCGAAATGACTACAAAAACCATTAGATATCAAAGTTGTTGGAGTAGTTAATTTCTAAGAGCTGAGAAAGAATGTAAATAAATTTTTGCCAATTTGTATGTAACATAGTGAAAAAAAATTCATTACAAGGGCAAAAAACCTAATGAAATATCAGCAAAAGAACCATAACTAAGTAAAGGCAATATTCAGCCACAAATTAAAAATATATAAAAAACTTAAAGTAACCCAGTCCTTCATAGAATATTGTCAATATATATTGTTTGATTGTATTTACAAAAGAAATTAAATATTATTCATGACTTTCAGTCTTTTTTTGTTCAATACTTCGTAGCATTACTTTTTCATTTTGACTAAACTTGAGTATGAGGCTGTCAGTTTGATAGACAGCAGCTTGACCCAGAGTAACGTAAAAAAATAAAGAGGTCTAGTAAAAAAAGGAGAAAAAAAGTAAATCAACCAAAAACTGAAAAACATAAGTGGTTTGGTCATCACTAACAGACTACAGTTTAATTACACCACACTGCTTTTAACCATGAATGTCAATCACACAATCCTTTTTTTCTTTTCTTCTTTTCACTTTTGACTAACTGAGTGTGTGAATCAGAGCTTGAACTTCGTAGTAACAAATACATGAGTAAAATCAAAATAAGCCATTTATTTTTACAGCATAAAATCAAATTGCAGAAGAGTTTAGTAGAAAGAATAAAGTAAGTGTTTTGATTTGTAAATGTTGACTTTGATTTGAGATTTGATTAAACATTTAACTTAAATTAGTGACAGAGTAATTGACAAGGCAATAATATAAAAATGTTCGCATAATCAATCATATTATTGGAAATTTAAAAAGATTAGGATAAAAACTTTTTTTTCTGAAATAGCTTTATATGGTTTATAACTGTGTATGTTCCTACATGCGTATACTTAATATTTTTCTATAAATTTTGTCTAAGAAAATTACAATCTAAAGCTATTTGAGTACGAGTTTTTACTTTTAAGTCCATTAATTTAACACGTTTAATAAAGAAATCTAGACATATCACATATCAAAGTTATTATGTATTTCTCAATAATTTTGTAACTAAAACACTTGAAACAAAATTACCTTTAAGCTTTTTTAATCAACACTTTCGGAATTATTTAGATTGCGATTATGAAAATTTTTTTGAGTTAAAAATTTATAAAAGATCTAAAATAACAAATATTTATCCTTTTAGGGTTCCACACACCAAAAGTGTAAAGGAACCCTATTGTTTTCGCTATACTGTCCGTCTGTCTGTTTATCTGTCTGTCACAGGCTGTTTTCTCGGGAACCGTAAAAGCTACGCACCTGAAATTTTAACAGAATATGTAGAGCTTTGGCCGGTACAACAACAAAGTTATGACGGTTTTGTAATTTAGAAAATATGCTGTATCTTGGAAACCGTAGGAGGTAAGATCTTGAAATATAAAAAAAACGCAAAAACTAAAAAAATCCAAAATTAAAAAAATTTCAAAATAAAAATAAACACTAAAATGAAACAGCGCTTAAAAAAAGACCAACAAAAATCGCTAGAACGCAAAATATCAACAAAACTAAGAAGATCGCCAAGAAAATAAAAAAACGCCAAAAACCGAAAGAAGTCGCCAAAACGAAAAACACTACAATATAAAAAAATCGCTAAATCTAAAAATATCATCAAAAAAATGAAAAAAGTCGCAAAAAAGTCACTAAAACGAAAAAAAGCGTCAAATCAAAAAAAAAAGCGCAGAAATTAAAAAAAAACGGCAAAAACTCAAAAAATTGCCAAAACGAAAAAAATGTCTAAGCAGAAATCGTCAAAAATAAAGAAATCATAAAAAACCGAAAAAAGTCACCAACACCGAAATAAGCGCCAAAACTGAAAAAAGCGCAAAACTAAAATAAATCGCTAAAATTAAGAATATCGTCAAAAAGCGAAGAAAACGTTAAAACAAAATTAGCACCAGAGCCAAAAAAAATGCCAAAAATTAAAAACATTTGGCAAAAATCAACAAAAAGTCGCAAAAAACCAAAAATCGCCAAAAAAAACGAAAAAAAATCGGCAGAACGAAAAAAAGTTTCATTACCAAACAAAATTGCTAAAACTAAAAATAATCACCAAAAACCGGAAAAAATACCCCAAAACCGAAAAAAGCGCAAAAACTGAAAAAAAACCCCACAACTAAAATAAATCGCTATAACTAAAAGTATCGTCAAAAAGTGAAAAAACGTTAAAAGAAAATGCCAAAAACAAAAAAAAAACGCCAAAACTAAAAAATCAGCAAAAAACAAAAAAATTTCAGAACACGAAAAATCGACAGAAAAAAAAACGAAAAAATCAAGAAAATTAAAAAAACAACGAAAAATACTTAACAAGTAAAAAAACACTAAAATTAAACGAAAAACTACCAAAATGAAAAAAAGGCGCAAAAACGAAAGGGATATACATATGTGTATTCGTACGGAAGGAACCCTTCGTGTGCGAGCCAAAGTCGCACTTTACTCAGAAAAAACTAATTTTTCACTTCAAATATCAAATTCCCTGAATCAAATGTAAATTTGTTCAAATTAGGTCCTATAAAGAAATTTGTAAATTCAAATGCAAGAATTTGTAATAATTTGTTTGAAAAAAATTCAGATTTTTTTCAATAAACAAATCGTTTCAATCAAAAAATGTTTTAGAGAAATATAAAAAATAAATCAAAGAATTTTATAATATTATCAGGTTGCCAACATTGGCGGTAGGTAAATGAAATGAAATAATAAGTCAAATAAAATTATTTATCAAACTAAACAGAGACAATAATAAAGATTTAAAATCAGTTTCAAAAACATGTTTGTTTAAAAAAAAGCTATCATAATTGTTTCTGTGTACCTAATTTATATTTTTTTTTGCTGTTTATAAGGCCACATATGATACAAATACAATAAGAAAATCGATGGATAAATATTGATTTTAGTCATAATAAAGTGAAGTCATCTGATTTTTGCAAAAATTGCGAATATTTTTGTACTGTGCAATAAGATATTTTTTAAATAACAGGGTTCTAATGGCTTATTCTGGTGAAGGCCCGAAAAACATATACAAGCTTACCGGCGTTTTGAAAGTTTACGCCTGAGACTCATTTTAGGCGGATTTAAATTTCTCTAGCGTTTGCACATACATAGTTACAGTGACGCAGCATAACGAATCTTGTAAGTCTTAGCGGCTGTTCACATGTTACGTAACACTATTTTCGGAAATTTATAATAATGTTAGAATTTTCCCAAAAAAAAAATTCGCCTGCTCTTTTACATAAAAGTGTCGAAAACATATTGTACCTTAACGGCAACGCTTACAAGATTTCCTATGCCGAGTTACTATAAATATATGGAAAAAGTAGGAAACTTTAACTCCCAAAGCATTAAAACTAATTTCAAATGCAAGCTTTCAAAACCCCGACATATGTATGTATATATACTTTGGTGCCTCAAAACCATGTATTTTTTTAATTTTTTAAGTTGTACAGTGATGTTATTATCGAAGGCGCCCGCTCATTATATATTTCTTTGTCATATCCAGTTAAATAATGAAAATAAAAATTCAACTATAAAAGACAAAACTAGTTAAACATATCGCTAATTTACTCAAACAATGTCATAGCTCAGAAAAATATATTGTTTTGCAGAAAACGAATTAAAAGTTTCAATTTACATACAACTTAATGGAAAAATAAAGTTATATTCTTTTCTCAACAGGTGAGTATACAAGATATTTTTGCGAAATTTTAACCTAATTTAAAAAACGATATAACGATTAGTTCTGAATTATTAACTGAAAAATCTAATTTTATTGAGTTATTCTTTGAGTAAATGAGATCTCAGATAGGAGTATTCTGGAGATAGCAAAAAGAAGAGCATGGAACATTTGGAATACGTAATCAGAGATGGAGAACTAGCCTGGCAGCATATCGAGAAGCCTTTTTAACTACACGTTACTTCAAGCATTGGACAACAGTCACGGAATATTTCAAGTGGCTTAAATTTTTTAGTGTCAGCGAGTTTGTTGACCTTTTCAATTTAATAAACTGAATGGAGAGAACATTAATTAATTCTACTTCATAGAAAACACCACCTCAACATAATTTAGCTTTATTAAAAAATAAATATATTTTATGATTTAATTTAACGACTTTAACCTTCAAGAAAAAACATTTTAACTCATTTCAGTTCATACTGTATAGAGTGAACAAAACCCATCTTTAAATGAAAATCCTTTTTGTCAACCTTCTGTTTTACTACGTTCTACCTGTTTGGGGTTATTAATGTCAACAATATTTAAAATAAAATAAACAACAAAAAGCTGTGACAAGCCAAGAAAAAAGAGCAGAAAACAGAGGGGAAAAATAATTAATAAAACTTTATTGAGTGACAGGTAAAATGAGTAAAGAGTCCTGTTGTTAGCTTAAGTAGAACAAAAAAGTTTAAAGAAAAAGAAAACTGAAATAAAAAATAATAATAAACAAGGAATACAATTATAAGGATTAACTACTAGACCAAAACAAATTCTATCAACAGTATTATCATTACTACAGATGACTTTATCATTCATTTCATTATCATTTTAAATATCATAATCATCGTCATCATTGTTATTAATATGGCAACAGAAGTAGGAACATTAGCGAGCCAAAAAAGCTCTTGGCAAATCATTTAACAGCTTACAATTTAAACAGCAACAATAATAACACTAAATAACCTTCATCACAATTGTCATCATCAATATTGCAGAGAAGGAGAACAAAAACAAAGAGAATAAATTTAAAGAAAGAATAAAATACACAGCAACAATAAGGAGTTTTTAGGAAACAAGACATAGCAGAAAGCTCCTACAGAGACAAATACATAGACAAAAAAAGTCAAAATTGACATGCAGCCAAGCAGCAAACAATCCATCCAAGCTAGTAGCTAGTTGAAATGTATCGTACTCTAGTTCTATAGATCTCCAGTCACTCCTTAACACCAGCAGTCCACGTTTTATTTGTGTGAAAATTTCGCAATGACCATTCATTTTATGCTATCATTCAACAGACTTGAATGGCTGAACCGCGGTGGATATAAAAATAATGTTTTACATCCTGTTCTAACTTCCTTCCTCACCACCAAGCTTTTGTATATTCGATTTTCTTTTGCATTTAAATTTTTTGTTTCACTTACCATCTTTGTCACCACCACCTTTTAAATCTCTAGGACATTTACGTTGCACTAAAACAATGGGACTCAAGTTCATCACAAAAATTTAGTCATTAATTCGTTACGTTGAAAAGATGAAAAATGAAAAAAAAAAATTAAAATTATTAACAACAATGAGCAACAACAAAAAAAGTGCAGATTAAATTGAAACATGAAAAACAAAACAAAAATTGCCCGTTAAAAAAAATATGAAGAATGAAATTATTTCTCTATTTCATAAAAGCGAAAGTGGTGATTGTTACAGAAACTTAACTTGCTAAAAGCTTAAAAATGACCATGACTATAATGAGAGGGATGACGACGTTGATAATGACAACGACGATAATTAAGCAAAAAGTGATATAAAAAAGATAACGGTGATAATGATAACAAAAGTAAAAAAATTACAACTGAAAAAAATAAAAAAATAAAGCTGTTGAAAGAATGGCAAATGTCATAAAGAACAATAAGTTTATTTTTAGTGTTAGCAGAAAAATGTAGTTCAGTTCTCTTCTTTTGCAGAAAAATCATGTTAAAGGTGCAAACGTTGAAATTAAATTGCATTAAAATTATAAAACCTATAAAAAGATATATTAAATACTTAATCCGGTATACATAACGAAAGCTTAGCATGAAAATAGCATAAGTGATAAAATTGACGTGGATCTCAATGAGATTTGCTCCCTTATAATGATTAAAGAGGAATCCATAATTTGTTTGTGGAAAAACTAAAATTATTTTTGGGAAAAAATAGAAATATCTCAAATGGTTTTTAAAAGTCTGTGCATAAGATAAGAGATTTGTAACTGTTCAAAGTTGTGATTGAAGTCTACTGACGATTTGGCAAAGCGCCAATGAAATGCATATAGACAATGTTTAACTATCAGCAAATAAACTTAATAAACATTTAATGATTAGTTATGATACTTTAGTATTTCACTTCTGAGAGAAAAGAACGTGTCACAAAGCTTTCCAAGTCACCAGTCCAGAAGTAAAGCGGCTTTCGAAAAAAATAGAAGACATGTGCGTTTTTACTCTTTTACTCTCACACGTATGTACTCACACGCATTAACTAAAAGTAAACTAAATATACCAGTCTCGCATGAGCATTCAAACATTAAGGTTGATATACACTGCAAAAAGAAACCTCTTCAAGCATAAAATGTATTAGTATGTGTGTGCCGGTAAATGATCCTAAGCCTGTTACTTCTATTGAACAAGAAGAAAAACGACTGCACAGCTTCCAATTAACAAAATCTTAAAGCATGGAAGCTACTTCATTAGAAGTAGAAGATTTCCCTCCCTTCTGGTGGTTTTTCAAACCCCTTTACATTTTTTCTACCTTTAACTTACCACATTTTCTTCTCTTCTCTTTTCTTCTCTTCTCTTCTCTTCTCTTCTTTTCTCTTCTTTTCTCTTCTCTTATCTTCTCTGCCCTTCTCCGATCTTATCTTCTCTGCTCTTTTCTCTCTTATCTTCTCTACCCTTCTCTGATCTTATCTTCTTTGCCCTTCTCTGCTCTGCTCTTATCTTCTTTTCTTCTCTTCTCTTCTCTTCTCTCTCTTATCTTCTCTTCTCTTCTCTTTTCTCTTCTCTTCTCTTCTCTTCTCTTAACTTCACTTCACTTCTCTTCACTTCTCTTAACATCTCTTTACTTCACTTCTCTTCTCTTCTCTTCTATTTCTTTTCTTTTCTTCTCTTTTCTTCCCTTTTTTTTCTTCTTTTATTTTCTTTTCTATTCTTTTCTTTTCTTGTCTTCTCTACTCGGCTCTTCTTTTCTAATCTCTTCTCTTCCCCTCCCTTCCATTCTCTTCTCTTTCCTTCTCTGGTCTTCTGTTTTCTTCTGTTCTTTTCTTTTCCCATCTCTTCTCTTTTTATCTCTTCTCTTTCATTGCCTTCTCTTCTTTGTTTTCTCCTTCTGTTCTCTTTTCACCATTTTTCCTATCTTGTCGTCTTTTCTCTTCTATTTTATTCCCTTAATTTTGAATTTCTCACCTTCTTCTCTCCTTAATTTTCTTTTCTTCACTTTTCGGAAGAACATATTTTCTTATCTTCTACTCTCTTCTTATTTAATATATTTTCTTTTTTCATTTTTTATCTTTCTTTTTGTTTTCTTTTCTCTTCTCTTATTTTTCATACTCTACTTTTCGTTTCCTTTCTATTTTATTATGTTATTTTCTTTTCCATTTTTCTCTCCCCGCATATGCTTACTATCCTTGCCTTCTCTGCTCTTTTCTCTTCGCCTTTTTATTTCCTTTTCTTCTCATGTCGTTTCTTCTTTCTTCGACGTGATACAAAGGGAATTAAAATTTGGCTTTAAGGAAGCTGTCTATAGATGTTGATTCATTAAGGTGGCGGTAATAACGATCAAGGAAATAATGTCGTAACGTTCTTTCCACGTTGAGAAACAAATAATTTCCTTTAAGAAATTTAAATAAAGTCTATAAAAATACTATTGTAGAATACAGTTTATTTGCATAGGAATTTGTCTAGACAGAAACTCTTTTCTCAGCAATGCCACTATCGAACATACTCTAAGAAGAAAATTCTAAGCACGACCGAATGCCTTCTATGTAGAAAATATTTACTATGCGAAGCCAGAACTTTTTTTCAAAAAGGAAGTAATGTCCGTGGACATTACTTCCTTGGATAATATTTCCTACCGTCGAAATAAATCGATAAGACACCTATAGAGTACCTTAGACGAAAGAATCGCAGTTGGAGCGATGATAATCTACAAGCTATTGGCGAAATAGTATTGTATCCAGCAAGTCTTCACTTCATTTGCAAGTGGAATTATGGGTTCATCTGTATTTCAAAATAATGATCAAGATAATATGGCGCATAATCATAGTCAAAACAAAGTATAATTTAGGATTTATTAAATTCTTAAAGTATATTTTGTTTAGGACTATGAATATATGTACTTTTCACTTTCACCTGGAAGAACTAAACCATGTAGAAATTTGGTTTCGCAAAATTCAATCACAAGTAATGCTGGCAATTTTTGCTACTTTTAATTACACAATCCTTTTCATAAGAAAAATTTATACTTTTAAACAAAGTTGTATTTTAACCTATAAATTTCCTGTCGCTTTGACTATAAAAATACAAAATCTAAAGTATTTGAATAACTACTTTTTAGTATTGAGTATACTAAAATAATGGCAATTACTAGCTACGCGGTACCCACTATTCAATACTTTGCCAGCATTAATCACAAGCGATGTAGCACGCGATATAATTAATTCCCTGAAGGACATATCCCAAGCATTTGAAATATTTAATAAGCGATCATTTTCACAAAATGGGTCTCTTAAGTGATCCTTGTACATATTACAAAGAATGTGTGAAACTGAAACTTCGAGATTACTTAGTGTAAACGTAAACCATGTGGTTTAGGCCCTCAATCATATTCAAACATTAACATCACGAAATTGTATTTTCCCAGCCAATTTCATTGATATTAAAACCATTTATTTGCTACTATCAGTACAAATGTTGCCCTTGCTATTTTTCCCTTCAAAATTTTAGAAAAAAATATATTAATCAACTGGAAATTGGTGTCATGTCCGTGTAAATAATTGGCTCTTTCAGCATGTTTTAATGTTGTTTTCGTGTAAATATTACAAACCAAATTAATATTTTTCATAAATATCCTGTAGCACTTATCTGCATTATTGTTAGGCATGACAAAAATTGCTATAATTATAATACTAATGTGGCATTATTTTTTATAGCAACAGAAAAATACAAAAAGTAAAGTTTTAAAATAGAAAAGAACATGAAAGTGGTATAATTTGAAAATAACAGTTCGTTAAACACAGGCGAAAGGTTAAATTTGACACGAATTCTATTTTTTTACATAAAATCTATATATTTATTGAAAAAGAGATGGTGTGGCCTTGTCAAAAATTCTGACTGCAAACACCCGACTTTGGTCGAGTGGGCTAAGCGGTAAAGAACTCTGATTAGATTAGCGGGAGCTATCGAAACGTCAGTTCAACCTTCATGCTTCACATTTATCTCTGAATAAAAATATAATTTAATTGAAAAATTAAATTAAATCCGAACTTAAGCCAAAATAATTAAAATTTCTTTGGATATAAGCCCATAGAGTTCGACTAAACTCATAACTTAAAAATTCTGTACTTTTAAGACAGTTTTCTAAATAATTTAATATCATTAACCCAAGTAATTAAGCAAATTTTTTTATATTGTATTTGATCTGTTGACAGTTGAAATAAATATTACTGAGAGGTTTTTACTTAAAAAAATTATGGTAATAAAATTTAACATTAAATTGATTTATAAATTTAAAGGCATGGGCATAACAGCAAAGGCAATAAATTTAGGGATGGACTGTAGAAAGAAATAAGTATTATTTTAAATACCTTCAATTTTCCCTGAACTGACTGCGTTCGCAAGTTGGAAACTTTGGGGCTAATCACATATTATATAACGCTATTAGCTGGGCGAGTGCGTTAAAAATTTAGTTTGGAGTAAACCATTTATACAAACATTTTTTTAAGACAGAGAAATAGTATTGCGTAATATATACATATCAGGGTGGTTCGATTTGTCTGGATACAAAAAATATATATAAAAAGCAAGGGTGGGGGAAATTATTCTATGAAGAATTCTAAGCTTTGCCTGGCGAAATTCTAAAATATGTGCTAAGTGGCTTAGTTCGTATAAAACCAACCAGTGATTAAACCAGGCCACATCCGAAAAGACTAAACATTAATATGGCACTTCAGACATGTGCAAATAATATTTGACACCTTTATTATAGGAAAAAATTCAAAAAGTTTTTAACCAGATCGTCTCAATACAATATGGCGTATGAGTATCATTATTTATTATACTGTTAATAATTAAGTGTACGCCAATATTCTTCAAACACTTTTTGTAATATTTCCACTAATAAAAGCGCCATAAAACATCCATTTTAGAACAATGGTTTCTAGGGCAAAGTTGCTTAGAATTCTTCGTAGAATTATATCACCCCACTTAATACTTTTTATAGTACACAAAGCCTCTTTGATGATATAATGAAGTTTGGATATATATGTTAAAGGACCATTTTTAAATAAATTCTTAAATAGTATCCCTTTAATTAAAACCATCAATGTGGGAATTATAAAATAAAAATTTTATAATAAAAAAATACCTTTTTGTCAAACGAATAAACACAAATTTGCGTGACGCCCGAAGAAAAAACTTAAAGCAACTTTTTAAATAAAAACTGAATCAAACAAACTCTCATTCAAACAAAAACACTCCATACACAATTACTCTCTTCAGCATAAAAAAGTAATATAATTTTTTTCTATTACTCAAAAAAAAGGACATTCAACTAAAGCAACAAAAAAATGGTAATTCAACACAACAAACAACAGGAACAGAACCACAACAACAGCAATAATAGCACACAAAAAGAAAAAGAAAATTAAAATAATTCAATCCAAAAGTTGCGAGTGACACGTCAATTTTTTTCTATAAATCAGCCTTTTTTGCTGTTTCAGTGACCGAATCACAAAAACAGATTTTCGTTTTTTTTATTTTTCTTTATTGTCACTTTTATTATAATAAAACAATATTATTAAAGTAAAACGCCCTCTTTAAAAATACAATAAAAAAAATTTACGGTTTTTTTATTTATAAAATTTTTTTGATATCTTTTTACTATAAAAGAAATAAAGCTGGAACATAATTTGGCCAACAGCGACAGCGACAGTAATAATATTTATGCCATCATTTCATTAAATTCAATGTCCAAATTATTGTTGCCGTTGGAATGAAAAGTTACAGAAAAGCAGCAAAATAGCCCACTTTGACAAGCGCTGACTAACACTTCATTAGCCATGCAAATTTTATACAGAAATTCAAACAACGCAGGGTTCCCAACCGACAACTTTTCTTTACAACATTTATTTTTTTCTTTTTCTAATATTCGCTTTTCTTTTTTTTTTATGACGCCATAAATAGGATGAGTTTTGTTTTTGTGTTGTTTTCCCGGAAGTGTCTTCCTAAATAACTTAATAAATTGTAGAATGGAAAGTATGAAAGAGGAAAAAGTTTTTTGACAGTAACGTGAAAATATTTATGTTTTTAATACACTTTAAATGCCAAGTGTCAGTTAGTAAATAAATTCTTTCAAATTATTGGTAACATGTTGATAACAAATTGAATTGTATGTAAATGATTTGAAAGAAAAAAACAAAGTTTAGCGCGGGATGAAAAAAGAATGGGAGTTTTAGAAAAATAGATTTTAACAGGCTTATTTCTTTGATTTTCATAATTTACCGCATATGTCAATTGATTTCTTTTAATGGAGATAATAATTTATTTTATTTGAAATGGTCTTTACATGGGTCTTATAGAATATCCGATATTTCTTAGTAACCCAATGAAATATTTTGTAATTTTTATTTAAAGCTCTTAGTTGGTTTCACTTTTGTTTTTCTGTGGGCTTTTAATAAAATCTAGCGATACATATGTCTACTATTTCTAATATACCGATTGTTATGACACTGAATATGCATGGATTTCACTATGCAAGAAGAAAAATGAACAAGGAGTACCACTATATTTTTTTTATATATTATAGTCCCTACAAAAACTACAAAGACAATCGAAATTCTAAGTATTATGGAGACATTTTATTATTATTATTATTTTTTTAATTTTGAATTTCTAAAGACTCTGCTCCACTGATGTTATCATAACGTATACAGGGGTTGTACAATTTTATTACAAATACCACTAAAAAACTTTATACATACACAGGAAAAGTTTTGATGGCAAAGTAATGCTAAAAAAACATACCTTTCACTACTTCTACTTTGGCATTTAAACCAATTACTTTAGCATGGCGATGTCATTGGAGGCAAGTACTTACCACATTTGATTACAAATACCAAGTTATAAATTTCAATAGTTATAAGGCATTTAATACACAAAACATAATAAAAATGAAATGTATCTGCTAAGTACTGAACTCATGCCATTTTTATTTATTGTGCTATTTTATGTCAAATGTTTTACTCACTATGCTACTACACAACTATTTGATTACGGACTTAAAACTTGTTTTTACAAACATGAGCACAATTTAAAAAAATCAATTTTGCTTACCCAGGGTTTGAACTGTTTATCGTCTGTACGATAGGGAGATATACTAGTACTCTGCCAATAAGAGAATAGATATTTATCCTTCGATTTTAATGAAATAAATCTTATTTTATTTTTGAAATATAAGTGGCTTTATGATTTGTTAATAAAAATGGTTAGTTTTTTTCATTTTCGATTTTTCATATATTTTTAAAAAAATTAAAATTTTCCAATTTTTCCTAAAAAAACATATTTTCCATCATTGCGGTCTGATTAATTCCAAAATATTTAGATTGTAAAAATACACTATTCAAGGAGCTTCAAGGTAGTTTCATTTCAAGTCTTTTGTGGTCTTTGTAATAAAATTGGCCAACTTTTTCTTACGAAAGCTGAGATTCTCAGAAGAAAATCTTAGCTTTCTTTGCTTGTTTGGTATTTAGTACGTAAGTTTCTATATAATTAAATTCATTTTAATAAATCTACTATAATTATAGTAAGGATTATATTTGTTTGTCACAAACAAACAATTATCTGCAGATGGTTATGTCCTTACTCTGCGTGTATGAAAAAATTAATCTCAATTTACCCTCATCATCACTAACATGGTCTGTAACATGTCTGCGGCTAAAAGAAACGTATGCAACAAATTCTAAACAAACTTCTACAAGTTGTTAATATCTCTTTGGTTTTGTGTTTTATCTCAAAACCGTTGTCTGACATCTGTTAACACATTTCAAGGGTTTAATAAAATTACAAAAAAAAGTAACACCTTTAGCAAAACGCCACCATCTTTCTTTTAAATTCTTTCGCCTGTTCCAAGTTCAGCGAACCAGCCACAGAATAATGATGAAAACGTTTTACCAAAAACAATAATCATACATTTGATTTATACATAAATCAGTAAAGGGAAATGAAATGAAGATATAACGTGAACATTAGTCATTCTGTTTTTTTTTTTTTATTTATTTATAACAGCTTTAATATTTTAGCAATTATGTGGTTTTAAAGTGAATGAATGAATTTTCCTTAATGTTTGACAGGCAAAAAAAAAGAGCCTAAACGTTGAAATATAAAATTCAAGCAAGTTCATGTTAAAAGGCTGTTAATTTTTTTCCAACATATTTTTTGTTGGTAAAATGATAAATGATTTCATTTCTGCTGACACATTTTAATATTGCAAAAGAGGCAAAAAATGTTATTGAAGTAACATATCTGCTTCAACATCTCGTGAACATATTTTAAGCAATTAGTTTGCTAGACAGCTAAACATTTATTTTCCTTAACAGTTTTCAAATATTTTAGGCAAAATACAGAAAAATTTTCATTATTTGCACAACAATACAAATTTCTTAATATTAGGCAATGATGGAATTTTTCCATTTTCCCATAATTATTTTTATCTTTGCTTTTTAAATGACATGTTATTTTTATATTTTTTACTACACTCTACAATGCAACAAAATTAACATGGTTCTAATGATTAATTATGACACACTGACCTATAAACTATATACGTGTATCGGCGTTTTGAAAGTTTACATCTTGGATTCATTTAAGGGGGAGTTAAATTCCCATCTCCACCCTTTGCAATTAGTTATAGTGACTTGCCATGGAAAATCTTGGCTGCAAGGTATTAAAAGTGTTGAACGCTTTTATGTAAAACACTATGGGATATATTTTTGTGAAACATTTTAACCCTCTAACTCTTCATTGTGTGGTCTTTTTGTCCCTCTCTTAAAACATGGGCAAAAAGTTTCCCTTCAGCGGCAAAATAGCGAACTGAAATGTTCTACAAAAATGTTTGCCATAAAATTCTTTAAATCCCGCTAAAATGAATCCCTTATATGTAAACTATCAAAACGCCGATACACATATACATTTTTTTTGGTCCCCTCTTCCAGATTCAGTTACTAAAAAATTGTTATTTAAAAAAAATTGTTTTGTTGTGTACTGTTATTTAGATACAATTATGAATGTAGTATTTAATAAATAAAAATGGAAAACAAGCACAGGTTCTCCTCCCTACTTAACAGAAGAAAAAAATTTGTGTTGACATTGTGGTTGTTTTTAAGTTTTTTCCATATTGTTGTTTCAAAAAAGTTAATTTGTTTAATAATATCTTTCTACCAAATGTACGTAAACATATCAATTAGAGATGACGGAGGAAAAACAAAGAGAAGCTATACAAGAAAATGTCGTTAAAATAAATGAAAATCTTGTCAGCACTTGGCAATGTATGGAAAAGAAAAGAAAAACACAGATAAAAATACACATAAGGGCAAAACCTTATTCTTTAGTTACAAAGAATTTAACGAAATAATACCACAATTTAAGGTAAACAGAGACAATAATTTTAAAGTGAATCAAATGAAAAGAATAATAAAAATAGAGGGACTAATTGTTATGGCTCCCAATTGGTGATACTCGTAGTTAATCTTAATCTAAACTAACTTGCTATTTACTTGCAACAGCTTAACTTGTTTTAATTTTGCTGAAAAAATACTTTTATACTCTTCAGATAATAAAAATACATTATACGAACATGCTGCAAATGTGAGAAAATTAAAGTGTACAAAAAATTTGTTCACAATTGTGCTAAATTACAAAAGGGTCTGAAAGCTTTAGAAAGATTTTTAATTCTTCAGTAAAAGAGAACATTAAAAACCAAAATTACTTACAGATTTAAATCTGATGTATCCTTAAACTAAATATATTTTTTGTTTTTTTACAGTGAATCTAAAATAGCCCAGCCAAATAAGACATAATAAGGCCAAGCGGGGAAATAATTCCCAGAGTTTTGAAAATTTGCAGAGTTAGTAATTGGTAAATTCATATATTTATTAAAACAAACTAAGAGTATCGTGTTTGGCGGGCGAGCTAGAGGGAGGAGGCTCCCCTTTAGGTGACATTTCTTAGTGTTTTGATTATACATAATTAAAAGCTAAAGCTGACAAAATTTCTTACAAAAATATTTGTGCACACAGAAAACTTTTATATTAAAATCGTCGAAAACCAGGTTGATTCAAAATTTGTAATAAGTGTTTTATGTTGATTCAACACAACAATAACCTCAAAAAATATAGTTCTTTTTAAAATAACTATATATCATGTTGATTCAATATTCCAGTACAGTTAAATCAAAATATAGTTGATACTGAAATAACCTGAAGAATAATGTTGAAAGTAAAGTTATTTGTAATTGAAAGAACGTGAATTTGATACTGAAATAACACAAAGAATAATTTTTAATCAAAGTTATTTGATGTTGAAACAACGTGAAATTATTACTGAAATAACACGAATAATTATGTTGAATCAAAGTTATTTCAAGTTGAAATATATGAATTTAATAAAGACATATTATTAATTATTTTACTTTGTTAGATACTTAGGAGGTCGACGTGCTATGTACCATCATAGGCATCAGGCATTTTTGTGTTTAGTTGGCAGTCCCCAATAAATTTTTTTAACTCGGTCTCATCTATAATAATAACCTAGGTAGTCAACGCGCTAGCTGCTGTAGCTACAAAGGCATCAAATATTCTTTAGATATACTTTAATATAAATACTATGGTATTCATTCGGTTAAACGTTAATCGGTTAACCGGTTGGTTAATTACTACCCGATTAACTGACCGTTTAAATTAAAATTTACTTAACAGTTAAACCGGTTAATTGCAGTCGATTAACCGATTAACCGATGTAACAAATTTTTTTTACATTTTGTAATATTCAGCCATGTCACATGGTATTCCGATCGGAAGTGCTTACAATTCCGTAAGTTGCTTCTTCAGAAAACGAAAAACGAAAATTTGCTTCGTAATCAAACCACTTTTAAATTTCAAAGTGGAAATGAGAAGCACTTTTCTACTGATTTCCTTTGCAGTATATACTATTAGTTGTGCATACTTTTAGGAGCGTCAAATAAATATTTGGTCATGAGCTTCCATGTTAATAAAAAGCTTAATGTGAACTTTGCATATATAAAGAATAGCAAACAAACTCGGACTCAAGGTATAAAAACTTTATCATTTTAAAAACGAAATACAAAATAAACGGAATCTAAAGCACCAAAAGTGTACTCTTTCGGAATAAAAACTACGGAATCAAAACCAATCCGAATGGAATCTGTGACATGGCTGATTATAACGTATATATTGTGTGTTTAATTATTTGTTTCGTCACATATACGAAATGTATGTGTTTATTTTTCATACAAAAAAAATAAGTGTGTTAAGTCATTTTAACTTAAGTAAAACATTAAAATCTTTGGCCGTGGCTATAAAAGAGTTTAGTAAAGACTCTGTCTGGTACTATAATTGAACTTGAGCGCATTAAGTTTTTTTTAATAATTCAATAAAAAGCCAATAATACTGTTGCCAACGATTTAATTAAAACTCTAAGGATTAAAGAAAGTATATTGACAGACGAATTCAATTATTTTATACCACCACTCAGAAATATTTCCTTCTAGCAACAGTGTTTGAAAATACAATACAGAAACGGAAACTAAGGAGTTCGGAAATAAACTTTTCGCTGAGCTCTGCCAGTGTGAGTCAGATGATGACTTGACAACAAAAGAAACTATCAATACTAATACCTAGTTAAGACATGGATTTTTAATTGAGACAATTTAATTTTAGTTAAACAATTAAATTTAATTAACAATTGATTTGCCAATTGTGTAATAAGTGTGCAGGTGGCCGCATAAAGACAACGAATACGAAAATAAAACAAAAACTAGATAATTGTTATCTACACGTGTTTGGCGTAGCTTATGAACAAAGTTACCACAGCAAAAAATAGTAATCTGACGTTATACTGCCATCTGTATACTTATTACACCATGGGCTTGCCACTGTATACAATTTTTGCTTCTCACTGAACATACTTCACAGTAAACATACTTGTCAGAAAGGGTTGCATTTCGAACTTTACTCAATTTATGAAACAATTAAGTACTAATTGCTCAATATATTAATTGAAGCCTTGTATGGAAAATTGAGCTTAATTAAGGTCTTAATTACGTAAATTTTCGAAATTGTGCAATTAAGGCGTATGTCTGAACAGGGTAAAACACCAGAAATGCTTTAACAGAATTAACCGAATTAATTAGAAGTGTTAAGAATTTGAAAAATATTAAAACAGGACTCTAGTGGCATAATGGAGTATTTTAGAAGCTTAAGGGAATCCAGAAAAAAGGCTAAGAAACTAGATATTCTGTACTATGGATTGCTTTCGATTTCTGCAACATCTACGATAAATGAAAGGACTTTTCCAAGTCAAGTTTTATCATAACTAAAGAAGAGAATCTCTTAAAGCCTAAGCATTTAAAGCAAAATATTTTTCTGAAAGCTTATTTTAGAAGATCTCCTTATACTATTGATATAATGATCTCAAAAGCTTGATAATTTTTTAATGAATACATATTTATGAATTTTGTTTTGCTTGATTTAGTTCAAGAATTGTTATGTTTGTTATGTTATTGGTTTTTTTACTAATCAATTCAAAATAATAGATCATTTATGCATTTTATTTTGTTGATATTACTTGATTTATGAAAAGACTTTATTAAACTGTTAACCGGTTAATACCGAAATTAACCGATTATTAAACGATTAAGCCAAAACCTCGATAAATTAATCAAGCGATTAACCGATTAAAGCAGAAACCTGAATAAATAAATACCCTAATATATAACATATATATTTTTTCATTATTAATATCTTCACAACTAATTTAAACTTTAAAAGGTCATCAATGTTTCATAGACAAATAGACCACACATAATGCTTCTAATTCTAACTAAAGAATTAAAACCAGTGTTGTATGAGACAATACTGAAATGTAAACAAAATAATGCAAAAGCCAACAGAAGCAATCAACCTTTGAAAACACTTACTAGTATAAAGGTCACTTGTGTCTTTTTTATTGTTTTTGCAAATGTTGTATATTTTGCAATTACATCTTCATTTATTTCTATACTAAATGTTGGTTATAATATAATGAAAAAAAACAAGAACAACAGCCAACACAATATTGTAAATTGTTGCAAGTTGTCTGTTAAAAAAATAAAACAACAAAAAGATTATTCTATGTAATAGAACTTTAAAAAAAACACACAAATGTAAAAGAAACAACAGAAAAAAATAACAACAATTTAAAGTGAGTGAAACACATGTAAGTTGAACAGTGGGGAGGAAAACAAAAAAAAAGACTTTTAAATATTTAAAAGGCAGATATATGACACACACAAAAAATAAGAAGAGTCATTGTTTCGTTTTAATTTTTTCCGTTAGTTGCAATATCATTTATTTAATTTGTTTTATAAAAAATATTGCAGACAAAGACATAAAATTTATTATCATACTCAGCACTTCAATAAAGTGTAAAGAAATTTTTGTTTTCAGAAAAAAATTTTACAAAAGAAATCACTTTTTGAAAGCGAAATTAATGTGATGATTTTGAAAGATGGCAAGCCCTCAATTTTCCTGATTGTAAAAGAATATGAGGGATTACTATTTTCTTTAAATTCATTTCCCATTCTCCATCATATATTTGGGTAAAACTAAGTTCCCTTCCTCTGCTAATTTATCTTACCTGGCCACTGTGCAACAATATATGTTACAAAAAAGATAAACTTATAGTAGAATCCAGTGAGGAAAAACTTACAAACAAAAAAAAACAAGAAACACAACTTACAATTGGATTGTACAATTTAAAGTTATGAAGCCATTACATTACACTCAAACACTCGGAAGCGAATATATACTCTTCTGGACAGAAACTTCAATACATTTTGTAATACATTTGAGGATACCACATGTTGCCAGCTGTAAGTCAGAATTACCCAAAGGCAGAGTTTAGATCATACAGACATACAATTTCCTATATGGAATGATAAAAAAGGGATTTCACGATTTAAAGAAAGTATAAGGCAAAATTGCTTTAATATACATTCACAGAAATACTTAAATTTCTTAAACGCAATGTCACCGGTCTTCAAAAATTGAATACACTATTTTATTTATTTAAAAGTACAAATTAAAAAAACTATGTTGATGTTCATTTTTCCCTAATTCAATTTGGATTCAAAAGCAAATACTTTCGAAATAATCATACTAATAAACTAGTAGCTACTGGCTTGAGCTTTTCATATGTTTACATGTTCATATATGCTTAAGTACAAAATCAAACCAAAAAAGTTTGTCTTAAGTAGAATAAATAGTCAGAATAAATTAAGTAAAGTGCGACTTTTGCTCGCACACGAAGGGTTCCGTACGAATACACATATGTATATCCCTTTTTGTTTTTGCCCCGATTGTGATTTTGGTAGTTTTTTCGTTGTGCTTTCTTGTTTAATTTTAGTTTTTTATTTTTTTTTAAGTATTTTTCGTTGTTTTTTTGGTTTTTTTGCGCTTTTCGTGATTTTTTTAAATATTTTTCTGGCGATTTTTCGTTTTTGCGATTTTTTTTTTGTTTTTTGCCGATTTGTTTAGTTTTGGCGATTTGTTTTGTTATGACATTTATATAACGTTTTCACTTTCTGACGAAATTTTTAGTTTTAGCGATTTATTTTAGTTGTGGCGATTTTTTCAGTTTTGGCGCTTTTTTCGTTTTTGGGAATTTTTTCGGTTTTTTGTGTTTTTGTAGTTTTAACGATTTTATTTTTGTTTTGACACTTTTTTTCGTTTTGGGAATTTTTTTTTGGGTTTTGGCGTTTTTTTTTGGTTTTTGCGTTTTTTTTTTAAATTTTTTTTTTCGATTTTTTCATTTTTTGGTGATTTATTTAGTATTAGCGATTTTTCGTTTTGAAAACTTTTTCGATTTTTGACGTTTTTTAGTTTTTTGGCGATCTTTTTAATTTTGGTGATATATTGCGTTTTAGCGATTTTTTTTATTTTGGCGCTTTTTTCCTTTAAATGCTTTTTTCATTTTAGCGTTTTTTTTTGTTTTGAAATTTTTTTTAATTTTGCATTTTTTTAGTTTTAGCGTGTTTTAAAATTTAAAGATTTTACATCTTACGGTTTCCAATATACAGCATATTGTCTCAATTACATAGTAAAAATTACAATAACTAATAGAATACCCTTTAATTGTTCTTGTTTTAAATATCGGTGTTAATTGGTGTAGTCTATTCTACAGACTACACCAATTAGCACTTACTTTGAAAATTTAAAGTGTCTATATATCACATTAGTTTTTCAACATGTTCCGTTGCTGGCTTTAGAACACCCTTTAATTTTTAACTGTCATATATTTGTTGTTGTAGCGGCCGAAGTTTTACATATTCTGTGAAAATTTCAGGTGCGTAGCTGTTACGGGTCCGAAGATAGAGCAGATTGTCTAAATTACATAGTAAAATTACATTGACTGATAGAACACCCTTTAATTTTTATTATTTTAAATATCATTGTTAATTGGTGTAGTCTATTCTACAGACTACACCAATTAACACGAACTTTGAAAATTTAAAGTGTCTATAGTGTCTGTATATTACATTAGTATTTCAACATTTTTCGTTGCTCGCCTTAAAACACCCTTTAATTTTTACCTGCCATATATTGTTGTAGCGGTCAAAGTTTTACATATTCTGTCCGTAGCTCTTACGGTTCCCGAGAAAGCATTACATTAGTATTTCAACATTTTTCGTTGCTCGCTTTAGAGCACCCTTTAATTTTTAACTGTCATATATTTTTTTGTTGTAGCGGCAAAAGCTCTACATATCCTGTGAAAATTTCAGGTCCGTAGCTCTTACGATTCCCGAGAAAACAGCCTGTGACAGACAGACGGACAGACGGACGGACAGCGTAGCTAAAACAATAGGGTTCCTTTACACTTTTGGTGTATCGAAACCCTAAAAATGGGAATCAAGGAAAATAAACCAATGGCAACACTGGGAACATGCTATTTAATATTAATTGAAAATGATTTAATTCTCGTATTCAATTTTCACGAAAAAGTTGTATATATAAGAATTGAAATCACATTCAACAGAGCCACCTGACAAGTGCTGATAAGCAAAATACATGTGAGTACTGACGATGGAAGTGTAGCGGCTTCCGAAAGTGGCGCTACTCAGTTCTGCTCTGTACGTTGAAAAGTTAAGTTGATGTTAATTTTCCCCTTGTTTCTTGTAATATTAATCATGCCCAACTATTTCTGAATTAAAATTTACGAACCTTAATAGATATTTTTTCCACAATGACTTAAAAGATCGATCGATATCTTTTTAAGACCCAATTTTAAAAATAAAGAAATTACTTGTACTAGCTACTTTAGTGTCACTAGCATAACATTTTAAAAATCAAACTGTTTGATCTCTGTGCTCTACGTTAGTTCTACAAGACTTTGAAATTAATATTGGATACTTGTTTTATGGCCATTAGAAAGGATTTATTGCCTTGATATGTTCAAAAATGCAGCTGCGTTTCTAAAAAAGGATATTCGCCGTCTCCAAAACAAATGGCAATCTATCATATATGTTGCATTGCTTCAAAAAATTTTTGGATCATATTTCTTGCGATAATAACAATGACCACCAGCTATTTTGTGACTGATTTAATAAAAGTTTATATAAAACATAATATTACCAGATAAATAACATGAAATGCACTTAGTTTATTAAATGTAGCAGAATAAGTATGACCACAGCCATTCATATAAAATCATGCACTAAGCTGCTACTCTGCTGCTTGTAATGGACTAAATTTTACTTTCTACCATTAAAATGACTGTTTTGAGTATAAAATTGCATCTCTTAAGATTTTTGAAGAACAAAGTCCTTAACGAAATTTATTTTATTTACTATAGCAGCAAAAATACGAAAAGGTATTTTTTTACCAATCGAAAATTAAATAAAATAAAATATGCTAAAGAATCTTATTTCATGTTTATTTCCCTTTTAGTTTATAATAGTATTGGCATGAATTCAATATGTGTAAGTGTTTGAGTGTTTGACTGTATGTGCTGGTTCGTATGTTTTTATGTCTGAGAATTCATTTCACTCAATTTACTTAAGAATCAAAATCAGGAAAAATGTTTACTACTTGGTTTACATGCATACTCGTACAAAAAAAAATACACACGTTCGCATCCTAGCAAACTTTCCCTGTAGGCCAAGTCTTCGAGACGTCATCGATACATGTGCGAAACAAGTATCTATCAGCGACGACGAATTGCTAACACTCCAACCCAACTATTGACGACATTTTCGAAAGAATGAATAATAATAAGTTTTTTGAAATTCATAATCGCACTATTTCTCAAAACTAATATTTTACTTATTCAGTAGGATATTAATTGTTTATAAAAACACATTGACATTTATTACTGATGGGTATTAGCTAGTTCCTATGCGCATTTCACTGGTGCTAAATGCAGATCATCAGGGAACCTTTACCCAAAAATCTCTTAGAAAAGCTAAAGATAATGTAGCAAACTTTTATTTAAATAAATAAGAAGCTTAAACAATATCAAAGCTTAAACTTGAATACAGTAATCAACGATGCTTTTTTTATTTTCCTACTTTACCATATACTACACAGGCAGGCTTTTCTCCTGCTCTAGCTGCAGATGTAAGGAGACATGTAGAAAAATAAATGTTATAACAACAACTATACTTTTAATATAACGAGATGTGAAGCAAGTGTTTTTTGCGGAGTGCTGCCATGTTTTAAATTAGAGATTTTTTGGGTAAAGATTCGTTCCCTGTGTTTTTGTAAACAATTAATATTCTACTGAATAAGTAAAATATTAACTTTGGGAAATAGTACGATTATAAATTTAAAAAAAATAAATTTTAGCAATTCCCAAAAAATTGTCTTGCAGACAACAATAATAAAAATGTCGTCGTTAACAACTTGGACTACAGGGTTTACATATAAGTATGTATATGTATTTGTGTAAGTATTATTGTGCATTTAAAAAGTTTACTGTTGCTGTACTAGTGCAACATCAACAACATCTACAATATAAAAGTGTGTTGAGGAAACAGAAGGAAATTGATTTTTGAATTATATTTTTTTCATCTATTCATTTACTATCTTGTCTGTGTTGCATTCGTTAATGTATGATTGTGTGTGTGTGTTGTGTGTGCTTGTAAGAGATACAAAAATTTTATTGCAAGATCCAGAATGATGCAGAAAGTAAATTGTATCAAATTAATATTGTGATACGAAAGTAAAAATAAATTAAAAATAAAATCTATGTACATGTTGAAGATAAATTGAACTACTTTAGATACTCAAACACACACACATACACACACACAGACACACACTCACTAATACAAGAATACGAATTTTTATTTAAATATAAGAAAATAAATACATGTAAACCAACACGATAATTAAAAATATTGTTGAAATAAAATGCAAAAAAAAAACATCATAAGAATTTAAAGCCAATGCAAATAAAAATTGTTTTATAGAAATTTTCACTTGAATAAAAATGTTGTGAAAATGAAGAATTGTGGTTTTTAAAGAAATTTATCAATTTATATATTTGTAAAGATTTTCAGCAGCTTGAACTGCAAAAAATATTAAAGAAATTGGTAACCATATGGAGCGCTTTATCAAAGCTCTTCATTGAAGACATATTTGTTACATCGCACAATCTTTCTGTCACCAGCTGCTCTGATAACTTGTATTGTCAGATATCTATGCTATGATCAGTCAGTGGCGGTTGATTATTGGCAGTTAAAACTAGCCGTCTGAAGGTAACATTTTACAAGACCAATGAATACACACAGAAAACTTTCATAGTAAAATCGTCGAAAGATAGTTTAATTTAAAATTTGTCGGTAATGATTTAAATTCGTAGGTGCTTCATATTAATTCAACATGATTTTACAATAACCTTCAAAAAACATTTTTCCTTTAAATAACTATAATTCGTGTTGAATCAATATTCAAGTACAGTTAACTCAAAATGAAATTGATACTGAAATAATACGAACAATCATGTTGAATCAAAGTTATTTCAAATTGAAACAACATGACTTTAATCTAGCTATTTTATTAAATATTTTACTTACGTATGCATCAGAAAAATTTGTGTTGCAGTTGGCTGCCCCAGCCAAAATTTAAGCTCGGGGCACTTGGTTGGTTGGATTGCCGATATAACAGCCGCAACAGCTTTAAACTTTACTTTAGATATAGACTAAATAAATACCATCGTATGTAACAGGAACTTCATTTTAATTCAAAATGATTTAGTTGATTATAATCAAACCTCAAACTTTACTTTAGAAATACACTAAATAAATCGATGATTTAACACAAAATTTATTTTAAATTAAAGTCATAGTCGTGTTGATTCAAAAGGAAAGTTAAAGTTTATAGCAAAGCTTTTTTCACACTGAAAAATATTAGTTCAAGGAGATTTAAGGTTAATTAAATAGCTTTCGTTTAAAATTAATAAAAAGCAGAGGCAATTTTTAATCAGTAGCAGGACATTTTCGGTAGTAATGCGATGTTTGTCGGGTATTTGCCGGCTGCATGAAAATAACTGTGCACAACAGTGAATTGTAGCAATGAGAAAAGCAAGTAAACACCAACACACTTAAACAGCAAATTATTTCTCGTAAATTTAATATGATTTTTGCTCAAAATTGCAACATGTTGATTTTACGTTCCTTTTTTTTTGTGTGTATGCTTTTAATTAGTTCTGTCTATTTAATAACAATTATATAAATCATATATCATTAACTAATGCAAGCTAAACATCATCTTATTTAGAGAATAAAAACCTAAACAAATGAACGAGTCATCAGTACTTTGCATCCGGGTGACTTGAATATACATACAAACAAAGGCCATATCTGACGTAATTGCACATGTGCGATTGAGACGTGAGCGGTGGTGTTTAAGGGGAATGATTGTACTGCTATAACTGAGGTGTAGCAGTACTTCCTCAGATGTAAATATCATGTCATGTCATAGTGTATTATCACATCTCGTCGTGTCATGTCTTGCCTTGTCTACTCTTGTGTGTTCTTTGCTTGTCTTGTCTTGCCTTGTATGTTCTTCTCTTGTCTTGTCTTGTCTTGTCTTATCTTGTCTTGTTTTGTCTTGTATTGTTTTATGACATGCCATTTCATGCCATGCAATGTCATGTTGTATGATATAATATAATATATAGCTCTATTTTTTATTTCTTTATGTAAATAAAGTCTGTGTTAAGAAAAAAGTATCACTGCAAAATTTTAAAACAGATATTTGTGTAAAATAAAATTATATTTTCAGTAAATATTTTTTACTGAATCAGTAAATTTTTTGTTTTACTTTTATTTAGGACGCAAACACCAAAAACAATAACAAAAACCAGTTCTCTGTATTGTTAAAAACAGCTCCCATGGCGACATTTTATTTTATTTTTTTAACAAACACAACCCGCGAAGCGATTAGCTTGTCTGCGGAAAACAAACAGGGTCTATGGCGAAAATTGAAACCATGACCTCTGCACTGACAGGCTAGCATCGCTACCACTCAGCTACAGGGGCACCCATAAATAGCAACCACAACAATGATAGCAAAGGAATGCCATGTCGGAATTCATACAATTAGTATCAAATGTAAATTGTTTGTTTACTGAAGATTTCTGAGTGAATCAATTCGTTAATGTTGCTGCGCAAATTCGCACTCGTTTTTTTATTATTTAAAACTTAAAAATATTAAAAAAAGGATCTAGTGACAAAAAAAATTTATATAATAAAAAAATCCAGTAAATATTTTTGTTTGATTCAGTGGACTATTTTGTATAGAATTTAAAAGTATGTTTAGAGAAATTGGTTTATAAAGTCAGACAAATTTTTTTTATTATATTTTACAGAAAGTCCAGTAAATATTTTTGTTAGATACAATAAGTTATATGGTTTAGAATTTGCAAACATTTACAGCCAATGGTTTTATAGGTTTGGAAAATTTGTTTACTAGAAAACCCTGGTTTTTTTTTTCAATGAAATTGTTGAGACATTTTTGAAATATTTCCTAATTCATTGAGTTTCTTTGCTAAAAATTTAATTTTGTTTTCTCTGTATAATTAAAGAACTTCATTTATTAAGAAAATAACACAGCAAATTTTAATAAGTTCTGACAATGCTAGCAGAATATAGTGACTGATAGTCACTATATTCAAAAGCACAATCTATCAGCGTACGAATGCCAACTATTTAACTTCAATTCATATTTCAACTAAAATTTATATTTCCTTACAGACCTATGATTAGCTATTAACTCCTTTTTCAATTTAAAAAAGCCTAAGCAAAAAGTCCTTTAGGTCATTAATAATTTAAGTTACTTGTCCTCCCCCAAACTTTGTAAACTATAATTTGATACAAACAAAACTATTTTACTAAAATTTTCTTCACCACAAAAACCCATTTAAATAATACGAATGTTGATTACAAACTTGTAATTTAAATCTTTGAATAGTTCTTTGGAGTCTTCCAAATATAACAAAGTACAAACTGGAAAACATTCTGCCCGTATGTTATATAGTTTTCAAATTTTATTCAAAACTAGAAACAACCAGTAACCACAAATATTGCATTTTGAATATAAACCAAGTAGAAGAAGAAGAAGGATGCAGACTAAAATGTTAGACAAAATTCAAGGAGAAAGAAAAGAGTACAAGTTAATGAAATATAACTTTACAGGTAATAATGTGCCACTGGCTGTGCTTTGCCTTGTAGTCAACTCTGGGCATGTCGATCGAAAACAAGGTACATACAAATTATTAACAAAACAAACACTTATACTGGCCAATATATTTTAAATAGCAAACACAAACATGTAAATAGGGCTTTCAATGTACTAAATATCTGAGAATTTGTAAATTTGACCAAAAAAGCAAAAAAATCACAAGAAATATTTACATTACAGGTAAGATGTACAGACTTGCATACAAACCAAGTGTGCATGTGTAAAATACTGTTTTGAGATTAAAAACAGGAAAATATTTTGTGAAATATATGTTGTAAAATTACTTCAAACCCAGAGATGGTAGTGTAAGTAACCGGACGAATAGGGACACAGATTTATTTCGGTCCTGCCTGGTATAACAGAGCGTGTGGAGCAAAAAAAAACATAAGGATAAAGATTAAGTATTATCTAGTAATTCTACTTGTTTTATTTAATATTTTCTCCTGCTCTTTGGTATACAAAAATATTTTATGAACAACCAATTTGCATTAACCAAAATCCCATGTGTTGGTTTGTTGCAATCTCAGTACGAGTATTATTGTTGTCGATTGGTCTTAAGCTGGAATGCATCATTTGCAACATAAGGCACATATCAAATACAAGCAAGAGCATCTTAATTGCACATATTTTTATTTAGTTAATCATTCATGTAGAAAGGCTACATACACACAGTAACAAAACTTAAGAATATATTTAACTTTTTATCAGTAATCCCTTTTATTACACTATGCAACAGAATTAAACTTTTGTCATGACCAGTATATTTTATTGATGTGTTATTGTCGCGGAGCTACAAAAACACGTCGAAATTTACAATTCTATGAATAAGTTTTTTTAATTGTTTTCTTAAATTTAATTTTTTTTGAGACGCTGTTCTACCGATTTCATCATAACTTGGGAACGGGTTGTCCAATTTTATTACAAAAGCACTAAGATACTTAAAATAAATTTACCTTTGTGCCATTGTAATTTGCGGTTTTAATTCTCAGCGATTTCGGAATTATCTAGACCGCAATGATAAAAAGTATATATTTTTTTGGAAAATTTAAACATTTTTTTTAATGTTTTTTTTTATTATAAAAAATCGTAAATACTTACCAGTTTACTGGTAACTGAAATTTATTTGATAAAAATCGTTTTCTACATGTTGATTTTATTCACAATAAAGTAAAGTTACCTGATTTTTTTAAAAAATTACGAATATTTACACTGTACAACATAATAATTTATTTAAGTTGCATGGTTCTAACTACTGAATCTGGTGGAGAGCTCAAGGTGAGTTTTTTTCTTATTTAAGAAAGGGACAGAGGTGTTTATGATTAACGGCAGTACCTGCCATTATGGCCTAATTTAACTTTGTCCTCAAAACACCGAGTGAAGTTGAGTGTTCACCACCCGGAGATACCCCGAAGGTACACCTGTGTGACTTGCAAGGTACACACTTCTCATACAAGGTACAACTTCTCATACATTGCCGCCCACCATGCATAAGCACATTGTTAGAGTGTTTGAGCTATATAGTCTCTACTACATCAGCAGCTTACGCGATCTACACAAGGTATCCAGGGAATAAGAAGCAAGCCAGGTAGTCTACAACAAACGCATAGACACCGCTATGCAAAGGATTCCCCATCACCCGCCCACAAAGCACTACCGATGCAGCCACTGTTGGTTTAGTAACTGCACAAAGAGGCTTACCGTTGGTGGCTTGAAGTCCAACCAGCCACTAGCACTGGTCAAGCATCAGTCCTTAAAGCAACACCTCTTTCCTAGCGATTTTGGTAGTAACCACAGCCACCCCGTGAGCACCCGAAGGAGACCTCACCAACAACCAGCCATAGAATTATCCTTCCTTTCGAGGGTGAGACGAAGTCTGTCACGCAAATCATCAAAGATGATGCCATCTAACGACGAGCATCATTTCCTTAACCCCCTGGAAGGCAGGAAATCTGTGGGGCTACTGGTTCTCGTGGTGCCAGTTTATGGTTACTGGTAAGGCCTCGAAAGAAAACCCCTAGAGGTTAACTTTCTATTGACTTTGGTCTTGGGCGAGACCATAGGTGCCCTTAAATCTCCTTACTGACTAGCGTAGACAAGCCTACTTCCTTAAAATACTTATATGCACGCCCGTTGCTCTGTTTCCCGAGATTGGGCAGTAACACATAAGTTTTAGGGGTAAGTGGCCAAAGGTAATGTCAGCAAAAGCCAATTACCCTTTTCCCCAGAAAGCACAACATCAAGGTTAGTGTTATCACCATGATGTATAAACGTACCCCCCGGGGGGTTAAGAAAGGGACAACAAGACCCATATCACAAACACTTAGAGGGTTAAAATGTTCAACAAAAATGTTTTTCATGGGGTTATATATAAAAGTGCTGAAGTGCTGAACACATCTTATACCTTCAACGTAAGGCGTAAAAGATTTCCTATGCCGAGTCAAAAATCGGGAAATTGAATTAAAAAAAATCCCAGATTCATTCTAGGGAGAATTATGCATAAAAAATAATATTAGAAAGGATTAAAGGTAATTTCAAATTAGTGCTTTTTGTAATAAAATTGGAGAAGGTCTTCCAAAGCTATAATATAATCGGTGGATCAGACCAGCCTCTTCAAAGATCTAAAATTAAAAAAAAAATGTATCTATAGAATTTTGAATTTCAACTATTTTTGTAATTATTGGACCATAACACTATGCCAGTTATCCTCTTGCATAGTGTTATAAGAAAAATGCTAAAGTGTTTTCTTTTAATATTTAACTTTTCCTTATGTTTTTGTATACGCCTGCAGTCTGATTGCTTCCTGCTGCAAATTGTTTTGTATTTCAAAACAAAAAACACTAACATACAAAGCTGTAAGAAGATTAACTAATATGCTCTTATATTTTAAGGAAATAAATAATAACTAGAATTTTTCTTCTCTCTTTTTCTATAATTATAAAAATATTATTTTCATGTTTAGTTTTATCAAAGAACATTATGACAAGCCAATAAAAATTGTCTGGCTAATTTTTACCATCACAAATAAAATGCAATTTACCATAAATCCAAAAACAAAACAACCACATTTTTTAATTTCCTGAATCTTTTTTTAATATTTCAAAATGTCCAGTTGCAAACATCAAACAACAGCTAAACAATATTCAACATTCCAATTAAAAACAAATTGATTTGACAATCATCAGTATCTACATTTACATTATCATCAATATCTCATCATCAGCGTCAGCTTATTTATCTGTTGTATCTCTCATCTCATTTGTCGTTTAAATGGGTGAAAAAAAACAAACAAGAAAAATCCCTTTTAACTTGTCTGCCATTCAGACAACTAAAGTAGCTTGTCTGTCATTCAATAACTGGGTGTTTTCTTTTCATTGAATGATTTCCCTTTTAGTACATGGTAATTTGCAATTTAACTCCTTTGTTTTACCTATTTTTTTTTTATTCCAACTCACCCATCAGCTTAACGATTTGTTTTACGTTTTGTATCTTCATCTAAATTGTTTGTGAAATATTTGTTAATAATAAAGGACTGGAAAACAAGATGTTGAATTGACCTGACCGACCATTCATTCAATTTACTATTTGGTTCAGCATTTATTTCTGCTGATCAGACGTCAGACGTTATTCATCAATTAGGACAATTTGTAATTGCTTTGAATACGTTCTAAATGAATTATGTCTACGTAAAATTTCAATTGCAAATTGTAGAGCTCTAACAGTTTTTAGTTTTTTTATTGCTTTATGTGGAACAAATATTAACAAGAGCAAAAATATGGCAATCAAAAAGCTCTAGGGCTAGATTATATGAAGGGCGATTACTTATAAATGTACGAACATTTTTAAAAATTTTTTCTAATATCATGCACAAAATACATGAAGGCAGCTTACCAAATTTACCATTTAACAAACACACGGTGGCAGTGTTTCGCAAAAAGTTTTACCTTACGATAAGGTCCTTGTTAATGCGGAGGAAAGCAAGAAAAATGCTCATATCATTCCGAAAAGAGGACTTTACTTTAGATGTTTAATAACAACCGTTTAGGTCAGTAGCCTGATATAGAATCATTTTCCATGCGCGTCCATCTAAAATGTAAACTTTCAAAACGCCGATATATTTATATATTTTTCTAATGCCATCTGCAGGAATCAGTCGTTAGAAGCATGTAATTTTTGTGTTGTGTTGTACCGTGTTATTACTTTACAAGAAATAAATTAAAGGTTCTGCTCCTTTAAGTCGACAATAACTGTCCTTAGAATATATTTTAAAAATTTATATCTCATAAACAAACAGACGTTCAAGTAAATTTAAAAACAAATATTAAAAATAAATATTAGGGTGCAGTGCTATGAGGCCATATGGTCTTACTTCTTAATCAATTCAGAAATAAAACGATATGGTGTTATTTCTCAATTTATTGAGAAATAAAGCCATTATGGTCTTATTTCTCAATTAAATGTTTATATATATTTTGAATTTGTATTTAGTGTGTACATAAAAATGAGCTCTTGCCAATATAATCTGCCTTCGGATATTTTTGAGGAAGGATTTTATTTATCCTCTTGATATATCTAAAAGCGGATTCGCTGAGTGAAGTTTTTGCATAGCCGGACTTCGGGCGGGTTTAAGGATTTTTTTCTTCTGGGTATATCGAAAAACGGCTTCGCTAAGTAAGTTTTCTGCCCAGCCGGCTTTCGGTAAAGCTCACTGGTTTTTTCCTCCCGTTATATCGAAAAGCGGCTCGCTGAGTAAAGTTTTCTGCATAGCCAGCCTTCGGCGGTGCTTAAGGTTTTTTCCTCTTGGTATATCGAAAGGTGGCTTCGCTAAGTAAAGTTTTCTGCATAGCCGGCATTCGGCCATGCTCAAGGGTTTTTTACTCCCGGTATATCGAAAGCGGGTTTGCTGATTAAAGATCTTTGCATAACCGGCCTTTGGCCGGGTTTAAGGATTATCTGTTCTCAGTATATCGATAAGCGGCTTCGCTGAGGAAAGTTTTCTACAGTAGCCGGCCTTCGACAATGCTTAAGAATTTTTCCTCCCGGTGTATCGAAAAGCGCTTTCGATGAGTTAAGATTTTCTCTTTGGGTGGGCTTATTGGTTTCCTTCTCTACGTTTGTCAAGAAGAAAACCATTGTGCACTAGTAAAGGTTGGGTAGGCAGAAAATTTTATTGCATTTTCTATTCTAGCAAAAATGTAACGTTTTTACTTTTTATTAAAAATAGCGCTATTTAGCGTTTCTTTAAAGCAACAATTTATCTTCATAAGGGATGTTACAATAATTTCTAATAGATTCACTTGCACGAAAAATTATTATATTGCAACTGAGATGAGAAAATCCTTAAGCCCCGTCGAAGGCCGGTTATACAAAAATCTTTGGTCAGCGAAGCCCCTTACCCTTAAGCCTGGCCAAAGGCCGCCTATCGAGAAAACTTAACTCAGCGAAGCCATTTTCGATATAGCGAGAGGAAAAAACTCTAAAGCCCTGCCAAAGGCCGACTATGCAGTACCAATAGGATAAAATCCTTCCTCAAGAATTTAAATAAGTAAATAAATCTGCTTTGGAATAACATACATATGCATATATGTATACAAAAAGCAAAATGAATGAAGAAAAAAATGTATGGCTTTATTTCCCAATTGTTAATTTTTTGACTATGGCCTTATTGCTCAATAGCATTTGAAGCATTGAGAAATAAGGCCAATTCATTGAGAAATAAGGCCATATGACCTTATTTCTCATGGCTTTATTGCACTGCACCAATAATAGTTCATATTGTTTTATTATCTTTTAAATAAATAAATTTAAAAAATCTCCGATATAATAACTAAAAATTAGTAAAAATTCAATATTTTAAAATAAACAAGTAAGTTGTTTAATTAAAGAATTTATTTTCAAACTGCATTAAGAACACTTCAGATTTATTTAGTTTAAAAAAAGTTTTGTTAAGATTTTCAAGTACTAAAATAATTTTCTTGTCTAGCCGTATGTTTGTGTAGTAAACTTAAACGTTACGTATCATATGAATCTAGTTCGTGTCTGATTTGTTTTATTTTATTTCAGTTCTTTTTCTAAGGATATAAGAAAAATAAAGCAAATCAAATGAAAATATCAAACTTTTCCGTAGTAGTTAGGCTGAAGGTGTTTAGAATGGAAAGAAAAACAATTTTTATTAGTACGGAGCATACAAATACCCAGAAGCTATTTCTACTTCTCTTTAAATGCATTCTCATCTTCCGGTTTTAGTTTACAGATAATTGGCTTAAGTTCTAAAATAACCAAACTACAAAACTCCTGCATAACAAATTATATTTTGCCTCCTGTTTTGGCTGCTGTCAATAAATAAAGTTTGTCTACATGAATTTTGTAAATCATTTAAATTGAATTATAATTTTATTATATATTAATTTGATTATAATAGATAGATAGATGACTGCAATGTAAGTATACTTACATTGCAGCCATCTATCCAGCCTGTTGATAATTAGCTTGATTGTATTTATGAATAGAAATTTTGCATTTTACTTTATACTTATATTTAAGATACTCATCTAAATATAAGAGATTAGCCTTAAAGCACAATATCCTCATTTGTATTTTTATTTAATTAATAAAGTTTAAATATTAAGGAGATATATATGTAGCTATAATCTTGTGAGCTTACAGCTTTTATTATAGTTAATTTTCCCAGCCGTATTTTATGTCCTACAGTTTATTTTTTAACCAAAAATGTCACTAAGTATAAAAGTATTTTTATTAAGGATTTAATAAGGAATTTTGTAAAATGAAGTGAGAACTATGTAGAGGATTTAATGTTTATCTTAATATTCACAAACTAATTAACATTTACAACATAAATTTATGTTAAAATGTATGAACTTATAGTTAAACATGCATAAGTATGTGACACATTAAGGTGGGTTTGAAAAGTTAAGTTTTCACATTTCCACATAAAGTAAAATGTTTTTATAGTCATTTATATGTTTTAATAAATTTATATTTTTATGATTCCATCTCTTAGTTTTAAGGTTTTAAAAGTCGTAAAATATTTTAATATGAAATTTTCACACTTTGAAGAGAATACTAAAAATCAAAGAAAAGGAAACACGTCAACTTTAATGTTTCTCGACAATTTTTATATCTTGATTATAGTTTCAAATGTACTTAACCTGCCTAATCTCAGCACTAATAAATATGCATGTGAGTGAGTGTATGTGTGTGAATCTAAGTGTCTGTAGGTAGTGTATACAAGAGAAGGTAGAAATTTTAATAATTTTGTTATGTATTTATTACGAAAAAAATTTGCTAATTTAAGCCAATAAAAATAAAAGGGCTACACTATTAAACATTATTTTACATAAATGCAAACGTTAATTTTAGCTACACTCACAGAAAAATTTTTTTGTCGCATTGAAGACTTCCTGTCATCAGAATTCTGACATCAATGCTATGACAAATGTCATCAATATAAGGAAAATAAACATGCATCTGATGACAAACCTCATCACAGAATTTCGTCACAATTTAAGTGTCATCTATGCTATGACTATAATGACATCAAGTGGCATGGTACACTCATTATATATTATTAAAGTGTAAAATATGTATAAAAGAATAAGTAAACAATGTTATAATATTTGTCATTTGTATTTTAATACAAATTTTATTGTTTTATTTTTTCTTTTTATGTACAAACACATTTTAAAATAGTTAAAAAACATGACATTACATTAATGTATACTCATCATCTTTACTATGACAGAACTAATGATAAAACATACAAGTCTTTTTAAAAATCATGCCACTGCAGCATACATACATAGACAAAACATTGAAGCAAACGATAGTATGACACCTTTTCATCATATTGATGACACATAGTCATCACATGTATTTCAACTTCAAAAAGAATGAGAGCGAAAAATCTTAAATGCCAATAAACCGCAAAAGCATACGCTTGACAAAAAAACAAAAAACAAAAACAAAAAATTGTTGCAAAAAACTATGTTTTGTTTGTTCTAGATTATTTGTTGTTTTTTAAGCTAATTAAATAATATAGCGTGTTGTTCTTGTGTGTAAAATTTGATGACATTACAAGTCCAAAAATTTTCGTTATGAAAATTCTACAACAACATAAAATTAGAAATAAAATATCGGTAATGTATGAGATAACTAAGGAAATTAATCCCGAAAACTGCAGTTTGTTTCTAAATATTATTGTTGAATATTTGCACAGAGAAAATTATCGAAAAAAAATTTTCAAACAAAAGTTTGTTAAAAAATAAATTTCATTTTTAGTAAATGTTTGTTTGACTTTTATTTAGGATGCAAACACCAAAAACAACAAGAAAAACTATGTCGTAAAACAACATGCAACATACAATGACGACATACACACAAGTAACAACAACAACAACAACAATGATAGCAAAAGGATGCGATTGTACCAAGTTTGTTTACTGAAAATTTTTGAGCGAATCAATTCGTTAATGTCGTTGTGTTAAATCTCATTCATTTTTTTAGAGTCTTTAGAAAAACATTCAGACTTGAACATATTTAACAAAGTTAAAGACATTAAATGCTTAATGGATAATGATGATGATGACCCAGACAAAAATTTTGTTTGATATATAACAAAAGATCCAGTAAATATTTTTATTTGGTTAAATAAACTATTTTGTTTAATATTTGTAAGTATTTTTAGACTAATTGTTTTATAAATTTAGATAAAAATATTTTTTGATGTTTTTTAGAAAATCCAGTAAATCTTTTTGTTTGATTTAGTTAATTGTTTTGTTTACAATTTGTAAAAATTTTTAGACGAATTATTTTATAGATTTAAACAATTTGTTCAGTGATAAAACTCGTTTTTTCAATGAAATTGTTGAGCTATTTTTGTCTATATTTACAAATGCGTTTGTAGGTGCGTTTCTAGACAAAATATTTACTATTTAACTAAATTCCTTTGCAGAAAATGAAATTGATTTTTCTCTGTGTGCATTCTAAAGATACAAGGGAACACAAACAAGCGACGACATTGTATGTCAAATTTAAAATATTTTTCATGTAGAGACTTGAAGCCATATTGATGATAAGAGTAATGGGGACAAAAACGAAGACACTTGACATAGCATTTATGTCAAATTACATTAGCGTTATGACGGTTTTTCTATCAGTGTATATGTTATACTTTAACAACCATAAAAGCCAAATCTTTGAAATTTAATTAGTGTAATAGAGAGTTAGGGTCCGTCCGAAACCAATTTTTGAGGCCAATGCCGAATTTTACTTATAAAAGTCACAACAAGAAGTTACTTTTATATTTTGGACTTCAATTAGTTTATTAAAATGGGAAAATAAATCATGTATAAATACCCAAACGGCTGGACAGATTTTAATTTAGTTTTTTTTTTGCTTGAAAGATAACTTGATCGATAGTGTTCTGAGATTGCATTCATTTGTATAGACTACATACTATAGCGTGTACGAGTATATATCAACATATTTTATTGTTATTCATCTACCTTATCTATGTTTTCAAAAAGTTATCGGAAATCGATTTTGAAAACGAATCACTTTTGTAAGTCCATTTTAAAGCAGTTCTCATCAAATTTTTATAATTTTTGTGATACAACTCTTTTGTAATATATGTGATAAAATTGTCTTTAATAAAGAAATATTATTAAAACTCACCTTTCAAAGTTGCTTCCTTTTCGGAATCGATTTCCATAACATACCTGATAAACTGTTAACTCTCAAAAAACTCTTAAAAGTTGTGTTTTTGCTATAAACATTTAGCGTGATAAGCTTTAAAGTGTGTTCCCATATGCGTTTGTAATAAAAGCAAAATTAAGACCTTAAATCAAAATCAAAACTTCATTACAAAACATAACAATATACAATCTTCGATTTTATTAATTGCTGACATTTGCTAGCAGTCATTTCCTCTTAACTTTCATTAGTTTTTGTTGCCTGTGGCTGTTTACTGCCTGTTATCATATCGGCTTAAGGAACCTTTAAAGGATTTCCTTTTGTAACAAATAAAATCCTTATAATGTTTTCATTGTTGTCTTCGTTGTTGTATTTAAGTCAAAAGGGATTAATGACTAAGATACCGAACGAATTAAAGCAATTGTAGGGATTCTTTTTCGCTGTCGTCTCTTTGTCTCTTTATTTGTTTTTATTGTCAGGGGAATAAAATAAATAAATATATATGAGCAGTTGTATTTGTATCGTATTTTAATGGTATGTAATTAAAAAAAATATTATTGAAATTAGATTTTATTTGTTAGGGTAAAATTATTGCTAAGGATATTTAAATTATATTGTATTCAATTCTAAAAATACTGAAAGTTGTTAAATTGTATACAAAGTTTTTTATGCTCAGTAATTCCCATGTACTTTGAATTTATAGTTGTACAATTAAGATAATGTTATTATTACCTTAACAAACTTGTTTTGAAGTATGCCATGTAAATACTTCATTATAAGAAAGTTGTAGAAAATTTCTAATCAAAATCTAATATTTGAACAGGAAATTACTTTTTACTGTTCATTATTTTTTACCAAATAATTAAAGTTATTTGGTTTGAGAAGGAAATAAATGATTGAGTCATTAAAATTTATAGCCTTGTTATTATATTTCTTATTATTAAACCGACAGCAAAGGCTGGTGTAGAAAAAAAGAGATTTAAAGCCATAAAGCTTCAGAAACTCTGCGAATAACAATTCAAAGGATTTTATCATTAAAAACAAAAAACAAAATCTGGGTTATAGCTGTTGCATCTATTATTCTCCGATGTCATAATGTAATATCACAACAAAGTCTCATAAATTAGTTTGATGTTATGTCACCTTTAAACTTGGTCACTTATGGAATATCATAAAGTCCATTGATTTGTTAGCAGAAAGTCCAGAAAAGGACATTTTAGACCCCAGCTAGGCAGAAACTATTTACTCAGCGATACCGCTATTTCAAATAACCACAAAACAAAACCCTTAATAGCAAACATTTTGGTGATCTTTTATAATGAGCAATTAGAGGGTCGAAAAAGTTCATAGACAACAAGGCATTTTCAAAAGTTGTACAATCTTAATGTACACTATGATGATATTTTGTATTTCATAACGTCCCACATTTATTCCAATTGGAAAAAAAATTTTTGTAAATTTTTATCTTTGAAACCTTTGATCCGATTACGAAATAATATATGAAAGAATCATAAAGGATGACCTAAGCTTTCAGAATGTTGAAATTTAAAGTATCCTGTTGGAACATGTGGTGAGCTACATGGTATTAAAATTGGCTACCTCAGGCATGAAAAACTTTGTTGGCCCCACAATTTTAATGCATTTGAGCTTGTTGTAAAGCTCGCGAATAGTTAAAGATAGTTCACTTTATTTCATTAATATATCTTTAATATTTTCAAAGATATCTGGCTTTGAATTTTAAAACTTTGGTTTTTGGCCTCCACTATGTTCCCTATTTCGTAAATATCTCCGGTAATAGCATAGCCAAAAGTGTCAAAAAAATATTTTAGGATTTGTGAGACAATCCTTGCTAATATGCAGAAAAAGTATTTTAGTTATCTACATTTATTTATTCGTGAAAAATAATCAAAGTCAAAACTTTGAGATAAAAGTGGAAAATGGCCACATTTTGCCAAAAATATGCCTTCATTGTTCGCTGGTTTTCTCAAAAACTTTTCAATATAAAATTTTTTAGTCGTAAATTTTTTATTACTGTTTTTAGTTCAATATTTGAATTAATATAAATTTAAATTATTTTATTATGAGTGAAGTGTTGGAATATTCAAATCAGATAAGCAGAACGGATCAGTACTACTGATTTCGACAGGCCGCTACATGTCTCATCAACGTTGCTGTTCACTTTTATCACTTTTGAAGATAATGCTTTTAATAAGAAAACATCAGCTATTTAACTAGTTTTTGTCGCGAAACAGAATATCAAACTTTTCATGTAAATTATTGCATTAATTTTATTTCAACTCAATTTAGTTAACCTAAATCTATTTCTAGATTTCAGCTAACGGTGTAGCGGCCTGTTGAAATAAATAGTACTGATCCGTTCTGCTAATCTGATGTGAAAATTCGAACACTCTACTCTTAATAAATAATTTGAATTTAAATTAATTCAAATATTGAATAAAAAATCCGAAATAATAAATTTCAAACTTACACCTATTGTGAAGTAAATACATAATTCAAATTTTTAGAGACAAAAGTATGTATGAGTAATATTATAATAGCCCAATTCACAATCTTGTGCAAATGGTCTTGCATCGTAGCATTTGCAAACTAGTATAGTATATTTATACTCACCACTAACAATTGTTAAGTGGTGAGTATCAATATACAATACAATTTGCAAATGCTACGATGCAAGACCATTTGCACAAGATTGTGAATTTAGCTAATATGTAATATCATATTACTCATACGCACTTTTGTTTATTTCTAATTCTTTGTGAATATAACAGACCTTAGCCCATAAAATTACTTTGAAGTAAAAAGCAAATTAATTCGTTCTAATCACATGATGTTATGTTCTGCCTTGTAAGTTGAAATTAATTATATTCTCCTTATTTTCAAGAAATTATCTCATGTCCACTTCATTCTTAGTAAAGCGCAACTAAAATAACATTTATAAGAAGTTAATTACACATATTTGAATTCACGGATATGCTTTACGAACATTATTTTTAAATTTTCCAATATCTTTTTTTCCCAATTCAAAACCTTTGTGTTCCTTAAAAGCACAATTATATCCAAGTATCCATATAAATATTTACGTAAATATGTCTAAAGCACTGTATGCAATCTGTATAATGCGTGCGATGTCTACAAACAAGTAAACACATACAATACATACATATTACTTAGATAACATATCTTCATAATTGTGAAACCCTTTAGATAATTGTACTCTTGGGTATTTAAAGAACACACGCTCGCACTTTAACAGGCCACACGCGCAAACACTTATTGTCCGTCTATAGTTATAGTTGCCGTTTAGTCTGTTATCTTAGCACAACCTCTACAACTCTTTCAATAATCGTCTACATTAACTAACACTTGGGCACTTGGTTTGCAGTGTCAGTAACAGTAGCATGACCATTACAATTCTAAGGATATGTTCACGTGTTATGTAAAAACACACGCACTTGTCTGCAGACAAATTTTATACAAGAATACAAACGTTTTACTTAAAAGCTTTAAAACGAGATATATGAAACCGATATGAAATCTTTAAACAAACCATATTTATGTTAAGCAAAAGGATCGTTTATGAGACAAAATAACTGGCAACAACAATAAAGAAATTAGAAATTGTTTCTGGCTTATCTTTAGTACAATATAATGCTTATTGTTCATATATAGACCGAACTATAGATGGGTTTTGTTTAAATTACAAAACAAAAGAAGGAATTAATATTTGAAAATGTGTGAAATTTTGTTTTAAGCGTTTACAAAATCAAACTCTAGAACTCAATTGGAAAAACAAAGAATATACTTTGTATTTTATACTTATAAGATTGCCTGCTTAGCTGATTTATTACCAAAATATTTTGATTCTGCCTCACTGTACGATGTGACTATAGCAATGAATTTTTAGTTGCTGCAGTAGCCAAGAGAAATGAAAATAAGAAAATACTATTATACGGGATTGAGTGTTTGTATTAACCAAACAATAACATCATATCAAATACACAATAATCTACGAAATTCATTAGAAAATCAAACACATGCATACAGAATTTTATATATTAATTAGTTTATTTTAAAGCCAACAAAGTACATCAATATTGTAAGCTACGGAAAGTTAGTTTAGTCATTTCACTTAAAGGCCAGCAAGCAAAACAAAATATCACTTGGTATTCGTAAAATTAAATAATATTATCGTTAAAACTTCAAATGTTTACTCAATATCTTAAATATCTGATTAAGAAGTTCAAAAATACAATTAACATGCAAGTAAAGCAAATATATATTAAACTTTTAAACAATATTCATGGCTAAAGGAAATAAACACGTACACTAGACACTTGAGAAAATTACGCAATATTATAAAAACAAATTAATCCCTTAGGCTAACCAACAACAATGAGAGCTAATAAGCTTTCAACTAATCCTGCTAAGAATTTTAATTAATTTAAATTTGTTTGCTGTAATTGAAAATCTTTCTCTGTAGAAATATTAAATTAGTCACTAAACAATAAAACCAATATAATAAAAACATTAAAAGAAATTACATTCCTTTATTGAATTAAGAAATTTGCACGAACTTAAAGAACAGATTTAACCAAAACAGAAGAGAAAAAACTAAAACATGAGTGTAATAAAAATACACCAACTAAAAGAGAAATAAAAATCGAAATCTAAAAAGATAACAATTTTGATAAGTGTCAGTTTAGTTTTATCTGTCTAATAAAAGGGAAACCTTCAATCAATTGATTTTTCTTCAACAAACTCAAGATAGTTAGACCACCCCAAAAACACACACATGCACATATATACTTAATGTCCCGATTGGCCAATTTGTCGCAGATGACACTTTCATCAGCGAATAATTAAGGAAATTTCAACATTTGTCATGAGCGATATTTGTCGATTACAGAGTCTTTTAAGACAATCTAACAAAAACTAAGTCAAACTCAAAGACTGAGTAAAAAAATACTCAACTGGTCATGCAACAAACTAGTTAGTGCATATTGCTCGCAAGCTAGTCTTGCAACGTTTAATTTAAAATTTTGTATAATTTCGTTGCAACGAAAAACACTACTCTTCGTATATCAGCGAACGAACTTCTTGTCGATATTGTCGGCCAGCCAGTCACCAGTTTGAATCATTTTGATACATTCCTGCTTGCTAGAATTGGGCGAAATTGCGGATGTTGCCATTTCTGAGGATGTTGTTATTAACATGGTCATTAATTAAAAGGAAACAAAGAGGAATGAAAAACGTTCTATGATGAAATAGGCGACATTGTCGATATATAATAATTGGTGATAAAATAAACGACATTGTAGCCCACATAGTCACTGACAACATAATAGACGCTTTTTTTTTTGTCAATAAAATAGGATCACCGACATTTCTGAGGATTTCGTCATTTACATGTACATTAATGAAAATATTATAGGCAGTGTCTCTGTTTTTGTCATGTATGAACTTAGCGGTAATTTTTTCGAAAATTTCCTCTTTGATTTGTTTTAACTGTCGCCAACAGGTCCTCCACGCTTTAGCATTATCGTGCATCTATCTTGCAAGATGCCTGAAAGACATGACCAACCGGGATATTTCATTCTCATACAAACTTAAAAAACTTTCTTATTATTGTTGGTGTGTTAATGTTCTTTGCCTTTTTGCTGTCATTGTTTGAGTGACTATCTTAGAGAATTGAGCGCGTGCAAGTATATGTGGGTAGGAAAAGTGTGTGTCTGTTTATTTTACCCTTCTAAAAGAATAAAGTATAGCATCACATGCACTCTCCCTAACACACACTCACACACACATACCCTAACTAATGGTCACTTTTAAATATTTATACGAAACGATAACAATCATCTAACAAAACTCTAACCACATTTTGCGACACTATCTACCACAACTATTACAAACAAACAAAAACACACTAATACGTTTCGCACATAACAGGGATAAGAATAAAATAACACTTTTCGTAGTTTTTCTTTTACGATGACACAAAACAAAAAAAGGAAATAACTACAATGAATGTTGTGTAAATCGTTTTTGTTTTTTTTCATGTTTTTATTTTGTTTTATTATTCTTCTTTACCCCTGTTAACGATTTTGTAAATCCTATTGATCGACCATGAAGATCTAATCTTCTGTGTTTACAAATATTTAGACACATTTTAGCTTTTGCACATATGAGCGTAGCTATATAGTTTATACCAACATACGTAAATTTTTGTACTAGAAAAGTACAGTGGCGCATTTTCGACATATTACCATAACTCAGCTAAAATTATTTGTAGGACATCATCGTTTTAATAATTAAATAAAGTTACACGCCATACTGTCCATGGAATAACGTAATAATAACCATAGACATTCCTACATTTCTGAAAATGTCTTAATATCCATGTACACTGTGACGCTATAAGTGTTGAAGACAAAGGATCGTCCAAATTTCTGCTTTGTATGACTTTTTTGATTGTAATTAATTTTCGTGACCCAGCATTATTGCGAATTTTAAAAATAATACGCTACTTTTATATAATTGATATTGATAGGAGAATAACAAGTTATTAATCATACGCACTATTACTGTTCTTCTCAAAAAAGTTTACTTTTTTCGCACGAACTTTTATAATAGCTTTCTGTTCAAAAATTCAGATCCTATGTTTCCGAGTTAAAACGTATACGCAATTACAAAATTTTGTTATTTAGAAAGCCCGGTATCGTGGGGCACCGGGTAGGAACTTAGTTCCTTACGTATTCAAGCAGTTTGAGGGCAAAAACCAGGGTAACTGCAAGGGTCAGCACTGGATCAGCATTCTGCGCCCTAGAGACAGCATCATTGGCCACAGCTATAAGTTTCTTCAAATCAGCCGAAATAGTAGTCACCTAACGACCCATCACTCTATCTACTTCATCAGCTGACAACACCTCACTCAGTGACCCTTTTCAATTCTATCATGGAATGACCACCATCATTGACCCAACGGATACTAGCGGTCAAGTTTTTCTTCTGCCGATAATTCCTTCCAGAGGCCACAGGACTGTAATAAGCATCAGTGTCATTGAACACCTCCTAAGCCATGCCATTATCATCCATACAGACATTAGGCGACACACCAGCAGCACTAAACAACCACTCAGGCGCACCAACAGGACCAGAAACAGCAACAAAAGTTGAAGCAGCAGTACCTCCAATTGCACCAGCAGCGAAATTCGCACCAACAGCATGCTCGGCAGCAGCAGCAGCAGCAGCTGGTCTTAGACGCCAATGGCTTACTAATGACATAAATTAGTAGGAAGATATTAATTTTAACTTCCATATGATAGGAGGAAGAGAATTTCTGAGGGCGTCAGCACCTAAACCAATCATCAGTTGGAAGATAGTAAGACGAGACTTATTGCCAATGGTTAGCAGAGACACCTTCAGCTGTCACTGCGACGAACTTCGTATCCAAGTCACAAAACATTTAGCAAAGACACAAACAATATTGGATATTCTCAAAAACTATGCTGAAAATCCCCATAAATCCCAGGAGTTTCTCAACTATTTCTCGGAAGATTATGGCAACACTGAAAATTAAAAATTTTGTAGCGGCAGCACCATCATTAAGTTATGTTGTGATGTGTCATGTTAAATACGTTAATATATTTTACAAGAGTTGCTATAATTAGCAGGGACACATTCAGCTAGCTCTGTTACGAACCACTAAGCCAACTCGCAAACCATTTAGAAAGAGGTACAAACCATATTGTAGATTCCCAGAAACTAGACTAAAAATCCCAGGCGCTCCCCGGCATTTCCCTGGGATATTACGGAAACACTGAAAATTCTAAAAACCGCAGCGGCAGCAGTATTATATTATGTAGTTGTGACCGGTATTCGCGGCCAGTATTCGCTGCCGGTATTTGTGACCAGTAGTCGCGGCCCCTGTGGCTGTGTGGTAGCGATGCTAGCCTGTCAGTACAGAGGTTGTGGGTTCGATTCTCGCCAGAGACTATTGATGTTTCCCGCACACAAGCTAATCGCTTCGCGGGTTGTGCTTATTAAAAAAAATCCAAAAAAATTGTTGTTATTCAAAGCATTGATGTGCATGGCGCGCCATAAAGAACTTACGTTACAAAAACTTTTGTTGGATTTTGCATGTATTAGAAATTGTTTAAGCTGACTTCTGCACAAAATGCAACCCTTATATATTGTGTTGTTGTTGCTTTTTGAAAACATTCCATAGACGCATTAAATCAGGGTTGCATTTTCTTCAGAAGTCTAACGGCTTTTGAGATAGTGTAAATCATTTTTTAAAAATATCTCGAAAATGTATATGAAAACATATGGTTTATGCTTACACACGTTTCAAAGAATATTTTTCATGGATGCTATTTTTCGCGGAATATTATGGCAACACTGAAAATTAGAAAAATCGCAGCTGCAACACTATTTAGTTATGTTGTGTTGTGTCATGGTAACAAATTTCATATCTATTGCAAGAGTTGATATAATTAGCAGAGACACACTCAGCTAGCACTGTCACGAACCACTTGGACGACTCGCAAACCATTTAGCAAAGCCACAAACCATACTGGAAAATACCAGAAGTTTCCCGGCAATTCGCCAGGAAACTACGAAGCGATACCTAATGACGGGGTCTTGGTCGAGATTATTTTCAGGCATGTCATATTCACGAGCTTTTCTGATGTTTTTAGTGTGTCATTGTGTTAATTGCTGTTGGACTGTTAAGCTCCGTTCACACCATGATAGTAACTGTCGTGATACTACTGCCATGGCAGTTCAGTTCTATGAGAAATTGTGACAGTAATTGCTACTGTCGTACTATCAAGCCGAATTTGATATTTAGACTTTGCTGTCGTGACAGCAACTGTCGTGATTACTGTCGTAGCGTGAATTTGGCTTTAAAGTGTTGAAAGCATAGCACAGCAGTATCTTCAGCGTTTGATACTGTTCTATGCTAATGTTCATCATCGTCGAAGTAAAACAATTAATAAAATGGAGGCACAAAACTACTCTAAAACTAACGAGACGTGTAATAGCAGAGTTGTAAAGGAATTGAAATTAAATTGGGTTATTACAATTGAGTTTGTATAAAAAGATTAAATTATTATTGAACCAAAATTCCTATATATGTATGTAATTGTTTTGTTATGTTTTTATCGGACCAGAACCCCTCCCTCTTCATGCAAAATTGCGTAAAGTGAATTCGGGGATATTCGTTTTGAGTTCGTCTACATTGAGAAATTTTTTGAAGGGAGTTTATTCCACATACGAATATGGGGCTGAAAATAGGAATTTCCTGCAACTCACTGGATAATCTACAAGTACAAATGAATAGGAAGTGTGCTTCTTCTTTTTTGTAACTTATCAAAATTTTGTAGGATATTTACATACTTGTAAAAATTTTTGATTTGTTACAAAAACGAAATAGCATGCGTCTGTTATTCAATAATACTTGCAGAGCCACGTTCATAATTTCCTTAACAAAATAATTATATTGGCTTTCTTTAGCTCCACTGTTAATACCTTTAAAACAAATAAACGCAGTATTTCCCTATTTCCTTTGGCTTTAGTACTTACTTTTCGGTCATTTTGGTTTTAGCTAAATTGTTGAAAGGAACTTGGTAATTGAAACCTCAGACGCAAACATAGTAGGCAACGTAAAAGAAAGAGAAGGAGGAGGAGGAGGAGGCGGATGAGGAGGAGAAGTGAAGCTGATTTAGTTGCTCATTCATTTGTTTGTTTTGCATTTGAATGTGAAATCAATTTGTTTTTCCCAAACAACCACATTACTCAAGTCTGCCCACCCATTGGGGTAGCCCAACTCCCTCGAACATAACTGTTTAAATCAAACGCCCTGATAGATTTTCAACCCTTGTACACCCATATCTTAAACAGCATAATGAGGTTGTACGTTTAGCATGAGTATAAATAGATTTTTTTTTTTTTTTTTGTAATGAGTTCAAGTATAGATGTGTGTATTTGTAGTTTATTCTTTTAAACTAGAAGTAGCAGCGGTATTGGTAGTTGTAAACTAGTGGTTTGTATTGTTATTAAACTTTGCTATTTCAGTTGCTGTTGCTTTTGCTGCTGCTGTGAGTATTTGCAGGATTGTAAAAGTTAACGAGAGGGTATTAATTTGTTGGCTGTGATTGCAACGAGCTGGCCAACAAATGGATTTTATCTATATATATATGTAGGAGTGTGTTTGTGTATTAAAGTTTGTAGATGTGTAGAACATTTGTGTAGTTTGTCTATATGTTGTCAATACTGTTTGTTTTAAGTTGTTGTTTTTCTTTGGATATGTGTTTATGCGTGAGTGTATGCTTTTGTATGAGTGTTTGTGTATCTGTGTAGTTTGATTTATTGCAACCGATGCAGAAGATTATTATGTAGAATTGATTGTTAGGCATGAATCAATATATCATGGTTTCATCTTACAGTTTTCAAACATATAAATCAATGGAAATTTGTTTGAGAGTAAATGCTTCGAGTGCAAGTACATACACATAAACAACTGTTGGTGTATTTGCTTTTAGTAATTCCCGATCCCCTTGTTGGTCTGCACTAATTGGAAATTTAATTTTAAATTGTTTTGTTAGACCGTATTTAAATATTAGGTAAAATATGTAATAAAAAATCTTTATGTATAATAACATTTTGATAAATTATTTTATACCGAAGCTTTGCAAATAAATGCACCCATGAGCGAAACGGATATGAGTTAACGAATCCCTGGAATTTCTTTATTGTTATCAAAACAATTAAGTGGCCCACCCACTTGCAATATAATTGTGAAATTTTTCGTATTGAACAATAATATTGCCAATGTGTATGTTATATTCGTGTTATATTTACTATTTTACTATCAGGAAAATTGGGTATTATGTTCTTTGAAAATACTGTGCCATTTATTGCATAGTACAGGCCAAAACGACAATAATTTGTACAATAACATATACAATAATATTGCATAATGGATGGGTCGCTTTACATATAGTTGTTTGCAAGGTTTTTGCTTATGGTACCACGTACATAAATATATACCACCAATTAGTTATTGCATGAACTAATTGTAAATAGCTTTTGATAAAAAATATTTAAAAATTATTTCCATAGTTTCATTTCAGACAAAGAGAATATTAGTTATACGGGTCGACACATAATAATTTTTGTATAACTTTTTAAAGTAACTTGTTTTTATATGTAATAATGAAATTTATACAATATTAATTACATTAAGGTACAAGACTTATAATAAAGTTAAATTTATATATGTGTTACTATCGTGGGGGTGCTGTTGGCTGAAGCAGTTGGCGCGTTGACTATAAAGCGAACTATGGCTGAGAACGTCAGTACGATCCCTGTTCAGAGCAGCTATCAGTTTTTATTATTGTTGGACTGTTTAAGTAACGAAGGCATATCGGTGGCCTCAGAACAAAACCTACAGCGATTAATACTGTTCTCGGGTTATGGGCATCACAGCGGTTACTATTGCAAAAATAATGTTTGTACATCTCCATCTTTAAAACTTGCGATCCGATTACAAAACGATGTATGTAAAAGTCGTAGATAAGACCCTAATCTATACAAATAAAAGAGTAACATTATTGAGTGACTGACCGACTGACTGACTGATTCATCATCGCCCAGCCCAAACCACTTAAGCTAGAAAGTTAAAATTTCGTATGCGGGCTCCCCTCAGAATGTATAGATCGACTAAGACGAGGTTTTGGGAAATTCAAACGCTAAGGGGGTAAAAACGGCTAAAAAATAAGCGAATGGTGTTTGGTACTTTTTTTTTAATTTTTACATTTAGGGGCCGAAAAGGGGTAAAAATATAATTTTGGAACTTTGTTTGTTAACCGTTTATCTCCTAAAGTAATGGAGATAGAAATTAAATTTAAAACGCATTCTTCTATCCTTACGAAGCCCACAAACATATTTTGGTACTTTTTTTGTAATTCGAATATATAAAGGGTAAAAATGGTTGCTCTTTTTGGTACTTCTTTCTATACAACTATTTTTTATGCAAATTGATATACATAGTGAATGAATATGTTTGTATATCTTCACTAAGAAAAGATTTTTGAAAATTTTAATTCTCAGGAGATTAAAAGGTGTAAAAACGGGTAAAGTCGGTAACCTTATATCTTTGAATCTAAGTAAGGTAGACATAAAATTATAAAAGCATCATAATAAGATAAAAAATAAGCGCAGGTTTCTGAAACTTTTTTAAAATCTGTACGTTTAGGGGTCAAAAAAGGGTGAAAATATAACTTTGGTATTTTTTTGTTAACAGTTTATCTCCTAAAGTAATAAAGATAGAAACTAAACTTGAAATTAATTTTTCTCTCCTTAAAAAGCCCTCAAAACAGTTTTGTATTTGAATATATAATGGGTAAAATTGGTAGCCCTTTTTGGTACTTTTTTTCATACAACTATTTCTTATGCATATTGATACACATACTGAATGCATAGCTTGTGCAGGTTGCCAGTTTTAAAGATTAAAAAAAAAACCAGCCCACTTGGGTCCCTATAGGTCCCGTTGCATATGTTTGTATATATTCTCTAAGAACGAATTTTTGAAAACTTAAATTCTAGCGGGATTAATAGGGGTAATAACGGGTAAACTCGGTGTTCTTATATCTCCGAATCTAAGTAAGGTAGACATAAAATTCCAAAAGCGTCATAATAAGATAGAAAAACGAGTGGATAGGTGTTTTGTATTTTTTTGAAATTTGTACATTTAGGGGGCGAAAAAGGGTAAAAATATAATTTTGATACTTTTTTGTTAACCGTTTATATTTTAAAGCAAAGGTACTTTTTCGAAAACCTACTTTTTTGAAAATGTAGTTTTAAGAAATGGTACTTCTTAAAAAAAGTTTTTTGGAAAGTGTACTTTTTGAAAAAGGTACTCTTTTGAAAATGGTTACTTTTTGAAAAGTTACTTTTTGGAAAAGGTTCTCTTTAGGGCTCTGTACACCAAAAGTGTAAATTAATCTTATTGTTTTCGATACGCTGGCTGTCAGTCCGTCTGTCTTTCTGTCTGTCACAGGCTGTTTTCTGGAGAGCCGCAAGATCAACGGGCTAAAGATTAAAGGGTGTTCTAAAGCGAGCAACGAAATATGTTGAAATACTAATGTAATATACAGACACTTTTATATAGACTCTCGAAATTTTCAAAGTTAGTGTTAATTGGTGTAGTCTGTAGAATATTTAACACAAGAAAAATTAAAGGGTGTTTTCAACAAAGTTAATGTAATTTTGACTATGTAGCTTAAACAGTTTGCTGTATTTTGGAAACCAAAAGAGTCAAACTCTTGAAATTTTAAAAAGCTCTAAGAATAAAAAATTCCAGAATTAAAAAAGTCAAAACGAAAAATCGCCAATATGAAAAAATCGCTAAAACGCAAAAATTCGCCAAAACTAAAAAGATCGCCAAAAAACTAACCAATTTTATGGTTATTTTTAAATGAGTTAATTAATTTTTCTATATCTGTACAACAATGGGGTAGCGAAGCACGCCGGGTATAGTTAGTCTTTAATAAAATAAAAAATAAGGGTGCTGTTGGCTGAGTAGCTGCGCGTTTGACTACAAACCCTGCGGTCTTGAGTTCAAGACTAGTTTCAGGCAATCCAACAACATCATGCATTTTTCTCATATGCAGTGGTGTGTTATTGTATTTGTTGTTATTGGACTGTTAAAGTGATGAAGGCATAGCACTGATCACTTTGGCAGTATCGGCAGCGCTTAATACTAACATATTCTAATGCACTTTACAGCACCCTCCTTCGTCGGTATTGTAGCAGAACAGTCGGCGAAGTAAAAGAACTAATAAAATGGCTACACATCTTAAATAACTCAATGCCTCTACTTGACATCAGAGGGGCTTGCAACAGTGGTCTGCAAAAAAAAAAACGCGCAATAGCAGAGTTTTTAATTAATTAAGCTTTCTATCTCTCTCCCACTTCACCACCTGTTCTCTCTACACTATCCCTTTCCCAAAGAAGGTAACACATTAATTAATTAACTGGTAGGCATTGATTGCCTGATTGTGTTACTTCCCTTAAAAAAAACAAAAAAAAAACTACTGACCACCCTGCTGCAAGACACGGTGGCCTACAGGATGTCAAATTTGACAGTGCAAGCAAATATTTTTGTTATATGGCGCCCAACGTGGGGCCCGAATTTAATTTTGCATATGAAGTTGACAGACCAAAATAATATTTTAATTCCACAGACTTAAAATCAACTAGATTTAAGTAAAATACTACAAAATATTTCCAGCGAACTTATAAGTGATTTGGTGTTCCAAGTTTCGTAGTCAAATGATGTACCTACTTTATGTGGTCTTGGAGCAAGAATTGAATATTTTTCGGGTATAGTTTACCGTTTAAAATTAGCGAAATACTCTTCAATGCAATTTTTTCGAAATCGTTAAATACTATTGATGACACAGGAATGGATTTTGTAATTTTAAAAACAAGCAGATTATTATTTTCGAAGTATCTTTGACATGATTTAAAATAAATCAACTGCTTTAAGGTGATTTTGCCGCTCGAAAAATGTATGACAAATCATGTATAAATCAATATAATTCGCTCAACTCAACATGATTTGCCGAAATCATGCCAGTGCAAACATAGTGAAGTTTTGTCATTTTAAAAGTAGGTTTTTACAGTTACACAACGCTATCAACAATTTAAACTTTTTTTGTTTGCATTGAATTCTAAATAAAAAAATATAAAAAAATCTTATATTTGTAGCTTTTTTTATATAACGTGCTCTTTTTCTCAGTTTTAGTGCTTTTTCAAATTTCTAAGTTAACAATACTGCACACAGCTTAAGAAAGTTAATGTGCCCACCTAACACCAGAGGCGTTGTAAAACTGTTATGAAAATTAATGAACATCGCTATAGCAAAATTTTAAAAGATTAATGTGTTGTTTCCACAATGCAAACAAACACTGCTTGTCTAAAATTTATATGAAAAGCGCTCAGTTTTTTTAGTTTTTTCCATACAAATTTTAGACAAGCAGTGCTTGTTTGCATTGCGCCAACAGCACATAAGTTCTCTTTCTTAATTCACAACCTGTCCGCTCTATACAAAAGGGTTAAATTTATTCGTTCTGTATTCTATATAACAAGCATATGTGTTATATTATAATTTGCGGGAATTTAACGAATTTGTCCACATTATTTTAATATATTTATGAGCTTGTTTTTGTATGATTACACACACACGCACATACGTATGAGCAACAGAAAAGGCTAAAAGCTTCGGAACAACCAATATCAATAGTAAAAGCATTAACCTGTCATTTTAAAGAGCAACCAATGTTTATACATATGACCTCGATTTTGCTTTCTATTTCTCTCTCTCTCTCTCTCACTTTCGTAATACCAATATATTGAAATTTGTTGCAGTTGTGTCTCCTGTTATTTGTTTTTGGTTACGTTCACACAAATACAAAAGCAAGTGTATATTTATATGCTTATACAAACACATAGCAAATTGACTTTTTGGTATTTCTGTTTCAATAGAACGAATGTGTAGCTTATTAACACTTTTGTTATTGTGGCTATTGTAGGTAATTTAAATTTCCACAATGTTGAATGTTGTCCAATTTATATGACCTTGCTGCACGGTGTAAATATTCAAAACACAAAGTGTTATAATGAATCTAAAAAGGTAGATGTTCTCTATTCAAATTCATATAAAGCAACAGATCTATGAACGACTTTTTGCGTTTTTAGGTGCACAATATTTGAAAACGTCCTTTGTAATGAACCTTTTGGTGTTATATTCTTTTTGGCACATACAAAGTTCAATGCACTTGTAACAATAAATTTTGTGCTAAAGTAAAAGCTTATAAGAGTTCAATAATCAGCGAAATTTAAATTATGTTTTTCTGGTTTCATGTTGTTTGTCAGCTGAATATTGTTAAAAAAGATGTTGTAGAAATTTAATTTCACTTAAAAAACTTTAAAAAAATTTACTTATTAAATTTCTGTGCAACCGAACTCTTAGCTTTTGCAAAAAAATTGCCTTAATTTAATTAACTCATAAAAGATATTTACTTTTGCTGAATTTTTTTTTCACCAACAATGATTTTTTACTGTTATTATTTCAATAAAAGTAAAGCAAAATATAAATAAAAATTTACATCTTGTTGATGTCATGTAAAACATTTAAAATAACAACAATGCAAACAAATATATTCTACTACACAGTATCAACACACTGTAAAAAAATATTTAATACACTTTACAAAAACACACATGCACACGCACACATTCATTCATATTTATTTAATACTTTATTTTTAAAAGCAAAAATACACTTTTCACAAAACAGGAAGAGGACACAAAGCATATGGAAATGTGTGCAAAAACACCTGTACAACGTCATATATGCATTTATAACAACAATAAAAATAAATAGAAAAAGCAGATCTACATAGAAAGCAATTTGTGCACAAATACAAGAATTGCATGCATAAAGTTATACATGTACAAACTGAATTCCTGTATGGTCAATCCAACATGTATTTAGATAAATGATCATCTATAATTGTGAGAATATATGAAATTGAGTTCCTATGTTAACATTTCTGTGATAAATATATAGTTACTTAAATGACAAATGACCAGATGTGTACGAGTATGCATTTATGCAATTATTCCCAGTTGAAATTAGTTCTCGAATATATTGCAAAAATACACATTTGCTTACTTTGAAAAAATTCCATGCAAAAGAGCTATAAAATTTTATTTCATGCTAATTTCAAGAAACTAATCAACATTTTATATTATAATTTTGTGTATTAATGAATAATTGTGGTTAGGCATGCTAAAGCTTATTACATACAACACTCGACAAATTTGAGCATTTATTATAAATTTCCTTTTCTGGTGGAAATAGACGGATCCAAATAACACTTTACAAAATTTAAGTTGAAACTCGGTTCATGTTTAATTTTTTAAACTATATGAATTCAAATTATTAAGAGACGAGGAATACTATATATCTAATCAGACTAGCATAACGGATCAGTACTGATTTCTTTGTTCATTGTTCCCACTTTTTAGGGTGGATAGAGGAGAATTTCTTGCTAACCAAATTTCATTTAACTTGTAAGTGAATACATGAAGTTATGATACTTCTCATATTATATTTCATTAAACAAATTAGTTAAATAGTTCATATTCCTACTCACTAGGAAAAAGGTAAAAATTATCAAAGAATCATTTTACGGGCCCTGGATCAAATACGGACTTTATGATCAAAACTATAAAACATTTTATTTTGAAATTTCTTTGAACTTTCTTAAATATTCTTAGATTCTCACAAGAAATTCTTAGTTTTCTTTTCTTGCTTGTTACTTACTACGTAAACTCCAGTATAACTGCCAAGATTCATTCTAAAATTTCAATAATCAACGAGAAAATTTAATACAAATGCACAAAACACCATTTTTCCGTACACCAAAAGTGTAAAGGAATCCTATTGTTTTCGCTACGCTGTCTGTCTGTCTGTCTGTCTGTCTGTCTGCCTGTCTGTCTGTCTGTCTGTCACAGGCTGTTTTGTCGAGAGCCGTTAGATCTACGAACCTGAAATTTTCACAGAACATGTAAAACTTTGGCCGCTACAACAACAAATATATGACAGATTAAAATTAAAGGGTGTTCGAAAGCAAAGTTGATATACTATTGTAATATACAGACACTTTAAATGTTCAAAGTTAGTGTTAATTGGTATAGTCTGTAGAATAGACTACAGAAACTGACACTGATATTTAAAACAATAAAAATTAAAGGGTATTCTATCAGTTAATGTATTTTTGACTATGTAATATAGACAATTTGCTATATCTTGGAAACCGTAAGAGGCAAACTCATGAAATTTAAAAAAACGCTAAAACTAAAAAAATTCAAAAAACAAAAATATTTCAAAACGAAAATCCGCAAAAATAAAAAAAAGCTTAATAGAAAAAATGCATCAAAATTGAAAAAAAAATCGGTAAGCGCAAGAAATCACCAAAAATAAAAACATCGCCAAAATAATAAAAAAACACGCCAAACCCGAAGAAATCGTCAAAAGGAAAAAAGCACTAAAACCTAAAAAAAAAACGCTAAGACTAACAGTGTCGTAAGAAATTAAAAACATTGCCAAAATGGAAAAAAGCACCAAAAGGAAAAAAGCGCCAAAAGAAAAAAAGCGTCAAAACTAAAAAACGAAAAAAAGTGTGAACACAAAAAAACGCTTAAACTAAAAAAATTACCAAAACCGAAAAAGTCCCCAAATCCGAAAAAAGGGCCACAACAGAAAAAATCACCAAAGCTAAAATAAATCGCTAAAATTGACAATACCACAAAAAAACGTTAAAACAAAAAAAGGCCAAAATCAAAAAATGTTCATAACTAAAAAAATATGGAAAAAACAACAAAAATTGCAACAAATTAAAAATCGCAAAAAAATAAATAAAAATGTCAGCAAAATGAATAAAGCGCCAAAACCAAAAAATTGCCAAAACAACGAAAAAAAACTCATAATATAATAAAACTAAGAACCCTTCGTGTGCGAGCCAATGTCGCACTTTATTAAATTTATTTTTCTTTTTCTTTCAATAGATCTTTAAAAATAATATATATATAATATAAATATAATATAATAATATAATTAATATTTTAAATTAGGCATTTTTTTGGGAATTGCTAAAATTTATGTTTTTTAAATTTATAATCGCAGTAGAATATTAATTGTTTATAAAAACATATTGACGTTTTATAAACAATTAATAGTACAACCAATATTGGAATAAAATCGCATCTAGCAAAAAGTAGCAAAAAGTTTAACTTGGATGCTCTTTATTGTGTATATAAAAGATATGGGGAATATTGGTGATCTCTATAACTTTTACGCTTTGAACTATTAAAATGTAGAAAATATAGTCTACAAGTATACTTCTCATATAGACATTAATCTGGCTGTGAATGGACCATAATTTTAAAAATATTTTTACATAGACCCATTCTCTAAAAATCATACCAATACAAGTTGAACTCAAAATAAAAATTTTTTTATGAGAAACGATTTTTTTCATGTCAAACTTTTATATTTGAAACAATAGTTTAACACTTTGAAAATTAAATTTTTTACTTAAATTTGGACTCTAACCTGAGATTATGGAAAAACATTTAACAAAAAATTTTTAGCGAAAGTTATGTAGCAACAAAAATGACATGATTTTTTTTAATCCCACGCCGCGACGCAATGTGGAGTGTGCTTGCTTCACTGTTCTATCGTTGCTGCAGTGGAATGTGTTCTAATCCAATCAGGGAAGTTATTCTTAAAAACCGATATTTTGTGCGTACAACACGTGCTTCAATATGCTCCCATCCTTTTGTGGTGAGACTTCTTGTATATATCAATTTTCATTTACACATTAATTACTCTCTCCATCTTCCTTTCTATATACAATTTTTCTAGTTCTGACACAATCCATTGTATCAGTGGGCGTCATCCCTTAAGTGCTGGTCCAAAAAACAAAATTTTTGGTACATCACACTTTTTTCATTTACTAATAGTATGGGCGAGGAGGTGAGGGGAGATTAAAAATGGGTATGCAGTAAACCTTCAGCAAATGGACACAGATCCGTGCAACTCATTTCATGCAAAATTTCATCGAGTAAGATTTTGTATAATTAATTAATTCAGGTCTTACATTATACTATAATACATAGAAGACCTGAATTAACATCAATAACGTTTTACCTAGCTAACCTGATAGCTTATCAGTGTGGAAGTTGTCAGTTCAATTCCCACCTAAGACTCTGGCTACAATGACTGAAGGGCTTTGTTATTATTCTCGTCTAAAATGTATTTATGATACAATTTGCAGTTATGTTTGTAATATTTAATAAATAAATATGACCACTTTTAAATTGTTAGCGTTAATTAGAATTTACTGTTCAAAAAAGTAAATTGCATGCTTTAACATTTAATTTTCTTCTGTACACATATTTATTTATAATACTATAGTACATATTTAACATAAAAATTATAATTTAATTTTGCATGTAAAGTGTGTGGTTTTCATTTAAACCTTCAAATCTCTAAAAAATATTTTTACTTCTTCTCTTTTTTGGAAAATCCTAATTAGCTCTTAAGTTGTTACGTGTATTACACTTGACTTCCTCTTTAATGGTTTGAATATGTTCAACTTTACTTTCAATTGAATTTTCAGCTAAAACCTCTTATGTTGTAACTCCTTGTAACATTAAGCCATGAAAAAAGTAATATATTAAAGGGTATTTTTCTTGTAAGTTTTAGAATTTTCAAATGTACTTTTGAGACCATAAACAAATATTCCATCAACTAATTATAGAATTGAAAGAATTGGTCAAATTCCAGTTTAAAAAGCTTAAAGCTTAAAAAAGGTGAAATTAGACAACTTTTAGAGCTTAATAATAAAACTTTACAATTGATACTTATAAAATCGTAGACATAGAAATTTGTATTTGTCCTCTTAAGATTAAATGGCCAAAAAGAAAACACCCATTTTAACAAGGTACGTGTAAAATTAGAAGGAGCTCAAAGAACCATATTAAAAAAACTAAAATAAAATAAAAATAAGTATGTATGCTTCTATTTATATATATTTTTATATATTCCACCAGACAATATTGTTAACGTTATAATGTAAATAACACTGTACAACACGAAAAAATTTACGGGACTCTGTAAGGCGATTCTGGTAGAGGAGACACAAAAAAATATACGTCTGCTGGCGTTTTGCAAGATCACATCGGAATTTTAATCTAGGTGGGGTTAAAGGTTCCGCCTTTTGGCCTGATCGTGCAGCATATCGGTACATGAAACTACACTGATAGAAAAAGCGTCATAACCCTGATGTAATATGACATCAATGCAATGTCAAGTGTCTTCATTTTTGACCCCATCATGGTGATGTCAACCTTTACATCAGCTGGTCATCAGTACCAATGATCACAAATCTATCATCAATGCAATGACACACCGATATCAGAGAAAGGACAAATTGACATCAATTTTATGTCAAAATGTCATCAATATGATGTCGCTGATAGCAACCCCATCATAACGCTGATGTAATTTGACATCAATGCTATGTCAAGTGTCTACATTTTTGACCCAATCACACTTTACATCATTTTGATGTCAACTTTTACATCACCTGTCATTAATCATTTTTGATAAACTATAATTGATATTATGGGGAAATATATAAAAACTACAATACAATTATGATTTTATTACAATAAAAATTGATAACTTATTATTTTTTCTTTCCATTTTTGCTTTGCTATTTATTAAGTTGATATAATTACACATTTTTTCTTTTCTCCACAAGTAGTAGGAAGGCAAAAGCAAATATCAACAAAAATACAAAGTAACTTCAAAAACAAACAAAAAGAAAAAAGTGTAATCAAATCATCTTATAACAAATAATTAAAAATATTTATGTATATATTTATACTTATAAATTTCACTCACAAGAACACCAAGCGGTACTGTTTAATTAACTTTAAAAACACAACTGATCTAGAACAAACAAACAGAATAGTTTTCTGCCACAACTGCTTTTATTTCATTTGTGTCAAGAGTATGTTTTTGTTGTTTTTCCGCAATTTACTCTCTTCGCGCTCATTCTATTTGATATTGATGACACGTGTGATGACTATGTGACATCAATATGATGAAAAGGTGTCATACTACCGCTTGTTTCAACGCTTTTCTTGTGTATGTATGCTGTACTGGCTTAGTTTTTTAAAGGTCTTGCGTATTTTATGTCATGTTTTTTAACTTTTGAAAAATGCGTTTAAACACAAAAATAAAAAATAAAACAATAACATTTGTTTTAAAATACAAACTACAAACATTATAATATTCTTTACTTATTTCTCTTATACATATTTTACAATTTAATAATATATAATAAGTGACATCGTATTAATGTTAATTCAATCATAGCATTGATGACACTTAAATATGACAAAATTCTATAATGAAGTTTGTCATCAGATTGATGTCAGTTTTCATTGTATTGATGACATTTGTCATAGCATTGATGTCCGAGTTCTGATGATAGGGCGTCATCAATGCGATGATACATTTTTCTATAAGTGTATGTGTTCTTTGCATCTGAATTATAGGCTATGTTCAGCAACTTTGTGAAAATATTAGGGAAACAATTTTTATGGAACATATTAACCCTCTGACTCCCCAAAATAACGGTCTTTTCTGGCCCTTTTCCAACAAATCGTAAAAAACACCGCAAAAAGGGGGAGTGTGTTGATAAAATGTTTCATAAAAATGTTGGCCATAAAATTTTACTATAGATCTTCGCAAAAAACCAAGCTCTATACTCAACTTTTAGACAAGAAATCATTGAAAACTTAAACTATGTTCAAGGGTTAACTTCATACTTATTACTATTAGTACTCGGCATAAAAAATTTTGTAAGTCTTACCTTTAATGTATAAAATGTGTTCACACTTTTATGTAAAACACAACAAGAAATTTGTTATTGGAACATTTTAACCCTCTAACTCTTCATTTTATGTGCATTTTTGTACATTTTTGAAAAAATGGACACAGTACTCCCCTTCAACGGCTAGGGGACTTAAATGTTCTACAAAAACATTTGCCATAAAATTCTACTATAGGTCTTTAAAGAGACCCAAGCTCCATACTTGACTCAGACGCTAGCAATCATTTAAACCGGTTAAAGGGTTAAAATGTGTTTAAGGATTAATTTCGTACTTATGCACAATTCGTAATCTGCACAGAAAATCTTGTAAGCCTTACGTTTAGTGTATAAGATATGTTTAGTTTTTTTTATGTACAAGACCACGAGGAACATTTTTTAGAGAATTTTTTCACCGCTGAAAGGGAGTTTGTTGTCTTTTTTAAGAAATATACAAAAATACCCTTAAAAACGAAGAGTTAGAGGGTTAAAATGCTAGAAAAACATTTTTGCTTTAATATTTTCTACAAAGTTGCTAAACATACCCTACACCTTAGAAGTGATGATCACATAATTTCATGTACCGATATGCCACACGATCAGGCCAAAAGGTAGGAAACTTTAACCCCCTAAAGCAAAATTCCGATGTGACCTTGCAAAACGCCGACACGCGTATATAATTTTTTGGTCGGTTTACAGAATCCCGTAATTTTGAAAAAAGTCCGAAATTGTTGTATAGTGTTATTATAATAATAGTAAAAAAATAAAGCATATTTTTTAATAGCAAGTGAAATAGACTTTGAAAAAGGGACTAAAAAAAGAAAATAAACTAAGAAACTACATATTTCTCTTTCTCTTATGTTTGTAGTCATAGGCTACACCCAACCGATATTTATAAAAGTTGAGTTTAAAGTTGAGTCGTTGTAGGTTTTCATCATCACCATAAAATTGTATGACAAAGTTTCTTTCGTTAACACCAGCACTTGAATAATATTCACATTGACGCCCATCACTTAAAAATGCACATACACACATACACACAATTACAAAAATAAAGAAGTAAATGTATGTGTTAGCTTTTATCACGATTTGTTTGTATGCTACTACTGCTACAACTGCACTACACAAGTAGCAGTGCCACCACTACCACAACTATAAAAGTAACAACTACCAGCCATCAAAACTACTATTTTCGTCTTATGGTTGCATATGAATGCTGAAGTAGCTGTGACAAAAATGAAGTAAAAACAGGAAACAGAAAAATAGTAGAGAAGGAGAAGGAAAAAGCAAAGGAGGCATTCATAAAAAACATACATAATAATTTTAATATGAGATGAATGTTATTATAATGTTTATTGTTAAAGTTTTCTTTCAAGCACTACGAGCATGTTTATATATTTTTTACAAGTATTTGTGTATGATAACAGTATGAGTATAGATGTCTGTAGTATTTCAATCAACACTAACAACTTTGTCCATACCACACGCACACAAATTCGAACACATTTGTACATACCATACATATAACCAACAAACATTTTTTGCCGATTTCATTTCGAAGTCGGTCAGAGTTTCTGCACAAGATGCCGAAGTCCGTACGAAAATGTACCGACAAGAAAGTGGATCTCTTTGTCTGAGGAAGTTCTAAGAACTTGGCCGAAATATTCAAGAAAATTCTAAAGGAATTCTGAAGAATTTTCCTGGGAAATTCTAAATATATTTTTGACATGTCTGCATAATTTCTGAAAACTCGCAAGAGATAAATGAGAACTATTACGAAAACTAAAATCTGTGCCGAAGTCACTGACGAAAGTTTTAAGTCATGGGTTAGAAAATGTGCGGGCTGTTCTGTTAAATGTGTCAAAGAAAATTAAATTGCCCTCAAATAATTTGCAGACCAGTCTGATATTAATCGGATAATATTTCAGAAAATGTGCAGATACAACGTGCCAGGGAACTGCCAAATGTCTGAAGAAATTTGAAACAACGCTGTTGATTGTCTAGTTACCTCTCAGATGTCAGACCTGTCGGAAAAAAACGTTTCCTGAGTATGCACCCAGGAAATACTTTTTTTTAATTTTTTGTTCCAAAGTCGGTCAGAAAGTCTGCACAAGATGCCGAATTCATATCCGTACCGTAAATCATATGAGTGGTTGACAAGAAACCGGACCTCTTTTCTGAGGAATTTCTAAAAATTTTGTCGAAATCTCTAAGAGAGTTCTGTACGAACTCTGAAAAATTTTGCAGAAAAATTCTGAAGGAATTTTCGAGATGTCTGAACAATATCGGAAAAATGTCTGACAAAACTTCAGAAAATTTTCCGATTTATCTGATACTTTTTACATCCTGTTATATTAATGTCAGAGAAAAATCGAATCTAAAATTAGAAATTTATCAGAAATGTCGTTTAAAATTCTCCATGCATTGATCATCAGAAAACATTTACCCAAATTTTATAAGTTTAAAAACTCAAATATTTGTGCATGCAATTTTAAGAGATAAATGAGAATTATTACAAAAACTAAAATCAGACAATGTGCAAAAGTGAATGCTAAAAGTCGTAAGACGTAGATCGGAATATGTGCAGACTATTCTGTTAAATGTCTTAAAGAAAATTAGATTGCCCCCAAGAGTGTGTTCAGACTAGTCTGACATTAAACGGATAATATTTCAGAAAATGTGCAGAATCAACGTGCCAGAAAACTGCCAGTTATTCTGCCAAATATCTGAAGGAATTTCAAACAGCTCGGTTATTTGTCTAGTAAAGTCTCAGACGTCAGACCTGTCGGAAAAAATGTTTCCTGGGTATGCATATACAACATAGTCAATTACACCTACATAAATTTATCCATACAAAGAGCTTGTCTCTCTACTCACATGCACTTTGGGTGTTGTAACAAATTAACAGTATTGAAAAGTTTAAAGTGCTCTTCTTTCTTTAGTTTTTTTTTTGTATTTTCTTTTATTTATACATTTCATTTTTTATATTTTATTTGTATATTTAACATGCATGAGTTTTTGGTTGTGATGATGAGAGATGTTGTTGTTACTTGCCATAAAATTCATACACGAGTCCTGAGTTGTGAAATGTTGTTTGAAAAGACTACAGTTTATTTTCGTTAGAGCAGAGACTAATATAAAATGTTCTATATACGTTATGGAAAAAAAGCTAAGCGAATTTTTACATTAAATTCGCTTCATAAAAGCTACGGAGAGCATTTTTCTGTATTTATCAGTCAAATTTACTTTCAGAATTTTTTTTACAAGGACCAGCCAAGAACTTGAAATAAAACTACCTTTAAGCCGTCTTGATAAAAACAATTTATATACTTATTGGTTTCGGAACTATTCAGACCGCAAGGATGAAAAATACTTTTTTTTTAGACGAACTTGAAAAAATTTCATTTAGTAAAAATTTATAAAAAAAATCACAAATGACAAGAAATGTTAATTTTTATAACGTGATAATTAAGCTACATATAATTCAAATAAAAAAAGGTTTAATAAGGTTTAAAAAGGTTTTTTAATATGATTATTTCGAACATATTTACTTGTGAATCCAAATTAATTATTAGCCTAAGGTTCGTAACGTTTAATTCAGCAAGTATTAGGCATGATTAATATTCCAAGAAACAAATTAACAGAAACTTAATTCTTCAACTTAAAAAAAACGTTGCGGCTAGCAAGGACATTATGCTTAAAGTCGCTGAGTAACGGGCAGACACTGATAAAACGCGATTTCTGCTCAGAATGGTCGTCAAAAAGCTGCGACGGGTGTAACCTTACAAATTTTAGTTTTAAAAAATTATGACTTTCAGTATAAATTCTGTAAAATTTTAACTATAAGGTACACAATAATTTTGGTATAGAAATCTGTTCAAAGTGTTTTTAATTGTATTATTTATTTACTGTTTGACAAAAAATTAATTATCTTATAAAAAAAAATATTTTTAAAATTAGACGGGTGTAACCAACGGATGTGACCTAGTACGAAACTTAAAAAAATTTAAAGAAATAAAACTTTTTATTGATTTAATTAATATAAATCATATAAAGAGAAACTCATACAAAAATAGTAAGACACTAAATTATTTGCTATCCGTTCAATTATAGACAGCAGAATACTCAAGCTGAATATTTTTTTTAAATTCAATAAGAAGCAAAAAATATATTCTTTTCAGAGATAACGGGTTTTATTAACAATGAGAAAGGGAATAAAAGAAAATCTTAAATAAATATTAAACATACAAAGAGGGAGAGCAAAATGTTTTTTGCATTATCATTTAAAATTGCCTCAAATTGATTAAAAAATATTAAATAGTATATTTTTTATTTTTGCTATAATTGTCATTCTCTAAAAAACATCAATTGAGAGATTTTTATTAAAAATGAGAAAATTATTTTTTCCTTGCATAGGGCCGTTTTACGTGGAATCACTCATATACAACTTTTTCATGAAAATTGATTTAAATCACTTTCAAGTTGATATTAAACCGCACTTTCCCAGTGTTGTCATTTCTTTATGTTCTCTTCATTCCCATTTTTCCGATTTTTTTTTTTGGTCTACTCAAGACAAACTTTTTTTGGTTTGATTTTATACTTAAGTATATATGAACATGTAAACATGTTAATATCAACTTAAAAGTGATTTAATTCTCGTATTCAATTTTCATGAAAGAGTTGTATATATAAGAATTGAAAGCGCATTCAACAGAGCCATTTGACAAGTGGTGTTAAGAAAAATACACGTGAGTACTGACGATGGAAGTGTAGCAGCTGCCGAAAGTGGTGCGACTCTGTTCTGTTGTGTACGTTGAAAACTTAAGTTGATGTTAATTTTTCCCTCGTTCCTTGAAAGTAATTACTTTTAATCTCCAATCTTTATTTAAAATATTGAAACCAATTGTCTAGCTGTATAGCTAATTATTGCTCAGCAATGGGAACAAAGGAAATCCTTACAAAGATTTCAATAAAGTTTTTTAATGAAAAAGTTATCTTCTATCAATGTCAAAATTAAATAGGGTTTTTTAATAAAAGGTGTTCAAAACTGAAATTCTCTGTGCTTAAGTATAGAGTAAAGGTTAATTTTACAGGAGCATTAAAAATCATTTACAAACCAAGGAGTTTTAAAATATTTAAATAGTACAAATAAGTTCTCAACGATTTTATAGCACTAAGAAATAATTTAATATGCATAAAACACCATTGTGTTGGAAAAAGTCTTTCAATGGACTGAAAATTGTGAAATCTGGACAAACGTTAAAATTTGTTTTTTCAAATCTTATGGGCTGAAACGCAATGAATATCGATCCGATTAACACATATTGGCTGTACGAAATAAGGCATATCTACTACGCAACAGTGTACAATTTGTATAGTTCAGGTGAAAAGTTCAAGAGATTTTAGGAAATAACTGAAAAAGTACAAAAACATATTTTACCCAAATATCTCAAAACCGCTTTTTATGAAAAATAAATTAATGCCATATTCGTGCTAGAAAACAAATCTTTTTTTTTAGTTATGACAAAAAGTTGCAAATTTGTAAGCTAGGGCATCCAGACTAGAAATTTTCCCAATACTCATATTGGGGCCCGATTGGGAATGCATGTGGTACACCCAAAAGAGTTATCCCACTCGTGATCAGATCGGGAACTTCTTGGGACAGCCCATCTACAAATTAGTGACTAAGTTCTTCCCAAGTGGGAAGCTATTGGGAACTTGTTGGGAATATTTAACACAGGTTTTTAGTCGTATTTTTTGCTCATCTTCAACAGAGGTGATTGCTACATACTTTTGTCCCTTGGATAGCTTCAGCAATTTTAATCCAATATTAGAGTTTGATATTTTCCTGATTTTAGCAAATTTTTTCAAGATTTTGATACTTCCCCACAGGAAACCAATCGGGACCCAAATACGTTTCTGCGTTACATCTGAATCGGGATCCCAGTCAGATCCCAAATGTGTTTGTATGAAAATTTCTAGTCGGGACTAGATGCTCCTCTAAAGTATCACTTAGCCTTTCAAAATTAACAAAATATTTTACAAATTTTAGAAATTCATTTTAATCGAAGCAAGCTGTATATATACGTATGCACTAAAAACAATATGTATGTGTACGGAAAAATGATAGATTATTTTATTTAAGCATGTAGCAAAACTCTCTCACTCACATATTCAAGCACACACACACACAGAACCTTACACATAAACGCACGAGCGTTTAAGAAGCCTGGAAGCCACTCTAATCAACATTGGCTTTTGCATTTTGTTAAACAATGAAATTTGTTAATACAAAAGAGGCAAAAAAGTAATATCGGTTAAATCATGTGAGTATGTGTGTGTATATACCCAGCAGCTAAAGTTACAAATAGTCCCGCTTTAGGACAGTCATATTACTAGTTGTAATGGTAGTAGTCAAAAAACGACAGTCATATTACTAGTTGTAACAAGACTAGTAGCGTTACTGGTCAAAAAAGAACAATCATATTGCTAGTTGTATCGAGTATCGAGTAGTAACGATACTAGTCAAAAAAGCACAATCATATTACTAGTTGTATCGAGACTAGTAACGATACTAGTCAAAAAGGGACAACATTTTCAGGTATACGATTTTATATAAAAGCTATTTTTAGCAATTAAAAAAATAAGTAGAATGTGGCTTAGTGGGTAGAGTACTTGCCTGAATATGTGTTCGTACCCCGGTTGAGCCAAAGTTTTCTCAAGAGTTACAAAACTCTTAATAAAAAACCTAGTAAGCGCACTAGTGTACAATAACTAGGATTCCAACTGGGATATAACTGTATACAAATCAACTAGTTGGTCTTCTATGACAACCTAATGCTAAAATCGATAGTTCGATATATGAAAAAAGGATAGATAAGCAACTAGTCTGAAGTAAAAAGCAACTACTATAGTTTCAACCACATACCAGTTACTTTGTCTGCAGGGTAGCGTCGATGTTATAAAAAAATATATGTTTTAGTTTTAGGGTGTAGACTCCAAAGGAAATCTTTAAAAGGAAGCAATATTTTATGTTTCAACATGTACTTTTCATGGTTTAGAAGAAAAATACAAACAATTGACAAAAGAAATATTAAATTTGCTTTAAGTAATTAAATTTAAGCAAAACTCTGACTAAGTAGAGCAATCAGCAAAAACGATGTAATCATCTAAAGAGAATTTTTTATTGTGTTTGATATGGATTTTTGGGATTGTAGACAATTACACAGTTAAACACAAATTTTTAAAGGAAAACCTGAGTATAATATTGGAAAACTTATTTCTCTAATTGGTTTAACTAAACATGCACTCCAAGTAATCTCTCTGCACCTTTATATACTGTATAAAAAGCACTCGAGAAATTTTGCATAACATTTAAGTAATTTGTCGTTATTCCGTAGAAGTAATGAGATCCTTGTTATTACATTGATTCTAAAGAAGGTTATAAAATTAAATTTTCGCAATATCTTGAACATTAGAGTACGTCTATTTTTTTTACAAAAAAATCATTGCGAGGGGGAGTATAATTCTACGAAGAGTTCTAAGCGAATTTGCCCTAGAAACTAAAATGTATTTCGAGCTGCCCGAAATTTTGAAATATTCCGACTAGAAAATTTCCCAATACTCATATTGGGGCCCGATTGGGAATACATGTGGCAAGCCCAAAAGGGTTACCCCATTTTGGATCAGATCGGGAACTTGTTGGGATAGCCCATCTACAAATTAGTGACTTAACATAAGTTCTTCCCATGTGGGAAAGTATTGACAACTTGTTGGGAATATCTAACACAGTTTTTTAATCGTATTTTTTGCCTATCTTCAACAGAGGTGATTGCTACATACTTTTGTCCCTTGGATAGCTTTAGCAATTTTAATTCAATATTAGAGTTTTATATTTTCCCGATTTTAGCAAATTTTTGCAAGATTTTGATATTTCCCTACAGGAAACCAATCGGCTCCCAAATACGTTTCTGTGTTACATCGAAATTGGGATCCCAGTCAGATCCAAAATGTGTTTGCATGAAAATTTCTAGTCGGGATGTTGTAAGCGACTTAGTTCGCATAAAACCAACCAGTGATTGCGCCAGACCCATCGCGAATTTAACAGAAATTAATATACGGGTATGTTCTGTATTTCATGTGGAGTTAAAATGTGCGGAATTATCAAAGCATTGTTGTTATAATTATTAATTTGCAACAACAATGCATTGATAATTCCGCACATTTTAATTTCACATGAAATACAGAACATACCCGATAGTAGTTCAGTCTTGTCCAACTAACATTTGACGCAAAAATTAGACGACTATCCCTCCCCAGTGGTTTCCAAATTTGACACCTTCATTATAGGAAAAATATGAATAACTGCTTGAAGCAGTTTGAAGGTACGCCAGCGTATACTTAATATTTTATTAATACATTGAATAATCATACTCATACGCCTCGTGAATGCTTTTTATAGAATTCTTCGTAGAATAATTTCCCGCATGCAATTGACCCATACAAATTGACCCACCCTGGTGAAGGAAGCATGCTATCAATATGTATTTGGCCTTACTCTCTTACTTCTTCATTAATCCATAAACTATTTTCAAAATAGTCCAGCTACATTGAAATTTCATAGATTTAAAGAAAATACAACGATTCTAACTTTACAAAATAATTTGCTGTACAAGTCCAAATCGTAAATAGATAATTGCACTAATATCATTGAAATCACAATGCTCTTAACATAATAATTATTCGAATGCCCTCTCAGCAAAAAGGATTACGAAACAAACAATGGTAGTTACAAGTATAATGAATATCAACAGCATCAAAATCAACAAAATACACCAGAGACACTTATACACGTATGCCGCGTATGTATGCACATACATACACTTACAAATTCGCACAAACATGCACAGTCTATATTAGTACATTTGTTAGTATGCGTGCATATGAAAACTATTAAGTTACATAGAATATTCATGTAGCAGGCCTTTTTTAAGGCCGACTTGATATCCTATTTTAGATTCCTTTCAATGACATCTAAGTCTATTAGAAATCTAGAACAAAGAACATAGTCGAGGCAAAACCCTAATTGGTAAATTTCAAAGGAAAATATGTTTAAAAATATTAAAGATATATTAATTGAAAACATTTTTGTTTATCTGTTTATAAACTTTACACCAAGTTTAAATTATTCAAAATCGAATAATATTTTTAAAAGTTATGAAGCCAACAAGGTTTTTCATATCCCGGAGGTAGTCAACTTTGACACCCTGTAGCTCAACGTATGTTTCAATAGGGTCGTTCAAGTTTCAAAATTCTTAGAACTCAGGTCCTGCTCTGTGATTTTAATATGCGTCTTTTTGTAATCGGATCGCAAGTTTCAAAGATGCAGATTTATTACACTTTTTTCAATTGGAACCACTATGCACCGTGTGGGCTATAACTAAACTCTAGCACTTTCAGTTTAGCCCTTCTTCGATCTGCATTCAATAAGGCCCGCCAAAAAATAGTTTTTAATCAAGCATATTGAAGTTAACGCCCAGAAAATGTTCCAAATGAAAGCAGCTCGAAAGGCATTGGTTGCCATGGAGAGTAGCACAGCATTTACCTGATAAATAAGGCCTAATATGAGGCCTTCTTACACATTATTTTTAGCCTTGGGCAAACCATACAAGTATAATGCAACGTTAATAAGTCCTAAAGGGATAAATACAAATAAACAAACTATACACGCACGCACAGATACAGGCACACACATGGACATTTGTTATAAAGTACAAATGCAATCAATGGATGGCTTAAATACGAATGAGAAAAGACTCTTATTATTTGATACTTGTGCAACCGAAGTAACAACAACACTAACAACTACAACAATATGTGTTTTGATTTAACTAAAGGTCGGCTAAAATGCAATTATTACAACACACCAGCTCAGCAATAAAGTGCGAGAGTTGAACAACAACAACAACAACAAACAAACAAATAAACATAGAAACACACAACTTTGCCACAATAGAAGGATATAAGAAAAACCCAACAACAATAACAACATAAAACACAAACAGGCTGCATAATGAAATGAAATCCACTTAAAAAGGCTGTAATAAACGGAATGTAATGCATAATTAAAAAATAAATCTTGGATAAAAAGATGGCGAAATAAGCAGGGCCTTAAAGTAAACGCACACATTTATATACACATGTATATAGTCGTGCTTTACTACTTATGCAGATATACCAACATATATACGTGCAAACAATTAGAATAATACATACTTACAAACTCTGGCAATGACTTCAATGAAAAGTGAGGAGTAAAATTATGCCAAAAGGCTTATTTCCATGCACAGAAAAAAATAAGTCTCGTTTTTTATAACAAAAATCCCGGTATTCAATTATTATTATTTTTTTTTTTTAAATTTCTTGTGATAAAGATTTTTACTTTAATTTTATTTCTTCAACTGAAAAGTACTCCTGAAGATGATCAATGACGCTGATCGAAATATTTAGAATGGAAAAATAAAATTGATCAAAATAAACATACTTACACGAAAATATTGTGTTTTTAATGACTTCAAGCCGAATCAACAATTTTATAATTTTCATAATATTTGTTCATATAAAAAAGATTTGGAACGAAGGTCCTTATGGCACCTTATGCATATAATATGCAGCATATAAATGCTATCTATGCTGGGATAAAAATATTATAAGTTTTAAATGAGAAAAAATGTGTAACAAATACATGCGTGTAACGAATACTGGTAACAAATACGTGCAACGAATACTGGTAACAACAATTAAAAACGTGGGAAACAGGCCGGTGCGAAGGTTAAATTCCTTGAAAACTCAGTGTTACCGCTTTGGCATTTTCGTGGCTTTTGGTGTTGCTATTGGTTTTGGTAAGCCGGGAAACTTCTGCGATTTTGGAGAGGTTTTCGTCCAAGTTTTTTGGAATCAGGAGAACTGCTAGGATTTTGAAAAAAAATGTTTTCTAGTTTTTGGGAATCTTCAAACCAGGTCCGTGTACTGGCTAATGGTTGGTTTCCTAGCTAAGTGAAGGTGTCTCGGTTGAAATTACTATCTTCATTTACTTGTCATCAAAGTAGGTGAATTTTTTTTTTGTTAATTATTTTTAGTGGGCGTCATGCAGCCGGGTCCGTTGACTAGCGGAGTTCGCCGACGGGCGATAAAGATGAGGAGACATCTGACATAGGGACGGAAGGTGGCCTGCTGATGGCATAAGGCCGAAGACGGTAGGCCCAAGTCGATAGGGGTAAACCGAATGCGACAGGAACTTTGTTCCAAACCGTTCCATGACACCGTCCGTTCTATTTTTTTTTTTTTTGGCGGACTAGGCATGCATTTCATTGGTGTTTTACCAAATCATTAGTAGACTTCATCCATAATTTGTTTCTTGTGTTTTATACTAGTTTCTACTAAGATTACTCTATTCTAATTCTCAAATAATTTTTAAGAAGTTTGAAACTTTTCAAAAATATGCTTGAAGTCTACTGATTATTTGGTAAAGCACTAATGAAATCCAAATAGACACACTTAACCCGCAACAAATCAAAACTTTTTTAAATAAAATTGGAAGAATATCTCCAATAATAAATATATTAAACATTTGTTTATACAAAATTCATGAAAAATCCACAAAAAAAATTTGTTCTTACTTTGCGAAAGCAAAGTCACATATCGGCATTTCCACTGGCAAGTCCATTTTTTGTCACGTGCGACACCAAGCAATTAAGCCTGTCTTTCAGAACTATTAATTTCGATTTTTTCTAAACTTTTGCTTATTGTAGAGCTACTTACCGCTTATACAAATATATAAAGAATTAAAATAATTACGTTTTCGTTGAAAAAACAATTGCTTGGTGTCGCACGTGACAAAAAATTTGGCTTTCCTCTGAAAATGCACATATGGTACAAATAAAACAAGCCTTATTTGATTGCAGTCGGTAAACAAGTTTTGATTTCATTCACCATTATGTCGAGCCTTATTTTCGATTTAATCGTAAGCGACAAAAATTAAAGTTTTAACCAGAAATTTTTTTTATTATACATAAGTTTTTTATACATAAATTGTCGCTTACGGTAAAAATTTACAGCGTGTATTTTAATATGCAACATCAATGTTGGCATTTTGACAATTCTAAACTATGGGTAGGCCCATAGAACTTTCATTTCAATAAAAAAAAGATAATTTTTTAGGCCCATAGAGCTTAAATTTCAATTTACAACATGTCACTTACGATTAAATCGAAAATAGGACTCGATATAAGGGTACTTCAATTGCAAAAATTGGGATATGCATACAAGTTTTACTCAAAACACTGCCTTTTGAATGCAAATTCCTTTTAATGTCCTTACGCAATTTAAATCTTTCCATTGTAGAATAACTTATTTGTAAACAGCTTTCTTAAAGTACCTTTCAAGGACCACCAACAATATTTAGCTGTATCCGTGACTTTAATTAAAGTGCATGTGAAAGAAGAATGTAGAGAATAGATAATATGATATTGTTACCTTTAATATTCTCCATTTTCCTTAGAGCAATTAAAAAAGCAGCCCGTATTTTTTATTTTTCTTTTTTTTTGCATTTCAAGGATAAGGCCAGTTAAGTATGAGAGCAGAAGAAAAAAAATCTACTTTTAAAAAATAAAACAGAAAGTTAAATTTAAAGCATCCTAAAGCACTATGCAATGAATATGTATAAATAAAAATAAAGAAAGCATTAGTAGAGAACAGAAGAGAAGAAAAAAAAACAAAACAGGGAGACATGTATCCTTTTGAATATGCTAAGTATTCTACTTATATTATTTGATTGCAAGTACTTTGAGGTATACTTAAATTATTTCTTTCTTTTTTTTTGCAACTTTATTCTATACAATTTCTTTAATTCACACAAAAACACCATATGAATACGAAATTCTTAATGAATGAATTAGTAGCGGGAAGTGAAAAGCAAATAAGCAGACACACACTCCCATATACACAATGGAACGTTTTGAAAAAAAATATAAATTCAACATGGTTAAATGTTGATGTTTGTTAGTAACTAAAACAGGTGAGCTGTGGCAATTATAGCTCTGCAGGAATTCTAACGTTAATACGAATGCTTCTAATATGCATGCTGCAAAATTAAGTTGAAAACTTAACCACAATCGTACATAAATTGTTGTATGGTTGGAAAAAAACCAAAGAAATGCCAACAATAATGATAAAATGGAAATAACAAGAAAACTAATCGTGAATTTATGTTAACTATGAGTTTTACGTTTTCACTTTTAATATGGTTATGTAAATGCTTAAAAGAGATTTAAAAATAAATACAATTTCTTTGTATGCTAAGTATGTGTTTTAGGTACTGCCCTGTAGTTTAAGATATCCGCTTTAGTCTAGTGAGCGAAATAAAAAAAAAATAGCAGCCAAATATTGTGTTTCTAGCAGCAGTAGAAATAGCTCATGCTTTATAGATACGCTGTTTTTAAGCGATTTCAGAGATCCGCAGGCTTAAGCCTGCCGTCTTCGGCCTGCTACTTTCGACCTTATGTCATGCTGTGTCAGACGCCCCCATCTTTATCGCCCTGACTTCCACAAAAATAAAAATTATAATTTAAAAATAAAAATTTCATCTACATTGATGACACCAAGTAAATGGAATTAGTAATTCTAAGCCCTAGATGATACAAGAAGACAATTCGTCGACAAAAAAGCACTATCGCTTGGAAGATACTTAGGTGATACTTCTCAAGAATTTAGCCAAGCATCTGGTGTTCAGCCGAGACCTTTTGACTTAGCAAGGCAGCCAACCATTATCCAAGACACAAACATGGTGCAATGATTCCCAAAACTAAAACAAAAATCTATCCAAAATCCTAGAAGTTCCCCGGATTCCCGAAAATAGAACAAAAGTCTCCCCAAAATCCCAGAAGTTCCAAGGATCTCCCAATGCTAGGATAAAATTCTCCCCAAAATCTTAGCACTTCTTCGGCAAACAACGGCAACAGCGAAAACCGCGAAAATACCAAAGCGGCAGCACTGACTTTTTAAGAAATTTAACCTTGGCGTAGACCTGTTGCCTTCGTTTTGAATTGTAATTTCCAGCATTCGCTACACGTACATATTTGTTTCACGTATTTGTTACCAGTATTCGTTACATGTATTTGTCACACGTATTTTTTCATTAAAAAATTTCTTTTTACTTCTCAGCCTATAAACCATTTATATGCTTTTTATCATATGCACAAAGTGACATAGGGAACTTCGTTCCAAAAATATATTTGCATTTACTTTACAATGAAGTTAAAATATAAGCAGCTGTCGTGGTTCGCTAAGTATGATAAATGCTTTCAATGATTATTACAATGTAACAAGACTTAGCCGAAATATTAGACTACACTATTAAAAGCATAAACTCACTTGTTCGCCAACCATTATGGACTATAATTCAATTAAAGAAAGAAGATTTGCAATCAATCTCATTACTAAAGCAGAAAAAGAAGGTATCTATTGAGTGGTTGCAGAACAAACCAATTTAATATTTTACATATGTATTGAGTCATGCAAAGCAATGTTTCAAATTCAAAGACAAGTTCACTTAAACCAGTTATGGAAATAAAAAGCATTTTGTTACCCAATGAACTGCCAGGCATAGCATACATAAATGTGTGAGAATAAATAGCTTTGTATGCTAGGTGTGCTCTCTCATTGGGGTTTCCTTCTTAGTGGTCATACACTGTGAAGCTTTGAAATACAGTTTTATTTTATTATTATTTATGTTTAATTTCTTTAAATTATATGAGTATTAGTTAAAAGTAGCTAAATCATTCATTATTTGATTTGTAAATTACTTTTTAATTAGGAATTTGATGACACATAAATTCAAATTTTTATTAAGATATTTTTATAGGAACCCTGCGGAAAATTTGGTGACAAATATGATCCAAAAGTACTCGTCCTATGACTTGAGAAATGAGACTGGTACCAAAAATAATGAGTAGTGAATGGTGAAAAAAGATATATTGTGTAAATGGTCACATATTAATCATTATCAGTCAATTTAGTTGGTACTCCGGCTAGCATTGTAGTAAAGGGCACTGAACAAATTCGATGTACCTGGATCTAAGGACTATCACATAGTATCTATATAATATTAATTGTCTCCCTTCAATGAGACTGCCATGCCATTCAGGAACCTGTCCCGTAACTATAGTCAGATATTAACATCAGCTTACCTGGTATTCATAACATTGAAATATAAGTTCCCCTGTGGTGGAATGGGTAGTGTAGTAGCTTGTCATGCCGGAGGTTGTCGGTTCGAATCCTATCAAAGACACCGCTTAAAAATAAAATACAACTTCTACGTGGATTTGTAACAATAAAAAAATATATCAATTGATAATTACAGCTGAATTTTGGAATAATATTTATATATAATCTATTTTATTCTACATCGACTAGGACTCCATAAGATAGTTCAGAGACAAATTACAAGGTGCATACAAAGTATCAATTAGCCCCATCTTGGGCCCATGTAAAAGTGTTAGAACTCGGACTGGTCCCTATCACTTGGTGATCATTCACGTGACTTGTTTTGTGTCAGTTCCATTTACCGTAGGGAAGTTTCAAATAAGTCTCGTTCTATTTGTTAAAAAAAACATGATTAAATAGTTGACATTACTACTTCTCTAGTATCCAACTGCACAATTGGTAAAATTTAAATAAGAATGCTGATGAAATGGTGTAGTAGCTTGAAGTCAATACTATTCCGTTCTGCTGGCCTGATGATTAGATATTCCAATATTTCTTTCTCAATAAAAATTTAAATTTATCATCAAATTATTAAGTAAACTGCAATTTGTTTAGAATCGGAATTGATTACACCTGTGAAGATAATTCGAGTACGCCTTGTCAAAACGGAATCTTATTTTTTATAAAGAGAAGTAGCACAATCAGGCAATTAATGCCTACCAGTTAATTTATTAATGTGTTACCTTCTTTGGGAAACGGATAGAGTAGAGAGAACAGGTGGTGAAGTGGGAGAGAGATAGAAAGCTTAATTCGTTTACAACCCTGCTATTGCGCATCTAGTGTCAAGTAGAGGCATCGCGTTGTTTAAGCTGTGTACCCATTTTATTAGTTCGTTTACTTCGCCGACGGTTCTGCTACAATACCGACGAAGGAGGGTGCTATGAAGTGCATTAGGATATGTTAGAATTAATCGCTGCTGGTACTGCCAAAGTGATCAGTGCTATGCCTTCATTACTTTAACTGTCCAACAACAACCAATACAATAACACATCAATGTCAATGAGAAAAATGCATGATGTTGTTGGCTTGCCTGAAACTAGTAGTCTTGAACTCAAGACCTCAGGGTTTGTAGTCAAACGCGCTAACTACTCAGCCAACAGCACCTTCATACCTTATTAATTCTACTTGATTGCCTGATTTAAATGATGCTAGCCATTTTTCGAAGTTAGCTCTCGTGTTCACGTTATTCGCGATTTAAAATCAATATGCTAAAGTACCACAAGAACGAGATTTTTGTACTTTTGCGAATTTTTTTAATTGGTTGAGTAAATACAGCATAACGCGACACTTTGGTTTTTTAGTGGGAAATCTATTTTTTTCGTAAAAAATTTTTGACTTTGGAGGCTGAGTAGCCTAGAGTATAAAGAGCTCTGACGATGGAATTGTGGTTAATCCCGAAAACATCGATGTTCAGTTCGACCCTTACAAAAGTCAAGAAATTGATCTTTGTACTTTTCAATTGCCACATGCTTTGAAAAATTATTTCTCAATAAAAAAATGATTTAATTGTAAAAATTAAATTGAACGAAATAAAGCCTAAATAATAAATTTCTTTAGATAAAACCCATATAGTTCGACTAAATATACACAACTTCAATTATTAACACTAGAGGCACATGGTAAAAACTATGTTAGATAGTTTCCCGTGTTATACGGATAAAACAAAACATATGTAAGCCCTAAGAACTAGAGAAAGGAGCTTTCGCAATCTTGGATGAGAAATATGAACAAAAAGCACAAGTGTGGTTGTTGATTAGAATAAGTGCCAAGTATGGTAAATTTCTAAGCCACCATAAAATTAGCTTAAAGCCAGGAAACAGAGCTTTAATGCAATTTGGCTTAATGCCAGATATTTACCTCTTGACTTTGGAGGCTGAGTAGCCTATAGTATAGAGAGCTCTGACGATGGGATTGTGATTAATCCCGAAAACATCGATGTTCAGTTCGACCCTTACAAAAGTCTAGAAATTGATCTTTGTACTTCTCAATTGCCACATGCTTTGAAAAATTATTTCTCAATAAACAATGATTTAATTGTAAAAATTAAATTGAACGAACTAAATCCTGAATAATAAATTTCTTTGGATAAAAAATTCTCATAAATTTCATGAAACAAATTTGTGCTTTAATTTTTATTCGGGAAAAATCGTTGTTTACAAAAAACAAATTCGAAAAAAAAATTCATATATTTCACAAAAAATAAATCAAGGAATATCTTAATGCTGTTTATATTTACTCAAATTAGCTAAATTTTAATATGAAAATCATGCAAAAATTATTAAAAGAAATAATTTTTATAGTAATTTAATATTAACATTTTAAATCGTGAATATTTAGAAAACGAGAGGTAACTTTATAAAACGTTTGACACTATTGAATTCAGCGTACTCGCTACATTTTGAGACTAGCATAGTGTTATTAGTCTAAGGTTCGTAGTGCTATATTTAGAAAGAATCAAGCATGGTTAATATTCCAAGGAACCAGGGAAAAATTAACATTAATCTAATTTTTCAACATACACAGCAGAACATAGCAACATCACTTTGGCAAGCCACTTTACTTCCATTATCAGTGCTCATGTGTATTTTTGCTTATCACCACTTCTGAGGTGTCTCTATATATACAAACTTTTCGTGAGAATTGCATATGATAATTAAATCGCTAATAAAGTATGTTAATTTTGCCTTACAAAGTAATGAGTGGCAATGAAACTACTTAAAAAAAACATTTTGTACAAAATGTCTGTTGCTATGATTTTGGAATTAAATAAAGGACGTATGAAATTTCTTACTCATTTCCTTGTCCAAAACATTTGTAATGAATATTTAACTTTTATTTTTGCAATTCTCTCTTCATATCCTTATGGGCCTTATTAACGTTTTCAATTTCTTTTTTTTTACATCATTTACGATTTGCAAAGTTGTGTCGTAACATGCTGAAAAGTTGAAAAAATTCACATGACCCTCACGTTCTTTTCATTTTTTCCATCATTCCTTTGGCAGGATTAAACATTAAAGTCAGAAAAATATCTTTTTTTTGCCGTTATATACTCTCTCTCCCTCTCTTTATGTATATTTAAAAGGTACTTATTAAGGGTGTTTAGTTTTTGTGGTTGCTACTTTATATAGAGAAATGTATTATTTATACATTTTGTAAAATATTGTTTTGTTGCTTAAATGCCACATTATTATCCAGGCAAGGAAGGACACTGTATTATACACTTTAACTACAGCAGGTTTTATATTTATGTTATATATTTTTTTACTTATTTTCTTAAAAAGGAAACATAATAATGAAAGTAAAAATTTTACACAAATATAAGAGCCGGCTCAAGAGAGAAAGATGATGATGAGGGACACAGGCAGCAACAACGAAGGTGGCAAGTGTATGAAATTTGAATGGTGCAGTTAACACAGTCATAAGAAATAACAATACTCATTTACACAAGAAATACTTTAAGGTGATTTTAACAAAAATTAATATACAAACTTTAGATTGCAAACGATTGTGTTGAGTCTAGAATAAATTATAAAATTTGGATTTGTAAAGAAGTTTTGTGAGTTGTGTGACTAAAGGAATTTCTAGTTATTATTTTTACTTTACATGCATGAGATTAAAAACTTTTCATTTTTATTAGATTGCTTGCATGTGTTTATTTGATAGAATTTATTTTTGTGGTTTTTATATAAGTAATAACAAGATTATAGTTTTGTTTTTATTATTTGCAATACATATGAAATGAGAATTTATTTTTCATAGTTTGTGGCTTTAAAGTATAATTTTGTTAACTAAATAAAATAATGGAACTTCTTTTACAATCACAAGTACGTCAAAGCTGTTTTATTTAAAACCAATGGCAATGATTACAAATCTATCGTCAATGTAATGACACATCAACATCAGGGAAATGACTAATTGACATCAATTTAATGACAATATGTCATCAATATGATGTCACTGATAGAAAAACTGATGTAATTTGACATCCATGCTGTGTCAAGTGTCTTGGTTTTGACCCAATGACACTTTACATCATTGTGATGTCAACCTTTATATTAGCTGTCACCAATCGAATGATTGAAACAATTTATATTTTCTTACTTTTACTTGTTTCTATTTGAGTTTTACTTTTGCTTATTTTATTTTTTCTTCTGATGTTTGTCTTGATCTCAGCCTCATCAATTAATCGCATATTTATAAAAAACGCCTCTACCATTTCAGGTATATCACCATCCAAAATATCGGCAGCACAAAGTCAACATAAACATTGTGGATGTGACATATATATAATGACTAAGTGTCATCAATATGATGACAAGGTCTCATACTATCGTTGGCTTCAATGTTTTCTCTGTGCATTTATGCTGTACTGGCTTAGTTTTTAAAAAGACTTACATATTTTATTAATAGCTCTGCAATGTCATGTTTTTTAACTTTTTAAAAATGCGTTCAAGCACAAAGAAGAAAAATAAAACAATAATATTTGTATTAAAATAAAATATTATATAGTAAATAACATCGTATTGATGTGATTGCAGTCATACCATTGATGACACTTAAACTATGGCAAAACTCTATGATGACGTTTCTCATCAGCTTAATGTTTGTTTTCGTTTTATTGATGACATTTTTCATAGCATTGATATCAGAGATCTAATGACAGGGCGTCATCAATGCGATGATGCATTTTTCTATGAGTGCATACACTCTAAAAACATTACTTCAAATTTACGATCATATATTGTCTAAAATTGTGTTGAAAATTTCTCCTTGTCTAAAATTACATCGATTTTGTTGTTATTTTATTAAAGAAAAAAACCTTTCTAATTAAACATATTTAGTCCAAGTGGAAAAAATGTAACATAAGGTATAATACGGCTATGGTTGAATGGTAGATACGCCAGACTATCAGTCAGGAGGTCACGGTTCAAACCTGCACGCAGCCAATCGATTTTTTTTCGTAAAAACATTTTGTTGAAAAATAATGCGTGTGTAATTTTAGGTCGATAATAATCTCTAAAGTGTTGCCGACTATTATCGACCTAATTTTCAACAAAAGTGTTTTAGAGTGTATTTAATGGTTAGTTTCATAGTTATTCACATTTTGTACTCGGCTTAGGAAATCTTATAAGTGTTAAGTTTCAGGTATAAAATGTGCTCAGCACTTTTATGTAAAGCATCACAAGAAACATATTTTTAAAACATTTTGACCCTCTAACTCTTCGTTGTGTGGGTATTTTTGTTTTATTATTATTTTGTTTTTCTAAACTTTCACTGGACAGCAAACTAGCAAAATTGTTTTGCTATATTTCATATAAAATTATATAAAGAAACATATTACCCTTAAATAATATGAATATAAAATGTAAAATTAAATTTAAAGCTCCCTTGGATAAAGCAGCAAAACTTTATCCTTATAAAAGAACTTAAAATCAACAATTCTAGAAAAAAAATTATATTAAATTAATTTTGTATCAAAAGTTAAAATTTCATTACTTGCAGATAAAATACAAGGAAATACAAATAATAATATATTTTATTTACATTTATGCAAAACATACTTTCACCACTTTTTCATATTCTTTCTTTTTCTTTTATATATATATTTTTTTTGTTTTCTTTAATATTTTCTATGTAAAAATAAGGCTGCTATTAGAAAGAAACATGGCAACAACAAATCCTATTAAAACTTAATTTATTTACTTTAAACAAACACCTAATGGCATGAAATCCTTTTTTCCTTATGTTTCTACTTGCTCCTTTATTTAAATCTTTTTTTTTTTTTGCTTTTTGTGCTTGTTTGTATGCTCCAAGGAGAGCATACTTATCTTATCATTGCGTTTGAAACATAACGAAATAATCTTTGGGGATCTCACAAATTGTATTCTTGCTTTTGTAGTCTGCAAAATTCTATGTTTAATCTAGACAATATAAACGTTTAAACCTTAAAGCCTTCATTTAAAGACAAAATTTGTTTAGGAATGCAGGTGAAACGCTTTAATAAAGGAAATCTTTAAAAAGAAAAAAATATCTTTATAATAAGCTGAAATTAATGGATATTGTAGGGTTTCTGCGAGCAATTAAAAGAGATGTTTTCATTTCGAGTTATTTTCTTGTGTTGTAAACGACAGTTATTTACAATTTGTAGTAGTAGTTGCACCACTTACTTCATATTTATCCTTACAAACATACAACAGCAACAAGAATGACAAAAGCAAGAATGTACTTCATATTTTTAAACATTATATTGTAATTTGTTATGACAACAATCAACAAGAAATATGAAAAAATGTGTGGAAACAGCAGGAGGAAAGGCGTAAGAGAAGATGATGGGTAAGAAAATTAAAACAGTGAACGATAAAGCCATCAGTAGCAGCAACTTAAGTTGAAGAAAGAATAAAGTCCTTCATTTCCTAAATTTGTATTCTTAAGGAAATGACATACAGAAACATATACATACACATGCACACACGTATGTATGTATCTACTTAATGCAAAACAACAAAATATAATTTCTTTTTTGATGACATTTTATTTACAATGATATGAATGGCTTTGTTACTCACACACAGACAATAAAAAATATACAGCCATATGTAAACACACATGTCTGTATCTAAATTATATGTATGCAAGAGTATGTATGTATGTGAATGTAGCGGAAATATGAAAATATAAAGAGGGATACCAACGACTATATTTTATATTTTAACGTTCTACGAAAAATAATAACTTCCTTAATAGCAAATGTGTACATGAATGAAATTAAATCTAACTCTTAGAAGACAACAGAACAACAACAGCTTTTGTTTTCATATTAAATTTGTTTAGCTATAGAACTAACTGAGAAGATAATAGAAGAACATTTAAAAAATACTGGAACAAGTTGCATTACTAAAATAATTAAAATTTATTTATATGTATATTAGAGCTATTCACGAAAAAAATGTTTGCTGCCCTTCAATATATTGAAATTAATTTACGGTCCTAGCGATGACCAGTCGTGAGCTGGGTCATGCCTAAAAAATTCATATTTTAGTAGTTTTATGCATATTTTTTTAAATTTTCTTAAAGCAACATATACAATATTGTACGTTAAAGACATAATGGTCAAAGGTCTACTGACAACTTGTCATTAGCACTAACAAAATGCAGGAATATACAATGAAAGAACTTTCTTCATCCAATTAAAAATTTCATTAAAGCTCAATCAATGTCAAGCTGCATTGAAATAATGAAAAAAGTGCATTAATTAATATGATTATTTCAAACGTAGCTGCTTGTGAAATCCAAATTGATTATTAGGCTAATGTTCGCAACGTTTAGTTCAGAAATAATTGGGCATGATTAGTATTCCAAAAAACAAGGAAAAAATTAATATCAACTTAATTTTTCAACGTAAACAGCACAACAGAGTAGCGTCACTTTCACTACACTTCCATCGTCAGCGCTCACGTGTATTTTGCTTATCAGATGGCTCTGTTGAATGTGATTTTAATTCTTATATATACAACTTTTTAAAAAATTAAGTTGATGTTAATTTTCTTCTTGTTCCTTGGAATATTAAACAGGCCCAATTCTTTCTGAATTAAACGCTACGAACATTAACCTAATAATCAATTTAAGTTTCCATTAAATTATTTTAATGTAAAACCCATCAAATAGTGTGTGAAATAGTCGCACTAATCCAATGCAATAATTTTGCTAAATTAATGAAAATATTTCATTATTTTAACAAACTTATTTCATCATTTTAATGAAATTATTTCTCTATTCTAATAAAACTCTCTCATTTTCATAATGAAACTATTTCATTCTTTTAATGAAGTAGTTTTATTTTTATGTACGAGGGCGGATCAATAAGTCCGTAACTTTTTCAATGAAACACAGTTTTTTTATGCAAAACAAAAATTTATTTTCCAACATAATCTCCTCTTAACTCAATACACTTAGTCCCACGTTTCTCCAGTTTTTGTATCCCTTCCAAAAAATAGGATTTTTCGATGTTCTTAAAATAGGCATTTGTTTGGTCAATAATTTCATCGTTGAAGCTAAATTTCTTTAAACCGAGCCATTTATTTAGGTTTGGAAATGGGAAGTAGTTACTAGGGGCTAAATCCGGAGAATATAGTGGATGAGGTACCAATTCGTAGGCCAATTCATAGAGTTTTGCCATTGAGACTGCACACGTTTTACGTTTACGTTTATGGTCAATTGAGAGCAAATTGCAGACAAATTTCTTAAACCCAGCTGATCACTTAAAATCGAAACCAAACTGCCATATGAAACGCCTATAGCATTAACAATCTCACGCACTTTTACTCTTCGATCGCACCATATCGTGGATTTTTCGACATTTTCGGGTGTACTGACCTCAATTGGCCGTGCAGAACGTTCAGCGTCAGTAAACCACTTTTTTACCATTGAAATCGATGGTGCAGAGTCCCCATAGTATTTATCAAGCTTTTCCTTAGTTTGATTGACGGTTCTTTTTCGCAAAAGATAATGTTTAATGAGCACTCGAAATTCACTTTTTTCTATTTTAAGAAAAATACGCGAGGTTTTATGTTTTGAACAGCTGTTAAACACAAAGTAAATGATGACACTTGTTCAAAATTTGACAGTAGTCTATTAACAAGTGGTACTTGATGGAAACGGTGTTGCATTTCATATAACTACGAGGGAAGTTCGAAAAGTCACGGACTTATTGATCCGCCCTCGTAGAATAATTAGCGTTTCATTCGTCACGAATGAAATACTACAAATGCAGACGATAGACACTATCGCAAGTTTGGTTAACTCTGGTCTAAAAAAAATAAGTTTTCAACCCCTTTAAATAAAATTATTTATGTGGAATATACGAAGTTTAATGCGCTAAACTCAAATCTGTTTTAAATTTTTTATTTCCTATCATTATGAGGATGACTAATATCGCACCTGAAATTCGGCGGTTTCGAGAACAAATTGCTGGATTTAATTGAATAAAGCACTGATAGATACAGAATAAAATTACATTTGAGCCATTTACATACAATTTATTTCATATCTTCACCTCTTTCGGTGTTATTCAGAAATTAGGTGCGAAAAAAATTATTTTCATGCAAAATTAAAATTTTTTTTCTTTTCAAAATTACAATTTTCTTTCCTTTTCAAAAGCTCATAAAAAATTAAAAGTTAGGAAATCCTACATTTTTATCATTTATCAGAAAGCTACACTCTAAAACATTACTTCAAATTTACGTTCATATATTGTCTAAATTTGCATTTGTTGAAAATTACGTTGATAATAATCGGCAACACTTTACAGATTATTATCGACCTAAAATTACACACGCATTATTTTTGAACAAAATGATTTTACTAAAAAAATGATTGGCTGCATGCAGGTTTGAACCGCGACCTCCTGACTGATAGTCTGAAGTATCTACCATTCAGCCATAACCGTATTATTCGTTATATTACATTTTTTCCACTTAGACGAAATATGTTTAATTTGAAAGGTTTTTTCTTTAATAAAATAACTACAAAATCGATGTAATTTTAGACAAGGAGAAATTTTCAACACAAATTTAGACAATATATGATCTTAAATTTGAAGTAGTGTTTTAAAGTGTATACCACATCAGAATTATAACATATAGTAAAATCATTGAACAAGCAAAAGCATATTTTAATGTCCTTTAAAATCCCTATCCTGTGGAAGAACCTGGAAAATATTGGACAAAGTGAATGGGGCTAAGAGGATATTATGTCGAAAAAATATGCAAATGTATTTGTTTTTTTGCTTAAAAACTAAATTTAATTCAAAAAGTCACGCATGATGTGTCATCACCTTCTGACTTATAAACCAAAAAAGTAAAACTTAAAATTAATAAACAATTCTTTGAATAACATTAACACTGCGTTAATTATGACAGAACACGCTCGTTTAAATAAATAAATCAATGGTTGACAAATAAAATTACTTTTTTATTTACATTAAATAAAAATTATTTTGGAGATTGAAATTAAAATGAAATTAAAATGTATATTCCAATCCCCATCAAAATAAACAGTTGCTACACTGTTATTAAGTTATTTTCAAATACTTGCTCAAAGGTGCAAGACCCCAAAGAAAACTTTTTAGGTTTTCAGTTGTCTGAAATCCCAGCAAATATTTGTCGAATTTTAGTATGCAATAGTAAGAAGTTTTGAAAAGTTTTTTTTTAACATAATGTTCATTTAACATCGTATAAAAAGGAAAAAATTTAAATATGAACTTTATTATTTTAAAAGTCGAAAGTATGTAGTGAATGAGCGATTGTCTATAGATTATGGAGACATAACAGTCTTGTAGAAAAACTACAAATTTTTCAATAGAAACTTCAATTTCACATGTCTTGAATAGAGTTTTAATTAATTTATACAACTCATCATTTTATTGATTTATGGTGATACTTAATTTTAAATATAAGTAACGAATGACAAACAATTTGTAGACATACTTTCAGTATAAAAAACAAAGCCCTTTCTTATGAATTTGATCTATTTTTTGGATATGTGAATCGAATTTTCTATGTTTAATTTTATTTATTAAAAATTATTATTACCATTTTCTATTAGCTGATATATTTATTTATTGCAAAGTAAGTATGCAGTAAAAGTTTTAGTATTAAAAACTGATGAGACATAAAATATTAATTTGCTTTGAATGTAACCCATATATGAACATGTAAAAAGCTCCGTCCAATAACTAATTGCACATTTTTTTCCTTCTTGTAAGCAATTTTTGCTTGCTGGGTTATACATACATACATGGCACTTTCTCCGTAGATGCTGCGAACTCTGTAGCAAACTAAGTTATCGTGATAAATAAAAAGAAAACTTAAACAACCAACAACCAAATAGAGACAAAAAATATATAAAAAAAACCTAAGACTGAAAGAAAAATATACAACAAACAAATAAATCTAACAAATAAACAAACACTAAATGATTTCAATTTGTTTGGGGAAATTCAATAAAACTTTAGCAGACATCAAATGATGGCAGCTGGTGTTAAAAGCAAGACAACCAAACATGCACCCACAAAAACAGTGAAAGCAGCAAAATTAAATGAAAACTACAAATAACAAACATAATGAATGATGAATTAAAGTATGAATTTATACAAGTTGTTTGAGGGGGAAAAATACACATGGGATTTTGTGTTTAAATTGTTGTGGAAATAAATTGAAAGAATAAGCAAAAGTTAAGGAATATTTACTAAACGAATTACTCAAATCAAATGTTTCTTTTGAAGGTAACTGAGCATGAGGAAGTTGTCATTGATCATCTCGCTACGCAGATTTATTTCTCAATCAAACACAAAGTAATTGTATGTAAGCCCAAGAATTTTATTAACGTTTTTATTAAGTTGTTTTGGTGTACAAAAATCGACATCTGTTGGAAAAAGATTTTTATATGAAAATTTCTTAACATCCAGGTTTGTGGTATCGTAGCTCCAAAAGATCACATCAGAATTTTATTGTAGGGGGTGTTAAAGTTTCCCCCCTTTAAAAAACGAAGACACATATTGCTTAAGCCGTTTCGGCTTTTCTGCAGAAACACCCAGGGTCTTGTTAGGAAGCGAAGCTGCGACCTCCCGGTTAATAGTCTAGCATACTACCCACCAGAATAAGGGGTACCCTTTTAGCCTGTTCATGCAACATGAAACTATGAGCTCTTTAAATCCGATGCGTAGGGTATGTTCAACAATTTTGTAGCAAATATTAAGGCAAATATTTCTGCGAAACATATTAGCCCTATAACTACCCACATAACGGGCATTATTGGCTCTTTTCTAACAAATCGTAAAAAACACCCATAAAAGTGGGGAGTGTGGGGATTAAATGTCCTACAAAATGTCGGCCATAAAATTTCACAGACTCAACTTGCACGCCAGCAATCATTCGAAGCTTAAACTATGTTTAAGGGTTAACTGCATACTTATTCATAATTAGTATTCGGCATAGGAAAAGCGTGTAAATCTTACGCTTAAGGTATAAGATGTGTTAAGGACTTTTTTGGTAAAACAGCACGAGAAATTTTTTTGGAACATTTTAGCCCTCTAACTCTTCATTTTATGGGGCTTTTTGTATATTTCTTAAAAAAAGAGGCAAAAAACTCTACTGCGATATAGCGGGCAAAAATCTTCTACAAAAATGTTGCTCTTGGTCTAGTACATAAAAAAGCTAAACAAATCTTATACGTTAAACGTAAGGCTTACAAGATTTTCTATGCCAAGTACGAATTGTGAATAAGTACGAAATTAACCCTTAAACGCATTTTATGTTTTGAAAGATTTCTGGCGTTCAAGTTAAGTCTGGAGCTTCGGTCTCTTTAAAGACCTATAGTGGAATTTTATGACAATTATTATTATAGAACATACAATTATTATTATAGAACAAAAGACCCATCAATTATAATTAAAGAAAAACTAGGTCAGCAGTTTGTGTATTGCAAATAACACAAACCGAAGGGCTTTAATTAGACTTTTTGAGGATCTAGAATGTTCAAAACTGTAATAATGTCTGAACTATTTTTAAAGTCAAAAAAAACGCACAAGAATTAACCAATACTTTTTCGTTGTAGTATTCAAAAATATCCTGCAATTTCTCATCATATACGCAGTGTTTAAACGTAAAGCCTAAAGAAAACTATATGAAACAACGAAGGTAACACAATTATACATAAACTTTGCAAAGACATTTTCTTCATTTCATTTCTTAAATACATCCTTATAGCATTAAAACTATTTTCCTCTTAATCTATCTGCAGGAAACACAACAGACAGTTATCGAACAACCAAAAAGTGAACATCACTTGTATTAAAAACAAGATTTAAAAAATAAAAGTGAGTAAAAGGGAAAAGTACGAGAAAAAAAATTTTCAACATAAATGGTACGGACACTTATAATTGCAATTTTATGTAAAGTACTTTAAAAGGAAAAATAAAAATAAATAAACCAACAGCAGCAACTACGAAAATAGGACTCAAGTTTAAGATTATATACTTTTGAAAAATTGTATAACTGTTTACATTTAATTATACTTGCACACATTAACATTTACATACGAGTGTAATATTAGAAAATATAACACTATGAAAATTAAAACAATCAACACTTTTGCAATGGCTCGTTAGTTTTGAAAATAGAATTCTCTTCTAATACACACACACAAGCACACAACCAGTAGCTTAGCAAGCTCAGTATCATTTGGAAAAGGACGAGCTGTAGAATAATAACAATAATAAAACTACAAGTACCTGGTAGTTTTCTGTTAATGTATTTCCGGTCTTCAACATAAATTTACAAATTATAACACTACCATTGCACGTACGTACACTCATACATTCATAAACATTTATTCACCAACACACATAAACTATCAAATAGTCTTGTTAACATAATAACTTCTGGAATAATTTTCATTTCTAAACTAAAATAAGACAAGGTTGAATGAATTAAAATTATATTTTAGCACTAAAATGGTACATTATACAAAAGTATTTTGCTACAAAAATTTTTCTTGTTTAAGAATTTCGGCTTATTTGTTTCGTATTTACGGTTTAATACATGAAAATATTTTATAATCAAATAGAGCTGTTTAAGTTGATCACAAATCTCAACAAATGCTGGAAACTTTAAAATTAAGCAGACTATTACGGCAACAAATAGCAAATCAACAACTATATTTTGAATTGCTTGAATAAAAGTAGAAAAAGACATATAAAAGACATAAAATAAAATTAATGAAATTATTTCCATTCAAAAGAATAGCGAAAGAGTAGTTGTAGTACTAGACAAACAGTAGCTTCAGAACTTCGGTTTGCACTAGGGTTTGGAAACAATCGAAGGTTTTCATAAAATCTCCGAAAATAGCGTTACGTAATAAGTGAATAGCCCTTTAGTAAACACGAAAATAATTTTAGACTTTAAATTTAAGTGTTTATGAACTAAATTTGCCCTGTACGTAAATTGAAACAGCTTAAATTAATCTTAAATAAAAAAAGTTCTTTGGCGAAGGAGTTTGCCATAAACTCTTTGCTTGAAAAAGAGAAAAATTTTTAATTGTAATCGCACAATTAATGGGGTTGACTACGATTACGATTAAAAGGTGCGATTAATTCCAATTACTATTATGATTATAATCGCTGTGCAAACTCGAATCTGAACTGAAAGAATTCTCTTCATATAATTTGTGAATTTCCTCATTAATCCAATGAAAAACTTCATTAAAACTCAACCAAAGTCACGCTTCGTTGGTTTAACGAAACAAGTTTCGTTAAAATTACTTTTGTCAAAATTTCATTCATAATATTTTCGTCAGACTAATGAAAACATTTCATTATTTTAATGAAACTATTTCATTATTTTAATGAAATAAGGTCTTATATTAATTATATTATTTCATTGTTTTAATGAAACTATACATCATTGAGCTTAAACTGTTTATAGTTCAATGCTACAAATACGTACTTTAAAGAATAATGAACATAATTTTTTTTTTAATTTGTAATCTTGATGACCGCTCACAGTATCAAATGCAGACTCTTGTTTTCATAATTTGCTTTATATGCTACTTTTCAAAATATGTGATTTATTTCATCGATCTTTCATAATTTTAATGAAATTTTTCATCAAAATTATGAAATGCGTTTCATTAAAGATATGTCATTCAAAAACTAATTCCAACTTAAAATTCAAATAACGAAGAGTATAGTAAGTAGACATGAGGAGTTGAACAAACCTAAGAACGCTCTCACCGTTGTTTCCTCAAGATGAAAATCCATTGCAAAGAAGGCATATTTCCAAAGAAAATATGTGATTAAAAATCGCAGTTTCGTACAAAACAGCACACTTCTTCCTAAATAATTGAAAATTGTGAACAGGTCAAGAAGAATCTATTTCACTTCTGAAAAAGTGCAAATGTATCCTGTTGGAGATCCCAAATACTGATTCAGTTACAATACTGCAGAATGGGAAAAATTAGAAAAACATCAGAAAATAATAAAAAAAACCCTTTTGGTGATGACGTAAGGAATTTACAAGAGACTTCACAAGAGTATAGTTAATAATCAAAACAAAGGAACGGAAGAGGACAAACCGCTATATTTCGGATGTCATATTAGTCATGCCCATACAAAAATCTGTACGTAAGAGAAAGAAACAAAAAAAATTTTTGTAGACCAGTGCTATCCATTCTAATGGTACAACCCACACTCCGCTTTGGTAGTGCCCAGCGATGACTAGAGTTGCAATTGCGGTTACCAAAGTTTTAAAATTATTCTGAAGTGAGGAGTTTTTACCCTTTTGGGAATATATAACAGAGTGCATTTGGTGCATGGTAGCAGCTTAGACAAGCCGTATTCCAACTTCTCGATTAGCCTAAAAGTATGCTTCATAATTTAAAAAGTAAATATTTGTTTGTGGTGGGTTTTGGCTGTAGTTTGTTTGTCAGGTTAATATTTGTGGTGGCTGCTGTTCTTTTATTCTTCTTAGTTTTGTTTGGTTTATTTATAATTTATTGTTTGTTACTGCTGCTGTTGTTATTGCAATTGTTATTGCTATTGTAATTTGTGTATATGACAACATCCGTCTCCTCGACAACATCCGCTTCCGTTTTTTCTTTTGTTAAAAGACGAACGAAATGATGATGAAAAAGAAAATGTAATGCCTTTGTTGTTCTCTTCAAGTTTATAAGCATTTATTTTTTCTTTATTTTTCTTCGTTACTTAATTTTTTATAATTTGTTTGGATCTACTAACATTTCATGAAAAGGTATGACAGCTGTGTGTGTGTGTGTGGTTTGGAAATCAACAAAACAGGAAATTAAATTAGCTTTGAATAGGGAATATGTAAAGCATATCATATACATTGCATACATATACCGAAAGACACCAAAAGATAAATTAAATGAATTTTACGATCTTGATTAAATATATTCTATCTATTATTTTTAATATGCTTAAATTTTGATCGAAAGCTTTCAGTTTATAGCTTTCTTTTTTTAAGATTTTGTTATGTCCGCCCGCCCGCATTTTAAATAATGAAATATGAAATCTTATACTTGTTTCTTTTCCATATTTTTTTAATAAATTATTCATAAGATTCTTTTTTGATGTCCTAACGCGTTTTCTGTTATGCCATAAATAATCAACCTCATTTTCTTTACATCAACTTATACTTTGAAAGTCAGCCTGATTTCTGATGCATTATCAATCAATCAACAGACATCATCGTCAACGCCTTCATCATTGACATGTTGTTTATGAGTGTATATGTGTGTATGCTTGCATAATAATGTCATTGTTGATGCTACTGATGCTTCAGTGTGCATAAGTGCGCTTGTTAAAAGAAAATTTAAGAATACGGATCCGTCTGTCTAGGTTTTTTTGCCACTACAATGTCTCACCAGCTCCTGCTGATCTTGCCATTCAACACAAACAAAAGTTCAAAGAATAAAAATATATGACATATTTTATCTATTTAGTTTTTTAATATGCTGTTAAAAAACGAATTTACAAAACGAAATTAAGTGTAAAGTAAGTACAGTGGCAATGCTGATGATGATGAAATTGTATTCGTTTTTTTTTTAATGATTTTTGTATGTGTGAAATTTGTGTTGCATGCATTCCTTCTTTATTCATAAAAATGTAAAGCAGCAGCAAACTGTCAGTAGAAACTATGCAAGCTGCATGCAACATATTTTATTTACATTGCCTTACATTTACTTAAAAATTTTCACATTAATTTTCAACTTGTTTCTCTTCAAACGAAAGAGAAATCGTCAACCATTTATTATTCAGTTTTACATTTTCTTTTTGTTTTGTTTAATTTTTTTTTTTGCTTTATGAAATTACAATTTCTTTTCAACATCTTTGCGTTGTTTAAGGTTTTGTATGGCGGTTTCCAAAGAAAATGGAAAATTGTTAAAAAATTATAGCTGCTGAGAGGAAACAGTAGAGATTTGTAGAACCGTAAACTGCTACTACTTTATGCCACTCCGAACTTTTTCAGTATACATATATTTACTATAGGCTTACCGCAGGCTTATGTAAGACTCAAAGTATAATCAAAGATTCATACATTCTTTGATACTGATATTAAAATGGGATAAAAATTTTATTGAAACACAAGGCAAACTCCTGTTGGCTTTAGGAGATAGGAACTTAAAATTTAATTTATTAAATCACTCAAATCTATTTTTATGTGACACTGTTAGCTATAGTATCCGCTTAAGCATTTGTAATTATCTTAACAAAATAGTGGAGTGACCCATATTAAATTATGAAGTTTGAGCGAAATTTTTAAATATATCCAAGGCAAGTATAGGAAGACATATATTTGTCATAACAGCTGTCAAGAAGAATATTGAACAATTTTAACAGTATCAATATAGTAGAGAAAAAAAAACGAACACAAAAAAATACATAAAAGAAATCTAAATGTAGCTAAGTCGACTCTAAAACTTACTTTACCACGAAATGGGCCAAATTTCAGAAATAAATTTATGTTATTTTCCTATACTTAGAACTGATTAACTCTAATACTCGTATTATTAATTAATTATAAAAAGTTCATTGCCAAAAATTGTGAATATTGAATGGAGTGAAATTAATTTTATTTTAATCTTTCGATTTAACTCACTCATTAAACAGACTTCTATACAAATCGTTTACAATTTCGCTTGTACTTATAGTCATATGCAGAAACGTGCATATGTGTTCATATTTATATGTATGAGTAGTACAGAATCTATGTATATGTATGTAAAATAATCAATGTGTACAATATTTGATTTTGTATTGACATTTATGAATTAAAGACATGGAAACAAACAGAATATAAAAGAGTGTACTGCAACACTTTGAACACTTAAATGTCCATAAGACCATTGGTATGTGAGCGTGTATGTGTGTGTGTGTGTAATCTACTCGCCTGAAATGGAAGATATCCCCTAAGGCAATAGTTTAGCAATATCCCCAAACTATCATCTAGAAGAAAATAATCAAAGTAATATTTATATTTTCTTTCTTTTATCATTTCTGAGATAATATAGACAGAACAAATATTTAGCTTAATATATTTTATTTTAAAAAATGTACACATAATAACAATAAATTAAAAATTTTAGATCCCCCTGAAGAAAATGGATGATAACTTCAAAATGGCTGCACCAATATTTTTAAAATTAAGATTAGAAGATTTAAAATCAAATCACCTTTCAAACAAAAGCAACTAAACTAAAATCAATCTAGCCTTTTTGGAGCTATGGTGCCAATCTCACAGGCTCAAGAGAATAACACAAAAAACTTAATCAAAATCGGTCCAGCCGTTTGTCTCTCCGAGGACACACAGCTACACAGACACACAAATACACACAACAAACTTATAACATCTCTCTTTTTTTTGGTGTGATATTAAAAAAGAGCGTAATGTCCATAAAACATATTTTTAAAATTAAAAAATCTTATTTTTATCTTCATAATTATATTTTGGCAATATCTTCTTAATTTCTTTTAAGAGGTTATCTGGCGATATTGCTAGTTTATCATCTAAAAGAATCGACTGTAAGATCCTCGGAATACTTCTCATAATCGTATTGATATTAGTTAAAAGTAGCCCAATAGCATCCAAATAATTGTTGAGCTTATAGTGTATTAGTTTCCCGAATGTAGGATCCTAGGAATAGTTTATACTAATCATAGCAAAGAGTACTCGGTCCCTAAAGCTCTTCTTCCGATCACAGACTCTTAGTTGCCATTTTACCTTTACGTTACTCTGATTACCCACAAACCTCGAAAGTTATTTTTAAATGGTTTATGATTAATTTAATAAAACGTTGTTCTATATTTCTTTAATGTGTGAAAGCTACACGTATTTTATTTCAAAGGAAGTAATTTTTACTCCGGCTGAAAAAATAAGCTGTACTAAAAATTATATATTCTACTAAAATTAGTACAATTTTTAATTAGCACAACTGTAATTATAGGAACATTTAAACGAAGTAAAACATTTCATACCTCAGTCAACCACTACATCATCTACAGCTCACATTCGCCCAGTACTTGTATTTACTACTACAAATGTCTACTTGAATATTGACAGTTGGTTTTGAAAACTTTTCATAATAAAGATTCATTCATAAACAAATACAAAGCATTGACAGATGTCTGTTGCATTTAAAGCTTTTTATTTGGGTTCTTTTTTCCCTTTTCTATACTTGATTTAAAAACACATTCACATATACACAGAAACACAGAAACACACACGCCGACACTTATTAAAATGCAATCATCGAATACATGTCAATTAGTGTTAAATGAAAAGTTTTGCATGCAAATTCATACAATTTACACTTTGTTTCTTTTTATATTTTTATTTTTCGTTTGCCAACATACCAATACACATCTCTATAACTTCAAAATGTTAATTATATTAGGGTAACACTTTTTTAGCAAAAAATCTTTGCGTGATATAGTTCTTCGAATAACTCTAAGCGTTTTTGCTTTAGCAAGCTAACCAGAAATTGGGTCTAAATACACGATGACTTTAATTCCACTGTATAACACAAAAAATATATATGCTGGCAAAGTACACCAAAAAAATACACACAAGCATCGGCGCTTTGAAAGGTTATATCTAGGATTCATTTAATTAACATGTATAGTACTCGGTTACAAGGTTATAGTACTCGGCATAGCAAGTCTTGTAAGTTCTACGTTTATGGTAAAAGAAAGGACAACAAGATCCATAGAACGAAGAGTTAGAGGGTTAAAATGTTCCACAAATATTTTTCTCGTGCTGTTTTACATGCTAAATTCGTCTGATACCTTAAACTTAACTATGTGCCAAATGGGGAGAAATTTAACTCGCACATATGTTATTTGGTGCCCTCCGACAAAATCAGTCGTTAGAACCGTGTTATTTTAGAAAATTTGATTTTGTTGTACAGTGTTGTTTACTGTATTGATAAAAAATTAAGTATACGCAGATGATCCTACAAACTTCTTCAAACACTTTTTGTAATTTTTCCTAAAATAAAGGAATCATAATTTGGGAAGCCATTTTTTGCTAAATTGTTAGTTGACCAAGATTAGCTAAGAATTTTTATTCTATTCGGAGGGGGTCTGGCCCAATCACTGGATGGATTTATATGAACTAACTCTCTTACAACATATTTTGAAATTTCCGGGAGCGTAAAATCCATTTTAAGTCCATTGTTTATAAGGCAGACTTATTTGGAGTTCTTCGCAGAATCGTTTCTCACTTACAATTTTTTTCATCGACCCACCCCAATACATATCTTCATAAAAAACGAAAAAGGCTCTAACATCATTTTTAGCAACTTCTTAGGAGACATAAGCTACTTAATAAAATGCAAACTATTGTGATTATAAAAAATTTTTTTTTGTAGCATCATAATAAATAAAGTCTAAATTAATGATGCTATATCAAAAAAAAGTGCTTTTGTATCCTAGTAGTTTGCATTGTATTAATTTTTTTATCTCTCCTAATATTTTATTTTTAATGGCGTTAAGTAAAACTGTTATTTTTGTTCGGATTTTCTTTTGAACAATAAAGCAGAAAATGTGAAACTTTTAGCAACGATAGGCCGTCTTTTTAGCTTCAAAATAATTTTATAAACCTGATAAAAGTGTTTTGGGGTTTCTTTGAAAATAGCACGTTGTTATGTTCTGCCGTGTATGGCGGAATTAATTAAGTTATAACTATATTCCTTACAAAGTATCGCTATCTTACAAAGATTACGAGCAATAAACAACTATTTGCGATTAAAGATTTATATATACATTTGTCCCATTTTTACTTTTGAGCTAACGCTATCTTCTATCTCAATGTATTTGAGCAGCAATTGCTGTTGTGTTTATTGCATAAATATTTGATGCAGTTAGTATTTGCTCTAGAAGTGTAAAGGAAATAAAAAGAATTAAACTGCAAAAAAATGGATACAAATCATCATTGAATAAATGAAATTCTAATAAGTCCAATGTCACCCAGAAATATGCAAGCACTAGAAATAATTAAATTCAAAAGCGACTATATTTAATCCTTCAAAATTTACCAACCAAACAACATTTAATACTAATTTAATCAATCTTACAAATTTATGTTAAAATTTTGTTATTTCCTTTAGTAAAATGTTTCAATTTAAATTTAAATAACAGTTTTTAGCAAATCAAGGCTTTAAACAAATTGATTTTTTACATTTATGTACATAAGAGTGTCATATTAAGTAAATATTTGTATTTATTATATAAATACTCCCACACGTAGTAATTTTATTTTGCTATAAGTAGCATTTTGATAAATCAATTTGCTGTTGATTAAAAATGGTATTTAACTAAATTGTTTTGTTTACTTAAAACTTCTTCTCAAGCATAGCGTGTAGGAGGATAGATCTCAAGAAAAATGAATAAACACTTAAATTAAGTACTTAAGACTTAAATTTATACGTATCTTTTTCTTTAAACCAACGAATTCTTGCTCTATCTCGGCTGCCATAAAAATTTCCTTGAAATAAACTTTGTGTTAAAAGAAAAACAACAACAGCAACAACAAAATATCCGGCAGCAACAAGAGTGTGAGAAAACATCAAACAACCACACATCTTATTTAATAACAATTTGCAAATACTCATATAATCCTGCGTTATTTGATTATAAAGAACCCAAAAAGAAAGAAAAAACGAAAATGTGTAGCAACAAAACACTGACACATATTCGCATTTATACATGCACTCATACATATGTATATAGTTTTACTCATACAAGCACCCACTTACAGTCACACTCTCAATTGTAGCAAACAGAAATTCTTTAGCAACAAAACACTTACTTAACTAAAAATCAAATTTAGAACAAAATTTTTGAAAAACTTAATCAGCAGATTACTTTACATGCAAATGTGAAAGAATGTGTGTTCATCAGTGTGTGTATCTAAAGTGTGTTGTAAAGGGAATGAAATAAAATGAAATGAGATGGCAGACATATATTCCGTAGACTTGGTTAAAAAGTAAACAACCAGTCACAAACAAAAACAACTTAATAATATTAGAGAGAGAGTGAGTTGGACTGCACTATGGGCAGTTAAAACATAAGTTTTTAAAGAAAAACTTTTATTTAAACCTTTTTTACACACACTATCTAACAAGCCGTTCGATTTCTGTAGAAAATGCGACCCTAATGTAATGAATTTATGGAAATTTAAAAAAAAACCAATAAGCACATTGCATTTTCTACAGAAGTTGAACCATTTGTGGTATAGTCCAAAATTAGCTTTAGAAATACATTTTAAAATCACATGTTAAATATGTTGAATGTTTCATACATCAGCTTTTGTTGGTCTCGGAGAGGAGGAAAATTGCGAGTAATGCTGATCGATCTTGCTTAAAAAAATGTCGAGCTTTTAAGTGATTTAATCAAAATAATATATGTACTCACAATTTATTCAGAACAGCTAAGGCAAAGACAAATAAATTGAATCGATATTTCATAAATATCCGAATATTTTTGCCTACACAGAAAAAATATTTCCCAAATTTTTCCAATTAAGTGTTTAATCAGAAAATTTTTTTATGTTCAATCAATATTTTATTTGAATCAACATTTATTTCAATTGGTTTTATTTTCTTTTATATCAATGCTATCAATTAGGTTTTAAATCAAGTTGACATTAAATAGAAACATGTCAATTGTGTATAAATAAAATAAATTTAGTTTGCATGTATGAGAATTGCATAATTTTTCTGAGTATGCGACATTGTTTTATGACAATTAATTGATTTTTTTTTATATTTCAATTAATCTTTTAATTGATATAATATTTTTTTAATTGAAAAAATCGAAAAATATTTTCAATTAATTTTGTTGAGTTAATACTACAATTTTGAAAACTAATTAATTTTTTAATTGGATCTTCGTTTTTCTTAATTAAGTCAAGTTTTTACTTTTTTCTGTGTACTATAATATTATAAATGAAAAAGTTTGTGTGTTTGTTAGTTAGGACGTTTGATCCCCTATCACGCGAAAACCGCTTAATGGATTTGGATGAACTTTGATAGATGGATAGCATATGGCTCAGATTAAAATAAAGGGTAATTTTTAAGAGGTGAAAACTGGTAAAAATTATTACTTTTAATACTTTTTATTTTATCTTTTTTACCTGCGACTGTTGTGGCATTTCAGCAGCATGCTGACGAGGTCGCGGCTAAATTCTAGTAAAAAATAAATCGTAGTCCTTCAGACATCTATAGTGGCTTTTTTAAAACTTTAGCAATATATTTTATATCCTCAACAATTCTTCTTCGACTCACTGTGCAAAAAAAGTCAAATCATATAAATGCAGATTAAAAAAAGAACACCAACCATAAAATTTGCTTACAAAAAAACAAGCACAAACAAAATGAGAAAAACACAACTTCCTAAAAAAAATTTTTGTAACAAATTTTAAATATGTTTGAGGCAACAAAAAAATAAAACAACAGCAATGAAAAACAAGAAAAAGTTTTCATAAGAAGAAAAAATGCCATTTCACTACAAAAATAAAATAAAGAGAAAAAGTTTATAAAAAAAATATTTAAACCTTATAAACTCAAATTGAATCAATGTGAATAAATAACAAAAAAAAACACTCATAACATCTCAACATAGTCAATCACTCATACGAGCTGGTATGATTTTATACACACACATGCATATGTATGAATGCAGATACCCAGCAAATATATATTGCCGACCTTGGCCAGAATTCGATCACAAATTGATGAATTCATAGCCAAGGTCGTCGAAAACGAACCTAGAATAATATAAATAATATAAATACTTCACTAAAGGAATTTTTTTTCATAAATTCTGTGAATTTTGAGATTATTCCAATGAAAAACATCATTAAGAATTTGTTGAATTAATGCAACAAGTTTCGTTAAAATTATTTTAATGAAATTTCACCAAATATATGAAATAACTTGCTTGATCCATTATAATAATTTGGGTAAACTAATGAAAATATTTCGTTATTTTGATGAAATTATATAATAATTTTAATGAATTTATTTCATTATTTTAATAAATTTTTGTCATTATGATAATGATGTCTCTTCATGAATATCATTTCCTTTAAATTTAGATTAGAAAACCTAATCGACAGGGGACAATCCATGCAAGAATCGTTGGCAACAATATCGTGCAAGGCAATCTGGCCAACTGGGCATATATGCATGTAGGTATACGCATCACGGACAACAAATACAACAAACACAATCACACATACAAGAGGTCTGCACGAATTTACTCGAAAATACTCTAATGTATGTTTGTGTGTGTATGCATGTATGTTTTTTTGTATATATGTGTGTATAAATGTCTGTAAATATGTATACTTAGTCGTGGCTATGTATGTACCCACATATACATGCATATATACATAAGTATATACATAAGAACATACATCTGTGCACACACGAAATTCATACGAGTACATTCTATGAATACATTTGAGTACACTTTGCATCCCTCTAACACATTCATGTACAAAAAGCACAACATGCCGAAGTCTAATAATTGTTAGAATTTATTTTTTTTTTTTTTTTGTTTTTAAATCCATTTTTATTTGTTTTGTATTCGTTTGCCACTATTTAAAAAAATAGAATTTGCGGAAGCAATTTTATTTTTTATTCTTTATTTTTTAATTCTCTTCGCAAACGAAAAAAAATAACCATAAGCTGATTTTATTCGTTCGCGAGGAAAATTAAAAAAACCAAGAACAAAAAATAAAATTCTTTTCGCGAATTTTATTTTTAAATTCGCGAAAACAAATTTTAATGCGAAAGAATAAAATGAAATTTTATCCGGGAGCAACATTTTTTTCCTATCCTGTAATTAACTAGTAAAAAACTACAGCGCAAAATTCGTATTTGGTTACAAATTGTACGATGGAAGAAATACCCTGTATATCGCACTCCGTAAAAATCACGGCCACTAAATATGGCACTTAAGGTAGCCCAATATGTCCCAAAAACAATAAAACTGCTTGGGTATGACATACACATACCTTGGAGTTGAAAAAAATATTTTTTTTGTATATTGCTAGATAAAGTACTTTTTTATTGCAAACGTCACAAGGACAATTTTTCTATGTGAAAAAAATTTTGAACGTATGTACTGTACATACACAAATACATATGTAAGGAATGTAAATGGCTAGTATACCAATTAGTAAAGTGGTAACACTTTTAAACCAGCCTTACGGTAGGCTGAGGCTCGTTCTTCCTGATATCAGTAGTTGAATCTGCCTTCACCAGTGGCAACACTTTTAAACGATCCTCATCAGTAGGCTGAAATTCACTATTCCTGACATCAGTAGTCGAATCTGGCTCCACAAGTGGCAAAACTTTTAAATAATCCTCATCGGCAGGCTGAGATTCACTATTCCCGACATCAGTAGTCGAATCTGGCTCCACCAGTGGCAAAACTTTTAAATGATCCTCATCGGCAGGCTGAGGTTCGATTTTCCTGCCGTCAGTAGTAGAATCTGGCTTCAACAGTAGCACCACTATAAAATGATCCTCACCGGAAGGCTGGGGTACGCTTTCCGTATCAACAGTATTCAAATCTAATGTTTTAATTATATGATGAGGTTTCAATTCATCAACTTTTACGATTGCATACTCTTGTTCTGTCCCACGATGATCATTGATCGATATGCTATTGTCTTGTGGAGCTACATAAAGTTACTGGTTAAAAAAGAAAAGCTCAGTTAACATTTTTGATGATCGGTACTTACTAATGGGCATGGATTCGATCTCAACACGAGATTGAGGAAACCCGTAAATAGTTGATGTGAAAAGACCTTAAAAGAGTCAAAATGCTTCTGATTAAAAAAGACCTTCAGTTAAAACGATCAATTACACTATGCGACAAATAAAGACTTTTGGAAAAACACAGAGACTGGATAGTGCAGGTTCGATTGTCCTACCACGGGTTAGTAAAACCCTATACTCAGTTTGACGAATTTGTTGACCAATATTTTTTTCTGGACCTCCAAATTTTCTGCAAATCAGTGGGCCCTCAAGAAAAGGTGGAAGCAGTATTTGGCCAACATCTAATTCAAACTTAATGATACCAATAATGTAGCTAAGAGTCCGCTAAACAGATTTCATTAATCTGTTATGCCAAAAAATAACTTTTTCGTGACTTTTTTAACTTAAGAAAAATATTTAGTTTTTCACTTTTTTCGCAATAACTTACAGGGACTCATAATTTCTTACTAACAGTATTTGGCAAAGTCGTAGCTACGGTAGAGCAGAACGGCTTTTGTGAACATATCAATACAATCTGAAAGTGTTTAGGCACCCTACACAGAACAAAAAATTAGTTTCGTTTTTGATAACGAAAATCTCGGCTTTCAATAATTTTTTTTCAAATTTCCTGTCATAAAGAATTCCGCTATATTGATAACAAAATTATTTCAAAAGAAAAAAAATATATAAAGAAAAAAAATTTTGGCATGGCTGAGATACGAGCAAGACGTAAAGTAAAGCCTGTTCTCTACAGCCGAGCCATGTCCCAGTTATTTTTATGAGATAAAGCTTGTTTTAAGTAGTTAGGTATGAAAAGAAAATATATAACCGGCATGGGAAAGAAATACACACAACGAAATATTTTGCCAATTCACAACCTGTCGTATGTGTTGTGGATCGTATAAATGTTGTTGGTAATTTCCAAATAAACATTTGTTTATAAACATGTTTATGTGAAAATTTTTAGGATCTTTAACACATACAACAGGTTGTGAATTGAGCAATTGCATTAAGTTAATGACAAATGTTACTGAAATTCATACTTTTTTCAACAACAAAATCTTTTTATTAAACAAAATTTTCGTCTATTTTTTGGTAGTTTTTCACTATTTTGTGATGCTACAAAAATATTTTTTTTGTTGTGTTAGTTGTGTTTCATTAGCATTTTGTGCCAAAAAAATTATTTTTCTTGGTTTTTTTTTTGTTATATAGAAAACAATTATTATATTCACTTTTTTAAGCATAACTTACAGGGACTCAAAATTTTTCACTAACAATATTTGACAAAACAACAACAAACCCTAAAGAATAGTAAATACTAAAATCCACAACATAAGAAATGGAAAAATAACAAAGAAAGTAAAAAAATAACTAACTTATAAAAAACTACCATTTTTAATATACAAAGTAGTTTTTATGTGCTATTAAGGGTGCCTAAATACGTTCAGATACAACTTTGCCAAATATTGTAACCAAAAATTAGGGGTCACTGTAAGCTATTCTGAAAATAGTTAAACTATTTTTTTGTTCTTATATTTTTCCAAAAAAAGTGCACGAATAAATAATAAATTTTTTTTTTGCATAAAATATTAATAAGATTTGTTCAGCGGACTATTGCTAAATATTGTTAAGGGGTATCACCAAGTCTGATTTAGCTGTTGGCTAAAAACTTATGACACCTTTTTTTGAGAGCCCACTGATTTTCAGAAACTTTGGAAGTCTATAAAAAAACTGCTCCCCAAATTCGACAAACTGAGTATATGGTTTTAAAAGCCTTGGACAGTAGGATTGAACCTGCAAATACTGTCAAGTACGTGTGTTTTTTGCACTGCAGCACTGTGTTATCTGTACTTACTGCAACCAATGAATAATTTCAAAAAATTCAGCATGATTAATGAATTAATGTTGTACAAACAAATTTATATATAATAATAATTTATATTAATATTTGTTTGCTTTGGCTAAAACAATTTAAGTTCACGATCTGAATGGGTATAAATTACTGTTATTTTATTTTAAAAAAAATTATGCTTAAGAGCTGACAATGAGAATCTTAAAACTTGTCTAGTATGCGTATATCGTCCGTCTTATTTTAATCTTATTTTAGTAAACAAGCTCATAAACTAATTGAGTACGCCAGCAAAACAGATAAGGATTTATTTTATTGTCTGTTTTTGAAGAAAACGATAAAGCAGTGCAATATTAGATTATTAGAAGATTTTATCTCTTTACGAATAAGTACCATAAGAAAAAGTTAACAAAATTTATATATGAAGAGTTTTCCAATAAGAGTGGATTGATCCAAAGTAATTTATGTTAAGCAAAAGTTTTGTAACACATTAACATAGATTGATTTCGACATTTGACTACTTTTTAGCTGGTGCTAGTTCCATGTAAGCTAAAGACTTTTTATAAAAAATCATGAGAGAACTATTTTTATTCAAACATATAAAAATTCTCAAATGAGTTGAAAAACTCAAATTTACCATCGCTCTTTAATGCCAAGCAAATCTGTGGTTCATTAAAAACTTTATTATCATATAGCAGTTCGTTTTTGCCAACGTTGAGCACTTATACACTAGCCCCCATATTCATAAAAGTTTACTAAAGTTAATGTTGGTTGAATGTACGGATTTTGTATGAGAAACCCGGTTTTAATACATAGATTAACTTTATTATCGGCTCATTAAACAGTCAACGAACAGCTCTACAAAATATTGCGGCTGTTCGTGGAAGTCTACAAAAGAAATACCGGTATCGCTATCAAGCGTAAGCAATTTATTTTGGTCCGAATTGAACGTTGACATTGTCCATGAACGATCCTCCCATATTGGAAAACCTTGTACATGTTTAGAGGCCTACGTGAGTTTTAAATAAACTTATTAATGATAAGAGTATTATTTTCGTCACAAGTTCGTGATGGTTGTAAACATTTTTATGGTTCTACCATCTCAGTCATTTGAATACAAAAATTTCCATAACTAATATAAATTATAATAATTGGCCAATTCACAGCCTGTTGTATGTGTTGTATATCGTATAAATGTTATTGATAATTTCCAAATAAACATTTGCTTAGGAACATGTTTATGTGAAAATTACCAACAACATTTTTACGATCCACAATACTTACAAACAATATGTATAACATTTCCTAAAACCACTTTATCTAGCAAAAGTTACTTATTTTGCAAACAATAATAATAATTTTTATCAAAAAAGCTCACGAAAAAAAATTGCCATTCTAATACGAAAAAATTGTTTTTCTCTCTATTTTGCATAACCTAATAGTAAAATAAAAATTTTTAAACCAACCTTCTATTTATATCAGAGCCAGTCAAAGAGAAAACTAAATAAATGAGAACAAATTTTTTGTTTAAGTGTGTTGGTGTTTAATTGCATTTTTGATAGGTACAAATTAAAGGCTAGCAAATGTTGACATATATAACATGGCAACATGTGTCGCACGATGTCATTGTCAGGTCATGCATTGTCGTCCCATTCGAAGACACAGCCAAATAAGTATTAAACAAGTCTGAGCATAGTCTTACAATGATTAAACATACATGAACATGCGAAACGCATTATGTCTTTTCAAAAGACACTATGTCTTTTAAAAAGCATAATGTCTTTTGAGAAGACAGGTGTCTGTTCAAAGTCTAGGCTGCTTTTGAATTGTATGGTGAATGAAAAAATGATCATACGTAGGTACGATACGTTGAGAAAAAAAACCCCCTTCAGATATTATTTACAATTTGCAATGACAATTTTTTTTATAAAAGGATAAAAACCTAAGCAAAATTATGTACTTTAAAATTTAAAGTGAAGTTGTTAAAATCATCAGTGACAATAGAATAATTATTGGTTTGCCAATATGGCCAACATAAACGAGCTAATTGAGATTCTTAAACCCTTTGAGGAAGTTTCGAAACTTTTGGAAGGAGAAAAATATTCAACCATTCACCAAGTGTATCCTCAAATCAGAAAGCTTAAAAATATACTAAATAAAAACCATCCAAATGATTCAGAAAATGGCAAAAAGTTTAAGGAACAACTGCTTATCCATATGGAATCTGTAGTTGATGCAAATATTAAGGACATTCATAAAATTGCACTATTTTTATTTCCACCGGCAAATAAACTTAAAATTTTGCAGGAAAGTGAAAAGAAATGCTAAGAACTTACGAAGATGCCTGGACTGTCTCCATCCTTTTACGGATTTTGTTCAAGCTGCAGCAACATCCGAATATGAAGACGAAGTAAGTAATGAAATATTTAGTTATGAGAGTCACACAATACTCTACCACAAAGAATTTGATGCATTGTAGTGGTGGGAAAGTCGAAAAAGAGAATATCCGTTGCTATACAAGCTAAGCTATTTTATACTAGCCACTCCAGCCAGTTCTGAACCATCAGAAATACTTTTTTCAAAAGCACGGCACTTATTGTCTGAAAAACGATCATTGCTTGGAAAGAACCCATCTAGTGTAAATAGAATCATGTTTTTATATAATAACTTAGATTTAAATGCCTTGCATACATTCAATTTTAATGAGGAGTAGAATTTTATAATATATGTAAATAAATATGTATTTTTAATTAATAATTTATGGAGCGTATTTGGTTTTATTTTAAATTATGTGCTCATTCTGATATCTATTAGCAACCAAAGCCTTGTTCACCAAAATTTTATTAAATATTATTATGCATTTGCTGATTTTTAGATCGAGCAAAACAATTTATCCTGCCTGATCTGTAAAACGAATCCGAATATATATCGTTTTCCAAAAATAAGTGTCACGTTTCTTAAACAATACAAAACAAAACTAATTTCAATTATTTTAAGCTCGAAAAAGTAGAAAACTATAAATATTTACTTTAAAATCGTTTTCCCGCTTTTTCTTTATTAAGCAGTTGCTAATAAAAACCTAATGAATAAATAAAGACGAATTATTTGAAAACATTTCTACCACACACACACACACACACACACTCCCCTATGTAGAACACTTAACAACATTACCTTCAACACAGCATTATACGACAATGAAGTTAAGTTGCATGACATGACTTGGCATTGCGTTTGAGTTCGCACAATATTGTACAACATGGTGTTTGAGTGTGCATGACATGGCGAGGCTTGAAATTTTTCTATGTGACACTTTTTCAGAAAATGTTGGCTTGTGCAGGACTTTAGTACAAATGGCTGTTGTGCTCTTGTTGTTGCTTATTTTGATTGTTTGTGTTGTGCACATGTAAATTGTCGTCTGTGTGTATGTACAATTTGAAAATAGGCGAAAAGTAGTCGGCAAACGTCGTGGCTCACGGCTACACATCGCCTGCGCCTGATTTAAATACTACAACTATGTATGGGCGTGGCATTGTCCACTTTTCTAAGCACAATGTTAAAGATTGCGAGGAACTCAATGTGTGTGCAAAGTTTTATAAGAATCGGTTAAGTATAAATAGCTGGAAAAAATTATTTATTTTAATGGGCGTGGTACTGCCCACTTTTTTTTATCAAAATATTTTATTGTGACGCTATATTCATGTGTCTACACAGTTTCACGAGAATTGGCTAAATATAAGTAACTGAAAAAGAAGATTTACTTTGTTTGGGAGTGACCCTGCCCACTATTCTAATTAATCATAATATTGTATTGTCTCGCAAACCCAATGGCAAGATTTGCCATTAACAAACAAACTAGGAGAGCATGTTAAAAAAAAAGCTTTAATAAAAAAGTAGTGGTTTGTACAACTAAATGCACAGGCGCGGATCCAGCTCAAGCTTTTGGGAGGAGAACTTTTAAATGAAACATACCATTTTAAAGTTTTTCGTTTAGAAACTCAGTAGAAATGGGGTTTATTTTATTCGTTTTGGGAAGTAAAATATCCCTTTTTCCCCTCCCCATCTGGACCATCTGGACGCTAAGGCTACGAAAGGCATAGATATAACAAAAAATTCATTTATGTATGTCTATTTGTTTTAGGAAGATGAAATGACATGAAAAAAATTCTAGCATAGCGAAATTAAGCCAAATTATATTACAAAGCCAAGAACTTAAAGGGAAAAATTTTAATGATAACATTTCCTTATGGATATCAGATCGTTTTATAAATAAATTTAACACAACCGTCAGCTATCAACGAGTAGTGGTACTTTAAATTCAAACATAAGGCCCCAGCAAACATTTTTTGCAGATTTGGGTCTGAAGTCGCTCAGAAAGTCTGTAGAAGATACCGAATTCGTATCCGAAGTCGGATAAAAATATTATGAGTGGTTACCAAGTGGTTGTCTGAGGACATTCTAAAAACATTTTATTTTTTATTTTTGTCCAGAGAAGTAAAATAATGCCCAGGAGTTACTTAATTAATCACCCTTATCGGGAATAAGAGGCGAACATGTTGTTCACGTGAAATGTTTCCCATGAACAACTCTGCTATTGCGCGTTTTTTGTTAATTTCTTTAATTTGTGTTGCAGCGCCTCTGGTATCAAGTAAGCGAAAAGTATTTTGCTTCGCCGACGGTTTTGCTGCAATACCGACGAAAGATGGCGCTGCCGGTACTGTTTAAAGCTTTTTTACACTATCTCACAAGCCGATCGACTTCTGTAGAAAATGCAACTCTGATCTAATGAGTTTATGGAAAGTTTTAAAAATGCAATAATAACACATTATATCCGGGTTGCATTTTGTGCAGAAGTCGAACAGCTTGTATAATAGTCTAAAAACAGCTTTAAAGAGCAGTGATAATCCAACAACAACAACTAACACAACACCACATTAATGCGCATTAGAAAAATTCATGATGGCACAGGGATGTTTTTTTATATATGTATAATTTTTTTAATTAAATATTTTCATTTATCATATCCAGAGCTGTGAAAGATTGCAATCAATTTAATTGCAATCACATGATTTCATGTTAATGATTGCTAGTTTTTGATTGCAATCAAAATCGTAAATATGATTTCACGATTTCAATTTGAAATCATGAAATCAATTTAATAAATATTATTGCAAAAAATTTTTTTAAATTAATTTCTATATTAATTGATGCAATCAGATTTCAAATTCAATTGATTGCAATCAAATCCAGTGATTGCAATCAAAATTAAATCAGAATCAAAAATATCGTTCTTCTCAAATGATACTCCTTCTTTCAGAAATAAAGCTTACTTTGATAATTTTAAAAAAAAAACTACATGAAATGGCTAACAAATCTACGTTTTTTTAAACTATTTTGTTGCACTTTCACTTTAGTTGTGATTTTAGGGGAATTTCAAAAAAAAAACTATTGCAATTTCAAAATAATTGCTATCATAAAAGATTGCAATTTTTACAACATTCCATTTTTAAATCTGAAATCATTTTGAAATCAAAGAATGGAATCAATTTGGTTGAAATCAGTTTGACTGCAATCACAATTGATTGCAGTTTCTTACAGCTCTGGTCATTTAAAAGTAAACTAAAACATTTTGTCAATCCTAATTTCGTATAAAAGCAAAAAAAGTATTCAAGCATGATCAACCTTCTAAAGCACAAGAGAAAAATCAAGACCACTTTAATATTCAACCTACACGGCAGAAGAGAACAACGCTGTTGCCGGAAGTAACACACTCCCATAACCAGTGCTCATGAGTATCTTAGCTCATCACCACTTTTTAGGTGGCTCGATTAAAAGTGATCGTTAATATTTGCACAAATCGCATGAACAATTTTCTCAATCTCAACAAATTTCAGTGTTACTGACGCATTATTTTCTTCACATGAGAAAATTTAATACAAAAATATACACCTTTTTCCTCCCATCTTCAACTGGTGACGTCGCTTTTAATTAAAATAAAATTCCAATTGAAAGAGCTGAGACAAGTATTAAATAGTCAAAAATGACATAAATATATTAACCGGTATATCCAGATTAGAAAAGCAATAAATACTTTTACAAGTCTTACTCTTTTTTAGTCCATACGCTTTTAACAATCAAAGTGCCTTATCTTATCGTTACGATTTCATTTTAATACACATTTATTAACCATTCGCCAATAAGCCAATAAACACTTGTAAAACAATAAAATTCAAAGTAACTTGAAAGCAAAATACAGCAAACAGCCATTAATAAAAATGTTACGTTAAATAAAAAGATATTTTTTTTTAGCACTACGCTTTTAGCGGTCAGACGACTATTTAACGAAGTATAATTTATGACATTTTCATGTAGTTCGAAAGTATTTTAAAAAATATTTATGAGCTTTGCTTTTTTGCGGATTTTTTTTAATTTTTCTTAATAAATGTGTAGTGTATGTCGCTGGCTGGTTTTTTCCAAAGAATTCATATTTATTGATTCAAGTGTTAAATAAATTTTAATACGCAATATTTTCATTCGGTTATTATTCATTTCCAATGCATTTTTGTTATATGGATGATTCTCATTTCAAAGGGTTTTTTCGTGTCCGTCGAAAGCATAGTAAAATATTTTATAAGATAAACGCATACATTTTAAAATGAAAACTCCTTTAGCATGATTTAATAGATTATAAATAAATGTACGTATGTTTTTTTTGTGAAAGCCTGTAATACTGTTTATACTCTCTCCAAACAAAATGGCGTGTCCGTAATGCAAATGCATGCTGTTGATTTTCCACATTAAGAAACAAAATTTTCCAAAAACGAGATTAAATTTTTCACGGTTTTAGATTATTAGCATTTGCTTCTCTTATTTCACATATAAAACTTTTTAAAAATATTAGAAATTATATATTTTTTTAATTGTTGCTGTTTCGCATTATTAGTGCTCTTCATTACTCAGTTTAATTATTAAAATTGCATTAACAACATGCACTAACACAACAGCGTAGGTTTGTAGTTCTAAATATTTAAAAGTTTTGTGAACTTTGGTAAATAGTAATAAATTGCAAAATGTTTCATCAGTCAATCGTGGTTTGTATCTAAAAAAATGTATTGAGTGTTATTCATATTTTTTTTAATTTAATTGAAATTTTTTGTGAATATCTCCTTTGTTATGGTAAAATACAACGAAGAGTAAACATCTGAATTATTTTAAATTCAAAATATAGCGTCAGCTCTGAAAAAACTATTGAACAATATTCTTCAGTAGAACTTATCTATAAATTTTAGGTCAGCAAAAAAAGTTAACAGCAGCTGAAGGGTACAAACGATATGAAAAACATTATCTGTTTACAAATTTTGGATTTCCTTTGAAAAAATGTTGCTTCTACCACACTGTGAGTTGTTATATTGAAAAATGTGGTTATTGGGAAGGTCGTATTTTGCACAGCTAGCCTTCTTTTCATTAATGAATAAATGTTTGTAAACAATTATTTTAAAAGAAAAAAAATTTTAAAATTGATCATAACTTTTAATTTCGTGCTGCGATTATTATAATATTATGTTTTTAGAGAACACATGCATAATGCTTTCAAACCCTATACTAATTTTTTGTAGTGTACCTTTTCGCAAAAATCATTCCGAGAACAACCACAAAAGCACATGTAACGCTCAATACAAAAAAATTTTTTTTTTTAAATCGAAAAATATAACTTTATTTCAGGATCCATTGAATGAGGTGAAAACTATAATATTAATCCCACCTTCTCATATTTCCTTTAGTTACATTGGTAAACAAAAAACAAAAAATGTACGTTACAGAATTAGACTGGTGGCGCACATCTGAATATTTGGTTCGCGATAATCGTTTCCTGGGTTCCTGTGTTCCTAGTTCTCTTGTTGTGTAAACTCTTATGTACACGAAATATTTTTATAATACTTTTTTTAAGTACTATTTGTCAAAAAGTATTTTTTAAGAGGTATATTTTTAAGGACCTTTTTTAAAATGTACTCTTTCAAGAGACACTTATTTTAAAAGCTACTTATTTTTAAATTATACTATTTTTGCCGGTAATTTTTTGAAAAGTACTTTGTTCTACCACTTTTTAAAGATATTTTTATCTGTTTTTTAAGGTATTAAATTTAAGTAGCTTTTCTGCTATTTTCTGGTGAACCGAAAGTTTAAGAACAAAGTGTTAGTTATTCTCTCCTGATATGTTTTATTGAGAATCTCCTCACAAAACAAATTAAATAAAAATATTCTTGGAATACAGTAGCAGTCCAGTTCGGTTCTTTCTATTGTTTTTGAATTATTTTGTATAGTCTTTTTTTATTTTGAGGTTTGGTCTCAATGGCCAAGTGTCACTTAAGTTAAAACCCAAACGAATACAATGAAAAGTGCATTTTTGCGTTAAAGGAATTTACTTCAAGTTATTAAAATGTATTGTTGGTAAAAAGTAAATACCAGTGAATACATTCAGGCCAAATATCACGCAAGCACACACACACACAAATACGAACACTCAATAACACAAAAGGATGTCGACACGTCTGAGCATGTATGTATATGTAGCGTGTAAATTTTTAAAGGGCATTACAACGGAGCACTTTAACAAATAAAATTGCTTTTTTAACACCCACACGCACTTGTAAAAGGGTTTCATGTATATATGACAAACGTAAGTGTGATTATTTGAATGTGTAAATGTGTAGGGACATGCAATGCTTTTATTCCATTATCCTCTATTTACATGTTGTATGAAGTGTTTGGGCAAACACAATAAGATTTTAATTGTTTGTGGATATAATTATTGTTGCTGTTACATTTATTGTTTGCAAATTTGTATTATTTGTTGTAGCATTTTAATAATGATATCAAAAATAAAAATGCCATTAAACAGGATGTAGTGTCTGGCCTATTGTTTGAGGTGGGAAAAATATATGGATTGTAAAAAAATGCACACACACACGCACGCAATGCACTGAGTGTAATTTTGTACAGCAGTATAATTAAATTTTATATAATTTGAACAATTGAATTGAAGAACAATGAACTTTTTTTTATATAAAATTAATCCAATTTTGTAGTAAAAACAAATTTATATATATGAAAACTTAAATAACTTTATGGGAACTATGAATATATTTTTATAAATATAACATGAAATTTTTTAAAGATTATGTATTATTATTTGATTGCTGCCTATCAAATAACTTGGCTGTTTTTATAAAATTGTCAAAGGAAAAACGGTTGTGCCGATCATTCGCTAAAATGAAGGATATTCAAAAAATCTGCCACGCCTCAAAATACAGCCCATTTAGTTTTTCAAAATACAGCCCATTAACTTTTTCCAATCCACCAGAGAGCCATTTTAGCTTCATTTTTTATCTACAGAGCAAATGCTAGTAATACCACAGAAACGGTGAAAACAGTAAGCAATAAAGAAGGACTGGCTCGAAAACAACAGAAATGATCAAATATCTCCTCTTGAAATATAATTATTAATAATTCAGCCATAACCAACTTAAAAATAATCTTAATAAAAATGATAATAGTAATAATAATAATAATAATAATAATAATAATAATAATAATAATAATAATAGCCATACTATAAATACGAGCCTCCACCTGTCATCGAAAACAGAAATGTAAAGCTATATTGGGACAGATCGATAGTCACAGATCGCACCATACGAGCTAACAAGCCGGATATTGTTCTGTTCGACAAGATGGCGAAGAAAATCATCTTGTTTGATATCGCTGTCCCCTTAAACAATAACACCCAGTCAACGTATAGCACGAAAATCGAAAAATATACTTACCTTGCCGATGAACTCAAAGCTATGTACCATGTAGAAAAGGTAGATATAGCACCAATCGTCATATCAGCCACAGGACTAATACCAAAGAACCTAGTAGTCCAGCTCAAGAAACACAACCTCAACGACACCCTGGGGATTATTCAGAAATCTGTGATTCTGAATACATGCAATATTGTAAGACGTTTCCTACAAACACAGTAAAAAAAAAAAAAAAAAAAAAAAAAAAAAAAAAAAAAAAAAAAAGTTACTCATCAGAGCCTAATCCCTTGGCATAGCCCGGGATAGGTATTTTCCAATCTCATAGAGATTGAGAGATTTAGAAACTCTATAATAATAATAATAATAATAATAATAATAATAGTGTCATAGTAAATAAGCAAATGACTTTTTAAGACCCTTAGCAGCATAATCCTGTTTCGATTTATCCATTTGCTACAACTTAACTCTTAAATAAAGATACAAACACACACATTATATAATGCGTATAACCCGCAATTGTTTAAAGTATTATTCTGCAATTTATGAAGTAGTAGTATTATTGTAAGATTTTATTTGAACTGATTTTTATAACACACAACGTACGGGTATTATGAAAATACAATTTAACTACAATACTAAAAGCTATAAATTTACATGAATGAAATAAACCATAAGTAGTTCATAAAAAAGACGAAAAAAGTTTCATACATTAACCAAAGGATATTCACTACCCAAAGCTGTGGCTCTTATAAATGAACAAAAATTAATGCTATACATAAAAAACAAGCAGAAACATTTATTGACCAGGACAAGTGACTAACGAAATATGCTTCTATTTGTTAAAATTTTCAAAAGAATTAATTTAATATTTATTTTGTATTTAATATCAAACAAGTGCAATACAAGGAGGGAAGACCTCATATTCGGATGTGATGCTAATGTCCAATTTCTCTTATTTACTAATCTTAAGATATTCTATAAGGGCAATGTTTTTCAAAAGCATCAAAGAAAATGTCATTCATAGAACTATAGTTAGTAATAAAGACTCTATGAAGATTCTTGATTGGGAGATGAGCCTTAAGTGCTCCTTTTCTGATCATAACAGAACATAACAGAGGCAAAGTAAATTACTTGACATTAAAGTACTATATAAACGTACATTTGTAAGGGACTTTTTTCAAAAAAGTTTGAATTCTGTGTGTTTTAAAACTTTTTTGGGTGGAGAAAAATACCTGGGGACCCTGCTGGATTAGTCCACAACAAATAATTTTTATTAATGTACATATGTATATGCCATGATCGCTACGTTACGAACAGTTTATACAACTGACATTACCACCTTATTGTCCCATACATTATTTTAGTATACAATATAAATGAAGCCATAAAGTTTGTGCGTAAAACCTCTCATATGTCAGATTAATCTCTTTAGGACAATTTGTATGAATGTAGCAATGATGGTATTAAATAAATTTAATAATTTAAAAGGAATGAAAAACAAAAACAACAACAACGAAAAAGCATAAAAGGACCAAAATAAATAATAATATAAAAAGAAAACGAAACAAGAGTTAAAACTATAGATCTCCTCTTACCTACGCCCACTCACATTTGCTGGTAAATTAATGGATTTTTAATTGTCTCCGTGTGAGTGTATATAAAGAGCCTACAAAAAGGATTAAATATATTACACAAACACTTACAGGCATAAAACTAACAGAGATATGTATGTAGGAGTATAAATTGTTTTTTATGGTAGAAAATGAGAGGAAATGAAAAATGTGGCATACAAAACTTATATGCGGCCTACATATACCTCTACAAATACATATGCATTGGTATCAACTATATAAATACAGTTTATATACAATGACTGAATGAATAAATGAACAGTGTTATGTGTATACTTTTGAAGAATTGATACAAAAAATATATTACACAGATATACATTTACACGCATAAGGATTGTAGGTTGATATAAATAATAAAAAATTAAAAAAAAAAGGATTAACTACTTGAATAACTTTTATGCAACATTCACATACTGAACTGTGGTAAGATGAGCCGGATGCCAATACACCAGCAGGAAGAGTAAACTGAGAGAGAAAATTTGTTTTTAATTAAATTGCTTAAGGTTTAAATAAAATGCGTCATACCGCATGCATGTCTCTAGTAAAGACATTGAAATAAAAATATTGCTACAAGTAACCACACTTACAAATATTTCACATTTAACTGGCCAAAATAAATATAATGAAAGGAAAAGGCAGCAGGAGCAGTACCAGCAACCACACAATTTCAAAAGAAAAGTCATTTATCAATATTAACGCAGGCAACAGATAAAACAAGGAGACAAAACTTTAACAGAAATTGATTGGAGTTTTATTGTTAAAACAAGTAAAGTGTAATGTATGAGTTTTTTTTCAAGTTCTTCTCCAGAAGCCAAGGAAATGCTACTTATGGTCGAAAAAATTTATCATTCAAAATGTGAAATACTCGTTATATTTATATGAATTTATGTAAAAATGTTTTAAACTAAAAGATTTTATTTTTCATTTTAATTTTCCATATGTATCTGCGAAAAACAAATAAGGTAGACATGAAAATGAGTTTGTGAATATAATGTAAGTTATTGAATAATAAATTTCGGCTTTTTATTTTACGCTGTATAAATCATCTATAATCTGGGGCTACATTTAAAATAAGAAAATTTCTACAAAGACATTACAAAAAATGAATTATTGACTTTTTAAATAGAAACAGAAGTTGTAACAATCCTGTTAGCAGGTTTCAATTCAAATATATATATATATATATATATATATATATATATATATATATATATATATATATATATATATATATATATATATATATATATATATATATATATATATATATATATATATATATATATATATATATATATATATATATATATATATATATATATATATATATATATATATATATATATATATATATATATATATATATATATATATATATATATATATATATATATATATATATATATATATATATATATATATATATATATATATATATATATATATATATATATATATATATATATATATATTATCCTTTTATTTATATTTTATAAAACTTGTAGCTACCTGACTCCTTTATAAGTCTCATTTGGTTTAAAAGAAAGAAGCCGAAAATCAAATAAGACTTAACACTAATTTAGTTAAAGCCAATCAAGTGCACACAGAAAAATAATACTAGTGTAAAATCAACATCTCGCAATGTTGATTGGAAATCATATTCAATTTCTTCAAAAGTACAGACTTTCCTTAAAGTTACAATTCCTTCATATTAATTTTAAACGAACAATTTTTAATTTAACCTTAAATCCCATTGATTTAATATAGTTTTACTGTTTTTTTTTTAATAAACAAACACAACCCGCGAAGCGATTAGCTTGTCTGCGGAAAACACCCACGGCCTACGGCGGGAATCGAACCCACGACCTCTGGACTGACAGGCTCGCATCGCTACCACTCAGCCACAGAGAACCCCACAAAACTACATTTTTCGGTATTGAATCCATTAAATCCTTTTTTAAAATTAAAATCATTTTTTGTCATGTCAAATGAAAGTTAAGTTTACAAAATCAACATTACATCTCATTTTAAATCAACATGACTGTAACTTTAATTTCAAATAAATTTTATATTAAATCATCAATTAGATCACGTTGACATATAATGATATTCTTGCAAATTATGATAGTATTTATATTACTGAATATCTAAAGTTCTTGCTGCATTGCTTAGGGCGTTAACTACAAAGCAAGTGGTGATAGATGAGCCCGATTTGAAATCTTGGCTAGGACAGCCAACTGCAGCCCATATTTTCTGATACCTATGCTTAAAACACATCACGTAAATAAAATAATTATTAAAATGGCGACATGAAATTCATGTGTTTGCAACATGATTCTTCGCTTTATTTTAGTATCAAATTTACGTTGTTTCAGCTTGAAGTAACTTTGATGCAAGCAGATATTTCGTATTTTTCATTATCAAATTCATGTTTTTTCAACTTGAAATAAATTTGATTGAACAGTATACTTCATGTTTTTTCAGAATGAACTTCATTTTCTTCTAACTATACTGGAATTTTACATCAACAGGAAATACAATTATTTCAAAAGGAAAAATGTTCACTGAATGTTATCGTAAACCATTTTGAAATAACATGAAATATCTATGAATAAAAATCACTACCGAAAAATGTATAATAAACCTTGTTTTTGATAGTTTTATCACGAATTTTTTCTATATGTATACATGTAATATTGTATTCATTCTAAGTAGAGACTTCCAGAATCTCTTATCGGTTATCTAGATATATTTTCTGGATATATTATTCCTTACATATTTTTTTAATAAGAAAAATTGTGACAGGTGTTACGAGTGCATACAAAACAAAATCTAAAGTCTACTTTGGGGCATTATTTAATTAATATAAAAACTATTAACAACTCTAATTTCTATTATCTTGTTATATTTCGCCTCTTCTTTCTTTTATTTTAAACGTTCATTTTACGTTTTTCTTATACTCCCCTAATATGTTTTTTAGTCAGGAATAAAATCATGCGAAAATTCTGCTCATACTTACTATCTCAGATAATAGCTAGTCACCAGAGTAACTTCGGTTAATGTGGACGGACTATCGTTTTATATTTTCAAAATTATTTCCACAATATATCTGCTTAAGTCGAGTTAGAACAAAATTTAACTTTTTAAAAGACGACAATTATCTATAAGCAAGTTAAAGAAAAATAAACTGACGACTGATTAAAACCGAGTTTTTGATACTTTAAACAGCTCTCCCTAAAAATTTTGAAAACGACTTTAGCGATTAAGGCTTTTCACCACAGAATTATCTACAGGTAGGAGGCAAACTACACTAAGCTTACAGTTTTTCAAAATAAATTTTTTCATACTGTGTAAACTAGAACTTGTTACTCTACCGGTGAGTAAAATCATCTATCGATGAGTCAAATAAAATATTTCAAGCAAGTACTGCTCAAAACAATTTACGAGGTAAAGAACACCAAGACTTTTTTAATAACTGACGATAACATTATATGACGTAATTTTATTAAGGAATTGTTCGAAATAAGAAAATAATATAAGAGTTATATAAAATATTCTGGATACATCAAAATGATAGTAGTAAAACGACAGAAATATTTCTGATTTTCAACAGGTTTTTTGGTCCAAATTTCCAAATATGGATTAGAGATAAGCTAACCAACAACAAATAAAAATATTGTTGAGTTATAAAAAAAAGTTTAGGTCGGAATAGGTTTAAAACTATTTAGTTCGAATAATAATTCAGTACAAATATTAAAAAGTTTAAACTGTGTGCGTTAAAGAAGAAAAATTTTATGTATACTGTTAGCAACAAAAAACAAGCACTAAAAAGTTTGCGGGTAATGTGGACTAGTAAATGCCGCTAATGTTGATTACTGCTCCATATACATAATATGGAACAATACGTGTCCACCTTGACTGTATAAAATTATAAAACATTAACCAGCATTAAAAAAAAATAGGCGGGTAATGTAGACTAGTACTTTTCCACATTCGCATTATTTTTATTTAAATGCTTACAGATATATGTAACAAGACATCCTTAAAAAATTTTCGGAGGTAATATGGACTAGCATATGCGGCTAATGTGAACTACTGCTGCATATTCGCATTATTTTTATTGATTTACTTATTAAATACATGTAACATAACGTATCCATTATCAAACATTAAAATCTACTATGTATATTAACCAAAATTTATTTGCTACTTATGCCGCAAAAAAGTGTAGACCACGCTCATTAATTTTAAATACTACAATGAAAAGCCTACACATCACATCACTGAAGCACATGTACGATTTTTATTTCAAACAAACGTATAACAAAGTAGTGGTATCATAGCATCAATAGTTTCTAAAAATAGCACTGGTTCACATTAGACGCATAGTCCACAATACCCGAATTCACTCTAAAATACAGAATCTCATGCAGTGCTACATGACTTGCAGCAATCACGGGAACAGAACACATCTAGAAATAAAAACTCTGTTTCCATTTTCTTAACAACATGCTGTTTACGAATTCATAAGAGATTTAAGTATACATTTAAATTTTTATTTAATAAGTCTTAATTTAAGTGTCTCATAAATAATATTTTTGCAACATTTTTGTCTCTTTAATTCAATTTATTTAAACTTATGTGTTCATGCCACAAACATTATTTTCTCATCAAATCTTATTACGTTTTAAATTTGTATATTTATCTGCATTCAGCATTCCGATAGTATTCGTATAAGAACTCTATTATCTAAATTACTGTGTCACAAGAAAGTGGAAGTGTCAGAAAATCTCACACAGACACTCATCCAAACATACATACATACACAGATATATACATACATAACCAAAAACAGTACTCTGGAGGCATTTGGCCTGCACACATACACACCCGCAAATACACACCCATACAAACCAAAAATGTTTGCAATGTATGCAAAAAAAAAAAACAAGAAATAAAAAAGTTTTCCTACATTCTCGGCTTGTTTTAATATAAAAAAGATATACACAAAGATAAATACCAAACTGAATATAAACGTATAAATGAACGCCTGAATGAATGGAAGGAAGTATGATTAAATATATAAAAGAAGGAACGAACGAATAGATGAATGAGTAAATGAATGAAAGAATGAGTGTATGAATGAATGTATAGAAAACTGAAATTGTCTTCAATACCTTCAGAAGGGAGATAATGCAATAAAATATTGCTTTGGTTAGCAGAAAGAAGCAGAAGAAAAAACTTAAGCTGCAAAAATAATAATAATTTTTAAATTATGATTGCCTACAGCTAAGGCTGTTAACTGTCTGAAAAGAAGCAGAAGCAATGTAGCAATGACACCAACACCAATATTAGAGCTAACAATGACAACAAAGACTGTATGACAACAATACACTTGAACAATTGCCACACCAACTATCTCACATACACATAAGAATAAAATCACAGTCTAAAAACGAAGAGCCAAACAAAAATTCAAATTTCCGCCTTTACACAAATATCCGCTGCTATACATTATACATACAGTGACTGCAGCAACTACAACTATTAAACATAAATCGTAAAGAAAAAAGGAGGCCTATTCAAAGGAGGCCATAAAAAGGAGAACAATAATGCCAATGTCTAGTTTTTTGTCGTTAGAAAATTTTAACCATTTAGATGGCTTTCCAAGACTTTTGTAGCGAAAACAACTGTATGAATTACAATTTTAATTTGCTTATAAAACAAAAACAGTTGCAATAGGATTTATACAGTAGAAAAAAAAAAAAGAAATACGTACCAAAATGTTCGTTTGTGTAATGGAAAAATCAAATTTATGGCCGTATGTTTCTCAATACGACTCAGTGAAAACTCATTTTTTCTATTTTCTGCAAAATTTGAAAAGGAAATAAATACTGGTTGGTAGTAGTAGTGGCGGTGTTTGCACTAACCCAGCATTGATATTAAGGCTTTCTTTCCTGCTTCTTCCTTTTTTTCTTGCTAGCCAAAAATGTAATGCCTACTTTTAGGCAACAATGAATTGCATACAAAATGAATGAAATTCATATTTGCCTTGAAACTAGCTAAAGTATGGTAAAATATAAATGTGTACATAAATTTTATGTTTGAAATATTGAGATGTAAATGCTTAATTCTAGTATGAGTTTTGTATGTGTGTGCGCATGCATACACACATATGTTGTGTGTTAACAAAAGTACGTATGGAAAATGTATCCAATTTTAAATTGGATTTCATTATAGATTATGACTAAGAGTGTGCTGAGAGCTGAAGCTTAAGAATTATAACTATAAATTATGATGACACAAAAATTAAATCATATATTACAAACAAAAGACAAGATAATAAATTCTAAACTCTTTTGCTAAAGTTTGGAGTATAACTTTAGGCATACAATTGATAAGGATAAAGTTTTGAGTGGTCCAAAAAAGTTTATATATAGAGAGCTCTTAAATTATCTTAACTTTATTTCAAAATCAAGTGATTTTACCCAAAATTTATATTTAGTTCCCTTATATGTATTAATCCTCAGAGACTCATGTCCATATATGCCACGAAATGGACATATTCAACAAGCTTAAAAAATATATAAACTTGGATGGTTTTTTTGGTATTTTCTAGTTTAAAATTTTTTTCAATTTTATTACACTAGTTTGCAAAAACAAATTGGACCACAAAAAGAGATACTTTTAAGCTAATTTGGGGTTGCTGAACATGACATTCCTTTTATTTTTCTTAAGAAGCGTGTTCGAGATATTCCCGAAAAATATGTGCTTGCAGTTTCTTTTTTAGTTATTTCCAAAAATCTGGAGAACTGTTTATTTGAACTAAACAAACTTTACAGTTTTGCATTGATGTGTTTTTCCTCAGAAAAAAAATTTATTGGAAAATAGTAAGGACGATAAAATATTTTTTGATGACTATATTTCAACTCTCGCTAACAATTTTCTATGAATCCAAAAAAAATCAATGTTCATTATCATAAGAGCGTAATTGAAATAAAGATATGATTCTGACAATTCTTTTGTCGTGACTAAGTAATGAATATGATGAGCACAACCGAAAAAAAAATTTTAATTGGGTTTTAGTACCAATTAAAAAAATTTCTTTCTAAATCTAGGCGTGCGGTAGTGCTCCAGAGCAAGTTCCGGCCACAGAGTGTGTATTACATGAAACCATTTGAGCAGTCTTTTTTTAACTTGATCATAAGATAATGAAACTTGAAACATACGGTCTACGGAGGTTACTTCATAGATGAAATTTAAAAGTTCTACCGTAAAAGCTTCCCGAGATATGAAGGTGTAAAAAGTGCATATTTCAGTACATATTCACTGACTGACTGACTCATCAATATTATTGGCAACTCTACTATAGCTAGAGAACTGAAATGTGGTATACCGTGGGTCTTGATGAGCAATTAACCAGAAAAATCTAAAAACGGGAACTTTTCACCTGGGGGGACTATGATGCCCCTTCTTTGTATGGGGCACTAACAGTACGACTAGACAGCTAAAATTCGGTACACGGGTGGGTCTTGTTGGGAAAATACTAAAAAAAAATTAAAAACGGAAATTTTTCATAAGTGCCCCTCATATGTATGGGGCACTTATTGTACCAAATAAAAGTTTAGAAAAAAGAACTGAGATCCGCACAAAAACATACAGAAATTATGAAAATAAGGCCAAGTTCCTATCCAAAAATTTCGGCGGCCGCAAGAAGTGCTAAAACAAAATTAGGACGGTGTTCTTGATAGGTACAATACCATTTCATTTCTAGGCAATCTGTTAGCTTGGCTATATTTTTTTCCTTTCTCATATGGGAAAGAATTATGGAAAAATGCAATGGTATTGCAGGCTAGACTTCTTTCAGCTAAGATCATGTTCAATAAAATCGATCAACAATATCAAAAGTTATGTTAAATACAAATAAGTTTTTGTACCAAAACACGAAAATATATTAAACCAAAATATTTTCAAAGAAAACCAGAAATTTGTGAACACATAATGTTCTTTATATCGTTTCTACTCTTTAGCTGATGTTAACTTATTTAACGTTCTAACATATATAGATAAATTATATTTAAAAAAAATTGTAATGCTCAATACATTTTTATACGAATTCAATATTTTTTCTGAACACACACACTATATTTTGAATTTAAAAAGAAATCAGATGTATAGTCTTTGATGTATTTTAACATATACTCCGTAGTTGAACACGCTGCCGGTTTCTAAAAACCGGCCCACTTGGGTCCTTTGGCCTCTTTGTGAAACTCCGTAGCTAGTCACTAAAAAATTTCAATTATATTAAAAAAATATGGATAGCACTCAATAAATTTTTTTTGGGTATAAACCATGATTGATTGATGAAACCTTTTGCAATATGATAATATTTAACAAAGTATACATATCGATGGTATTGCATACAAAATTCTAGTCGTATCTCGATAAAAATGCAATTCAATAAATCGTTGTTATTTTTTTCTTTGAGTTTCAAGGCTCTCGTCTTGGATACAACTAATTACAAATAAGATATTGCCAAGTCGAAAATCATAATAGTCTAGACAATTATTTGGCCCGCATTTTTTGTTCAACATATCGAGTCATAACCGCCAAAAAAGTTCAAGCGACATGCTTTTCGAAAATCGTTTTTGGACGAAAATCGATTATTTACGATAAATCGGACTACCTGTCAAAGTTTCAAAGTCCTGCCATGTACCGTTACGGAAATACAGCAAAAGAAATTTTAGCTTAAGTGCATTTTCCCCTAAAAATTTTAATTTGTTTACATTTTTTTGTAACTTCAATGTGTCGCTTAAGCTAAAATTCTCTTTTGCGAGTAGAGCAAAAGTAGTGTCAAAAACTGCAAGGATATCAATGAAACGGCTTGAAAAGGATAATAACTACTAGTTTTAAAATAATTTGATTAAATTAATTGATTTTTCATGAAATCAATAATGTCTTAAAATATCTTAACCCCGACAAACATGCGTTGTCTTATAGGACATTTATTAAAACTATTAACATTACATATAACAGTCCACTACAATCCTATATAGCCAATATAAGGGCTCTACTTCGATTTAAACCGAGGATAACTAAAAAATACTTCTCCTGTAAAATTTACTTTATGGCGCTTAAACTTTTTTGGCGGTTATAGCACGATATAATTATTCTAATGTAGCAATTCAAACAATTATTTTATTGGATGCAATAATTTGCCATTTTCAAAGACAACAACCTAAAAATGTTTTAAACTATTTAGCGAATACAAAAATGAGAACTCAACCAGAAAAAATTAGAAAAACTTTTTAAATTTTTTAATTATTTTTCACGATAATACTTATTCATGAGAGATACCGAATTTATAAGTTTTGATGTATAGCAACAAAAAAAAATAGCCAATTTGTTGTTCGGTGTAATTAATAAAAGCAATAATTGCTATATCATGCCAAATATGAATCGATAACGCAAAATCGACCGTATTCAAATATGCACTTGTACTCGATTATTTTACGTCAGCTAGCAATAAAAGGTCTTGCAAGTATTCAGTAGCAAAATATATTTTGTTTATCATTTGATTAAGTGGTGAAATAAGAAATTTAAAATGTTTTATCAAATTAATTATAAATGCTCTTAAGAAAGGAAATAAATTTTAATTAAAAATTGCGTATCAATATCGGTTCTTTTAACCGATTACAGAAGAAAAATAAAGGTTACAAACTCGTTTATATTTATATTTTTGTTTTTTTCTAAAATTGGTAGTTTTGAAAAATAACTGAACCAGGTGCTTAGTGAACTTGCTTGTCATTCCAGTGGTCGTCAATTCGATTCCCATCAAGGACTCCTATCAAATCCACTTTCTCGATTCGATATTTTTTGTCGAGCTTCATAAATCCTTTTGTAATCGATATAATCGATTCGACATATTTTTGAGAATTAGACAACTGTGTCGAGTTCTATAAACTTTTTTTAGTCGGATTTGAGTTTAAAATTGTCGGGAAGTTCTCAAAAAAATAAAGTTTTATTCCCACAGTATGGTTTGGAAAACCGTCGCTTTTGTTTAGGGTTTGCGGAGTTAAATGGTGCGTTGACTACAAAGCAAATAATATAAAAGCCCAAGCTCAGTACTGAGCCGGACCAACATCACCAACATTTTATTTGTCTGATACTCGTTATGCTAATATACATAAAAGCGTCTTCCTTCGTCGGTATTTGTAGCATCCATACTCAACATCAGGGGCATTGAGCTATTGAAGTATCAAGCTTTTTGTACCACTTTACCATTTGTCCACTCTCTTCCTTTCCCAGAAGAAAAAATAATATATTGCAATACAACAAAATCTGAAAAGAATTATTTGGAAAACAATAACTGTTGAGCCAGATTATGATGATGATCTATAAAATAAACTTAATGAAGACAATAAGCCAAAATGTAAAACTGGTTTCAGTTCAATTTATTTTAAAAATGTGACATAGCCATTTATGGGTCAGTTCAAAACTCTGAAAAATTGTCGTTCCATCTCTCCTTTTTTTTCAACTTAAACATATGCTGTAATATAAACGCGATATAACGGGAATCGAACCCACGAGCTCTGTACTGACAGCCTAGCATCGCTACCAATCTGCTACACAGAAAAAACTAATTTTTCACTTCAAATACCAAATTCCCTAAATCAAATGTAAATTTGTTCAATTTAGGTGCTATAAAGAAATTTGTAAATTCAAATGCAAAAGTTTGTAATAATTTGTTTGAAAAAAAACTCTGATTTTTTCGATAAACAAATTGTTTCAATCAAAAAATATTTTAGAGAAATTTAAAAAATAAATCAAAGAATTTCATAATTTTATCAGGTTGCCAACATTGGCGGTAGGTAAGTGAAATTAAATAATAAGTCAAACAACATTATTTATCGAACTAAATAGAGACAATAATAAAGATTTAAAATCAGTTTCAAAAACATGTTTGTTTAAAAAAAAAGCTATCATAATTTTTTCTGTGTACAGAGCACCTTTCACAATTTGCATTAAGAAGCCGTAAACAAAAATAGCTAAGCTATGCTGTACAAAATTTCATGAAAATATATTTAATTGCAAAGGAGCTAGACAAGAACTTCCAAAATAGTTGTTGTTTAAGCCATTACATATCCATTAGTAATTAATTTTCTTTATAACTTCAAATGTAATTGTCATAAAATAACTTTTCCTAATGATAGCAAACTTTTTCCCTAATCAAAATTGAAACCATCACGATGCATTGCACAGTGAGGGATTTTGGAAAAAAAATGGAAATAAATCTGCAGTTTCCAAACGCGCAGTCCGCTTCTTAAAAATGTTCATACTGCATTTAAAGAGGTGTTGCTGAGCTTAAGTTTGGACTTACGACTTTATATCTCAAAAGGGGCGGAACCAAAAGACCCATAATTGGGCCATCTCGGGCTTTTGAAAAATTTTAACCTATGCCAAGCTGATGTTTTGATGTGATTAAAAGGAGTTATTTCTTAAAACACTTCAACATCAAGAAAGGTCGAAAAATTAGTAAAAAAATTAAAAGAATCTACTGCACATAAATTTTCCTATCTAAGAGGTAAAAAAAGTCTACTACATTTATGGGTTTCCGCTTACAGTTTAGGAGATATTCGACTAAACTTACTAAAATTTTAGATTTGTTAACCACCGTAGTACACGGTATTGCTAATGGGGAAGTCAAATCATTTCCGATTTGCAAAAACATTTTTTCGTTGATTACTTATGATATTATTAATATTCTGACAAAATTTTGTTAAAAAAATAGTTACTCAGTCGAAAGTTATACGCAGTTTAAATTAACATTTTGAAAAAAAGTAAATATTTCTCCGTTTTTTATAGAAAAAAGTGGATTAATTATTTCATAATTATAAAATTTTTTGCAATAATACTTACCCCATATTAACACCTATTTGAAAGGTAATACTATAAACCAGATCACTGTAAATTTTTTTTTCAAACATTTTGTTATTGAATTAGCCAGACCTATTTTTACTGCAAATATCAGTTTTATGCGTTTTCTCAAATCGCGAAGCTGTAATCAAAACATTTCCAAAAAAATTATCTGGGCCTGGCGAAAAATAGAAAAATATAGCGAAAATACTCAAAATACCATTTTTGGGATTTTCTGAAATTTTTTTTTTCAACGAAAAAAAATTTTTGCAAATCGGAAAAGATTTGACTTTCCCATTTACAAAACCATGGGCCAACGTGGGTAAAAAAGCTAAATTTTGAATTTCTTAGTCGAATATCTGCAAAACTGTTATCGGAAACCCATATATCTAGCAGAGTTTTTTTATCACTTATATAGGAGAATCTACGTGCAAAAGCTTTATTTTATTAGATCAAATACATCAAATTGGCATAGGTTTATATTTTGCAGAAGCCCGAGGTGACCCCTTTCGATGTCTTATGGCTCCACCCCCCTTAGTCGAATCTCCAAATTAAGGCCAGCAATACTTCTTTAAATGCCGTAGGATATTTTATAAGAATTTCCCACTGTGCATCGTTATAAAGCCAATAAGTGAAGATATAAATATAAATAACAATTAATTGTTTTAATATCAATTGATAACAAAACGTTAATAGAAAAACAAATTATTTATGTAATTAACAAATTTTATTTCAAAGCATAACAAGAAATACATACAATTAAATATCACAATCAAACTAAATTAGTACAAAAAAAAACAAAAAAGCTAAATGCTTAAATACTAAATACAAATAATCAAGATAGCACTATTTGTTTTATAGAGATAATTAAAGACGTCATTATAACGTAAACCAATCACACTTAACGATTTGTCATCGCTTGATAATCATTAATGGACATGAAACAATTAAAGCTAAAAATAGATAAATACATTACAATAAATTTCATTATATATTTAAATTTTCATATAAATATAGGACATTTATACATGATGTTTATTTTCGATATATCCTTATCACTTAAACCAGTTCTTTGGCCAATCTTTGCTGTTGAGTCCAACGCTCTTAAAGTTTCCTTGCCATTGGCTGAGAAAGCTGTAGCGCCATAGTGCAGACAACTATCATAATCATAGCCTACATCAAAATCTGTTACCTCAGAACTTTTATATTTCTCAAAATTAAACTCTTTGCCAGGCATTATATTTTCATATAGAACTTCTATATAATCATCACGATGAGCATCACTTTGTTGATGATAGAAACCGAGAGCATGCATGAATTCATGAAGTATTGTACCGGTACGAAAACATCCTTCGTTTAAAGGATAAATTTGCAAATTCATTTGTTGCACCTTAGCTAAATAGCCAACTGCTGTATAACAACCACCTGGATCAGATGTTATTTTTACATAATGGGGCTGCGACTCACTAGCCTCTCGGAAACGTACACAAGTGCGAGCTTCTATAATTGCAATACCTTCTAGAATTGCTAGACGATGAGCAGTATCTAAAGAGATCAAAAAGAATGTTATTGCACTTAAGATCGTTATATATGTAATTACATATATGGGCATTTCCATGTTAGCGTACGTGACATTTGTACGCCTATAAAGTGGAATAGATTTTGCAAAAATAGGATTAACTGAAAACATTTTTATCGTTTTATTCTATTCAGAGATTACTATGTATGGAAAAAAAATTTATATTTATAACCCTGTTGTCCAAAATATCGAGAGAAATAAGGGCATAGCGTACGTGACATAAAACGGAAGTGATGTTAAGGTGCATGTAAAAATATGCGAAAATCTGCGAATTGTAAAGTGTTTTTCTTTTTTTTACTTCTTAAACGAAGCTAACTAATTTTCCTTTATTATTCATAAATTTCAAATAAAAAAAAGTTTTGATGATTTTATAATGAACAAAATTTAATAGCGTATGTGACAGATTTTTCTCTTATAGTATTCTTAAGTAATGAAATATATTTGTAAGCAACAACTTAAAAACAAACTAAAAATATGCATTTGGTGATAATAGCAATAAAAACAATCAATATTCAAATTCTTTTCATACTTCGTGATATTTACTTGGGTGCTGAGTTTACGGCGCCACCTTAGCCTACTACATAGTAGTACACACTAATTAACTTGGAATTTTTTCACTTAATGAATACACAGCTTAAGAATCATATATAAACTGACTATCATGATATGAAAACGGATGAAGCTTTTTATATTTGAAATTTGATGGAAATTGTTCCATTTTTCATTTGCATTCGTACGTGACGAACTTTAAATGCTTATAAAATTATTATTACACCAAATTGAAAAAAATTTTGGAACGATTTTCCGTCATCCCACGTCAAATTTGAATACTAAAGTATTTAGTACAACACTGAAGATGGCACATAGCCGAAACCGGTCTGTGGGATGACGGAAAATCGTTACAAATTCAAAAAAACACCGTCGGAAGAAAAACACAATACTTGAAAAAAATTTCGAGCATTATTTGTTTGCAACAAATATCTTGCTTTAAAGTTTTATTTTGAAACAGTTGCGATTGGCTAAACTCAAATGACGTAGATAAATAATGTTTTCGTACTGCGTACATGACTTTAGAATAGCATCCAAAGAAAATAAAAATATATACAGTTAATAGAAATCAATTTTTTATCTTTCCTCGCGAACCTTGTTCTTTTATATTGGAATATTCATTTTAAAGTATAATTGCAATATTAAAATTAACTGAATTTAGTCGGTAGAAAAGAAAAAATAGTTTATTTTAATGTTTTAAAATTAGTTAAAGAGATATTCAGTTTAAGCTGTTATTTTTTATATATAAAAATTGTAGTAAGGTATAAATAACTCTGTATACTAAAATTTTATTGTTTTTTTCCTCTTTACCATATCTTAAAAAAAGTTTTAAGGGTCTTAATTTTTGAGTCGTGGTTGTAATTTTCATGGAAATGCCCATATGAAAGTGGCTTTAGCAAAAAAAATTTAACTTTGCTTTAAATATTGCATAAGTATTTTCAATATTTTTTAAGTCGCAAGCAATAACACAAGCTTACAAAATTTTTAACTGCAGCAAATTAAAGTTGTTTCTTATGTAATTTTGGGTGCTGAATTCAAATCTGTGGTCGGTTTAAATCAAATATAAAATATACAAAAGATCCCTTATTTTTCTATATGCATATAGGTCAATAGGTTCCAAACAAAACAAAACAAAAGTGGGTGAGCTGTGGCTGATTGGTAGCGATGCTAGCCTGTCATTCCAGAGGTCGTGGGTTCGACTCCCGCCATAGACCCTGGGTGTTTTCTGACGACAAGCTAAATCGCTTCTCAGGTTATGTTTGTGTGTTGTTGTGGTGTTACAAGAGCGTTGTTGTCATGTTAGAAATATCAAATTAATATCACTGAATAGGTTTTAAATAAAGGTTAATAGGTTCCAAACAAAACAATCTATATTTTGTTAAAATCGATCAACAACTTTTAATTATTACTATGAATATTTCGAACGTATTTGCTTGTGAATCCAAATTGATTCTTAGGCTAAGGTTCGTAACGTTATATTCATAAAGAATTGGGCATGATTAATATTCCAAGGAACAAGTGGTGATAAGCAAAATACACGAGAGCACTGACGATGGATGTGTCGTAGCTTCCGAAAGTAGCGCTACACTGTTCTGCTGTGTACGTTGAAAAATTAAGTCAATGTTAATTTTTCCCTTGTTCCTTGGAATATTAATCATACCCAATTCTTTCTGAACATAACGCTACGAACCTTGGCCTAATATTCAATTTATGCATTTTTCTGAAGTTACTGAGCAGATTAAAAAATATTGTTTGCACGACTTAATTTAATTGTTGTCGAATTTTGGGCTTTTCTTTTAAATGAATAAGAAAAACCTTTTAATTGTTATATTGACATTTATCGTGCAACTGCTTTATTTTTTAAATATATATGAAAAAATTATATATGAAAAAATTTTCAGTTGCTCCAATCCAAAAGTTGACCCGAATTTGTAAACTTGTATTATTTTCGCTTACTCCACTGCGGCGGATATTTCACCGATATAATATTTTAAACAAAATCTCGTACATGGGCCTCTAAAATAATACTTAAACTACGGTAGCCCTTAGCAAATATTTGACGAAAAAAACGTGGCCAACAGACAGTTTAATAATAAGAAATAGTAACAATTTATTAATAGATTGGTATCAAAAGCCGACAGCATCAGGTAGAATTATTAATTATTTTTCAAAACACCCTAAGAGAATAATTATTAATACAGCGAGGAATCTTATAGATAGAGTTTTGAAAATTAGTGATGTAGAATTCCACAGGAAAAATAAAGAAATTATTAGAGATTTGTTAGTTGTTAATGATTTTCCTATTAGTTTAACATGTGATTTGATAAGAAAATATACAGATCAGAACAGAAATAAAACTGACGATACGGCAGAACCAAAGATTTACAAAGCATTAACATATATTCCGGTAATATCAGAACGCTTGGCAAACTCAAATTTTTTCGATACTAACAGATATAGAATAGCACATAAGACAATTAATACATTAGGTAGATTATTCAGTAAAACAAAAGATAGAATACACAAATTGGAAAGGTCAAATGTTGTTTACAAAATACCATGTAAAGGAAATGATAATGAAGTTTGTAATAAAGTTTATGTAGGTACAACACAAAATAAACTTAAAAATAGATTAGCTGGGCATAAATCCAACATAAAATACAGAAATTATACTTCATCACAAAAAACAGCATTATCGTTACATTGTCGCGATTCTAATCATTATCCAGATTTTCAGGAAACATCCATTTTAAATACAGAAAACAGATATAAACGTCGTTATATGTTAGAAATGCTACAAATAATTAGAGTACCTCCAGATGTTAGGATTAACTTTAAGGCAGATACTGATAGTGTAGCGCAGAATTATAGACATTTACGGCTGTATGCAAAAATAATTAAAGTAGCTTTGCCAAGCAATGTTGAGTAAAGTTGTATTCTAAAAAAATTATTATATCAAAATTTTAAAGTAGGCACTCACGTTTGTTAAGACTACTTTAAGTTGATATTTCCAAAACATATTGATTCATGTTACATATGAAAATGATGCTTGAAGTCTTATCTCTTAGCTTAAATTTATTATTTGTTTCATGTAATGGGAAACAACACCAAATTATCTAGTTGATTCGAAATACATAGAAAAATTCATAAAAAAATATAAAAAAATACAAATATAAAAAAATGTCTTAGTGATGTATATAAAATCAAAACAGATCGAAAAAAGTTGGATATTCAAATACTCATTTCATTCGAATAAAAGAAATTGTGTTAATTCTTCTACGTTCATCATATTTTTTACTTTTACTTCATAGAAATGTTTTTATGCTTTACTAGAATGTCAGGAGCTCATATTTTTTGAATTAAGTTGTTTTACTTCAAAGTAATAAAAAGTTATTTAATAAAATAAAAAGTTATTTGACTACTCGAATGAAATTTGTATTCGCTTTTGTACATCATAAACTATGAAGTGGTTGTTGAACACGGTGGTGCTGCCAGTATTTATTATTAAATCACAAAATAATTAAAGTTGTCTTTTGCATATAATTTCTTAACAAAGTTATGTTAGCCTTAAAGTGCTTGGTAACTACTATGAACTTCAAAGCCAAAGTAAAATATTTTTTAACATACAGCCGTTAATACACAAAGCTAAAGTAGTAAATAGATTGTAAAATTACTCATTATTAAAGATAACAAAAATGTTCATTACTGTCTTCAAATATCCTAAAGGGTTTTTTCATTTCCTAATTATTTAATATTCAAACCTTATTTGGATTAACTTTCAAAAAAAAAAAAAAAAAAAATTTTTCAAACATAGATGGAAAATAAAAATAAGTTTCAAATTAAAAAAATTTTGTATATATCAAATCACAATAATTTTGTTAACTCATAAAAAACCGGAAAAGAAAGAAATTAATTTTTGAAACAATTGTTAAATTAAAGAGCCAAATAATTGTTACATTGTTATTTATTTAAAAATTTTGTTATTAAATTCTGTCAACTTTTTTTATCCTGAAGAAGCTACACAAAGGAGTAGCGAAATATCGATAATAAAGTTTTTATAACGTTTTTTATAAAAATTGACCTCAAGCTCATCATTAATAGAAACTTAACATCAAGAAAAGGTCAAAAAATTAGCAAACAAATAAGAAAAACTAAAATTTTATTTCCTTTAATTCCAATATATTTTTTTAATATGTGTTCGCATTTATTATAAATTATATAGAAATAGCTTTTTGCAGCATAATTAATTTTATTTTGTAATATAAAAACCAAGTTAAATCACACTAACACTAATAAAAAGTAGTAGTTATACTTATTTCGTGAAATATTTGCCATGTGTGACCGTAGCTTTACAGCTCGTTTTGTTTCATTTCAACTCTGACCCACCTCATTTTATACTTTTATTTAATATAATTTAGAGGCCGCCAAAAATTTATTTTCAATTTAACATTTAAAGCAATAAATACTTCTTTGATTTCATTTGTAACACAGACACACACTTAAAACACTTCAAAAACTCACCAAAATTGCCGACAATTTTATAATAAACAATATTATTTGGCCATCTTTTCGATTCTGCCACTAAACCATTACGCGGCTGTATTTTTGAATTGATAAAACGTAATTGTTCTTGCGTTAAAATCATATCTCCTTCAAATTTCCCCGGCGAAATTTCAGGATCTAAATCTCTGCCAGTTAAAGGAACAGCATTAACTTGAATGATTGATATATAAAAAACAATAACAAGAAATATTATTAGCGAATATAACTGAAACATATTTATTTATGGCCAACTTATCGAAGACTAAGGTGAATTTCTATAACTTTAAGAATTTAAACAAATAAACTTGGCTGACCAAAGCAATAAATACTTGTAAGTCGTTGTACAATAAATGTGATAAGATATGATGAATTTATTGTAGTAAAAACGAACACTGGCTATAAAGACAGTTATAAAGTTAAGTGTGGTGGAAAAAAGTAAAATGCTATCAACGCTACAAGTGCAACAAGATATTTATAAATTGATCTATCATAAGAAATATAATCTGATCAAATTAATTTTTGGGGGCAATAATAAGATCAATAAGATTTATAAGAGCAAAAAAAATTTCATTCCTGCAATAAAATGCACTTTGTTCAAATTACGATCAAGTGAATTTTTTTATTACAATGGAATTAAGGGGATGACTTAATTTATTGTACACCAAACAACTTTCAATCAACAAACACCGTTTTTAACATGGTTTAAGTAAAACTGTGTATGAAATAGATTAAAATGTAATTTAATTATTTTAGCTCAAGGTCGATTTCAATTTAATTTTCAATTGAATTATATTTCTTTTTAGAGAGAAATGTGAAGCATGTCGAAAAAAATTTGACTACATAGAGGGTTGAACGTACATGTTTCGAGACCACCCGGTCTACTCATTAGAGTTTTTACTTCTTAGACCACTCGCTAGTTGCCAGTCAAGTAGTTGAGCATCATTTATCTTTAATCAATTTATGCTGTCACTCTTAAGATAGCGTGAAACAATAAGCTTAACACAAGACATAAGGAAAAAATGGTGAATATCAACAACAGAGCTATAAATTTTAGCTATAAATTTTAGATCTGTACACAGAAAAAAAACGAATGTAAAATCCACATGCCGCAACTTTGATTGCAAATCATATTAAATTTACAAGAAATAATTTGTCGTTTAAGTGTGTTAGTGTGTAATTGCTTTGTTCATTGCTACAATTCACTGTTCTGCATAGTTGTGTGACTTGTTGTTGTTTATTCTTACATGTGTCGTCTATGTATGCGACAATAAACGAATTACCAGCGAATATTTACTGCTGCCGGTCTAAAATTGCCATTGTTTCATATTAATTTTAAACGGAAAATAATTAATCTAACCTTAAATCACCGTTAAAACAATTTTTCTATAAACGTTAAGTTTCATTTTCAATCGATATGACTATAGCTTTAATTTCAAATAATTTTTATGTTAAATAATCATTTAAATCATGTTGAATTAAAATGAAATGCATTTTACATACGATGGTATTTATTTAGTGTATAAGTAAAGAAAAGTTTGAAGCTGTTGTGGCCGCAGTGGTTAGCGCGTGGACTATCATGCAGGTGGCACGAGTTCAAATCTTGGCTGGGGCAGTCAGCTACAAAGAAAAGTTTTCTGATGACTATCACGTAAGTAAAATAAATGAGAAAATAGCTACATTAAAGTCATGTTGTTTCAGCTTGATATAACTTTAATTCAACATGATTCTTCGTGTTGTTCCAATATCAAATTCACGTTGTTTCAACTTGAAATAACTTTGATTCAACATGATTCTTCGTGCTGTTCCAATATCAAATTCACGTTGTTTCAGTATCAACTTCATTTTGATTTAACTGTCCTGGAATATTAAATCAACATGAAATATAGTTAATTCAAAAGGAAAAATGTTCTTTCAAGATTATTGTAAATCATGTTGATTTAATATGAAACACCTATGAAGCAAAATCACTACCGAAAAATGTTAAGTTAACCTGGTTTTCGACGATTTTACATGGAAATTTTTCTGTGTGTATGGTTATTTATTCAAAGTTGTTTTAATTAGTTTGGCCTAAGTTCGTTTTAAATTTAATCTTTCTATTAAACAATTTTTTATTTAAGAAATAAATTCTAAGCCATGTAAGTATTGGACATTAAAAAAAATTTGGCTGTACGGAAGGTTGAACTGACATCAGATGTTTCTAGACTACCACAGTCTTCTTCGCTGGCAGTGTAGGTAAAAGGGCTATGATGAGAAGACTGTGGTGGTCTCGAAACATCTAATGTCAGTTCAACCTTTCGTACAGCCATATTGTTTTTGAATGTTCAATGTTTACTTTAGAATTTCTTTCTTAAATAAAAATATTATTTAATCAAAAAAACTAAATTAAAAACGAATTTAAGCCAAACTAAATAAAATAACTTTAAATATTAACAACTATAAAATGAAAAAGCTTGAAAACAACTCTAAGAGTGACAGCATTAATTTATTAAAGGTAAATGGCGTTCAACTACGTGACAGGGAACTAACGACATTGGTCGAGTCATCTAAGCGGTAAAGAACTCTGATAAGTAGACTGGATGGTCTTGAAACATGTAAGTTCAACCCTCCGTGCAGTTAAATTTTTCTTTGTCTACATGGTTCACATTTGTCTCTAAATAAAAATGTATTTTTTTTAAATTAAACTAACGCCGATCACAAGCCAAATTAATAAAATTTCTCTGGTTTTAACACATACAGTTCGACTAAAATTCATAATATAATTGTCATATTAAAAATTTTAGTTGCGATTTTAATAACATTTTTTAAATGCAATTTTTTTGCTGTGTAATATCTTATTTTTGCATCAAAGAAAATTCCCTTAAAATTTAATTGATATTGTAGATAGCACAATGACTAATATCCCTTAATTTGAGGGGCTTTTTTAAATAAATATTATTTGTTTGATTTGCTAATCAACGTTAGAAAATGTGCAGTATTATAAGTTTATAATGTCTTAGGTTTAACGTTAGACGAAAAGATAGTTATTAATGTAACTCTTAGAAAATACTCAACATTTTCTGAGCAGACCCGAACGAGATGGTTTGTTTTTCTCTATGACAATTTTTTCTAAGAAAATTTTGCTTAAAATCATCATCATTTATATTCTATATTTATTTTTTAATTCATTAATATTATCCTTAATCTATTCACAATCAAACATGTTAGCATTACCTTATTTGTTTCATTTCCTCATTTTAATAAAAACTTCACAGGACTTTCCTTAAGATGCTAGTAGTAGAATAGCCAAAAGGAAGTTTCATTATCTAAACCATTTTTCAAAATATATAGATTCGCATTTATGTATACAAACAAATGTATATCATTTGTTACCTTTTGAAATGTCAAAACTCTATTATATTAAAACTTATTTATGAAGGAAAAATTCCTATCAGAACTTATTTATTTACATATTGTTATAATTCATTATTTAACAATTATACGAATACGCATGCAGATAATAAATGATAATAAATGCCATTTATATGAGATAAACTTTTTATTTAGTTACTGGCATACTAATAAAACAAATAGAAAACCAGAAAGCAGATACACATGTCATTGAATTTTATTATTAATTACTTTACCTGCTTTGATTATTATCGCTTGTCTTTTTGTTTGGTTTGAAATCATTAATATTATTAATGAACACAAACACACACACACACACAGGGAGGAAGTCTTAACTATACATACTACAGCACACTTTTTCCTGTACCTACAACCACACATAAATACTTATGAATGAGTACACTATGCAACAAAATGAAACTTTTGTCATGAGCTTGCATCATCACTTAATTTTTTTTGATGGTCCCCTAACTACAAAAACAGTGGAAGTTTAAAATTCTACTTGATTTTATTTATTTTTTTTTTCTAAAATTTAGGATTTTTCCACCGATTTCATCATAACTTAAGAAGATGTGGTCCAATTTTATTACAAAAAACACTAAAAAACTTGAAATAAAATTACCTTTAAACCTTCAAAAATTAATTTTTATATACATAATGGTTTTGCAATTATGCAGACCGCAATGGTGAAAAATTGATTTTTTTTCTAAATTTGGAAATTTTTATTTGTTTAAAAATTTATAACAAATCAAAAGTGGCAAAAACTTAACACTTTCATTAACTAATCACAAAGCCACCCACACATATTTAAAATAAAACAAGCTTCATTTCGTAAATATTGATGGATAAATATTGCTTTTATTCCTACTAAAGTGAAGGCGCCTGATTTTTGCAAAATTGTGAATAATTACACTGAAGAACATAATCAATCTTTTTTTAAATAACAAGGTTCTGACGACTGATTCTGGTAAGAGCCACCAAAACAATATATATACGTGCATCGGCGTTTTGAAAGTTTACATCTGGGAATTCATTTGAGAGGTAGCTAAAAAAATATTCTGCAAAAATATTCATCCTGGTATTTTACATAAAAGAAAAGAATCCTAGATGTACACTTTCAAAACGCCGATAAGGATTCACCAGCAAATATGTTCGAAATAATCATTTTAATCAAATTTTCCAGTTTTTAAGAAAAAAAGTTTATTTTTTTATCATTGCTATCTGCATAATTTCGAAGGTATTAAAAAATAATATTCAAACATATTAAAGGTGATATTGTTTCAAGATGTTTAAGTAGTTTTGTAATAAAATCGGACAACCGCTTTGCAAGTTATAATAAAATTGGTGCAGCAGACTCTCCTTATTTTATTTGTGCTATAATTTTTTATACATTTTTTTCGATTTCTTATAAATTATTTTATAATAATAATTTTATAAATATGTTCCTATTTTGCGTGAAAAAATATATATTTTTCATCATTGTGGTCTGAATAATTCTGAAACTGCATAGTATATAAAAATAGTATTATCGCGGCTTAAAAACAATTCTGTTGCAAATGGTCTAGTGCCTGTTATAATCGGAATGGTTTTAATTCCGTACTTGCATTCCGATCGTTTTTGTTTTTCTGTCTTCAGATTCCGTTTATTTTGTATTTTGATTTTACAATGATAAAGTTTTTATACCTTGAGGCGTTTGTTTATTCTTGTTTTTACAAGCAAAGCTAATATTAAGCATTTTATTAACTTGAAAAGCTTATTTATTTGACGCTCCTAAAAATATGCACGTTTTCTTAGTATTTACTGCAAATGAAGGTAGTAGAAAAGTCTATCAATTCCACTTCGAGATTTAAAAGTTGTTTGATTGCGAAGAAAATTTTCGTTTTTCGTTTTCTGAAGAAACAACTTACGGAATTGAAACCACTTCCGTCGGAATGGTATGCTGTGACATGGCTGAATAAAATTGGACAACGCCTTCTTAAGATATGAAAAATCCCAAGTTTTATTTTAAATTTAAAAAAAAACTATCCATAGAATTTTAAATTTCGACTCATTTTGTAGTTAGGACACTATCAGCCATGTCACAGATTTCGTTCGGATTGGTCATTCCAAAAAAGTACATTTTTGGTGATTTAGATTCCGTTTATTTTCTAATTCGTTTTGACAATGATAAAGTTTGTATATGTTGAGTATATGTTGAGCGTTTGTTTACTCATGTTTTTAGATGCAAAGCTCACATTAAGCTTTTTATTAAAATGGAAAGCTCATAACCAAATATTTATTTGACGCTCCTGAACGTAGGCACGTTTTTTAATATTTACTGTAAATAAGGTCTGTAGAAAAGTGGTTTTCCATTCCACTTTGAAACTTAAAAATGGTTTGATTACGAATAAAGTTTTCGTTTTTCGCTTTCTGAAGAAGCAACTTACGGAATTGAAACAACTTCCGATCGGAATGGTATTCTGTGACATGGCTGTATAACACACCAAAAAGAAATTAAGTGGTACTATTTGGCAATTTTCTTGTTCCATAGTGTTATTGTTAATGAATATAAATACAAAATGAAATGGATTATAAAGCATATCTATCTTAAGGGCTTAAATCAAACAGATCGTTTTTGAAAAGAGATGGAGGAGGGGGAGTTCATTTAGGGCATAAGAAAACTAATAATCTTAATAAATGAAAACTATAAATGGAAATTATAAAAATTTCACCTCAGGCAAAATGGTTGGGAAATTGGAAATACTCATGCAGTGGAAAATAACTACCATGTTAATGTAAAAATATCTATTAATATAAGCGACACACTTGTGTAAAGGATACTTCGAAAGCATTTGGAAATAAAACAGACTACAAATTTTTTCTAATTGAAGTCAATTAACTCCTGTTGCTTCAGTTTTGAAATAACACCTACATTATTTTAACATATTTTGTATGCATTGAACTCAAAAATACGTATTTAACAGATTTTTAGGTTTTATAAGGACTATTTTGCTTTTATATTTGATGCAAAATCAAACCCACATTTTCCAACCCTGTTGCCATTTAATGTTTGGCCCATAAACATTTATATTTAAGTACTATTTAAAAATCAAAGTTTAGTTTTACTTATTGTAATATTCTTTTGAAAACAAGTGTCATTTTAATTGAAAATAAAATGATAAATAGCGCCCAAATTTTTATTTCATTACAATATCATGCCACAATTAAAGCATTACATACTTACATAATTGATACTATTGGCTACTAGTTTATTGTTTATATTATATTTATTAAATTTGTTGTATAATTATTGCTTTATCGCTAGTGTAAATGAAGGTATGCATATACTGCACAGTAAAGTCGGTAGCAAATAAAATTACATTAGTTATTTTAATACAAAATCATATTTCCCGGGATTTCGGGAATTTGTTTTTTTATTTCCCGATCTGCCGGGAAACAAAAAAGTCCGGGAATAGAAAAACCCCTAGAGGTAAACTATACCAAGTCCAATTTTTTGAGGGTGCTGTTGGCTGAATAGTTAACGCGTTTAACTACAAACCCTGAGGTCTTGAGCTCAAGACTAGTTCCAGGCAATCCAACAACATCATGCATTTTTCTCATATGCATTGGTGTGTTATTGTGTTGGTTGTTGTTGGACTGTTAAAGTGACGAAGGCATAAAGTGATCAGTGCACTTTGGCAGTAGCGGCTGCGATTAATTCTAACATATCCTAATGCACTTCACACCACCCTGCTTCGTCGGTATTGTATAACCGTCGATGAAGTAAAAGAAGTAATAAAATGGATACACAGCTTAAGCAACTCAATGCCTCTACTTGACATCAGAGAGTCTTGTAATACTGCTCTACAAAGAAACGCGCAATAGCAGGGTTGTAAACAGCGTTGCCAGAATGCTGATTTTATCATATTTTTGATGATTTTTTAACCAAAATATGATATGATGATTTTTCCCCAAATGATGATATTTTTTTTGCAAATTATAATTTGTTTATACTGTTTATATGTATATCGTCAAAGAAAATGCAAAAAGCCCCATCGGGCATATTAAAAGCTTTGCAGGAGAAGGATGAAACCTGTTTAAATGAAAAAATACATATTGACAATTAGTGTATAATTTTACAATATAATTTAAAAAGGACCAACAAATTTATATATTTATTGCGAAATTTTGCATGAATTGCCCATATATTTTTCATTTCAAGAACTTTTATGCTTCTTCTGTAAAACTTTTAAAATGTTAGATAGCGCTTTCTGCATTTTCTGTGACGATATATAAATAGTTATTGATAGTTATCATGCCTTACTTTTTGCAGTTGTTTGGATCAATTAATATATAATTTTCAAACGTTTTTAATATAAAAATTCATTGAAGTGCATTCATCAGTTTTAAAAGATGATTTTGAATGACAAAACTATCAATCATGTTCGATGATAAAAATTTTTGTGGGATGTACAAAGTTTATTGGGCTAAATTCAAATAATTTTTAAATTTGTTTCTATCATGTACAGGTTTTTTTAAAGGGTATTTTATATTTCCAACTGTTTTGGAGTTCTTCAGCAATTATCGGCGAAATTTTTTTGCAAAATTAATTGTTCGTTTTCAAAAACTCATAAAAGAAATTAAATGTGCAAAAACTTTAAATTGTTATCATTAGTCTGACAGGTAGGATAATTAGAAATAAAATAAGCCTTAAATCAATAAAATCGATGGCAAATGTTGATTTTATTCGCAATTAAGTGAAGGTAGTCAGTTCATAAAAATCACAATTTCCATACAAAGAAAAATTTTAAATTTGTGTGTGTATTAGTTCCCTCAACTAATTGTGAATAAAATCGACATACCTACAAAGCTTCCTTCTTCATTTTTTCATGAATTTTTGAAAACGAAAAAAAATTTATTTGGTCGAGTGGTCTAAGCGGAAGAGAACTCTGAAGAGATTAGTGGGAGCTATCGAAACTTGTCAGTTCAACCCTCCGTGCAGTCAAATTTTTCTTTGCCTACATGCTTCACATTTATCTATAAATAAAAATAAAATTTAATTGAAAAATTAAATTAAAGCCGAGCTCAATCCAAAATAATTAAATTTCTTTGGATATAAACCCATATGCATACATACAGTTCGACAAAAACTCATAACTTAATTGAAAAAAAAATTCACTTTGCATGAAAAACGCATTTTTCGCCGCTAATTTCTAAATAACTCCGAAGCAGATGGAAATTAAAAAGAATTAGATATAAATGACTTAAAGGTAATTTTATTCTGTATTTTTTATTTATTGAAATTGGATAAACCATCCTCAAGTTAGGGTAAACTATACTGATGTACATATTGAAAATCTACGTCATGCCTATTAAAAAATCTGTACGTGATAGGAAAAAACTGAAAACGGATTTATGGATTAAAGTTTGTATATTCCACATATTTTTATTTAAAAGATAAAAAAAATTTTTTTGTATACCAGTGCATATAGTTGTGTTTTCCGTGTTTTTTTCGCGGTGGAAGTGGTCTTGTCGCATTTTTATATGTTATTACAGTCATGGCGATATTTTATATACTTCTCTGATCGCTGCCGGTTTTCAAACCTTTTCACGAATTTTTTAGAAGTATCTTTTTAATATTGGTTGCCAAAAAAGCATTAACTCTCCTCAGTCTCATTGTTCAGCTTTGGAATAAAAGTTTGTGATGATTTTTTATATCCAAATATGATTATTATTCCGCCAAATGATGATTTTTTCGAAAAGCTTCTGGTAACGCTGGTTGTAAATGAATTAAACTTCCTTTCTCTCTCCCACTTCACCACCTGTTCTCTCTACATTATCCCTTTCCTAAAGCCCTTATGACACTACATTTTTCTTGCATTGTTTTGCTATAGGATTGAAAGAAAGAAATAGCAAATGACAGAAAGAAACAACTATACAAAATGTAAGCAAAACGTAATGGCTTCTTTAAGTGCTGCCTACTTTTTATTTATAATAAAACGACAAAAGAAAAAAAAGTTGAAAAAAGAGGCGCTAAGTCGCTGAATTCGTTAATAAACCGCTAACTTGGCTGCACTTTAATGCTTCAAGCTTGAAATGTCAATTTTAAGTTGAACATTTTTACATTTTTTTTGACAGGCCCCCATTTTTTATAGATAACATTAGTAAAAGCTTTGACAATTTGGTATTTATCTTAATATAGCTGAACTCTTTGCACCTGGTAAAATTTCCTATTATATTCTATTTGCTCTGTTCTCCAAAACTTGAAAAATGAAGAAAAAATTTTGTGTCATAAGCGCTTAAAGAAGGTAACACATTAATTAATTAAGTGGTAGGCATTAATTAGCTGATTGTATTACTTATCTTAAAAATATAATAATAATACGTTTATTATACTATTGCAATTATCATTTATTTCGTATACCGATAGGTGATATCCAGTAAGTCGTATGTTTTAAGAGACAGAAGTACTGCTCAAAACCATCTGCGAGGTAAGCAACACCAAGTTTTGGTTAATAACTAACGGTAACACTATATGACGTATTTTGATTACGGATATCTTAGATTAAAATATATATTATTTTTTAGTTTTGTATATAAAATATTTGGCGAAAGTCAAGTTGTTGCAATATTAAACATATTTTTCCGGTCTCCTATAAAATTTTCAAAATGTGACTTGGTGTAGTTTACTTCCTACATACAGATAAATATTAAGGATTTTAGCTTTCGTGTTTTTAACCATTTTTGTTCATCGGAAATATTCCATGTGAAGAATCTGTTCGCCACTTATTCACGATGTGAATAAGTGGTGGGAGAATATTTAGCACTCTGTTCCAGTGTATGCAACCAAATAGAATTTTTAACCTTGGAAGAGTTTAGCCTAAAAAAAACAACATTACGATAAGATAACTTCCATGAATTACCACCACTTTAACGTCAATCGGTAATCCGAAATTGTATTGTTTTATGTGCATCGTAAATTTAAGTGTGTTCACATTGATTATAATCTTTTTTAATAATACAAAAAAATATATATTAAAAATTATTACCATTTCAGTATTTCATTGTAGAGAGCAAGAAGTGGACATGGATTTTAGTGGTAAACAAATTTTAATTTTTCTCGCCCTTTTTGGCTTAACATTGGCCATGCCTGCTACACGTATAGAAACCGATCCCGAACTAACGGCTGGTTATGTGGAAGGAGACATGGTATTGGATATGACAGAACGTAATGGCTTACGTAATCCGGTCTATAAATGGCCAAATAATACTGTCTACTATAAATTCTCTACACAATTTGGTAAGATTTTACACTAAGAAAAAGTTTTGTTTTCTTTATTAAAAACTGATTTTATTTCATTATCTAATTAAAAGATGAGCCTCATAAAAACCACATCTTTCGCGGCATGCAAATTTTGGAAGACGCATCGTGTATTCGTTTCAAAGAAGCCACTGCTGAGACCAAAACTTACGTGAGTATCACTGGTCTCAATGGTGGCTGTTACTCTAGCGTGGGTTATTTAAATAAAGGAGCTCAAAATTATAATTTACAAGTTTATCCTCTTGATGCCGGCTGTTTCCGCTTAGGTACAATTGTACATGAATTCTTGCACACTTTAGGTTTTTATCACATGCAAAGTGCTGCCGAACGAGATGACTATGTTCGTATAGCGGCGGAAAATATTTTAGAAGGAAGATTGCACAATTTCAATAAATACAATGAGGCTATTGTCGATCACTATGATGAGGAATACGATTATGGCAGTGTTTTGCATTATTCGCCCTATGCTTTTTCATCTAATGGCGAGATGACCATTATACCATTAAAAGAAGAAGAGGCTTCTGGAATTATGGGCCAGCGACGTGGCATGAGCAAATATGATATTAACAAATTGAATGTAATGTATCGTTGTCCAGTGAAAGTTTGAATTTTTGTTGCTTTGTTTTGATTAAGATTTTTATTGAAATTAAACAACTATTAAAAATACTTCAAAATGAAAAAAAGTTTTTTTTTAATTTTAAAAAACTTTTATATTTTTCATGCTGAAAAGAGAAGATTTATTAGAAACAAAAAGTGTCTGCTTTAATCACATATCTTGAGTTTCAGCTGTAGACATCATAACCTTTACCCATCACATTTGAGAAATCGAGCCCGTGAATTATTGTTCGCCTATTTAAACTTCCCTCATCTATGTGCCGTGTTAGCCCAGATACTAAGAAATGAATGTCAATTTAGTGCAATAATTTATTTTCAATTATAATAATGTTTCTCGTTCTTCAGTTATTTTCTTAATTTGACACGTAAAGATAAGATAAATATACGTGAGCACTGACGATGAAAGTGTAGCGGCTTCCGTTCTGTTGTGTACTTTGAAAAATTAAGTTGATGTTAATTAATTTGTTCCTTCTTCCTTGGAATATTAATCATAACTAATTCTTTTTGAATATAACTTTACGAACCTTAGCCTAATAGTCAATTTGGATTCAAAAGCTAGATTGCTTGTTGGCGTAGTGGAAAATGGTGAATTTCTGTTGAAATGTCCATATGCAATATTGTTGCATACTCAGCTTTGGCTTTAAGTTTAAGGCATTTGTTTTCAGAAAAGAACTAAATTTTTAACTGAGCACAAGAAAAGATAACCATGACATTTTTAAATGTATATTTTACGATTAAGAGAAAATCAGCTATACCACATTACCCCCCTATACTACATTACCCGAACTTACTGTAATAATTATTTTATGTGAACGAAATGAATGACATACTAAATCTCTTACAATTTTTTCTTCAATTTATATCCAAAGTAATTAAGGGTCTAATTTTGTAAATTAAACTTTTAAATATTGTATAGAAATTTTCGATTTGAAACGAGTTTTCTCTATTTTTCACACAAGTTTGAAATGCTTAGAAACGAAACGTTTTACAAGATCAGGTCATAAATACAAGATCAGTTCACAAATTATGTACATATAAATTTTACAATGAAAGCAATATTATAAATCTTTAAATAATGTTTGCAAACGTGTTATAATCATTTCATATGATTTTAGATTATTTTTCTTGTAATTATGTACAAATATGAATAAATTAATGCTAATTAATTTTAACGTGTTTTCATTCTCTTGCTGGTTTATTACTTTCTTTTGTTTTAATAGCATTATTTTTATTCATACATAAATAATAATAATGAATAATTATGCAATTGCAAAATGAGAAAGCAAATAAAAGACACTTGAAAACAAAGACTTGTCTCGTTATTGTTATGCCCTTCAGCACGGGCGAGGATGTTGTATGAGTTTATCATAGCGTTTGTAATTAACGAAATATTTATTAGTAATCCCTTAAAGTATGCTATAAGTATGAATTCTAGGTCATTAACCGTCTAGCCCCCATCCAAGATCGTAACGAAATTTATTTTCCAAAAAATTCAGATACCTTACGGCGACCGACATGACATATTCCCAAACTTTCTATTGAAAATCAGCGAAATCTGTGACAAAAATCTATTGCATAACGGTTTGCTCATTTTTTGTTAAAATTAATGAAGGATACATGAAGAGTACATAACATTCTAAACTGCTGTATAAAATTCCCTGTTTTATTTCTTTTTTTACAATTTCCATAATTTTTTTTATTGTTTGGCAGCGTAGTAAAATAAAAATTTCTACTAGAATTTTCTGAGTTTTGGTTTAAGTTTCTTTTGCAGACAATTTTTACCATTAACTTTGCGTTGCTAGAATGACATCCGTTTCCTTTTAATTGTTAATTTAGGTTTTTGTGTTAAGTTTCATTTCATTCCAAGAACATAAAACTAAAACAAATGCATTTTAATCTAATGAATAATTAAAAAAAAGGACTACAAAACTTTCGATCTGGGTCATTATAAATTTTAGTTAAAAGAAAAACGGTAGAAAGGAGATGGCAGTGAAATATAGACACGTAAATCAGAGCTTTTGTCTAATGAAAATAAAATTATTAAATTTATTTAATGCAAACTTTCATCGATCTATTAAAAGAAAGGCTTTTTAAGGGTTGAATAAAGTTTCTAAAATAATAAATTTAAAAAAGAAATATAAGGAAATAAGGAAGGAGAGTCTATGGCATGATCCATTATAGTTTAGGTTTCTGTAATGTGATGCCTTAAAGGTACGGGAACCTGTCGCAAAACTATTCACGTGACCGCTTCCCAAGTGGATTACGTTCGGATAATGTGGCACAGGCGGGTAACTGAAACTAACAGCAAAGGAATAATGGTACAAATCTTAATAGTTTGATGTTCTCGGAAAGTTAAGAATGTGTTTGTGTATAATATTTTTGCTTGTCATTAAAATATTGAATCGCAAAAAATGTGCATAGTCGGTAGGTTGAGTTTTTTGTGCTCTAATGAAAAGCTAGTTTTTTTCAATAAGTTTTTGAAACATTAATAAGTTTTTGATACATTTTATTACTGAAGAACCCATGCAACAATATTTTTTACTTAGTGAATAGTTTTAATGCAATACTTAGTTGAATAAACCACATGGTCGGGTAATGTGGTATAGCCAAAGGCAGCTAAGGTGGTATACTGATTACATTAGCCTTTCAGGAAAATATGCATGTCAAAAAGAGTTGACGTAAGAAAATAGGCAGTGGAATATATGCAGATATGATATACTACATTATCAGACCATAGTATACCCGCCAATTTTTTAAATGGCTTGCTTATATATAATTTTTTTTTGTAACGTTGGTAGCACTGTTTACTTTGTATAACGGGAGCTTTAGCTTTTTATATTATTATATTCTACGGACACACAGTGGATCCAATCGGATAATATTTGTAAAAGTTATGAGGCCAACTTTCACACCCTGTAGCTCACCGTGTGTTTCAACAGAGTGGTCTAAGTTTCATCATTTCCAAAGCTTAGGTCATTCTCTATGATTTTTACACAGATTTATTACCTTTTTTCCCTAATTGGAACTACTGTGGGACAGCTTATAGCCATAAAATGAACTTTAGGCACGCAAAGCGGCAGGCAGCTCAAGTATGCAAAAAAATTCCGTCTTTTGAAGAAGAGTTTTACCTCTTGGTAAAATTCTACTTACCAAAGTGGTAAGGAAACCCTAAAAACTTCCGAAAACCTGCTTTAAATTTATTTTGTCTAGAAATCAAGTAAAAAGCACTTTTTTATCCCTCAACATTGTCCTGCGCTGCAATTCTGTCTTTTGTTAAGGTTTAAAGTAGAACAGCTAAGGAAAAAGCTTTTCTTTCCGTTTGCATGTCTTAAGAAACTTTTACCAAAAAAAAAGGAGCGAAAAAGTGTTCTTTGTAGCTGTTGTAACTTTTAAGAAAAAATTTATAAAATTTTTATATCTTATAACGTGACGTAGCTGCAAAAAATCCTAAACTTTATATCCAAATTCAACTTTATCTTTTTGTTGTCGTTTAATTTCTTATTTTTTTTCTCCCTCTTCTGCTTCTGTAGAAAAGGATTGTAGAAAAGGAAAGCAAAAAAAAAAAAGATTTTCCTAGACTTGATTTTCATTCCTTTGCTTTTTGCTGCGGATTTATTTGTGTCTTCACATTTTAACGCACGCACTTTAACTATTAAAAGTGCATTTAAAATTAATTATAAATGCTACTTTTGTATTTAAGTTTCTTTACAATTTTATTCGCTTCACACTTTTCTGTTGAAGGCATGAAGAAAACTTGTTCGGAAAGTAATAATCAATAATAAAGTGCAAAAGCAAAGTGTAAAGAGAAAATATTTTGAGCCCATCGCATGTAGACATACTCAAGTTGTTACGAAGACGATTATATGTTGAAAATGAAGAAATTTGGTACTAAAGAATTTCAAAAGTTGAAATGAGTTAACCAGAAAAAAATTATAAATATTTTGGTACGTGTTTGCTAAATCCTATTGATAAGTTGTTGATCTTTATAAGATACTGAAGTTTATATAATCAAAGTAGAAATATTTGATTATGGCTGGATTGTGGAAGGGGCATATGCATTACACATAACGAATAAAATTAAAAAGAGAACGAAAGGTATCGAGGGACACCGGGCGGTAACGAAGTTTCTTACGTTTTTTTTATATATATAAAGAAAAGTAGCAGACTCAGGCAATTAACGCCTACTAGTTAATGATTTAATGTGCTACCTTATTTAAGAAAGGGATAGCGTAGAGCGAACAGGTAGTAAAGGGAGAAAGATAGAAACCTCAATACATTTAGAACTCTGCTATTGCCGTTTTATTTTATTTTTTGTTAAATTTTGTAGAGCAGTGTTGCAGCGCCTCTGGCATCAAGTAGAGACATTAATTTGTTTAAGCTATGCAACCATTTTACTGACATTTAACAATACCGACGAAGGAGGATGCTAATATGTGCATTAGTATATGTCTGTATTAATCGCTGCTGGTACTGCTAAAGGCTCGTTTCCGCAGATAATTTAATCATGGAAGAAAATGAAATTCCATTTATTTGTAACAAAAAACCGCTTAAAAGAACTTTTTTCCGTAGCTAATGTATAGAATTTCGTTTTCGTCGACGATTATGTTGTACACGGAAACGCGCCTTAATTGGTCAGTGATTTGAGTAGTCCACTTGCAAACACCGCTATGTTTATATATCGAAATTTGTAGAAAATCGATTAAAACTTCAAACAACAAATAAAATGGCGGCTTTTAGCGAATTTTTATTTTTTTCAACTTAGCGGTGTTTGCAAGTGGACTACTCATATGCCTTCATCACTTACACAGTCCAACAATGATGTTGATGGATTACTTGAAAATAGTCTCGAACTCAAGACCTCAGGCTTCCTGGCCAACGCGCAAACCACTTCAGTCAACACTACCCTCATATATTTTATTTCCCTAAAAAATATATAAAACTATGTACACATATGTTATGTTATGTCATTATCACATAACATGACATGACAAGCCACAATAAGACATGACATAACATGGTATGACTTAATATGACATGATCTGGCATGACACGATATGACCTGACATGATATGATAGGACATGACATGATTAAGATAGTTGTACAATTACCACCCTCCCCTTGACCATCACTGAACACGTTTCAAGCGTTTCGGGAGCAATCAATGGTGCAATTGGAGGGATCACCACTGGATCGACATTTTGTGCTCTAAAGAGAGCAATATTTGCTGTAGAAGCCATAATTAGCCTTGCTGGTGGACTGACGTTCTCCAGTCTTCCCATCAAATTCGCATTCTCAGCTTGAGCTTCGTCAAACGATCCTCATACTATACCTGAATAGTATTCACCTTACGATCTATCACTCTATAGCAGGATCAGCTAAAAACGTTGAAGCAACAGTAGCAGCAGTACCTATAGCACCAGCAGCGAAATTCACACCTATATCATGTTTGACAGTAGTAGCAGAAGCAGAGTGCCTCACCTTAGGTAACGAAGGCTTAGAGAAGCTCCTAATATCACTCTTATTAATCTCGCTATTCGTATCACTATACAGGAGGTGCAGACCTTCCTGCCAGAGTTTCACCTCGCCAATAAAATATTCATATTTGACAATAGTTTTCTAGTATTTCAAGCTAAATAACTTTTATTTTTATGTAAAATTATTAGCTTTAATTCTTCAATATTCCGCAAGACCGTTGAGTGGCATCTTCAGGAAAATATTTTCCTGACCAACGGTCTACCCAAATATTGAAGAATTAAAGTTAATATTTTTATATAAAAATAAAAGGACTTTGGCTTAAAAAACAAACTAGAAAGCTTTATAATTGATTAAGGTAAAAAATTAGAAAAAACATACAGCTTGGACTTTAAAATTAATATAATGAAGTTTAAAACAATTAGTTTTCGAAACAAAACACATTTTTAATAGAGCACAAAAGAGTTAATCACGCGACTATTTACGACATGCAAAAATATAATACACTAACGCACTCTTAACTTTCTGACAGCATCAGACTATTAATATTGGTACAATTGTTTCTATATTCTTAGTTTTAGAGCAGCTATACCACATTACCCGCCTATACCACATTACCTGAACTTTTTCTATTTTAAACTTCTTGATGTTATAAAGATTATCAATTGGCAGGATAACATTCAATACAAACAACTAGCCTCAAACTTCGTTATATGTTGCGAAGATTGCAATATGTATTTTACTTTCTCATATATTTAATTCAAAATAAGTACACTCAAAATAAGAATCACTCCTTTAGTACTTAACTCAATTTGACAAATTCCTAATTGTTGTTAAGCTTTTTACCGAATTAAATTAAATTTAAGTACTTGAATTAATAAAGGGCTTCCTTTTATTATCTAATTCCACTTAACACAACGACTGATACATAAATTAATAATTATTTAAAATTTAAATTTCATTTGCAAGCAGCCAGAAAACGCCCTTTTCCATTCAAGTCATTTTAAGTGGCAAAGAATAGAAAGAAAATAAAAACACGAAAATTAAACCACAATTGGATGATGCTTGATTGTATGTACGTGCAACTGTGTGTACAATAGAAAGAAAAGTTTGAGTAAAATTTTATCATAAATCAAATGATATTTTTCTTTCTACTACAATATTTTTTTCTCCCACATTTGAAAATAGTTGTCTTCTCAATGCTCATCCATAAAATAAATGAATGTATTAAAGTTTTTTTCACTTCATTTCTGTTTAGTTCATTTTATTTTTATTTTCGTTTGTTTTTATTTTTTTTTTTTTTTTTTTTTTGAAAATTTCACCAAAATGCATTATTTAAAACTTTTCGCATTAAATAATCATCCATATACAGACATAGAATAACTTACACACATTCACAATTATACATGGATAAACTTTTTACAGACATTCCCTACGAACATTTAATATTGAGAGGAAGTTACTAAGAAGAGTGTAATATTAATATGATCACATTTTTTCGCATTTCGTTGTAAATAAATATTCCCTGTCCAAGTGACATCAGGAGTAATCAAAAAAGTAACTAATAATTAGTGACTTATATAGTAGAAGTACTGAAAACTATAGTATTGAAAGAATCTCTTCTAAGCAAAGATTTTTGTTTCTTAGTCGAAAGACATTAAAGTTCCCTACATGCTGGTTTCAGAGAACGATGCAATATGCCACCAGAGTCTGATACAATTAATTTACTAACACATAGGCTTGACGAACGATTCATTTTACGAAATTCACAGATTTACTATCCATTACACGATTTCATATAATTAGACTATTTTCTCTTGGAACTTTGTACCGATAACTCAGGAACATTGCAATTGCAAATATACAGCAACGAGTGTTTGAAAATTTCACCACAAGACTACACCATGTACACATCACCCAGTTTTTGAAATATAAGAAACATCATGGGGTTACAACATTTTTTTGAAATGTTTTACCTCCGGTGGCTGTGGACTTTCACTAGTTTTAAGTCAATCCCACATTTAACCCTAGAAGTATTTTCTAGAAGTATTTTTTCAATGACATGTTAGTAGGTAGGACTTCTACTTTATTTTGAAGATATTAAAGAGAAACATAAGGGCATCGCAATATAGAAATCATAAAAAATATCATTATTCTTAATAGTAACGAGTAACAAAGCACTTCTAGGGTTAAAAATCCAATTGGTAATAAAAATCCCCTTTGAAATGTGCATAAGCGAAAAAATATAACATTTCTTAATTTCATTCAAATTCTAAGTATCACTTGCTTCAGTGTAGTGGAGATTACTATAACAACAAATAGCGTACTTAGAAATTAAATTGCGCAATATTAGCTTTTCATATAAAGTACGCTTTAGCACTTGTTATAAAATTATTTTGCTTCCTCAAGGGTTTTTAATTTCTTTCCTTTTTTTGGTGGCAAAAGGAAAACTTTTTCTATTTATTTGAGCTGTATAAATATTCGTTCGTATTATTTTACTACTTCATTTTTTTTTTTTGCTCATCTTTATTCCTGGCAAAGTTTTTGCCTTTTTTTTCTCTTTTGGAAAAGTCAATAGCATCGACATTTGGCGTTCATTGATAATTAAACTGTGACTGTCACATTTTGCCATTTGCACTTCATTAAAGATTTGTGGCTTTGGCTATGATGACTACGATGGCTCCCTCATTATTACCACCAGTTGGAGATGCTCCATGTTCGATAGTTTTTGTACAATTTTTTGTTTGCTTCTCAGTTGATGTCTTCTGCACCGGCAATAAAATTGGTTTCTTTTTTTTTGCTTTTTAATATATAAAATTTTTAAGAGAAAAAGACACAGAGTCTACTTCCTGCTGTATTTTTTTATTTTTCTTTAAATAAATTAAAATTAGTTTAAGCAGAAAACTAAAAGAAAAATAAAAGTAAATATTGAACGGAATTTTAATGTTCACATTATCAAATATATGGGAGTGCTGCAAATAAGTCAATGAACTTTGGAAATATTCTGCTAGAATTGGATATCAACAGCTAAGAGCATTATTGTTAGTTCTAGAAACCATTTTCCGTATATCTCGATCGGCAAAGAAACCTGAGAACATGAAGTCAGTCAAGCTGGCAAAATACTCATATACACAGAAATAAAATTCTCATTCTAAATTAAAGTTTTTCTTCCTCATGTTAGTGAAAGACGAGCATAAAAACTTTAGTACGAATATCACTAAAACAGGGCGAACACTGCTTCAGCATACTGATGGGTTGTTGAAACTAGTGCGCACCGCATTTGTTATTATTTAACAAAGTTTTCTGCAAAATTTAAAATAATTGAAACACGTTTTTAAGGTGGTTTTTACAGCCACCTTAAAAATGTTTAATATTAACTCTTTGTCTGACTTTAAGAATATAGATACTAAAAACCTTTTTCTCTAGGTGTACATAGAATTTTATCAAGAATCGAACGGTGCCTTTTAATTTAAAATCGCGCAACAAACTAGAAAGTTATAAGCAAAGAAATGAAAGCAGCCAAGACGAAAATAATTTTTTTTAAGTCATATATATTCTAAACTATGAGAGATACGGTAACAAATGTACATTATTTCTCTTTATTTTTTGGTATAACTCAAAACAGATAACATTAAGAACGTTACAAGCCTCAACAGTTTTTTTTGATTCCGACGTGGTCAAATTTATCCCACTATATTTCCGTTCCTGCTTAAGATACCATGCCACCAAGATACGGAATATGAGGCTTGACTACTTCTCTAAAGATATTAAAAGATTTAGACAAATCCAATCAGCAGTTCAGAAGTTTGAGATTTATTACTATTTATTTTGCAAAAGTCCCCACTGTGCGTTGTTTAGCCTTTGACAACTTTTCTAAACTGATCTAATTTTACCATGCACAATACCAGTAAAGTGGTACCATCAGCAAAATATTAAACATCGCTACAGCAAAGCGTACCATGAACAAAATCCCTATACACGGCCAAACCACTGGTATAAGCACCTGACTGCACATGCATGCTGTTGTCGTGTATGGACCCGTTAAATCAAATTCGACGCAGTTTCTCAATTTCTATAAAAAGATTGTACATAAAAGATCGATTTCACGTCAATTTCGCAGTAATAACAATACAAAACTTTTTTCGAAACTCTTCAACAACGGCACATTTCGGATGAATCAACCGATTTTAATGAAATTTTTAAATACCAAAGTAGTTTTTTTACATTAAGAGCTGATTAGATTTCACCGCCTTTTTATGGTAGAAACCACCAACATTATTTTATTTTTCTTTAACAGTTTGGACTTTTACATATCACTGCCTAACAACGACTAAAACGTAATATCTGTAATTTTTTTCTCCAAATGACGACTTTTACTTAGTCTATCTTACCGCATCAAAAGCTAAATTTTCAAAAAATGTGGACCTAGTTCTTTTTCAACTGCAGGTAATGATATTTGCTTTATATGGGGGTGTAAATTACAACTTCTCTTATCAATATATTATATTCCCAGCTGAACTCAACATGTGCGCAATATTTCAGATGAATCTGTTAAGCAGAAGTAGTTCAAAAAGGATAATTAGCTTGCATGGGCGTGGCACTGCCAATTTTTCTTTTTAAAAGGTTGTATTGTCACGTTCGCTCAATGTGAGTGCAAAGTTTCATAAGCATAGGTCAGTACTAGTAGTAGAAGTACTTAAAATATACATTTATTTGTATAGATGTGGCACTGCCCACTTTTTGTGTCATAAAATTATATTATCAGAAATTCTATACAATTCAAAAGGTTTGCTTAAAATAAAACTAATACTTTATTTTTGCAACCGTTAACTTAATTTTTTAAATTAAATTAATTTAAATTAAATAAACTTAAATTAAATTAAATAAACTAGATTAGACTTCGCATACCATGGACATACTATTAGCAAAGTAAGATATATTTTATAATTCGTTAGCATTATTTTACACGTCCGCCTACCTACCACAGCCGAGTTCAAAGGACTATAAACAATATCACAGTATTTAATTGTAACACTACTATAATTATCACATTAAAATACATTTTCTCTGGCACCACTCAGTTTGTCATCATAATTTGTGTCACCTATTGCACTCTTTATTGCAATCAAAGTACACTCATTAAAAGCCCTTTAATTTCGCTCGGAAATTTCAGGAAAAAACTAGCAAAGCCTTAACATATGTATATATGTTTATTATTACAAAAATTAATTAAGAAAACAAAAAGTAAACGAAACAAAATCTGTAAAATTATATTTAATAAGTATGTCAAAATTATGACAATAATGAGCCACATTTGAATGTACAGAAGTATGAATATTAATTTTGTATACATTTGCATTAATAGTAAAATTATTTTGAGGACAGAAATTGCAATAAATACACAACTTCCTTTACATATATAACATACAACATAAAAGTGAATATTAACTTACGTGCAACAGTAGCTGCGGCAACAACAACAAAAATATGACAAATTACCAATTAAGTGTTGAAAAAATGATTTTTAAATAAGTCTATATAATATTTAACACACATATGTGTTCATACATATGTAACAACACTAAATATAAAACAACAACAGGAAAAATATATGAAAGGATATTTATTAAGTGTGTGCTTGAATGTTATTGTATGCGCAAAATCAATGCAAAATGGATGCCAAGACATGTAACTGTTGATCTCATTTGAACTGTATGCGTGTAGGTATGTGTCCCTGAAGGAAGCCAGGGGCAAAGTGTCTCCAAGCTACCACTTTTTTCGACAAGTTCGGTAACATTGTCAATCCATCGTCTACACTTTTTATTTTGCCTTTAATGGGAAGAGAAGTTTTTGACAGCTGCAAAACGATTTATTATTCTCTCATTTTGTTGTGTTAAAAAATCTAATTCAATTGCCGTACCTAGTAGAAAGTTTCATATGTGTTGACTGGAATCATTAACATACACTAGTGAATCTTTGGTGCCGATGCCTCAATGTGGTCTCTTAGGAACCACTTATTCTATAGCAAGTTAATAGTTCCGATGTCACTAGTGAAATCTCAATGACAAACACATGCTAAATGTCTATAGTACAGAACATTGCCTGGGGTAAAATTAGTCAGTAGTAGTGGGGAGATTTCCTTCAGGATATGTTAATTCATGTGTGTTGCAATGTAGTCCATGTATATATTTCAGTATATGTGTGCGTGTTTGTGTACGAGAGTCCACACTATATAGATTGAATGAAATTAAAAGCCAATAATTGGAAAATTAATTGAATTAAATTGACAGTAAGGCGATATCAACAATAAAGTATTCCAGAATATGCAAGTGTGTATGTAAATGTTATGCTCTGTTTATTATAGTAAATATTATTGTATGTGTGTCTACATGCAAATATGTGTAATCAGCAAAAGTAAGTAAAATTATTGATGTTATCTACACTCTACAGTATTACAATCTATATAAACAGCATTAAATACAATATTGCATAAATTTATATTTGCAGTTGAATAATTAATTCTTGTATATTTGATATGACGACTATTTATATGCTGCTCCTTCAAGTTGTTATGCTTCAGTGCTTACATAAATTGAAATTTAAAACCGAATGATCAAAACATTCAAAAATGTTGCCTCAGAAGACCTGAGTGAGATGAACATATAAAACTGTGTACACTCAAAATATGATGTATGTAAAATTAACTGAAATTTTAATTTAAATAAATGACAATTCGCTTAAAACCCGGTTTATTTATTTTTCATTTAAATTGAATGAAAAGTTCATTTAATTTTTAAAGTAAAAAAATTAACTAACTTAAACCCGTAACAAAATATGTTTCCTTTGTCTTTGTTTGTTTTTTATTTTTTATTTTTGAATGGGCTAACAGAGAGTGATTCCAACTGAAATAACATTAAATTAAAAATGTTAAAAACCCTTGAAGAAAATGGATGATAGCTTTCAAACGGCTTGACCGATTTTCTGCAAACATTTTAGATAAAGTTACTTTTCAAAAGAAAAAAGCCAAATTAAAATCTGTCTAGCTGAAACACACGGTGAGCTACAAGGTGTAAAAGTTGACTACCTCGGGCATGAAAAGTCTTATTGGCCTTTTAATAACGTTTTTTTTCTTAATCGATTAATTTAGAATTTCGTAAAAAAAATCGCCATTTTCGTCCAATGCTGGATGTAGCGAGCATGCTTTAATCGGCTTAGAATTTCAACTGCATTAATTTTTTAAGTTTATTCTTTCGAAATATTGAATATAAAAATTTTTAATTTAAAAAGATTTTTGAGAAAAACGTCGAACAATAATTAAGATCTATTTTTGTCAAAATTTTGCCATTTTCACACTCATTTCAAAGTCTTGACTTTGATTATTTTTCACGACTACACGAATTGAGAAAACTAAGAAAACACAATTCTGCAGGATTGTGTTAAAAATCATAAAATATTTCAAATCAAACAGTTAAATCATAAATATTGGCAAAATAGAGAACAAAGACGAGACCAAAACACACAATTTTTAAATTCAAAGCCAAATATCATTGAAAATATTTAAGATATTTTAATAAAATAAACTGTATTTTTTAAATCTATTTATGAACTTTACAACAAGCTTAAATTTATTAAAATTAGATAATATTTATAAAAATTATGAGGCCGCCAAGGTTTTTCAAGCCCGAGGTAGTCAACTTTGAAACTAGGTAGCTAAATGTGTGTTTCAATAGGATATCCAAATTTCAACATTCTTCAATATTAGATCCTCCTCATTTTATATTCGGATCGCAAGTATCAAATATATACATATTTGTTAGCCTTTTTTCAATTGGAACTAATCTGTAACGTCATGATTAAGGCTTATTATTTCGTATCTTTAATTATTAATTTTTAATTTAATTTCAACTGGATATCGAAACAAGCTTCTTCAGGTTTGAAATCGAATGCGCCAACCACTTAGACAAAGAATAGTATGTAAGCCTACAGCATGAAATTAACAAAAACTTACTCATGATCACTTTCGCTATCAAGAAATATGAAATTTTTTATGTACTTGGTATGTATGTACGTGTGGGTTTTTTTGTGGATATACTTTTTTTTGTACTTATAACATAAATAACCTAAAATCCGCCATTTTGAATGAATTAAAAATAAAATTGCTTAGAACTTTAAACGTTTATTCATTTAAAAATGACTGTACGGAATACTTCTTGAATAAAGTACAGTCCGTTACTGTAATAATAATGTGAGTGTATGAAACACAGTCCTCAAAAAACAGTAGACAACAAAAAAAAATTTTTTTTTCAAATTGACAACTCATTCTGGTACATAAATATTGCATCTATAGTTCACAGCGGGGCGGAAAATATTTTGGATATTAATCAGCCATTTCTAAGCCAATAATGCCCCAAAAATGAGCCCGAGATGTAAACTTTCAAAACACTGCTGCACGTATTAATTTTTTGCGTTCTCCTACTGGAACCTTTTAAAATTGTTTTTGCTATACAGTGTAATTATTAGGAAATATAATTAAGGCATTAAAATTATAAGTTAATGAATCCTACTGTTACTAAAGTTTTATATAAAACAAAAAAAAAACTTTAATAAACGTTTTGCAAAATTTTCCCTAACTTATAGACTTTAAATTAAACTTATTTTATCGTTAACCTTTTCCAGTTCTAACTCTCAATTCTTCGTTTTCTTATTTTCAAACCGCTAATGTGCCGCGTCTAATTAAAGAGTTTTAACACACAAAAGTTTTCAAAAATAATCGCAATAATGAAAATTGTGTTCGTTGGTGTTGGTGTCGACAAGTTTTAGAAACAAAACTAATAAAACTATTTTAGGACTAAACCATTTTAATGAATGTCTGCATACATTTGATTGTATAGATGTGTGAGTAAATAAAACTCTAAATGTCTTTAAACGACCACAAATGTACAAGAGTGTGGGCAAGGATGTGGGTGTTTTTTTTTGGAAAAGGTTTGAAAGGATAATTGTGACTACTTTCCATAAGTTACAAAAACAAAAACAGAAAAAAGCAATGAAAAGATGGTAATGTCACTACTAATGACCATCGTTTTTATCCTAATGACACAAGTTTCATGCAGTTTCTTTTAATATTTTAGTAGTTTCGCAACAAAAAAATTTAAACTAATGAAACAATGTGTGTTATGGTATTAAAGCAAAAGGGTTTTGGGTTAAAATTAGTTTTATCCTTAAACTATTTTTATTACTCTTTAAAGCATTTAAGAAATGCTTAAAAAAAGGATGTTTTGTTTTAAATAAAGCGAAAAATTTTAATATATTAATATATTGTAAAAAATCGATTTAATCTTTTTTCCTAACAAAGAACAAAAATGTTGTTCCCTAATTATCTTTTTAATTTCCGAAATCTCCAAAAAGCCAAATTGTTATTCATAAGGATTATAGTCTTAAATATTAACAAAAGAGAATTACAAATTCAAACATAAAAACTAAACAATATAAAACTGCTGGCAGATAACAAAGACATGAACATTATGATTAAAATTATTTATATCATTTATATGTCATACAACATACAGAGACACAATCACAGCTATGGCTTTCAACTCTATTGTACATATATATCAGTGGTGTCCAAACATACACCATCTTATTCTGTGTTTGTGTATGTACCGCGCGACTAAACAGATAGGCTGTGAGTCACACACACAGAGTACGTGTGTTGATGTTAAAAATAAAGCCTTAACACGAGTGCATAGGAAATTGAGAGAATGCCTGCCACTGATATACATAACCGGTTGGCCATGTCTGTTGGTGACAGCTCCAACAAATCAGTGAGGACATTTTCAAACAAATCACCAGTAAGTTCATACATGACAACAAGAGCGATACTGTGACCTATCTTTTCATTATGACCATGTAAAGACAACATCCTCAGAAATATCCTCATTACATTTTTTCATTTGTTTCTTCTTTGTTACGTGTTCTACAATAGCAATTTGAGGAATTTAAAGCTCAGAGAGTATTTAATACGAGATATTTTAATAAACATTGTAACAGAACTTTTCGTCAGCTCAATTTCGCTTAATTTTAGCAAGCAGAAATGTATCGAAATGACTAAAACTGGTGACAGACTAATCGACAATGTCCACAAGAATTTCATTTGTTGGTATACGAAGAGTAGTGTTTTTTGTTATAACGAAATCATAAAAAATGTTAAATTAAACGTTGAAACTGTGATCGGCAAATATCGTGCATGACAAATGTCGAAATTTCCTTGAGTAGGCGTTGATGAAAATGTCCTCTACGACGAGTTGGCCAACCGGGTATTTCAAGCACATACAGAAACGCAGACACACATCTACATAAACGTACACACTATAATAGTATAATTCAGATAATAGCAAATGTAGAGGAAGCTAAGCAACAGACCCAACTGACAACCATAAATGATGTTTGTGGTCAACTTTACACTTGAAACCACAACAAAACACTATAAAAATATTGTTGCCACATACTGAGCAAGTAAGTGTGTCCTTATGTTTATTTTGCAACTGAGAAACGGGTAAAAAAGCGAGAAAAGCCTAGGAAAAAAGAACTCAAATGAAAAACTGTACTGGCCAAAGAAACAAAAATGAAAACAAGACAAACCATTCTAACGCACAATTGTCAACAAGAGTGGACAAAAATGTTCGTCGCAAACTAAGTAACACCAAGATAAACGGAATTTACACGCTCGCTTTAAGCAACAAAGCAACAGCAAAAATGGACAATCAACAAAGGACCAACAGGACAATATTTAAGAAGAGCAATAACAGCCACTGCATAAACAATAACTAAAAGCCAACGACAACAAAACTTTAGTACTTTTGCAGATTAAAAAAACAAAACAAAAAAGAAAGAAGAAAGGAAAATGTTTACAAAGAGTAAATTAAAAATTTCAAAATTTTCTTTGAAGGCCATGATGTAATTAAAAAAATTTTTCTGTGCAAATGTCACAGGTCTGCAGAGAATCTAAAGTATTTAATGCGCTAAATTCAAATCCGGGCTCAGTTTTTTTTTCTATCACGTACAAAATTTTTATGGGCATGAGTAATATGACACCTGAAATAGGGCGATCTAATATCTCAAGAACGGTTTGTCCGATTTAGATAAAACATGAAAAGTTGCGGAATAAAATTACCTTTACAAAAAATAAACAGAATTCTTCGATTTCAATTTCTTGCAATATTTTTGAAATTCATTCATTCGTATTTGAGATGAAAATCTAGCTAAAATTTAGTTTCCTGTAAATTTTACGTACAAATACAACTATACATACGTCACGCATTTACTCAAAGAATGTCATAACTAAAAAAAACTAAATTTTTAAATTAATAGCCACATAGTTTTTATGGGTCATTATTTTTGGAGCAGACAGCCTAAAAAAATTTTACCGAAATTAATTAATATTTGGCATAACTATAGATAGGCTTAGAAGGTACAAATGTGTATGCAAAAAAAATGTTGTTTGTTTATTTGCCGAGTTATGGGGTGCAAAAGTGTTGCAGTTTTTGAAACAAAAAAATGTTTCAAACTAGAACAAAAATTGCGTTCCAGTCGAACTTAGAAATTTATTGTCTTCAAAGACTTTTATTTTATTAGAAATTTCTTTGCAGGATATTTCAGCCCGCTATCTCGCCATCGAAGGGGAGTTTTTTGCTGCTTAAACAAAATTTAAAAAAAACACATGCAGCGAAGCGCTAGGGAATTAAAATGTTCCACGCAATTATTTCTCGTAGAGTTTTATATAAAAGAGCTGAGCACACCTAATACATTAAACTTAAGGTTTATACGATATCTTATACCGACTCTCTATAACAACCCTGCAAAAATTATAGGTCTACATGGTCCATTTTAGCTGACATGGACTAGTTACAACATGGTCCTATGTAATACAGCTATGGACCACTTTCAAACAAATGTTCGTGTTTTAGCACGAAATGTAGTGTTGCCAAGAATGTTATTTCATAAAATATCATTAATTACCAGCAATATGGTAGCCCTGATAGTACAAAAGTTTATTTGTAGTTATAATGAATGTTTCTAATTAAAAATTTATTTTTTTGGTAAAAGCGAAAAAATAAATAAAAGTGAGTTGTGTTTATAAGAAATCAAAACTGCAAAAGGAGACTTATTAAAGCAGAGGGAAAATCATTTATGTAGACAACAAAGTAAAAATGAAAACTAGTTGTCTATTTGTGAATCCCGGAGTAGTGGCATAGAGTAGTTTCAAAACTAGCCCCTGTATGTGCTCCATGGAGTAGTTACATGGTCTAGTTTTTGGGTTAGTCCGATGTAATGCAAAACTGGATCACGTGGTCCAGTCCTAGGACATCGCAATGTTAAATGGACCACGTCTAATGCATACGTTTGGGGTAATTTTGGTCTAGTCCTGATCCATTATGGAGTAGTCCTTACACGCATGTGTGGACTAGTCGCGATTTTTGCAGGGAATGAGCAAAAGGTGGGGAGCATGTAAAGAAATTTTCATAACTTTTAAAATTATGAAGATCCCATAGGCTAATTTTGTTTAAAAAAAATTAAAAAAAAAATAAAACATGTCGAAGTTAAAAAAGTTTTAATTTCAATTGCTCATTTCTGGGCTTAAACATGAAAAAAAAATTGTTTAATTAAATATTTTCTTTTAAGATCAGACTATTTCCTATAAGAATAAAGTTTTTCTTTTCCCGGACTTTTTCATTTCCCGAGAAGTCGGGATATATTCTGAAATTTTCTGGGATCCCGGGTATTCCCGCTTAGACATTTACACTCATAAAATCTATATAAAATAAACACAAATATAAGATGACAGAAATAAATTTTTCTTCTATATATAAAAATTCTGAACGAATTTTAAATGAATATAAGAGTACCGTAGCTCTATATGAAAATCAATATTAAAAACGAAACGATTTCAAACCGAATATATTTGTGGTCTGCTCATAATTTTCGCTTTGGATATACATATCTATATATTAAAATAAGTTCGTAATAGTTATACCAATGCTTTTTTATTTGTTTCTTTATAGAATTTTTTAATATTGTCAATATTTTATCTTCTGACCAGTTTACTAAGTCAATAATTTGCGATTGTTTCGATCGTTTTGAAATTGATAGTTTAAAATTAATAAATTGATATATTGCATTACTATTTGCTATTTAAACTACTTCAATCTTATATGACTCGATTAAATTAATAAAAGAAGTTAAAAGAAAATTTCAGCAGATATAAACCTGATAGCAAACATTAAAAAACAAAACCAGCGATACATTTAAGGATTCATTCGAAATGATATTTTTAAGTCTTTTCAGGGATGTAGGTCTTCGTACTGTTAGCAAAACTTCCAAAATTTTTTCATAAATACACTTTATTTCCGATTGCTTAGAAAAATTAAAATAATTTTTGAATTTAAGTCGATGTTGACTCTGGGAGCTCCATCATATTACTTTCTGTATCCTATGAAATCTCTCAAAAAAAGTTTCTTGCAAAATATTAATACTTAACGTTTTCACTTGCGTCTAATGCATAGATTTCATTATCAAAATGGTGCTTATAAAACTGTTTTGCATACAAAGTGGTATTTTATCAGATTGTGCAATATAATAAGGTAAAGATTTCTCGAGAATTCCCGCACTAATTTCCCGGAAATTTTGGATTGAAAATTTACCGGAATTCCCGGAAATTCCCGTGAAAAACTCTATATAAGAATCACTTATTTAGATTTAGTTTGTTTGATTTTTTTCTATAGCGAACACATAATTTAAAAAAAATATTTCAAAAACGGTAACATTTTCGCACCGCCTTAACTCGACATATCCGCATCATCCAAAAAAAATTTTATTCCATACACATTTATACCCACTGGAACTATAGTTATGACATATATCAAGGTATTTCGGAAAAAAATCTTTAGGTTGTCCGCCTCAAAAATAAATAATAATGAATAATACCTTTAAACTCATTTTCTGCAAAACTAGTTTTTTTATTGAGTTATGTCAAGACTTTTTTATTTCATTTCTATTTTTTTTTATCTTGTTTTCTTCCTTTTTTTAAGGAAGTACAAGCTTTTGTTTATGCAAAAAGTCAAACAATACATAGCAAAGACAACTAACTAACTTTACGCTGTTTTATAAAGTTGAAACAAAGTGTTGCAAGAGAGAAAAAATACAAGCAGCAATAACAGCAACAAAGAACACGCATAGACTGATGTTGTTGATGGTGATGAAGATGATGATGATAATGATGGTACTACATATATTTTAACAATGATGACAACTGCAACTATTAGTACGACTATTTCTTCTCAACAAGATAAATACTGAAGCCATCTACTTTATCTACTGCTAATGCTGCCTGATACAGTTGCAGCAGTTGCATATAATTTTCTTTTTTAGCATTTTTGTCACATCACTTGAAGCGTTTCATGTAACGACAACCCAAAACAACACCACTATTAAGTTTTACTGTAAGTGTTGCATCAACTTGTAAATTGTTGTTGTCATACAAGTAATTGTAGATTGTATGTACATATACATGATTTGTATATATGGGTGAGAGTGTGTGTGTTCGATTGTAGAAACTGAAACCTGCAGTTCACAAGAAAGTGTGCCAGGTCCTCAAACTGTCCAACGATTTCTATTCGCCCTCGTTCAAACGGATAGCTAGTAATTATCTAAAACCTCTGAGAGAATTTTTTTGCAAAATTGTATGCATATGAGCATTTTTGAAACTGGTATAAGTCCACTTAAAAAAAGAGTTGACGGTAATATTTTCAATAGCCCAGCGAAACTATTACATTCGATCAATTAAATTATTTCATATAATTGGTAAATATTCATTAGCAGGGCTTGGACTTTCATGCAAATGCATGTTTTTTTGGGCTGATAGATATAGACGTTTTGACTAATTATCTATGCGAATCATCTAATTTTAATAATCCATTTGTAGTTTGATTTGAATAGTGCATATTTTTGCATATTTTGACAATAAACGCATATTTCTGGAGTTTTAAAAAATAATAATAGGCCGTTTGTGGATAGCAACCCAGGCTCAGTTGGGTTGTCAATAATACTACTGATGACAACAGAGAGCTGTCAATTTCAGTTGCTATTTAGCGCCTTTCTGGCAACCATTAATTTTTGATTGCCGACCCGCAACGCAACTAAAGTTCGGTTGCTTTAAATAATAGACTCAATTATGTTTGTTTTATGTTTTTTTTTCTCTAATAATAATAAAAAATTTAAAAAAATTATTTTACCATTCAGGTATCAAAATCGATTTCCATGATTTTGAAAACGAAGCATTTTTGAAAGTCCCTTTTAACGCACTTTCAATAAAATTTTTATAATTTTTATGATACAACTCTTTTGTAATATAGAAATATTTTTGATAAAATTGTTTTTAATAAAGAAATGTTATTAAAAAACACCTATCAAAATTGCTTCGTTTTCGGAATCGATTTCCATCACATACCTGATTATTTTAGTTTTCGTACTTTGTTTGCAGGTTAATGCATATTTTTGCGCATATTTTTAATCTTTAGGTGCATTTCTTAAGCACTTAAAATCAATTTCTAGTTGCATAAAAATCCGAGCCCTGTTCGTTAGCATAAGTTTAACGAAACTTGTTTCGAAGTTATTCGTTTTATTAATGTCAGAATTAAGAGAAGAAAAAAATCCTTTTGTTACATAATTAGAAACTTTGAACACACATTAGGTTCAAAACGCATCACAAATTTATGTTTCGAAAAGTGAGCAAGGCAACACTCATACTTATTGAATATTATTTTCCAAATTTTTCACACATATGGGGTATCTCCGGCAATAAAAGTTTGTGATTGTAAAACTGGGTAGTGACACGCCCATTGCAATCAAATATTTAGTAACTAACTACAACCGCTTATCCGAATCTTATGAAATTTTGCACATGGCTTGAGTTCTTTCCATAGTAAAAATTTGTGACTTGAAAAGTGGGCTGTCATATTCCCATAATAATTATATATTTTATTCTCTTTTTCAAAAATTTCAAGTCATGTGATTCTTATTAATGAGCCTTTGCACACACGATAATGAAATTTTATGATTAGAAAAGTGGGCAGTCAACGCCCATGCAAAGTAAATACTCTTCTTCATATGCTTCTACTCAAGTGATTGTTATGAAAGTTTGCAAACACATTGAGTTTCTTCGATAATTTAATTTCGTGATGAGAAAAGTGGCCACTGCCAGGTCCATACAAAGTAAATGAAGTGGGAGAGAGATAGAAACCTATGAGCACTTGTTGACCATCTCGTTATAAAAGCTTGCGGCTAGAAAAGTGGACATACTAATTAAGTATAATTTTTCAAGTACTTCCATTTAGCGGATTTTTATGAAATTTGCAGACACATTAAATTTCTCCTGCAGTACAATTTTGTGATACGCCCTTAATTACCAAGTATTAGGTTTCATCTACTTTGGCTCAGCCGACTATTTTTAAATTTTGCGGATAATTTCAGTTCGTCGGAAAATAGAATTTTGTGGTTACAAAAGTAGGCAGTGCCACACCCATACTACTTATCTATTATTTGTTCAATATCTCTACTTTACCGATTCTTATAAAATTTGATACACACATTGGGACTGTTCGACATTACAATTTCGTCCCACATCAGTTCTAATTTAATATTGGGCCTGATTGTAATTGATTGAATGTAAGGTGTTGGCGTAAACGCCTAAGTCATTCATTGTAGTAGATTAAAGAGCATGAGTTGCGTGCTGCTTTAATTTATTACAAAAAACGACATAGTCGTTAACGCCAGTTCCTTACACAATTAGGCTCAATATATTTAAACTACTTCTTTGTACATTAGAAATGTTATGAAAAGTGGCACTGACACGCCCGATTCTTTTGAAACTTTGCATACGGGTGTGGGTGGGCAGCGCCACCCGTGCTAACAAAATATCGCCTTTGTTTTAATGCATTTAAGTCGGTTGGCCCTTTAAGCTACCACAGGTGTCATGTACTTTAAATTTGAACATTAGAAATTGGTAGGCGTTCGTTTGTGATTACAGTGCTGTAAATATTAGAAAGCATCATCCGGCTCGGAGGACCATATACAAAGTAAAAACCTTAAATTTTACGTATTGTCTCGGTGTAGTGAAAGTTAAATCAAATACTTTTCCATCAGCATATTCTTTTTGCCACCTCTTGTTAATTTTGTTACAAGCTAAATAAAAGAACTGGCAGTAAATACGAACTAAAGGGCATTGTCTCTGCATATACATATGTATGCGTTTGTTGGCTTATGAATCCGAATGACCAACATGAACATGTTTGGTTAAGCACTAAATGAAAACAAAGAAAAAACTGAAAATCCAACAGGAAATTAAGATGAATCTGTTTTTCTGCAGTCCTTTTCCAGTGGTTGAGCTTAGTTTACATATTCAGTATATTGTTAAATATTAAGGCATCAAAACTTGTATAATATTTCTCAGAAATAAAATTAGAGATATTAAAAATTTTGCCCATATTGTTTTCTTTTATTCCTAAAAATAAAAAATAAAAAAGATCATCAATCAAGTAAAATTGTTGTAGAAAATTTCAAACAACATTGTCTTAATTTATTATAACTTCACTTCAATTAAAGTTTTTAAGCTTTAAACTAATCCCTGAAATTAATTCCAACTTTAATACACAAAATCGTTGCCAACATGACAAAAATAAAATATTGCCAAATTAAAATTAAAGAAAAGAAAATGCAAGTCATTATAAAAAAGTTTTCATAAAATATGACCACTTTATTTTACGAAACTAAAAAGGATGAAAGTGTACTATTTTACACTTCTTTATACTACAAACTTGGTTGGCTACATAGAACCTTAAAAAGAAAGACTTGAAAAAATAAAGCAGCCATCATAATAATTTTTGCGCCTAATTAAGTGCAACAGACTTTTAATTAACATTCTTAGACATTTTTCACTACGGCCAAAACACACTGAGAAATATATTTATCTAATAAGCAAAAAGTAAAAGAGAAAATTAAGATAAAATTCCTTTTCAGCAAAATAGAAAATAATAATCAAAAACAAATATCAATTAAAAAATTTCTAAAATTGGAGTTTTTACTCTTTAATTACTTTGAGTGCATTTAGAAGAAAATGACTACTGCAGGCAATAATTTCGCTTTTGTCTTTTGCAACAACTGCCACTACTGCTTTTTGCAATAAACAACAAAACTAAATTCAAAAAAAGAGGAACAAAAAAAACTTAACGCTCTAAGAATCTAGAAAGAGTGCAGAGGATTGCGGGTAAACCAGCCAAAGGGCAGGGTGTTTAAAATCTATGAGGCTGCAGCAAGAAACTGCCAACCTACTCTGCAGCTACACTATTATTATTTTTATTCCACTTTTTTAAAACTAATTTTAAACGCCGTCATCGTCATCCTCGTCGTCTTCTTTTGCTGGTTGTTTCTGCTTTTGCTCCGGTTGCCAATGGCATTTAAATAATGAGCATTTAAGCGGATTAAATTAAAGCTTATATTAAGTGGTCGCCTATTACTTTTTGCATTTACATTTTTTATTTATTTTTTGTCTCCTATTTCACAACAGTTATTTTATATGTATATATATATATTTTTTCGCTTAATTTTATTATTATTTTAGTGGCACTCAAGTCATTTACATTGTTTTCATATGTAATTGGTCTTTTCAAAGCGGTTTGGTGGGGTCGCAACGCCGGATGTGATGCAGCCTTTACTTGAAGATTGCCGAGATTTATTTAATATAAAACAAAAAAGCACTAGTTTAAACAACTGGGAATATGATAAAAGCATTGGAAAATGGAAATTTCTAAAAAGAAAACAACAGCTTTCAAAATGAAAAAAGTTTATTTGTATGGTGGAACACAATTAAATAGTTTTTCTTCTTTTGATTGGCCAAAATGATGAAAAGACAAACAAATAAACAAAGAAAAGTGGTGAAATTGAGTTTTGAAATGAAGTGTTGCCAAAAGAGAAAATGTCAAGATATATTGATTTGCTAAAAGCTTGCACAATGGCATAAGAAATTTTAAAATTGATAAAAAAAAAATCGCATTCCGAAACCTGTTTGCTTTACCCAGGGCCTCCTCGAACTGTTTTATATTCTCAAATTATAAATAGCGGCACACTATTTAAAAAATTATTTAATCCCCCTTATTCCGTAACTATTTGTCGACGCCACGTCAAGACAATACCAAAAAAATTGGCACTTGCCTATTCGCTGTCGACAAAAATTTACTACTATTAACAGCCTCTTCCCATTTTCTATGCCTTAGAGAATAGTAAGTGACTGTCAGTAATAGTAAATTGTTGTTGATAACGAGTAGAAATGTGCCAATTTTTTGGTATTGTCCTAACGTGACAACGACAAATAGTTACGGAATAAAGAGTATTATGAGTCAGAACGTAAATAAGAAGAAGATAAAATAATTAACTTGCAAAACAAAGATTTTATTTTTATTTATCTTCCACATTTGAAAAATATTGCAAAACAACGTTTGACAATGAGTTGAAAATAAATGAATTTCTCAATTTGAGAATAATTCCTACTTTTTCAAATCAACATCAAAAGTTTGACGTTTGAGAAAGAGTTTTGTTTGAAATCATTTGAAGTCAAACCTTTGCGTTTGCTGGGAGAACGCAGATAAAATATGTAATCACAAAAGAGAAATTGTATTTGTTTGAGAATAAGTTTGCAAATATGTAAATGAATTCCTCAATTTGGGAATAATTTCCACGTTTTGTTGAGAATGCAATTTTTGCAAGCTATGTTCAAAACATTATCAAACGGTTATTGTTTGAGATGGAGTTTTATATGAAGTCAAACCTATGTGTTTGCTGGGACTGTACTTGGAACAGCGTGTGACAAAAATCAACTTTTTTTATTTGTTACAAACAATTAAATACCACCAATAATATACAAACGAAACGTAATAGAACTGCACTCAGCTTTATATTACCTCAGGGCTTTTCTTATTAAGAAATCTTATGTATAGACTTTCAAAAACCATGTGAATCTATTTTATTTTTCTACACCTTTATACAATTACATATCCATTCGATAACAATAAAAGTATTTATAAGGCAAAATAAAAAATTAAATTCAAATTAAACCTTTAAAAAACAAATAAAATTCAAATTAAATGAAATAAAGAAATAACATAAAAATAAAATAATTAAATAAAATTCAAATTAATCCTTTAAAGGTTTATTAAGAAATAAATAATATACATAAAATAAAAATTAGTAAGGATATGTAAAAGCATAACTTTCTCAAAGGCTATATTTTAGAACCGGCTTAGCTAAAGCAATGGCGTGGCCCTGCCCACTCTTTTTTTAATATTAGTTGTACTTTACGGGGAGATTAATGTATGTACAAAGCTTATAAGAATTCTTATATGTAAATATCCATTCTTTAAATGGGTGTGGCAGAGCCAACTTTTCTTATCATTATATTGTTCTATGAGAGGAACTCTATGCGTGTTTCAAGTTACATATCAGACTGTTTAGTATAACTTATTGAAGAAGATTATTTATTGTAACCCCCATTAACACAAAGCTCAGTTATGTTGATTTTAACTTCAAGTTTATTAGCTTTCAGTTTGTCTAAACTTAAATTTTAGCAAGTGAGTGAAGATAAATATGCCGATTTAAATATGTTTTGATGTAAACCGTTACGTCATTACATAGTTGGACATATTTACCAAATATATTTTCGCTTTTCAAATATATTTTCGTTTTCTAAATATGTTTCTGTTTCCTAAATATGTTTTTTTTTTTGTAATTTTTCGGCAACAGCACTGCTTTCGTTTCAATTTGTCATCAACTTAGTACTATTTCTCTGAAGGATTTTTCGATTTCTGGAAAAACTAAAATAGATGACAGGATGAGACATACCGCGTTTTGAAGGTATTCAATCCTGTTATTCTACGATATTAAAGTGAATCCTGATAAATAATTTTATCTATTTAAAAAAAAAAATTTTTTTATCAACTTAGTACTATTTCTCAGGAGGATTTTCTGATTTCTGGAAAAACTAAGATAGATGACAGGATGAGACATATCGGGGTTTGAAGGTATTCCATCCTGTTAGTCAAATAACTTTTTAAAGTTTTGTAAAGAAATTCACAAATACAATTGAAAAATGCGACTTATATTCTTAAATAGTGTGAATCCTTGGCTATAATTTTCATATGGTCCAAATCAGCTACAAGTAAAGATTTGCCCAAACATGGGGAAAACCTCTCAGAGATAGTCAAAAATTTACTTAAAAGTTTTACTTAGGAGTTTCTTTTCAATGGGTTGTATTAACAATGCATAGGCTCACCGTTTAAAGTTAGCTAAATTTTGATAGCTAATAAAGAGTTACTCCTACTGTTGACCTTGTAAGTCAAGTTACGTGATTCCTTATAAAAGTAATGGTAAGTAAACGATGCTGTTGAAAATTGGTATATGATTTTAAAGAGAATTTGTAAGTATTAATTCTTTAGTCTTGATATGATCGTCTTCGCTTGATGGCTAAGTTGCAAGTGAGTAATTTTAAGCTTAAAAGTTAAAGCGAACTTTTGGTTTTATAAGGCGACCGATTATTGACATATGGAAATGTTCTAATAGCGAATATGACAGTGGAGGCAAGTCTAGAGTTAATAATTACAAATTCATGGCAATAATATTTAAAATAGATGATAGTTACAAAATAATATTACAGCTTAAAATTATAAATACATAGATCAAATTTATGATACAATAAATTCAATATAAATAAATGTTTGATAATAGGGTCGCCAAATTTACTTTGGACACATGGATCAATAGCATCTGAGTAGGATTGCAGCACAAAGAAGTGCTGCATTCATATAAGAAGCTTTGAATTTGTTATTATTCTTGAAAACTTATATCAAATATTTTTAAAATTAACAAAAAACTAATTTTTATTTCATATGTCAATAATTTCTTCAGTTAAGAACTTAAACTCAAAAAAGGTTCCAGTTAAACCTAATTGAAATGTGTTAATGAAATTTTATCAATCAAGATCTAAATAAACGCAAGTTAAAATTTTTATTGTTAACGTTCGTAAGAAATTTAATATTTGACATATTATCACAATTTTATTTTAAATGAAATTAGAAACCCATTGGATAACAATAAGAGTATTTATAAGGCAAAAACAAAAGTTAAATTAAATCCAAAGATATTAAATTAGTTTGGCTTAAGTTCATTTTTAATTTAATCTTTCGATCAAATTATTTTTTATTTAAGAAAGAAATTCTAAAGCATGTAAATATTGAACATTCAAAGAAAAATTTGGCTGTACGGAAGGTTGAACTCATGTTCAATATTTACATGCTTTAGAATTTCTTTCTTAAATAAAAAATAATTTGATCGAAAGATTAAATTAAAAATGAACTTAAGCCAAACTAATTTAATAACTTTGGATAAAAACCATACAGTTCGACTAAAAATTCATAACTCAATTGTTAAATTAAATCTTTAAAAAATTTATCCAATGGATTTCTATACGTTTCAAAGCCTACACTGCTTATTTTTGAAAATCATTTATAATTTGTAAATTCTCTAATGGTTTTTGAAAGTCTGTACAAATTATAAGGGGTTTATCACTGTTCAAAAGTATGGTTGAAGTCTACTGACGATTTGGTAAAGCACCAATGAAATGCATATAGGCAATGATTAACTATCAGCAAATAAATTTCGAAAAAATTTCATTTAAAATAAAATTGTGACAATATGTCATATAATGAAAACAACAACCAGAACAATTTGTAACTATTTTGTTTTATATTTATTTACAGATAAACTTGAAAACATGTAAACTTTATGTTGCTGCTGTCATAGCACAGATGGCACTTAAAATATGACACCATCATAGATTGATATCGCTTTTAGTCAGATTGATATTAGTTTTTCCTTAATTGATGACAGCTGTCATTGCATTGATGTCAAAACTATAGTGAGAGGAGGTTATCAGTTCGAAGATGCTTTTTCTATGACCACTTTTCTAATAATAATATTATATTGCCATAAAAACCTTATATATTTCTTCAACTTAATCGGAAATTTAGTAATTGTACGGAAATAAAACTTTTGTAGAAAATATTTCATTAAAAAATTTGTGAATTTTAAACCCACTGTACATAAACTCAGCTGTTTTGCCATTCTTTCATTTGGAATTGCAAAGCGATGATGATTAATTTTAGCAAGAAGAAAAAAAACACAAACCAACAATTTCATCTTTAATTTCCAGAGTCTCTTTGCGGAAGTAATATTTGGCAAGAGAGTAAACAAAAAAAATGTTTGCAAATGAAACATTTACAGAACATAGACATAAAGTTTAGAAATTGCAATTTCAAAGAAAAAATAAAGACTATAATATCTTAAAAATATTTGTATTTGTTTTTTTTTTCTTTTAATTTCAATAAAATCTCTTAAAAACTGTTTTTGCAAGAATGTTAGTGAAAATCAAAAAACAAACGCTGTACAAAAAAGTAAAAATTTTTCTGCTCTACAACCTTTAGTCTAACATGAATTTTTTGGGATGATTTCTTTTCAGCTCATACTGTGGATGTAACTGCAAGTATATACTTTAAACCACAAAAAGGAAGGAAGTATTTCATTTCCGTTACGCGAGCAATTGCAACTACTACATTAGTTACAAACACTTGCTCATACAAATGACAGATAGACAAACGCATATAAACTAATATTTATACACACACACACACACGCACGCTCACTTGCACATTTCGCTTTTGCAAAAACCTACAGACAAATAATAGATTGCATCAACTAAGCCATAGAATAGACTATGCAACAAAAACAAACTGCAATATCAAGGATCTGTACGAATAAATGTCTGTATCCTTTAGTTACTAAATACAACTATTTACCATTCATCCATTTAGTCAGTCTTCCAACCAGCCTCCCTGCACCGTGCGAGACCAACGCTGTGAATACCACATTAGTTTCCGTTAATTTCATTGCTTTTCAAGTTGAAATTAGAGAAAGGGGGTGGTTGTTCATTGCTGCAATTTTTTGGCATTTTTCGGTTTTTCGCTTCTCTTTTTTTGTAGCTGTTGGTTAGTTTTGAGGTAGTTTTAGTTTCCTATTTAAGCTAAAAATCCTTCAAAATAAAAAAGTAAAAAAAAAAATTAAGCATCACGAATGCACTTCCATTTTCGGACGTGCATGTCATTCAAACATTAATCTTTAGGCTTTAATGTTTAACATTCAGGATTAACTATTTCGAATTTTTTTGCTTGTTTTTGCTTTTGATAATGGATGCTCGAGCAGTTTGTTGTGAAAAGTAAATGGAAGTGCATTAATTTTTAGAAGTTAATATTTTTTTCTGTAATAAGATATTTTATTTTTATCCTAGTTTATTTAAGTTGTTTGGGATCAGGCAGCAACTGAAGTGAAAATGTTAAAATTGAAAAATTTTATAAGTAAGTATGTACATTAAAATGTCATTTTGTAAGCAAATTAATTTTTGATTTTAAGGAACATCATTTACAAAATAACAATCAGTTATTAATCACTTATTACCTTAAAATTGAAATTTCTGAAAAAGGGCTTAATACCTAATGGCCCAGTGGTAAAAGAGCTCTTAAAGAAGTCAACTAGTTTTGATATTTTTGTGAGCGCACAATGCTGGCACTCTATCCAAGGCATCCCAGTAAAAATATTGCTTAAAAAAACAGGGTTTTACTATGAGAGAAATAAAGTAGTGCTTACAGACCTGACGATATCGCTGCTGATATCTGGATGGCGAGTTCCCGGTTTGGAGTACTACATTTTTGATACAAAAAGCGCTTTTTGAAGCGCTGAAAATCATCACAATTTTCAGCACTAATGCTGTAAGTATGTGGAACTTTCTCGCTTAAAAAACTGCATTGTTTATCTTTTTACATTTACTTCTTATGGCAGCCTGAAATTCAGGCAGAACTGGGTGCTAGACTTTAATCTCTTTTTATTCCACACATTTTTATCTAATAAGCCAAAAAAAATTATTCTGCAGACCAGTGTAAGCAATCCCGTCCATGCTTAATTAAAGCTAAATTTTAGAATTTTGCATTCAACGAGTCCGTTATATAATCCAGCAGTCTGTACTTTGTATAGGAAATTCCTTGATATCGCTATGACTTGGATTAAGTCCATTATTTAATCCGGCAGTCTGTACTTTGCATAAGAAATTCCGTGACATCACTATGACATGGATTAAGTACGAATTAGTTGATTTCTCGTTTTTATCTAGATGAGTGGCAAAGCTTAGAAAAAACAGTCACGAATAGCTGCGCCTTAAAAATGTAGTAGAAAATATAACAAATGACAAAGTAGCACAAGCGTTACTGCCGTACAAGTGCATATCATGTGTAGTTTATCGGTAGATAAGCTACACTGCGAGAAATACATATAAAGCTAGCCGAAAAAGTTTCAAGAAAATTCCTAGATACATATATCTCTATATTTAATTTTAAAGAAACCAATTACAAACTTCTCCCTAAAACAAGATAATTACTTCAAATCAATTCAATCTTTTACATAAAAAAAACTGTAAGCAAAAGCCCAAAAAGTAACTCAAATATTTAACTACGCATCTTGTTTAAAGACTTCACCAACATACTGTTAACATTGCATTGATAGCAGCTATAGTGTTATTATTATTTCTTATCTAATTTTTTGATAACGATTACTCACTACTTTGTTATCAAGTGAAACACCCAAATATAAACATTTTTTTCAGTCAACTTTTGAAATTAAACGAAACAACCCAAAAATATCGAGCAAAAAATTTATAGAAAATGTAAAATATTTATTTGAAAAAAAAAAGAAATATATTTAAATAATTTTATTATTAATACAGTGATTAAGAAATGCATAAGAAAGCTAAATGCTTCTCCATAAGACAATTATGTATTTTGTTTGTGTATTTAACAACATCAGTTAATGGTGAAGATAACAATATTAATTGTCCACGATTTTGTAAATGTGATTCATATTTACAATTAAATAGAGCACAATGCAGGTATGACGTTAGAAAAAAATTAATAAAATCAACATGTACTCATCATATTTCATTGAATAAAAATAAAAAATAGCTATTGTGAAAACACAATACGAGAATTATTATAATTGCAATACATGCAAATTCGCATATTATAGAAAAGTGAAAATTCACTAAATAAAGTTAGTTTTTACATCTTGAGCCTTTGTCCTCCTCTTTCTTTTTTTTAAGAAACTACATTTTAGGTTTTCTAGTGTAATAATAATAATTCTCGTATTATATTTACATTCAACCTTAGCCCTATATTAAATACACATAAATACTGATTGAGGATTGCTGTAGCCTTCGAAAAAATGTTGTTATGTCTGCCGTGTATGTTGGAAATAATTAGCATTAATTTTCACCAGTTCATATAAATATTTTTTCGTGACCAATTATTTCCGAATGAAATATTACTAATTTTAGCTTAATAAAAATAACTTTATACTCTTTTTATTTTTAGCTCTAAAAACCTAATAAGTGCTGAAGTGGATTTGCCAAATATTGTGCAAATACTAGATTTAAGTTACAATGACATCACCACAGTGGACAACAAATGTTTTGTGGTGAGTAGCAAAATATCTTAAATATCAAACGATTGCTTGTTTCATTAAACTTTGCACTATTTTCAGAACTTTGCTCACTTGAAATATCTTAACTTGTCCAATAATGGCCTGCACACTGTAGACTGGGATGCATTCCTTAAACTGAGGCACCTCTTGGAAATAGATCTCTCTTATAACAGACTCGAATACTTGGATGAAAGATTGTTTGCTAGAAATAAATATTTGAATAAAATAAATTTAGAAGGCAATAAATTAGAAACCTTGCAAAACAAGCCTCTCTTAGAAAATCCTTTTGTGACTGAATTGATTCTGAAAAATTCGCAATTAAGTTTTTTGCAACCGCAAATGTTTGCTGGTCTAAAAAATTTAAAACGCTTGGATTTAAGTCAAAATTTACTTAACAACTTTAACGTAGAAGATTTTCAGCATTTGCCCAAGCTGCAAGAATTAAATTTAAACGAAAATTTTATAAAATGTGATGAAACTATTGAACATAAATTAAACCAATTGGAAAAGAGGGCAGTAAAAGTTACATTAGAAAAGTGTTCAAGTGAAAGTTATGGAAATCCTAAAGAAAAGAACAAAATGTTTGAGAAAATAATAATGTCTTCTACGCAAGCGTCTAGTAAAAAAGATTTTTCCTTAGAGATGAATCAATGGCGTTTAAATCTTGATTTAGAGGAGGAACTCATCGAAGAAGAAAATGAGGAGGAAGTGCTTGGTTCTAAAGAAGTTATTGGCTTTTCTAGCAAAACCAATGAATGGTTGAAGTTTGCTCCTGATGCCGTTTTATGTAATAAACACAACTTTGCTTTATGTCAAGAATATCGTTCATGTTTGCTGGACTTGAATAAAGCTTGGCATGAGCAGCATAAATACAAGGAGCAGTGTCCCCTAAATGATATAAAACTTGCTTTCATCATGGGAATAGCAATTGGTGTTGCAGGTATTGTATTCATACTGGCCTGTGCTCTTTGCATGAAAAAATGTTTGGAAATTAAAAAATCTGGTAAGCATTCTTACATTCACTCTTAAGAAAACGTTAATAATAATAATGAAAATACTATTTTTTTTAAGTTCCCACCACTACCGACAACAGAATGGATGATGATTTACCCAATCAACCTTTGGCTCGTCTAACCACACAGCTGCCACCACAAGTAAGAAGACAACCACGAAGACGTGCTGCTCGACCAGCTCGTTCCGTAGTGCGCTATGAAGGGCCGGTAGCAGAAAACTTCCTTTCACGTCTCTTTGGACGGCCAGCACGTCATCAGTATTATCGAACTATTAATCAAAATACTGCCACATTGATAAGACGTTTAAGTCGCAGCAACTTATTTAACAACCGTTTGAGTCAGCATTTTATTGATCGCCAAACATCTAGTGAAGGCAATAGTAGTCCAGAGGTACAGAACTGTTCAGGTTCTGCCAATAGACCGGAAACACCACCACCTTCATATCGAGATGTTGTGATAAAAAATTTACCTGTTACTGAATAAATATCTTGGAATCAACTTGAAACTATTTACTTTTTAGCTAGATAACGAAATAAAAATATACTATTAGTAGATAGTTTTAATATTATAAAAACCTTTTCTAAAGCGGTCAGATTTAAATGTAAAGTAACTATTTACTCCAGATCACGGTAAAAATATGCTGAAGAAAAAAAAACCGAAAAACTTTTTCTTAAATGTGGGTGATTCTCATTCTAAATTTACATTTTGTGTTTTTTTTACTAATGTAACTGATAGAAATATTATAGTTTTCACCTAATTCAATGGATCCTGAAATTAAATTACATTTTTTGATCTTAGAACATTTTTGTGTATTGAGCGTTACATTTGCTTTGGCGATTGTTCTAGGAATGATTTTTGTGAAAAAAAATTTCACAAAAAGTGACTAAAGAGTTTGAAAGCACTAGATGTATAGTGCTAAAAAATATATATAATAATCGCAAGACGAAATTAAACCACTTTTTTAGTTTTGACTTTAAAAAAAAGGAAAATAGTTCCTAGCAAATATTTATATATCAGCCAAAAGTAGGCTAACTCTTCTTTCAAATAATTCTAATTTTAATAAATCGACCAACAGTGTTAAAAGTTATATCAATTTCAAATATTTATTCATACCAAAATACGGCCTACCTAATACATTCTTCAAAAATATAACAACCCCCAGCGTGGTAGAAGCAAAATTTTTTCAAAGCAAATCTGAAATTTTTTACACTTCTATACTTCAGCTGCTGTTAGCTTTTTTTTGACGTCCTAAGATTTATAGATAAATTATATTTAAAAAAAAAATTTTACGTAACGTTGAATACATTTTTTTGCCAATTTATTATTTTTTCAGAACACACACTATATTTTGAATTTAAAACAATTCAAATGCATAATCTTCGATGTATTTTAACATAAAGTTCTTTGTAATTCACAAAAAATTTTAGTCGAATTAAAAAAATATGGATAACAGTCAATACATTATGTTGGATACAAACCACGATTGATTAATGAAACGTTTTGCAATATAATACAATTTTACAAAGTTCACAAAACATTTAAATATTTAGAAGTACATACAAGACTACACTGTTGTTTCAGTGCTTGTTGTTAATGCAATTTACATATTTAAAATGAGTAACGAAGCGCACTAATAAAGCGTAAAGTTCAATACACAAGACTGTGTACAACAACAATTAAAAAAAAATATTATAATTTCTAATACTTTTCAAAAATTTGGTGTGTGAAATAAGAGAAGCAAATGCTAATATTCTAAAACCATTTTATATTTAATCTCGTTTTTGGAAAAATTCATAGTTTGTTTCTTAATGTCTAAAAGCAACAGCATGCTTACGAACACGATATTTTGTATGAAGAATGTATGTCTTACACAAAAAAAACGTATATGAGATCTACTAATGATATAAACTTAACCCACATCAACTGAAATCTTTTTTTTTATTTTGTAAAGTAGTTTTACATGCGAGTAATAAAAAATACACATTTCAACGTATAATACATTTCTGCTTTTAATCGATTTGTTTTCCAAAAATCTTATTCTAGTTATTATACTCTTTCCGACAAAAAAAGTCGAAGGTTACTTTAATCCGCATTAATATTATTAAATTTCGTTAGCTCTTTCACAACACTTGGAAACAATTGCTTATTTTTTGTGATATCCTGTGACACTAAAAAGGTCTTTTGCGCTATTTGTGTATTTTCCACTTAGTGGCTTAAAATAAATTTTAAAAGAATGTTTGAACAACTAACAACTTCAATACATACATTCGTACATGACTGATTTCCTTAGCAAGAAGTCCCAACACAAAACAAAAACTTGTCTCTAAGTACATACTCTAGAAATTAAATGAAGGATCGGTCAAAACAAAATTTAAACAGTCTGAAACGGATGTGAAAAATGTAGCTAACACTGCAGTAAGTTTGTAATAACAAAACTGGCATCTAAATGATAAACAAAATGCACAAAAATAATAGTAATAAAAAAACAAGAGGAAGAACTACGACGCATTATTTGTGAATATGACAATGAGGAAAAGAAGTGCTCACAATTAACTTTCCAGCAGTTATAGCCATCTTACTAATCATGCTACTTTAACCGATAAAATTTATTTATATATTTTTTCTTAAATTGGAACGATTTTCCGTCATCCCACGTCAAATTTGGTTTGCAAACAGTTCGGTTTCGGCTATGTGCCATCTTCAGTGTTCTACTGATTTCTATTCAATAGATTTCTATTCAATAGAATACTGAAGATGGCACATATCCGAAACCGGTCTGTTTACTAACCAAATTTGACGTGGGATGATGGATGAATAGAAATCAATAGAACACTGAAGATGGCACATAGCCGAAACCGGAAAAATCGTTCCAAATAAAAAAAAAACCCCCGATAAAACAACACTCGATAAAATTTTTATTTCAGAAGAGAAAAAGAAAGATTAAAAAATGTTGTAGCAAAACCGCAAAGAAATTTTTTTTAATTAAATTTTTAACATATTCTTAAGCGGCACAAAAAGCATTAAGTACACTAAAGTGTTCGACTAGGGACTAGTGTATATGATAGCTTTACTCTTAATATCAAGCTATTTTTAGTTGAATATGCTATTGAATGTATATACTAATAAATAAACTAATACATGGCATAAAAAGCTCTTCGCGCCCATATAAAGTTTTCACTAACCTTAGTCTTGTTTTATTCTGTTTTGAAAAGCTGCATGATTAATCAAGGCATGATTAATTCTTTTCAGAAGATTTTCATAAAAAAAGACACATGTTTTAAAAAAGTTAAAAAAATACTTTTTATTAACAGTTTTATAAAAAAGCTTTTCATAAAAGGTTGGCCTTGCTCTTGACTGTCAAACACACTGAAGAAACAGCTACATATCTATCCTTTGAAGGGTACTTAAAGTTGGGTACAACCAAACTTTCCCAGCTTTCATGACCGTCTTGTCATGAAAAGAACAAATAAAAAACGCCAAGGAAGACACAAACAAATGTCTTTTTAGTTTTCGACCAACTTTTAAATCCTGCATGCGATGGCTTTCATCCTCTCTGGTGACTTTTGGCCACTAAACCTCTCTCACTCATATACATGCTGCTGAACATACATACATAGTATATCTATCTACTCTATTTTTATTTTCGCTTTTTGTGTGCCTCAAAATAATGGTTTGATGGTTGGTGGCTTGACTAACGCTTTACTGGGTTTGACTTTGCGATAGTTGTGGCTTAGAGAAAACGAAAACAACAGCAATAAAACTGAACAAAACAACTAAAACTTTGTTTGTTACAAATAATATCACTTAAGTATTTTTTTCTTTACTAACAATTTACATTTTAAAAACTATAGGGTGATTTTTTTATACATTATTAAAGTATAAAAAATATAAAGTTTTTACAAATGTGATTTTAAATTGTATTATATGTTTTATAGTTCAAAATGATTTTAATTTAAGGGGAAAATTCGTAACTTTATTACCCATCAATGATGCCTAAAATAATTTATAAGAATAAGATTTATTCCAGCATACACGTCAGAACATAAAAACATGCTACTTTCAGAGAATAGAACAACATGCTAGCTAGCGATAGCCAATATTTTGGTGTTTTTTTTACAAGATCAAATGTAAAAATCCTTGTTCAGCGAAAAATCACTCTTTATATATATTTTATGTATTTTCATAGTATATTTTTTTTGTTGTTGGTACCGATTTTTTTTGTGCAACAAAAGATTATGCAAAAACTTTTACATGAATATTTGGATTTTTTCGCGTGTAAAGCAGAAGTTGCAGTAAAACCAAAGTTTGTCATTTTTGTTATTCCAGGAAGTTTTTATTTGTTAGAGTTTTTTTTTCTCGGAAAAAGCACCCTACTGTATGTAGTGCATTAGGAAATAGAAAAAAGTTTAAGGTTGTTAGAGAAAAATGTAGAAAATATGATTAATAGCACATATTATTTATTGCTGTAAATAATCACTAACATGACCTCCAAGAGTTTTTCACTATAATTTTATTGTTCAGGGAGTGGAACAACATCTATGTACTCGTATGTATTAACGTTATTTTTATATTCTTATATAAAATTTTTAATTTTAGTTTTAATAAACAAGGATGCCATGTAAAAGTGACAGGAGACTATTATATAAAGCTCTAGGTCTAGAACCGGTTGTTACCAATTGGGAATCGGTCATTTTACGAATGACTGGCTTTCTGCCCTTTACAGTATTCTCTTTAAAAACCAATTTTTTACTTTACACTAATACATACATAGGCTGATATGTGTGCATGTATTAGCAGCATTTTTTAACGTTTACGGCTCTCAAAATATTAAACAGATCTCAGTAAAATATACTGTGCATATCTACAAGCAAATACTTTCAAAATGGTGTACATTTTGTTGAAAACAACTGAGGGCAAAAGAGATCCAAAGAAATTGTCTTGCTTATTAGGGTTCCATAAACCAAAAGTGAAAAGGAGCCATATTGATTTTGCTACGATGTTCTTCTGTCTATTTGTATGTCTGTCTGTCACAAGATTCTATCTCTAGAGCCGTACGAGGTACGGACCTGAAATTTTCACAGAATATGTACAAAATTCTCTGCTACAATATATACTAAAAGTTTATGAAACTTTAAAATTAAAGGGTGTTCGAAAGCGAGCCACGAACTATGTTGAAATCCTAATATACACTTGATATGGATAATTGATTTACAGATACTTTATATTTTCAAAGTTATTGTATTATTATACACAATACACGAATTATTACTGAAATTTAAACTAAATAAAATTAAAGGGTATTCTGTCAGTTGATGTAACTTTGACGATGTAATTTTGACATTGATCTGTATCTTGGAAACCGTAAGAGGCAAAATCTTGAAATTTTTAGTGCAGCAATTTAAGACAGCAGTAACGAATGCTAAAAAACTAAGAAAGTAAAAATTTAAATAATACTTCAAGGGTATCTGTTTAAGTAATGCAAGGAATAAACCGAAAAGTTAAGCGCCAAAACGAAAAAAGTCGCCAAAAAGGAAAAATTGCCTAAACAAAGAACGCCAATATTAAAAAAATATCCAAAACGGAAAAAATCGAACGAATGAAACTAAAAAAAATCGCCAAAACTAAAAGAGTACCTAAAAAAACACAATTAAAACGATATAAAAACGAAAAAATCGCTAATATGAAATAAAAGCGCTGACACGAAAAAATTACAAAAACGAAAAAATTGGCAAACTAAAAAAATCGCTAATAAACGAAAAAATTACCAAAACGAAAAAAGTCATTCAAACAAACCAAAAACGCCAAAACTAAAAAAACAAAAATTACCGAAATAGCCAAAATGAAAAAAATCGTCAAAATAAAAAAAACGCCAAAAATAAAAAAGCACCAAAACGAAATAAATTTATAAAACTAAAAGATCGCCCAAAAATAGTGAAAAAGTTCCTTAAAAAACCAAAAAACCCTAAAACGAAAAAATCCGGTAAAATTAAAAAGTCCCAAGAAACAAACAAAAATCGCAAAAAAGAAAAATGGGATACATATACTATATATATGGTATTCGTAGGAAACCCTTTATATACGAGTCAAAGTCGCACTTTACTGAATTTATTTATTCTGCAGGTCTAGTAATATTTTTGTATCGACTGTCTGAAAATGTTTACTTAAACATTCAGATTAGATATCAAATTATATATCAGATTATTTTTTTTTCTTTCTACACTGAAAAGAATTTCACTTCATAAATCATTGTTCATAACTCTAATGAAATATTTCAAAACATACGGGATATTTCAAGAATATTGTAATAGAATTTTATTAGAAACTCTTCATTAGCTTTCATAGGCTCGTTAGAAAATTTCATTCGATTTATGACAATAAGATTTTTTCATATTATAGAAACCCCTTTCAATTTGAACAAAATAATTTAATGGATATATGAGAAGCTTGTAATTATAGTACCTCTAGTCGTTAATATGTACTAAAATAAATAAAAAAATTAGTTTTTATGAAAATATTCATTACATTTATGAAAGATCGATGAAAAAAATCATAATATATGTATACATTTTCTTTCATAAAAAATACATCCTTATTTATTCCAGCAGTTGTCAACTAAAAATGAAAAACAAAAACAATTTTGCATTATTGTTGTAGTATTTTTTACCCGACTGCCGAAGAACGGTAATGCTTTTCGCTCGTTTCTTGCATGTATATTTGTAAATTTCCTTATTACCTCGTATCTTCTAAGCACTCAGGCCGATTTTGATGAGGATTTGAAGATTCGATTTTAAATATTACATTCCACACTACTGGACTTGTTTTTTTCTTTTTTCTCAGGCCGATTTTGATGAGGATTTGAAGATTGGATTTTAAATATTACATTCCACACTACTGGACTTGTTTTTTTTCTTTTTCGTTTATTATGCAGTCGGGTTTTTCGACTTTTTTAATTTTTTTTATTATGCACTCATAGAGCACATTGACTCGTGAGTGCTGTTGACTGACGTAGTTAAGACGCTGTCTGAGGTCAATATTGTATGTGGGCACCAACGTTAAAAATTGTTCCGATTTCCACTAGTGTAGTAGCATGGAATTTTCAATAAATTCAAGTAATCAATAAAACAGTTTAAGTTATTGATTATACTTAATAATGTGATAATATCATTAAAAAATATTAATTAATTCCATTAAAAATAATGGTTTAATTTCATTATAATACTGACATATTTCAAATGAAATTTATTTGCTGGTGTGTAAGCATTGTCTATATGCAGCATTTCATTGGTGCTTTACCAAATCGTCAGTAGACTTCCAACATAATTTTGAACAGTTACAAACCCTTTATCTTATGCACAGACTTTCAAAAACCATTTGAGAATTCACAAATATGTAAATGATTTTGAACAATAAGCAAAGTATGCTTTGAAAGACTACTTTGCTGCATATAGCCAATGCTTAAACACCAGCAAATAAATTTCATTTAAAATAAAATTATGACAATATGTAAAATAAATTTCATAAAAACTGAGTAACATATTTCATTAATATAATGAAATAATTTTTTCAAAACAATGTTATATTAGTTTGCGAAATCGTAATATTGCATTAATAAAATATTTAGTGAAATTAAAATAATTTTAACGAAACTTGTTCCGTTTATCCATAGAAGCGTGACGTTGGTTAAGTTTTAATGAAGTTTTTCATTGGATTAATGTCGAAGTTTACAGAATTTATGCAGCAAATTCTTATAGTGTAGCTGATTATGTCAAAGGTTATTATTCCGTTATGAAAATAAAAGAACAAAATGACTTTCGACTAATGTTGCAGCAGTATTTCATATTTTATAGATATGTACATATGTATCTCGTTTTGAAGCTTTTAACTTAAATTCATTTTGCTTTAACTTGTAAAATAAGTGTTACTTACTATTCGGTTTGAACTTCTTTGTTTCTAAAGTTTAACTCTTTTTTACTCCAAAATTTTGCTGCAATCAAAGAAGTTTATCTCCTTTGTTTTTTCCCTTTTCCCCCTTTTTTTGTGTCACAATTTTAATTTTATTTTTAAAACAATAGTATTATTATCCTTTTTTCCTCGGAATGTGTGAAATCTTTATATTGCTTTTTTCCAATAACAAACTTTTATAGTTTTTTGAGAATTTGTGTTTACCTTAGTTTTCTTTCTTTGTGGGAAAAGTTTCTTAATTTATTGTTTAAAAACAATTTTAAATACCAAAATACTTTTTTGGTTTTAATTTAAATAATACAATGCTACAAAGACAATAAATGCTTATTTGAAAATTTTTATCTTGAAAAGTATACAAGCAACATTTTTAAACTAAATGAAATAATTGCTAAACTAAAGGACGCATTGTGATACATTTTAATATCGGTATGTAGTATATTTCACTGATAGGCTCAAGTCATTAACTTGAATCTCGCGTGATCATGAACGATCTTGAGTTAATTTTTTATTTAGATATGTGCTCTCAAATATGAACTTTTGTGCGACTATTTCATGACTTAAAAAATAATATTTGCTTAAAACTTTTTCCAAAGTTTTTGTGATCGAGAAATTTCATTCTCGTGCACAAAATAGTATATGAATGAAAAACAAGATTGCGCATGAACATGCATGACTAATTATATTTAGTTTTTTGCTCATGAGAATTTAATTGCTTGAGGAAAAAGCTTTTCACAATTCCATATCATGTTTAAATAACTAAAGTTCTAAAAAAAAATAGTAAAAGATTGAAAATAAAAATGAATTTATTGGTTTTCATTTCCTTGCATCTCTATTTCTATATACTTCATATTCTCTTAATTGTGCAACAGGATTAAGTCTGTACCATTTTGTTATTTTAAGTTAAGAAATGTTGTTATTGCTTTTTTTAAATAATTGTTTCTGCTTTGTACTTTATTGCTTTAGCAGTATTGCTTGGTTATTGTCCTTGTATTCATCGTTGTCAACGCTTTTATTATTTTATGGTTGTTGTTTTTTTTTATATCATGATTTTTATCTGACAACGTTGACAATATCCTGTTGTTCAATTTGAATTTCTTCTATACGTTTTCCTGCATTTTTGTTTCTCTATCATACATTTTAATTGCATTTGTAATTCATTTCTATGCAATTATGACAATTTTACAAGTAAAAGATGGTGTAAGAAAGAAAAGGGAGGAAAATGGACAGGGAAAAGAAAAAATAAAGAAAAGAGAAACATGTCTATAGTCAGTCGTCTATGGAAAAGTGTGCTGAAATATATTTATACTTTTTAACCCTTGTTTTTTTTCCTGTGCAATTTGTTTTGCTACTCTACACTTCATTCGCTATATCGTCAGCTTATTATTGGTTTGCTGCTTTCTAATGCTTTTTGCTATGTTTATGGGTCAAACCAATAATAAGGTGACGATATAGAATTTATAAAGCAATTAGTGGAATATTATTAACAAACCAAAATATAACTATTTTAAATTTATAATGAGAAGTGTGGTCAATTAAGTGTTTTTCAGTTATTTATTCTGTTTTTAAACTCTTTACGTCCAGAGATTTTTTCTAACATCCACCTAAGATTATATTTTTAGTACGACAAATTGCCATTCAAAACTTTTAATTGCAACCATTTTATTTATAATAATTAAAAATCTTTAATAGATTAATTTAGATCATTTTTTTACTATTGGTGTACTGACCAACAGAATGAATTTAACTTTCTCTAACCAAAGCTGTATAAAATTCATTCTTAGCTTCCCGCTATCAAAAGTAGAAAGTCACTAGAAATTTTTTAAAATCGAGTTTTTATCACATCTCGATGTATTGAGGTCATGGGAATATAATTCTTGCTCAGTTGGCCACGTCTTTAAGACATCATCAATGACGGCTGCCCCCCAATGTTCAATCGTCGACGACAAATGTCGGACAGCCGGAACAAATCATCAAAGACATTTTCGAACAACTGTCGCGAAAATCGTGTACGTTTCAATGACAGACAAACAATGTCGCTCAGATTGTCATTCATATAATATTAATGTGAATACGTGGACAATGTCGTTTGTCTTCTCGTCAATGATTATATAAGCGACAATGTCGCCTATTTTCTCGTCAATAAATAATAAATAAAAATATCGCCTATTATGTAGGCTGCAATGGAGTTTATCTTGTCGTCAACGATTACATAGCGGCAATGTAACCTATTTAATTATAGAACGGACTTAAATTAACATTTTATCTCCATTTAAATTAAACTAGTATGGCCAACGGACGGCACAATCATCCATATTCTAGATATGAATAATTTCATTAAGGTTCACATAAAGTTATTAAAAGTTATCGGAATCTCTTTAAAAATAGCCACACATACCCAACATATAATTCAACTATGTAGAATTTTTTTTCAACGTTCACGGATTGCTCCGTCATTTGTGGAGCGATTTGTGTGCCTCAAAGATTATTGTACAATTCACAAGCTTAGTCGTATGTCATATCGTTTAAAAAAAGACGATATTTGCTTATGTGCTTTTGAATAGATAAATTTGTTGTATCGTTATTTTGTCGTATGTTAAATATCAACTTAATTAATACCAAGGCAAGGTGAATTAATATCAGGTGGCCTCGAGAGATCAGGTGACCAAGAATATGTTTCCATATTTGAAATGTCAACTGTGTTAATATATCAGCTCTTTGACTGTCAAAAAGCTGACGGTTGGCAGTTCAAATATGGTAAACAATTCATAGTCACCTGATCTCTCGAGGCAACCTGGTATTAATTCACCTTGATTTGATACCATGAAATGAAACCAGGTATGGGAATTTTAATTTCACGCGAAATAGAATAACTTTTTCGCGACAAGCAATTTTGACTAAAATGGTTTGAAAATTGAATTGAAATGAATCAAGTATATATTTATCATTAAGAAGAATTTATTTCTGGTGATACTTATCACACATGTAAAAGATTTTTACAAATTAATCTAACAAATAGAATATTGCCAGACCTGGTCTTAATACAACAATTTGAAGAACCTATAAAATTCAATCGTATAATTATAACGCACTTTTGCATGAAAATTACCAATAACAAAAATATAGTACTGTACAGTTAGACGATTACACAACACATACGACGTTAATGAGAGCTTGTGAATTGAACAAATATTATTGTGGAATTTCGAACTTTTTATTTAAGTGAAGAGGACAAAGTTTTTTTCTATAAGACCAGCACTCAGGGGATAGCCCATACTCATGCATTGCATTGTGCCGGAATTAGAGAAATTGGTTATCGGAAAAAGGAAAGAGGGAGTAGTGTTTATGGACATTTGATTTAAACTTTCCTATATTAAAAGTGACAGGAAAGATCTCTGCAAGGAGTTTATACCACATACGAACTGTTCGGTTAAAGAACAAATTCTCTCTGTAATGCGTAGTACGATTTACTGGCGTAACGACCAGAAATGGATGTGCTCTTAATAAAGAACGTGCTGTTCGCAAACATGAGTGAGTTTCGGGAACATGAGTGAGTTTCAGAACAAACTCAATTTTTTTTAAGAACAAACACAACCCGCGAAGCGATCAGCTTGTCTGGGGAAAAACATTTTTGTAACAATAAAACAGCGAAACACTCCCCATATAGCATCGATGCTCGATGCGATTCAATAGAGTTGGCTACCCTACTGTCACCGACGAGCTTCTTCGCCCTCTCCTGTACGCGAGTAACTTCAAAATATACTTTGAAGCACCGGGCCATACATGAGACTTGTATTCAATTTTCGGTCGGATATAGGCTTTTCTAAAATACACAAAAGCTTTATGTAATCGCGGAATATATATAAAGCTTCAGCCCCGTATAGTAAAATGTTACATCTAGTCTATTTTACTATAACAAAGGGAATCTTGGACTCTAAAAGTAGTACACATGAATCAGCTAGATAGTTTTGAAATGTTGACATATCCTCCGAATTTCTTGCACAGATTATGCTTCCAATACTGAGGAGAGATTGAACACTCAGCGCCAACTCCTACATGCAATTAAAATACGCAAAACCACATATTTTGGTCACATAATAAGAGGTCCAAAATATCAACTTCTTCTTCTAATCCTACTAGAAAAAATTTAAGGTCATAGAGGTATTGGCCGCAAACAAAAGTCTTGGCTCCTAGTCTTGGCAATATACGAGAATGGACCGGTATAAGAACAATCGGCGAACTTGTCAGACTATCATCGGATAGAGAACGATTTTCCAATTTCGTCAAAAAAATTTAATAACTGTGATTCGCTTACATCCTACACATGATATGCAGCCAGAAAGCGAGAGCTAGGCGGTATAAATATTGAAGAGATCAGATGGGGTGAAGTATTTATTACACCGTCTTAAGAAACCGAGGCACTTGAATACTTCTTTTGAAACTTGAAAAATGTGATCCGTCCATCGAACATCACACTGAATTTTCATCCCAAGAACATCAAGAACTGCTGATTTCTCAATACCCACACCGCCCATATTTACAGATGGAGCAGCACGATCGGTCATACGTCTGTGCGTAAGCATACAACGCTGGGTCTTGCGAGCATTAAAATCAACCGTAATTGTCAGACCGCATTTAGAGATTGTTACAAGATCTCGATTAAGTGTATCATTCATGTTTTGCCTCATAGCCCCAATCTCCGACAGGCTTGGTCTATTACTGAATGCATATGAATGGCATATGTTGCTGTCATCTGCAAAAGAATAGATGGGATTGGAAGTTTGACATAGGAGGTCATTAAGAAAAGAACGGAACCTTGTGGTACCCTTGAATTAATCTTGAACTCGTTTGATAAGATACCACCTATAACAACTCGTATAGAACGATCCCTGAGAAAGCTCCATATAAATCGAGAGAAATCATCACCGACACCAAAAGCAGCAAGTTTCGACAAAAGTGCATCATGCCACACTCTATCAAACGCCTTAGAAATATCTAGAGCCACCACCTTACTCTCGCCGAAATGGTATATCGAGTGACACCATTTTTCCAAAATGAAGGCCACTAAGTCACTCGTATTTTTTACCATAACGGTACATCTCGAAAACTAAACCCAATTAAAAAAAGACCTAAATAATATAAGAAACAAACTTCCGTCGTTCCAGTCCAAAACTTTGTATACTTGTGTATATAACTAAGTTATTTGACATAAAAAACAAGAAGTGAGAATTTATTTTCACATTTTGAATAGCCTGTTTCCTACTTGACTTGAAGTTTTTTAAAGTAGGTTTTTACCAAAACGCATCGACTTGAGGTATGAATCAACTTTTAATTTTGTACATTGTTTATATCCTTTTTTTTAATTTAAAATAATCTGTTTACACAATTTAACCTTTTATCTCAATTCATATAGACTTAATTAAAGAACTGACTATATGGTGAAAAACAGCGGGTTGAAAAAATTAAAGCGTACTTGCAATTTCTTTTATATACAGCTAATGTCTGTCTCTCTAATCGTTGTGACAAATAAATTTGCCACCCTTTCCAATTTGCCTAAATCACTTGCTGCTCACCTTTCGAGCAGTTACTTAAGCCTTGTAATGGCTTTTTGATTGTTTGTTTTTTATTTTATTTTAACAGAAAACAAAAAAAAACGAATCGTAATTGTCCTCCACCGTAATCATCCTGCTCATCAGCATGACTCCCCGGACACACATTTATGTTTATTTGTTTTACGGCCCTACTGAAACTTTTTTGCTTTGTTCGTACTTATGTTCGTATTAAGATGTTTTTAATGGGTATCTGTGCCAGATTAAATCCTTGTTTGCATGTCTTTGTATGTGTGCTCCTGATTGTATTAGATACGCCACCTGCAAATGGTTTGAATATTCAATTTCCACCAAATAAGTACATGTGCAATTTGAAAGAGTCCATTTAGACGTAACGATTCATTGGAGAGAAAGAAAGTAAAATAAAATGAAAAAGCATTTATTTAGAAATACTTGTATAAAAAAAATATATGCCAAGGTGTTGTAAATATTCTTATTTACCCAAAATTTTGACTTTTTTTAATAAAAATTGTCGTTGATGTTGTTAAAGAAATGTTGTACGAATGGACCATATGCTGTTGTTGTTCTTGTTGCTGCTGCTGCTGCTGTTGCTGCTGCTGTTGTTGGTAATGCCAACAACCATAACAAGTATTGGCAATGGCAGCAGTACGGAACGACATCATAAAATGATGACATTCAACAAATTTGCCTTAAGGGACGTTTATATTAATGAAAATATTCAGTTGAATGGACAAACCGAGCTGACGCTGGCAGACAGACATGCCTTAAAAATATTTAGGTACCAAATTGGACGGACAGACGGAATGACGGACAACAAAATCGTTGCCCTTCTTTAAATAAAAATAAAAAATATATATATTTGTTGCTGTTATCACACCATGATCTTTATTTTCCTTAAATGTTTTACATGATGGTGCCAACGATGATGATGTTGACAATAATGGCGATGTCGTTCGTGTAGTCGTTGGTGTTGTTGCTGACGATTATTATTATTAAGAGGCCACTAATAAATGTTAATGGTTTTAAATGAGAAATATTTTGTGCATTAACTGTATAATTTTCAAAAAGAAATAAACTGGTAAGAATAAAAACTTAGATAAACACTGTATTTAGTTCATCTGATCTGAAATTTGAATTAATTTTTTATGTAGTGTTGCAGGTGTGAAATTTAAAAAAATATAAAAAGGATATGCTCTATTCATTCTAAAAAAGGAAATGATGCTCTATTCATCGTAAGAAAAGTGTATATACAATTATTTAGTCCCCTCTTCTTAAAATAGTGTATTGCAAAGCTTTTGATTCACAAGCAATAAATACTTGACTTCCTTTTGTACTACAAACAGCAACATAAATTTTAATTTCGAAGTAATAAAAGGTACTTAATTAACTTCTTTAATAAGTTCAACTTCTTTAGTTCTTACAAAGTTGAATAATTACACTATAAATACCAACAAAAAATAGCAAAAACTTAAAATTAATTAACCCAAAAATTATGGCAAACTTAACAGTCAAAAATTTATTGCTTACAACACAGTCTTTACTTTATGGGAAAAATTCAATAAAAGTAAACTTTATGATCAAAAAAAGAAAATTTAAAAAGAAATGATTTTGATAAATAGCTAATAATATAGTACTCAAGGTGTATTTATCATATTAGCCGAAAGTTTGTAGTTTTATTAGCAAAGAATTGAACGGCAGTGATTTTCAAGGGAATAAGACAAAGCTAATTAATTCCAACATGCACTACAGAACATAAAAATATTTTGCTTTTAAAACATTTTGCTTTTTACATGATTCTAATCTCATTCAGCAAGAAATGGGCTTACTTCCAAATCCACTTTGTGTTAAATGTTTGATTCTTAGCTTATACATCAACCGTCTTGGTATACAGTTTTAACCCTTTAAAAATTGCATTTTCGAACCCTACTCTTTCCAAAACTAAAATTTCCTAAAAAAAATATTTTACAAAAGTTATCTTTTCCACAAAAAAAGTATCTTTTTCACTATCTTTAATGAAAAAATTAAAGAAAAGTACTTCATTACACTAAACTAATCAAAACTAGGCCAAAAGCTAACTACATATGAGAACTTTAAACAAACTCTTCTTCAAATTAATTAGATTAAAAAACTGTACTATTTTCGTTTTTCGCTTTTTTTCTATACGAGTACAAACAATAATAGAAACTAAACCCATATTAATTTCTTTGCTTTACTCATAGAAACACGTCCTAGAAGTATGCTTCATTTACTGTTATTCATACGCCTGGTAGACATACAAAAACCAAACAACCAAATACAACTCGTTTTAAAAGTGCGTGCGGATTAGTGTAAATTGAAATCATTATTCACATTTAACCCCTTTATAACATCATCTTTTGCCAGCTACAACCATCATCAGCATTTAAAATTCTATGGAAAAGCAATATCTTAGATTGTTTTATTATACTCCCTCTAATTTTTTTTTGTTTTTTGTTTTTTTGCCAACCTATTCTGTGTGTGCTATTGTTTGTGAGTGAATGAACAGCTTGACTTGAAGGTTTAAGAAAAGAAATAAAATAAAGAGAAATCGACATGAGTAATAATTTTTCATTTCATTGTGCGTAACGTACAAGAACACAGTATTTATTTACGTAATAACTACTCATACATGTGGTATTTTGAACACAGTGGGCTAAATAATTTTTTTAAATAGTACTTTTTCAAATGAATATTTATAAAAAAATAAAAAAAAGTTTTTATAAATTAAGTTATGAGCTTTAGTCGAACTGTATGGGCTTATATCCAAAGAAATTTAACTATTTTGGCTTAAGTTCTGTTTTAATTTAATTTTACAATTAATTTATATTTTTATTTAGAGCTAAATGTGAAGCCTATAGACAAAGAAAAATTTGACTACACGGAGGGAGGGTTGAACTGACATGTATATATAGCTCCCGCTAATCTCATCAGAGTTCTCTTCCGCTTAGACCACTCGATCAAAGGTAGATGATATTCAACTCTTGACTGCAAACCACTGACTTTGGTCGAGTGGTCAAAGCGGAAGAGAACTCTGATGAGATTAGCGGGAGCTATCGAAACATGTCAGTTCAACCCTCCGTGTAGTCAAATTTTTCTTTGTCTATATGCTTCACATTTAGCTCTAAATAAAAATATGATTTAATTGTAAAATTAAATTAAAACAGAACTCAAGCCAAAATAATTAAATTTCCTTGGATATAAAAGTTTTTATACATGAAAGAAAGTAAAAAAAACTGTAACCATTTGAGCCTTAGAAGTGTTGTAACAAAACCAGAACTAAATATTAATTTTAACAGGAATCGAGCATCTTCTACCAAATAGTATTTAGAAAAACTTTATGCTTCAAAAGTTTGAAAGTTCTCCGTCCATGTCAAGGCATAAGCATTTCTATAAGGTCCCATTGTGCATGAGCATACCCATTTTACTCTTTTGATATGCCAGTTTGTAAAATAAAATATGTGCACGTGTCTGTATATACTTTCTTGAATACTGCGTGTGCAATGACTCAGGAAATTGCTTTTGCCATATATAAACCAAATTGTAAAGAATCATATCCTTTTACAGCAGAGGCCGTTAGAGGTAAGAACAAAAAGCAGCAAAGAGTAAAATAACAAAAAAGTGGCGTTTATGAATTTTTAATAGAGTATAAAAAATGTTAAAAAAATTATAGAAGAATATCAAGAAAAATGATAAATACAGAGTGATGCAAAAGAAACGATGTGGTTGAAATAGTCTATAGCTTCATTATTTCAACAGATTTTTCATTAAGTTTTCAATTTTTTTAAGAAGAATTTCCTTTATAAATTCTATGAATTTCGACATTAATCCAAAGAAAAAGTTCATTAAAATTCAGCCAACGTCACGCTTCGTTGGATTAATGAAACAAGTTTCGTTAATATTATTTTAATGAAAATTACACCAAATATGCGAAATCATTTCATTGATTTAATGTTATATTTCATTATTTTAACGAAAGTATTTCATAGCCTTAATGAAATTAGTATACCTTCCGGGTATTAAGAAAAGAGGTCTGCTAAAAGCGGAGCTTTTAATTTAAATATTAGGGGTTGGGCAGATTACCTATAAAAACAGGCGCGCATCCAATTTAAGCTTTTTGGAAGGAAACTTTTAAATGCAACATACAATTTTGAATTTTCGTTCAGAAACTCAATAGAAATGAAGTATATTTTATTCATTTTTAGAGGGGAAATATCTTACGAGCTAATGCTCCAATCTGCATGACTCGTAAAAATTTTTATAGAAAACTGAACCTACTACAAAAAGTGTCACAAATCATTTTGGATAAACGGTCAGAACGGATCATTAGTTCGTGAGATGCATCATTTTTAAGAAAACGAAAAAATTTCCCTATATAGTGTGTATGGGGAATATAAATCTGCGATGACCGATATCTATATATTGAAATTAATAGCTCTGCTTTCAAAAATCACCCTGTCCCAACATCCTGAAGGTATACAATTCGACTTTTTCGAACAGCTCCACGATGGGCCACAATCCCAGAATTTTGGCCATAAATAGAATATTGATTTAGTGATTCTAAAAACATTACATTTGGGGTGTGGCATCACTGAGCTCAAATCTTAAATTTAAATTTTTAAATTCAGGTGGCGGATCCAATATGGCGGTCAACATTTAAAGAAAATTTATTTTTTTGAAAAAGGACCTATAGAGATTTGTGATAGATATTAATTAAACAAAAGTTTGAAATTCAAAAGATGAAATGTATGTGGCGGCTATAATACTGATACTTTTTTAAGAAATCGTCATTATTTTCTAATTACTTTAAGCCTAGGAGCGAGCGACAGAGGTTAGATATCAGCTATTTTGGGCGTTTTTCCCCTAATTTACAAAATGAAACTGTGAAAGTTAATGAAGCAACTTCTGCAAGATATTCGTAAAATTTCACATATATTGTGAAATATTTTATTACAATTGGGGAAAAAAATGTAATGAAATCGTATCGTTGGATTTATTAAGCGACATTCTTCAGTGTACTTAGCAACGAAAGTAGAAAAAAGAAAACAATCGTGCTGCTACGGTACATTTTCGGGCAGAGATATTATTTGGCCGTCGTGTTTACCTGATTTAACCATTTCCGATTTCTTTTTCCTTTCGAAAAGAAATACTCTGATGCAAAAATCTGGGAAAGTGACGAAAAAATTTGATATATGAAATAAGACCATAATAAAAGTATGTTATGGACTAGTCACACCTCCACGTTCCTTTTTCGCCACCCTGCACTTCTGATTTTTACTTTTTTTTTAATTTCGCATTGTTTGAAAAAATATGGTGATACTTGTGTTGGAACTAAATCTTGAAACCCATTATTGTCAGTATGCTTTGGCCAACAAACAAGTCTTCTTTATAAAAACATTGGCTTTAATTCTATATATTTTTTTTAATTTTTTACGCCTTTATACTTTAGCCAATTGACTTGTGCTTTGCTGATATTGCACAGAAGGGGTTTGAAAATAGTTTTCTATATGAAAATTAGCCTACTCATTATAATTTTCATGCCTACATAAATCTACACAGAAAATACTCTGTTTTCTATACCATATGTAGTATATAATAGAGCAACTTTGCAATAACAATCATTAGCATACTTGCAGGTTTTTTATTATAACAACAAACACATGTGTACTTTAAGGCATCAGGGAAAGAATTTTTTTTTTTTCAAAAACATAATATTAATAGTCATGATTGTTATTGAAGAGTTAGTGTGAAATGAGTATTTATGTGGAAATGTTGTTCATAGAGTTTATATTTTTACATAAAATAAATCTACAATATCAGTGTTTTATGCGTAGTGTTTAGTGTTTTTACATTTTTTTTATCGAAATACAATTTCAAGGGATTGAGTTTTTCAGCCATATCATCATTTGTTTCTTGTTCCTCTGTGGAAAACGTTTGTTGTGTTATTCAGTGTTTGTAGTTGTGTTAGCAGCATTTATTATTAAATGGTTGAGTTTAGACAAATAGTTGGAAATTTACTATGATTTTCCGATTCGTATTTGAAGGTTTAATTAAAGCTTTTGGGAAGCAATGATGCGAAAACAATGGAGATTGTATTTTCTTTGTTTCTATCAAAATTTATACGTAGTACGTACGCAGCGTATTTGCGAGCTACTCATTCATGTAGACAAAAGGCTTTAATGTTTGAACATTTGTGTAGTTACTGGAAATTTTATTGGTGAATATTGATTGCTAAAATTTTCAAAATATATGTATAAAAAATTCTAGTATTAACGAGTATTTTCCAATATTTAGTGACTTGAATAAGTTTAAAGGCGAGTTCAAAGATATTAAAAAATTAAAGAGATAATTTATTTAAAAAGATAATTTATTTAAACATTTTTTTCAGCTCAAAATATATTCAAAAATGTAGAATACGATTGATTTGCCTGCCATCCGAAGAACTTCCATCTCAAATGGCTCGAAAATCATTTGGTTTTTGAAGCAATTAAAAAAACAACGCTTTCGAACATCTACGAAAACGATTCCTATCAAACTATTTTTATCGATGTAGATACGACTCACGGCTTCGACGCGACGCAGTTATCTTAGTTCTAAGTATTAATCAAATATATAGAAATTCAATTTGACAATAATTTTTGGAGTAATTAAATAAAAGTTTTTTTGAAGATTTTCAACGACAATATCTAACGAACTGATCAACTCTTTAGTAGTCGAAGAAAAGTGGAGCCGATCTCAAAAATCAATATGTTTTACAAAATGATGTATGAAGAAGTATGAAGAGGAGGAACTAAGCTATCGAAAAATTACAGTATTGATAAAGTTGTCGGAATATACAAAGACGGTTTCAAAGACAGTGACCTTGGCTATCAACAACATTGTAGGAGTTAAAACTTGAACAAATTTGTGGTAATATGGAATAACCGCTTCAGTCGACTTAAGAAAACTTGTTTCTCTGAAAGTTTTAACGCTATTGCCAAAAGATGCACATGACCATATGATTCTATTTTTATGTGAGGTACACTTGTATGAGAGGTAACCTGCTCATATTCCTCATATCTACAAGACTTCGCACACTGAATGTTAAGTAGCTTATATCAAGACTTGAAATTGTTTTTTGGTATAGTACTTCAGATATGCGACAGCATGTCTGTCTGTCTGGCTGTCTGTCTTTTTTGTCTGTCTATCTGCCTGTCTGTCTGCCTGTCTTATGTCTTTCTGTATGTCTGTCTGTATGTCAGTTTGTCTGGAAGTACTTTAGAGCCCTGGTTCAAACTAAGAATAATTTTTACTTCGATAAAATATCTCATTTTCAAGTTAAAATAGAAAATAAGCGAAAATACACCATTTTTACTAATATATGTAAATGTTGCTGGAAATTATAGAGATGTTTCGATTTTTTTACGTTGCACTATGACCGCAAAGCGCAGAGCCGTAGAAAAAAATATTTTTCGAAAAGCTAGCCTCACCAACCTTGTTATGCATTCTTCCACTTTAAAAAGTATAATTTAAAGAAAGTAAATTGGGTTGTCCACACCCAACTTTGGAGTGGTGCACCTATAAGGGGATTGGCATATAGTTAAAGTGACTCGACTTGGGAAATAGTGTAAGGCATAAGAGGCATAAGACGTGTTAAGCTTTTTTTTTTGTAAAATACGGCGAGAAACATTTTTTTAAATATTTTAAACTTCTTTTTATTAAAAACGAGACAAGCCCCCCTTCAGCGGCGATATAGTGGGACAAATAGTTTTACAAAAATATTTGCCATGAAATTGCACCGTTTTCTTTTCTAGAAAAAAAAAATATTGCATTGTTTGCACTTTTTAATGAAAATTGGCAATATAATCATTTTTCAAGGAAGTGAATTTATTGAAAATTATTGTATTATCCCTTACAAAGGTACATTTTTGCTTTAAAGCAATTCTTAATTACGCTTTTTTAATATAAAGTAAAAAAAAATTTTAATATTTTTTAGAAGAGAAAAGACCTTGTCCTTAAAGCCACGTGACCCCATATTCATAAAAAAATAAAATGTATTTGAAATCTATTTTAAGAAAATTATGTATGAAAAATTTTAAATGAAATACATTCAAACTCATTTTAAATTTTATGAATATGGGAGCTAAACTCTAAACGTGAACGCCAGAAATCGGTCAAAGTTTTAAATGTATTTAAGGGTTAATTTCTTACTTATTCACAATTAGCACTCGGCGAGGGAAATCTTGTAAGCCTTAAGCTTAAGGTATAAAATGTCTTTAGCAGTTTTATGTAAAACTTTACGGGGAATATTTTTGTAGAACACTTTAGCAAACTGTATCGTCGCTGAAGAAGAGTTTTTTTATCTATTTTTCTTAAAAGGACAAAAAGACCTATTCAACAAAGAAGTAGAGGGTTAAAATGTTCCACAAAAATTTTTCTCGTGGTGTTTTACATAAAAAATCTTAATATATATTATACCTTAAATGTCAGTGTTATAAGATTTCCTTTGCCGGTTCACTATAACTATGCGCAAAAGGGAGAAAAATGTAACTCCCAGGTGCCTTCTGCCAGAACTAGTCGTTAGAACCTTGTCAATTTGATTTTGCTGTATAGTGCAATTAACTTAAAAGTATTTTTTAGTTAAATTTCTTTTAAAAAAAGCATCTGAGGATTTCATTATCTCCACCTACATTATTTTCAGTTTGAGTGAGCCTTATGCACACTTTTTTCACCAACAGGTGATGCTTAGTGTAATTAATAAATTGAAAATGTGTTGAAAGAAAAATATTTGCACACATCTGGTGTTTAATTGAAAGAAAGTCAGTTCACCATTAATGTTCAATATTTGCACATTTGAACTTGACTATTTGCCAGCTATGTGAGTTCACCATCTAAATTTCGTTTAATTTTTTTTCAGTGGCATTAAACAAAAAGCAACATTAAAAACAATTCAAAAGATTTATCTTCTTTTAAGTAAAATAAAATAAATTTGATATATATTTTCATCGTCATATGTTACGAGCACCCAGACCTTTTTTGATTTTTTCACACTTCACACAACTTGAAAAAATTCTCTATCAAAAGCTTGAAAAAAATAAATTGTGAACAGAGCCATAATTCCAATCAAAAGTTACTAAAACAACAAGATTTCAGTAGATAAAATGGATAAAAAGAATACAAAAAAATCAAAAAAATCAACGGCACAAACATGTAACAAAATCAAAAATATCCAAAGATACAAACTCACGAGTAGCAGAGTGAAAGGTTTATTTGTTGGAGACATATACACGCCATAGCAAGTCCCTACAGATTTTTCATTATTATTTTTATCCATGGCTCCGAGCTAAAAACAATATTTTCGCACACACACACACACACGAGCACACTCACGTGTCGTCATGTGGTTATGAAGACAAAATATTGAAAATTTTTCCAGTTAGATTGGATGAGTATAGTTTTAAAGCATAAAAATATTTGAGCTCTAAGCTATTTAAGTCTAAAAAGGAACCCCCCATTAGGAACTCGAAAACATGATTTTTCACAAATTATTAAAAGCTCAGTAGCTAAAATGGAAACGATAAAATATTTGTGAACAGCTTAAACCATCACTTGCTCCTGGCGATAATGTTTCTCAAATTAATATCGCATAATTTTCTTTTCTAATCCCTCTTAATCTCATTTCCTAGTGACCCTAAACAGATGTTAAATGTGGCAACAAATGTGATGTTGGCAAAGAAATACGAAAACTAAACAAAACTCATTGGAATGTCAACAGAAATTTTTCACATGACTTATGGTTAAATTGATTTGTATTTTATAACCCCCTTCCACCGTCTCTTCTTCCCACCCTCTCCTCTTTCCTAAAACAAATGTATATCATTGTCATTACCATTATCCCCTTTAGTGACTAAAGGAAAACCAAAGTCCATATTGTCATCATCCTCTTATCAGAGCAAAAGAAAAATTATAACAAGGCTACATTATTTTTGTTTTTCCAAAAGGTCACGTAGTATTTGAAATCCAAACATTTTGCTTCAGTAAATTAAAGTGACAAAAATTGCAACAAAAGAAAATCACGATATGTGTTTGAAAAACATACACACACTACATATTTACAAAGATAAACATCTGCAGATGAACATCGAGGAGAAAAATTCCAAATCAAAACTCAATTACAATTTGTTGATGAGCTGCTGTTAAGGCATTTGCCATCATAATATTTGTAATTCAATTAATTGCATTACGTGTCATGAAATTAATTAAATCTATGATACAATAAAATGACAAATTCCCAACTAATAAAATTAACAAAAGTCATTATCGGCTATTGATAATTTCTTTTTTTCCTCATCTTTTCCCTTTCCTAAACACAAGACATTCACATTTATTAGTTTAAGTTGTAAAGAATAAAATATCTAATAACTTACCTCGTGCCGAAAGGACATGACTGGGAAATGAACTGCAAAAAAGAAATAGAAAAAACAAAACAAACAAATTGATTACGTGATGAAAACAGTTAAATTAATTTTATGCTTGTATAAATAAAATTGGATTATAATTATTAATTAATTAGACATAAATAGTAAATGACATCATGCTTAAACAAGGTATATTATCTATAATATTTAGGTGAATAAAGAACAAGAATATTTAATTTTTTAAACAGAGTTTATATATCTGAAATTTATTATTTTGGATTTTAGTTCAATATTTAAATTAATGTAAATTCAAATTATTTTTATTAAGAATGGAGTGTTGGAATATTCAAATCAGATAAGCAGAACGGATCAATACTACTGATTTCGATAGGCCGCGAAATAGAATACACGAAATAGAATACAAAACTTTTATGTAAATTCTTGCATTCATTTTATTGCAACTCAACTTATTTAGGCGAAATTTCCCCTATCTCAAATTTCGCAAATTCTTATTGAAATTCTTATTATTAATTGAGTTATGAATTTTTAGTCGAACTGTATGGTTTTTATCCAAAGTTATTAAATTAGTTTGGCTTAAGTTCATTTGGCTTAAGTTCATTTTGAAATGGAAAGAGCTTAAAATAGTTGAACATGCTAAGAAAAGACAGTTAGTGAAGTTCCGAACATTTAGACATTTAGACAAGATGGCGACAGTGTGTTAATTGAGCTTTCTAATATTAGTAGGATTTTCGCTACAGTGTTGTTGCAACTGTCAGTGGTAGTGTAGGTAAAGGACTCTGATGAGTAGACTTGGTGGTCACGAAAGATTAAATTAAAAATGAACTTACGCCAAACTAATTTAATAACTATGGATAAATTCTTATTATTTTTTGTTTTTCGTTTTGATGGGCATTTTTATCAATACCTACAATCAAAGCTTTTTGTTTGTTTGTTTTTATACATGCTTTAACTAGTTTTCTTAGTTATTTGTCTGCTAGTTGCAGACAGTCAACAGATAAGTTAAACATGTATATAACTTTTGGGCTGGCCGATCGCATTTAATAATTTTTTTTACGTAATTTCATTTTTTAACTGAAATTTATTATTTCGGACTTTAGTTAAATATTTGAATTAATGCAAATTCAAATTATTTTTATTAAGAGTGGAGTGTTGGAATATTCAAATCAGATTAGCAGAATGGATCAGTACTACTGATTTGGATGTAAGTAAATTGTACATATACAAAAACAACGCACGGTGTCATGGTACACCGAGGTGGAACGAAGTTCCTATCGCCTTCGACGTAGGCCATCATATTACTCATACGTAATAGAATTTTGCCCTTCAAATATTGGATATCCGCATTTATTCAAATATATTTTTGGAATTCAAAATTCATAAAAGCATTCCCGTTTAATATATCGTTAAAATTTTGGCTATGCTATTATCGGAGATGTCGACGAAATAGAGAACAAAGTCGAGGCCAAAAACCCACAACTTTTAAAATTCAAAGCCAAATATCTTTGAAAATATTAAAGATATTTTAATTAAGTAAACTCTATTTTCTTTGTCTATTAATAAGCATTAAAACAAGTTTAAATTTATTAAAATCGGCTAATATTTATTAAAGTTATAAGGCCGACAGTTTTTTTTTTCTTTTGAACCGTGGTAGTCAAATTAGACACCCTGTAGCTCAACGTGTTTTCAACAGGATGGTCCAAATTTCAATATTCTTAAAGCATAGATTCTCCCCTATGAATTTTATACATATTGTTTTGTAAGTGGATCACAAGTCTCAAAGATTGAGATTTATTACCTTTTTCAATTGCCCCATCGAGCAGCCACTTTCGGCATTATGCCATTTGGTAGGCCACCTTCGGTCGGCCACTTTCGCCGACAGACAACCTTCGGCCGGCCACGCTCGATCGCTATGTCAGACGCTTCCTCATCTCTTTCGCCTTTCGACACACTCCGGCTAGTAACCGAACCCGGCGCCATGACCCCCACCAAACATAAAAGCTATAAGTTAAAAACAAATATTTCACATACCCTGATGGCATCAAGTAAACGAAGATAGTAATTTCAACCTCTAGATGGAAAAAGAAGATAATTTGTCAACAAAAACCATCTATAGCCTGAAAGATACTTAGGCGATACTTAAGCAATACTTAGGCGATACTTCTCAAGAATTTAGCTGAGACATATGGAGCTTAGGCAACACATCTTCATTTTGCAAGTGCACCAACCATTAGCCAAGACACAAACCTGGTCCATGGATTTCCAAAATTTGAAGAACAATCTCCTCATAATCCCACAAGTTCCCCGTATACTCAAAAACTACGACGAAAATCTACCCAGAATCCCAGCAGTTCCCCAGATTCCCAAAAACTTGGACAAAAATCTCCACAGAATTTCAGAATTTCCCCGGAACATTATGAGACAACGTAAAAATAGCGTTATAGAAATAGCATGTGGTTCATTTTGTTACGTTACGTCACTAAGAAATTAGCTTGTATCTTAGAGCTATGAGATTTCTTGCTCTCTTTAATTTAATGTAGAGCTAATTACGCTCTGCACCAAGATACAAAGAAGTAAATAAAAAATATGTTTTTTAAGCTTAAATGCTCGGTGACGTAACGTGCAAAATGATGACCTTCTGTGGAAATGCCCATATAACAATCGAAGGGTATATTAATTCACTTTCCAAATATTAAAAAATGTTGGGAGCCCGTAATAGGATTAAAGATTAGTTGAAGAAGATTCCAGAAATATTTTTTTTTTGTCACGGCTCTAGATAACGCCCATTTAGTTTTTCTGTGCACTATGTCGCAATTTATAGCTCGATCATAACATATTGCATACCGTTGATCATGGCTAGACTATGGCTTCTTTTTATGCCACACCCAAAAAGTAAGCCCCTTTTTTCTCTTTCATATACATTTTGGATTAATCAAGGTCGACCAAAATACAAAACAAAAGTATTTGTAACATTCACGCCCTTGATTGAAATGTATATCAATGACGTTCCTAGAACTTTAAAAATGTTCTTGCCACGCCTCAAAATACAAAACTTTCTGTTTTATATATTGTTTTATGTATAAGGAGGAAAGATCCGAGGTGGAATAAATAGCGCACAGAATTTTATGTCGGATTAAAAAGCCACCAAAGGCAAAAAGGAATCCATAGTCAAGCAATGAACAACGAAATGCAATATGTTATGATCGGACTACAAATGGCGACGGAGTATACAAAATATAATAGGGCAATATGTAGGGGTTCCAAAAAAAAAAGTATTTCTGTAATCGTCTTTAACCAATCTTTAACCCTAGCGATCCACTGGCTAAACTTTTTTTTTTTTTGGAGCCCGAAACACTTAACCACGTAACTCCGGAACAAAATAATATAAACACAAAAATGTACATTTCTATTTATCTTAGGAAGGAGCATCATCAAAAAATGTCTCTAATTTTTAATAGTGCGAGGTTCTTAGGTTATAGATTGGTTATGTTGGAAATACTACAGACATAACTCTCTTTCGACAAATACCAGCAGATAGTTCAATTTGTTAATTCAGAAACTACAAAACCTTTGCTTTTGTATAACAATACCAGCAACCCATCTATAATATTTTCTAGGCAATATAACCCAAAATAACAAAAATATTTATTGAAAATGTAATTTTTTAATTAATCCCAACAATTAACAAATCCCTTTAGAATTTAATTAATGTTCATTATGAAGAGACAGTAAGAAAAAAAACTGAATTATTTAACATGTTTAACCTTTTGTTGATTCACTTAAAAATGTCACATAGATTGTAAACTTAAAATCCCCATTGAGACATAAATAACTCGCCAACAAACAACAGAGTCAAATATATAAAAATATAAAAAAACAGCAGTGAAGTTAAAAAAAAAGAAATGAAACAACACATTTTACCACCGATCAACAGTAACAATTTTTCCCACTGATTTATAATCCATAACCTTGCAAACTTTACTCAAAACGAATACAGATCCTGGAACACACATACAGGCACACGCTCAACACTTTTAAATTTATATACAATTGGTAGTATTTGTATATGTGTGTATATATATAGGCTTGTAGGGACACATATTATTCACTAACAAATAACCGGCCATAAACAACAACACTGCGCAACACCTCGTTCATCGTCGTAAAATGCAAGCATGAGTGACTACTGACTGGATGCCAGGACTTGGTTCGTTGGCTGGTTGGTTGGCTGACCACAGTATGACAAAGCCACGTACCACCTTGCTTGCTTGCTTGCTTGCATCATACTGCTTTACGGAACAAGCAATTGCGTGCATACATATTGGTTTAACGCACACAGTTCCATACATAAATGTGTTTAAAACAATAGTTATAATACATTGCATTTTTACAAAATAAAAAAAAAGTTACGAATACTTACGATCTTATGCCAGTGCACTGAAAGGAATTGTTTTTTCTTTTTTCTCACATTGATATAAACGTACACCATGCGTGTATAAAAATGAATCACTGACTGGAAATTTCAATACCAAAAAAATAAGTTGACAAAATGCAACAGCGGATGTGCACATATGATATATTTTTATAATATTTATTTTTATTTATATATTTTGAAGCATTTTTTTATTATTATTAAAGCTACACTTCTATGCGGTAGATGTTGACTTAACTGTACTATTTGTATCACAAATTACACTAATTCAGAAGAAATCTTGCCCTTAAAAAAATGTCCTCCAAGTTATGTTTGGGTCTCTGAGCACGAATATGATTGTCTTATTTGGATCAAAATAGTTTGAGTTACTGGCCTTGAGAGTTGAACAAATTAATTCAGCTCCATAATTGATGGAAAATATATTTTATAAAAGAAAAGAACGCACGGAGTCATTGCACACCGTATAGAAACGAAACTCCTATCGCCTTGGGCCTTCGGCCTACCGCCTGTCGGCCTGGGCCGGCCGTGTTCGGCCTGCTAGTATTGGCCTTATGCAATGGGCAGGCCATTTTCGGTCGTCCGCCTTCGGCATGCAAACTTTGGTCGGCCACATTGCTACACCGATTTTCGGATTATTATTATGTGACCAAACAGCAAACAAAACCTTTCAAACAAAAGAAGAATTTTAAAAACCGATTTACAAATGAGAGGTATATATGCCATATATTCTATAAAAATTAGACAGCTATTTTCAACACTGTGGACGTTATATTTTGCTGTGTAAGACCAATTTTACCAATAAAACTCTTTAGTTTTTATTATTTCAGTATCAACTTCATTTTGATTTAACTGTACTGAAATATTGGTGTCTATTCGGGAATACGCGTCGACTAAGTGAAATATACATGGCAAACAAAAACAAAACTGCATAAATGTAAAAAATTTGTTTTTGTTTATCATACAAAATTTACCGGTCTTAAAAGAGAGAGAGAGAGAGAGATACGCGTTAAAATTCTCACGTTTATTTGATTTTAGAAATGTATAGAAAACAAAAACAATTTGTGAAATTTTGTTTTTGTTATCATGTAATTTATATCAACATGAAATATATTTAATTCAAAAGAAATATGTTCTTTCAAGATTATTGTAAATCATGTTGAATTAACATGAAACAGCTATGAAGCAAAATCACTACCGAAAAATTTTAAATTAACCTGGTTTTCGACGTTTTTACATTGAAATGTTTCCGTGTGAACCTCGTCCCAAAAATTTATCAAGTTTAATACTAAAAGACTAGGTTATTTTATGACATAAAAATGAAGCACAAAAACATTAAGATCGGATGAAAACGAAAATTGTATCGTGCGGGTAACAGAGTTAGCTTTTTTTCAAAACTTAACGTATACTATTTTTCCATTTAACATTCATTGTAAATCAAAATCGCAAGCGCGATTAAACTAAAAAAAATTTTCCATTTTATAAAATTCAATGTGGATCGAATCCTATGAAGAAAAACGTGTACATTATATGTTTTCTATACAGAACACACATGTATGTCCACGTTTAAAAGATTTTTTTTTATATCAGACAATTTATTTTTATATTTTGGTTAAGTAACAAAATTTTTTGGCAAAAGGAAACGAGCGCATATAAAACAACAACGTTACGTTAACATACGTTACATGAAATGCAACAGATTTATTGTAACAATGACCAGTAAATGCTGTTATAAAAATTAAAGACAAAAAAAAAGAGAAAAAGAAACGAACTCTTGCCATTATATCATTGTCCTCGAAGAAAAAATATATAAAAAATAATGGCAAATATACGCATTGATTTCATATATGTTTATTTCAATTTATATATCCTTTCTATCACAATATATTTGTATTACATCTGTATGCAATAGCTTGTGAGTTGAGTTTGTACAAAAGTGTGAGTGTTCAAATGTGTAGACAGGAAGGAAATACAATCGTGTAATATTTAAACAGAAAAGAAAAATGCTTTGAGTAAATTGTATGCTTGCACTTGTGTGCGTGCTTAACTTTTACAATAAAATGTGCAACGGACATATACCTAAACGTTATTTATGTGTCAATGTATGTACGTAAGTACAGAGTATATACTATATTTTTTATAGAGTGAAGAGTGTAATAGATGAATGAATGTTCATAAGTTTTGCAGGCCAGTGCACGTTAAAATTGGTTTTGTCAATTTGACATTATAATAGATTTAGAAATTGCTCAACTACTCATACGTTTAGTTAAGCTCACACTTGCTGACAATGTTGTAAACATACATCCTTTGAAAGGGAAATGAAGGACACTTGGTGATAAAATTTATATAGATATACATATATATATATAGAGATAAACTGTTTAGTGTTTTAGGAAATCTCTGACTAAGATTTCTACTGATGATTTGGTAAAGCACCAACGAAATGCATATACACAATGTTTAACCATCAAGAAATAAATTTCAGAACACAGCAGGGCCACCTTCGGAAGAAGCTACACCTCCATCATCAGTTCTCATGTGTATTTTGCTTATCACCACTTGTCAGCTGGCTCTATTGAATATGATGTAAATTTTTATATATACAACTTTTTTCGGGAAAATTGAATACGATAATTCAATTTTTATTGTAGTTTAGAAGAACTATAAAATGTATACGAATATGTATTGAACGTTACTTTGACAAAATTTTTAAATATGATTTGGATTTAAATTATAGGATGGAAAAAAAATTAACACTAACAGAAAATCAAATGCGATGTAGAGAAAAGTTAAAACTCAATAGAGCCGAAAAATAATTATAGAATAAAATTGATTGCAGGCCCTTATTCGGACTATCAAATTATCCGGATTACCGAATAAAAATTTAAAAACATTATTCTTGTATTAAAAATGCTTTTTGTATGGTACTTTTCTATGTTTTAGAAAAAAAACAAGGAGTTGCGTAGGAAAATAGTTTGTTTTTGCAGCAAAAAATGTGAACAAAAATGGTATTTTTGGAGTAACTATTAATAGAGCTAACACTAAACAACAGTTTGTATGCAATAAGATTATTAAATTGCAATCAAACCGAATAAACCGAATTAGCGAGGTCCGAATTATCAAGTTTTTACTGCTTTTGTCAATATATTTTTACTAAATTTTTATGTTTACTGACGGCAATGCCAAAGGATTAAGAAGAAGTGAAGCACATCACTATGGGTGCTAATATGTGGAAAATAGAAGCATAAGGGTTATCAGCGAAAACGAAGGGTAACGTTCAATACATTAGTTTCCTTTTTGATTAAGCGTTGAAAAAACGCCAATTTCACGGCACAGAGAATGTTACCAATATCACTATATTTATTTTAATATTTTAATATTATAAAGTGTGGTGACTCTCCCATGTATAAAAAAATACTACTTCAAAAATACTAATACGCAAGAAAGCTGCAGTATTTCGGCTAACTTCTTACAAAACGTCCCGATGCTCGTCATATTACTTCCAGACCGTTCAAAGGTGCATTAAAATCTTAAATTACGTCATTTTCATACTAGACTAACCATTTAAAATAAATTATGTAAAAGCTTTTTATATAGTTGATTGGCAATGATAAAGTTTTATACATCTGAAGAAAAAGCATTCGGTAACTATTAAAAGAATTCATCTTTATACCCAGAATATTTTTATTTCGACGAGTAATTTCATTTTTCACTTTCCCTACTATCATCCATACAATTGAAAATAAAAAAAATATTTCGTAAGAGAGACTTATTTAATAATGTTTAAATGCAACCAAGCACATACACAAGCCCACACATAAATAAACTCACAAACACATATCGACACAGTATTGACCAGCAATGCCATATTGCATCAAAACCAAACTAATCTTTGTATGTGTGTAATAGCAACAACTAAGTCTAGGAATGTAATAACGTTTGACACAACAGTTCCGGAAATTACCTTTTATACAAAGAATACAAACACATAAATGAGCATGTGTACATGTATACATATATGTGCTTAGAAAAAAATTATGTTAGCAGCCAGCTTAGATGCAGTCATAATCATGTCTGCGAGTACTTGAAAATTTAGTTTAATGGATACGCACAGGTAAATATTATGAGGGCAAATTGAAAAGCTTAAAGTTTGTTTTTAAGTGCACTAATAACTCTTAAATTCTGTTGTGGTATCGCTAAACAGAAACTATATTATCAATATTGTCCATGGCCCTTCGAACCGGTCAAACAGCAATAACAGTAGCGAGTGTATTCTGGTTTTCAGTCTATAAACAATATTAAGATTATTAAATCTTCTTTAGCCACTACAAATTTTTTTTAAAAACCTTTACAAACTGCCTTCATTTACAACCTGAATTTATAAACTAAGGTATAAAGCCGTATATCCCAATGCAGCTCGTTACAATCACCAGAGTCCATAACAACTACAACAACGAAAAGCAACTTGGTTCGTATATAACAACTAATCTAGCTAGACTGCTCAAAGCCCCAAACTACATACAACTAATTATATACTCATAGCTTATCAAATAACTGTAGCACATACATACATATATACAATACATACATGCATATATCCATACAAATATCAACATACATTCCTGTATGTATGTATCAGTCCCAAACAGGGATGGCCAAGGGACTCTTTAGTACAATTAATAATGCCTGTATTTTGTTTGCAAAATATCCTTATTACTGCTCTTTTATTATCACAATATTTTATCTTTTTGTCCACTCGTACACTTGCGACTTTTTACCTAAATTTAATTTAAACTTTCCCAAGCATTGAGAACAAAGTTCGACTTAAACAGAGGTATATATGTATAAAGAGATCATATAAGGTTAGCTCACAAAACGTAGTCACTGAAATTTCAAGCTCTTGCTGATCATGATACATATTAAAGTCTGAAAAATATATATATTATGTAAATGTTTCTCGGTTTAAAAATCTGTTTTGATAAAATTAAGCTCAAAAAAGTACACTTTTAGACTACAATTGGTACAATTTAAAAATCTCATTTGTTATCTCTGGTCCCAAAACTTGATGTGCTCAATTGAGAATGAAATTGCTTATATGTGTGTCCAGCAGTTGCCAGTAAATATGCAACATGTACTTTAATTCTTTCAATTTCTATTTCATTCTACTTCAAGTAACTATTGAGCTGGCGACAGAATAACAACTATGTGTGCATGTCGCTGTGTGTGTTTGTGTGTGTGTAAATGCTTTCCTTCTTTCTCTTGCTCTGTTCAGCAGGTCCTTTAACATTTCCTTCGTTGCTCTCAACATTGTTAATTGTGCTAATTATTGGCATATTTGTTGTGGTCTTGGATCGTTTAGGACAATTGCTAAGATTTATTTTGATGTCCTTAGTGTTAACATTTGGTAAATTCTCATAAGACTGTGTGTGCCTGTGTCTGTATGTACAATGTAATGGTATGCTATCAGTAAATAGAATTATAAGAAATTTTTGCTGAATCTCTAGATTCATTTGATAACAAGCACAATACACAGACAATACATATTATCCTTTTAAACAGGCAATAACAACAACAACAACAACAGTAACAAGAACAACAAATGAAACAACAAGTCATTTTAATCGAAAGAAGTTGTTATGTCTTCCAGCGTCTACACACATTAAGCTGATAACTTTAAATCCCCTTTACACGAAATTTCGTGATTGTGTTTAATAAACAAACGAACAGCAGCAAAAAAAAATATAAGATGGCCAATAGCATCATTATTTGTATGTTGAGAAAAGAGATAATCTAAGGATAATTGTATTTGTCCACACTGTTTAAAACACTTGTTGTCACAGCAAAGTTTATGTATTAATTTAGCAACTTTTAAAGGTATTAAAATGGTTTAGTCTAAAGCTTTGCCCAAGTCGTTAAAGTGAAAGAAAAAGTTTTTATTCTTTTAAATTGAATTAGTATGTTGGCTTAAACTACAAAGAATGGTTTTTAAAAATTTCTAGGGAAAAGTTTAACGACGAGGGAGTTTAAGGAATCACAGAATACCAAGTAGCCAACACATTATCAATGTCAGTATGGTTATTATAACACATTTAATACGATGTTTTATAATTATCATGGAACACTAGTTAAGAAAATGGCACACTACAAAATTCAACTAGAAAAATTAATATTTTCCTAATATTTTCCCACAATGCCATGGAAATATTTTATCTTGGTCAACCATTATATAGAAGAATATAAAACATAGTTATACTGGATTAATATACGACATTTAACTAAATTTTATACGTGCTTATCGATTGTGTTGCGTAAAAAGGGCAAATCTGATGTATAAAATGGTGTAAGATTGGCTAGTTTTACGCAACACCATCAATATGTTAATAAAGTTCATACACACAGAAAAAAGGGAATGTAAAATCCACATGACTTAATTTTGATTAGAAATCATATTAAATTTACAAGAAATAATTTGTCGTTTGAGTGTGTTAGTATTTATTTGCTTTGTTCATTGCTACAATTCACTGTTCCGCTTAGTTGTGTGACTTGCTGTTGTTTATTCTTACGTGTGTCGTCTATGTAGACGCCAAAAAACTAATTACCAGCGAAAATTTACTGCTGCTGGCTTAAAATTACCATTGTTTCATAATTATTTTAAACGGGAAATTATTAATCTAACCTTAAATCACCTTTAAAACATTTTTGTTTTAAACGTTAAGTTACATTTTCAATCGACATGACTATAACTTTAATTTCAAATAAGTTTTATGTTAAATAATCATTTAAATCATGTTAAATTAAAATGAAATGCATTTTACATACGATGGTATTTATTTAGTGTATAATTAAAGAAAAGTTTGAAGCTGTTGTGGCTACAGTGGTTAGCGCGAGGACTATCATGCAGGGGGCACGAGTTCAAATCTTGGCTGGGGCAGTCTGCTACAACGCAAAGTTTTCTGATGACTATCACGTAAGTAAAATAATTATTAAAATAGCTACATTAAAGTCATGTTGTTTCAGCTTGATGTAACTTTAATTCAACATGATTCTTCATGTTGTTTCAACTTGAAATAACTTTGATTCAACATGATTCTTCGTGTTGTTCTAATATCAAATTCTCGTTTGTTTCAACGTCAATTACTTCGATTCAAAGTGATTCTTAGTATCATAGCAGTATCAAATACATTTTGATTTAACTGTGCTGGAATATTGAATGAACATGAAATATAGTTAATTCAAAAGGAACAATTTTCTTTCAAGATTATTGTAAATCATGTTGATTTAACATGAAACACCTATGAAGCAAAATCACTACCGAAAAATGTTAAATTAACCTGGTTTTCGACGATTTTACATGGAAATTTTTGTGTGTGTACACACAAACATTTGCACACAAACATTTGTTTGAAATAAAATGGGTTTAGTAAATATTTGTTACTCTACCAATTAATATTTTATTTGACTTTTATTTTGAACACGAATACTATTGACATCTTCCTGAAAGATTTCTAACTTTCTATTTCAATTTTTTATATTCATAAAAGTTTATATAAAGTCCCATTTAAAAGCGTTGTATTCCAATTATATTTTCAAATAAACAAATAGGCATACTACAACAACAATATCCGACGAAATAAATATTTTGCACATTATAATCATCAGCCCACTTTGTTATTGCTGTTATAGTTATTCTTATTTACTCTTTGATCATTTTTATATATAGATAAACCTTTCGAAAATTTGACACATATGCTATAAATATTAATACCCCATATTTTTATAGATTGAAACATCTGATTTATTACAATAACAAAAATCTGCGAATATTACACTATACAATAGACCACCCATGATATGTATGAAATGTCCAAAAGTGCTGTTTCTTCCACTCTACGCTCATTTTCACTTGAATTGGGGTTAAAAAGTACAAAGAGCACAAAAAATAAGTTTCTAAAGTGTAAACCGAACAGTCCGTTTGCATTTAGGGGATCAAAATTTATCCGTAAAAAAACGCTAACCGTCAACCGTAGGCTAAAAACTTATATGAAGAAAATGTTTCTCATTTCACTACAGGAAAAAAAGTTACTTTATTCAACTTACGCCCCTTTCACAATGTCTGATTAAGAGTTAACGTGGACTTTAACGGCAAGTTTTGTATGGCGAAGTTTCCGTTAAAGTCCATGTTAACTCTTAATCGTACATTGTGAAAAGGGCCGTTAATCGCTAAAACCTCTTAGTTTAAGAGTTATAAGTAAGTAAATCCGTAAGCCTTTTTAGGGTATCTTTGGATCGGTCTCTACTTCAGAAACTTATTTTTTGGGTACTCCGTATTTTTTACCCATGGCTCAACTGAAAATGAGTGGGAAACAAAAAAATAACACTTTTGCACATATGGGTGGTCTACTATATAACACAAAAAAGCTTCTAACGACTGATTCTTGTAAAGCACACTAAAAAAATAAATAAATACGTGTATCGGCGTTTTAAATACTTTCATCTGGCACTCGTTGTAGGGGACTTAAAGTACTCCCTCATACTTTATCACATTTTTAAAGCGAATCTGCATAGGCTATCTTGAAACCCATATAGAGAGCACCAGGAGAAACACTATATGGGTGTTTTTGTTCCTATCTTAAAAAAAGGCAAAATACTCTCCTTCAACGACAATGTAACGTACTGGAATGTTCTACAAAAATATTTGTGATAAAGTTCTACTATAAGACCTTAAAGGCACTAAAGCCCCGAATCGAACTTTAGCGACAGAAATCTTTGAAAACTTAAATGTGTTTAAATGATAATTTAATACTAATTCACAATTATTACAAAAATATCCCATCAATCCAGATTTTATGAGGCTAAATTGTATATCAATATTCGAGTTTGTGTGATATTTTAGTACGAATTGTAAATAAGTGCGTTCAAGTTGAGTTTGGAGCTTAGAGTCTTTCAAGATTATATGGCAAATATTTTTGAAGGACATTTCACACTAATTTTCCACCGTTTTTTTAAGCAAAGAGTCTCATACAGCGAAGAGTTATAGATAGAGTTTTTCTTTTCCCGCACTTGTTAATTTCCCGGCAAATTGGGAATTATTTTGAAATTTTCCGGGAAAAATAAGGGTAGTATACATATGTGTTTGTTCTTTAGTACATTGATTTTGAAAATATTTACACTCATAAAATCTATTAAAAAGAAAAACAAATATAAGATGGCAGATATAGTTTTTAATTTTATCATCAAAAATGTGGTTATAACCAGAGTTCGGAATTGCGTACTCCTTTTGCGCACAAGCGCCAGGAGCGGAGCAAAAAAAAGGAGCAATTGGTTAGCGCAGCGCAAGCGCATTCGATTTATTAGCGCCGCTCTTTGCGCAATGCGCATTTAATTTTCTTGTCTAACGCTTTGCGCTGCGCATTGCGCATATTGAGCGACGCATTGCGCATACTCTTTTTTATGCCAACAGTGGTTAGTTTGAGTTTATTCACTGCTGCAAAATACATACATCTTTCGTAGTGACGTAATTTTAAGATATTTGGATTTGTAGCATTATATCGTTCTTCTTTATTTTATTTCTTGACCCCATACAAATATAATGCCCCTAGACGGGTTAAACTTCCGGACCAAACCGGAAATATGAACCACACTACGGACCCGATTTCCGGTCCACCCCTAAACCGGAAGTGTGAACTGTACTACCGACCCAACATCCGGTCCAGACAGAAACCGGAAATATGAACTGCACTACTGACCTCATTTCAGGTCCAGTCCGTAAACCGGAAGTATAAACTGCACTACCGACCCAACTTCCGGTCCAGACCAGAACCGAAAATATGAACTGCACTACCGACCCTATTTCCGGTCCAGTCTTTAAACCGGAAGTGTGAACTGTTCTACCGATCCAGCTTCCGGTCCAAACCGGAACCGGATATATGAACTGCACTACCGACCTAATTTCCGGTCCAGCCCCTAAACCGAAAGTGCCATACGGTGATTTAAAAAAACTACGATGGCAAGTAATAACATCCATGGAAATAACGCCCATTGCTTTTTTATATGTTTTACTACTGTAAATGCGCAATGCGCAATGCGCACTTCATGCTCTTTTGGTTCTTTTTGCGCTTTGTGCAATTAAAAAGCGCAGCGCAAAAAAAGCGCAAAGGAAAATGCGCAGCGCGAAAATATTGGCGCGGCGCAAGCGCAATAATAAATTCGCTCCGCTCTTTGCGTAAAGCGCAAAAAAGAGCGGCGCTGCGCTGCGTCTTTTCGTACTCTGGTTACAACACTGTCTTTCATACCAAACTCTAGAATTTATTAGTTAATTTTTTTTTATTGAGGTATTTTTTCAGATTGTGCAATATATTAACGCAAACAATTCCGGGGAATTCCCGCACTAATTTCCTGAGAAATCCGGATTGAAAATTTTGCGGAATTTCCGGGAATTCGCTATAGTTAGAGGGTTAAAATATTGTACAAAAATATGTCTGGTAGTGTTTTACATAAAAGTATGAAACACATTTTATACCTTAAACGTAAGAATTAGTAGATTTTTTATGTTTATTCACTATAACAATGTGCTAAAGAGGGGGAATTTAATTTCCCTGTCGAATGAGTCCTAAATATAAACTTGCAAAACTTGCCTATACATGCATATACACGCATATTTTTTGCTACTTTCTACCAGAATCAACCGTTAGAACCTTGAAGTTTCGAACTTGGCTGTCTTAGAAGACAGCCAAGTTATACCCACTATATCGTGTAGGTCTGGTTCTGTAAGCAGCCCTTAATAAAATAAGAATATGACTATTCGAAGATCTTGCGATTCGTTGCCTAATGTGTAAATCGAGTATACAACAGTATCACTCAAGTCCCGCCACTTAATTAGAAATAAATGCATGCAACAAAGTTGCGAAATGTAAATGAGGAATTACTACAAAAATATATTCGACAAAAAAGTTTCTTTCTCAACTTGTGTAATCCCACTAGCAATTGTATTCACTTTTTTTACTTGAAAGCCAATTCATCTAATCCTCAAAGTAACAAATAACAAAGATACTTATATCTAGCAAATTTTAAAGCTCTATAATTTATAAGAAAGAAAAAAAATAGTAAAGCAAAATAAAAAATATATTCCAATGAAGAAATTACAATAACCAGTAAAATTTTCCTATAACCGAACATTTACCATTATCCCTGCAACAACAGCAAGAAAAAAGGATAAAAAAATAATTTAAGGATTTCCTTTTTTTTTTGTAAATTTCTTACATCAAATGTTAAGCATTAAATACCGTAATCTCTAATATGTTACACATTGCATGCTGAAAATAATACCAAATTTCCAACGTAACGTATACTTTCAGTCAGTAACTCATTAAATATATAAAAAAAATAGAGACCAGGATAAATGTTTTCTGGTAAATATTTTGAGATTTTTTTTATATTTATATTTCTTTTATTGTTTTTATGTTTGCATTTATGTTTTGAAGGATGTATAAAACCATGTTATTTATTTTATATGTGTTTGTTTCATATTTTTTATTTATTCTTTATTCTTATTGCAAAAGATTACCTGGTTAAGTTTGGTGAAAAAAAAATCACCTATAAAAGATTTAAGAAAAATAACCACAAAATAATCCGCTTCTAACGAGACAAAGTATTGACATTTTTTTCCTGGATCTATAAGCAAACAAATAAAAGTATAAAAAAAGAGATGCACGAGTTTACCAAAAGCTTGAATAGAAATATTTTTCAGGGGATGCGAATGAAGGTCAGATGAAGCTGCAGTAGCAGGTTCCAGAAGGAATTAAATCGAAACTTTAATATGGGACTAATATCACGAAGTGTCCTCTAATGTAACATTGAATCAATTACACTGTGCAACAAAATCAATTTGAAATAACAAGGTTCTAACGATTGATTCTGGAAGAGGGCAACAAAAATGTAAATACGTGTATCGGCGTTTTGAAAGTTAGCATCTGGAATTCATTTTAGGTGGAGGTAAATATCCCATCTTTTTCACACAAATGTAGGTATACATAACTATAACTATAGTCGTAGTGATAAGATGTCTTATATAAGTATAAGATGTCTTAATTATTTATTTACTTATTTTTATTTTTTGTAAAATAAGGGTTTTTAGAAATTGCAGTCGTTGATTGTTGATATCTTCGAATGAAAGTTTTCAGTTAAATAGGAATTTGTGTACTAAATACCAGGAAAAAACATAATAAAGATTTTCTTCTGAGAATCTCAGAATTCTAAAGAAAGTTCCAAGAAATCCTAAAAATTAAATTCTGAATAATTTTGCCCATAGCGTCCACACTTGAACCAAGGCCCACTTTGCCAAATAACTACGTACACATAAGGGTTTTCAAAAACGGCAATTATTTTTTAACTGGTTCCATGAAATAATATATCTTTAATTCAATTTTCCGGTTTAAGGCTATATAGGAGCTATAAGAGTCCTTGCATCGATTTATTTAAAACTTCTTATTTTTCTTAACTACATAGAAAAAATGATCACCAAAAAATTTTCAAACGAAAGTTTGTCTAACAATAAATTTAATTTTCAGTAAATGTTCTGTCTATAATCTATGACTTTATTTAGAACGCAAACACCAAAAACAACAATAAAAACTGTGTCGTAAAAATCACCCCGACGACACACATACAAATAACAACAACAATAATCATAGCAAGTGGAATGAAATTGTGCCCAGTTTGTTTACAAAAGATTTTTCAGTGAATCGATTAGTTAATGTCGTTGCGTTAATTATCATTCATTTTTTTTGGAGTATTTAGATAAACATTCAGACTTGAACACTTTTAACAAAGTTAAATCTCATAAATGCTTAATAGGCAAACATTTTGTTTGTATTTTTGTTTGATTAAGTAAATTATTTTGCTTAATAACTGTTAGCATTTTTAGACTAATAGTTTATTAAATTCAGACAGAAATATTGTTTGATATTTTTCAGAAAATCCAGTAAATATTTTTGTTTGATTTAGTAAATTGTTTTGTCTACAATTTGTAAATATTTTTAGACAAATTGTTTTATAGATTTAAACAATTTGTTCACTGAAAAAAACACTTTTTTCAATGAAATTATTGAGGTATTTTCGTCTATATTTACTATTTCATTGAATTCCTTTGCAGAAAATTAATTTTTTTTTCTGTGTACGCTACTTTATAACAGTATATGGAATTTCATATAGGATAGCTACTTCTATTTTGTTACCATTGTTACATGGGAACAGAGCACTGTGCGGCCTACTGCCTTCGTTTTGAGCATGTGAACGATTTATATGCTGCATATCACATGCACAACATGCCATAGCGGACTTCGTTTCAAAAACTGCAGATTTCTTAGAGCTCGGTGGTCAAACATACGTCAGACCTCTTTTTAGTCTAACAACTTGGCGATTAAATACCTTTAATGCTTTCGATTTATATCGAAAGTATAAAAAACTATTAAATATTGTATGCCTACTTTATCATTCTCTTAAGTAACAAACAAACTGATAGACTCTATTCTATTTGCGAATATTACAGGTTAAAATAATGGCGGAGCATGTCTAGCAAATATGTTTAGACATATTTAGGAAAATATTCAACAAAAATAAAACCCACCCAACCTTTACACCTACTTCTTCTAGTTGTGTATAAAAGCACACTCGAACACATAAAAGTACAATCTAAATATTTATCTAAACGATTTATGTTTTCAATGTCAAGATATATCGCTCCTTTATTGCAACATAGTTATATCTCAAAAAAAAAAATTTTTAAGTTACTTAAGAATAATTCTTTATTTGCGTCTTCTCTATGTATAAAACATTTTTGGGGAACATATCTGAATCTAAATCGAAGTTCTACGCACTAAAAGATAACACCTATAAGGTAACGCCTGTATACTTGCTAATATTTTTTAAACTTTAAACGCGTTTTGCTAACTCTAGTTTTTTTTTTTTTTGAGATATGACCATGTTGCAATAAAGGAGTAATATAAAAACCAAGAAAAATAAATAAAACTGGTAAAAAGAATGAAAAGTAAAAAATAAAAAACAAATTAATGCGCATAAAAAAGCCAAGACAAAAGTCATAAATCTTCTGTAATAATAACCAAATGATGCCGTTTTACCGACAGAGATTAACAAAGCTTAAAAGAAACGAATGCCTGTGTATGTTGCAAGTTGAATAGTTATTTTTTTTTTTGTGCGTGACTGGCACGTCAAATGTGTGGATTTGCATGTTTTTTTCGCAATTGACTTATGCAATCATTGCAACTTTACACAGAAGTTAGCGGTAGTAGTCAGCTGTGACTACTAAAGCAAACATTTTGTTTAGGAAACGGAACCCAAACATATAGACTATGAACCGCATACATACATACAAACACATCCATGAACAACTTCATTCATCAAATAACATTTTAAGCTGCAGCTACTGTTGTGTCGGTTATAACTTTTGCTACTACAATAGCAAGAACACTAAGAAAAACGATATACATAAAAGCGCCACAAAGTACTCGTGCTATAAGCATTCCATTGAATAGTTGTTACAGAAATCAATAATACGTTTCAAAATATCATCAACTCTTGAAAAAAAAATCGGTCACAAACATAAACTTTGGTCGTAAAATAGAAAAATGAAATATTACATGCAGCGCGAGTGAATGAGATAAAATTTCGAAGGTTGTGAGATAAATTTTGTGTCAACTGGATTTGCGAATATACAAAAATCATGAAACAAAACTATACAATATATTGTGTGTAGTTTAATTAATTATAAAAGCTGTGTTCGACTACCTACTTCAAGTTACTGCATTTACCATATTTTACTACTTTTACTGTAAAAGCGATCGAGTACACAAAAAACAGTAAAAGTAGTAACGAATTTAAGAGAAAAATAGTTTATCTTTTACTACAAATTTACAACAATGAGCTAGAAAAAATTTTTTTGGTAAATATAAAAATTATGTTAAATTTGAAAATATAACAAAATACAAAAAATATTTAAATCAAATTACAATAAAATTAAATTAAAAATTTAAAAACCCCCTGAAGAAAATAGATGATAACTTCAAAACAGCTGGACCAATTTGCTTCAAACATAGATTAGAAGATTTGGGATAAAGTCACCTTTCAAATAAAACTTACTAAATTAAAATCGAGCTAGCCCTTTGAGAGCTGCGGTGTCAAAGACACACAGATTCAACAGGATACATCTAGAAAAGATATGATATCTTCTAAGCGGCTAGACCAATTTAATTCAAACATTAGTAAGAACACTCTCGATCAAGTCACCTTTCAAACAAAATTTACTAAATTAAAATCGAGCTACCCGTTTGGGAGATACGATGTCAAAGATACACAGATTCAAAATATGGTATCTTCTAAACGTCTGGACCAATTTTATCAATCATAGCTAAGAACACTCAGGATCAAGTCACATTTCAAACAGAAAAAAACTAAATTAAAATCGGTCCAGCCGTTTGGTCTGTCCACAGAGATATACAGATACACAGACACACACTACTAACTACAAACTTATAACACCCCTTTTTTAGTCGGGGGTTAAAAATTATTAAAATCATAGACAAAAAAAAACATTTTGTTTTTTCTTTATAGAAGAAAATTAATTTGTTCACTATGTGCATTTATATATACATTTCAAATATTTTATTTCCTTCGAATACATTAAATAGAGACCGAAGCAATAAATGTTTTGAGCTACTTTTGATGCCTTCTCGGTATCATATATTTTCTGAATTTCCGCTCTAACTCCAGTGACAGATTCTTTGCTTCATTATCTTGCTGGAAGTTCCATACGATATCTTAATAGGACTCTGAAATGGACCTGAGATGTATTAGTGAGCTCATCATGGCTTAAACTGTTTTTATGGCTACTTTGGTAGTAAATGCTGACAGAACTGACGAAACGACTAGTAAAAGTAATTTAAAACACAGGTGGCTAAAAGGGGTATTAAATAAAAATCCAATAATTTTCATCATCCTATTTTTAACAAAGAAGGCTGCATTGTGTGCTTCAGAATTTTAGTTTACAGAATTTTGAAATAAAAAGAATTTTCACTTCCATATAATAAAATATTTTACCTGTAGCTCTTATTTTGAGCAGCATTTCTATCAACAATTTTACTACATTTACACAATTTCTGTTTTTTTTTTTTTATATTTTAATATTTTCTTTCTCATGACTACACCATTCTGAAAGTCTCTCTTTAACTACATTTACTCCAAAAAAGTGAATAAACAAAGCTAATTATTTATACTGCCCTCCTAATAAAGAAAGTCACAAGTGACAATATTCCAAAATTGAGAGAAGGGCAGATTTGGAACCGCGAATGAGTTTCTGGCTTTTGTGTTAAGCTTGAAAACCCCATTTTTAACTGTAAATAACCGAAAAACGTTAAGCAAATGGTCACATCTACCACTTCTGGGTTTGTTTTCTTTTTTAAAAGCTAAAAAAACTACTAAAATGGATAGGCGACTTTCTTTCTTAGGAGGGCAACATAAACCCTTAAAAGAAAACGTTTATTAAAATTCTACAAATGGCAATAGTTCCACCTGATCCTAGCGCACTGACGGATGAAGAAGAAGGCGCTGAGGAAGATATGGCGCTATCAACCCTACCAAATGATATACCTGGCACAATCGAAGTATTCGTAAATTGTGAAAACGTTGATAACGAAATAAATGATGACAGTGATGATGAGCCGTTGGCGTCAAAGAAAGCTCGGCAAAATTTTGCAAAGCAAAGAAACTCTATTTGGCGCAAATGTTTTCCAGCGCAAAGCTCAACATCTCAGCAGAACTCTGAAGTTAGTGCGAGATTAAATCGTCTACTTGAAGAAAAGAATAATCTAAATCCAGTACAAATATTTGAGAAACTGTTTGATCAAAATGTCTTTGATTTGATAACGTCCAATAGTACTATTTACGCAAAACAGAACAACAGGCACGAGTTTCAATTCGATATCTCCGACCTGAAAAAGTTCTTAGGAATTTTAATATTATCCGGCTATAATAAGCTACCACGAGAGCCGATGTATTGGAGCTTAGATGAAGACATTGGAGTGGAAATAGTAGCCAAGGCCCTCTCCAGGCACAGATTTCGGGAGATAAAGAGAAACCTTCATCTCATAGATAACAACATTGCTGCGACGACCAATGACAAAATGTTCAAGGTTAGACCATTGGCAGACTTACTTATAAAAAATTTTTTGCAGTGGGGAGTATTCCATGAAAATATTTCCATAGACGAGTCAATGGTCAAATATTATGGCCACCATCCTGCTAAACAATTTATTCGTGGCAAGCCAGTTCGATTCGGCTACAAAAACTGGGTTGCGGCTAGCGCTACAGGCTATTGTTATGCGTTTGATTTGTACTCTGGAAAATCACAGGAGGAATCTTCTGATCCATTAGGTTCGCGTGTTGTCAAAAATTTGTTGGAGAAGCTGAATTGTTCTGCAGAAAACCATCGAGTTTTTTTCGACAACTTTTTTACTAGCTACGACCTTCTAGTTGATCTTAGAAATTTGGGGTACCGCGCTACTGGAACTGTCAGGGAAAACAGAACCAAAAAATGCCCTTTGACTTGCACGAAGGATATGAAAAAGAAAGGTCGTGGTTCTTATGACTTCCGGTTCGAAAAGGAAAATGTGCTGTTATTTGTAAAATGGAAGGACAGCAGTATTTGTACAATGGGGACCAACTATGATACCATTGCACCTCTAGGAACTTTTAAGCGATGGTGCTCAAGCAAGCGTGAGAAGACTGATGTAGCCATACCCCACCTATTCCAAAATTATAACAAAAACATGGGTGGTGTTGATGAGCTCGATCAGTCAATTTCCTTATATAGGATTGCTGTTCATGCATGGCAAAAAGTGGTGGTGGGTATTATTCACATATATGTTGGATATGTCTATTGCTAATGCCTGGCGGTTACACGTACTAAGCAATGAGAATGCAATGGACCAACTAACGTTTCGTCGTCATATTGCACGGTACTATCTCCGTCAAGGTGAACTAAAAAAGTCCCGACAGTCAGTCTCAATTGTTAAGGGCTTGTCTCAAGATGGAGCTGGACACTATCCCGCTAAAATTCACCACCAGCTACGGTGCGTTGTTTGCCATTCAAGAGTGCGTTGGGAGTGTAAGAAGTGCTTGAAACCCCTTTGCGTTGAGAAACAATGTTTCGAAAACTTTCACTCATAAGAGGTCAGTGTACTCAATTCAGTACACCCCTACAACTCCGTTGCGAAAAAATTTTTTCTTAATTTTTGTTCATTTTATGTTTTTTTATACCTATCTTAATCAATAAATAAATTTCAATTTAGAAAATTATAGCCAGTTTTCATTTGACCTCTAATGGGTTAAAACACTGTGCAACAAATTCAAAATAACAAGGTTCAAGCAACTGATTCTGATAGAGGGCGCCAAAAAAATTAATGCGTTATTCGCCGTTTTGAAAAGTTTACATCTGGAATTCATTTCAGGGGGAGATAAACTTCCATCCTTTTTGCATATAATTGTAGTGACTTGGCAAACGAAATTGTTAAGCCTCATTTTTAAGGTAGAAGTATACTCTAAAACACTTTTGTTGAAAACTAGGTGGATAATAGTAGGCAACACTTTACTCATTATTATCGACCTAAAATTAGACATGCATTCTTTTTGTTGATTTTTGAACAAAATATGTATAGGTACTTAAGCAAATAAAAAATTAGCGGCAAAGCGGTTGGCTGACTGCAGCATCGAACCACGACCTCATGGATGATAGTCTGGTGTATCTACCTATCAGCCATAGGCATATTATACTTTTTCTGTCATTTTATCCACTTGATCTAAATATGTATGTTTAATTTGTGAAGTCAAATTAGACAAATTATGTTTTTTTATTGCCAATGCCTACAACATCGATGCAATTTTAGACATCGAAAAAGTTTCAACACAAATTTAGACAATATATGATCCTAAATTTTAAGCAATGTTTTAGAGTGTAGATTAAGTTCGGCTAACCTGTTATACCTATTTTTTTTTACTAAGCTATAGTAATCAGCTGGTGCTCTACTAAAAGCCTTAGACTTAAATTCGATAGAGTAAAAGAAGAAAAAGTAAAATAAAGCCATAAGCAAGCCATTTAAAAAGTTGGCGGGTAATCTGGTATACTATGCTCTGATATAGCATACCCAAATATATTCCGCTCCCCATTTTCTTGATTTATCTCTTTTTTCATGCTCATTTTTTGGAAATGGTAGTGTGATACGGTATACCACTTTAGCTGCCTTTAGCTATACCACATTACCCGACTACTCGGTTTATACCAATAATTATTAAATTAAAAGTATTCACTAAATATACAATACGCTCACTAAATATACATGTGTTCTTCAATAAAGAAAATGCTCACCTTTGACTATACAATTTAAATAATGAAGTTGAAGATACCTGTTTTTAGACGAAAAAAAAATTTTTTAAGAGCTCAAAAAAGTCGGACTTACGATACGCATATTTTTTATACAATTGGCTTTTTTCATGATATGCACAAATCTAATAAACTAACGCCCCCTTACTTTCTGAAAGCATTATATTATTAATATTGGTACCGTTCTTTCTATGCTCTTAGTTTTGGAGAAAAGCAGCTATACTACATTACATTATATTACATTATCAGAACTGGGTCACTTTGTTGATTTCTTTAAAAAAAAAAAGGGGGGGAAGAAACTCCGCTTCAGGAGCGATTGAAATTTTTCTTCCAACCTCTGCTAACCCTCTTACAATACAATGAAAAAGGCAATAAAAAGCTAAAACATGAAATTTGCAATGTTTTCTCTACTTTTAATTTCACCTGTCTACCAATGAAAGAATCTACGGATTTAGCGATTGTTAGCAGTGTTTTATGACTGTCATACGACACAGTCCAATGTCCACAATTGCATCGCCATTGAATTTTAGTCATCAATCATTCATACGATTTATGACTGGGAAGCAATACAGTTTAGTTTCAATATTTGTTCGATATCTTTTTTTGCAATAGTCTCTAGTTTCTTGCCATACATTTTTGTCTTTCTTCTGTGGTTTTTTTCTTCGCCAGTAGAGGTGGTCGTTCCAACATGTAGACATCAAAAGTGTGGTAAACTGTTTGTAGTAGTTGTGTGTTGGCAAAGCTTTTGATTTTGTTTGTTTCTGTGGTAAAATTGTCTCTACATTATACACATGGCAGTAGGTGCAGGCAGGTTTAACAGGAAAAGGATAAAATGTAATGACAAAAAAGTGCAAAATGAAATGTACGATATCTGTCAAAATATTTCAAGCATCATTATTGGCACGTTTGGTATTTGTCTAGTAAATTTAAGAGTTTGTTAGTCTTAAATATTGATATTTGGAAAAAAGTTTAGAGACGTGTGCAGATGATGTGGAAAATAATGCATGGCTTCAGCAGAATGTTTAAAGTTTTCTATTTTAATTAAAGACAAAATTGAGGAAACTCTTGAATATGTTTAAATTATAAACGTTTATTTGTACCAAGCTATACTTGAGCTAATCTATTATTTATTTAAGCTTATGAATGACACATATCAAATGCCTACAATTTTAAAATTTATTTTCCTGCAGAGAAACAAAATCTAAATTTAATTTTCAGTAAAGAAATGCATTGATTTAGTAAATATTTTTGTATAGAAACAGACATACAAATAAATTTGTAAAGACAGACAAAAATGTCTCAGCAGTTCCATTGAAAGAAACGTTTTTTTTCTACAGTTAGCAAATTGCTCAAATCTATAAAACAATTCGCCTAAAAATATTTACAAATTCTAAGCAAAATAATTTACTGAATGAAACAAAAATATTTGCTGGATTTTCTATAATATATCAAACAAACTTTTTGTCTGCGTCAGAAAAATTTTTTTTGAAAATATTTTTAGGTTTTAAGTAACAACATAATCATTCATCAAGCATTTATGTAATTTCACTTTACTAAATGCGTTCAATTTTGACTCCAGAAAAATTAATGAGAATTAAGGGAACAACATTAACGAATTGATTCACTCAGAAATGTTAGTAAATAAACTTCTTATAATTTACGTTTTATACTAATTGTATGAATTTTGACATCGTATTCCTTTTGCTATCATTGTTGTTACTGTTATTTATGTGTATGTCACCATGGGGATTGTATTTTTACTACACAAAAAATGATTTTTGTTGTCAAACAAAGTCAAGTCAAAGTTAAACAAAAAATTCACTGCTTCAGTAAAGAATATGTGCTGAAAATTAAATTTTATTTTAGACAAACTTTTATTTAAAAATTTTTTGGTGCAAAATCAACATGTCGCAATTTTGATTGGCATTAATATTAAATGTATGAGAAATAATTTATTGTTTAAGTGTGTTAGTGTTAATTTGCTTTGTTCATAGCTGCAATGCACCGTTGTGCTCAATTGTATGATTTGTTGTTGCTTATTTTGATATTCGTGTTGTGTAAATGTAAATAGCCGACAACATGGATCTTCATATTGTTTCAGTATCAAATTCTCGTTTGTTTTAACTTCAATTACTTCGATTCAAAATGATTCTTAGTATCATTGCAGTATCAAATACATTTTGATTTAACTGTATTGGAATATTGAATCAACATGAAATATAGTTATTTCAAGAGAAAAAATGTTCTTTGAATGTTATTGTAAAATCATGTTTAATCAACAGAAAACACTTATGAAGCAAACTCACTAGCAAAAAATATTAAATTAATCTTGTATTCGACAATTTTAATATGAAATTTTTCTGTGTGTTTCTTTTATTTTAATCTTAATATGCAATGCTTTTTTTTCAATCACACCTACATAATGTTGACAAAACGTCTGCAAACTAATTTAATCATCAACACCAAACAATGGAAAATTCTTTTAATCCTTGAATACAATATATAGTGTCCTTAACAATTTATTCAGTTGAACATATTACTACCAACCAATTGTCTCTGATGAATATTTATTGATACATAAATGTCTTCATTATGAACACATGCAGAGTTTAACAAATCGCCAAAAAATCAAATCTAGTATTAACAGCAAAATATATGTTAAAATATACAGCAGTAGACTATAAATGACGATATTGATATATGTACATATATTAAGATGGTAGAAACCATATAAAAACAATTTTACTTATAATCAATAATTAAGTGCCGTCATATTATTTACCATCTGAAAAATCAAAATTCTTAAAATAGAGCCAAGAACTAAATAAACTTCCACAAAGCCAATCGAAATATCTATATAACGATTTTTATGTGAATCAATATTTTTTCCGCTGTTTGGAAATATATTTTGTTTTCTACGTGCTGCATTAATAGAAAAGCCAAAATAAAAGCGAAATATATGTAAATAACACTGTCACATATGTACATACCAACATACATACCAACAAAATTTAGAAATCAATCGATAAAAACAATGAATTCGTCTATTACACAATTCATAACAGAAACTACCGGAGAAGTTTTATTTTGTTTTCGTTACCTATACTAAGTATGTATAATTTGGCATTACGTTTACTAAGTTCAATAAACAGCATAATTTTTGTGCTCTTTAATATCCCTAGAAAGAAGAGGGCCTATCACAAAGCTAGGCATATTCTAGCTCAGGAGCTTCTTATGAAAGGGGCATTTGAGTTTTACATGACCTTATCATTGGAAGGTGTCAATTGGCATAATTAGAGCACTCTGTAATAGGTTTCAAGTATAACCTTAAAGTGTTTATTTAGTTGATGTTACTATAATTTGTGTGTGTCAATATTCTTTCTAGTCTAGGTTTTTTTAACTATTCTATACTTTGGTATGGATATGAAGGGTATATTAAATTCGGCCCTAAATTGTTAACAATTTCCTCGCTTTTTTTTGTCATTGTGTACAATACAATATCAATAACACTGCAAGTAAAATAAAACAATTTAAGATATTTAGAAGATGTTAACCATAAGTAGTTTTCAGGGATTTGGTATAACAAGGCAGAGACATAAAAAAGCAATAAAGATGTTCAGAAGAAAATAGTAGCAACGAAAAATAAGTAACTGAATAGAAATTAGGCTGTTACTTAATCAAAGCAAACATACTCAAACAATTGAGTATACGTCTGACAAAGATATAAGCCTCCTACGAAAATAGAGCCGCAGATATGAATGTTTATCATCACAATTTTTTACATACTTTCTATTTTTTTTTTGATATGACACAATACTCCACTTAAAAATTTAACGTTAATTAATTCCACAGCCTACATTGCAAAATATAAGAAAATTTTTTTGGAAGCAGCAATCCCTGGCCAATGTGCATGTATTTCGCCTCTATGCAGGTGGCTCGGTTGTATTCTAGCAAAAACTTTGCTTACTGGTAGGCAAAAAAGTATATGAGGATTCAAGTCGTAACTACTTACAATTTGACTCGATAACTACTTATTTTTCTTTGAGAAGCTAAAAAAATAAGGGGTACACCTTACAAATGTATTTACATTGTCACAACAATTAACTAGTTATTATTTGGCTTACTTGAAGCTAAAAAATAAGTAGTCAAATAAACATAATTAAAATTAAAAACATTTTTTATACACATTTTATGTTTTTTCACACTTTTCACAGCAACAAATTATAACTACTTTCAGATAATGAAAAAAATACATGCTAATTTTATTAAAAACTAAGTGGTAGCTCTAATCAGAAGCATAGTAATGATATAAATAAGTGCCACTTATTACTTTGTAACCAATTAAAAAAGTACTACCAATTACTAAAATGACAAAAGTGTTTGCTGAGAGAGTTTAATTTTTTATTGTTCTTAGTTCCGTAATTGCAAATCGTATATATGACGTTTGAACATGTGCAAACAAATCTATGGATCATCAAGACGGTGTGTAACATTTGTTTCGATTTCCTATTAGTTTACACTTAGAACATAAAATTATTGCTTGCTGTGGGTTATTATTCTTTTATAAATATTTTAAGGGAAAGAACTCTTTTATTATTATGCTGGAAAATTAAAACAAACAATGAAAAATATTTGATGACGTTTTCAGAGCGACAGAGAAGTTCTGTCATTGCTCGTTCGTTCACTGTTCAAAGTAAGAAACTGAAACGATGAACGAAATGAATGACTGCTGTGTACGTTGAAAAATTAAGTTGATGTTAATTTTTCCCTTGTTCCTTGGAATATTAATCATGCCCAATTCTTTCTGAATATAACGTTTCGATCCTTAGTCTAATAATCACTTTAGATTCCCGAACGACATTTAATCTTTCGGGTCGGTCGAAACTATTCTGCAAATTAAACGATTTTTCCCAACTATATTCGGTCGTATATGAATTTAAATCTTCTATATACAATGTATGACTGAAAATAGAATACGAGAATTATACGCGTGCTCGACAACAGTGACGAAAGATAAAATACGCATGAACACTGATCAGGGATTCTTGCAACTTCCGAAAATAACGATGTTATACTCTACCGTGTATGCTGCGGAGTTGATTAATATGTTACGAACTTTAGCCGAACATAATCACTTTGAAACTTATATTTTTATTTATACAAACATAATAACTATCCCCCGGAACAATGACAGATGAAAAATGGAGATAAACATCCTTGATCGGTTGAAATCTTCTGGACTAGATGGAATAATTCCCGGTGATCTACAAAGAAATGCGGAGCTAGTTGTACCTTGGATATTTGTAATACACAGAATAGGGCAGACATACTACCATGCTACAAGAATAGTTGTCTTCGATGCCAGGGTAACATGCACTAAACCTCTATAATTCAGTCCTATTAGTATAACATTGTTTCTAATCGAAGCATCAGAAATATTGACATTTATCTGAGAATGACCATACCTGTGAAACTTCTCCCTTCTACGCAACATGCCTGCAACAAGGGAATTTCTGCAGAAACACCTCCTCATTTTCTAGTCAGCCATATAGAAACATCGTTTACATACAAACAATTCAATATAATTGCCTATCTAAACATAGAGGGTGCTTTTAACTTCGACAAACCTGGCGCTGCACTGGAACTCCTTAACAAGTGGAGTGCCATGTTTGGCATTGGTGTCAATCCAGGCAAAGCTGAATTCGAAGTAAAAAGTTGATTATTTTGAGCCACCAAAGCTTAGCCGGAGCACCTTCGTAGGTACGGAGAGCTTTTCACGGAGCTTTTTCATTTGATAGTTATTGATATGCACTATTTTTCTGTATGTCTGTTTTTTTCCTTAAATTTTCTTTCAGAAAAATGTGTGTTGTAGTTGGCTGCACCAGCCAAGATTTGAACTCGGGTCACTGGCTTGGTAGTCAACGCGCTAACCACAGCAACCACAACAGCCTCAAATATAATTTAGATGTACATAAACTAATATAAATACCATCATAAGTGACAAGAATTTCCTTTTAGTTCAACATGATTTAATTGATGATTTAACATAAAATTTATTTTAAATTAACATTATAGTCATGTTGATTTAAAATTAAATACAACGTTGATAACAATGATAGCTTAACAGTGAAAATTTTTAATATAATAGATTTAAGGTTAGATTAACAACTTTTCGTTTAAAAGTAAAGTGAAAAAATTGTAATTTTAAGTCAGCAGCGCGAAATTTACATTTACAAAACACGAATATTAAAATAAACAACAATATGTCACACAACTGAACACGACAGTGCTTAAAGCTATGAACAAAGCACATAAGCACCAACACACTTAAAAATAATAATTATTTCTCATAAATTTAATATGATTTCCTATCAACATTCCGACAGGTTGATTTTACATTGAATTTTTTTTATTTAGTGTGTAGCACACAACTAACTTATGTAACTTATCTGCTTCAGGGTATCACAAAGGGACCGAATCGACTGTTAAGTTGTATGTACCCATTCAAAATAACTTCAAATACTAACTAATTTCTGAAGAAATCAGACTATTTAAGAATCAAAGGATCGAAGAAATCAGAATAAAATTTAAAGTAGTAGCTACTGCCACATCCTTTTAAACACTAGTTTAAACGTTTACTTTTCCAGATTTTTTTAATATAATCTGAATACATTTTATTACTTCTTCCAGATGTTTCTCTGTGTAAAATAGTTTTTTAGATGTACGTACCGAAGAGCATATAAATTCAATGACAACTTAAATTTTGTTTAACAAAAATTTCTAATACGAATTATATCTTTAGTACATTTAACTTCAAGCAGCTTGTAAGCCAGCATGTGACATTTATAGCAGCCAGGCAGCGATTTTAATTGAGTTGATACACATCAGTACAAAAAATCCTTTGTATCCGTTCAGTGGCATGTTAGTTATCAATGTAGAAGCTTGTCTCGAACTGCTTTGAGTGAAAAAAAATTTAATACATTTTAATCATTCTCTTATTTCGATCAATCATGTAAATGTAAAAATAGATAATATTAGTATTACAACAACAAAGCAGGTATTGTCACATCAGCTTATTTGTCTGTATAATTTAAGCACACGTGTCTTCTAGGGAAGACTGAAAAGTATTTTCGAAAAAAATTACCTCACGCACGCTAAACAGCGTTCACTTTATTTATTATAACTCTTATCTAGAAGTTATGGACGGAAACTAAGCACATATTTCTATCCCTTAGTGTCCAATTATAGTCTACAAACTTTGTTGTCATACTTGTTTATGGTCCTTCGAACCAGATTTTGGTTACCAACATTGACGACATTTTATTCAACTATGGTATGCAAATTTTGTGTAAATAAGCTATTTAAAGCACTTTTGAAATTTCCCTCACTTAGGAAATGAAACAAAAAACCGACAAAATATAAAGAAACAAAATCAAAGCCTCCAGTAATTTTGAAATTATTCAACAGAGAACATACACACTTACATTTATCGTTAAACATTTGTTAAGAAAATAAAAACAAAATACTTTAATACGTGACTAAAACGCAAAATATCTATGGACTACAATTTTATATTGTTTCTTTTCATTTAGTTTGATTTGCTTCAGCTCTTTCTACTTGCTGTCGATTTTTTTCGATTTTGTTTTTTGTCATCATCGCTATAAAAGCCAAGAAGTTTGTATATTTTTATTCAAAATAACGAAAACATACATGAATCGTCCCAGCATATCTTTAATTTGGGTCCTTAATACTTTTTTATTCAGCTTAGTTTGTGGGAAATATTTAGTTTTAGAAGAACAAACTGTGAGAGTGTGTGGGTAGTAGTCTTTCATCTCCGGATATAGCCGGATCTATGTTTTCTTTTTTTCTCCAGCTGCCTGACTGGCTGATTAGCTGTTGAGCCCTTTTTATCATTTTATTTATTTAGTTTTTGCTTGTGGTCGATTTTCTTAAATTCAATTATCGATGACATTGTATCGCTTGTAAGGAGATAACAATAAATAGGTGATATTTTACTTAAACACACAACATGAATATAATTTGGAAAATTTTATACTATAAACGAAATTGGATTTAAGGATTTATGCTAATTAACATAGATACATACATACATACTAGATTTGTCGTCAGTTTTCTTGTTTCTTTTCTAGTCCCTTTCGTAATCGAATTAAGTTAATAAAAAAAGGTTTAATGAATTTTCGTTGAAAAGCAGTGCATATGAAAATTTAATATGATATTTTATTTGCTCATTTGATTATTAAATTCTAGTTTGTTGTATGTAACCTTTCTTAAGAAGAAAAAAGTAGCCAGCCAGGAAAGTGTAAGTAAATCCGATTAGCTTCCTAAAATTATTATTTGTTGTTTATTACACTACCCAGCAAAAACCACTGCTTCGGCCGAAGCAGGTTTGTATTTGAGAGATGCTGGTTGTTGTTGTTCCACCTGCTTCGAAAAGGCATGTGGGGGTTGTTATACATATTTAGTTCGGTCGTATTTTGGTACGAATAACAACTTTTAACATTGTCGGTCGATTGTATTAAAATTAGATTTATTTGAAAGAAGAGTAGTTAGTTAGTTTTTTATTTTTCCATCTGAACCCAAGTCAAAATTAAAAAAAGTGGTCAGAACTTTTAATTTCGTCCTGCTATTATTATAATTTTTACTCATTTTTCATGGTATCGTTTTTCGCAAAAATCATTCCCAAAATTACCGCGAAAGCAAATGGAACGCCAAGTACACAAAAATGCTAAAAAAAATCTAAAAATATATTTTATTTCAATATGCATTGAATGAGGCGAAAACTATAACATGAATCCTACCTTCTCATATTTCTGTTAGTTACATCGGTAAACAAAAAACAACACACACACATTATGTATACTTAAAAGAAGAATCACCCATATAATAACTCCATGTTCCTGAAGAAACATTTTTTATAGAAAAGTGTTTTTATGGCAATCATTTTAAAAAATTTTAAATTATTCAAAAGCCATATTAAAAATTTTATATTTTTCCTTATAAAGGCTACACGGACACAAAGAATTTTTAGAATCAAGTGAAAAACAAAAAACGACAACCGTCGACGAGTTTTACATGACCGAAGTGCCCTACTTTGAGACTTCATCGCTCCGTTCCTGATCAATAAAGGAACCTCATCTGCTTAATACTCCTCTGCTATATCCATGTAAAATTTTATACTGATCGGATTATTCGTTTGGAAATGGCGAATTTCTTTCCAAAATATGTTGATTATGTCCCACTGTGTGTTGTTGAACTCCTATTTAAATTATTGCTTTACAACTTGAAAGTTTACGTACTCAAGCTCCCTCTTTTAGGAAATCATGAAATATTTAATAATTTTATTACATCACAGACCTTCACCACATAAACTTTGTAAAAGTTCTATGACTTTCATTTTAACAAAACTTTGAGCTTTAGTAGAAGCTAAATAAAAAGTTTTCGAAAAAAATGTCCGCAAATATTATTCAATCTGCTTTTGTACACAGAAAAATATATCATCAAGCTGCAACTAACAATTCGAATTATTAATAAGTAACTTAAATTGAAATATATATTTAGTTAATATAACAAATTAAGTTATTGATACGACAAACACAGCCATTTTTTCCAATAAACTGAACTAACCAAATTTTTTGTTATGTATGGCGCAAAAACGCAACAATTTTTAAATATATTTTTCATTAAAAATGCCAACTGAAGTTTTTGTCCAAACGTGTGAAAAACTTAACAATCATGATTGTTGCTATAATAAATTTAAAATTTTCCAGTCACTTAAATTACTCAACAAAATTATTTGTTAAATTATATCATAACGGCAGGCACACACGTATATGAAACAAAGCTAATCAAGTTTTATGTGTATTCATTATATGCGTATTTACTAACGAATTGCTCTATAGCTGAGAGGTAAGAACATTAATCTATTAGTCCAGAGGTCGGCGGTTTGATTCCGTGCAAAGACATTTAGTGTTTTTCGCAGACAAGCAAAAAGTCACTTCGAGGGTTGTGATTGTGTATAAAAACATATTGTTAATACAACAATTATGATAATTAAAATTTGTTCGGGTAATTAACAATTCACATGGTTAATATAACAACAATCTTAGTTGAAATAATTTTGCAAACAAAATTGTGAATAACATTTTTGTTGTCAGCAAATTATTTGTTGATAAATTTAATTGAAAATAATTTTCTGCTTTTCTTTCTACTTACAATTTCGTAATTGTATTTACAACAATCGTTGTAAGTGCAAACTCAATTAATTATTTAATTGATATAACAAAAAAATAATTGTACATATTTACAAATCTTTTTTTTCTGTGCACGTGCTCGAAGTTACCTTAGCCAAAAGCTTAACTTAACCAAAAGTTCGTTTTTAATACAAAATTTGTATTTAAAAAAGCTTTTGGGTAAATGCATGCACGTAGGCGAACAGACTGATTTTGAGTACGCTTTGTTATAATGTTGCGGCTTTTGTTAACAATGGTGCTTTAATTTACTTTGTCTTTTTCTGATATGTACATAAAAAAATCAAAAAGTTCTAGTAAAAGCTGTTATACCAAATAGCCATACTGGTATATGTATATTAAAATTAGGAGAGAAATATACATACATACATATGTGAGAGAAATACTTCTTGGGGTAGTAATGACAAGTATCAATTTTGTCATGAATGAAAATGTCAAATAATGACACAAAGCAGAGTTGCCATTGCGAGTAAAACTATAATTGTCTTTTAAATTAAGCTAACATATAAGACTTCAATTGCAAAAACTAAAATAACTGTTCATTCACTTTTTAAACTTTTTTGTTATTTATATATTCAAGATTACTTTTATTATCATTTTTGGCTTGACTTTTTATTTAAATACAACTCTGTCTTTAAGCTTTTTCATACAAGCAAGAAATCGATTTCATTATATTTCTTTTCAGGCACATGCGCACTAGAGCATCTTTGCAAAACAGGAATATCTGAAGCTTTTTTTCAATAGGACTATCATTGGCTTTATTACCTACAAACGCTTATGAACATCGACCGTGAACGTTAATATAAGAAACTAAATAAAATTTTTGCTGCACTGAACTGTTACAAAAAAGGTGATTAAATTTTCTGTGAATCCTTCTATTAAGTGTTAAAGATTTTACCAAAAATCCAATTAAAAATTATTAAATTGAAGAAAGCTAATATACCCATAAAAAGTTTAATAAGTTTAACGTTTGAGAAAAAAAATGCATATAGTGAGAAAAGTGTAATAAAAGAAAAAAAATTGTGTATCAGCATTCAAAAGGCTACATTTTCTATATTCTGGGGATACATGCTAACGATTACCAAAAAAAATTTTAAAAAAATTGAAACGGGGCCACATAAAAGTAAAGGAATTTTTTGTATCTTTTCAGTTAAATAATACCTAAAATCATTATCAACATAAAAATAACGACGTAAATTTATTTGGTCAAAACTCAAGAAAGTGAATTTTAAATTAAAAATAAATAAAATAATAACAGCATAATATCAAATAAATGTATTGATTTTTTCCCATAAAATTTCATATAAAACTGGTAATGATATAACAATATAATAATACTAAATTTTTAAAATACAAAAATTCTTCAACTAAATTATACCAGGCAAAGTTGAAACTAGTAAGAAATTAAAAAAAAATTATTTTATGTTATTAAAAATTAAATATATAAAACAAAAAGATTTTAATTAATTAGAAAAGTAATAAGTACATAGTATGCCTTTTAAAACTATAAATTATTTTGGCTAAAAAAATACTTATCTTAATATCTATCCTGAATTGGAATGTTAATTTTCATTTAGATTTTTCTTTGGAAGGAAGAGTCATCCATTTTAAGAAAATTACCAATATCTACACACGCACACAGACACACACTCAGTCTGAAAAAATCTTTTTTTTTATAATAAACCCAACATAAACACTTGAAAATGTAAAGCTTTTTGGCTCTCTCTCTCTCTCCTAATCCAAGACTTTTCTTAAATTAAAAAACTATAAGATACTTCATCTCTCTCACCCTCTCCCACTCACTATATAACGGTGTATCTCTTTAAATCCATGTTACTTACTCTCTTGAAACATATACATACACATATTTTTATCTCATAAAAAAATTGAGAAATTACAGTTAAAAGCGAAAGAAGAGGAACCCATGATATTTTAACCACCACTTCCTTTTTGCTTTCGCACAAACACACATACAAAAAAAACAAATCTAATACTTAGAATTCAAAAAAATTGCTTAGCAAAGAAAAAGTACTTCAAGAAATTTTAAATAAGATGTAGAAAAGAAAAAAAAACCTCTAATACTTAGTACAATGCAATAACAAATAATGAGGAAATGACAAAAAAGAAATAGTAAAATACAATAAAACAAAACACCGACACACAAACCTACACAAAAGCTTTAGTTGTACCTAGTAAACATTTTTAGCCGAAATATCTGACGTCAGAAAATATATGAAACTTTATCAGACAATCAGTCAGGCGAGTTGTCCTAAATTCCCTTAGACCTTTAGCTAAATAAGTATAAAATTTTCTGGTACGACGCACAGAGCAATTTTAAACAATTACTTCTCAAAAATTTAATTGTGCACTTCTATAAAGACTAAGCAAAATTTTTAGTTTGTTTTTGTAAAAAGCGATATTTTTTATAGAAAAAAATCTGCACTGAAAATAATCCATGCAACATTTTACGAAAAAACTTTCGTAGTGACTTTTTTTCGTAGAATATACGAAAGTTTCGTATATATTACGAAAAACATATAGTTTTTTAAAAAATGTATTTGAAATAAAAAAATAAACAATTTATTATTTATTTATTATAAACTAAAATAATTTTTTATAAATAGATGTATTTTTCAGGTGTAAGTAAATAAAACAAATTTTTAGCTCTTATAAAATAAGTAAAAAGTGGCTCAGTTGGTCAGTGGGTAGAGCACATGACTTGATATAGGAAGATTGCGAGTTCGTGCCCCGGTTGAGCCATACTGTTTTACTTTTATTTTTTGCCTATTTTCGTATACTTCGTATATTTTACGACAGAATTTCGTGGAGCGAAATATTTCGTAATATGTACGAGCGTTTTCGTGCGTATGTTGCATGAAATTTTTTCAGTGTAATGAAATTACTCAAATATTTTACAATGTAAGCGACGAAAATTTCCATGGGACTCAGTAGCTTATTCATGTAATATACATATTTTCATTGTTAACATTTTGGTAATATTGTTATTGAAATGCAGTGTTTTCTTTTTTTAGCAAGAAAAAAATTGTTTAACATTTTCAGTTTTCCTTAAAAAAAACAATTTAGCTGTGACTACCTCCATTTTGTTACTGCAAAAAAATGGTGGATTAGAGTCTATTTTTTCAATTTACCTAAAAAGCCACCGACTTTCACCTATAAAAATTATGTGAGAAAACTCAATTTATAAAAGTCACGATTTTCATACAACAGTAACATTTTTGAACAAAGGGTATCCTTGGTCCGAATTAGAAAACAAATTGGTCCAACCACTATGTTGCGCCTATATGAAGCTTATTTCAAATTGTTATTAACCTTTCCAATTTAAAATATAACTCCTTTTATTCTTTGCCGCCAAATGTATGAAGCGATATCACTGTGCGACATTTACGCCCGTTTTTTTAAATATTATCCAATTAATATCAGACTAGTCTGCACATTATCGAAAGGCAATTTAACTTCCTTTAAGATATTTAAAAGAATAGTCCGGAAATTTTCTGACCTATGGCCTGCGACTTTTATCCGCCACTTCTGCACATTGCCTGACTTTAGTTTTCACGAAAATTCTCATTTATCTATCGAGATTTTGTGCATAAATTTAGAACTTTCTAAACTTATAAAATATGGGTAAATGTTTTTTTGATGAGCTGCCATAAAGAGCAGAAAAACGCATGGCACGAGAAGAGTCACAGAAGTCTTAAGGGCCCAATAAACTCACATACATGAATGACATACTTGAAAACTGACAAACATTGGTATTTGTCAGTTTTTCTCCTCACACTGTTCATGGAAACTGACAAACATTTATTTAAAATTTGTTCAAAAGAAAACTGAAAAACTTTTCCAATTTTCAATCATATTTAAACTAGAAAAAATTGCTACAAAACCAATTGTGATTTCAAATTTGAATTGAAAAATATAAATAATTTAAAAAAATATGTCGCTGCATATGAAAAAAATCTAAATTTTGTACGTTTTCCTTTGATATTTACATTCAAGTATGTCACTCATCCCTTTACACCATATGAAATGTGTGAGCAAAGAAGAAATTATTAAAACTTTTTAATATTCGTCCAACATGTATGTCATACTAAAAATTTAACCATACACAGTCAGGGAATTTGTCCAACATGGCATGTATGTCATACAAATATATGAGTATAGGGTACCCTTTAAGCGAATGCCACACAGGTAAATATTCAGCTTCAATATATTGTGCGTTTGCTTACAAAAAATATGTACACACATACGGAGGGGAAATATTGAAGAATATCAAAATGCTTTTGATTTTCATAACAAACGAACACAAGTTCATATATTGAAGCTAAAATATTGATCAGTCTAGCACCCGCATTACATATTTTTGGTTCTATGTGCGAATTTGATATTTGTGGTATTGTGCTCAGATTTTCTGACCAAACTCAGACCGAATTCGGCAAAAAAAAATGTTCGATGGGTATGTACATATGTATGGATGTGTATATTTATGTGTGTATGCATGTGTGTAGGTCTTTTCGAGGTTCGTTTATTTGTACTATGTTCTGCTTTTACCAATTGTATCGATTTCATGACGTTGTCATATGTTGTTGCTGTTGTTGTTATTATTATCAACACCAACCTCGTGAGAAAAATCGCTATGGTCACCTCACTTCGTATACGTTTAAAAGCACATCTTTGGTTTTAGCTTTCCTTTTTATTCCCTTTTTTATTTTTATTTCTTTACATTTTCTTGAGAAAAATTCAATAAAACAGAATGCTTGTACTCTGCCTTGAGCGTTTTTCTGCCAATATTAAAGTGTAATAATAATAAAAAGTAAATTAAAATTACATAAAACATTTGCAAATCATGCAAAATTATCGTTTAATATAATCTAACAATGAGTTCTTTGTTCGTTTTTATTTCAACTTAATCGTATTTACTTTATTGTTTTAAAAAACGTATTTTTGTGTAACGAAGTCAGTTCCCTTTATTCTTACTTTTCGTGTATTCATAGAATTAAATTGGTGGGCGGAAGCAAAGTGAATGAGTTGATGATGGTGGTCGTAAAAGTAGCCAGGAAAAAATATCTAAAATCTAAAATATATAAAATCAGCCTAAGGTAACCCCTAGTAATACTAAAAAAAATAACTCATTCATACAGAAAAGCACTCACAAAATTAAAAAGGGAAAACAAGGATATTTTACTAATTAATTATGTATGTTATTGTGTAGATGTGCAAATTGGTACAACTAACAACACGGACAAACAAATTTCAAAACGAAAAAGTCGTGAATTGTTTATTTATAAATATAATAAACTAAATAAATTAATCACGCGATTTTTGTTATTTCATATCAAATAAACTTTTATAAAGTGTGACATTAAGCGCTTGCATTTCCGTGAATAAAGGTGTCATTTTGGAAAAAATATATGTTTGACCTTGCAGGACATCTTTGGAGCTTCCCGTTAATATCAAGTTCAAAATACTTGAAAATTTTTACATTTTTTACAAACAAATTTCGAAAATTTCATTAATATCAGCTGTCGAACGAATAAACCGACTTTGATAAAATTTGTGGTATCGAAGCACTTTTCAAAGTTTGGAAAAATTATCGTATCTAGAAAATCGATTTGAAAAATTCACACCAAAAAAAGTTTGACTTGAATAGAACAAAAATCAGAATAAGTTCAGTAAAGTGAGACTTAAAGCGATTTTCGTTTGTTTTTGGGACTTTTTAATGTTAGCGTGTTTTTCGTTTTAGAGTTTTTCTTCGTTTTGTAGAATTTTTTTTAATTTGGGAGACTTTTTTTCCTTTTTGTGCTTTTTTCGTTTAAGCGTTTTTTTTTTGGACTTTTTTTTTGTTTGCCAATTTTTTCGTTTTTTTAAGTTTTTTAATTTTAGCAATTTTTTTTATTTTTACGTTCTGACAATTTTTCTCGCTGTTTCCAATTGTTTTAGTTTTGGCGACTTTTTTTTCCTTTTTGGCATTTTTTTTTAGCTTTTTGCGATTTTTTGTTTTGCCGAGTTTTTTCATTTTCGTGCTTTTTTCGTTTAATCGGTTTTTTAGTTTAAATGATTTTTGTTTCGTTTTGCCAATTTTTTTAATTTTGGGGTTTTTGTGATTTCTTTCGTTTTGGTGCTTTTTTGTTCAAGCGTTTTTTTGTTTTTGGGATTTGTTTCCTTTTGACTATTTTTTAATTAAAATTTTTTTTTTGTTTTGGAGTTTTTTATAATTTTTTTTCTGTTTTGTCAATTTTTTCGTTTTTTAGCTTTAAAAATATTTTTTAATTCGTCTACTTTTTCGCTTTTTTGTGATTGTTTTAGTTAGGCAACTTTTTCGTTTTGGTCCTTTTTTTGGTAATTTTGTTTCGGAGATTTTCTTCGTTTTGGTGCTTTTTCATTCCGGAGACACCTAGCATGTAGTGATAAGCAAGATACACATGAGCACTGATGATAGAACTGTAGTGGCTTGCGCAAACATTGTTTTTATGTTTTGCTGTGTACGTTGAAAGTTAAATTGATATTGATTTTTTCCTTGTTCCTTGGAAATATTGATCACATCTAATTCTTTCTGACTATAACGTTACAAACCTTAGCATGTATAATCAATTGTTTGTTTTCTTTGAAAATTCAATGAAAAACAGACAATTCAAACAATTTTTATTCTCAGTTGCAATGTCTATTTCATTTACATTCAATAAAAATCAACTTTTAACAAAACTGCTCTATCCTTAGTACAATGGAATCTATTCTAACAAAATTGGCGATATTTTTTGCGATCTGCCAGTGAAAAGCACAGGAACACACTACGCATTACAGATAAAATTCGTACTTTAGCCGAACAGTGCATATGTGGAATTAACTCTCCACAGAGATCTGTCCTGCCACTTTCAATGTAGGAATGTTCAAAACGAATATACACTAATTCCTAAATTAAATTAGCTTAGATCAACCCTGAGTGCCGTTAAAAAATGACCGAAAGGCTTTTAGAGGAAATCAAAAAGTGAGGAGGAGCTTTCTTAGAGGAATTGAAATTTAAAGAGATAACCGGTTGGAGAATATATATCCCAAAGATGCACAGGAAAAATGTTAATGGCAAAGTATTGAGTTAAAATGCTAATAATCATACCCTTCTCTAAATCTACTTTGGCATTTTAACCAATTACTTTAACATGGCGATGTCATTGGAAGCAATTACTTACAACATTGGGTTACAAATAACAAGTTATAAATTTCAATATTTAAAAGCCATTGGATACACAAAACATAATATAAATTATATATCTCTGTTAAGCCATGAACTCATGCCGTTTTTAGTTATTGTGTTATTTTATGCCAAGTGTTTTGCTTACTAGGTTTCTTACGCGCTTAAAACTTATTTTCACAAACCTGAACACAATTTAAAAAAATCCATTTCGCTTCCCCAGGGGTTGAACTGTTTATTGTCTGTATGATAAGCAGATACACTACTACGCTGCCAATAAGAGAATAAATGGCTTGTTTAATTACTAGTAAGTAATCGATCAACTACTGTAAAGTAACTCAGATGGTATGTAGTTTGTGATTAAAAAGTATGTTGTGTGGTAATGACAACACATTACCAAGTTTTTGCTGGGTAGCGTTCGGCCCGCAAATAGCAGCAGGTTATTTGAAAATGTAAATTGAATAGTTAAATGAAAGAAAATATTAGTTCTTTCTGCAAGCATTTTACGCCTCAGAGATCTATTTTTTGAAATTATGAGTATAGGTCGGTTTTTCCTTTATTTAAAAGCCGTTTGGCAATATACCAAACTACATCTTCAAATATTATCGCTAGAAAGCAAGGTAGCTAGAAATATGTGGGCTTGTTACAACTCAGCTAGCCATAGGGATATCTCGAGGCTCGGTGCAGTAGTGAGGAGGCACTGGGCGACCGGAAGACATGCTAGTAGAATAGGCATTTCCTACAATGCGTTCTGCCGTAGTTGCCGGGATCAAAGCAAGGAAGAAATAGTTTTCCACTATATTTGCAAGTGCCCGGACTTATACCGCTCGAGACACAAGTTTTTGGGTAACAATATATTAGGGTGATCCGATCAGGTATTTCAATACGACAGGTTGGATCTAGTACCTATTCGCGTATCCGAGATCTGTTTTCGAGCCTTCATAGGTTGACGCTGACAAGTGGAGTGGTCTGTCAAAATGAAATCTTCTTGATTCTACTTGAATGCTTGCGCGTAGAATGCAGCTACGTAAACCAATCAACCAACCAAACGACTTCTAAGACAATAACGTTTACGTTTTTTAACTGAAACTGAAACTCTATATTTCAAAAAATGATTTATGTTACTATTACATGGATGTTGAAAGTTCGGAAACGCAACTTAAATGAACAGCTGCTGCACTAAAACGATGTTCCATTGAGGTGTCATAGTAAAGGTCAAATTATAGAGGCACAAGGTCAGAAAAATTTTATCTCTGAAAATTTAAAAATAATATCATAACATAGTCATTTTAAAGTCCATTTTGTACCCTTTAATCCAGGGTAAGTAGTTTTAAATACATACATAATTTTATAAAGTCGGCTTAGTATATTTTTTCCCATTTCCAAGTCGCTATATTTCGCGAACCAAAAAGTATACGGAGCCAAGATTTTGCTCTAATAATAGATATAATCCGAAAGGGCAATGAAAATTGGTTTGTTGGTTTTATTTGTTTTAACTTCATGTTAATTTCCGACCAATGGTATCTTAGCGAAATTTTTTAGAAATGTCCGAAGAATACGTTTCTGCTATACGATTTTGTCGTTTTTTTTTTCATACAAATCGGCCCGCTCTAATACTTAAGCTTTCAGAAAATCAATTTATATATCGTCTTCTTGATATACAGAATTAGCTGTAATGTATCTAAGACGACCACCTCGGGTATCAAATCGCTTCTAGAGATCGTAACTTTTTCAAATACAGACTGATTTTAGTGAGCTTCAGCTATTGCTAGACTAACAAATAGGTAAAGAAAACCAAATCTTTTTCTATACAATATTTATCTTACAGTACAACCTAAATCGGAGCGTTAAGCGTCGCGTAAGCAGCAGGGTACGTATTTACAGTACATTCAAAGTAAATATTTTGTGCTAAAATATACTGTAAATATGCACCTTGTTACTTACACGATGCTCAACGCTCTGATTTAAGTTGGTCTGTTAGACAGTTAAAAAATATTTGACTTGAATTTTGTATCTTATGTTTTGTTTGTAAAAATTACCAGCTTTAAAACGTTTTCGATGGTTGAATTTTACACCCTATATCTCATTGTATATTCCCAAAGACTGGCCAAAGAATTAATTTTCGAAAATCTTGAGTCCTTCTCCATGACTGATGCACTCATAATTTTGTAATCGAATGAGTAGTTTAAAAAGTTTATGCACAGAAATGCAGCATTGCTTCTTTACCTCTGCTTACCATAATTCTAAATGGCTAGGGGCGTTTTCTCTTAACAATTCCCATACATTTACCACAGGGTGCAAACACTAATATGGAAACGGATTGAAATTTTAATAAATCTTTAACCATGTGAATGGTAGTTTTGATGCTATAAAGTATATTCAATTTAATATTTTAAATTTCATATGAGAAATCTAAATCATTTTTTATATTCAAAAAACTCATTGAACCGACAAAATCGTCAATTTGTTTGGTTATATGTATGAATGTGTATGTACTTGAATTATGTTTATGCATACACATGAGCACATACTTCTTATATGTAAGAAAATCCTTAATTTCAATCATCCCGTTTAACAGTCAATAAACTACAAAATATATAAAACAAAAATAAAGTTACTTATCTATAGTTGTTGTATATAATATAATTAAGAATACGAAATACAAATTTAATTTAACTCATAAAAGAAAACTAGTCACAGCCAATCAATAAAGATTAGTTCACCCTTAAAATACTTGATTGAGGAAACACTGTAGACAACTGTTTCTTTTCTTAAATGTTACAAAAATAAAACAAAACACAAATAATAACCAGTCTAATCGTTTTAGTTTCAATGCGTTTGCCGATATTTTCTTTTATGAGTATTAAAGGAAACAAGTCTCTTGGGACTAGGATTAGTATTACAGTCTACGGTATTTTATATTGCTTAATATTTCAAGTGTAAAATTAGTTTTCTTAAGGTGATTGCGCTTATTTTGATGTTGTTGTATATTCAATTTGAACTTTTTGATTAAATAGCATAAAGAATAGAAATGATATATTTTGATAACAAATATTATATTGCATTCAAATTTTCATTTTTGGAAATGCAAAACTTTCAATTCTAAGAAATATAGTAAATAGTTGTTTGTTGTTTGGAAATTATTTTAAAGCTTTTGATGTCTCCATATGTCCAATTCAGTAATAAGTAATGTTAAGCGTTGCCACCTTTCATCAATCTCGCTAAGACTACGGCAACCGTAACAAAACTGAATTAAAAATATGGCAATTTGTAAACATAAAAATATGGGTTCAATATGCCTTAATAATAATATAAGATTAAGAACAAAAAATATTTAGTGATATTTTTATTTATTCATGACTTTCATAATCTGACACTGCCATTCCAAATTGAACTTTGCAGTTTAACCTAAAAACAATCAATACAACGGGAATCCAAAAGATATAAAACTAAATATTTATAGTAAAACAAAAGATAGACAAAAATGTATCTACTATATATGTATTTTATTTTTAGTACAAAAAACAACAACCACCCCACGATTGACAGTGCTAAGCTGATAAAGCTGTTAATACAAGTTTCGTATCTTACTTATACGTATAAATTTATTCCTTATTTTTTAAAAAATTTTGTCTGCCTGTTCAACGGCGTCGAAAGAATTCTGTCACGCAAATACATTTAAACATCGTTGACCAGATAGTTAATCATTTCATATTATTGTTCTTTTACTTTCTACTATAAATAAATGGGACTTAAGTAATTAAGTAATTTAAATAACCAAACAACCAACCGCTGAAACAAATATGTTTGTCTTGCACTGGCTGGACTTGAAAATTAAAATTTTAGAATTAAGATTTGATTACTTATTGTTAGTTCAATTTTATTGAAGATACAATAAATAAATACATATAACCAAAAAAAAAAAAAGTAATTTCACACCGATTTCTAGTTATTGAGCCTTAAACAGATCTCGAAATTTTGAGGTCCTAAGAAGTTATTTTGATTTTTTTAATGATGTCTACATGGCTATAATAAATTTTGAATGATTGAACCGATCGAAACAAAATTTGTGTCATTCTCTTAATGACTTATATATCTTATGAGTATGAACTATTTTCACTTGATAGATTTCGTCTAGGCGAAACGAACTCTGATGAAAAGGATGTGGTGGTCTCAAACATCAGCTGTCAGTTCAACCTTCCGTACAACCGAATTTTGCTTTGAATGTTTAATATTTACATCTTTTTACATTTAAGATGGAAACCTATGTATTTAAATATGCTATTGACTATTGACTATTTTCTCAAAAAATTTTCAAAACTAAAATTTTTATTTTCAATATTTCAAAAGAATAGTCTTCAGAAACGTCTGCAGTTGAAATTTTAAATCGATTAAAGCATGCACGCTACATTCACCACCATTTTACGAAAATGGTGAATTTTTCTAGAAGATTCTATATTAATCGCTTAAGAAAAACTACCGATTTTTCAAATTTCTCTACAAATTATATTAAATACACTTAATATAATTAATTTGGCTTTTAATTGTTACCCGCCCGCTCAAAAATGTGGGCAGGAGAGCGTGAAAACTGAACTGAACTTAATTTTTAAACTGTTATTTCTTTACTATTTATTAAATAATTCTTGCAAAGAAAAACAGACTACAAAATAGGCGTGGCACCGCCCCCATATTTTATCATCATGTACTTTTACAAGAACTAATTGTGTGTGCGAAGTTTCATAAGAATCGAATAAGTAGAAGTAGTCAAAATGCTTATTTACTTTTCATGGGCGTGGCACTGCCCACTATTCTAAACATAATGTTGTATTGTAACAATAACTTAAGGTTTATGCTAAGTTTCATAAGAATCGGTTTAGCAGAAGTTGTTGAAAAATAATATTTACTTTGCATGGGCATGGCACAGCCCACTTTTTTTTATCCTAATGTAGTATTTAAACAGAAGCTTAATGTGTGTGTAAAGTTTCATAAGAATCGGTTGAGTAGTAGTAGTTGAAAACGAATGTGTATTTACTTTGTATGGGCGTGACCCCACCCACTTTTCAACGGTACCAATCTGGAAGTACATCCTTTTGAATAGGGGAAAAAATCCGAAATCGGTTCATAAATGGCGGAGTTTTGAGGGAACATTCACAAAAATAAAAAAATTAATACCAAAAAAAAAAATACATGATGAATTGATAACCTTTCTCCTTTTTTAAAAGTCGGTTAAAAATAAAGCAATTCTCTTATTGCTTAAAAAGTTTTAACGATATTTAAACGGTAATTTTTTTATGAAAGTTTTTTAATTAAATTATATTATATTGAAAATATTATAGATATCGTAATAAAATAAATTGTATTTCCTTTATTTATTTACAAACCTTATAACAAGCTTGAATTCATTAAAATTGGATAATATTTATAAAAGTTATAAGGCCAACAAGGTTTTTCATGCTCGAGGTAGTCAAGTTTGACACCCTGTAGCTCAACTTCTTAAAGCTTGGGTCCTCTTCTATGATTTTTACATACATCGTTTGGTAATCGGATCACAAGTTTCAAAAATACAGATTTATTACCCTTTTTTTCAATAGGAACCACTGTGTAAAGTTGGTTGTTTTCGTTATGAAAAAACAAAATTAAAACTGATACTTATATAATAAATTATATTTCTAAGAGAAACTAGTACTCGCATATGGGCATTTCCATGCCAGCGTACGTGACATTTGTATGCCTACAAAGTGGAAGAGATTTTTCAAAACTAGGAGTAACTGAAAAAAATTTTGTCGTTATGTTCCATTCAGAGGGTACTACTCGTATATGTGAAAAAAAATTATCAGATTTGGAACACTGTTGTCCAAAATATGGAGGGCAATAACGGCATATCGTACGCGACATAAAACGGAAGTGATGTTAAGGTGCATGTAAAAATATGCGAACGTCTGCGAATTTTGAATTTTTTTCTATTTTAAATTTCTTACACTAACCCAGCTTTTTTTTTACTATCCGTAAATTTGATATAAACAGAATTTTTGATGATTTTACAATGAACAAAATTTAATAGCGTACGTGATAGATTTTTCTCTTACAGTATTCTTCAGTAAAGAAATATATGTTTTGTACATATATGTAAACATAAAATTAAAAACAAATAAAAAATATGTATTTGGTGATAATAGCAATGAAAACAATCTAGATTCAAGTTCATTTCATACTGCATACTATTTACTTGGGCGCTGAGTTTACGGCGCCACCTTAGCCTACTACAGAGTAGTACATAACAATTAATTTGATTTTTTTTTCGCTTAATGAATACGCAGCTCGAGAATTATTTATATATTGACTATCATGATATGCAAACGGACGAGCTTTAAATGCTTATAACATTTTTATTACACAAAATTTAAAAAACATGTCGATCAATATTTGTTTGCGGCCAATATCTTGCTTTAAAATTTTATTTTGAAACAGTTGCGACCGGTCAATTTCAAATGACGTAGATAAATAATGGCTTTGCACTACGTACGTGACATTAGCGTCCAAAGAAAATCAAAAATATACATATAATCGAACTCTATCTTTTATCTTTCCTCACGGATCTTGTTCCTTTATGTTTGAACATTAATTTTAAAGTATAATTGCAATGTTACAAATAACTGAATTTAGTCGCTCGAAAAGCGAAAATAGTTTATTGCAATGTCTTAAAATTAGTCAAAGAGATATTCAGTTTAAACTGTTATTTTTGATATATAAAAATTGTAGTAAGGTATAAATATCTCTGTATAGTAAAATTTGATTGTTTTTTCCTCTTTACCATATCTTAAAAAAAGTTTTAAAGGTTTTCATTCTTTCAGTCGTGGTTGCCATTTTCATGGAAATGCCCATATGCAAAATTTGCTTGGAAAGAACATTAAAAAGAAGATTTTGTAAAATATAATCGATTATCACAAATCTCGGTGACGTAATTTCTGTATAAATTTTACTTGCTCTTGTCAAATTCCATGCATTTCGAGAAAACATTTATAGCAATTTTATATTAAATATTGAATAGATTCTGTGGATTCAATATATGTAGTTTAAACTGGAAAACAGAGCTCATAAATTATATTTTGTGCAAAAGACTCGGCTTAAACACAAAGTAATTGCAATTAACAACAAACGAATTAATTCATTAAAAAATAGCAATACCGAAAGGGAATATATACTAATCATTTATTCTTTTGTTTTTAAAACAAACTCAATATTCAACTGGGATAATAGTTATTAGAAAACAACAACTGTATAACATTACATTTATTGTGTCGTTTAAAGAAACAAATGTTTTGTTGTGGAAAAGCTAAAAAACACTTATAACAATAAAATTCATACACATTTTCTATTAATAAATTCAATCAACAGACATTTATCTCTGCACCACATATGAAATAAGCAATAGAGATAAGATAATAAATAGTGACAAAGGAATAAATATTTTTATGAATAAAAGAATACAAATTGACTAAAATTAGTTTTATATCTTCTACAGCAGAAGAACACACAATCAAAGCAACAATGAACACTGTGGAGCTGCCCTATTACATTTGTATGTGTCTGTGTGTTTGTGTGTGTGTGTGTATGCTATTTTGCCTAGTGTTGTGTGGCTTCCCCGAAGGAAATATCGATAGTAAAACTATACTGATGCACTATTGACTTTGTCCCCAGTGCTATAGACATTTAACATGTGCTTGTCATTGAGATTCCACTAGTGACCTCGGAACTATTGACTTACTATAGACTAGGTGGTTCTTATCGGACTACATTGAGACATTGGGAGCAGAGATTCACTAGTGCATTTTAATGATTCTAGTCAACACATATGTAACTTTTTACTAGGTAAGGCAATTAAATTAAATTTTTTACTAAAATTTTCAGTTTTGCGTGCAGCCGCATTTATTTTCAACACAACAAAAAGATACAATAAAAAATCGTTTTGTAGCTGTCAAAAATGTATCTTCCCATTAGATGCAAAATAAAAAGTGTAGACGATTCGTTGACATTGTCACCACAAGGTCACCAAACTTGTCGCTAAAAGTGATGACTTGCCCCCTGGCTTCCTTCAGGGTTAGAAAGAACCCTTGTTGTCTTGTTCGGAAATTAGGTTAACATTTAGTTGAAAACGTTTTCCTTTTATTTCTTTCGTTTAGTCTTTTGCCAAAAAAAAAACGTTCTAAACACATCTTCTTTTTTAATTTAGTCAAGTGCGCAGAAGCCAAAAAAAAAATATTATCACTGCCATAGAAAGGAAAAATAAAAACAACCACTATTAAGTAAAGCAAAATTGATGACAACTCAAATGTCAAAAAATAAATTCATGGACTAAAACTGGTTCCATATAAATACATAAATGACCGAAAACAAGCACGAGAACAAGTGTAAGAAATAAAAAAAGTAAAAAACACGAAATTCCTTTTAATACAGATGACAAAGTTACAGCAGAGTAGGCGTACGTAAGCAAATGTACACATGTCAATTCAAGTCAGTGTGTGTGTGTGTGTGTGTGTTTGTGTGTGTTAAGTCCCTTTGCGACGTAATTGCAAAAATACAGTAAATGACTTTTTATACATGAAAAATAATATAGCATACTTATAAGCGTCGACAGTCATTCATTTTTAAGTCAAACAAGAAACCAAGCAAGGTAAAGTATTTTGTAAATACGTAGGTCATTACAACACATACATGTATAGATTTACACCTGCTCGCTTACATTTATTTTTAGAGAGTGTGTACAATTAGTTGGTGAAAGTTCTAAACTTGAAGCATAATCCAATGTTAATTTATATAAATAATTTTTGTTACAAAATTTTCACATTTAAAGCTGTTTTATTATGTAATAAATTTCAACAATTTCAAAGCATTGCTCCGGCATGTTTATATTCCTGATGAGCTTCCAAGCTAAACAATCTTGCCAATCTAAAATTTTCCACCTTCAAAAAGCACCCCATATATTTTCATAAAGAATAATTTTATTCTAAATAGAATATATTATTAGAAAAAGAATAATAAACTAAATACTTAAGTGTGCTTAGGAAAACTTTTTTCTAATTTTACATATTTATTTAAAAAAGTTGATTTTCCACAAACATGTTTTTTTTGTTTCATAAATATTTACAAATGCCCTTTTCTGTTTGTAGTAAAAATACTAAAAAGTTTATTATGAGAAAAGTGTGCACTGATATTTATGATTTATTAATCATTAGGTTGCTTCAATTACACTAGCTAACAAATTTTCAACTTTAACAAGTTAAAAATTTTTCATCTTTTACTCATAACCTCAAAAAAGTAATGTTTTTCTAAGCTAATTTATTGATTTATTTTTTTAAGAAGCGTTTTCGAGATATTCGCGAAAAACTTGTTTTCTATAGTTTTTAAGTTATTTCCTAAGATCTTGAAAAATGTTCTTGTAAGTTAGAAAAATTTTGCACTGTTACATAGATATGGCTGTACTTTTTCAGTCAATATATAAACTATGATGATCGGGCAAAAATTCATTGTGTTACAGGTCTTAAGATTTGAAAAAATTTGTCGAAAAATATTGGACCAGCATCTTTAAAAAAAAATGTTTTAAACGTAGTAAGCATAAAACTGTTCAGCTCAGACAAAATATGAGAAAGTTTCAAGATATTAAGTGAAAACATCCGAATTTGAATTTCCATTCGTTAGTCGTCAGTACGAGTCTTTATTTAGAAGTCACTATTTTTACACGTTTAAGTCGAATTCGAAAGGATCCAAGGTCAACAAAAATTTTAAATTGTATTAAATTTTTTTTTTCTAAAATCATGTCTGTTAAGATACCTTTTAGGCACATATGTATATACGTAGCAATGACATGACGATCAAGAAAACAATTTTTTGTAGAGAAAAGAGTTAGGTTAATTTTAAGCCAAAAATTTTCGAAAATGCTAAATTGTTTCAATTTTCAAATTAAAAATGTTTTATTTTAAAAATTCAGAAGGAATATTCTCATTAAATTTGTGCATAGAATTTCAATTTAACAATTTGGTGTTATTTGTATCCGATATATATATATATATATATATATATATATATATTTCTATTAAAAATACTACACCAAGGTTTTGAAAAATTAGTAACTTCACTTACTATGCTTTACCAAACATGATTTTTTAGAATCTTAAACAGAAAAAAAATTTTGGAGTCGAGCGAGGAACAAAAAAAAAAGGGGAAACGCTGAAACATTTTACTCCACAGCTGCCTCCTGAGAAATTTGGGAAGTTCATCTGCTGAAGTCAAATAGAAGAAACTTATTATTTAAGAAATTTATTATTTGATATATTGTCATAATTTTATTTTAAATAATTAATTAATGATTAATTATCACAAATATGTCAAATAATAGATTTCATAGAGGTGAAATTTGAATTTTGTTTTTCATTTTACCTTATAAATACTTTTATTGTTAGCCGATGGATTTCTAATTGTAAAAAAATAAAATAGAACCATATCGAATACAAATTATTTGCTGGGTTTGGTATAAGTTTCAAAGCCTACGATGCTTATTTTTGAAAATCATATATTTGTAGTCTCAAATGGTTTTTGAAAGTTTGTACATAACCAAACAAACACACATACTGGTTAAGACTTTTTGGCTTTTCTGCAGAAACACCCAGGGTCTTGGCAGGAATCGAACCTGCGACCTCCCGCTTAATAGTTTAGCATACAATCCACTGCACTACGGTGCTACCCCAATATAAGAGGTTTGTAACTGTTCAAAATTGTGGTTAAAGTTTACTGATGATTTGGTAAAGCACCAATGAAATGCATATGACAATGCTTAACCATCAGCAAATAAATTTCTTTATATTTATAATTTTTTTCTTTTTTTTAAAACAGTGATGAATGAAATAAAATTTTTTCATGAATATATTGATTTTTCTTCATTTCTTTTTAGTGATTTGCTGTTGAATTTAATTTTTTTTCTCTAAATATGTGCTTTTCTTTATCCCCTAACATCGCAATCAGTTACGCTCTAAAGCATTACTTCAAATTTACGATCATATATTGTCTAAATTGATGTTGAAAATTTTTCCTTGTCTAAAATTAAATCGATTTTGTAGTTATTTTATTAAAGAAAAAACCTTTCAAATTAAACATATTTAGTCCAAGTGGAAAAAATGTAACATAAAGTATAATACGGCAATGGCTGAATGTCAGACTATCAGTCACCTGCACGCAGCCAATCGCTTTTTGTAGTAAAAGCATTTTGTTCAAAAATAATGCGTGTGTAATTTTAGGTCGATAATAACCTGGAAAGTGTTGCCGACTATTATCGACCTAATTTTCAACAAAAGTGTTTTAGAGTGTACAAAACTTTTATTGAAAACACTGATTGGATGAGTAGTTTTCTAGAAAATTCATTGGTTGGGTATAGAGAAACAACACCTTTGATTTAGAAAATATAAAAGCCCAATGTTCTTATGCATATCATTAAAAATTTATATGAAAAGAATTACATATTAATGTTTCATGAGGATTTTGTCGGTTTTACTTAATCTCTTTGCACTATGAAGAAAAAGTGTTATTATTTATTTATTTTTATGAAAAAAAGGGACTTTGGTTTTACAGAGCCTGTGTGATGCTTTAATACCTGGTGTAAATTTACATTTGTGTACATGTATGTGCATGCTTATGTATGTACATACATATATGTTTAATATACTTTACATGTGGAAAATTTTTTACTCTTACATATAAAATTTTCTCGTCCCAATTGAATGTATGCCGGAGACTACTTGTCTACATTGAAAAAAGTTTGCTTTGTTGTTGTACTTGTTGTTTTTATAAATGAAAAGAATACCTACTCAAAAAAATACAAGAAATGGAAAGCTTTACACACAAATTACAATAGGCACCACAACGACTGCCGGCAATAGATTTCGTCAAAACGCATATATCGCCAACTGCCTAAGACAATGTCGTTAGTATAGAATTTATTCGTTTTTTTATTTATTTTTCGTTTTGTTTTACAAAAACTGGCGCTTACTCTCCATGGCCGTGTCTTATTTTGCCAATATTTTCATGAAGTAGAGTTGTTATATGTATGTATAAAGAAAAATTGGTTAAAATTCCTATTTTTAATTTCATAAAAAAATGCGATCACATACGGCCATGTTCTCGTTTTCCAAAAATAAATAATGCCCCCATTCATTGATGTACTTCAAATCATATGTAGTAAATTAAGTTCAGCTATGATATTTTAAGCTCTAAAAGATAGAAAACTACAAGCAATTCTGAAAATTATTCGCTATTAGCGGATTTTATTTTTTTACATCAAGCGTTTTTAAATCGACTCTATAGCCTCTTGTTTTTTATATCAACTAAATATGTGGCTAGTGGCTTAAGGTTGTTCTGTCTCCTCATCATTCGGTTGTTTTGTCGACTGCGTCTCCAATTGAAATTAGACTCTTGTGTGTAAAATTTTTTCATTTTCATTGTAGTATTTATTTAACAGGCCAACTAGAGTGTTTATTATAGTTCAGCTCAATAACAAACAAATATACTCATACTCAGCCCAGATTATAAAGCATCGTAGAGGGGAAATGATTCTACGAAGAAATCTGAGCAACTTTGTCTTAGAAACCATGGATCTAAAATGGAGTTTGCGGTTGCCGAAATTTTAAAAGATATCTAAAACGAGCTACTAAACGAGTTCGAATAAGTTCAATCCAAGTATACTTCCGAGCACTAAATTAGACACGGCTCGAACCCGTTCGAGCTCGCCCAGTAGCTCATTTTAGACGCAAGCCTTTGATCGAACCTATTTAAACTACATGGGTTTGATAATATGTTTGTGTCTAAAAAGAGCTACTGAATGAGTTCGAACGAGTTGGACCCAAGTCTACACTCAATACAGGATGGCCTATGAGAATCATTATTTAATATATTGATAAAATATTCGTTTACATATTAGATAAAATATTAAGTATACGTCAAACAGCTTCAAACTCAGTGACATAAAAAATATTTTAGAATTTCCGCAAGCTCGAAATTAATTTTCAACTCAAAGTTGCCTAGAGTTAAATTTGGGTCGAACTCATTCGAACTCGTTCAGCAGCTCGTTTTAGACACAAATCTATAATCAAACCCATATAAATAACATGAGTTTGATCATAGGTTTGTGTGTAAAGCGAATTGCGGAACGAGTTCAAACGAGTATGACCCAAGTCTACTTAGAATTCTTCTTAGAACTACATCTAAAATTTTTTCACAAAAAAAAAATTTACTCGCCCTAGTGTACATACATATAGATATATAAAAATGTATGCAAATGTGGGCTGAATTTCATGTTAATAGTTCTTTGCCAGATGAACTAGAGAGATAACATTTGTCAAATACATCCAAAGCACAATGATGATGATGATGTTGTTGTTGTTTTTGGTGTCCTAGTATAGAAAAGGAAAATGGTTACAACTTTTAGAAATTGTCTTAATGTTGCCAAGTGACACATTTATTAGGGAATAGTTAGTGAGTGTCCCTTTTTTTCGAAATCATTAAATTAAAAGCATTTATTTCTGGACTACAAAGTAGTACTTAAGTACTTATTGCAACAACAAAATATATAAAAAATACTAGAAATAAAAATAAAAAGGAATAAAATCTGTAATAATGTGTGCTACTATGTATTTAGGTTGATAATAAATACCAAACATTTATGCCAAATTTTTATTTCTACTTAAGCACAACTGCAGCGGCAATACAAACTTTGCTACTCGTTCACGCAAGTTTGATATATACAATTTTTGTAAAAGTGTGTTTTTAAGCATCATTAAACTTATTTATATGCTTACAAAAAATGATTTAAAACTACAAACAATTAAAATGAATGACAAATAAAAATTTACATTAAACAATTGACACAATTACAAAGTTTTTCTTTTATATTCAGGTTGTTAGTTTTCGTTTCGTTATTATTTTTAAGACTCTACTGCGGCTGTCTGGTCACACAATAGAATTTATAAAGATTAATTGTTGATGTATGTTGGCTAGGACTAGTGTGTAATACTTTTCTGTGGGAAACCGAGTTTTCAAAAATGTTAGTTTTCTTAATAGAGAAAACACTTAAAGTGTAATTTGCTTAAGCTAGAAAAAAAGTCTATTATCAGAGTTGTAAATGAATTAAGCTTTCTATCTCTCTCCCATTTCACCACCTGCTCTCGATACTCTATCCCTTTCCCAAAGAAGGTAGCACATTAATAAATTAACTGGTAGGTATTAATTGCCTGAGTGTGCTACTTCTCTTTACAAAAAATTATCAATCAACCACATCCTAGGCCACCCCACGTAAAAGTGACTGGTCTGCATCTTGGAAACCGGTCACGTGACTTGATTTGCGTAGGGTATTTATACTGACTCAGCATAGGAAATCTTGTAACTCTTACGTTAGTAGGTAGGGTAGTATTTCCCCCTTTTTAAAAAAGTGATGTTTTCATTTTTCACTGCTCACGACTCGGGAACATATTGTTCACTTCATTTTCACCACTTATATCTATCTATCCCTGGTAGGCATTAAATGCCCCGGAGTGTGTTACTTCTCTTTAAAACAAATAAATAAAAAAAATATCAAAATCAAATTCATATAAATTGGCTTTGACCTCCAATCGATACATGTGTATATTGATTTTTCGGTTGTGGATAAAAACCATTCTCATCACCGTTGACTTACAAGTTGTAATTTTTCTTAATCGTTATATTATTTTTCATAGCACCTTAAAGACAGGCTAACAAATAATTTTATATTAATTTTTCATAAAAAAATGGTTTAAATAGATTTCAATTCATTATTTCTACGGATAATTTATATGTGTTTAAACACCTCCCTCCTTCCTTGCAACAAGCTTGTGGCGCGTGTATCTTTACTCTATAAACTGTGCTAAGTAATTTGTAGTTGCATTGCATTATTCAAATCATTGTGCCTTGTGCTCTGAAGTGAATCCATTAAATTAATATATTTAAAAATGCAACTGTGATGACGTAAATCCGATAAACGTATTTTATTCTATTTTCTATGTTTCTATTTTAAAATTTAATATTTTTATACAAGTCAGTTAGTATTTGTTTTTTCTTTTCATTCTATTGAAAAGTTAAAGGATCATTAATCATTATTAAAAAATCCTGGTGTAAATTAAGAGAAACATTTATAAATATCTTTCTGACACTTTTATAGGCATGTACGAATTAAAATATGTCAGTTCTTTCATAAACTAAAATAATCAATAACACAAGTTTTTTGCTAAAAAGCAAAATAATTACTACAAACTTTGTTAAATATCTGCATAAATACCGACTAACTTTTCTTCGACAATAAAGAAAATATATGTACAAGTATGTACGTGATAAAATAATAAAATAGAATTTAAAATTATTTATTAAATGAGTGAATAGTGCATGCTGTAAATAAATGCTGTTTGAATTTAAATTTATTCAAGCTTCCAACTCTCATTAGAAGAAAGTTCATTCAAGTCAAGGTTGTTTAGAAAAAGTTAGAAAAACACATAAAGAAAAACTCAACAAGAGGAGCAGCAAAAACAAAGAAAATAAAATTGTCATACATGAATCAATGGATGGAAAAAATGGCACAAACTATTTGCCAACTCAATGGCGTATTACTTCAATGATTTCATTTATTTTTTCTGTTTAAGTTCTATTTTTTTATTGTTCTTTTTGTTCTATATAATTGAATAGTATATAGAACATATCGTATAGAATGAGTATAACTGGCGTCTAGTTAATGACATATGGTGCTACCGCACTTACTCGCATCATGTTCTGTTATTGCAGTTTATAATGATCATAATCATAATGACGTTGCTGCAGTTCAGTGGTTTCTGTTGCAGGCAAATTATTTTAGCTAAAAGTGTGTTATTTGCAGCTGTTAGAGCTGAGAATTTTTCAGAAGTTATATCTTGAAGTTTAAAAATCCATATTCCAAATTTCATTCTTTGTTTTTTTTAAATTTCATAGTTTTTTTTTCAAAGCACGAATTTTTTAGTTATTGGCGGACATGAAAGAATAATGCTAGCCGACCTCTAAGTTTCAATTTGTATTTCACAAATGTTAATTTGAAAATTTCTAAATTTCTGTATTTCTGCAGTGTAAATTCTCAAATAAAGACTTTTAGTTTTCCTAAAAAAATTTATAAACATTTTCTATATACAAAATTAATTTAGAGATCGCAATAACGACTATCTGTCGTACTTTTACGAGCTTTACATTTGTATGTGGTGGGCTTATGGAATTCGGCATGGCATACCGAAAAAATTTATTTATTTTCTAATTGAATAAATAATTTAAGTACTATTTAGTATTGAAGAGAAAATATCCGTAACATTAAAAATTTAAGTTCAGTGAATAATCACTTACAGCTATGAACACATATTATGTGCTAAGAAGTGCTTAGAGCAAAAATCTAAAAATAATATTAAAGTGCACCTAACAGTATTGTGATATTTCGAAGGAAAGGTTAAAAAGATTAATCTTTTCCCAAAGGTTAATAAATGCATAATTGTTCAATATATCGTTACAGAAAATACAAAAGGCCCTATCTAACATTTTAAAAGCTTTAGAGGAGAAGCATAAAACTTGTTTAAATGAAAACTATATTGACAATTAGTGCAAAATTTTACAATACAAGTAGAAAAGGACCCACAAATTTATATATTTATTGTAAAAATTTGCGCTAATTGTCAATGTAAACACGTTTTATGCTTATCCTGTTAAACTTTTAAAATGTTAGATAGAGCTTTTTGCATTTTCTGTAAACATATGAAACAATATTGTGCATAAATTTTTTAAAATAAATTATGAAAGATCTCTAATGTTGCAACTTGCAGTCTACACCTAACATAAATTGGCTAACTTTAACATTAACTTCAAGTTAATGTTTTTTTTTCAAGTTATAACATAATTGTTAGTGCATTTGGTTTAACCCTGCTGTTAGGTTTGAACCATTTTGGTCAATTTTTTTTCTTTTTGCTTTAACTACAGAACAGTTCAACATGTCAACTTAAAACGGTAGCAAGTGTGGTATTTTTATATTTTATTCCTTCTACGAATTTTTTTATGAAAAAAAATAAAAAATTACAAATCTTAGGTACGGACTAGTGTTTTTCGTTCGGGAAAAAATTCCCGGGATCCCGCACAATTTTCGCGGGATTTATTTCCCGAAAAAATTCGCGGGATTTTTTAAATATTATTATGATAACTTTTCTTCTTTGTAAGCACACATTTTTAGTGCTGCTTTTATTTAGAAAAATATGTAAATAAAAGAAAAAGTTTGTAGTTTGGAGCACATTATATTTGTCTCCATTTTTTTCATATTTTTCTAAGAGCAGCACTCAAAAAACATATTTTGTGAGGAAATGAAAATAACAGATTATCACTAAGTGGACATAGCGAAAGTGGGCATAATAAAGAAGTACTGCCCCCCCCCCCCCTATTCTGTAACTCGCTAAAGCTATATCTCTATCGCTAAAAATCTATACGGTCGATTTATCAATTTTCCTCTACGAATACAATTTTGCAACGTGTATTAATTTAGCAATGGAATGTCTTAAAAATTTAATCCACCGAAATTTTAGTGTTTTATGTCATCGCCAAAAATGTTTAATTTTGTATTTGTTCAGCATTTTAGCGATCAAGATTTTGCTTTAGCTTTAGCGAATTATGGAATAAGGCGGCTGGACTATATTTTCTGAAAATATCAGATTGTTATTTTAAGCCACAACAGGTTCACACAGGGTTCAATTAAAAATCGATACAAACAAAAAAAATTTATTTTCAGGTAGTCACTTTTCCGCCACTTAATTATTTCAATTCAGTTTTGCTTAGCAGTATGAAATGCTCTTTAGTGTCTTATGAAATAAATCATTGCAATATCTTTTCTACTTAAGAAACTACCGAAGTTATAAAAAAGTATGAAATTAGTACATTTTTTTACTTCAAGTGGCTACTAATCAGAAGTTATACAATAAAATATGACATTTTTTAATTTAAATTAAAAACCATACGGCACGGCTAAAGACCTGCAATTTTATAATTTTTTTACTTACGTTTAACCATAATCCATAACCTTATTTAACAGATCTCGTTAATTGGTATTTGTTTTTGTTCAAATAAATTAAGTGAAATGCTATTTTGTATCGTTTTGTACTGGGCGGAAATTGCCGGGAATTCCCGAGGAATTGAAAAATCAATCCCGCTTTCCTGGGAAATGAAAAAGTTCGGGAAAAGAAAAACTCTAGTTCGGACCATTTTGGTCCGTTCATGTTTATTGATATGAACAAAGTTTACAAAACAAGTGCAAAAACTTAAATTTTCTCAGTACATGATGGAGCAAATTATTTTTCGTTGTAATTTGCATATGAATTTGCTGCATATTGGTGACAATATAAAAATACTTACTATCGCACTTAAATTTGCAGCAGCTGCAAGTCCCTCGTTTTCTAGCAAATGACATTTTTGGTTACCGCTCGTAGAATGAGAAAATGATGATATAATTTCAGTCAGAAGCGATCCCACAAATCTTTCCGAATTTCCGGGAAGACTGTTATAGTTAAGTGCAAACAAGCTACAGTACTAACCTAGATGTGCCGAATTTTACATGCCCTGAGCTACAGTCTGTCTAAATGTCTTTGATATTTCATTCTATATCTCTTAAAACATCTCTGTCAACGTTTCGATAATAGCATCGACTTATTAGAAATTTAAGTCGTGGCAATTCAAAGTTTTTACAGCTTCTATGAGCTTAAAATTTTCAATAAAATTTCCAAAATGTTTTCATTAATTCCGCGGAAAATCACTCAAAGTTGGTTTAAGATCGAATTAGTTACTTTCGGATGAATACTTATACAAAGTGTTCTACCTTGTTCTGGTATACTGATTAAATGGCTCTCTCTACTAAATTCATCATCTTGCATGTAGTTTTCGAATCAAGCCATAATTTTTCTCGTAGACAGGCTAGAAAAAATTACATGACTTCAATTTCATGAAATTTTTATGAAATTTCCTTGTACGTTTGAAACGTTCATTTTTTTATTTTGTAGAAATTAAAAGAAAATTATATGAAAATGTTAGTGTTTAAATATTGATCCCCATATACATAAAATTTAAAATGATTTTGAAATGTACATACAAATAAATTGTTTATTGATATTGATGAAATTTAGTATGACTGATGCCTCTAGCAAAACTACTATTAGTGCAAAATCTGAGCTCACTACTCTCGCAACTTTAAAATAGGAAGATTCATCAAAAATTTACAAAACTGACTTTCAAAATTATGCATATATTTAAAACTACTTATCCTAGATATTCCATTAATATGCCATATTAAAGGGAGACAATAACCCTTAAAATGACATATGCCTTGATTTTATATTGCATTGTTCATAGGTAAAATTTTACCGATGTTATGTTCGCGGACGATTTTCTCGAAAAATGAAACTAGTGAGCTTAGATTTTGCAACAATATTAGTTTTGCCAGAGGCATCATTCGTACTAAGTTTTATCAAAATCAAAGGGTAAACAAACCTGCTTGGTTGCTTTAATATTTTTTAACTCATATACCAAATTAAAACTTGTTTGTTGCGAAAGCTTTTTTGACAATCTCATAAAAGTAAGATATCATTTCTTTATATATTTTTATAGCCATTTTGGGTAGCGTATGTAATATTTGATATATATTTGCAAAAATAGTAAAAAGTCAACCCCAAAGGTACATGTATTAAAAATTTAATATTAAATTTAAACAAATAGTTTTAAATTTTCAATTGTATTTTATTCCTACAAACATATTCATTGTTCTAAAAGAAAAAAAACTTCTTATATATATCGTGCTTTATTCATGAAACTCTTTCCATTTTACAAAAGCTCTCGAAAATCAATTTTGCAAGAAAATTTCTTTTATAATATGTACGTGCATATGAAATTTGTTTATCTTACTGGTAATTTATTTATTTATTAAATTCCACTTCATTTAACAATTAAGTTTCTTTAGTTTTAAAAATATTATTTGTGGAAACAATATTTGTAAATTGTTCCTTTAAAATGAACTAAAGTGTTGTGAAAGCAATGCTTATATAAAAAACATGTAATAAATTTTTAAAATTAATTTTTTAAAGGATTTTTTCCTTGAATACTTTTGATAGCTTTTGACTTTTAAAAGAAAATATTTAAAAGAATCTATTCACAAATCTTATTTAATATCTGTAAAAATAAATATATAAATTAAAATTCAATCTGAAATTTATATATTTATATATTCTCTTTAATTACATCATGCTTATGATTATTTTAGCATAATTAAGATAAAGTAGTATTTTCTCTGTTGTTTATAAAGACATCCTTCATACACCCACATAAGCAAAGATTTACATTTACAATTCAGCAAAATATTTTCACCTTAAAGTTCTCGTTAAAAAACCAAGAAAGTGAAATGTATAAAGAGAGGGGCAAAAGGCAGTGTAAACGATGAAGGAAGGATACGAAAGTAAATTCTAAACATCTGATGAGCACAATAATAAAGCTAACAATTAGAATAATGCACTCGTATGTAAAACTATAAATAAAGTGCATTATATGTATACGAGTACAATACATACAATCAGAAACCCATAAACTTAAAAGCCGTTAATGACATACATCTAATAGTATTCGCCACAAGAATTAAATTAATTTGCATTTAAAATAGTTTATAAAGACACAAGTCTTTGATTAAGGAGAATAACAAATTGTTAAAAACCACAAACGATCAGGGGGCAAATTGTGGCATTCGTTCAATCGAAATTCCAATTTTAATTGTATTGCAGTTTCGAAGCATATCGAGTGCCGTAATTTGGCCCCAGAGTTTTTTCTAGCGGATCAGAGTAGCATTTATATGAAGAATACAATAAGAAACATTTATGTGGAACATTTTAACCCTCTACCTCTCCACTGTATGGGTCTTTTCTTTTCAGTGGTCTAAAATGTCCTACCAAAATATTTGAATTGCTGGTACACAAAGCAATTATTTCAAAATTCTCTTTATAGTTAAAATTTGTTGAATCTACAAACTCAAGATTTTACTTTGTTTAAACATTATACATATTTTTTAATTTATTTATAAAAATCATTAATAGTAAGCGATCATCATGCCACCAAACGAAGTGACAGTCGATGAGGCAAAACCAGCGTCTGAAGTAGAATCAGCGACTGAAGAACTAGAAACAGCAGACCAAAAAGCCGAAGAAGCCACACAGCATTCAGTATTTCGAGAAAATGAGCACCATCAAGTTGGTGAAGAACAAAAAATCATGCCCAACGTAGAAGAAATAAAAACAACAGCAGCCTCAATAAGCACAACAGAAGGAGAACCAGGTTTGTCAGACTAACTTGCACGTTGCCTAGAGGGATCGTTAAAAATTTAAGTTTTTCTGACTCTCCACATAAGCTTGCTTTCGATTAAAAAACGCGAGGTTTTTTTAATTAATATTAAAAACAATATGTGCCGCCAGATAGTCTAAATTCATTTATTTTGTTATATAAATTTTTTCTTGTAATTTCTTATAAAATATGCAACGCGAAGAAATGAAATTTTACTTAACAGTTAATAAATAAAAAATGAAGATTTTTCAAGTGACACTATTTTTATTAAAATCAGATGATGTTCCCCAAAGTTATTCTAGCTTGAATAATACCAATTGTTCGTAACAATTTGTGATATATACAAATTTGGAGGGTTAATATTAAAAATTTAGTAACTTTGGATCGCGTTATCTGCATTTAATAGAAGCAGCGTTGTTTGAAAGGTTAAGATTTCTTCTTTTTAAATCTTTTATAAAAATTGCATATGTCTTCTTGTTGCAGATTTAATGGAAAATTGAAACAAAAAATTACCAAGTCAAAAAAAAGCTTAGAACGTACTTTAATTAAAAAACTTCCTCGCATTTTATTTATCAAAAGGAAGCTTTTTGGGGCGTCGTAAAACATTAAATTTTTAGCCAGGCGTTGCATAAAACCCATTTTAAACATTTTCTTAAATTATAGAAGAGACTACTACAAAGACCTCAGTGCTACAAAAAGTCGAAAATGCTGGCGAACGCGTTACGATTGCAATTGCTGACAAAACAGGTATACCCACATGGGGTGTGGTGGCCATTATTATATTGGTATTTCTGGTTGTCTTTGGCATCATATTCTTTTGTGTGCGAAGATTCTTAAAGAAGCGACGAACTAAAGATGGTAAGGGTAAGAAGGGTGTTGATATGAAATCAGTACAATTATTAGGATCAGCGTATAAAGAAAAAGTAAGTATCAAATGCGCTATTTAATCTTAATAGTTATTGGGTTCTGGTATGTCATAGGTTCAGCCTGATATGGAGGAACTCACCGAAAATGCTGAAGAAGGCGGCGAAGAGGATAAAGAAAGTGAACAAAAATTAGGCAGACTGAATTTTAAGGTAAGTTAACCAGTTGAACAACAGCAATAAAAATGATACTTTTTACATATCGAAATAATGATATGATGCTGATGAATACTGTGATGAATAATTGTGACACTCGCTTACAAGTACAACTAACTATTTCCACAAACAAACAGTTAATATGTCAATGTTAAGATGTGTTAATGTAAAGAAAGGTTAAGAAGAAATGAATACACAAGGTTTTGTTTTAAACAAAATATCAATAATTGCATGGTTCACATTTTTCTTAATACGTGCATAATACTTAGTCATTTATACATAATAATTGTATCAGCTCATTGATTCAATTGGATTTTAAAGTTTAAAATTTAAACATAATTATCACAAACATCTACACATGTGTATGTAGTCATATTTATTTTATAATCTATATCCTTCTAGAATAGCAAGATAGATTGGTTAACTGGTCTGCAAGATTCAATGCAACTTTCTAAAAACATTCAAAGTGCATATTATCTTAAATGTATTACGTTATATTTTTTAAGATCAATCAGTTACCATACCAGTTTATAATACTGCAGTTGTAACAATTCGGCCTTCCCTAGAAATCGATTGATTACAGAAACATATGCTGAAAGATATTCACTTCATACATCCAATGAAACGAATTCATTAGGTTTTTTCACAACTATAACGAAATATTTCACAACATATGTGAAATTTCATAGTTTTATTAGAAAATGTCATTGGATTTATGACAATAATATTTTTCCTTTAGGTTTTGACAAAATGTTTCAATGAATGCTTAAAAAGGTTAAAATATATATTCTTAGAAATTAGAAACAGTAATAAAACTTTTATGTTTTTGGCTGCCATAATTTCAATAGTTTTGATGAAAACTTTCATTTCATTTATGAAAGACCGATGAATAAAATCAGATATATATTTTCTTTCATAAAAAACACTCCATTATTTTTTAAACAGTTGTCAAATAAAAGGGAAGAATAAGAATAAGTTTGTATGATTGTTGTTGTTGTACTCTTTCTTATTATGCAGCTGCTTTTTGATACTTATGCCCAAATTTACAGTCATTAGTTAATTATTAGTAAACTAAAATGATAACTATTGTTTAACTAAAACTTCAAATTTACAGTGTATTGTTTAACTCAAATTTTTTATATGGGTAAAGAATGGTAACCCTATCAAATATAAATAAGCAAGCAAAAATAAAGAAATACAGAATATTACACATCTTAAGGCGGCAATTTAAAAATTTTTAAGCACACGAAGCTAATGGAGCAAATATTTTTTGTCGGTCCTAAAAGTATGCTATATGCATGTACTAATTTCTAAAACATGGTGTAATAAGTATGCAGGTTCAACAAATACAACAAAAAACTAGATAATGCTTGTCAAAAAATACACGTGCTAGACGTTGCTTATGTACAAAGTTACCAGAACAAAAAATAATCAGCTAACGTTATGCTGCCACCTGCATACTTATTGCACCATGTTCTAAAGCATCTAACTAATTATTAACCAATGGCATTTGACGGTTTAACTAATGGTAAACAAAGAAGTGTGAATAAAATATCATTGGCTAAACTATTGTCATTAGCTAACTAATGACTGTGAATTTGGGCCTTAAAAGATCAAATTTCAAAAATTGCAAGAACAGTTTGTTGAAGAAATTCATATTATGTAGTAGAAAAAGCTGAAACGATTATTCTCGAAATATGTGTTAAAAAATATGTGTGTTAGAAAAAATATACATCCTTTGTGAATTATCATACCGCCTGAAGAATTACTCTGTTATTCAATTCGAAAAGAAAACTGTTATAATTTGTATGTTATTTAGATTGAAATTCGAAAATGGGTTTGTTTCGATTCTAATTACAGGGTAATCCTCCCAATTCAATAATTTAAAGTATATCGGATTCGCTTTTGTGATACATCAAATATAATTACAGAGATTTATCTCACTTGCTTCGAACTAAACGTCAATCCGCTCCCATTTCAACATTATTCAGTCATAATATTCACTCATATAAACATTTATTAAAAACAATCCAAATTTTACTCTATGATCCAAAACTAATGTTAAGCTTTCTATTTCACTCTTTTCTAAATGCCTTTCCTCGGAACTTTCCTGAAAAATGGATCACAATATTATTCTATATTGTTTTATGTACTCTATTGTTTTCTTTTATTTCTTTCGTGTTTTCTTTTAATTGATAATGAACAGCTTGAATATGATTTCAATTCTAACAGTTTAGCCGTAACTGTTATACAAGCAGAAGAACTGCCAGCTTTAGATATGGGTGGTACTTCAGATCCCTATGTTAAAGTATATCTGTTGCCCGATAAGAAAAAGAAATTTGAAACAAAAGTACACCGTAAGACACTAAGTCCAGTCTTTAATGAAACATTTACTTTTAAGGTGAGTAGGAAAATCGAAATAATTTTTTATTTTATTAAATTTATTTCATCATATTTATTGTATTTTATTAAAAAAAAACAGAGTTTACCCTATGCTGATGCCATGAATAAGACTTTAGTATTTGCCATCTTTGATTTTGATCGCTTTTCCAAGCACGATCAAATTGGTGAAGTCAAAGTACCATTGTGCACAATCGATTTGGCGCAAACAATTGAAGAGTGGCGCGATTTGGTCAGCGTAGAAGGTGAAGGTGGTCAGGTAAGAAGAATTTTTATATTAAAGAATTTTCGACAAAACTTAAATATTTATTACAATATCCAAGCTAAGTTCAAAGCAATCAAAAGAAGTGTGATTATTTATTTGAATTCTTTTACTTTTAGAATTTTCTTTTCTGATAAAAAAAAAATATTGCATAAATAATAGACATAATTAAGAGAATGGAAGCAAACTGCTTACCATTTATAAAATTTTATACTTCAAATATTTAGAATTTTTACAGTAAATTTTGCATTTATGAGAACATTGAAAACAAATCATTAGTAAAATTATTGGTGAACTAAACTCAAAGTAGTTCTATTTCTGGTGATTTATAAATGAATTTAATTCGCGCTTGCCATTGGACGGAAGTGATCCAGAGAGCTAAACATTATGCCATTAAAAGGTTACCTAGTACATATGCTGCTAACAAAAACCAGATTTAAAATAATTAATTTAGTACTTAACTTCTCTATATGCAGTCAAAATCTTATTGCTTTGGAAAAACTTCCAGCTTTCTTTTTTCTGAACTATTACTTCCGCAAGTAAACCGAATTTAAATATACATTAATGCAAAAATTATATAAAATGGAAGTAAAAGCTGACAAGAAGTATAAAAAAAGAAATATAATATGTAGCAAATTCTGAAATCTTACAAACCTACATAACAATATTTTTTTTTCAGAAAAGAAAACGTTATTTAAATAAACACAATGTTTTTTATCCCAGAAAAAGATTTTATGAATGTGTGAATGTTTTGTGTGCGTATTATAAATAATAAATTTTTCAATTTGTATAGATAAAATATTAGGGTGGCACTTATTTGCAAGCATATAAAATATATTTATTAATTGAACGTTTTCCGCGTAGTTTTGCGTTGGTCTTTAACATTATTTCAACGTTTAAGATATTCAAATTAATTAGGAATAATGGCGCGTAAGACATTTGAAATTTTCTACAGTGTTTACATTTTAAAATTAATTCTGTACTACGAAATTCACTCAGCGGAGGTAAAATTGTAGTCAATTTTTTCGGCAAGACCGAATTTGTGGGCTTAAGTCATAGAACATAAAATAAATTACAGTGGAGCTTTGTTGTAACGAACTTCGTGCGATCATCTGATTTAGCTCGACATAGCGAAATTAATATTGCAATTGATTTCATTTATGTTATGTATTTCGATACGCATGCCCGCCCCATTGATGTCAAAGTTAAAATTTCGTAAAATTTATCTAAGCTCAATTTACTTAAAACTATCTTTCATGAAGCGTGGGTAAAAGTCTTAAGCCAATGCGGATAAGTATAACGAGTAACCTCTAGTGGTCAAAAATCAAATTTTGTTAAATTTGCAAAAATAAAGCATAATTTCCAACAAGAATCTTTCATTGGATGCAAGTAAAGATTTCAGTAATTTTGGAAAGCTGGTAAACGTGGTAATTTTTACAAAATTTAAACGTTGAACTCAATGGAATAAGCCGATCTCGTAGATTTAAATTTTTCACACTCGTATTTTTCCATTTCTTGTTTTCTTCCGCTGCAAAAGCAAGACTGAATAGGATAAACCATTCTTCAGCTATATTAATATGTACATACATACATATATTTATGTCGTGCAATAGCCTTCATTATATCTCGAAAGCTACGCTCAAAATGAAATGGTATGGGAATCTAACCAATTTAAACAGTTAACCTACTGTTAATGTAAATTGTTGTTGCAATTTCATAACAATTTTCATTGGTTAAAATAATTTTTTAAATTTTGTAAATATGGCTATTTTGTGATATCGTTATTTAACAAGTTGACTTAGCTGAGAGGATAAAGGCGTCCGGTTCATAGACATGCGAAGAATTGTGAGAACCTAAGCTTAAGACCAAAATATTACAGAATTTTAAATTATAAATTGAGGAAAAACCACGTTTGAAAATTAAAATTATTTTTGATGGTTAAAATTACTCATATAACTTTTAACAATTTTTGTGGAAAATTACCAAAAAAAATATATATAAGAAAAATGTCTATGTATACTTTCTGCTATCGTTATTTAACAAGATGGCTTATCTGAGATGGTAAAGGCGTCCAGTTTATAGACATGAGTAAGATTGTAAGAACATAAGTTCAAGACCAACAAATTACAAACAAACAAAAAAAATTTTAAACAAGCACACTTACTGTTTAAGCCTTGACAGGCATCAAACTTGCGACCTTCCGGTTAGTAGCTTAGCACACTATCAACTAAACTAAAATTTTATTGGTCCATTTTACTGTATTTTATGGGTTGATGTAATTCTAATCTATGAAATTGGTTAGATTTACCAATGTTTTATTTTGGGTGTAGAGCCAATTTGGAAGAGACAACTTTCCTTTGTAGAGAAAAAGCATGTGCGTATACCTCCGTTCGTAATGGCTCAAGATATTTGCTCAGTGAGAACCCCACTATTTCAAGGAACTTGATTTTATTTTTGCCAGCCAACACAGCGGATTAATAGATATACCAAATTACTCGGAAAACGCTAAATTAAACAAAAAAATATTTATATGTTATGCCACCCTAAAAAAGAACATGTTAAATTCAAACCAAAATCATGTGCTAAATATACCAATCCAACAACAACAAAAACAAATAAAATGATAAAGAACTTTTGATACACCCAGTTCAAAATGTAACATTTAATCCTAAATACTTAACCCCATATTCATATAATTTAAAATAAGTTTGAAATGTATTTTATTTAAAATTTTTGTTCAAAAATTTTCTTAAAATAGATTTCAAATACATTTTATTTTTTATGAATATCGGGGTTAATATTTCTATTTTTATGTGAATTTTAAAAATATTTAATAACGAACAATTTATTAAAGCATTTTATATAAAAGAAACAATGTTAACAACAAATTCAAAGGAATTTAAAAAAAAAACAGCAACAACAACAATAACAAAAGAAAATTCTTACTATGAAAAAAAAACACAACAAATTTATTTTAATGCTTAATTTGTTTTTTCTTTTTTTTTCTTATTTAAACTTTTATTTAAACTTTTTTAATTTAAACCTTTTCTTTTGCAAACCAGACAGACAAAATACAAAAACAAAAATAATTCTCTTTCAAATCTAATTTCTTTTCTGATTCTTAACTTCCTTTCCCTCAAAATATATAAAAATAAACAAATCCTTTGATTTTTCAACCTTTTTAGAAGGTAATTACAAAAAACAATAATATACAAAAATCAAACTCTTTAATTTTACTCTTCATATTCAATAAACAACATTTAGTTTATGATTTCTTTTGTTTTTTGTCTTTAAAATAAAAGTACATTTATTTAATTTTGACCACACTCTTGCATTTGCAATTAAACAATAACTAACAAATATTTATTTAACATATAACAATTTTCTTATAATCTTATAATCTTCAAATAAAAATTTATTTTTCTCTAACCCACCACTTTACAGAATACTCTTTTGATTTGTATTTAACTTTCAAATTACTTTGTTTTGTTAATTTTTTTTTTGTCCTCTTAATACTCGCAGCATTACCAATATTGTAGTTGAAAGTTTATGTTTTATTTTATATTAAAAAGAATTTTTTATTTAAGCAGTATGTATTACTTAAATTCGAATTAATGGGCATGAAGACAAACAAAGCATTAGATTAACATCAATTTAGTAGTTATTCAATTCTCGTAAAAAATTTTCTCAGCATAACCAGTGATGGAAGCGGGGACAAACGTTAGCACTGCCGATAGAAGCGTGGTGGCTTTCGAAAACAACGTTGTTATGCTCTGCTGTGTACGTTGAAAACTAAATTGATGTTGATTTTTTTCTTGTTTCTCGGAATATTGATCATGTTTAATTCTTTCTTAATATAACGTTACGAACCTAAGCCTAAAATAATCATTTTAGAACTAATTTTTGTTTTTGCTCTAGTCAATTTTTTCTTGTGGACTATTTCTTATTTTCCCTAAATAGTGTTTTATGGCTTTAATGAAGAGTTCAAATAGTACGTTTTGATATATCACGAATTTTCGTCAAGTTTAATTTTTTACAAAACAAAAATTTTTGCTACAATATTAGTTTGTGAGAGTCAAACCAATACAAGTTAAATGTCAGTAGAAAAACTGTAACAGTCTAATATTTATTTGACTACTTCGTTCATAATAATCGATTAAATAATAACAATTTGTCGACATCTTGTATGTATAATACTTGCAGGGTAATCCATAAGAAAGTCCTAATTCACATTTAAACTAGTTGCCAAAGGCATTAAAGCTAAAAAATCATATTCATAAACGGTGTATTAAATAAGTAACACTTTAATGAAATTTAAAGAAAATTTCATATACTTTTGGGAGCGAAAAAATAAATATTCCTGCATTAGTTTTATGTGTTTAAAATAGATTACGTTGGCACCTTAACGTATGTGAAGTTTTTAAAGTATACGTTATATGGACTTATTATTTATTTCTTGGCATTTGTTAACATTTTTCGGCTGATTCTTGGCTGTATATGGACAGTGTTGGCCTTAATCGATTGATTTTTTTGCCGATTAGTATTTCGTACTAAATTAATTGTGATTAATATTTTAATAGTTATCGCAATTTTTATAATCCTTAAAATAATTTTTTGAACAAATAACTCAAAATCGTCTTCAACTATCATTAAAAAAAAGTTACAACTCTAAAAAAAAATCTTTAACTAAATACCTCTACATGCCGCGCGACTTAACAAGGCTTAAAATTGAAAATTCACACAGAAAATTTTATAAAAAAATATCACGTTTTCACGGAAACTTTAATTTTGCTAAAATCGTAATTTTGTACGTTGAAAGTGGCGCCTTAAGGTATGTAAAAGAATGTGAAAGGTAAAGAAGCAAAACCAACGTATTACGAATAATCCTTTCGTACAAGTTCTGTGACAGACCTGTTTTTTTTTTATCAAAACATTTGCTCAATTCACAACCTGTTCTAAGTGATGTAGATCATAAATATGTTGTTGGTAACTTCCTCATAAACATGTTTCTAAACAAATGTTTATTTGGAAATTACCAACAACAATTAAACGATCTACAACACATACAACAGGTTGTGAATTGGCCAATTGTTTGTTACCCAATTCTTTTTATTAAATTCAATTATTTCAATTATTTCAAAATTAGAATAAAGAAAAGGTCACTTTCAATTAAATTCGAATCAACTTTAAATTTTGTAGAGTTAATAATGGTTTAAAAGTAACCTTATAATCGTTTTTGCTTAATAATAGTTACAGCAAATTTGAAATCGGTAATTGCAATTGTTGTCTCTATTTAGCGGTAAAAAACCAAAGTTTGCATAATGAAATACGTATTTTCTGTGCCGCAAAGCACTTCATCAGCATTTGAGAGAACCTGACGTAGTCAACGCTGAGGCTATGTTTGTGATAGCAGCGTAATGAAGGCCGGCATCAACCCCTTATGGATGCAGTGCCAGTAACGATTGTAACCACAATCCGGCTCGAAGAACCATAAACACAGATAGGCAGCTGGTTATATCCGATTCGAATGACCACAAACAAATTCCAATCGGTAATTTCAATTGCTGTCTCTATTTGGTGGTACAAAAACCAGAATAAAGAATACGTATTTTCTGTAATGCAACGCACTTCATCAATATTCAAGGATTTCGTTGTGTTTCGTTGAAACCTAAACATAGTTTATGTACTTGGTTTAAGTGTTACAGTTTAAATGACTCGGTTATTAAATCACACTTTACTTTAAATACAATCGAATAGGAACATTTTGCAATCAAGGTTTTAATGATCGAAGAAATTTTGCAGAAACCCAGACTGTTTCGATTCCTCATGAACAAACATCAGCATTTCGTTAAAAGTGTTCTGTTGTACATTAGTGAGGAATAATTTCATATACTATCCCAGCGATAGCTTTTGTCATATCTGTAATCGCTACTACTTTATTAATGGGCTACAAAGTAATTAGTGGTACTTCTTTATCATATTACTATGATTCATATTAGAACTACTACCTAATTTTTATTCAAATTCATGCGTATTTTTCTCATTATCTGAAAGTAGCTACAATTTGCTGATATCTAATAATAAAATAAGTATACAACTAGTCAATTGCTGTGAAAATGTAAATACATTTGTAAGGGATATCCCTTATTTTTGGACTTCTCAAACAAATATAAGTACTTATCGAGTCAAATTGTAAGTCGTTACGACTTAAATTCTCATATAGTTTTTTGTCTGCCAGTAAGCAAAGTTTTTTGTTTACTGGTTATACAACTGTTGCACGCTGTTGTCAAGCAATAAACGATAAAATGAATTGCAGAAATTCCTTTTATTCTAAAAACTTCCTTTTATTCCTTTTATTCTAGAAACTCATGATTACTTGTCTAAAAATTTCGTAAAATCCCTCATGGTAAAAATAGCACTTTATCACCCATGTCATACATTCCGATCGGAGTGTTCAGATTTTGTTTGTTTTCTATACATAAATTTTTCGGGCATACGTACAGTATGTTCTATAGTATAGTTAAATTTCTACTGACATTATATGTATTTAATTAAACAAACTCCAAACGTTCGAAGTTTTTGCATATTATTTCTAATTTAATTTAAGTTATTTTTTATGTTTTATTTTTATCTTAAGCTTTTGCACTTTTTTAATAATAAAAAATATAACTATAATACCGAATTCTACAAAACATTTAATGAATTTTATTAAAGTAGTTTAAAACTGTTATTGCACCACTACTTTAAGAACTTCCAATTTAAAATAATTATAATCTTTAAAATGCCCCCATAACAATAATAAACATTGTATCATAGACCTCAAAAACAGCACTCGAAACACGAAATATAAATCAAACACGCACACGCATAACAAATCGGTTTTTGAAAAATTAAAATCAATCACAAATCACTATTTGTCAAACATAAACATAAACATAAACATACATACAAACACAAACACACTATTCACAAACTATTTAAAAAAAAAAGCTTTCAAGCCTGAGAATGATTAAAACGAAAACAACTTTTAAAAAAATGCTAAATAAAAATAAAAATAAAACTTTTTCAAAATTTTAGTTAGAATGAATTGGAATAATTATTTAAATTTTTCTATAATGAAACTAAAATATCATGCATGTCAAGCTTTCAACTTACTTAACATACATAATATCTATATTTTTGCCAACAAATTCTTAGTTAAGAGAGAATTCAGAAATCATATATTATTTTTAAAACAGTTTTGAAAAACTATTAACAAATGTTATTTCATTTTGGTTTAGTTTTATAATTTCAACATATTTGATTAATTAATACCAAATCTATTTATAAACATTCATATAAAGTATAAATTTTTAATCTTTTTTATCTTCATATACTTTTTTTCTAATTTCGTAAAATGTATCGCTATAAATATATAACAAAAAATCAACTTTAAATATTCGAATTACGAAAATTGAAATAAATCATAAATCAATCACAACCAAATAAAATATTTCTAACAAAAATTCGATTCAAAATTCATCCTTCTAAAATGTACAATAATTCGAATGTCTTCTACGCTGTGTGATGCGGCTAATAAAATAATCAAAATATAAAAACAAAAAATGTAAGTATATTTTTGAAATCAAATTCAGAATTTCATAACTCTATTATTTGTGTTTAATTTTATGTTGTTTTTTAAAGCAATTATTACTCTAATTATTGTTGTGAAAATAAATTGGCATCTAAAACATTTGATTTTAACTATATTAACAATATATTATTTTATACGATTATTTGATGTTGTAAAATTTAAGTAAAAAATATTTGTAGTAAAATTATTTTATTTAATGATTTTCACAATTTTTCTTTGACCTTCTATTTTTGTTTAGTAACTATTTTATTAAGCTTTATTTATAAAAATTAAACTTAATAGAAAAAATAGTTATTAAATTAATTATTTTATTTAAATATTTATTCAAATTCTATGTGCGTAAATATGTATAATTTAAAAATGCTTGTTTATGACCAATATTATTTATAAAAGCGTTTATGTACATTTGTTGCCTTATGTAAGGTCTGGAATCCGGCATGTCATACAAAAAGCTTTCATTTTACAACAGAATAAAAAAAAACATTAAAAGCAATGATGCCAACTTGATGCTTTTGATACTGTTTTTAGCTTTTTTCGAAACGCCTAATTTTTGGCTTTAGTGCCATTTTTAGTTTTAGTGAATTTTTGTCGGTGCCCTTAGTGGGTCCATTGTTCCCCAAGCAGGTTTAATTGAAATCAAGGAGTCTATTATGCTGAAATACACCGCTTGTGCTCTCTGGTACAAGTTTCAATATAATTTTTAATTGCAGTTGTACCATTTAATAAAAAAAAAACTTTATATGCACCAATTAAAATTTAAAACACTGCTTCCGCTTTTCTGCAAATTTTTAGTGTCTTTTCAAAATGTAAAAATTTTAAAATATTATCAAACATCTATCCTCTTATATTTTTATTTAACTGTGATGTATTTTGAATTTTACGTCTGTCTCAGTTAGATCCGGAGATAAGCTTACCGACATTACCGGTTTCAACTTATTTTTATCCACCTAAAATTTAAGTTTTCAAAAATCCCTTCTTAGTTTATCTATACATCAGGCTCTAGCCAGAATATGCTATGCTAGTGGAAGGCAACCGGAGGAGACAAAATACATCTAGTCTCCAGTAACTTTTTTTTGGTTTATTTTTTTATTTATTTTTACAAACACAATCCGGGTCGATTATGGATGGCAACAGAACCTCAGTTGGGTTGCTAGTTGCTGAAAATGATGGCAACTGCCAATTGAGAGCTGCCAGTTTCGGTTGAAATTTCGTGCTTTTCAGGCAACCACAAATATTCAGTTGCCGGCTGGCAACGCAATTCAGTTTTGGCTGCAATCCATACTAGACCCATAATATGTACAAAACCACCCGATTTTTCGGCGAGCTTATGCGTTCCTCGAGCAAAGTGTCATCTCTACCACTACTTAAAGACTTATCACATTTTGGCGGAGCCTAAATACAAAATTTCAAGTGTCTAGCTTCAGGCGTTTGTACTGGACGATAATGGTCAGTAACGTTACGTTTTTGTATGCAGATTAAATGGCATTGACACAAATTACGATTTGAATTGAGTTGGATAAGAAAATATGTGGTCCAAGGACTAGCACTGCGACGCCTAATGGAACTTTTGTGCCACACATCACTAGTTAAAATTACGCTCCTTATGAAATCTATTGTAGAGCCTGGAAAAGCCCTCCTATTAGTACGTGAAACGATACATTCTCAGAGAATATGTGCCGTTGTTTCATCTTCCGGTTACGTCTCCACAAAGAGTTCAGTCTGAAAGAGCCAGAGAGAAGAACCAGTAACCCGTCGTAGATCATTTTTGTTTAATTCAAAGATATCACTACAGGCCAATGATGGGCCCAGCCTCATGCCAGAAGAAGACAGCCAACCTTTGCTTTAAAAAATTTATTTCTTCTTGTTAGTAAAGTGACCGTTGACCAATTGATGTGACACAAAGCTTCCGGACCTACAAGGGGAATAGCAGTTGCCCAACTGAATAGTTTATGTGCCACCTCATTATCCAAATGTCTGGTATGACCAGGTATCCAGTAAATAGAAACATTTTCTCCTATTGATAGCTCCTGCAGTCAGTTAAGGCAGCCCAAAACAAACCAGGACCAGAACTTCCATGATTTGGGAGATTTTATGGTTTTTTTCTTAAAGCTGATACTTGCACGCGTATTATGTGTTCATATATTAGTAGCAAGTTTAAACGCCTATATCTCACAAAGAACGGATCCGATTTCAATAGCTGATAGATAGTGCACATCTTTAAATAAATGCCTTCCGAAGAGCATGTGTTATATGAGCATAAAAGGTATCCCAAAAAGTCATCTTACCCATTCATTTTTCAACAGTTAGTTTTGTTTGAAAAAAGCTTATTTTAAGCAAATAGACGAGGTCTCTATAAAAAATGATATGCCAATATTCCGTTTTCCAATTTATCTATCAGTGTAAACGCTTTATTATCAACATATTTGAAATTGTTTCTGTTTTATTTAATCGTTTATCTTAATTTTTAACCAATCAAAGTAATATTTAAGAAAAATTTTAATAATTTGATGTTTTTTATGTATTATTTTGCCTTGATCTAAAGCTGTATTGTAAAAGGAGCTTCGATAAATTTTTATCTTCCTTAATCTTTAAAAACTTTAATTTTTCTTCTTGGTTTTTTTTTGTTGTTGAATTTTTTTTAATATTATAATTTTGAACATTAACATAACACTTACAGTTATTTACTCATTAGAACAAAGGGGTAAGTTTTAATAATAAAATTTTATAAATTTTTTTAAGTAGTTGAAGTTTTTTCCTCCAAATAACAACATAAAATTTAATAAGTTCTTGGTAATGGTGGTCGTAAAAGAAATTTTCTTAAGAAACTGCTGTGATTGGCTTCTAACATGCAAGTAATCGTATATTAAAAATAATTATGTTATAAAATTTTATACTAAAGCCTGCCAAGAATTTATATATCTCAATTTTTTTCTCTATTTTTCCTTAAGAATTTTTTCTATTACATATATGTTACTTTAAAACTCAATTAAATTAAACTTATTTTTAAAAATATCAATAATAATAGCTTGGAAACAATCCCAATAACTTAACAAAATCATTAATTATTTCATTAAAAATATTTAACATAGTTTTTGACCCAAACTAATTTGTTATAATATGAAAAAAATTAAATAAAACGATGATACACAAAGTAAAAAAGGATTTTAAAAATCTGATAATGAAAACTTTGAAAAAAGTTTTTATTCTGAAATACTTTGAGTTTTGCTTTAAAAAGGTGACACCTTTCGCAAAATTTCCTAGAAAAATCATACATTTATTTTGAGCTGGGTGTCTTATTATAATTACAGCATACTGTTTTGAAAAATCTAAGTTAAAGTCTAAGAGTAAGTTTTAGTCTGAAAGTTAGAACTTAAACAACAATTCCACACAAAAACAAAGTTCTATTCTTATTTATCATTTGAATAATATTTTATTTAATAAGTTTCTATTTTGATTTATTGTTTAAAACCAAATCGAAGCTCTCGGACTTGCAGTATTAATAATAATTTTAAATAAATTTTTTTTTAATGTGCTTGTGTTAAAGTATTAATTAATGTATTTCTATAAATGACAATTAACTATTAATAACTGTTTTCTTTATTTTTGATTGAGTTATATGACGATTTGATATGTAATTTGTTTATTTATGTTTAATTTTGATTTTGAAATACTTAAATTAATGTTGTCATTGTTGTTGTAATAACTAAAAAGAATTGATTACCGATTTGCGTCTTACCCCCTTATTCTGAACTTTGTGACAAATGACAAAATTATAACAAATGACAATTTTCATATTTTAAGATATGTAAAAATTGTAATTTGTTACAATATGTATTTTGTCACAAAGCTTAGAATACGGGTGTTAATTAAATAATGTCCAAATTTATAGTTTGTAGCTAACTAATCACAGCATTTTAACCAATTATATATCATATAAACATCATTGGTTAAACCATCGATATTAGTTAACTTAAAGACTGTAAATTTGGGAATAATTGATGGTCTTCTATCTCAAAATAATAGCAAGATAAAATCGTTTTGATATTGTAGTACCTTGTATGTTTCAAACTTGATTTCTATATCAATAAATAAATTTCATGTGGGAGATATCGCCGAAAAAATAGAAAAATACTTGCAATTCGATCTGGCTTATTATATGAAAGAAAGTGCTTAGGTAATGCGATATATAACTTTTCCTTCTGCATATTTTGTAGGATCATAGGGATATTATATTGTTTAATTGTTGATTCTAAAAATAGTCCTTTTAAAAGAAATGAGGAACTGTATAGAATATACATAAGCTGTCGACCAGCGACTTAAGCCGAACTGCTCAAAATTGGCGCGTAGCCGCCCGCGCTACGACTTCAATCAGCTTAAACGCTGAGCCGGTTTAATGAAAGACATCGCTTCTATCAGAATTTTTTTTAGTAGATTTATATTTTAATTACATTGACGGGGTTTCAAAATAAGTTTTACAAAAAAAAATCAAAAGAATTTCTTCAATATTACGAAGAAAAAAAATTCAAATTCTCTTTGGATATTTTTCGATATAGCGCATAAGCCCAAATGTGTTCAAGATTAACATAACAGTGCTCTTAGCCCTGGAAGGCACCTGAGTTACTTGCAAGGAGCACACAGGTTGCATCTTGCCCGCCGAACCATGCATAGACATCTTGATAAATTTGTTTGAGGTATCTAATCTCGCACTACACCAAACAACAAACAGCAAGATAGTGACAGCTTACTAGCCTTCCCCAGCTTCTGTTGCATTAGCAACAGCACAAAGAGACATATTTGGTTACCCTAAGTCCAACCAGCCACTTATACTGTCTGAGCATCAGCTATTTAATCAGCATCCTCTTCCAACGATTTTGGTTTCAACCGCAACCACCACGTCTACTCCCTAATGAGACGTCAAGCAATAACTGATGGTAAGACGAAGTCGATCAGCATATCCATTCCGTGTTGTAATAGAGTATGCCTTAGTGGCAAGCATCATCTCTTTAAACATCTATGAGGCTAGGTCATCTGTGGGGCTACCAACAGAAAAATCCCAAAAGTTAGTTAACTTCCTATCCCCATCTTTCTGGGAGGAGACCTTAGGTTTAGCTTTAACATCAACCAGACTGTCGTAGTCCATTCTACTTTCTTTGGTTACTTATATGTACGCACATTGCTCTGTTATTTCAGAGATTGCGTAGTAACACTACTGATGACACAGTCAACTGCTACGTCGATCTAAGATTCAATCACTGGAACATGTGATCGCCAGCGTTTGGTCCATACTTTAGTGATTTGTGGCAGTTGGCTGGCTATTATCGACTTCCATTCTCATTACAGAGTCCTTAGTAATTGCTAGTCCTGTAATTAAAGCAGTTACTCAGCTTAAGGTTCTCCGTGTATAACTAATAACCTTATTTGATTTTCTGCAGAGGTACTCCTTAAGACTACATGTTTTTTGTTCTCCCACAACATTTCCAGTTTTATGCAATCCCACAACTGTAAGATCCTTGCTCTACTTACTCCATTCCGCAGTGCAAATTTGAGTTCTGGTCAAAAACAACACATCGCAGAAGATCCCTATTTTTAGAATTCATCTGTTGCATGATTTCTTGTTGTACCGATGTATCCCTTAGCCCACATCAGTGTTAACTCATTAACCGAGGCACGGCTATTGAGCTTTACAACACATGCTATCACCGATTTGGAGTACACGTTCGCTTTCAGTATGCATATAATCACCGACTAGTTGTCTAGAGCAATGAGAATCGACTTTCCACCACCTCACCCTCAATCAGGTGATCCAATACATGCATCCGATCAAACATTTAGTATCCGATCCCTCTTTCAGCTATCCCTCTTCCACACATGCGTTCCAGCTGCACTAGAGTTTCCCTAACATCTGTATAGACCAGAATACTTTTTATTCTCATTCATTGGAGCCAAAGTGGCATCCTTTTCCACGCGCAGAGCTGCCATTGCCACTATGTTCTTTATAAATAAATCCAACGGAAGCAATCCGATACGTAAGCAAGTGTAGGTCTCACAATCATAGTGTATATACGGTGTGCAGCCTTACACCAGGCTCCCCACCTTTGATAACACTTTTCTACGTTGATGTAATATCCTTTTCGCATTTCATGTCTTCAAATCAACAATTTTATTGCAGGTCAGTTTCGTATCTAGGGTTAACCCCAGATATTTCACTTTCGAGGATACGTTAGCTTCCGATCCAAAAAATTTTAAAAGATTGAGCTCTATACCTTCTCTCTTTCGAATAAGAACTATGTGTAATATATCTTCCATATACCTTGCAGTATATATTCCCATTAAGTACCTGCGGTCATCACTTGACCCTCCTTCCTCGAACACTTATACTCACATTCATAAGACTTATAGCCCTCAACGCTAGCATAGAGTTGATCCATATAATTCGGTTATATAGTTGATACTTCCATCTACAAACATCTTCCTGACAAGTGGAGACCACAACCAAATGAATGTTGATCAGATAATGTAGCGACCATTGAAATCAGTGACAGCTACGTTCTTTGTATTAAAAGTTTCCCAAAAATGTGGAATAAAAGTGGAAATAAAACTCTTGTTTCAACAAACTTATATATTCGAATAGTTCGACTAGTTTCAAGAACCGCCATTTTTTTTTTTGACATGTCATAGGGAACTACAAATGTTGTCCAATAACAAGCCAATTTCGAAAAAACTTTGGAAAATAATTGCGATTGAGTATTATAATACATAACAAAATTTAAAATTTAATTGATTAAAATGACAAATATTTTGCTTCAATAATTGATGTACTTTATTATTCAGTGTAGTACTAGAATACTAGGAAAAACATAACTCAATATTTACCCTAATATTAAAAACTAATAATAAATTTAAAAAAAATCCGCTTTTAAATGTCTGTAAGTTTTTATGTTTTATCCACTATGAATAAAATATGTTTGGGTGTTCTAATATATAAAATTTAGCATTATTAGTACAACTCGAACAATGGGTTTATGAAAATTTTCAAACATTTTGTATTGTTTATGCTAAAATTTTAAATACTTAACAATGTGATTGTAGTTTCAATGTAACAAAATAAGTGTTTTCAATATTTACTGTACACAATACAATATAATTTGTGTTTATTTTTGTATAAACTTAATTTTCAATAGTATTGAACTAATTCCTTCTTTTACTTTCTTTTTCTTGGTAAACTTTAGGAAAAGCTGGGCGATATTTGCTTCTCATTGCGTTACGTACCGACAGCTGGCAAATTAACCGTCGTCATATTGGAAGCTAAGAACTTGAAAAAGATGGACGTTGGTGGATTGTCTGGTAATAAATTGGGAAACAGAAATATTGTGAAGATTTATGTGAAACCTTTTTGCAATGTTTTTGTGTTGACATTTATGTAAACTATTTGTTGGTTTGTTTCTTTTATTTGCTTATTTACCAATTTATTGTAAATGTTTATAATTATTTTTGATAAATGTTGTAATTATTTTTGTGTTTCTTATTTTTGTTTTTTGCTTTTTGTAAGTAATTCATTATATCCAATATGATTTATCTTCTGTCCGTCCGTTTCATGTGTAAATAGATCAATAGATATTTATGTAAAAAGGTATAAGAGTTTAAAACTTCAGTGATACCACTTTTACATTTGTAGTTGCCAGTATTTAGAAATCAAGAGAATTTAGTAACTAAACTTTAGTTACATGAAAGATATTTCTATTAGAGTTGTTTAAACCTGTTATTCAAAAAGTGAAGACCATAATGAAAACAACTCAAAACCATGCTACGTTAACACTCACCCTGTTATATTTAATAAAGTAAACAACCCATAGTTTGAAAGGCTGCAATCTGACTTGGCGTCGACTTGGCCTAAGTGGAGTTAGGACAAAATTTAATTTTTGGTGTGCCTCCAATCGTGTCTAAATCAAATTTTTTAAGACGACAATTATTTACAAATAAGTTAAAGAAAAGCAAAGTGAGGACTCATTGGAAGCCAGTTTTTGATACTTCAAACAGCTTCCCGAAAATTTTGAAAACGACTTAGGCGGGTAAGTCTTGTAACCACAGATATATGCAAGAAGCTTCATTTGAAAATCTAAGTTCCTAATTGTTGCACTAACTTACTGTGAATTGTTACAAAAATGGCTCTAAGGGTTAGTGTCGTATTTATTTGTAATCAGTGCCAAAATATCCCACAAAGTCAGATTTATTGAGACTAGGTTTTATTAAAAAATATGTCTTACGTAAATTTTCACAATGAACTTTGATGAAGTTGTACAGTGTAAATAACCACAGACTGCGAAGTCATCCTGTATCCGACTGTCATATAACTTATATTCCTTTTGTTAGGCCTAAGAAGGAACAAACGATTTGCATAAGAACGATTTAAAAATATTTGAGTAACCTTCTTGGATATCACGGACCTAATGCATATCAGAAACTTTGCATAAAGTTAGTGTAAGTGATGAAATTGAACTGCGTTTTACAGAATTTTTCCATTGCATAAAAAAAATGTATTTTCTGCGCTGCGACGTACTTCATCAGCGTTCACTTGTCTTGGGTGTCGTTGAAACCTAAACAGGGCGCACGCTTTCTACTGGTGCAACTTGTTGAAGTTTAATTGGTAGAACCAGGCATTTAAGAGAACGTAACGTCGTAGTTTTCTTCTAGTTGCAGCATCAGTATAACTGTAACCAGAATACTGTTCGAAGGTCAATAAATAAGTTGCAATCGGTAATTCCAATTCTTGGCTCGGTTTGTGAACTACACTGCGTTCCTAAGAAAGAAAGTCACATCTCCATTTTAGTAGTGTTGAGATATTTAGCTTTTACGCTTTTTATCTTTCGTGCCTTAAAATTAAATATTTTTGCATAATTTAAGAAATGATTGAAAAATATATTTTATTTTCGTAAGAAAGAGGCGAATTTTGATGATAAAGTAGAGAAAATTAACTTATGACTTTTTGCCTATTATAGGCACCCAAAATTCACGAAAATCTGCAAAATTAAAAACAAGCTCTAAAATTTATTTCCAAAGTGTTAAAACCGTAACGAGTAGCAAAATCTTAAGAAATCGGGTAAATTGTGGAAATACGTAAAAACTTTTTAATATCGTGAAGATACCAGCTTGGAATGTGTAAAGCTAATTAATTTTTAAAAAACGCTTTTACCGCGAAAACAGCACAAATTCGCGAAAAGTTCAAACATCCAAACAGCTTTAAAATGGATTAAAATGGATTAAAAAAATTCTACGGAATGCAGAAAACTTAGAAAAAAATATCTAAAAATTTTGGTCAATGTGATTTTTTATCATAGTAAGTAGGACTTTTTTGATTGGGAAACACACTAGAAGTGGTAGATGTGACCATTTTGCTTAACGTTTTTCAGTAATTTACAGTTCAAAATTGATCTTTTAAGCGAAATTCGAAAATCAGAGACTCATTCACGGTTACGAATCCTACCCTTATCTCAATTTTGGAATTTTGGGGCTTGTGACTTTCTTTCTTAGGAGGACAGTGTAGGACTACATCAGTAGAATGGAATATATAGATATCTTCTTCAACATTCAGCCTCTTTGGGTTTCATTAAAACCTAAACAATGCATCCGGCCAAATGTCAATAACAACTGCTCAAAGCTAGTTCAATGTTCGTGTAGTTTGTAGCATTATCGGAATTTTATTTCTATTTCCGTTGCATCAATGTTGATGACAGATTTTTTCGAAATTTATTGAAAAAAAAATAATAATTTATTATGTGTTATATTGGATATAAGGAAATCATAAAATAAGAATAATCGGTTTGTATTCGATTGATCCTTACTTAATCTTATATTTAGTTTTGAGTTTTAGAGCTTCATAATCAATCTTTTGCTATAATTTGTTCCTTTTTTTCCTTAATTTTTTTTTATTAAATCATTTTTTGAATCTCAACTTTTTTAAGTAACAAAACAAAATGAAGCTTTTAAAATGCTAATGATGATTATTCTTGAATCATACAATCAGCTATTTATTAAATATCTTTCTTAACTAAAGCCTAAGATTTTTTACTCTTATTACATAATCTTTTCATAATAAAAAACAAACAAAATATCAATTCAAATCAACTCAAACGATATTTTTTGAGAGCAACTCACCAAATGAACTTGATGTTAATTTTTGTATATAAAACATTCAGTTTTTGAGTTTGAATGTAATATATAATAACAAACTGCTTGCAAATATACTTTGTATTAGACAAAGTATAACTTTAGCTTACGATGATGCTAGTGTTTAAGTGAAGCTTTAGTTTTTTTTAGATTTATTGATCATCTTTTTTGTATATAATAAATAGTGTATGTATGTATGTATGTAATTTGTTTGCCACATTTTCTTTTTTTTTCTGTTTGTCCCAACAACAACAAGAAGAGTTGCCCCAAAAAATATCAAAAGTTCTTCTAGGCTTTTACAAACAAACAAACAAACAATAAAAAGAAAAAATATAAATGAAATATTTAATATAAAAAGAAAAAATATTATAAAATCTTGTTAATATTTTTGTTTAAAATGTGTGTTCTTTTATTTTTTTTATAGTTTATATTGTACTCCTTAATTTGAGTTATAAATTTTACTATTATTATCCATATAACCGAAAAAATTATATTAAAAAAAAAAGTTCAATGTTTATATTTAAAACGTATTTAAGTTGAAAAAAAAAATATATATAAAATAACTAATCTGTTTCAAAAGAAAAAAAAAGAGTGAAAAAACGATATGAAAATATGGAGAATTTTTTATTTATTATTGTTCTTTCTTTTTTATTTATTTCTATTTTCTTTTATAGATCCATATGTGAAAATTGCCATTATGCAAAATGGAAAACGTTTGAAAAAGAAGAAGACAAGTATCAAAAAATGCACCCTCAACCCCTATTATAATGAGTCGTTCTCATTTGAAGTACCATTTGAACAAATACAAGTATGCGAGAATGTATTATACTATCCTATTAACCAAAAAACAAACAAAAAAAAAATACAAAAGAAAACTTACTATCTACCCTACAAACTACTACTTTTTCTAGTAACGACACTACTTTAACGCCTACTAATTTTGTTACGTTAACGTTACTAACTACTTCTGCTACTATTTACTTACAACTAATGACTTTTTCAATTCCCTCTCTCTGTCACACACCTTTAACATACACAATTTGTTATTGTTGTCTCTGTTTAGACTCTCCAGTTTTTTTTTTATAATCTGACCGACTTTCCTTGTACTTCCTTATATATATATATATATATATATTTTTGAATGTGGAAGTATAGACTTAATAATTTTTAATTATTTCTATTTTAATTATTGATATACAAGACGAATCCCTTAAATTGATGTTTTGATGTTTAAATGTTATGTTATATGAAAACATTTTTTAAAAATACTATTTTTTCTATATTATTTTTAATATATCATTTTCTTAAGTGCTGTGGGTTAGAATACAATCGAATGCTTTGCATATTTTTTATTATTTGAAATGTTATTTTTTTTTTTTGTTTCTTGGACCAGCACTCGGGGGATGACCCATACTCCTGCAATGCATTATGCTGAAACTAGAAAAATTGGTTATGGGATGGAGGATAGACGGAGTTGGCTTTCTAGACCTTTGATTTGAATCTTCCAACATTGAAAGTGACAGAAAAGATCTTCTCAGGGAGTTTATTCCACATACGAAAAGTTCGGCCAAAGAACGAGTTTTCTCTATAATTCGTTCAGTTCACTGACGTATCGAGCACAAATGGATGTGCCCTTAATGAAGAATGTGCTGTTCGCAAAAAAAAAGTGAGTTTTGCAAACGAGTTCCCTGATTTCATCGGAGCACACTCCATAGTACAAACGATAAAGCAGCGAAACGCAACCCACACTACGTCGATGCTCCATCCATTGGGTACTCTACTGTCACCAATGAGCTTCTTCGCCCTTTAAATAAACTTTAAAATAGACTTTGAAGCAGCGGTCCATACATGAGAGGTGTATTCCATTTTCGGTCGAATATACATATGTGGTATAAATACATAGTAAGGAGATCAGATGGAGTGAACTTTATCTTACACCGTCTTGAGGAACCAATTCACTTGAATGCTTCTTTTGAGACTTGAAAAATGTGATCAGTCCGTCGAACGTCACACTGGATTTTCATGTAAGAACATCAAGAGCTTCTGATTCCCTAATATTTATGCTACCCTTGACCTATTGCTGAATGAATCAGATGCTGATGTCGTCTGCAAAAGAGTAGGTAAGATTGGCAGTTTGACAGAGAAGGTCATTAAGAAAAATAGGAAATAGTGTAAGAGAAAGAGCGGAGCCTTGCAGTACTCTCGTACTCGTAGTACGACTCGCGTAGTGCGAATCCTGAGAAAGCTCGACATAAATCGAGAGAAGTCACCACCGACAACAAAAGCAAAAGTTCCGACAAAGTGCACCATACAACACTCTATCTAAAGCCACCACCTTACTTTCGCCGAAATGGCTTATAGTGACATCATTTTTCCAAAAGGAAGGCCAGTAAGTCACACGTAGAGCGTGCTCTACGAAAACCATACTGGTGGTCGCTGAGTAAACTGTTGGTCTCCATATACCTCACAAGATGGAGATCCACCATACTTTCCACAACTTTTTCTCTCCCTTTTGGGGATTGGCGTTGTATTGGCAGCCTTCCAACACGATGGAAATTCACCAGCATGATATAACGTGCTAAGGAGGGAAGCCACTTGACGTGCTAGTATCGAAGAGCAGTGCTGGAACACCATCCGGCCCAGGAGACTTATTTATGTCGAAGTCCGCTAAAACCTCTTTAACTGCACGCGCTCGAAAGAATATCCTTGGCATAGTTACAGGTGCTCTATTAAGTGTGGCCAGTGGATTGCTTTCCGGCAAGTGATAATTTCTTGCAAATAATTCAGCCTCAACGTTAGCTTTATCTAACGGGTCAGCGAATATATTGTCATCCTTTAAAATTGAGGAGCTAGCATTATGCTACACTCATTTAACGAATGACCAAAAGCTCTTGCTACCCCGAAGGGCAGCAAGAACCTTAGCTCAAAGACGCTGCCCGTGCAAAGCTTTTTCACGCCTTAGTACTCTGGCATACGTGCATATCCTCCTTTTGCGCATCGAATCAGTATGTGCGTTTTTGTTACTACGCCAGACACTGAATGCTTCCGCTCTGGATTTGATTGCATCTACTGCCGTGTCAAGCCGTAAAGTATATTTTAAGTTGGAGAATAGGTTTACCAGTAATCTCGCCCTTACACCTGTTAGCAAAGAGCAAAGGCTTAGAAGGTGAAACTCAGTTTTCTAATACTATTTATCGTTGCTATAAGCGTTGTAACTTAGAAACACCTGTCTGACATGGGTTCTAATATTCCAGTTCCCTCTGAGCACTGTTACTACTAGTCTAATATGAGCTCTACCGACTACAAGCACATCCCGTGTCCTGCGCAAGTCATAGTAGGTCCCTCGCTTTCCCACCTATGCAAGTTTGTATGATTCGTGTTGAATCATCAACTTACAATAAGCTAGAGGAATGCCAGTGAAGTGGCAAATCATTGAGTCGTTTAATGTCACTCACTACTTGTCTGGCAATACCATCCGTAGTACAAAGTGTGTTGCGGTCTAACCTGATCGTAATATTAGTACCGAGTGAAGTTGAGTGCTCACCACCACCCCCTCGTTTTCCCGATGGCCCCAGTGTGACTTGCAAGGAACCCACAGTTAAAAGATTCCTCTCTATGGACCGCCCACCATGCAGAAACACATTGGTAGAGTATTTGAGCTTTCTAAACTCTTTCCACATCAGTAGCTAACGCAATACAGTCGAGCTCAACCAAAGAACAACCAGCAAGCTAGAAGCCTACATAAAGGCGACGACATCTGTACAGGCTTTCCATTGCGCCGACCCCAAAGCACCACCGATACAGCCTCTGTTTGCTTTGCTGCAGCACAAAGAAGCTTATATATGAATATTGGTTGTCCTAAGTCCAACCAGCTACTAGTACTGGTCGAGCATCACTAATTAAACCAGCACCTCTCAAAGCCATTTATGTAGCAACCACAGCCAGCACGTGGACTACTGAAGCAGATCTCAACTAACAACCGGTCATAGGATCGACGTTCATGTTGAGGGTAAAACGAAGTCCGCCAGCATTTTCATTCCAATAGGAACAGATTATGCCTTTCGCTAACTTCCACTAAGATGATATCCTCCTACATATCCATTTCCATGGAACAGAATGCATGGCGAGCATTATCTCTTTAACACTCTAGAAGTCAGGTCATCTGTGGGGGTATCAGAACCCATGGTACCAAGTGTTGGATCGAGCCTTAACTCCTAGAGATTAAGCTTCTATCGACTTAGGCCTGAGGGGGGTCTAAAGTGTCTTTCCACTTTCTCCCAGACTCATATAGGATAAACTACTTCCTTTTAATACTTATATACATGCCGCTCTGTTATTTAAGAGATTTATAAGTTTTATGGGTAATTGACAAAAGGTAATGCCTGAAAAAGCCAATTACCCTTTTTCCCTGGAAGCACAGCACCAATGTGCGTGTTAGACACCAAGGTGCATAGTCTTGACCCTTGAGGGGCAAGTAACATTTAAGACCTAGCCACTTACGACCCTGTTTGTTGGCAGGCTTTTTAAAAATCAGCAGATGTTAACATCAATCCCTAACGTCACCATCTCATCGACTATGGAGCCAGTATTGACGAAGTTTAAAGCACCCTCTATGTCCAGCTAGACCACCATAGAGAATTCTTTGTACACAAAAAATAGCTCATTATTACCTGCGAAGGTTTTAAGCTATTGACCTTCAATTAGAAAATTTTGAGATTTAGGCGAAAACTTGGCAGGAAGCTGGTATAAGTGATGAAATTGAGCGCAACCTAATAACGTTTTCCATTAAAAACCTCTAACATCTGAAGGTATTCTCAACACACAGTACTTTTATTTTTATTTAACAATATTATGATTACTGTAAATTTTGCAAAATAAGATTTAGTTTTCAATGTTTTGATTTATTTGAAAGTTACACTTTGTTTATTTCTTCAAGACAATAAATTGCCAAAGTAGTTACAATAATGATTGATGTGCTTTTATGTTTAACAGATTTTTGTGTTTTTTGATTTGCAAAATTAACAAACAAAAAAATTAGATAATAAAGCAAACGTTTTTATTTTTCAACGTATACTTCAAAATTTAAATTGCAGTAAACAATTATCAAATTGAAAAAATAAAACAACAAAATTTACATAGTTCAATTATTACCCGCCCTCGCAATTAAATAATAAAAGCATTATAAATATTGTACTGTAGTTATAACAACACTACACATTTAGATGTACAAACAAAAAACTAACGAATTAAATTTTGCTTTAAAATGCAACACTACTTTAAGCATACACTGAAAATAAAATTAGCCAACAACTCCAACAATTACAACAACAACAAAAATGAAACACTGAACATGAAATAACTAAACACTCGTTTGCTTAATTTTGAAGTTTTTTTTTTTAATAAGAAAAAATAAAAACACTTCAGAAATAATTTAACGAGCGAACTAGTAAGTTCTTTTTTTGGTCCTTTTGTCCAGGAAAGCTTACTACAGCGTCTTGAAATTAACAAGCCCTAGGGTTCGTTGTTTTGACACTGTCTTCTGATTTGATACTGGAAAAAAAAACATGCAACAAAAACACCATAAATTTTATATGAAAATAAGAAAGTAACTCAAAAGAAGAAACACAACAAGAAAACGAAAAACACCGTTAGTTACCATAACTAAAACGTTAAGATCTCTGTCAAATTTGTAAGAAATGGTTGGTGATTTTGGTTATATCCTTATATAGTTACAGTTACAGTTACAGCTTTTTGTAGACTTTGAACCTTTCTTAACTTTTAGGGTATAGAAAAACCAAACAATGAAAAACAATCTCTAAAAAAAACTTGAAATTTAGGATTGAATATTATACATTTTCGTTTACCAGTATTTAATGAACATTATTCTTTTCTTCGTCCTGATAAAAAAAAAATTCGTTAAAAAATTAAAGAGTTTTAAAAATTATACAAACAGAAGAAACAAAACGAAGTTAAAGAAATTTGTTCATTTTATCGAAAGAAAAATAAACATTTTTTTCCTGCAAAAAAAGCATCCAATTTATTACTCCAAAACATTTTATAAAATACACACACTCACTCAGCTCATTCGACTTTAGTTCACTTTAAATTTAAAACACTCGAGACACAACAACAATTTTGAACATTAAGAGCTTCAAATTCATTGAATGTCAAAACACAAAGAACTATTTTAATTATATGCATGTTGAGAAGATTTTCAAAATTAAATTCCTCCTACCACCCTCCACCAGCCAACACACCAACTTTTGTAAAAAAAATTCAGCATTCATGTTATTTTTGCAATAAATACAAATGTATACAAATAATTAATTAAGCATATAAATATACATATCACCCACTTCACTTAGAGTACTTTATCAAATTCCTATTTTATAAATATGGATATGTATGAGGCTGTATTTAATAACGCCCTTTAGTAGTTAAATAAATAGCTTTCTTTCATTTCTTATAAGTTTAAAAATTTTATTTAATTTACTTATTAACTTTTTTTATTTATTCATCGTTTTATTTTTGTGAAATATCAATTGTTAAAAGTGTGTGAAATATGCAAATATAGTTCACCTTTTTCAAAGCAAGTCCTTACCAACTTGGGTTATTATTAAAGTTATCTTTTAAAATAATTTAATATTCTTTAATTGCAGCTTAGACGGCGAAACTTTACTCATCATAATATTCATACGATTTGTAATTTATGTTTGCGTATGTATATCGAACCATAATCCCAAGAAAATAGTAGCCATAAAAATTTGTCCGTTCGTTTTTTACAAAAATCGGTCTTTTACTACAATTCGCTTCAAAGTTGTGCTGGATGCCGCTACAGAAATATATCAAAGTCAATTTTATTTGTTTTACTGTGCTTTCGTTAGAACTCTACGAAGCTTTAAAATAATCAATCTGACATAACTTTAAGCATACCCCTAGTTTGCAAGTAAACTCAACATAAACTGTATGATGTTGTTCCTTGGATTAGACGAAAAACACATTTCTATCATCATCGAATTCGATCAATAAAAATCGGTACAGGTATTGCGTATAAGCACCATGTGCTTTAAGAAATTGGGTTGTAGTTATAGTAACCCAGGTGTTTCCATCCAAATGCTATGATCTGGGATCAGCATATTAGTCCATCTTCCTTATGTGGTGACAGACCATCTACTTTGCCAGATTTCCATAACCGTCATTCTAGCTCCTTCACGCTGTCCTTATAAAGAAGTTCACATTCCTCCGCTCATTCATCCGCTGGAATTATGCCAGCTATAAAAACACATCCTTGCCCGATACTTTTCTATGCAGCATACTCTAAAAAGCGCCAGTATGTATACTGAGTTTAGTCTATTACAGGACGACCTGAAACTCATCAAGCCAGCCCATACTGACACAGCATTGAATATAAGGCTTCTAACACAATATACTCCACAGCAGTGACCCCAGAAGTGATTCCTGTGATACGCCTCCGTTAACAAGACGACCGTAATCAGTGCTCTTTATCATGCCTAATAAGTACAGTGGAATACTTAGATTCTGTAATGCCTCTACAATTTTTGAAGCGTTCTTGATGTCTAAGGTCACAATAACGCAGTACTCGATCAATTAACTCCTCCTGCCTGCTGTGCCCACAAAGACCTTTATAGACTCTATTATAAACATCGATTTTCTACGCCCGAATTGATATTCAATAGCTAGTTTACAGAGTTCACTCTGTCCTGTAGTCTCCTAAAAATAAACCTTTTTTCGGTTTATCCCCCTTTTGTAATAGTTAGAGCGAGTTTCCATATCGATGGAAAAGCCGAATCTTTCAAATATTTGCCAAAAAGATATACAACGTAGTCTCGGTATTACTCAACTACCCCCTTAACCACATCATTTGGTATTCCGTCAAGCTCTAGCGCCTTGCTATCTTATAGGCCTGAAGCAGCGGTGAATTTTATAACGTGGGAAATATAACATTGTGTTATACTTGACGACTACTGTGATACCTCGATATTTATACATACGCCTTGTTGTGTGTAAACACTAAATAGCATAAGCCCTGATGATGCTACGCGAAGATTTTAACGAAATATTTGCGTGAAATAATAAAATTGAAACTAAAAACTTCACCTCGAGCTCAAACAAAATCTTATTATTATTTTCATTATAATAAAAACTAGGCCGAACAATAAACTAATGACTTATTCATCCTTATCGGGAATAAAAGTTCACGAGAAATGTGTTCCTCTTCCCTAAAATTGTGATCGCCAATTTTGTGTTGTTGTTCTGCTACTGTGCTATTTTGTTCGTTTTGTTCACCATTTTTTGTTCATGGGAAATATTTCACGTGAACAAAATGTTCGCCTCTTATTCCCGATAAGGTTGACTATTTTCTAATAACTCCGAAATCAGTTTTCGGTCACTTTTGTGGAATTTTAAATTGCGTAAAATTATATATCGGTTTCTTGATTTGAGTGATATCGTTGTAGAAAATTCTCAAATTATTTTTAGCTACACACTTCAAATATTTGAAAATTTTCAACCGCGGCAAGTTCCATGGATGTTTTTTGGTCGTGATCTCAGGTTCCTCAATTCCTCACCTCAGCCACATCACCATTTGAAATATCGGCAGCTCAAAGTCAACATAAACAAATTGATGCGTCTTATACATTATGTTGATGCGACTTACACATGATGACTAAGTGTCATTATTATGAAGACAAAGTGTTACACATTTTATCTGCGGTTATACGCTATTCTATAAGCTTGTAGGTTGTACTATTAGATTTGTCATAGTAGAGTAATTCCATTCAGCCGGGTGTGACCAATTTAAACATATTTTTTGTTATAAATAAAGAATATAGAATTTTGTATTTAAAAAAAGGTTGCGACTCGCAAGGCCATTAAGCTTAAAGTCGTTGTATAACGGGTAGATACTGAAAGAAAACGATTCCTGCTCAGATTGGTCGTCAAGAAGCTGCGACGGGTGTGACCTTCAAATCTTAGTTTTAAGGAATTATGACTTTCAGCATAAATTCTGTAAAATTTTTACTATAACGTAGACAATAATTTTGGTATAACTGTCTGTTCAAAGTGTTTTTCGCTGTTTATATTACGTACTTACTGTTTGACAAAAAATCAGTTTTCTTAACAAAAAATATTTTTAAAATGTGACGGGTGTGACCGACGGGTGTGACCTAATACGAAAATTTAAAAAAATTCGAATAAATAAAACTTTCTATTGATTTCATTAATATAAATAATATAAAACTAAATCATAAGAAAATAATAACACATTAAATTATTTGCTATCCGTTCTATTATAGACAGCAGAATACTCTAGCTGAGTATTTTTTTTAAATTCAATAAAAAGTGAAAAAAGTATCTTCTTTTCAGAGATAAAGGCTTTTATTAATAATGAGAAAGGGAAGAAAATAAAATCTGAAATAAATATTAAACATACAAAGAGGGAGAACAAAACGTTTCGTGGATGATCATTCAAAAGTGCGTAAAATTGCTTTAAAAAATATTAAATAATGTATTGTTTTATTTTTTCTATAATTGTCATGATCTAAAAAACATCGATTGAGAGATTTTTATTAAAAATAAGAAAATTATTTTTTCCTTGCATAGGGCTGTTTTACGTGGAATCACTCAGTAGTGATAATGAATGTAGATCAATGCGATGTAATTTTTTTTTCAAATTTTTGTAAATGCGTCAAAAAATTGTTTTTAAATGCAAACCGCAAACCTTAGAACCATATATATTTTTTCTCTTTTATACGTATTAATAATATACAAAATGTAACATTTAATTAATGGCATTGCTGTCTCAGCACTAGATTGATATCATTTTTCGATATATTGATGACATTTATCATACCGCTGATATCGCAGTTCTAATGACAGAACATCATCAATCTAATGATAGGGAATATCAGTCCAAGAAAATCCTATGTACATTGTCACTATCAAAATACTACTTCGATTTAATATTTCACGTGAACAAAATGTTCGCCTCTTATTCCCGATAAGGTTGACTATTTTCTAATAACTCCGAAATCAGTTTTCGGTCACTTTTGTGGAATTTTAAATTGCGTAAAATTATATATCGGTTTCTTGATTTGAGTGATATCGTTGTAGAAAATTCTCAAATTATTTTTAGCTACACACTTCAAATATTTGAAAATTTTCAACCGCGGCAAGTTCCATGGATGTTTTTTGGTCGTGATCTCAGGTTCCTCAATTCCTCACCTCAGCCACATCACCATTTGAAATATCGGCAGCTCAAAGTCAACATAAACAAATTGATGCGTCTTATACATTATGTTGATGCGACTTACACATGATGACTAAGTGTCATTATTATGAAGACAAAGTGTTACACATTTTATCTGCGGTTATACGCTATTCTATAAGCTTGTAGGTTGTACTATTAGATTTGTCATAGTAGAGTAATTCCATTCAGCCGGGTGTGACCAATTTAAACATATTTTTTGTTATAAATAAAGAATATAGAATTTTGTATTTAAAAAAAGGTTGCGACTCGCAAGGCCATTAAGCTTAAAGTCGTTGTATAACGGGTAGATACTGAAAGAAAACGATTCCTGCTCAGATTGGTCGTCAAGAAGCTGCGACGGGTGTGACCTTCAAATCTTAGTTTTAAGGAATTATGACTTTCAGCATAAATTCTGTAAAATTTTTACTATAACGTAGACAATAATTTTGGTATAACTGTCTGTTCAAAGTGTTTTTCGCTGTTTATATTACGTACTTACTGTTTGACAAAAAATCAGTTTTCTTAACAAAAAATATTTTTAAAATGTGACGGGTGTGACCGACGGGTGTGACCTAATACGAAAATTTAAAAAAATTCGAATAAATAAAACTTTCTATTGATTTCATTAATATAAATAATATAAAACTAAATCATAAGAAAATAATAACACATTAAATTATTTGCTATCCGTTCTATTATAGACAGCAGAATACTCTAGCTGAGTATTTTTTTTAAATTCAATAAAAAGTGAAAAAAGTATCTTCTTTTCAGAGATAAAGGCTTTTATTAATAATGAGAAAGGGAAGAAAATAAAATCTGAAATAAATATTAAACATACAAAGAGGGAGAACAAAACGTTTCGTGGATGATCATTCAAAAGTGCGTAAAATTGCTTTAAAAAATATTAAATAATGTATTGTTTTATTTTTTCTATAATTGTCATGATCTAAAAAACATCGATTGAGAGATTTTTATTAAAAATAAGAAAATTATTTTTTCCTTGCATAGGGCTGTTTTACGTGGAATCACTCAGTAGTGATAATGAATGTAGATCAATGCGATGTAATTTTTTTTTCAAATTTTTGTAAATGCGTCAAAAAATTGTTTTTAAATGCAAACCGCAAACCTTAGAACCATATATATTTTTTCTCTTTTATACGTATTAATAATATACAAAATGTAACATTTAATTAATGGCATTGCTGTCTCAGCACTAGATTGATATCATTTTTCGATATATTGATGACATTTATCATACCGCTGATATCGCAGTTCTAATGACAGAACATCATCAATCTAATGATAGGGAATATCAGTCCAAGAAAATCCTATGTACATTGTCACTATCAAAATACTACTTCGATTTAAATCAATAATAACTAAAAACTACTTCTCCTGTAAAATTTACCATTCAAGGGTTACGATTTTCTTGTGTTTAAGGCTCGATTTTATATGAAATATGTTATTTTTATTATAACTCAGAATTTATCATTTCCATAGTAAGGCAATGCTTTTGATATTACGCTATTTTATTTGTTAATACAGTTATTGTAAATTTATTTTTAATTACACAATTGTTTAGTAGTATTTTGATCTTTTGCCGACTATAGAATGAATATCTGAAACTTGAAAGCAATTGATATTTCTTATAACTTTAAAAGTATTATTATTTCCTTTTTTATATAACGATAAACAAATATTTTAATTTCGTTAAGTGTTTTTAGTTAGCACAAAATCCCGAGTATGTATATAAAATATTGATAACAACATTTTTAAAACAACTCTGAGGAATAAGAATTGAAACTTAAAAAAAAATACTTATAAATGTAACTATATATTCAACAGACTCTTCAATATAATACCAGAACCACCACAACACTCTTAAACCGGTGAAAATCCAAATATTAAAAACCTTCAACAGAAAATAATAATAATCTACAACAGAAATAACAAAATACTGATTTATAATTTTGCTAAATTAATCCATTAACTTTGATAACTAACATTTTATTCTATTTAATTTTTTACAAAAAGAAAATCTGTTTGGTTATCACTGTCGTGGATTATGATCGTATCGGTACTTCTGAGCCTATTGGACGCTGTATACTTGGCTGTATGGCTACCGGCACTGAATTGCGGCATTGGTCAGATATGTTGGCCTCACCACGACGACCTATTGCACAGTGGCATACTCTGAAAGATCCCGAAGAAACCGATGAAATTCTTAAGAATATGAAGTAAATAGGTCAAGTTTAAATTAAATAACAGCAACAACAACAACAAAAACAAAACACAAATATTTATTCATGGAAAACGCAAATAAAAGTGGAGTTGAGAAAAGTTAAGAAAAGTTGAGAAAAACAACATGAAAAAATTGATTGATATTATTAGTAAAAAGCTAAACATAAAAAGTAAGCTAGAATTTTAGCCGAAAGAAAGGTTTGTTATTTCACTATCAAAAAAAAAAAACACTATTACAACTGCATACTTTTTTACAATTTAAGGATATCAATTAATTTTTTCAATTCGTTTTGTCTCATTCGTTAAAACTTTTCACGAAAATGTTCAACACAATAACAGCAAACTATATAAATCACAACACATCAAAACCGTCATCAATAAAAACAACAGCAAAAGAAACAAACAAAAAATAGTACCAGCATCTTATAGGAGTTATATTTATTAATTATAAAATAAATTAAATTAAAATATACATACATATTTACATACATAGTATATGTTACTCATAAAAAACGATACATTTAGCATACAAGATAAAACAAAAAAACCAACAAAAAAAAAGTTAAAGAAAAAATGGCCACCATTCATACATCTAAAAACATTTAAGAAATAAATAAAGTAAAACATTAACGAAATACAATCAAATATACAAAATACTTCATACAAAACATACAACAAAAAAAAAAAGAAACTGTAAAATATTTCCACTTATCTGCGAGTATTTACAAGATAAGTTCAAATATTTTTCAGCAGCGCTGCAAGAATTTATAAAATTCTTTTTTCTAATTGGTTTTTTTCTTTTTTTTTCAAATATTATAAATAAATTTCTCGAGACAATATATATTTTCAATATATTTTTTATTGAAATATTAACAAATTGTCTTAACAGTCAAAAAGTCAAAAAGTTAAAAAGTATAAACAGCTTTTCTTTAAAGATCTCTCTATCTTATTATCAAAGATCAAATCCAATGAAAACAAAAACTATTTTAAACAAATTTAAATTATAATTATCTATCTTTATCGAAAATAAATTTCAAAGTTGTTAAATTTTAGAGAAAAAAAAAGTAATAAACAAAAAACTAACTTAACCTTTAAACCATCACATAAAAAAACTATATACAAAATGTTAAATATTATTGTATTATTGATTTGAAAACTTTAAAACTTTAGTTTTTATTTAGTAAATTTCAGTTTCTTTTTTATAAATTTCAGAATTTTTGTTATTAAAATGGTTAAACAAACCAAAGAGAACAATTGTAAATTTATGGAAGATCTAGAGGCTCAGCTACAATTAACATAAATAAAGTGTTTCCTCTTTTTGGTATATAAAGGTAAAAAAAATTTAGCTTAATCAATTAAATCTGTTGTATCTGGGACATGTAAATCTAGTGGACAGAGTTCAATAGAAAAAATTATAGAAGCCGTTTTAATTAAAATTATTATTTTGTATCTTAGCATATAAAAATCAAACGTCACTGTGCTTGTTTATACTAATCTCCGAAACCGCCCAACTGATTTCATTGAAATAGGGTGCTGTGGGTGTATGGCTGGTTACATCATCAGAACAGGCTGTGTTTGGAACCTCTAGGTGGCGCTGTTCTCCAGATAAAATTTTTTTATTGTGAAGTGGTAAAGTTTGCCTGTGCCACAAGTGACATATAAAATATTAATAAATACTTTGTAAGCGATTCATGAGTGTTGGTAGTTCACATGCGTAATTCACTGTTGCTTAAGTCAGATTTTTGGGAAACTTTTACCTGAAATTTGCCCATTGAAATTTGCTACAAATATTTACAAGTTTTTTGTTTTAATTTCCAGCAATTGCATATAAATTATATATTATATAAATTTAACATAATGCATAAGTTTTTGTTTGTATTTTTTAAAAAAGTCTCTTAAAAAATGCTTATGTATCACAAGATTTAACGCTATTATATACTATAATACACTGTAATGATAGCACGATGAAATAAGTTAGGATAGATTGAACAGATTGCCAGTTATACAAATGTTGAAACCAGCTCACTATAGTCCTAGTTGGTCCCGTTGTATTACCTGAAAGAGGGGCTGTACTCGATAGAGATTTTAATGCAGTTTTACTGTCAGTACAAATTTGGATATTCTCATTGTATATCCTATAGTAAGTATTTCATCTAGCACCCATTGTTATGGCTGATATTTCAGACTGTACTATGATACATTAATTAGGTAGCTTAGGAATTATCCTCTATTTTTAACGATCTGAATCCGTCAGTATAGATCTCAAGCACGTTATCAAGATAAAAATATATCGTAGAGGATGAGATCGAGAGCGTAACAAGAAATCTTTTGTCAGATAGATACATAGACGAGCAGTAATCTTATCCGGGATGCTTGTTAGGAATCCCAAAATGCAAGCATGTTCTCTGGAAGCCTTTTTTGAGTGATCGCAGAATTGATGGCCAACTGTTTGACCATGAGATCAGCCAGCAAGCAATTCTTCATTATGAATCGTGCTTTTGATCGGGTGCTCCAAGGAGTACTTGGGACCATCAAATTGAATGCACGCAGCTGGCTGACTTTATATAATGAAGGCCACCATAATAGTGCGCCATACGTAAGTATGGTGCACTGTTATTACAGTGTTGAAGAGATATTTGGAGTTCCTGGAATTTCTTACCCAAGTTTTCGCTATAGCCCTTCTACATATGTATATATCCACAGCGGCCTTGACAGGACGTTATGGTGCCATGACAGCTTGGATTCTTGATATATACCCAGATACATTCTTGCCGCGGTCAGACAGCCTAAGTTTACTTTCATTTAGGATTGGAAGCGGATAGTTGGTACTTTATGTCATCTTATGAAGAATACAAGATCCGTTTTCTGTAGATTTGTACTCAGGCTGCCGGCTGATGATTCTCAATGAAGTCTGCAGACGCTAAGAGAGTATCCAGGTTCTTGCAAGAGCTAACAGTATAGAGCTTAACGCGAGTTTCCATTGTAGCAGGGACTTCCTCCTGTGGAGTGCCTCGGTTCGCTATTTTGCAGATCGTACAATAAGTAATTTCCAGACTATGCCTATGACCGCTTGATGAAATTTAGTCTTCCTTGAGCCATCATCATGTACTTTAGTTTGATATGATTATATGCTGGTTCGAATTTACCTCCATTCTGAGGTGAAGATTGATCATCCGTTCCAGAATTTTAAGAAGAAAGGACAGACTTATAGGTCTGAAATCTTGCGTGTAGAGAATGCAGCTAGAGAAATACGAGACCATGAGTACCTCAAGGCTTTCTTGTCCGCTTGTTGTGTAACTATATCGTGATTTCTTGATGGGACTTGGTGTAGTGTACACCTGAGTCGGCAGGTCTCAGGTGTACCTCCATGCCGCTGCAGAATGATATCAAGGACTTAAGCTTCGCATTTCACATCAAATTTTGAAATTAATTTACCTAGGACTTATAAGCCAACAAGTTGTTCAGTCTCTTCCACTCATTGAAAAGCCTGCAGTTTCAGAGTTCCAACATGGTAGTTTACTTCTGCCTCTACAGATACTGGGTATGCACGTTCTGAGATGGCTAGTTCAACAAACTGCAGTTTCTATGTCTTGCTGATCTTGAGTAGTCGTGAGCTCCAAAAGAAGATTACAGAGTATGCAATGATGTTTCCCCCAATTTTGCTGTTTGGGTGTGAGCCCTACTACCTGAATTGATATATGGAATTCAAAAATATTTCTATTGAATTTTGTCCGCTGTGAATTTCTGTTTTTTTTTATTCTTTATTTGTAATTGAATCCTATTTATAATTTCTATTAAAACTGTTATTGTTAATGTTTAAAATAATACAAAGATTTATTAATAATAACGGCAGACATATTATGTATTACATAATTAAAAAAATCGTCTAACCCCTTCCCCTTATAATTCAAGCAAGAAAACTTTTATGTAAATTAGTTATATCTCTTATACTTTTAAGAAGTATTTACATAAATCTAATGTTATTCTATATAATTTATATTTATTGAAGTCGGCTAGACCGACCATATAATACCCTGCAGTGTAAGTTTTAAGATTGTTAATAGCTTTAAAAAATGTATTGAATATATTTAGTATACCAGCAAAATAAAAATACTGTTTCTCTGTTAGCGCTTTAAATTATTATGTGCCAGCTTAAAATGTCACTCTTTCAATTTTTTTTCGTTAAGGATATAATTTATCGATACCAAATTAATTTAATTAAAATACTTCTTCGTCATATGACGTCATATGACTTAAATTGGCAATATAATGCAAATGCAATCTTTTGAATCAGCCTGAAATTCACAAGTCCGTTTCCTACTCTGGGTGCTTCTGTAGAAAACACAAAAATGTTTTGCAATTCCTTAGTAGCGCCAACATTGCCGAGCATCCAGCATTTGTTTCCATTTATAGAAAACTAAATACAATATTTACAAAAATAGACCCACAGATAATTGGACATACATATGTACATACTTTTGATGCTATCTAGGGTCTTAAAATAAAACTGCGGCTATTAAATAAATATTTAAAGAAATGATAATTAAATACTTAAAAGCAAATACTAAAAAGTTTAACTTTTACCTACATATATCATGAGTTTTACTTTCTTACAAGAACTATTAAATAAAAAAATTATAATTACTGTAATTAGTTCATAATAAATGTACTCTTAAGTTTAAATAATAATTTAATACAGGATCTCAAATGAAATATAAACATGTATAATACATCTCAAATTAATTTGCCGGGTCTTTCAATGGTACGGTTTCTCTTTAAAATTTGTATATAATATGTTAGGTATATATGTTTTGTTATCAAATCTATATAAAAATCCAAAATATTGACCTTTGGGACATTTCGAAATCGATTCTCCTAGAAACCTGGTATAAAGCTTCCTTCAAATGTTTTTTTTTTTGTTTAATTTTTATTGAGAACAAAACAATGATTGCTTTTTGGTTTTTAGTTTATGAAAGAACGTCCTTAAAAATGTTAAGTAAGTATCTAATATAAAATTTGTTTCATTATATTATTTGTAAACATATAAATACATACATATAAATAAATAAAAATAATATAAAAGTAACAAATATTTAAAGAAATTATTAAGAACAATAATAGTTATTACTTACTTATTTATATTATATGCATATTATAAAAAAAGAAAAATATATATAATAGTAATAATAACCTAACTAGCATACATATAATATAATAAATAAAAGAAAAACAATTGAAAATTCTTACAAACCCAAAACAACAAATTATATTATAAATGTGCATAATATTAATGATAATATAAATAATAAATTAGCTAACAATTAAAAGAAAAACCTCAAAATTATTAAAACGACAAAAAAAAATAATTTAAAACAAAGAAAACAACTAAACAATAATTTTATTTCTTTAAATAAAAATTTTAATAACATTAAGAGATCCTTAAAAAAAATTAAATTTATTTATATGTAGATGTTTTTTGTCCTGTATAAAAATAAATGAAATATTTTAAATGGCCTCACAGAAAATGCAACTAAATTAAATAGATGAAAAAACGAACTCTTTAAACAAAATATGTAAAAAATCGAAATTCCTCTTTTTTTATTACTTCTTAGTTTGTTTAACAAAAACCAAAATGATTAAGTTAAAAATATGTAACATAAATATATTTGAAGTATATATTACAAAAAAAAATACTATATAATTGTTAAAACTAGCTTCAAAATGCTAAGGAGAAGAATTTAGTTAAAGAAAGTATAAGCTTTTATATTTTCTTAATAAATTACTAACTTCTTAAGCATTTAAGCAGCTATTTGTACAATTATATGCGTCACATAAAAAGGAAGCAAAACACACAAAACACATGCATACATATTATTACAAATTAAACTATACACACATATAGTCATTAATATATTTCCATTTAATCTAAAACTAAATACCTAAAACAATGTTGATGATTTAAACTGAATTATATATATACATATAAAGATAAATTCTGATGAAACAAAAATAAATGAACTTATATTTAACAAAACAAAAAACTTATTTGATTATTTATGCTGTTTTTATTTTCCTTCAACTAAATAAACAAATTTAAGTTCTCATATCATTGAATAATTGAAACAAACAAACAATTACATCAAAATAAAAAAACTTAAGTACCTCTCTTCTCTCACGCTCTCTCTCTCTCTCTATATATATATATATCATCTTTAGGAATTTTTTTAAATAAACATCCAGCATTAAAAATTAGACACAAAAATATGTAGGAAAATCTTTTTGTGTTCATACCTTTACAACAACTGACCAACAACAACAAAGACAAAATTATTAAAATTATTTTATTTTCAAATATTTTTATATATCACTTTTTTCATATGCAAATAACATACTTTTCAAAACCAATTAAAAAATATTTTATTATGCTGTCTAAACTATAGAAATTACAGTAAAATATCAAAATTTCTAGGACGGACAAAAGTATTTCTAGTAGTATATAAATTTTTTAACAATATTGCAAAGAAGAACTCAAACAAGCCGATGCTATATAATCCTTTCTTTGATAAAAGTATTACCTTTTCAAAGTAAAGATGTTTTAATGTAGCAATTTTTTCAAAGCCGATATTCTCTTTGAGATTCAGAGAAAAAAAAAATTTTAGCACAAGACTAAATAAATGGCTTTGAGATCGACCCATACTTATACAATGCACTGTTCCGGAATTAGGAAAACTGGTTAAGGGAAGTGGGATATAGGGAGTAGTACAAAATGGGAACAGGCACGGGAGCTGGTGTCTATATTTTGGGGACGGACATTCGTAGGTATTTTAGGCTACCGAATGAGTGTAGCGTTTTGCAAGCTGAGATCCTGGCGATCCTCAGGGCCACGGAGATAGTGGCCACAGATATGACTGAAGGCGAAAAGCTGACCTTCTACGTCGACAGTCAGGCGGCGCTAAGAGCATTGAAGGGACACTGTTTCAGATCGAAGCTAGTTAGTGACTGCAGGAGAGCCCTCAACTTGCTTATGGATAAATATAGTGTTAGATTATGTTGGGTTCCTGGCCACTGCAATGTTGAGGGAAATGAGACGGCTGATGAGCTGGCAAGATTAGGGTCAGCGTTAGATGTGGAATTGTGTGATAGATCGGCTAAAGTACCGATCGGTCATTACTATAGGGAGCTCAGTGACTGGGTGCCGAATAGGGCCAACCGTTCATGGGGGAGCAGGGGGGATTGTAGAGTCTCGAGGGCCATGTGGCCAAAGCTTGACTTAGGCAGGTCCGAACTGTTACTAAGTATGAATAGGAAGGTGATAGGGGTCTTAATAGGCGCATGGATTGGACACTGCTCGGTCAGGGCGAGGACCAGCATTTGGGAGATTGGCACTCCAGATATTTGTAGGATGTGTGATGATGAGGAGGAACCAGAAACTATTGAGCATGTTATCTGCCATTGCCCGAGGCTACAACGACACAGGCTTAGGTGGCTTGGCAGACGTTTTCATGAGAGCATTAGTGATATCGCGAAATGTGAACTTGAGGATATCAGGGGCTTCATTATGGGAATAAGGTGGTTGAATGGCGGATAGCAGGATGCTCCTTTTCTGGGTTTTCATAGCGGGTATGAATAGAAGGGAATCACAATAGATCCAACTGGGTCTCCGGGTGGATGTGCGGCATAGCACTACCCTTCCTAACCTAACCTAACCTAACCTAACCTAGGGAGTAGTGTTTGTGGGTATTAGATTTAAAGTTTTGTGACCCTCCTTTTTTCCGAAAGGAAGACCAGTAAGTCGCTTGCGTAAGTGTTTCCCCTACTTCCGTTCGCTGAGTAAACTGTTGGACTCCAAATATTTAGCAAGATGAAACTTCACTACACTTTTATCACTTTGGAAAGTGCAGAACAAATTTCGATTGAGTGGTAATTTTCAGGGCTACTTGCATGTCTCTTTTTTGGGATTGGCGTTAAGTTGCCTTCCAATACGTTGGAAGCTCAGCAGCATGGTACAAAGCGCGGAAAAGGGTTACTAATGGACGCACTATCCCCGAAGAGCACTGCTTCAAGACCAACGTTCGAATGAATCATAAACTACTAACTAGTCCCGTCACTTTACAACAACATTACGAAGATTGTATGAAAGAGAAAGGAAATCTTATTTTCTAATGTGGTTTTTAATTTGATTATCTCTTTCATATTATATCTTAGTAAGAACATTTTGCATGTAAAACTGCATAGCACATGATAACAGCCTTTTTAGCTGCCAAAAGTGAGTTTTCTGTTCCATATTCTGTGGAATGAATGATCGTCAGCCGAGGAGGGTTATTTATTTTGAGATCCGCTAAAATATGTTTAGCTTCTCACGCTCAAAAGAATATCTTTGGCATTGTTACAGATTACATACATAGTTGATTGCTTTCCAGCAAGTGAGAATTATTGCAAATAGTTCAGCCAGAAGGTTGGCTTTATCAACTGGGACGGGGAATATTTTCCGATCCTTCAAAAGAGGAGGAATTGAGAAGATTTATTAAGGATTATATAATTTATACTGCAAAAGCATCCCAAAATAGCCTTACATAATATGTGAATAGCCGCTAAAAAATTATATATTCTAAGCATGCGCTCGCTAATTAGATAAGTCCGGCGTGAGCATATAATATGCAAACTACAATAGGATATTCTTCCTATACTCACTGAATTAAAATTTGCTACATATTAAGAAATACTACGTCCTTTTTATTATTTTTTCTAGTTTCTTTTTTAATTTCAGGGTGAAGTAAAAATTTGCTTCCCATTGGCTTTAATATGGAAAAGTAAAAAATTATTGATCAATTTGATCTTTTCATTTCATTTCTCCACATTTGAGGACTTTTTGAATGTTACGATTTAAATTATTTAAAATTTCAACAGCAGAAGATAATAGTAGAAAAATAAAACTGAAAAATAAAACAAGTTAACACTTTAGTGTTAGTAAGTTCGTTAAATGTAACAACTTGGGTTAATAACTTTTAACGGATGATTAACAATTATTTGTATACTTGCTATTTCCATTTTCTTAGAAAATTTAATAAATAAATATATAGTATGTACATTGATTTCATAATTTCGGAATCATCGCATACAGAAATGATTAAGGATTATGTCGTTTGCAGTAATTGCAAAACAAATTTAAATTGTACAAATTTGGTATACAAATGTTCGGTCTTTCTAATAATATATATAAATAAATTAAACACAAATATATAGCACATTTGTACAAATCAAAAACAAATGTATGATTTGAAATTTATTGTATTGTAAATGTTGTATTGCGGTTTAGAGTAATACTAACAATATGTAAGGATTAATTGGAATAGAAACAATAGCCACAAATTTTTCACAATGCAAACAAAGAAATATTCAACTGCCTTGTTAAATGCAAAAACTACATATTCGTATGAAATCAATTATACATAATCATCAGCACCACATAGTATGAAAACTAAAATAAAAATATAACATGTCCTAAAGTAAGATAAATAAAATAGAATTGCACCAAGTTTCAAAATAATTATAACAATAATAATAAAATCATAACCTCTAGGCTCCAGTCAAACAAAACTAATATTAAACGAATCTAATCTAAGCATGTTACGAAAACAATTTATGCGGTTTGAAACTCTTTCAGTTAGTTGGGTTATTCATTATAAGTTTTGTTAATATTTTTCAATAGGTTCCATAAACACAAAATCCATAAAAATTTCTAAATCAAACAAGAAATATATACAAATAAAAATATTTGTAAAGTCTGTAATTTTATTGAATTAACTCTTTTACATACCCACTCTCTACCCCTTTTATATAAGAACAAAATTCGATATTAAAAAGAAACCAAAAATATTGAATGGAAAACATAAAATAGATTTTTGTTGTTCTTTGTGCAAATTTTACAAAAATATATATATTTTTAAGCATAGAAAATGCAAGTCCCCCCGTATGTTCATTATATTAAATTATTTACTATAAATTGAAAAAAAAAACGAAACAAGAACGAAAAACTGTTAAATGTTAAAGAAATTAACAAAAAATATACTATTCATATTTCTTAAATTTAAAAAATAAATAACTTGATTAATAAAACTATATAAAAATAAATATGAAATTGTATTCAATAAAACCCAGAACAACAAGAAGAACAACAAACATTTTATTTGAATGATTTAAAATAATTAATTAAAATGAATTTAAGTAAAATGACTAAATTAAACAAACAAAATTATATGAGAACTTAATAATAATATAAAAAGACAACAAGAAGAAGAAACCAACAGACATCTGTAGTTAAATGAAATACAAAATTTATATAAGTTAAAATAAAAATATGTTTGAAACTAAATATTTCTGAAAAAATCAAGGAAATTTTGTATTTCAAATGGCAATACTGTGACAGGTAAGTAAGAAGCACGTGTTGCGCTGTTTCCTGTGTAGAAGATTCATTTAGAACAATTAAAAATTGTTCCAAATATTATTGAAATTTTTATCACATCACATAAGGGCACACATTTTATTGTGAAAAAGTTTCTAACTTTTTACCCAATCGTTGTTAAACGCCTTCGTAGCTGAATTCAATTTAAATTTTATGAAAATTTCAAAGCAAAGTTCGACAATTTAGCTTAGAAATCGCATTCACTTCAAAATCTAAGAATAAATTTAAGGTCTAGCTGATCTTGACATATACTATATGTGACAATAAGGACCTCATCTTTGGAGAGTAAAATTTTCAGTACAGCTCAAAACACGTGTTTAACCTGGTACGCACCACTGCCTAAAATTCAGGCTGCCATAAGAAGTATATGTAAAAAAACAAAATTAAATTCAGGTTGGTAAATATCTTAAAGAAATTTCCGTTTGCTAGTACGCAGCGCCCAAAGAAAAGTACACGGAACTATGACATTTATTGTCTACTGCAGGCATGTTATAACAAACAACAAGTAGAGCATTTTTCCGTCAACTGAAGCTAAAATTAATGTTCATACAATTGCTTGGTGATGAAATTTTTGACATTTCTTATTTTTCGTACATTGTAATTAATTTTTAGTGTTTTTGTGTGTTGTATATTAAAAAATATATATATTTGCGTGTATGCAAAGAAAACTCTGTAAATAATTGTACACGAATATTTTTCCGTGTAGAAATAAATGCAAAACTCCAAACCTGAATTTCCGTGAGAGCTGCGTACTACGCTTTTTGGTCAAAATTTTATGTTTTGTGTTTTTGACACAAAACGCCACCTACATAACTCAAAATCAACTAGCAAGATTAAAGATTAAAACCGGCCCACTTGGATCCTTATAGGTCCCGTTGCAAGAGAAATAATTTAAAATTTTAGGCGCTAAATAGCATAAAAGTCTACCTCTACTTGTCTAAACCTATATACTTACATGCCAAGCTTTAACCTCAATTATCTCAAAACTATAAATTTTTTTAGCTATGCTATTTATAGCGGACTACTAGCTAGAAATTTTGTTATATGTATAAATTTCTTTTTGTTTTGGTTTGTTTCTACCTTAAGTTTAATTTTGTTGTTATATGTTTTTTTTCATTTCATTTGCAAATGCTTATGCTTTTATATTTTATTTGATAGTAGGAAAAATCTATTTGAATTTGCTTGGTTTTTGTTAGTTTTAAGTTAATTTATAACCATATTTTTATATAGACACGGAGCATAGCTATAACTGGGTGTACGTACGACACCACTCGTCTTTTTAACTATAAACTTTAAAACGCCATAAATTTTCCAATTTTAGAGATTTTCTAGTTTTTTAACCAATTGTATCAAAAACTCACCTCTGGCAATGTCCCTTTAAGGTGGAGGTACATACCACGCGTTACGCGGCAACGCTTTTCTTACTTTTTTAACTTTTAACGCTTTACTGGGGGTCTCCACGAGCAATAAACTTGGAAATAATTATGTTCTCATCTGTTAAATTCTATTTCCAACATCATATGTTCACGTGTAGACAGCAGAAACATTTATTTGCAAATAAATTGCGACATAATTGTTCAAACTTATGTTCACGAAATAATGTTGAACATAAGCTGTCAAATTTGATCGGCATTTATTGTTTGCGTGAATTAAACAAAAGAAACTTGTATCTGTGGTAAAAATACAAAGTTTTTTAAATAAAATAAAGCAAATTAAAATAAAATAGTTTTAAACAAAATTAAAATAAAGACAAAAAACATCGATCCATTCACAGTGAATTTTTTATATTTGTGTCCAATACCACAATACGTGTTCTATAGCTCAGAACATAAGCCTATACATGAACATATTTGTGCTGTTATTCTGTCGACGTTATTTTTTATGTGCAGTTAAGAATGGCAAGTTACACACCACGCTTTTGATGCTCTTCTGCTTATACAATTTTAAGCCTTTGCCGGCTATATTTTGTCTTGCCCTTAAGGTTTATTTTTCTTTATATATTTAATGCAGTTTTCATCCATTTTTAATAAAAAAAATAATTTCTAATAATTTATTTCCATTAAACAAACATTTTAGCATATGAATTTGGCAGCACCACCTGTCATTTTATATACGACGCGTGAAAGTTGAAGAATGTTCAACTTTTTGCGAGTTACGCGCGTCGCAAGCTTCGCTTTGTATCTTGCCTTATAGAAACACACTATTTCAACTTTTTTGATAGAAGTCTGTAACGCATTAGCGTATTTAACGCATGCTATGTACCTTCACCTTTAGCCAGGACGTGTCACATATAAAAATAAAAACAATGTATATTTGTTTAATAGGTAAAATTGGTTCTACAACATTTATTTTGTTGCTAGAATTTAAATTTCAGATTTCAAACCAAATGAAATAAAAACCAAACAGAATTACCAATGTTGATGCTATCACACCAAGCTTTGTTTTAATTTGTTTTATTTTTTATAGCCAATTATTTTTCTAAAATAATAGGCTATAACTTTGAAAAAGTGTGTGCATATTTATATAAAGAAGTTGTTCCTGCAGCTATTAAAAAATAACGAGAAAAATGTTGCAACGCTGAACACAGCTTGCACTACCAACACAAGCGCATAATTCCCAGGAACAATTTTTATCGATATGTCTGATGTTAAAATATATGAAACTTTACCAAAACCGAGCTGCTTAAAATTTCCTTAAATGAATTAGTTTTCAGGTACCGATCAACGTAAAACAAAAGCATTTGAATCCCTGAACAGTATAAAGCATAGCAACAAGATTTTAAGGCAATCTTTAAACAAAGTTTTACATATTGTTGGTTGGTTCGTCAAGGTATCACTAGGCTATTAAGGGTAAAGGGGTGTTGCTCATATATAACACTACGTCTCCACTTAGCAATTTTTATTGCAGCAATAGTAAAAATATCAAATACACATCTCTGGCTTCAAACTATTGCCATATGTAATGAAAATTAGTTTATTAAAGTAATCAATCACAATAAGGTTCTCTTGATTTTGTTTTTTAGTGCTCGTTCCGAGTTATTGACAACATTCTACTTATCTTTTTTGTTTTGAACACATGCTCCATTTTATTACAAAAATTTTAATAAACATTGTAAATATATCTATTAAGAAATTATTAAAAAAAATTATCAAAACATGCCAGCTAGAAGAAAAAATGGAGGAGTAATAAGCCCCATATCCGATGACAACGATAAGGACTCGGAAGCTTACATATTAAAAAGAAAAAGGAATAATGATGTGAATATTTAAGGAAAAACTACTGAAAATATTTTATTTAAAACTTGTTTTATCATCTAGGCAGTGAAAAAAACACGAGAAAAATCCAAACAAACAGCTCAAGTACGCAAGGAAAACGTTGAAAAGTTACGAATAGTCAATAAACAAATGGAAGCAAAAATTGAAGTTGTAAAGAGTCATGTAGAGGAGTTAAAAAGTTTACTTTTGCACAAAGTAGACTCTGAAAAACATGATGAAGTAATAAAGAAGATACTTGAAGCCGAATCTGAAGAAGATGATGAATAAAAAAATTTGGGGAGAAAATCGAAAATATCACTGATAATAAAAAAGTTACAAGCTCTAAAATTGTTGTTCTGAGTAAATGCAAGGCAAATAAACTGATGGAACAAAGTATTGAAGAATCGGAGTAGAGCAATGCCAATTGACTATAAATAAAATTTATAATCTATAATTGAACGTTAGAGTACAATTCAACAATTATTTGAAAAGTAGGCATATACACACGTATGTATTTACAATGGAAAAGTTCTTTTAAATCTGCAGTTCATAACACATTATGTGCATGCAAATTCAAGAAAATGTTAAAAGTTATTATGTACCTATCTATAGTTGATAAAACTTATTTTAATAAAAACAAAAGAATCATTTCTTACACTTTTCCTGTTTGCCTGCGACTGTTTTCTTTAATAGTAGTACCTATTAAAAAGCTCTGGAAAACTTTTATGCATTTCCAGACAGTTTTAATGTGGCTGATGAATTAAGTCCAGATTAGTAGAATATTTGGAAGGCTTTATATGAAAAGCGGTTGAACTAGTTGTCCATTCCTGGAACTTCCCATTAACTTTGCAAAGCTCTCGAAAATTAAAATTTGTTTAAGCAATTAGAATAAGCGGTAGACTTGATGATTTGAAAAATAATGAAACATATTCGAGATATATCTAAGACCTCCTAATATATCTAGAAACGAAGAGATGGTTAATTTCTGAGAGAATAATGTCATACAAAACTTAATTTTCAAATGAATTCTGTCGCAGGGACCCATTTCTTAAAAATACCAATAAATTTTGTAAGTGTTGCTGTTTTCTAGGTATTTACATAATATGTACTACATATACATATATGTATTTTACTTCTTGATTTGTAACTTGAAGTTTTGAGAATTGGGGACCATGTCTCTTGCGAAATCTTCTTTCGCCCCTACATGTAAGAATAATTTGCTTTTTAAACAAAAATCTTATCAATACATTATGCTGTGTTTTTGTATAATAATAAAAAAACGTGTGTTTTGTTTATTTACCTTCAATTTAAATACACTATTTGCTTTTATTTTAATTTGATTATCGTATTGGCAAAAAGGCGCAATATTTTACACACTCGACCGACATTTCATTTATTTGAAGAACACTAATGAGACACTAGAAACTATTAGACAGTAGCCAAATGGATTTAAACCCATTTAGCAACTGCCAATTAAAATTATTTTATATTATATATTTCATTTTATTCGAAACACTATTTCGACACGGGACTATTAAACAACAGAAAAAACTTTCATTTTGAAACTGCCATTTTTAAGCAAATTGCAATAACCACAATACATATATATGAACCGGTATAATTTACTTTCTTTCGTAACATATATCGTTTTGAATTTAATATATTTAATTGAGATTTTTAAGAAAATGTTTAAGGAACACTACTATACTATTTATTTTTACACAAGATTTATTTTAACATAATTGTTTATTGAAATTAATATTATTATGCTAAACGTACAACTTATTGCAGAACTAGCCGTTTCTACATTATTAGATCAGATTAAGCAAAGTTGCCATACTCTCTTAGTAAATACACATTATAGTGAATACTTGCCATTACATTGTGAATTGCTGTCTTGCTGAAAACCTTTGACATTTATACTACATATTGTTTTGCTTTTATTTGTAGAAAAACACATACACATTTCGGAAAGCGATATACGCAATTATTTTTGGCTGAAAATTTATAAAATTATAAATAGATCTCTATCAATTGCTAGTGTACATTTGTGAGAATATATACGTGTAATGTCAGAGCTGCGCTCGAAAGTTATACAATTATATAAACATGTAAGTTTTTTAAGAAAAGAAAATTTGATTGGCCGGCCGGGCCCCCACATGAGTCACGGATTGTTCTTAAATTTATTTTTATATTCTAACAGTTGCAGTATTTGGGACGTGAATACCCTGGGGCTAATGGCCCACAGAAATTCCGGCAGCAGGTTAGAGATGCATTTTTAAAGAACAAAGATGAAGCCGATCCCAATAAAATAAAGGCGCTTCTTGCTCAGGGGCGTTATGCTGCCAAAGAGGTAGAAGCTTTAGTTTCTTTAAAAAAATATCGTACATTGAAGCAACGTTATTCTCAAGAATAATTTCTGCAGTCGACTCGAATTCAATGCCAACATTAATGAAAAGATATGCCGAAGTACATGTATGTTTGTAAGGACTTTGTGGCAGCCAGTCATTGGACAAAAAAGAAATGCATTTTTATTCATCAATCATAGACTTTTCTTATACACACTCAAATATGTTTTTGTTAATTTACATACATACTTTTTAGACTTAGTGCATTATATATATAAAACTATTCTTATTCACCAACATTAAGGCCATTAAAATCTTCAATTATGGAGCTAAATTAAAATATGCAATATTGTTTAACTTCACCATGGATGTTCATTTGTTTTATTTTTAGAATTGCGGCACAGTAGGGATACAAATTAAAATGTTTAGGCTAAATTACAGAGTTTTGTGTTTCTTCCGACGGGGTTGTTTGAATTTGGAACGATTTTCCGTCATCCCACGTCAAATAGAACACTGAAGATGGCACACATCTGTTTATCAACCAAATTTGACGTGGGATTACGGAAAATCGTTGCGAAAAAACTAAATTACAGCATTACTTTCTGAGTGAAATGTTTAGAAAAAGGGTGAGTTCCAAAACATCAAAATACATTTCAGTGATGTAACTTTGCTTAAAAAAACAAAACAACTAAGACTGCATCACTACAATGTATTTTGATGTTTTGAAACTCAGCCAAACATTAAAGGAAATGTTTCTACTCGAGATAGAGATTCTGTTAACTAAAAATTTTCTTGGATCGTCTGTTGAGGTAACAGCACTGCTGCTTTCGGAATTTGTTTCCTGTGGATAAAGCTTCCGGTTGGTACAGCTGCTGCCGAGCTGAGCTCGTGTCATTCACGAACGTACATCCGACTTCCGTAGTTACCGTATCTTTCTGTTAATTTCCTTCTCGTTGGTTGTAGAACCTGGTGAACGTCATATGGGCTGACAACGCTGATTTCACTGAAATAGCATCAAAATGAGACAGAAGGAGGTTCTGTCTTCAGTACGTGATTCTTGGGCTTACATTTTTCAAGCACCCCTATTATGAATGGCGCCGACGACGGAAGTCACGTCGACTGCTCAATATATGCATTAGCGTATTCACTATTAACATCGATTACTATTGTCGCCCACTTGGTATTTGCAAAGGCGACTTTCAATCGGCGTTGTGTTACAGTGACTCTCTTTTCGTCGACACAAGCGACTCAAACAAAAATCTTAAGTAGTTGCCTTTAGATCTTGGAAAACAACATTTAAGATCGAAAAAGATATAAAAATAACAACCGCAAACAGTTTGAAATGTTAATTGCAGAACTGGAAAGAAAAACAGAAGTAGCAAAAGGATTTCATAGAGGATCAACTTGTGCCAAGAACCGTAATGTTTTTGCCTACTTTAATGTATTGGAAATTAATGTTGATCATAACCATACTATTCACAATTATTTTTTACAAAAACCAATTTAAATACTGTTTGGTCCACGTACTTATTATCCGGCGAATTGAAAATATCTGACCTTTGCCTCATAACCTTCCTTTGAGGCTTAAGACCCGGCCCATCCATTATTACAACTTGGCAATATTTAAAGGCCGGATTTGTTTTTGTCAGTTGCTACTGTTCTAATGATGAAGAAAACAAACAACAACTTAGGTCCATTATTACAACTTGGCAATAGTTAAAGGCAGAATTTCCGACGGCTAAACTATTTATCTTTATTACAACTTTACTTTAACTGAAAGTGAGCGATAAGTTAAAGGTAAGTTCATCCTACCTGGTAGGTTAAAGAAAATTTGTAATAATGATAAAATGTTTATTCGTCGGATAAAATCCTAAGCTGTTTTCTGTTTTCTCATACAAATTGTTGGCTCAATGTGACAGCGGCTTAGAAATGATGGTGACAACGTAGTGCTTAATAAGGGGAAAGATACATAGTTAAATTTTACATATTTATGTCAATAAATTGGTGGAAACCAGGCCTCAAATCGTTACATCCGTGATCGTATCGGCAATCGTACTAAAATGAATTACGTGACACGTCAATCGTATAAACTGTATGGAATTACAGTACGTTCACGTATGTCATAATCCGAAAATGGCGTTTTTACGTGACGAGTTGTACGTTCACGGATGTGACGATTTGAGCCCAGTCCTTTTTGATAACAAAAATCCGGTAATGAAAGTTTTGTCACAAACGTTGTCAATTTAAAGAAAAAAGTATGTATAATAAATCGCTCGCAGAAAGTTGCCTTTTAAGTATAGATATAAGAACATTATAAAACACTTTTGTTTCAGAAATATTGAACAACTGCAAATTGTTCCAGAAATATTGAGTATGGAAAACTTAAATGAATCCATTGGGAATCATACATTGGGAATCATTGAAGTCGATTTTGAAAATACACTTTTCACTTTTTTGTGGTAAAAATCTTTTTTATAAAGAAATACTATTTTAAAACGATTTCCACTACTTGCCTGATAATTTTCTCTTCGATTATTTTAAAATACATATTTCTTCGTACTTTCTTTTAATTGGAAACAATATTTTAAAGTGAGTTTTGTTTGTTTCTTAGATTTACTACCTTTTTCATCTCTTGTACTAAAAATATACAATTATTTGTTTAATAATAGTTAGAAAACACTTAAATTATATATTATTAATGTATGTGTATTAAAGTACTTAAAATAAATCACAAGTGTCATAAAAAATTTAAAACTTAGTATTACCAATAAGCGAATGCACTTTGAACAAAATTAAATATGTGTGTATTTCACTTGATTAACCAAATTCAAAACCTAAAACATCTTCTAAGCCATAGTCGAATAATTTAAAATCATCGGCGTAAACTTCGTATAAACGTCGAATGGCACTTATAGGTAGAGGATCAAAATATTCTCGCAAATGAGCACGAGTATTCGAGGGTTTATGTCCGGTGGGGAATGTTAAATTTTCAGCACCGGCTAAATAGAGAGCCAAAGCAGAATCATCCAATAAGGTTTCATATTTGCCTTGAATGAAAAAAGAATTATGTATAAATATTAAGGGCTAATTGAATAGAAAAGAAAATCTTACCTATGACGTTGTATTTAATGACGCAAGGATTACATAATTTTGCTATGGGTTCCCAATGTTCGTTGTACGATGATTGATTACTTAAACTTACTTCTGGTGTCAACAGATATTGTACAAATTCAGCAAATGATACATCATCTCCATATTCCAAGGAATGATTGCTAGAATCAACACGAAACAATTTAACAATTTGTTTTCCTACCCTTCGCTGAAAATAACGAGCACTTGCTGTATCGCCTTCAAGTTTGTTGCGATACGCCGACAACAGTCTTTCAAATGGATGACGCACAAAAACAAATCTTGTGTAATCTAATAGTACTTCCTGTTTTTCAGTTTCATTGAGTGAACTGAATTTGTCAAACATGCCTGTTGAATGTGCTAGAGAGCCGGGTATTTGCAAAGGATCTGTACCGTTTCTCCACGTGCCATTGAGTATCATTAAAACTCGTTTCCAATTTGTGCAGGCTACCTAGTTTTCAAGAAATAAAAAAAGAGAAAATAAATTAATAACAAATGAAAAGAAAATTGTTCATTGCTCAGCATTATTAGATTGTTTATTGTAGTGCATGTGTGTTTATTTCAGGTTTTTAAGGTGTGCATTAACACTAGAACCGCCGAAAGTTACAAACCCCCTACAACCGTCGGCGGAACAACATTGTCCCAGCTATATTTATTGCATCTCTTATTAATAACTGGTATAAAGGTTATGATAAAAATTATATGTAAAATTTTTTAAATAAGTTTATTATTCATTTACATTACTTTAATAACAAATTCAGAACAATTTTTTTGCTGAAAACGAACCATTGAAAGATTTTTGTAATATCAAGCAACAAATTTACTGAAAATAAAACTGGTTTGCTTTTCATGTAAATAGGAGATCAAAATGAAACATTTGTTGAGCCAGACAAGCTTTTTATTACATTTACGCCCCTTTTCACAATGTACGATTAAAACTTAACGTTGACTTTAACAGCAAGTTCGGCATATAAAACTTCTCTTTAAAGTCCACGTTAACTCTTAATCATACATTGTGAAAAGGGCCGTTAGAAGCTAATTTAAAATAAATGCTTGTCTGAAAATAAAATTTCAAAATTTTTTCTTAGTCATGAGTACTGACGGGACAAAAATGACTCACCGGCGGTTCTAGGTAAATTACATTTTGTTTCATTAAATCTGCGTAGTAAAAAATGTAATACGTTTTTTACTTAATAAATATATAAAATTTAGAAAAGTCAAAATAAAAAATAGAGAAGTTGTGGGCCACCAAACTCACGTGCGGCACAAAAATGGGACGGCGGCGGTCCTAGTGTTAAAGCAAATAGTTAGCAGCGCTTGATATTTATGGCCTATTAACAAACATTTTTGTTGGCCACTAAAACTAAAATATCATGCAGAGATTTTTACTTTTTCTGAAGCAGTCTGGCATTAAAGGTGAAAATAAATAATAGTAATTTATTGGCAGAGTTTCGAGAATTACACTAGTCTACAAAAAAATTAAATTTTCGATCCTTTAAATAAAAATATGTGGAATATATACAATTTAATGATCTAAACTCAAATCCATTTTCAGTTTTTTTCTATCACGTACAGATTTTTTTTAATGGGCATGACTAATATATTTTCGCGGTATATCAGTATATTTCAGCCTAACTCGAGAACGGTTTGACCGATTTGAATAAATAAACCACCAGACGCGGAATAAAATATCTGTAAGTAGTCACCCATATTATCTAGTTTTCTTACATTTCCAACTGTTTCAGAGTTATTCAGAAATTAGCGACTAAAAATTCGTTTTTAATGCAAATTTTTTTTTTTCGTTTTTAATAAGGCAAAAATTTTACATTTTAGTCCTTTAGCAAAAAGCTATGTGTATTAGGAATAAAATAAGACATAAATCATTAAAATCGATGGACAAATGTCGATTTTATTCACAATTGATAAAAATCACAATTTCCATACAGCAGAAAATTTTCAATTTGTGTGTGTATGTGGGTTGTATGAAAATCGCTTTTTCAAGTAGAACAAAACTTGTGTGAAAAACTGCAAGAATATCAATGAAATAGTTAAAGCACAGTTTGCTAACTAAGGATAATAATTAATAGCTTTAAAATGATTTGATTAAATTAACCGAATTTTTATGACATAACATATAACAATCCACTACAATCCTATGTAGACAATATTAAGGCTCTACTTCGATTTAACCAAGGATAATTCAATAATGGTTCTCTTGTAAAATTTACTTTTTGACGCTTGAGCTTTCTTTGCGGTTATTGCACGACATATTCCTAACTTTATGATAAAAATAAAAATATGTATAACTTTTTTACCCTCATAACATTTTTTATGAGTTTTCGAAAACCAAAAAAGTTTAATTTCGTATGAAAACAGAATTTTTCTGTATTACCCCAAAACAGTTGGAAATATAAAAAAATTATATATGCATGACTTAAAGATAATTTTATTCTGTATCACAATTTTTTCTGCAGATCAGTGTTATTTGTGTCTAATAAACAAGAAGTGTGAAGTGTTTATGCTCAAAGAATTTTTATATTAGCAAGCCGTTTTTACAAAAATTTCCGAGTTTTAAAAAAGGCTGTTTTCGAATATTTTCGTGAACGATATCTGTCCGTTTTTAAAGTTTGCAATATGAACGAGTATATAATATTAATTTGACAGGAAGTTTTAAGGCAATACCGATCGGACGAATCAATCGATTTTAATGATGAAGCAATATTACATAGACGTAGTATTTTAAGTTTAAAAAGTGATAAGATTTTGGATTCGATCGAGAGCGGCGGCTTAAAAATTATTTTAAAAAAAACATGCTCGAAAATTTTTTAAATCTACCATGTTCAATTGGTTCATATTCGCACGATAGATAATTAAAAATCTAAAGAATAGCAAAAATTCTGTTACGATCGGTTAATACTTGCAAAAGTTGTGTGTGGCTTACATACATACAAAAAGTCATACGGACATCATAGCAGAAATAGTCAGAATAGCTTCCTACGACCGCACAACGTCGAAATCTGATTAAAACTCGATTTTCGAAAATCGGTGTGAAATCAATAATTCCATGTTTTTTTTTTGTCTAAATTACAGAAAATACAAAAAAATGTCTATTGTACTTTTTTCCAACAAAATTTTGGTAAAATTTTAACTTTTATTTTGGACCGAGAATATATCGATAAATAACAAATATTTTTACTTACAAAATCAGCATATAAAAACCTTTTAATATTATTATTCCTTAGCTAAATACACTGCTATGTTCAAATGTGGAATATACATACATAATTCATTTTTTCATCAACAATCTTTCATAGCATTTTCTCAAAAAATTTATTTCCGAAAATTCTCAAAAAATCTACCTCAGTTTCTGAAATATATCATTTTGCCCATTTTGCGCTGTTAGGGATAAAATAAATCAATTTGACCCACAAAGACTGCAGAAGGCTTTTATAAATAAAATAGTTTTAACGGCGATAACACATTAACTCATGATAGTGTTCAAATCATGATTCACCTTTAAGGAGCCAGTCCACTATCAATTGAACCCACCCAACCATTAACTACTTTTTTCCATATCAGTTTTTATCTGTACAATAGTATCCAATGAATACATACATACATACATACTTACATATGTTTTTCAATTGCTTCCCTGTCGGAAAATCTCTAGTCAACTACAAAAATAATCAACTTATAGTTAAATTTTATAAACTAACTGAAAGCTAACTACAATGTAATCCAGAATGAAATCCAGAAAATCAATTCTTAAGTTGAGTACATAATCGGATTTGGTGAGAGCCAACAACTTTACTCTCAGCTATTTTGAAACTCATTTCAAGTTTATATTATCTTTTTGCTATTGTTATTTTAAATGGTACCTTAGCTGGGTGGTCAGCGCAGTGCGTTGACTATAAACCGTGTAAATATACTAACTACCAGGTAACTTAAATAAAATCAACTTTAAGTTAGTTGAAAAGTAGTGCAAAGTGGGACAATTGACCACCGCCTAGGACATCGCAATGTTAAAATAGTTTCAATTGGAAAGTAATCCAAGTGTCAGTCAGAACTGGTTGCAAAATAGTTAGCTTAAAGTTGACTGCGTTTCCGACGGGGTTTTGTGTGCGTTTGTTATGAAAATCATAAGCATTTTGATGGTATACGTGGCTGCCTACTGCACGCAAGCAATCAAGTAGAATCAATAAGATTCCATTTTGATACGTCCACATATGTGTGACCATTTTTTGTAAACAAACGCAAACAAACACATATATTGAAGCTGAATATGAACCTGTCTGGCATTGGCTTTACTATAATAGTTTAAAACCACGCATAAATTTGATATTTTAATAAGAATTTTCATTCTGCTATAATCATTCATTCATTCATTTCAAAAGCAATTATTACAATTTTTATTTATTCATTCGTCATTATCACCGGAAAATAATAGTATTTTACATATTCTTACCTTAATATAGAAGCGGCCAAACTCATCACGATAAAAGGTGTGATGTCTTTGCTATAGCCGTTTTGTCAATAATTTTCAAATTAGTTTTTAATTGTTTTTTCAACCTTTTTTGAAAAAATTTCTCTTCACAGTTCTATTACATTGTTTATAACGGGTGTTTTTCTTAGAGGTATAGAACTTCGAATTGAAATAAAACACAAGAAAATCGTTTTAATGTCCATCAATTTGGCTTTATTGGAAGGATAATTTTATGCCATTAATGTTTAAATATGATTTCGGGCATGTGGCCGCCGCGGCTGGCTCGAATAAAGCAAATTCTACAGGTCCAATTTTCAACCACTTTTTCGAGCAATAACGCCACGAATGTTGGCTTCCAAGTCCCCTAACGTTTCTGGTTTGTTGGCGTAGACGAGCGACTTCACATATCCCCAAAGAAAATAATCCAATGGTGTCAAATCACACGATCTTGGTGGCCAATTGACAGGTCCATTCCGCGAAATTATGCGCTCATCGAATGTTTCCTTCAATAAATCGATTGTGACGTGCGCTGTGTGGCATGTAGCGCCGTCTTGTTGGAACCACAACTCATCCACATTCATGCCATCCAATTCGGGAACAAAATCTTCCATAAAGTTGATGGACAAAGCTCCAATTGCTGTGCACGGTGGCGAATCGATTCATTCGGGTCCTCTTCAACACTTTGCTCTACAGCGGCAATTGTTTCTTCGGTGCGCACTGTTCGACGTCTCTGCGGATGCGTATTATCACATAGAGTAAACGTAGTGCGAAAACGATCCATGGTTAACCGAATTAATTGCTCTGATGGACGATTATGTCGACCATAAAATGGACGGAGCTTGCGGTAAACTTCGCGAACTGAACCATTATTTTCGAAATAAATCTGCACGATTTGCAAGCGTTGTTCTTTTGTCAACCTGTTCATGATGAAATGGCAAACCAAACTAAATATTAATCACTTGACAGCTGACAAAATGGCCGGCAGTTAAAAAAGTGATGCCAACTTAAAGTTCTATACCTCAATAAAAAACACCCTTTATTTCATCCTCTAGTCAGTAGTTTGAGATTTGCTCAAAACTAACTGAAAAGATCGGTCGGAATTCATCACACCTTTTCAAAACAATCGTATTGAAATCGTTTTAGAAACGGTCGTTTTCCATCACATATACCTGATTCTTTTTTTCAAATCGAGATATGAAACTCTAATATATCGAAATAGGAAAATAACTCGATTAGAAATAAATAAAGAGTTAGGGCGTTTTTATATTAAGGTAACGATATGTATTTATATTGTTCTACACATGTGCGTCATAATAAAAGCATTTCAATAGAAATCCAGTAAGTAAACATATCGTGCCTAGTTACTTGTAGCACTGAGAAAGAAGAAATTATCTTACACTAAATCATATCCGTCTATTATTTGAATAGAAGACGGCAGACATTTATTGTTATAAACACCCGGCACTATAATAATTGTGATACAATTCACTTTAAGTAATAAAGATAAATTGCATTGCAATCATTTATCTTGAACTTGATTTCTTGACATTTTTCTTAATATTTTGCGTTAGATATGGTTCTAAAACAACATATCGCCTCATTTACTTCAAGACTGCAATAATTCAAAAGAAAATAAATTTAAAGTTTTCAATTTAATCACCAGGGACAATAACTTAAAAATATGATCTACAAATTACAACTATTTTTTAAGAATGAGGGTTTATTTGACAAATATTCTTTGAATAACTTCATCTTGGATCGCCTTAATTTCGTTTATTGCTTCCTAAATTCATAAATTTTTGTAACTTCTGTTAATAAGAAATCTATAATTTGCATTAATTAACAAACACCAACTGATCTTTAATTTACTGTAAATTTTAAATATTTTGTATTTTCCTTGTGACTATGGAATTTTTTTTCACTTAACGCTTTCACAACATCTTTGAATTCATTAAAGCTATACTACGTTTATTAAAAACTTTTGTTCTTAACACATTTTTCCACCTAGTTGGTAAATTACTTTACTTTTGTCCCGCGAACTTTACTTTTGTCCCGCGAACTTAATGCGCATTAAACCATTAGGGGGTATTCGCATATTACGTAACGCTGGGGGGTTAAAGATTTGTTACGGATTAGATACATTATATTGAAAATTTTGTACAAAGCGTTACGAAAGGGGGGAGGGTATAAAAAGCCCAAAAATAGCGTTACGTAATATGTGAATAGACCCTTAGTAACTAGCGCCGTTCTTGGAGAACGAAATCATTGAGGCCGACGGAGAACCGCCTATGCGGGGAATCTTTGGAAATTAGGTTGTAGACATTATGCCACTCTAAAAAGTGTCATAATATCCATGCACCTTTTGTCACTTCACATTATGACACTTTTCAAAATACCATAATGGGCCTTATTACGGTTTTCGAATCGACTCGAGAGTTTGTAGTAGATTAAAGGACTATACAAAATTTTTCTTTACTCTACTACAAACTCTTGAATCGATTCGAGTACCGTAATAAGGTCCAATGTCTATGAACGTTATTACACTTTTTGGAGTGATATGATGTACTTGGACATTATGTCACTGGACATTATGACATGCCATTTTCAAGAGTTGAGTTGAGTAATACGCCATACATTTTTTTCGAATTTTAGAAATTTTTGGCACTATAGTTCTAGTAATTTTGTGCTCACTGAGTATAAAAGATATTCGATGGAATTTTTTACACAAAATACAGATATGAAATTAACATTTTCTAAGTTAAGGCAGTCTTGAAGAAAATGAGCGATATAACAAGTATGTTACACATGTGTATATAAGCTTTTACCTTGCTTTGGCTTTTTAAAATTGAGTCTCGCACATTACACTTTTATTGTATTGCAATTATGGTTTGTCTTTGAATACAAAGAATGATTTCCAGACAGAATTATTAGAGTGTTTTATGTTTGAACAAAAGTCCACTAATAAAATATATCAAAAAACCAAAACTTTGCTGTTATTTTACTTAATTCGCCGGCCCGTCTCTATATTTACTAAATACTTTATTCTTTAAATTGAGTTGAGATGTTGAAATCGAGTGTAATGAAAATAAAAAGCACTAAACGTAAAACAACACACTTAGTACTTTTAAATTGTCAAGATTTAATTACACGTGTTTATATTCATTCACTCGCTCATATAATTTAATTTTGATTTTAGTTTTTTCATGACGGTTAAAGTTCATAAACAAATTTTGTAGTAATCGTACGAGATTTTCGTAACCAGTTTTTCTTATTAATAGTCGTAATATGACTAGTAACTATTATTCGTGTTTTTATTTTCTAATTTGCGTATGCCATATAAAAAAAGAATTATTTTAAAAAGGTAATTAAAACCACAACTAGTTCTGTGGTCTTTCCAATAGGGTCGGGTAGAGGCTGACATAAATTAAGTTGCGCGTGAGATTTTAATGATTTTTTTAGTTTATGTAAAATGGGTATATAGAAAACTAACGATGGTCGCCGCTCACGTGATTAGCGTTAATCATAAAGGATCACGCGTGATCACAGATCACTCATGATAGTGAATAACTTTTCCCTTAAATAGTCTTATACCCAAACTTAAAATGTTAGTCCCCAAAAAACTGTCCTTCATCGGCGATGTAGCGGGATGAAATGTTCTACAAAAATATTTGTCATAAAATTCTACTATAAGTCTGCAAAGGCACAGTTAGTACTAAAATATCCTAAGAAATCGATATGCTGCAAATTTAACCAAACCCGATTTAGTCGTTCGAATGATGTCGATGACGAAAATTTTCGAAAACAGCGTTTTCCTAATAACTCTAAAAATTTTTGTCAAATCAATTTTCTGACTACTTGGACTTTTTTGGAATTTAAGACTGCGCCAAAAGCCGTAAGTTTACAGTTGTCTTTTTCATTTTGTAGCTTAAAATTTATTTCGCAAATTGGATTTTATTTCCTTGTACATATAGTTGAAAACCTTTGTCGAATGCAGGCAATAGCATCTTCGAGCTTTAACCACATAAAACCCTTAACGAGCATGATGTTCGGTTTTCGTTGTAGAAAAATTTCTGAATTTTTCAAGCGCTTTCGTTTTTATATTACCGAGAAGTTCTAGAGATATCCTAGAAGGTCAACTACACTTCTTCTTTTTAGAATTTTGCCCATATTTATAGTTTTTAATCACTTTCGAAACTCTTTAGAATTTCTGCGAATGTTGGAGATTTTGGCGTAAACGATTCTTCCGACATTACTTACATTATTTTTAAAATGTTGAAGCTATTTTCGATTTGACACTTTTTTCCGAGTTTTTTTTTTAGAGTTTGAACCTTCATTATAGTTCTAGTGCTTTTATGTTATGGAGCTTTTTTGCATTTTTGCCAATTTCGTTAGGGTAAGGTCAGACGTTATAAATAGTTGACGTAAAAAGTAGTTTAGATCTGAGTCCCGTACTTTTTGGGTAAAGTTCGGTAAAACGACAGTAAGCAAGAATTACTCGAAAAAAAGAATTACTTATGAAAAGAATGGGTTAAAATTTTATCTTAAAGTAATCAACAATAAATATTGATTACAAATGTGCGGAAACAAAGTTTATTTATTGTACAGACAAAATTCCAAAATATTTTTGGCTTTGTAGTAGGGATGCGGCAAGTGAAAAAAATATATCGATATATATCGATATCGGAATATTTTTAAATATCGATCGGCATCGATATATATCGAATAAAATATATCGATAATTTTTTAAAATTTTAACACAAAACTTTTCTTATAAATAATTAAACCGAAAAGAGTACTGTTTCAACAATATTTCATGGAACTTATATTAAGAAAATCATGCTCAAAGAGAGAATATTTTTCGAATACACAAAAGTTTACAAATCAAACAAAAGATTTTGTTAAGAATATTTTATTTAATGAAGATTGTGTCGACTTTTTTTGAATAACTGAACGAAAAACAAAAGCAAAGCTAAAAAAATAACGAAATTGATACTGTCGATATATTTTGAAAAAATATCGATATATCGATATACTGCAATTAAAAATATCGACGATATATATCGATATATTTTTGAGAAAATGTATTAGAAAAAATACGTTTGAAAGAAATTGATATATACGTAACAGCACGTATTCATCATATCAGCAAAGTATAGATAAAAAAATTCCCAGAACTCACAAATTCATGTCCACAATATAAGGACTGTTCCGGGTGGTTAGCGAAGTCGGTCAATATAACCTAGAGTTACACAAGCTTGCCCAAAGACGTTCCAGAAGATAAAAAATAGGGCGAATGAGAGAGCTCATGACAAAATAATTTCGTTTCCCTTCTTGCCCAAAGTTACACGATATTTTTCTTTGGTAAGTTCGGACAAGGATAAAATGATCAGCTGTTTCGTGTTTACTTATACAATTGAAATTTAGAAAATATATAAGTAGTTGGTTGAATGAATTAAAAAGGAGTGTTCAATATTTAACATATTTTTCTTACTTTATTTATTATAGAAAATTGTTCAGATGTTGCAGTTGCAACAATTGTATTATATTATAAGTTTTAAACGATTAAGGGCCATTATTACAACTTGGCAATAGTTAAGTGCAGGATTTTGTCAGACAGTTTATCTTTATTATAACTTTACTTTAAGTGAAAGTGAGCGATATGTTAAAGGCAAGTTCATCCTACTTGGTAGGTTAAAGTAAATTTGTAATAAGGGTTAACTGTTTATCCGTCCGACAAAATCCTGCCTTTAACTATTGCCAAGTTGCAATAATGGGCCTAAAATTGACAAGTTTCCATCAATGAAATGTTTGGGTTTGATTTGATATGTGATTTTTCGCCTTCCAGTAACTTTTAACTATTTCAGAGATTAAATTTGTTTTTACTCCAAAATCTTCTGGAACAAGCCTATTATTTGTTAACATCGTTAAATTTTTGTGTAATTTTAGCTAGTTTTGATTTAATGACATTAAAAATTCTAAAGTCTGTATTAAGTTGCCCCCATTTTTAATGGGTTATCTAAATAAACACTTAAATTAAATAAACAGTAGATTGAAAGTGAACATAATAGGGCACTTTAAATTCTATTATTTTCTTTAAGAACTTAAATAGTTTGTCTAAAAATAACAAAACGGTATTGATTAATCTTTAATATTTATTTTGTTTATAGCTTTTTTCTTTTAAAATTCAATTGACACATAATTTCAAATATAAGAAATATCAGAGCATCATTCATTTCTTAATTTAAGCCCATGCTATTTGATAAAAGCTAAAATTTAGTTTTTCTGCTTACTTAAAATGTTTTTATGTAAACAAAAACTTTTTTTAATCTAATCAATTATTGAAAGGTTAGTAATAATAGAATCGCTCGTGGAGATTAATTGATAAAAAAAGTATAATTTAATAGTAATACAACTAACGCAAAGTGGTTCCAATTGGAAAAACGGGTAATAAATCTGTATCTTTAAAACTTGCGATCGATTACAAAACGATGCTTGCAAAATAATAATAAAGAGAACCTAAGCTTTAAGAATGCTGAAATTTAGACCACCCTGTTTGAACACACGGTGAGCTATAGGGTATCAAAATTGACTACCTCGGCCATGAAAAACCTTGTTGGGCTCATAACGTTTACAAATATTATCCGATTTTAATTAATTTAAAATTGTTGTAAAGTTTATAAATAGATAAAGAAAGTACAGTTTATTTCAATAAGATTTCTTTAGTATTTTCAATGATATTTAAATTTGAATTTTTAAGTTTTTCTTTATCTATTTATGTATAAACTTTACAATAAGTTTAAATTCATTAAAATGGGATATTTTTAAAAGTTATGAGGCCAATAAGGCTTTCAATGCCAGAGTTATTCCACTTTGGCAACCTGCATGTAGCTCATCACCATATGTTTCAACAGGGTGGTTTAAATTTCAACATTGTTAAAGCAAAGGTTCTCCTCTATAATTTTTACAAACATCGTTTTGTAATTGGATCGGAAGTTTCAAATATACAGACTTATTACTCTTTTTTCCAGTTGGAACCACTGTGTAACGTAAGGCAAGGAATATTGCACATATATACAAGGCGATCGTCTTTAAGCGGAGAGATTTTATTATTTTTGTAAATTCCACATGCTAGCGTTATCATTTCAAATGATATTCACAACTTTGTTGTTGCATTTAAAAAGATTAATCTAGAATCTTTATTACGATTTTCAACTAAATGAAATTAAATAAAAATCAAAAAGAACTTAAGTGCTTATTCTGCGTAAGTTAATCAAACATATTAAGAAATAAATAATAGCTTCTTTAATAAAAATAATAATACAATAAAAAAGCTGGAGGAGAAAAATAATTGGGCAATTCAAAGCAGTGTCATATCAGTCCTATTTGTCATGTTATTTTAGGCATGCATAAGATTGTTGTTATAATTTTCAAATAAAAAAAATTAATAAAACTTTACACATGAATGGGGGAATTTCACACATCGCCATTAGACTCATACACTCTTTTAACTTGAACTTTTCGGGAAAAATACTAATCAAAAAGATTTTCTGACACATAAGTTGTGCAAAATATCAAGTGATATTAAAATACAAAATACATGATAGAAAGTTATGCAAGCTCGCTTTGAATTGAACAAAAACTTTGGTTGCTTTCCCGTTTGCATTAAGTTCATTTCCTTCCCCACTGTTATCTGTTTGTTAAAAAAATATCAAAAATAGTCAGAGTAGATTCCTAGAATCTCAAACCGTTGAGATCTGATGAAAACTTTATTTTCGAAAATCGGGGTGAAATCAACAACTTCCAATTTTTTTTAATGTTGGAAATAAACATTGGGTCGAAGTTAGAAACATTTAAAATTGAAATGGTCATTTCCCGTTTTACATACGACAAAAAATTTTTTTTTCAAAATAATTTTTTAAAGATCTTACAATATCTTCTAAGAGTCACTCATATTAATATTTTTCTATTTTTGCTAGTTCGAAAAAATAATTCAAAAGACGAAAGTTTAACAACGGCAGCACATTATTTAGCACTTCATAGCTCCACAAATAAAAATCATACAAAATCATTGTGCGTATCAGCTCCGACACGCGACTGGATTTGTTACGGATGAAATAATTTATACTGAGAATTTTTCAAAAGCGGGGGGTCTAAAAACATCGGAAATAGCCTTACGTATGTGAATAGCTCATTATAATAAAAAAAATTGGTGAAACTGGTTAAATAAAATATGTTCTATAAAATAAAATTACAATAGCGGAGTTCAATGTTTGATGCAAACGGTCTTGCGAAAGTGCAAATGCAAAATATCGTAGCTTTGTTTTATGAAGTTGCATGTAATTTGTTATTGTATTTTTCATAGAAAAGCTACGATATTTTGCATTTGCACTTTCGCAAGACCATTTGCATCAAATACTGAACTCCGCTAATAATTTTGTTGTTGTGATAATTACATTATTTTTCCACTTTTTTAATCTTGGCAACTTGTTTATTTTCATGTTTTGCCAGTAAAGTATTAAAAAGTGATTACTAAATGCTAATTTTAGCACTTAATTGTTTTATATTTTCTTTCATTAAACTAAAGTTCGTAAAGTTCATTGCAATTTTGTGTTATCTAATGAAAAGTTTTGAGTTTTTTATAACGACATGCTGACGGACATCTGCCAATTGATATTAAAAACTTCTTATATTACATACAGTATTCGTTTTAAAACTGATTGTGTATAATTGTAATAAAAATTAACCAGTTGTTTCTATTAAAACATGTTTGAAATATTTTTGACATTGGCGGTATTCAGTGTTTGCTGTAAATGATTGTGCGAAAGAGCAAATGCAAAAGATCGTAGCTTTTTTACAAAATCTAACAACAAAATGCAAAAAGCTGCCGTTAGATATAATAAAAAAGCTACAATATGTTGCATTTGCTCTTTCACAAGACACTGAATACCGCCATTGTGCTAAATATAATACATATTGTAATTTTGCACAATATATATATATATATATATATATATATATATATATATATATATATATATATATATATATATATATATATATATATATATATATATATATATATATATATATATATATATATATATATATATATATATATATATATATATATATATATATATATATATATATATATATATATATATATATACATATATATATATATATATATATATATATATATATATATATATATATATATATATATATATATATATATATATATATATATATATATATATATATATATATATATATATATAGATATATGTTTTTTTACTATTAGCTTATGCAAGTTGGTTTCCACAAAATAACGACATTAAATTTTCGAAAATATATTGAAATATCTTTAGATAACGAAAGAATTGTAGATAAATAAAAGTAATAAAATAATCGTGTAAATGAATTTCCATAAAAATAGTTTTTTGTCAACCAACTGTTTATTAATTATTGCAATATTTGGATCATTTTTGGGCAAGAATACAATGTCCCTCTTCCAGCTGAATTAAAACTTGAACAAGAAAACTTGACGTGTATGAACCAGCACTATGTTTATTTGTACATGTTTTCTAGAACACCATGAAATTTTCAATGCGGAATTAAAAACATATTCACTTTATTTTCAAAACAAAATGTAAAACCTACCCGATTAATTGTCTTTGCGGTTACTTTTTCTCATTAAATTTTTTTGGGAACTCATTTTTTTATAGGAACTTTTCGCTTTAGTAAAACAAAAAAAAAAGATTTTTGTATAAATTCTGTCGTACGATTTCATTGAATTATCTTCTTGCTTTCTCACAAAACCGCAACGCAACATACATATGTATGTCATTAATACTATATAAAGCAAAATCTAAATATTTCCAAAAAATATGATACGACGACAATATATAAAATTAAAAATGAACACAAAGCCAAATTCTTTTAAATAAAAAATTACGTTGTAATTTTATCCGACAACTTAAAAAGTGTATTCTATAATAAAAAAAAAGAGACACTGACTAGAAGATATACGATTCGTTTTAGTGCTAAGTTCAATAAACTTTTATTGATAGTTATATAATTTATGTACTTAAACATGTTCTTCTCAAATAAAAACACACATCGCCTTAACACTTCATAAATAGATAAATTCGAACTTACCTTTGGCACATAACAATACAACAGTTTATGCTCTTGATCTACAATCATATGATCCATTTGTTCTTCTGATAAATCATTAACGTCCAGCATACTATAGCCAAGAGTATCACATTGTTTTTGCAAGTACTCCTGCCTCTGTAGATTGAGGGTTTGTGTTAATTCCAAACTGTGTTTGGTAATTTTAACATTGTTGTTGTTGCCATCTTCGAATGCTCCACGAATGAGGTCAATTTGTAAAGTACACAAAAAGAATAAAGCAACCAAAGAAATTAACAATGATTGACGAATAAAGAACATTTTTCTTGTTGCCGGCGATGATGACGCAGACAATGGCAATGCTGAGAAAGCGGTAGTGGAAGTGTAAAACGAAGAAGTTGTTAAAAGTTTGTTATATGCTGGTGTACAAGACTTTAATTTTATTGCTGTTGTAGCTGTAGATAAATATGATAGTTTATTGAAAATCATTATCAGAATATCATCTGGGTTTGAAAGTGATTGGAATGTAGTTATTTTGGATTTTAATATTCAATAGTTGCAGAGAATCTTTTCTTTTTTTAGTTTTGGTTTTTAGAAAAATTAATATTAATTGGCACATGGAATGATTATTATATTTGGTAGATTTCAGTTGATCTTTGAAAATCATTGGATTATTTTTTGTTAGTAATTTTATTAAACTTCTTTTATTAATTTAATAACACAATTATTATTCATTGACGCATTTTTCCGAAGTATTTTTCACGCTTGTAAAATCTTAACGTTTGGGCATTTTCTATGCCACATTCTTTCAATAACTTGCGACCGTTTTCATCTTCAATAAATGATTTGGTTTCGGTATTAAATAAAATATAAACACGCCATAAAAAACGCCAGCTAACATTTGGCCGATGTTTATGCCCGTTGTGTGCTTCCGAACAAACTAACTCCCCAGTTGCGTGCAGAGACTTTACATACCCTGGGTTAGTTTTTAATTTATTAACTTGTTTATGTTTATGCTCATCACTTTCATCTATTGCGATCGTTTGAGAGTCGTCAATTAAACCTCTACGTCGGCTACGCTCTTCATAACGTTCTCTTAATTCTCTTCTTTGTTGTACACGTGCTTGGACTTCTATGGCTCTTTTCAATTGAGCTACTGTGGGGCTTTCTTGTGGGAGCTTAAAAACAAGTAATGAGAGATTTATTGTAGTACAGTAGTATGATATGATTAAAACTTTTAATGTTATATTGATAAGAAATCTAAATGGTTTTTTAATTATATTAAAAAATTAATTAATAAAAGTTTAATTCATCATAGAATAGATTCCTGGAACTTCCTGCTAATTTCGACCTCAAAACGTTAGAAAGTTCATAAACGTTAGGAGTAATTTAAAAAAATCCTTTTTTCAAAAATTTCGACATCGATATCTCTCGAACCACTTTACCGGCGTGAATCAAATTTGCAACATTTGAAGCAGTTTTTCAAGTCCTAAAATGTAACTGAATATAAAGGATCGACTCGACAACAATTTTTTCGAAGTTTTTTAACAACAATAACTCAATCGATTTTAACAAAAAATTTCAGCAGTGGATTCAGTTCCTAAAGGTTAAGAGCTGATTAGATTTTGGATTTGGTCAGATCGATTGCTTAAAATTTATTTAAAAGAACATTCGAAAATGCTCAATAATTTTATTTTCGAAAATTCTTTAAATATACCAAGAAAAATCAGGTCACAAGATACCGAAAGGCTCGTTTGGGGCAATTCACATATTACGGGGGGCTATAAAAACTCCGAAAATAGCGTTACGTAATATGTGAATAGCCCTTTTCCACTCACACCGTAATCGTCGAAGAAAATAAATTCTATACACTAGCAACAAAAAAAAGTTAGTTTTATAGGTTGTTTTCGTAGCTAATGTATGGAATTTCGTTTTCGTCGACGATTACGGTGTATGCGGAAACGAGCCTTAAGTTAAGCCAAAATTTCAAGATTGTCGAGTTTTTATAAGATCGGTAAGGCCATTCAAAAGCTCTGAGCGGCACATACTTACACATACACTACATATAGCCGTAAAATAGTCATAATACCTTATTAAGCCCTCAAATCGTCGAAATCTAATGAAAGAACGATTTTCGAAAATCTGGGTGAAATCAATAACTTTCCATTTTAGATTTCGGGGTTAAAAAATAAGTTCAAATAAAATATATCGTTATTGGGTTACAGAATAGAATTATGAAAATTAAACTAAAATTCTATAAAAAAAACTATTAATTGCATTGTATTGCACATATTTTTATTTCACTTTTTTCTGTTAAAAGTCTAGACACCGCAAAATAATGTTTTTTAATTCCATTTTTTCATAACATCTAAGCTATTTGATACTAAATACATGTATTGAATTACAAAACATTGTTCCTCCTATGAAAGCAGATTAAATTTCAATTGATTCATTTTGTTGAAAAAAGAGAATAAAATTATTTAATTACATGCTTAATAACCATATAAATTAATAAATTTCTACATTGAATAAGAATGTGAAAAACATTGTTGTGCAAGAGAATTTAAGAAATTTATTAAAAAACGAATTCAAAATATTATTAACCTACTGACATAAATTAAGAGAGATTTGTTATTGATATAAAGGGACAAGAACAGTTAATATGTTTTCATAAAAAATTTGCAAATATTTATATAATTAACAAATAAATATCGCATATAATAAAAGTCAATAAATTGTTTGAGAAGTTTACGCCACAAATAAATAAAAAAATAACGAAGAAAAAGAAATCGCAGCGAAAAAGCGGGTATTTGAAACATTAAATACAAAAAACAGCCGTTTTTATAATGATAAGTTATACATTGCCTATGTACTCAACATATCTACTGCATAAGTAAAACACGTATTAAGCTTATGTACTCGTTATGTTGGAGTTTATTTATAATACTTTTATATGCACTATCTAAGAAAAAGTTTAATATTTCTGTTTTAATTAAAATCCACTCTGAAATGTTCTGTGTTAAATATTAAATCTACTGTGTTTTTGAGATAAATAACTAGGATCAAGATGAAAGTTTATGCCTTATTGGTTTTTGTTGAGTCCAGTCTTCAAAAAAACTATTATATTCAGCATGTACTATCGCAGCTGGTATTGGATAGGTCGGAAATAGTTTCTAAAACCAAGAGAGAAGGTCCACCACTTGAACCGTTAATAGTGTTGAAGAAGAGTTGGTGTCACGTCTTCCGAAGCATTTTAAAATATCCATCATTCACAAATTTTTATTTAAAATTTGTTATCCCTTTCTTTTTTAACCCCCTACAAAAAAGAGGGGTGTTATATATAAGTTTGTAGTGTGGGTCTGTGTGGATGTACGAACCCTCGTACAGACCAAACGGCTGGACCGATTTTGATTTAGTTTTTTTCTGATTGAAATGTGACTTGATCGAGAGTGTTCTTAGCTATGGTTGAATAAAATGGTCCAGACGTTTAGAAGATATCACATCTTTTCTAGATGTATCCTGTTGAATCTGCGTGTCTTTGACATCGTAGCTCCCAAACGGCTAGCTCGATTTTAATTTAGGAAATTTTGTTTGAAAGGTGACTTGATACAAAATCTTCCAACCTATGTATGTTTAAAGAAAATTGGTCCATCCGTTTTAAAGTTATCATCTAAATTCTTCAGGGGTTTTTAAAATTTTTAATTTAATGTTATTATACTAATGAAACAAAACAAAAAAACTCTGTTTTTTGACAGTTGTTTAAAAAGACAAAAGTAAATTACTACATAATTATGCAGTGCTTATTCAGTTCCTATCTATAGATTTTAAAAATGATAATGAATAATCCAGTAGATACGCAGAGCACAACTTTTCATAATGAATACAGCCGAAAGTAACGAAATTTGTTTTGTAAAAGAGGTATATATAGTAAGATGTATATAGCTATCATAGCCATTATAATGATATATATCAGGTATGTGATGAAAATCTATTGATTTTAAAATGTTTTTTTTTTAAAGATGTGATTAATTTCGGACGATTTTGAGAATCACAGTTGAAGACAAATGAAAAGAAATATATACTAATTTTGGAAAGAAGTTAATCAAAAATGATTTAAAAAGGGATTTAAATATACATATACCCAAAACGCAAAGAATGGGCACCTATTTCAGTTTTAATCGTTTCGTTTTTAAAATTGATTTCCATCACATACCTTCATGTAATACATATATTTAAAATTGATTCTGAACTGAAATTTATTTACTAAAATATTTTTTTATTGCATTAATTTTTAAAACAAAGCATAACTTAATGTAATTGAGATACTTAGTGAAGCAACCACACGACTGGAAAAACAATTCTTTAAAGTATTATGAATTCATGTGTTCATTCTACTGCTGGGTACTACAGTTTTGTTTACCAGAGAGATTTAGGATAAATTCTAGTGTTTCGTAATTATTTTAGCTTCTTATTTGAAGTAAAGAATCCAAAAAAACATACAACTTAAAATTTTTTATGCTTGAAAGTCGATTGATTCGATTGATTTATTCAATATTATTATTTTTTGGCTGACATTGTTACTTCACTAAGCTATCTAATTAATTAAATAATGTTAAATTACTACTCACCACTACAGTCAATGTTGAGAGACCATCACGTTCTATATAAATAGTGGTGCCACCACCTTGAGCTAAAGCCAGCTACGAAGTAAGTAAAAAAGTAAAAAATTTCAAAATATATTTGATTGTCTTTATTTTACCTAAATTTAAATAAACAATTCTTGTAAAAAAAAACAACCGACTACAAAATAAGGGTGACACTGCCTATAATTTTGATCATAATGTTTTACTTTTACGAGAACTAATGGCATACGAAGTTTCATAAGAATCGGTTAAATAGAACTAGTTGAAATGAATATTTAATTTTCATGACACTGTCCACTTTTCAAACCATAATGTTGTATTGTAACGATAACTATATGTGTATGCGAAGTTTTATAAGAATCGGTTTAGTAGAAACTGTTGAAAGCGAATATTTATTTTGCATGGGCATGGCACTGCCCACTTTTTTTAATCATGTTATAGTATTCAAACAGAAGCAAAGTTTCATAGGAATCGGTTAAGCCAAAGCAGTTGAAAAGGCATGTAAATTTACTTGGTATGGGCATCACCCTGCCCACTTTTGAAGGGGACCAATCTGGAAGTACATTCTTTTATATAAAGACAAAATTCTTAAATCGGTTTATAAATTGCAGAGTTTTGGAGGAGCATACATAAAAAAGAAAAGAAACATGACGAATTGATAACATTTTTCCTTTTTTTAAGTCGGTTAAAAAGGTACATACACACAAAATTTTACTGTCTAAGATAGGTAGTTCTAATATGTTAGTTTTAGAAAACTTTTTTAATAAAGTTGAAATGCAAGCAACAAAAAAAAATTGTTGTCACATTCCCTCAAATGAAGTACAAAAAAAGTTGCAAATATCTTTTTACCTCTCCTTGTAATTCTTCAGGAACAACATCATACGGTATATCAGACAATTGCTGGTCGTTTTCAAGTATGTCCTTCAAATGATTTTCCGTAACATTTACCAATGTTTCTAGTTCCTTTCGTTCAAAATCCTGTTTTCGTCTTCTTTTTAAACGTTTTTTTCTATTTCTCTTGCGATTCTTACCAAAGCCACCATTTCGTATACGCTGTTCTCTTTGGGCTTTACGTGCTAAATTGATGGGCAGGTGTTTCTTTTTATGTTCTCGTTGCATTTTAATATTATGAGACATTAGAAGAAATATATATGTATCTTGGCTTAGTGGACCACAATTTCCTGTCAACTATTTTAACACGCTTTTTTAAATATAGTTGGAGTTACTCCTTAGCTAACATTATGCCATCAATAATTTGAAAAATAAACCATTTATATTGTTTCTCCTATAACATCGGTTATGAAATGAGACTTGTCATTCATAAGAATTCATATAGACTTTTTTTATTAAAATTATTATTGTATTTAATGTATTATTGTATCAAAATTATTTGATATTCCTTTGTTTTTTGACCGTCGAAGTTGCACTTTGCAGAAAAAAGGTAAACAAAATTGTGTTGTTTTTGTGAAACTGCTGTAATAGTTTCAATCATTCACAATAGCTCTACAATTCACTGAACACTTGTCATAGGGTGTTGCCAGAAGTTTTTATTCTTGAACGTTGAAAACTTATTATAAATCCGAAACTTAGCACACACTTCTAGTTTCGTTGCGTAGCGTTTAATTCGCGGCTGAATTAAAAGCTGCGCAACAAAAGTTGATGTGTAAAGCGCCAGTTACAATCACGATCTTGTTAGGCCCCTTTCACAGTTGAGACATTTCTTGACAGACATTTTTTAAATTCTCTTTTGAACTGTCCTGAAGTTTTCACACTTCGTCAAGAAATGTCCGATTTGTTTACTTGATATGTGTGAATTTGTGTTAGTTTGTTGCTTTGTTTGCTTGATGTGTGTATGTATTGCGAAAAGTAGAAAACAAAAACGAAAAATATCCAGTACAGATAGTCGTGTACTGCACCCTTTACCTTTTCTTCCCCTCGCCAACATAATTTTTCTGTCCGGAAAGAAATGTCCCAAGTGTGAAAGGCCACTTACAAATTAATTATATTTATGTACATTAGGGTGGCGTGAAAAAGAAAAACATCATATAATAAATCTCCTGCATTGTTAATTTATTACCCTATAGAAAAGCTTAATTCATGCCAAATATTAAAACTTTTGTACTTTATTTAGGGGTGGCATACGAGGATTGGAGTTTGTAAAAATTTATTACACATACATATGTGTACAAATTTCAAAGTTTTTTTGATACCGAAACTTTTTGCCTATGCCTGCTTCCTAATGTAATCAAGCAACGCCATTTTCGACGTGCGTAACCAACCTCTGCCCTTTTGGAAAGCCTCTTGACAAAGTTTTAGTATAAAGTCTCTACTCGAAAACAATATTATAACCCCGTAAGTGCCTTGCGTAATATATGAACAGTCCCCTAACTTGTTACTAACGCTGTAAAGCAGAATCAAAATATTTTTATTGCAAAAGATGGCTTGATGCGAAACATCTTTTCAGTCTGCTAAACATTTTTTTCAGTGTGTTTCAGGCTATAGAACATCGATTCATATTATAGAATAAAAATGGCAAACAATTTTTTTTAATTTTTTTAAATCTCTTTTATTGCTAGTCCGTTACCCTATAGAAAAGCTCGATTCACGCCTCATCTTAGATTTTCGATTCTATTTAGAGGTGGTTCCGAAATTTTTTATTTCATATTTTGTTCCTGAATCTTGATATACTCAATCCATGGAAATGTGCGTAAATGTGCTGTTAACATTTACGTATGGCCATTTTCGACATATATAACCCCCGCTATCACTTCGTACTGCTCTTTAACAAAGTTTTGGTATGAACTCTCTGCTCCTTAAGTTTGAAGTACGGTGCGTAATATGTGAAAAGACCCCAAACTCGTAACTGAGGCTTCAATATCTGTCTGTGGACCAAAAATTAAAATATTTTTACTTAAAAAATGGCTTGGGAGCTAAAATCGTTTTAAATTGTGTATCAGGCTACAGAGCATTGATTCATAACACAGGAAAATGCAAATGAAAGAAAAAAGGGTTTTTCGCCCCACCCTAATTTGCAGTCTACACCTAACTTAACTTAACTTTAACTTCAAGTTAATGTTAAGTGTACACCGCTCAAGTTAATGCTCTTTTCAGGTTGTAACATAGTTGTTAGTGCAATTTTTTTTAACAACGCAGTCATAACTTCAAGTTACAACAGCATTTCAAGTTAGGTGGAGACGTAGAGTAATGTACATGTAAGCTGATCAGATATCTCATTCTTAGCGGGGCTGTCCGCCATTTTAGTGTTCGATTTCACTTACAAACTGTATGTCCCTTCTTAATATAAAATTTTAGCTTTTTAGAGTTTACAAATTTAAACTGCAGGAATAATTTTTGGCAAGTATATCCCTCTATGCTCTTTCTCATAACCTATATTATTAGTTTAGAGTACTGGGGGCTACTCTAATTCTAATGGATAGAAATGTTTTTGAAATTTAGATAAAATAAATAAAGTTTGAGATAGAAAGGGTATTGCTGTTATAAAGACACTTCCACTCGGTGAGACAATGGTTCCATTGTGAGTTCCTATCTGATTGATTAATGTTGAAAACAAAGAAACACTTAATAGACTCTTAGGGTACTCTGGGATATGCCTAGGAGTACTTCGACCTGATTTTTTTTGTCGAAATTATAGAAAATAAAATACAAAACCAATCAGGGGTGGGCATTCTACGTCAAGGTTTATTAGCAAAATTTTTAATACTCAACCTTTGAAATAAAACAAACAATCATGTTTTTTTTGTTTGGTTTCGCAGTGAGCTAAACAATTTTTAATTTTTATTAATTTTTTTCTTCTTTTACACATTTTTATAAGATTTTTTTCTCTTGATCCTATAATAATTATTTTTAATTGGTTTATTTTATTTAAAGATAATTTTTATAATAATATGCAATGATTATTTTATTTTAATTATTAATTCCTAATAATAAAATGTAATTAATTATTATTATTATTATTTTTATTATAAAAAGAAAAATACTTTAAGATGTAAAAATGTAAATTTTCTTTTAATTATTTTTATTACTAATGTCGTTTAAAAGATGGTGAAATTAAACAACATTAAGGCTACTAGAACTGCAATTGTTTTTGGGATTTTATTTAAACTAATTTTATTTTAAAATAAAAATCTACATTTTATGCTAAATATTAAAGAAAATTAAAAAGTTTATTTTAGTTGTATGTGTATATTTACATTATCTATTTAATGATTTATTTAAGTTGAAAACTTTGAAATAATTATGTTTCTGTTTCTTTTTGGTGTATTATCATGATATAAATAATCCTTGATACTTTGTAATTATTTCAAAAATAATCCTTTTAGCTTTGCAAAAACAGCCTTTGTATATTTTAAGTGTAATTTAATATTTTTTCTTCGAAAAGGCAACGAAAATCCTTGCCAAATTTGCTTGTTTTTGTTAACTTTTAAATGAATTCGTTAGTGTTTGGTCTGAAGTAGTTAAGGCTTGATTTCTGTGCAACTTAAATGTTATTGGTTGCTAGATGAAAATCCTTTGTAGTATTTCAGACCAATAAAAAAACTGTTTTACATTTTAAATGCGCTGCAGTAAAAACAACTCAATGAAAAAAAAAACTAGCTTTTCTTTTAATGCTGTTCACGAAGGCGTATGAGTGTTATTTTTTATTTTTCGTTTACTTTTTAAATCAAACTTCCTTCCGTCTTGAATTTATTTCCTTTTGACATGCTCTATCTCTTTCATACATCATAGGTAAACAGCATTGTTGAAGTGTTGCTTTTCTGTGAATGTGTGAGTTTTTTTAGTGCAGTGCATTTCCGGTGGTGGTTTGAGCTTTTATTTTCCTCTTCTCTTATTGGTTGGTCAGGCCAATAAACGAAGTTCTTTGTATATATGTACACACATACACATTACCATTATGTATACTTAATATATGTTATATATATCTATACAAAACTTTATGTAAAAAAAGCCGCAAAACTATATGACGATTGGCAGGATTTATTAGCTTTTGTTGTGTACATTCTTCTTTTGTGTACATGTGTTGGTGTCCTTTGCCTCTATGAGTAGGGGATGGATTTTGTTGCTGTTTATTATTATGTTGTTGTTGTTTTTGTTGTACTAGGACTGTAATGAAAGAAAGAAAATAATTAAAAGAAGAGTTATTAGAACACGAAAACTATATTGGCGTTAACAAACAATTTTTCAAAAGTAAAAAAGTTTTCAAAATTCAAACTTCTTGTTTCGAAATTTAGTTAGAGCTTTCAAACATAGTAAAATTAGAATAGTAACAAAAACCTTTACGCGTTATAGCGAAGCAGACTAGATAGGCAGCACACTACCTACTAGCCCACTGAGGCACTAGATTGGAAATATTAATTGATATTCCTCTTAAAAATAGAATTACATTCGAAATTTCGAGTATATTTCAAGAGTTTATATATTTTTGTATTTTCAAATTAGTTGTAAAATTAATTAATGTTAGTTTTTGACTTGGAAAATTTTCTTACTCCAATTCTTTCTAATTAAAATACACCGTGGTCCATGTTAAAAATATTTTTAAAATAAATCAGATATTTCTAAATGGATAATCGGATCAGTACAAATATTTTACATGGACATACATACCAAAGAATTATTCCTATTTGACTTAAGAAGATGTGCTCAGGAGCGAAGATATGAAGTCCCAAAGAAGGGCACTTCGAGCACCTAATTTTTTTCTTTCTCTGCCAATTCCAAAAACATTTTGTGCCCTAATAGCTCTTATAAGGTTTTAAAAAAATCATGTTTGGTTAAGACTTATCTTTTAAAATTACTGGGATATACTTATTTGAAAATTAAAATGCCTCAAATTTTCAAAGTTTGATACAGTATTTTCAAAATATCGGATCCTAATAACAATAGACAGGGGTGATGTTGGCTGAGTAGTTAGCGCGTTTGACTACAAACCCTGAGGTCTTCAGTTCAAGACTAGTTCCAGGCAAGCCAATACCATCATGCATTTTTCTCATGTGATGCATTGGTGTGTTATTGTGTTGGTTGTTTTTGGACTGTTAAAGTGATGAAGATATAGCACTGATCACTTTGGCAGTACCGGCAGTGATTAATGCTTACATATCCTAATGCACTTTACAGCACCCTTCTTCGTCGGAATTGTAGCAGAACTGTCGGCGAAGTAAAAGAACTAATAAAATGGCTACACAGCTTAAACAACTCAATGCCTCTACTTGATACCAGAGAGGCTTCAACACTGCTCTACAAAAAACGCGCAATAGCAGAGTTGTAAATTAATTAAACTTTCTACCTCTCTCCCACTTCACCACCTGTTCTCTCTACACGATCCTTTCGCAAAGAAGGTAACACGTTAATTATTTAACTGGTAGGCATTAATTGCCTGATTGTGTTACTTCTCTTTAAAAAAAGCAATAGATTGTCACAATCGTTTCTTTGTTAGTTAAACAAAAAAATTAAAATTGTTTAGAGAGTATTTGATGGAAATATGTCTTCTGTGTTGGAAAATATACAATTTTTAATTTGAAAACTTGGAAAATTATGAATTTTTCTTCATAGACATGATTTTAGAAGAAAAAAATTGTTAGCCCTGAACCCTTCCGACTTCAATCTATTTTGCAGCAAAGTTTTCACTTTAGCCCTTAAAATTCAAAAGCTTGGACGCAAAAACAAATACCACTTGCAGAGACTCTACGATGTATCGATATATTTTCTTAAGTGTTGTAAGGGCTTTGGACCAAAATGGGATTTGATGGACAAAACCATAAAAAAATTAAATTTTTGGGTTTTCTTGGAACTTTTTTAAGGAGTTCTGAGATTCTCAGAAGCAAATCTTAGATATATTTTCTTGTATGGTGTTGAGTGTGGTGGTAGTTATACGACTGCAAATTTTCATTCGAAAATATCAATAACACAGCACAACAAAATGCAGGTTTTTAGAGTTGCTTAAATAAAAATATCTAATTCTTATGCATTTTCATCTGCTTATTAAGATGGCATCATTAGTTTTTCCCTATCAGCTATAGTTTTAAAGATATAGTGGACATTCAATATTTGCATAATTGTCACCATTTTTTATTATTCGCTTAATATTTCACGAACGGACCTTAAAGCCTTAAAATATTTTCTGGATTATTAATCTACTCGAAAATCTCTTTCATTTATTGGAAGGAAGAAAAGCGTGTACCCCGTGCAAAACCGAAAAGTATGAGCAATTAAGCTGAAAGTTTTTTGTTCCTATGCATTTCGTACTTATTATTTTGGTTTTGTAAGCCATACAGTTTTTGAAGTCGTCATAGAGGCCCGAGTTTTTGTAGAGTGATAGATATTAGTATGAAGTGCTGATTCCTGCAGCCCTTAGTTTCTTCCTGAATTGCTAAAAAATAGCTTTCGCTACACGCAATTTTTAGTGAGTGTTTTGATAATGAGAGATTACTTTTTATACCCATGTAAGCACGAATGAGCGTGACCTCAAGAAACAACATATTCTATCACACGTATGAATCACTTTACTGCACTTAGGAGTGCTAAAAGTAAGTGATTAACCACAATTCTATTAGGACTTAAGGCCCTAATTGTGTATTTCATATACAAAACAAAAACAACATTTCAAATATTTTATAAATTTGTTTTATTTTTCACCAAGTTAGATCCAAGGTAGATCAACACCAGGTAGTCGCAAGAGAATTCGCCGTGGAGAATTTACATTTGGGCTGTCAAAAAAGCTGATACCTTAACACTGCTGACAGGCCAAATGTGTAAACATTTACGTAAATAGCTGGGCTGAAACTTTAGATAAAAAAAACCATACAGTTCGACTAAAATTCATAACATAATTATTAAAAATCTTCTTAAAATGTGTTATTTTTTGAGATGTCAAATCATATTAGTTTAATAATAAACTTCTACATTTAATAATGTATTACCCTTCCTAGGAGGAGAATAGCGACCTACTTTTTAATTCAGTTGATTGTTTCTTTAATGAAAAAATTTATAGTTTTTGTCTTGTGAAAAACAAAACTATTTCAAAATCAGCCAATGAACCCATTTAATTCTTACGCAATATTTGTTTTTATTGAGTTTTTTTATTTGTTTCGCAACACACATTTTTCTTTTTGGCAAAGTTACAAAATGTGTGAATAATATGAACACTCAGGTATACCCCAAATTATTCTTTTGAAAAAACTATCTTTTGATTATTAAAACGTTTACAAAAAACCTTAAAAACAGTTTATGGAACTCTTTTTACTGAGTTTATATAATTCGCATGCCCTTAAAATGTTTTTAACTTTCGTTGCAACATTAACTTATGGACGATGTTTCACGTGATCCTCTCTTATATAATAAACATTCAAAAATAAGAGTAAACAAATACAGAGTTGTGTAAATAACAAGCAACAAAACTAAGTTATTGCTAATTAAACACAATGCAAATTGTAGAAGGCACTAAAAGATGTATGTTCCCTGTTGCATTAAGATTGTTTCGCAATCGTGTTACTACAATCGTCCTCTAAATATACAATTTTATAAAATAAACAAATTTTAATAAAATAAACTTCTATGAGTTATTTATATTTTATGAGAATTGTCTCGCGGAAAAATATTTAAATAAAAATATATTAAAACAGACCTTGATGGTTGGTATCTGCAGATTAAAAGATTTGACAAAACTATAAAATTTTCAAGAGGAGATAATGCTTTGATTTTCCCAAAGTCTTAGAGATGGGCACCAATCACAAAACGTTTTTCTTCAATCACGTGAGCGTTCATGTACATGAGTGAAAAGAGTACGACCTGAGTGAGCGTGAATGAGTCGAATTATTTCGTGATGGTTTTGTGATTGGTATGTACTGCATTTTTTATTAAAATTACTGAAAAATAATTTGAAAATACTAATAAAAATTCTGTGGTTATCAAGAGTAACAGCGTAAATCGACTACCGTTGATATTGAGATATTAGTCGTAAAAAGCTCTATTTTAAACGCTCTTCCTATGATAATTTATTATGAATAAATTTATTATGAATAAGGACTAGTACGCAGTTCTGTATAAATTTCAGGTTCGAAGTTTTGCATTTGCTTCTACACGGAAAAAATAGCTATTAGTTATAACGTTCAAAACATAAAAAGTTATTCATAAGACGACACAAAAAAAAATGTTAAAAATTCCAAACAATTGTCTGAGCATTAAAGTTTGTTCCAGTTGACGGAAAAAAATCTCCACTAATTGATACCACATACCTGTATTAGACATAAATTGTGTTGATTCTTATTTCAGCTGCGTACTACCAAACGGAAAGTTGCGTGAAAAATTTCCAAACCAGAAATTCAGTTAGTTTTTTTTACACATACTTCTTATATCAGGCTGAAGCTCAGCCAGAACTGCGCATTGGGCTTAAGAAAAATATTAAAGTTTATAGCCTTAAGACATTCTGCACGTAGTCTTTAAAACGACTTTCGAGACAGTAATGTTATCTTGCGTTCACTGTATGTGTATATGTAAATACACATAGAAGCATATTGTATGTGCTTATATATTTATATATTTTTTATTATGAAAGCCTAAATCCGTCCTTCTTCTCCTGTTTTATTATTTACTATAAAATGTATTTTGTTTATAAAAATTGTGCCAAAATCAATTGTGCTTATGACGTAAATCTTTCCTTGTACATACACTCAAAAAATTTTTGCTCACGAAATACAACACACAAAATAATGCTGAACAAACATTAATGTGACTTGTGATGACTTGAATATTTGTAATTTTCTTTTTTACGAATTATATTATTCATTCATTCATAAAAATTTCTTTTGTTTGTTAATTGTAGTAGCAGCGTTTGTAGTTTTTCGTTGCTGTTTGAAAAAAAGCCTGATGCCATTTTGGCTACCAATTCAAGCAAAGATGAGATTGCATAATTTATGATCATGGAGTTTTGCCAATAAATATTTTCTGGATATGTTCCCAAATGTTTTTGTTGTTGTCATTCTTGTTATCGTTGTTTATATTTCAGTTTCTTTATTTTGACGCTGTAAACTACAATATTTCTTGGCTCACGATCACTTGTTTTGAAAAATTAATTTTTTTTTACATGCAAACAAATCTTAAAGGTGGTTGGTTCCCTCGTTCTACTATCCACTCGTATTTACTTTTGTTTTAATTCAAACGCAATCATTCGTTAATATTTTTCTTTTTTTTCCAAAAGGTGATAACTTAAGAATAATAAAAAAACTTTAATAAAATTTCTTTTCTTTAGACCACTTTTTCTGGCACGTGTTGTTTTTTTTTTGTTTCTTTGTTAAGTAAGGTCAGGTTTGTTTTGATAGTTAGCGGTTGGAATAACACCATGCAACAAGAGAAATAATATACACACAGAAAAATTTCCATGTAAAATCGTCGAAAACCAGGTTAACTTAACATGTTCCGTTAGTGATTTTGCTTCATAGGTGTTTCATGTTAAATCAACATGATTTACAATAATCTTGAAAGAACATTTTTCCTTTTGAATTAACTATGTTTCATATTGATTTAATATTCCAGTACAGTTACATCAAAATGAAGTTGATACTGAAATAATACGAAAAATCATATTGAATCAAAGTAATTTCGAGTTGAAACAACGTGAATTTGATATTAGAACAACACGAAGAATCATGTTGAATCAAAGTTATTTCAAGTTGAAACAACGTGAATTTGATATTGGAGCAACACGAAGAATCATGTTGAATCAAAGTTATTTCAAGTTGAAACAACGTGAATTTGATATTGGAACAACACGAAGAATCATGTTGAATTAAAGTTATATCAAGCTGAAACAACATTACTTTAATGTAGCTACTTTATTAATTATTTTACTTACGTGATAGTCATCAGAAAACTTTTCGTTGTAGCTGACTGCCCCAGCCAAGATTTGAACTCGTGCCACCTGCATGACAGTCCACGCGCTAACCACTGCAGCCACAACAGCTTCAAACTTTTCTTTACTTATACACTAAATATATACCATCGTATGTAAAATGCATTTCATTTTAATTCAACATGATTTAAATGATTTTTTATCATAAAACTTATTTGAAATTAAAGTTATAGTCATGTCGATTGAAAATTAAAGTTAACGTTTATAACAAAATTGTTTTAACGGTGATTTAAGGTTAGATTAATTATTTTCCGTTTAAAATTAATATGAAACAATGGTAATTTTAAGCCAGCAGCAGTAAATATTCGCTGGTAATTCGTGTTTTGTCGTATACATAGACGACACATGTAAGAATAAACAACAACAAGTCACACAACTAAGCAGAACAGTGAATTGTAGCAATGAACAAAGCAAGTAAACACCAACACACTCAAACGACAAATTATTTCTTGTAAATTTAATATGATTTGCAATCAAAATTGCGGCATGTGGATTTTACATTCCTTTTTTTCTGTGTGTAGATAACTGCTTTATATTTTATTGTGTTCTGGTTCTCTTAAGTTATCTATATTTACAAATTTCTAAAGTACATATTTTTTAACAAAATCGGAAGACGATTTCTCAAATTATGATAAAATCTGTGGATCAGCCGCTTCAAAACTGAATTCCTTTTAAAAAATCGGGTGAACTTAGTTTATTGTGAATAAAGTCATCATTTATTTATGGATTTTGATGGGAAAAAGCTTATTTCGTTTTTACGAATTTCAATTTTGCCCAAAAAAGTAGCTTTATTATTTCGCACTAAATAACTCCGAATCCGTTGGGTATATAAACAATTTTATAAAAAAAAATTAAAGGTAATTAATATCAGAATTTTTTGGTATATTTTTCAACAAAAGTGGGTTAATAAGTCGTTTTCAAGTTATGATAAAATCTAGAAAAAATACATAAGAAAATTTTTTCATAGAATTTTAATCATCGAAAATTTTTGGTAGGGAGCATAACTAAAGAGTAAAATATGGTGGTTAACGCTGTTTTACACTACCTCACAAGATGTTGGATTTCTGTAAGATATGTATCCCTGATCAAATGACAACACATTATATCAGAGTTGCATTTTGTGCAGAAGTCGGACAGCTTGTGGAATAATCTAAAAAACAGCTTTATCAGGTATTAAAAAATCATTTTGTTGCATAGTGTAATTAAATTAATAAAATCAATTTTAATAATTCTATTTCTTTCATTTATATTCATATCAAAATCCATATTCTTATCATATGAGATCTTTTGGCTTTCTGCGCCCAAGAATTGCAATATTCAGAAGGCAAAAACTTAAGTACACCATTTCCATCCTTTATCAAGGTCACACAATTATTTACTTCAAGGGAATATTATTCCCTTGAAGTAAAAAATTTGCGTGCAATATATCTCTTGTTATAATAATTTAAACTTTGATTTAATCAGAATTTCAACGCATTAAAACGCAATAGCTCATTTTAGTGCTCTCAAAACAAAATTGAAATTTTATTTTATTCCACAAAAAAATTTTTGCAAAAATACTGGATATTCTGCAGCGTTTTGATTGGGAAAATTTAAAATTGTGGCTATGGAAATTATCGTAAGAAAAATTTTCTATTTTTTACAAATTCTTTTACACACAAATAAGAATTACTTTTGCCTGCTGCTACTACAAGTGTTAATTATGTGTGTTTAAAGTGATTTACGTTCGTAAAAAGGACATTTTTGTTGGAAAATTACTACTCCTTGTGTATTTGGTTTAATATGTGGTATTATAGTGTTGTGTTTTAACAAAATTTATTGCCAACGGATGTGAATAATTGATATTAGTTTAAGATTTTAAAGGATTTATTTTAAAATTTAGTAGGAGCTTGCAGTTAAATGTTGGAAATGAATGATTGTGTTAGGCAGAGGAATAGAGTGAATTTTATGTGACACTTTACACTTAACCCTATAATTATTTTTGTTAAAAAAACATTTTTTTTGTAATTCTAATTAAGGGCAACCTCAAATTCATTGAAAAAATATTTAAAAAATATATCTAGTATATAAGCAGCTACATGGGGACCGTACCATATAAGGTACAGTACGGATAGATGCATCAAAAAAATTTCAAAATTTGTATATGAGATTTTATTTAGTTTTTATATGAAACATAACAAAATATTGCACTTAAAATTAGGGTTGTATTTAATTTTTGTATGATATATAAGGAAACATTCCACGTGGACACCAACGTCGCACTTAATACACCTCCTGAGGCATTGTCAACACCTAGTTCGCTTTTCCTGTTTGGTTATACAATGTTCTTTTCCGACATATCAGAAGTCGGATGTTATAGAAGATGGGCGACTAGGACCTGGGCTTTCGCGTTGCTTATTACCGTCAATAATGGCATTTGCAATACGACTTCGGAAGTTTAGTAAATCCATGTTGCCCCTATTCTGTCTGCAAAGCAACCAAGCATTTCGTACTGACATTTCAATGCAATGGAAAATCAAAGGATGTATAATTTTTTTTTCCTCTAATGCTTGTTCGTTGTGAAGATGTTTTGGTCCAATCAATCTATTGTACTCATGTTCTTGTTATATTGCTGAATGAGATGAGAATAGCGTTCAGTTTTGTGGACAGGATTTACACCAACTGCATTTGAACATTCCGACACCATACTACATATTATCATTCCACTTGCAAATTATTACATCGCTAGTAGAGGCTTGCACAAATATACTCGAAAGTACTCGTATGTATGTTTGTGTGTGTATGCATGAATATTTTTTCGTATGTATGTGTGTATGAATATATGTACCCAGCGGTAAATGGATGTAGTAAGAAGGCCTTATATAAGGCCTTATTTAGCAGTCTATAGTACTTCCACTCCCATTACATACCCATAAAATTTTTACACGCGATGTCATTGCGGACCAAGGCCGTCCTCGACCCATTACTCAGCAGGCCTAATTGAAGGCATTCTTTAGCAGGCCATACCTGGCATCCCTGATAAATGGCCTGGTCTGGGCAGTCCCATTAAAAAACAAATGAACGTACACTTTTTTTATCTGGGTTCTTTTATAGCGGCTTGTATACTTTGGATTATCGTGATTTTTTTTTCACGCTCCTTCTTTTCATCCAAAGTAATTTTTTATACATATGAGGGAAGCTAAATTTCGTGTATTTATTAGGAACGAATTCAACATGATGTAGTAGCTGCAACATAAACGACATAATAGTATGCCTCTTGTACGTAAATTTCAGTCTTATATTGTTATTTCTAAAGAACATTTTTTATTAAACAAAACGAAAGATCTAAAAATAGAATACTCCTTCCAGAAGAGGCCTTCCAGAAGGCATATCCTTAGAAGGCAGAAAATAATTAGTTTTGATCTTAAATCCAGGTCTTGAAAGGCCTGTAAAAAGGGGTTTTTAGTGAATGCCTCGTAAGTTTTACCGCTGGGTATATATGGTCTTGGTTATGTATGTACACTCACGTATATGCATGTATACATACGTACATACATAAGAACATACACACATGCACACACGAAATTCATACGAGTACATTCTACGAATATATTTGAGTACTCTTTGCAGCTTTCTAAGCGCCAGATACCCAATGATCACAGAAACCTCTCTCTTTAGTTTTTAATTCTTTGTTCATATAGTTCCAGTTATACGGAAACCCCTCTCCGTGAATTCATGGACTAAAGGCAAACCAGTAAAGGAATTGTCTACAAAAAGATGGTAGTCCGTGCCATATCCCAATGATCCTAATTGATCAGCATAAGCGAGCACCACACTTGCGCTTGATATGGTTCGAACCATGCGATATAACCTTCTGATGTTGCACCAACCCATAATTTGTAACCGTACCTAATAGGTATTTTTTCATGTATATATAACACTAAAATATTATCTTCGCAACTGAAACAAAAAGAAATTTATTAATTGGTTTTTATGGGCGAAAAGATTTTTAAAAGTTACTGTCCCTCATAGGGTACGGTAGGTCTGTATGAGCTTTTATTTCACTTACTAAATCACTGCCTGGTAGATAAATTTGTATTTAAATATCTTGATTCAAACATCTCCATTCTTATACGTTTTGTTGAAAGCAGTTTAAATTAAAATATTGAAGAGAAATTATAAATAGAAAATATTTCCTATTTGAAAACATTTCTTAAAATATTCAAAATTCTTTTTTTTCATACAGAGGTAGACAGAAAATTTTGTTTATGTTTTTGGTTCCCTATATTTTTCCTGTTAAATCAATTATACCCATGTATTTTGCAAATAGCATATACATTCGTAAATACACTCTAAAACATTACTTGAAATTTAGTATCATCTCTAAATTTGTCTTGAAAAATTCTGGTTGTCTAAAATTGCATCGAGTTTGTAGTTATTTGTAACAAAAAAAACACAATTTGTCTAAATTTTCTTAAAAATACAAATCTGCTGTTAAAAGTATTTATTTTTGATCAAAGTATGTCTAAATAACATTAAAATTTTTAATATTACTCCTTATGTGCGCGGCAAAAAAAAAACACCTTACCTATGTGAAAAGTACCGGTACCTATGTGAAAGTTACGTGGGAAAAAACATTTCCCACTTAATATGTAATTGTGAAATATTTTTGGGATTGAAAATATATATCTGTTGCCAATTTCATTTATATTTTGCAACATTTTAACTTAATATTTAGAGCGAAATTGCTTCTTATCCACTTAACTTCTGAATAGGTACTAGGGTACCTTGCAGCACAATAGAAAGTGTGTTTTCGTGCACATATATGTTTTCTAATTTGATTAGAAATTTCTCCGTCTACATAGTTTATATAGACTTTTATTTATTTATGCAGAGCTACTAATAACTAACAAAAAATATATGTACTTACAATGGCCGCATTCCCATGTAAAACACGTACAGGTACCCGGATACCTTCGTGCGCATTTAAAGGTATTAAGATTAAATTGATATCTCACATAAAATACAAAAAATGCTGTACTGCTGTAAGAATACTAAATATTTTGAAAGTTAGTAGTTCTCAAGAAGTTTCAGTTATGCAGATTATCAATTTCAATGAAAAAATTTTGGTTGAAAACGCCAACGGTACCCGGGTACCTAGGTGCCCGGGTATTAGCTTGTTAACTTATTAACTTGTTAACTTATAAACAAAATTCTAAGGCTGTCTCTTGTTTTAATAAATGTAATGAATTAAGAAAATGTACTTCATACTTCTTTATTAAAGAAAAAACTTTTCAAATTAAATATATTTAGTCCAAGTGAAAGAAATTTAAAATAAGGTATAATACGCCTATGGCTGAATGGTAGCTACGATAGACTATCAGCCAGGAGGTCATGGTTCGAAGCTGCATACAGCCAATCGTTGCAGGCGTTTATATTTTATTTGTCTTGTATTAAACATATTTTGTTCAAAAATCCACAAAGAGAATGCTTGTCTAATTTTATTTGGATAATAATCAGTAAAGTGTTGCCGACTATTATCGAGCTAATTTTCAGCAAAAGTGTTTTAGAGTGTACGTTTAAGTAAAATAATATATTAAACAAAACTATGTATGTATTCATTAAAATTAAACAACCAGGCATAATTTGTTTTAATTAAATAAATTTGCAAACAAACACATTTACATCAAGTCACCTAATGTGATCACATGTGATATATCTGTGTCGTTTTAACATAGCATCTTAAGTCTAAAAATCGTATTTGGAGATATTAACGATTCAATGTAAAATCAGTAGTGTATTTCTTCGGGAATTTTAATAAATACGGATTGGACCCAAATGTGGATTGTAAGAAGAATAACCAGAATATGGCCTCAAATCGATTTTGACTTAACTCGACTTAAGATGTTCTAAGAAAACGACACAGATATATATTATGTTATAATAATTTTTAATCACATAATTTTCATTCTTATACTTTTATGCGAATATTTTTATACAAATAATTTTCCTTCGAACAGTATTATTCGAATAATTTTCATTCGAATATTTTTTTCGAATGTTCTTTTTTGCGCAATTAATAATACTGTACAACATTTTATTTATTTTTTTCAAAACACCAACAACTGATTTTGAGAGGTCAAAAATATATGCCTGCATCGGCGATGCAGAGGTCTGAAATGTTCTACGAAAGTATTTGTAATAAAATTCTACTAAGAGCCTTCAAATACATCTAAGCTTCAAACCCAACTTTAAGGCCAGAAATCATTCAAAAACTAAAATGTGTTTAAGGTTAATTTCTTATTTATTCACAATTAGTAGTAAAATATCCCATAAAATCGGATTTGATGAGGCTAGTTTGTATTAAAAATATGTCTTACGTAAAATTTATCTCTAAGTCACTTAAAGGTCAATATAAAGGGAAGCTGTAAACGGTTGGCCTGGGAGTGAATTTTACGAAAAAATTGCTCCACAAATAGTGAATATAGGGTTTGAAAGCACTATATGGGTATTCAATAAAAAATTTTTTTAGTTTTCACTTGGCTCCCATAGAAACCTCAAAATTTCGTACATTTGTAAATGGTTAAAAATCAGGCTAGTTCTTCTTGTTAAATGTTAAAAGCTATTCCAATATAAAATAATTATTCGTACCTTTGAGGCAAAAAATCAAAATTTCAAAATTCAAAGCCAAATATCTTTAAAAATATTTAAGATATCCTAATGAAACAACCTACATTTTTTCATCTGCTTATGAATTCAGTAAAATCGGATCATATTTGTAAAAGTTATGAGGCCAAAAAAGTTGTTGATGCCAAATGAAGTCAACTTTGACACCCTGTAGCTCACCGTGTCTTTCAACAGGGTACTCAAAAGCTTAATGTTCTTAAAGCTTAAGTCTCCTTTGCATTTTACATACAAACATCATTTTTAATCGGATCGCTAGCTTCAAAGATACAGATTGAAACCAGTATGTGGCGGCTTTTGGATCAGAGATTGTTTCTTAGTTCTTCGATTTGATATATCTATCATTTCAAATAAGGCCGATTTATAAATCAATATATGTATGTTCTACATTGTATAAGGTCCTTTGCTTAAATCTAAGCACATGATATGAAGAGCACCTGGGTGCGAGGACACAATAATATCGTGGACAACGAAAAGGCACACGCAAAGAAAAGATATGGTTGAGGCAACCATAACCTAAGAGCAACATACTATGATTGAATACTATTATGTAAATAAGTCTGTTCTAAGTATAATATTGTTGTTTTATATAACACTAATATGACTCATACAAGCTAATGTTTAATTGAATGTAAATATACTATGATTTAAACTAATCATATTATATTTCTATATAAAAATTGCATGGTTCTAAATAACAATATAAAAGTTATTTCTTAACCATATTTTGATTAAAAATTGACAGCAGCTAAAAATATATGCATATTTTTGAAATTAAATATAAAATAGAATGTTATGAATCTGAAATAAAAAGTATTATCTATTTTCATCTAGAAAATACATACATACATATTTGTTGAAACATTTTTTTTGCAATCTGAAATGCTCTGAAAACCATTTTTTCTTAATCGGCAACTTTCAGGAAAGAATTCAACTAAAAAGCTCACTTATTGCAGCTTTTTCGGTTACGTTTTATTTCTCAGATGGTTCAGATAATTTATCCAAACTAAGCTACGAATGCACTAAATTGTTCGATTAAAATACCACTGTTTTTGGTTTTTGAAATTTTGCAATTTCAAAAAGAAATGGCTTTCAGAACATGGCCGAATATGATTTGGTAACTTTTATCTGTTTTTGTTATTTTAAATTTATTTATTTATTTTTTTTCGATTGACACAAAAACGAACCAACATCTCTCAAGTAAAACAAAAAACTAATAAAAAAGTATTGCACCAAAAGATAGAACAAAAACTTTTTTGGAAGCAGAGAGCCATGTCTCTTTTGTAACCCTAGCTTGATTGCAAACAAACTGCTTTAAAATAGCATGGACAAGAACCATATTTTATTGTTACAGAACCATACTGTTATAGAATTTTCAAATATACCATGATTGTAGCTAGTTTTTTCAACAATAAGTTCAACCATGTTTCAATCAATAGGAATGCTAATAATATCATGATTGAATGTAAGCATAAGTTTTTCCTCGTAAACTAATTAAGGTTCACCATTATTTAAGCCAATAATAACTTATTTGTCACAACCATAAGCTATAACGGGAAACATGACATTGTTGACACAACCATGCCACAACCATATCTTTTCTCTGCGTGCAGATGAACGTAGCATGTCAGGATTTATTGAATTAAATATACGATATATTTATGGAATCAAGAACGAAGTTGCAATTAATGCATAGCTGCATTGCGTATTAGCATCCAACTTACTGCAGAAGCTTTTTGGATGAGGATAAATCAGTGGAGCACTTGATATGCACATGTCCAGAACATCAACACACCTCATAAGGATATGATGATCTGGTAAAGCTAGAAAATGTAACTTTAAATAATCGGAACAAATTTACCTTACTTACGCTCAACCAGATAAAAAAAAACTGATAAAAAATGCAGCTCTTACCACGAAGTTTTACAGATCTCTTGGCATTTTCTTAGTAAATTTTTGAGTCAGTGTAACATAAAGGTTGTATAAGGTATTTCGCACAACGGCGCCAGTTACTAAAGATTTCCTGCATTGCCGCCGACTTGATTATGTATTTATTTACATATATACTTATCTATACATGTATGAGTATCTTCTCATTATACAAAAATTTGATGGGCATTAGCGGCTGTTGCTTTTAAATTAATTCTTGTTGTTTTTATTATTGCAATTTTCGTTGAAATAGCAAAAAATAAATATTTTTAGTTCATTATTTTGACGACTTTTCTTGTTCGTGAATAAAAAATAAATAAATATATGTACATTTTTATACCGAAAATAATTATATGGTCACATAAGAAAACATACAAACAGATCGTAAAACCTTAAATAAAAAACTAAAAAAAAATTTTAAACACTCGGTAAAAAAGTGTTTTATAAATATAGATTTTAAGCAAAATAAAAGAAAATAAGAAAACACAACATTAACGGCAACAGCAACAACAAGTATATTTGGTTTACGTTTATTTTATGTCGATCACTCTAGACGATAAAATAAAAAAAAAATCTAAAATAAGCGACGACACTCTGAAGAAAACACTTTCAACATTTTGTCGTCTTTTAAAAGTTTTTTCTCTCTATTCTTTTGCGATTTGGACACATATGATACTCTACTATATGTAATAACAGAACTAGTGAACTGCGAACTTTTTTAGATTTTGACATCATTTTCAAATTTCGTCTGATATTTTTCATATATGTACGTGGGATTAGCTTTGTAAGGAAGAAAAGCAAAACTTTCGTTTAACAAGTTGTTTTCAACAGACATGATTCTTTCGTTCTAATTAGGCAAAAATCTATAATTTATATCTATATTTTATTCATAATTCTGGAAAAAGCCGACTTCAATACAAATCGAATGGACTAAAAATGTTTCCGGCGGCCCTTCTTCTGTCTGATTTTGACTTAAATTTCTGTGGAACCAAACTTTTCCAAAACACTTTTAAATGAAAAATGTTGTTTCAATATCGATCCATAAATGGTGGAGTTATGTGTCTGCCAATCAATATTTTGGGCAGGCAAATTGTCTGTCAGATTTGCAAAAAAAGGAAATGGGATCAAACTGCCAGAAAACATTTTCAAACAAAAAAATATTTGGGAAATCGGCCCATAAATGCTGGAGTTATGTGACAATCAATATTTGGTGTGTTCAGGACACTTTCAAATAAAAAAAGAATTTTGAAAACCGGCCCATAAATGGAGGAGTTATGCGACAATCAATATTTGGGGGTTGGTCCACCCCAAGCAAACCCTTTCAAACAATAATTTTTTTAATCGGCCCATAAATGAAGGAGTAATGCGAATACAAAAATTAAAAAAATTTAATAAAGTGCAACTTTGGTTCGCATACGAAGGGATCCGTATGAATCAGGCGCGGATCCGGCTTGAGCTTTTTGTGGGGGGGGACTTCTAAGTAAAACATACTATTTTTCCAAACTTCTCTTAGAAACTCTATAGAAATTTACTCGTTTTGGGGGGGGGGTATCCAATCCACTTCCCCCCGTTTATACGCGCCTGGTACGAATACACACATATCCCTTTTCGTTTTTGCCCTTTTTCAATTTAGCAAAGTAAAGTAAAGTAAAAGTAAAGTAAAAGGTTATTCAATCGATTAACCGTTAATCAGTTAACCGCTTAATTACTAACCGATTAGCTGATCTGTTAATTTATAATAGGTTATTTTCGATTAATGATTAAACCGGCTAATTTCAGTCGATTCACCGAATTAACAAAATTTTTAATATTCGTAATACAACATAAAATTGCTGATAAAATTCTAAGTAAACACAGAGAACAACGCTTTGAAATATCTTGAGCCGTTAAGTCGTAAAAAGGTCTAAACTCAAAACTTTGAAATGTAACTAAACAATCGTACATTTTTCCAAAAAAATGCTTTCATAATTTTTGAAATCGTTAAAAATTTTGTTAGAAATGTTAATTTGATGTTTTTACATGGTGAAAAGCCATGCTTCAACGATGTGCTTAGCATGGCCTTCGATTTCTAAAATAATTTTTGAGTTTAGGGGCCTGTAAAAAACTTTGCACAGTCTGCCTTAAAAATCCATGAACGACGTTTCATTAGCCAGATAGTTAGCATTGATCTTGCTTTAAATGAAGTCATTCTGGCTATAAATGTAGCTGCTAGGTCAAGATTAGTAAAAAAACTCAAATTTCAGGAAGAAAATTTTTCAATTAGGAAAAAAAAATAACTAAAAATTTTTAGGTTTTTCTGTAATTTATACTGCGAGCTCTAAATGCATTATTTAACCAGGCGTTAAAAAATTATTAATGTACATTTTACTGATCTCGAGATATTGAAGTTGTAATGTAAGCAGCAGAGAATATAAAAATAAAAGCAAAAAGCATGACTTTTGAACAAAGATAAAAAATATAACAAAAAAAGTAGGCTGTTTATTTGAGCAGACCCACCTACCTACATGAATTCAAATCCGAGGTCCGTATGGCTCACTATCCCTCAAATTTCGAATAAATTGCAACCAACAGAAGTATTTCGAGATTTTTAGAAGTTTTGCGCAATTTAGTCGAAACTGGAGGGGAAGTGAGCCAAACGGACCTCTTTACCTTGTCTAGCAAAATCCAGCGGGCTCAAAATTTTACAAATCGATCAGTATTTACGAAAGCCGCACAATGTTTTTAATAGCCGAGGTAGCCAACTTTCAAAGTTTTTTAAATATTTGACCAAACCCCTCCACGCTTTGGGTCAAAAAGATCCCAATCAACATATCAGGATTTGATTTAGAATAAATAATAGAGTAAATATATGTTTCTCTAGCCACATGTCCAATTTTTGTTAAAAGTATTTGTTAATTTATTTTTCGCGTTTCGCTTGAAGTCAATTGCGCGTCATTGGATTGGATTTAGAAGGCAGACTTCGTGCTACAGATGTATATACATATGTTAGTGTGTGTCTCTTGTATCTTTTATTGTTTTTAGAACTTAATAAAAATGGATTATATAAAAGCAGAATACCACAAACATACAACATGCATAATAAGTACATACGTTGGTTGTATGCAGATTTTGTTTGCTTTTTTTCAAATGAAATTAAACTGCAAAATACAGAGACTAACGTACAAACTCAGCCATTTATATATATTTTCTTAAAGACTTATTTTAGTTTGTATGAATATTAACAACTTCTGGGCATTTTTTTAATTTTTGTGTTTTGTCCGTCCATTTTTCTGTCACTTATCTTCTTATATTTTTTTAATGTCTATATAATTTGTTCTTGTCGTCGTTGTTATAATTCTCACAAGATCGTTTTGTAAGTATTTTTTGTTGTTGTTGGTGTTGCCAATATTTTCTTAATTTAGTACCGTTGTTAATTTTTCTTTCGTTTTTGTTTGCCTTAGCTTCCTAATGTATCTTCTAGTGCTGTCTTTTATGTCATGTCTTTTCAAACAATCTCTTTTTAAGTGTCAATTTTTTTCTATACATATTCTTTTGTTTGGAATGGATTCTTAAGTTGTACATATTCAGATAAAAACTTTTTTGTTATTTATTTAGTATTAATGGAAATAAATTTAAAATGCTAATAAATTATTTTTCTTAATAATTTTGATTCAAAAAATCACCTCCACGCAAGTTAAAATCGAAATCTAAGTCCTCCCAACGAATCTAAGAAAATAGTTTTTTCTATTTAGTGACGGCACGATTAGTCGAACGATTAAAAATAATTGATTATTTTGTGAATCCAATTTGATTATTGGGCTAAGGTTAGTCACGTTTAATTCAGAAAGAACGAGGAAAAAATGAACAAAAGGAAAATTAACATTAACTTAATTTTTCAAGGTACACATCAGAACAGAGTAGCGCCACTTTCGGAAGCCGCTAGACTTCCATCATCAGTGCTCATGTGTATTTTGCTTATCACCACTTGCCATGTGGCTCTGTTGAATGCGATTTCAATTCTTATATATGCAATATTTTCGTGCAAATTGAATATGAGAATTAAGCCACTTAAAACTACACTTTCTCAGTGTTGTCATTGGTTTATTTTTCTCATTAACATTTTCTGATTTAAAAAAAATTTTTTTTTAATATTAACTTTATTAATTATTCCATTTGGATTAATCGAGTATTAAACAATAGACCCCAGTGACTAATTTTCGAAACATATTTATATTTAATCCAAAATGATTATTGCTAGGCTAAAATTCGTAACATTTTCAGTCAGAAATACTGGGACATGAATCAATATTCCAAGGACCAAGGGCAAAATTAACGTTAATTAATTCCACAACTTACACAGCAGAATATAACAACGCTGTGTTGGAAGACGCAACACTCTCTTGTCATTGTTCATGTATATTTTATGACTTTTACCACCGTTAAGGTGGTTTGGTTTTATGTTGTTGATATTTATAAATGACCGATAATAGAATACGAGAACTATTAATTATTCTAACCACGATCGACAAGCTCAAATTTATCATCACTAAACTAAGACATTGCATTGAGGAAATATAATTTTTATTAATTATTTCAATTGACACCACTTTTATTAAAATCACATTACGCGTCTCAAAGTTATTGTAAATTATCCAATTTTGGAAGTATAATATTTTAACACCATTTTTCCTTTTGTTTTGCAAACACTCTTAAAAAAAGCTTTTAAAATCTAAATAATTTACTTTCAGCCAAAAAAAAATCAATCTTGGTTGATTATTCGATAATTCATATGCGATTAATTGCGACTAATAATCGATTAATCATATGATTAATTAATCGAGTTAAAATGTTTTTGCCATCACAACTTCTATCTCTTTTTAGATTGAAATTTTCATTTGAATTCTATTAAAATTTCGATCGGTATCGAATACAGTAATTTTGTTCCTGAAATATGTATAAAACATGTATAGTCCTCTCTATTTTCTCTATCACGAAATCGTACTAGCGGCCTAACGCAGTAAATTCAGTCCTAGCCGATCATGTTTTATTACAAAACATTTTTCTTAATCTTTTTTTCATATTCTCTGAAAACGTGAAAAATACGTATGAAAGATTTTTCTAACTTAAAATGTTCAAATGAAAACAACATCTGCATCAGCATAATCATCATTTCCTGCAACTTCGAGTTAATGCACCTGTTTTTGCTTCTCAAATAATTTTTCTCCAGGGCAAATATTGTCTGATCAATTCTGTCATTTAATTAAAATATGAAAATATGTACTGCGAGGTATTATTTTTATATTTTCCACATGCATAAAACGACTGATAAATTTTCCAAGAAGTATTTTTTACATAAAATTTTAGTAGAAACTCAAGTTTAGAAAACTCTTCTTTCTATTCTTTCATTTAAATTTCAAGTGAAAATTTAAATAAAACTACTTAAAAAATACAGTTGTTTGTCATTTTTTCTTAATTCACACAGTCGTTGAAAATTTATATTCTAATGCACATGAACAATTTTTGATTTTTTTGATTTGCCAGAGTTGGAGCAACGGAAAGTTGTTTCTTATGATATTTGGGGTGCTGAACTCGAATGGCTATATAAGGTTTGTAGTTGTACAACAAATATTATCATAACTGGATATCGGTTTGACCAAGAAGAAATATTATAAAAAAATTTTTGTTTTGAAAAACTTCATAGAAAATAAAAAAATAAAACGACACAAATTCTGTTATTTTTCTATCAACATATAGGTAAATATGTTTCAAGCAAAACGAGCTATATATCATTAAAATCGATGCGTAACTTTTGATTGTATTCACAATTAAGTGATTAAACTCAGTTGATAAAAATCACAATTTTTGAAAATAAAATAAAATGTTATTGATCGACTTTAATGATATATGGCTCGTTTTTGGTTTGTATTTTGTTTGAAACATATTCACCTATATGCTTAAAAACAAAGAACGGAATTTTTTTGCTTTTTTATGATTTTTTTAATAATAAAAATTTGTTCACCATATCTCTGAAACTACTAAGCAGATTAAAAAACAATATTGGCATGGCTTCCAGATAATATTGTTGTCGAGCTTGAATTTTTTTAACTCAATAGGACAAACCGTTCTTCATTTACGTTAATATGATGTCTCGAAAACAAGGACCGATTTGAAAAAAGCGAGTACAGATTTAAATTCAGCTCCTTAAATAAAATACGAAACAACTTTTCGTTGCTGCAGTCCAAAGCCTCGCATATTTTTGTAGTTCACAGCTCTGATCTTTAATTTTTATTTATTTGCATAAATTTTTTATTAAAAACAAAACGAAAAATATTTATTAAAATGTGCATCTGTTTTATCATAATTCTTTCATGTGCAGATATTTTCAACAGCCAAAATATATAAAAAAATTTTCTTTTGCAATTAAAATTGCTTACCCGCTATACAGTCTTGAGCAAAGAAATAGCAGACAATTTTTTATTATGTTCTAATCAAAAGCCATTGTAAAACATTTCGAATATTTTTTTACTACTGATACAAGTTTGTTCACCAGAACAATTTCTATCTTAACTATTTCAGCCAACAACACTCCCAGGATAATGTCTCTCTCCATGAGTGTACAACCACAACAAAATATTTAAATACAAAATTATTTTTGCTTTTGGTTGACAACTGTTATTATATTGGGAAAGAAAAATTTTAAGAAATTATGAGTTTCATTGGTCTTTCATAGATTCGATGAAATAATTCATTAAAACTACGAAATGTGTTTCACTGAAAAAAATCCATTAAAAATTTCAGAATCCTTAACATTTTGTCAAAACTTAAAGGGGTTTCCATAAAATGACAAAATGTTGCTGTGATTTATCCAATCAAATATTCTAACGAAACCATGATAGCTATCAAAACAATTCCAATGAAATTCTTTCGCAAGATTCGTGAAATTTCACATATATTATGAAATATTTCATTAAAATGAAATATTTCATTGGATTTATGAGGCGAAAAATGTTCAGTGTATATTTCCCCTGCTGAAGCTTATGATACCTAAAAATGTCAAATACATATGATAGGCTTAGTGCAACAACTCGGTAAGCAACAAAAGCAAAATATCGAATAAATCGACTTTTAACTCTAAATAAAATTTAAAATTATATTATTTTTGGAAGTTTCTACTGTAAATACGTAGCATAATTATTTGCAAAATACTTGAATTTATCCAAAAATTCCTCGTGGATGTAAAGCCAAGGTACCTAGCAAGGGAATGAGCACATAAAACTGATTTTTGACTTCATATGGCTCACCGAGTTATTGCATTAAAACCTTCATATACAATAAAAGTAATTGTTACACAAGAAAATACCATCATTTGATTTAAGTTGACAGCGTAAAAAAGCTTTGCGTTTTTCCTGTAGCGCAGTACTGCATTTATGCATATAAGCTTAAACTAATTTTGTGTTTCACTCCACTATTTGTTTTGCTCTCCACTGTATGTAAGTACTTGTACAAGTACAATTATCAAAAAATTGTTCTACTTTATCTTTAAAAGAAAGGAAACGTATATTTATCGTTTTGCGTAAGTTCCTCAATTACAATTTTGAATGTATGTCATCATTAAAAAGGAAACATCATCAAGTTTTTAAATCGTTTATTTTTCGGTTTTAGTGCATCAAAACAACTTAAGAAAATAAAGAAAATATAAAATTTATTGAAATCTTTTTACTGCAGTAATACTCTTTTTTATTATATAAATTTTGTTTGTTTCGTTATGAACTGACACATAAAATGCTTTTGTCTGTTACTGAAATCAATACAATTTTAGTTATAATTTATTGTTTTATTTTTTACAAAGTGATTAACATACAAAAGGCATTAAATACTGCATTAGTAAATCATTAAATCATACTTTTTTTTCGAAAAGGAAAAATAAAACAAGGAAACCAAAAACACAAAGTAAAATGTCTTTAGTACTTAAATATAAATTTGAAAAAAAAAAACGATTGAAAATAGGAAAAGAAGAGTGAAAAAATGATGTTTATTATACGCCACGATAATTGCAATGGACATTTGTTTTATGGCCTGCAAAAATAAAAGAATAAAGTTTGTGTTGGGCGATTTGTGACGCCTAAAAAGTTTTGCAGAAAAGACAACAAATATGAAATGAAATTCAAAGCTACAGCGAATTGTAAACACTGTATACTACTTAAGAAATGGATATAGTTTAGGAAGCAGCAAAAAGGTGGCTCAATAAATCAATCTATAAGTAATTAATAGGCGATATGGTTTTTTGTTATTCAATTAACACTCACATTATACAGCTAATTATGACAAAACTTAAACAGATTTAGAGATATTTATTCACAGATGTGCACAATCTATAATATGCTAAAATTGGTTCATTAGATTGGAAGGTATAAGCGTTTAGATTTCCTACTAAGAAATGAGTACATAGTACACGTGCGTATACTATGTAACGTAAAAAATGAACAAAACATGCATGTGCATTTATGGATCTAGCTTTTGCAAAGAAATTAATAATGTGAACGAAATTATGTCTCTGTTTTGAATTGGTGTTGTTGTATGAAAAGCATAAGACTGAAAGGGCAGAGAGTGGTCGTTTTTTGTTGAATAATATTTCTATGAATCTTAATCAAATTATTTATATTTAGAATACGGATGAATAACTCATCTGTTGGCTATACTAGTTTGTATAAAACTTACATTTTTCAAAAACTATTTAGGAATGAAAACGTTTACTGAACATTTATACTATAACTTTAAACAATTAAAATCTATCCAACCTGTACTGAAAATCGAAGGATTTCAAACCGAACAAAGATTAATTTTTCTTATTAATAAAATTTTTTTTAAATCCACCTATAAAATGCTCCAACCGTATGAAGTTGCAACAATATCTTTTTAATTTTTCTTAAAAATAGAGTGCAACCAGCTAAACACACAAATTGTAATAATTTAGTTTATTTGCATTTTTTGGCCGTTAAATAAAAGAAATGCTAAAGAAAATTTATAAAAAGGAAAATGCAAAATATATGGCGAGGGATGTATTAAAAACAAAAAACAAACAAAAACATTATAAATTAAATAAAGAAAAACTGCAAAAAATAACAACACGAAGCATAATTTAAAATTTCAGAAAATATTTATTCTCTAGGATTTACCAACTTTATATTCTAGCAAAAGTTTTTTACTTATTTGACATGATTAATTAATTATAATAATTATTTTACTTGTTTAGGCTGTTTTTAGAAATATTTTAATTATTATCGCACAGTGGGGAGTTTTGGCAAATAAATTCTAATAAATTTGTAACTTCTAAGCCAATAATAAGATTTATTTAAAACTTGAAATAACAATTGGGGAAGAGTTAAACTTTAAGAAAAATGCTCTTTAAGCACAGAAGGTGCTATACTGGCTCAATGATGACCCAGTTTTGGGAAAAAATAGCAACGTAAAGATATTTCAATACGAGTTATTAATTTTACACGTCTAAAAGAGAAAGGAAAAAGGAGCATATTTTATATGTAGCTTTGAACAGTATATTTAGATATTAGTAATTTAAAAATTATTTTAAGACTTTTTGCAAAAAAAAAACTGGTAATAATCGTATCGTGCTATGTGGTGTTTTGTTCATATTAAATTCATTCTTAACTAGATGTGCCCGCCTGCTTCGCGCACTTAAAGTTAGCTTTATGACGACTATAAGGTGTTCGTGGAATATAATATAAAATTCTTTAGATAAGGTTTAAATTTCACGTTATGCAAAATAAACAAAAAAAAATTTTTTTATTTCCAGCAAAGCGTATTTTCTCTTAGTTTATTCTAACTGCCAAATGAGATATTTTATCGCGGTAAAGAGTATGCTAAGTTTGAACCAGGACTCTTAAGTACCTTCGTACCGAATTTGCGAGATACGCGTTCGGACAGACATACAGACAGAGAAAAATTCCAAAAGTTTGTGTTTTGTGTTCTACATCGATTGCTGTAATCACCATAAAAATACAAAAAGATGGCATGTACAGACACGCCCCTTTTGCAGTTTTATAATAAAACTTTTATTATATGTATAGATGCTATAAAGTGGTTGGCTATTGATGTTTTCGAATGAAATTTTGCGCTTGTATAGGAATTGACGTACTAAATATCAAGCAACCAAAGAAAAATAAGATTTTCCTAAGAAAATTCCAAGAAACCCCAAAAATGGAATATTTTATGACTTTGCCCATAATGTCTACATTTGGTCCAAGATATATAAACAAATGGCAAACAAATGGATACACATAAGGGTTAAAATCGAAAATTTGCTGCTCAATAGGTCCAACTTAAATTAGTTGGATTATATCCAAAGAAATTTGACTATTTTGACTTAAGATCGGTTTTAATATAATTTTTCAATTAAATTATATTTTTATTTAGAGATAAATATGAAGCATGTAAGCAAAGAAAATTTTGATTGCGTAGAGGATTGAACTGACATCTTGCGAGAGCTCCTCTCATCAGAGTTCTTTACCGCATAGACCACTCGACTAAAGTCGATAGTTTGCAGTCAAGAGTTGAATATCATTTACCTTTAATCAATTCATGCTGTCACTCTTAGAGCTGTATTTCATTTGATAGTTATTGGCATTCAATTAAATTTCTTCAGATGTAAAATGCATAACAAAATTGGATTTTTTTTAAATCATAAAAGCTAGCTTCGCCATTTTAGACCTACAAAAATTATATGTTCCTATAGATTTTTTTTAATACAAAAAATAAGGAAGCAAATTTTCAAAATTTTTTCAAATCTCAAATTAAAAATTGTATATTTTCCAACGATGTTTTTTTTGCTGTTTAAGTATTAAAGAAGCAATTGTGATAATCCATGGACCAACGTTTTAAAAAATTGAGAAATTTTAATTTTCAAATGGGTATGCCTCATTAACACAGAAAAAAATATCATCAAACTGCAACTAACAATTTCAGTTGTTAATATGTAATTTAAATTCAAACATATATTTTGTTAGTACAACAAATTTAGTTGTTGATACGACAAACACAGAAATTTTTTTCAACAAACTGAACTAACCAAATTTTTGTTATGTATTGTGAAAAAAATTAACAATCATCATTGTTGATATAACAAATGAACACACAGACGTAGATGAAACAAAGAAAATCACGTTTTGTGTGTATTCATTATTGGCGTATTTGATAACGAATTGCTCTGTAGCTGAGAGGTAAGAACGTTAGTCTATTAGTCCAGAGGTCGCCGGCTCGATTCAGCCCAAAGACATTTAGTGTTTTTCGCAGACAAGCAAAAAGTCGCTTCGAGTATTGTGTATAAAAAAATATTGTTAATACAACAACTATGATAGTTAAAATTTGTTCGGAAAATCAACAATTCATATTTTTGATATAACAATAATCTTAATTGAAATAAATTTGAAATCAACTAAAAAATTGTTAAAAATGTTTTTCTGAGTTTCCTTTAACTTACAATTTCGTAATTATATTTACCAAAATCGTTGTAGGTTCAAAATCAATTAATTAATTGATTGATATAACAAAAAAATTAATTGTATTTACAAATTTTTTTTTCTGTGAACCATTATATGCATGTAATATGGGACTTAGACGAAGACTTTTTAGATTGATTTTTTTAGAGTTGATGGTCGAAAGATGTTAAAATACGTTAACCAAGTAACAAGCACAAAAGATATTGCCTAAGAAAGTAAATTTCTTTTGGATTTGGTGTCCCACTAAACGTCCCCGTGTGACCGTAAGCTGTAAAAAAATCAATCTAAAAAGTCTTCGTCTAAATCCCGTATAAGTACTCAACCAAACATAATTTTTTTAGAAAAAAAATGTACATGCCCGATGTCCCCTAATTTGGAACTTCAGAGTTTCGCTCCTAACCACCGTGGGAAGATCGTCTTCTAAAGTTAAAAAGAAATGGTCTTCTGCTATGTTCATGTATAATGGCTGATTTATTTCTACAATATTCTGATTCCTCCCCACTGTGAAATGTTCAAAAAAAGAAAATTAAAAACTTTAGAGTAATTTATTTAGTAAAATTTAGAAAATGTAAAGAGCTATTAATTTACTGTCTTATTCATAATACACACTTATCAAGGCTGTAAGATGAATTTTGATTTAAAGTTTTTTTTATAAACCTTTTATAAACCTTTTATAAGTCTTTAAAAATTATATTATCCGTTTTTACGATGTTTTCAGCTTAGAAGATTTTTTCCGTTTTGGCAATTTCTTCCGATTTGGATATTATTTTCTGCTTTGCATTTTCTCAAGATTTTCCCCCGTTTTGGTAATTTTCTCATTTTTACAATATTTTCGATTAAGCATTTCTCCGATTAAGTTTTCTCGATTAAGTTTTCTCCATTTTAGTGACTTATGCCTCATTTTAGAGCTTCTTGTCTGTTTTGAAGATATTTTTCGCTTTGGAGAATTTTTTCCGTTTTCGTTTCAGTGTTTTTTTCCGTTCTGGTGATTAGTTTTTTTCCGTTTTTATTTTTTAGCGACTTCTTCCTTTTTATCAACTCCAATATGGATTTCATTAATTTCAACACAAGCATATTCTGAATTAAAATAATATTATTAAAAAAATTCAATACTTGAGTTGTTAAGAAGAATTGTACAAATTGATACATAGAACATATATGTAGAAGAAACGTTTTAAATTAACTGAGCTCGAGCACCCCTCAAAAGCCATTAAATAACGCTGGGGCGTATAAGTACTTTTAATGTACTACATTCAAATCTAAATCACTCATACTCCATGAAGTTTTTTAAAGATCCCGGTTGGACATTTCTTTCAGACATCTTGCAAGACCGATGCATGACAATGTTAAAGCGTCGAGGACCTGTTGGTGACAGCGCAAACAGATCAGTGAGGACATTTTCAAACAAATGGCCTCTAAGTTCACACATGACAACAAGAGCGACACTGTCACCCATATTTTCATTAATGACCATGTAAATGACCACTTCTCAAAAATGTCTCCATTAAATTTTTTCGTTTGTTTCTTTTTTACACATCAAATTGTTATTGTAGAACAATTTGAGAAATTTGTCGCTCAGAGAGTATTTAATACAAGAAGGTTTAATAGACATTGTCACAGAACTTTTCATCAGATCAATTTCTCTTAATTTTGCAAGCAGAAATTATTCAAACTGGTGACAGAGTGATCGACAATGTCCACAAGAAGTTCATTTGCTGGTATACGAAGAGTTGTGGTTTTTGTTGTAACGAAATTATACAAAATTTTAAATTGAACGTTGCAAGACTAGCTTGCGGACAATATCTACCAACTAGTTGGCATGACCAGTTGAGCAGTTTTGCTTTTACCCATTCTTCGAGGACGGTTTCTGTTAGATTGTCTTAAAAGAAACTGTAATCGACAAATATCGTGCATGACAAGTGTCGAAATTTCTTTAAGTAGTCGTTGGTGAAAATGTCCTCTACGACGAGTTGGCCAACCGGGATATCTTGCCGAATGTGTGTGTGTGTGTCTGATAGTACGAAATATGTGGAAAGCAACAATATTAAATTGAAGATTATGCCGCATTAAAAATCTGCAATTTAAAGCGTCTAAATGTCTGCTGCATTGTACTATACAATACAAGATGTTAAAATGAAAAATATCGCCAACACATAACAATTTTCTTCCGCTTTTTTTTTAAACAAATTTCGGCTTATTTCTTTTTTTAACGTTCCTAGTAAATGCCTGCAACTTCAAATGTAGTAAAAGAATTTTTCGAATGAGATGAGTTAAGATAGATGTTTATTGTTGCTTAATGTTTGTTTGGTATTAAGCCAAATAAAATAAAATTTAATAAAAAAAATAATAAAACAAACAAAATTTTGAACATTTGTATTCCTTTATGGAAAAAACAAAGGATAAAGGATATTTTTGTGACTGTTATAATTGTAATTTTATGAAAATGTTTAAAATGCTTTGTGCCTTGAAGTTTTATGCTTGTGCAAAGTGAGTGGCTTTTGCTCAGTGCGTTTGTTTTGATTTTTAGTTTGTTGTGCCTTTTGGGAAAATTGCATTGTGATTTTTTGTGCTGTTTTCAATCGCATGTGGCTCCGTGCCATATACTGACCTGGTCGTGCTCGTGTGCCATTGTAGCCAAACAAAATTGCCTCTTTTTTTCCTGGCAATCACACTTATGATTGTATTTGTTGCAGTTTCGTTTTTATTTTTTATTTTTTTTAATTGGTGACGCACATTTTTGATGTGTTGCCCAGACTTTAATTGCCAGTTTTGCTGTTGTTGTTGTTCTTCAATTTTTCTTGGCATAAGCTGCTGCGCCCACTATTCGTAAATATCTTGAAATATATATTTCATGTTCTCGCCGTATTGGCTCATCAAAATTGTTTAAGTTTTTTTTTCATTTTGGCCAGTATTCTCGGGTATTTCCTATTTGGCATTCGAATGGACATTTTTGTTTCGTCTTGCTCTTCACAATTTTTCATTCATTCATAATAGTGATCCTCGTCGTTAAAGACTATAGAAACAGGTGGTTGCTTGATTCTTGCTTGACATTCCTTGTTTAGTTTTTTTTCTCTCTGCTAATTTTGTTTAAATAGCAAAATTATTGTTTGATAATTTCAAGTTTGATTAGTTTGGCAAGTCTATCATTTGAGTTCTTTGGCAGAAGGTCAATAAACTCCTGATGTCTATGTATGTTGGCACCTTAATTTTGTTTAGTTTTGTTTGGACTGGGTATTCGAAAAGTGGGCTTGTTCACATTTTACTCACAATTATTGGCTGCCAGTTAGTGCAACAAAAAAATTCGAAATAAATGAATAAATAAATATTGCATTTTTGGTTTTGTTATTATTTGATTAAATCTTGGCATTAGTTAATATTTTCGTAGGTTCATTTATTTGCCAGAATTTTCTCTTTTATTTCACTTTTTATTTTAATTATTGATAATTTCAACACTTGTTTGATTGTCATGGTACTTTTATGGCAATAAAGGTTTTGTTTGAAAAATGTTGCCTTCCACTTTCACTTGAGAGTTAAATTGAATTACATACAAACAATTAATTCGAGTTCTTTTCTTTCCTTGAAACCGCTTTGTGTACAATATTTTGTATTTGCTGTTTGTAAGATGTATTAAGATCCCAGTAAAAAAGTTGCTTCCAATAAAGCAGGTTTCTACTATTATGGAATAAAAGTAGCGTTGACAAACCTGCTGATATCGCTGCTGATTTTTGTATGGCGAGTTCCCGGATTGGAGTACTACAATTTTGCTCACAAAAGCGCTTTTGAAGCGCTGAAAATCATCAACATTTTCAGCACTAGAACTGAAAATTGTGGATTGGCGTCGTTAACGCCATTGTTGAATTTTTCTTATTTCGTTTCTTCATTTATTTTTATTAATTTCATAGTTTTACTCAATGTTTGTTATTTTAACTTCAACTAGTACCGAACTAAGAACCTTCAGGTTTGAAGTCCAACGTACCAATCAGTCGACCAAAAACACAGTTGCAAAACGGCACCAAGAAACTCAAATAAACTTACTCTTCATTCTCGCTTAAAATCCTGTTTTGGATCAGCACTATAAAATCAGCTTTTTTGTATAGCTTGTGTACGAAGCTTTTGTATAAGTAAAAAGCAAATACTTTTCTCGCTTCAAAACATGCATTGTTGTCACGCTAATCAAACAGCTTCTGAACAAGCTCATATTTTAAAGCGAATTATAAGGCGCTTTATTTCTTTAGTGCTTCAAAAATCATGAAAATTTTTTACTGGGATTGTAGTCACCCAAGAGGAAAGTACGTTCAGGGCAATTTACTTAAATTCTCGCAAGGCAGCTTGAAATACAAATGATTTTATTGGAAAAAAAACTCCAAAGCTAAGCCCACCACAAATCTATAATTTCATTAAATCAAAATTTCGCAAACAAAACATCTCGGGAAAATGTTAATTTCTACGAAAATTCGAAGTTCAAGAAATAATCGAAAACGAACCAAACGTGTATAGCTTCACTAAATCGGAATCGAAAACTCGGAAAAAATCAGGGATACTCCAAAAATGTTCTGATAACTAAAAATTATTTTATTATATTAAATTTAAAATGTTTACGAAAATAACTAATCTTCTCCGATATTATTGAAAATAATTGGAAAATTCGAAATTTTTTATATTTTCAACATAACCATAGAATTTCAGAAACACATAAGATCGATAAAGACGCGAAAAATTGTCCAAAAATGTTGAGTTAAACATATCCAAAAATCACTAAAAGTGCCTTTAATCTAAATTTCACAAAATCAAAGTTACTCCGAAAAAAAATTCTCCGAATATTCAAATCTTAGCACATCTAAGCATATGTGGCGAAAATATCTATAGAGAGCCAGAAAGTTCACTAGAAATAGATTTGCAAAAAAAATTATATTGTCCTAAAATTTCGAAAAAGCACCAAAATTACCTTAAGACCATTAGGGATGAATAAAATCGTCAAAGAATGCGACAACTCTCAAAAATTAAATTTATTTTAAAAAGCGAAAATGTTTTCCAAGATTCGAAGCTTAACACATATCCGAATATGCACAAAAAACTCCATCAATCCTGCACCAATCAATAATTTTATTATATTAATCGAAAACTAGTAAAAATTTTAATTTCTCTGAAAAAAAAAATTCCGTAAGGCACCAGAAATGTATCAGTAAAAAAATCGAAAACTCGTAAAACATTAAAGCAAGTACGAAAAACTTAGCACTTTTTTTAAAACTCGGTATATTTGCACGTAATATATTTTCGAAAGCGAACGAAAAGTGTCTTAGTCCACCAGGAGACTTTAATTGCACTAAATTGAATCTAAAAAATTTTATACACTTTCAAATAGGCTTAAAATTACCCTAAATAAATAAATAAATATTGGGTGTTTTTTATTGAGGTATAGAACTTTAAGTTGGCATCACTTTTTTAACTGGCGGCCATTTTGTCAGCTGTCAAGTGATTAATATTTAGTTTGGTTTGCCATTTCATCATGAACAGGTTGACAAAAGAACAACGCTTGCAAATCGTGCAAATTTATTTCGAAAATAATGGTTCAGTTCGCGAAGTTTACCGCAAGCTCCGTCCATTTTATGGTCGACATAATCGTCCATCAGAGCAATTAATTCGGTTAACCATGGATCGTTTTCGCACTACGTTTACTCTATGTGATAATACGCATCCGCAGAGACGTCGAACAGTGCGCACCGAAGAAACAATTGCCGCTGTAGAGCAAAGTGTTGAAGAGGACCCGAATGAATCGATTCGCCACCGTGCACAGCAATTGGAGCAGGTATAGAGCCATGATAACCGACTATTTTGTTCCCGAATTGGATGGCATGAATGTGGATGAGTTGTGGTTCCAACAAGACGGCGCTACATGCCACACAGCGCACGTCACAATCGATTTATTGAAGGAAACATTCGATGAGCGCATAATTTCGCGGAATGGACCTGTCAATTGGCCACCAAGATCGTGTGATTTGACACCATTGGATTATTTTCTTTGGGGATATGTGAAGTCGCTCGTCTACGCCAACAAACCAGAAACGTTAGGGGACTTGGAAGCCAACATTCGTGGCGTTATTGCCAACATACGGCCCCATATGCTCGAAAAAGTGGTTGAAAATTGGACCTGTAGAATTGGCTTTATTCTAGCCAGCCGCGGCGGCCACATGCCCGAAATCATATTTAAACATTAATGGCATAAAATTATCATGCCAATAAAGCCAAATTGATGGACATTAAAACGATTTTCTTGTGTTTATTTCAATTCGAAGTTCTATACCACTAAAAAAAACACCCTGTATATATATATATATATATATATATATATATATATATATATATATATATATATATATATATATATATATATATATATATATATATATATATATATATATATATATATATATATATATATATATATATATATATATATATATATATATATATATATATATATATATATATATATATATATATATATATATATATATATATATATATATATATATATATGAAACTATAGAAATAGAAAACAAGCAAAAATCTTAGCTAAAAAATTCCAAGTTGAACACACATTCCAAAATGCACCAAAAATACTTTTAGTCCACCAAAAAGGGATAGTTTCACTAAAAAATCGAAATCTGGAAAAAAAGTCATTTCGCAAACCCGAAAATTCCTTGAAAATTCGATATTTGTCTTTTATTCGAAAATACGCCAAAAGTACTACAAATCCAATCCCTTCGGAAATTCGAAAGTGCCTTATTAAAACCACCACAAACAATATTTTCAATATATAAATCGAACAATCCTAAAAAGCCGACATTTAAGATATTCCGAAAATACGAAATTTAACACATATGTATTCGAAATTTATCACATATGTATACAAAAATGTGCTAAAAGCTAACTACAAAACCATAACTTCACTAAATGAGTTGAAACCTGGCAAAAATGAAGCGATTGCGCATAACAAAAGTTCTGCGAAAATTCGAAATTCAGCACATTGCCGAAAAGACGTGGAAAAGCTGCATAAAAGCAAAGTTACTACGAAAAAGAAAAGCTATGCGGAAATTCGAAATTTCACACTTATTAAAAAATGCACCAATACTACGTTAAGCCATTTAGAAACCGATAAACCAATATTTCATAAAAGTCGAAATTTCTCTAAAAAAGATTTTAAGGTTTTTCCAAAATTTTAAATTTAGCCCATATTCAAAGTCCACTTAGTTTCACCAAATAAATATAAAATGAATGAGAATGAATGAGAATGGAAAAGGTATTTTCAAAAATCTAAAGTATTGGCGTCTTCGTTTTGTAAGGAAAACTGCCGGTTACCGACATGCCTTCTCACGTCATGAATGAGCTAGAACGTAAATTACAAAAACAAATCAATCTTTAAATATTGCCATTTTAAATAGTGCATTTAAATTTTCTAGCAAAATTTATTATTTCAATTAACTTTGAATTTGTCTTTGTTATTTATTTATACTTCGTTCTTAATAAATTATTTAAATATTTTTCTTTGCAACTTTCTTTCTAAATCTATAACATCAATAAAATTTTGCATTTGAAACAACAATGAGGACAATGAAAAACAGCTAAAATAAAATGAATTTAAACATTTGGGAAGTCATAAATCTTTTTAACAAAAATAACAACGACATTTTTGAACAAACAGCCAAAAGAAAATGAGAAAAAATATATAAAAAACATTTAGTGGAAATGATAAAAAACTAGTGAGAACAAAATAATTTTAAGCTTCATTTTGTTGCCTTAACAACTGACCAGCATTTCCTGTGACCAAAAACTGAAAAAAACACAAGAAAAATAAGTATCAAATAACAAAAGGACATGCATATGCAAGCATTCAAGAGAAAATAATTGCCAAATGGAAGAAAAAATATTCATAGTGTACAAAAAAATGAATTGACTTTAACAATAAGATATTTGCCAATTTCCGTTATAAAATTCTTATAAAAAAGGCCAAAATATTTCCATAGATTTATTTGTTCTGTTTGAAAAAAAGTAAAATTTTTTTTTAAAGTGTCCAAAACATTGTTGTTTGTGTCAAAAGTATTTAAATTTGTTTTTTTTTTCTTTCTCTAGTTGCAGCCTCTTTGCCAAAAATTCCGGTTCATTACAAATAAATTTCATTTTGCGAACGTGAAAAAAAATTCTATTGTTTTCTTTAACAGGCGGAAATTACTTTTCGCTTAACTCCAAATGAAAAAAGAGAGAAGAAGACGGCAAAATATCATTCACTTTTCGCGCCCCATTAAATCTTCTGTTGTAATGACTTCTAGGTAATTTGTCTTATTACTTTAGCGGCCGTAACAGCAGAGTCCTTTTTGCTTACAACGAACGATGTATTGCTAAAACATGTAAAAGGATGCTAATTTTTTGTTTGTTAATTAGTTCATTTATTTGTTGCTTTTTTTTTGTATTTTTTGCTTCTTTAAATACTTGTAGGGTTTGGACAGCAAATGTATTCAGTATTAGTTAAAATAGTTAATTGTTTTAATGGCGTTTATAAATTTGAATTTCGTGGCATGTTTATGTAGGAATTAAATCAGTTTCATTTATGCATTTCACGTGATGTTGGTTGTTGCATGTTTGAATAAAGCCAATGAATTTATTTAACAATTGTTAGTCTTACAAGCTATTATGTTAATTAAACTGTTAAAAAAGAGGAAATATGCAAAAAAGTCACAAGAGGGCAAGTAGAGCCAAGGAGTAAAATATATGGCTGATTCTCATCCTAAACGTACATATTGCGTTTTTTTTTGTTTGCCACTGTAACTAAATTATATATGAGAAGATAAGATCATTATTCGACGGACTCTGAAATAAAAAGCTATGAAAAAAAAAAGTTATGACCACTTTCTCAATTTTGACATGGATTCACATGGAAAAATAAAGAAATTTTATATTTTAAAATAATTCTTTACAAACATTTATACATAAGCAAAAAGTAGCCAAACTCTTCTTTCAAAAAAGAACTTGTTTTAATAAAACCGACCAACAATTTTAAAAGTTATGTCAATTTCAAATAATTTTTTTGTAGCAAAATACGACCTACCTAAGACAAATTTTTTTTCAAAGAAAACCAGATATTTGTAAACTTCTACAAAGTAAATGTTGTTGGTGGCGAATTCAAAAACTACATAACAAACGTTATCCTACACACTTTTGTGCCTATTTACTTACAAAAATTTATTATAATGAATAAAATAATCATTTTTGAATTTGACCTTAAAATCGTTTGACTTTTTTTTTCAAAGCAATACGTGCAACTTTAACACACAATTTCTACAAATTTTGTATAGATTTGCCAAATAAAAATTAATGGCTTTTCAATTCATACAGTGTAGTAAAAAAGTCGTCAGATGAGATCTCTAAGATACGCATCTCCAATAAAACTAATTCCTGTATTACACTATCTCACAAGCCGTTCCACTTCTGTAGAAAATGCAGCCCTGATCTAATGAGCTTATGGAATGTTTTAAAAAACCAATAACAACACATTATATCAGGGTTGCATTTTGTGCAGAAGTCGAATAGCTTGTATAATAGTCTAAAAACAGCTTAAGTAATATATTGAATTAAATCTAATAACTGTTTATGCCTTTAAAAAATTTCCTGAAGAATATTTAAAAGTCTGTTAAATTTTTAAATAAATTTTAAATGCATTGTATGTGTGTGTGTGACTCTTTCTATCACTGTATCCTTCCCCCACAAACGTTTTATTACTGGTTTGGAAATATCTGATAAAGTTTTCTTTTAACAAATATTTGTTTTCTTTTCATGTGATATTCGAATTGTTATGAAAGTAAATAATATTATATTTTCATAAATTATTGCTGTTGGATCTGTCTTTCATTTTCTGAAATTTATGCACAAATGCATTTTTTTTTAATTTTTACATAGATTTTCACAAATATACACTACACATGTTAAGATATTTCATTTTCATAAATTTTTTTTTAATATCAATTTTGGGTTTTGAAGGGCAGAAGGGTTCGCTGTTGTGAATGTTGTTAAATTTATTTTCCTCCATATTCATATAGAAAATATATATTCATTCATCTTGTAAATATTTCTTTATTTTTGTCGGCTTTCTTTTCATGTTCTTGTTGTTGTCGTTGTTTTTCCTGTTGTTGTTCATATTTTTTTTGTTTGTGTTGTGAAATTGTTGTTTGTTTTATTGTAATTTTGTTGAAATTGGAAAATATTTATGTGGCGCCAAATTGTCGTGACATGAGCTTAGAATTACATCTGAAGATTTTTCTTAAGAAAATTTTAAATATACTTGTCGTACAATATTTAAATGTATATGCCAACATAATACTCGTATAAGTTCAAACATATAAATCATAATATCATAAATAAATTCTTGAAAATTAATAACGCCTTACAAATGCATTTAGTGTTGACATAAAAAAAACTGACCTGGGCCTAATTTCTCAAAACTATAAGTTACAAATCTACAAGAAAAATCACTAAAATAAGAACAATTTTATAAAATTATTCGTCAAACAACAACAATTTTACAAAATTTTGTGTAAAACTACAGCAATTATACAAAATTGTGTGTAAATAATTTTTTGTTGGTATTTTACTTGTAGATTTGTAACTTGCACTTTTGAAAAATGGGGGCGTGATCTCAATTCATTATTCCACATAAAATTTTTTTCTGAAATTTCTAAAATTTGAATAATGAAAAGTTTAATCCATCGAACACCTTTTTAGTCCTGTTCGTCCATAATACCCGTTGTACGCTGACATGCAGCGTTACCATTGACAATTTTCAAAAAGAGGCAGAAAAAGAGTCGCAGGGAACAGATTAAGAGATTTTAAAACACCATTGTCTTAAGATATCGCTGGTTCTACTTCTTAAAGGCGCGTCTACCATGAATGAATTTATTAGATTTAATGGTATAAAGATCCCAATCCGTTTCGAAAAACCTAGTCCCGTTTGGCATACCTAATAAAGGGCGGGCAAATTTGAGGTTAGGAAGTAAGTAGGCTGTCAAATGATGAAATGTCAAGAATTGAGCTGTCATCCTTCGGCATATATTTAAGCTGAATTCACCCATTTTGCCCGAACAAACTTTTTATCCGGACAATTTTTATTTTATATGTAGCTTGAAGTTCTCTTCTTGAGAGAGACGTCAAATTAGATATAAAATAATTTTTGTCCGGACAAAAATTTTGTTCGAACAAAATGGGTGAATTCAGCTTTAGAGAAAGCTTGGGAAATTTTAGCCATGGAACGCTATACTCTTGAACAACGAATTTCAAATGTGAAAATTGATTATCAAAATGGTGAAAATTTTACTAAATTAGAAAAAAGTATGACTCATGCCCTTTTCGCAATGACTGGTTCAATTGGATATCACCAGAGGCACTTTGCGCAACATTTTGCATAAAGATCTTCATCTTCACACTTATAAAGTTTAACTCATCCATGAATTAAAGGAGCCTGATTACGAGGAAAAAGCTCCTCGAATTTTACGAAGTGATACAGTAAAATTTTCACAATTTTTATAGTAAATTTTTACAATTAAAATTCGTTGTTCAAGCGTGTAGCGTTCAAAGGATGACAGCTCAATTCTTGACATTTCATCATTTGACAGCCTATTTACTTCCTAACCTCAAATTTCACCATCCTTTACATACATACATTCATACGGACATCATCGTAAAAATAGTCCGAATAGATTCTCATGACCTCAAAACGTCGAGATCTGATGAAAACTCGATTTTCGAAAATATGTGCGGATCAAAAACTTCATATCTTCGATTGCGGGAGGTTAAAAAAGAACATTCAATAAGTTATGCTGATTTTTTTTGCGTTTTGAGTAGTAATTTGAAACTTTTTTTTATTTTTTATTGTATATCTGCTTTTTTCAGTAAGATTGTTTCTTGGAATCCAATCTTTCAAGTCAGTTTCGAGCATATTTAAATCGAATATCATGGACTGACAAGTGTCTACGTTTAGAAATACTCAATATTTTTTCGCTACTATTAATTAAACGTAGAATTTCACTACACAGCTGTTGGTAAAAAAAAGTAATAATATGGTCTTAATATATATAATAACGCCCATTGACCATATATTTCTAGCTGCGTACATTTATTGCAAAAATAAAAACAAAAATTGAGTTTGTTCAAAAAGGGACACAAAATAATAGAAAATGCTACAAAAGGGTCACAAAAAGTGACAAGGCGGTTAAAAAAGGGGCAAAATGCGACTTAAGTCGTACAACGGTAACGCTGCTGACATCGATATAGCTAAGCGATCCTGACACCGCGCCTTCACGACATACATAAAAACATCAGAAAAATGTTAGTGCTATTTTTTCATATCGACTTTGACTTTTGTCTAGACAAATCAATGGCTCATGAAGACGCTATGTGAGGGAAAACTCACTTTAAATAAAAATAATAGAAGTTATTGTTCATATTATTAAATTAGAAAATTTAATAATTAAAATAATATGTAAAATTAATGCCATTTCTATATACAGAACGTAAGCCCTACAAGATATTCTATGTATGCCGAGTTTGTATAACTATGTGCAAAAGTGCGGGGCAAATAACTCCCTCTAAAATGAATTCCGGTTGTAGAGTTTCATAACTTCAATACATTATCTCGTGTGTTCTGTAAATCGAGTTAATTTGAAAATGGTCGATTTAGAGAAATTAAATCTACTAATACAAAACTTGTTCACACATTTTTGAAGTTTCATATATCTTAGAGCTTAAAATATCATATCTGAAATTAAATTACTATATACGATTTAAAATACATCAATGGGTCCATTAATTATCTTTGGAATATGAAAAATTTACTTTGATTCGGTTTACAGAACAGGGCCGTAAATATATATTTTTTTTAGGTGATTTTACTTTATTATGAATAAAATCAATATTTATCCATCGATTTTCATGAAATAAAGCTTATATTATTTGTACTATATGTGCCCTATGGTAAATGGAACTGACACAAAATAAGTCACGTGACCGGTCCCCAGGTGGTAGGGACCAGTCCGAGCTCTAACACTTCATATGAAGCGGACCAGCCACTTTTACATGGGGATGGCCTAGAATGGGGCTAATTGATACTTTGTATGCACCTTTTAACTTGTCTCTGCACTATCTTATGGAGTCCTAATCGGTGTTTAATAATATAGATTATATATAAATATTATTCCCAAATTCAGCTGTAATTATCGATTAATTAATTTTTTTATTGTTACAAATCCAAGTAGAAATTGTATTTTATTTTTAAGCGGTGTCTTTGATAGGACTCGAACCGACAACCTCCGGCATAACAGGCTAGTACACTATCCACTCGACCACAGGGAAACTTATATTTCAATGTTATAAATACCAGTTAAGCTGGAGTTAATATCTGAATATAGTTATGGAACAGGTTCCTGAGTGGCATATTATATAGATACTATGTAATCGGCCTTAGATCCAGGTGCATCGAATTTGTTCAGTGCCGTTTATTACAATACTAGCCGCAGTACGAACTAAATTCACTGAAAATGGTTAATATGTGACAATTTACACAATATGTCTTTTTTCATCATTCACTACACCTTAGTTTTGGTACCAGTCTCATTTTCTCAAGTCATAGGACAGTACTTTTGGATCATTTGTCACCAAATTTTCCGCAGGGTAACGATTAATTTATTTTTTTATTGTTACAAATCCAAGTAGAAATTGTATATTATTTTTAATCGGTGTCTTTGATAGGATTCGAACCAGCAACCTCCGGCATGGCAGGCTAGTACACTACCCACTCGACCACAGCGGCACTTATAATGTTATAAATACTACTTAAGCTGGAGTTAATATCTGAATATAGTTACGGAACAGGTTCCTGAGTGGCATGGCAGTCTCATTGAATAGAGACAATTAATATTATATAGATACTATGTGATAGGTCTTAGATCCAGGTGCATCGAATTTGTTCAGTGCCTTTTACTACAATACTAGCCGGAGTACCAACTAAATTGAATGAAAATGGTTAATATGTTACCATTTACGCAATATGTCTTCTTTCACCATTCACTACTGCTTATTTTTGATACCAGTCTCATTTTCTCAAGTCATAGGACGAGTACCTTTGGATCATTTGTCACCAAATTTTCCGCAGGGTGGCTTTATGTTATTGAGCTCCCTGACTTAATTGTGAATAAAATCAAAATTTGTGCATCGATTTGAATGAAATATGGCTTGTTTTGTGTGGCACATATTTACCTATACCAAAGGGAAAATAACCGAATTTTGTTTAGTTTTAATTTTTTCACGATAATGCTTATACGAGTATGTACATGAGAGAAAACCGAAACGGCAAAAAGTCATGCTCTTCAGTGTTATTTAATGCCGCCTACATTTTTATTATGCTTGTTTCATAAATATATTATACACTTACCACATTTTCTTTTAACTATTTTGCAGAATATTACGACTCCCTCCAGAGTCTTAGAGATTTGCTGTTGATTGCGAAATTTCCTAAGTTGCAGAATTATTTACGTGATGATAGTTCTATCATATTTTAAAACTGTGGAGCTTTAAGTTGATTGATTATTTTGTTTAACTACAATATTTGGCCATAAGTTTTAATCCACTATTAATGAGCGCTATTTTATTAACTCAATTATTAATTATTCAAACAATATTATTTGCTTCAAGAGATAATTATATTTTATGCACTATTTTAAATATTTTATGTTAAATCATTTCATATGTCATGTATTATGTAATTTTTAATTATTTGAATTAGAAATAATTTGCTTTAGCACTTGGATAAGAAATTAATTATTTTCTTTTATATGTTTAATTTTTCTTTAAGATTAATTCTATTCATTTTTTTTATTTATTCCTCTATTTCTTTTTCTTTTATTTAATTAAATTTTATAGTTGCTTTATTTTAATTTGAAAGTCACTTCAATGTTCTATTTTTGTGCACAAATAAATCGCGTATAATCCCATTATTTGCGATACAAGCCCAATATACTAGAAGGTGTTGGTTGTTGTTCTCAAGTATTTAGTCCACTTTTATTTATTTATTTATTTTATTAAACCTGATTAAAGCTGCATGATCGAGACGAGTTGGACATTGGCTGTTGGTTAGTTTATTAGCGTTGAACTTCTATCGAAATACTAGTTTATACCCGAAAATATTTTCAATAGCTGACCTTTATTTTGTTGATGATTTTTTTTTTTTTGAATTTCAGATTTTATATTGTTTGCCCTCTTGAGTGTGTTGTGTCAGCTTGAACGTGGTGTATCTTTTGTATGTTCGTTCATAAACGATATTTTGATTTGGCACTCCAAAATATTGGCTTCTATTTGATTTGGCTAATCTCATACTTCATCGTTGGACAATGACATTTGTTTAATAAAAAAAAACATCATGATGTTTTGGCCAAAAAAAAAAAACAAAGAAGAAGAAAATGGCAAAATTTTCGTCTTCATATATTTACTTCTGATGAATCCTTTTTTGGTAGCTGGGGCATTTGTTGTTGTACATCTTGGACCATCATCACTACCATCACTTGATGATGACACCTTGTTAAGTTGACCAGAAGAAGAATTTTCTTTTTCATATCGTTTTTCATCGTTCTTTTGATATTTTTTTCTTGGCTGGCTGTTTGATTGTTTGGCGTATGGCGAACGAATATCTTGGATGCGTCTCAGTCATAAAAGATGATGATGGTTGCCGTAGGGCACACAATTTTCGTTGCCAGCCGCCAGTCAGTCAGCCAACAAATATTAAGTTTTCTCGTACACACCACTCATGTTGGCTCGCGCTTTAGCTGGCTGCCTGCCTTATTGTTAGCCAACTGACTGACGACTAACGTAGCTGGCTATCAACTACATTACGGTGTGCCAGCAAAACATGCAAGCAGGCCAGCAGTTAGTTTGTCTACTAGTGTCGCTAATGTTTTCATCGTTGTCGTCGTCGTAGACTCAGTCGTCATCATCATCATCATCAACAACATGAACATGAACATCTACAACATCATTCTTATGACTTGGGAGAAGAGTTAAAATGCGTTCAAAGAGCAGCATCATATCCAAAATATAAAAAAACACATGTGAGTGCTATTCCAACATTATACACCCAGTGACACATACTCTGTCTGCTTTGTTATTGTGCCACCATCAGCCCGGTTTCCCTTACTTTCTCCATAAGTGCAGCAATCAATGTGCACATTGTGGCAAACATTTTGCAAATCCAACTGGCTCTGCTCCAAACTCTTTTGTTTGTTTTTACAGTTTTATAAGATTTTTTTTCTTTTCCTCTAGTTGCTCTTATTTTCTCGTTTCTCGATTTATAATTTTCTTGTTGTCTAAATTGCACTTCGTTCATCTTGGGGAGAATTTCGTTGTTCGTTTGCATTCGTTTGATATCATTTAGTTGTTGGTCTAGCACTTGTTTGACTTTGTCACACTTGCATGTATCTGAACGACGACAATGTCGGGAACGATTTGGATTCTTTTTTATCGGACTCTCTTTCATGAACTTGACGCACTATTGGTTGCTTGTGTTTGTTTGAGGCATAGAAATTTGTGTGCCTGTGTGGGGTCTATTTTTAGTGCAGTTTTTTTGACACAGTCTATGGTTTATACTGATTTTAATGCGTAGATTTAAATTAAAGATGAGGATCTTTGCTCGCATTTATTTTCGTATTTTTCGGATACACTGAACGAAATTTTTGGATTCAGGTATGTGATGGAAATCGATTTTGAAAACGAAGCACTTTGAAAGTCCCTTTTAACGAATTTTTCATAAAACTTTTATAATTTTTGTGATACAACTCTTTTGCAATAAAGAAATATTTTTATAATGTATGTGATAAAATTGTTTTTAATAAAGAAATATTATTAAAAACTCTTGTCAAAATTGCTTCGTTTTTGGAATCGATTTACATCACTTACCTGATTATCTCGTTTTTTTTAGAGATTGTTTAAACAAATTTAACGTTTTTTAAATTTTTTGTGAAAACTTAAAAGTGTGCTGTACTCTCTTTTATTGTGGTTGTCCCCAGTATGTAATTCTAAAATTCAGAATTGATATTTTCCTAAAAAATTCGGAAATAAGTTATCAATGTCAAGAAAATAAAATCGAGAAAAAATGTTAAAGATAAAGATAAGACGCTTTAAACTTAAATATTTTCCAAATCTGGAAAAATTTTCAAAACCAAAAAGATTCGAACTATAAAAAAGTTGTATTGCACCAAAAACTTTACATTGCATTAAAATGAAACTAATTTTGTTCTTGTGCTGTTGAAGTAAAAAATATTCCAAAGAAATTTAATTATTTTGACTGAAGTTCGGTTTTAGCTTAATTTTTCAATTAAATTATTTTAGAAAAATAAAATAGATTCATATCGAATACAAATTATTTGTTGGGTTTTGTATAAATTTTTAACCCTACTACGCTTATTCTATTGTGATTTTCGAAAAATTATTAGTAAATTCACAGGTTTGAAACTTTTCAAAAGTATTGTTGAAGTCTACTGATCATTTGGTAAAGCACCACTGAAATGCATATAGACATTGCTTAACTCTCGAAAAATATATCCTTATTTTTAAATAAAATTGGGTGAATATATCAAAATATAAATTTAATAAATGCTTAAATTATTTGAACAAAAATTTTGGCTACACGGAAGGTTGAACTTACATCATGATGTTTCGACCGTGATCTCATTATCGTGATTTCATTATCAGTGCTCTTTTCCACCTAGACCTCACTGCCAATGACGACAGGGATAGAGAGAAACAAATAGCTTAATTGAAGAAGTCAAAAGAAATAGTGAATTTCAAAAATCGTAAAATGAAAGTTGAAAATCAACGTACAGATTGACTCACCAGAATTGATTTAAAGTAAATGATATTCAACTACTTGATTGCAAGGAATGATATAAGTTCAACTTTCCGTGCAGTTGGAATTTTTCTTTGACTTTTTTAATTGAAAAATTAAATTAAAAACGAACTTAAACCAAATTAACTAAATTTCTTTGAGTTAAACCCTTTACAGTTGGACTAAAAATTAATAACTTAATTGTAAAAAAAATATTTTAACAAACTTCAATCGTCGGGTTGAGAGGGCAGTAAGAACTCAAGAAGTTACTCATTTGAATCTATCAACTCAGTCCCTTGGGGATACCTGTATGATTCATGCTGAAGCAACAGCTTGCAGTGAGATGAAGGAATGCTATATGATTGATTTGTTCAATGCCAAACCCTTTCCGGCAAACCCGTCCGCAATACTGTTGCCAAGGAAATGTGTTTGCCGGGCAGCCCAGACTAGTGCCACTTTCGCATATTTCGCTATTTCATTAAGGATACCCGGCATTCAACAACCTCCATGGATGCAGTGTATAGAGAAAGACTCTCATCGCAAAGCACTTAAGAAAATCTTTGAACTCCAATGAAGCCACTCTTCACAATGTTGAATTGGATCCCGGTGCACAGTGGTTCCAATTGAAAAAAAACTTGCGATCCGATTATAAAATTATGTATGTAAAAAATATCGAAGAGGACCTAAGCTTTAAGAATGAGGAAACATGGACCACGCTGTTGAAACACGCGGTGAGCTACAGGGTATCAAATTTGACTTCCTCGGGCCTGAAAAACATTGTTGGCCTCATAACTTTTACAAATGTTGTCTAATTTTAATCAGTTTCATTATTTGTAAAGCTTATAGATAGACAAAGAAAATACACTTTACTTTATTAATATATCTTAAATATTTTCAGAGATATTTGGCTTTAAATTTTTAGCCAACTTTTTCAAAAAAAATATTTTATTATTTTCAACAAAATCCTTGATAATATGTTGAAGGAATCTTTAAGTTATCTTAATTCATGTAGGCGTGAAAAAATCAAAGTCAAGACTTTGAAATGAGAACCAAAAAACAGGCGCCTCAGGTGAAATTTGGCAAAAGAGTGCAATTTTTGATTCGATTTACTACACGCATACACAGTACATGTGCATGAGACGTATGAGTAATAAGATGGTAGTATGTACTATATATTACTCATACGCCTGTAGCTTTGTGCTAAAAATGAGAAATTCGCGAAAATTCTTCATGTTTTTTTTTAATTAAAAATTCGTAAAAAAAATGCCCGTTCAATATATCGTTTATATATAAGAGTATTGCTATGCTTTTTAATAAATACAGGTAAAAAAAATGCTTCTAAAAATATTACTTTTTTTAGAACATCTGCTCTCCTACCTACATTTTTAACCGGGCGGGCGACAATTAAAAGCCAGATTAATCATATCAAATGTATTCAATAGAATTTGTAAAGAAATTTTAAGAACTCGATTGGCTTTTTTTTCTTAAGCGATTAATTTAGAATTTTGTAGAAATTTAATCTATTAAAAATTTCAGCTTTAATCTATTTAAAATTTCAGCTAGTAATTTTTTTATTCTTTTAAAATATTGAACAAAAAAATTTAATGTTGAAAAATCTCTATTTTTGTCAAAATTCAGCCATTTTTCCCACTCATTTCAAAGTCTTGATTTTGAATTTTTATCACGGCTACATGAATTAAGGTAACTTAAAACTTCCTTCAACTTAAAAAATGTGTTGTAATTAAAAAACATATACGGAAAACATTAAAATAATAAAATCTTTATATGCAAAGTTTTGAATCAATTAATATAATGAGATCACAAAGCTTAATACGCCCAAACTAAAAAATTACTGGCGTGAACTCGCCAAAAATTGCAAAACTTTAAACCAGCCATAATTTTGATTAAAAATTGCTAAAACTGTAAGGAATGCCAAAATTTCAAAAAAAAAAATCCCGGAAATGGCGAAAATTCGCACAGCGGCATGATACCAAGTTTAATATGGTTTGAAAATCGTGTAAACTGTAAAGAGCCTAACAACTGGCAAAAACTCCCTCCTATCCCAAACATTGCGAAAATTCGCGAGAATTTGCAAAATTGAAAACAAGCCCTAACATTGACCAGAAAACGCCAAATTGCTAATAATATTTAAGAAATTGTATTGTAAAGAATAACAAAATCTCAGAAGAAATTGCTAACATCGTAAAAGTGTTTGTTTTTCTATTTTGATGTAAAATATTTTGAAATATTTAAAATTTGAAGAGTTTGAAAAAAAACAATCATTTGACAAATTTTTTCTTCTAATATTTATCGTTAAGGATTTTTTATTTTTTCATCATGATGGATATTTATATTTGAAGATCAATATAAACATTTTATTTTATGCAAAGTTTCATAAGAATCGGTTTAGTAGAAGTAGTTGAAAAGGAATGACTATTTACTTTGTATGGGCGTGAACACGCCCTTTTTTCAACAGGGCCAATCTGGAAGTACATCCTTTTGAATAGAGAAAAAAAAATCCGAAATCGATTCAGAAATGGCGGAGTTTTGAGGAAACATACATAAAAAAAAATACGTGACGAATTGATAACCATTCTCCTTTTTTTGAAGTCCGTTAAAAACGGATATTATTTGTAAAATTTATGAGGCCAACAAAGTTTTTCATAATCGAAGTAGTCAACTTTGACACCCCCTAGCTCACCGTGTGTTTCAACAGGACTTTCTATGTTTCATTAAAGCCGAGGTCCTGTTCTATGATTTTTACATACATCGTTTTATTATCGGATCGCAAGCTTCAAAGATACAGATTTATTACTCTTTTTCAAATTGCAACCACTGTGCATCGGGAGCCAATTCAAAATTGTGAATAGTGCTTTTAATGGAGTTGAAAGATTTTCTTAAGTGGTTTGCGATGAGAGTCTTTCTCTATCGCACGATACTAGACCACCAGAGCGCACAGCGTAAAATAATATGGGTTCAAGTATTGCCTCAAAAGATATAGTTGATTCCTATTGGTTCTATGGCCCAGCTGCGACCGACTGCTGCTTGATACGTATATAGCCACAAGGATCTTATCCGATCTATACTTGGTATTCCGATTCCAAGATAGTTTACTTTCTAGGATTACATTTATCTGTATATGGCGTTATCCGATACTACCAAGGTAGTCCCGTTAAGCTTTCGACTCTGTACTCCTAATAAAAAGCTCAAATTCACAAACTAATACTACATTCTCTGAAGAGTGCCAGTGCAGACACCAACAAACTTCCAATTAGTATATTATACTAATTTTTACTAGAAAATTTTCTAATTAATATTTATTAGTAATTTTTTCTCACTGTATTTAATCGCCACTCTATGCCTCTTTAGTAATTTCGTTTATATTGCTTATAAAAAGGCTTTAATTTTATTTATTTATTTTTAGTTTGCATTTTTTTATTTATTTTTTTTTTTTTTGTTTTTTTACACTCTTGCCCATCATCAATGTGTTACCCACAACCACTCAATATACCGAAAGCCATTCTACGTGATTGGGTTCCTTAAAGATCTGTTATCCAAACAATCTTTTGGATTGCTTCTGTTTACACTGACAATAAGTCTCCCCATTTTTTTTTGTTTTCTTTTTTCTACTAGTTTAAGACCAGCACATTTTCTGGATACAATTTTGTACTCCTTAAATATTGAATGTATAAGTGCGAGTGCGTCTGTGTATGTGCATTTCTTATTCCTATCTTTAGGTCGTTATTCTTCAAAGTACAACAAGACAGACAAGTCTAAAAGAAAATATGGATGGTATTTTGGTTTTTTCCTCGTACTACCATTTTGTTGTTTTATTGTTTTTACTAAAGTGGACGTCTAGTATTTGTTGTGCCAATTGAGTCATTTGTTGTTGTTACTTAAAATCTTTATCAAATGGAACCACATCATGTGTATTATAATGGACGGGGCGGTAGGGGTAGGTGGTCGTTGGTATATTGGTATGCATTTGAAAACATAATTAATAATGTGATTTTAAAATTTTTCAACTACACATAGTGGCAAAAGGACAATATTTCCGGTTAACAAGTGGAGTAAGAGTAAAGAGGACCTTTGCCGTCGTTTGTTTACACAGTTTGTTAAGTAAGTGTTGGCATAACAGGAAATAGCACAGCTTATGAAATATTTTTTACAGATAATGGTGGAGCTGAATTTGAGTTGGATTTGTCATGGAATTCCTCATAGATACACTTTATTGTTGTAATTCATTAATTGTACAAACATATACTGGACAAACTGTAAATGTAAGTATGTGGGGATAGTTGTTGTCTCTAACCCTTTTCTATGTTGTTTGGACCACGTGTTGTTGTTTACAACACATTGCTAGCTTTGTTTTCGTCGCTTTGCTAAATTTCAACAAAACACGTGGTTTTTATTGTAACAAAATAAACATGGAAAATTAGTCTAAACAATTTTAAATGACTCTAATTTTAAAGTTAATCAATGTTGTATATTTTTTATATGGTTTTGGTGGTTCCACCACACACATTGTCACATCAATAACGCATAATTTGTACAATAAATACATAATTTGCTTCGTTGTGTTGTTTTAAATAATTTTTTTTTAGCTTTCCCCACTTTAACCACATGTTTGTTATAAAATTACATTTACATTTACTCGTAAGCCAATAAACTTTAATACTTAGTTTATTGTTTGTTTAAAATGTTTTTATTATGTTCTTAGAAATTTGGATTTGTTAGTGGTGGCGCCTTTTCTAAACATAAGTCACATGAATATGTTTCCTTTTTGCTTCATCTTTATGTTTTGAATATTTGAATTACCATAAAAATCTTTATGATATCGTTATCTTGTACTGGTTTCTTTTCCTCTTGTGTGTGTTTTTTGTATGTCTTCTACTTAAATGACCTGTTGACAATTTGTTTTCATTAGAAATGTATCTTCAAGTACTAAAATTTCCAATCGTATGGAATATTTCTTTTGTTATTACTTAACTAAGCTTAAAATTTGTTTCTTTCTGTGAAGCAGGTTTATTAAGAGCAACAATATCAGATTCAAATATTAAGTGCGTTCTTGGTCATTGAAAATGTTGCATTTGACGACTTGTAGTAGAATTTTATGACACATATTTTTGTTAAACCTTTTAGTCTGCTATATATCGTTATTAACAACAAAGAGTTAGAGGGTTAAAATGTTCCACAGAAATCTTAGCCGTAGTGTTTTACATAAAACTGTTGAGGACTACTTATACCTAAAATGTATGGATTACAAGATATCCTATGCAGATTGATTATAAGAATGTGAAATAGGACGGAACTTTAACTCTCCCGAAAATAAAGGCCAGACGTAAACTGTCAAAACGCCGATACATGCATAGTTTTTTGTTCCCCTTCACCAGAAGCAGTCGTTTGAATCTTATTTGTTTGTGTGTTATAAAGTGCAATTCGCTCTAAGCGAGAATTCCCAGAATCCCGAAAAATTTTTAAGCAATTCCCAGTTTCCCGCGAAACAAAACAGCAAGAAGTCTGGGAAGAGTAAAATTCATTCTTCGTATATAAATTCATCAATTGGGTGCCTATATAGGCAAGTGGTTAGTGTATTAGGGAGTTTGACTTCCGTTTTTAGACTCGGGTCTATTTCACGACAACGAGTGAAGGTTTTTGTTACTATTTTCGGTAAACTGAAACTATAATATAACATTTTACAAATAAATAATAATAATGAAACCCACTAATAATGAGCAACTTTCAATACAAAAAATTTCGACAACAGAAATATTACCCAGTAAAAAAGTTGCTTCCAATAAAGCAGGTTTCTACTATTATGGAATAAAAGTAGCGCTGACAAACCTGCTGATATCGCTGCTGATTTTTGTATGGCGGGTTCCCGGATTGAAGTACTACATTTTGCTCACAAAAGTGCTTTTTAAGCGCTGAAAATCATCAACATTTTCAGCACTAGAGCTGAAAATATGTGAAAAAAATGGTTCGATGTGGACTGGCGTCGTTGACGGCATTTTGAATTTTTCTTATTTCGTTTCTTTATTTATTTTTATTAATTTCATATTTTTGCTCAATGTCTGTTATTTTAACTTCAACTAGTATCGAACTAAGAACCTTCAGGTTTGTAGTCCAACGTACCAATCACTCGACCAGAAACACTGTTGCAAAACGGCACCAATAAACTCAAATAAACTTACTCTTCATTCTCGCTTAAAAATCAGCTTTTTTGTATAGCTTGTGTTCGAAGCTTTTGTATAAGTAAAAAGCAAATACTTTTCTCGCTTCAAACCCTGCATTGTTGTGACGCTATGAAACAGCTTCTGAGCAAGCTCATATTTTAAAGCGATTTATAAAGCGCTTTATTTCTTTAGTGCTTCAAAAAACATGAAAATTTTTACTGGGTAGTAACAAAAACTCAAAATTTTATTTTTGCCTCCAAAACTATGCAGATATTCACTTTTTAGTGAATCACTCTTGTCGTCTTTAACAAGCATAATGCACTCAGGTATAAAGAAACTGATTCGAAAAATTATTTGTACATCTTTGATTTAAAATTTAATCTTTTATAATGTTTAGAACACATGTATTTTATTCGAAAAACAAGGACTAAATTTTTTTGTTTTTCATTTAATACAAGAATAAAAATCAAATTTTTGCAATGAAATAAATTCAAATTCAAAAGACCTTTAAAAGAGGACTCATAACAACACTACACACGCCGGCACAATTAGGGGAACAAAAAATCGTATCAAAAAAGCTTATAGCAAACTTTCATTTGAAGGAAGAGGGAAGCCAAGCCCGGCCCGAAAGGTTATTTCGTAGTGAGGAACTTTTAGTTGAAACGTACCACTCTGTAAAATTTCTTTTAGACGTATATTTTGTTCCTCTAATTGGGCCGGTGTGTGTAACTAGAACACGTATGATGACACACATACTCATAGTTCAAGTATTTAAAGTAAGAAAAAGGAATAACATTTTGAACTTGTAGACAGACGCCAAAGGTCCTCGAAATAATGCGAAATAAAAAATTTAAATGCCCACACGTCGTCAAAAACAAATGTAGCCAAATAATATGAATGTCATTTAGTTTAGTTTAAACAGTTTCACCACTTACTTACATCCATCCCTTTTTAAAATAAAATAAATATACAAAACATTTTTCTGTTCTACAAAGTAAACGTATGTATTTAAGAATGTTGGCTGAAATTCTGTTTTTAGCTCTTATAGTACACATATTTACACACAGATGTAAAACACGGTGCTGTTAGTGTATGTATTTTGGCAATTGCATTCAACCATGTAAAAATAGTTAAACGTTGCTACTTGCCTCTGGATTTCCTTAAAACAAAATTTCCAAAAACGATGTGCATAAAAGATTCAATATCTTTTGTTTTACTTAACAAAAAATAAATAAATTATAAAAACAAAATGCCAACACAAAATGTATGCAACCATATTTTTATAACTGTCATCCCGCCAGGATGCTTGAAACGAAAGATATTTGTGGCAGCTAGCCATCCCTCTCAAAATAAAATCATAAAATTTAGTAACAAAAGATACTTTTATTTAAATTTAAATTTGTAAAATTTTCCAACTTTTTGTTCGAGTTTTTTAAATACTTCCTTAAGCTTTATAAATTAGTTTAGTTTTTACTTTGTGTTTTCAGAAATATTTTTGGTTTTGTTCACACATATTTGTACTTTGCCAAACTTAATGACCTGTTAACTTTTCGATAATAGACATGTTTGGGCAAATTCTAACACTCCAACACCACCAATAGTAAAAAAAAAATTACCAAAAACAAGTCTAACGAGTATTATTGCAGCGTTCTTTTAGTCTTTTTTTACTAAACTCCCACTATCTTTTTGAGACAGTCTCGAAAAAAGGAATGCTAAAAAGAAGAAATATAACATAAGGTCTACCTACGTTAACACCCTTTCAATGTTTCTGCTGGCTCATTATGTGAAAGGATTAGCTAAACTGTTTGTAATTATCAGTTAAATGGAGGATTTCACTTCAAGAGACATCGATAACGAAGCATTTTAAGTAAATTAGACAGAATTTTTCTGTTTGCTATAGTTAGATACGTAAGGAAACTAAGTTTGTGAAACTGTTTGATGCAGCAAGTTCGAAAGTGAAATATGAACAATGGACCGTATCAAAAATAAATTCAGTAAAGTGTAAAGTTTGAATCGCACACGAAGGGCTGCGTGCGAATTCCATGTATTTACATACATGATACTCGTATGTATGCATATGTATTACATATATCCAGTTTTTTGTTTTTTGTTGTTTTTGTTTGTTTTTGGGGAATTTTTTAATTTGAGCAAATTTTTTCGTTTTAGAGTTTCTTTGTTTTGATTTTTGTTCGCTTTTTTAACGATTTTTTTAGATTTGGCAATTTTTTTCAATTTGGTGTTTTTTCCGTTATAGCTATTTTTTATTTTAAGGCTTTTAAATTTTAGGATTTTTTTTTCTTAGATTTTTTAGTTTTGCCGAATTTTTAGCTTTGACGATTTTTTTTCGTTTTTGCGACTTTATTCATTTTTTTCATCGTTTTCCTCCTGGCTATTTTTTTAATTTTGGTGATTTTTTATTTTGACTTTTTATTTCGTTTTGGCGATGATTTACTTTTCGGCATTTTGCTTGCATTACTTAATTATTAAAAACAGTCGGACCATAAAGTATGATATACCAATGTTTTTGTCTCGAGGAGTCCAATATTTTGCTCTAACGACCATTTACGTCAAGTATTCCGTTCTAGTATTTATTCAACAGATCGAAGTTCATACCATCCTAATGGTTCATACTTCGATATGATCAATTGGCACAAATTCGAGTTAAATAAGCCGATATCACCCAGCACGTCACAAGTAAAGTTTTTACTATTTTTGTCTTGACTCTCTTTACGTTCTATAAAGGCCACTAAACGCAATTTAATGTGACTTCAAATAGCCTATAAGCAGCAGATGATCAAGACGCTTCCAACAATACCTTATATAAAGTGTGATAAGTAGCTTAGAAGCTATGAGGGAACCGATGAATATACATACATACATAGATATACATATATGCACATACAGGCTAAACACATAACCCTGCATTTGCTGTAGTCGGCTAAAAATAGTACTCCTTTAAAAAATATCTCTTAAAAAACGTACATCTTTAAAAAATAGCTAAAAAAAGTAACACTTAAAAGAGTACCTTTTCAAAAAGAAAATACCCCTTTAAAAAAGTACTATATATATAAAAAAGTGCTTCTTTAAAAAAGTGATTCTTTAAAAAAGTATCTCTTTAAATAAGTACATGCTTATTTAGAAAAAAGTACATCTTTGAAAAGTACCTCTTTCAAAAAGAGAACTTTTTTAAAAAAGTTTCTGTTTGAAAAAAAGTTATCTTTGTAAAAAAGTACCTCTTTGCAAAAGTACTTCTTTAAAACAATTACCTCTTTACAACAGTACATCATTAAGAAAAACACCTCTTCAAAAACTAGTACTTCTTAAAAAATACCTATTATAAAAAGTTTCTCATTAAAAAATATACCTCAACATCTTTAGAAAAGTGTTTTTTTACCTCTTTAAAAAAGTACAAATCCTATTTAAAAAGAACATTTCTAAAAAGGATTTTTGTAAGCGATACCTGTTACATAGCCTCTACAACTGACATAATATCAAATATTTTTCTGTTAGCAAACGTCAAATTTAACCGCAGAGAGATTTGAAGAGTGGCTTATACAAAAAAAACACAAATTGGTTCATTAGAGTGACTGGATGAATTAATATTATACATTGTCACTAATTACCCGAGTGTAAGACGTTATGCTAAAAAATTCTTATAAGTTTCTTTAAAAAGATACCTTTTTAAGTGCCACAACTATCTAAGTAATATTGAAAATAGAGAATATTTTTATTTAGCTCACTATATATGCATACATTCATTTACTTTTTGTATTAGTAACTCTTAACAATAGTCCTTTACATAACAAATTTGTATGCAAATGTCCTCTTGTTTATTTGTCAATTCATTTAAGTTTGTTAGTAAGCAAACTGCAGCAGTATGAGTTTGCCGTTATCTTTACTTAAGATTTTGTTCTTTGGGAATATTTTGTCAAGTAGATTAAGTTGTATATTTTTGTAGTTTAACATATGGTTTTATGCAAATTTCAAACACACACACACACACACACACACACAGACAGACAAGTTTTTGTAAAAAGTTTTCTATTTCTTTTCATACTTTTATTTTCATACTTTTATTTCTGGGTACTTGTAAAGTTATCTCAACAAAATGTTATGCAACAAACATTAAAAAAATTAAATAGAAAAGGAATTCTATTAATAGTAATTATCTATGGAACAGGATCTCTTTATTATTGAGTGAGTGTAGGAATTAATAAAACTAAGCACGTTATTCGATTTTCCCCCACTCATTTACGTTTTTTTTTTGTTGCTGATGTATTTTATTTTATTAAATACTAGAAATCACTTGCTGGCTAAACTACAACTTTCACAATAATATTTTTCATAACCTGATTTAATTTGCAACTAACAATTTGCACATACTACGTTGACGACTTACACGTACAAGCAAACGGCTACAATAAATATGTAGTTTTTCTACTTAAATGTTTTTTTTTTTGTTTTCTTTAAATTTACGCAAAATACTTATTTTGCATAGTAATTGTGGCAATTTTAGTCAAATACTGCAACTGTTTGCAAATTGTGGGCAGTTTAAAAAGGAATGAATTTGTGTTATTTTCATAATTTACAAAATACCGATTTCTCCAAGGTACAATAATAATTTTTAAGATATTTTCTTTGAAAGAGAGTTTTATTAAGAACTACACAGAAAACGTTTTAAATCGTATTCTATTACTGAATTCATAAACTTACCACAGAATTCGTAAAAGTAAAAACTAACTGGATTATTTATAAAACAAAGCATGACATGACATGACACGACTCGACACGACACGATACAACATGACATACTAATACTTATCTCCTCAGATGTTAAAGTGCCACCCTTATTTTTAGCCATCAGTGACTATGTCTCAACTGGTTTGGGAGGAACCAACGGGGCACTGTAGGAATCTCCACTGGATTAGCATTTTGCACCCTAAAGACAGCAACGTTGCTGTTGTACTGTCGGTCTCCAATCTTCCCCTCAAAAGCTCGTGCTCAGCTATGTTTTTCAATAAGAGAAGCTTTTTCTCCACAGAATTAGTAGTCACCTTACGAGCACTCTATCTTGTCCGTTAGCTAGCAACACCGCTATTAGTGGACAATTGGTCCTTTTCAATTCTATACGAAATCACCTCCATCAATAATTAATAGAGAATCCCACAGGCCAACAAAAACAAAATTTTTAAAAACTTTTTAAACAAATTTGCCATTATTTCATGTATTTTTAAATACTGAACCCGAATCTGGTATCAGTTTTTTTGCTATCACCCACTTTCTATTTAATGGGCCTGTTTAATATTTTCATTAAATACATCAGTATATTTCACCTTCAACTCAAAAACGGTATGGCCAATTTCGATCAAACAAACACTAAAAGACGCTAACACTAACACTAAAAATACTAAAAGACGCATGACAAAATCAACTTTTTACTGTGTTAACATAGTTTTTTGATTTGATCAACACTTTCAGAGTTAATTACAAATAAGGATTGAAAAAAGTTTTTTTTCATGCAAAATTAACAAATTTTTTCTTTTTTAAAACTCATAAAAATTTAAAACTGCAAAAACTCTAAATTTTAAATATTTTTCCATTTGTTTTACGAACAAAATAATAAGTCATATATCTTTCATGAGAAACTATGGACAAATGTTGATTTAAGTGTGTGGATGGCCATAGATTTTCATGAAGTAGAAGATACTTTCAAAAGTCGTCAGCAGCCTAACCAACTATGTATCACTTGGAAGGATACTAAGACGATACTCATTGCCAATAATTGGCAGAGACACCTTTAGCAAGGACACCAGCCAGTTAAGTCACAAACCAGCTAACAAAGACTCAAGCCAAGTTGGAGATTCCCAAAAATCCCTGGAAAAGTAATACAATATAGAAAACCCGAAAATCCCCAGCAGCAAAACTGATTATCAGCCGGAGTTTTAACTTCAACTTGAGACACTTTGCCATCGGAGTCTCAAAACAAACCAGTATTCGTTACACGTATTTTTCCGTGTCATGTCATAATGTCTACGTCAATTGACTTTATTTCCTACCATGGTGAGCGGGCTCAAGTATATAAAAATATATAAGCATACAAAGATGTATATTTGAATTTGTTTTCATCTTTAAAAGTATGGACAATATGACACATTTGAAAGTTGAAAAAACCCATGGACGTTATGACAATTTCAAAAGTGTCATAATCTCCATGGACGTTATGGTACTTTTTGGAATGACATACTGTCCATGGACATTATGTCACTGGACATTATGACAAGCTGCCATTTCTTCCATATAAAAAGTTTTTTTTTACCCCCAGCATTAAAACCATTGATTGAACTTCGTTTCAAAAAAAAAATTCATGGGGTGCCCATTTAAAAATTATCATTATCTTATATTCGCATTTGAAAGAAATCATTCTTTTAAATATTTTCCTTAAACAAATTGTACACATCGCAAATATAGTAGTCTCTTCTTATCTTTTAGCTAATGACCAAATGTATTTGAAATGTTGTCACTCATTCGAAACTATTGCTGTTAAATTGTTGCTGTTGTTGTTTATATTGCAATGTTTATTTGATTGTTTAACCATGGAAAGTCATGATGTAGTTTTTTTTTTGAAGAACAAACCACGCCACGCCGTTGTTGTTTGTATCACGGTGTACAAAAGTTTTGAAACAAAATTTGTATGCAACACGTTAAACTGTTGCAGTAAAAGCGACTTTTTTTTTTATTTATTTTTATTTATTAGTTTTTTTATTAACTGTGAGTATGGCCGAGATTTTATTCTATTAAAAATAAAGGGGTTTTTTTTTCTAATAATTGAAAATATAAAAAGCGTTTAAATCTAAATAAATCCGTTTTAATGAAAATGGAATAGTTTCGTTTTAATTCGCGTTAAATTATAGTGGGATGTCAATAAAAAAAAATTCGTGTTCTTCATATTAAGCCCATGTCATTGCAAAGGGTCTCACGATTTTGAAATTCTTCCAGCTTTAAGGAATTAAACAAACTCTGATATCGGAAACGGATCACTCTCCAAATATCATATTATTGCGTTATCCGATGTACAGTACAGCCCTGTTTTTACATTTGCTCAACAATTTTCCAAAACTAAAGAAGCCCTTAATGCCCTAACCCTACATACCTGATATATTTTTATCATGACAAATGTCAAATTCCATATAGCAAAAACAGCTAACATAAAACAAATTATTTTTCAATATAAGGTTTGACTTTTGTCATGATAAAAATATATCAGGTATAGACGTAGGATAAAGAAAGGCATTGCTGATACCTTGCGGAAAATTTGGTGAAAAATGATCCAAAAGTACTCGTCTTATGACTTGAGAAAATGAGACTAGTACCAAAAATAAGGAGTAGTGAATAGTGAAAAAAGACACATTGTGTAAATTGTCACATATTAACCATTTTCAATCAATTTAGTTGGTACTCCAGCTAGTATTTTAGTAAACGGCACTGAACAAATTCGATGCACCTAGATCTAAGGCCTATCACATAGTGTCTATATAATATTAATTGCATCACTTCAATGAGACTGCTGCCATGCCATTCAGGAACCTTTTCCGTAAATATATTCAGACATTAACTCCAGCTAGTGTACTAGCTTGTCATGCCGGAGGTTATCGGTTCGAATCCTATCAGAGACACCGCTTAAATATAAAATACAATTTCTACTTGGATTTGTAACAATAAAAAATAAAATAATCGATTAAATTAATCGAATTACAGCTGAATTTGGAATAATATATATATATATTCTATATTATTCTACACCGATTAGGACTCCATAAGATAGTTCAGAGACAAGTTACAAGGCTCATACAAAGTATCAATTAACCCCATTCTAGGCCATCCCCATGTAAAAGTGGCTGGTCCGCTTCATAGGAAGTGGTAGAACTCGGACTGGTCCCTACCACCTGGGGACCGGTCACGTGACTTGTTTTGTGCCAGTTGAATTTACCGCAGGGTAATAAGGGACATTTAAATTTGAAACTTTATGAACTAGCCTATGTTGTGTGATGTTGCGATATTAACCCTCGTGTCTCACAATTAACCTGTTTTATACAATTTTAAGATTTACTATGTCCTTACTAGAAAACCCTGTACAACAACGTCTGTTAATGTAGTGTATGCCAAAGACGTTGGAAAGCCCCTTTTTAAAGAGGGTTTGTTAAAAGAAGCGTTCTTACCAAAAAGAAATTTCCTACTATGTATATATAAATGACAACCACATCGTGTTAATATTACTTCAAAATTTTATCACCATTCTTTAGTTCATATCGGTACTTAAACAACACAATCAATATTCTGTTTAACTTAATCTATTTGTTCATCATTCCCGTCTTCAAAAAATTGCTGACTGTCTGACGACCCAACCTGGTTATAACTTATTTTCATGTTTCCATATTGACTTTTATTAGTTTTGAGATTTGACTATAATAGTCGGCTAAATGAGTTTTTATGATTTTTAAACCTTGATATTTTGTTACAATTTAGTTTCTTTTTTATTTATGCCATTTTTTCACTCTTCACTAGCATTTAGACCATTTAGATATTGCAGTTGTATTTTAATGCCAACAATACAATACAATACGGTAAAATATTAAGTCAATTTTTATGGTTTTATTGCCTGAAGGTTGTTGGTTGGCTAAAGTCATTTTTTGTAGCAAATAGTAAAGTTTAACAGGTGGCTCGTTGCAAATTTACTACTACTCGTACATAAAAATATACTTCTTGTCCTTTCAAGCCATAGATTATGGATGAACGAGGAGGAAAAATTGGTTTGTTGAAAAAAAATATGTTAGCCATTTAAATATGATTACTATATGATTTTATTGCCAAAGTTTTATAAACTTTTGCTTAAAGTTGACTTAATTTTTGCTCACATTAAGTTTATCAGTTATAAAAATTAAATATAAATTAAAAACTTTTTATTTGCGCGATTTTTGTATCCCATAATAAAACAAATGAAATGAAGCCAATTTTTTCATTTAACTTAAATATGTTAAAGTTTTTTTTTTAAAACGGGAGCTTTTATTGAAAAATATTTAAAAACATTATTGAAATTATGGTTTTAAAAAGTAACACTCAATCAGATCAATAAAAATTGCTTTTTGACATGATTATGAATGCTAGAAGGATAAAATTCATTTAACATCGTACAAAAAGCAAAAAAGTATATATCGTCATATAAAATACAAAAGGGCCAATCTAAATTTCTAAGAATGTTTCGGAAAAGGTAAAAAACTGAATAAAAAGCAAACTATTGTGATTATAAAAACTGTTTTTTCAGCATAGTATCATTAATTGCGACTTTGTTAATGATACTACCCAGAAAAAATAGATTTTATGATCACAATAGTTTGCTTTTCATTAAGTTTTTTTATCTCTCCTGAAAAATTTTTAAAAATGTAGATAGGCCCTTTTTCATTTTATATGACGATATGAACTTTGTTAATTTAAAACTTAAAAATATTTAATGAAAGATCAATTCACTGTGGATTCTTGAAACATAACAGTCTCAAAAAAAATGTGTATTTCAAGTTTGTTGTATCATAATATTTTTGTCATTCGTTACCTCACTTTAGGACGAAATGATTTCTATGCTATTTCACCTTGTTTTAATTACGTAGAGCTCCTTTAAATTAAAGCCAAGGAGTTAATAAATAAAATAAGTTGTTTTAAGAGTAATTTCCTTTACCTTTCCTTGATTTTGGCTTATGATCTAATCTTCATACCGTTTTTGAGCTAGTTTTAATCTCTAAGCGTTTTGGATCTCTTTTCTGGTTAATTTTGTTTTCGTCTTCTTTGAAAACCAAAACACTAACAAAATCTCGAAATCCGATATTAGAAACAACCATCACAAAATCCATACAAATAGACAAGTCACGAACTACAACTTTTTTAAGGCGTTTTTTTCTCTTCGCGATTAAATTTTAAGCAAATGATGTAATATAATTAAATTATTTACAACCCAAATTATTACGATTAGAGTACAGTTTACTTCTTTCGAAAAATGTTTGCTTTTATTCAACACTCGCATGAATTTTTGGAATATATGTTCAAGTAACGAATGACGAATTCTTATCAAATTGGCGAAGCTCGCCCTACAAATGTTTTAATAAACCCTTTAATTTCACATATTTTTAATAAGTTTTTAGCCCTGCAATTAATACGCATAGAGTTTTAAATTATTTAGACGACTCACCACTTCATTAATTCATTTGATAATATAAAAAAAGTCACGAATGACAAACATCTTATAGACATACTTTTAAAATAAAACTAAAGCCTTTTCTCATAAATTTTCTCTATTTTGTGTGGATGAGAAAGGAAACTGACATATTTTATTTTGTTTACGGTGATTAATTTTTGCATTTAGTTTTTGTTTTTGTAAATAATGCAATGCATAAGACTACATCTGAAAATAGAGACAAACAAATTTGTATGAAACGAGACTGATAAATCATTTTATAGGCAAACAAATATTTATAAAAAAAAACAAAACTTTCTTTCGTATAAAATGATGTATTTATTGCAAAGTAAGTATTGCCTTCAGTAAAGATTTCAATAATTTGTATCCCAAAGTACTATAAACTGATGAGACAAGAAATATTAATTTGTCTTGAATCTAACCCATAAATTAAAAATTACGTTAAAAATAAAGCAAATATAGTAGAATCGTAATATATCGTACCTCGATATATCGTAAATCGAGACAATTAAAAAAAATAGTGGTCCATACATTTGAGGCCACTCGATAGTTCCCCTATAATTCGTTATATATTACTGGTCCCTTGAAATTACAAATTATCGGGATTGTACTGTACTAAAATTTGAAAATTTTACTCCATTAAAATATTGCATCGCGCACTAAATCAAAAACAGTCACCACTCAAAAAATCGAAGGAATAGCGAGCACAATGAAAATGGCATATTCTTTAGGAACATTAAATCTTTTTTCAACTCTAACAAAAAATTACTTTATTGTAATTTTTCTTCTGCAACTACAGTCAATTCGGGTTTGGCAGTTTTTTTTAAATAGATTTGATGTTTGACATACTAGTTCGTCCACAACTTCTATTGCAATAAATCGTTTGATAGATGGAACGCCAAATTAAAAATTATTCAGTTTAGGAAAATCATCATACTTTAAATCGTTTCATATTTAAATGGCCATTTCTGTCTTTTTTTTCAGTATTTAATATCAGTGGCGGCCATTCTCCTAATTTCCTATGCACTCGTGCATAGGCGGTTTTTACCATCAACACACGTGCACTGTGTGTGAAACTCACTGCATATTTACTTTGCCGCAAAGCACATACACAAACATAGAATAAGATAGTGTATGTTTAGACGCCACTGCTTTATATATATTTGTTTCTTATTCCATGACACTGCTGTAACTTCATTGTTTACATCCATGGATCCTTAATCTTTTATTGCACAGTGGTAACAGTGTACTTCCTTCCTCTCCTACGAATAATTAAAAAAATCATCGAACCAAAAATACAATATTTTTTACTTTTTATATATCCTTTATTATGAATGTACATCTTTTTACAGAAAGACAAATAAAAATATTTTAAATGTTTTATTAAATGCTAATTTATTGTGAACCTTAGTTGTTCACTGTTCAATACTGACATCATATGAAAACAAAATGGAAGTGAAAAAAATTCTCTACGCTAATAATACAATCCGTCCTAATGCAGTAAATAGGCTTTTAACCAACTCAAAATAATAAAATCCTTGCAAATTGTATTGTACTTAACGTTGGCGGCAAATCCCAAAAAAAACTAGAAGTGGAAAATTGCAAAGGAACAAACAAGTCATGTTCATATTTGAAAATTGTTTCACTTAAAACCCAAACTCTGGCCTCTAGACACGACAATAACAATTTTACCGCAAAAACATGAATCGAGGATGTGTGAGAGCAGAGAATGAGAACTTGTTTTAACTAAAACAATTTGTATGCAGAACCATGTGTCATTTTTATATTTCCTACAACTATTTCAATTCAAGACCAAAACGGAAAATGGTACTTCAAAATATAAATAAAATATAAAGAATTTTACGCTTTTATAGCTCAAATATAAAATTTCAAGACAATAAAAATAATATAAAATTATATTGAGACAAAACAGAAAAGCATAAGGAAAAGATTTGTAATTGTAACATAAAAGCCAAATGAATGATCGACTATTTATGAAACAAATATTTGTCTTTTAAAGAGGGTAAAGCAATGAATTTGTATGTCCCTTAAAAGAAAATATAATTCAAATATGTTGACATTAACTGAAAAACAATAACAATTCTTTAATATGAATTTAAGTAACAGTTGACTTAGTTTAGTAAAATTGTTTATATTCAAAATTGAATCGTCTTTTAAGCTGTACATGAGAGTGAGTGAGTGAGTGCGTCGTATGTGTAATATTTTAACGAATAAGACAATTTTAAAATATGTATACGCCAGCTAGTGTGCTTGAAAAGTAATTAAAATGGCTTAACGAAAGTTTTCATTTAAAAATGACTAAAACTATGCTAGAAAATATAAATCTTAAGACATAACAAATTAATTTTCTGTTAAGCTTTCCGTTTGAAGCACAAAAATAAAATGTTCATTTTACAATTCATACGTTTTATTGCATATATTTGGAACATTTTTTGTCACTATGGGAAAAGCAATGCAAATAATAGCTAATGCTTTCTTAAATTAAATAGCAGAAACACAGAAAAATTTCATAGTAAAATCATCGAAAACCAGGTTAATTTAATATTTTTCGGTAGTGATTTTCACTTACAACAACTTTGAAAGAATAGTTTTCCTATTGAAATAACTATATATCATGCTGATTTAATATTCCAGTACAGTTAAATCAAAATGAAATCAATATGAAGAATCGTGTTGAGTCAAAGTTATTTCAAGTTGAAACAACGTGAATTGGATATTGAAACAACATGAATAATCATGTTGAATTATAGTTATATAACGTTGAGACATTGTTTACTTAAATTTAACTGGAAGTTATATTTAGTTAAATCTCAACAGCATGTATGTTGCATAGTTTAACCACAGTACAAACAGACACGTCAACTTTGACATTTGAAAATTGCCCAAATCAGGTTCTTTTGCCAGCTAGTTGAGAAAGAGACAACAATTACGTGTTGGTGTTTCATTTTATCCAATTAAAAGTGTTGCACATTTTACAAATGTATGCGTAAAACAAAAGAAAAGGCAACACTATAATTTCTTATTTCTCTTTTGTGATGCTGGCCACTCCGGCTGAAACGGCAATATCTTCCATCTCGTGCGAGGTCTGGTTAGACTGTGGTTTAAACAATAATAATGTCGTAGTACGACTATAAATGTCAAAAATAATTTGTTTTGCTGCGGGCTATATTTGCTGCGAAAATCACATGATCATATATTTATTATTTTTTTCTTCGACGGGCACTAGCTTAAAACACATTTTAAATCAAAAGGAAAGATTATCTAGCACTGACTTATTAGTAGGGTATTCATTTTAATCGACTTTTCAATTGTTCGATTAATCAATTAATCGAAATTGAGGATTTTAAATTACTCGAGCAATCGAGTAAAACTTTTATTTCATTCGAGTTATTCGAGTAAGCTTTACTGCTAAAAAATATTCGAGTTAATCGGAAAATGTTTGAATTTAATCGGTTTTTGTACATTTTTGTGGACAAAAATAAAACAAGACAAGTTTTTTCGTGTTTTTATATATTTTAATAATAAAAACAAAAGAAAACACCATGAATTCTACATAAATTAGATCATAAACTGATCCTTTAAAATTGTTTTTTTTGCGCCATGATATATTTAATAGCATTCCGACCTGTCCTGTAATCAATGCAGAATAAAAATAATCGGAATTGGCATAACATTATTGTTGTTATAAATATAAATACGGCTACACTTTGGAAATATTTGCCCAAAAAACGTAACCACTACTTTTGCTCAGAGTTAGTTTGATTTAACTTGTTTTTTATGTCACAAAATAAGTTATGCTGCAAAAAGCTATTTTTATATAATTTTTAATAAATGTGAGCCCATATTTAAAAAAAAATATTGTAATTAGAGAAAATACAATTTTAACTTTTCTGTGGGTAACGTTTTTTCTTCAAATATTTGCCAAGTGTGGCCGTACCTTAAACATCTAGTTAACTAGTTGCTCTCGAAATATCTTCTTTATTTCAAATAATTTTTGTTTGATGTTTATATTTCCGAATTTTTTTAAAATACATTTGAAGTTGGTTTCTTTCTCCTTATTATTGTTACTACATTATTTAATTAATATTTTTATGTTGCGGACTATTAGTATGAAATAACGTTCGAATTGAATGGCAAACTTCGTATAAATTAAAAAAATTTTCCACTTTTTGTTAAGAAATCTACAAAAACTCATTAAAAAAAAGAAAATCTACATGAAATGTTTTAATCGAGTTATTCGATTAATCTACCTAAATTACTCGAATAAATTTTTACTCGAAATTTGAATTTTTTGTTTGATCGAACATTATTTGACTTTAATTATTCGACTAATCGAGCAAACATTACTCGAGTGAATACCCTATTTATTAGCCATGAGGGTCAATAAATCAGTGAACATTTAAATGTAGTTAAAGTCAATGTATTATGCCTATTTTTAACAATAGTAAACTAGCAATACAACGATAAATTTAAAAAAATAGCTGGCTTTGCAGTGAGCTATCGATCTAAATCGTACGTTTTTTGTTGTTAGCTTAAAGGCCTAACTTTATCGGTGTTAATTAAGTACAGACGGTGAATTTGATCTTAAGGAGCTTTAGGCCATTATTTAAGGTCCCTTGTCATTTTAAGTCTTTTTAAAAATAACACATTTTTTGGAGAAGCCTAAAACATCTCCTGAATTTGTTCGAACTTTATTGGTCTTATTGAGAGGTGTTATATCAAATATTAGTTTAGTAATTTAAATAGCTAATTTATGCTACTTTTATTAATTAATATTATATTTATTTATTAATAATTGAGCTATGAATTTTTTGTCGAACTGTATGGTTTTTATCCAACGTTATTTAATCAGTTTGGCTTAAGTTCATTTTTAATTTAATCTTGCGATCAAATTATTTTTTATTTAAGAATGAAATTCTAAAGCATGTGAATATTGAACATTCAAAGAAAAATTTGGATGTACGGAGGGTTGCACTGACAGCTGTTTCGTGACCACCAAGCCTACTCGTCAGAGCCCTTTACCTACACCACCACTGACAGTGGCAACAACACTGTAGCGAAAATCCTACTAATTCTAGTAAGCTCAATTAACAGACTGTCTCCATCTTGTGGCGAGTCGCACCTATTAATTAACTTTTTCTAATGTTCGGAACTTCATGAACTGTCTTTTCTTAGAATGTTCAACTATTCCAGGGATGGAATTTGTAATTTTAAAAGCAACGCAGGGTTGGATGGAGTATTTTCGACATAATATGGATGGAGCACATTAAGTCATTTGAGATAATTTGCCAATATGAAAAATATATAGGAAATCATATCGCAAATTACCTCATTTGGGCAAGTCAAATATTTTGCCCGAAATTACGTATATGGAAACGCACTATAAATGTTATCATTGTTCATCGAAATCCAAAATATTTATTCGACAACTCATTGTGCACTTTAAAAAATTGTAAGAACGTGTATAATTTTTGTTATACTGTAGTTTATGGCTTTTAACAAAAATTGAAATATATGCGGTTTTTCTTTTGTCGCACATTTAACTTAATTACTATGCTTTTCGTTTTCTTTTTTTTTTTCGTTTAACCAGCATGTAAAAAAAACAAAAAAAAATCTATATGAATTTATTTGACAGTTGAATAAATGCGGTCTCTGATATTATATCTAGTCGTCTCTAAAAACACACAAAATCTTATGCACGATGCCTTTTAAATTATCCCTCTTCCATGCCTCAATAATTTTCTAATGTTTTATCAATCCATTCTATAAATATCCTTGTGCATTTGAGTGTGGCTGTATGTGTATGCGTAAACGTTGAGAGTCATGTTAAGTTCATTTCACAGCATCACGCCATAACTTTTTGTTGGTTACATTTTTGGTATGTTAGATGTCTTATTATTTTAAAGTTCTATATTTTGTGATAATATGTTAAAATTGTACTCTTAAACATGAAATATTTATATTATCTTGTCTTTCTTTTTGTTATATTAACATCGGATTTCCGCCTAATTTATGATTTCCGATTTATATATTTTGTAAGAAGGGAGAGTTAATGCTGAAAAAATCATTTAGTTGAAGTAAAAATTTTAAAATTAATTGTATAATAGCCATATTAACAATCATGTGCAAATGGGTCTTGTATCATAGTATTTGCAAAATGTTATATAAATACATAGAAATGTAATAATATACCATACCATTTTGCAAATGCTATGTTGTTAGACCATTTGCACAAGATTCTGAATTGGGCTAATATAAAATTAAAATAGGAACAAGTAAGACAATTTAAATACAATCTTTTATAATAATTGCATTGCAAAGGTCCATGTCGCCGTAATGACAAGTATCATGCTGTCAAAATTAAGAAATTTGGCATAGTATTGATGTAAAGTTACATCACCGTTGTGGCGGGTTTTCTATCAGTGTAGGCTAGAATATGTTATTTTTCTACATAAAAAATAGAACAACTGAAAATATTAAAAGCAATAGAAAATTGGCATTATTTTCAATTTTTTTAATGAATGTACTTAAAATTAACTGAAATTGTAATATATAATAAATTAAAGCTCAATTAAAACCCGGTCTACTTATTTTTCATTAAAGTTTAACAAAAAATTTAGTTAACTTTAAATGTTAAAAAGTTAACAAACTTAAACCACAAAAAACGAATGATTCCTTCTTTGTTTGGATCAATTTAACGATCAAAAGAAGTAATTGCCTATTCCGTAAAAATAAAAGATGTTTCCCTTGTTTCTGCTATTTTTACTCTTAAATAATAATCAATCCAAAGTTCCGTAAAAATAATTGACTTTTGCTTTATTTTTAAACAATTTGATTTTTCTATTTATTTAACCTTTTTTATTTTAATAATTAAATTATATTTATTTTAAGCTTTAAGGTTCTTTATTAAAAACGTTAAAGTTTATTTTTAAACGTTAAAGTTTACTATCGGCCCTTTTCACAATATACGATTAAAAGTTAACGTGGACTTTAACGGCAATTTTAACGGCGACTTTAACGGTATGAAGAAGTTGCCGTTAAAGTCCACGTTAACTTCTAATCATACATTGTAAAAAGGGCCGCATTTCGTATTTTAATTATTATTTTATTAAATTTATATTTTTACTCACTCTTTGTTAGGTTAACTTCTACTGGGAATCGAACAAAGCTGGTTCAGGTTTGAAATCCAACGTACGAGTCATTCAGCCAAAGCTAGTATGTAAATTAGCTGCACGAAGAAAACATGAACTTACTCAATTTTATGCATTTAACATTACAAATTAAAAACAAAACACATGCATGGTCTTGGCTGAAATTGAATCACTTAAAAATAAGATTGCTTAGAATTTTAAATTTTTACTCTTTTAAAAATGATTGCACGGAATACTTCTTAACCAAAATACATTCCCTTACTCTCATAATATTGTGAGTGTATGGTTGATTCGTTTCTAACTGTTATTTTTATTAATTTGTTACTTTATTCGACCTTACACTGGATAAATATTATTTATTATTTGGGCTCAAGGTCACTGTTTTTATTTTTAATAAAACTTTTATTTTTCGTTTTATCAACTTTTATTTATTTAATTTTCGATATTTCAATCACCGGCGGTGATCTTCTTCAGGAAAAAAAGAATGCAGAGTAAAGCTGTCCAATTTCTTCGAAAATGCAATGCTATTTATTTTTTGTTTTATTAAAAATGTTCAATTCTAAAACAGAACTTTTTTTAATTTATTTTTTTTAAATTATTATTTCCCCGAAATTCATAAATTAAATTGAAATTTTTCGAAATATTAATCAAAAACTCTTAAAATTAGTGTGCATTCAAGTTTGACCATGAATATCTTTTAAACGGTTAATTTAATCGACTAATCATCTTAGAGCATTTTTGTAGGGCAGTAAATTACCTATAAAATTATGACTTGCGCGTATCATAATAATTTGTTTTTAACGAGTTATAAAATTCATAAATAAAAAAGAAATAGTCAAACTTTAACCATTAATAACTTTTGAACGGTGAGGTTTACAAAAAAATTTGAAAACCTTTTTTGTGGGGAATCCAATCTTACAAATACAAGACGAGATATTTTTTTCCAAATAGTAACTACCGAGATATGAATTTTTCTTTCTAACAATAACGAAAAAATAAAAACCTGCGAGGCGGAGGAACTTCCTATTAAAATTAAGAGCTCATACTTGGAGACAATTTTTTCGAGATATCTACCAACCCATTTTTCAAAGTATAAACCTTAATATCCATGCTACATTCATTACTTAAATAGTTGACCAAGTCTCAATATGGCTTACTAGTTATTTCAATAATCTCGCGGCAAAAGGCACAGGAGCTGCTCAAATCCGCATTAAAAAGCTTTGATAAAGTCCGTGGACAAAAACTATTAATAATAATATAATATGAAACAGATATTTTGTGATAAAAATTTCTGTCTATTAAATCTTTTATATACAATAGAATATGGAAGAAAATTTTTTTTAATTATTTGTTGTGACGAAGACAATAACCAATTTACATGCAAACTCTAGCTAAGGACATGCCACGGAGCTGACATTTCAGTGAGATATTGCAAATTTTCTTTCGACTTCAATTTGCAATTTAAAAAAGTTTTGACGGAACATGTTCATGAGGACCGAATTTATATAAAACATTCATTAGTAGATTAACAATTATGACCAATAAGACGTAACAGTGAAGGACATGTAAAATGTCAGTTAGAAAAGAAGCACCCGTATATTAATTTAAGAGTAAGTAACTAATCGAAAAATTTTCAAATAATGTACACTCAATTACTGCAAAAATATTCTTAATTTATATATTATAATTATTACATGTGCTTATGTCAATTTAATCTCTTTTTTTTATCTACTAGTCGCAAAAAATCACCAAAACAACGGAAAAAAAGAAATTTAATTAAACAAAAAAGCTAAACGGAAAAACTGGCAAAATGAAAAAAGGGCAAAAATGAAAAGGGATATGTATATGTGTATTCGTACGGAACCCTTCGTGTTGCTTCAAATGAGAAGTACTAACCAGTTTTTAATACAATTAGTACGTATTTTCCTCATTATCAGAAAGTATTTACAATTTGTTGATATGCATTAATAAAATAAGTAGACAACCATCTTTTAAGCCAACATGTGTTTGTATATGAAAACCAATTCTTGCCATTTAAACTTATAAGTCAACAAAAGCTGAGTGAGTAAAGTATTTGTCTTGAAATATGAACGAGCACAGGTTCGTATCCCAGCTGTGTAAGAAAAAAAATTTAATATATATATAAAATATATATAATGTGTATAAATTTTTTGTTTGTTTTTAATTTGCTTACTTGACTACTTACTTTTTAGCTTCAAGTAAGCCAAAGAGTAACTAGTTAATTGCTGTGACAATGTAAATACATTTGTAAATGGTACCCCTTATGTTTTGAAATTCTTAAACAAAAATAAGTAGTTATCGAGTCAAATTGTAAATAGTTACGACTTAAATCCTCATATACTTTTTTGCCTACCAGTAAGCAAAGTTTTTGCTGGGTTACTACCCGATTAACTGATCGGTTAACTTAAAATTGGCTATTTTCCATTAACAGTTAAACCGGTTAATTTCGGGCGATTAACCGACTTAACAAAATTGTTCTTTTTTGTAGTGTTATAACATATTTTTTGTGCGTTTAATTATTTGTTTCGTCTCATATACAAAAACTGTGGCGCATATTCAGAAACTAATAAAACAGAAACTAAAAAATAGTTTATAGATGGTTATAGATCGTATTCACAGTTCATAACTAGCACAGCAAATGCTATTAGTTGGTAAAAAGAAATGCAACCCTGCATATTGGCATATAGAGAAGATAAAATCTCGAAAATATAGTAAATGAATGAATGAATGGAATTAACTAAAAAGCCTCTGAACCTATTAAAAAACTATGTTTGTTCTGTAAAAAACTCATGCAAATTCTAGAAAAGTAATTTTTTGGTTATATTTTGTATATAAATAGAAAAATAAAGTTATTCAATAAAATTTTGTTGACCAAAAACACATCTCTAGTTTGTTTACATTTTTTATGTATGTTTATTTTGATGCACTAGAAATGGACGCAATCAGCTTTTCTTTGAGTGTGTTTGTCAGTTGGCATTTAATTACAGCTTTGCCCATAACTGTGACTAGCTTAAATAGGTACTTAACAAAGTTAACACTTAATGATGATTTCTGAATATATGACTGTGTTTAGAAATTGTTTTTTCATACAAACAAAGAAGTGTGTTCAGTGATATTAACTTAAGTAAAAACTTAAAACCTTTTGGGCGTGGCTATAAAAGAGATTAGTAAAGACTCTGCTACTCTAATTGAACTTGAATGAACTATTAAACATATGATAAATAATTTAATACAAGCCAATAATACTGTTGCCAACGATTTAATTAAAAATCTACGGATTACATTTAATGGGAGACGAATTCCAGTTTTAAATACTCTTGCAGGAATATTTCCTTATAGAAACAATGTTTTAAAATATGTACAGTACAAAAACGGAAAAAAAACTTTTTTGCAGAGTGTTCGGTGTTGAGCTTTCCCAGTATGAGTCAAATGATGGCCTGACAACTAGGGTTTGAGATTTGGGAATTCCCTTGAAATTTTTGAGATTTTCCCGGGGAAAACGGGAAATTAAAAATACACATTATTTCATAAATATTTAATATATCTAGATTAATAATTATAGCCAGTAAGAGAGAACAGTGCAGGACATGAAAAATTACAGTAAGAAAAGAAAAACCCGTTTATTAACTTAAAAGTAACTAGCCAAACACTTTTCAAATAATATACACTCAATTACTGCAAAAATATGTTGAGTGGGTTTTGTAAAACTAATGTGTTGTATCCACAATCATAAAACTTATTTTTTTATCTTATAATTATTATATGTCAATTTAAGCGCTTGTCCTTTTTCGGAAAATTATCAACTAGCCATCTTCCAATTACTACATGCAAATACAATTTCAAACGATATGTTAAAATGTTCCACACTGCATTCTGAAATAAAAAAAGAGAACAACCAGTTAGTACAATTTATTGGAATTTCTCAATTTTTCTCTAAACTTCAATTGATTCAAATTCCTCAGAATTGGAACATATGCTGCAAAACTTTTTATAAAGAAAAAATTTGGGCACGGAATAATTTCCAATTAACAAGGAAAGAAAAGTTATGAATTTTAGCGTAACAGAAAAATCACTAAAAGAAAAGATGGAAGAAAAACGGCACAAGAGAAAAAAGGGGTTAATTAAAAAAAATTTAGTGATGACACAGATCAGAACTTTAAAATACGCATTAAGACCCAGTTCAATTTCTTCACTTATACTGACTTCATGCCTTACATTCGTCAAATTACATAATTTTAGTCTACAATTTATTTTGTAATAAATACGAAAGTTTCCCTCATTTTAATTAAAAAGATTAGACTTACTTGTACACCATGCCAAAAATATCCAGTAGTTTCATCAACTTTTCCTAAAGTACTAACACACCATTTGGCATATTCATCCGGGTGTGGTGCCAAGAGATGTCCCCGCATTACTTTCTTTGAATAACTATTCATTTTGGTAACTACAAAATTTGGTGAACACAACTGTACGGATATGCCCCAATGTTTGGTTTCCTCTTGCAAAGCTTTGGTAAAGCTGCGCATATAAGCTTTACTGCCACCATAAACAGAACCAAGTGGACATGGCTGCTGTTCTGTGCCAGAGGAAATGTTTACAATGAGGCCGCTTTTGCCAGCTCTTTGCCATTTATTTATGAAATATCGTGATAATTGTGTAGCAGCTCCGATATTAATGTTTATCGTGTCCCATATATGCTCTGGAGAGAAAGTGCTTATGGTACCGGGAGGATTGGGTGCAATACCAACATTATTTACTGAAATAATAAATTGATTAAGTTTTGGTCTAACTAATAATTCCAGACGATGTGAATATTAAGTTATTTACTTAAAATTCCTATAGGCTTCTCCGATAATTTATTGAATAGAGTGCCGTAAGCTTCTGCACCTTTGGAAAAATCACATTGTATAGTAAAAGTTTCCACCTCAAACTCAGTTGCTAGAATAAAAATGTTAAGTCTTTATTAATGACATTTTTTTCTAAATTTTAATTCTTACCGATTTCGTTAGCTACTGCTTTCAATTTATTTTCTGTTCTTGATATTAAAACAATATTAAAGCCCAGACGGGCTAATTCTCTAGCATAGGCTTTGCCGATACCATCCGTCGAACCTGTTACAGCTTAAAGAAAAATGCCAAGTTTGAAGTTTTGTTTTCTTAGCATTTATCCAACTTACCAGCCCATTTTCCATATTTCTCCATCAAGTGTATTTGTTGTGGCTTATGACGTTGCAGCCATGTATTGTATAATAAATATATTGGAGATCTTAGGTTATCATACAAATAGCATAATAAGGCATAAAGACCCACTCCTATTAAAAAATCACTAAACATATTTATTTATGTACAAATCAAACTTTTCTGTATAATATTCAAAATATTACTGAAATTTATTTTGTGTAAAAAAATGTTTATAGCAGTTTTCAAGTTAATTTGCTAAATTATTACAAAGGTTACAAAAACAATATTCTAAAGTAAAATAATTACGTGTTAAAATTTTTAAATTACATAGGGTGTCAAAACAAATTTTTTTAGCTCGTTGTTTTTAGATTTAATTATGAATTATGTATGTGATACTGGCGCTAGAAATTATTATTATGTATTGTGTGAATTGAATCTGACTCTCGAGATAGCAATTATGTATAACAAAAAAAAAAGTGACGACCTAAAATCCCGTTCTTCCCGTTCTGTACGCAAACAAACCTGGTTACAAATATTATAAATAATAATAATTATGATTATTAATAAACTAATCTATTGTTTGCTAAAATAGATTAACAAGTTCAGATTTGATTTGAAATTAACTGACAGAACTTAATTGACAAAAGTTCTGATTTGCATACATTAAGGAACACTCACTAAAGGTACGATCACACTAGGCCAATATTTGTCCTAAAAAAACGTAGCCACTACTTTAGCTCAGGGTTAGTGTAATTTAACTTGGTTTTTATATCGTAAAATAAAGTGCATTATGCCGCAAAAAGCAATTTTTATATTATTTTTAATAAATGCGAACCCATATTCTTAATACACAATTGCAATGAATGCAAATTGCTTAATTTAATATTTACAAATATGTACGCTGGTTGGTGTACGTATGTATGTATATATGTTGCAAATAACTTAATTTCTTTGCTTATTTTTTATTATTCACGTTGAAAAGTCATTATTTCAGCTTACGTTCAATATTTGAATTAATGTAAATTCAAATTACACTGTGCTTGGATTTAGAACTTGATCTTATACAATTTGGGTTGCGTTCACCATTTTCTCAGATTGATTCGAGTTTTCGAGATATTAGTATTTAAATTTTTTTTTCGTTAAAAATAGATCTTATATGCAAATTATGTGAACAGAAAACGGTTAAATATTTATGTTTACATTATATAACACCCCGTCCATATTAGCAACAAACATCTTAGCAATAAGACAGAAAACGTCAGCAGAATAATGGAACATTATTGCTTATTGCTTTGATATGAGAACACATAAGCACAATTTTAAAATAGTTAATCAAGAAAGGTCTACATTCGTAAAGCAGCTCTGTGCGACTTAACATCACTTCATAAATGCAACCAGGCCATTGTTCGTTTATTGATCTTCGAGAGTTTTGCGTCTTAGCCCCCCACCGATTGATGGTTGGCGTCAGTTAACGGTTCCGAGTTACTGTTTCGTGGCGTTGGTTGTTAACCGCATGCAAAAAACTTATTTTTGATAACCTAACCTAGCTTTCTAAGAAAGCGTACTTTGAATTAGTGGTGGAGCACCAAACAAAACTCATTGAAACAAAAGAGGAGTGGAGGCTCCTTAGGTGAAAGCCGTAATTAGTCATGGCGATATGGACATTTTCGGACCAAATAATTCGCTACATATAGTAGTGTAACTTAAAAACAATCAAATCAAGAATTTCTAATGCACTTAATTTTATTTCATACATTTTCCTTTTTTATGGACTTTAAGAGCGATGTTAGCCACGACAACCATTTCTCAATGATTTTACTAAAATCTTATTGAACATTTTAATATAATTTTTTTAATTTTCTTATATTTTTAAATGAATAAATAAATATTTGACATTTTATGTCAGCAATAGTTGTTAACATAGCGTCTTGACACCCCTTCTTCACGAGGCATAATTTTGTTCTAACATTTGTCAAACTTCATAGTGCAATTTTTTTATATCGACTTTGACTTTTGTCAAGACAAATCAATGGCTCGTGAAGACGCTATGTAATGAGCAAATTATTTGTCTTGGCAAAAGTCAAAGTCAATATGAAAAAATAGCACTAACATTTTTCTGATGTTTTAATAACAGGCCAATTATGAATAACAATTCCCCGGGAGTTTTTCCCTATTCCCTGTTCCTCTATTCCCGGGAAAATTTTTCCTTTTCCCATTCCTCCTATTCTAAATTACAATTTCCCCGGGCAAAAACTCCCAGGGAAAAAAGTAAGTATTCTAAATATGAGGGAGGGGGAGAAATTCTTGCGAGTTATTTCCCCAACATCTTGAAGAGAACTAATGCAAAACATGTAAATTGAAATTAAAAAATGCTGTGAAACAATTGTGTAAACATTTATTTAGGACAACAAGTTTAAATAAACACCGGAATGCTATATTTCTCTCATGTTTTATGCATTTTTATCCACACCGTGCGAATATGCGCTTCAAAAACATGAACTACTTCTGCCTTCGGAATAAAGTTTTGAAAAACATTCAATTTTGCACGCACCCCTTAAGTTCACATAATAGATAAATGAAAGATTTGTTGCGGTTTAAAACATTTACAAACTCCTTTTTACACACAATCATTGGGGACTTAATGCATGTAGCCCTGGCCCAGTTTTCGCTTCTCTTCCTCAGCATAAAGTTCTTCCGAGAGCTTTTGAATGACTGCACTGTACATTTTACTTTTTATTTAAGCAAAAACAAATATTTATATTAACACAATCTTATTATCAATGAAAACATAAAACTTTTATTAAATTTTATTACTGAACTCTTGCGTTAGTGCAGAGTAAAATGTAAACACTAAACAGCTGATCCAGATCTTTCCCTGCCCCTTATTTGTTTATTCCCCGGCTTTTTAGAATAGGAGGATTTTTCGCCGGGAACAAAAGAATGGGAAGAGAAAAAACTCTCCGGGAAAATTCATAATTGCGCTGTATATGAATTTTGACAAATGTTATAACAAACAATTTTCTCATCAAGACGCCCTGTAATGAAAAATTGTTAATCGAATATTTTATATTCGAATTTTTTATATTAGAATATCATGTTCGTGTATTTTATATATAGCAAGTAATGACGATATTTTTGTCATTAACTTGATGTTGAGTAAAACTTTCAGTAATAAATATTGTAACAGTAAGAAAATCTGAAAGAAAATTGTTAAAATTAAAGAAAACATCGAAAATAGATGAATAATTTAATTAATGAAAAACAGACGACAATTAATACAAATAAACAGTGTTAGATAGTTTAATGTGTGTTAACGTTTTGATTTTATTTTATATTAAATGTAATTTAATATTAAATTTGCAAACCCCTGAAGAAATCGACAAATAATCGACGAAACGTCGGGAAAATTTTGTAATTATATTGTTTAATTACTTGGAAACATAGGCCTTATTATCTTAACAAGCTTCAAAAATCAACAGAGAATACAATTTTAAGTTTATAAAAGGTTGTTTAAACTTTGTTTGGATAATATGCATATTTCATTTTCATTTCAGATTTTTTTCGCTTCTACTAAATTATCAGAAAGAAATCTTGCTACTGGTCCAAATAATTTTCCTTTCAAACGATAAGGAACAACACAGGTAACTGCATTCTGAAATAATAATAAAAAATAAAAATTAATATCACAGATTATAGACTACCGTCATATAAATAGTAGTATATGTATGTATAACAGTTACTGTATTTCAAAGTTGCAACATCAGTGTGCAACATAATAGTGAGTACAAATAGAGTCATATGCAGGGAAGCCGGAAATATGCCCTAAAAAATGTGTTTTATGTGCCCCAAAAACTTAAAAATATGCTCCAAAAATTTTAAAAAAATATGCTTTTAAAACTTTATCATTTTCTTTATAATTTATATAATATTAATTTCTAACACCACAAATTATTTACATTTGATGGCCCGTCCGATTTTCGAAAAAAATATGGGACCAAAGAATTTTGAAGATCGGTTCATAAATGGAGGAGTTGTGCGATAAACAATATTTGGGAGGGGGGAGGAATCTTACCCCGATTTTCGATTTGTGGAGCCAACCTGCAAGAAAGACCATTCAAACAATAAAAGAATTCTGAAAATCGGTGCATAAATGGAGGAGTTATGCGATACTAAATATTTTGGGGTACAATTTTTCCCCCCGATTTTTGAAACAAAATTTATGGGATCAATCTGCAAGCAAGCCCTTTCAAACAAAAAAAAAAATTTTTGAAAACCGGTTAAAAATGACAGAGTTATTCGTGTACAAACATAAAAAAGTGAAAAAAAACATACACACGAATTGATAACCTCCTTCTTTTTTGAAGTCGGTTAAAAATAAAAGATATTTAAGGAAGGGAAAAATAGCTGAACTGGTAACAGTGCACAGAAAAAAACACATAATTGCATATTTGCGGTTTCCCTGGTCATATGTAATGCATTAGAGTGGTCGTAAAAAATTAAAATTTGGATTTCTTAGAGTATCATACTCGATGAGCATTTATAAAAAAACTTTCATAAAAAACTTCAGGTCAATCAGTTGAGATGTGAGTAGGCGTGTCGTCGTACGCCTACCAAAGTTTGAGCAAATGCTCTTTTTCTGCTTTTAGGTCTCATAACTTAATAGATATGGTATTTACAAAAATATATGAAATTTTTAATTGTTAGGCTCAAAACTCTACGATATCTCTGAAACTAATGGGCATATTTAAAAATAATTTATTTTTCGATGTTTGGGTTTTCTTCTTTTTTTTTTTTTTCTTAATAGAGCAAAATTTTCTCCAGTTATGATAATATATGTCGTGCAAGTGCTTTAAATTTGGTGGTGAAAACGAAACAATGTCCATGGACATTATTTCCATTTTGAAAAGGAAATAATGTTCATCAAAAAATTAAAAATAAAGTTCATGAAAATAGTATTGAACACTAGGGATTCGCGATATTTTTTTTTTTTTCAAATATATCGACAGTATCAAATTCGATATTTTTTTTAGCTTTGGTTTTGTTTTTCGTGCAATTTTTAAAAACATTTCGGCACAGTCTTCATCAAATAGAATATTACTAAGAAAATCTTTTGTTTTATTTATAACATTTTGTCTATTCGAAAAATTATCATTCTTTGATTGTTATTTTGATGATGTATGTTCCATGAAATATTGGTGGAACAGTAAGGATCTCGGAAATTAACTCTTTCCAGCTTAACTATTTATTAAAAAGGTACTTTTTCTGTTTTATTTTAAAAAAAAATTGGAGACTACGTATGAATTATCATTGTGGAAAATATATCGGTATTTCGATATATCGATAGTTCGTTTTATTCGATATATATCGATGCCGATTGATATTTATTTATTTTTTTCACTTGGCCATCTCTATTGCACAGTAAAGATTTTTTGTATAGCCGGCCTTCCGCCGGGCTTAAGGATTTTCTGCTCTGGCTATGTGTCGAATAGTGGCTTCGCTGAGTAAAGATTTTCTGCCTAATGGTAAAATTTTGCCATTTTCGATTTTATATAAATTTTTAATATATTAAAACTTTCCAATTTTGTTAAGAAAAAATATTTTTCATCTTCGAACGGCTTGAAGGTAATTTTATTTTAAGACTATAACACATCAAAAAAAAATATAATATATAGAATATATCAAAGGTCATGACAAATGTTTAATTTTGTTGCATACTGTAATTGTTCAATTTAAATAAAAACAAATGAAACTTACTGATAGACCATGCCAGAAATAACCAGTAGTTTGATCCACTTTTCCTAAAGTACTAACAGCATATTTTGCAAATTCGTTTGGTTGTGGTATCAAAATATTATTAGCCCGCAATACTTTCTTCGAATAACTATGAATTTTGGTAAGTACAAAATGAGGTCCAACTAACTGCACTGATATGCCCAAGTGTTTGGTTTCTTCTTGAAGAGCTTTGGTAAAACTACTTATGTAGGCCTTACTGGCACCATATACCGAAGCAAACGGACATGGCAGTTGATCTAGTGCAGAGGATATATTAACAATGAGACCTTTTTCGCCAGCTCTATGCCATTTATTTATGAAATGTCGTGATAGTTGTGTGGCAGCTCCGATATTAATGTTTATCATATCCCATATATGTTCAGGAGAGTAAGTGCTTAGGCTACCGGGAGGATTTGGACCAATACCAACATTATTTACTAAAATAAAAGTCAGACGGATTTTATAATATTTTTAATCAAGTAGTAAATGCTAATGCTATGTTTCCACTACAGCTCAAACTACTTTATTGCATTTCAAAATTACTTTGATGAATTGCACTATTTGCACTACAGATTCGTAATTCGTTTTGAAATTTATTTTTGTTATTCAATATTGCCACAACAAAAAAAAATTCAACAAAAAGTTTATTAAATTTTTTTTAAAAACATAATATTTAAAGTTCTTTGTTCCAAATTGATTATATAGGCCGAAGTTCGTAACGTTATATATACATAGAAAAATTTAGACATGATTAATATTTCCAAGGATGAAGGGAAAAATCAACATCAATTTAGTTTTCATCATACACAGCAGAACATAAAAACGCTGTTTTTGTTTCCAGTATTCAACTTGAATAACACTATACAATATAATCAAAATTTTTTGAAAATAATAACGTTCTAACGGCTAATCGTGGTAGAGAGGACCAAAGGAAATATACATATGTACAGGTATCGGCGGTTTGAAAGTTTACACTCGGGACATTAAGAGGGCATAGAGTACCACCACTCAATTTTAAAAAATGACTTTGTTGTACAGTGTTATTAAAGAAAAAATATTTTTTAAAAAGCTACCAAACTATGAAAGTTAACATTCCAGCATTTAAAAATAAAAAATGACAACTCTGATATTAATATGGCAATAAAGCATAGTCGTTCATACTGGCACCAGAGTTCCGAACATTATTTGGCTCGTATATGTATACAGCCGACTCAAAACCAATGTACTCACTAAAGAGTCAAAAATAAACAACAACTTCATTCAGTTTTATGAAAGCTTCTTGTTTTTTTACATTGTTGTTTTTCTTTTTAATAGGCACACAGTGAAATACTGCTAACACATACTCAGTCTCTATAAAATTTAGATGAGACAGTGCTTTTATCAAAATGATGAGCATAATTTAAATAGAATTACAGCCAAACCAGAACAGACAGAATAAATTATGATTGGTTTTTATTTTAGCACACATGTGTTTGAACTTGTTTTTAAATTTTATTATATTTTTATGTTTGATTTTAAATATACCAGTATAATATTTTAATAGAAAAAATATGTGTTTTCTCTTCTTATTAAATATTTGCGAATTTTTGTTGTTAATTTTACAAATTTTATGGTAGATAGGTCCCATTTCCGTAAAAAAATTTAATTTATGAATTCAGTAATAGAACACGAATTTATAGACTTTTCTGTGTAAATCAGAACGTTGAACGTCGTTGTTCTGAAGAATTTTTGGGAAAAACTTCCAACAATTAAGCGCTATTTTTGTCAAAATTCTCCCTTTTACATGAATTGAGATAACTTAAAAATTTCTTGTGCATATTAAAAAATTTGTTAAAAATCATAAAATATTTATTTTTTTTTATATTTTGGCTACGGAAATATTTACAAAATTGGGCACAAAGTCGGGCCAAAAACCAAAATTTTAAAATTCAAAGCCAAATATCTCTGAAAAAATTAAAGATATCATAATTAAATAAAGTTTATTTTCTTTGTCTATTTATAAGCTTTAAAACAAGTTTCAATTCTTCAAATCGGATAATATTTGTAAAAGTTGTGAGGCCAACAAAGTTTTTCATGCCTGAGATAGTCAACTTTGACACCCTGTAGCGCACTGTGTGTTTCAACAGGGCGGTCCTAGTTTTATCATTCTTAAAGCTTAGGTCCTCATCATGCTTTTTACATAGATCATTTTATAATCGAATCGCATCCTTTTTTCCCATTGGAACCACTGTGCGCTCTGTTTGGCTGTTACCAATAACTGATTCAATTCACTCATAAATTTGTGTTAGCCAAAAACGTAGTTTTAAATGTTTTGGGTTTTATATTACGAATGTTAGACCGAATTAAGAATAATTCCACAGTGGAAACATAATTTTACATAATATGATAAAAATATCAAATTTTTTTATTCTAATAGTTTCAGATGATGATTTAAATATTAAGTTATTTACCTAAAATTCCTATAGGTTTCTCCGCTAGTTTATTTAAGAGGGTGTTGTAAATTTCTGCACCTTTGGAAAAATCACATTCTATAGCAAAAGTTTCCACTCCAAATTCAGTTTCTATAATAAAAGTTTATTACTTAAAAATTTTAGTTTAACCTCAGCCCTTACCGATCTCATGAGCTACTTCTTTAGTTTCTATGTTTGATATTACAACAACATTAAAACCCAGGCGAGCTAGTTCTCTAGCATAGGCTTTGCCTATACCAGCTGTCGATCCCGTTACAGCTTAAAGAAAGATTCCTAGTTTTATATTTAGTTTTTTTTTTAACATTTCTCCAACTTACCAGCCCATTTTCCATATTTCTCCATCAAGTGTACTTGTTGTGGTTTGTGACGTTGCAGCCATGTATTGTACAATAAATACACGGGAGTTCTTAAATTATCATACAAATAGCATAATAATGCGTAAATACCCACTCCTATCAAAAAATCTCTTAACATTTTATTTCAGCACAAATCAAACTATTCTCGATTATATTCATAATAACACTGAAATTTAATTTGGGTTATGTAATTACATATATATATATATATATATATATATATATATATATATATATATATATATATATATATATATATATATATATATATATATATATATATATATATATATATATATATATATATATATATATATATATATATATATATATATATATATATTTGTGCTGGTTTTCAAGTAAAAATTAATTGATAAAATGATTACAAACAAATGGTTCTACGAGAAAACATGTTTGTACATATTAGTGATGTTACGAATATTCGTATTCGTATTCGAATCTCCGAATATTCGCCTCTTAAAAGTTTTGAAGTCTTTTCTCCATCAAGCCCATTGCGCGGTGTGTAAATAAGCTCCGCACCACTAAACATTCACTCGCTCGGAACACTCGCCGCTGGTGTCAGTAAATATTGCCTGGGTATAGGTAAAAGAAGCTCGTATTTTCCCTTATTTACTTTCCACCCAAAATTATAAAAAAAAGTGGCATTCAGGTGCTAAGTCATCGGAATATCATAATAATGTTAAATACATATAGTATTGTGACAGTTTTTCTCAATTTATTGTTATTGACGCAAAGGCTAGATATTTTTCCAATTAAATTTGAAATATTAAGTGGCACTAGCTATTTATATTGAATATTCGTATTCGTATTCGAATTCGGCGAATATTGTTTCAGATATTCGTATTCGTATTCGCGAATATTAAAAATTGATATTCGTAACATCACTAGTACATATAGATGTACAAACATGTTTGTACATCATAGTATGTGACATACTTAGGGAGTTCACAACAGCGTTCTAAAATGTGTCTTAATATAATGACGTTTCAATTTTAATCTTTTATTATGAGTTGGCAAGTTTGTTGTTTTTGTTTTGCATGTAAATCAAATTTACTACCAGATGACAATTTTAAAAGTCCAAGAAGCTAGTTTTTTTTTTCGATGCGGCAATATTTTAAATAAAGAATTTGTGTGTGGCTTAAGTGTATTGGTGTTTCTTTGGAATGTTGATAGGTACCAAGCACTATTGTGGTTGTGTTGTTGTTTTGTTTGTTGTGTATTTTGAGTTCGTGTTCTATACATGTAAATAGTGAGATATATTCGTCAAACTTCGTCGTTACTTTTATTACTTTAATCTGCTGTGCTCTGTATCGTTGCTCACAATGAAATTTAAAAGTGTAACAATATTGCTATTTCGAAATTTTAAGACACACGTTGTGAATTCCCTAACTACTATGTGTGCATGTATTTAATTTATATTGTAAACATTTCTAGACTGATATACATATTTTGCTTATTACTAATAAATAATTACATCCGCGGATTAATTAAACAACTTAAAATGAACTATGTATTGTTAACTTGAATCGGTAGAAAGCTGTTATGAAAAACAGCTTCTTATCAAAGGTGACAATTAGACTCCCGGTTGGAGCTAAGTTCGCTTTATTAAATAGCGTTCACAATGAAATATATAAATTATTTTTTTATAGCAAATACAACCAGCGAAGCGATCTAGCTTATCTGCAGAAAACACCCAAGATCTATGGCGGAAATCAAAACCACGACTTCTGGACTTAAAGGCTAGTATCGCTGCTAGTCAGCTTCATTTAAGAGAAATAAGTGCATTGTAAGAAAAATAATAAAATAAAAATTACAAATGCTGCGCCCAGTTAATTATAATATTTTCATACATATTATAAATGTTATTTATTGATTTAACTTATGCATATTTTACTTTCATATTAGAGTTTTTTCGCTTATGCTAAATTATCAGAAAGATATCTTAAAACTATTCCAACTATCTTTACTATCAAACGGTAAGGCAAAATATACACAGAAAGAAAAACGCCGTACTAAATTCAAGTATTTTTTACTTACTTTGAGTATTCTTAAATTGTGTACAAAAATTATTATTTTATGTACTAAAGTGGTATAAATTTTTAACACAGTCGTAGTGTGTTAGCATTTGTTTGCTTGTTGATAGCTTCAGTCGCATGTTGTGCTTAAGTTGTTGTCTTGTTGTTGGTTATTCTGTTTGTTCGTGCTTGTTCGAGTAATAGACTACAAACTTCGTATTACATGCTGCTGGTTTATACCGGATTTTAGTTGCGGTTTTTTTTATGCTGCGCTAGCTGAGTGGTCTAAGGCATTGGCTTACAAAAATGGTGAGCTAAGTTCAATACTAGGAATGAACAAAAATAAATTTTGAATTAAAACAAGTAAACATATTAAATTTATATAAATAAGTAGTGAATATATAAATTCTCAAGTCTTTTCTGTTCCAAGATTAAATTAGTAAAAGTTAGCCTGATTCGGGCTTGATTCAAGTACGCGACGGGATTGATTAAAGTACACAGCTAGGATTTGATACAAGTACGCGGCGGGATTGATTCAAGTATACAGCGGGCTTGAATCTACATGTCATACGGCGTTTGTCAGCTACTTGTCGGCTATGCCCGAATATTGAAAATGAACAACAACAAGCGCAGAACAGTGATCTCCCTGCAGACAAAGTAACTGGTATGTAGTTGGAACTATACTAGTTGCTTTTTGCTTCAGACTAGTTGCCTATCTGTCCTTTTTTCATATATCGAACTATCGATTTTAACATTGGGTTGGGGACCAACTAGTTCATTTGTATACATTTATATTCCAGTTGGAATCCTAGTTATTGCAAACTAGTGCGCTCACTAGTTTTTTTATTAAGAGTTTTGTAACTCTTAAAAAAGCTTTGGCTCAAGCGGTGTACGAACACGCATTCTTCATACTTTAAGGCACGTACTCTACCCAATGAGCCACATTCTACTTATTTTTTTAATAGCTAACAATTGGTTTTATATAAAATCGTATACCTGAAAATTTTTTCATATTTTGACTAGTATCATTACTAGTCTCGATACAACTTGTAATATGATTGTGCTTTTTTGACTAGTATCGTTACTAGTCTCGATACAACTAGTAATGTGATTGTTCTTTTTTGACCAGTAACGTTACTACTCTTGTTACAACTAGTAATATGACTGTCGTTTTTTTGGCTACTACCATTACAACTAGTAATATGACTGTCCCAAAGCGTTACTAGTTGTAACTTTAGCTGCTGGGCTGTGGCTACCATCAAGCAAACAAACACCAACACGGTACGAGTACGACTGTGTATAAAGTTTATAAACATATTCGTACTTAAAATAAGAATATTTTTACATGAATAAAGACTAACATTAAGTATTTTACATCTTTCTGTACTTGATTTCAGAAAAACCGAGATTACCGTACTTTTGACACCGCTTGGGATTAATTTAAGTACGGATGGGGATGGATTGATTTTTATTTTCAGTGCAGAATTTGTGTTTTAAAAGAAGTTTTTAAGTAAAAAGCAAATACTTTTTTTTATTCATACTACCCAATGTGTATAAAATTTATTTTTTTAACTTTAATTTGTTATTTTTTAGCTACAAGTAAGCCAAATAATAACTAGTTAATTGCTGTGAAAATGTAAATATATTTGTAAGGGGTACCCACCCCGTATTTTTTGGACTTTTCAAACAAAAATAAGTAGTTATCGAGTCAAATTGTAATTAGTTGCGACTTAAATCCTCATATACTTTTTTGCCTACCAGTAAGCAAAGTTTTGGCTGGGCTTAAACAAAAACCATTTATTTATCACATCAATAAAAAGTTACCAAAATATAAAATTTAACATACCGGCATTGAAAAATAAAAAAAGCCAAAACGGTAAATTTCGATAAGTTTTCAATAAAAAATCATAAAATTTTGTATAACGTAAGACATAATTTTAAATGTGTTTGGATTTTAAATTATAAATGTTAGATCAAATTATGCAAATTGCTATAGTAGAAACATAATATTATAGTCTGATATAATATAGTTAAATAACGAATTTTTTATGCTAATTGCCTCTTTATGCTAATAGTTTCAGATGATGATGTACATATCAGGTTATTTACCCCAAATTCTTATAGGCTTATCCGCTATGAAATATGTAAATGAAGAATATTTAAGAGAAATTAAAAAAGAAATAACGCCTTTAGAAGAAATAGCAAAATAAAAATGACAATTACAGCGTCCAGCTAATTATAATTTATTCTTTACATAATGTGTCACAAATTTTAATTATTATTTTAAATTATGCTAAATTATCAGAAAGAAATCTTACTAATAGTCCAAATAATTTTCCTTTCAAACGATAAGGCACAACATTGAAAGATGCGTTCTGAAAGAATAATAAAAATTAATATCACAGGTTATAGCCTGCCGTCAAATAAATGGTAATAAATTTATATGTATATATAACAGCTACTGTATTTGAAAGTTACAACAACATCAGTGGATAACAACTTACTTAACCGCAAAAATATTAGTGACTACAAACAGGGTCTCATGTAATGCATTCATGGACAATGTTCAAACAAATATTAACGCTTGAGTATTGCCTAGAATATTATTTGCAATATTGTCATTATATAAGTCGCCATGAAATAAGTCCCCACGAAATAAGTCCCCAAAAGAAATAAGTCCCCATTTTCGGGGTCTGATGTTTATAAATTTTGTATATAAAATAAATATTTTTTTTATGTTTTAAAAAGGACTCTAATTCCTATTTTCATTATTTAATGCGAAATTAATTGTATATAACACCTTAAAATGCATGATTAAAAATATTAATTTTGTAAAATACTTTTTGTACAAACATGTATGGTTTTGGTGCTGTGATGCAACTTTTATTTAAACTAATACTAATACAAAACGTTCTACTAATACATTCTTAGGCTTAGATATTTTTGACAACCGACTTAGGTTTTTGACAACTATTTCCCAACCGGCAGGCTTCTATATCTTCTATGATGTATACCACGTATATATCGTCACAGAATACTAAAAAAACTACCTAACATTTTAAACGTTTTGCGGGAGAAGTATAAAAGTTGTTTAAATGAAAAATATTAGTGCAAAATTATCAGAAATAAAAGTACAATTGTACCAACTTTATCATTCCTTTGGCTTGTGTTTAGTTCTCGCCAAATAACAAATAGCCTTATTGCAGGGTTGGAAAGATATTTTATAAATACACCTTTCAGCAAAGTGAAATATTTGTGTAGAAAACTAACACCATTAAATATTGAATCTATAGCAATAAAACAACTTTAACTTACTTGTACACCATGCCACAAATAACCAGTAGTTTCATACACTTTTCCTAAAGTACTAACAGCCCATTTTGCAAATTTATGCGGTTGTGGTACGAAAATGTCATGGCTCTGCATTAATTTCTTCGAAATCGAATCGACAATTTTTGTGCGTACAAAACTGGGTGAAACTAACTGTACTGCTATGCCCAAATGTTTGGTTTCCTCTTGCAGAGCCTTGGTAAAGCTGCGCATGTAGGCCTTGGTGCCATCATATACAGAAGCAAATGGCACTGGAAGCTGTTCTGACTCAGAGGAAATATTGACAATGAGACCTCTTTCGCCTGCTTTTTGTCATTTTTTTATAAAGTGTCGGGACAATTGTGTTGCAGCTCCGATATTAATGTTTATAGTGGCCCATATATGCTCTGGAGAGAAAGTGCTTATGGTACCGGGAGGATTGGGAGCAATACCAACATTATTTACTGAAATAGAAGTCAAGGCGAGAGGATAATTGGACAAATTTTAATGCGTTTAATAAGTGCTAATGGTTTCCAGATCATGATGAAAATGTAAAGTTATTATTTACTTAAAATTCCTATAGGCTTTTCCGCTAGTTTATTTAGGAGAGTGCTGTAAATTTCTGCACCTTTAGAGAAATCACATTCTATAGCAAAAGTTTCCACTCGAAATTCAGTTTCTAGAATAAAAAATGTACAATTACTAAAAATGTTTATGTTAATCTAAGTTCTTACCGATCTCTTGAGCTACTTCTTTAGTTTCTATGTTTGATACTAAAACAATATTAAAACCAAGGCGAGCTAAGCAGTTGAACCTGTTACAGCTTGAAAAATTTCAATATTTAAGTTCGGTTTACTTAGCGTTTCTCCAACTTACCAGCCCATTTTCCATATTTCTCCATCAAGTGTATTTGTTGTGGCTTATGACGTTGCAGCCATGTATTGTATAAAAAATATATTGGAGATCTTAGGTTATCATACAAATAGCATAATAAGGCATAAAGTCCCACTACTAATAAAAAATCACTAAACATATTTATTTACTCACAAATCAAACTCTTTTGTATAGAATTGAAAATTTTACTGAAATTTGTTTTGTATAACAAAATTTGTTTAGCAGCTTTCAAGTTAATTTGCTAAATGATTACAAAGGTTACAAAATCGATATTCTTAAGTAAAAAAAATTATGTGTTCAAATTTTTAAATTACACAAGCAAAAAAAATTTTTGTTTCGTGTTTTTTTTTAATTTAATTTTAATTTATGTATATGTAATAAAGCTATAAACTATGTATGACAAAAAGAAAAGAGACGACCTAAAATCCCGTCCGTATTCTACACAAACACACCTGGATACAAATATTATAATAAAATAATAATAATAATAATAATTATTAAAAAACCAATTTATTATATCCTAAAATAGATTAACAAGTTTAGATTTGATTTGAAATTAAGTGACAGGACTTAATTAACAAACGTTTTGATTTGCATACATCAACGCACACACATTAAAATATACAATATATTGACTAAAGCAATTGCCCGTACACTACGCAATTAAAAATACATTTATGAAAATTTTAAAATATTGGTTCTAAACAAGTTTACTTCTTTACTATAGTCTATAATGTGATAAGAAATTCGCAACTAGCAAACAGTGTAAACAATCATTTACGGTATTTAAAAAGGTTAGATTAATGAAGCATTGCCAACATCAGAAAATAAAAATTACGTAATATGTTGGTGGTCAAAACAAAAGAGACTATCTCCAATGGATATTGCTGTCTTTGTTTCAATTAGTAGTTATTGACTATGGATTAAAATATATTTTTAAGTTTGAATTTGAGTCTGGATTAAAAAAGCAACAGCTATTTAGATTAAAAAACACAATTTTATTGAATTTCTTTAAAATATTCCCTATTCCCTCAGTTAAATTTCAAAGCATTGGCCCATAATCAAAGTAATAAGCACAGTCTACTTTAAGAGTTTAAAACCAGTATTTTGCATGGAATATTTTTTTTCCGAATCAGTGAATTTTTCGTTTGACACTGGACTCACCAACCAGTGGTCGAGTCGTCACGTCCGTGTACGCACAACTCGTCACGTAACAACCACATTTGCGGATTATAACATAAGTGAACGTACTGTAATCCCATTTATTTTCGTACAATTGTTGATACGATCACGGATGTGACGATGTACACATAATAAGAACACGTAAATAACAACAACAACAATGATTTTGCTATTTTGCGTACGATGTCGGAATTCATACAATTAGTATCAAACGTAAATTGCAACAAGTTTGTTTACTGAAGATTTCTGAGGGATTCAATACGTTGCGCTCTGTAAACAACAGCGGACTTTTTAATATTGTTGCGGTAATTCTCATTAATTTTCTTTAGAGTTTTTATATAAACACACAGAGTTGAAAGCATTTAAGAAATTTAAATTTCATAAATTCTTAAATTTTGTATGTAGATTAAACCGACATATTACAAAAAAAAAACAGCAAACGTTATTATTAAATTCAGTTTATTTTGTTAATTAAAGCTTAAAAATATTTTCAACAAAAAGTTGTTGCTGACTTAGACAAAAAGGTTGCTTAATATATTACAAATAATTCAGAAAATATTTCTGTTTGAGTTAGTAAATTGTTTTGTTTAGAATTTCCAAGTCTTTTTAGACAAGTAATTTTATAAATTCAGACAAAAATATTGCTAAATATATTAAAGAAAATTCAGTAAATATTTTTGGTTGATTCAGCTAATTATTTTGCTTAGATTTTTTAAATAGTTTTAGACAAATGGTTTTACAGATTCAGATAAATAGTTTGTTTTATAATTTGCAAAAAAATCCATATATTTGTTTTGATAAAATAATTTGTTTAAAAAACCCCGGGCCCGTGTGGCTGAGTGGTAGCGATGCTAGCCTGTCAGTCCAGACGTCGTGGGTTCCATTCCCGCCGTAGACCCTGTGTGTTTTCCGCAGACAAGCTAATCGCTTCGCGGGTTGTGTTTGTTTCAAAAAAAATTAAATGATTGGCATACTTTTGCCTGTATTTTTTAACTTGTTTTTAGGTCCGTTTCTAGACAAACTATTTACTAATACATTGAATTTTCTTACTGAAAATTAAATTTAGTTTTTTCTGTGTTAACTTTGCTTATGACTATGAATATGGGGCATTGTTGTTGTAACCCACAACAAATAACAATGTTTGTCAAAAATCTAAGAATTTATTAAATCGCTTGTAATAATTTATATTTTTAATCTATGATCTTTCGCCTCCACTAAATTATCGGCAAAGTATCTTGCAGCTATTGTAGACAGTTTTACTTTCAAACGACAAGGTAAGATATATAAAATTGCATTCTGAAATAAATATAAAACAAAACCATTATTTGGACAGTGGAAACGATTTGAGCTTACCTGTACACTATGCCATAAATACCCAGAAGTTTCATCCACTTTTCCTAAAGTACTAACAGCCGATTTTGCGAATTCATGAGGTTGTGGTAAAACGATATTGCTGTTAACCTGCGCTATTTTCTTCGAAAAATCCACCATTTTTGTAGCTACAAAATAAGGTGAAACCAACTGAACTGTTATGCCCAAATGTTTGGTTTCCTCTTGCAGAGCCTTGGTAAAGCTGCGCATGTAAGCCTTACTGGCACCATATACAGAACCAAATGGCATTGGATATTGTTCTGTCATAGAGGAAATATTAACAATCAGACCTCTTTCGCCTGCTTTTTGCCATTTATTTATGAAATGTCGTGATAGTTGTGTAGCTGCTCCGATATTAATGTTTATCGTGTCCCATATATGCTCTGGAGAGAAAGTGCTTATGGTACCGGGAGGCCTGGGAGCAATACCAACATTATTTACTGAAACAATAAATTGACTAAGTTTTGGTCTAACTAATAATTACAGACGATATGAATATCAAGTTATTTACTTAAAATTCCTATGGGCTTCTCCGATAGTTTATTGAATAGAGTGTCGTAAGCTTCTGCACCTTTGGAAAAATCGCATTGTATAGTAAACGTTTCCACCTCAAACTCAGTTGCTAGAATAAAAATTTTAAATCATTTATTAATGAAATTTTTTTTCTAAATTTTAATTCTTACCGATTTCGTTAGCTACTGCTTTCAATTTATTTTCTGTTCTTGATATTAAAACAATGTTAAAGCCCAAACGGGCCAATTCCCTAGCATAGGCTTTACCGATACCATCCGTCGAACCTGTTATAGCTCAAAGAAAGATGCCAAGTTTTAAGTTTTATTTTCTTAGCATTTCTCCAACTTACCAGCCCATTTTCCATATTTCTCCATCAAGTGTATTTGTTGTGGCTTATGACGTTGCAGCCATGTATTATATAACAAATACGCTGGAGATCTTAGGATCTCATACAAATAGCATAATAAGGCATAAACCCCCACTACTATTAAAAAATCACTAAACATATTTATTTATGCACAAATCAAACTTTTCTGTATAAAATTCAAAATATTACTGAAATTTATTTTGTGTAACAAAATTTTTATAGCAGTTTTCAAATTAGCTTAATTTAAAGTAAAAAATATTACGTGTTAAATTTTTTTTAATAACATAAACCGTTTAAACAAATTTTTTTTAATCGTTTTTTTTAGATTTAATTTTGATTTATGTATGTGATAATGAAGGTATAAATTACATTGTGTGAATTGAATCTGACTCTCGAGATAGCAGTTATGTATAACAAAAATAAAAGTCGCGACATAAATTCCCGTTCTTACTCTACACAAACAAACCTGGATATAAATAATTAATAATAAATAATTATTAATTATTTACTAAAATCTATTAACAAGTTTAGATTTGATTTAAAATTAAGTGACAGAACTTAATTAACAAACGTTCTGATTTACATCATTAAAGCACACACACTAACACATACATTTATAGACGCAAGCAATTGTCCGTACACAACGCAATTAATATTTAGGGAATTCACAACAGCGTTCTAAAATGTGTCTTCATATAACGGAGTTTCAATTTTAGTCTTTTGCTATGGGTTGGCAAGCTTGTTGTTTTTGTTTTGTGTGTAAATGAAATGTGGTTTAGGTGTATTGGTTTTTCTTTGGCATGTTGATAGGTACCAAGCGCTATCGTGCTTGTGTTTTTGTTTGGTTTGTTGTGTATTTTGAGTTCGTGTTCTATACATGTAAATAGTGAGATATATTCGGCAAACTTCGTCGTTACTTTTATTACTTTAATATACTGTGCTTTGTTTTGTTGCTCACAATGAAATTTTAATGTGTAACTATATTGCTATTTCCAAATTTTAACATACACATTGTGAATCCCCTAATTAAATTTTTGAAAATGTTCAAATATTGGTTCGATTCAAACAAGTTTATTTCTTTCCTACAGTGTATGAAGTATGAAGTACTTAGAAATTCCCAACTATCAAACAGTATAAACGATAATTTACGTTGTGTTCAATGGTTAGATTAATGAAGCAATGGCAGCATCAAACTCAATCGGGGAATTACAATTACAAACAAATGTTAGTAGTCAAAACAAAAGCGACTATCTCCAACGTACATTGTTGTCTTTGTGTTTGCAGCTTTTGTTTCTATACCCCTCATTAAAAAGTTTTTATTCAAGTCAATTAATAATATTAGCAGCTGTTTTCACGAGGTATGATTAAAAGTTAACGTGGACTTCGACTTGCCGTGAAAGTCCACGTTAACTCTTAATCATATATTGTGTTATTAACCCTTATTTTCTCAAGGTATTTATAATCACAATTATCAAATATCTTTTTGATCAATTCGAAATAACTATCTGTCAAAACATGCAAATATATTTCATTTCGAATTTTTTATTGTTTTACTAGATAAGACCCGTGTGCTTCGCAAAGGAGGTACAAGATATCGCCTTTTGCGAAGCACACGAAAAGGAAAAGAAAACGTTTAAATTAAATTTTGTCACAATGTGACAGTGGAAATATACTTCTGAAATTAAGTCATTTTTAGAAATTCGATTACGAAAGTTATCGATAAAATACGATATTTTGGGACTTCACGAACAAAAACAATTCACTGCGTTATTTATGCACCGATTTTCAATTTTTATATGGTGTCGACTAGAGAAGGATTTAGCTTTCCCAGTGTACTAAAAATATTTTCTTATTTACTAATATTTCGTGGGAATATTATCAAAATAATTTTTTCCCGATTTTTTTACAGTTTGGCGTATTTTTTGCAACACTTTGCTTAAAACCCTACTCAGTTTTTTTCTTAAGGCGTGTGCCGATTAAAATAAAACCAAAATTATAAAAACCGGTTGTAAATTGTCATAACAAACTTTAATAAAACTAACATACAACATACTAGATTATTATGGAATAAAAATATTTATTTTATATAAATCACATAAATTTACTATTTATTCAAGGAAAATTTCAAAATGTAACTTTTCACGAAAAACGTAACTTTTTTGAAAGAAAGGCGTAACTTTTTATCCTTCCCGTGGGTGGCAGCACTGATATAGACATATCAAAAAAAATTACCTAGGAACTTTTTAAGTAAAAAGAAAAGTCCTTTTGTTTTGGATGTATACATCCAAAGTATAATGGATTTGTTTTGCGATATCAAGAATAAAAATAAGTAGTTTTTCTAGTAGAGTTGTAACTAATGTTTAAAACTTTTTTGGTGAATTGGTACGTAAATTTTTGTTGGGACATTAGTCCGTGTGACTATTTTTTTTTTAAATACTCTTTCAACATAGTTGGCCAATTCAAAACAGTATTATATTAGACCTTGGTAAAATTATGTTTTTTATTTTCTGAAATTTCTCATTAAACATGCGACAGGAATATTTATGTATAATTTTTATTAAGCATTACAAAAGACGAAATCAATGCCTTTCAATTGACGCTACTTTTATTAAAATCAGATGACGTGATCGAAAGTAATTTGCTTTTATAAAATAAGTTTTAAAAATTAATTTAACAAACTTGAGCTGGACTTAAAGAAAACAAAAGCTATTTAGATTAAAGGACACAACTTTATTGAATTTATTTCAAATATTCCATATTCCCTCAATTAAGTTTCAAAACATTGTAGTTTGTAACCCACAACATATAAGAAAATTTCTTAAAAATCTTAGAATCTATAATAATCGCTTTTAATGATTCATATTTTTAGTCCGCTTCCGCTAAATTATCGACCAGGTATCTTGCACCTACTGCAACCAGTTTTGCTCTCAATCGATAAGGTAATATACTAAAAACTGCATTCTGAAATAAAAATGAAACAAAATCAGCATTTGTATAGTGGAGTCGATCGCAAAATAAAGTTTCCATAAAAGTTTCAATAAGCTCATTAGATCAGGGTTGCATTTTGTACCAGAAGTCGAACAGCTCGCGAGATAGTGTAAAACTGGCTTAAGTAAGTATATACATAGCTTCTTAATTACTATTCAGATTTATTAGAAACTTACAGCAAAAACCGGAATTTTCCAAGAAACCGGTTTTTGAATTATTCGAAAAATAGCTTTTTTAAAAAAAACCCCGGTTTCGAATACGGTTGTGTGCAAATAAACCGGTTAACCGGTTTTTATAAAATGTATGTGGAAATTTTATTTTCTTCACTTTTTGCGAAAAATCTTTATAACACTCTACATATTCATGGGATTTTTTCCTTTAAATTAGTTGTTTCAAAGAAATTTAATTACACAGGTCGACATTGAAATTACTTTTTGGAACAAAACTACATTTCTAAGCAGTATAATGAACTAAAAAGTAGTTTCCTCAGTTTTTTCCTATCAGCTACAAATTTGTTTAAGGGACCTGTCTAATATTTCGATCAACAAAACAACAAATTATCCTAATGTAGTTTTATGACTTGATAAACATTTTCAGCGTTATTCACAAATTAAGAAATTTTTTCTTTATAGAAATTTATAAAAAGTTTGAAACTGCAAACACTTTACCTTACCATCAAAATAAGCCATATATCATGAAAATCTATGGACAAATATTGATTTTATTAGTAAGTAAGTGAATACACTTGAAAGGTATTTTCGTTTTAAATTATTTCAAACAAAAAACAAGTTTGTTTCCTAAAGAAGTTTGACGGAAAGCTACCGATTCGAATGATTCTTTTGTGGTTGTTATTGTTATTGTTGTTGTTGTTTATGATGTATTATGGACGTCAGGACGAAGCTTGTCTGAAAGACAATTTTTATAAATGCTACTAACGAGGTGAAATGTCAGTAAATGGCATTTTTAATATTGGTTTGAAATCTATTATAATTTAATAAATGGGCCGAAATTATATGATGACGAAATTTCAATCGATTTTTTGAATATTTATTATTAAACTTGAGGTAGAATAAACGCTCGCTAAAAGTTAAAAAAAAAATTAAAAATACCACTTGGGATATCGTTTTTAAATATAAGTATAAACATTTTTTTTCAAAATCTAGAAAATTATTTTCTCTGAAAAAACCGGTTAATCGACACATAAGAACCGGTATGCCGAATTATTCGAAACCGGTTTATTTTTAGAAAGCCTAAAAGCCGGTTAACCGGTTTTCGGTTCCGATTTTTGCATACTGATCGACTTCAGACTGAACTATCACCAAATTCGACAGAAAATGTTTACTGTGTACTTTATTGAAAAATTTGTTGACAGCCGAAATTTATCAGCTGTGGAACCAGTTTTACCTGTTAAATAAATATATGTACCTTACTATAGCAGTTAAGCTATTTGAGCTTACCTGTACACCATGCCACAAATAACCAGAAGTTTCATCCACTTTTCCTAAATTACTAACAGCCGATTTTGCGAATTCATCAGGTTGTGGTAAAAAGATATTGCTGTTAACCTGCGCTAATTTCTTCGAAAAATCCACCATTTTCGTAGCTACAAAATAAGGTGAAACCAACTGCACTGTTATGCCCAAATGTTTGGTTTCCTCTTGCAGAGCCTTGGTAAAGCTGTGCATGTAAGCCTTACTGGCACCATATACAGAACCAAATGGCAATGGATGTTGTTCTGACCCAGAGGAAATATTAACAATGAGACCTCTTTCGCCTGCTTTTTGCCATTTATTTATGAAATGTCGTGATAATTGTGTAGCAGCTCCGATATTAATGTTTATCGTGTCCCATATATGCTCTGGAGAGAAAGTGCTTATGGTACCGGGAGGATTGGGTGCAATACCAACATTATTTACTGAAATAATAAATTGATTAAGTTTTGGTCTAACTAATAATTACAGACAATGTGAATATCAAGTTATTTACTTAAAATTCCTATAGGCTTCTCCGATAGTTTATTGAATAGGGTGTCGTAAGCTTCTGCACCTTTGGAAAAGTCACATTGTATAGTAAACGTTTCCACCTCAAACTCAGTTGCTAGAATAAAAATTTTAAATCATTTATTAATGAATTTTTTTCTAAATTTTAATTCTTACCGATTTCGTTAGCTACTGCTTTCAATTTATTTTCTGTTCTTGATATTAAAACAATATTAAAGCCCAAACGGGCCAATTCTCTAGCATAGGCTTTACCGATACCATCCGTCGAACCTGTTATAGCTTAAAGAAAGATGCCAAGTTTGAAGTTTTATTTTCTTAGCATTTCTCAACTTACCAACCCATTTTCCATATTTCTCCATCAAGTGTATTTGTTGTGGCTTATGACGTTGCAGCCATGTATTATATAACAAATACGCTGGAGATCTTAGGATCTCATACAAATAGCATAATAAGGCATAAAGGCCCACTACTATTAAAAAATCACTAAACATATTTATTTATGCACAAATCAAACTTTTCTGTATTATATATAAAATGCTATTGAAATTTATTTTCTGTAACAAAATTTTTAAAGGCAATTTTCAAGCTCAAGTTAATTGTTTAAGTTATTACAAAGGTTACAAGAGCAATGGTCTAAAGATGGTGGAAAAAATTAAGTTAACAATTTAGTTTAAAATTTTTAAGATACACAGGTCGGGTCAAAAAGGTTATTTATGGTATATATTTTTTAGAAAAAATTTTGATACATGTGATAATGAAGTTTATAGCCTATAGAGCACATTGTTCGAATTGAATTTTGCCCTCGGCCTTTCTATTTTTTACTACTACATATTTATAATTTTCCAGTATTCTAGGAACTCTCGCTTAGAACAAGCTACACTGTTCAACATACAAAAAAAAAATAAAAAAGTTCTAATCAATGATTCTGTTATAGGGGACAAAGAAAAATATATATGTTTCAGCATTTTGAAAGTTTAGACCTAGGACTTATTTTAGGGGGAGTTCAATTCCCCCAAGTTTTTGCACATAATTATACTGCTATGTGCAAAATGGGGAGAAATCTTACTAACCCTTAAATGAATAAAACATGTAAACTTTAAAAGCGCCATACAAGTATATATATTATTGGTGGCCTCTGCTAGAAACAGTTGTTAGAACCTTGCAATTAAAAAAATGTTTTTGCTGTGCAGTGTAAATATTCGCAATTTTTACAAAAATCAGGTGACTTCACTTTTTTATGAATAAAATCACCATTTATCAATCGATTGTCGTGAAATATACCATAATAATATGTAGCTTCATGATCTAGTGATAACAATTGTAATATTTTTCAATTTGTGATTTTTTTTATGAATTTTTTAAAAAAATATAAATTTCAAAGAAATTTTAATTATTTTTGGCTTGAATAACTTTTCAATTAAATTATATTTTTATTTAGAGATAAATGTGAAGCACATAGAAAAAGAAAATTTTCGACTGCACGGAGGGTTGAACTTACGTTTCGATAGCTCCCGCTAATCTCCTCAAAATTCTTTTCCGCTTAGACCACTCGACCAAAGTCAGTGGTTAGCAGTCAAGAAAACAAAATGTTTCTTTGTCTATATGCTTTACATTTATCTCTAAATAAAAATATAATTTAATTGAAAAATTAAATTAAAAGCGAACTCAAGTCAAAAATAATTAAAATTTCTTTTGATATAAACTAGGGATGTAACGATACGCCGTTTTGCCGATCCGATACCGATACCGATATTTAAAAATAAATATCGCCGATACCGATTCCGATACCGATACGAATATTGAAATTAAGTTCAAGTTTAGATCAACAAAACTCAAGTGCAATTTTTTTTATTTACAAAATTACATTGTAAGAGAGAATATTTAAAATTGATTTTAACCCAGTATAAAAAATTGGAAGTAATTTTTAAGGAGCTACATTTTCTTTGCTTCCAAAAAATCTATATTAAAAGTATGCAGATAATTAGTAGAAAAGCAAGAAAAAAGTTTAATTCCTTTGTAATTTAAAAAATACTCGCCATGCTTTTTAAAAAATCGATTTTTTAAAGAACATTTATCAACTAATATTCTTCTAAATAACATAATAGCTTAATTATTAAAAGTCTTCTAAAAGTTTATTATTCACTTAAATTTACATGAAAATAAAGTTTTGAGTTTAAATTCGCATAAAAAAAAAATGTGAAAATGGGTAATTTTTTATCCTTTTTCCTTGAGGAAAAACCATTATAGAACACCGAAAAAGAAATTTGTCCTAGCATCGCTTCCAATTCGGTGATTGGTAATCGAAAAACAGAACTTCTTGCAATGGCAAGGTCTATGTAAAACTAATTAGAAATTATCCAAATTTGCAATACTTCCGGATCGCGAATTCTACATTTTTATGACTTCTTTGGAGTGTCTTTTTTTGCTGGAATAAGATTTAAAAAACAACGACTTGAATTTGAATTCATGGTAAAATTAACAAAAAAGTAAATAAATTTTTTAAAAAATAACAGTATAAAATATTATTAATTTTTAAAATTGATATTAATAAGATTTAAAAAATAACGAAGTGAATTTAATTCATTGTAAAAATGAACAAAAATAAATTATTTGTTAAAAAAAAAAACTCTGAAAAAATTTTAAAAGTATCGTCGTATCGACAATAAAATATCGCCGATACCGATGTATCGGAAAATCTGAAGTATCGCCGATATATCGGTATCGGTATCGGTATTCGTTACATCCCTAATATAAACCCATAAAGTTCGACTAAACTCATAACTTAATTGTTAAAACTCTAAAGGCACCTAGCAAAAGTATGTACATGTTCAAATAAAACTTAACATTAACACACTAGTACTTGTAATTTCAATGATAATTCATACTAGAATAGAGAAATAATAAAAGAAGCTTAACACAAGACAAAGAAAAAAGTGAATATCAATAACTATCAAATGAAATGCAGCTCTAATGACCTTTTTCACAATGTACGATTAAAAGTTAACCTGGACTTCAACGGCAAATTGATTGTATTTTTTTTGTTAATTTTATTTTGTTAATATGTAATAATTTAAAAATCAATATGTAGCAACAAAAACTAATTAAGTACAGCAAATAAGTAAAACCCATTACAATTCAGTTTTAGATAAAACGAATTTTCGAAATTTCGCTCCCCGCCATCGGGCTTTGAAGACCTACTCCATCAACTCTTTTGGCAACATGACTCCAACTTACATACAATTTTTTTGTCCTTCTCAGCTTTTGTTTATTTACTGCGCAGAATTTGTCTATTGGCAACGGCAACTCGTCCGTTAGGGAGTTTCATTGCTTTTACTGTTTTATAATAATCGTGATTATATCAATTGAGTTCCCTCACTTACTTGCGAATAAAATCAAAAGTTGTTAAATATCTAAATCAAAAAATGTTAAATATGTGAAATTTTTATCGATTCCAACCTTTATGTTCCCTTAAAACTCAGCCATTTATGAAGAGATCTAAGATTTTTTTCTTTATTTAAAAGGATGTGCTTCCAGATGGTACCCATTGAAAAATGAGTAGCGCCACGCTCATACAGCGTAAATTCACAATCCTTTTCAACTACTTCTACTCAACCGATTCTTATGAAATTATGCACAGACATTTAAGTTTCTGTTTGAATACTACATCTTGATGACCATGCCCATGCAAAGTAAATATGCTTTTTCAGCAACTTCTACTAAACCGATTCATATGAAACTTTGCATACACAAAAATTTTCGAAAAGTGGACAGTGCCACGCCCATGAAAAGTAAAGTATTAATTTTATCTACTTATACTTAACCGATTCTTAGAAAATTCGGTCACGCAATTGGTTCTCGTAAAAGTACATGACGATACAATATGGGGGCAGTGTCTGTCACACCTATTTTGTAGTCGGTTTTTTTTTGCAAGAATTATTTTATTATTTCGTTATGAGTAATTCCGAAACCTCTACGAATATAAAAAATAGTGCTAAAATATCTTAAAGAGAGATAAAGTTAAAATTATTTGAATTAATTAGTTATTTTTGTGTTAACTTATATTTAACTTAATTTTTAGTAAACTTGGACGTGTCTTTCTCTAGTTATAATAAAATCTGTGCAGCCTCTTGAAAACTATTTTTTTTAATCCAGGTAATTTCACTTTATTACCAATAAAATCAATATTTATCCATCGATTTTCAGGAAAAATTTTATATTGTTGGGAGCATAATTACCTAATAAGAATTGTAATTCTTTTATAAATTTAAAGGTAGTCCATGCAACAAGGATTATTTTGGCATATTTCTGAATATATAAATAAAAAATGGAAATTGATTATTTTGCCTAAAACAGTCACACTGGTAAATATTTATAAAAATAAATAAATAGTTTTGAGTCGCCCTCTGTATAGTCAGAGCAAAAAGCTAAAATCTTTAAAATTTGTGTCTTTGCTAAATTTGACTTGGCTAAAGTTGTATCCGGAAAAGCTTAATATAACCAAAACGGTCTCTTTAATGAAAACGGCAATTTTTTTTTATTTTTGAAGTAGAAAAGAAAACACTTAATGAATGAATGCAATTGTAAAGAAATACGAATTTTTTTATTTTCGTTTATAATACAAAATAAATTCAATTAAACTTTTACATTTTATATTTGTCCGCTTTAAATTTTCATACACATGTACAGTCTAAAACTTACGTTGATGGCCGAAAATTTAGGAACTTTTACGAGCATAAAGCTATTTTTTATTGGAAATTTCTGCTTTCCATTCATAGTTGCCAGATCAAATTGGAGGAAAATCGAAAAATTTGTGGCATAAAAGTTTTAAAATCGTTTGGAAATCATCACTATGAAATCACAAACATACATGCATATTTTTTAATATATTTTAAGAATCTAAGAGCTAGTTTCTTACTTCTTGGTTAAACATGTGCTTAAATTAAATCAGAAACAAGTTTAAACGTTCTTTAACCAAAAAAATTTGTTTCTCAGTAATGGCTTAGGAGCTGTCAATTACGCCAGCTCTGTAGCATTGTTAAAGTTTTTTTTATTAGAAGTAAGGCAAAACTCTAAGTTTCAAGAAAAATCGCAATATTTCCTTCATTCGTAAACATCTGAAATGCAGTTTTTACTTTTTTCCAAATAATAGCATTAAATAAATGAATTGTTTATTAAATTTTTTACATATTGATTAAATTTTTGTAAAAATTATTTAATTTTCTTTTCAAGTATCGAATTGTTTAATTTGTTTTTTTTTTTGACATTTCTAACATTGGTTTAACTGAACAATGTTGCTTAGATTATTAACTAGATCATCTTTATTTGAAAAATAATAGCGCTTATTTAGAAATCATCACTAATGCCTGTTTTACACTATCTCACAAGCCGTTCGACTTCTGCAGAAAATGCAGCCCTGATTGAATGAGTTTATGGAAAGTTTTAGAAAAGCGATAACAACACATTAACCCAATTCACAATCTTGTGCAAATGGGATTGCATCGTACCATTTGCAAATTGGTATAGTTAATTGATACTCATCACTTAGCAATTGTTAGTGGTGGGTATCAATATGCTATACCATTTTGCAAATGCAACAATGCAAGACCATTTGCACAAGATTGTGAATTAGGCCATTATATTAGGTTTGCATTTTGTGCAGAAGTCGAACAGATTGTATAATAGTCTAAAAACAGCTTTAGTGCAAACTTTTTTATATACCTACTTAAATTATTCACAGTTGGTTACTTTCAGCACGAAAAGTTTGCACTGAATTAATGGCAAAGCTGTAACTAAATGCCAACTAACTAACACATTCAAAGAATAGCTGACTACGACCATTTCTAGTACGTTAAAAAAACATACATTCAAAAAAGAAACTAAACTAGAGATGCTTTTTGGTCAGCAAAATTTTATTATATAACTTAATTTTTACTGGTCCTTATTTTAATTGATTTATATACAAACCATAACCAAAAAATTACTTTTTCGAATTTGCATGAATTTTTTATAGAACCTAAATTGTTTTTAATAGCTTCATAAGCTTTTTAATTAATTACAGAATATATCGCTCAAAATATTATCTCTATATGCCAATATGCAGGGTTGCACTTATTTTGCCAACTAATAGCAATTGCTGTGCTAGTTATGAATTGTGAATAAGATCTATAACTATCTATTAACTATTTTTTAGTTTCTGTTTTATTAGTTCCGACTTTGGTTATGTTTAATTTTAAGCTACAGTTAACTGACAACTATAGTTTTTCTTTAAGTTAAAAATTGGCTCTAAAGATCTTGAAAGATCAGGCAAAACAAATATTTAACGATATACATAGGGATGCATCGATACGCCTTTTTGCCGATACGATACTGATACTCAAATAAAAATATCAACGATACCGAGCCCTTAGTGAATCTAAATTTAAGCTAAAATAAGCAAAACACAAGTAGAGTAATAATCGCGATTGTTTTCAAGTTTTAATTTAGACTAATTGCAGCTTAGACGAAAGTCATCTTTCTAGGAATCACTAATGGGTTTTTCACAAAGGCTTCAAATCAGCTTTTTCGTTGATTTATCAGAACTTGTAGGAAGTGTACGGGTGACGGTGTATGTAATAGCCAATTAAGGTCAATATAGAAGTAGTAGACTGCAATTGAAATATTCGTGCTTTGTGTCAATGATCAAGCATGGTAGATAAGCAATATGTTTCATTACTAAACAATCAAATCGTTCATTAAGAACCAATACCAAGTCGGTCACTAGTAGGGCGATTTTCCCGTCCCGGAAATTCCAGGGAAAATCAATTATTTTCGCTTCCCGCTTTCCCGGGAATTTTATCCGGTTATTCCCGGGACTAAAAATATATTTCTACACATAAAAAAGTACTGATTTTGGTATCCAAAAATTCTTCTTTTCTTTAAACTGTCATCGTTCAATAAACAATCTTTATGCACGTTTTTTTATGCATTTACTGCCGAAGAAAATGTGGAAATAGATATTACTTCAGATGAAAGTGATGTTTTGAAAGAGAAGACTTTCGGGGAAACCTTCCATATGTTCGGGCACCGATGTCAGATCATGGACGAAACATGGACATGAGCGGTCTACATTAGCCATATGAGATGTCCGATATGATATTCATACCAAGTTCATGGCTAATGTAGAGCCGCAATTGAGGCGGCAATTTTAACTTCTTTTTTTTTTGGCATGCAAAGTTTGGCTGAAGGAAGGAAAGAAGAAGGGGGTTCCTGTCCTGCAAAGGGATATGGATAAACGTTTATTTACCGCCCCTAGGAGTATGCTAATTTTTCAAAATTGGTTTGATTTCAAAGAACTAAATCTATTTGGATCGCAATGGTATTATGTGACATATGTCATATAGCTGTATATATATCAAAAAATTTTCTGAATTATACAAAAATCGTCAAATCATGAAAAGCTCTTTTTAATACTTCTAAAAACGTAAAATGATAAATCGTTAAATCTGGCAATAGTGCTTTCAATCAGTGATAAGAGAACTAGGAACACAACAAAAATATATATAGGTATTTGTCAGAGGCAAACAAAACATTTATTGATAACATTTCAATCTCAAATACAAGGTAAAGTGAAATATTTGTAAAAATGTCATACTAATAAATTTTAAATTAGTATATAAAATAATACCATGAAAAACATTGTAACCTAATAAAACTCGAAGAAAAACGAAATATCTACATATGTATTTATGTACGTGTAAAATTAAGGAACGTGCGTCAGCTGTTTTGTTTAAGTGTTTGGCTTACACACACACGTATATACATTTTTAATACCATACAGATAATATTGGATTACGTGGTCCATTTTAGCTGAAATAGAGTAGTTACAACATGGTCCTATGTAATGCAGTCATGGACCATGCCATTTGCAAACAATCGATTCTAATTAAGCAACAAAAAAATTATCATAACAAATTTTTCAAACAAAAGTTTTCTAAAAATAAATTTAATTTTCAGTAAATGCTCTTTACATAATCAATGAATTGTTTGTTTGGCTCTTATTTAGGACGCAAACATCAAAAATTACCCCGATGACGACATACACACAAATAACAACAACAACAACAATGATAGCAAAAGGAATGCGATTGTTTACTGAAGAGTTTTGAGTGAATTAATTCGTTAACGTCGTTGCGCTAATTCTCAGTCATTTTTTTAGAGTCTTTAGATAAACAGTCAGACTTGAACACATTTAACAAAGTGAAATTCCATAAATGTTTAATGGATGATGATGATGATAAATGACCCAGACAAAAATATTGTTTGATATATTACAAAAAATCCAGTAAATATATTTGTTTAATTAAGTAAACTATTTTGTTTAATATTTGTTACGGCCCTTTTCACAATGTACGATTAAGTGTTAACGTGGACTTTAACGGGAAGTTCGGCATACAAAATTTGCCGTTAAAGTCGACGTTAGCTTTTAACCATACATTGTGAAAAGGTCCGTTAGTATTTTTAGACTAATTGTTTTATAAACTGAGACAAAAATAATGTTTGGTTTTTTCAGAAAATCCAGTAAATCTTTTTGTTTGGTTTAGTAAATTGTTTTGTATACAATTTGTAAATATTTTTAGACAAATTGTTTTATATATTTAAACAATTTGTTCATTGAAAAAAAAAGTTTTTTTTTCAATGAAATTGTTGAGATATTTTTGTCTATATTTACAAATTTGTTTGTAGGTCCGTTGCTAGACAAAATATTTACTATTTCATTGAATTCCTTTGCAGAAAATGAAATTTAGTTTTTCCTGTGCCGATAATTGTTGTGTTTCAACGAGTGCAATCGTAAAAACACAAGCAAGTGAGTGCTCCATCGAATATTGGCATAGAGTAGTTTTAAGACTAGTCCGATGTAATGCAGACATGGAGCATATCATATGCAAACAAGAGTTTGTAGTTAAGCGACAAGTGCTCGTATTTTAACAATTTCGACACGAACACTTAAGTGCTCCATCAAGTGGTGACAGGGATTAGTTTTGAGACTACTCCGATGTAGTACAAAGTTGAGCGATATGTGCCAGCCCTAGCACATCGTAATGTTAAAGCGAGCATGTTTTCTCCATACATTTGGGTTACCTTTGTACTAGTCATAGTCCTCTATGTATGGGCTAGTCGCGTTATCTGCAGGGTATGTCATGTAAATAACGTTAACGTTGTTTTTAACAGCTTTTTTGGGATGTTTCCAATAATGATTGGCTAAAATATTTCTTTATCATTAGCGTTTTCTTTTTTGTATGCTATTTTATTTGGTCATAATATGAAATAGCAATTGCCTTTGATATCACTAGTTAACAAAAAAAAATTTCGGTGCTTTATATTTATCACGACACGAAAACGGTCTGTCCGATTTGGAGAAATAATTACCTATGATTTAGCCCAATTTTTTCCAACTGTTTCTGAGTTATTCAAAAATTAACAGAAAAAATTTAAGCTTATTTTTTTTAAATTCATTTAAAAAAATTAAAACGGCAAAAACTACATTTTTATCAGTAGTCAGATAGGTAGGTATACGAGGAATAAAACAAGCGAAAAAATCGTGAAAATCGATGGACTAGTGTTGATTTTATTCACAATGAAGTGAATAAAACTAAATTTTTGGTAATGTTATTTTTCAAAAAAGTAAATAAGTAAGGAATATTTTTAAATCAGTTATTTTATTGTTTTTGGTTTTCCTCTTAATGTTGACAATGAGAGGGAGTCTCGTCCGATCGACAAATTAAATTTTAAACGTATTCTTTCTGACCATTTTCATTGCACTTACTTTCTATCCCTGTGAAAAAATTGGAAGTCATTTTTACTTTTTCTTTACTTCCAAAGTATCATGAATTGTGTACTTTCAACTTCTCACGAAGTGATTATTAACAACATTCAGATAATGAATTAAAAATTTTTTTGGCTGAAGTGTAACATTATTTTCGGTTGGCGTTGTTTGTTGAGGAAGCCTTTGTGGATGAGTTTGTGATACCTAACTGAGAGTTGATATCTTCCTGGTATTACGGACACAAAGCAAGTGGTACTCCGAAGCCATAGTAGCACCAATTTGATATTAAAATCATTTCCGGTTGGCTTTATTTTTATTCATTGAGGAAACCATTGTTGATAAGTTTGTGATACCTAACTGAGAGTTGATCTCTTCCTGGTATTACAGATATGGAGCAGTGGTACTCTGAAGCCTTAGTAGAGCCGATTTGCTTTCGTATCATCGCAACTGTGGTGCTGAGTTTGTAGCGTGGACTATTGGTGAGCCTCCATCGAACTAAGAGCCGATCTCTTCCTGGTGGCTCGTTCGCTACTCGTCCACAGAGGCAGACTCCTCTACTAACCGAAAGTGTGCATTTGCTTAGCGCAGTCCAAGCATTGCGACTATATCTCGGGCTATTGGGGAGACACCACCTAACTGAGAGCCGATCTCTTCCTGGTGGCCCCCTCGTTACTGGCCCTACGAGACAGAATCGCGATCCGAGGCAGATTCTGAACCCTTATCTCTAACATTTTTATATCCGTGCCATGGCAAACTGTCGTCGCTACGTAAATTATAAGGGGCTATTCACATATTACGTAACGCTGTAGGGGGGAGGGGGGGGGGGGGTTGAAGATTTGTTACGGATTAGGTACTTTATACTGAAAATTTTGTAAAAAAGCGTTACGAAGGGCGGGGGGGGGGGGGGTGGGTATAAAACCACTAAAAATAGCGTTACGTAATATGTAAATAGGCCCTAAGTACTTTTTTTTATATAATCAATAAAACTACGAATATTATAAAACTAATGAAGTGTTTTTATGTAATACAATCTCACGCTGTGATTATTATGCAACGACCCTGGACGCCACTGATCTCTACCTCAGCAACCAGCGGAAACGTGTCGTTACAGCCTTTAGAGTTTTAGATATAGTGGCAATACAACATTATGCTTAGAAAATTGGGCAATGCGAGACCGCAAAAAAAAATTATATATATTTTTAGCTACTTCTATTTACGTAACCGATTCTTAAGAAACTTTGATCACACTTTACATTTACTACATTATGATTATCAATATAGGCAGTGCTACACTTGTTTTGTAGTCAGGTTTGCTTTTGCAAGAATTATATTTAAACACAATTCATTTTATCGCTTTATAGTACATACCCAGTAAAAAGTTGCTTCCAATAAAGCAGGTTTCTACTATTATGGAATAAAAGTAGTGCTGACAAACCTGCTGATATCGCTGCTGATTTTTGTATGGCAAAAGCGCTTTTGAAGCGCTGAAAATCATCAACATTTTTAGAACTAGAACTGAAAATATATGAAAAACATGGTTCGACGTGGATTGGCGTAGTTGACGCCATTTTGAATTTTTGTTATTTCGTTTCTTTATTTATTTTTATTAATTTCATATTTTTGCTCAATGTCTGTTATTTTAACTTCAACTAGTATCGAACTAAGAACCTTCAGGTTTGAAGTCCAAAGTACCAATCACTCAACCAAAAACACTGTTGCAAAACGGCACCAAGAAACTCAAATAAACTTACTCTTCATTCTCGCTTAAAAACCTGCTTTGGATCAGCACTATAAAATTAGCTTTTTTGTATAGCTTGTGTACGAAGCTTTTGTATAAGTAAAAAAGCAAATACATTTCTCGCTTCAAAACCTGCATTGTTGTGACGCTATGAAACAGCTTCTGAACAAGCTCATATTTTAAAGCGAATTATAAAGCGCTTTATTTCTTTAGTGCTTCAAAAAACATGAAAATTTCTTACTGGGTAGTTATTTTGATTTAAAATCTGTTGAAAGCACTATTTAAAAAAAAATCAATTAAATAATCATTGGTTTAATTAAAATATTAATTGAAAATAAAATTGTACAATAATTGTTTCTGTGTACACAATATAAAAAATATCATTCACTTCTTTTAAGTTGTGCTTTTTGTATAAAAAAAAACTGCAGTTTTTTGTTAAAGGCAAATTCGAAAGAAAAATCTTAAAGATACAACTTGTGTATCAAACAGTCTGCATGTGTAGAAGAAAAACCATTGATAAAGACAACTTGCAATGCAATGAAGTAAATGTTACTTACAGAAAGTTTTAAACACAATTTAAAAAATAAAAAACTTTATTTAAAAGCACCATGAGTTGTAGAAAAAACCAAAACATGTAAAACACAAAAATAACTAAATAAAGAAATCAGTCAGTGCGTGTTTAAACAAGCTGGCGTACGGTTCGAAATTTAAATAAAATTCAAATAACTAAGATTAATTCAAGCAATTTCAATACTTGTGTTGAATATTTTTCAAAACTTATTTAACTAATTTAAATTAAAATCACATCAAGTGTACTATTACAAATATAAAAAAAAAATGAAATATATAGTGTGCTAAGTTGCAGCAGTGGATTATTTCGAAAGCTGCATGCGTACAGTTTTACAAACTCAAAACTGATAAGACCTGAAATAAATTACAAGAAACCAAACAAAAGATAATTCACTAAACTAAAAATAAATAAAACAATCATGTTACTGCAAACCGAAGAAATTTCATTCATATCATACCTTTTCAGCATGACATGTGTTTGCCAACTATTTTCAGCGGGCATATATTTCATTGGACTGACAGCCGTGTTACTTTTCTTATACGATAATTTCAAATCTGTGATATCGATAATTAAATCTATTTTGGAACCGTATTTTCAACCTCAGCTACCACAAAATCTAGTGGATAAATATGGAAAGTGGGCAGGTGAGAATTAATGTATGTAAATTTGTTTATGTTAAAAAATAATTAAGTAAAATAATCAATCAACTGATTAAAGTTCAATATCAATGCAATTCAATTGAACAATATTGTTTGGAGTATAAATACAATTCTTATGGTTGCGACGATGGAACCCGCTGCGGGCTCGATTTTATTATTTACATGCGTATTTCTCAATTAGATTCTCGTAAAAATATTGTCTTGCGAACAAAATAGGCCATATAACATGAAAATCTATTAAAAACTTTGATTTTATTAGAAATTAAGGGAAAATACCCAGCCACCTAAAAGATACTTTCGTTCTAAATTTTGTTCAAGCAAAAAGTGATTTCCGAATGGCTGTAAGTGTGTATATAGAAGTGAGTGTGCGTGTGTGTGTTTCTTAATTTACTCCGAAATTCCAGTTAAATCGATTTCCGGATTCGGTAATTTTTCTAAACTTTGTTTTTTAATAACTCTGAACATTTTTGTCAAATCTTTTTTCTAATTTCGCTCACTTTTGTTTAACTTTAAAACTGTGTCAAAAGTCGTAAATTTGATCTAGAAAGGCTTGTTGGTTCGACAGATATCGTTGTCGAAAATTATTTTTGAGACGCTTCCGTTTTTAGATTTTATTTGTTTCTACACTTGAAACCCATTGTCGAATGCGGGAAGTTCCAGGGATGGCCTGCAAGGTCAACCATATTATTAATAACTAGCTTCCCGGAGAAACCCGACTTCAATACTAAAATCCAATCCGAAATTTTTATAGTACTAAACATTTCATGACCTTTGAAAAAATGAATCGTTTCATAAATAGCGGAGTTATGCTACAATCAATATTTTGGGTGGCCACTTTCTATGAGACAAAACTGCAAGCATGCACTCTCAAATAAAAAAAGTTATGGAATAATCGATATTTCGGCCGGGCCCATTACACTATGCAACAAGAAAAATGCCGGGGAGTACCACTATATTTTTTTTGTGCGTTGTGTTCCCCTAACTACAAAACAGTACAAATTTTAAATTCTATGGATACATATTTTTTATTAATTTATTTGTTTCATTTGGGATTTTTTAAGAGGCTGCTCCACTGATTTTATCATAACTTATGAAGGTGTTGTTTAATTTTATTACAAAAACTACTAAAATATTTAAATAAAATTACCTTTAAGGTGTTCTAACATTATTTTTTATATACTCTATGGTTTCAGAATTAATTAGAACGCAATAATGAAAAATATATATTTTTGATGCAAAATCGAAATGTTTTTATTTATTAAAAATTTATAGAAAACCAAAAATCGCAAAATGATACCATTGTTATTCACTCACCTTTATTTCACGAAAATCGATGGATATATATTGATTTTATTGAGACGTAGCTCCACCGATTTTATCATAAAAAAGTCTATCCCATTTTCTCACAAGAAAAATTAAAAAACTTGAATGAAAATTACCTTTAAACCATTCTAACACTATTTTTTATATACTCAACAATTTCAGAATTATTAATACCTCAATGAAAAAAAAATGTATATTTTTTTAAGCAAAATTGGAAAATATTAATTTTTTAAAATTTACCATATTTATTAACAAATTATAAAGCCACTTATACATATAACAAATAAAATAATTTTATTTCATGAAAATCGTTGGATAAATATATATTTTATTCATAATAAAGGGAAATCACTTGATTTTTGCTAAACTTGCGAATAATTACACTGTAAAAAAAATCAAATTTTTTTAAGTAACAAGATTTTTACAATTGATTGTGGTAGAAGTCTTAAAAAAATACATATGTGTATCGGAGTTTTGAAAGTTTACATCTGGGATTTATTTTAGGGGGAGTTAAACTTTCCCCCCCTTTTGCAAATATTTCAAAAAAAACGTGTCCATAGAATTTTATATTTCGACTGTTTCTGTAATTAGGGACCATAACACATAAAAAAAATTTTGTGATGAACAAAGGTCATGACATATTCATGAAAGGACATGTAGCATAGTGTTATCCGTCCGATTAAATAGTTTTGAAAATGAGTCCATAAATGGATGAATTGTGCAAACATCAATATTTTTGGGGGGCCGATTTAAAAAAAATTATCTGGAAATTTTTTGTTGCATATGGAAGGATATTTACTCTCTGATTGTTATCTATCCATCTGTCTATATGTGACTCGGCTGCGGAGTTGGCTTTAAACATATTGAGGAGAAGTCCTTAATGCGTTATTTATCGTCTATCTGGGGCCCGTTTCTTAAAACTACAATTTACAAATCTACAAGTAAAATACACACAGAACAACAATAACATTTGTAAAAGTGTTGTTGTTTTGGGCGTATTTTACTTACAGGTTTGTACCTTGTAGCTTTGAGAAATGGGCCCCTGGAGCAAAAATTGCTTTCAATAATTGGCACAACAGCTGTTCTTGTGTTTTTGGGGGGAAACAATATTGTACAATGCTGCCAACACACCTTCACAGTATATTGCACTTCTTTTGGTTTGTACAATAAAAATCAAAAGTCTTTTGGTTTTGGCCAATATATTGTGCAACCTTCTAAGTTGACATACCCATTGGTGATATTATTGAACAATATGAAAAATTGCATAATTATATTGCAATTTGGTGGGCCGCTTAAACTAATAAAGATTGAAATGAAATTTCAAATGTATTCTTCTCTCCTTCAGAATGCCTCGAATTCGCTTCAGCACTTTTTAGGTCAAATGCTGTGTCTGGCTGCTAATTGTGTGTCCGTCCGCAATTGTTTATAGTACCAAACCTCTCATTTCCTTCCAAAGAAAAAATTTTTTAAATCGGTCAAGAAATAGCAGAGCTATGCGAGAATCAATATATCGGGCTACCACTTTTTCCGCCCGATAGCGAATTTCCCAACCGTTTTTCGAAAAAAATATTACGTAATAAAACTGCAGGCAAACCCAATCAAACAAGAAATGAATTTTGAAAATCGGTTCACAAATGACAGAAGGAAAATCAAATTTCCCCTCCGATTATCGAAAAAAAATTATGGGACTAAATTGCAAGCAAACCCTTTGAAACCAAAAAAGAATATAAAAAAATCGGTTGACAAATCACAGAGTTATGCGTGAGGGACCAAATGAATGCAAAAAATTTTAATTTTGAAATATCAAACTTAATTTCGTGTATTCGAATTTAAGCAGAATTTAAATTGAAGGCCTTAAATTTATAAAATAAATCTTCCCTTAAAATTTCAAAATTTATATTTATGGGACTTTTTTTTAGAAAGTTTGTGTTATTTTTAGACTTTTTTCGAATCCAATTTCGCCATGTGACAAAATATTTAAAACTTAAATAGATCTCAAATGTTTTGAATATCATGGTTTTTAAAACATTTTTAAAATACACGTGTAGTCTTAAATAATTAATTAATTTCGCATGAAACGCCCATGCAACAAGAATTGTTCAATGTATTGAAAGTGGGTTTTAACATTTTACGAATGATTGTAGATTTTCGATGAACTAGTGGAAAATTGTTGTACTCATATATAAAATGATTAAATAGTTTATTTCAAATGAGCCTGCTGTTTTCCATAAGACACTTTTAATTTGTTACTTATTTAATTTTTATTTTATAAATCTGGCACAATTCCAAAAATTCTTTAATAGACAAAACAATTAGTACCCGTGCAGACCGGAGCATTTTCAAAAAAAAACATATCCAAGAAAACAAACGGAAATTTCAACCAATTAGATAATTTAAAAAAAATTAGACTAAAATATTTAATTTTACTTTCAATAACTCAAATTTATTTCAAACACCAACCAAACCAAAAACTCATAAGCTTTTTACATTTATCATACGCTTTAACATTTGAATTTACAGATACAAACTTTTTATTCAAATTCATATGTGTAAGAAACATACAAAAAATATATTTCAAAATAATTATTGTGCAAAAAATGTGTGGATTTACTTACTGCTGCATTTTCTTTGCTTAGTTTTGTATTTAAATTTAAAGAAAAAAATAAAATACTTACAAGCGATAAGCAAATATTGGCAAAGCAATAAACAACTACTGTTGAGCAAACATTTACTTGAGCTGTAAATTAAGGAAGGGCAAGTATTTCAATTCAAAGTTTACATTAGTCGGTAGTCATTGGGAAGCGAATATACAGACTGGCGCAATTAGGGAAGTAAAATGGCAAAATACTGATATCTAGGTTATAATAATGTCCATCCCTGCTTGCGATATCGTAGCATAAAATAGTGTTTACATAGAAATTTTGATCGATATATCGGATATCGATGACAAAATTGCAAGGCCCACGCGTATTTAAATTTGAAATTTCACATTAATTTTTATCATAAATCATAAGATAATTAATGATTGAAATAAATTATATATAAAAATTGTTACAGTCATTCACCCGTTGTAGAGGAAAAAAGAAAACCAACCCAGCAAACATATATTTCAGATCTAAAGCACCCCATACACGTTTCAATTCAATTGTCAATTTTCAATGAAGCGCTTAGAACTCGCTAAAAAGTACATCAACAAGTCTCTTTCGTTCAGCCGTAATATTCTGTGGACTGATGACTGCAGTTTCTATTACCTCTGATAAATAAATCAAAAAGTTTTTGTTAGATTACATAGAAAAATTCATAAGACTTTGGCACCCGAATGGCAGGAAGGCAGGCGGAAGTGTTATGTTCTGGAGATCTATTTCATATAATGGCCTAGAAGACTGGTTTCCCGTTGATGGCAGTCAACGCGCTAATTACTCTAGCGAAATACATAGATCCACGGATTAGACAAGAAGATAGTATGATTAAACAGTTGAAGTTATGAAAACTATTTTATTTCAAATGTTCGTTCCTTAGTTTGTTGGGAAACGCCTCTAATGTATTTGTTTCATATCGGCTGTTTTTCATATCGATAGTTTTAACCGGCTTTTCACGCTTGTTTTGCGTTAGCTGCATGTTAATCGTTTATCGTTTTAAGTTTCTTCTCATGCTTTTTTCGTTTAGTTTCTTGTTTTCCTAATGTACTTTTTAAATATAATTTTTTTTTTAGTTTATCTTTACAATTTTTTTTTCTCTTTTGCCTAAATATTTTGTCGGTATCGCAATTGTTGCAGCTGCCAGTCAGCTCTAGCCAATGACCTTGTTCTGTTGGTACTTATTTATTGTCAAAGTTTATGGACTTAAACTGTGTATAATTGTTTCATTCAAAAAGTTAAGGTCTTTTTGCTACTCCATGCGTAATTAAATATCAGATATTCGTACTACAATTAAATTTTGTAATAAAGAATAGTAAAAAATGCAACAACAAAATAATAACCAAAGAAAAAAGTCAAGTTCAAGATAATAGTAAAGCGAGTAATAAATGTGTTTTTAATGTTAATTATAATTTAATGCAAACATGCTAATAATCAACAACAAAATAAAATACCGGGCAGCATAATATTAAAGTTCGTTACAGTTTACAATTTATTTGATTTTTATTTTGTTTTAATTGTTTATTATGTATTTTATTTTACACTAACACATGTGTATTATGTGCACATGTATTATTGATAGCGTTAAACGCTTATATCTCCTAAAATTGTGAACCGATTTTAAGAATATATATGTTATGCACAATTGCAAATAAATGCCTATAAAACGATATTCAATTTGTCTAAATCGGCTGTATAATGTGAATGTAAAAAGGATGACAAAAAATCGTCTTGCATACATTTCTTTCTTAAAACATTGAAGTTAATTAATTTTCCATCACTGGTTCAAGTTTATATGAGTGTGTAGTATGCATGTATTAATAGAAACTTTAAACTTCTTTAACTTCCAAAATGCTGAATCGAATTTAGTCGAATATCAATTGTGCATAACTCGCAGATAATACCTTTCAAACAATATATATCTTGTGAAAATCAGCTCTATAGATTAACCATAAAGGCGGCAAGATTTCAGACCACTTACATTACGCCCCTAAATCGTTATATATTTGTATATTTAAATAAAAATGTATTGCATTATTATGTACTTACATATCGTTGTTGCTCTGAAAAAATCAGCTATGTGTTTTTACCAGGGACCGTTATTAGTAATATCATAAAAATTACGATTTAATTGTTATTTTGAATTTTTGTTTAAAAAAATCAACTAATAAGAACTATAATTGGGTTTTATTTCTTATTCTTATTTTTTAGCTTTATTTTTTAGCTCAAAAACAACGATTATTTTCAATTTTTATTTTTATGCTCGAAAGTAACGATTATTTCTTGATTTTTATTTTTCCTTACAAATAACGATTACTGTAGGTTTCTAATTCTCGTAATATGACCGATTTATTTGAAATGTGTTAGACACCTTTACTGAGTGTTGCCCTTTTGGTATTTTCATGGCTTTCAGTGTTGCCGTTGTTTTCCGGGGAACTTCTAGGATTTTCGGGAGATTTATAAAACTTTTTTGGAAATCCGGGGAACTTCTGGGATTTAGGGGAGATTTTTATACAAGTTTTTGGAAATACGGGGAGCTTCTGGGATTTAGGGGAGATTTTTGTACAAGTTTTTGGGAATCCGGGAAATTTCTGAGATTTTGGGAAGATTTTTGTCCCAATTTCGGGCAATTCTTAGACCGGTTTTGTGTCTTAAGGTGGTGCCCTTGCTTAGTTAAGGTGTCTCGGCTAAATTCTTGAGAAGTATCACCTAAGTATTTTCCAGGCAATATTTAAAAAAGTAGTTATGAATTGAAATTCAAATGGCTTGTTGCATATGAATAATAAATACATTAACAAAGTAACAATTAAAATGTAAAATAATGATTATTTTTAAGCCCAAAAAAATCAAGAAATAAATAAACGTTACTTTCGAGCAAAAAACTAAAATTTGAAAATAATTGTTATTTTTGAGCTAAAAAATAAAACTTAGAAATAAGACATATTTTACGATCAAAAAATAAAACTCAATTATAATTCTTATTAATTGATTTTTTTAGTAAACATTGAAAATAAAAGTTTATTGCATAAATGGAAAGCATGTCAAAAAATAGTAATTGTATTGTTCAACAACATGTTACTAATATTCTGGGGTCATTATAATTTTTTTGGTCAATAATTTGTGCAATAATCATTATTTTCGGTGCCTGGTTTGTACTATGTGTCCAGTAAAGCAAAGACCGTTTTATATGGTAGCCTTGCGATATTTTTTTATAATCAAGCGCTTTATTGAATGAACTTTTGCATTAATAAAAGTACACTGCGCACCGCGTACTTGAATCAAGCCCGAATCAGGCTAAATTTTACTTATTTAATCCTGGAACAGAACAGACTTGAGAATTTATACTTAATTGTACTACTTATATAACTTTAATATTTTTACTTACTTCTTTTAGTTTAAAATTCATTTTTGTTCATTCCTAGTATTGAACTCAGGTCATCATATTTGTACACCAATGCCTTAGACCGCCCAGCTAACTCAGTATAGAAAGAACGACAGCTAAAATCCAGTATAAGCCAGCAGCATGTAATGCGACGTTTGTAGGCTATTAGTCGGCACTGAACGAACAAACAGAATAACCAACAACAAGACAACAACATAAGCACAACATGCGACTGAAGCTACCCTACCAGCAAATCTGTAGTCGACTAGAAAAATAATCAACTTATAGTTAACTTTTTTAGACTAACTAAAAGCTAACTACAATGTAATCTAGAACTGACCCAAAATTAATTCTTAAGTTGAGTGCATAATGGGATTTGGTGAGAGCTAACAATTTCACTCTCTCAGCTACTTTGAAGCTCATTTCGAGTCTATATTAACTTTTTGCTGTCATTATTTTAAATGGTACCTTAGCTGGATGGTCAGCGCGTTGACTATAAAACGTGTGATACATAGTTCGAACCCCAGCATCATCTTTTTGCATACTAACTACCAGTTGACTTAAATAAAGTTAACTTTAAGTTAGTTGGAAAGTAATGCAGAGTCGGACAATTGACTACCGCCTAGGACATCGCAATGTTGAAATAGTCAGTTGACTCCATTAAAAGTAATCCAGGCATCAACCACCGTTAGTTGCGAAATATTTAGCTTAAAGTGCGTTAAAAGTTAACTGAGTTGCTTATAGAGGGTATCAACAAGCAAACAAATACCAACACACTACGATTGTGTAAAAAGTTTATACTAATAGTAGTAGCCAAATATGAACTGTCAAGACTAATGTTTACCAAAATGGCGGCAAAAGAAAGTAGTATACCTTCCCGGCGAACACACTGTACATAAAATAAGAATTTTTCTACACAATTCAAGAATACTCAAAGTAGAAAATACTTTAATTTAGTACGGCGTTTTTCTTTCTGTGTATATTGTAAAAAACAATAGGGATAATTGCACATTGGGGAACTATAATAAAATTAGTCGAAAAACTACACATAACTGTTTTTTCTAAAGCATTTTTAATAAAATTATTTTTCTTTGATTTAGCTATTTTGGTTTATAGGATATAATAAATATTTTAAATTTCAACAAAAATAATAGCGGAGTTCAGTGTTTGATGCAAATGGTCTTGCGAAAGTGCAAATGCAAAATATCGTAGCTTTTTTATGAAATTTTGGGTATTTTGTTGTTGGATTTCAGACAAACTTTCAGACAATATTTTGTATTTGCACTTTCGCAAGACCATTTACATCAAATACTGAACACCGCTAATGTTTTTCTTGTTTGAATTTACACACATAACTCCTTTGTAGGAACATTCTATATATGGCCTTCACATAGCTACTTTTGTTAACTTCTAAACCCATCTTTAAACGCTTTTGGGCGTTAGATGTATGACCAAAAAATTCTCAAAATTTTAAAAACAATTTCAAATATTATCACATAGCTGATTACATCAGAGCAACGAAGATATATAAAGTTTCAAATGGGTTTTTTTTTATCTAACAAATAGCATAGTTAATATTTATTTAGCTAATTAACATAAAATCGTTAATTACTTTATATCTTGCATTTAGTTGTGGTATTTAAATTAAATGTATTTCATGATGCTGCTTGCAATGATTGTGATGATGATGATGGTAATGTTTGTGGTAGGAAATTTTGTAACTTTTTCTGGTTATTTTTTTCTTTCTTTCCTCAACAGTTATTACCGGAGCTACCGATGGTATTGGCAAAGAATATGCTAAAGAGTTGGCTAAACAAGGAATTAATGTTGTGCTCGTTTCACGTACTAAGGAGAAATTAATAGCAGTATCAAATGAAATGGGTTCGTATTAAATGAAAGTGCTAACAAAACCACAAAATACTAAATGAAATTTTTTTTCTAATTTTTTTGCAGAAGCCGAATATAAAGTAAAGACCAAATGGATTGCAGCGGATTTTTCGAAGGGAAAAGAGATATACAAACATATAGAACAAGAATTGGCGGGTATACCAGTGGGTATATTAAGTAAGAAAAACAATTGTTCAATTCACAAGCTCAGTCGTATGTCTTATCGTTTAAAAAAAGACGACACTTGTTTATGTGCTTGTGAACAGACAAATTTGTTTTATCGTTATTTTGTCGTATCTTAATTAAGATACAACAAAATAACGATACAACAAATTTAAATGTCAATTTTATTAATACCAACACAAGGCGAATTAATACCAGGTAGCCCCGAGAGATCAGGTAACTAAGAAAATGTTTCTATATTTGAACTATCAACAGTGTTAATATATCAGCTTTTTGACATTCCAAAAATAAATTCGCCGTCCATAATTTATATTTGGACTATCAAAAAAGCCGATACATTAACACAGTTGGCAGTTCAAATATGGTAAACAATTCGTAGTCACCTGATCTCTCGAGGCCACCTGGTATTAATTCACCTTGATTTGATACCATGAAATGAAACCAGGCATGGGAGTTCTAATTTGACGCCAAATAGAATAACTTTTTTCGCGAGAAGCAATTTTGATTAAAATAGTTTGACAATTAAATTGAAATGAATCAATTATATATTTATCAATAAAAAGAATGTATTTTCTGGTGTTACATATCACATATATAAAAGATTTTTAGAAATTAATCTAACAAATAGGATATTCCCAGACCTGGCCTCAATACAACTATTTGAAGAACATATAAAATTCAATCGTATAATTATAACGCACTTTTGTATGAAAATTACCAACAACAAAAATACAATATTGTATAATTAGACGATTACACAACACATACGACGTTAATACGAGCTTGTGAATTGAACAAATATGTACTTGATTTATATTAATAAAAAAGCTGAGCCAGTCATATCCTAAGATCAAAAAATATTTATAGCCCAGTCAAATAAGATAAAAAAAGTTGACGAAATTTGTGATATGCTGAAAATGTGTATACCCATTTGTTTTGGCATTGTACAAGCTATCTTAAAGTCTCATATAATCTCGAGTATAAAATTGGTGTTTTGTAAATATCTCGCTTCTGATCTTGAATACAACTTTTTATGTTAAAATGAAAGCTGTGGAGAATACAATTTGCTAAAAGTATTGCATAAAGCGATATTTCGTAAAATAAACCTTTTTCAGATAGAGCGTAAAGAGCTGGGGGCTACACCATATGTATCCAGCCTGTTGAAAATAAAACAAATATTTCAATAGCGTCATAGTCCTTTCTAAAATAAGTCAGCAAAAACTTTTCTGACTTTTGTAATGGGTAGTACTTTATTAATGGGTTTCAAAGTAATGAGTGTTACTTATTTATCTTATTACTATGCTTCAAATTAGAACTACTACCTACTTCTTAATAAATTTAGTATGTATTTTTCTCATTATCTGAAAGTAGTTACAATTTGTGGATGTGTATTAATAAAATATGTAGACAACCACTATTTAAGTCAACATGTGTTTTTGTATATGAAAACTAATTTTTGTCGCTTAAACTTACAATTCAACAATAGCTGAGTGGGTAAAGCTCTTGTCTTCAAACCTGAACGAGCACAGGTTCGTATCCCAGCTGGGTCAAAAAAATAAAAAATTAAAAAAATATAAATAAAATATAATATGTGTAAATAAATTTTTTTAATTTTACTTTGTTTATTTAACTACTTATTTTTTAGATTCAAGTAAGCCAAATAATAAGTAGTTAATTGCTGTGACAATGTAAATACATTTGTAAGGGGTATCCCCTATTTTTTGGACTTCTCAAACAAAAATAAGTAGTTATCGAGTCAAATTGTAAGAAGTTACGACTTAAATCCTCATATAATTTTTTGCCTATCAGTAGGCAAAGTTTTTGCTGGGAATAAAGCTGTAAAATTGTTGTTTCATTCTATCACTTGGTTATGGAGTTACGGTACTCGAAACTTATTTTAATTGATCATATCTTTCGTAATAAAAAGCCTTTATAAATAAAACTGATAGCAGTTGAAGGTGCATTTAAATACCTTTCCATTGGTATAAAAGTTTCAAAATCCATTAAACCATTGCTGGCCAAATGTAATTTTCAAAACGGTACTTTTATTTAAAAAGATATAAAATAATATCTAAATATAAAATTAGCTTCTGACTAGGAACGGGTTAATTGATTTTGGATTTTTTGCACAAATCAAGGGCATACTAATTAATAAAGGTTTCATATTATGAAACTATTTAACCTTGTAACTCCGGAGCTCAGGCGATAAATGGAAAAAAAATTTTGCAGTTATATATTTTCTAAGAAGGTCTATGATTTCATGAAAAATCTTGTCTAATTTTTAACAGGCCGTTCTATAGTTCATTAAATTTCTTTAGAGAAAATTAAATATACGGTTTTCGGTGTATGTATGTATTTTGCGATCCAAGAAAATGCTGTTGCGATAAGGCAATTGTTTTTATTTCAAAAATGCCATCTTAGAATGTAACTGGTTCAGCTTCTTTTTGACCCACACTAATTTATATGCTTTAAAAATTTGTAACGCCTAGTCAACAACGTTGGAAAAATGTACGATTATCCCGATGAACTGGAAAATATACCCGAAAATATATTATGGGATTTAATTAATATCAATGTTGGTGCTGTTACCATAATGACACGTATGCTAATACCTCATATGAAGAAACTGGGCAAAGGCGCTATTGTCAATATTTCCTCAGGCAGTGAATTACAGCCTATACCTTTAATGGCGGTTTATTCAGCTACGAAACGATATATACGAGCTTTTTCCTTGGCTATGGAACGAGAATTGTCGGAGTATAATATCGATGTGCAATGTGTAACACCATTATTTGTGGTCACAAAAATGAATCAGTATTCAGATAGGGTAATGAGGGGCAATATTTTGATACCGCATGTTAAGTCCTATACTCGTTCCCTAGTTTTCACTCTAGGCAAAACTATTGAAACGACTGGCTATTGGAGCCATGGCTTACAGGTACGATATTTTTCTTTATATTTTGTAGTGTGATGTTTCTGAGTAGAGTAAAAATTATTTTCGTTTTTTTAGTATTTCATTATGAAACTATCGCCCGAATGGCTGAGAACGCGTATTAGCCACCGAATGTCTAGACAGTTAAGATACGAATATTTTAGTACGCATGGTAAAAATAAGGTGGCGTAAATTTAGATTTCAGTTTTGTTAGATTTTAATCACATTTTGTAAATATATTTGTAGTCAAAATTTGTTAAATTCATTTGCCAAAAAAAAAAAATCATTATTTGTTGTAACAAAAATAAATACACTACTTTTATTTTTATGAATATAAGTAATTTGTTAGTTTGTATGTATAACCTGCTAAAACCACTATGTTTGTATTTTGTAATTCTCATTTCTTCTTTGAGAGATTACATTTAAAAGCATACGAGGCTGTAAGCTTTCAAATATTATAGTTTAAGGTCCACTGATGAGTTGGTATAAGCACAAATGAAATGCAGGCACATATACTGGCTTAACCCGTAACAAATGAAAATTTTTTTTATATATTTTATTGTTCATATTAAATAATAAATGTTTCTTTTTATAATAAAAATTTTATTTTTAACCCCCGACAAAAAAGAGGGGTGTTATAATTTTGTATTGTGTGTCTGTGTATCTGTGTATCCGTGTGGATGTAAGAACCCTCGTACAGACCAAACGGCTGTACCGATTTTGATTTATTTTTTTCTGTTTGAAAAGTGACTTGATCTAGAGTGTTCTTAGCTATGGTTGAAGAAAATTGGTCCAGACTTTTAGAAGATATCACATCTTTTCTAGATGTATCCTGTTGAATCTGTGTGTCTTTGACATCGTAGCTCCCCAACGGCTCGCTCGATTTTAATTTAGTAAATTTTGTTTGAAAGGTGACTTGATACAAAATCTTCCAACCTATATTTAAAGAAAATTGGTCCAGCCGTTTTAAAGTTATCATCTATTTTCTTCGGAGGTTTTTAAAATTTTTAATTTAATGTTATTGAGAAAAAGATTATATTTAAAAAGAGAATTTAACTAATAATGAAAAACTATGCAGCAGAGCAAAACAATGGTATTTTCGGAGGCCCAAATATTTCCTGATCACTGTTCACTGTTTGTCGAATTTAGGTTTTTTTTTACTGAATGGGGCAAACCCTTAGAAGAAAAATTTTCAAGACTCTTATACTTTTCGATATTTTTCATGTGAGTCTAATTAAATAAAATTTCAACCGTAAGTCGCCACGGGAAGGCGTGGCCCAAGGGGCGTGAAATTTTTGGAGTATTTTTTCGCATCAAGCCTCGCTCATCCTTTTTTGGGGGGTGAGACAAAAAATATTTGCACTTTAAAAAAACGAACCCCCTAATATACAGTGGGGGAGCAAAAGTGTCAACAGGTTTACAAAATTTTACCAAGAAAAAAATAACACCCATAAAATGTAACATCACCATAAATTTTTTTGTATTTTAACTATTGAATAATGAAGAGAAATTTTTTTTTGAATAAAGAAGTTAAACTATCTGAAATGCGAAAGAAACCAGCATTGTCGAAAACAAAAGTGAAGGCTCACCTTAAATTTTTCCAAGATCATAAAAATTACGTTGTTAAAATGGAAAGCCAGTCATATGGTCGGACGGTATCAAATTTAGGGCCATTATTACCACTTGGCAATATTTAAAGGCAGGATTTTGTTATACGAATAAACGGTTTACCTTTATTTTAACTGTACTTTAAATGAAAGTGAGCGATAAGTTAAAGTCAGGTGCATCCTACCTGGTAGGTTAAAGTAAATTTGTAATAATGATAAACTGTTCATCCGTCCGACAAAAGCCTGCTTTTAGCTATTGTCAAGTTGTAATAATGGCCCTTAATCGTTTTTAGTCAGATAGTAAAGTATAACATTTGCGCCGAACATATGAATTATTGTAAACATATATCCACTTTTTCTCCTCACTGTATGTGCTAAATTTGAATACTCACTTGTGATTACTCATTTGCTTTGTATTAAAAGTTTTAGCATTGAAGATCAAATTGTTTTCATTGAAATAAAAGCATTAATTTTTATTTCTGGATATACAAGTACTGGGATGATACAATTTCACGACCTTGTAGTTATAACTATTTTTATTATTGCAAAAAATTAGGTCAAGCCTTGTTTGTTTTTAAATTTGTACATAAAAACCGGCTTTGCTACATTTCTTAAACACATAACAAGAATTTTGCGAAATTTGTAGAAGCTGCATCCCGTCCGTAGCTTTGTGACAAGTTTTTAAGCAAAAGCTCCTTTTGATTAAACAAAAACTATAGTTGATTGCAAGAAACAACATTTTGAGGTTTGAAAGCAAAACAAAATTACCAACAAACCTGAATGTGTTGTGGAAAAATTGCATAATGCGCTCAACTCAATTGCAGTTTAACTTTCGTCCGTAACTCGTTTTTAATGTTCAATTAGTCTTTAAGCGACATACAAAAAAAATACAACATGCAATAATCAAGCTTTTATAATTAATGATACGAGTCGAGTCGTTGACCTTTAATTGTAAAATGAAAACATAAAAGACTAGACGGTTGATTAAACTTTAATAATTTTAATTTTTAAATTTTCCAATATTTTCAATATGCAAATTTAAAGAAAATATTATTGAAATCAACTAATTGTCAATTTGTTATTGAAGAACTAAAATAAGAAACAATAGTTTCTTTAATACATAATTACTGTCATTAAAAACATTTTTACTTTAACAGTGACATTGGTAAAATGTATATTTGCAGTCTGTCTGTCTGTCGTACCTGTATTCTACAAAGAACATCAAGAAACAAGTTTTTGGTTGACACGATCGACCGACTAATTAAAAGTTTATGTCTTTTTGGTACATGCGGCCTTAAGACTTATTTGCCGCTACTTAAAGTTTCCTTTAAAAGTTTCACTTTTATGGTTTTTTGTAGAGATGTGCACGTGAGTGAGCTTTCGCTCACGATCACGAAAAAAAAATTTTTCATGCATGCTCACGCACAGCAAATTTTAAGACTCTCACGATCACGCACGCTGACGATCAAATTTGATTTTATCACGCGCGCTCACGCACGACGAAAGCTTAAGCTTTTACGATATTTATTTTTTTTATATGCCACAAAAACACAAATCGAAAATTAAAGTTTTAAGAATTTTTTAGTGCTCATATGAAAACGAGTTTTTGAAATAATATCCATGGGGATTCTCAATGTGAGTGTACATTTTGGGTTTTTCATTTTCTTTTTTTAACTTTACCAATTTAATTAATAGAAATATGAGAAGGGGTTATAGTTTTCGCCTCATTCACTCATTCAATGGATCCTAATGTAAAATAATATTTTTCGATTTTTTTTTTAATTTTTGTGGATTGAGCGTTACATTTGCTTTCACGGTTGTTCTGGAAATGACTTTTTGAAAGCAAATCAGAAATTTCTGAACGGATAATGCTCTCCATATCGTTTCTGCCATTCCGCTGATGTGAACTTTTTCCCTATAATGGAATTTTAAGCATTTTTCGCCTGGCTTTTTACGTAAAAACACCGGTATCTTAAAGACTGGACAATATAGCGGCACTCAGTATTTTATTTTATAGGGAATCTTCCAAGCTTTCATTTGGTGTATATTTGTAAGCTGTCATTTATTAAATATGAAAGTAACGTAACTTCTAATATTTGTTTATGTACCAGATTTGCAAAATAATTCGTAAAAATTCGTATTACACAGAATCTTTAGTAAGTGACGCCGTGGTGCGAAATATCATAGGAAACAAAATGTTTGTGTCCGCTGTTTCAGTAAATAAGTGATATATATGTATTTCAAACGTTTTGACTTTTTGTGTGCTGGGTTGTCTTTAGCTTACAAACATATTTTTCCTGATGTCAGACATGTCGGCATATAAGGTTCACTGGGTTTCTTTTGCTGTCGGCACACGTACTTCGGTCCGAAGTATGGCAGAAAGTCCAAACAAGATGCCATATTCGTATTCGAAGACGGTCCACTTGACTGGATAACAAAAAAACGAACCTCTTTGTCTGAGAAAATTCTAAAAACTCGGATCTAAAATTAGAAACTTATCAGAAATGTTCTATGAAATTCGCAAATTAAATCAAAATATTGTAGGAGTAAAGAGGAAACTTTTTCAGCAAGCTACGATATGTAATTTCGTGAGTGCGTGAAAATTACATTTTTAAAATCACGCACGGTATTTAATTTGTAAATCACGCTCACGCACGATTGCGTGATTATTTCTTAATTTAATCACGATCACGCGTGAATCACGCCTGACACGAAAAATTCACGACATTTGCACATCTCTAGTTTTTTGTAATGCAACATTAAGAAATATTTTTTAAGCACTGCTAAATTTTGGTAGTCTTTGTTGTTGTTGCTGCTGTTGTGGCTTTAAACATGTTTAACAGTTCAACAATTACAACTTGCATGGAATCTACCCAACAAGACATTAAAGCACTGACCTTGTTTTTTGGTTAAATTAATTGTTTTTTTTTAAAGAAATATGATGTACTTTATCATTTATTTCTTTATCAGGCAATCTTTGCCTTCAAGTGCAGTTTTAAAATTATTAATTGCTATAAATTTATATTAAGAAATTAAATTTATGACGTTACATTTTAATTTATTGTTTGTAATTTCAGTATTTCTTAAAGTTGTATTTAAAATTCTAAATTTTGTAAGTCGTAAGTTGTAATAAAAGTTATGTCATACATAAAAAATTGTACATAACTTTTAACTGTTTTCAAATCTACGAATTAGCGTTTATAATGAACAACTTCTGCTCACAACAGTTTCGCCTTAATATTTTTTACATGCTATATATTCCATATATACTCGTACATACATTCGTTTTTACACATATTAAGTTTTAGCTATAGGATAACTTACAGCTCTCACTGTAGTCGTCAACGATTACATAGGCGACATAGGACTGACTTAGTAGCGATTCGAATTGAGACTGTTCAATTCAGTGCATTTTTGTAAGATATCGCGCTTGCCATCTAGCTACAGCATCACTTAAAACATCGACAGCAAAATGTCAACATACATGTATACTCATTTGTTTAATTAAAGACAAAACGTAAGACATTGTTCCTCATCTTGTCCTCAAAAAAGTTTGATTGAAGACTTAATGTAAGACATTGTCACTCGTCGTGTCCTTAACAAAGTGTGATTGAAGACAAAATGTAAGACACTGCTACTCATTTTACCCTTAACAAAGTGCGATTGCAGACAAAATGTAAGGCATTATACCACATCTTGTCCTCAACAAAGATGATTAAAGACAAAACGGAAGATATTGTAGCTCATCGTACCAAAATTATAGATATTTTCACTCATCGTGTCGTTAACAAAGTATGATTATAGACAAAACGTAAGACATTGTTGCTAATCGGGTCCTCTATAAATTTTAATTGAAGACAACGCCAAAGACATTGCCACTCATCATGTCCTTAACAAAGTGTAATTGAAGATATAATGAAAGACATTCTAACTCATCGTGTTCTTCTTATTTATTTAAATAAAAGTTTGCTACAATATCTTTACCTTTTCTATGAGATATTTGGGTAAAGGTTCCCTGCCGATCTGCATTTAACCCCAGTGAGATGCGCATAGGAACTAGCTAATATCCATCAGTGATCAATGTCAATGTGTGTTTATAAAACAATTAATATTTTACTGAATAAGTAAAATAATGATTTTGCGATTATAAATTTAAAAATCTCTAAAATAAGAACACCTTAATTTTTTGTTTTCTTTAATTTTATTTTGTTTTACATGAAATCGGTTTAACGAAATTTTCAGATGTTATTTTACAGATACCATTTTTTGCAAATATTTCCTTTTAGATGTTGTTCTTTTTTCGTTCTCTTTATAAAACAAAATTATTAAAAAAAAGACAATTGTTTTGATGTATTTCATAAATACAAATTACTAATACTAATAAAGAACAAATTTATAAATCATGTACAAAAGGTTAATTAATTTAATTAATTAACATACTACAATTTATATTTAAAAACTAAAATAAAATAAAATAAAATAAAATAAAAAAATAAAGGATTTTTAAAGAATTTAAACTACTACAACATATTGGGGGCAAAGTGACATCCGGCTAAAGGAATTAGCTGAAAATATAAATAAAAAGAAAAATGCATAGTTATTAATAAACAAGTCATTTTCAGACTTTGTGTTAATATGATACCAACTTTTTAGTTTGAACAATAAATAATCGCCAGAAAATGCAAAATTGTAATGCCAATAACATGACGTCAACTGAAAAGATTTGCAAACAAATAAAATTCATTATTTTTATAATTCAAATCAATAACAAGGATTTTTACATGCACAATTTGTATTGAATTATTTATTTATTGAAAATAAAATGTCTTAAAATAAATTTTTGTGTTTACAAAAATAAACGTCTGTTTTCATTGACAATATACAGTGGAGATCATAACTTTTTGGAATTGAGATTGCCGATTGGTAATATATTAATAGTTGCAAAATTTAATACCGATAAGCTGAGCCCCAGGAAATGTTATACACAATTTGAAGGCATAATATTGAAAAGATCATTTCCTGAATACCGCTTTAACAATATATGGAAATTTTTTTTCTATTTGGAAAATTTAAAGGCCATATTTTGACCACTACTGTAAAGATATTTTTCTTGTTAAACTTTGCTAGCTATAATCAAATTGCAAAAACATGTCTACATAAATTTAATATCTGCAATTTTGTTTATTTTTTGGCAATAAAATATTTGATTAAAATTGAAAAAGATATACATACATAAATACTCACATACATATACATGCATGTAAAGCTAGTTTTAGACTATCTCATAAGTGGTTTGACTTCTGTACAAAATGCAGCCCTGATATAATCCGTTGCTATTGATTTTTTTTTTTACTTTCCATACACTCATTACATCAGTGTTGCATTTTCTACAGTAGTCAAACGGTTTGTATGATAGTGTAAAAAAGCTACAAGTAGTATACGAATATGTACGTATGCTGTATATTAATAAATATTTTTAATTTTTTTTCTATCTCTATAGATATACAATTTTATAAAAATATGTATATAATTTCCAAAAGTTGCGCACGTTTCACTCAATTTCATTTAAAATATATTAAGATGACAATTTTTCTATTTCATATACTTATACTGTATCCAAGCAACGATATTATTTTAAAAAAGAAAAACATATATTTATATACATATAGTAAATATACAGATAAAAAAAAGTAAATATGCTTGTCGTTTTCTAATTATCGAAAATTGGCTTTCTGTTGAAAGGAAAAGTAATTTTAAAAAAATCCACACATACGCACTAATTTATGTATTGCGTACACTTTTATATATTTATATACATATACGGATATACTTATACATATGTATATTGCATACACGCCCCTAAGCATTTGGCTATTTAGAATAAAAAAATTTATTCCAAATAATTTATTTGATATTGATGCCAAGAAAAAAGTCTATTGTTTTTCAGAGCAAGAAAAAATGTAATTATTTTTTCTTAATGTGTTAATTAAATTATATATATTTTGGTTGGTGGATAAATTTGTTTTTAAATGCATTTTAATGACAATTTGCTTCAAAGGCGTCCAAACCTATTGTAGTCCATGCATTTTATGTAATTTCTCACATTTATACAAACTAGTGTAGCCAACGGTCGACTAAATCGACCGCATTGTAGAAATATTTAAAAATAATTAATATATACATATATGTACATATATATGTACATATATATGTACGCCAGAACTTCATTTGAACTATCTTTCAAAGAGAAAAAACTCTATACTTGATTTACTCTATTTTGTATTTTTGCTTTTTATTTGTGCAAAAACAATCGAATATTTACTTGTGTGTTTCACTTGTAGCTGAGAAAAGAACATGTATTTGTTTATTGGTGTTAGTAAGAATTTGATAGTCGTATTACTCCTAAAGCACTGAACCGATTTAAATAAAATTAAGATTGTCCGGTTCTATGTAAAAAACCCTTTAAAACATATATATCTTTCCAAAATCTATTCAGTATTACGGACGTAAAAGGGATCTAAAAAAACGTGTTTGTCTATTAATTATATAGATATGTACGTACTTTCGTTAGATACTATTGTTTTGATTTAATCTTTTAAAAATGCCAAAATACTTCATTAAAAGACTGTCGCACGCTAACTGATTTGCCTTCTACTAACAACCTATTTTATAAGTTAATTTATTTATTTACTTACTAAATATATAACACTACAAGTTGACAAGTTTCTAACGATTTTGCTAGAGGCTAGAGTAACCCCCAGATTTTTTAAAGATCTACTGATGAGTTGGCATTAGCACCCAATGAAATGCCGGCACATAGATTAGCTCACCACAACAAATTAATTAATTTAACATATTTTAATCTTTTTCATGTTCTTTGGCCATTCAATATTTTGTAATATTTAAGTATTTTCACAGATGATTGATTACATACAAAAATAAACAAAAATTAAAAGATAACAAAACTATTAACAAAACATGTGACAAAATCGTGAGAATCTACCAACCCCCTTTTTAGTTTCTGCATATATATACATATATATATATAAGGGATGGGCACCACTCACTAGAGTGAACCACACATGATCGTGAGTAACTTCTTCTTTGATGGTAAGTATAAAAAAATCGGCGTAAGTTCAAGTACAGGAGTTGACTTTCCAAATGACTGTTTCGCCATTTGAGAGTTCTGAAAAATAATTAGAATCTTTTAAAAGCTAATCGAAAATTCTGAATAGTAGCAGCAAGTCTCTAACATGGTGTCTTCACACATAGCTGACGGAAATGAAGATTTTTTACGATATGGCTAAAAACGATATGACATACTGCGTTGTCATATCGTAAGTTTACAAATGGTACAACAAAATTATGGCTCGTCAAGACACTATGTAAAAATGTTTTTGATCAATTTTCTTAGTAAAAATAAGAACACTTAAACTATTTTTCTTTGTACTCTCGTGAACGAGCGTGATCGTGAGTAAAAAGTTAATCACGATCGCATCTCTAGTGTGTATGTGTATATAATGCTAGCACGTGCCAAAGTTTATTATTTTGGAAAATTTTGTTCTTAATTAAGATATTTTTGACATACAACGTGTAGCACACACGCTGCCAACAATTTCACGTTTTTTTAAATTTATTTGACAATGTTGCCGGCAAACTTGTAAATTGTGAGTAGGGAAACGCCGTCACCGTGAGCAAATTCTTTGCGATATTTAACCATAGCTGCCGATTTTTTGTAACCACAATTGGCTAACGTTGACATTAGTGATCTCTGGTTTTAGCAAGTCCGTGCTACGAGGCAAAAATTTCAGTTGTTGCAAGAGAAATTTCGATAAATTTATCGATTTGTCAATGCCATTTGGTAGAACAATTGCGTACGAAAATGTTACAGCAGTCTTGGGGATTTGTGGGAATGAAAGCTGAAAAATTGTGGATAAGAAATGAAGTAATACTGGGAACCCTGACTGATTCTATAAAATATGAAACTTGGCGCTGCAAATACGGCTCAAAATTTTGTGAAAAGAGCGGACGCACAGTGGTGCATAAAGCAAAAAATAATGCTAATAAATCTGTATCCTCTGAACTACTGATGCGATTACAATATGATGTACATATATGCATACATACATATGTATATACAAAAGCTAGAGGATGGCCTAAGCTTTCAGAAACAGTGCTCTCTAGGTACCCTGTTACAATGCTCTCTCATATATCTGTGCCGATTTTAAATATATTTAATTTTTTTGAAAGCAAATAATACATTATAGTTTAAAAGATATTTATTTGCATCTGTATAGCGAAATTTTTCTTTTTAACCAGGAACGAATTTGGTTTTTCGCTAATATCTTCCGTTCTAGTTAAGCAAAAAATTTTCCAAAAATACTATCTGATTTCTAAGCAGCCCTATAATATACGGAAAATTTTGTGCATTTTTCTTGACCTTGGAAATGTTTTCACAAACAGATGTGGTCAACTTTGCCACCCTGTATCTCATCCAAAATACCGCATCTGAAAGCTTAGTTCTTCCTCTAACCTTTCTGTATATATCATGTTGTAATCGGTTCTGTAGTTCAAAAGATGCATATTTACTACCATTATTTTTGCGTTAGACGCCACTGTGATTCGTTTTTAAAAATACTTTAAAAATTTTGGTAAACTTTTTGGCTCCCTAGAACAGAAAGTAGTTGGTTATTTGGCATGCTGAACGCGAATCTGCACTTCGTTTTTTTTATCATCTATTTTTACCTTAACTGGAGAATGGTTTGTCCCATTCAACTAAATAAAAAAAATTCGAAACTCGACAACAATCAGCTCCGTAGTTTCAGAGATATTGTAGAGCTTGTGCCAAAATAAAATTATAAGTTTATAAACTTTTTTTATTTCACAAAATATAAAAAAACTGCAAAAATGGCGTTATTTTTTTATAAACATTTAGGTAAATATATTCCAAACAAAACAAGAAATGTTTGAATAAAATCGATCAACTTTTGTTTCACAATTAAGTAAAGAGGGAACTCGATTGATATAAATAATGGAATTTGTTTGTTTTATTTTTATTTTTTATGATTTTTTATAGAAGAAAAATGTTTTGGCCCAACTTCTGCGATATCTCTGAAACTACTTGAAAATTTCAAAATTTATCTAACACTTATACCAACAGCAACACGACAACCAAATTTCCATATAAATTTTTACTTAACTGAGCCATTTATTCTGAAAATGAACTGATGATCAAGACAATCGAAGCAAATATTCAAATAATTAACTTAGCCAGATCCATATACGAGAATAAAATTGTATAATACATTATATAATTCAATATAACGTAAGATCTCAATTATTGAAATGTTTAACTTTGATTCTTTTGATAAATTTACAAAGGCCACTTTCAAAATAGCCGGCTCAATTGTTTGTGTGACAAAACACAAAACTATCTTTTATTATATAATTTATTTGTTTTATCTTATGCGTCAAAATCAAGTTTCAAGAACACGATAGTAATCGGTTTAATTATGAAAATGTTCATTGCACTTACCTTTGAAAGGTTATTTTCTCCTTATAAAACTAATAGTTGTTAGAAAAAGAATCCACTATGATACTAGCTGCTTAGTTTTCTTAATTATTATACGGCAATATTTGGAATATTTTCATTTCTTCTAAATAAAGGCAACGGTTACGTTTTTATTGATTGATTGATTGATTGATTGATTTCTTTTTTTAAATTTATGTATGAAAAATAATTAATTAATTAAAATTAACAGTAGAAAACTTTTAGAAAACCATTTCGTAGAAAATATATAATAATGTCAAAAGAAGAGCCAAGATGAAGAAGGTGGTGAATAAACTTTTGGCTTCATTCATTTTGATAGTTAAAGGGATTTTTCTATAAAAAAAATAATAATAATAATAAATTGATTAATAAAAATATTTGTAATATTAAAAATTTTTTAATAATTTTTTTATTTTTATCTTAGCACATTTTTTTTAAAATAATTTGCAAATTTACTTTTTTTTAGATTTCTTCACCAAAAAACCGTTCAAAGCGATTGACACGTTCAAACTGAATTATTTTTCTTTTGCCCTGGCAATTTGAGAAAAATCCACTTGTATCCAAAATTAATTTATAGAAATTCCAAATTTATTACTACAACAATAACATACGCGGCTAATGTTTAAAGAAAGAAAAAAATATTAGTAAAATATAATGTAGATATATTTCTACAGTTGTTGTTCTTGTTTCTAGTTTAAACTCATGCGTGTGCGATCGAAAAAAATAACAAAAAAAAGTGGGTGGGTGGTAGCATCAACATAGAATTTAGAATTTACTGCAAAAAGTACCCTATTGTTCTTGTGGAAAATAACTACAAGAGAAAAATTTTTAAACTTTCGTCGTCATGTTTTGAATCTAATAAATTATATAGTATAAGCGTGTCTATAGACATCTATAACTCGATATACGCGAATTTTATATGTATGTTGGAATGTATGCATTGAAGTATGTAAGTGTGTATGTATGTTTGTAGCTTTTTTATTCCCAACTAAAATTATACATACTTAACACGTTAATCGCCACATCAGCCAAATGTGCCCGTTACTAATAGGCTCTGTAGGAACCTACGTCAGTCAATGCTATTCTATGCTTCAAATTCAAGTCAAATTAGTTTCATTTAATAGTTCAGAAAGCTTGTGCATCTCTACAAAAAAAATGGGAAACGGTTGCGACTGGAGGCCATCCCTGGAACTTCCCGCTAATTTTAAGCTCAAAGCACTGGAAAATGCAGAGAGGATTATATACACCCTTCCTATGAAGTTATGTAATTCCAGCTCCTGAGAACCACCAATAACTTTTCAAAAAGCCTAACAGGCCAGCCAGTGGTGCATCCATGAGATAGTTTAGGTCCTGCAGCAATCGATTGCTTAGATGCGTAAGCCTGCGTTCCTTCAGAGCAGGGTAGAGACAGAGAAGATGTTGAAATGGATCTTGTTCTTCGTCAAAGCTGCTCTTGCCTACAAGCGGTCGTACAGTGTCCCTCAATGTTTCCAACAAGGAAGGCAAGCCCCCTTCTTCCTAATGCTAGTTATTGCTTAGTCTCAAGTCTACTAAGTTAGGGCCACTTAGTTTAGGATATTCTGCAAGTGGTAATTACGGAACAACTGAGCGCCGTCTTCCTTAGCGCAATTTCACACTATGCCTTTTTATCATGCCTTTTTTTTGATAATTTTCTTTTAAAACTCTTACGAAATGTCACGCACATTTACATTATAACTTTTCTTCATGCGTTTTTTGACATTTATAAACATGCTTAATGCTGAGAGTACGAAAATATCATAGAGGAATATCAAAAACTTCTCAAATTTCAATTCGTGTATTTTTTCTTTCCCCTTAAGCTTCTCAACACCTCTTACCAATATGCTAAAAAGGCATGCATTTAAAGGCATGGTGTAAATTGTATGTTAGCAATCCTTAATCTCATTTGACAGCTCAACTAAGGGTACAGTAATCCCTTGATTTACGTCGCCTCGATTTACGTTGTTTCGGTTTACGTCGTCAAATTTTGTGTATCTTTAAAATTTCATTTGCGTCTCCATTCGATTTGCGTCGTTAAATTGTTTGTACCTTTGAAACTCGATTTTCGTCGCCATTCGATTGCTTTTAATTTATTAGCAAAACCCGGGGAACCCCAGAGTTTTGTTAAAATCTTTATTTTTTCGAAGTTTTTGTGCGGTGGTAGCTACATATTTCCATTCACGCATGCAAGCTATTTTTGTTTGATTGTCAAACGCAATGGATTGAAATGGATTAATATTTACGTCGGCGAAATTTTTGTTCACTGTCATTTCGATTTTCGTCGTCATTTCGATTTAAGTCGCCTCAATTATAAAAAAAATACATGGGAATTGGCAATTTGTATTATCCGCTATATCGAATTCGATTTACGTCGTTTCGAATTACGTCGCCATTTTCCGCAACCAATCGTGACGTAAGACGAGGGACTACTGTATATCAATATCTCTTTGTGATTCATCTGTCATCCTGAATGACTTCATATAATGGAAGCCACAATATCTGGACATGATGTCATTTAAGAGCGTCCTAATTACGGCCAGACTATCTGCAAAAATTTCTATAGTAGTGGTCGAGACGAGCCTGTCAATTCTTTTTGCAGCTTCGGTTATGGCATAAATCTCAATCTAGAATGCGGAGGAGTTGTCGAGGAACCTGAGCAAGACTGTAAGGTCTCAGAGAATACCCCAGATCACATACCAACATTCATTTTGGAGCAGTCCGTAACGATCGAAACAGCATTATCACGAGTTACATACATAATTTTCCTCATAGTCGTCTGTTCTGAGAACTTTCTGTCAAAGCTCATGGCAAGAGTCATGTATTCCTTTTGTCTCTCCAAGTATTGCCTTCCTAGGTTTTGTAGACGGGTGGCATGCCCAATATAGTCATGCTTTAAGTCATCTGACTCCTTGGGTCTAAGGACCGACCTGGCAAATATGAATTTGATATAAACATCAGAGATAGTTAAGTGAAGCATTGTCTCTAGACTGGCCTAAGGACTTGAACATCCTATTCTTTGCACCTTACCCATCGTAGTGAGATGTGTGCTCTTGTCCGCTGCCCTCCACCAGACAAGCGATCCGTAGGTGAGAATATATCGGATTTCTGTTGTGTACATCCAATGTGGGGGTATACGGCTTCAGCCCTTATCTTATCGCGAATTCTCTTTTACACACAAAAAAGTGCATATGTCTTTATTCATCCTGTCCTCCCCATTGCGCTTCCACGAGAGCTTTAATTAAGTTCAGGACTATGCCGAGACATTTAGCCTCTTTCAAGAGCTCCAAAGTAATACCATCCAAAGATGGTGATCTGAATTCCAGAATATTGTATCGTTTGCTAAAAAGTATCAATTCGGTATTTGCAAGATTGAACTCCACATCGTTTTCCTTGTCTTATACAAGTAGCTTGCTGAATTCACATTCCATAACTTAACTAATCGTAGGCAGAGATTTACCTCTGTTAAGGACCACCACGTCTCCTGCTTACTTTTGTGACATTTCCCTTTTTATATTTATGACATTTATATTTATATTTATAACAAGCTTCCATAAGAGTGGATACATTACTCCACCCTGCAGAGTGTCGCAACCTTCCCATTTGTACTCATACTCAATATATTTTATTCGTTTCTATTAAGTTTTCAGTCGTAAAAAGAAAGTTTCGAATTTTCTACATGAAATTTTTAAATCTCATTTTATACAGTATTTTTGCATGTCACTAGCGAATACCATTAATATTTTCTTCTTTTTCTTATTAAAAATCATTAAAAGCTTTTTTGTTTTTGAATACAATTTTAAAAACATTTTAAACTGCTAATTGTGTTTTCATTTTAATTGATTTCAATTTGTTTTTAAATAAATATTATTAGAATTTTACTTACCACAGAGATATGTATTACTTATTTAATTAAGACCGTCTACATTTCTTAATGGATTTGTTCTTATCGTAGAAAATATTAAATTGTGAATGTACTCCATGTTTAGAAAATGGCGTATAAGATATACAAACAGGCCAACAAAAAAGCCAAGATAAGAAAGGTGGACAATAGACTTTTGCCTTCAGTCATCTTTAGAGCTAAAAAGGAATTTTGTGGAACATTTTAGTGCTAATTGTGAATAAGTACGAAATTAAACCTCAAACAAATTATGAGTTTTGAATGATTTCTATCATTCCAGTTGAGCTTGGAACTTTAGAGTCTTTGAAGACTTATCATAAAATTTTATGATAAATATTTTTGTGGATAATTTATCGCCGCTGAAGGGGAATTTAGTGTCCCTTTTTAAGAAAGCGTCCAAAAAGACCCATACAGAGAAGCGTTAGACGGTTAAAATGTTCCCCAAAAATATTCTTCGTGGTGTTTTACATAAAATTGCTGATTTTTGGAATCCTTAATTCTTTTTTTTTTTTTGCTATTTTTTGAGAAATTATCATTTAAAGCAAATAAAATATTTTTGGCACTTTGTACATTTAATTAAAATAACGTATGCAACAAACTTTTGTGATTTTCTTTGATGATCACTATATTTTTTGATGTGTTACAGTCCCCTAACTACAAAAACAGTCGAAATTTAGAATTATGTATATGGATACGTTTTATTCTAAAATTTAGTCTCCCCTATCGCGAATGTTGTGGGAATAAGTTGTTTGGGAGTAAACGTGTATTCCCATCCCCAACAAATTGGTATCGCGAATTTTTTGGGAGTAAAAAGTCTATTGTGAATATCATGGGAGTAACAATTTCTATTTTGAATTGTTTGTTTTGATTTATAAATAGTTTGCGTGCTTATAAAAGAAAAGTATATTTTGTGAAGAAAAGTGTTAATTTAAAATGAATAGTGTTTATTTGCGTTTCCTGATTTTGGAAGAAGAAAATCAATCCACGGAACGATTGCAGCGAAGACATATACGAGATGAATCAGATCCGCTATCGTTAACGGAGACAAGGTAAAAGTCCTAAAGATTTAAATGTGTTTGTCTCTAAATCAAATGTTTTTGACAGGTTTCAGGAATATTATAGAATTAACAAAGATGCTTTCCAATTCCTACTGAACGTGTTGGAAGAAAACTTGCCTCCTAGAGGTAAAATGTTCGCGGTACCTACCGTAGTGAAATTGGCTAGCACCTTAAGATTTTTGGCGGAAGGCAGCTACCAAAAGGGGGTGGGCAGACAAATCGATGTCGGCTTAGCACAATCTACATTTAGTGAAGTGCTAGCAGAAGTTTTAGTGACATTAGAAAAAGTTTTCTGCCCCCAGTGGATTGTGTGGCCATCTCTTGATGAAAAGAAAGAGATTTCACCATACTCTGGCTGCGCGGACATGGCTTCCACCAAGCAAGTACTTTGATCTTTATTAATACTCCTTCAATAAAATAAGTTTGATAAAGTTGGACATTTAAAAACAAATATGTAGCAACTTACATGTGTACTTCTTGTTCCCAATAACAATTTTTGTGAATTAAATTTGTAAAATAGTTGTTGGGAGTAAATAATCGCGATGCCATATTTTTAATGTTTGTGAACGCATTCACAAAAAATTTCAATGGGAACATTCAGGATAGCAAATCATAAAATTTGGGAGTTTTGTCTTGGGAACGTTCATTCGCGATAGGGGTGAGTATTTTTCAAAAGGGTGCACCACCGATTTTATCATAACTTGAGAATTGGTTGTCCGATTTTGTTACGAAAACTACTAAAGAACTTGAAATAAAATTACCTTTAAGCCGTTCTAATATTTTTTTATATAATTAATGGTTACGGAATTATTCAGACCGTAATGATGAAAAATATATGTATTTTGTTTATGCAAAATTGGATAATTCGTTGTGGGGAGTTTGACTCCCCCTTAAATGAATGCCAGATGTAAACTTTCAAAACGCCGATCCACGTATATAAAAGGTTCTAATCAGCCGTTAGAACCTTTTATTAAAAAAAATTAATTTTGTTGCACAGTGTAAATATTCGCAATTTTTGCAAAATCAGGTAGGTGACTTCACATTACGAGTATTATGATAGTGTTGTGTTGATTGTTGTTGAATTGTTAAAGTGATGAAGACTGATCTCTTAGCAGTACCGGCAGCGATTAATACTGACATATCGTCCCCTGAAACGTAAAACGGCCTAACTAATATTTTCATCATTTTACGGGAGAAACAAAGTTATTTAATTGGCTTGTTCTATTTCCTTTAAAATTTTTGTAATAATATTATATCTTTTTTTGTTCGGGTAAGTCTGATTTTTATAATATCTAAGTATGCTGGTAATATGCATCGGAAATTACTAAAAATCCGATTAGAATTTTTGTTTTGCTTTTTGGGTTTTTTTAACGATATACTAATGCGTATTGTAGCAGAATCTTCGTGCGTATTGTAGCAGAATCTTCGGCGAAGTAAAAGAACTAATAAAATGGTAGTACAGCTTAAACTAATTAATGCCCATGGTAGAATTATACTACAGGTAGTAGCGAAGCTACAACAACAGAAAAAACAACACGGCTTTTTATTGTTGTTTATGTTCGAGGTTGTCAAAAAGCACAAAAGAAAATTTGAAAAAAAATTTATATGTTCACATGTGTGTGTTTACTTCGCCATGTTTTTTTCAGTAGTGTGGGTGTATGTTGGTATAACATAAACAACTTTTGACAGAGTCGAGCCCAAAAAAAAAAGTTCGTTAACGCTTCACCACTACCTGTATTATTCTACCATGTTAATGCCTCTATTTGACACCATATGCGCTGCGGCACTGCTCTACAACATTTAACAAAAACGCGCAATAGTAGAGTTGTAAATGAATAAAGCTTTCTATCTCTCTCTCTCCTCAATTCACCAACTGTTCTCTCTACCCTATCCCTTTCCAAAAGAAGGTAACACATTAATTAATTAACAGACAGGCAGCAATTGCTTCAGTATGTTAAAAAAAGAAAGTTTTAAGTTTTTTGCCATTTGCGATTAGTGATAAATTTAAAAAAATCAAATTTTGCAAAAAATATATTTTTCATAATTGTGGTCTGAATAATTCCGAAACCGTTAAGTATATAAAAAAAGTAATATTAAAATGGCTAAAAGGTAATTTTGTTTGAAGTTTTTAGTTGTTTTTGTAATAAAATTCGATGACTCCTTCCAAAGTTGTGATAAAATCTATGGATCAGTAGGGTGATCGACTCGGTTTTACAACCGGTTTTTAAACCGGTTTTTTCTGCAATACGGTTGTCGGTTTTTTCAAAATGTTGATTTTTCGAATGTCGAATAGTCCGGTTTTTTTTAAATTAAGAAACCGGCCCAGTCGAATACTTTTCGATTCGTATATTTTATTAGTTTTTACTATAATAAAGCTTGACGAACTTTTACTGTTGATTTTCCTAATTATTTTTGTTCAAGAGCATTTACTGAAGCATGCAATTAAGGACAACTAATTTTATAAGATGGTATCAGGGGCGAATTAAATAGGCCTTGTGATGTTAGAATTTATATCAAGCTTTATATTTTATATGGAGTTCGACATCCATCATAGACAAAAAATGCTTGTTGCGTGAATGTCAAGAAATAAACAAGAAAAGGAAAAAATGTAAATCTGTGAACTAGTGTTCCTCCCCCTATATGTGTGGAATAAATTTTTTTCGGATTTTGATTGTAAATCCTCATGGAAAGGTCTTTTTAGTAAGAAAACACTGTGCTGATCACGTAATGGAAAGGCGTGCCGCATATAAGCGGCACTATAATGCGCAATTAAGAAATTATGGGAAATTATAGCGATTGAAATTATAGTGTTGTACCAAACAAAGAATTAAAAAATAGATGTCAGATCCGCACAAAACATTAATGAGAAAATGAGGCCAAGTTCCTATCCAAAAGTTTTGCCCGTTAAAAGTGCTGAGATCAAAATGAAGACCAAGTTCTTGGTAGGTACAACACCATCTCATTTTTAGGCAACCTGCTATTTGATAATATTTTTTTTATATTTCTAATATTGGGAAGAATTATGGGGAAAGTGTTTCCAAGTTAGCATAGAAGTTAGATGCCATCATACTTATCAAGAACTTGACCTTCATTTTGATCTCAGTACTTTCAACGGCCGAAATGTTTGGATATGACTTTGGTCTTATTTTCAAAGTTATGTTTTTATGCGGATAGTATTTACATGAAGTGTTAACTCTTTTTTTAAAGCAAATTAAAATCAAAACTTTTGCATTATAATTTTCTCACAAAAAAACCGGTCGACCAGTTTTTTCTGAATTCCAAAAACCGTAACCGGTTTTTCTAAAATTTCAAAAAGTCGAACTATTCGAAAACCGGTTTCTAGAAAATGTCGAATAATCGACCACCCTAATGGATCAGCCTCTACAAAATACGAGTTTTTGCAAAAATTAGGTAATTTCACTTTATTGTGAATAAAATCAATATTTATCCATTAATCTTCATGAAATAAAGCTTATTTTGTTTGTAGTATATGTGGTTTTATGATCATTAAAATAATTTATTTTGGCATTTTCGATTCGCTATAAATTAAAAAAATAAAGATATTCAAATTTTGCATAAAAAAATATATTTTTAAAATTTTTAAAAATTATATTAAAGCGGCTTAAAGGTAATTTTGTTCCAATTTTTAAGTGGTTTTTGCAATAAAATTTGTTATGTAATCAATTAATTTATGCTCCAACGCATCCTCTTCGAAACCCCAAAATTTTAGAAAAAAATTTTAAAAAATGTATCCATAGTATTAAAAGTTATGGGACCATCACACAACTCCTTGGTTTTTTTTTCTTGTTGCTTAGTGTCATTAAATGAACTTATAAAAAGGCAGAGGTTCATTTATTTAAAACAAATGTGTCATGTAATTTAAAATTTATTAATCATAACGATTTTTTTTTTCAAATAAATTCTATAAAAACTTATGGAATGTTCTTTTAAATAGAAGTGAACAAAGTGATTAATAAGTTGGCCTAAGGCCAATTATTATATATTTTTTATATAAAATAGAAAGAAAAAAATAGAATTGCATAAAAGTTTTTGGTTTTTTTAATAAATAAATATATTTATTTATGACTTCAGCACGTAACACAGATTTGAATATTATATATGTACATATTTATATAATTCTTTTATCCCACCTTTTTGCAAGTTTTTTTTTTTTTTTGGTTTTCACTCGATTTGAAACTTTTTTAGAGACAGTTATTAACTGTTGCAAGTATAAGACTTTACTAAATATTTCAGTTCAAGTTGTTTATTAAATAAGTCCAGAACCACTTTATTTGTATATTTAAAATAAAGAAATATTAAATTTTAAAAAGAAAAAAAAATAAGAAATTAAACTGTGGAAAATCTACTTCAAAAATGTATGGAAGATTCTTACAAACACGAGCCAAAAAATAATAAAACATTTGACATAAAAATTGCGAAGAAATAACAACAAAAAGTTTAAAAGAAAATAAAAATTTAATAAATGCATATGTATATACATACATATCGGGTGTTTTTTCAGAGGCAGAGATTTTCAAACTGGTAGCACTGTTTTGAGAGTTTGCTGGAGTTTTGGAGTTAGTTAGTTTAATTTTGGCAATTCATTTAAAGCAACCCACAGTGGCGTCTAACCCAAAAATAATGGCAATAAATCTGTTTCTTCTGAACTAACTACTGATCCGATTACAATTTGATGCATACAGAAGAATTAGAGGATAAGCTTTGAGAAACAATATTTTCTAGATATCCTGTTGCAATATAGATTATCAAAGTTTGCCACCTCGGCTTATGAAAACATTTCTAAACTCGTAAGTCTCACAAATGTGGACCGATTTGAAAGATCTTTGATTTAGATGTTTCTTTTGTCTATCTCTTAGGGCCAGTTTTTGAATACGAGATTAGAGACTAAATAAAATTTAATATCTGTATTTACCCTTCGATTTCACTTTTTTTAAATTGTTTGCTAGTGTAGCATGAAACCAACAAAAAAATTGTTTTAAAAAGTCAACTCGAAAAGTAACTACAGAGATTAAATTTAATTTAATCTCTAATCTCGTATTCAAAACGTGGCCCTTAAAGTTTAGAAGATATTTGCATTTGGATTTCAAAATTCTTCTATTTGGTATTAATAAAAATTAATATTGCGCTCATATCTTCCATTCTACTTTAGTAAAAATTTACAACAAAAAAATACTCTGTGATCTCTGAATCCCTTAAATAATACTACATACAAAAGCTTCGTGTTATTATCTTAATTGATGTAGTTTTGAAAAGCGTTAAAAGTAAATGTTTTAAAGTATGTTAAAAAACAGCGTAATTTTGACATAAATAAAGTGTTACATTTATAAGGTTTTTAACTTCCCGCTGTCAAAAGTAGAAATTTAACCAGCAAAAACTTTTGTAATTTTTGTAATCGGTAGCTACAAAGGAATGAGTGATACTTATTTATCTTATCTTATCTATGATTCAAATTAGATCTACTACCTAGTTTTTTATAAAACTAGTAAGTATTTTTCTCATTATCTGAAAGTAATGGCAGCTATACACTACACAAGTTCAAAATAGTTTTGATTTTCACTCAGTTCACTGCGTAAATAGCACAACCACCGTCATACACTGCACAAACGCACTGTACAGTGCCAGACTTGTGCAGTGAACTTGCGTAGTGTATGGCCGGCATAAGTTACAATTTGTTTATATGTATTAATAAAATAAGTAGACAACCACTTTTTAAGTCAACATGCGTTTGTATATGAAAACTAATTTTTGTCGTTTAAACTTATATGTAAGTCAACAATAGCTCAGTGTCTTCAGATTTGTCTTCAAATCTGAACGAGCACAGGTTCGTATCCCAGTTGGGTCAAAAAAATAAAAAATTAAAAATGTAAATAAAAGAATAATAAAATAATGTGTACACAATTTTTTTAATTTTAATTTGTTTATTTGACTACTTATTTTTTAGCTTCAAGTAAGTAAAATAGTAACTAGCAAATTGCTGTTTATTTATTTTTTGGACTTCTCAACAAATATAAGTAGTTATCGAGTCAAATTGTAAGTAGTTGCGACTTAAATCCTCATATACTTTTTTGCCTACCAATAAGCAAAGTTTTTGCTGGGTACTGATTTCTCCCAGATTTCCGAAAATCGAGATAGGAACATATTCTGACTATTCCTACGATGATGTCCGCTTGGATCTATGTACATATGTATGTATATGTGCGTGTGTGTGTTAACGGATTGGAACCAAAATTATGGCATTCTAAAGACATTGATCTGGTAACATTAACCGATTCGGTTCGGTAGATTTGGAGAATTTTCGAAAAAAAAATTGTTTTAAATAAATTTTAAACTACCAAACCGATAGAATCCAAAATCTAATCAGAACCCAAAATCTAATAAACTGTTAAGGCCTTATTTGGTAAAACGCAACGCTTGGTGTTGACAAATTTTATGTGTGTTTTGTTTTGTAATTTGCATTTTTATACCAAATATATCAACGCTAATGGTTGCGTTTTACAAAATAAGGCCCTTAAAATCGAAACCAACGTCGACTGCAAAAATTTTATTAAAACCAAACCACTGGCGCGAGCACGTGATTGCGCGTGCAGACTGGTCTTTTAGAAAGTTAAATCATTATTTTCGGCGTCCATGTGGCCTAAATCATATTCAAACATTAATAACATAAAAATATAAATTTAAATAAATCTAGTTTAATAGCAATTAGAAATATTTATTTTAATTTAAAGATCTCCGCCTCTTTAAAAAAATACCCAATATTTGTCTCATATCTACATTAGGGGAAAACTCTTTTGTATGAAGAAAAAAGGTATTCAAACCTCTATAATATGTGAATCCATACGCCCATGTTCTGGAAAACGAAGCGTTTTCAAATCGCTTGCGGTTTGAGAAACGTAAAACGCATTTCATTATGTTCTGAAAACCGTACGATTTGCTAGCGTTTTTCTGTTTTCGGAAAACCCTATTTTTTATCATAATAAAACATAAACAAACAAATAAGTTTTAAATTAAAATGCCTACAGCGTTCTTGTTTGCTATACTGGCTTTAAAAAAGCTTCAATCAGCGCCAGTTCATAAGTAGACAATTGAGACAGACAATTGACGAAGGCCCAATTTAGATGATGAATTTTTATGCATGAATTTTTTCAATTTATCTTTAAAAACATCCTCTAAAAACCTCTTGCATTTATACGATGAATTTTATTTTCATGTTTTTTTTATAAATTTCTCTCAAAATTGGCTTTATTTACTCATTCATAACAACAAAAACCATAACACAATCACATAAGAGAGAGAAACTGAGAGAAAATTCAAATCGAGCTAAAGAAGGATATAAAAAAATGCATGGAAAACAGAAATCGTGCCGTTTTTTATGCCCCGTTTTCTTCTCTACCCCGCTCGACAACCAAAAAAAAATTCATGAATTTTATACATGCATTAAATGCATGGTCTAAATTGAGCTAAACTCAAAGCAAAGATTAAAATTGCATGTTATTAATTAAATCGTGAAAAAACGTTACGAATTTTCCATCAAATAAAAAGAAAACATATTAAACTTAAGTTCTGCATCATTTTATTTTCTCTTTAAAGTGCAGTTTAAATTAAATGGACCAGATCGCTTCAGTATACACTAGCGGTTTGAAAACGCAAAATTTCCAGCGTTTTAGTTTTTCACCAGCTTGGCGTTTTCAAATCTAAAACGCGAAGTTTAATCGATTTGCGTTTTTCAGAACATGGGCGATATTCTTCCCAGTTCTGTGAAGGTGTGTCATTATGAAATAAGTCCCGAGCTTCTGAAATGAAATGTATAGGCAATTCACCAACGAACGAAAATAAAATAAAAATCCAATTTCTTGGTAACTTATTTCATATGAAATATTTAGGTCGCCATTACCAAAATGATAAAGTCCCCAGAAAGAGATATGGAAAAATAAATAAAAAAATAATCGCGTGTCCTGCCAAAAGCAGGCTTATTCTGAATTGCGTTGCGAAAGTCAATGCGATGCGCAAATGAAATGCGATGCGAAAGAAATTTGGTATTCTATAAGACTTTCGCATTAGCATTCGAATTTTATTTCAAATCGGGGCAACACTGGTCAAAAAATAACAAATAAACGTCAAATTTGAAATTAAAAATTTTTTTTTGTTAGTTTGGATTATAAAATCTATCTACTTTAATTTATAAAATAGTTGCGTAATTCAGATTTTAAATGCGATTAAAAAACGAACATCGGAACACAGAATAGCAATTGTTCGTATTTATAATTTTCGAATCGCATTGACTTTCGCATCGTAATTCAGAATAAGCCTCCAGGCTACACAGATAATCCCCCTTATTCCGTAACTATCTTTCGACGTCACGTCAAGACAACACCAAATAATTGGCACTTGTCTACTCGCTGTCGAATGATTTTCGTTTCGAATCGAAATACATAAAACCCACCTGCTGTTTTTATGTGTATTCGAACGCTTTTGGAGTAAAAGCAGTAAAATATGGTATATGTGTTAACTTGTAGTAGGTAATCGAACACAGCTATTATTTGTTCCTTTTTAGAAAAAAATTCATTTGTTCACTATGTGCCCAAAATAATTGATACATTTTAAATATTGTAGTTCCTTGAAATACATTAAATAGAGACCGCAGCAATACATGTTTAAGCTTTTTTGATATTTTCTCGGTAGCCTGTGATTTCTGAATTCTTGATCTAAGGCTATTACGAGATCTTTTGCTTCATTATCTTGCTGAAAATCCTATTAGGACCTTGAAATGGACGTGAGACGTGTTCGTGTTCTCATCATGGTTTGGAACTGTTTTTATGTCTACTTTGCTACTAAATGCTGGAAAGGTTGACGAAACGGCTAGTAAAAGTAATTTAAAACAGGAATGACTACAAAGGGTTTCAAATAAAAATCCAATAATTTTCAGCGTTATTAAAAAAAAAATAACGAAATAAAAATCATTGTTTTATGATGCAGTATTAATTAGTGTGCTTCAGAATTTTAGTTTACACAATTTTTAAATAAAAAGAATTTCCGTATTATAAGGGGTGTTTTTTTTAGAGGTATAGAACTTCAAATTGAAATAAAACACAAGAAAATCGTTTTAATGTCCATCAATTTGGCTTTATTGGAAGGATAATTTTATGCCATTAATGTTTAAATATGATTTCGAGCATGTGGCCGTCGCGGCTGGCTCGAATAAAGCCAATTCTACAGGTCCAATTTTCAATTTGATGGACAAAGCTCCAATTGCTGTGCACGGTGGCGAATCGATTCATTCGGGTCCTCTTCAACACTTTGCTCTACAGCGGCAATTGTTTCTTCGGTGCGCACTGTTCGACGTCTCTGCGGATGCGTATTATCACATAGAGTAAACGTAGTGCGAAAACGATCCATGGTTAACCGAATTAATTGCTCTGATGGACGATTATGTCGACCATATGGACGGAGCTTGCGGTAAACTTCGCGAACTGAACCATTATTTTCGAAATAAATTTGCACGATTTGCAAGCGTTGTTCTTTTGTCAACCTGTTCATGATGAAATGGCAAACCAAACTAAATATTAATCACTTGACAGCTGACAAAATGGCCGCCAGTTAAAAAAGTGATGCCAACTTAAAGTTCTATACCTCAATAAAAAACACCCTTTACAATAAAATATTGTACTTGTAGCTATTATTTTGAGCACTATTTCTATGAACAATTTCACTACATTTACACATTTTCTGTTTTTTACGTTTTTTATGTTTGTTTCATAAGTTTTTGGTGTGCATGTTCTGGAAAACGTATCGTTTTTAAATCGTTTAGTTTGAAAAAGAATTTCAGCATGTTATGAAAACCGCGCTATTTGCTTTTTTTCGCAGTTGTGTTCGAACAATGAAAGCATATCCCAGCAAGAAAAGTCGGAAGTTGTTCCAAAAGTTTAACATTCTCATCATGCAGATATATTTTCACTCTTTTTTTTTATTTTTCTATTGTATAGAGCATCAAATATGATTTCTGAAAGAAAATTATCGTATATGATTTTAAAAATGTCTGCAAGACCATTATTGATTTTAAAATTAAATGTGATTTAAAACCACGTGATTTTCAGAACATGACTGATAGTAATTAATTTTTTCCCAAGTTTATTGTTCTGTTTATGTTCTTCAAATGTTCTAAAGAGAAATAATAAAGGACAAAATACAAAATTTATGTTTAAGTAAACCTTTATTATATTAATATTAATAGATCTAGTCCAAAACAAAAGTGCATAAAAGAAATTAATTGAATATTCATCTAGGTTATAAAAAATAGCATAACTAAAATAGCATAGCCTGTTTTCATAAATAAAACGAATATTTCGAGCGAAAAATTTATTGACAACAACAACAATTTTTCGTAATTTGTTTTCAACATAAATTTTCACACGAAATTGTAGTTCCATTTCTATAAAAACAGGCAGTACAAAAGTAAATTAATTTGATGTGTTTATTAATGAACGAAAAAAAAACTAAAAATTTATTTTCATATTGTATTGTTTTTACCAAGGCGGCGGGAGAACCAAACCACATACATACATATTCGTGCAAAAAAAAACCGACTACAAAACTTTCACGAGAACTAATTGTGTACGAAGTTTCATAAGAATCGGTTAAGTAGAAGTAGTATAAATGAATATTTACTTTTCATGGGCGTGCCACTGCCCACTTTTTTATCCATAATGTTGTATTGTAACAATAACTAAATGTGTATGCAACGTTTCACAAGAATCGGTTTAGTAGAAGTCGTTAAAAAGGGATATTTACTTTGCATGGGCGTGGCACTGCCCACTTGTTTAAGCATGATGTAATATTCAAAGAGAAGCTTAATATGTGTGCAAAGTGTCATAGGAATCGGTTGACTAGTAGATAAAAAGGCATGTGTATTTACTTCGTATGGGCGTGACCCCGCCCGCTTTTCAACGAGACCAATATGAAAGTACATTCTATTAAATAAAGAAAAAAAATCCGAAATCGGTTTATAAATGGCGGAGTTTTGAGGGAACATCCATAAAAAGTCGGTTAAAAATTGATTTTCGGTTAAAAATTTATTTTTTTATATTGTTTGAATTCTGATCAATCTGTCTTGGTTTTTACCTAGAATAATACCCAAATTTGTGTAAAAATTTAGAGAATACATATATGCCGGGGCATTTTGGAGGAGTTGGGTTAACAGTCGGTTTTCTTTTTTCTTCATATAGCATAAGATATGATTGATTATGGAAGTGAACGAAACTTACGACGATGTAGTTACTATAACATATACTTTACAGAATAAAAAAAATATGTATTCATTCTTCGTTATCCGAATACCAAGAGAGGCGTTCTTCATAGAACTTGATGACCATTTGGGGTATTTTAACATGTGCCACAGGGGCAGCAACCATTTCAGCTTGGTCGACACCCTTGAATTGAATAAGGAAATAAAGACCGCCGTTAGAATCTGAGGCTCCCAGTATTTTCTCTGCTTCAAGTCCTTTGTCGAATCCTGTTAGTTCAGAATGTTTTGTAGAACCATCAGAAATCGATTCCGTGTCAGTTTCGTCTTTACCAGAATTATCCGATCGCTTCTTTTTGCTGCCTAAATATTTAATATATAATTAATATTTGTATGTTCACTTTATAGGAATAATTTACCTGAAGCTTTAGAGTCATCATTTTTGCGCTTATTACTTGCCGAACTTGTTCTTCCACTGCTTTCTTTCTCTTTCTTCGATTTTTCTGGTTTTGTCGTTGCACTGCTGGATGCCTAAAAAGATGTAATGAATTTTTTTTTATTTTCTTTTTTTTTGCATTTATTATATCAACATTTGTATTAAACATTTCTGGGATTACACAGCACTAACAAAATGATGATTTTTCTTAATTTAAGAACATTAGTTAATAATGTCCTTTAAAAATCGAGTTTTTAAAAAGTATGGCGAGTATTTTTTTAAATTATAAAGTAATTACAAATTCTTATATAACTTAAATAAAACTTTACTTACTTTTATATTAATTATCGGCATATTTTAATATAGATTCTTCGGAAGCATTGAAAATGTATTTCCTTATAGATTACTTCCAATTTTTTATACTGGGTTAATATCAAAAAATATCAAGCATGAGATTTCTGCTCTACCTCAATACCAATTACAGTAACTTTAATTTATTAATTTTTTACGCTATTCTTTAAAATCTCATATAAATTCGTTTTTTAAGTGTACTAAATATACTTGCATTTTTAAGATAAATGCTCAACATTTTTTTGTCATTTTAAAATTATTTTCATACAAAATATTAATGTTAGTTACACGTTGACTTATCTGCACAAAATATTGGTTTCCTGCAACTATTCTTCAAACTTTTTTAAGTGCACCTGGTATACCTGCACATTTACAATTTTTTTTTTCAGTTTTAAATTATTTTCATATAAAAGATCATCAAACTGCACATTAAAGAGAAAATAATATGATGCACAACTTACAACTTAATCAGGTATGTCATGGAAATCGATTTTGAAAAAGAAGCACTTTTGAAAGTCCCTTTTAACCAGTGATGTTATATACTTTTTTGAAAAGTCTTTAAGATAAATGCACAAAATACGCAGCTCGAAGAAAGTCCCTATTTTTCCCTACGCGCTCAAAAAGTTGTCTCTACAAAAATCCCTACAAATCTGGGACCGAAAATGATTGCACAAATTTTTTGCCAAAAAAATTATGATCCAAGAATATTAGCAGCATGTTGTTGAATTATAATTGAGGTTTATTTTTTGATCGTAAAATAATTCTTATTATTGAGTTTTATTTTTTAGCTCAAAAATAACGATTACTTTAAAATTTTATTTTTTGCTTATTTCTTGATTTTTATTTTTTTGCTTAAAAATAATATTTTTTTGGTTTCGATTTTTACTTCGCTGATGTATTTATAAACAAAATTCCAATTAAATTTAGGGAATTAATCTTTTGCTTAAGACGTATTGCGAAAATTAAAAACCCACAATATTCGTTATTTGTAAGCATAACATAAAAATCAAAAATAATCGTTATTTTTAAGCGAAAAAATAAAACTATAAAATAAGAATTATGTTACTATGATCAAAATATAATTATTATTCGGCAAGCAAAAAAATAGAAGTTGGAAAATAATTAAATCGTAATTTTTATGATATTACGCATTATTGCGTCGAATATTAGTTTGATCGGATAAAAAATTATTGAGGTATATATAGTGGATCAAATTTAAAATTTTATATATCGCACCTGTTCATCAAAAGTAACACAACTCAAAATTTACAAGTTTTCAGTAGAGGCAAAAAACTAATTGCGCCAATATAATGGAATTATTGTTATGAACAAATATACCGTTGTAAAGGAAACTCAATAATATTTCAATAAAATAATACAATACCAAAATTTTTACAGTGGTTAGATATGGTAATCATACACTGTTTCCTTCAAAAAAGTGGAAAATAGAATTTTTTGAGTTGTGTTACTTTTGATGAACAGGTGCGATATGGTAAGACCGAAATGGAAAAAGTTTAAAATAGTTGAACATGCTAAGAAAAAAACAGTTAGTGAAGTTCCGAACATTTAGAAAAAATTCAATAAGGTGCGACTCGCCACAAGATGGCTACAGTGTGTTCATTGAGCTTACTAATATTAGTAGGATTTTCGCTAGTGTTGTTGCCACTGTCAGTGGTAGTGTGGGTAAAGTACTCTGATGAGTAGACTTGGTGGTCACGAAACAGCTGTCAGTTCAACCTTCTGTACAGCAGTTTTTCTTTGTATGTTCAATATCTACATGCTTTAGAATTTCTTTCTTAAATAAAAATAATTTGATCGAAAGATTAAATTAAAAATGAACTTAAGCCAAACTAATTTAATAACTTTGGATTTTATAAAATTTTTATCATTTTCACCAAATGTTATTTCAGAAGCTGTTTTGTACCATAAATAATAAACAAATTTGTACATACAAATGAAGTTTTCTAATTTTATTGAATAGTCCCTTCAATTACAAAAATTTTAAGCCGTAATGGACCAAAATCGGACACAATCGAAAAATGATATAATACAAAAACGAAAAAGCTAGAATTTATAAAAATCCCTACATTTTAATGATTTGAACAAATCTGTACTTTTTTCTCTGCGGTTATTTTTTAGAAAGAAGTCCATACGAATATGGATTTTTCCCAAGTATAGCATCACTGCTTTTAACGCACTTTTCATAAAATTTTTATAATTTTTGATACAACTCTTTTGTAGTAAAGAAATATTTTTTTATATTTGTGATAAAATTGATTTAATAAAGAAATATTACTAAATAACCCTTCCAAAATTGCATCGTTTTCGGAATTGATTTCCATCACATACCTGAATATGTTCTATTTTTATTTGAAGAAAAACTTGCAACAATTTTTTCACGATTTTAATTAAAACTATACAATTTAATAATGTGCTTTGAGTTTGTCAATTGTCTGGATCAATTGTTTCCTTATAAACTGGCGATTATTGTAGCTTTTTTAAAACCAGTACAACAAGCAAGAACGCTATAGGCATTTTCATTTAAAATTTCTTTAGTTTTTGTTATGACAAAAAATATTTTCTCATTGCTGGAACACAACTTCGGCAAATAGCAAAACACTAGCATAACGCGAGGTTTTCATTCTGAAATGCGTTTTTCAAACCGTAAGCGATTTAAAAACGCTGCGTTTTCCAGAACATGGTACATTGTGATATTTCGACAATCTGGGTGGACAAAAATAATTTTTTTTCATTTGAACAAAAAATTTTAATCAGATGAAGACAACTTCTCATCAAATAAGAATATAGAAAAATTTTGTGTAATTTGTCAACACTAATAATAATATAATGGTACGTACGTTCAACCTAACACCATTTTTGAAAAATTCATACTTTTTTAGAAAAACACTGCATTCAGAAACAAAATTAATTCTAAATAGATATTCAGCGTTATTCAACTTTAAAATTGCATTTGGCCAAAAACTGGGTTCATCTATTATACTAATTGGGAAAAAAGAAACACTGCGCATGTTTGCGAGGTTTGAAAATATTCGTGTTTAACTGCAAATGACTCTACTAATAAAATGCAAACTATTGTGATTATAAAGATTTTTTTCTGGCTGTAATTAATAAACTCTAAATTAAATATACTATCCTGGAAAAAATTTTTTTGTAATCACAAGTTTGCATTTTATTTTCTTGTTTCTCTGAAAAATTTTTTTTAAATTATGTTAAACCTTTTGCATTTTATATGACGATACATATGTAAATTATGTTATTTTAATAACCAAAAACGTAAAAAATAATTTTGTCCACCTAGATTATCCAAATAGCACACTGTGCATGGGTGATAAATTTTCCAAAACCAATTCAATTTAAGATTAATATTTGAACTCTTGCGGAATAAATTTTTAAATCAATGTTCGTTGACATTTAGCTGAAGCACCCTGTTACCTTCACCATCCCGCCAAAAACAACAAGCACTAACGCTACTATCTTCATATTTAAGCCAATTAATTTGTCGCAAATAAATCAACTAACATTTTAATTTCTATCAAGTAAAAGAAAAACAATTTATGTATTAACATACCTCATCTTTTAATCTCTGTTCTTCAAATTGTTGGATTAGATCTTGACAATCCAAGTTTTCTTCGGGTTCCCATGTGTTGTCTGATTCAGGATAACCTTTCCATTTTAAGAAGTATTCAACCTAGAAATACAAACATTTTACAATTAAACTGTTTGTATCAATTTCAAGGAAATAGGAAGTTATATGTATATTGATGTGTATCTGTTCCAAGATAATCGAAAATTATTTACTTACCTTCCCCTTTCGCACACGTCTAGAGCATATTTTTTCGACCACATACTCGGCGTCGTCATCGGAAGAACCACTTCCAGAAGCATCAGTGTCGTTCTTCTTGGATTTCATGATTCGAAATTTTCACTTTATTCGAGTAAAACTGCCTGATGAAAATAAAAATGGATGACAGTTAAGGTACATGTGTAATTTTTCAAGCATAAAGCCGCAGAAACTTAACACTGAACGACTAGCCGCGCTTTCGGCAGCCGGAAAATTTTTTTAGGGATTTTTCCCGACCAATTTACAATTGTAGTAATAATTAACAAAAATCTTACTCACGTTGTGCTTAAAAAAACTCGCTAAAAATCTTTCCAAATTAAAATTTTTACTTGTCAATCCCTATGTAATTCCTCGATTTTACAAGTCCACCATTAAACTGACGCGTGCAATGAAAATTAGCCTATTGATTTTTCGATGTTTGTGGAATGCAATCGCCAAGCAAATAGCGTCTTTTAACAGAGTTGCTTTTAAACTATTCTTTCAGAGTTGCTATTAACCGTAACACTATACCCCTAACCACACCAACAATGAGTTTGACAACTATTGCCTCAGCAATTTACTGCGTGTCTCCACGCGCAATTTTTATTCCGAGCATAAAAATGTAAGTGAATAACACGCGTTTTACGCGTTATTAGCATCTGTCAAAAAAGTATATTCAGTGTCTTGTATGTGACAAACTACATAGTCCCCTTTTACATATTGGAAATCGATGGGCAGACATTTTTTCAATTCCCTTTGAACTTGGTAGTAGCTTTTACATATTGGAAATTAATAGGTAGACAGAAATGTTATAGTTTATTTACTTCATATTTGCGTTTGCTACATGCATACACATAAAGTATACACTTGGTGGCTCAAACGAGAAAAATCAAATGAAGCAACAAGAAGACTATAGCGAAAAGTAATAAAGAGACAAACATGTCCGGTACAGAGATTCGTTTACTACATACTCTGCATCTTCGCCCCCTCTTCGACCAACTTCGTCTGCATGTCCATTAATTTTCAATATTTAAAAGCGGACAGCACAAAAAGCGTAAACCACGTAAGTAGCTGTAAGTAGCATACACATTGGCGAACTCGAGTGAGAGTCAAAAATTCAGCAGTTTTGAAGGCTACTCTTGACTGTCTAGACTATCGATCATGTTTGACACTCAAACCGTCATTAAAGACAAAAAATTTGACACACAAACATAGAAAATAACAAAATTGGATGCGCTTTATTGATACCAAAAAATTTTTATGCTGACTTCTTTAACTAAATTATTTAATTTTTTATTATTTAACAATTCCTCACACGATTTTGTCATATCATCTCACACAGACAACGGTGCATTTCATAAAAATATTTAAATTGTTTAAAAAAATTATTATCCGCGTCCATTTTGTGAAGTTTATGCTACAAAAAAACTCTTGACTGACACTATTTGGTTCACACTATCAGTCAAAACCATTATGGCCGCTGACTCACTCAACCGCAAAAATATTTGTAGTTCGTTGTTGACTGAGGAAATTTATATTCACAATATCGATCAAGCCAAAATTTGAGCAAAACTGTCACTCATGTTCGCCAATGTGTACTATGTCTGCTTTTACACACATCAGTTTTTCTTGAAGCAACTTTTATTTTCTTGTAAGAAAGATCGAGAGAGGAATATATTTTATGTATTTCTCTCTCGCTCTTTCTCACTAGAAAATAAAAGTTGCTTCAAGAAAAACTGATGTGTGTAAAAGCAGACTATACTTTCCACTATTGTATGCCATGAAAAATGACAGCTGTTTTTGATGGCCATGGATGACAAATTATATTATAATTTCAATTTTATCGATAAATATGTTTGTGTCGTAGATTAGTTTTTTCTATCTTTTTCTATAAAAAACGATTTTTAATGGAAAAAAACTTTATAATAAAGTTTACAAATATTTTCAAGAATAAAAATCATGACAATTAATTTTTTGCCACAACTTTTTGATGAAAAAAATTTGCATTGAAATTATCGACTACTTTTACGTACTGTAACTCATCTCTGTTATGTTTATTAACTTTAATAGGTTTTTCCACGTATTCAAGAAAAACTGATGTGTTTAAAAGCAGACTTAAGCTGTATTCTCACTATGTGTATTTGTCTTATGGAATGTCACTTTTTTATACACATGTGATTTCATGTGTATGTCAAAATTTGCGGTTTACATAGGGTTTATAATTTTTGTGTTCACCTGTTGATATGTTACGTAGATTTGACATAACCTATAAAGCAAAACAATCATAAAACAGTCGAGTGGCTATACATATTTTATTGTTATATATACTTCTTTTATATAATTTTACACTTATTTTATTTAATATAATACTTTATTAATTTAATGATTATTTTATATCATTTTCCCGTCCGCAAACAATTGCTTTATTAAAAACCAGCTGATATCAGATGCTTTGTCACTTCAAAATAGAACTCGTTCTAAATCATGTGTACTGTGCACAGAGAAATAACTAACACAGGCTATTGTTTGAAGGGGTTCAGACTATATCATGGTGAAATAAGTATACAGGTGGCAGCATAACGTCAGCTGATTATTTTTTGCTCTGCTAGTTTTGTGCATAACCCACGTCCAGCACGTCTATATTTTTGACAATCATCAACTATTTTTTGTTGTATTGTTGTATTTGTTTCTCTTATGCGGTCACCTGTATACTTATTTCACTATGGACTATATGTACAAATTTACCATGTGAAAATGTGACATTCCATATGGCAAATATACATAGTGAGAACACAGCTTTAGTATGCTTTTACACACATCAGTTTTTCTTGAAGCAACTTTTATTTTCTAGCGAGAAAGAGCGAGAGAGGAATACATGAAATATATTCCTCTCGCTCTTTCTCACAAGAAAATAAAAGTTGCTTCAAGAAAAACTGATGTGTGTAAAAGCAGACTTATCAACATCTACCATTAATTTGCGCTAATGTACAGGTGGCCTTCTGAGGGCAACAAATACAACAAAAACTATATTATGCTTGTCAAAAAATACATGTGTTTGATGTAATTATACACAAAACTACCAGAGCAAAAAATAAGTAGCAGACGTAACGCTACCACCTGTACACTTTATTATGCCGCTTTTTAGTGATGACACTAAATTTATCGAATGATGGTGGGTGGAACAAATTTAGATAGGAACATTTTATAATGATGTTGAAATATGTTGGCCGTTCAGCCCTGTACAATTCTTATGGGAAAATTCGCAAACCCTGCAAGAACAGTGAAAGTCAAATGACCAATCATTTGACCGGCAGTGGTGATGGATATCTCTATCTAAGTTTCTATCAGTTTGTTAAGGGCAATATGAAAAAAGTGATGTAAAATTTTGTGTACGTGTGATTTTGCATCCTTCTCTAACGTATGCATTTTGTCGTTCATAGAACATATAACCAAACTGCTCACTCTAATGTTGCTTACTAGTCATCGTGGATGTAAATACTACTCACAGTTGACTAATCAAGCTTGATGGACATATCGGTCACAGTCGACTAATCAAACATGATGGATATATACGTCACTGTTGACAGACATACCAGCTGAACTAAAACACGATTTACTCCAATTCAATTCTTTATTTGGATTTTATTTAAAATACCCTTATATATATTATAATATATATGATACATCCACTTGAAGCCGGTATGAGTTTAAAACCGGTAAGAATGTAAAATCTTGGATAACTCAACATTAGGATGCAAAACTTTGTACATAATTCTCAAGAGACCACCAGCCTATAAGGGCACCTCGTTCATTGTCATTGAATATCTATGAAGTAAAAAAATGATTATGCAAATTACACTATCCTAGCCGCAAAATGCAATGACTTACCTTGGAACAAAGGGTGTAGCTAACATAGGAGCATAAATAAACACTTTTATGCCACTTAGTATATATATTCTTAGAGAAAGTTAAGCATATCATTTGCTCTTGTTTCGGCCATCATAACCAAAGACTATGCCACTTTGATATTCATCTGGTGTGTATTGCTTTTTGACATGTATAATCCTTGAACAGTTTGTACAATCACCAAATCGTTCATTGAAAATTTAATTTTAGATATTCCAACGTCACGACACACAAATCACATTATAGAACACAAATTATTGGGGATTCAAATTAAAATTAATTTTTCACGTCAACAAATTTCAAAAATGCAACTCTGTAACATACTTTCGTCAACGATGATTGATATCTCCATCATCAATGACAAAATTTATTCATATGTGTTAGTAAAAATTATGTATGGGTATTAGTTTCGGTCATACATTTCTTGTAGGGAAATTGATGGTAGATGTTGGTAAGTGGAAAAAGCCTATAACACTACGTCTTGACGAGCAAATTTTTCGTTACAACAATGAACAAAACGTCGGCAGAGCTGTCAACAAAAATTTTTTAAGGTCTTTGTTGTGGAGAGTACGTACAATGTTTCTGTCAGGCCTAGTCATATTATTTTAAGGTGGTGCGGCAGAGATAGCAAATTTCTTTTTTTTTCTGTCTCTTTTTTTCGTATTGAAAACAATGCTTGTTGTTAAGACATCATTGTTATAACAACTATTTTAACAACGATTTCATAACAATAACAATAGCGGTCCAGACGTGACAAGTTCTTGTGCTAACAATTGTTATAACAAATAATTTGCTCATCAAGACGCTATGTAAGGGCCAAATAAACTACGCAAGCGGCTTGCCAAACATGACAGATATTTGCGTTTCTACAAGCCTGTTGTGTAATATATATGGCGTTTTTACGTTTGACAAGCGGCTTGGCAAGCTGCTTGCGGAAAAATAAAAAAAATTTGATATTTTTACTGCCATATTGAATTTGCGGCAAACTGATTTTATAGTCTATTGTAAAATTAGCTCATTTGCAACAAAATTTCCATAGAGTGAGGTTGTCGTAGAAAATTACAATTTAAATTAGTGATTAATGTAAGAAATCTTTGCTTGTACGAGTTTGTTTTGTGTAGTCTGTGTGCAAATGAAAAAAGTATGTTTGCTAAGCCGCTTGCGTAGTTTAACTGCAAAAACTCACAGACTTATTGACATGCCGTCGTCTATGTATGACCTCTTCTATTGATACACATATAGCACGAGAAAAATCCAACTGTCTCGTTGACATAATATGTATTATGCTATGTATTTAGTATTGCATAAAATCGTTACTTTTTATGAAAAAATCGTCAAATCGTCACTTTGCTATTTTTGGAACATAAAATCGTCAAAATGACGATAAATCATCGAATCTGGCAGCCATGCCTATTGGTTATTATATTTCAGCTGTTGCAGGGCTGCCACAATTTTATACATACCAGAGCTGTAAGAAATTGCAATCAATTTTGAATGCAAACAAAATGATTTCAACCAAATTGATTTCATTCTTTGATTTCAAAATGAGTTCAGATTTTATACTGAAATCATGTCAAGATTTATTACATACATTGTTTGGAATAAAATTATACTGGCTTAGGGACACATTGACTTGGCAGCCTTTTAAAAAGCGCCAACTACGTCATCTAACGGGAAATCGTGCGCATGTCGTAATCTTCTATTCTATCATTCTTGGTATATACCATGTTACAATTAATATATGTGGGGCAATTTTTCAGTTTGGAGCCATTTTTCTCAAGTGGGAAAAATTACCCCAAACTGAAAAGTGAAAAAAGGCCCTAAACTCTTTTTGTTCAAAACACCAACAAAACTTCTTGGGTAATTTTTCTTATTTTGGGACAATTTTTCGTAAAACGAACTGGGGAAATATTTCTGCATAGCAGGCCTTCGGCCGGGCTTAAGGGATTTTTCCTCTCAGTACATCGAAAAGCGGCTCCGCTGAGTAAAGAATTTTGCATAGCCGGCCTTTTGCCGGGTTTAATGGTTTTTTCTTCTAGGTATATCGAAAAGTGGCTTCGCTGATCAAAGATTTTTGCATAGCCGGCTTTCGGCATAGCTACTTTTCGATATATCGAGAGAGAAAAACTCTTAAGCCCGGTCGAAGACGAGCTATGCAAAAGTCTTTAGTCAGCGAAGCCGCCTATAGATATATATACATACCTATATAGAGGAAAGAACTCTTAAGACCGGCCGAAGGCCCGCTATGCAAAAATCTTTATTCAGCGAAGCCGTTCTTCGAGCGGATAAAATCCTTCGACAAAACTGCCTGAAGACAGATTGTAATGACAATAGATAATAAAATATGGCTTTATTTCCCATATGACCACTTTTTGCGTATGGCGTTATTATAAAAGATTTTTGGAGCCATTTTTAATTTTATATTTTTTAATTTGTTTGGGGCCATTTTTTCATTTTTTATAAATTTAAAAATGAAAAGTGTCCCAAAATATAGGAAAGAATGGCCTCAATTAAAAAATAAAAGATGGCCCCAAAATATAGTAAAAATGACCCCAAAATTCGTGTAGGAAACTTTGGGGCCATTTTTCATTTTTTGTTTGGGGACATTTTTCATGGAGCCACAAAAATGGATTCGAAAACACTAAACTAATGTGCTGTTTCTAGAACCGAAACAATCGAATTGAGTGAACAATTTCTATGAAAAGCACACATTTTTTGGAGTAGTTTCCATACAAATTTTCTGCTCAAGTCGATTGTTTGGGTTCTAGAAACACCACATAAATAATTTTTATCGCAAAAATTAAATGAAATCAATGCAATTATGCTGTTTCCTAATTATTTTAAAGACACATACTGTTAGCATTTTATATAATTAACATAGTTCACAGTTTTCGTTGACAATAGCAGAAATACTACTACTTATACTTTTTTCATTATTAATTAGATTCCTGATATTAATACATCACTTTTGATATATCAAATTGTTTTTTCCATTTTCCATTTAATATAATAAATACCTTTTATAATCAAGTCGTGCATTTTATTTCCAACTATATCACGGTCATTAATCTTCGAGATATAACAGTTTGGCGACGAGGATAAAATTCGAAAAAAAAATAAAGATTTTTATTGGAAAAAAATAGGAAAAATGGATACAGAGCAATTCACAATATTCATGACGACTCAAACTCAATTACTGGCGCAACTATCGAGATTAACTACTGGTGCTAGTTCTTCAAGTGCGGTGCAAAACAGCAATAGCATAATCAATACGGCAATGGTCCCAAATTTCGACGCTTTCGATCCAGGTAAAGAAACATACAGGAATTATATACAACGTTTTTCCAATTATGTTAATATGAAGGGTGTCGACGACAATAAAGAGTATTGTGCAAAGCTCCTTTTAAATTCAATCGGTGCTAAAAATTTTAACAAAATAACGGCATTGGCATCACCACAAAAAGCAACAGAGCTGCAGTACGAGGAACTTTTGAAACTACTGGAAAATCATTTATCCCCTAAGAGGAACGTGTTGGTTTCACAACACAAATTTTTATCAAAATATCAAAGTGAGGGACAATCATTGGCAGACTTTGTGGCAGTACTTCGTACTGATATAGCAGACAGCGAATTTGTATCGGAGTGTGAGTGCAAAAGTTCGATTGCTGATGTGTTTTTAAGGGCACAGTTCATCAGAGGTATAAATGATAATACCATTCGAGAACAGTTACTCCAATCAAATTCATCTAAATTTGATGAGATTATTTTGAAGGCTTTGGCGCTTGAAGCAGCGAAATCTGATGCAAAAGAATTGTCACAGGCTATAAGTTCAACCAGTACAACTATAAACAAAGTTTTTAGTAAGAGGAAAACGCTAAATCAACCTAAAAATCAACAACGTAAATCAAAACGCAAAGTTAATTACGAGCAATTGGGAATTGCTGGATTATGTTTACGGTGTGGCAGGAATGACCATTTCGCAAAGGATTGTCGCTCAGGTACGAAATTAAAATGTAATTTGTGTGCAAAACATGGACATGTAGCTAAGGTCTGCATTGCTTCCCTGTTGATGAATAGTCATAAAGTCGGCGATACAAATAAACCCACTACACGGGCAAATTCAACTCACCAAGTGTTTAGTGATAGTGCAGATTATGGAATTTACAAAATTATAGATGTTTACCGCAGTGATTATACAAATAAAAATTGCGAACGGTATTATGCAGAAATTGCGATAGAAGGTAAACTGGTAAAATTTGAAGTAGATTCTGGTTCCGGATATTCCTTCTTGCCCAGAAGTTTGTTTAAAAAGCTTAAATTATATAATCAAATAAAACCTACAAATATAATTTTCCGATCATACACGCAAAACACATTTACTCCAGAGGGCAAAGTTTACGTACATGTCCAATTCAAAAACGCTTCGATTCTGGATGATCTTTATATTGTTCCAGACGGCTGTGCGGCTCTAATAGGCCGTACTTGGATACGTCGTTTAGGAATTAATCTCATTGAATTAGATCAAACAAATTCAAATATGACTGCGACTAATTCTATTACCGATTTGAACCAAATCGAATCTTTAAAAAACGAATTTGGATCTGTTTTTGAACAAAAAGTTGGGTGTATTCCTAACTATAAAGTTGCACTGCAGTTGCGTGAAAATGTCACACCTATTTATACTAAAGAACGTCAAATTCCTTACGCGTTAACAGAAAAAGTTAACAAAGAGCTGGAAGAATTAGAAAAAGCTGGAATTATCTCTAAAGTTGCCAATAGTGATTGGGGTTCACCATTAGTTGTTATTCCCAAGGCTGACGGAGGCGTTCGTCTTTGCGTCGACTACAAAGTAGGAGTGAATCAAAGGTTGGTAAGTGCACATTACCCAATACGAAAAATAGATCAAATTTTCAATAGTCTCAAGGATTCGAGATATTTCTGTCGACTTGATCTTTATAAAGCTTATTTGCATGTTCCAGTTGATGAATTATCATCTAAAATTCAAACTATTTCCACGCATCGGGGTACATTTCAGATGAATCGCTTGTCTTTTGGCATCAAAACTGCACCTGCTGAGTTTAATAGGATTATAGACCAAATATTGCGTGATATTCAAAAAACAGAGGCTTATTTTGATGACATTGTGGTACACGGTGCGTCTATCGCTGACTGCGAAGTTAATCTGAAATCTTGCTTAACGCAACTTAAAAAGTACGACCTTCATTTAAACATTTCTAAATGCACATTCTTTCAAAAGCAAATTGAATTTTTGGGTCACACTGTGGAGTACAATAAAGTGCACAAATCTGTTTCTAAAGTAAAAGCCATTTTGGAAATGTTACAGCCAAAATGTGTGGACGATGTTCGAAGGTTTCTTGGAATGGTAACGTACTATTCAAGATTCATACCCGATGCATCTACACTTACTACACCTTTACGGCGCTTATTACGTAAGAATTCATCTTTTCATTGGGATTTATTTTGTCAAAAAGCTTTCAACGCGCTGAAAAATGAAATTGCCAGTGATCGAGTGTTAATGCCGTTTAACCCTAAACTAGAGGTTCAAATTGCGTGCGATGCTAGTCCGACAGGAATAGCGGGGGTCTTGTCCCACATAATTGATGGTGAGGAAAGACCCATTGCTTTTGCATCAAGATCATTAACTTCGGCAGAACAGAATTATTCCCAGCTTGACCGAGAGGCTTTGGCAATAGTGTATGCTGTTCAACATTTTCACGAATACGTTTATGGTAGATTTTTTAAGCTGGTTACAGACAACCAGCCTTTATCACGTATTTTCCATCAAAATGCAAAATTACCCCAAATGACGTTCTCAAGACTTCAGAGGTATGCAGCTTTTCTAACTGGATACAACTATGAAGTTATTACAAAGAAAAGCGAAGAAAACGTTAACGTGGACTGTTTGTCGAGGGCTCCTTTATTCTCAAACTTACCATCTATTCAGTTCATCGATGAAGAAGTACATTCTATTTGTAGTTCCACATTATTACAAATACATTCATCAACACTAAATTTTAAGTCAATTCGTGATGCAACAAGAAGGGATGAAAAACTATCAAAAATTATAACTAATTTACGTACTTCAAACGTGGCTGATACCGAATATACGATTGATTCTGATATTTTATTCAAGGGTGAAAGGGTAATAATTCCAAATTCACTTCAACAAGCAGTACTTGATGAACTTCACCACACTCATTTGGGCATAACCAAAATGAAGCAATTGGCTAGGAGGTACGTTTTCTGGTCATCAATAGATAAAGATATTGAAATGCACGTGCGTTCGTGTGTTGCTTGTGCTTCTGTCCGAAATAGTCCTCCAAAAACAATTTTACATCCGTGGGAGGAGCCACAACAAAATTGGCAACGAATTCATATTGATTACGCAGGACCTTATCAGGGTCATCAATTCCTGGTAGTCATTGATTCCAAATCTAAATGGGTAGAAGTGGGAGTGTGCTCTTCAGCACCAACTTCAACGTCAACAATCGAAATTTTATCAAATATTTTCGCAAGGAATGGATATCCAGATGTTATGGTATCCGATAATGCATCTATTTTAAAAAGTGACGAATTTGTAAAATTCTGCCAGAATTGTGGTATTTTCCAGAAATTCATTGCTCCTGGCCATCCAGCAACAAATGGGTTGGCTGAAAGAAGCGTCCAGACATTAAAGAAACGCTTAGCGGCTATGGCTAACGATCCATTACCTATTCCTAAAAAGGTTCGAGAGATTCTTTTTCGTTATAGGGCAACACCATTACGAAATGGGAAGTCGCCATCTGAGCAGTACCTAGGAAGGCAGATCAGAATTGAACTAGATGCTTTGAAACCTGCGAAAGTTTGTGTTGGTCCAGTTCCTGAAGTAAGGGTTAGACAGCTAAGTGAGGGAGGTCGTGTTCAAGCTAGATACTACACTTTAAATAAACCATCATGGAAACTTGGCATTATAACTAAAAAACTTGGTCGTCTTCACTACATGGTGCGTCTGGATAATGGTTTTATCTTCAAACGGCACATAGATCAATTACGTTCTACGAACATACAGATGGCTGACTCAACAGCAAACTTACAGGCCGATTCAAAGGAATGTCCAGAAGAAGGTCAACTACTTTGTTCACATCCAAATTTATTGACTTACGTTCCTACACAGCTATTTTCACATAATACTACAGTGCCTACTACCACTTCAACAGCAACAACGGAAACACTAACAGAACGACAACAACCAGATTTAGAGGATACCGAAGATGAGAATACAGCAACAACAGAAACACTAACAGAACGACAACAGCCAACTTTAGAGAATGTCGAAGATGGTCATACAGCAACGGCACTCCCACGTACATCTGGTCGACAGCGGAAACAACCTCGCTACCATAGTGACTATATACGTTATTGATATATGTTCTTGTTATGTGAGGGAGAATTGTTAGCATTTTATATAATTAACATAGTTCACAGTTTTCGTTGACAATAGCAGAAATACTACTACTTATACTTTTTTCATTATTAATTAGATTCCTGATATTAATACATCACTTTTGATATATCAAATTGTTTTTTCCATTTTCCATTTAATATAATAAATACCTTTTATAATCAAGTCGTGCATTTTATTTCCAACTATATCACGGTCATTAATCTTCGAGATATAACACATACCCACATTACTTTGGCCAAATTTATACGGTGACATTATGAATTTTTAACCTGCCGCAATCAAAAAATATGAAGTTACTGATTTCAATTCGAATTTCGAAAAATGAGCTCTTATCAGATCGTGATGCTTTGAGGCCTAAGGAAGATATTCTGACTATTTTTAGGATTATGTTTGTGTGTAATTATGTAAACCAGTCTGACCTATTCAACACGACTAAACCGATAGTCACAAAATTGTCACCATTCTTAAGATTTTGGCTTAACTGAGATATCGTGTTAATACTCTTATCAACCGATTCGACTTAATAGGTTCGGAGAATTTTCGAAGTTTATCGAATATACGTTTTTAAATTGGTAGCTTAACCTTTCGACCCGGATGGTACACATGTGTACCACTTAAGTTTAAACATCCCTAAAATCTTCAAATTCAATGTTGCTAGGTTGTAAAATGTACCTTATCGTCTTTAAATTCTCCTGAATTCATTCTAATATGCTTCGTCATATTTTGTTGTTGTTTGTATTGTATATTCGTCTTTTTTATGTGTTACAACGTAGGCAAAGTGAAGTGGTTATTTGATTTTTGTTTGATATTGTTTATTTTACTAGACGGCTGGTACTTATTTGTACCACATAACATCCCGAATGGTACAAGGGTGTACCATCACCCCGAGCTCCCCTTTTAATGTTTTTCAGATTTTCTTTCACCGATAAGTTCCATATTACCTATATAACCTACTGCCATCAAAAATTTTATTTCAACATTGTTATTCGAATGTCGGGTCGAAAGGGTTAAACCGTTTTGTTCGAATTCAAACTTTAATCAGTCTTTTGCATCAAAAAACTACGTCGATTGTTGAAAATTTCATTAAAAGCAATTAATCGAGATAAATCGTTGTCGAAAAATTCCGAAAAAGACCTATTTTATAACTATTCCAAAATTATACCGTTCAAAGCACAAAAGAGAAAATAACCAGGTTCTAGCAACTGATCCTAGCAGAGGGGAAAAAGTTTCAAAATATTGCCAAACTTTAAAGCTCATTTACTCAAAATTATCTTTTTACATTTATAATATTCACATATTCATATCACGGTAAGTTTTTGAAATTTCGCGGCGAAAAAACCGCCATTCTTTTCAGAATATTTTCTTGCTTTAGGAAATGTAGCAAACTTGGGCCTCCGGAAGATAAGGTCCCTTTTCATCAAGATCATCACATTTAAATTCTCTAACTCTGCGCTAAAAAAAACGTGCTAAAAAACTGTGCGGCAAAAAACGGCCATTAAAATTCCAGAATCAGTACTTGATAACTTGATTTTATTGTACAGTGTTATTGTCAAATCTATTGTTTTATTCAGTTACTTTTGAGAACTTGAAATGCTTCGTCGAATGCCGCACACTTGATCTAAATCGGGTAAGTGTGGCTTGATAGATATCGTGCCGAAAATGAACTGCCAGGCCCACTATGTCGACACGATTCTTTTTTTCGTACAATTACATTTAAAACGAAAACAAATTATTAAATTTTGTTTTTGTTTCAAACGTAATGGTAAGATAGAAAGAATCGTGTCGACATAGTGGGTCTGGCAGTAAATTTTTTTAGTTACTCCAAAAATCTATGGATTGTCTAAAGCATTGATCTTGAAATTAGCGGGAAGTTCCAGAGATGGTTAACCGTGTATAGTACTATTTATATAAATACAATAAAGTACAACTTTTGTTATTTTTCAAAATTTTTATTTTCAAAATATATATTCTAAAATTATGTGCGTAAAGTGCTTATTGTGTGCATGATTTTTTTTTAACTATTTTAGCAAAAACAAAAATAATACAAACAACAAATTAAAATCTAAATATCTAAATAACTAAGTTTATTTTCCATGTTTCCAATTATGTAATATGAACATTTTTAAATTTTGATTTTTTCTGCCTTGTTTTTTTTTTTTTTAACTACAGAATCGTGTTTGCACCAATTTTAGTTTTTCCTGTTTTAAATGCTACTTGTTTTTAACAATTATATATGGAAATATTTGTACATTTATTTTTATTATTTTTCAAATTTATTTTAATTTTTTCATTAATTTATTTCTTATTTATCAATAAAATTATGGCCCCGCTATTCCACAAGTGTTTTTAATATTTAAGTTCACTTCTTAAAGTAAGTTATATTTTTATATTTGTATTTGTAAAATATAATTTATTTAAATAAAAATACAATAATTTACAAGCCAAAGTTGTTGTTAGAGTTTATTTAAAGCTACGTTTTTATGTTGACATCCAGTTTCTTTTTCAAAATTACTTTTAATTTATTGAAAAATATCCAAAACAAATTGAATTAAATAATAAATAAAAAGTTTATATGGTATTTTTGCATGATTTCACTCTGGAGTTCGAATCGAAAAAGGAAATATCGTCGAATTACACACAATGTAAAAATATATACGAATTCGATAGTTTTAACAGTTTTCGAATCGTATTACAGAGTAAACCGTTTGTATTAAAAACCCAAATTTTTGTTTTAAGTAAATAAATTAAAATTATTTTAGTAGTTTGCTTAAAAGTTAGTATAATTACTTTAAAAATTGGAATTTGATTATAAATATTTCAAGGTGGGAGAATTCATACATTTTAAATTATATATTTTGAAGGAAAGAAAAGTATACGAGAATTATAATAATAAGCTTAAAAAAGTCCAACTTTAACTTGTAAATTTATAGTTAATTAATAAAAATTATCTAAAAGTTGCATATATGTATGTTTATATAAAATATATAAGCTAGTTTTTGTAGATTTATATATTCAAAACTTATACACACTTCCATATTTATAAATATAATATTTATTTATATGGTGTGTACTTTTAATAATAATAAATGACTATTTTGCTACTCATTTTCTTGCTTTTTCGAAATGTTCAAAATGTTTAAAAAAGAATATTACGGAAAACAATTTTGTACGACAATCTAAATAGTTTCTTAATTTTAAAAATTTGTTATACAAAAAGTTTGCATTCTAGAATATTTCTTTTGAATTATTTTAGCAACTTGTGCCATGGAGCTATGATTTCTTTTCGCATCGAAGTAGAACTTTTCATGTGGTCAAAGCAATATATCGTCGTATAAAATGTATAACGGCCAATCATAATTTTTAACTATTTTTCAGAAGAAATAAAAAACTGAATAAAAAGCAAACTATTGTCAATATAAAACAATTTTTTTTGGGTAGTTCCATTCCATAAAGTTTAAGGGCCTGATTCATAAAGATGAAATAAAACTTTTCCAACAAAATTTGTATGAAAAATATTCAAAAAGCTGAGTGTTTTCCACACAAATTGTCATAAAGAAGTTTATGTTCGCGTTTGTGAATCAGGTGGTAAATTAATCATACCATCCTGGAAAAATTTTTTGTAATCACAATAATTTGCTTTTAATTAAATGTTTTATCTCCCCTGATAGGCCCGGCCCTATGTCACTTTATATGACGATATATTGGAATTTTCGAACATACATACATATGTGGTGAAAATCGAGGGAATTTAAAATGATATTTTGAAATGATACAATTTTCGAAAGATTTTCAGAAATTTTTTTACTGGCATATAAATATCTAGGTAAACGTGTTTCAAGCAAAACAAACCATAATTCATTAAAATCGGTCCATAACTTTTGATTTTATTCATAATTAAGTCAGAGAACTCAATTAATAGTCACAATTTTCAAACAACAGTAAAATCTTTATTTGTGTGTGTTTATGGAAATAGTATTTTTTCAATTGTGTTCCCTCACTTAATTGTGAATAAATTAAAAGTTGTTAATCGATTTGAATAAAATATAGCTCGTTTTGTTGCAAACTACATAAGCAATATTTTTTTATCACCAACCGATGGATGTGAAAATCTAGCAGATTGTTTTAAATCAATATTCACCAAACTGGGGTATGAGAGTGAAAGAAAGTTGACAAAAAAAAATTCGCCATATAACTAAGGGTTACCCTAATGCATATTAGGTCAAAATATCTCATTTGCCCAAATTAATGCCCCTATTGCCGTTCTACACTCAACTCAGTTTGGTCGTCTGATAGTCGAACTAACCTTTCACGTTACCAATTTTTTTTTTGTATTTTGAAGCACAACTGTTTTAGTTGAAGTTATTATGGCGTTACAGACTTAAAATATCAAGTTTGACAGGAAAGCAGACAAATTCTTATGAAATTTTAAGGAAATAAAACTCTCAGACGACCAAACTGAGCTGCGTTGAGAACGACAATACGGGGATAAGTAATATTTGACATGATTTCCCGTATATTTTTCATAATGGCAAATTATCTTCAATGACTTAATTTGCTCCAAATATTGTCGAAAATAATCTTTTCCGAACTGGATTTATATATGCAACCCTGCGTTGCTTTTAAAATTACAAATTCCATCCCTGGGTTATCTATCAATTGTGATTGACAATTTCGAAAAAATTACATTAAAGAATATTTAAGTAATTTTAAATGTCAAATTATATATGAAAAAAATTAAATTACAGCTGCTGCTCACACCTTATAAAGTACATATGTAAGTGCATCATTTGACTACGAAAGTTCGAACACTACCAAATCACTCACAAGCTCAATGGAAACACTTCGAAGTAATTTATTTTCGAATATACATATGTACTTTCTTTTTTGCATATTATGAAAATTCGTAATAAAACAATTTCCAAAACTTATTCGAATTTCGACTGTTCAGATTGACAAATCTAAGGCAAATCTAACCAGGCACGTGTATTGTAAAACTCCATATAAAAAGAAATCCTCAAAAGTTTTGTATGTAAGTTGTTGTAATAATAAGGCCATCATGTTAGATATGCCTTGAAGAAATTCTTCTCAAAAATGCTCCATCAAATAATAGCTCAACATTTGTCATATTTAGCCTGTCCATAGAATCCAATACGGATTCGTTTGGCATCATTTTCTCCACATGAAATCTGTTCGTACTTGATACGGAATTGGATTGGAAATAGAATTCCAATCCAATTCCAATTGTGAATGCTTTCATTTAAACGTAACGAAATTGCTTTGTTCAAAAAGTGTTTATTTTCGTTAAAAATTCAAAATATCCTGTCTGTTCACAGGATTCGATACGGAATTGGACTAGAAACGGAATTGTGAATGCGTTCATGAAAACGTAACATATTACTTTGTTCAAAAAGTGTTTATTTTCGTTCAAAATCAGCCTGTTTTTTCATAGAAACATTTTCTCTACAAAAACAGTTGATTGCATTCACGAAATCCGTTTCTGCTTGGATTTGGAAAATTTGCGTTCAGAAACGGAATTTCATGTTCATGATTTGGAGTTCAGGAGTACCTTAATTTATGTTTTTAACATCTAGAACACCTAGAAAAAAAATTCTAAACGATATTTTTAATTTTTAATGAAAATAAACAATTTTCGAACAAAGCAATTTCATTACGTTTTCTTGAACTCATTTACGATTGGGATTGGATTTGAATTCCGTTTCCAATCCAATTCCATAAGGGATTCAATGAACAGCCTGAATATTGTTTACTAAGTTGCGTATTTAGTAATTAGAGGCTAGGAAAAATTTGTTATACCTGATAAATGCATAAATTAATTAAAGGGCTCCTGAACTTCATTTTATGAATAATTAATACCGTTTCTCAATGAAATTTTCGCAAATCCAAGTACAAACGGATTTCATGAACGCAATCAACAGGTTTTTTGGAGAAATCGATACCAAACCAATCCGTATTGAATTCTGTGAACAGGCTGATCATTTACTAAGTTGCGTATTTAGTAATTCGAGGTTAGGAAAAATTTTTTCTACCTGATAAATTCATAAATTGTAGGGCTTCTGAACTCCAATTTATGAACAACTAATTCCGTTTCTCAATGAATATTTCGCAAATTCAAATACAGCTTTTATAGAGAAAACGATACCAAACCAATCCGTATTGGATTCTGGGAACAGGCTGTGAATTTGGGAAATTTCCGTTTAGGAATGTAATTAATTGTTCTTGAATTGGAGTTCAGCAGCACTTCAATTTATGCATCTAACAGCTAGAACATATTTTTCTTATGATCTAATAACTTATACATATGTATATTCAATTTTGTAAACGATATTTTTTTCGAATGAAAAACTCTTTTTGATCGAAGCAGTTCCGATATGTTTTCATGAACCCATTCACAATTGGAATTGTATTGAAATTCCGTTTCCAATCCAATTCCGTATCGAATTCTATGAACAGGCTGATTAAGTGTACATACAAAAAAAAAATATTAAAAAATTACTGAATACGAAAGCAACTTAAATAAAAATAAAAATTGTGTAACAAATTTAATCTAAATAGAAAATAAAGTTTTAAAGTGCATATGACAGTTTCTGTTTAAGGGTGCAGCAGCATCCTTATTTATATAAATTTTGTTTCTTCTTTTTTTTTAATTTATAATACATATTTATAGCTAATTTTTAGATATTTTTTATTTTAAATAAATTTAAATTTTCTTCTTTTGAACATCACAGTGTATTTTTCTTTACATAAATTATTTTTGTTTGTTTGTATACTTCCTCTAACTATAATTTAAATTTATTATTATTAAAATTTTTTAATTGTTAAACCAATTTGCTGCCCCTGCCTGATTTTTCTATTCTATATAATTCTAAAAAAAAAACTTAAAAATTATTCAAACGCAACTAATTTAACAAAATGGGGGGAAGGGGAACAGAATACAATTAATAAAACGTTTGTAACAAACAAAAGAAAACAATTACATCTAAGCTAATGGTTATTTAATAAAAATATAAAATAATAATAATAATAATATTAATAAACAATTTAACAATTTAAAATATAATTAACATAAATCTAAACGAAACGTGACTTAATGCGCACATAAAAAAACAACAGTGTAGTTTTTTTGTTTCTTTTTGTTTGAATGTTAAAGCATTTTTAAATGAGAAAAAAAGGAAATTATCCGTGTATTTAATAAAAAAAGTTTATATATTAAAAATTCTAGCATAATAATTAATATATAATATTTAATTCCTGCTGATAACTTGACCAGTTTTGGCATTAACTAGTATGGTTTTATGGCTTGAAGTCAACAACGATTGCTCCTCATTGTTTGTTTGGGCACAGAGCTGGTTCGCGTTTAAGGAATTACCTGCTGGGGTACCTTGGCGACTTATACGTCTACGCAAGCGATCGCTTATGTTTTCTGAAATTGTATTGGCTTGTTGCTGCTGCTGCTGCTGCTGTTGCTGAGTTTGTGGCGGCTGTTGTGTCTCTTGTGTTTCTTTTTTGATCGTTAGACAACCATCATTTTTATATAAAATTATTTTAGCACATTTGGGTTGTTTCTGTTCTGGCACTTTTAAATTTTCATTAACTCTGTTTTCCTCATTATTATTGTTATTATTATTATTATTGTTGTTGTTGCTATGGTTTTGTAACTCCTTTTTAATATTCAAATTGCTCCCATTACCATCTTCATCATCCTGTTGCTGTTCCATACTTAATTCCAACTTATCGTAACGAGTAAAGAAACTAACATCTTTTAGCCTTTCAATGCCATTGAAATGAACTCTGGTATGCTCTTCTATCTGATCTTGCTCTTCAGCAGAATAGTCACAATGATCACATGTGTATGCTAATTTTTGTCGGGAGACACAAATGTGCTGATGTAAATGTGTTTTAAATTCTTCGGCGTTTGAACTTTCAAATGGACAATGTTCACATTTTTCTTTAATTTCATTGTTCACGGAAGAGGACTTGTCCTGCTGTAGAGCTTCAGGTGTTGTTACAGCTTGATTTTCATTATCATGAATCACATCCGCAGTTGCCACAGATGCTAAAGTGGAAGCAGTATTGGAATCTTCAACCTCACCAGGAGATGATTTACCGCGTACCTCCTCATTTGTGGAAGATGTTGCTGCCACCTGTCGTGATTCCAATTGCTTTTTCAGCAGAGAATTTCCCGTTTCAAAGGAACTGTTTTGTGAGCTGGAGGTTATAATTGAGTTTTGGTGATGTTTCGCATGATTATGGTTATTGTGTTGATGGCCTTCGTTTAGCTCATGATCCACCACCCATATAGTCTCGTGCATATGAGGCTTTTTGGTAGCTGTTATATGCATGAGCTTTGGTGCTCTGTATACAGAGTCTTCCTTGCAATTTTTATACAATTCATTGCATTTTTCTTGATATTGCGTGGTGTGGACATATCTATGAGTTTGTAGAATAGATTCATGCAGGGCTCTATAATCACAATAGTCACATCGATATCTTCGTTTACCATCATCACCCGAGCTATGGGCTTCATGCTGTCTTATATGATCATCTAGATCTTTTTGTGCCGTTAAGGGATCATTATGCTTTTGGGCGTAACGTGCTGGACATTTATTGCAATAATAGATCATACGATATTGATATTCGGGCGGTAACTGATTTTGATGAGTTTGTTGATTGTGCGATAATGTAGAAGTAGGACGCATCACAGGTGACGGCGATAAGTCAATTGCCAATGTTGTCGAAAAGTTGGAAGAATCCTATTGAAAATTGATGGAAAAATATTATTTGTTTTTTTTTTCAGGTAAAAAATATGTTAAAATATAAAACATGATCGTTTGAAAAAGGTGTGGCATATTTTTAAGGGTTATAAAGCCCAATTTTGTTACTGTAGCCATATCAAGCCCAATTTGATAATGCGGGTCTGCTGTCAGGAAAGCAACTGTCGTGTTTACTTTCATAGTCGGAATGAAGCTTTAGAGTAAGTTTTGACCCAGTAAAAAATAACAGGTTTCTGACAACAGATTCTGTTAGACGGGTCGTGAAAAAATATACATACGTGTTAACTTCCCCCCCTTTTGCACATATGTAATTATAATGAATCAAGAAATAGTTTAACCCTTACATTTTAGGTATATTTTAACCCTTCATCTCTTCGCTGAATGGGTCTTTTTTGTTCTTTTCTTAAAATAGTGGCAAAAAAACTTCCCTTTAACAGCAATATAGAGGACTGAAATATCCTACAAAAATATTTTTCATAAAAAACGCCAGAAGAAAGCCAAAACTTAAAATGTGTTTAAGGGTTAATTTAGTATTTATTCCTTATTAATGCTAAAATGCCTATAATTTTATTTGTTGGATATTTTAGCACTAATTGTGAGTATGTAAACAATTTAACCCTTAACAGCTTTTTAAATTTTTACTTATTTGTGGTGTTCAAGTGTAATTTTAAACTTTGGTCTATTTGAAGACATTTAGTAAAATTGTATGACAAATATTTTTGTAGGACGTTTTAGCCGTCTATGTCGCTGTTTAAGGGGAATTTTTTACACCTTAATTAAGAAAGAGACAGAAAAGACCACTACAGTGAAGAGTTATAGGGTTAAAATGTTTCACAAAAATGTTCCTCGTAGTGTTCTAGATAAAAGTGCTGAGCACATATTATACCTAAAATGTAAGAATTACAAGATTTCCTAGGCCTTTCCACTATAGCAATATGCAAAAATGGTACGTGAACGTCAATTCGCCCTAAAATAAATTTATACCCAAAATGATCAGGTATGTGATGGAAAACGATCGTTTTCAAAACGATTTCAATACGATTGATTTGAAAAGGTGTGATGAATTCCGACCAATCTTTTCAGTTAGTTTTGATCCAATCTCAAACTATTGACTTTTAAAAAGCTCACTCTAGAAGATCAAATATAAGCAATGCAATGGAACTGTGAAGACAAATTTATCAAAAATTGTTGCAAAACAATTAAAAACAAATTTGAAAATTATTGACAAAACGACTATAGCAAACACATCACACCTCTTATCGCTTTCAAATCGTTTTTGCATCTAAATCGTTTTTCATCACATACCTGAATACTTCATTTTCAATTATCCAAAATTTGTTAGAAAATTTTATTTTTGATCACATGAGTAATTGATGCAATTACTAAATTAGTTGAAAATAAATTCAGTTTTCGATAAATTGATTTTATGTTAACTTTTTTTGTTCTGTGTTATTATAAAGTATAACTCTAACTTATAATAAATTTGCTTTGAAAACTTTTCTATTGAGTTATAAAATAAATTATATTTTTATCCCTAGAAAATTTGAATACATAAATAAATTTAATTTACCTGATTTTGAGGTACAGACGCCATTTGTAAGGCCAAACTGAAATCCATATTGATATTATTTGCACTCGTATTCGCATTCGTTAAATTACCACCGGCTAAAACTTGATGAACTGTGCGCATGTGAGAGCTCAAGTGCTGTTTCTTGGCACACACAAATGTGCACATGCGGCACTCGTACTGGGTCGGTTTGTGCAACGAAATGTGATAATTCATTTGAGATTTGCTATCGCAAATATACGTGCACAGCGGACATTTTTGCTGTTTGGATTTGGCATTGTTTTGTTGTGGTGAGGAGACTCGATTTAATTGCGTACTCAAATTTGACTCCAATAATTGGGCTAAATTTGAATTGTTTGCAGCAGATGACTGTGATGATAAAATATTATTGCTATTATTAGTAATAATATTAATATTGTTGTTGTTGCTGCTATTATTGTTGTTATTTAGATGATTCGTAGATGAAACTCTAGTGATTTCAATTTGATCGTTTTGTTGCAACTGCTGCTGCAAAATTAGTTCTTCAGTCATGGAATTGATAGCTTTTAAATTATTATTTTGATTTGCAACCGCTGCTGCAGCTGCTGCTAAATATGCAACAGCAGCAGCTTGTAAATCTTGTGAGGCATTGGCAGCATTTAGAGCTGCTGCAGCTGTTACGGGTGAATGCAATAAATTATTTGTTGGTTCTGATTTTATTGCACTGTTTATGGTCTTTATATGATTATTGCTATTGATAAGTACATTATTAAGGCTAATATTTTGTTGTTGTTGTTGTTGTTGTTGTTGCTGCTGCTGTTGCTGCTGTTGTAAAGCCTTTAAAGTCAAGTTAAAATGACTATTAGCATTATTGCTATTGTTGTTGTTGTTGTTGTTGTTGATATTATTACTATTCGTTTCATTTGTTGCCCCATTTACTAAAGGCTTATAAATTGGCGCCGCATGACGATCACCCAAAGCAGTTCGATCAAGGGTTTCGATGTTGATAACGCCAGCGTGTTTCAAGCGACAATGACGCTATAATTTTTTTAAGAGTGAAAATAAAAATTGGTTATTATAAAAAAGTAGCAAATGCAAAGAATCTTGTCGATACATATAATTCTAAATTGATTTTAATGAATATATATTTTCTTGAGAATTTGTAAAATGAGTCACGTATAAAAATATGTACTTAAGTATATGTATGCACACCACACCAAAAACCTTTGAAATTATGCTTTTATTTTCTTTAAAATCACAAAGTATGTATAAAGAAACAGTTTACGATTAAAAAATATCTTTTAAAACGACTCACACCATATTAAAAAAAAAAAAATACATAAAAATAACACCACACACCTTAATATTAAAATATAAATAAAAAAAACATACATAAACAACAATTTTAAAGTGTAAGAAGTATCACTGCATTTGTAAGTGCAGTACTGCAACAGTAAATTCATGTGTTTTTATATCTAGTAATGCAGATAATGCCCAAAAAGGTATTAAAATGCAATAAAAGATATTTAAAAATACCATTTTTAAATTATTCTCTGCATCATAAATATGTTTGCTTTTGTCGCGCACTACTGCATTTACGAATGTGAGCTATACTTCTTTATTGCGATATGAAACACAAAAGACCATACACAACCTTTAATGGTAATATCCTGCTAAGGAATAAATAAATTAAAAAATCTAAAGAAATTTAATTATTTTGGCTTGAGTTTGGTTTTTAATTTAATTTTTCAATTAAATTATATTTTTATTTAGAAAGAAAATTTTTGACTGCACGGATGGTTGAACTGACGTTTCGATAGCTCCCGCTAAACTCTTCAGAATTCTTTTCTGCTTAGACCACTCAATCAAAGTCGGTGGTTTGCAGTCAAGAGTTGAATATCATCTACTTTTAATCAATTCATACTGTCACTCTTAGAGTTGTATTTCATTTAATAGTTATTGATATTCACTTTTTTCTTTGTCTTGTGTTAAGCTTCTTTTATTAGTTCTCTATTCTAGTATGAATTAACATTGATAATTACAAGTACTAGTGTAGTGTGTGTGAATATTTGCTTGTTCAGTTTATTTGAATAGGTACATCCTTTTGCTAGGTGCCTTTAGAGTTTAACAATTAAGTTATGAATTTAGTCGAACTGTATCGGTTTATATCCAAAGAAATTTAATTATTTTGGCTTGCGTTCGGTTTTTAATTTAATTTTTCAATTTGATTGCACGGAGGGTTGAACTGACGTTCGATAGATCCGGCTAATCTCTTCCGAACTCTCTTCCGCTTAGACCACTCAACCAAAGTAACACAAGGCAAAGAAAAAAGTGAATATCAATAACTATCAAATGAAATACAGCAAGCAAACCCTTTTTAATATTTTTGTGTTTTCGAGTTGGTTTTTTTTTTGTTACAAGAATTAATTAGTTTGAAGCAATTGGAATCCTAAATATTTTTGTCGAGTTTTTAAAAAATCCAATTTTTTAAATATTTATTTCAAACTTATTCTTCTTATTCTGTAACTATTTGTCGACGCTACCTCAACTGACAGCAACAAATTTACAATTTTCTAAGCCCTTTACTTTTCTCTAAGGCCTAGAAAATTTTTAAGAGGCTTTTAATAGTAAATAGTTAGTTGTTGCCGACAATGATCAGACCAGTAAACAATTGTTGGTGTCGAATTGACGTGACATCGACAAATATTTTGATTTTGTGGTTTACATGTTTCTTGCACTGGCCACTTAACTTATAAGCTAGGGGCCATATTCATAATAAATTGTCAAATGTTAATAAAAGGTTTATGAAACCGATTTCCATACAAAATTTGTTTCATAAGTAACCTTTCATAAACTATTGCTAATTAACCTTTCATATACTATTGATAAGTATTCACCCCTATCGTGAATAAAAAGCGAACATTTTGTTCACGTGAAATTTTCCCCATGAACAAAAAATTGTGAAAAAAGTGTACAAAATAGCACACAAACACAGCAACAATACAAAGTTTGCGATAACAATTTTAGGGAAAGGGGAGAAATCTCATGTGATTTTATTCGCGATAAGGGTGATTATAAATAAGGGGGTAATATATAATAATTACGTATCTTTCAGATGGCTATTAAAAATAAGAACATAAACAATTTATAATTTTTTTTCTCCTATTTTGTGCTGGTCTGTGTTAGATATTTTCCCTTAAAGCAGGGATACCCATGCAAAATGTTCAAAATGGTGACTAGCTTACAGGCAAGTAGTTACTTTTTTTTCTACGCTCACATTAGGGATGGGCAAAAAATATCGATATATCGATATTTTCTTAAAAATATATCGATATATATCGTCGATATTTTTAATTACGATATATCGTAATTTTTTTCAAATATATCGACAGTATCAAATTCGATATTTTTTTGCTTTGGTTTTGTTTTCGTGCTATTTTTAAAAACATTTCGACACAGTCTTCATCAAATAGAATATTACTAATAAAATCTTTTGTTTTATTTATAATATTTTGTCGATTCGAAAAATTATCATTCTTTGAGTGTAATTTTGTATGTAAGGAAAGGTACTTTTTTTGTATTATTTTTGAAAAAAAAATTGGGGACTATGTATGAATTATCATTGTTGAAAAATATCGATATTTCGTTATTTTTTATTCGATATATATCGATGCCGATCGATATTTAAAACATATCGATATCGATATATGTATATCGATATATTTTTTCACTTGCCCATCTCTAGCTTACATATCTCTACCTTCTTTACCTCCAAAAATGGAGGTATGTAACTTTATTCGTTTCTTCGCGCACAAAATCTGATTTTATTTTCTTAACTTTTAGTACATGCGAATAGCAATGAAGAAACTTGGTGTTAGATATACAGAGAAAACCAATTTGTTGAGACAGACGAATTTACTGCCAATCGAATTTGGGCAGTCGCACCAACTATCATAGAATTCTTATTGAAAAAGAAGTTATTAACCGACTTCACAAAAAGGAGAAAGGTTATCAATTTGTCATATATTTTTTTTAAGTATGTTCCCTCAAAACTCCGCCATTTATGAACCGATTTCGGATTTTTTTTTCTCTATTCAAAAGGATGTACTTCCAGATTGGTCCCGTTGAAAAGTGGGCGGGTCACGCCCATACAAAGTAAATACACTTTCGTTTTTAACTACATCTACTCAAGTGATTCTTATGAAACTTTACACCCACATTAAGCTTCTGTTTAAATACTATATCAGGATCAAAAAAGTGGGCAGTGCCACGCCCATAAAAAGTAAATTAGCATTTTAACTACTTATACTTGACCGATTCTTATGAAATTTTGCATAAATATTTAGTTATCGTTACTATACAGCATTGCAGTTACAAAAGTGGGCAGTGCCACGCCCATGAAAAGTAAATATTGATTTAAGCTACTTCTGCTTATCCGCTTTTTATGAAACTTCGCACACACAACAAGTTCTGGTAAAAGTACATTATGATATAATATGGGGGTGGTGCCACGCCTATTTTGTAGTCGGCTTTTTTTGCAAGAATTATTTTATAATAACAGATAATTGCTAATATGAATCGTTTAATCGGTTAGGTGTATCAATGCTAATAAATTTAACCATTAGATAGTTGCAACAAACGACAAAAAGTAAAGTAAATTTATAGAAAGACAGTTCTTAAGCTGCAAATACCAATAATTGGTACTAAAATCCAATTCATAATATTTTATTCGGCTGTGCTCATCATATTCCTTACTAACTGCCAGGCCCACTATGTCGACACGATTATTTCTTTCTTACAATTGCATTTAAAATGAAAAAAAAATTTATAATTAGTTTTTTTTTTACATGTAATTATGCGAAAGTAAGAATCGTGTTGACATAGTGGGCCTGGCAGTTAGTCATGACAAAAGCATACGATCGGTTGATGTCTTTATTATAATTATGCCCTTATAGTAATGCACATGGATTGTTTTTTGGAGTCATAGTTTATTTAACTAATATTTTATTGGCCTAACCATTTTCCAACCAATTTTTTTTGTCGGTGTGTATGCAAATCCAAAGAAACAAAATGGAGGACAGGACAGAAATCATACAAGCAAACAGTCTATTACGGAATTTACATGAAGACTTTTTAGCTGGACTTTTTTGAATTGTATGGACGAACGGGATGAAAAAGGCGTTTAGCAGGATGCTAGCTCCGGAAGAAATTTATGTTTTTTAGGCAGAATCTTCTAGAGTTGTTAATCGGTTAAATGCAATTTTACCCCATTCGTCCATTAAGCTCTAAAAAAAACCATCTTAAAAGTCTTCGTGTAAATCTCTTATAGTATGTATTTGTCTGTCTCTTTGTACTCGACAACTCTCAGTCATTCTAACAAACAAACACACACATCTCATACAATACAAAACATTCAATTTGAAAATAATACCTGAATGACATGCTTCCAATTTGATACTTGATGACAATGACCACAACGATATGGCGATGGATCACGCCTATCGGCGGTTGTTGTATCGTGCGTTAATAAATTATTGTTATTGTTGTTACCATTACCAATACCGTTACTGTTACTGTTATTGTTACTGTTATTATTGTTTGATACACCATTACCAGATAAATTACCCAAATTATTTTTGTTATTACTAGAAGATGAATGATTTTGATTTTGAATATAATTTTGATTAGACAATGACAATAATGATGTAGAACAAGATGAAGCAGCGGATATAGAAGTTGCCATATTATTGTTATTATTATTAGTACTGTTTAGAACAGTACTACTAGTTGGTATGTGATCGGATGAGCCAGAAAATGTAGCACCCATAACCAGACTATGATGATCTTGTATACCACCGATAATATCACCAGTTAGTAAGCCACCTTCACCATGGTGCAGTGAGAATGGTGATTGTTGATATGCATGATTTGGAGTTGAAAGAGGAGTAGTAGTAGTAGTGGTAGTTACAATTGTATTCGGTGTTGCTGATGGCGATGATGATGATGACATTTCTGCCATTTGTCCAGACTTATTTTTAAGAACAAGTGTCGAACCCATAACCTTTGTATCATTATTATTATTGTTATTTAAAACTTCGTTTTGATTTAGATTTAAGGGTGCTTGTGAGAAGGAGCCTCGTGGTGAAGTTAATAAATGCTGTAAAGATGGTGAATTTGTCGACCCAACACCTGTTACTGACGATGAGGACGTCGCATATGTCTGTTGTTGGTTTTGTGGTCTATTTAGGGTTAATTGATTTGGCGACGTCATAGTGTTTTGGGCACTTGCCTCGTTTAGACTCGCTTTCTGCTCACCATGCTCAATTATGTTAGCGGCTGCATTTAAATGTGTTGCTTTTATCGGTGATTTGCCAGCTAGAGCTAAAGCAAGACCGCTTAGTTGCGAGTTATTGGCTTGATCTAAGAGTCCAGCTGCCATTAAATTGCTTAATTGAGTGCTTGTATTGGAATTATGCTGCTGTTGCTGCTGCTGAGAAAGACACATGGCAGCCAAGACTTTATTCATGTAGAGATTTGAATTGACCGGCACTTGCATGCAACCATTACTGTTCGTTGCTGCTTGTTGTTGTCCCATTTTCGGAGAATTGAAACCTTGATTTGTGTCGGGAAAATGTACTTTAACATGGGCTAAGACTGCATCACGATTGACGTGCCTAAAAAAGTAAATAATTTGTAATTATGAATTTGTTTTATATGAAAAACAACATGATATGAAAAGCGTTGAATAAATAAAATAGTCGCCAAAAGTCGTTAAATGGGCATAAAATTAAAAAGTTGAAATAAAACAATGTCAAAACGGCAAAAAAGTCGCCAAAACCGAAGCGAGTCACTAAAACGAAAAAGGTCGTCATAACGAGAAAAATAGCAAAAACGCGCAATAAATCGGAAAATGATCAGATCGAAAAAAGTCGCCAAAAAGAAAAGCATCTGCATAAACGAAAAATGAAATAAAATTGCCAAAAATCATTAAAAAAAACATCAAAAATTTTCGAAACGGAAAAAATGTTGACAAACCAGAGTCGACAAAACCAAAAAAAAAAAATCGCCAAAACGGAAACGGAAAAAAGTTGACAAAACTAAAAAAATTACCAAAACAAGGAAAAAAGGATGAGGCAAAAAAAAATCGCTAAAACTGAAATTTATCATTAAAACGAAAAACAGTTCCAGAAATTGACAAAAACAAAAAATAAATTAATAAATAAATTAAAAATCCTCAAAACGACAAAAAAAGAAATTCGCAAAAACGCCAAAATGAAAAAATGATACAACGAGATAAAATCGCCAAAAAAAACCGTTAAAACAGAAAAAATCTCTGGAGAATCGAAAATAGTCACCGAAACAAAAAAAATCGGTAAAACGAAAAATGTTGCCAAGAACAAGAAAAAAAAATCGCAAAAAAGAACAATAAATCACCAAAACGAAAAATATGAGTACAACGAAATAAAATCGGAAAAGGATAAAAATCGCTAAAACGGGCGAAAAACGGAAGAAAACATCGTACGGTAATGAAAAGAAGTAAATCACGCGGATTATTATGGTACTTAATCGAAAACACACGTGGTAAGAATTTCAGACAAGTTCTAAAATTTTCAGGCGTGCTCCATTAAGGTCAAATTTAAAATTTTGTAAAAGCTCAATTTACATCAAACGATCTTTCATTAAGCGGTGTAAACATTTTGAGTCAATTCGGATAACTATAACAAGTGACCTAAATCTAATTTTGTGAAAAAATAAAATTTTAGCCTAATTTCCCAAAATTTGAACTTGATGAGACACGCCTAAGAGTTAACCGATTAAGCAAAAAATTCCACCAAGTGAGCTTTATACCAAATGCCACAATAATTCGCACGTGTTCTGTTTAATTTAACAAAATAAAATATTTCATTGCCACCCTAATAGCTTAGCATAGCTTATGGCCTAATGTTTATTTGCCGCTACTAAAACTAGATTTTTTTTTAGTTTTTAGTGCACATAAGAAATGTGTCAATTACACTTTAAAAATAAAAAGTGGTTTGGTTCAAAAATTATTAGCTTTTAGTTTTCTGCAGAAGTAATCATTGGTGCCACTGGGGCTGAGTGGAGCAATGCTAGCTTGTCACTCCAGAGGTCGTTTTCCGCAAACAAGCTAATGTCTTCGCGGTTAGGGGTTGTTAAAAAAAAGAATCAAAGACACTTTCGATTGGAATAATATTCTATGATATGGCTGATTAAATGAAGTTTTAAATGTTTACTGTTTTTATGTTGCACAGTGTAATAAACTCACCTAAAGTTGCATTTACGGCATTTATAGTTGGTGGTTTTCTCATTGCCTTCTTGTCGCATTTCTAAAGTGATTTCATCACTTGGCTTGAAATTTTGATTAGACGATGGAGATTTTTTAACAGCCGATATAGTCACAGAAGGCGTTATTAGCGTGGCCGGGCCATTTTGCTCATTATCATTTTGATGATGTTGTTGTTGCTGAGCCATAGCCGCATTCATCATGGAAGCCAATAACGGTAAACGTATAAAATTATCGGATAACTGATCGTCAACATTTGCTACAGCCGATTTGGGTGGTATTGGTTCCAGAGTAATATCTTCCCTTACACCATTCAAAATATTGTTAACATTAGAATTGGTTGTAGACTGAGAACCTGCCGTTTGCTTACTATTGAAGTCATTGATAAAAGCCAACGAAGCCACTTGATTCGGTGTCATTTCACCCGATTTCATTAGTTTAGGATCACCATCCTCCTCGGTTACTTTCATTAAAGTAATATATTTATTGTATTTTGTATAATTACGTCTGCCCGTTTCATCATTCATCAGAACACGAGCATTTTTATGACTAGGATCTCTGATGGTCTTTAGCCGTATATGTTTGGTTATATCCCATCGCCAGTTAGAGCGATAGGAACACAAAGAGCATTCAAATGGTTTCTTATTTAAATGACCCACAATGTGAACATGAAATCTGGAAGCGGTTGAAGCCCAAAATGAACAGTGCGGACATTTGTAGACCTTTTTTAAGGATGAATTGGCAGCCTCTTCTTCGGGTGTCATCTTTTTTGTTACCTGGAAATAGTGAAAGTTTCAAATTTCATTGGATAATAATAATTCGTTAGTAATGTTAGTGAGCGGTTGTTTTACTCGAGATTACATTAGAAACATAAAAGTCATAGTTTTCTTTTTTGTTGTTAAAAAGTTTTGTTTTCATTTAAAGAGAAGCAGAGACTATTGAACATACCTCTCCATATCCTGGAGCTGTCTCAACACCATAATAACTGTTCTCATCATTATTAACGCTTAATAAACTGCCACCAGCATTAGAAGAGGAATTGCCACTGCCTTGCTGTTGGCGATTGCCTTCAGAGCTTTGTGAACCACTGCCAACACCACTTTCCTGTTGATTGCGAGGTAATTTATTCCAAATAAATACACGATTTTCCATGGGATGCTGCACTTCATTTGCACTGGTATCTCCCATCATTACACGACTACCAGCGCAACTATCGCCAGACAATGAATCACAGCGACTATTAACCTCAGAACAGATTTTTAAATGATTCAACAAGTCCGCTGAGGATTTGCAACGATGACGACAATGCTGACAGCGTGTAGAGCCCGAAACACTTAGATTTAGAGCCGAGTGTGACTGTTTGTCGCAATCATCGTCCTCCGTAAAATCAATTTCTAAGCGTCCCTCTTCTCCGTCCTCATCGTGCTCATCATCATCCAAGTCCATATCGTCATGGGTAGAAAGCGGAGAGAATGTGCATGTTTTACGATGTATAATCGATTCCGATAAACATTTGGCCATGTGACCGCAGGGACATATCAAATTTTCATTGGTAGCGGAGGAAGACTTGATCTTTTCGAAAAATGAACCTGACTTGCGATTCAAAAGACTTCTGCTACTGGCCGCCGAAGAGGAGGTAACAGTAGTGGTGGGTGATAATTGTGATGCTGCGGCAACTGTTGTAACATCCATTTTATCTGCTGGTTGCATCATTTCCGAAATTTGTTTTTCATTGAAAAACATCGAAGCAATATCGGAAAGTGATGAACGTGAAGCCAAGTCTGCGGAAAGATTTAAAATATTTTCACTTTCTTTGGTTATGGGTATTAGATTCGGTAGAGGTTTCTTTGCTTTTGGTATGCTTAAGTTGGAATTATGTACGGAAGATGTGTCTGAAGAGCCTCCCTTTTGCGACAAATCTGTCGGTTCATCGTCATCGTAACGTAATCTTTTCGAGTCGTACGCACCAATGGGACCAGCTGTCATCAACATTTCATCGTACTCGTCCATATTGTTGTTATTGAAATTATCCTCCAACATTTCTGCAGAATCACTGAAGAAATCTTCATTTAGATCGGTACCGCCCACCTTATTACGTCGGCGAGCCAAAGTCATGCCAGCTGCATGACCAACTGGCGGCACATGGTGATTCATTTCATGAACAGTCAGTGATTGTTTAATGTCGGCGGTAAAATCACAAGCCGCACATTTGAAGGGTCCTGCACCGCCATGATTTTTCATATGACGGTCCAGATTCCATTTGTACGGTGTGCGAAAATCGCAAGTGACACACTTGATCATGGGCATTGAATGATATTTGACGTGTTTGCTAAAACGAGCCTTGAGGTGTGTAGAATACGAACACTTCTCACAACGATAGAATACTGCACCGCTATGATGTTCGATTTCATGTTTTAGCAAAAGATTACGATTCAGGGCAGTAAAATCGCACAGGCAACATTTTATTAAACGATTATTATTATTAAGTTCACCCCCGAAACCATTCCAAAAATCCGATTGTTGTTGGCCATGTGAAACGGGAAGTGGTAGTGATGGTGGTGGCGATGAATTACTACCTGATGGTGAGGGTGTCAACTCAAGGCTTGATCGTTGATTGGGCATCGAATGATGGTTATGGGCAGGTGTGGCATTATCAAATGTTTTATTTTGTGAAGGACTGCCTTCATGATTTTGTACAGGTGGTGATTGTTGTTCTTGTTGATAGTTGGAATGGTCTACGGGCTTCAGAGATTCTCTATTATCCATTTCCATTTGTACCTTCAATTGCTGCTCGAAAGCGGCTGCTGCAAAAATAGCTTCATTAAATTTTTGCTGTTGAGATTTTTGATGTTCCTCTTGTTGTTTTTTAAATGCCTCAATGTCACGTTGCAGTTTTTGCTGGTCCCGTTCCATATCAGATTTAGCCTAAACAATAAAAACAAGAAAGAAACGAAACATACATAAATTACAAGAAATTTTATTATTCATACAATTTTAATACACTTACATGCTCCGCATTAATTGCCTCCACGCTCATTGCACTTATAACACCTGCCTGCGAAGGAGAAACACTATCTTCTAGTTTCCTTTTTCTGGCATCACGATTCATACCGCGCTTACCGCGGGCCTGACCATGACCGCTGGCTATGCCATCGGTACAACCGTGCACCATTTTCATATGACGCACCAATTTCTGATAGTGGCGGGAAGCATACAGGCACAATTTACATTTATTTATAACTATTTTCTCACCGTGTACATCACGCAGATGCGTCAGGTGATAGCGAGGATTTTGTGTGAAATATGTACAATAATTACAGCTGTAATTTCTTTTAATTTTGCACTGTGGCAAACCCTCTTCCTTAAGTTCCATAGCGGCTGCTTGTAGGCGCTGATGTTCTTGTACAATACTTTGTTGTTGCTGTTGCATAAGATGTTCTTGGGCCCGTTTCAATTCCTCCAAATGTTCACCAAACATAAAAGAATTTGGATTTTCGCCAACGCGCACTCGTATTGGCGTCTTATTATTACCCTTTTTATCATCTTCCATAGATTCGTCCGTATAAATGGGAATACCACTAACTACACTGCGCACAATCAATGTGCCACCAGATTTCTGAACCATTGAAGGCAATTCCATGATTACGAGAGCAGGATATTTTCAATATAATATAAAAATATTATGGCTTTTATTGGTCCTTTGTGTTACACGATTAGCCGAGCTTAGTCTGAAAAAAAGAATCGAAAGGTTTCGTTTAATTATTTTCCAAATTAAAAAAAGTTGAAGTATTTCTTTTTTTCAATTTCTGCTGTTAGATTCATTGCTTTGGCTTATCAAACTTTTTTTTTTGTCCTAATTTCAAGAAGTGTTTTATCCAACAAGTATTTTATTTTTCTTTCCGGGTGAATAAAATAAATGTTTAATGAAAAATTAACTTTTTGAAAAAATTTCGTTTTTGAAAAAGTACCATTTTGAAAACAAGGTTTCTGTTTTTAAGCTTGCGCCCAGAACTTATCACTGAGTTTCTAAATTATGTCAATTAACACCCCTTCAACGACAACGCCATGTATAAAGCTAAGAGTCCATAACACGCGTTACACGCTTTTTTTCGTCATACGCGGCGCGGCTATCAAAAAATTTGATTCTGTGTAGTTGTACGTATTAAGTTACAGAACCGCACGCCTTGACGTGTCGAATACAAAAAGTAGGTCTACATTTTACTTTTGTAAGCGTCATCAGCGGAGTGCTAACAGGTAATCTGTTTTTGACAGTTTCCTCTTATATAAATTTCCCGAACTCAAACCGGCTAGCACTGGGGAATCACTCACGTGACTTGTTTGTACATTTTTTTTCAAAGAGTATCTGTATGGAAAAAGTACTTTTTTTAAATGTTTTTTTAAGTGAAATAGTACCACCTTTTTAAATAGTACTCTTTCTGTGAAAATACTACCTTTTTTAAAAAATACCTTTTTGGAAGAAGTAAGATTTTGAAAGTAGACCATTTAAAAACAATTTTTACTTTGGTAAAGGAAAAAAACCACTTTTTACAAAAAGGTGTATGTGTTGCAAAAAGTACATTCCCTGAGCAATTAAGAAATGGCAAATTTTTTATAAGTATGTACATTTTTGGCAAGTAAGTTATATCAAATAAATGAAAACGAACTTAGTAAATATGTAGCAGAAATAGGACCACAACTAACTTTTCAATCACAATCATGTACGCTCACGATAAAAAATCTTGCTCATGAACCTTAAGCGAGATCAGGAATAATTCACTGAAATACACTCGAATGTTCGAGCCACAAAGGGAAAAGGCTGCTTTATGTTTGCCAAACATAAAAATACTGATTTTCATCATGTTTATTGCGGCTTTGCCAATGGCAAAAAAACACATTAAATGTTATATCCTAAAATCATAAAATCTTTTCCTTTGTTACACTCAATCAAATGCTCAAAGTTCAAAAAATAATGTATCCCCCTAAGGATAATTTATATGTATATTTAGTTTAGCTGGCATCTTCGGTAAGAGTCTATGTGAGGTCATTCTAACATCCTACATGCAAATATTTTTTTGGTGTTTTGACATTTAAATTGACTCCCTTGTTATGTTTACTGACGCTTCTATATTTAGGTCAATGTTGTTATATCTATAAATACATATTACCCATTTGTAGCAGCATTGTCATAACTCAAAAAATTGGTGTGCAAAAAACGTGCTTAAACTTTTCACAATTTACACACAACTTAAAAATATAATTTTACTCATCTCTGGAGAGTTGAGTTTTCAAGATATTCATATAATCGCTTTTTACGGATTATTTCCATTCTCCCCGCCAAAATGAGTAAAATATATATACCCAATTTCTACTAAGTTTCTAAAATAAATATTGCAAAATAGTGTGTTTCAGTTAGAAGTCCCCATCTGCCAAAAAAAAAACCTCAAACTGCATCCGTGCCTGACATACATACATCCTTTATATAAAAAATTTAAATGAAAATAGTTCATTTTATGAAAAAGTACTGTTATAAACAACCATTTTTCATTAAAAAGTACCTTGTATAAAAAAGTATTTTTTTTAGAAAAGTATGCACATGCCTCTTTTGAAAGAAATAAATTTTTGAAAAAGTTCCGTTTTAAAATAATACACCTTTTTTCAAAAGAGTATTTTAAGTTCAGAGTTATTATTTCGGTTTAAGTTCAATACTTGAATTATTTTTATTAGGAAAGGAATATTAGAACATATAATCATCAGACTAGCAGAGGCCACTACACCATCCTGTCAGAGTTCTTTGTTCAATTGGACCAAGGCGGATACTAGTTAGTAAGAATATAAACTATTTAACCAAGTTATTTAATGAAATAAAATATGAGAAAAAAACCCTTATGGGTTTATGCTTTTTAATTCTTCAATTTGACACTAAAATTTCACACTGACCTTAAAAAACTTTATCTTAATTTTGCCCTTAATATGGCCAAACCTCGAGTAAATTGTTTTTACACTCCTCTTATGGCTCTAGGGATCCAGTTAAGGAAAAAAAAGTAATAATAATAATAACAAAATTTTTCACTTTCGCTTGCGTATAATAAATATTTGAATATAAAAAAACTAATACGTCTTGGATCTCTATAAGTTGGAGAATTACTGCGTGCGTATACGTATCGCAGTCTACGCTATGTAAATAGCCGATTGGCCATGTCTTTCAGACATCTTACAAGACCGATGCATTACAATGTGAAAGCGTCGATGACCTGTTGGTGACAGTTCAAACCGATCAATTCGGACATTTTCGAACAAGTGGCCGCTAACTTCATACATGACTACAAGACCGACACTGTCACTAATATTTTCATTAATGACCATGTGAATGACAAGATTCTCAGAAATGTTCCCATTACAATTTTTCGTTTGTTTCCTTTTTACAATCTCCACAAAAAGTTCATTTGCTGGTATACGAAGAGTAGTGTTTTTTGTTGTAACGAAATTATACAAAATTTTAAATTGAACGTTGCAAGACTAGCTTGCGGACTATATCTACCACCTAGTTGGCATGACCAGTTGAGTAGCTTTTCTTTTACCCATTCTTTCAGTACGGTTTCTGTTAGATTGTCTTAAAAGAAGCTTAAAAGAAGATTGTCTTAAAAGAAATTTCCTTAAGTAGTCGTTGATGAAAATGTCCTCTGCGACGAGTTGGCCAACCGGGTATGTAAAACAAACACATTCAAATGTATGTATGCATAACGTTTAATAGCAGCTGAGGAATTTATGTTTTTATTAAAATCAAATGAAGACTTTAAAGCTCTAAATAGGAGAGAGATTTTGGATAATGTCTATCTAGTTTGCATTTCGCAGATATTTGTAACGCCTAATGAAAGCAGAAAGTTCCAAAAACATACAATTTAGCCACAAAACAATCATTTTGTTTTATGGCTAACCTGGTTAATGCTTACGACCGACCCTAAATTCAAAAATATTTGGCAGTGCATCAAGATGTTTTGGAGTTAAACAAACATATGGCTAATCAACCTTTATAAAAATATTAATTAATATAATAAAGATGCTGGTAAAAAGTATTTGTGTATGTATATAAAAATACATAAGATTACATTTTCCATGTAAAAATATATGTTTACATACATGTAAATATATATTTTTACATGTGTGTATATATATTTTCGAAAACGGCCCTAATATGTATAAACTTTTTAAATACATCCCAGCGGCAAACTTTTGATGGCCTTCAGTTATAAGGCCTTCTCTAAGACCTTCCTGGACCTTTTTTTAGATCCAGTACTCATGCTCGTTTGACTTCTCAGGAAGATCTTATGGAAGGTCTATCTATTATCTTCTACGTAGCTTGTTTTTTGTTATGTTATGTATACATACATACATTTTGTGCACGTACTACGTTTATAGCAATAAAACTGGTAAGCCGTTACAAGGAAAAAGTCACATTCCAAAGACAAAACAACAAATACAAAAACCTTAAATAAAAATACAAAAAGTGAAAGGAAAAAAGAAGTAAACTGCTGAAGAAGGTTTTCTACCAGGCCTGTTGAAGAAGGGAACGCAGAAGTCCTTGGATGGCTAGGACATCGTGTAAAAAATATATGAGTATGTAATGGAGAAATGAGGCCTTGTGTCTGATAAATAAAGGATTCGAGAAGGCCTGTTTACTACTTTTTTCACCGGTGGGATTTTATTGTTTGCAGACATTAGTGAAACATACTCGTCCTTACAGTATTAAGGCACGTTTGTACTTGTGTATATGTGTACTTTGTATGCCCTCAATACACAGGAAAATGTTAAACCAATAACAAAGAAAAGACAAACAATGCTTAAGTATTGTGGCATAATACCACAAATACTTACAAATAAAAGACAATAACCCTTTGAAGAACTTCAACAAACACACTCACACACACACAGGCAATTGCAAGCAAATACGCACTCACCCACCCACAAATAACACTCGAAATGCGAGGCAGGAGATTTGAATAATACGCTCATCAAAACAACAACAGCAACAAAAGCATAAATAAAAGTTCGTGTGATGCTGTTCAGTGACTCTTTAAATTTATAATAAAGTCTACTTTTAAACAAAAGCTAAAACTACTCATACTAAAATCAAAAAGAAAGCATAACACTGTGTACACAATCCCTAAAATATACATATTTACCAACACATCCTCTCTTGACACTTACCCGATTACAAATAAACGAGACAAACAAGATACACATACACATGTACATTATCGTAAGAGTACAAAAAACAACGGTTTTTGATGCAAATTCGATATGTGTGTTTAAGTTATTTACTCTCACACTGTTGAATGTTAATAACACTCACACATAAATCAACTAACTTTTCACACACACAACTATTGCCACTTTTACTATTATTACTCACGCATAAAATAAAAGCAAAATCAACTGAATTTTCACACACACAAGTATTGCTAATTTTACTATTATTATTCACGCATAAAATAAAAGCAATCAGTGCAAAAAAGGAAACTTAATACAATCCATACCTTAAGCCGACTGTTGCTTTTATTGCACTATTCTTAAAATATTTATACACATGCATGGATTAGCCATTTCCACCATGTATGTAACTTAAACTCTGTTATACTAATTTATTTTTGCTATGTATGCATATGTATGTGTACGTGTTTGTAGTATAACGATGGAGTCGTATGTTTTATATTTCGACCGTAAAAGACAACTTAACACTCTTGCTGTCTAATAATAACTGAGTTTTGTACTCTAACATTACCATTGAAATATGCTGTGCTCAACTGTTGTAATATTTCTGTTCAATTTAAACCATGGTGCTCTCCCACATCAGTCTCTTAAAATGGCCTTTTATACAGCATCGATGACAGCAAATGGGAAGAGGGGGATTTTTTTTTGGCAACAGTTACCAAATTAAAAAGTTTTTATAAGAGGAAACAAATAAAAAGAAAATTAAAAAGTTTTTATAAGAGGAAATAAAAAGTACCAACATATATATGTACATACATACGTGGAAACATATTGAAGAGAAAATTTTACATATTAAGAGAATCTGGTGGTGGTAGCACATATCACAAGTTGCTGTTAATAAGTTCTTTGAAATTTTCTTTTTCTTTTCAAAATAATTAATTTATGCTTGACATATATCAATTTTATACACATTTTAAAAGGTCAATATAAAAATAAACTTTTTCAAACGCCCACCCTCCTTTGGACGAAAAAAATTCGAAATAGTTTGCTTTAGCTAAAGACAACACGTTTCGCTAGGCGACTTAAGTTGATGTCTTGATAAAATCTGGTCTTTTTCAAGGAAAAGTAGAACCTTAAACCTTTTATATGATACTACTTTTGCTAAAATCGGATGTTGCGCTCCAAATTTATTAAGTCCTGAATATACGCCGTGCAGAATTGCATACTTTACAACTCTTTATTATCAAAGTTTGAATAACTTTGGAGAGCGCCGCCACTTGATTTTAATAAAAGTAGTGTCATATGAAAGGTTAAAGAGTTTTTATATGTGAAATAAAAATTATATACTTGTAAAATTTATGAGAAATTTCTTTAAAAAAATATAATTTTACCAAAAGAATTTAACTTTTCATACTCTTTATAATAAACTTAGATCGTCTGATCTGATACGGTAACTTGCAGTTATTTCAAGCTGAATGCGATTGCAAATACATACACAAATTTTTGGAGTAATTAAAAAAAAGCTATTTTGAAAATTTTTCATCACAATATCTCTCGAACCACTTATCCGATTTAGATACAATTAGAAGCACTAAACAGCGACTGAATATAAAAAAAATCAATTTGACAACAGTTTCTAGAGTAATTACAAAATGACAATTTTTTTTTTAATTTTTCAACAAGTATTTCAAAAAAGATATTTTCGAAAGTTCTGGAAATCTACCAAAGTCGAATCAGTTTATATTTACACGATATCTAAATTTGAAAATGTTGCTAAGAACGGCTTAGACGTTCAAATGTTATGAATGGATTAGATACTACACACACATTTTGGAATATCATATTCGGATCCACTGATGTATTTTAAATTTTATGTATAGTAAATTAATGTCAGATATTTTAAGCTCTAAAAAATGTGAAACTGCAAACAGGTATAAACAAAATTTTGCTATTAGTGGATATAATTTCTGTAAATCGAGCGGTTTTACATCGACTCGATTTACAGAAAAGGCAGAATTGATTTTTATTCGACTATTGGAAAAAAATTTCGTATTTAAGTTCAGAAAATATTTTATTGCATACTTTAAGGCAGCATTTCCATTTAAATCAAATTGTTAAAAAAACACTTTCACATGTGTTGTAATAAAATCTTAAATAAATATTTATTTTTAAGTTGTACAACGTGACAACGTTTCCTTAACATCCTGCACAACTGAAATCCGAACATTGTATATTCATATAAGCACTTACTAACACTTGTACAACTGCGAATACAAAGTAAACTTTTACGAACACTTCAACGTAACAACTATGAAACAAAGCAAACTCTGTTATGAAAAATGTAAGAATTATGGAGCCGGAGGAAAAGGTTAAGAGGGGGAGAGAAAAAACGTTATATAGCGCCAAAAATGTATACAAATCAGGCATGGAAAATAAAAATTTTAATATAATATAAAACTTCAATGCAAATTTAATCTTTCTGATTTCAGTATACTGTTTGTTTTAACGTTTTATTTTAACGTTTTATTTTCAAATAACTGTATTTTATGTCGTACGAAGACGGGTATTTGGTAATAAAATATTATAATAGTATTGCACTTTCCATTTCTGATACAAATAATAACTTCTGCCACTCGCTACCAAACCCTTAAAAGTATATAACAACAAAAAGCACTTTTAGGATTTTGTAAAAAAATGTGTTTTTTTCCTTCCACTTTAAATTATAAGGAGCCGGAAGTAAGGCACTGTATAAGACAACTGCAATTAGTCCCCTTATTTAAATGTGAATAAAATCAAAAGTTGTTGATCGATTTCAATTTCATTTTAGTTGGAACATATTTAGCTATGTGCTAATGAAAAATAAATAAATTTTTGTTTTTTTATTTGTTATGAATACATATTGTCACCTAAAATGCAAAACAACGTATCATCAAAAAATTCAAAACCGCGTTTTTGATTGATTACGATTCTGTTGATGAAACTACATGTCTGTACAAAATCTTATGCATCTAGGTTGAAAAATAACCCATTTATAGTAAAAATTCAAAGTGGCGTATCTTCAAGTACATGATTTTCATAAACTAAAAAGACGTATAATCGCACTTTTTTAATGGTTTTTATTATTATCAAACGAAGTAACTAAGCCTCTGGCATTGTCATTTCTTATGACTGTTTATGTGGCTAGTGTGCAAAACAAAATCAAAATTTTTATAATCTGCGTTCGTGTATCTACAATTTTTGCTGTACAAAATTTTCCAGCAATAACCAGTAAGCATGAACATGTGATTCAAAAGATAAATAAACAAAGACAAGCAAAACAAATGAAAAATTTTCGCATTTATAATTTTTAAATTTATTTAACACACTAAATAAAGCTATTATGTATAGAAGAAGCTAATAATAATTATGTAGATCTCATTGAATTACAAAAATTATTTTATTAGTAGAATTAAATGTTCCATTATAAAGAGAACTTCCGTAGTAGAAGCAAAATAGAAATATTTCTACGTTCTTTTATGCAGTATTGTCTGCGCTGCATCAGAATAGCAAACTTGTTTGAGCATGTCGATGCAAACCTATTAATGCTATTTATTGCGTGGTTGTTAATTTTATTGATGCATTTAAACACATTTAAATTCATTGTTGCAGCGCAGTACCGCATTTATTAATGTTTATCTTTTGGAGGGGGGACTTTTAAGTGAAACATACTATTTTACAAAATTTCTCCTTTTGCCTTTTCCCCCACCCCCTTGCAACCGAACCTGGTCATAAGGGTATGTCTCAAAAACTAGAACCAATTTGAAGAAACCAATTGTAGATTCGAATTTGCCGCAGCAAATAACATAGGAAACATCTTCCCGTTGCTTCAGTCCAAAACATGGTATACTTTTATAATTATATTGTGGCATTGGTAATTAACTTTGAATAAAATGTTACAGATTTAATAAAATATTGTAATTCCGTTTAGTTTCAGGAGGTACATCAAATAGAGAGAGAGAGAGAGATAGATAGATAGATAGATAGATAGATAGATAGATCGATAGATAATAGAAAGAGAGAGAGAGAGAGAGAGAGAAATATGACACTCAAGGCGAATTAATTTTATCAGGTGGTGTTTATTCTAAAGCAATTAAAACATAACAATAACATTTGACATCTCAGCCCCTATGTCAACATATATGTACAAATTTTGACATGCGAGCCTCAAGTTTGTGGAAAAAAGTAAAACAGCTGTGCTTATAATATCACCTGTATAAATCCACCTTGATGACACTGAAAAAAATGATTCAAGATTTTATAAAAAACGTAAAAAGCACATATTCGAAAAAAATAAACTTCAACATCTGGCGTATGAGTTATACTTATGACCACCACTTTCTCATTCCTGTTTTTAGACATAATCATATTGTACTTTTTGTTTTCTTTATTAATCCAGAAAATGTTATCCTAAGTGAAACAACAAGTGGTTTGTTTGCTTTGTAGCTTTTAGTTTTCAAAAATAGTTTCAATGATATTGCGAGTTGTTGTTGCTTGATGACACATACACAGCGTAGTTGGCTGGCTGTTGTGTTTAAGAATAACCTTGATGTTAACAATAAATTAAAATTAAGAAAACATTTTTTTCTTCTAGAATGAAATGTGTAAAACAGGCGACCACAAAAGACACAAAAAGTGACTTTAGCACATGTGTGCTGGTATTCCAAAAAAATTGATATGTATTTATAATAAATTTTTCAAAATTATTTCTAAATAAATTTTTGCAGAAAAAAAAAAACAAAATAACTAATTTATTATAGAATTAGTTAATTGTTTAAAATTGCTAACTTTTTTTATTGAATAAACAGATTGTATTATATTTACGCATTTATTTGCCTCAGGGACAAGGTTACTAAATATTCTCGATGCCACAAATGCTAAAACTCATGCATACATACTTACATGCACATACTTGCACATACTTGCTCATGCTTGTTCACCACACACCATCATGCCGTCGCGTCGTTGCCGATTTATTTTCTTATTTGTTGTTTTAGATATCAAATCTCATAAGTGGTACAACACAGAAAAATAAAGCAGCAATTGTATGTGAGTCTGTGTATTAAAAGCTATTTAATTATACTGCCTGGCAGCCGATCTTGAACCAATTTACTTTAATATGCTTTAGAAAATATAGTCATAGCAAAAATATTGATTGCAATGAAATGAAAAAAAAGAATACTTTTCTATTGTTATCGAGGTTTTATAATAAAAAAAGTATTTATGATTCGAAGTTTTTTTATTTACATAAAAAATGGCTGAAATAACATCACAAATTAGAAGATATTTGTGTAATATTAATAGTTAGGCGGCTATTGCATTTCAAAATGGTGTCGCTAAATCCTTATTAATTAATGAATGTTGTTTGCATGAGAAAATAAAACATTTTAAGGTAATACCTGGACATAGACACGCTGGGAGATTATATCAAATATGTATGTAGATCCCAAAAAATTTTCTGTATAAAGTTTTCTAGTTTTAAAGTCTACATAGTAATTGAAACACACTTTTCTATTCATCAAATTGCATTGTCTAAGGAAGTCTCTTACTTTTTTATTAAATATCTATTTTTGATTTAATTTAAAAAAGTCAAAAAGGCATTGAAATATTATAAAAAAACTACTGTTCTTTGTTCCTCATACGGTTACCATAACTTGATAAAGCAAAAAATTTTAACTAAATAAAAAAAATCATTTATATATAAACTATATTAGTACATAAGTATGTAAGTAAGTATGTACTACAAAACAACTCTCATACGTACGGATAAGTTCTTACTCACACAGTAATTACACGCATGAATTTTGATGATCTTATAACAAGTACGACTGCAAGTGTGGAAGAAAATGTGGTTGCACTTGATACGGCAAATAAAAATATTGAGAAAAAAGTGCATCACAAAAACAACCACATGAGCAAATTTACAATAAATAAATGAAAAAAAAAAAGAATTAAAACCAAAATGACAATGATTTTATTTTAACATGGTTAAAGCAACAATTTTTGTAGAAAAAAACACTATACTCGCAAACATCTGTTGCATGAAAATTGTTAGATATTTATTTTGTGCTTGAATTTTTGTTGTTGTTGTTGTTCTTCTAAATTTGCTAGTGTTTGTGACATTGTTTTTTTACTGCAATTGTACAAATGATTTGGTATTTGTGACTATGTTTAGACGAATCAGGGTTATTGAAAGATTGCAAAAAAAAAAACGAAATAGAAAAAAAATTTATTATTGACTTTGAAAATTACTTTATTGATTTTCTACAAATCAATAAAAAAAAGTGCCATGAATTTAGAAACTTTTATTTAAATGTAATTTAAGAAAGATGCAACAGTTTAAGATACAACAAATGGTAAAGATTTTAAAGAGATATATCGTAGCTGTTATGCTTTTTTTAAAAGATCAATATATATCGTTATCTTTGTATCGAAATTTTTTCGATTAAAAATCACAGTTGAAATGGTAACCATATTTTTTCGCTCTTTAATATGCCACCCATAATGAGCAGGGTTGTCAGATATGGCGATTTTTCGCCAAACGTGGTGATTTTTCAACTTGTTTGGGGTAGAAATGTTTGATTTGGCGACATGGCGATTTTTCTGGGGATAAATAAATTTGTTGGCCATTTTATTTTTGCTTAGAGAGTGTTTTTGAAAATAAATGCCATCAAAACGTGCCTGGAAGAAATTAAAACAATTTCATTTTGAGGTTTTCTCTTATATTAATTACAGTCATTAATGAATTTTGAATTTTGATGAGAAAAATTTGCAAGAAATAAATTTTGGCGATTTTATTTCTACTTTTGGCGATTTTCTGCAAAATTTTTATACGACTCTTTTATAAAAACTTATATTGAAAAACTATTATATAAAAACATATTTACTATAAAATATGTATTAAGAAAAACTACATAAAATAGATTTTGGCGACTTTTAAAATCAATTTTGGCGAAATAGGTCGGAAAAAATCTGACAACCCTGATCATGAGAGGCTTTTGATGATTGAAAAGTTTTGGTAACGACTTTATTCTGTTTCATGGCCGTCGTTTTCGATTTGTTGTATATCATTGGAATGACATTTTTATGCTTTTTAATATGACGTCAGGTTTTGATGATTTTTATTTTTTGCTCACTGATTTTATACTCTGCTATGACCGCTATTTTCAATTTGTTTTATATCCTTAGAATGCTATTTTTATGCTCTTGAACTGCACTTGAGAAAGGGTAGCCCTCAATACACAAAACTAGTTTCTTTTTTACTTTAGCGTTAAAAAATCCAAAGCCTAAAAACCCATTTAATGTTAAGAAAGCTAGAATATTAATTTTACTGTCTGATATGAAAAAATACAAAATTCATTTAAAAATATATTGAACGTTACTTTTAAAAAATTCTTAAATACAAAGTTAGCAAGAGCGGAAAAGCTGAAACGAAGTTTCTTTTTTGTTTTAGTGGCAACATATTTGAATTGTTACGAAAATTACATTATTTAGTTCACTTTCTCATATATTTCATATGAACATATAAGAAATTCAAACAAGAGTGTATTGAGCGTTACTGTGACAAAATTCTTAAATTTAATTTTGCTTTGAGCTCTTAATTTGTAAAATAAATTTTACAAGAGCGGAAAAACTGAACAGCAGCTGAGAAGTGAGGATAACGTTCAATACACATAACTTTTTTCTTTTTGGTTTAGCGTTGAAATATCTAAAATTTTAGGATCCATTGAATATTACGAAAACTAAAATAGTGCATATACTTTCTTATATTTTTAATATGAAACTAGGTATATATATATGAAACTAATAGCAAAGTGTAGTGAGCGTTATTTTGACAAAGTTCATAAATATGATTTGGTTTTGAGTTTTAAGATGGTAAGACATAGTTTTATTACAAACTAGCATCATACAAATCGGATTTGTGGGATACTTAAGCACTAATTGTGAATAAATACGAAATTAATTACACGGAAACTTGTAAAATTACTTATGAATTTTCAATGATTCATATCTGTAGGTGGGAAGAAAACAACACCAAGTTACATTTTAACAATTTTACAGGAGACCGCAAAAAACGGGATTAAAAATCCCAAATGGCTCTACTCTGTAGGATTAACAATTTGACTGAGCCCAAATATTTTACATAACCCTAATATTATTTTTTATACCTAACAAATTCTTAATAAAATTACGTCATATGTATTATAATACCGTTACTTATTAAAAAGGACTTGGCGTTCTTTACCTCCCAGATGGTTTTAAACAGTAATACTGTCGCTTGAAACACAGGAGTTACTGGATTTCACCCTATCGGTAGCGGAAGAATGGCTCATTCCCACAATTTAAAAAAACGTATTTAAAAAAAAATTTGACTTGGTGTAGTTGACCTCATATCGCTATATACATATATAAAATGAAAAATGTTACACGTTTACGATGGAAACCCACAGAAAGTCTTTTAAGCCTTTTCATAGACTGTTATTTATCTGCAAAACTTTTCTTAAAAGAGTAAATGTTTTATGAATTATTTAACACTATCAAATATTATGTGCGAATTGGCATCTCTTCTTAAGTTGGCTTAAGCTGCTCCCAACATGTTTGATATCAAACAGTAATGCTATTTTTTTTAAACAAGTTTGATCAAGTGACTACTAACAATATAAAAACGTATTTGTAATCAAATCACAATAAAACAAAACTTGACTTTAAACGTTGACTTTGGTCGAAGGAATACCACCAATCAAAGCAAATGTTTGTACGTGTGTTAATAAACAATAAAAACAAAACGAGGCTGAGCGGTGTTGGAGTAGTTGTGTTGTTGACAACACCAAGTTGCTTATAAACAGCATAACCTTGACCTGGTTCTTGAAATGAAAACGAGACTTGAAACATTGAATGCAACAGAAAAAAAGGCAGCGTTGTGTGTATAAAATGCACAATTGTGCATCATGCAACATCATTTTAAGGCAAATCAAACAAACATGCTAACTAACTAACTAAGTGTGTAATCGAAACAATTAAGAAAAATACAGGTTTCTTTAAAACTAAAAAGTATTAAAGTACATCTGAAGCCATGCATTGCTATTGAAAGACTGGCGGACTGTTTGGCCGGCAAACGGGCATAGACGAGAGACTGCGGTTAAAATGAATTTAAAATGAAAGATACAATAAAATGATATTACGTGTGTTGGCTGAAGATAGTTTGTCTGCTTGTTTGTGGCTATTTGTTGGAGCATGCATTATGGCCTGTTAACATTGACAATGGTTACGCATGCTTACTTACTTACCAAGTTTATTATTAAAATTTATTATTAAAACAGAAAAACGCTTTGAAATGAAAAAAGTACACAAATGCATGGCTAACAAGAGGGCGGGCATTTTATTTTACTGACTAGTGTTTAATGTGACGACCAAAAAAAGTGCGTGCATTTAATTTATAATTAATTACATATAGTTAGTTAAAAAAAATTATGGATGGCTTTTCAATTATGGCATTAATGATGGTCAATCTATAAACAAATAGAATATTGATGATAAATATTTATTTGTCTCGTTTTTGGCTTGAACCTGAATTTAAAGTTGGTTTATTGCTTTATTACCTTGAATTCTTATTTAAATGTTCTTTTTGTTAAAAAGTACTTGTGAATGAGAATTTATTTATGTAAACTTGAATTAAAACTATTTTTGTATTTGTAAACTAATATCTGAAATGTAATTAGCTACAAATGACGTCATGTGTAAAGCAAATCTTTTAGAAAAATGCTTTAAGTGATTGTTCTTACACTTGTGATTTATTAGAGAGCGGTAGTACGGTACTAGATTCCCAATAAAGTCATTACATTCATTTGCGTCATTGTGTGTTAAGCATTACATATGAGATCTTCCATTTGCGGCAATTTGGCTATTAAATTCGATACTTCAAACTCTATTATTCACAACATTTTTTATTATTTTGCTTTAAAAAGTTTTCTTTAGTAAAATTTCGACTTAAAAACCTAAATTTTAGTTAAATCTGCAAATTCGAATATGGGTTCGAGTTTTCAAACACGCCTCAAAGCACCAATTTCATTCCAAAGCTTCCACTTCCAGCATTTTGCCTGAAGCATATACATATGTTAAAAACCTATTTTTTCAGATTTAAATACTAAATTTGAATTTTCAAACTTAAATCAGCACAACATTTTTAGTTGTTTTCTTTAAGAAGATTTAAACTTCAAAGCCAAAAATTCGAAGGAAATTCAAATATAAGTTCAAACTTACTATTGTAGCACTTCCATATGAAAACATCTAATTTATTGCGACACTCTCATTTCCAGAACTTTGGACGAATTCGAATTTTCAAACTTAAATAATCACAAACATTTTTTGGCTTCAAATAATCAGGATTAATATATTTAACGTTCAAAGCTGAAATTCTAGTGAAATCCGAAAATTCGAATATAAGTTCGAGATTTCGAACATGCCTCAAAACTTACTATTATGCCATTTCCGTATGAAAACATCTATTCCATTACGATAGTTCTATTTCCGGCAGTTTGTCTAAAGCTGATGTGTTAACATTTTTTTTCTAGTTTGAATATTAAATTCGAGTTTTCAAACTTAATTAAACGCAAAACTGCAACGTTTGACTTGGAAAAGTTAGCTGTAATAAAATTAAGACTTCAAAACCAAATTTCAAGTAAAATCTGAAAAGTAGAATAGACGTTCGTGATATTTTGAGCAAGAAAGTTGGGCATGATTCCAAAGAAACAAGGAAAATGTCAGCGTTTATTAATTTCAACTTACACGCCAGAACAGAAAAAACATTGTGTTTAGAAGGCTGCAACATCCTCCTCATCAGTGCTGATGTGCATTTTCATGAAAATATTCGACACTTTTCAAGGTGGCTCGGTTGAGTATGCGTATTATTTTCGATAAATTGAATACGGGAATTATTTAAATATTTAAATTTTATCGTCACTAAACTAACGTTAAATTAATCCATTGTTACACGTTGGTTTCACCTCTTGTACCATTTTTCTTGCTACTCTTTGTTTTTACTTTAACGTAAAACAGTTTTGGCTTTAAAATGTAGATTCTACTAAAGTTCAAAGGCTTAAACTTATATTCGAATTTTCGAACTTACTTTAACATTCTATATTTTGGCCTTTTCAAATAAAGATATCTATTCTATTATATTATATATGAAATGATTTGTCGTAAAGCTAATTACCTCATATTACCGCTTATCGAATATTCGAAATTAGACTCATTAATGAAATTTTGTATTGAATGACTATGCACATGAAGAGAACAAACCTTAAAAATAAATATTCTACTTTTGATTAAACAAAAAAGATATATTTACATAAATAATTGTTTTTCGAATTAATTGCAATTTTCTTAGCATTTTTTTTTTGCTTTAAAAATTATCTTATATAATATTTACATTTTAGTATTTAAATTCTACTTAAATTTGAAAGTTCGAAATTAAGTCACAATTTTCGAGCTTACCTCAAGATTCAATATTTCATATTTTTACATAAAAAAACAGCTAGCTTATATAGTTAGAATGATTTTACTCATATATCGAAATTTCGAAATTGAAGTGATAAGTAAAAAATAAAATTTTATATTGAAATGTTTATATAACCAAAGAAAACAAAAGCGGAAAAATATATTAGCTTAAGCCCAAAAAATGCATTAAGAATTTTTATCTTTCTTTTCAAATTGTAAATTAATTTCGAATTTTCCAAGTCTTTAATAAAATATGTTAAGTTTTTTGTTTAAAAAAAATAGATTGTATAAAATTTAGCTTTTAACATTAAAATTGCAATAAAATTAATTGATTCGAAATCATGTTCGAAGTTTCGAACTTACTAAAAAAATTTGCTATTTTAACCGTAGAGCAAAAATTCGAAATTACATATATGTATGTATATATACATACATATGTACATACATGCATGCATATATATTTATGTATACTATTATCAACTCAACATAGCTGCTGTTTTTAACCACGCCACTGTTGTTAGTTTCACTTATTTGGTATAAGTTTTAAGAATTTCTGTGTTGTATTCATATTGCATTGCACTAGGAGTAACATCATCATCAGCTGAATTATGATTCAAGCCTTTTTAACGAAGGTCGAGGTTAATTGAGTTGTTTCGCTACAACAGCAACATTAACAGCAACACGACGTTGACAGCAGCTACAACTAAAATTGTGATGGCATTTTAACGTTCAAATATTCATGCATTTATGCCAACAATATTGAGTGTCAATTTCATGGCACTCAACATAACAAATTGTCGTTGCTAATAACTGCAATCAAAAAGAAATATGATGATGATGATCACTAAATATAATCATGACAATAATATTAATATGATTATTAAACATTTATAGACGAAGAATTAATTTTTGTATTTTATGTATGCAGGTAGGTGCACAATTTTTGGATTCCAACAGCTTAATAAAATAAACTATTGCTTCCAAAATGGTGTATCATTTGGGAGAGTCATTATTAAAGATGGCAATACCTTAAAATGAGAACTTTTTAAGAAAAATTTCTTTTAAAAATTTATTTGCTCAACTAAGAATTTTATTATATACTGGGTACAATTGTACAATTTGCAATTTATGCTTGTTTGTTGTGTGTGAAAGTCTTATTTTTTATCCCTTGTGAAGATGAAAGGCTCGTATGAAAAAAAGCATGCACTTGTGCAAACATTTTAAAGCATACTTCTATGAATTTCAATTAAATGTTTGTTTGTAAATTAGCTGTTTGAAACAAGTTGTAATTAAAATAGTTATAATTGAAATTATTTTTAAAAGAATTTATTAAAAATGTAATATGTACTTAAATATTGGAATTGTGTTTCCACAATTTATTAACTAGACAAGTATACAAGGTATTTGGACTGCAGCAAGGGCAAGTAGTTTCTTATAGTGTTTGCAGCGATAAATTCAAATCTACAAAAAAAAATGTTTTTTCATAATTTTTTTATCATAAAATATAAACAAATAACAAAGATTCCGTTCTTTTTAAGCAGGCATATAGGTAAATATGTTCCAAACAAAACGAGATATATTTCATTAAAATCGATCCACAACTTTTGATTTATTCACAATTACATGGGAAAACTCATTTCCATAAAATACATATACACACACCGCACTATAGGAAATTTTACCCTTTTTGTTGCCAAAATTAATTACAGGTAAACGGCAAGACCGATTCAAATAATTTTTTGAATACGATCTTTGTAACCATCCTTCTTAAAGCGGTTAAAATTTTTTGTAAGTTACGCTCATGCCTTCTCACGCGTGACAATTTTTAAGCATTATTTTTTAGATCATTTTAATTTGTTCAAGCGTGCATGAAAGACATTTTTGTTTCAAACCGGACTTTTTCAGCAATTTTGATTTTTGATTTCTTCCTCATACATTAAATATTTCCGATTTTAACGCATAGAGAAATGCGTTTTTAAACAAATTTGCAAATATTTGCAGCTGAAATATTTCAAATCCGTTGATTGTCATAGAGAACTGCGATGCTATTACAGCAATCATATGCAATTATTTGCAATCATTATCTCGGAAGTTCAAATGAAAAATGACTTTATAGTTACATTAGTGTAACTTAAAGTCACTTTAGATATTTCGATTTAATTGGTCTAATACACGAACTCAACAAAATTATATTATACATCAAAAGAGTACTCACTTTGCTCATTATGTTCCTTTTTTTAAGGTTTAGAATTTATAAATTCTTATTGATAAAACCTCCGTCTGAAATTTATACTTTATTCATACAGTCGGTACTTATTAACTCTTTTTGGAACCACATTCAAAACATATTATAACGTAACGGTATATCAACGTGGCGGAAATTTTGAGCAGATACGTTTAATTTCTTATATTTTAGACATATAAATGTAAAAATAATTGAAAATTTTCAATATTAATTTTTTTTAGTTTTGGCCAGAAAAAGGGAAAAATTTCCTATAGTGCAAGGTACGGATTTACCACACATTCAAATTGAAATTCATCTGTGGAAATGCATAGTAAATGCTGCTAACGCGATGGCACAACGTACTTATTTAGTTAGACTCAGTTGATAAAAATCAGGATTTTCATGCTGAGTTAACTCACTTAATTGTAAATAAAATCAAAAGTTGTAGGTCGGTTTTAATGAAATATGACTCGATTTGCTTGGAACATATATACCTATATACTTACATGAAAAGAACTGATTTTTGTTTATATTTTCATGAATTTTTATAAACAAAATTTTTTTAAAAACAAAAATTTTTATAATTTTTTTTTTTAATCCTAGAATATCCTTGAAACTACTAAGCCATTTTTCTTTGCCCCTGTCCAAATGAAACTTTTCCGTAATATTTTTGCTTAATGTGATAAAATCTCAATAAAAACATTCAGTTTTTCTATTGATGTTTTTTGGCTTCATCAAAATGTTTTAAGGGGAAACGTTTATTTTGTTCTACATTTTAATTTAATCACTTTAATGGATATCGAATAAGAAGTGGTGGGTGGTTGATTTATTGTTTATCTTGTGCAAAATAAGAAAATACAAAAGAAATAATAAAAGAGAGCAGACATCAATCATATTGCTGGTCATATAAGAAAAGCTTGTTATTTTATATACACATGCACGCATCTATTTGTTAATAAAGTCTTAGATATTCTCCAATAAAAGTACAATATTTTTTAAAGAAATTTCCTTTAACATTAAAAGACTACTCAAGGACACTCTGACTTGTTTGTTTATTTCCCCCAACTGAAAAATTGTGAAAATAAAAATAAAAGTAGCAAAATAAAAGCTTTAAATTTTAGAGATATTCTAGCCAAACAAAAGCTTAAATAAACATAAAAAATTCTCTCTTCCCTTTATTCTTTCGCCAAAAATTTGCGTCGGTTGGGTGGCTGGCTTTGTTTGTTTGCTTGAGTACTAAAATAAAATTGTGGTTTGTCGTTGTTATTGCTGTTGCTGCTACTGCACAGTTGCAGGCTTTAACTTTTTGGTAGTTGCTTGATTTGGTAAAATAAACTTTATGTTGATGACATTGAGATGAATTTTTAAAGAGAGAAAAACAAAAAAACAAAAGTTTTAAACAGCAAAAGTATAATGATTTCGTTTGCTGGCTTCAACTTTAAGGTTTTATAAGAAAACATGTTCTGGTTTATGCCTTGGTAGTATTTTGCAATTTTGGTCTTCTGATCAGCAATAAAGAAAACGAAATTAATATAAAATCTTAATAAAAAAAAAACAGTCAAGGTGTTACTAGTTTTATTTATTTTTAGTTAAGTTGCGATATAAAAAAAGCCACAAGAATAAAAATGACATCAAGGATGTTATCAAGGCTTTCAACGTTTTTATATATAAAAAAACATTTTTAAAACAAGAATACCGTTCACAACAACAACAAAATAAAAGAAGTATAAAAGATGGAAACTATTTTATGAGTGGAAATTTTTATACGAAAAAAAGAGATTGTTCTGCTACAATTATGACAAAGGAAGTGAAAAATTGTTAAGAAAGAAACAAGATAAGAAAAAAAAGGATTTGCTGACAGCTTCATTTGGACTTGTTTGAAATTAAGAACTAACCGCTATATATATTGTACAGTTATCATAGGATTTGAACATTCAGAAATATTTTCCTGGATTTTTTTAAACAAGAAAATTTTTAGAGGAAAAAACTAAAAATTTTTTTCAAAAAGCTACAGGACCGTGCAAGTTTGAGGGCCACTTTAAACGTTTATGACTTTTACTATACTGAACCAATTTTTTATAGAATATATTGGTTGTACACATCTGATAAGAAATACCTTTCATATGGTATATAATATATATAATGTCAACATGAATGGGATAACAAAAAAACATCCTAGCTGGTAATTTAATGCTAAAATATTCAACGGCCGACAGTCCCCCTCATTCCAAAAAGAAAACGAATGAACACACATGCATACACAGAAAAAACTAAATTTCATTTTCTGTAAAGGAATTCAATAAAATAGTAAATATTTTGTCTAGGAGCGGACCTACACACAAATTTGGAAATATAGACAAAAATATCTCAAAAATTTCATTGAAAAAAACGTGTTTTTTTCAGTGAACAAATTGTTTAAGTCTAAAAATATTTACAAAAGAAATTTACTAAGTAAAACAAAAATATTTACTAGATTTTCTGAAACATATCAAACAATATTTTTGTCTGAATTTATAAAACAATTAGTCTAAAAATACTAAACAAAGAGTTTTTTTAATATCAATCAAAATTTTTGGCTGGGTCATGATGATCATCATCATCATCATGCATTAAGTATTTATGAAATTTCACTTTGTTAAATGTGTTCAAGTCTGAATGTTTATCTAAAGACTCTAAAAGAATGAATGAGAATTAACGCAACGACATTAACGAATTGATTCAGTCAAAAATCTTCAGTCAACAAATTTGGTACAATCGCATGCCTTTTGCTATCATTGTTGTTGTTGTTATTATTTGTGTCTATGTCGTCATCGGCGTTCTTTTTTACGGCATAGTTTTTCTTGTTGTTTTTGGTGTTTGCGCATTAAATAAAACTCAAGCAAACAATTCATAGATTATGGACAATTCATAGATTATGGAAAATTAAATTTATTTTTAGACAAACTTTTGTTTGAAAAATTTTTGGTGATAATTTTTCCTGTGTATTGTGTTTCTTAGCTTTAAGCTAACACATACTACGTGACTTTTGAACGCTTATAACTTCCAAACTACAAAAAACTTTAATATAAATTATTCACATCTGCAAATAAAAACCTTTCAAATGGTATATATTTTGTCCTAATCGGCTATATAATGTGATTACAGAAAAGATAACAAGAAATCATCTTACCTATTGATTGTATAAATGTGATCAGAAATTTAAAAAGCAGCAATTATTATTAAAATTATTGATTGCATCCAATTTAGCAAGTAAATGTGACATAAAAATTCACAAATGAACTGCAACTTGTATATGGCTGATTCTCATTTAAAATGCTTTTTTCGTGCGTCTCCGTTAAAATTATTGTAAAACATTTCATGAAATAAACGCATACATTTTAAAATGAAAAGTGCCTTACGTCCCTTTTCACGATGTATGATTAAAAGTTAATGTGGATTTTAACGGCAAGTTTTGTATGCTGAACTTGCCGTTAAAGTCTACGTTAATCTTAAGTCGTACATTGTGAATAGGGCCATTACTATGATTTAATATAGTATCAATAAATGTACATACTTTTTTTTGTGTAACACTGTCCATTATGTGTTAAAAACGAAGAACCAAAATACGTTTTTTACTCTCTTCATACAAAATGGAGTGTCCGTAATGCATGCTGTTGATTTTCCACATTAAGAAACTATGAATTTTTCCAAAAACGAGATTAAGTTTATAACGGTTTTGGAATATTTGCATTTGCTTTTCTTATTTTACACATCAGATTTTTGAAAAATATTAGAAACTAGAATTTTTTTAATTGTTGTTGTCCGCAGTCTTGTCTTTTGAGCATTACGCTTTTTTAGTATGCTGCATTACTCAGTTTAATTATTAAAGTTGCATTAACATTATATATGTTATATTGCAAAACGTTTCATCAAAAAACAATGGTTTATATCCAAAAATATGTATTGAGTCTTATACATATTTTTTAGTTTAAATGAAATTTTTTTGTGCTTAACTAAAGAGTTTATGTTAAAATACATCGACGATTATACATCTGAATTGTATTGAATTCAAAATAAAGTGTGTTTTCTGACAAAAATATTGAATTCGTATAAAAATGTAATGAGCGTTATGTAAAATTTTTTTTACATATAATTTATCTATAAATTTTAGGATGTTAAAAAAAGTTAACAGCAGCTGGAGGGTAAGAAAGATATATAGAACATTATCTGTTCAGAAATGTCTGGTTTGTGGGTTGTTACATTTTCAAAGAATGTATTTAGTAGTTCGTATTTTGCTACGAAAAATTATTTGAAATTTACCTAGCTTTTAACATTGTCGGTCGATTTTATTAAAATTTGTCTTATCTGAAACAAGAGTTAGCGTACTTTTTGCTCATTTATAAATATTTGTAAAGAATTATTTTAGAAGATAACATTTTTTATTTTTTCATGTGAACCCAAGTCAAAATTAGAAAAGTGGTCATAACTTTTAATTTCGTCCTGCGATTATTATAATTTTTTTTCGTTTTTAGAGAGTAGATATATAGTGCTCTCAAACCCTATACTCATTTTTTGTAGTGTATTTTTTTCGCAAAAATCATTCCTGTAACAACCGCGAAAGCAAATGTAACGCTCAGCACACAAAAATGTTAGAAAATCGAAAAATATAATTTTACTTCAGGCGAAAACTATAATAGGATTTCTACCTTTTCATATTGCATTTAGTTACACAGAAAAAACTAAATTTCATTTTCTGTAAAGGAATTCAATGAAATAGTAAGTATTTTGTCTATGTCTACGGACCTACAAACGAATTTGTAAATATAGGCAAAAATACCTCAACAATTTTATTGAAAAAAACGTGTTTTTTTCAGTGAACAAATTGTTTAAATCTATAAAATAACTTGTCTAAAAATATTTACAAATTGTAGATAAAACACTTTACTAAATCAAAAAAAAATATTTACTGGATTTTCTGAGAAATATCAAACAATATTTCTGTCTGAATTTAATAAACAATTAGTCTAAAAATGCTAACCATTATTAAGCAAAATAATTTACTTAATCAAACAAAAATACAAACAAAATTGTTGTCTGTGTCATCATCATCATCCATTAAACATTTATGAGATTTCACTTTGTTAAATGTGTTCAAGTCTGAATGTTTATCTAAATACCATAAGAAAATGAATGAGAATTAACGCAAAGACATTAACTAATCGATTCACTCAAAAATCTTTTGTAAACAAACTTGGTACAATTGCATTCCTCTTGCTATGATTGTTGTTGTTGTTATTTATGTGTATGTCGTCATTGGGGTAGTTTTTACGACACAGTTTTTATTGTTGTTTTTGGTGTTTGCGTTCTAAATAAAAGTCAAACAAACAGTTCATAGATTATGGGCAGAACATTTACTAAAAATTAAATTTATTTTTAGACAAACTTTTGTTTGAAAAATTTTTGATGATAATTTCTTCTGTGTACATTGGAAAACACAAAAACAAAACAAAGAAAAAACACAAAATTTACGTTTAGAATATAAGAATCACCCATATAGTTATCCATGTGTATACAGAAATATGGTCTTTATAAAATTTATACACACTAGGAACATTTTAAAATGTAAAGACATAAATGTTTGCAATATACACAGGCCTATATATACATAAATACACATTCTTATTTGGTGTCATATGACAGAAAGGGTAAATAATTCTACAAGACACATTGAAATTATAATGACACTAACACAAATGCAACAATACACAGAAATACAAATGCAATTAATATGTAAATACGTTTTCATACGTAAGCAAATACATGAATAGTAGGGTGGCTCCATAGGCATAAGAAAATAGAGAAAATGGCATGTCCTTAAACGAACCTGCTTTTAAGACAATATTACTACAAAAAATGGATAAATGTGGTTTCATACATTTTTCAAATTTGTAATAAAATTTTCGATATTAAAATTTTGAATTATTGAAATAAATAAAAAGGTAGTGGTTACAACATTTGAAATCACCACAATTTTAATCAAAAAACTATAATGATCCTAACGGCTATAATTTAAGCTTAAAATTTGCAACCCCTTAATAGTGAATATTCCACATGAATACTCTTATTCTTGTTTAATAAAAGGCAAAACGTTTAACCGAAACTATTTTGTATTACTTTTAATGTATGTGCTTGTTTGTTAGTGTGCTTGTAGGTGACTGACATCACAGTTTACAACAAACACTTTGCCAGGACATGCTATGACAACAACACTTGACATCTATTGTAAAAACTGTGTGCATATAAACTCTTTCACACACAGGCACACACATCTAACAGGCACACACAAAGTTTTATATACAACATATTTGTAATTTTAAACAAACTTTTGTTCAAATATGTACATTAAATTAAAAATGATTTTTGTTACACACATACAGCCAGTATGTAAGGCGAGAGGAGAGCTACAAATTCGTAGAGAGAAAGGCAGGATAAAATAAATGAATATTTTAATAATGTTTTTGAAAATGACAAGTGCTGCTGCAAGAATAAGAAATTATTCCTTTTTGGCTTAGCATTTAGGGTTGAAAAGGTCAAATGATGTTAAGCAACTACATGTACATATCGCAGAGATTAAATTAAACAAATAAATTTTTCATATGTGTACATAAATGTATCATCAATATAGTTATTATAGAATAAACTACAGAACTTTCTCTTTTTATAAGAGTGGATTTAATAAATAAAGATAAAAGAACTAATTAAAACTAAAAATCATTAAAATGGATTTAAAGATATATGTAATGTTATTTAAAGAAATAATTCTCTTTATCAACAGACACATGAATTCTCGAGATACCATTTACAATTTTTGTTTGTATTCTCTTAAATATAATTTATCTCTTTCTATTTAATTCTATGACCGCTACAAAAAATATTTTCCTGTCATTTCTCTATTTTCGTTTAAGTCTGAAATGTAACTTCAACTCAAATACTCAAACTGCTTCTTTTGGCTTACAACATGAGCAAAAGAAAATTAATTCATACACACACACACACACCACTACAATTCTTGCCTTATTTAAAATAGAAGCGGGAAATTTTTGCACGCAATACGACATTTGTCGGCTATTTATATTTAAACAACACGAACAATCAAAATAAATAGCAAGAAGAGCACAACAACGTGTTGTAGCTATCAACAAAGTAAATAAACACCAACACACTTAAACAACAAATTATTTCTCATTTGTTGAGTTTTCTCTTCGCCGGGCTCTCGTTTAAAATTTAACTAAATGTACAGTTGTTGTTCATAGTAAATGTTCAGCATACTTCCAGGTAGCATATTTAATAGCATAATTTTAAGGGCTTAAAAAAGAAAGCTTTATAAGAGAAAAAAAATTTTAATTAAACAATTTCATAAAACAAATTTGATTGACAGTTAGTTTTTAAATCATTTGCAAGAACTATGATTTAAAATATAAAACACGAGTTTAATGAAACAACCTTTTAGAAGATATTTAGCAAGCTTTTATATTTAAAATTAATAGCAAAAATTCGAAATATATCACTTTAGAATATGTAAAGCATTGTATTTAAATTTGATGATTCCATCTTCCGGTTTTGTGTGTTTTAACTATTTTCTTTTTTTTTTTTAATTTTCAGAATCCTTGGGGCATAATAATTCTAATTTTATACAAAAGTATAAATGTATTTTATCATGCAATCGTCCATTCATCACTTGACTTTGTTAGTATGCGGTTGTTTGTCTTCCCATGTTGTATGTTACAAGGATAAAATGTTTAGAAAATTTATTCATGAATGTTTGGAAAACGTGAAAATTATATTTAAAAATGAAGGTACTGTTGATTGGAAATTTCAGCAACTTTTTGAATGTTCGAGTGCCAGTTTATAATAGTCATCAACCTTTTAATTTTTTTATTTTTTTTTTGATATATTTGGTAAGAAATAGAAACATGCGCTATACTTTTCTTCAAGAAAAATTTCTATGTAACGGAAAAATATAAATAAAAACTTAACTAAAAGTTCTAGCTAAAAATTAATTAAAAGACAAATATTTTAATTTAATTTTGGGAAGTTAAGCTTCCTTTTAACGTGCGCATCATATGACGCAACAATTAGTCCGATACCTCTCACGGTTCATATTTTATAGCGGTCTAAAAAAAGTTCGTCATATTCAAGATTAAATAGCTTTAGAGCAGGAACCGGCAAAACATATAACACGGGGCTTTTTCTCACATGTATGTGCTCACACGTATTAACTAAAAGTAATTAAAATCAGTCAATTGGCATGAACATTCAAAGAAGCAAGTTGTGTTATCGCTTGTTTCTTCCTATTGCTTGATATACACTAACAAAAACTTTGTAAAAGCGAGAGTTGCACAATAAAACCCATACAAGGAAAATGTATTAGTATGTTTTTGCCGGTTCCTGCTTTAGAGCGCGTCATCAGGTATTCCGTAAGAAAATAAATAAAATTAAAATACCATCATTCAGGATATTATGTTATAAAGGATACTTTGTCATTTCAGAGATACTTAGAGCAGAAAGCTATGTTCTTCCGAAATCTTCCGAATGACATTTAATATGACGAATTTGTCGGGCAAATGGCTGAGATTGCCAAGTTTAGACGGCTATAATATAGGAACCATCTGATGCGCATTTTGGAGTAGAATAAATATATTGATTTTCCTTAAAATCGGAGAAGGTAAGAATATAAACTCTTGTTTTTGTGTCGAAAATTTTTGAAATTACTTTATAGTGAATCAGCGTAGGAAATATTGTAAGTCTTACGTATGGTGTCATGTCATAATGTCTAGTGACATAATGTCCATGGACACTATGTCACTCCAAAAAGTGTGATAACGTCCATGGACATTATGACACTTTTTAAAGTGTCTCGATATATCGAAAGCGGCTGCGCTGAATAAAGATTTGCACATGGCCGACGTTTGCCCGGGCATACGGGTTTTCTTCTCTCAGCATATCGAAAAGCGGCTTCGATGAGTAAAGATTGTCGCATAGCCGGCCTTGGCCAGTCTTAAGTGTTTTCCCCTCTTGTTATATCGAAGGGCGGCTATGCAAATATCTTTGCGGAGCGAATCCGCTTTTCGATATATCGAGAGGAAAAAATTTTAAAGCCCAACCGAAGGCCGTCTAGGGAGATAATATTTAGGAATAAAAGTAAAATTTCTTAAAATTTTTAATTAGTTTCCAAATATATTTCGAATCGACACACTTTAAGCGTTCTTGACGCTAATTTCAAATTTTTATTGACTTTATTTTACTTAAAAAAAAAACAATTCTTGACCCCGACCAAAGGCCGACTATGCGAAAAATCATCAGCGCCATTTTTGGAAATGTCATATTAATATCCATAGATCTCCCGCGCTCAAGGATTTTCTCCTCCATGGTATTTCCTAAGACGGCACTGCTTACCAATAGTTTTCTGCTTATCCGGCTTTTGGCCGGGCTCAAAGATATAAATATGTATATGTATAAGCATATAAATATATGCGTACATTTAAATTTGTTTCATTTTTTAAAAGTTTCTACATTATGACACATTGAAAGATGTCATTCATAATTTCCATAATAATAAAGTCGCAAAAGTCCATGGACATTATGAAAGTTTTAAAAGTGTCATAATGTTCATGGATCTTATATATAATATATTTTAGTACCCTCAAAAGCGTCTTCCTGGTAGATTTTGAGATTTTTTTGATTACTCGTTTAAAAGATATTAAATTTAAAAAATATCAACTTTTTTCGTTTTTTTGCTTATAACTTTCTTTATAATGAATGGTACAAATTGAACAAAAATTTTTTTTAATTTTTGTTTTGATATTTTTCCAGAAAATACTAGAAAAAAAATTTCAAATTCTCTAATTATTTTTGATTTTGAGTGTATTATTAACTTCTATCCACCCAACAGCTTATAAGGCCGGTCCGTCCGGTAGTGGGCCTTTATTCGGTATATGAGTCATTTTGCCCCTTTCTTTATGAGCTCTTACAATGACAATTTTTTTTTACATTTTTTATAAAAAAAACTGTTTTTTTTTCGATACTAACTAGTTTGTGAATAGTTCCGAAAGCGTTGATCGATTAAAAAACCATATTAAGACAGTTTGAAGCACATTATTTTGTGCATCTTTTGGGTCCTAATGTTCTCTAGTTAGGGCGAAATATTGTGATGTACCTAACCGAAATATTAGGCATGACCATAAAAAAAATCTGTAGGTGAGAGGAGAAAACTGAGGATACAGTATTTTTAAGAATTTCTCTGTCGGTCTGTGTCCCTACTTTCATAATTGTCATCTGTAATCAATACTCACACAAACATATCACACTAGTTCCTCAAAAAAGGGGTCAACTCGAAAATGTTTGTTTGCTTTTTTTTATAGTAAAACTAAGAGGAACTTAGTTATTTAGTTTAGGAGCTTGGAATTTAGTTTTTTAAGCATTTTCTTTGAAGACACAATATTTTCTAGGAAATTTAAAATATGTAAATCATATTATATACTTACTTCATTTGGCCATTGTTTTTTTGTTTGCTTAAGGTACACTGTAAAGATAGAAAATAAAAAAATTTATTAATTTATAAATCTGGTTTTATAGGTACGTATTTTTTGTTTGTTTATTTAGTAACAAATAAAAAGGGCTTAAAATAGTATTTTAAATTTATATTCTGGCTGCCAATTTATTAAAATTATTCACACTTCAAAGTTTAAAAGCCACCGAAAATTTATTTATATTTCTTTTTTATAGCAATTTAACAATTTTTAATACCTTTATTTTGTTATACAAACATATTTTATATGTCTGTATGTGTGTATCTATAAATTAAATATGTTTGTAGCAAACTACAATCCAAAAGCTTATTTGTTTCTATATGACTACATATTTAAATTTTTCAAGTTTCTGAAATTTATAACAATTTTGTTACACAAATAAAACAAAATAATGAAAAAAAGTTTGGTTTAGTCATTAAACCTAATTTATGGCCAAAGTGTTTTGCCAATTATGTAGAAAAGTGTTAAGCCACTACCACACTGAAGAGATAAAATACGACGCTCAACGTGAGTGTATCATGTGTGAATGTGTTAAATGGAGTTGAGGGATTTATGTCCTTTTTCTGTATTGGCCATTTGGCCAATATATAACGATGTGAAGGACAAATGTTTGAAAAAAATTTCATTTCCACTGCAATTACATATAAATCCTTGAGTCCTGCCTTAAAAAAAAAGAAAACTATTGACATCAGCATATGCCAGTAAGTGAGATAAATATGGATTTCTCAAACAGATGCCAAAAACTTGTATTGGATGTTTTAAACAACATTTTGGAAAAGGCCGAGATATAAATTAAAGTTTTAGAATAGATTTAGAAATTTAAATGATCTTATTACCAAAAGCTGCTGCTACCAAACACTTTTAATTAATTAATGTATTGTACATACTAAGTTATGGCCACAATCACAAATCATAAATAGCTTTCGAAGTGATTATTATTAAAAGCTTTAAATTAGACATCAAGATAACAATGGCAACAAAACATTAACCAAATTCAGAAATAAAAATCAAAAAGCATTTAGTATGATGGCTGCCTAAATGGGTGAATGCTTGCATTCTTCTAGATAAAATTAATGTTAGAGGGCTGTGAGTGGTTAAGAGACCACTATCTCTTTTTGTATGAAAGTAAAGAAGAAAAAAATAAATAAAATACTGAATATTGTTTATAACGCAGCCTTTAACACATGCAAAAATCCATTGCAATCTTTAGAGAATATAACAAAGAAATATGCACATATTTATGAAAATATGCAAGTATTTATTTATTTATTTATTTATTTATTTATTTATAAGGTAATTCCAATACAACAAGAACTTGTCTTATATTATAGTATTGGTTAGTATTTGGCATATGTATGTAACATGTTCACAAATTTTATTTAAAAAATAAAAAAAAAAAAAATAAAAAAATAAAAATAAAAAAAAATAAAAAAGAACAATATTTAGAATAAATTACATGAATAAATAAGAAATAGTTTTTACAAATAAATAATAATAAACGTTACAATTAAGACAGGTGAAACAATTAGTTTGTTCATACGTTTGCAAATAGTAGAATATTACTACGAAAAGTGCTTAAATATGGCAGATTTAAAATGACTTGCATTGTTTATGACTTGTATTTGAGGGGGTAGCTGGCTCCAAAGACGAATTGAATTAACGAAGAAATGTTGCGCAGAGATAGCTTTAGTATATTTTATGGTATTTATCCTGTTTCCTCTATTCGATCTAGAAAAGGTTATTTTCCGAAACAGGTAGGTTGGTTGCTGGTTATATACAATTTTATGTAAAAACAGTAGTGTTCGGCACTTTAGCAAATTATCAAACGTTATACTATAGATTTGTTTTGCAAATTGTGATATGCTTCTGTTCCTTTTGATAGCAAATACATATCTAGCAATGGTGTTATATGTTACATTTAGCCTTCGCCTACTTACAGCATCGCAACTAGCAAACAGCTCACAACCATACATAAGAGTTGGCAATAAATAAGTTTTGGCTAATAGCATCCGGATATGAATCGGTGTGAAATATTGTGTCATCCAAAGATTCCGAAGCATAGCAAAGGTTTTCCCACAGTTTATTTTAATGTGATCTGACCAATTGAGTTCTTTATTAAATATAACACCGAGGTTTTTAGCAGATTCTACAAAGCTTATGGTCGTATTATTAATATGTATTGGTGGGAGACACATTGCGAAGTTTTTAGGAATTCCCACGGCTAAAGCAGCTGATTTTTTGGGATTTAAACTTAATCCATTTGCAGATGCCCATAAGTAAATTTGATGCAGATCCTGGTTTATCATCCGTACACAATTAGCTGCGTCATCAACACTGCAACTAATATAAAGTTGTACATCATCAGCATACATTTGTATTTGACAATGTTTTACATGCAATGGAAGGTCGTTAGCATATATCGAATACAATAGTGGGCCAAGTATCGAGCCCTGTGGTACACCTCTTGGCATTGAATAGCTGCAGGAGATCATTGAATCATGGCAAACACTTTGGCTTCTATCACTAAGGTACGAAGATAAAAGCTTTATCGCAGTTGAGGAAAAACTACACAAATGTTTTAATTTATGGCAGAGAATTGTATGATGTACCGTGTCAAATGCCTTGGAATGGTCAAGCAATATAAGAAATGACATTTGGCGTTTATCAATTTGGCACCTTATTTCCTCAGACACGCTAATCAAAGTAGTGAGGCAGCTATGCTTTGGCCTAAATCCAGATTGTCTTTCACTTAACAACGCATTAGTGTGCAAATGACGGCTTATTTGAGAGTGTACTAATTTTTCAAATACCTTTGATAGGTATGGTAAGATCGCAATAGGTCGAAAGCATTTATCAGATTTTAACACTGGTAAAATTTTGGCATGTTTCCACACAGATGGGAACGTAGACGTAGTAATAATTGTATTTAACATATGGGTGATGTAAGCCAGCGTGTAAGGAAGTGTAAGCTTGATAAATTTTGGATGCACTCCATCAAATCCAACAGCATTAGATTTAATATTAAGAAATGACTCTAGTACATCCTCCTGCGTAAAGTGCACAAAATTGAATTCAGGTGTTTGTTGCTGATTCAAAACGACGTTGTTGTAAAATTTAATGTTCATTTGTGGCATAGGTATATTTGCAAATTCTTGATTTAACTGGTTTACGTCTATTACTTCTGTAGCAGGATTGTTACGATTAACTAAACCCAATTTGTGAATTTCACGCCATTTTTTGCGGGAGTCAATGCATGTTTGGAATTTATTTTGATAAAACATTATTTTGGCATTTCTTATGTTTGTGTTAGCAGCAGCTCTAGCGTATTTGAAGTCTTCATAAAGCTCTGGTGTTCTAAAGCGCTTCCACCTAGCGTATGCACGATTTCTAATGTCAATTAGAGATTTTATTTCAGAAGAGAACCATGGCTTGTCATTCTGCAGAACTCTAGATTTTATAAGAACATATTTATCATATAGATAACTCAGATTGCGATCGACAAAGTTAATTTGTTCATCAACAGCTGAAGTAGAAAACACAAGGTTCCAGTTTAGGGATGATAATTCGGCACGAGTATTAATAAAAAGAATGAAGAAAACCTCCAACCACATAACAATGACAAGACTATAATAAAAATGTACTTGAAGGACAGCACTGGCTACAATAGAATAAGAGGAGATAAATAACATAAAAAAAGAAACAAAAAGCTAAATAATAAAAAACATTTTAGAGCAATAATGGAATACACAGGAACTAATACAGAGCAATTGGTTAATATAATAAGCAAAAAAATTCAAATAAATTTTATATTAAAACATTGCGGTTGTATAAAATTAACCAGAAGTATTTAGTCTCAGCTAAAGTTTTGTAAACTTCTTACCCTTAGCCTACAAGCTGGATATTGTGTAACAATAATTTCTTTAAGTGTACAACGCAACTTCTTGCCAAAGCAATATACTGGTGAAGAGTAATAAAAACAAAGAGATAAACTTTTATTCGATAGTAGGAAAAACAAAGCAGTTTATAAATAAAACTAAAAATACAATTTAGAAGCCTGAAAGAACCTTTTCCACTTCTTTTCCAACAAAGAATACAATTCAGTAAAGAGGAAAAGAAAAACCAAAAGCCAGAGAAGAAAGACATGTGTTACGTCAAATTTGGAACATGATTATGCTCATAAAAAAGCGATACCTAAACTTAGCCCAAGAAGAAATGATAAGATACTATTAAACGTGCCCAAAAAAATAAAAAAAAAATGAGATATTGTCTTACACAATAAAGCAGACAAAACAAATATTTAACTATAGAATACAATATGACGTACATACATAAATAAAAATGTCTCATATAATCTGGTTAGTAAAATGATGATGAAATAATGATAAAAATTACCAAGATTTTTTAAAAATGCTGATTCCATGCCAAATCAATCAAGGATTTTCTTTACCCCTCCGATTTCGATAGAGCTTGGTGCACTTTTTGTACTAAATGAAAAACTAAAAAATAAAAATTTTTAGCCCACTAAGCAAACAGGGTCCGAAACTACGGTGGGCCACAATTTCCTCAAAATATCTCAAAATGCAATATCTTCGGTATGAAAATCGTGATTTTTATCGAATGAGTTCCCTCATTAAATTGTGAATAAAATCAAAAGTTGCCGATCGATTGCTTGTTTTGTTTGGAATATATGTATATTCCAAAGAGAAAAATAAAGCAATTTTTGCTTTTTGGACTTTTTCTTAGTTAGTAAAAACATATTAAAAATTAGGCAACGCAAGTAATTTATTTTTCCCCGTTTATAAATAACAGGACCTTGGCGAGCGATCCCATTGTTATCCCAAAAAAAAAATTTTTATAGCATTTTTATCCTCTCTGATTTTAATGAAAGTCGGCACATACACAGAAAAAATTATCACCAAAAAATTTTCAAATAAAAGTTTGTCTAAAAATAAATTTCATTTTCAGTAAATATTCTTTACATAATCAATGAATTGGTTGTTTGACACTTATTTAAGACGCAAACACTAAAAACAACAAGAAAAACTATGATGTAAAAAAACTTTGTTTTTTCTGTGTACATTCTACTATTGTGGGCGCCTAACTTGGCGAAAAATTATTTCGGTACCTCTTATTGTTTCTATTTTATAGGCCTCTAAACTTGGGTATCTCGGCCATTTTTGAGAAAAGGTGAAGATTGAATAACTTTAGAATGCGTCATCTGATATAAATTGAATTGATGTCATTGGAAAGGTTTCAGTCTCCTCTTAACGAGTATTGATTAAAAAGGAGATAAGTTTCTGCTACAAGTGCGTCTAAAATGCCGAAGTATGCTTTATCCTTAAATATCCTGAAAATTTGTGTTTTAATTTTCTTTATTTATTTTGCACAATGTAACCAATTGAGATGTCTTTATTGTGTAAAATTTTCAAGATGGGATGAAAACAGATTCAAAACTTACAGTGGTTTCTTTATGATAACACGATCATGAAAATTGCGTAAGCAATAACAATAAAAACAACCGTAGCCGTAGAATTTCCTAAAATCTCGATTTGTAATTTTTACACAATGGCGATAGAATAGTTTGCTATATGCTGAAAAAAAAAAACAATAGAAAATAAATACCACTTTTCAGGATATTTAAGGATCAAAAAAATTTTTTTTTATTTGCAATGTTCTTGTCATGTATTTGAAAAAATGAGCTTGAACCTTTTCAATGATATTTAAATTACTAAAATCTGATGACGCGCTTCAAAGAATGGCGGGGAGGGGGTATTGAGAATGTTTTAGGTTCCTCAAGGGAAAGAAACTGACACAAAACTAGAGACGTTACTATGTACATCAGTATATTTTATCCTAACTTCCATCAATAAAACCTAAAATATACATAAAAAGTTACTTTAAACTTTCTGTCACACAGTTTTTTTTTTATTTGATTAATGCCTTCAGAGTTATTCAGAAATTAGTATAAAAAAATGATTTTTCATGAAAAATTAAAAATATTTTTAAAAGTACCTTTTACAAAAAGTACCTATTATAAAAAGTAAAATTTTGGAATGCACCTTTTATAAAAAGTACTTTCTATAAAAAATATCTTTTGTTTGGCTCATTTTTCATTAAAATTGTCTTTTCGTGGTTTTGGTATTATTTTGCATTTTGTCTCAAAAAATTTAGCATCAGTGAATGAGACCATATGTCATTTAATTATGCTACAATATGTTTTATAGTTTTATTCTTTTTGTCATAATCTGTACCAAAAGCTGTGGTGAGGCTTTAGAAAAAAATAATTACATTTTTATTCTTATCAAGCCTTTGTATTCTTTCCAAATTAACTTTTAAAGAATAATTACCCTAAATATAGGCATATACAATACTCTTGTATGTATTGCATGTATACCCTATAGGCAACTAAGTTAACTTTTAACGGACTTTAAGCTAGCTAATTCGTAACTAATGGCTGTTGATACCTGGATTACTATATATGGGCTTAACTGCCTACTTTAGCATTGCGATGTCGTAGGCGGTAGTCAATTGTCCGATACTGCATTACTTTTTAAATTTCTTAAAGTTGACTTTATATAAGTAAACTGGTACACTCTAAAACATTACTTTAAATTTACGATCATATATTGTCTAAATTTGTGTTGAAAATTTCTCCTTGTTTAAAATTACATCGATTTTGTAGTTATTTTATTAGAGAAAAAAAACTTTCAAATTAAACATATTTAGTCCAAGTGGAAAAAAATGTAACATAAAGTATAATACGGCTATGGCGGAATGGTAGATAAGTCAGACTATCAGTCAGGAGTTCGCGGTTCAAACCTGCGCGCAGCCAATCGCTTTTTTTAGTAAAAACATTTTGTTGAAAAATAGTGAGTGTGTAATTTACGTCGATAATAATCTGTAAAGTGTTGCCGACTATTATCGACCTAATTTTCAACAAAAGTGTTTTAGAGTGTAGTTAGTATACAAACCATAAACCAGTTTAGTCAATGTGGTGACCACCCAGTTAAGGTACCAGTTAAAATAATGATAGCAAACAGTTAAGTTGAGTTTAAAAGTGGATGACAGAATAAGATTGTTCGCTCTCAACTTAACTAAACTTATGAATTGATTTTGGAAGAGTTGTGGATTACACCGCAGTTTGCTTTTAGTTTGTCTAAAAAAGATAACTACAAGTTTATTACTTCTGTAGTCGACTACTGATTTGCCGGCAGGGTATTTAAATAAGTACATATGTATGTATTTATGTATGTATGTTTGTATGTTTGTAAGTAAGATAATAAAGAAGACCTTATATGTTGTTGGTTCTATGGATTCTCTCATTTTAATTGATGATAGTAAAATTGTTCTATTTTGAACCATTTTTACTGTTGCTCTAATAATAGAGTCTGCTACAAATACACACACACATATACATATATGAGCATACATATATACTGTTTAATGCAGTGGTGGCCAAACATAAACTATCTTATTCTTTGTTTGTGTATGTGCAACGCAGCTACACTCTGCAGGAAATGTCGTTAGTGAAATTGTACTTATTCACTCACTATTGACTTTGCCACCAGTACCACTGACCAGGGCTGGGACTTTCATGCGAGTGCATTTTTTTTTGTGGTGATAGATAAAGAGATATTGATTAATTATCTATGCGAATCATCAAATTTTAAGTAGTTTGTCACTGATTTGTATTTGCATATTTTGGTGGTACGTGAATATTTTGGTAATAAATGCATATTTTTGGAGTTATAAAAAGTTTTTTAATGCATATTTCAAAATTCAATTTTTGAAAAAAATATTAATAGGCCGATTATGGATGAAAACCGAGTCTCAGTTGGGCTAATTATACCACTTATGGCAACTGAGAGTTGTGAATTTCAGTTGCTATTTGGTACCTTTTTTGCAACCATTAATTTTCAGTTGCCATCTGGCAACGCAACTAAAGTTCGGTTACATTAAATAATGGACCAAATTATGTTTGTTTTACGTTTTTTTCTTTAATAATAAAAAAACTAAAAAATATGTTCATATTATTTTAGTTTTGGTAATTTGTTCGTAGGTAAATGCATATTTTTAATGTTAGGTGCATTTTTTAAGCGTTTAAAATCAATTTTTAGTTGCATGAAAGTCCGAACTCTGTTACTGACTAATTATACTACAGGCAATGATCTGGACTACAGACATTTAGCATGTGCTTGTCATTCAGATTCCACTAGTGAACTCAGAACTACTGACTAACTATTGACTAGGTATTTCTTATGAGACCACATTGAGACATTGCACTATGGCCGGAAATCGCAACGTTGCGGCTAAAAATTTTTCGCGACATGGTGGCGTCACCAAACTTGGTATGCAAACTTCCACTGCCACAATGTAGAATTAATAGAAAAAGTGAAGCCTTATATCTGTGATATTAAGTATGTTGTTTATTTTTGTTTAAATCACAACGAGAAACATTTTTGTGAAACGTTTTAAACCTATAACTCTACGCTGTATGGCTCTTTTTGTCCCTTTCTTAAAAAATGGAGCTAAAAAATCCCTTCGCAGTGATATAGTGGGCTAAAATGTTTAACAAAAATATTTGCCATAAAATGCTGCTATAGGACTTTCTGGATACTCAAGCTCCAAACACTTGCCGAGCTCCCGAAATCATTCAAAACTTAAACTGTGTTTAAGGGTTAATTTCGTACTTATGCACAATTAGTACTCGGCACATAAAGTTTTGTAAGTCTTACGTTTAAAATATAAGATGTGTTCAGCATTTTTATGTAAAACTTTACGAGGAACATTTTTGTAGAACATTTTAGCGTACTAAATTGCCGCTAAAGGGGAGTTTTTGCCCCTTTTTGAAGAAAGGGACAATAAAGCCCATACAACGAAGAGTTAGAGAGTTAAACTGTTTCACAAAAATAATTCTTGTAGTCTTTTACATAAAAACAAAGAGCATATCTTATACCTTAAACGTAAGAATTGGAAGATTTCCTATGCCGAGTCACTATATTTTTAGAGTTTTCCAACTTAAATGTTTCTAAAGAAATATCAAATTGTCGTTAGTTTGGAGTTGTTTGCAAAAAATTTCAACAGGGCATAAAACTTAAGTTTCCCTAGAATGAGTACATTTAGGAATCGCCTTTGGAGTACATGAAAGTAGATAAGTTCTACTCCACATAAAACGATACAACTTTTCACAATATCCGAAAAAACATGTTACATTAAAAACATCAAAATAAGTACCAAAAACAAACATTTATCAAATATGTTTTCCAACAGTTAAAAATACACACGTCGCGTTCTAGAACCCATATTCACAAACTTTTTTTTTTAAATAAAAATGCTTTTTGAAAAACAATGTTTTAGTTTTGTAAAAAATTTTTTACTTCTCAGCTGATAATACGAATTATAAAGAAGGTGAACATTGGCAGCTTTGTATACACAAACAGGTTTACCAACTGTCACATCTTTTTAAAATTTTTTTGCTTCCAATATATTGGGAATTGAACTCTATAAAAAATTTTTGAAAATCTAAAGTTGAAAAGTTGACTTTTTGCCTCAAAATTTGGAAATTCGGCCATAGTGCATTGGCGCTATAGATTCACTAGTGCATTTGAATGATTCTAGGCAATTAAATTAGATTTTTTATGAAAATTTTTATTTTTGTATGCAGCCGAATGTATTTTCAACAAAATGAGACCATAAAAAATCGCTTTGTAGTTCTCAACAACTTCTCTTTCCATTAAAGGCAAAATAAAAAGTGTAAACAATGTCACTAAAAAGTCACCAAACTTGTCGATAAAAGTGGTAACTTTTTTTATAAAGAGAAGTAACACAATCAGGCAATTAATGCCTACCAGTTAATTAATTAATGTGTTACCTTCTTTGGCAAAGGAATAGTGTTGAGAAAACAGGTGGTGAGTGGGAGAGAGATAGAAAGCTTAATTCGTTTACAACCCTGATATTGCGCGTTTTTTTGCAGAGCAGTGTCGCAAGCCCCTCTGGTGTCAACTAGAGGCATTGATTTGTTTAAGCTGTGTAGCCATTTTATTAGTTCTTTTACTTCGCCGACGGTTCTGCTACAATACCGACGAAGGAGGGTGCTGTGAAGTGCATTAGGATATGTTAGTATTAATCGCTGCCGGTACTGCCAAAGTGATCAGTGATATGCCTTCATCACTCTAATAGTCCAACAACAACCAACACAATAACACACCAATGCACATGAGAAAAATGCATAATGTTGTTGCCTTGCCTGAAACTAGTCTTGAACTCAAGACCTCAGGGTTTGTAGTCAAACGCGCTAACCACTCAGCCAACAGCAGCCTCGGTTGGAGACACTTGTATGTTGTTGGTAAATTAAAAAACAGTCTTTGCTCACGATCATAGGAAATTGAGAGAATGGCCACCACTGGTTTAATGTATTGATTACTTGTCGAATATACATTCACATGTTTACCCATACACCAGTATGTACAGACATACTGGTGTATGGGTAAATATGTGAAGAGTTGTTTTTGTGAACACAGATAAGTCATATTTATGAGTTTGAACCTGGCGATGCAGTATTAGTTCTTCGTCTCTTTTCCCCCTTACACAAGTCAATCAATCAATAGGTCAAACATTTTGTCATTGAGCTTACTACACAGACATGTATCAGAAACAGCAGCCAACGACATCAACTAGCAAGCAGCATGAGTTTTATGATGCCAAAGAATATAGAAAATGTGCCTCGTTTTATGTTGATGTGATATGAGTGTTTTTTTTTTTTGGTACTACAACTATAAAAGTATGTTTGTTTGTATGTACGATGCTAAATGTGATCTGGTTGTATGCTTGACTAGCTGACGTTATCATTATTTTGATTATAGAAATATATATGCAGATCTATAGTATCTGGTACCTTGGTTTGTGTGTCTATTTCTGTGTCCGTCCGTCTGTTGTTCAGTTAAGTTGTATAAATTGTTTGTAGTTAAGAGTGCCTGCCATTGCATGTGTTGATGATGATACATTGAGCAAATAGCAGTTGCATGTTTTAGTTTTAATGATGCCTGGCGTGAATGATTACGATGTTGACGACGTCGAAAGAGATGCTCATATTTATTGACTGCATTCACACTGATATCATTATTATTCATATTAAATTATGATTCAGTAGGTCGATTTTTTTTCTGGTTTTCTATGCAACTTAATCAATATTCTCTTGTGTTCTGTTATATTCTAAACAAGAGTTTTCGTATTTTATTTTTATTAAAAAGCATGTTGCAAGCATCTGTGGTAGATAACATTTGTTGTTTTTCTCTGCACATATGACTTTAGAGTAATGTGTTTGTTGTTGATTATAGTGTCACAGTGTTAATATTTTAGTCAATCATTCTTATATTTTAAAAGAGTTCTTTAAACATTCAAGTGTTTATTTTCACGATTATTGCTTTTATATGCACTAATGATTAAATATTTTTCAAAAGCGAGTAAATAAGTTTTGTGTAAAGAATAAAAAAGTTTTACAGCGCAATATTGATTTCGTTGCAAGGTATGTATTAAATATATAGATGTTAAGGAAGTTGATGACCTATTATTACACTGTACAACATAAAAAATAACAGAGTTCTAACGACTTATTCTGGTAGAAGAGATACAAAATATACATCTATATCGGCGTTTAGCAATTTTACGTCTAGCCTTTTTTTAGGAGGTATTAAAATTCCTCCTTTTGTACATTGTTATAGTGAGTGAATTGGGTTAAGGAGAGCTGGCAATCTTTATATATTAGGTAAAAGTTTTATTCAACATTTTTATGTAAAACACTACGAAGAAGATTTTGGTAAAATATTTTAATCCTTTAACTTTTCACTGTATGAGTCGTTTTGTCCCTGGATTGAAAAAGAGGTGAAACTGCCCTTAAAAAGCGATATAGCGGGGCAAGATATTCCATAAAAAAGTTTGTATTGAAATTTTAGTAGAAGTCTTCAAAGACACAAAAAGACTCGAAATTCAATTTGAACTTTAGTTTTTTGCCCATTTTCAAAAAAGAATCACCGAAGAGTTAGAGCAGAGGTCGGCAACAGGCGTAACATTTTCACACATAAAGATTATAAACAACTTTATACCGGTGATTTCAAGAGATTTTTCTTTTAAATACATATAAAAGAAACTTATAACACTTTTTTTCTTCTAAACTACATACATATTTGAACAAAACACTAGCTTACAGGCAGGAAGGCAGGCAGGCAGGCAGGCAGGCAAGAAAAGCCTTAATAATCCTTAAGCCAACCAACATTATAGAAAAAAAGTTAAAATGAAGAAAAAAGCAAAGCAGGAAGGAACAGCTAAAAGAGAGAGCAATGACTGACAAGACAAGGATACATACAATTTCAAATGGTATTTCCACACACCAACAACAAAACAACTAAAAGCTCAGATAGTTCTAGGAAAATAGAAAACATTAAAACAAAAAATTAAGTAAAAGAAAATTTTGTATAGAAAATAAAATAAAGGATGCTTTTGCTTTGCCGATTTTTTTTTCATTCTTTTTTTCAAGCAAAGGGATAAGAAGAACACACTTACACATAAGTAACTGGTGATTTGCTGCTTTTTGTTTCAGGTTTTTAGTTAGTTTTGGTTTTTGTTCTTCTTTTGTTGCACTAATGTAAATGTATTTTATTTTATTTCTTTCATTTTCTATTCTTCTAAAGTATCCTTGTGAGGGGCTTGTCTTGTAATGACGGTTTTGTTTCTTTCTTTTCTTCTGAGATGGATGTTCTTTAATATATTTGCAATCAGTTGTTGGGTCTTTTTATTTGTACCCGAGTATTTTCTACTTTACACTCAACGAATGGAAATAAAATGTAGCAAGAAAGGTAAGTAAGTAAGTGCCTGAATACAAGTACATACATATTATACTTAATTTTTTCAAATTTTTCATATTTATTGTGACTCAGTCTGTTGTTTAGCCAAGTTAAACGATACAACATGAATGGTGCGCAATTAAAAAACCTAATGTTTTTTACATAACAACTTCAAATTAAGGTGATTCATTTAAACATAAAGATATTGAATGATTAAGAACTTTTATGTAGTAAAGAAACTAATCACGATTTATTAGCATGTTTAGAAATCAAACAATATATAATAGATCAGATTTTTAGTGTGATTATACCGGCACACAAAGAAAGTGGGCTGTACACCCTCAACATTTGCAGTAAATTGTGAAAAACTCGTAAAGATCTCGAAAACTCGGACTCAGCGTGTCGAAATACATCTAGATGGGTGGTTTGGTCAAATATACAGACCACTTTTTTGTGTTTTGGTGTTATTTTTCGATCGAAATTTGTTTTTCATCCAAAGTGTTTGCTATTAGCCAGAAAATATTTTGTAGACTGTTACCAGAGACTCTGAACTTAATTTATATTTGAACTCTTTTAATATTAAAGAATTGAACATATTATTAATTGCTTGCCAGAGATTTCAATTCTATTATTTGTAATTAAAAGTTCTGTAAAGAACATGATCCCCCTGTGTATTTTATTGGTTAACATTTCATCACTGTTGACTGTCAAAAGTCCAACAATAAACATTCTTAGACAATTTTCTTAGTCATATTTCTAATGAGTTGGTAAAATGGAATGTTTTGTGGCAGTAAATAATATGAATTTCTGTTTAAATTTGATCTTAAGAATTTTTTTCAATTACTACTCAAGTAAAATACTGTCACATTTAAAAAGCTTCAAGGTAACCCAAAACATTCTTTAAGAATATCAATTATATTAATATTTAAACAATTTTTTTCAACTAATTACACAGGCCAACGATAAAAAGCATTTTCAACAAAACTATAACATTTCTAAATAGATTGATGTGCTAAAAAATATAGTGTCCTATCACACACAGATTTTCAGTTAATACATCAGTATATATCATCTTAATTCGAAAACGGTATGATGAAAAACACCAAAGGATGCAAGACAAAATTACCTTCAAACTATGTTAGCTTTAATTTTTTGATTAACGCTTTCATAGTTCTTCATAAATTAGGATAGAAAAAAGTGTTTTTTCATGCTAAATTAATAAATTTTCCTTAAAAAAACACATTAAAAATTTAAAGGTGCCAAAACCTTAACTGTTAAAAATTGTTCTTAAAGACAAGAGTCTTAAGAGCAAAATAAGCCATAGATCATGAAAATCTATGAACAAATTTTGATTTTATTAGCAATTAAATGGAATGAATAGATCCAGTAACTTAAAAGGTACGAGTACTTATACTTTTAATTTTCTGGAAAAAAATGTATTTATTAGCGAAAGTACCCTTTAAGTGTCTGGGTATATTTACTAAATTGCTAATAAAATCAACATTTCTCCATAGATTTTTCTAATATATAGCTTATTTTGTTCGTAAGACACCTGTCTTTTAGAATAAAAGTTAGCAAATAAGATTTTTAGAAAAAAAAATTATGGGAGTCCGATCACAGCGGATATGTGTAAACATCTAGTAATGAAGCATTTCACCTTCTACCGAAACATTCTTCTCATCATTCATTCACCCGTTTCAACTTCGGCGAACCGGGCTTCATCCGCTTCTTTTTCACCCTCGTACCTTCCTCCACACCCGACAAATCGCTCAAACCGATAAGCTTCGCATCAGACACTTCTGACTCACTTCCACCAGGCATATCGCCCTTCCGCTTCCCCGCAGACATAAATAATAGTATTATTTATCCACCAGCAAAAAATAATATACCCGTACAAAATAGTTGGAATTACCGCAGTTGAACAGCAAAATAACCAACAGTCAAAGACAAACACAGTCAATAAACCGTCAGCCAAATATCGCACCAAGTACAGCAACAAATTCGGTAAAACCGAAATTCGGTTTATTTCAAAAAACCCGGGTTTAAAATCCGAGACGAACCGGGTCTGAATCCCGAAAAACTGGACACAAAATCCCCTAAATCCCAGAAGTTCCCGGCAAAGATCAAAAACGCCTACGCCGAAATACTCACTCAATTCAAAAATACGGCAGCACAGCACCAACCAACAAACTTACGACCTTACTGCAGGAGTTGGACCTTGAGACTCCCTTTGCCAGTGTTAGTGTATTTCTATGCAGCTGTTAAGTTTCTCTGTACTTCTTGTTGTCCGTATGATTACACTAATACACCCATGCACAGCTCACACCGCGTTCCCTGCAGACAAAATGACTAGTATGTGGTTAGAAATATACTAGTTGCTTTTTTATTCAGACTAGTTGCCTAACTGTCCTTTTTCCATATATCGAACTATCGATTTTAATATTAGGTTGTCATAGGAGCCCAGTTAGTTCATTTGTACATAGTTATATGCTTGTTAAAATACTAGTTATTATAGACTAGTGCACTTACTAGTTTCTTTATTTATAGTTTTTTAAATATTAAAAAACATTTGGCTCAACCGGGATATGAACACACAGTTCTCGTCTTTCAAGGCATGTACTCTATCCACTGAGCCACTTTGTACTTATTATATTTAGAGCTAAAATTTTGTTTTATGAATTTACACCTGAAAAAATTTCAATTTTTAAAAAATTATGTAAGTTACTATTATCATTACAACTAGTTGCATGACTGTTCTAAAACGTTGTTGTTTGGCTAGTATCGCTACTAGCCTCATTACAACTGGTAAGATGACACTCCTTTGCTGCCTAGTAATGTTACAACTAGTATAATGATTGTCCCAAAAAGTAACTAGTTGTACATTTAGCTGCAGGGTTATTACAATCTTACTCAACTAAGATTAATCTTACTCAAAATTTGTGATTGTATTGTGAAAAAGATTTTTCCCCCTAGCGTATAGATGTTTACACATCAAAAATTTTAATTTAGCATGAAAAATCATTTTATTTTTCGACCCTAATTTGTGAATAACGCAAAAAGTGTTGATCAAATCAAAAACTATTTTAACACAGTTTGAAGGTGATTTTGTCATGCAGCTTTTGGTGTTTTTTTTTTGTATCGAAAACTGGTAAATCGTTCTCGAGTTAGGATAGGCCCATTGAAAAAAAAATATGTCAAAACATCTAAAGCAGAAAAGACTTATCAGATATTTTAAATGATTTCTGGCATTCAAGCATAATATAATTTCATGGCATATATTTTTGTAGAACATTTTAGACTGCTACATCGCCGTTGAAGAAGAGTTTCATGCCCCTTTTTAAGAAAGGGACAAAAAGATCTATACAGAAAAGCATCAGAGAGTTAAAATGTATCACAAAGATGTTTCTCGTAATGTTTTACATAAAAGTACTGAATATATATTTTACCTTAAGCGTAATGATTACGAGATTTCCTATATCGATTCACTATAACAATGTGCAAAAGGAGGCAAACTTTAACTCCTCCTAAAATTAAACCAAGATATAAATTTCCAAAAGGCCGCTACAAGTATATTTTTTTGCTGCTCTCTACCAGAATCTTTACCAGAGCCATGTCAATTTGAAAAAAAAAATATTTTGTTATACAGTGTAATCAGCTATTTTCCTTCATCGACTTATTCAAGATATTTTAGTATATATTTTTTTTATAAATTTATTCAAAACTAGTTGCTTGTTAGATGTTTAAAAATGTTCATTACAAATTTCATTTTATGGACATAAACATTTTCTGCTACAAACTATACATGCAATCTAAATTAATATGGAAAAAATCCTTGAAATTACATTTATTAAACTTATCAAAGAGAAACATCTGCAATCAACATTTCTGTGTTAAATAAATATATGAAATGCACAGATACTATCAACAAAATCAGACAGAGTGCAGTAAGTGAAATTACAGTGGAGACTGCAAGCGACAAATGGAAAACTTATGAAATAAAGGGATCTAATTTTAATAATAAGCTTTTGGTTGACCAAAAAAGAAAATAATAAGTATTTTTAAGCCAAAATATGCCTTTTAAGAAAGCCATTTTTATTATCAAGGCGTATTTGCCATACGGATTCGGAATGATATTCTGAGACTTATATTATTTCATATCTCTTTTTAAAGAATAAATTCGTTAAAATTACATAGAAAAGTCGCTTGTAGTTTATTGTCTTCATTTTAATTACTCACTAATTATACACATACACACACATACATGTAAATACTGTTTTATATGTGTGCCTGTTTATTAAAAATGCGTCACAAATCATCATTTTGATTGAATTTACGACAATGATGTTATTAGAACAACTCAATGAAAACTATGACAGCTACAAAGATGGATACAAAAATATGTTTTTACACAAATACACTTTCAAGTTTTAAGCCTTTTTTAATGAAATTCTTACCGGACATTTTGTTTAATTTGTCTGTGTTTGTTTCTTTATACCAAAACAGATAAAAATTTTCGACGAATTGTAGTAAAACACACCCTGCCTTTTTTAGTAACAACAGTTTGCTTTTTGTTTTTGAGAAATTTATATTGTTGTTGAAAATAAACCATAAAATTAAAAAAGGCCGCCTGTTTTTTCCTCGCTGCTGTTTGTTTTTTTTTTTTGTTTTTTTTTTTTGTATTGCCACAAAAATAGATAACAACAAAAACAGCAACACGAATGTCACTCAACACAGGCTACCTTGGCCTCAAAAATCAACAACAACAACTACATATAACAGCAACAACAATAGCAGCAGCGGCAGCAACATCAGCAGCAGTAGCAGCGCGATAGCAGCAGCAATCAGAAAATGAAAACAAATTGTATTATGAGAAACGCATTTTTGAAAGATCAGGCAACTAAAAATGTATTTATTTATTTTATTCTGTTTGTACTCGTACTGAAACAGCAGCAACAACAAAAACAATAGCAACACTAGTACTAGAATTAGCAACAGCACGAGGCTTGTTTGCCTTTGATTTGGTATATACTTCAGATATACTATATAGATTTCACTAACACCATGTACGAGTACACCGCGACCACCAACCAACCAACGCCTTTAGCACGTCTTGGCAATACTTGAACTACATAATCATCATCTACATTTTGTCATCACCTTCGACCAGCAACACAGTATTGAATTAACAGTTGAGTGCTATATTCTAGCATTAATTGTTTGGACTATTAAGCAAACTGACTCATCTTAAGAACTTAATACATAAAGTGAAGTATTAAAATTGAATTGAAATATTACATGCAAAACTTATGTTGTTATTACTCAGGTACATATCCAGGAGAGGGGAAAAACTATATTTCCACTCGCAGAATTAATAAAATGGGCCATGTCACAGAGTTCAATTCCGTTCGGAAATGGAATTCAATCCATCCTAATATGTCAAGCCCTAGCTGGAGCATACCGCAGCATAGTAGCGCCGCCAACAGTTTGGTCACACTTGACAAATTTGCGTATTTTAGTTTTCTTTTTTAGACACCAACTGCTCCAAAAATGGGGTAGGTGGAAATCCGTTTCCGAACGATGAACTATGAAATAAATCACAAATAAATAAATAAATCACATATATAATTTCTTTCATAAATATCTACAACCTTATTTATTTCAGTAGTTGTCAACCAAAACCGAATAGAATAGTTTTTTTGTATGATTGTAGGGCGCAATATTTTGAGAGTGCTGTTGGCTGAAGTATTCAAGATGTTTCCTGTAAAACAAATGATGAAAATCAAGAGCCTGAGTTCGATACTGTGAACGGTAAACAACATTGCAAATTTTTCTAATGTGCGTTATAGTCTATCGAAGAGCATGGAATTGTCAATAAATTAAAATATTCAATAAATCAGTTTATTAGTGTAATAGTTTCATTAATATAACGAAAAAACTTCATTCAATTAGAATAATTAAATAACTTCGTTAAATAATGAATGTTTTTCGTTATTAATTTTTCATTCATTTGGATTAAAATAATTTTAACTAAACTTGTTTCATTAATCTAACGAAGTCCAACGTAGCGAGACATTAATGAAGTTTTTTCTTGCTTTTATATAGAAATTCACAGAATTTATGAAGAAAATTCTTTCAGTGTGTAATAAAACTTTATTTTTTTCAAATTCCTATAATTAAATTATTACATGTAAATAAGTTTTATCATATATAATATGCTGATATGCTTTTAATGCTCTTTATCCACTCCCAATTGTAATTATGTATTCTTGTGGTTTATTTCTTTAAGTTTTTTTTTTGTACTTTAAAGCTGCGTCATCAATGCTGCTTATTTTAATTTGTGGGGATACACTTACAAGCCCATAAAACCAAAAAGTCTTCCAAATAAAGTACCGAAGCAGCAATAAATGCCATTTAACACTCATTGTTGATATTTTTATATTCGTATTTATGACATTTTAACAAAGAAATAAACCACAACATACATATTTGCTCAAGAGCAAGCAAAAAAGCCCTGAAAAAATGTTGGGGTTTCTAAATATACTCGTTCTACAGAATAGAACTCTTAACTAATATTTATTTATTTATTTATTTATTTATTTTTTTTTTGCTTTCTTGAAAATGAAGGACATACTTGGCAATATGAGATTTATAAGTTTAATTATACTGCAGGCTATATTCTTTTTTATATCTTATGCTTTGCTACAAAATCTATGGGTTTTGCTCAGATTCTTTCTGCTTTGAAAAAAAAAACAACTTTTTATGAATATGCTGGATGCAGTGCAGTTTCAGTTGTTTCAAACGTTTTGTATAACTTTGATTCATTTTATGTTTTTTAACTTGTTAAGCTAAAAGCAGCAAAACTTTTTTTTTGAAAAACATTTCAAAGTATATGATAGAAGAGCATAAAACGTGCTTAATTGTTGTTGGAAAATATACATAAAGATACATATAAAGATGTTGCTTTCTTTCTATAATTGAGTAGATTTACACTCAGGAAAATGAAGGAACTTAAAAGAAACTCTCTAAACAAGCATGCCAGTTTTATCTCAAGGGGCTGTTCTCGTATTACATACATATGTCCATTTTCGGCGTGTTTAGCCCCCTCCTCCCACCATAATGTATCATAACAAATTTTCAGATTTGTAACATATTCTAAGCCCTTTCTCCCACTAAGAACGATGTGAAAATAAAAACTTTCTAAAAAAAAACAAGTTAAATTTTCTCTAACTGAGGATTAGTTTTGCTCTTTACGCTTCCGTTCACAATGTTTTATATACTAATCGAGCCCCAATCGTAAAAAATATCGTAGCCCACAGCGAACAAATTTTACAGCAGAAGGTTATTTTTAGTTTTTCGTCCAATTTGCTCAGAATTTTTTAATGAAGATTTAAATGCATCCTACAATTCAATCGTTTATTGAAAAAGCCAGTCAAGCGAAACCAGATTTCAGATTTGTTTTTCTTTATATAAAAGGACATACTTCCAGATTGGTCCCGTTGAAAAATGGGCAGGGTGTCGCCCATACAAAGTAAATACACTTTCCTTTTCAACTACTTCTACTCAACCGATTCTTATGAAACATTGCACTTACTTTAAGTTTCTGTTTGAATAATACATCAGGATTAAAAAGTGGGAAGTGCTCCGCCCATGCAAACTCATTTCCACTACTCATTTTCAACAACTTTTACTCGCTGCCACGCCTATTTTGTAGTCGGTTTTGTTTTGCAAGAATTATCACAATGTACGATTAAAAGTTAATGTGTATTTTAACGGCAAGTTTTGTATGCCAAACTTGCCCTTAAAGTCCACGTAAAGTTACGAGCTATAAAATAACTATAACTGATAGATAAATTTCAATACAGAACTACACTAAAGAAATAGAATTTTATATCCTTTTTCAGTTGCAATTTTTTTTATAATTATTCTTTTTACTTCCTCAGGTTAAAAAAACTATATATACATAATTTTTTATAATTTTTTTTTTTTTTGGCAGGAAATATTGAAAAAGACCGCCAAATATTTTTAGTATTATTAAAATTTACAAATAAGATTTGATTTTATGAAAAGCTGCTAAGACGTATGGAAAATTAACACAATTGGCAAAAAGCACTTAATAAATGTTGTATGTTTTTAAAAATTACTTTAATTCATATAGTTTGTTTAAACATACAAAACAAAAACAATAACAACGTAAATATTAGGAAAACACATTAAAAATGGGCCATAAATATTTGGTAAATTTAGCACAGATCTAGACGAATAATACAATAACAACAATAATTAAAAGAACAACCCTGCAGGTCTGATGGTGACAATGTAACCTTAAATAAGATTGACATAGTTGTTCGAAAAAGCCCTGCAAGATTTATTCTGCCTGTCATATCAATTCTGCCTGTCATATTATAATTCAATCATAATATGGTGCTCTTACGATATAGCCACCGCAACCATATCTTTCATTGCCGATAAATACTGTGATTATTGTTTAGCTTTCATTTTTAAATTTCACCACAAACATTAATTGATTTATTTTCAATAATAAATATTATTTCTTATTTTATAATTATAACACAAGGTGTTTTTTTAACCAGAACTGGCAGCAAGCAGCATTCGAAAAATATCATCTTCACCATTAATTCACCAGCAGAACAGCTTTTGTAGACCAAAAAGAAAAGAGAAAATAAAACTAAGAAGAAAAAAAAAACAAATGTGTTTTAACATGAAAATTTTGGCTAATGGCCAAAAAGTAAAAATGTTTTGTTTGAAATTAAGAAGAGAAAAAAAAAATAGAAAACAGCAAGAAAAATCTTCTAGTGCCATGGTTAAAAACAACCGAAGAACAAAATAACAATCAACCAACTAAACAACAATGTCGGTCGAACTTACGTACTTATTTTATTAGTACGTTGTACAGTGGTATCGATTCATAAATTTGGCAGCAAAAAATAAATGGAGTTATCGTAGAGCGATAAGATTTCGCATGTTTTTTTATATTGGGTAAGGCTTATAAAAATTGAAAATATGACAGAAAAAAATTTCATAAAATTGCAACTAACAATTCGAATTGTTAATATGTAATATAAATTCAAAACTATATTTATTTAGTTAATATAACAAATTGACAAACGACAAACACAGAAACTTTTTACAACAAACTGAACTAACCAAATATTTTGTTATGTATAGCGCAAAAATTCAACAATTTTTTAATATTTGTTTTATTGAAAATGCCAACTAAAGTTTTTATTGAAACTTGTGGAAAAAATTAACACTCATTATTGTTGATATAACAAATGAATGAACACACGTAAATGAAACAAATGAAATCAAGTTTTATGTGTATTCATTATTTGCGTATTTATTAATAACGAATTGCTCTGTAGCTGAGAAGTAAGAACGTTAGTCTGTTATTCCAGAGTTCGCCGGTTCGATTCCGCCGAAAGACATTTAGTGCTTTTCAAGTTTCAAGTTTTTCGCAGAAAAGCAAAAAGCTAAAAAGCAAAAAGATATTTAAAATTTGTTCGCAAAACCAACAATTCACATTGTTGATGCAACAATAATCTTAATTGAAATAATTTTGAAATCTATAAAAAAAAAGTTGTTAAAAAACTTTTTTCTGATTTTCTTTTAACTTACAATTTCGTAATTGTATTTAGGAAAATCGTTGTAGGTTTAAAATCAATTAATTATTTAATTGATATAACAAAAAAATTAGTTGTATTTACAAATCTACTAAACTACTATAACTACTAAAACAATAGTTATATTTTCAAAAAAATTCTTACGTACGCTACTTATAAGTTCCATAATGTTGGAGAGGATACCTTTTGATCAAAAATGTATGCAAATTGTGTTTTTATCACTTAGTTGTGAATAAAATCAAAAGATGCAGGTCGACTATAATGAAATATGGCTCATTTTATTTGAAACATATTTACCTATATAATTATAGAAAAATAGCAACATTTTTGTTGTGTTCTTATTTCTTATTCACTTTTTAAAAACAAAAACTTTTATAAAAAATTTTATTTTTATTAATTTTTTTTATTTTTATAAGTTTGTTCAGCGATTCGTAAAAGTTGGTGAATTGTTTAATGTAACTTGAAAGAATAGACTCTCACATTACATTTGTTGCAGCTACAAGACGGAGGTGAACAGAGCTAGCTTCTGTTTTTTCCAAAGAAAATTGGAAATGAAAAATTTTATAAAGCCATTTTGATACGCTCATATATATTAAAATACATGTCGAAGGTCATACGTTGACAACCCGTAACTGATTTTTTATTACTTTTTACAAAATGCAGAAAACATTATATATATAAAAATCGCTAAAAAACCGCTCCTATTGTCAAAATAAGAAAAACCGAAATTAGTTAAGACTATCTTGTAAATAGTTTGCATTGCACAATATTTGAGTAACTTTACTAGATTTTTTCTAGCACAAAATATGGCTTTTTACTAAACCAATTATGGATTTTTCTTAGTGAAAAATTTCCCTATAGAGCTGCATCATTAAATTTTTGAAAAGTAATATTTGAAATTTTTTTGTTTTTTGCCACCAAAATACCACTGTGCGTTGTTGCAGTCAGTATCTTTGAATTGAATTGAATTGAAAAAAAAAACGAAAGAATGAGAATAAGTTTCATTTTCTTCTTAGCAAGTATTTGCACGAGTACTCACTCACTCGTCTTTAGATTGTATAAAATGTGTTTTAAAGCAAATAAAACTAACAACTACTCAAGAAAATAAAACACATTAAAAAAGAAGAAAAATTAAATAAGAAAAAAACTGGCATAATACAAGAAGTTATGAAACACACAGTGTGAAAACGTAACAGTTGCTGCCTGAGTATTTTGTTTCTTGTTTTTTTGCGAGGTCAGTTTTAAGGAGAGGCCAGCCAGCGAGCATTGGCGAAAAAAGTTCATGTATTTCAAATTTAATTAAACCAAAAGACTACAATATACGCCAAAATATGTCATTTATGCTTTTAAAAAGCTAAAGTGAATTTTCTTTGCACATTAATACCTTTTCTTTTTAGTTTATTGAGTTGTATTGAATAGCTAAATTTTCAAATTATGTCAATGGCTTTTAAGTATGTTTTCTTCGAACGTGATTAATTGTTGTGTTTCAAACCTCAAATAAAAACACCTGCTTTTTGTTCAACTATTTGTAAAAAAAAAGAAAATTATTTTGAAGAACAAAGAAAATTTCTTTTGTGTGTCGAAATATGTATACTTTGCAACTGAAATAAAAAATTAACTCTGGTTTCGATTAATTTTTCTAGTTGAATGAATTCTATACTTTCTTAATAATGTAAAAGAAGATATTAAAGCAAAAATGCTTCTATTAAGGATTTCCAAGCAATAAAAAAAACTTTTAAGAATCTATTACATAATTAATTAACAAGAAGGCTTTAAAAATGGTCTGATATTCCTTAAAAAAATTTATGAATTGAAAAAAAATCGACTACAAAACAGGCGTGACACTTACCATTTTTCTAATCATAATGTTGTTTCATAAGAATCGGTTAAGTAGAAAAAAGTTGTTGAAAAAAACATTTATTGCGTTGGGGCATGGTACTGCCCACTTTTCCAATCATAATATTGTATTGTCAATACGTATGTGCAAAGTTTCACAAGAATGCGTTTAGTAGAAGTTAAATAATAATATTTGAGGGAGTGAAAAGCAAAGGGGTACAAGTGATAAAACTAAAAAAAATTTTGTTATATGCAGGAATCAACACTTAATACCAATATCTATTACTCTACAAAAATTCAGACCTGTACGATGACCTCAAGAAGCGGTATGTGTTAGAAACCAAAAATATTAAGTATGAAAACGCATGGGAGCAAATTACTTTGAAGCTTAATTACTCAGAATTTTCTTGTTTGTACTTGTACCCCTTTGCTTTTAAGCCCCTCATTTACTTTGCATGGTTGTGGCACTGTCTACTATTTTCAATATTCAGCTTCAATATATGTGTTAGTGTGCGTTTGTTTACAAAAACTATGTACGAAGGGGAAATATTGAAGAATATCAAAATGCTTTTGATTTTCATAACAAAGGCAAACAAGCTCATATATTGAAGCCAAAATATTGATCCGTCTAGCACCCGCATAACGCTTTGGTTCTTAAATTATGACGCCTTTATTATAGGAAAAATTTAAATTGTTGGTACCAGGCGAATACTTAATATTTTATCAATACAATGATACTCATACGTCATCGTTTATTGATACAATCACTGGTTGGTTTTATACGAACTAGCCCACTTACAACATATTATTGCAACGCAATCATATCTAAAAAGAAATGAAACTTGGCGAAACGCGTTTAAAGTTTTAAAAATTTTAGCAAGTATATAACCTAGTTCTAGTTTTTAGTGGTTATAGCTTCGGTTTAGATTAAGATATGCTTCTGAAATTTTGTTTCCATATCGCTCCTTTATTGCAACGTAGTCGTATCTCAAACCCCCAGAATTTTTAAGTTAATGAAGAGAAAGTATTGCATAATACCTTCTTTATTGTAAAACAATTTTCAGAAACTTATATTAATATACGCCATAGCCGCTCATACTGGCACTAGAGTTCCGAACATTATTCGGCTCATATATGTATACATCCAAATGAAAACCAATGTCCTCACTAAAGAGTAAAAAATAAACAACAACTTCATTCAGTTGTATGAAAGCTTGTTAGCGTAGAAATTGTTTTTAGACTATTTATTAAATTAAATGAATATGTTGAGTTGGGCACGAGTTCGAAACTCTATACTCCATCGGATATCTTAATATTATTTATGCACTTGAAACACAATATCAACCGATTTAAACAAGAGATACACCATGTGAATTTATGACATATTATAAAAATTTATTGAACGTTACTCATATATTTCTGAGGTTATTGAAAATTGTTTGTGTACAATTCAATAGTTTTTATTAAAACTCTTGGAACATTATCCATATCAATTGCGGCTAATTTCAGTTGTAGTGTGAGTTTTTAATAAAATAAATGAAATTAATAGAATAATGTATTGAGCGTTACATTAACAATATCCTTAAATATGATTTGGCTTCGAGTTTTAGATCGATAAAAACAATGAGTAAAATTAGATTTGTTGATTGTTTTGAAAACTGCAATATTTATTTTACTCTCTCATATTTTTAGACTAAGAAAAACAGTAATCAATTGTGGACGCAGTGAGCTGAAGTCGTTAGTGCGTTGACTAAGGGCAAATAATGCGTGCGGTTTTGAGTTCGAGACTAGTTTCAGGCAAGTCATCAATATCATGAATTTTTCTGGTGTGCACTGGTATGTCACTGTGTTAATTGTTGTTGGACTGTTAAAGTGATGAAGGGATAGCGCTGGTTACTGAGCAGTACCGACAGCAATTACTGCCATATATCATACTAATGCATTTCATTAAAAAATAATGCACCTACTTGACACGAAAGGCACTGCTACACTGCTCTAAAGATATTAACAAAGGCCAAATAGCAGATTTGTAAAATAATTACATTTCTCACTCTTTCTCACTTTACCACCTGTTCTCTCTACACTATTCCTTTCCCAAAGTAGGTAAGACAATTATTAATTAATTAACTGGTAGGCACATATTGGCTTCTCTTAAAAAAAAGAATAAACAAGAATAAACAAGAAAATAAACAAAAACATGTGCAGGTACTGAGCTCAGATGATGTAAGAGTGGCGGCTTCCTAAAACAACGTTGTTCTGTTCTGCTGTGTACGATGGAAATTTAAATAGATGTTGATTTTTCCCTTGGTCCTTGGAATATTAATCATGAATAGTTTTTTCTGAATATAACGTTACGAAACTTAGCCTAAAATAATAAGTTTGGATCAAAAAGATTTACAATTAAAATTACAGTCAGTCACTGATGAATGAATTATTTTATACTTCTTACCAAAAACGAAACAAAGATTTATTTTGCAGTCTATATATAAATTCCACCAACGATATTTTCCTAGAACATGTGTAAGTATGTAGATGCTTTATTTTCTTAATTAAAATCCCATAATAATGATCATAAATCTAAGAGTTGCACATTTACGCAAAAATTAACTAAACAAAAAAAAAACAAGTGAATAAAATAAAAGAAAAATTAATTATTGTGTCTCATCAATCAAATAGTATTATTTTTTATTGAATTTATTTATAAAAATAAGCAAACACAAGAATATGAGTTTACAGGCAATTGACATAAACATGAACAAAAGTGAGTATGGAAAAACAAACACATAAAAGTGGTGACAATTAAATGTCACTTATATATTTTTTAACAAGATTTGTGTTGTTTGTTTATTTATGTTTTAGTAAAACAGATTATTTAAAAAAATAATTATATTAATTTGCAAGTATTTGTTTGTTCATATAAAATCAAAGGATTAGCAATTTTTAAGTTCTTCATTTCCATTTTGAGAGTATTTCTTTTACATTTTCTTAATACATATAAAAGTAATTAACAGTAATTAATTGAGGGTGCTGTTGACTGAATAGTTAGCGATTTAGACTTCAAACCCTGAGGTCTTGAGTTCAAGACTAGTTTTAGGAAAGCCAACAACATCATGCATTTTACTCACTAGTACCGATAGCAATTAGTACTGACATATCCTAATGCAGTTCACAGCACCCTCCTTCGTCGGTATTGTAGCGGAACCGTCGACGAAGTAAAAGAACTAATAAAATGTCCTCTACTTGACGCCAGAGGGGCTTGCAACACTGCTCTACATAAAAACGCGCAATATCAGGGTTGTAAATTAATTAAGCTTTCTATCTCTCACCCACTTCACCACCTGTTCACTCTACACTATCCATTTCCCAAAGATGGTAACACATTAATTAATTAATTAACTGATAGGCATTAATTGACTCATTGTGTTACTTCTCTTAAAAAAAAACAAGTAAATGCGGAAGTGTTTCAGGAAATTAGAGGAATTAAAAATTTCTGTCATCACACATACATACATGCACTTACTTACACAGAAAAAAATAAGTTTCGTTTTTGATAACAAAAATCCCGGTATTCAATAATTTTTTTTTTTTCAAATTTCCTGTGATAAAGAATTCCCCTATATTGATAACAAAATTATTTCAAAATAAAAATATATATACAAATTTAAAAATGTTGACATGGCTGGAATACGAACCCGGGCTTTCCGGACGTAAAGCATACACTCTCTAGATGAGCCATATCCCATTTATTTTTTTATGGGATACAACTTGTTTTAAGTACTTATGTATAAAAAGAAAAGAAATAACCGGCATGGAAAAGAAATACTTAGAACGAAATATTTTATTATGTTAAAGATAAATGTTATTGAAATTCATATTTTTTTTAATAACATGGTCTTATTGAATATAATTCTTGTCTATTTTTTTCTGTGTATAGAATATCTCAGCATCTAAAAATAAACAACAAATGAGAGAAAGCTTATGTCACAAACATTCTTAATGCATTTTTGTATGGGAAAGTTGGCTACACCGGCTTGTGTCAATAGTACTTCAATTTTTTTAACGAATATAAAATAAAAATACTTTATTTGTAGAAAAAAATCACCTTTTTTCTTCTTTAAATAATAAATCATCTAAAATATTGTTCACAGGAATTTGCTGGAAATTTCACAGGCTTTTCAGAAGTACATATCGCTCTTTTAATGCAATATAGTCATAAGGGGGATGCGTTGGATTTTTTTCGCTTTTTAATAGATCGTTGTGTTTTATTCTCATTTACATAAAAGAAGTAATGAAAAAAACCAAATGGAGTAATTTGTGACACATCATATGATGCAAAATTACATATTTTGTATTCTTATGGTAGCCCATTAAACTCAAAATATGCACTATTTTTATATTAAAAAGGTTAGATTTCAGATAAACTTAAGTGAAAATTATAATGACAGTTCATAAATTCTTAGCTTTAGGTCATAACTTATTATTAATATCAGAAATTATTATTTGGCATATTGCCATAATTTTATTTTAAATGAAATTTATTTGCTGATGCTTAAGCATTGTCTATATGCATTTCATTGGTGCTTTATCAAATCGTCAATAGACTTCAACCATGCCTTTAAAATCACTGAATTCTGATAAAAAATAAGAAAGTTATAAGCCAAAAAGTAAAAAACGCCCTTATTATCTTTCATATTAAAAAAATATCTTTGATCAAAAATAATTTTGTAAAGGAAACAAAATCGTCTTTTCGCTTAATGGTTTAGAATGGTAGACGGCTATAGTCGAAAAAAGTTTAAATTTATTTTTATATAAGCTAGCTATATGCAACATTCTGGAGGTATTCGAAATCGATTGGAAGAATATACATATTGTATAAAGTGGAATGCCGTTAACAAGAACACATACCTATCCTGGTCGTAGAGTACCGAGTTCAGCACGGCAACCAGGACTGGAAGTGATACTACAATTGCTAACCATAGATGCATATGTAAGAAGCTGCAGCGAATTCTCTTGCGACTACCTGGTGTAGATCTACCTTGTGCCAACCCGAATTTTAAAAGAAGTATTGAAATTGAAGAAACTAAAACTTTAGTTTGTCTGTGGTCATGTTTTTTGTTCGTCAAGTATATGCCACGTGTGACCATAGCTTTAATCTTTTCACCAATATTCCTAAAGATGGAATGCCATTTTTTACAAAAATCTATGGACAAATGTTGATTTTATTAGCAATAAAGTGAATACACCCATTCACTTAAAAATAAACTTTCGTTTTTAGTTTCTTTCAAACAAAAAACATATTTATTACTGAAAGTATCTTTTAAATGTCTGGCTGTATTCACTTGCTTGCTAATAAAATCAAAATTTGTCCATAAATTTTCATAATATATGGCTTATTTTGTTCATAATACATCTTTCTTTAGGAAAAAATAATGAAAAGGTAAAGTTTTTGCAGTTTTAAATTTTTTGTGAGCTTTTAGACAGGAAAAATTTGTTAATTTTACATATAAAATAGACATTTTTCGATACAAAATTTCTAAATAACTAAGAAACCTTTGATTAAGTAAAATATAGTTTTCACATAATTTGAAGGTATATTTGTTAGGCATCTTTTGGAATTTTGTTGATCGAAATCGGTTATTATTTTCAAGTTAAAGTGAAATATGCTGCTATAAGTATTGGACATATTAGATATGCCCATTAAAAATATCTGCAGGTGCTAAAAAAAATGTGAAACATGTATTAAAATACTTAAAGCTCAATCAAATGTGTAGCTCTGTGCTATTAACTTATATAATTAATAGGCAATAACGTTTTTTTAGATCCCTTTTACTCCCGTAATACTGAACCGATTTTGGAAAGATTTATATGTTTTTAAAGGGGGTTTTACATAGAACCGGACAATCTTAATTTTATTTATATCGTTTCCGTACTTAAGGAGTAATGCGACTATGAAGCTCTTACTAACACCAATAAACAAATACATGCATGTTTTTTTCTCAGCTACAAGTTAAACACACAAGTATATATTCGATTGTTTTTGCACAAATAAAAAGCAAAAATAAAAAATATGAGTAAATCAAGTGTAGAGTTTTTTATATTTAAAAGAGAATTAAAATGAAGTTCTGGCGTACATATCAGTGATGGAAAATACAGATTTAGAAATGGTACTGAATCTTAGCTTAATAAGTACTTTTTTCACCCTAATGATACTTTTTCAAGAATTGAAAATGTATTACTTCAGGTATTCTTAATTATCATACAAAGGAACCATTTTTGACATATTAATATATTTTTTTCAGTTTTTTCCGTTGTTTTTTCTAGATGTATGTAACTGGAGCTCTTGAAGATATTGGGATTAATGTTCACTGTAAATATGGAACTTCCGGTGTATTGTTGGTTATTAAATTTTGAAAATTTAGGAATCTTGAACTAGCAACAACTATTACTGTCTTAAGGCAGAAAATATTAAATAAAGTTCAGCCAGAGGCCACACAAAAATTTAGTTTCATGCACAGAAAAAGCTAAAATACGATTTCAATTGCTAACCCCCATATTCATAAATGATTAGTAAAGTTAATATGTGGAGTAAAATGGGTTTCCCATACAAAATTCGTACAGTAAACCAACATTAACTTCAATATATTTTTATGAATATGGGGGTAAAACTGAAGATTCATTTAGCTTTGGAAGCTCAATCTACGATGAAAATTGTATATTCACTTACTAAAATTCTATTTTCCAATTACACAGAAAAAACTAAAATACGATTTCAATTACGAAAACTGCAGATTCAATTAATTGTGCTGTTGAAGTTCAACCAACGACTAAAATTGTATATTCAGTAACTGAAATTAAAATTTTCAATTACTCAAAGTTTGTAAAATTGTTTAGAAAATTTTATTTTTGATCACATTCAATTACGAAATTAATTGGAACTAATTTTAATTTCTGATCAAGTGTATTAATTCAAAATTTTTTTGGGAATAATTTTTTCTGTGTACGCAGCAAAAATCAGACCTAAAAAAATGTTCAATTATTATATTTAATTAAAAATATTAACCACATTACGGTGCTTGAAACTTGAATATATTTGAGATAATTTAAATGAAAATTATTTGCTGGTGTTTAAGCATTGTCTATGCAACATTTCATTGGTGCTTTATCAAATCGTCAGTAGACTTCAAACACAATTTTGAACAGTTCAAACCCTTTATCTTATGCACAAACTTTTAAAAGAGAGATAATTTAATTAACTAATTTAATTAATTAAATTTAATTTGAGATAATTTAAAATAGCCATAAATAACACTTACTTAAAAATTAGTTATGTTTAAAAGCGTATAACTTGGTATTGGACTCGTCTGTTTTTAATTTATTTTTGGATTTTAAAATGTCAGATAACTAGCTTTATATTCATAAGCTTACGGTAAAGATAACTATTGCGGGAAATATTTTTTTCAATAGTTCAAAACATATCCTATTTTTTAATTTTTATTCTTTTAACTACTTATAAAGACTGAAAGGCCTTTTTAATATTGTACGGTTCGATAGAGTTTTCTGTCGGAGAAAAACAACTTTGCAGATATGTTAGTGATTTTTTTAATAAAAATATTTTTTTGTACCCCCTACTATTCTCTTTAAAATGATACCAAAATCATCTTTGTATATAAAATAGTTTTCAAGATATTTGAAAAATAAACTCAACAAATTCGACAAAATTATGATCGATTTTAAGCGGTAAATAATTTTGGGCAGCTAGATTGAACAAATATTTCTGAGTGCAGTGTTGTTTTTATTATTGGGCTTTTATGACACTTAGCTTTTCAAGTTGGCCACCTTCATAGATTTGTGTTATTGAAAATTTATTACTTTTATTTAACTCATATTTATTCGGTCGGTTATTGGTTTTTCTACTTTATTTATTGTATCATCAATTAGTATAACATTAACTAATAATAAAAAGCTTTCATATCATAACTTTAAATATAAAATAATAGTTAAGTTCTACCTGGAGGTAGACAAAAAGTAAATATTTATTTATTTAAGGCTTTAATCACAAGTAGTATAATTATATTGATCAATAAAATGTCATAAAAGTGTGAAAATATTGCGAAATGAAATACTTTGCTGTAAATGATTTCTACTATTTTTTTTGTAAGCAATAAATATATCAAATCTTAGGAATATGAATCGAGCTCAAATTCGTTAGTTCAATTTTTAATTAAACTAAATTATTGTTTTATGAAGAAAGAACTTCATTTAGAAACATCGAACAATTTAGTAAACATATCAAACTAAAAGATAAAATATCGTATATCTGACAGAGCTAAAAGAATATGATATTTTTTGCCAATCACCACATACATCCCCTATTGTCAGGCCACATTGTGTTCGCTTTACTTTCCACCGTTTGAGGGTGGTAGATTTCAGTGTCTAAAAAGTATTTTTAATCCAGTTCATTGCAAAAATGTCTACAAAGTGAGGGGAGTATTTTAAACTTGAGTTACATAAAAATGAATTTTAGCTCATCTTGATCCCGATTAAATGTCCTTTGATTTAAAGAACATACATATAATCTTAAAGTTCAAAGAAGATACCACACAATTTACTAGAAACTAGTGTAGCCAACATGTCGACTCAATCGACCGCATTCTAGAAATATTAAGAAAAAAATAAATATATATGTACATAAATATGTACCAATGATGGAAAATTCAGTACTATTGTACTATTTTTAGTACTTTTTCATTCTCAAAATACCTCAGTAGCCCCACGACATAAAAAGTACTTTTTCCAATCTGTAACGTTAAAAAAATTAAATCTTTTCCGGTTTATTAATATTCAACCCATTATATTCAAAAACTTGTTCGAAAACTCTTATTATTATTTGAAGAAATAAAATCTATTCAAACAGACGTTATTAGAGAACTATTTATAGCTGGTATAAAATTCATTGTTACATGTAGTAGACTATATAAGTTGCACTTTGAGATTATACCCAAATCAAATTGTAAGTCCTCAGTATTTTCATTTCGAGTGAAATAAGATCATACGAGTTGTTATGGATGATGGTAACCACACAGAAAAAATTTCAATAACATCGGTTTATCAAAACTTAAAATTGCTTTCAATTAATATAATAATTGAGTCAATTATCCATGTGATTAAAAAAATTTTTTCTATAAAATTTTGAAAGTTTTGAGTAAAAAGATTTCAATTACGAACACTGCAGCTTCAATTAATTTCGTTGTTGAAGTTTAACCTACGACGAAAATTATACATTTAATATCCAAAATTAAAATTTTCAATTGCTCAAAGTTTGTGAAAATTGTTAGATAGACGGCATGAAATAAACCCACAAAGCGAATATGCAGAGGGCAACAACAACGATTTTTGGGGTGTTATTTCTTTTTTTGGGTCTTGTTTCTTGGGGTTTATTGAATTTTCGCTTTGGGGATTTGATAAAGCACCAATGAAATGTTGCATATAGACAATGCTTAAACACCAGCAAATAAATTTCATTTAAATTATCTCAAATATATTCAAGTTTCAAGCAGCGTAATGTGGTTAATATGGATAAACCGTACAAAATTTTTACATTTTCCTTATTTGGTGGGAAGTTATCTTTTACATGCGATTTTAATTTTTAACAAAATTAAAAAAATATGTTTAATTTTGGACAGCTAGATTGAACAAATAGTCCTGTGTGCACGGATAGGATTCATATGAGAATATCGGAATAGATTTAGTTTTTCTAAAAAAAAATTCTTTTTGTAATTTTACTCACCTTCTGTTAAAAAAAAAATGTTTAAATAATCCAAAAGATTTCAGTATATTATTCCAAAATAAAAAGAAATATTCCAGTGGTATGTATCCAGTGCGAAATTTTTTTAGGTTTTCTTGTGTATGTGTTTTTTTTTTCTTATAAATGCCTTTTTTGTTTTTTGTATATTTTGGTTTTTTCTTTAAAAAAATGTATGTATTTTGGAAAATGAGAATCTTTTATCTTTTTCAGTGGTAAATTTTTAGATTTTTTGGTTTTGGTTTTTTTGAACTTTTTATGTACCTAAAAACACTTTCCGCTACAAATTCTTGTGTGTTGTATTTTTAGCACTAGGAAGTTTATTCTTTTTTTTTATTAAGTTTTATTCTTGTTTGATATTTTGTGTGTTTTTAACAGCAGCAGCCAGCTATTTTTTGGCTGATGATGGCTGTATACCAAATATTTAGTTAGTTCTGTTTTATTTCTACTTAAAATTCTTTCTTTTCTTTTCGTTGTTTTTTTTTTTTTGTATTTAAATGTTGAACATACTTTTACATAAAAATGTACAAATGTATGTGTGTGTATTTTTAGTTAGAGATAACATTTTTATATTTCTTATTTAAGAAAAACCACTTCAACACATTTTGGTAACATTTAGGCTGATTTTTGTTTCCTTTGAAATGCACTTTGTTTAAGGCTTGAAAATATTGTAAAAATTCTCTTTATAAAATTTTTTCAAAGATTTTTCAGTACACATATTTTTTAGTACATATGTTTAGTTTTAAGCCAAAACTTTTTACACATAAAAACTTTTCACTTATTTTATATTTAGCGGCTTAAATTGCTAAAATCTGCTTTTTATTGGAATTTTGTTTGTTTGTTCAACTGTTATATTATTTTTTAAAGAATCGTTTCACCTTCTTAACTTCAACTTTTTTTTAATTATATGTTTTCTTTCAATCTGTTGATTTTCTTAATTTCTTTTCATTTCCTGAAATAAAAATTTTCACTTTTATTTTTTGAAGCCGAAAAACAGATGCGTTGTAAAAGTAATTTGTGTCTTTGCCATTAATATATTATAAATTTTTGAATATGCCGCGCATTGATACTCTCGGTAGCTCTTACAGATAAATACTCTTTAACTGCTAAAGTTGTTGTTGCTACTTATTCTTTATTTTTCACAAATTCATTGCAGTTTCAGACAGAAAATTGAAAAAAAAAGCACAACAAAGACCCAATGAAATGCTTGACAACGTTAACAATACGAAAAAGAGCTATTTATTTAACACACAGACACAATGAATGCGCTACACCTATACGCACATACATACATACAGTTGCAAAAATAAACATACAACATGCATCCAATCCATATGCACACACACACACGCTCACGAGAGGATGATGTCAATTTACACTTTTGGCAGAGCAAGAGCAGATTCACTTGATTTTTTTCTTTCGTTTTGATGTTCTGTTGCTGGAGATGGATGATATTGAAGATTTAGAAACAATTGCTGTTTTAAACCGTATGAGTAATGTTCATCATCCGCTTAGATGTTCTATTCACTTCGATGAACATCTTGTAACTATTTTCAAAAAGAGTATGCAAGCAACGACAGACCCATCAAACCAACCAACCAGCAAGACAAAACAGACAGCAGCAACAACAAAAACAAAAGTCAGCAGCAGCAGCAGTAGTAGTAGCAGCAGCAACATTAACATCACCCCAGCACAAAGTATTAACTCGAACCACACAACCATAAACTGCCTGCCATCCAACAAACACACACCATCAGCCAGGCAGACAGAACGCCAAACAAACAGCTAAACGGCGGACAGATTCGCCAGCTAACAAGCCAGTCAGTCAATCAGTCCGTGAGTCCAACAAAACATTCAGACTTGTATATGAAAATCACTTAGAGATCTGATGGCCTGGGTCTGATGATGGTCTTACTCATACTTTACTTTAGTTCTGACAAAAAATCACACACACACACAAAATAAAAACTTTTGTATTCGTATTCGTAAACAATAAAAAAATTATCAAGACTTATACGAGTCCATTACATGCAAAAGACTAAAGACCACAACAGTAATAACAACGAAATATAACGCCTCAAACAACAAGTGATAATGCAAAGAAAGCAAGAGTTACCAAGAGTTAGGTTACGAGTACAAATCGTTAAACAGCAAAGAGAGGCGACGACGATGTCGAGAAAAATCAAAGAGAATATAGTCAGCGTTGTCAACTTTTAGATCTAAAAAAGCACTGAAACAAGGCACAAACAACGCGTAGTTTTTGAAAAAAGCACTAAATTTTAAAATATTCGTTTTTTTAAATAAAATTCTTATATGTAGAGTACATAATTTCAAATTTTTTCGATAAATTCTTGATTTTTGCACTGTCCGATTGCAAAGAATTTCGACATTATATTCTACTCCTACGCACCGACCAAAAAGACATGAAACGAACAGCTAGCTATTGCCAACACAGAAAAAATTATCCATAAAAAAATTTTCAATTAATACACTTGATCAGAAATTAAAGCTACTTTCAATTAATTTCGTAATTGAATGTGATCAAAAACAAAATTTTCTAGCAAATTTTAAAAATGTAGAGTAATTGAAAATTTGATTTTCAGTGATTGAATATACAATTTTCGTCGTTGGTTGAACTTCAACAACACAATTAATTGAATCTGCAGTTTTCGTAATTGAAATTGTAATTTAGTTTTTTCTGTGTACTCACTCTTGACAGGCTAGCGTTCAAAAGAGAAATAAGATAGTATTGGTGTTCAATTTTGTTTTGTTTTTCGCATACATTCGTAATATTTGCAACACTTTTATTTGGATAAAAGGAAACAACAGCATATAATTGTTGCCTCTTTCTCAAACGGGAAAATTTTCAACTGTCACAATTGGTGTGTCTGGTTGGTCGGTGTCTTACGTGCGCATAACGTGGCGTAAGAATTAGTCCGACACTTCTTTTGGTTCCCACTTGATAGTCGTCTAAATTTGGGCATATCGGCAATTTTTGAGAAAAGCTCAAAATTTAATAACTTTAGAGCGCGTTAATAATTTTTACGTCATTTGAAAGGTTTTAATCTCCTCGTAACAGGTATTTATTGCTACAAGTGTATCAAAATTGCTAAAGTATCGTTATATATCCTCTAAATTGCATTTTCATTTTCTTTATTTTTTTTAAAAATACAGTTAAATTTATGAACATTTTAAGCGCGGCGGCTAAAGAAAGTTATTCAATAATGACAAACTTTTCTCAAAATTTACTGAGACTACCAAGATTAGACGGCTATTAAATAGAAACAAAAAAAAAGGAATTGGACTAATTCTTACGCCATGTGATGCGCACGTAAGAGTAGGGTGACCGTTGAAAATTTTAACAAAGTGGCACAAAAAGGGGATTTTGAGAAAAAAAGTGGCACTAAAAAGGGGATTCTCCGAAAAAAAGGGGCAACTTTTTTTTATTTAAATAATTGAACCAAATTCTTGTATTTAATGAATACCTAATGCATATAATGGCTTCGGAATAAACTTAATCAATATTGATATTTTTCCTAAAAAGAAAGTTTCAGCACCAACGAAGTACGCCACTTGCTGCCGAATCAATTAAACACAACACATACAAACATACGTGGTTATACCTGACTCCAAAATATGTATGTGCCCTAATATGCCCAAAATCTCTTAGAGATCACCAAAATTGTCTTAAGTTAAATTTTCAAACTTTTGTAAAAAAATTCGCAAGTACAATTGAGAAATGGAACATATCCTCGAATAGTATGGATTCTTGGCTACAGTTTCTATTTGGTCCAAATGAGTGACAAAAACAGATGTGCCCAGATTTTGCCAAAAATCCCTCAGAGATCACAAAAAATTGATTTAGGTAAATTTTCAAGGTTTTGTAAAAAAGTTCACAAATACGAGTACAATTGGGAAATAAGACTTACACATATCCTCGAATAGTGTGAAGCATTGACTACAGTTTCCATTTGGTCCCAATGAGTGACAAAGAAAGATGTGCTCAAATATGGTCAAAATCCCTCAGAGTTCACCCAGAATTTTAAATACTGGACCTATATGGTCTATAAATGGCGGAGTTCTCGGGGAACAAACATAAAAAATACTAAATGATTCGAAGTATTCTCTCTTTGTTGATATCGGCCAAAAATAATTTGTTCTTTTATGTATAAGAAATGGAAGTTTTAGCACTAATATTCGTGTGAATGTAAAAAATTACCTTCGTTTTAAATAGATTGTTCCTTGGTTCTCCTACAAAGAATGTGTTTTGTAACATACGTGGGGAAATGGCTTTTTAATTTCATTGTAAATATTCGTCGTAGCAATATTTCAAATTACGTACGTATTTCATTTCAAAACGTTATTATTTTTGTCTTAGGACCTGAAAAAAAATAAATCAAACGTTCACTCAAAAATTTGCTGCGTAAGAGTAGAATATATGTGTGTCGAATTTCGTTGAAATCGGAGAGGGTAGAAATATAAACTAGTATTTGTGTCGAAAATTTTTGAAATTAATCTAACACAGAGCCAGGCAAAGAGAAAACTAAATAAATTATACAAAATTTGTTGTTTAAGTGTGGTGGTGTTTAATTGCATTGTTGATATGTACAAATGACTGTTGTGCTTTTGATGTTGTTTATTTTCATCGTTTGTATTGTGTACATGTAAATTGTCGCCTGTGTACATGTAAAATTTAAAAATAGCCGAAAATTCGTCGGCAAACGTCGCGGATCACGGCTACACATCGCCTGCGACTGATCTAACACAGCGTCTTCACGAGACACTAACTTTGAGAGACAACATCGGCAGAATAATAAGAACAAAATGTCGATTTTTCTCTTTATCTCATACTAGGGAATGACGTAAATTTACTTTTCCTATAATATTTCATTTTATGCAAATGCTCATCTAGTTAACATGCACTAATTTGGCATAATTAGTTATTTTATTTTTAATTTTTCACACAAATTTTAATTTATAAATCAATTAAACACATTTAAATAGGTTCATATATAAAATCACAGAAATTTAATCAAAAACATCGCTTTTCCTTTATTTTAATAAACACTCACACATGCACACTAGTTTATTTTCCTGTACGTGAGTATTTTACAGTTCGTCTCATAAGATTGTTGCTATAATTTTTTATAACAACGCTATCATAAAAATTCTTATAACAATAATTGGAATTATAACATAATTCTCTCTGCGTTTGAATTTGACAATCTCAACTTACATATTATGTTACGTGTAAATCTCAAGCCATGGCAGTATAATATAACAGGTAGCCGCATAACTAAACAAATGTACATTTTGTGATAGCACATGTCAAACATTAATAAAGAGGGTATATGTATATTTGTATAACATAAGCAGCAAACATACGTGTGGTATTGTGTGTGCAACGTAGTTATTTAACATATACACAATATTTGACAGCTCGTATCACGAAACAAGCAAATAAAAAAATAATCAGCTGGCATTCCGGGGCTACCTTGTATATTATTCTACCATGACTCAAGCAAAATACCAAGTTAACGAAATACATACGTACAAAATTACTTTTCAATAAGGGGTTTGACGTTCTTAAAATACAAAAGATAAAACATATGATTGATCGAATGTACTGTTTCTATACTAATGAAAGACTGCAAAAAAGTATGTTCTGGAAATATGTAGTTAGTAGCATTAACAAAGAATTTTTCACTTGAAAATTTTTTTTTAGAAAAATAAACAAAATATAAGCACTAAAAATTTTGCTAAAAAAGCACCGAGCACTAACTTTAAAATTTTTCGCGTCGAATATTTTAAAAAGCACTAAAAACGGTACGAAAAGCACCGAGTTGACAACGCTGACTATAGTGCTTTACAAAACAACAGCACAAATAACGTCCAGTAGCAAAAATAATGAAAGAAAGGAAGAACAAAAAAAAAATGCTTACTCTGAGTAAATAGCCACGACAAATAAGAAAGAGTATCTAATGGATACAAAACTGAAATTATACATTCAGATGAATGCATGTGTGTGCGTATGTATGTATGGATGTAGAAAACACGCAGTGTTTATCTACAATAACAGCAACAACAGCAGGAATGCAAAAATAAAATCCAACACTAAAATTTCAAATGCATCAAATAATCAAAATACAAAAGAATAATGAAAAATTGGTGAAAAAATAAAACTAATCTGTACTCGTATATCGATTGGTTAATATATAAAAGGCGTATCTCGATTTTTTGCGAAATTGCGTTTTTGACAGTTCTAGTCAACCTCTAATACACCATTTAAAAAAAAAACCAAGTGACTTACGTTGAAACTCAAAGATTTATAGCTGCAAAAAAATATTTTTTGGAATATAAGTGTTCTAGTGTTTCTACAGTTTCCGAGATATGCCTTTTCTCTATTACGCCATCGATATGCAAAAACAATACAAAAAAGAGAGTACATTTGCTTTATATTAACACACAAATAGCAACAAACAAGAGAATTAGCAGAAAGTCCAACAAACACAAACAACCACAAACAAATTCTCTTCATACGGTACGAATGCGAATAACGAAGCTCCCCTAATTAAGCAAATACGAGCATTAACGAAGTGAAAGAAGAAAAACTATGTACACAACCAACCAACTAAAGAACTGTTGTTAGTGGGGGATAAAAAAGCAACAACAACAATAAACTACTTCCACTACAACTACTACTGTTAATGCAACCATACCACAGTAGTGCATCTTGCGAAGTGGCGTTTTAAAGTCTATAATTTTTGATGGAATTTCAATTTTTATACAGTTCTTTCCGCTGGAGAGACAACACTTTATCAGCATTGCCAGTTTAGCCTTTTCGATGTTAGATTTAGCCTTTTATTTTGTCTTTCAGCGTCGAAATTTTGCGCTTTACCATTGTGGTTTTTTAAGACTTTATTTTAATTTAGCTAAGGGCCCTTATGTTTATGAAACAGATTTCCATAAAAGGTTTCTTCCACAAACCTTTGATAATGTATATATATAAGGGGCTATTTATTTTCTTCACATAATAAAAATGTATTCTAGTTGTCTTATTTATATGGAATTTTAATGTAAACTTTTGCAATAAATGAATATAAACTGGACACTTTTTACATTCCTTTTAGTTTCGTTCTTATGGTGTATTAAAGAAAAAGTTATGCATTGCATAAAATAAGCTGCGAGCCACTGTATTTAAAACTATGTACGCCCGAACTTTTTCCATATATACGTGAAGCATAATTTAACTGATCCTTACAAATTTCAGTTGAAGAAATCCCATCATAAATATTAAGTAAAAAATTGCTGCCAATAAAGCAGTTTCTGCTATCGCTGCTGATGGCAGTAGCGCTGACAAACCACTAATATCGCTTATGTATGGCGAGTTCCCGGTTTGGAACATTACATTTTTGTCATAAAAGCGCTTTGTGAAGCGCTGAAACTGAAAATATATGAAAAAATGGTTCGAGATATGGATTGGCGCCTTTAGCAGCATTTCGAATTTTTATTATTTCGTAACTTTATTTATTTTTATTAACTTTATATTTTTACTCACTGTTTGTTATTTTAACTTCATTAAGTATTGAACTAAGAGCATTCAGGTTTGAAGTCCAACGTACCAACCACTCGGCCAAAAACACTATTGCAAAATGGCACCAAGAAGCTCAAATAAACTTCTCTTCTTTCTCGCTTAAAAGCATGCATAGGATCAGCACAAAAAAAATAAGTTATTTTTTTGTCTAAGTGGTGTACGAAGCATTTATATAAGTAAAAAGCAAATATGTTTTATATCCATACTACCAATTGGATGTGTACATTTGCTAACTTTCTCGCTTTAAGGCCTGCATTGCTGTGGCGCTATGAAATCAGCTACTGAACACGCTCATGCAAAAAAGCATGAGAATTTTTGACTGGGTAGCGTTACAAGCAACGAAATAAAATAACTGTAAATTATTTAGTAGATACTTTTATCTAAATTCGGGTTTTCTTATTTTGAGGAGAAGAAGGTTTTTTTATAGCGATTTATATAACGTTTTCTACATTTTTTTTTGTAAAATAATAAAAAGTTATTTGAGTGTTATCAACGTATGACCATCGGGTAAAAGTAAAAAAACTATTCGCATTACAATTGTTCGTATCGAATTATTTGAATAAATATTATTGAGCGAAAATGCTCAAATATAATTATTCCAATGAAAATTATTCGAATACAATCATTCAATAAAATTTGTTTGAATAAATTTGTTCGAATAAAATTATTCGAACTAAATTTAATAAAAGTTATTCGAATAAGGCTATATGAATGAATAAAATAGAAATATAGAAAAATATGTATAGAGATTATTCAAATTGATATGAAGGGTGATTGCTTTTTTAATATTCATATGAAGCATAGGAAAATATTTTTAATATCAATAAAACTGGCTTCTTGAAAAGTTACCCAGTAAAAAATTTGTTCATGGTTTTTGAAGAACTAAGGCAATAAAGCGGATAATAATACGCTTTAAGCTAAGAGCTTATTTCGGAGCAGTGAACGTTTATGAAAGAAACTATACACTACAGACACAATGCAGGTTTTCAAGCAAGAAAACTCCATATATTTTCACTTTTAGTGCTGAAGATGGTGATGATTTTCAGCCCTTCAAAAAGCGCTTTTTGTATCAAAACTGTAGTACTCAAAACCGGAAACACTGCACACAAAAATCATGAGCGATATCGGCAGGTTTGTAAGCGCTAATTTAATTCTATAATAGTAAAAACCTGCATTTTTCGAAGCAATTTTTTTACTGTGTAGTTTTATGCTGTTAATGCCCGAATATCTTTGTGGTGCAATCAAAATCAGTGTTGCCAGAATTCCATGACGAACTTTTATAAAAAAATATTAATTTATGAATAATATTAATGAATTTTTAAAATCGGTGACAAAAAATTTTGGCCGCCTTTTCGCCAAACGTGCCACAGTGCATCCCCAACAACAATATACACACACAAACACTTGTTAACGAATCAACAAGAACGAACAAAAACAAAACGTAAGAAAATACCAAAGGAAAAAAGCAGCAATAGAAACACAAAAACCGAAAATCTATTAATAATGAGTCTCTTTAAAGTATTTTTTCCATCTTATAATATTCTAATAATTCTTACAAGTGTTTTTCAGAGGTTTTTTTTCTAAGTTTCAGTCTTATTTTTTTAAATTGTCCAATACTTTATTTCTTTGTTGTTGCTAATTTTCTAATTTTATGAAATAATTTAAGAGTATTTGAAAATGTTTCTCTTTAGTATTAGAACTAATTTCAATTATTATTTTTGTTTTAAGCACAAAGAGTTTTCGTAAATTGTAAAATATGTACATATGTAGTTTTTCATTTATACTATACATTTATTTATATTAAGAATCTTTAAGCGTGATGCCATGGATTTTAATATTTCTTTCTTAAAAAAAAACTAGAATTTTCAGAGATAAGAGGTTTTGAATTTTCTTATCAGTATTTTAAATATATACATACATATGTATACCCACTTGACCAAGCCTTCGTCATATATCGATATCGATTTCGAATATATCTCGGACATTTATCATGTAAAACTATCGAGAATGACACTCAAAAATGAATCGAAGAAAGTTTACCTGTCGCTCCGTTTTGTTTCAAAAAACATTCGAATCCGAAGGCTCGTTAGCAATATCAAAAGTGAGCCAATATCGAATAAATTTCAATATCGCAAAAAGGCAGGAGCAAAAGTAATTTTTTAAGATTATTATCGTTATATTTTTTATTTATCTATTTTAATTAATTTTATTTATATTTTAATTCTTTAAATTACGCTGCAGTCACTCAGATTCGGACACGGTATCTCCAGATTAACAGACTAGCACACATCCACTAGGCTATCGTGACAAATTTTTTTTCTGTTTAGTTATTGCGCATACGTATATATGTATGTATGTGTTTTTTCAGGCAAATTCGAACACGGTACCTCTAGCCCAACAGACTAACACACATCCACTACGCTATTGTCACACATTCGATAAATTATCAAGAGAAGTTCGGTTTAGCGATCATTCGATTTTTTTTTAGACTCGCGAAGAAATATCAAAGATTTTTGTTTTGAAATTTCCTCGCTTTAGCGAACATTCGTTTATATCGATTCTCAGGTCAATTGGGTGTATACTCTTTAAATTCATGTACTCATACTTATTTACACACATACAAAAAGATCAAGTTTGTAATAAACCAATAAACAATTATCAGATTAGACAAATATTTTTAATGTAACTAAGAAACGAGGAAAAAATAGCTTTAATTGACTAATAAAGCCCAAAGTACTATAAAACATAAACAAAAGATTTAACAAAAAATATCTTTTTTAACAAAGTTTTTGAAAAGTCACGAAAAACTGTACTTACTTGTTCTATAATTAGATTACTAAAGTGTTCTGGTATGGCATTGAATTTCTCTCCTTGAACCGTTAAACAGTTAATTTCTGAAATTATGCTTTTAAAATTCTGAGCATTTCAGTTCATTCGTGAAGCTGTCGTAGTTGTATTGATTATTTAGAGCATTTGGAATGATTTTAATGAAAAATTTAATTAAAATATAAATCATTAATTGTCACATTTTTGCAAACTTTACAGCCTTTAGTTGGAGATAATTTTTTATTTAAATAACAATGTTATTTAATTTATCCATAAATAAATTGATTTGCAAAAGGCCTGCTTGAATAGCCAAACCCAACAAAGTATCGTCTTTGTCTAAGTTCTTCTTTCTTCATTCACTTTGTATCTTCACAAACAACAACAACAACAACGCCAAATACAACGAAGTATACGTAAATAATTCTTTGTATGGGGAGGCACGACGAGCTGTAGAGTGGGATGTGCATTGTAAATTGAAATGATGATGGCGGTGGTGGTCTGGCCTAGTTATGGCATCTGATGTTACGAGTACACAAGTATGTAAAACTGTTTGTCTTCGTATGACATTAATTATATTGTTCTTCATTGCTTTACTTACTTTAAAAAGACGATGTTTTTTTTGGTTTTATTTTCTTTTGGTATTTTTGGACAACAATTGCTTCTTTGTTTTCTTGAAGTTTTGTGTATTTTTTCGGATTATTTAACATTTGACCTTTTTTCACACAAATATACAGACATATTCGTTTTGTGACAAATGTTAATTTGCTTAAGTTTTGTTTTGTGAATTTAGGAAAATTCAAATTTAGTTGTTAAGGAGAGTGAAATTAACACAACAAATGTGTTATACAAAAGGTATTAAAAGGGTTAATATGTTTTCCCATAACACTGTACAATACAAAAAATTCTATAAAATGAGTCCCAAATGTAAACTTTCAAAGCGCCGATACGCGTTCATATTAGGGATGGGCAAAAAAAATCTATATATCGATATTTTCTTAAAAATGTATCGATATATATCGTCGATATTTTTTATTTCGATATATCGATATTGTTCCAAATATCTCGACAGTATCAAATTCGATATTTTTTGCTTTCGTTTTGTTTTTCGTGCTATTTTAAAACATTTTGGCACAGTCTTCATCAAATAGAATATTACTAACAAAATCTTTGTTTTATTTATAATATTTTTTCTATTCGAAAAATTATCATTCTTTGAGTGTAATTTTGTTGATGTGTGTTCCATGAAATATTGGTGGAACAGTATGGATCTTGTAGTAAGGAGCTTAATTATTTATAAGAAAGGTAGGTACTTTTTTTGTTTTATTAAAAAAAAATTTGGGGTCTACGTATAAATTATCATTGTTGAAAAAATATCGATATTTCTATATATCGATATTTTTAATTCGATATATATCGATGCCGATCGATATTTAAAAATATATCGATATAGATATATTTTTTCTTTTGCCCATACCTAGTTCATAAATTTTGGTGCCCTCTGCCAGAACCAATCGTTAGAACCATGTAATTTTTTTGTGTTATACAGTATAATCAGTCATTAGATTTTTGTCAATTAAAAAATAATAATTTTGCTATACAGTGTCATTTCTTGAATACATTCATTGGAATGAAAAAAAATAATAAGCTGAGTTCTTCAACGTCTGTATGCATCATCAAAGACGTAAAGAAGTGCGTAAAGCAACATCGGTTTTGGAAGTCAGCCATATTTTTTAACCGACTTCAAAAAAATGAGAAGGATTATCAATTCGTCATGTCTTTTTACCCGACTGCGCGACGCAAAGAAGGGTATTGTGTTTATCAGCCTATGTATGTATCAGAGCTGTAAATTAGTCATACTTTTTTTTGATTTTAATTCGTTTCGAATTAGCTAAATTTTGAATTAATTCTTTTCACAACAAAAAAGAATTGAATGAAATTTGAATCAATTCAAACGAATTGGGCAGAAATGAATTTCCATTCGTTTCCACTTCAAATGAATCTGTAAAATGAATTGCAATTCGTTTCCAATTCAAATGAATTTGTTAAAGTGAATTGCAATTCATTTCCAATTGAATTGATTTTGAATTCATTCAAATGAATTAGAACAATCAATTGGAATTCAAATGAATGAAATCCAAAATGAGTTGCAATCAATCAAACTAAAGAGCAGATCTAGGGGAATGAAAAATGGAAATTTCTCCTACAAAAATGAAAATATTCAGCACAAAAATTGAAAAGCCTTGTCCTGGACTCGCGCCTGATGAAAGAAACATGGTGTTTGGAGCTTGTTTCTTAAAGAAGAACTGATTTTTATTTTGAAATACGCTCAACGACAAAACACATTTAATATTCAAGAAGCAATTAATAATTTTTTGGACTATACTAGGTGATATACAAAACGAGAGTAATGCTTGATGTCATTTATATAAAAAAATAATTGAATAAACAAACGACAGTGATGCTTGCTGCATATTTACTAACAAAACCAATTCAAATTTCAATCAATTCAATTCTAATAAGTTGGTAATGAAATGCTAATTATTTTTTCTAGTTCATTTGAATGGATTCAAAATCAATTCAGTTCAATTCAAATGAATTGGAAATGAGTTGAAATTCACTTTCACAAATTCATTTGAATTAAAAATGAATTGCAATTCATCTTAAAAATATATCGATATATATCGTCGATATTTTTAATTTCGATATATCGATATTTTTCCAAATATCTCGACAGTATTAAATTCGATATTTTTTGCTTTCGTTTTGTTTTTCGTGCTATTTTAAAACATTTTGGCACAGTCTTCATCAAATAGAATATTACTAACAAAATCTTTGTTTTATTCATAATATTTTTTCTATTCGAAAAATTATCATTCTTTGAGTGTAATTTTGTAGATGTGTGTTCCATGAAATATTGGTGGAACAGTAAGGATCTTGTAGTAAGGAGCTTAATTATTTATAAGAAAGGTAGGTATTTTTTTTTGGTTTTACAAAAAAAAAATTTGGAGACTACGTATAAATTGTCATTGTTGAAAAATATCGATATTTCTATATATCGATATCTTTATTCGATGCCGATCGATATTTAAAAATATATCGATATCGATATAACTTTTCTTTTGGCCATCCCTAGTTCATAAATTTTGGTGCCCTCTGCCAGAACCAATCGTTAGAACCATATAATTTTTTTGTGTTATACAGTATAATCAGTCATTAGATTCTTGTCAATTAAAAAAAAACTAATTTTGCTATACAGTGTCATTTTTTGGAATGAACAAAACAATAAGCTGAGTTCTTCAACGTCTGTATGCATCATCAAAGACGTAAAGAAGTGCGTAAAGCAACATGGGTTTTGTAAGTCAGCCATATTTTTTAACCGACTTCAAAAAAATGAGAAAGATTATCAATTCGTCATGTGTTTTTACCCGACTGCGCGACGCAAAGAAGGGTATTGTGTTTATCAGTCTATGTATGTATCAGAGCTGTAAATGAATCATTATTTTTTTTTTGATTTTAATTCGTTACGAATTAGATAAATTTTGAATTAATTCTTTTCACAACAAAAAAGAATTAAATGAAATTTGAATCAATTCAAACGAATTGGGCAGAAATGAATTTCAATTCGTTTCCAATTCAAATGAATTTGTTAAAGTGAATTGCAATTAATTTCCAATTGAATTGATTTTGAATTCATTCAAATGAATTAGAACAATCAATTGGAATTCAAATGAATGAAATCCAAAATGAATTGCAATCAATCAAATTAAAGAGCAGCTCTAGGGGGAATGAAAAATGGAAATTTCTCCTACAAAAATGAAAATATTCAGCACAAAAATTGAAAAGCCTTGTCCTGGACTCGCGCCTGATAAAAGAAAACATGGTGTTTGGAGTTTGTTTCTTCAAGAAGAACTGATTTTTATTTTGAAATACGCTCAACGACAAAACACATTTAATATTCAAGAAGCAATTAATAATTTTTTTGGATTATACTAGGTGATATACAAAACGAGAGTAATGCTTGATGTTATTTACATAAAAAATTAATTGAATAACAAAACGACAGTGATGCTTGCTGCATATTTAGTAACAAAACCAATTCAAATTTCAATCAATTCAATTCATTTGAATGGATTCAAAATCAATTCAATTCAAATGAATTGGAAATGAGTTGAAATTCACTTTGACAAATTCATTTGAATTAGAATTGAATTGCAATTCATTCTACAATTTCATTTGAATTGGAAACGAATTGCAATTCATTTGACAAATTCATTTGAATTGGAAATGAATTGCAATTCATTTTTAGCAAATTCATTTGAATTGATTCAAATTCATGCAATTCATTTTTTGTGTGAAAAGAATTAATTCAAAATTTGCAAATTCAGTGCATGAATGATTCGCGAATTAATTCAAAATTGAATGATTCATTTACAGCTCTGGTATGTATGTATGTATGTGTGTTCCTCTGCGGCACTATATAAAAAGAACGCGTAGACCGATTTTGACTATTCTAACGTCAATCGATTCGTCCTTAGCCGGGGAGTTTCACTAAAGATGTCATTTTGTTTATACGAAAAAAATTAAAAGTCGGCGAACTATATCAAAATGGGTATCAATCGATAGGTATTTGAAAGTCATATTTAGGTTTCTCTTATCATTTTTAATTTCAAATTACCATTTAGGATCTGTGACGGACTAAAGTTGTTTTCTTTTATTTTTTACGCAATCGGGTTTATTCATTTTTTAAATTTATGTCTTGTTTCATGTGTGTTCCCTCAAAACTCCATTTATAAACCGAATTTGGATTTTTTTTTCTTTACTTGAAAGGATGGTCCCGTTGAAATATGGGCAAGGTCATTTACATCCATTTTCAGCTACTTCTAACCTACAGACTCTTATGAAACTTTGATTACGCATTAAGCTTTCGTTTCAGTACTACACCATGATTAAAAAAGTTGGTAGTGCCACGCCCATGGAAAATAAATATTCTTTTTCAACAACTTCTAATAAACCGATTCTTATGAAACTTATCACATACTTTCAGTTATCGTGGCAATGCATTTTGGTTAGAAACTTGGCATACACTTTCAGTTGCCATGGCAATACATTTCGGTTAGAAAAGTGGGCAGTGCCGATTATTATGAAACTTTCCACACACAAAATTAGTTCTCATGAAAGTACAATATTATAATAAAAAATGTGAGCAGTACCACGCTTATTTTGTAGTTAGTTTTTTGCAGGAATTATCTAAAACCAACTCGTCAAGCGTTTAATAAATGATAATAATTGTCATATGCACGTATTTTGCAATAAACTTTATTTTCTGTAAAAGCTCTAAAGAAAAACACTTTTTTTGTTTATTAACTGTTTGTTTATTTATGAAGTACGAGAATGTTTCTCAATGTTTCATACTCATATGGGGTGTCATAATAACTGTTGTTAGAATGATGATACAAAATAAACAATTTTGTTCAATGAACTTTTATATAAAATATTTAAATAAATAAGATATACTCGTAGTATCTATATAATTACATTATGTTATTTGATATTATTTTTAATTAGTGTAGACAGCGACATAATGCATTATATTTCAGAATAGAAAAAAAAATTAGAAGTGAAAAATTTTTTTCGTATAAGAAAGACTCTGTACCCATGTTCTGTAACTAATGTGAGAACTTTTCAATGCTGTAGAACACAGTGTGAGTACCAAAAAACTTGAATTTTATTTGTTTATTTTAATGTATCCAGTTTAATTATTTTATAAATCACCCTGCAAAAAACGAAATGACTAATATAATTTAAAAATTTTTCTCGATGCGAAAACTTCGCACTAGTTACAGAACAGGGACACTATTGTCTTCTTGTATTAAAAGTCACTTCTAGAAAATGAAATTTATCTACAAAAAAATTTGTAAATCCACACAAAAGCATTAAAAAACTATCAGACTTTTTTGCACAAATTTTTTGTAAGAAGTTTTCGAAGGTCTTAAGGTGTGCTCAGATGAAAAACTTGGTAATGACTTGCCTTTAATGAGGGCATACAAACCATATGCATTACTTTAAAGCAGTTTTTTACCAACGCTCAAGGTATGACTTCTAATCATTTAGTGCATTATGCCGGAACTAGGAAAATTGGTCATAGGAAGGAAGACAAGGGAGGCGAATTGATAACAGATGGTGTTATCAGTGCAGCTGACTGTTCAAGTAACTGCCAAACTTTCTTTATAAATTTATTATTTAAAAAATTTTTAATGTAAATTTGTTACTTCGGTTTGACAATTGCTTGAAAAAAAAGTTGCTTTGTTGTGTCATTTCGCCGATGACTGTTTCTTATTGATCTATCTTAGGGAGTAGTGTTTATAAGCATTAGACTTAATTTCTTCTACATTAAAGGTGTCAAGAAAGGCAGAAGAATAATAAATGAACAAATAAACACTGCTTCAGACATAATATTTGAATAATTAAAATATTTTTACACAAAGGAAAACAATAATCCATCGAAAGTAGGCAACACAACAACAATTGAAAAAAACAATAGGTAACACAAAAACGGACAATTAGAGATTATATACTACCTACATAGAGAAAAAACACCTATTAACTAGTCGTAATAAGAAGACTAGGTAGAGGGAGAGTTACGGGCAGAAAGGAAAACACACACAAACGTACCAGGACGATATAGAGAGTGTGAGAGAGAGAGAGAGAAAGCCACAAAGTGATTAGGAGGGACAGTGAGATACACAAACGAATTATAAAAGTACATCGGGCAATCGAAAACGATTTAATGCCTAGTTAGTAAATACGTATCGCGTTCGTGGGGATCAGCTCCGTAAGCTGCTTCTTCAGAAAACGAAAAACTAAAATTTTGTTTGTAATCAAACCATTTTTAAATTTGAAAGCGGAATTGACAAACACTTTTGTTCTAACTTCATTTGCACTAAATACTAAAAAAACGTGCATACTTTTAGGAGCGTAAAAAAAATATTTGGTCATATGCTTTCCATGTCAGATTTGTTTCTAAAAACAAATACCTTAAAAACATTATTATTGTAAAATCGAAATACAAAATAAACGGAATCTAAAGTAACAAAAATGATTTTTTTTTTCGGAATGACAACTACGGAATCAAAACAGAATCTGTGACACGGCTGATAAACAAAGCTTGTTGCTGTTTACTAAAAACGTATCGTGCTTTTGTCACGTAGAAAATTTACAGAAAGTAGATTTTTACGTAGCAAATGTCAAACTACTGCCAAAGGCATTACAATCCAATACTAGCAGCTGATAAAATTACTTGGGTGATACTTTTTCTATAACTAGCACCTAAAGTTTGGCGGCACTAAAAGTTCTAACGTTACGCGATACGTTTTTACTAAATAGAGCTTTAGTGGCCAAGAGAATACTGAATAGCCGAAACCGGTCTGATTACATTGTAATAAAAAAGTTGAGAGAAAAATTATTCCGGGGCTCTCGTGTGACAATTCTGTTTTGTTGCAGACCATTGAACACGAAAATACCTTTAGGCTTCTTAGGTCACTTTATAAAGTGTTTCAATAACGATATATGTAATGAAATGTAATGTAAGCATCAATAACTTCTTTGTTTCGTTACGGATTTCTAAAGTTTTTTTTTTGTTTTAAAGACCGGATTCTTATCTTTCAAACTAGTCATGGTTTTTAAAAATCAATTATTAAATGGCTTAGTTATGGTAGTTTAAGCTTAAAACAAAACATATTTTTCCATAAAATTTTTTTTTCCTCAAGCTCTATTTTGCTTATGAGATACCAAAAAATATTTATGTTTAACATTGTGAAATAGAACACAAAAGTATATTTCCAAAATGCGTAATTGCATTAAAATCGGTTAAAAAATAAATGAGTTTTGCTATGTTTTGTGTTCTGAGTTTTTTGTTCGCGGCCACACTGATATATTTCATCATAATTGGAGAACGGTTTGTTCGATTTAGATAAATCAAACACAATAAAATTTATGCATATCCTCTTAATTTTTTATGAGTTTTTGAAAACGAAAAATAGATTTTAATTTTTGCATAAATTTTTTTTCGTTGAAAATATAAAAAATGATGTATATGTGACTCAAGAGTAATTTTATATAGTGTTTTATATCTCATAAGAGTAATTCCATATAGCCGCATGTGACCACTTTACACATATTTTTTTGTTATAAATAAAGAATATAAAATTTTTTACTTAAAAAAAGGTTGCGACTCGCAAGGTCATTAAGCTTAAAGTCGTTGAATAACGGGTGGACACTGAAAGAACACGATTCCTGCTCAGAATGGTCGTCAGAAAGCTGCGGCGGGTGACCTTACAAATCTTAGTTTTAAAAATGTTTGACTTTCAGCTAAATTCTGTAAAATTTTTACTATAACGTACACAATAATTTTGGTATAGCTGTCTCTTCAAAGTGTTTTTAGCTGTATTACGTATTTATTGTTTGACAAAAAATCAGTTTTCTTAACAAAAAACTATTTTTTAAATGTGACGGGTGTGACCAACGGGTGTGACCAACGGGTGTGACCAACGGGTGTGACCTAATACGAAAATTTAAAAAGTTCGAAGAAATAAAGCTTTTTATTGATATCATTAATATAAATAATATAAAAATAAATCATAAGAAAATAATAACGCATTAAATTAGTTGCTTTCCGTTCTATTATAGACAGCAGAATACTCTAGCTTAGTATATTTTTAAATTCAATAAAAAGCGAAAAAAGTTTATTATTTTCAGAGATAAGGGTTTTTATTAATAATTAGAAAGGGAAGAAAAGAAAATCTGAAATAAATATCAAATATACAAAGAGGGAGAGTAAAATGTTTCGTAGAGGATCATTTAAAAGTGACTCAAATTGCTTAAAAAATATTAGATAATGTATTTTTTTATTTTTTCTATAATTTTCATGCTCTAAAAAACATCAACTGAGAGACTTTTATTAAAATTAAAATTATTTTTTCCTTGCACAGGACCGTTTTACGTGGAATCACTTAAAGCCTGAGGAAACTAAAAAAATGTTTTTTTTTTAAATGTGTTTTTTACCACTTAGCGATTTATTAACCGATTTTCAAAAAAAACATGCCTTGTTAGAAATATAAGAGTTGGCTCTATTAAACAAAATAGACTTTGAAGCACCGGCCCATACAGGGGAGTTGCAGTTATATTACCTTGATTATATGAAGAACTATTAGTTGAAATGTTTATGGCTGTTTAACGGCCGAATACTTTTGGGATTAAATTTTTTTGTTAATACATAACAACTTACCAAACATCTTATTAAGGTTCAAAATAAAATTGTTTTACCTCTTTTAACACACCTCCAACACAATTAGCCAACTCTTGCAAAATAAAAATTTATTCAAATTTGATTGTTTTTTTTTTAACCCAAAAGGTTTTATATGACATAAAATAAACCTCACCTTTTATCACAAAACGTTAAATGTAAAACAAAAATAAGCCAATATATTTAAATAAAAAGAATATCTTTGAAATGTCAAACATGAAAAAATCCTGTTAAATTAACAACGATTAGTCATGCCAGAGTTATGTTTGCATCTTAGCGGCCATTAAACAGCGCGAGCACACATTTGAAACTGTTTGAATTCAGAATGCAAATGAAATCCTTACAGTTTCAGCAGAAAATTTTTTTTTTGTTTAATTTTATTTCCATTTTTATGTTTAAAAGACCTAAATGGCGTTAATCTGTGAATTATTATCCAAAAGCATGCCAAAATGTATTAAAACATTAAGAAAGAAAAAAAAAGAATCTAACAAAACATGAATATTAAACCACAGGTAGAAAGAAGTACATAATAGGTATAAACTGATAAACATTTAAAATACTCGTATTAAGCCACGGAATACTTACACACTCAAAATCGAAAATTTTTTTTAAAGTGTTTCTTATATTTATTTATTAAAATGTATGAGTGTTTTAAGTCTTCTTAAAAGAAGGTTTTTTGTACTTTTTTCTTTCTTTAATTTTAAAACTTTTCTCTGACATTTTTATTTGGAGTTACAAAAACAAATTAAATGAAAAGAACAGTCAGCCAGCAGTTATTTGAAAAAATATTTACAGCTTAAGTAAAGGGTAATATTTTTGAAGTGTGGTCTTAGAGTCAACAATTAGGAGTGGTTTTACATTTCATCATTTATTAATTAAGTTATCAGTTTAGTCGAACTGTATGGGTTTATATCCAAAGAAATTTAATTATTTTTGGCTTGAGTTCGGTTTTAATTTAATTTTTCAATTAAATTATATTTTTATTTAGGTATAAATGTGAAGCATGTAGACAAAGAAAATTTTGACTGCGCGGAGGGTTGAACTGACCACTCGACCAAAGTCGGTGGTTTGTAGTCAAGAGTTGAATATCATCTACTTTTAATCAATTCAACCTGTCAGTCTTAGAGCTGTATTTCATTTGATAGTTATTGATATATACTTTTTTCTTTTGTCTTGTGTTAAGCTTATTTTTATTATTTCTCTATTCTGGTATGAATTATCATTAATAATTACAAGTACTAGTGTGTGTGAATGTTTTTTGCTAGGTGCCTTTAGAGTTTTACATTTAAGTTATGAGTTTAGTCGAACTGTATGGGCTTTTATTTAGAGATAAAAGCATGAAGAGAAGCATGTAGACAAAGAAAATTTTAACTGAGCAGTAAAGAACACTGATGAGATTAGCGGGAGCTATCGAAACGTCAGTTCAACCCTCCGCACAGTCAAAATTTTCTTTGTCTACATGCTTCACATTTATACCTAAATAAAAATATAATTTAATTGAAAAATTAAATTAAAACCGAACTCAAGCCAAAAAAAAATTAATTTCTTTTCATCATTTATTTTATTTAAAATATACATTTTTGTTCTTTCCGAATGAAAAGAACTTTTTATTAAATTTAAAAACTTGGCCCCTAAAAAAAATCATCCTATAAATTTTTGTGTGCGCATAACCCTCGCATTAAAATATTAAGATGCTGCTTTAGAGACCATGATAATGATGAGGATGGCTCTACCAAATGTTAAACAAATATGTTTTTTTGGTTTGGTTTTTACATTATGACTTCATGACATTTGTTATCATTAGAATATTCTTACGAGAAGGCATATATATGAATGAGTTTGCTTTGGCTTGATGGTGTAGATGTTCTTTAAGTATAGAATATTTTATTATGAGCTGTGGTAGCAGTTTTAAACATTTTAATGTTTATTTTTTTAGGCAAAGAAACAATATAAAAAATTTCGTTCGTCACTCTTTCCAAATAAAAAAAAAATTGGCTGCAAAATTTTAGAACCTGAAAACAGTCACAAAAATAAATATTTAAAAAGAATTGCAACATTTCTGCTAACGCTGTTTTTAATTTGTTTAAGGAAAAATATATTCAGCTTTTAGTCACTTTATTAAAAACAAACACTGTAACGTATGAGTAATATTGACAAAAATATACATGCCGTGTTATAAGCGTCATTTCCTTTTATTTCGTCTCATTTAATTCATATTATTTAAAAAAAATCATTTAAAGTTATCTTTAAAGTTCAACATACAAACTTAAATGGCTTAAGGAAAAGCCTATTTAAGTTTACCAGAAGCTTCGTGTACCATTATTATAAATAATGATGTGTACAACAGTCCATGAACCATATCCGTTTCCGCCACAATACTCTCGCATTCAGACATACAAAACTCCTTCTATTTAGTTATAGAATGAACAAAAAAAACAACTAGAAGAAGTAAAACGACAATGATATTGTACCGTTCATTCACTCGCCGCTTAATGTTTCTTGTAGTTTGTAAAACATTTTAAAGGGCCATGAACAAAATGGCTTTTTCTTTTCAAATGTTTTTAAACAAATATGTTCTTGTTTTTCTCGTCGTTTTCCTTTTTGCCTTAACATTCGTTTATTTGGAAAATTCCAAAGAGTTTTTGGGTATATTTTTTTTATAAAATATAATAAATAGGGACACTTCTCAAATCAACGAACAACAGTGGAGAAGAATCAAAATCTTTTGGAAATAAATCCGCCATTTCTAAATGAAAAATTTTATCAGTATAAAATTTCAATTTTCATTTGATAAAAATATTTTTTTTAAGTTGCAAAATTGTAATTTTAAATATAAAAAATTTTGTATTTTTTGACAATTTTTGCCCTAAAAAGCACTATCAATTTTAGGGTTCCGCACACCAAAGTTGAAAAGAACCGCTATTGTTTCCGCTACGCTATCGGTCCGTCCATCTGTCTATCTGTCTGTCTGTCTCTCCATTTGTCTGTCACAGGTTTCTATCTCGAGAGTATTTGTAACTATGACCACTACAGCAAAAAATACTAAAAGCTCATGAAAATTAAAAATTAAAGGGTGTTCTAAAGCGAGCTACGAAATCCTCATGTTATATACAATCACTTAATATATAGACAATTGACATATTCAAAGTAAGTGTGTTATTATAGATACTACAACAACAAATACTGAAATTTAATCAAAATACAAATTAAAGGGTATTCTCTTACTTAATGTAATTTTAACCGTGTAATTTAGACAATTATCTGTATCTTGGAAGCCGTAGGAGGCAAACTCTTGAAATTTTCACAGCTAGTGTAGAGTTTTAAAGGCATTAGTAACGAATGCTAAAAAACAAACAAACTAAAAATTAAAGGGTATTCTATCAGGTAATGTAATTTTGAAGTTAAGCTGCTTCTTGTGAACCGTAATAATTATACACTTGAAACAAACAAAACTAACTAATAATGTTTAAATTAATAATTAAAATATATCCCTTCTAGTAATGAAAGTAACAAGCTGAAAAGCAAATCACAAATCGAAAAAAATTGCCAAAACAAAAAAACCGAAAATTAAAAAATTGCCAAAACGAACAAATTGCTAAAACGAGAAAAAGCGCTGAAGCGAAAAAGCCTAAAAAAACGTCAAAAAACATCCTCAAAAACAAAAATGGCGAAAACGTAAACATTGGCAAAGCAAAAGAACGCGAAACGAAAAATATGCTACAATTCAAAAGAAACCTTCATGTGCGAATCAAAGTCACACTTTGTTGAATTAAAAAAAAAATCTTCGGGAGCATATAATTACTAAATCTGCATAGGTATTTTCATAGACATGGCTTAAAAAAATATTAAAATTTAAAATTTTTAGTAGCCCTGGACCCTTTCGAATTTGACCAATTTTGCACAATAGTTTAGAAATTAGTCCATATATTCTAAAATACCAAAGCTTGAATTAAAAAAAAAATAAAAAATACGACACTGAAAGGAAAACGGTTCGTAATGGGAATGAAACCATTACGCTAACCCCTTACATTAATATAACGAAAGATGTCATTAATGGCATGAAACATTTCATATTAGCAATGAAATATTACATAAACGTTATGAAACTTTTTCAGGCACATTTTATACATTTTGTTTTGTCTGTAATAATATGAAACTTTTTTCATTCGGAAAATGAAAAAAATAATATATAATTATGTGGCTTGAGTTCAAATACAAATATCGGAAATTAACTTTTTTTTCATATAATTTTATTTTTCTGTCTTTTTCAATCATAATAACATAAAGAAGAGTGAGTAGTTTATTTTTACTTTTAGTGCAAATAGTACTTAAAAATTTAAGTACGAATAACTTGCAATAAAAATGCATAAAATTTATAATTCAAATACGAAATTTTGTTCCGTCTCAATACTATCTCACCTACTCACAAAGGCATTTCATGTCATTTCATATATATTGATTTTAAATTGTGAGATGGCTGAAGCAGTAAAGGTATGTTGGCTTCCAAACATAGGATCAAGAGTTCAAGACTAAAATTTTCAAATTTATTTATAGGAAGTAAAATTAAAGTAAGAAAATTTCAAGTATTAAAAATATTAAATTAAGTCTCTGACTGGATTAAATAAATAAAAAAAAGCCGCCTGGTGGCACTTGGTTATATTATAACGAGTCGTAATGATCTGACTGAACATAAACTGTATAACAGCTGAAACAAATCCGTTAGCTCAAGATACATTTTGCAAATATCTATGAAATTTTATTACAAAAACCTTAAAGTTAAGATGTAACAATAACTACTAAGCTTCGGAATATTTTAATTGAAAAATTAATCATTTTATAAAATATCAAGAAGAACTATATGCCCTTATTACAATATGCATATGTGAACGAAAAATTTCATTTTAATTACGACATTTTTGTAATTAATGAAGCAATTTTCATACCAGGCACAAAACGTTACGTTGGTTGAAAAACAATCAAAAAATCATTGCTGTAACGTAAAAAATCATTGTATAAAGGGTGTCCTAGCACTTTTTAAATTTAGTGTTAATTTTTTTGTGCAAGTGGCAACTCTGAACTTTGGCACCTGTCACATATGTTTATTCCGATTATTAAAAATGGAGCGCCTTACGAAAGAACAACTCGTTATAATTGTGAAAACTTATTACAAAATAATTTCCAATTAGAAAAGGAGTCACCTTACCCAAAGCATTTATGCAGTAAATATATTTTTCCTTCCAACACAAAGCTGTTTCTGGGGCATTGAAAACTGAGTCATGTGTTAAGTCCTTTTCTAGTATAATTTAACGCAGCTTTCCTTGAAATGGCTCGGCTAACATCTTTTCGCCAGACTCCTTCAGAAGTCGTATTCCATACCTTTTCCTAAATATTCCTATACATCCAACACTTTCATTAAATCCACCGATATTCAAATTACCATGCAATTCTAGAACTTTAGGTTTTAGTTCTACTCCATTTATCTGAATTAATCTTTTTCGCTATTTTCCGTTTATAAAACTTTGGTGCACATTGGGATACATCGAAGTGGTCATCAGTTTTTCGAAGCATTATTAGTGTTTTTAAAATTTAAGCACTTTTTCCTTCCATTCTCTTTAATTTACATACATATGTATGTATATATGTAAGATTTTAATATTCTATATTAAAAATTATAATTCACTTCTGCAATTTTCTAAAATTTTGATTTGTTCACTCAAAGAATTTCTAATTCCCATATTTTTTCGCAAAGAGCGTAAGTGCATGAAAAACTCACGGTAATATACACAGAAAAAATTATCACCAAAAAGTATTCAAACTAAAGTTTGTCTAAAAATAAACTAAATTTTCAGTAAATGTTCTGTCCATAATCTATGAATTGTTTTTGTTTGACTCTTATTTAGAACACAGACACCAAAAACAACAAGAAAAACTGTGCTGTAAAAAAACAACCCCGATGACGACATACACACAAATAACAACTACAACAATGATAGAAAAACGAATGCGATTGTACCAAGTTTGTTTACTGAAGATTTTTGAGTGAATCAATTCGTTAATGTCGTTGCGTTAATTCTCATTCATTCTTCTAGAGTCTTTAGATAAACATTCAGACCCAGAAAAATATTTTCTTTGATATATTAAGAAAATCCACCAAATATTTTTGTTTGATTAAGTAAATTACTTTGTTTAGTATTTGTTAGTATTTTTAGACTAATTGTTTTATAAATTCAGACAAAAATATTGTTTGATATTTTTCAGAAAATCCAGTAAATCTTTTTGTTTGATTTACTAGATTGGTTTGTTTACAATTTGTAAATATTTTTAGACAAATCGTTTTATAGATTTAAACAATTAGTTCACTGAAAAAACGCGTTTTTTCCAATGAAATTTTTGAGATATTTTTGTCTATATTTACAAATTTGTTTTTAGGTCCGTTCCTAGACAAAATATTTACTATTTCATTGAATTCCTTTACAGAAAATGAAATTTAGTTTTTTCTTTGTAACGTATATTCTTGTATTTTTGTCTTTGTTTATTTTTAATACGCAAAACCCCTCTTTTAGTGCTAATAAGTGCATCCCCATTCGTTATATTGAGCGTCAAAAATAAAAAAAATCGTTATATAAGATAGTTAATGTTAACATTGGTTATATCCCGAAGTCGTTAAAGTGAGTATTTGTTATACCGAGCTTTGACTGTATATGTCCTTTATTTTTTATTATTATATACATAATGTACAATATACATAAACACAACATTCACTGGTCAATATACTGGTCAAATGGGAAAACATTTTTGTTATGATAAACTACTAGATAATTCTTGTAGAGATCTTCAGTTTATAGTAGTTGGACTACATACAACTAAATGATTTAAACATAGTGTTCATTAATTTTTTTTCCTGTGAAATCTGTAACGCAATCTTTTTGAAAAAATACAAATTTAAAAATTAAATTTATGGTGTTTTGCATTAGAAGGAGACATTTGTGATAAAACATATTTGAAACTTGTAAATTTATGTAATCGACAATTATAGTTTTTTAGTCACTTGGCTTTCTGCTTCTCAATTTAGGTGTTGGAATGTTTTATTATTGTTACAATTACTAAAGATAAACAAAAAGCAATAAAGTAAGTGTCTTCAAAAGTCAATTCCAAAGGTTTCATTTGGCTTAAGGTCATATACTCGTATGTTGGGTGAACTTACAAACACACATACACACGCACACACACACACACACATACACAAGCACTAAAAAGCTCAAAATATTGTAATGAAATATTTTTAAACAATTTTAGGTAATTTATGTTTGTCTTAAAAATTTTGACATTTGAATTGACACCACGTAATAACTAATAACTGACTGACTGACAAACAAATTATTGTAAATAAAGATGTCCATTATTTTATGATGGTCGGTCCAATGTTTAAAAAAGATTTATAAATTTTACAAGATTTGTGGTTAAAGTTTAAACAAGATCAGCAAGAAAAAAGTGACAGTAAGTAAGTTAGGTTCGGCCATAAAGTTCAGAAGGTTTTTGCAAGTCAAGTTTAGTTTTATAAAAAAAAATCATAAAAAATTAATTATAAAAAAAACTAAAAGTGGCTCTTTTTATATCTTAAATCTTTAAATAAATGTGGTCTTTTATAAAGTATTTTTATTTTTCTGCATTAACAAACCTCAGATCTGCCTGCACACATGCGTTTATAAATATAAAAATTTATATTTATACAATATGGTTGGTTGGTTATCCATACAAAAGGCGTGGTCCGTTCTTTGTCACTTAAGCTTAAACACTTAAGTCTTCTTTTATTTATAACCAAATATACATATGTATGTGTGTGTGTGTGCGTGTGTGGTATTCTTGTTATTGCTATTGCGGACTTGTTTTTTAATTCTAATTTCTGTCCCAAAATATCACATCTTAATGAATCAAGGTTAGTCTTGCAATTAAAAAAGCCAAACTGCAGCGACGCCTTTAATTCCATAAATACGAATGCGAATACGACATTAACAAAACACATCACAAACCGTGTTTTAATAAAAAAAAAACAAACTAAAAAAGAAGAGCTCAAACCCAAAATGAAAAAAATAACATTTTTAATTTTACTTTATTTTCTGTTTGAAAGGCTGCATAAATCAATAAATATTTTGGCATTATGGTCAAACCATAAAAAGACACAAAAGCTTAGAGTCAAGCAACCAATAATCTAAAAAAGATAAATATTTAAAATAAAGTTGATAAAGGTCGATGTATTAAGTACCTTACAAAAATATCAAATAAGGAGAAATCATTTAAAGTTAATTAATTAAAAGAAATATTTCTTAAAGTACACTTTTAAAAGTGTGATTTTCGCCAAAGTGCCTTCTTGAAAAATCAGTAAAGTGCAATTTTTCCAAGTCCTTAATAGCAATATTTAACACTTCATATATCAAACATCTTTTTCGACATCTGGTTTATTCTCGTTTTGGTGATTTTTTTTTTAGTTGTGTGATTTTTTTCGTTTTAGACAGTTTTCGTGATTTTTTTACTTACGAGATTTTTTTCTTTTTGGCATTTTTTTTGTTTTTTTTTCGCTTCTTTTAGTTTTAACGCTTTTTTCGTTATGGCCGTTTTGAGACTCAGCTGCGGATTTTTTGGAAACTCCTGAGTTTTTGGGATTGCAGGTCCTGTTTTTGGTCCGTGGTTTTTGACCTAGCTAAGTGGCTTGTGACTTGGCTAAGTGGTTCGTGACAGTGGTAGCTGGAGGTGTCTCTGCAAACTATTGACGATAAGTATCGTATTAGTATCTTCCCATTGATAGTTGGTTTAGCTGATAATGAGTTTTGAAAGTGTCTTCTTCTTATCATCGGGAAGTACAAATTATTATCTTCCTACCCAGTAAAAAACTTGCTTCCAATAAAGCAGGTTTCTACTATTATGGAATAAAAGTAGCGCTGACAAACCTGCTGATATCGCTGCTAATTTTTGTATGGCGAGTTCCCGGATTAGAGTACTACATTTTTGCTCACAAAAGCGCTTTTGAAGCGCTAAAAATCATCAACATTTTCAGCACTAGAGCTGAAAATATATGAAAAAAATGGTTCGATTTGGATTGGCGTCGTTAACGCCATTTTGAATTTTTCTTATTTCGTTACTTTATTTATTTTTATTAATTTCATATTTTTACTCAATGTTTGTTATCTTAACTTCAACTAGTATCGAACTAAGAACCTTCAGGTTTGAAGTCCGACGTACCAATCACTCCACAAAAAACACTGTTGCAAAACGACACCAAGAAACTCAAATAAACTTACTCTTCATTCTCGCTTAAAAACCTGCTTTGGACAAGCACTACAAAATCAGTTTTTTTGGTATAGCTTGTGTACGAAGCTTTTGTATAAGTAAAAAGCAAATACTTTTCTCGCTTCAAAACCTGCATTGTTGTGACGCTATGAAATCAGCTTCTGAACAAGCTCATATTTTAAAGCGAATTATGAAGCGCTTTATTTCTTTAGTGCTTCAAGAAACATGAAAATTTTTTACTGGGCACTGATTGGTGTTCTTAAGGTAGGTGGAATTTGTCTTTTAGCAGTGCCCCTTGGAATTGCATTTTCTATGTCTCTGTGAGAATCCACCACCTCTAGTGCCTTCCCTGAGAAACAATAGGACATCCGACTCCAGTTGATTATTGTACTGCTCAAGAGCTTTCTAGTAGTGTGGAGAAGTACCGCGTAAGTCTTCTAGAAGTTTCCCTTTTATCGAATTTATTATTTTACATTACGCATTTTCTATGTCACTGTCAGATTGCACCCGATATAGCTCCTGTCCTGATAATTGGGCACACCACACTCAAGATCTTTCTATGAGTGTGAAGCACTAACGCGCATGTTTTCTAGAAGTACCCTTTTTACCGGATCCACTGTCGAAGCAGAAAATTTTGACGAGACCTCGGATGGCTCAAACTCTGAGACTGGCTATGGGGCCAACTGCTGCCATTAAGAAAGTTAGGTATAGTGACACGAATAGCGTAGTTGATAAGAGAGAGAGAGAGAGAGAGAGAGGATAAGGCGTTCTAAGCCATCATCGTCTAAGGTCAGGCGCGCTACTACTGCCGAGCATGCTGTTGCTACAAATTGCTGCTTGTGCTATTAGTGGTGGTGCTGCTTCAACTTTTTGTTATTGTTTCTGGAATATTTGCTATATTTGCTTTCGCTAATATTTTTGTTACTGTCGTTGTTAGTTCAGCTGGTATGTGCATTAGTGCTACTGATACATCGGCTGGTGTTTGTGCGGCTTGTAATGTTAAGGCTGGGGCGGTGGATGTGCTCAATGGCACTGATGGTACTAATAATGCTCTTGCCTCTGGTAGGAGGAATAAGCGGCAGAATAGAAAGATGGAGGTGGCATTAATTTTAATTCCATGATATCGTTTAAAAGGGTCAATGAATGGTTTACTGATGGAGGTGTTGCTAGCTGATGAACTACATAGAGTGCTGCCTAATAAAGTGATTACTATTTCGGTGGAGAATGAGGTTCTCTTGATGAAGCTCATAGTAGAGAATGGGCGCTTGTGGGGAAGGTTGGAGACCGACAGTCGACCAGCAAGGTTGATTACGGCTTCTTCGGCTAATGTTGCTGTCACTAGGACACAAAATGCTGCTACAGTGGTTGCTCCCAAATCAGTTGAGATGTGGTGAGCGGTGGCTAAGGAGAAGGGTGACTCTACTATATCTGAGGATGTGTAGTAGTACCTCCTCAGATGTACATGCCATGTCATGTACTGTCATGTCATATCATGTCATGTCATGGCGTGTCGTGTCATGTAATATCATGTCATGTTTTTTCCCCCAGGACACCGGGCGTTGTCTTTTTAGTTTTCTAAATTTTTTTTTCGATTTGTCGATGTTTTTCGTTGTGAAAATTTTTTTGCGTCTTATTCGTTGCATTACTTGAATGGATACCTTTTAATTAATAGTTTTGTTGGATGTTGTAGTTTTTATAATAATACACAAACTGTGCACCTCTTAAGGTAGGATCCCACTATCATCGCAATGTAGCGATTTCCGTCGACTCCTTGCAGTTAAGCCATAGGCAATAAAGCAAAATGGCCTTATTTCTCAATTAATTGCGAAATGAGGTAATATGGCTTTATCACCACTGCAACGTAATGCAATTACGCCCTTATTCGTCAATTAATTAATTGCAGGGAGTCGACGAAAATCGCTACATTGCGTCGGTGGTGGGATTTTGGCCTTGCGGCTCTCAATATACAAGCTACTGACAGATGGAGAGGCAGAAAAATATACAAGAGTAGCGAAAACAATAGGTCTCCCTTGCAACCCTTTGGCACGGAACCCCAAAAAAGTTCTTGTAATTAAAAAACGTACTTCACCTAATAAATATGTGAACTGCTCCTAAGTTCACATATTACATAACGCCATTTTCGGCGATTTTAAATATTCTTAAAAAGTACTTTTTCTACTGAGGGAGTTTTTCGAATAAGAAACATTTTAGAATTAATAAAATTTCATATTTTTATGTCACTTTCTGTATGTTCACCTTAGTGTAGGTAGGGTACACTAACTGATGGTGAATAACTCAAACTCAAACTCAAATTTGAGGATTTAGTAATTTAAGTTTGTACGAGTACAAAGTATTCTTGTTTTCTTCTTCATTATTTCTTATCTCAAAAGTATTATTTTTTATGATTTTTTAATGCAAATGAGTATTTCAAACGCAGATTTTTAAAACATCTTAAATTCCAAGCGCTAATTTATTTGATTTTTTTTTAATTCTTCATAAAAACCATTTGTCTTCTGTGAGACATTAGGTAAAAGGTTTTAAAATAAATTAGTTTCTTCGAAGATCTTCACAAGATGGCAGAGGTGGTTAAAAATATTAATTCGCAGCTATATAATATAGTAGATCAAGGTTTAGAATTGGTAAAAGAACTAATAAATCGAAAATTTGCCAAACCTACTAAATTTAAAAAAAATATCAGACATTACATGAAAACTCATCTACAAATCTTAATATCACAAAAGAGGTTAGAAATTCACCATTTGGCAGTGTCGTCAAAAATGGGCATATGCGGTTGTTCATTAAATGCATAACAGTTGAAAAATAGCCACTTTTAAAGCAGCATAGAAGAAAGTAATGAAATTATTGTATATGATTTCTCGGTCTAGCATCTGTAAAGTTTGGCATAATTAGTTTTAGATCATGGTTCTCATTTTCATTTAACAAGTCTTTGCTGAGTTTTGCTATTGTAAGCAGATTATATTCTTTATAATAATTAACACAGTGGAACTCAAATATCATTTAGAAAACCATTTTTTGCAGGTTATTTACTATTTGTGTATTTTATGTAAAAACACTAAACATGATAAGTAATTTGTCTTGAAACACTAGAATCGCCAGTGTATATTTTTGTTTAACAATTTTTCTGTTTATTCAACATTTGCTCCCAAAGTATTCAAATTTCTTTTGTTAATATATAAATAATTGTTAAACATAATTTTTGCTTATCTACAGTTTTTATTTTGTTAAATCTTTGAGATTTCAATTGAAAAGAGCTTGTGTTGGTTGCGATATTTTTAGACGTTTTTTTTCAAATTTTAAACACAATAAAAACATTAAAGGAGAAGAAAAAAACTCTCACTTCTTCTTAAATAAGTAACTTAAAGATTCAATGGTGTATGATCTGCTGTATGAAAAAAAAAGAATTTAAATAAAAAACAATAACAAATAAACTTTACAGTGGTGGTCAAAATTATAAAATTTTAACAAACTAATACATATGTATTTTTTTTGTGCTGTTTGCTAGTCTTGACCAGAGGTAATCACAAAGAGAAGCACTTAAAATGACAATGTATTGGTATTTTTGCAAATGCCGAAAAATGCAGAGACATGAAACTACTCAGTTGATATCTATTTTTTTTTTCTTTTCAACCTCAACTATGTGTTTTGTTTTTGTTTTATCATAAAATAGCGACGGCGACATGCTTGTTTGAAAGCTACCATACAACTGAATGAAATTATAGTTTCTTGCACTCTTTGTAGTGAGTTTCGTTAACAGTCGTGTTGTATATGTGAAAATGACGCAAAGTATTCGGGCACCGGTGGCTTAGCATGATGATGTCTGGTCTTGCCAGTTGTTTATTACTCAGGGTAACATATATTTCCTCGTACGGAAATTTCATAAAGTTACTCTAACTCTAGATGCAAACCATTACATGATACAAAGTTAAGGAGATGGCACAACCTATATCAGCATAACTCGAGAAGGATGTACCATATTTGGTTAAATAAAAAATCGTAGTTAAAATTCTTTTTAAGACATATTTACAGTTTTTTTAATATGATCAATAGTTTCGGACACATTTAAGAAAATATAATGGAAAATTTTTAAAATTTTGTATTTAATAAATTAATAAGCAATCAAAACATGCGAAAATTTCGTTCTTACTCGGCATACAGATAAAGCTAATATCGTTGCACAATTTTTGAATTAATTCGCAATTAAGGGACGACACTTTATTGACAAAAATTATGATTTACATACAACAATATACGATTGCAAGGAAATCACAATTAGCACTATTATAGTAATCTTACATTTGTGCATTTGCAGATTGGCCAGAGTTGTTGTTGTAAATGCTCCGCTTGTTGTCAAAATCTGCTTCCTAAACGCATCTTGCGACAAGCTCAAAACTTATAAAAAAAGCTATAAAAGTCGCAAAAAAACTCATGGAGGAATTTTTGCGAGTCAATAGACAATACTAGAGATTCTGCAAGAGTTAGTAGGCCTCTTGCCATAAACCACTTCAGTGCAACCTTCGTTAAAAGGACGGATGGCTCATGGCCAGACTTATCTGCGGCGTCACTACACATACTTCTTAATACCCACTTCCCCTGTAGTACGGACACGGCCTGTACGAGCAGCTCCTTTATAGATCATCTTGGAGGCGGAGATCAAAGACTTATGGCCATGCCAGAATCTTAGATCAACTACAACCGACAGAGAGGAGACCCTCGGATTACATGGTACCTCATCTGGACTTTGATAGCAATTTCAAAGTTGTTATTCCATCCAGATGGGAGTGAAATAGACTTCAATTTCAGGGTGTACATTGATGGATCAAGAACAATCTCAGGGGTGGGCTCTGGAGTCTTCTCGAATGACCTTGTGATAAGACTCTCCTTCCGATTTACTGATGAAGCCAGTGTATTTTAGGCTGAAATATTTGCCATGAGGGCGGCGGGCAGGTTGTTTATTGACAGGAGAATCCAAGGGAATATCGGCTTCTTCGTCGACTACCAGGCAGCACCTTTATCTCTAAGGTCTCACACTACTTTTTCTACTTTAGTTACCCAGTACAAGAATATGCTATCCAGATTAGGTGGTCAGACTGACGTTATCCTCATCTGATATTGATCGAAACTGTGTTGGTAGCTGCCGCTCACTATCCGGATCATAGGAGATCGGGTGTTGAGGTCTTTGTTGCATCTTTAACTACGCACTTATAGTTTTAGCGAAGCATTTTTGAATTAAAACTTTGTCCACCATATCTAAAGAGGGAGCCACTAATCCCTTTGTATGTCGCTGCAATACTCTCTCTGTTCATGCGCCATAAGACTCCTGAGAGCGCTTTAAGGTCATTGTTCTGGAGTTTCTCGTTTTGCTGGATATAATTGGTGTGCAATAAGACGAGAAGGAGGATATAGAAGACTATACTTAGGAATTTGGCATGGACAGAAGTGACTAATTGCCTCCTTAGTCCAAGAAATGAAAATGGATACTGAAGATTTTGAGGGTCATATCCTACGCTCCTTCAAGAAGTTTTTAACGATTATTTTGGCACTTATGACGGGAATGCTTATATTGGAGGAGATAATGGTGATGTTATGAAGCTTGAGGGGGATGGAAATTTTGGCTAAATAAATATTAAAGAGAGTAGGTAACAGTACTCCTTCAAGTGGCATATCCATTTTTTATCTTCTGATAAATTGATTTATGGGCTCTGAACTCCGCAAACGCTTGTCTTCTTCCAATCTAGCATTTAATGTCGTTGGGGAGGAAAGATAGAGTAATCAGCCTTGTCAAATGACTTGGATAGGTGCAGTGCAGTCATTTTTTGTAGTTTGATATGGTCAATACTGATTAAGACCGATGGAGATCTCTGTATTTATCACATTTAAAGACATTGTGGACTTCGCAGAATCTATGTTGATGCGTGGAGAGTGGGATTTACTTCTTCATTGATGAGCTTTAGAGGGTTTCGCTTTGGATATTATGCTCACAACTTTACTGGGGTGAAGGAGTGGAACTCACATTCGGGTTTAGCGCTATTGCGATATGTCTACAAATTTTTGGCAGAATAGATTGGCACATATTTTTGCAAGTGTATATTGTGTGTTGTTAAAGTCTATCTGGATCCACATATAAAACTGGTTAAGGTGAGGTAAACATTTTCTTCGAGACTTGAGGTTTGAGCATTAATTCGCTTATTAGCCGGTCTGCAGGCATACAGGAAATCGCCTGTTCTTTTTTTCTTTTCTGGTTTGCATTCCCCATCGACACATATTTATATCACCAGCGTCGTCCACCACATTTCCGATTAAACTTATCTGTTCATTATTTGAAGGTATTACCAGCGAAGTGTTAATTATCCCTAAATTATGTTATTACTTATTATTGTGACAATGTTTTCCCACCTATCGCGCTTGCTTTGGTTTCGCAATTAGTACTTGCCTTCTTGTTTGCGCCTTTCAGCATTATATGTATCTTAATTTGGCTTCGCAACCAGTACTTGCCTTCTAGTTTGCACCTTTTGGCATTATATCTTGATCTGCTACCAGACCACACGTAGTCCGAATGACAACTCTCCTCCTTTCGTAATATGGTCTTTCAGCCTCTGTAATCCAATGTTGGTATTATATCTTCCATCTTTGATGTGCCACCTTCTCCACATGCTTACGATATTAATACCACTTTTCACGGAATTCTACGTGATTGCCATCGATTCCACCATTCGTTTAAATGAGAGAAAATAGGTACTCCTCTCACTTTCCCAATATAAGTGGAGACTGGGAACTGTTATATCAACTTAGATGCAAACATTTTGAACACCACTGTACTTTATGGATCTTTTTTAAATATTTATGTATGTAAATGAAAGAATGCGTGCATGTGAGCAAAATGTTTTTTTTTCATGTTCATGTGTCTGCGATTTGACAAATAAAATAAAAAGATCATAAATAAATGAAAGAAGTGCTTTAAGAAGCTTCAGATTGTATTTTATTTGTTTGGTACGTTTCATATTGTTGTTGTGCTGTTGTTGCTCAAATTATATTTATGTCTGCATGTAATTACAAGCTGACTGTCCGTCCGTCTGACCGTCTGTCCTTAAAATGTATTTCTTTTCTTGTTATGTAGTCTGTTTGTGTGTTTTCTTTAAAGTCTTTAGGGTATTTAAATTTCATATTAAGAGTGCTATTGTTGTGGTTTTGGACTCTTGGCTTGGTTATTCGAAGCTAATAATATTTTTTGTTCAATTTTTTATTTCTTTATCACTTTTTTTATTAAAGTAAGTGCTGCTGTTTTAATGGCTACTTTTTTCTTTTATAAATATTTATGTTTTTTTTTTAACAAAAGATATTTATACAATAATTTGATTATGGCTGTTTTTTTTTGTTGTTGCTGTAAATAAATATTTGATAGTTAATATAATTTTATGTAGAGACAATTACACACTGACACTCGCTCGGTTAAGTGTTAATTTCGTCGTTAATGGACAAATGTCAAAGATATGACATTTCATCAAAATTCCATTAGTGTTATTTTTCTCCCGTTTTGTTTTACTGTGTAAATGAATAACAAAACTTGTAAATTTTTTTCCTCAATTCTTTTTGTCACTTTTTGATTTCTAAAAGAGATTTTTACGTTGCTTTTTTTTAAGTAATTAAATATTTCGTTAATTGACAATTGTTCAATGACAAATAGTTTAACGACAAAAAAAAAGCTATTAAAAATATACAATTTACTAGCACACAAAAATAGCTAATTTGTATATCCACAGAACTAAAGTTTTTCAAAAAAAAAAAAAAACTTTATGGTTGTTTAAAATATATTGAGAACGTAAATAAAAAGCAATTGACAATTGTTTATATCTTTAAGTTAAACATTTTGATCAGGAATATATAATTAAGGTTAAATTCTAGTCCTTGTCCATTTTAGTTTTGATCTTAACTGCAGATCTATGTTTAAGACACAATCTGCGGACGAATTGTCAACCTGAGCACAACAGCCTTTGTTGTATGTACGTACTTCATTTAACACGTACTTATCATGTTGTTCTATTGAACAAAGAAACCGATTTTAAGGCAATAAATTTAGAACGTATGTTAGCTTAAAAAACATACATTTTATATGTATTGTGTTTTTGCCAATGAATGTTTGCATTAAAAATTGTTCACATCAACAAACAAAAAACAAAAAAATCGAAAGATTAAATTAAAAACGAACTTTAGCCAAAATAATTAAATAACTTTACATAAACCCGATACAGTTCGATTTCAAATCCCCAAAAATACCCAACGAACAAAGTGATTTTCCCCGAAAAATTCCGCAAGGATTTTCACGAAATTTTTATCCCCAATCACAAAAAAATACCCTATTTGGGGACAAGTCCCCAAAACTGGGAATGCCGTCTTTTACAACGTATTAAAGGAAATTAAATGGCCATCCCATAGTATGCAGACTACTTTGTTATTAATCGGATAACAATTCAGAAAATGTTTCCAAATGTCATACCATAAAACTGCCGACTATTTTTTATTTTATTTTTATAAAGAGAAGTAACACAATCAGGCAATTAATGCCTACCAGCTAATTAATTAATGTGTTACCTTCTTTGGGAAGGGGATAGTGTAGAGATAACAGGTGGTGAAGTTGGAGAGAGATAGAAAGCTTAACTAATTTACAACTCTGCTATTGCGCGTTTTTTGTAGAGCACTGTTGCAAGCCTCTCTGGTGTCCAGTAAAGTCCATTGAGTTGTTTTTAAGCTGTACAGCCATTTTATTAGTTCTTTTACTTTGCCGACGGTTCTGCTACAATAACGACGAAGGAGGGTGCTGTAAAGTCCCACTAAACCTGAGATTCGAATTAAGAGAAGGTTCGCTAAAACGAAGAATTTTCGAAACAAATTTGTTCGATAAATGCTCGTGAATGTAAAAAAAATCGAATGTTCGCAAATGCGAGCTTTTGTCGATAATGTTGCGACAATAAGCTCAATTGCCAAATTTCATAAAATGTGAATGTTCGCAGCATCGAAATATGTCTCGATAAGAAGCGCAATTGCCAAATTTCATAAAATGTGAATGTTCGCAGCATTGAACTATTTTCGATAATTTATCGAATGTGTAATTTACATTCATGTGTGCAATAATTGAATAGAAAAATATTTGCCACGATAGCCTAGTGGATTTGTGCTAATCTGTTAGCCTGGAGGTACCGTGTTCGAATCTGATTGGATGCAGCGTAAGTTAAAATTTAAAATAAATAATGTATTCCATTTACAATAAAATAGATAAATTAAAAAAATAGAGATAACAATCTTGAAAAATTATTTTTTCCTGCATTTTTGTGGTATCGATATTTCTTCGATATTGGTTCGCTATTGATTTGTCAGCGTAGCATCGAAATCGAAAGATTTGCTGCCACAAACTGAGCGACGAGTGAGCTCTAGCAGCTCTTTCTCTTTCCGACTTCGATAGCCGTTCGCGAGTGTTTTGTCCGAGAAACGTGTGCGCAACATTCGAATGCGATATTATTTTCGAATGTTTTGGTTTGCTGGGGTGCATTAGGATATGTTAGTATTAATAGCTGCCGGTACTGCCAAAGTAATCACTGCTATGCCTTCACCACTTTAACAGTACAAAAACAACCAATACAATAACACACCAATGAACGTGAGAAAAATGCATGATGTTGTTGGCTTGCCTGAAACTAGTTTTGAACTCAAGACCTCAGGGTTTGTAGTCAAACGCGCTAACTACTCAGCCAACAGCGCCCTCTAAGGGAATTTTAGACAACTCGCTTGATTGTCTGGTAAAGTTTCAGATTCTTCTGACGTCAGTCATTTCGACAAAATATGTTAATTTATATTATTAAGAAAAAGTGGCCACCACATTTTTGAATATGTGCAGCTAACTTTGATTTGTCATATAAAAATACACAATTTAAAACTTTCAAAAAATATGGTAAATTTGGAGGTATACCAAATGCACTTAAGAGCGGTTTTTGAAGAAAAATTACAGAAAAACCATATTTTGTGCAGTTAAGTCAAACTTCAGCTAACATTGATATTCTGTATGAAAATAATTTTTAAATGCCCAAAATTTTAAGCATTTATCCTATAAGTGCAGGTACAGAAAGTGCACTTAAAAACATATTTGTATGGGCTTATTTTAGTTTAGTCGATTAACAGCAGAGGTGTCTTAAAGTTCAGTTAAACTCAACTTATTATCACATATTTAAAAAAAATTTATCTCTTAAATATTATTAATTTTGTTTTCCTTTATTATGCCTCTAATACTCGTAGATCTAAAACGTATTTATTCGTAAGTATTTCTCTTCATTGCTTTTATTACAGTATTTACTACTTTTGTGGTCTCAAAAGAAATCATTTGCATTCTTTATTTAATCTTACGCAGACATTTGAAATCTTTTCTCGTCGTTGTTTTCATTTGGCTTTCATTCCATCAGCATCATCATCATCATCATCGTCGTCGTTCCCATCTTTTTCATTCCCCAACGTCAGTTAGTCAGTCAATATGTTTTTCGTAATATTGTATGATTGTTAGTGCTTGCTCTTCTGCTTATACCTCTCATTGGTTTCCTTCCACTGCTCATCATCTAATCAGAGATGTATTTTGTTTGAAGGTTTTGTCTGTCTGTCCATCTTAATTTGTGCAGAACACATCATACGAGCTCTTTAAAATATGTGGTATGTCTTTTTCGACTTCTACTGTAGAATGCCTTAATATATCTTTTTAGTTTTTTTTTGTACTCGAAAGAACCAGAAGATAAAAATTTTAGTTGTAAATTTAGTTGTTATTGTTGTTTCTGGGCAAACGGCTTATCTAGTCCAACAATTACACTATTTACAATTAGTTCACATTTATGTATTTGCATTTGCTGTAGTTGTTGTCATTTTTTTCACAATTTTCTTTCACTTGTCTAGAATTTAGTATTCAGTTCTTTTCATAAAGTTCAAAAGTGTCTTTCTTCGCCTTCTGTGGTTCCTTCCACTCGCACTTGTACTAAACGTTTTTCTTTTTATTTTACATTATTGTCGTTTGGTTTATTAGTGTGATATTATTTCGGATTTAGTTTTATTGCCAGCAATTGTCTGTCTGTGGGGTTTACATGTGCTGCTTACAAATTTTGTTTGCTCCAGTCAGTCTTCTTTACTACGAGAACTAGAGATCTCTTAATTGTTAGAGGCACTTAAAATATAAACTTAAAGTTTTAATCTCTTTTAAGTGTTTGCTGTTTCAGTTTATTTGTTGCCTTTTATCACTAAACATTTGTTTGAAAAACTTGTGAAATAAATAAAAACCATGACCAGTTGTGTGGTGCAAAGGAAGATTACGTTAGAAAAGGATCCCTTGACAATTTTACCCTTTAAAAATATTTTTTCTTTAAAAGCGGCTTTTTATTTAAAAATAAAACGTATAAACTTTAAACCTAATTTCCTGCGAAGAATGTTTGAAAATCGTACTTCCAGAATAAGCCATATTCGTTTGAAATCTCATTTAAATAATAGCGCCATAATTATTGTCTTTTAAATAAAATTTATTTTAATAATAAAAATATATTGTAAGCGGGTCATAAACAAAAATATTTGTCTCTTACATTTTACTTAAAATTATTTGGTTGAAAAGCAAAAATCTTCTTCCCAAATGAACAACAATAAATTATTACCCATGGCCCAAAAGTTTCGTAGGCAAGTGATAAGAAACTGCCGCTGCTTGCTGTCGGTCGGCATGGATGGTCAAAAATAATTTTGTAGGCAGCCAGCCAATATATTTTTGAGCTGTTAAATGTTTGTCTGGTCAGTCCTAAATATCGGCCACTGACTGCATTTAATTTTTTGGTAAAATTTTAAATTTCATGTTTAGAAAGAAAATATTTACAGAATAAAATATTTACACAAACGCACACTCCGACAAATGATCTCATAAAAAAATGTTTGAAAATATTCGAATTTTGAAATCTGTAATGCCTGGCAAAAGTTTTAGCATGCATCTCTCTTCAGTTGCAACACATTTCCTTGGAAATCTTTGATGCAATTTTTGCACTAAATAGAATTGCATGCCATTAAATAGCTGCTTTTGTTTGAAAATTGTGTTGAATTTTCTAAGAGTTTATTCGCAAGAATTTTATTTCTTTATTTTTTAATTATACGGCGAGTAATAAGAAATCTGAAATGGTTTTTCAAAAATTCTATAAATGTTTTTATCTTATCATAATTTTTGAAGACAAATGATAACTTTTCTTTCCTTTGGCCAATAAAATGCACCAAAAGGCGACCTTTTCTTTAGTTAATAATAAAAAAGACTAATGGTGTTACGGGACACCGTGACAACACAAGGCATTACATGGCATGACATGACATGACACATACAATCTGAGGAATAGTACCTCCTATAGTAAGGGGAAGCCCTTAACTACCACCAACAACGTCTCAACTGGTTTGGGTGCAACAAACGGAGCAACTGCAGGAATAGTTCATTGGAGCAGGATTTTGCCGCAGAGATCGTAACCAACCTTGCTGGCGGAATGTCGGTCTCCAACCTTCCTATCAAACGCTGATTCTCTACTAATACGAGCTTCATAAAAAGAACCCAGCACTCTTTCTACTACAGTACTCTATCTACTCCATCATTTAGCAGCACCTCCAATAGTGCACTAGTAACCCTTTTCAGCTGTAGCACGGATTGAAAATCATCATTAGTCACATCGCCACTATGAGCCACCTTTCTGTTCTGTCTCTTATTTCTCCTACCAGAGGCCACAGCATTTTCAGTAGCATCAGTGCCACTGAACACCTCAATCTCTTCAGCCATACCAATATCAACCGCACAGACACCAGCTGACGTAACAGCCCAAAAACCTACAGCAAAATCAAAAATACCAGCGGAAGCAACTGTAGCAGGACCAGAAACAGCAATAAAAGCTGAAACAGCAGTTGCAGCAGCACTATTAATAGCACAACCAGCAAAATTTGCACCAACAGCACACACAGCAGCAGCGCCCGGGTTAGACGACGAAAGCTTAGAAGGCCTCCGCCGCTCAATATTATCAAGCTCGCTATCCGTGTAACTATGCCTCACTTTCTTTATGGCACTAGGAGTCCTCATGGCCTCAAAGTTCGCCATATCCAATGTCTCGTCGTCATTGTCCCCTTCCGTAATTATCCGCTTCAACAGCGGACACGAAGGAGCCATGACTCGCGTTAAAAAAAACTTTTTTAAAAAGAAATTCCGCTAAACATATACATTTAATATATTACGAGGGGGAAAGCACTGACAGAAAACTAGTCACGTTACCGGAATCTAAGTGCTAGGGACGGGCCCGATTTAAAAAACTTTCTGTTACAATAAGTACAAATCTTAAAAAAATAGTTTTTGAAAAACTTTATTTTAAAAAAGTATCTTTTGAAAAAGTTAGCTTTAAAAAAAAAGAATGAAAAAGTGCCATTTTTCAAAAAGTATTTTTTCAAAAAAAGATATCTTGTAGAAGTACCTTTAAAGTAAAGTAATTTTTTTTCAAAAATTATATTATTAAAACTACGTTCTTAAGGCCGTTTCAAACTATAATACAAGTATTAATACTTTTGAGGAAAATGAAACTCTGATATGATAAATTGATATAGTTTTTTGAAAATGTTTAGTCAAACAATAATTGGATGAGGGAGGCATTTTCCTCAAAAGTATTAATACCCAGCAAAAACTTGGTAATGAGTTGTCATTACCGAACAACATACTTTTCAACCACAAATAACATACCGTCTAAATTACTTTACAGTAGTAGAACAATTACTTACTAGTAATTAAACAAGCCATTTATTCTCTTATTGGCAGAGTATTAGCGTATCTGCTTACCATACAGACGATAAACAGTTCAACTCCTGGGGAAGCAAAATAGATTTTTTTAATTGTGTTCATATTTGTGAAATCAAGTTTTAAGCCCGTACACAGAAAAAAATATCATCAAACAGCCACTAACAAATCAAGTCATTAATATTTAATTTAAATTCAAAAATATATTTAGTTAATATAACCAATTAGGATGTTGATACAACAAACACAGAAAATTTTTTCAACAAACTGAGTTAATTAAATTTTTTGTTATGTATGGCGCAAAAATCCAACAGATTTTGTAAATATTTTTGGAAAAAAAATTTTTTTTTTGTAACACAACGTTTTTTGAGAACCCAGTTTATTAAAAATATTTTTTTTTTGTTAACACCTCAATTGTGAATAACACAATAATTTTAATTGGAAATAATCGATTTGATTTTATGTTCTAGTGTAACAAATGCCGTGTTTGTATTTACAAAAATCGTTGTAGGTGTTTTAATTTTATTTACAAATAAATTAATTGCATTTACAAATCTTTTTTTTTTCTGTGTAACAAAATAGCTGTGCAGTAGCCTAGTGAGCAAAACACTAAAAATAAAATAGCACAATAACTGGAAATGGCATGAGTTCAATGCTTAGCAGAGACACTTAATTTTTATTGAGTTTTGGGTATTCTAAATATTGAAATTTATAACTTGTTATTTGTAATCAAATGCGGTAAGTATTTGCTTTCAATGACATCGCCATGTTAAAGTAATTGGTTAAATTCCAAAATAGAAGCAGTGAAAGGTATGTTTTTTAGTATTTTAACTTATTACTTTGCCATCAACATATTTCCTGGGTACTTGTATTATAGAGTGAAACGGCCTTTAATAACTTTTTAGAAAAGTACCTTCTGCGAAAAGTTATTTTTAAAAAGTACCTTCTGAAAGTTATTTTCTTAAAGAATTATATTTTGAAAATAGTAACGTTTGAAAAGTGTATTTTTGCAAAAAGTACCGTTTAACAAATGTACCTTTAAAAAAAGCACCCTTTTGAAAAAGTTTATTTATAAAAAAGTATAAAAAAGTTTCAAAAAAGTACCTTTCAAAAAGATCATTCTTATAACGTTCCTTTTTTACAAACTACCTTTTATAAGAAATAAGTTTTTAAAAAGTACCTATTCAAATAAATTGCCTTTTGCAAAAAGTACTTGTTTTAAAGTACCTTTTTTTAAAAGTACATTTTTAAAAATACATATAAGAAAACTATTTTTTTTTTAATTATATTTTTAAAAACTAAAAATAACCTTTTGGAAAAATTAACGTTTTCAAAAAGTACTTTTACAAAAAAGTACTTTCGGAGTGACTAATTTTTGAGAAAAATATCATCTTTAAAAAGCAACTTTTGACAATAGTACCTTTTCAAAAAGTACCTTTTTTAAAGTGCTTTTATGTACCAAGTAAATTTTAAAAAAGTATCTTTGACAGAAAGGCACCTTGAAAAAATTCACTTTTTCAGAAAATGCTTTTAAATGTGATATTGAAAATTTACAAAATCTTATGAGAGGTACGCTTCCCCATTATTATCGCCAGCAATTTTTTTTTATGACTACGCACACTGGCTTCCAACTATTGCACACCAAAATTTAACACTTTCACTGATATAATTATCCAGATAAGAGATAATAAATAATAAATTTTCCACATACTTAGAGGTAAATCCAATTGATAGCCTACAAGTTGTATGTCTGTTTCCCAGTAAGAAAGTTGATTCCAATAAAGCAGGTTTCTACTATTATGGAATAAAAGTAGCTCTGACAAACCTGCTGATATCGCTGCTGATTTTTATATGGCGAGTTCCCGGATTGGAGTACTACATTTTTGCTCACAAAAGCGCTTTTGAAGCGCTGAAAATCATCAACATTTTCAGCACTAGAACTGAAAATATATGAAAAAAATGGTTTTCTGTGGATTGGCGTCGTTGACGCCATTTTGAATTTTTCTTATTTCGTTTCTTTATTTATTTTTATTAATTTCATATTTTTACTCAATGTTTGTTATTTTAAATTCAACTAGTATCGAACTAAGAACCTTCTGGTTTGAAGTCCAACATACCAATCACTCGACCAAAAACACTGTTGCAAAACGGCACCAAGAAACTCAAATAAACTTACTCTTCATTCTCGCTTAAAAACCTGCTTTCGATCAGCACTATAAAATCAGCTTTTTTGTATAGCTTGTGTACGAGGCTTTTGTATTAGTAAAAAGCAAATACTTTTCTCGCTTCAAAACCTGCATTGTTGTGACGTTATGAAACAGCTTCTGAACAAGCTCATATTTTAAAGCGAATTTTAAAGCGCTTTATTTCTTTAGTGCTTCAAAAAACATGAAAATTTTTTACTGGGTTTTAATATCTTATGCGCACCTTTCACCCCCACTGTGCATTACACTTAAATTATGTTCTTTTGGTATAAATAAAGCATTTCTAATCGTGGCGTTTATCTTATCTGTTTGTTCTAGTGATCTTAATACAATTCCTATTATTTCCTATAGGTCATATATGACACGCTTTTACTTACTCGTATCAACAACTTAAATGATTTGATAACAAGTAAACAACATTTAATTAAACACATAAAAACTTTAATCGAAATCTTAAAAACGAAATATTCAAGAAATTAAAACTAACAAACAACATTAAAAAGTAAGGGTAATTGGACAAATGTACATTAATACATAAAAAGTATGTATTTATGTACATACTTGTGTACATATGTATGCCTACAAGTAGAAATGTACGTATATATATTCCTATCAAGGCAATGATAAACAATTGTCTTTTATACGAAAAAAAAGTTCATCTTAATGCGGAAATGTTAAAAGCAGGCTGGCACTGATGACTTTTGTGCGTGCCTCTTTTTTCTTTATTGAAAAAAGGAATAAAAAAACACCGATAAACTTAGACAAACTGCTATTGAGAGTCTTTTAAAAGAAAAAAAAAATACAATGACCAGCCAGCCAGCAGTAACAAGACAATGCGAGAACAATCAACAACATCCTAATCTTTTGATAGAACAACAACAAAATGAGATACAAACTAACAAAAAAAGAACTTCATTTAACATAAATTTACTTTTAGAAAGTGAAAAGATTATCAACACTTCAGAATTAAAAAAAATATATTGTCAAACGCTACAGATACAAGTTCTGGTATATATATTTTTTAAAGTCGCAAAACGCAGTGAGGGGCAGTGATGCCAACCCAAAATTTGCCTTAGAGGTAGATTCGATGTGAAAAAGAGGTATTTTCAAACAAATCTTACTTTGAAAAGAGGTAGATCTATATTTTTATGGTATTTTAAACACCTTAAAATATATATTTTACCCTTAATTAATTTTTTCATTTCGATAAGGAATATTTTATAAGGAACCTTAGACAACTCTTAATTACGGGTCGCTAATACCCAAAATTTGAATATAAAAAACATCTAAAAAATTTTAGAATTCATTTATGCCAGCGTTATTTAATTAATGTGAAATATTTTGTGAGGATAAATATGTAGAAGAAACTGATACTTATGTGGCATATATTTCTATTATTCTCATATTTAAAGAAATAAATATGTTCATTCAATAAATTGTAAAGCTCTTCTGTAGGTGTACGTTGCCCAGTGCTAGCGCTGATAATCCTTGCAGACTATCAGTATAGTTTGATTCTACAAACAGTTTTTCACAAATTAACTTGCAACAATCGCACTACTACTTACCCAGTAAAAAAGTTGCATCCAATAAAGCAGGTTTCTACTATTATGGAATAAAAGTAGCGCTGACAAACCTGCTGATATCGCTGCTGATCTTTGTATGGCGAGTTCCCGGATTGAAGTACAAACTTTTTGCTCACAAAAGCGCTTTTGAAGCGCCGAAAATCATCAACATTTTCAGCACTAGAACTGAAAATATATGAAAAAAGTGGTGCGATGTGGATTGGCGTCGTTGACGCCATTTTGAATTTTTCTTATTTCGTTTCTTTATTTATTTTTATTAATTTTATACTTTTGCTCAATGTTTGTTATTTTAACTTCAACTAGTGTCGAACTAAGAACCTTCAGGTTTGAAGTTCAACGTACCAATCACTCGACCAAAAACACTGTTGCAAAACGGCACCAAGAAACTCAAATAAACTTACTCTTCATTCTCGCTTAAAAACCTGCTTTCGATCAGCACTATAAAATCAGCTTTTTTGTATAGCTTGTGTACGACGCTTTTGTATAAGTAAAAAGCAAATACTTTTCTCGCTTCAAAACCTGCATTGTTGTGATGCTATGAAACAGCTTCTGAACAAGCTCATATATAAAAGCGAATTATAAAGCGCTTTATTTCTTTAGTGCTTCAAAAAACATGAAAAATTTTTACTAGGTATGTATGTGGAAGAACGAGCAATTTGCTCACAAACTAGCTCAGCAAAGGAAAAATTTTGGCTAGAAACAGGTTTTAAATAATGTAATCAACGCAGCAATGCATGTATTGTTAAAAATATATTTCAGTTAAACATCTAGATTGGATTAGTTAAAAAAATGCGGGTAACTATAATTTGGCATTATTTTCTGGAAAACTAAAAAAATGGTAGATTTATACCCAAAAGAGGTAGATCTACCACAAAAGTGGTAGAGTTGGCACCGCTAGTGAGGGATATAAATACTGTAATTAAGAAAAAGTTTTTACTACACTGTACAATTAAATTAAAATTAAGAAGGTTCTGAGGACTGATTGTGGTAGAGGGACCTAAAGAATATATACATAAGTGTTTTGCCGTTTTTAAAGCATACGTCTATCGTTTGTTTTAGGACGAGTTTAATTTCTCCCTTATGGCAGACACATTATAATAGTGAATCGGCCTAAGAAATTTTGTAAAGCTCCCACTTGGGTGCAATGTGTGCTCAGCACTTTTTCTTCAAAAATATTTGTCATACAATTCTACTTTAAAGGTTTAATTTGTAAAACAAAAATAAATTCGGTTTTAAACGTGTTTTAATACAAAATTTCCATAAAAATTTTTCTTAAAACGATTTTGAAATCTATTTTCATTGTTTATAAATAATTTTAATTGTTTATAGAGGCTTTAAAGCTAAAAACTCAACGTGAACTCCAGAAATAAGGCAAAGCTTAAAATGTGTTTAAGGGTTAATTTCATGCTTATACACAATTAATGCTAAAATATCCGCAGACTGATTTTATGAGAGTAGTTTATGCTAAAACTATGTCTTACGTGCAGGGATGGAAATCAGAAGTCGTGACCGGTGAAAAGAGCACACAATTGAATTAACTAGAACCAAAACAAAATATTTACAAAATAGCAGAGCCTATGAGTGTGGAGGTTGTGAGTTCGATTCCCACCATAGACTCTGGTCTGTTCCACTACAAAGAGTGAAGGTCTTTATTACTATTCTCGTTTAAATTAAGTTATGATATAATTTGTAGTTGTATTTGTAACATTTAGTAAATAAATAAATAAATAAAAATATTTGTTTAAAATATGGTTATTTGACTAGTATTAACAAAAAACCACCACAGCACAAGTACCTTAAGTTTAGATCTAGAAAGTATCACTGAGTATCTTACTTCTATCAACTACCACCTCCAATGACAAAGCCATGTAAACGTGACAAGTCCCTCTCATATAAAGGTCCCGAGCTAGAACCGGTTGCTAGCCCTTGGAAACCAGTCACGTGAGATGTGTTGTGACAGGTTCTCTTCCTCCTAGGATGTGCACGAAACTAGCCTGGAATAAGTAATTTCAAAGACACATGAGGCGTAAAGGATAATAAGTATATCATTGCTGTACCGGGAATTCTACTTATTGTATATATTGCAAGAAACTGACATATCAGCTCTAAATTTTTTCTGAAAACAATATTTGCCTTTAAAAGTTTTTTTAATTTTATTTATTTGAAATTAACAAATATCCATCCATCTATTGAATATAAAAGATTATATTCGTATGTATATTGATGTACTTTCTATAAAATGGCACTATTGTCACATAAACTATTTTTAAATGAACTCAAACACTTTAATTTGTAATTGTATGGGTTAAATTGTTGTTGCTTTTTGTTGCTGTTCGAAAAATGTGGAGACTGTTTCTGAGTTTTCATAGAAGTGGTCCAACCGACCGACCGACCATTATTTCTTTAAAGTCTATTGAATTTATTTGTGTCTTTAATACTTTTTTGTTTATTTATTTTGTTCTGTTTTTGTGCAACACTTAAAAGAGCTGAAGAAGAGCTGTGTAACGTTTAGTTCAGTTGAGTTCGTTTGTCTTCATTTATTCAATTTAAGTCCATTATCACATTTTCAAACATTAGAATTATTTTGAGTTGCGCTGATGAAGATAATAATGATGATGATGATGATCGTCATCAAGTTGACAATTGTTTCTTTCATTTTCATTGTAAATTTCAACTTTTAGTTTGTCCAACCAAGAAAGAACTGTGGTGAAAAGAAATAGTAAGCAGGCCTTCTGGAAGCCCTTATTTGCCAGACACAAGGCCTTATTAGCCCCTACTCCATACTCATACATTTTTTACACACGATCTCGTAGCCAGCCAAGGCCTTCTGCATTCCCTTCTTCAATAGGCCTGGTAGAAGGCCTTCTTCATCAGTTTACTTCTGTTTTTCTTTCCAATTTTTTCATTTTATTTAAGGTTTTGGTATTTGTTCTTTTGTCTTTGGAATGTAATTTTTTCATTTGTGTAACGGCTTAGCAGTTTTGTTGCTACAATCATACACATAACAAAAAAACAACATACGAAGGCGGATCAGTAAGTCCGTGACTTTTCGAACTTCCCTCGTAGTTATATGAAATGCAACACTGTTCCCATCAAGTACCACCTGTTAATAGACTACTGTCAAATTTTGATCAAGTGTCATCATTTACTTTGCGTTTAACAGCTGTTCAAAACATACAGCCTCGTGTATTTTTCTAAAAATGGAAAAAAAAAGTTAATATCGAGTGCAAACCTAGGAAAAGCTCGATAACTACTATTTGGACTCTGTACCATCGATTTCAATGCTAAAAAAGGGGTTTACTGACTTTCGTTGTGGTCGCACAAGTACAAATGACGCTCAACGTTCTGGACGGCCAATTGAGGTCAGTACACCCGAAAATGTTGAAAAATCCACGAAATGTTGTTGGCCGATCGAAGAGTAAAAGTGCGTGAGATTGTTGATGCCATAGGCATATCTTATGACAGTGTGATTTCGATTTTAAATGATCAGCTGGGTTTAAGAAAGCTGTCTGCAAGAAGGGTGCCACGTTTGCTCTCAATTGGCCATAAACGTAAAACGTGTGCAGTCTCAATGGCAAAACTCTATGAATTGGGCTACGAATTGGTACCTCATCCGCCATATTCTCCGGACTTAGCCCTTAGTGACTACCTCCTATTTCCAAACCTAAAGAAATGGCTCGGTGGAAAGAGATTTAGCTCCAACGATGAAATTATTGACCAAACAAATGCCTATTTTAAGGACTTCGAAAAATCCTATTTTTTGGAAGGGATAAAAAAACTGGAGAAACGTTGGACTAAATGTATTGAGTTAAAAGGAGATTATGTTGAAAAAAAAATTTTTGTTTTGCAAAGAAAAACTGTGTTTCATTCAAAAAGTCACGGACTTATTGATCCGCCCTCGTATATAGAAGGGAGTAGGTAAGCTTTCAACAAGGCCTTCTTGAGAAGGCAAGCGAGTGTGAGTACTGGATCTAAAAACCGGTCTAGGATGGTCTTGCAGAAGGCCTTATAAATGAAGGCCACCAAAAATTTGCCGCTGGGGGGACGCACACATATACATACATACATACATACATACATACACACACATGCAAGTGTACGTCCATTTCTAATGCTTGTTTGACCAACATCTAACGTTTTCGTAGATGGACCCAAATGATGTGTTTCCCTAATTTAGTTGTTCATGTGAAACATTTGTTCGCCGCTTATTCGGTCAGTTCATTTATCAGTCAGTCAATTAAGATTTTTTCTTTCTTTCTTCATCATAAAACGTACAACAATAATTTTACAATTTAATTTAGTTTATTCCAATTTTACTTTGATGTATTAGACACGAGAATAAAAAAAAAATACTGAAAAAATATGAACACAGAAATAATATTGGTCAAAATTGAATTATTGCGTGGTTGTAAATTTCAACTACTAAAGAAATAAAATGGTCTTGTTATTTTGTAAGAAGCGTTTAAACCCATTTAATTTTAATTAAATTACAAAAGTGAGAACTTTTATTGTACCGCGGAAATGTGTTCTTGCTTTTATTGTAAAAAAACACAAGAGGAATTAGTAGCTTTGAGCAGCATTTAGGTTTTATGTAATTCATACCATATAGAATTTATTAGACTTAAAAAGCTATAAAAACTTACCTCTTCTTTGAATATTTTCAAGAATTGAGTGGAAAATTTTTCGGAGCAAACTACATCCTCTTATGAAATAAATGAATACGAATAAATATTAATTCTGGTATTCTTTATCATTAAATAATTCGGTTAAATAGTTCAGATTCCTAACAGTCACCTTAAAGGTTAATGACAGCAAGTATTTGAATGCTGACGACTGTTGTAAGAGTTAATTATGTTTTAGTATATTCGCTTCCTTATACAAAATAATTTGAATTATAGAACTCAAGTCTGATTTAATAACGTTGAAATAAAAAATGATTTTGTAATAAAGTTTAGATCTTCCAGTAGCTATTTTTGATCGGCGGGTAATTAGGTTATGTTAGATAAAGTTAGATGAACAGTGCGAATATTAGTGAGTGCACTTAAAGGGCAATGAACCCATTGTGATGGCCAGGGAACTATCTGCAGCTTATACTTTTCTGTGAAGCTCTCTAGTTCTAAAACTTTCCAAAATGCCTAACAGGCCTGCCAGTGGTAGACTTACTGCAGGCATCAACTGTCATAGGGAAGATGTTGAACTGACTCTTCTTCTTTTTCACCGAAGCAGCTCCTGCAGTGACCATTAGACGTTACGACATACGTCCTATCGTACAGTGTCCCGTAATGATTCCTAGCAGAAGTTCAAGCAACCTTCTCCTAAATGTTAGAAGTTTATTAGTCCTAGCTCTACTAAATGAAGGCTAAAGAGTCTTGGATGTCTTACAACTCATAATTGCGGACCATCGGAGTGTCGTCTTTCTCCCCCAGGGAGAGTGAACGTATGCCAGAATACATTTCGATTTCACCACTTTCATATTGAGGGTTCGAATTGGGGCCAGACGATGTACAGCAATATCTCTATTACTTGTCTCTGTGACGAGAGTATCCATTCTTTTCACAGCTTTGGTTATGGAATAAATATCCACCTGAAATGGGGTAGAGAGAGTATAGCTCCGACACAGTAACAGCGTGTATTTTGCAGCCGTTCGTAAACACCAAAACTGCATTATCACGAACTACATAATTTCCGTTAAAGTCTAGGGGCCGACCTGACAGATATACACATGCATGTTTGCTATAAGCATCAAGGAAAGTTAAGTAAAGTAATGTGTACACTGGCCTGAGGAGTTGTCTTCATTGTACCCGTACAAGTAACTGCGAGACAAGCTTTCTTTGCATCTTGCGCACGGCAATGATATGTATATGCCGTCTTGTCTACTCTTGTCTACGGATTCGTAGGTGAGAAGCGATCAGATCATTACCGTATACATCCGATTTAAGATATCTGGCTTCAGTCCCTCCCCATCGTTTCGAGAAGCACTTTTACATGCATAAAAAGCGCTTATTGCTTTCTTCATCTAGTACTCCGCATTACCTACGTTTCTACTAGATCTTTGGGTCGACGACTATACCGGGTTATTTGCCCTCTTTCGAGATTTTAAAATTAATACCAGCCAAACGTTATGGTTTGAATTTCAGAAATTTGTGGGAAAAATTACCGTAGGATGGACTTTCAGACCTTTTTCCTTGGTATATTCGGGTAGCTTTCTGACTGCCGATTCCATGAGTTCGCTAATCGCTATCAGGAATTTACCTCTTGTAAGGAGACCGGCGTTATTTGTTACTACTTTTGTGCTTTTTCTGTACAGATTGAAAAATAATTTATTTACGAATAGCTTTTACAAAAGTGGAGAGAAAACTCCACCCTGCGGAGTGCCTTCCATTGCCACCTTCCATGCTGGAAATTATGGTCCTGTCCTTTGAGTATGTTCCTTGTGCAGTGTGGTATTATATGGCGAATTGAAATTTCGCAAAGGGCACCGATTCTAATCGATAATTATCGATGACAATTAACATTATTATATGCGACTTCTATGTTCAGAAACGACGGCATTATATATTCCTTCTTATCGAAAGTATGTTTACGGCACCGCAGAAGTTTTCTGGCAAGACAAGCCTCCGAAGTGTACATCAACCAGTCTTTCCAGGGCCGCCATCAAAATTATTAGGATAATTGGTTTATAATCCTTCCTGGATCCAGTATTTATCTTTCCTACTTTTGTTTCCATTCAGTGGGACTGTACCCTTATTTTAGGATTTCTTAAAAATGGATACTAATGATCTAGAATAACCTTTATATTAGGGATGTAACGAATACCGATACCGATACCGATATATCGGCGATACTTCAGATTTTCCGATACATCGGTATCGGCGATATTTTACTGTCGATACGCCGATACTTTTAAAAATTTTTTTCAGAGTTTTTTTTTAACAAATAATTTATTTTCGTTCGATTTTACCATGAATTAAATTCACTTCGTTATTTTTTAAATCCTATTAATATCAATTTTAAAAATTAATAATATTTTATGCTGTTATTTTGTAAAAAAAAATTTTTTTTGTTAATTTTACCATGAATTCAAATTCAAGTCGTTGTCTTTAAATCTTATTCCAGAAAAAAAAGATACTCCAAAGAAGCATTGAAAATGTAGAATTCGCGATCTGGAAGTATTGCAAATTTTGATAATTTCTAATTAGTTTTACATATCCTTGCCATTGCAAGAAGTTCTGTTTTTCGGCTACCAATCATCGAATTGAAAGCGATGCTAGGACAAATTTCTTTTTCGGTATTCTATAATGATTTTTCCTCAAGGAAAAATGATAAAAAATTACCCATTTTCAAAACTTTTTTATGCGAATTTAAACTCAGAACTGTGTTTTCATGTAAATTTAAGTGAATATATATAAACTTAGAAGTCTTTTAATAAATAAACTATTAAGTTATAGAAGAATATTAGTTGATAAGTGTCCTTTAAAAAAATCAATTTTTTAAAAAGCATGGCGAGTATTTTTTATAAAGAAATTAAACATTTTTTCTTGCTTTTCTACTAATTATCTGCATATTTTTAATATAAATTTTTTGGAAGCAAAGAAAATGTAGCTCCTTAAAAATTACTTCCAATGTTTTATCAATTTTAAATATTTTCTCTTATAATGTAATTTTTTATAATAAAAAATTGCACTTGAGTTTTGTTAATCTAAACTTGAACTCAATTTCAATATTCGTATCGGTATCGGAATCGGTATCGGCGATATTTAATTTTAAATATTGGTATCGGTATCGGATCGGCAAAACGGCGTATCGTTACATCCCTACTTTATATATTGCTGCAGTAATGACGGGAAAATGCCATCGTGTCCTGTTGACTTGAAGCGCTTAGAAAGAGTCACAGCCCTCTTCACTTTAGATGGCTCTACACTGGAGCTTACTATGTCAATTCTTTAGTTAGCTGATCTTGCAGAGATCAGCAAAATATGATGTTCTTTTGTCCCTTCTTTGCAATCTGGGAAGTAATTTTTCGTAAGTAGATCCAAAGCTTGCGCGCTGCTTACAGTAAGCGGCTCTTCCGGAACGGAATTAAAAATGTTTAACTTTTTGTTATGGTGTCATCTTTAAGATATCCATAATATCTTCCGTGTAGCAGGTAGACTAATACATACTTGTAAATATTTGTCAGCAATATCCAGCTTGATTGACTACTTACTATCCGACTATTTTACATTTTTCACATTTAGCTCGAGTCTTTTTTTTTTTTTTTGATTTCTTCTTTACACTTCCTTGAAGGTTATTTATATAAAACAAAACAAAAATAAAAATAAAATAAAATTGTTTACATTTATAAACGTCCATAAAACTTGAGAATAATTTGCAGATATTATATTTATTTTTCTTATCTTTCTTCAACTCTTCAGATAAATGTAAGATAATTATCAAGTACAAAAAGAAACAACAACATCATAATATGACTTTAACGTGAATTTAAGGCAAATGTTAAATTTTGTCTTTCTTCCTCTTGCCACTACTCGTATCTTTTCTGTCTTACAATACGAGTGTTAAGTGGTTGTGGTGTAATGTTTCAAAACTGATGAAATGAAGTGTAGAAAATACCAGTGCAAAGTACTTTGTCTGTGGAAATAGTTTGCCGTTTTCTTTATTATTTTGTCAAGTCGTTGAAATTGCTGTCTTTTATTTGGCAAATTGTTGATTTGTAATCTTATCTTGACCCACAGAGATAATAATGTTTTCCCACTTTACGAAAATTTCTTAAGTTAATAAGCAAAAATGATTAAAAAAAAATATTAAATCTAAGCACCAGCCTGAAGAGCGAAGAAGCCTTTATTAAAATAACTGGCAGCAACAGTTACAATTTGTAGTTGTATATTCTGATATCAATGTGTGTATTTGTATATGTGAATGTAAAAAATGTAAACCGTGTTCTTAACAAAATGTTCCACGTAATTTTTTAATTGATAGTTTTTAAATCATACCAGAAGTTCTTAATTCAAGTTATAAGAAAGATACACAAGCTCTGCAACTAATTTTAGCAAGAGTAGAGCGCAACGGAACAACATGCTGTTTTCGTAGGGGACAACACCAAATATTCGGTGTTCATGTGTTTGCTTTTTCAACATTTTATGAAGCTGTCAGATAGATGTCAGGAATATTAATTAAATACTAGTGTAGCCAGAGGTCGACTCAATCGACCGCATTCTGAAATATTAAAAAATAAATAAATTTATTAGAAAATCTACATAAATATGTACGCCAATAACTTCATTTTAATTCTTTTTAAAGAGAAAAAACTTTATACTTGATTTACTCTATTTTGTATTTTTGCTTTTTATTTGTGCAAAAACAATCGAATATTTACTTGTGTGTTTTACTTGTAGCTGAGAAAAAAACATGCATGTTCATTGGTGTGAGAAAAAAGAACATGTATTTGTTTACTGGTGTTAGTAAGAAATTGATAGTCGTATTACTCCTGAAGTACTGAACCGATTTAAATAAAATTAAGATTGTGCACATCTATGCAAAACACCATTTAAAAATATATAAATCTTTCTAAAATCGGTTCAGTATTATGGGCGTGAAAGGAATCTAAAAAAACGTGGTTGCCTATTAATTATATAGATTTAATCGAGTTTTTTTTTGTTAATAAAGAATAATAACACAATGATTTCTTTATTTTTCAATATTATGGCAAACACTGTAAAGAGTTCTAAGGATCTGCCTGAATATAATTCACTTTATAATAAATCTAAAAAAAAATTCCAATCTATTAAAAAAAAACTTTTTTTCCAAATATCAACCACCACTATTTTTTAAGCAACTTACAAAAATAATCGAAATTTTTAATTCTATAGATAAGTTTTATTTATAAAGTTGATTGATTGATCGATTTTATCATAACTCAAGAAAGACTTGTCCAATTTTGTTATCAAGCACAGCAAAAAAATTCTATTTAAAACACATTAAGTTATTCTAGTATAATTTTTATGTCTGCGTACCCCATGTTCAAGAAAAAAAAACACCGATAACAAAATTAAAGCTATATTCAAAACATTAACAACAATGTACAATATGTTTCGATCGGGCTCCAAATAGCGAGGCAATATACAAAAAGCTAAATGGGTTGCATTTTGAGGCGTGGCAGAATTTTTTGTTTGTTTTAGAATCGTCATTGAATTATCTTGCATCCTAGGAGATAACTGACACAACTTTTTATATGTGTTTATGTGGGTCGACCTTGTCTAGTATACTATGGAAATTTTTACAGTTAGTGTATTATTGTGGAGACTACAGTAAGAAACATGTGCTACACTAAAAGAATTTTGCTGCATAAAACCAATGAAACAATTTCATTAGATTTTTTCTTTAATCCAACGATAGCTTCCAAATCGAATAAAAATTTAATTAATATTGTGAATGAATTTCATTGGTTGAAACAATTTTATTAGATTTTTTTATTAGTCCAGTGGTAATTTCACAAATCCAATAAACATTCCGTTAATATTGGGAAAGAATTTCGTTGGTTGAATTTTTATGAAAAGTTTCATTAAAATTCAACCAACGAAATTATTTCACAATATTAATGAAATTTTTATTGGATTTGTGAAACTGTCATTGGATTAATGAAAAAAAATCTAATGAAATTCTTTCATTGGTTTTATGAAGTAAAATTCTTTAAGTGTACAAACTAGCACAACTAAATACTAAAGTGTCTCCCAACAAGTAATTTTGACATTGAGGCATATGTTGTTAAACGTACACAGAAAAAATTATCACCAAACATTTTTCAAACGAAACTTTGTCTAAAATAAAATTTAATTTTTAGTAAATGTTCTTTACTGAATCTGTGAATTTTTTGTTTGATTTTTATTTAGTACGCAAAAACCAAATTTTCTTCGTAGAAAAAACAGTCCCAATGACGATGTATACATAAATAACAACAACAATGATAGCAAAAGGAATGCGATTGTAACAAGTTTGTTTGTTGCGTTAGTTCTCATTAATTTTTTAGAGCCTTTAGAGAAACATACAGAGTTAAATACATTTAACAAAGTGAAATTTCACAAATACTTAATGGATGATGATGTTATTATTTAAAACCTAAAAATATTTAAAAACAAAGTTTTTACTGATTCAAACAAAATGTTTACTTACTATATTACAAGTAAATATTTTGTTTGATTTAGTAAACTATTTTGTTTAGAATTTTTAAGTATTTTTAGACATATTGTTCTATGAATTCAGACAAAAATATTGTTTGATATATTACAGAAATTCTAGTGAATAATTTTGTTTGATTCAGTAAATTATTTTGTTAAGAATTTGTAAATATTTTAGACAAATTGTTTTATAGATCTGAACAGTTAAAAAATTTTAAATTTTTACAGGGGGTGTATTATTATAGAGACTGTAACAATAAATTCCAGAAAGCAATAAAGTTAGGAATTAGAGGTTGTCCTACAAGTAATTTAATTTTGCCAGGTCATTATTATGACCACTACAACAAATAAAAGAAGAAGTCTCATCTTAATATGGGGGTAAGTCATTGTCTAAAACTTTTTACACGCTTATATATAATCACATGATTGAAGAAAAACAACTATTCATGATCCTATTTGATTAGTGAGATTCACGAAAATCTCATCAGCGGTGTCTATCTCTACTTCAAATATTTCAGTAAACTATTTAAAAAAGTATGAAACTAATATGTATAATTAAATCTGTTTAGTTACAAAAACCGTAACCAATATTCTAACCACTTAAATAGAAGCCATGAATGAAAATAGTCACCCCATCTCCCCTAAGTGAAAAACCCCGGTTTTGTTTTATTTTTTGCCTATACAAAACATTAAATGGCTTACTCATGGGCTTAAAAATATATATACTTTTATTTGCAAACGATCTTCATAATTAACCCAAAAATGATGAGAGGCGCACCTTTAATAGATTTGTATGTTTCATTTTATGTATGACTGATAAAATCAATATTGAAATTGAGTCTTTTGTTCGCTTTAGCATTTGCTCTCAATAAATATGCAGCACAAAAAAAAGAAAAACAACAGCAAATAATACAAGAAAGATAGTGAAAAGGTGAGGTGGTATAAATATGTGACAAACTAAATGGTTTGCTTGTTTGTTGAATGAATTAAATTAACAAAAATTCAACAAAGTGAACATAAACAAAAGATATGATTTGAGGGAAAAATGATGCCCCCGGAGTGATACAAGTTAAAAAAAAAACTCCATGCGATGCGAGTACAAACAGTAGAGTGGAGCAATAAAATATTTTTTTCAAACCCAAAAAAGAAAATAAAACAAGCAACAAGAACAAAAGAGGATGGCATTAATTTTAAATGTCGAATGTAGCAAATTCGCGCACACATACACATACACACATGTGCATTTGTGCTAATCGATAATCAGTGAAAAATATATTTTTTTTAAGCAATTTGGTGACAATGATGACGCGATATAGTGGTGCTCGAACTCTTTTTGCCAGTACCCAGTGGGCCATGTCCTTAAGATATCATCAATGACGGGTGCACAACAATGTTAAATCCTCGACGACAAATGTCGGACAGCCAGAACAAATCATCAATGAAGTTTTCGAACAAGTGTTGTAAAAATCGTGTACGATGCAATGAACGACAATGTTGCTCAGATTGTCGTCAATGATTATATTTGTGAAAATGTCGCCTGTCTTATCGTCAACGATTAAAAAAGCGACAATGTCGCCTATTATGGCGTCAATGACTATGCAGGCTAAAATGTCGTTTATCTTGTCGCCAACGATTACATAACCACAATGTCATAACTAGAACGGACTTTAATTAATATCTTTAACACACAAATCTAACTTTTTGCTTACCTGTTTGTTTCCTTGTCATTTGAATTATTGACTGACTTAGCTGGGACTCGAACAGACGCTGCATGTTTATAAGTTTTCGCGATTATTACCCTGCTGTTGCACCACCTAAAACAACGACACCAAAAAGGCCAACATATTATTTACAATTCGTACAAGAATCGTAGATGACAATGTCGTGCAAGGCAGTCTGACCAATTGGGTAGCCACAAAAACACACATTCACACGAATCTATATTCAAACGCTCTTATAAAAACTTTGATCAAGATAAAAACTAAAACAAAATCAAATAAAGAAAACAAAAACCGTTTAGAAGAACAAAAATTTAGCGTTTCCTGTTTAATTTTTTTTTTCTTTTCTTTTACTTCAGTTTTTTTATATCTATGAAAGTTTTGTTAGTTTTTTGTTTTAAACTTTAAACGCATCAATGACTTTGATGACATACTAAGAGCACTCATACTAACGCATTCAACTGTTTGTAACACTTATTTGGTTTGATACTCGAATTTGCAACCGTTGATGCGATGCAGACATTTAAAAGTTTGCAAATTGTAATGAAAATATGTGAGAAAAATATTTGTAGTAGAATGGGCCCAGAACTGCACAGGAAAGCTTGATGATGTCAACGCTACACAATGAAACTAAATAATATGTAATAATTATATTGTCATATGGAAGTGAAGAATTGCACGTGTGTCTTTACCAGTGCTGCTGTTCTTGAACCTATCGATTAAGTCACCTTTCAAACATAAAAAAATTAATCAAAATGGGTCAAGCCGCTTGTGCTCTACGAGGGAACAGACAGACACACAGACACCACCTCTTTTATGGTCAGGGTTAACACAGAAAAAACTATCACCAAAACTTTTTTAAACAAAAGTTTGTCTAAAAATAAAATTCATTTTCAGTAAATGTTCTTTACTGAATCAATAAATTTTTTGTTTGACTTTTCTTTAGGACGCAAACACCAAAAACAACAAGAAAATTATGAAAATTGTGTCGTAAAAAAACAACCCCGATGGCGACATACACACAAATAACAACAACAACAATGATAGCAAAAGGAATGCGATTGTATCAAGTTTGTTTACTGAAGATTTGAGATTTGAAGATTTGAGTTATTTCGTTAATTCTCAATCATTTTTTTAGAATCTTTAGATAAACATTCAGACTTGAACACATTTAACAAAGTGAAATATCATAAATGCTTAATGGATGATAATGATGATCCAGATAAAAATATTGTTAGATATATTACAAAAAAATCCCGTAAATATTTTTGTTTAATTAAATAAATTATTTTGTTTAATATTTGTTAGTATTTTTGACTAATTGTTTTATAAATTCAGATAAAAATATTGTTTAATATTTTTTAGAAAATACACTAAATCTTTTTCTTTGATTTAGCAAATTATTTTGCTAACAATTTGCAAATATTTTTAGACAAATTATTTTATAGATTTAAAAAATGTGTTCACTGAAAAAAGAAACACGTTTTTTTCAATGAAATTGTTAAGATATTTTTGTCTATATTTACAAATTTGTTTGTAGGTCCGTTTCGGGACAAAATATTTACTATTTCATTGAATTCCTTTACAGAAACTGAAATTTTGCTTTTTTATCTTCCTAATGTTATTTTGGCGATATCTTTCCATTTTTGTATGAGTGGTTATCTAACGATATTGGTAGTTTATCATCTAGAAGAATCGCATTGCGTAGAGTATTGCCATCGAGACACGTTTCTTCCTGAAGGAAGTATCTTCCGTAATACGAAATCGATTATTGCCACAATAATATTTTTCATCCATGCTATATGTTTGGCAATGCATATGCTGTATTTCTGTGTTTGCTGGGCTATGATAATTTTTTCTATATATGTATTAGCATATAGGTAAATATGTTGTAACCAAAACAAGCCATATTTTATTAAAATCGATCCACAACTTTTGATTTTATTCACAATTAAGTGTCATTACAACAATTTATTTGTCCATGAGGAAATATACAAATCCATATTCATGTTCTTGTTTCTTCAAGAGCATATGATTGAATTCCTTTACATTCTGTGCACTTGTTTGGCACATTTAAGTACTTAAATCTTTATCTTGCTTTAATTATTTTTTTCCTTATTTTCGAGTGTTAACGAATAAGAACACTTCTTAGTTGATAATTAATTAAAAGTATGACTTTGTTTTTTACTTGTTCTTTTTTAAATCTTTTACAGAAGTACAGAGGAAAGAAAAAATCCACGTACTGCTCAAATGTCCGTTTGTATAGTTGTGATTGCTGGCATAATTATTCGTTTGTATGTCGTCCGTCTGTCTGTTGTTTGTTGGTTTAATTTTTGCTTTAAAATTTTTTTGTTTTTTATTTTAATTATTTCATCAACATTGAACTTAAACTGCATTAACCCTTTGATGACACACTAAAACAAACAAAAAACAAAAACAAAAAAGTACTTTGAAAACCGAATCATAAAAAGTAAAATATCTTTTTGTTTTTGTTAAATTAATTTTCATTTTATAAAAACAACAACAGCAACAAACATGAAATGAAATAAAAGCTAAATTAATTGCTTTGACTTGTGTTGTCTTAATTTGTCGACGCTTTTACTTTTTTTAATTTTTCGTTAATTGGGCAAGTAAAAAAGAAAAATAAAAATTATCTCATCTTTTAACTCGATACCTTTTTGATTCCTCTGTACCAAAACGTTTGCTTGCTTATTTTAAGAGTTGTTAATGTTTTTTTTTTACTTTTGACAAGGATTTGAAAAAGGAAGTAATTAAAAACGGATTTTCAAGGATAGTGTAAACGAAAAGAAAGAAAATTTTATGGTTTCTTTTAAGAAATTTGAGTTGTAATCAAATATGTCCCTTAACGGGGATCGTTGCTGAATGACTTAACACAGAAGAGAAAAAAATGGAGAAATAAACACCCTCCCTACTTCGTAGCGCTTCTTAACAAATTTTCGGTTTAAATCGATAACAAATCTTAAGCCTACTCCCTTGCCTAGAAGCGTTACGTAATATGACGAAATTTCCTGCCCTTAGCTCGCTACACAGAAAAAACTAAATTTCATTTTCTGTAAAGGAATTCAATGAAATAGTAAATATTTGGTCTAAGATCGGACCTAAAAACAAATTTGTAAATATATTTACAAATTGTAAACAAAACAATTTACTAAATCAAATAAAACGATTTACTGTACTTTCTGAAAAATATCAAACAATATGTTTGTCTGAATTTATAAAACAATTAGTCTAAAAATACTAAGAAATATAAAAAAAAAATAATTTTCTTAATCAAATTTTTTTTAAAATATCAAACAAAATGTTTGTCTGGGTCATCATCTCCCATTAAGCATTTATGAAATTTCACTTTGTTAAATGTGTTCAAGTCTGAATGTTTATCTAAGGACTTAAAAAAATGAATGAGAACTAATGAAACTACCTTAACGAATTGATTCACTCAAAAATCTTCAGTAATCAAACCTAATACAATCGCATTCCTTTTGCTATCATTGTTGTTGTTGTTATTTTTGTGTATGTCGTCATCGGGATTGTTTTTTAACAACACAGTTTTTCTTGTTGTTTTTGGTATTTGCGTCCTAAATAAAAGTCAAACTAACAATTCATTGATTATGTAAAGAACATTTACTGAAAATGAAATTTATTTTTAGACAAACTTTTGTTTGAAAAATTTTTGGTGATAATTTTTTCTGTGTATGCTCCTGCCAGTGCCATTTGTCAGCTTTAATATCCTGTTTGTAATAACAGCCATTGCTATTCAAAAACAGTCATTTCACCAATATTCCACCAACTCTTTGCTCTTGCTGCCAAAATGACAGTCTGCAGTTAACTAATGCCGCTGGCTTAACTAACGATTCTCCACATAAATATCATTGGTTAAACCTCCATCATTAGTTAACTAAAGACTGTGAATTTGAGGCTTAGAGAAACATTTCTTAATCTATATTAAATTCACAATAAATATTGTTTCCACTTTAAACAATAATTCTGCTCCATACCTCGTATAATGGTCCAATTAGTATATTTTTAAAGCTTACATACATATATTTAATTAGTTTAAACAAAAATATCAGGAACAGAACTGACAATTATATTTTCAACTAGACTCGATCTTATTTGGATGCGTGTTGCTCTTTAAGACAATTAAATATCAGTTAATGTTTTATTACTCGAGTGCTATTATTTTTTCAATTTGTTGTTTTTGTTGTTTGCTTCAAGATATAGTATTTGTTGTTAATTCTAAATGTTTTAATAAATGTCTACATACCGCAACCTTGAACTTGCAGCCACTGAAAAGTTAATAAATAATTGCAGCTAAAAAAAATGTACTCGTCCAACAACAAAAACAACAAATTCATTTACTTGGGCACTTCGAGAGCAGGAATTACGTATACGCTGCTGCTATTTGTTGCTATTTGTTGTGTGCTATTAATTTGACGTTACAAATACACAAAATTATACAAGTAGAAATAACAAAGGAAAAAAAAGTAATTTTTATAATAATTTTTATAATGAAGTCAAACATCATTAAAAAAGAATAAAGTTTAATTTGTTTGGTTAGAAAAAAAAGAAAACAACAAAAAAGAAAACAACAAAAAAATTACAACAAAAGTATATTCAGAAGCAACAACAACAACAGTTGCTGTTGTGAAGTGAAAAATAAAAATAATAAATAAAAGAGGAATTAAACAAGTGTATAATGCGAGTATTAATGCTTAAAGATAATTAATTGTATTTCTATTTGCATTAACCACAATCATATGATTTTAACTATAAAAGAAAGAATTTTTAAAAATTTTTAATAATTGAAAATTCGAATTTCAGTGATTGAATATACAATTTCATCGTAGGTTGAACTCCAACAAAAAAAATTAATAAATTTGCAGTTTTCGTAATATAAATCGTAATGTAGTTTTTTCTGGGTTCGAAATAAAAATCGCATTAATCAAAAATACAGAAGCTGCTGTAAAAATGCCGATATTTAAAATATATAAGAAGAGGACGATCTGATTGCTTTAACTGATTTAATAGAATATGAAAACTAAGCAAAATTGTAGCAGTAAAGGCGTTTACAAAGTTGGGTGCAAGAATCTATGCAGATCGTTTAGTATAATAGACATTTCCTAGAAAACTCTCAAAACGGCCTTTACTACAACGTATTTGATCAAACATGCTCTGGAAAGCCTTCTAATGCCCTGTTCAGACATTGATTTTTAATTGTGACTATTTAATTTTAATTGAGCAATTAAATTTAGTGTTCACACATAGTAAATTAAGCTTACTCAATTAGTATTTGACTTGCCAACACAGAAAAAAATATCATCAAACCGCAACTAACAATTTCAATTGTTAATATGTAATTTAAATTCAAACATATGTTTTGTTAATATAACAAATTTAGTTGTTGATACGACAAACACAGACATTTTTTTTTCAACAAACTGAACTAACCAAATTTTCTGTTATGTATTGTGAAAAAAAATAAACAATCATCATTGTTTATATAACAAATGAACGCACACTCGTAGATAAAACAAAGCAAATCACGTTTTGTGTGTATTCATTATTTGCGTATTTAATAACGAATTGCTCTGTAGATGAGAGTTAAGAACGTTAGTGTATTAACGTACGTTCACATTTGGCAAATATTTGCCCAAAAAACCGTAACCACTACTTTTGCTAAGAGTTATTGTGACTTAAAGTGGTTTTTATATCACAAAATTAAGTTAATTATGCTGCAAAAAGCTATTTTTAAATTATTTTTAATAGATACGAACTCATATTTAAAAAATATTGAAATTAAAGGAAATATAATTTTAGCTTGTCTTTTTGTCAAGTTTTTTTTTCGGCAAATATTTGCAACGTGTGAACGTACCTTTAGTCCAGAGGTAGCCGGTTCGATTCTGCCCAAAGACATTTAGTGCTTTTCGCAGACAAACAAAAAGTCGTTTCGAGAGTTGTGATTGTGCATAAAAAATATTGTTAATACCGAAATTATGATAATCAAAACTTGTTCCGAAAATCAACAATTCACATTGCTGATATAACAATAATCTTAATTGAAATAAATTTGAAATCAACAAAAAAATTTTTTAAAAAATTTTTCTGATTTTCCTTTAACGCACAATTTCGTAATTGTATTTACAAAAATCGTTGTAGGTTCAAAATCAATTAATTATTTAATTGATATAACAAAAAAATTAATTGCGTTTATAAACTATTTTTCTGTGAATGGTGTAATAAGTATAAGGTGACCGCATAAGGGCAACGAATACAACAATACAACAAAAACTAGATAATGATTGTCAAAAACTACACGTGTTTGACGTAGCTTATGCAAACTACCAGAGCAAAAAATAATCATCTGACATTATACTGTCATCTGTATACTTATTACATTGATACATAGATAGCAAGCTCTCGCACTGTCAATAAAATAATGACAACTCTCTTCAGACGTATATATGTTGTGAGTTCAATAAAAATGAGAGGACACCAATTTTGCATTTCAACACACTTGAGAGACTATCATTTTTCCACTTGAAAATGCACTAAATCGTAACTTTGTTTCCACGCACAAACACTTTTTAGCTTTAATTAATTTTTTATTTGGTTTTATGTAAATTTTATATTTCTTCTTGCTGTAATTTAAATTTTTTTTTTAATTTTGTTGACATTTGTGTGTTGAAATTTATCAAAGTTTTCAACCCTTTTTTTCATTGAACAGAATTGTATTTTTGTTCCTATTTGGGATAAAAAAAATTAGTATCAAATAGAAAAATTGCAAAAAAAGTTTAGCAAATCAATATATTTTGAGCTCGAATGTATTAAAAAGCATTCTAAGTTCATATTTTTATTAATTAATACAACAATAATTGCATAAACTTTTAAAAATTCATGTATAAAAAATATAAATACTTTAGAATACTTTTTTTTACAACCAAATGCGGTTTTAGTGCTGTGGGGAAATTTTTATTTTAAACCAATACTAATACAAAATATTCTACTAATACATCCTTAGGTCTCTGACAGCACACTTAGGTTTTTGAAGTTTCTGTTTGGCTTCTATGTACCCTATGCTTATTATACCATGGGCTTGCCACTGTATACAATTTTTGCTTCTCACTGAACATACTTCGCACTAAACATACTTGTCACAAAGAGTTGCATTTCGAACTTTACTTAATTTATGAAAAAATTAAGTACTAATTGCTCAATTTATTAATTGAAGCCTTGTTTGGTAAATTGAGCGCAATTTAGGCCTTAATTGCGTAAATTTCCTAAATTGCGAAATTAAGGTGTATGTCTGAACAGGGTATAAGAAGCATTCAATGCAGTCAGCGAATAAACAAGCCGGAGATGGCACCCTTTGACCGGGAGAACTGTGAATTGTGTCATTGGAAGGAAAGTAGTGCATTTCCAGCTTCCTTTCCGGTACCGGAAATATTGCCTTCTGTCATCCTTTCCGTTTCAAGGGTTTTACTTTGCTCATCCCTAAAGTATGCTTTAAGGTTTTTCACAAACAATTTTAAAGGGCCAGATTTTATGAATACAAACGTATAACTCGAAGGCTTAAGGAAAGATTTTATAAATACAAACGCTTTTTGCATTTTGATATTTGGATGGAAAAAATTTTTTTGAAACGTATTTGCGCTACTTTTCATACAAATTTAAAACGTTTAGAAACAAAATTGTTTACAAAATCTGCCTAATTAGCTGGTTAATTATAGTTAAATACAATACATGTTGTACGAGTATTTAGATGTACATACCAAGTGCTCGTATCTACAAGTACGTATCAATGTATATTTGTATATTAATGTGATATGCACGAACAATGAATAGAATAGAAAAAGTAAATAAAAGTGGCAGCAGCAGCAGCAGCAGCAACAGTAGCGGCAATTTTAGAATAGAATTGGACATGAGTTGGAGCAACATCAACATTTTGAAGTCATAATTTATTTGCATGCAAACCATTTTTCCTTCATTTTGCGGTTGCTTCAATGGAATGCATTAATAATATTATTTAAAAAAATGGTTTTAATGTTTACGCATAGAAAAGTTTTATGTTGTGGCAAACGAATTTGCTGCTCATAGAATTTATTCGTGTAAGCAAATAATTACAACAAGATTCTGGAAAATAGAACAAGAAAACCAATTTTTATCCGACTTCAATAAAAGGAGAAGTTTATAATTTTTTTTTATTTATTTAAGTTTGTTACCACCGAACTCGTTTATTTATAAAAATAACTTTCCGCAATGAAAAATTGAGAAGCTACTGGTTTCGTCTTGATTTTCAAATATCTAGCTTTCATCAGATCTTGACATTTTGAGGCCCTAGAAAGCTATCCTGGGTGTTTTGCAGACAAGGCAAATAGGCTTCGCACTTTATGGTTGCTAAGGAAAAAATGTTCATTAAAAAAAGGAGGTGTCAGTTGAACATCTTTCCTGTGAGCTCCGTAATCATGTGGAAAATTATGTTTCTGTTTCAAGTTCTATGATCTATGATTGACCTATTTGGATTTTGATCGATGTAAAATACCGTATATTACCTTTCGGTCAACAAAAATTCCAAGCCAAAGAGCTGAAGATATTAAACGATAGATATTCGAGTAAAATACAATATACTGAAAGAATTTGATTTATTTATTTGGCGAATTTCGGCATTAATCTCATGAAAAAAACTCCATTTAAACTCAGTCAGTGACCTGTAGCGTTACGTTTCGTTGGATTAATGAAACAAGTTTTCGTTAGTTTGGTGAAACTTTCACCATATACATAAAATAATTTCAATGGTCCACTGCTAATAATCTTGCTAATCTAACCAAATGTTTCATTATTTTAACGAATTTATTTAATCATTTTTATTAAAATAGTTCATTAATTTAATGCAATTTTTCATTGTTTTAATGAAGTTATTTCATTGTTTTAATTAAATTATTTCATCATTTTAGTTAAATATTTTCATTAACTTCACGAAATTAATTCATTCTTTTAATGAAATTAATGCGGTATTGAGTAGGCTCATTAACTTAAAGTGTTTTTATTGACTATTTCAATTTATTTATTATTTTATGTCACAACTATGCACGATAAACACTAACGCTCATCAAAAAAACGTGTAATGTTGATGAGCGCTTGCAGTATCGTATTCAGACTATTGGTTTTCATCATAAATTATTTAAAAGACAACACGTTAACCACTTCAGTCAACAGCGCTCTCGAGACAATGTGCTTTATGAGTGTATAAAACTTAAGTTATTCATTTTAATCGACTTTATAATTGTTCGATCAATCAAATAATCGAAATTAAGGTTTTTAAATTACTCGAACAATTGAGTAAAACTTTTATTTCGTTCGAGTTATTCGAGTAAAATTTGAGTACTCTTAAAAATTATTTGAGTTATTGGGAACATTTTGAAATTACTCAGTTTTTTTAATATGTTTGTCCTAAAAATAAAGCAAATCATGTTTTACCAGCGATTTATATTTTTTATTAATAAAAACAAAACCAAAAACAATATTTCTACATGAATTTACTCGTAGGTCACAATGTTTCGCTTTGAGAAATATTTAATAATATTCAATACAGAATTCCATGCGGAATAAAATGTTTGAAATGGAAATCGGAACAGACCTGTACATTTTATAGCGAAATGCATCCATTAACTACTAAACAAAATAATGATTTTTTCTGTGTTTCGCAGAATGATAATGTTTTCTTCGACGGGAAAATTGTTCAATAATTTTTCACTATTTTTCACATTTTTTCTAGATGCATAAAGTAATATTTTATATCGCAAAAGTAATTTTTAAGGTCTTTGATTTTGAGAATGCTTTTAATTTTTTAATTTAATTCCGTTATTAAATTACATTCGACATTTTCAATGAACTTCTTCCTCGTTAACCATATAGCATTCGTTATATTATCGTTTTGGTTTATTTTAATACGAAAAATCTAGTTAACTTGTTGCTCTCGGAATCTCCTCTTTATTTCAACATTTATAAAAATTTGTACATTTGAAATTTTTTCTTTCATCCCTAAAATTTTCCATGCAAAATTTGCTTAATTCTTTGATCATTCGGTCTTTTAGTATCATATAACTTTTGTACTGAATATCGCATTTGACATAATTTTAAAAAATGTGCACAATTTTATTAAGAAATCTGCAAAAAACTACTCCAAAAAATTAAAATATACTTAAAAGTTTTTAATCGAGTTATTCGATTAATCGGCCTATATTAATCGAATAAATTTTCTTACTCGAAATTTAAAATTTTTGTATGATCGAACATTGTTTAACTTGAATTTTTCGATTAATTGAGCAAACAGTATTCGAGTGAATACCCTAATAAAAATAGAGAGCAACAGTAACAATCATACAAAATTATTTTTGTTCTTCGATTTTTGTTAAAAACTGCTGAAATAAATTATAATGTGATGTTTTTATGAAAGAAAATATGTATGTATATGTATGTATGATTTATTTCACTAGTCCTTCATAAATACAATGAAATTTTTCATAAAAATTATTATGAAGTACATTTCATTGTAGCTATGGCATCGGATTATGACATGACATAAAATCACAAAATGCTGCTGTCATAAATGTTGCTGTCACTATGATAGCTAATGAAGCAATTTTATTGAAATCCTTTCACAGTATTCGTGAAATTTGACATAGATTGTGAAATATATCATAAGAGCTGTGAAAAAGTGTAACGAAGTTCTTTCAGTGTAGCACCTTATAATATCACAATTCAGAGTAATAGCGCAGTTTCTTTAAAACAAAAGTCTTGGAAGTGATTCACAGGCGAAGTATTTGGAAGCTTTGTTTTCGTTATTCCATGCCTACGAACTATTCGTATTTAAATCATAATGAAAAAAAATTATGACAAAAAAACAAAGCTGGTGGCGTAATTAAAAATGTGACAACTTTTTTCTTTGTAACAGAAAAAGGAAGCTTTTAAACAATAGAAACAAAAAAAAACTGTTTTCAATACGTGCTTTAATATGAAATTGAAATTGAAATATAACAAAAAGCCACCAAAGCTAAGCTAAGTTTCGCTTACTGCTGCTTTTTTGCCATATAAAACTAATTTTTATTTAACAATTGTGTCAATACGTTTAACCAGCATGAATACTCGTACATTTAAAATGGTTTAAAAAATACAGACGTTAAGAAAAGTATATAATTTTCACTTTTTTCGGAAGATCCATCATCAAATAAAAACACGGTGGTTCGCAGAGTTTGTATTGGCACAGTCAAGCAAGAGACAAGTGTCATCATCACTTGTCTGAAAAATGTTTAAATATATTTTTTGTGTGTTTTTTAAGGCCAAATATCATTTCATTACACCGTCAATAAAAATAAAACTGAACAAAAAGGCTTACAGACATTAACATAAAGAAAAAAAAAACACTTTCTTATTTGGCTTCTGCTCTTTTTATACTTTTTGGTGCGGTTGCAGGTCGTCCATGTGGTTGATTGCTTAAATACTTCATTCAGTTGTGCTGCTGCTTCCTTTTCGTAATCGTAAAACAACAATGTTAAATTTTTCATGTTTTATTTTTCGCTACTTTTTTAAGTAAACAATTGCAAAATTGTGTGCATCACTTTTTCTTGTCTCATCTTTCAACAAAAAAAAGGAATAAAAACTCATAAAAAGTGAAAATCCAATGAACGACTAAAAAACCGTTTATGTTTGTATTTTATGTTTTAGACGTGAGTACTCATTTCATCATTGTCATCAACATCATCAAACGCATCAACAACATTATCATAATCGTCGCCAGTACCTCTACCATCATCATCGTCATTGCAATGAATATCATCACCCAGCAACAACAATTCCTATACGTATAGTATACGAGTATCATTGGCCATGGGTGACGCCCTAAATAAATTTGTATTTTAGTGAATAATTGAGAGTGCGTACAGATTAAAGAAATCTCAAAGAAAACAACAGCAACAACAGAAGCATTACCCTACGTCTTCACGAGCCATCGACTTGAACATGACATGAACATGACGCCGGCAAAGCAACTGCAAGAAATTCATCAACTTCTTTGTTGTGGTGAATACGTGCGATGTCCATGTTCCGCCTTATCAATGTGTTTTGTGGTAGTGCAATAGAAATAGAATATTTACCAATTTTGTTCTGTCTCTTTTCTTTCTATAGAAAATGGTTGTTGACGTCGAATCTCATGGCGAACATTGATGCTCAGCCATATGTTCGGGCATCGATGTCAGATCATGGACGAAACATGAACATGAGCGGTCTACAATAGCAATATGCGATGTCCGACATGATGTTCATACCAAGTTCATGGCTAATGTAGACCCCCAGTTAACAAAGAAACGACATCGAGCCAAATCGGTGACGATTGTAATATGAAAAAACTGGAACTATAAATTGCGGTACGAAGTTTTATAATTAAGATTAATGTATAATGCACAATGTACCTTTAAATGTCTGTTTAATGGGTTGCTTATAAAAAAGTACCTTAAAAAGAACCTATCAAAAAAGTATCGCTTGAAAAAGTACCTCTTAAGAAAGTACTTTTTAAAATAATAAATTAAAAAAATGATTTGAAAAAAGTACCTTTTAAAAAACTGCATTTTAAAAGGAATGGGCGACGTGATAAAGGAAACTGGGTGGAATGGTGCAAGCAGCTGCCGACACGCACCTCTTAGGACACCTTTTTTGTGCGGCAAGGAAATTAAAAAATATATATTTAAAAAAAATCCTGGTAAACCTTTAAAAAATAATATTGGAGAAGAATTTGGGAAGAATTCTACGAAACTCTGCTGTCAGCACCTGCTTCCACATAAAAGAAAACATGTAGCTGCTTATCACGCACAGTAAACCCAAACGTCTCCACTAATAGTCCAAACATTATGACAAAAATTAGTCGCTCCTTTTACATTGTGCAAAAAATTCTAATTAAAAAATATATCGATTGATTCTAATAGGGGCGCCAAAAAATATATACGTATATCGGCGTTTTGAATGCTTCCATCTGGGATTCGTTTTAGGGGGAGTTAAATTCGCCCCACCCGCCCTTGCACATAACTATACTCACTTGACATAAAACATCTGGTGAGCCCTGCGTTAAAGTATAAGATAAGCTCTGTACTTTTATGTAAAACACCGCGGAAAATATTTTTGTGGAACATTTTAAGCCTCTAACTCTTCGTTGTATGGGTCTTTCTGCCCCTTTTTTTAAAATGCGGGTAAAAAAACTCCACTTCCGCGGCAACGTAGAGGATTAATATGTTCTACAAAAATATTCCTCGTGGTGTTTTACATAAAATTTCTGAATATATCTTTTATCTTAAACGTAAGGCTTACAAGATTTCTTATGCCGAGTACTAATTGTAAATAAGTACTAAATTAACCCTTAAACACATTTAAAATGTTTAATGATTTCTGGCCTTCACGGTGAGGCTGGAGCTGTATCAACTGAGTTACTTCACTTTATTTGTAATAAAATCGACATTTGTCGAGCGATTTTAATGATTTATGGCTTAATTTATTCTAAATACAATAAGCTTTCGTATTATTGGCAAAAATGTGAAATTTTAGCCCTCTTTATTTTATTATGAGCTTTTGAAAACAAAACAAAATCCCGCCTTTAATTTCTGAATAACTCCGAAACAATTGAAAATTTTAAAAAACTTGTGTATAGTTGACTTAAAGATAATTTTATTCTGCATCTTTTCCTGATTATAATATTAAAATCGGGTTAATCATTCTCGAGTTAAAATTAGCGTGACTGCCCTGTTTTTATATAAGAAGCAAATAAGTAAAAACACAAAACAAACCATTACTCATTTATTCTTTTTTTTTGCCGATTTTAATGTAATTACACACTTTGGAAATCTATTTTAATGTTGCTTTTCACAAAGGTTAATTCGTATAGTAGTTAAGTATATCATAAGCTATTTAGAACCGGCGAAAAGTAAAATTTTGTTTTTTTACACTTAAGCTACCTTAACTTAGCCATTTACTCACTGATTTTTAAAAATCATACCTCGTTTGAAAGATAAGAATCGTATCTTCCAAACTTGGAAAAGATCGTAGAAATTCGTTTGGAAACAAAGAAGTAATGACTGTTTAAAGTTCAAACTTTAAGAAAACCGTTTTTCACTACATTTACCGTTATAAAATTACTTTACGAAGTGACCTAGAAAAACCATAGGTATATTCTTTCTCTATGGTCTCCAACCAAACAGAATTGATGCTTGAGAGTCCCTGAATAATTTTAGTGTATCACAGTGTTATTTACCTTTTCTTTTCCACGTGGAGAATTAGAAGCCGATATGATCAACTTTCCTGCACAACGAACGGAAACGCTCTCTAATAATGTTCCAGTCACAACTTGAAATTTTTGCGATATCTATATATTATAGTTTAAAATCTAAGTGCTCATTATAGGACTTTCCAAAGACTTAGTGACTTTTCCAATTTATCTTACAACTCTTTATTTATACTTGAAAAAAAAAATACCACGCGCTTGGAACAACAAATACTACTGCCTTTTTCTATGATGGTGGTGGGTCAAACAAAATAAATTTATTTTAAAATGAAAATGAATTCAGGAAGGACTGAATGCGGCTGACAAACAATAACAATATTGTTTTTTGTTGTATTGACAGCATCAAGGCTGCCTGCCTGCCAGTCGTACAAATAAAAGTACGGCAGGTAAGAAGAATCTATAATGTGAACGAACATGTGCTCACATAATTTTCATTGAATAGATGGATGGTTAGTTGTTGTTGTTGTTGTTTGTTGGGCGAAGCTCCCCATAAGAAAGTGAAATTTTTGGGTGTACAAGAGTGTGCTGCTGCATACTCCAAGATGTTACACTGTATGTAATCATACATATTATTCAATTCATTATAGTTGAGTTTAGTAGATGATGCACGATGATGATGATGTTGGATTATATTGTTGTTGGAATTTTTTATGAACTAAACGTGTTCAATATGTTGACTGATTGGGGAATATAAAACGTATTGTGTTCGTGTTCGCAGACATACGAATGAACGATCTGTTTTATGGAATTATTAAAATTTTTTTGTTGTCGACAGTTTATCATTGACACACCATCTTGTTTCTCTTCAATAACAGTTATTTTTTAAAGGCATATAAAGATGCAACAAGCAAACAGCAACAACAACACCAACAACAATAACATTTACAATAACATGTTCATATGAAAAAAAAAACGTTTTTGAGGTTATTGGGTTATAAATACCCGATTCAAAAGTATTTTTACGATTATGATTTAAAAAATTAACTTTAAGCCTTTACTTTAGTAATAATAAGAAGTAATAACAATAAGTAATAAAATTATTAATAAAAAATTAAATACTATTAAGAAATTTATCAATTTTATTGGCTTTACAAAATCATGCACCTTCTTGTTTTTAGCATGTTGCTGCTTGTCTGTGGGGAGTTTTTTTTGTTGAAGGTATAAAAAAAAGAAAAATTAATTCTGTTTTTTTTTTTGCAAAAGTGTTCAAGTACGCCAAGTATTTCTTAATAGCGGTTTCTTTCAATATTTATTATCTTTTGAGTTAAACAAAAAGAAAAATTTATATTTGCGATGACACAGGTGAAACTAATTAGGACAGACTGCGCAAGTGTATGAGTAGATACATGTCTCTCTTGAATACTTTATTTTTTTTTTCTTTGTATTATTTACAAACCAATAAGAAAAATTTAACATGTTGAATATATATTTTGTTTTTTGTATTTTTTTATTTTATTAAGCAAATAATAAATTCCAAAATATTTGTTTAAGAATATTTAAAAATTAATGCCATGTTCTTTTGTTTAATCAAGAAAAAGAATGTAAAGAAATATTTTTTGGATACTATTATTTATCACTTAAAAAAGCCCAAAAACACTTGTAGGCAGGTAAACAATTGATATACATAATTTTATATTATTCTTTAAAAATGAGGACTAAAAAACGTATTTTAAAAATGTTCAATAGCTTTTTGTTATAAAATTAAAAGAAAATAATTTAAAATTACTTACTACAAGCTAGGGATGTAACGATACGCCTGTTTTTGCCGATACGATACTGATATTCAAAAATGAATATCGGCGAAGCGATACCGATACGAATGTTGAAATTGAATTGAAGTTCATATTAGCAGCGTTCAAGCAAAATAATATTTCTATTATTCAAAATGACAGTGTAAGAGATTGTTAATATCTAGAATTGATATTAACCCAAAAGGAAAAAAATTGTAAGCCATTTTTAAGGAACTACATTTTCATTGCTTCCAAAGAATATACATATATTAAAAATATCCAGATAATTAGTAGAAAAGCATGAAAAAATTTATTTAAGTCATACAAAAAAATTGTAATCCTTTATAATTTTCAAAAATGCTGACCATGCTTTTTGAAAAATTGAATTTTTAAAGGTCATTTATGAACTAATATTATTCTAAAAGCTTTTATTTATTCACTTAAATTTACACAAAAAACTGTTTTCGTTTAAATTCGCATTAAAAAACTCGTTGCGAAAATGGGTAATTTTTCATCCTTTAAATATGATATTTTGCAGCAAAAAACTGTTTAAAATATAACGACTTCTTTCTACGTCAAGCTCGTAACTATATTTTTTCCAAAATGACATTATTAGTGAAAAGCATTCGTTTTTTTTTTGCAATAGAAGTATGTAGTTTAATAAACGACGAGAGGTGTCTTGGGGACACCCGGTTTAAGTGTTACCCGCCCATTCAAAGACGAAGCCAGGAAAGCACATTTTCTAAAAATAGTCAAATTTTCAGAAGCATTTAATTTAAAATTAATGAAGATTGTACTATTTTTAAATGTTTTTTTTTACTATTTCTTAAAAAACATAGCATCTTGCTAAATTAAAAAAAATTAACGATATGTACGAGTATATTAAATGCAAATTTTTTTATGATTCCAAAATTTCCAAAAATAGCACTATGCAGCAAGAAAAATTCCAAGGAGTAACATTATATATTTTTTTTGATATGTTATGGGCCAGTTACTATAAAAACAGGCGAAATGTTCAATTCGATGGATAATTTTTTTTTTAGTTTTTATCCAAAATTTGGGATTTTTGAAGAGGTTGCTTTATTGATTTTATCATAACTTGGGAAGGGGTTAGAGAATTTTAGTACAGAACCCACTAAAAGACTTGAAACAAAATTACCTTAAAGCCGTTTTAATATTATTATTTTTTTATATACTCGGAATTATTCAGATCACAATGATTAAAAATATATTTTTTCATGCAAAATTGAAAAATTTTGTATTTTTTAAATACATATTTATAAAAACTCGAAAATTTCAAAAATGTACAATTTCTATAGAGCATAGAGCCCATATATACTACAAATAAAATAAACTTTATTTTATGAAAATCAACAGATAAATATTGATTTTATTTACAGTAAAGTTAAATTACCTGATTTTTTGCAAAAACTCGGGTTTACCGATTACGTCATAACTTGGGATCTTGTATCATTCATTCATCATCAGATATTTTGGAAGTGTGTTCTTTTGAAATATGGAAAAAGAAAAAATTTAATTTTGAAAACTGTTTGAAGAAAAATTAATTAAGTTATATTTTTGTCAAAATGAAGCCATATTTTACTCTCATTTCAAAACCTTTAATTTTATTTTTTTCACGACTACACGACTTTATATAATAAGAAAATGTTTTCTGCAAATCATCATAGCGCACTGGTTCTTCTAAAGGAGGTCAACTCAAGAAAAAAAATCTGTTCTTAAATTTTATAGTAAATATAAAACAAAATTTTCTTTCTACTCAAAAAACAATGTTTTTTTTTTTGAGTTAACCTCCTTTAGAGGAAGTAGTTCGATATGCATATAAGAAAATCACTTAATATTTATTTGAACATTTTTGCAATGCTATTGCCGGAGATATTTACAAAATAAAAAAAAATTATGTGAGTCCGATCACAGGGAGATGTGTAAACATCTAGTAATGAAACATTTCACCTTTTACCGAAACATTCTTCTCATCATTCACCCGTTTCAACTTCGGCGAACCGGGCTTCATCCGCTTCTTTTTCACCCTCGTACCTTCTTCCACATCCGACAAATCGCTCAAACCGATAAACTTCGCATCAGACACCTCTGACTCACTCCCACCAGGTATATCGCCCTTCCGCTTCCCCGCAGACATAAATAATAGTATTATTTATCCACCAGCAAAAACTAATATACCCGTACAAAATAGTTGGAATTACCGCAGTTAAACAGCAAATAACCAACAGTCAAAGACAAACGCAGTCAATAAACCGTCAGCCAAATATCGCACCAAGTTCAGCAACAAATTCGGTAAAACCGAAAAACCGGTTTTTTTTAAAACCCGGGTTCAAAAACCGAGACGAACCGGGTCTGAATCTCGAAAAAATGGACCCTAAATCCCCTAAATCCCAGAAGTTCCCGGCAAAAATCAATAACGGCAACGCCGAAATACTCACTCAGTTCAAAAACACCGCAACACAGCACCAACCAACAAACGTACGACCTTACTGCAGTAGTTTGACCTTGAGACTCCCTTTGCCAGTGTTAGTGTATTTCTATGCAGCTGTTAAATTTCTCTGTACTTCTTGTTGTCCGTATGATTACACTAATTCACTCATACACAGCTCACACCGCGTTATTGCAATCTTACTCAACTAAGATTAATCTTATTGTGAAAAAGATTTTTACCCCCTAGCGTATAGATGTTTACACATCAAAAACAAAAAGTGGCAAAAAACAGAAAATTTTTAATTCAAAGCCAAATATCTTTGAAAATATCAAAGATATATTAAGGAAATGAACTTTATTTTCTTCATCTACTCATAAGCTTTGTAAAACATTAAAATGAATTAAAATCGGGCTATATTTGTAATAGTTGTGACACCAACAAAGTTTTTGATATCCGAGTTATTTACACTCTAAAATATTACTTCAAATTTAGGATCATATATTGTCTAAATTTGTGCTAAATATTTTTCCTTGTCTAAAATTACATCGAGTTTGTAGTTATTTTATTAAAGATAAAACCTTTTAAATTAAACATATCTAGTCCAAGTGGAAAAAATTTAACATAAACTATAATACGGCTATGGCTGAATGGTATTTAGATACGTCAGACTATCAGTCAGAAGATCGCGGTTCAAAACTGTACACAGCCAATCGCTTTTTTTAGTAAAAACATTTTGTTCAAAAATAATGCGTGTGTAATTTTAGGTCGATAATAATCTGTAAAGTGTTGCCGACTATTATCGACCTAATTTTCAACAAAAGTGTTTTAGACTGTAGTTATGCCACCCTGTATCGCCCTGTTTCTCTCAACATGGTGTTCAAGGACACAATTTTGCTAGATCTTAAATCCTCCTCTATGATTTCTACGCACATCGTTTTGCAATTGGATTGCATGTTTCAAAGATACAGATTTATTACAAATTTGTTTGGCTATTTTGCGCTGTTTATATATCCTCTGTGGGAGTTTAGATATGTATAATCAACTTCGTAGAAAGATCTGTTTTAAGTTTCTAAGAGCTAAGGTGCAAGCGGTTGTCAGCTATGTTTCGAAAGGCACACAGGGACTGTAATGGATGCGAAAATATCATCGTGACCATAAAGCCGGTATCCATTTAAATTTTGATAACAAAGCCAGCGGTGACTTCTAGTATTTTAACAAAAAATTATTAAAAATAGTTGTTTTTAATAAAATCCATCATTAAATATACCATCATCATTAGCATGATAATAATGATGATCATCATACATATATTATTACATATTCAACATGCTTAATTAAGTATTCATTAATCTATCCTTGTTCTAATCTTGCAAATTAGAAATAAATAACAAGAAACTAACATCTCAATGTGATCTTTAGGAAACTTTGACCCTTTTGCAAAACACTTGATAATAAGCTTTCCATGATAAAGAAAGAAATACAGACAACGTGTGTCTGTCTGAATGGCTTTATTTACAAGCATCATGTACTTATACATATACTCACATCTTTATGCAGGCAAATACTTACATACATATTATGATTGTAAGTATGTATGTGTGAATGTTTGTACTAATTAATAATATTTCTTTGCATCTTTAATTAGAAAAATTAAAAAAACAGCTCATTACTACTGCATGTCTATTATCTCTCTTCTAAGTCATGGAAATTTTCAAGGTTACAAATACTTGGAATTACATTCAGAAAATGTAAATTTTTATACATCTTTTTCCACAATATAAAATATTATTTAATATATACTTACTTGTAAGAATTAAACGAAGTAAAAAAATGTTCTTTAAAAATTCTTTGACAGAAAGAGAAAAATCGTTAAAATAAGAGAAAATCTGAGATATATTTTAAAGAGCTTTACTTTGTTTTGATAGAGTGCATTCTTTTTTATTCTCGGAAAAAATAAAAGAAACTTGATATCAAGTTAAAAAAATGAATATTTTATATTTTTTATATAAAGCGCCAGTGTACTCTTCTAGTTGATAATTTTACTACAACAGCTCTAAATCGGTCATGGGGTTTGATAAATCGTATGACGCATAGTTGTTCCAATTGGAAAACAGAGTAATAAATCTGTATCTTTGAAACTTGCTATCCGATTAAAATATAATGTTTGTATGTAAAAATCATGTAAGCTTCTAGAATATAGAAATTTGGACTACCTTGTTGAAACACTCAGTGAGCTACGGGGTGTCAAAGTTGACTACCTCGGGCATGAAAAGCTTTGTTGACCTCATAACCAGTGCTGCCACGACCAAAAAAATTTTTATAACCAGTATTTAAGAAAAAAAGTAACCAAATGCAAAAAAAGTAACCAAAATGTTTATGAATTTAAAATACTATTTTATATAGATAAATTATTAATATATAAAATTTGTTGAAATATTAAAACATTTCTTTGGCAGACCAAACCTACCATTCCCATTAAGTTTGTTCTGGCCATAGAAAAGATAGAAACCTGACTACTGACAAGGTAGTTGTCAGAAACCTAAGTGTGTTGTCCATAGATAAATACGTAGATTTCCAACTCTCGGCCTGTCTATAAAAAATTGACAACTCTCTTACACTTATAGGTCTTATGTATTCAACAAACTTGAGAGAGGCCAGGCCATTCAACACATATCACAAAGCGTAATTTTTGCACTTGAAAACGCGGCAAAATGTATCTTTTTTGCACACGCAAACACTTTTTTCATTTTATTTAATTTTTTTATTTGTTTTGGTATTAATTTTATGTTTCTTCTTGCTGTAATTTTAAATTATTTTTTTAATTTTGTTGACATTTGTGTGTTGAAATCTATCGAAGTTTTCAACCCTTTTTTCATTCAACAGTATTGCATTTTTGTTACAATTGGGGATAAATATTTTTAGTACCAAATCTACATTTTTTGAGCTGAAATGTATTAAAAATGATTCTAAATTCATATATTCATTAATTAATGTAAAATTAATTGTATATAATAACTAAAAATTCATGTTTAAAATATATAAATTTTGTAAAATACTTTTTGTACAACTAAGATGGTTTGGTGCTGTGGTGAAATTTTTATTTAAAACAATACTAATAGAAAATGTTCTACTAATACATTTTTAGACTTAGGTTTTTCTGACAACCGACTTAGGTTTCTGACAACTATTTGCAACCAGTCAGGCTTCTATGTTATTCTATGGTGTTGTCAAAAGAAACCAAAGTCTAACAATGTGTTAGTAGAACCATTTTGTATTAGTATTGGTTTAGATAAAAATTTCTCCACATCAGCAAAACTGCACAATAATGCAATACTTCTTTGACTCATTAGAAAACATTTGCCCGTATTTTATACGTTTAAAAACACAAATCAGACATTGTGCAAAAGTGAGTGCTAAAAGTCGTAAGACATAGATCAGAAAATGTGCAGACTATTCTGTTAAAAGTCTTAAAGCACATTAAATTGCCTTCGGATAATGTGCAGGTTAGTCTAATATTAATCGCAGAAGCGTCGTACCAGAAAACTGCCGACTATTCTATCAAATGTCAAGGAGAATTTTAGACAACTCGGGTGATTGTCTGGTAAAATCTCAGATTTTATCTGATGTTAGACATGTCGGCAAAAAATGTTTCATGGGTACTTGTACATAAACCTGATCCTTATATAGCTCCCGACAAAAAAAGGGGGGTGTGGTAAGTTTGTAGAGTGTGTATTAAAATTAAAAATAAAATATTTTCATATTATTTTAGTTTAGGTACTTTGTTCGTAGATAAATGCATATTTTTGCGCATATTTTTCATTTTTGGGTGCATTTGTTAAGCGCTTAAAATCAATTTTAGATTCATGAAAGTTCGAGCCCTGACTATTATATTCCGCATACGTAATACACTTCTGCCCTTAAAAAGTCGTATTGTCTGGAATTAAAAATTCACTAAAAAATGGCCGTTTAATATGTCGTTAAATTGCTTTACTTATTTATAAAAAAACATAGCAATCCTCTTATGCTATTAAAAAAAATATGTGAAGAAAATGCGAATATTTAATATTTTTAGGGCAAAAGGTTACGTATGAGTAATATGATATTGGGTATCCGCATTTTCTTCATATATGTATATTTTTTATATTAAAACTTCATGACAAAATTTAAGTTTAATATATCGTTAATATTTTTCAAACATAAGAGGACTGCTATATTTTTTAATTAATAGTAAAGATTTAAAAACTAAAAAATTAAGTTTTTTAGTACAATTTTCATGCAGGTAAATAAAATGCTTCTGCAAATTTTATTATTTTCACACACCCTGGCCACATTTTTGAGCGGGCGGGTAATAATTCAAAAAACCATATTAATTATACTACTAATATAATTTGTAAAGAAATTTGAAAAGCTCGATGGGCGTATTTCCTTAGCGATCAATTTAGAATTTCGTAGAAAAGTTCTCAATATTAATAAAATGCTGGAACTAGCGTGCATGCTTTAATCGATTTCAAATTTCAACTTCATTAATTTTTGAAGTCTATTATTTTGAAATATTGAAAAATTTTAGTCTTAAAAATTTTTTGAGAAAACCGTCAACAATTCAGCTCTATTTTTGTCAAAATTTAGCAAAATTTCACTCTCATTTCAAAGTCATGACTTTGATTCTTTTTCACAACTACACGAATTGAGATAAATAAAAAAATGTCCGCATATTATCAAGGAGTGTGTTGAAAGTCATAAAATATTGTTTTTAATTTTGGGTAAGCTGTTATTGAAGATATTTACGAAAGAGCAAATAAATTCGAGACCAAAAACCTGAATTTTAAAATTCATAGCCAAATATCTTTGAAAATATTAAAGATATCGTAATAAAATAAACTGTATTTTCTTTATTTGCTTATAAACTTTACAACAAGTTTAAATTCATTAAAATTGGATAAATTTTCTAAAATTTATGAGACCAAAAATTTCTTCATGGCCGAGGTAGTCAAATTTGACACCCTGTAGCTCATCGTGTGTTTTAGCAGGGTGTTCCAAATTTTAACATTCTTAAAGCTTAGGCCCTCTTCTATTATTTCTACACATATTTTTTGTAATCGGATGGCAAGTTTTAAAGATAAAGATTTGCGACAATTTTTTTTTTTGCAATTTAAACCACTGTTTGATGTTCTAACAGAATTGGTTAAAGAAATCTGTTGGACGTTCTCTTTACGATGAAAACTTGTTATTCATCGTCATTTCTAAATTTTTTTATCATGAAATCAGTCGAAAATTTGCAGCCCTTCATTTTTTTATAGTCAGTCAGTCGCATGTGGTTTTGAATCTAATTATTCTAACAAAAATATATGGAAATTACCAGAAAAATGTTTGTGTGCGGCTGTGTGATGTAAAAAATAAAACAAGAAACACGATAAGAAAAGCTCTGACGATCGTAAATTACAACAACGCCTTTGCATTGTTGTTATGGCAGCTACTGTTTTAGATGATTTTTAAATATGGAATCACTTAAAATGATCTCAGGGTACGGGGGTTGTCAACATGAAAAACAATAGCTAACTGGTGGTGTGATTTAGTTGGTTGGTTGTTGTTCACATCGCTTTTGATTTCTTATGGACATTCTAAAGTTTTTTTCTTTACAGCTTTAGCTTTTAATCAGTTGAGAAAATAATAAAAAATAATAATAATTTAGAGAAAACAAAAACAACAATAAACAACAAACAAGCTATTGTTAGAAAATAAATTTTAGAAAATATGAAAAGAGTAAGAAAGACATGAAAAAGTCAAACACGCGAATGTTGAATAGAAAAACCTTATACAAGGTAAGAAAAGCCAGCAGAAAGCTTTAGAGCAAATACTAGATACAAATATTAAAACATTTCTTAGAATAATATCTCTAGGGACTAGAATCAGTCACATGCCATAACCGCTTAAGTCATCCTTAAGTTTTTTCGGGAGAACAGTTCTTAAAGTCTTGAAAACTCGATTCATATCAGCCGTCGGTTAAGTTTTCTTTCAAAGGGTTAGAAACATGAAAAATTAATAGCCAGTATATTTATACCAGGATGAACACGATCGCTCAACAATCCCAACTTTGCCCTAACTAAGCAATAAATAATTAATTTTTATTATAATAGAATTAAAAACAATGTTTTTTTTACGAAATATAAAAGCTGTATAATACTTTTTAATTTATATTTATTTAACTTCGAAATTTAAAAAAAAACATCTTTAATATCTAGAATCGATATGATGATATAAAAGATGTCTTTTTAAGCGAAAATGCTCTTCGAAGTACATTCAAACATGCATATGCTCAAAATTTTTAGCTTAATTTTAAATAAATTATACCGCCTAAGCTCATAAGACTACTTTTTATGCAAAAAAAGCAACATTCTAAAATTTTTTATGTTCGAAAATTCGAACTTAATTTCGAAATTTTTCTAAAAGCAGAATTTCTGTTTTCCAACACTTTTCTATTTAAATAAAACTAAGAAAGCGTCATAGAATTGTTTTCTATTAAATTTAAAAAATAAATAATTATTTGTATTTCGAAAATCAGCAACCATACCACCACCAATAAAATGTATTCATCTAAACATTTAAACATTTAAAATTTAAACAAATTAGCATTTCAGTCACATGCATTAAATGTTGTAAATTAGATGTGTGTTTTGTGTCGGTTGGCTGACTGTGGCTAGATGACAGATACACAAGTGGACAGACTGACAGTTTGTTAGTCTGTCTAAATGGCTTGAATTGACCTTCACCTACAACATATCATAAAACATAAAATAAATAATATGTATGTAACCAAAATGGTCATCAAAGTGGTTAGTTGTAAATCAAACTACCAAATCGTAAACGTTCTTAGATAGACAACTAGATCCAACCGTTTATGTCTACAAAATACAGATAAATGATATAGTATAAATACATACTCATGTATGTCTATATATTTACAATCATGTACATAAATAAATGGTCAGCTTATTGGCTTTCTGCTTTCCTCCCGTGGCCAATTTAATAACGTGTATGCTGTTTGTTCTGACCAAATGCTTGTGTATTTAGTAAATTCTGTTCAGTGGCATGTTTAAAGTAAAATTTTATATGTTTTACACAATTTTTGGTTGTTCCTTTTGTATTCATGTTGAACAAACATTTAATAACCAATTTGGTAAAATTTGTCTGTTACTGGTTGTTAGTGGTAAGCTCAACAACCAAAAGTAATTATCACTTTATTGTCTTAATAATATGGCTGTAACAACCACTGATACTTTGCTGAGAAAAACGTTAATAAAAAAACGGAACATATAATATACACTCTTGAATATATAAGAATAAATTAAATAAAGTGCGGCTTTAGCTCGCACACGAAGGGTTCGGTACGAATACACATGTGTATATCCCTTTTCGTTTTTGCCCCCTTTTTCATTTCGACTGTTTTTTCGTTGTGCTTTTTTGTTTAATTAAATTTTTTTTTAAATTTTTTTTCGTTGTTTTTGGAGATTTTTTGGTTTTGGCGCTTTTTTCATTTTCGTGATTTTTTCGTTTTTTTCTTGCGACTATTCGTTTATTGCAATTTTTTGTTTTTTTTTGCCGATTTTTTTAGTTTTTGCGATTTTTTTTTGCGTTTTTTTAACGTTTGTTTCGTTTTTTCACGATATTTTTAGTTTTAGCGATTTAGCGCCCTTTTGTAATTTTGGCGTTTTTTTCGATTTTGGAAATTTTTTTCGGTTTTTCGTGAATTTTTTTAGTTTTAGCGATTTTTCTTTGACACTTTTTTCGTTTTGGCGTTTTTTTTTTGTTTTTTGCGATTTTTTAGCTTTGGCTATTTTTTTTTTTTTTTTTGTTTTGGCGCTTTTTTCGTTACGGCGTTTTTTCCATTTTTGGCGATTTTTCGTTTTTTGATAATATATTTAGTTTGAGCGATTTTTTTACGTTGTAGTTTTTTCGTTTTGACGACTTTTTTCGGTTTTTGGGGTTTTTTTAGTTTTTTGTCGATCTCTTAAGTTTTGGTGATTTTTTGCGTTGTAGCGTTTTTTTACATTTGGTGTTTTTTCCTTTAAGCGTTTTTTAAATTTCAAAAGTTTGCCTCTTAACGTTTCCAAGATACAGCAAATTGTCTAATTAACATAGTCAAAATTACATTAAATAATGGAACACCCTTAAATTTTTATTGCTTTAAATATCAATGTTATATGGTGTAGTCTATTATTCTACAGACTACACCAATTAACACTTACTTTGAAAATTTAATGTGTCTATATACATATATGTAAGTGTCTGTATATTAAATTAGTATTTCAACATTTTTCGTTGCTCGCTTTAGAACACCTTGTAATTTTTAATTGTCATATATTTGTTGTTGTAGCGGCCAAAGTTTTACATATTCTGTAAAAATTTCAGGTCCGTAACAGCCTGTGACAGACAGACGGACAGACGGACAGCTTAGCGAAAACAATAGGGTTCCCTTACACTTTTGGTGTACGGAACCCTAAAAAGGTACCTTTTATAAGAAAGCATGTTTTATAAAAAAAATTCCTATAATAAGAAAGTAGTTTTTATAAAAAAGTAATTTAAAAAAATTCTCTTTATAGAAAAGTACTTTTTATTAAAAAATACTATTTTATAAAAAGTACCTTTTATAAAAAACTACTTGTTACAGAAAAGTACCTCTAATGAAGTTTTTTTTTATAAAATAGAGATGAAAACTTTTTGCATTTTCATTAAGATAATTGAAGATTAAAGATCAAATGCCATGTTTGCAAACATGAAGATGTCGTGATGACCTTACTCATATAATTTAAGATACATACTCGTACATACCCAGCAACATTTTTTGCCGATTTCAGTCCGAAGTCGAGCAGAGAGTCTGCACAAGATGCCGAAGTCGTTGCGAAAGCCTACTGAAAATCACACGAGTCTTAGGAGATTATAAGAACTTTACCGATATATTCAAGAGAATTCTGTACGATTTCTGAAGAATTTTCCACGGAAGTTCTAAAGAAATATTCGACAAGTCTGCACAATGTCGGAAAACTATCAAAAGATAAATGAAAATTAAAATCAGACAATGTACAGAAGTGACTGCTAAAAGTCTCAAGTCGTAGGGTAGAAGACGTGCAGACTATTCTGTTAAATGTCTCAAAGGAAATTAAGTTGCCTTAAGACAATGTGCAGACTAGTCTGATATTAATCCGGTAATATTTTAGAAAATGCGCAGAAACATTGTAGCGGCAAACTGCCGGGTACTCTGTCAAATATATGATCGAGTTTTGGACAACTTGGTTGATAGTTAGGTAAAGTCTCAGATTTTTTCTGACGTCAAACATATCGGCATAAAATGTTTCCTGGGTACATAAATATGATTGTGGATATGTGTCTAAGATACACATACACATGTATATTTATTCTTTAACCTTGAATTTTATGATAAAATAAATAGAACTATCTGTTGATTTAATTTTTTTTCTATTTTGTTCTTTTTTCCGAATTCCAAATCGTTCTTTTCCATGCCATTTTTGTAAACCATCCCCACCTACGCTCCAAAATAACAAAAATAAAAATTTTCAAATTAATATTTTTTTTTATCCACAACTATTAATTCGTATTCAATGGCAGCAGTTCTGAGTTTTAAGGTTTCATATAGACGGACACAGAAAGAGGTACCTGACTGTTCTTTTTTAAATTATTTATCCATACAGCGTGTTTGCACATGTCTTTGTCTGAATTATTAATCCAATGTGACCATAAATTGTAGTACTGCTTTGGAATTATTCGTTCGTTCGTTCGTTTGTTGGTTTGTGTTGTTGCAGTTGTTGTGGTTTCGCTTAAAACGTTTTTCTTTTGTTTGGCATTTGGTTGTTGTTTGATTTGACTGTTTCTTAAGAATAATTTGCATATTTAATGATTTTATCCAACATTTTGTGCATTTCGATCTCTTCTTATGATTTTTGTTTAACATTTTGTTTTTATTTTTGTTTCGATTTTGATTTTGATTTATAAAACGAGTGGCATAATTATTCATTCAAATGGCGCCCACAACATTGTTCAACATGACACATCATCAATGATGACACTTTTAGTGGTGCTGTTTGTTTGTTCGTTTGTTGTGTCCTCTTTTAATCATTTAAACAAATTTATTTTGGATTAAAACGAATAACAAATGATTAATTACAGCAAATAATTTATATGTTTGCTCAAAACTTAAGTAAAAGATTTGATTATGATAAAGATAATTTGTTAAATATATCGCCAAATTTAAGCAAATAAATTTTATTCACAAAATACCGCACTCCACTCAAGTAAGTTCTAATGGAGCTTTTAGTCATTCGTATCTAACATAAGCCATTTAGAGATTATCGAAATAATAAATTGAAATAAAATTTAAGATCTTTGATTTATAAGGTTGAACCGAAACCAGGTATAATTTTTATTCAACGTACAATGTCATTCAGTTTTAATGCAGTACGAAAATATTTTCTTAATTAAGCTCTGAATAATCGAAAAAAATATATATTTGGAAATTGTATCTTTATGTTTTGTAACAAATTCCTACACTTTTGAACAATATTGATCTTCTTTTTCATAAAAAAACAATTTTTTAAACAAAAGCGGAAAAATTTAAAAGAAGATGGCACGAAAAGCTTTGCTAGTTATGCGCAAAAAGCTTCTGAGGAGCACCGATCCAAAGATCTATACGCAATCACCAAAACATCCAACAACGATCAATTAGAAATACGGGGACAGCAATATTCCAACATGCTTTCTGACCCCCCCACAAATACATTAAACATATGTACACGCACAGCTCACACAGTGCGACAGGATATCTCCATACAGAACCCTGATATCACTGAAGTGTTAAATGCTGTCACCGCCTTAAAGCAAATAAGGCACCTAGTGTGGATGGTACAGTCCATGATCTGATTATTGAATAACTGTGAACCTCCCACTACCCTCATCGAAAATTTCTGACTTACCCACCAGCGCGGCTTGCAGAAGGTGCCATAGTTAATATCCCAAAAAAAGGGAACCCTTAGCGATTGCATGAACTAGAGAGGTACTACAATCCTAAGTGCAGTAAATAACCTAATAACGCATGTTATCAACAAGAGAATTTCAGACGCTCTATTGAAGATCTAAAACCTGATCAGCCTGGCTTCAATCCACACAAGTCTTGTGTCGACCATATCAATAGGCTGCAAATAATTGCAGAGCTGTCAGAATGATCTATACATGTTTTAGAGCTCGATATCCTGAATCACCATGCAATTTGGAGCGTTCTTGCTTGCAAACGTGTTCCGCCAAAAATTATTATGCTTACTCAAGCACTGTACAATAAGGCTAAATGGCAAGTTGTACACGATAATGTGCGGAGCGGAGCAACAGCTTTAACATTATAACTAGTGTCCGCCAGGGATGCATTCTACCTTCTCTGATGTTACAGTACGTAATGCTACCCCAGCAAACAGAGGTATGCACAGAAAAAGCTAAATTTCATTTTCATTGAAGGAATTCAATGAAATAGTAAATATTTTGTCTAGAAACGGACCTACAAAGAAATTTGTAAATATAGACAGAAATATTTTAACAATTTCATTAAAAAAATCGTGTTTTTTCAGTGAACAAATTGTTTAAATCTATAAAACAATGTGTCTAAAAATATTTACAAAATGTTAACAAAACAATTTACTAATTCAAACAAAGAGATTTACTGGTTTTTCTGAAAATTATGAAACCTTATTTTTGTCTGGGTTTGACTAAAAATACTAACAAATATTAAACAAAATGATATTAAACAAAATATTTACTGGATTTTTTGTAATATATCAAACAAAATTTTTGTCTGGGTCATCATCATCCATTAAGCATTTGTGAAATTTCACTTTATTAAAATCTGTTCAAGTCTGAATGTTTATCTAAAGACTTTAAGAAAATTAATGAGAATTAACGTAATGACATTAACGAATTGATTCACTCAAAAATCGTCAGTAAAAAAAAATTGGTACAATCTGATTCCTATTGATATCATTGTTGTTGTTGTTATTTCTGTGTATGGCGTCATCGGGTGGTTTTTTTACGACACAGAAAACTGGGTTTCTTGTTGTTCTTGTTGTGTTTGCGTCCTAAATAAAAGTCAAACAAAAATTTCATTGATTCAGTAAAGAACATTTACTGAAAATGAGATTTGTTTTAAGTAAACTTTTGTTTGAAAAATTTTTGGTGATAATTTGTTCTGTGTAAGATAGGGACTCAACCAACAACTCGAGACCCTGGAATAAGCAACCTATATCTGCCTCTTATCGAATAGTCATATGTCAGCTAAACTCAAATAACTCGAAATCGAAGTTGTAAGCTGACTCATTGCATTTAGCTGACAAACAGCAAATTCAAAATACAGGGTGTTGAACTAGAAGAAGTAAAATTATTTTGTTATCTTAATAGCTTTCTATTGCATTCGGATAGTTGCAGTGATGCTGTATCTCTCCGAATTTCAAAAGCTAGCCAGTCTTTCGATATACTACGCCCTGTATGGAAATCTTCTACTATCTCGAAACGTCCTTAGCTCAGTACATTCAAATATTGCGTCAATTCGGTTCTCCTATATGTCTACGAAATACGCAACAGCGAATGACGTCGGATTGGTAAACCGCCTCTCAGACCTCAACGCGACACTACTAAAAAGTCCTTGAATGGAATGGGGTATAGATCGGCATTTCAACACCTAGTAGATTTTTTATGCTATAACCACCAGGGTAACACACGCAAAATAGGCCGTCCCTCACACACTTGGCGACGTCAACTGCATAAGGATATCAAACAACGTGGTGTAAGCTGGGAAGAAATAAAACACGTTTCATCAAACAGTACCGAATGTTCCTAATAGGAACTGCAGGACATAATATATAATATAAAACTGGGGTTTCGCAAAAGAAATCCAAATTTATCTACTTTAAAATTTGTTTCAAATATCAACAAAAAAAGTTTGAATATTGAATTTTTTTTAGGTAATTTGAAAATATTAGTAATTTAAAAAGTACCCTTTTTAAAAAGTACCTTCTTAAAAACTACCTTTAGTTAAAAAAAAAGTTCCTCTTTTTCAACACACTTTTTTAAGAGGTACCTTTTTAAAAGCACTTTTTCAAAAATATTACTTTTTTAATATGTATTTTTTTAAGTATATTTAAAAAAGTAACTTTTTGAACACGTACTTTTTTTATAAAAATACCTTTTTAAAAAAGTTCCTTTAAAAAAGTAACTTTTGTAAAATGTTGCATTTTTTAAAAATACATTTTAAAAAGATAACTTTTAAAAATTGCAAATTTTAAAAACTAAATATTTTTTAAAGTACCTTTTAAGAAAGTACCTTTAACAATATGCCTTATAATTGTACCTTTCTAGTATGGTGATTGACAGATACATGCATGATTAGCGACTTCGCTTTAATTAACGGATGTGTACATCTCATTAATCTTCTTTGCCCAAGATTTTATTTATATTTTAATACCTTTTGTAAAATGTATAAGATCTCTTGTGTTAAATTTAGTAATTAATCGAACAATTGAAAGTATATATTAAATTCTTTCTAATGGCTTCTTGATTTGTGATTTTCATAACTTCCCCGTAGCGATGATAATTGCATTCAGTCTTTGTTGGATTATGACAAATACTTAAAAGTACCCGATCCAATAGACAAACAATTCTCGATTCTAAGCACGTTTTGTCATCATACTGAAAGAAGAAAAAGAAACACACATACACTGTCCATAGTCACTGACTAACAGGCTGCAAGATGGAGGAATATCTCATAAGAACAAACGAATGTGGCTGGTGTCTAGTCGATATTCAATATCGAATATCAGCCAGCTACTGTGTAAATAGTTGGCCTCTGGTGTCTGAAAAAAAAGGAACATATAAAATTGCAACAACAAAAAAGACTTTTAAAGATAAAAACGTAAATAGTCGTATGAAAAAAATACAAAATAAATTATAAGAAACAACAATAAGAGTCATCTTTGTTATGGTGATTTGATAATGGCTTTGATGGCGATGATGTTGATGATGATGATGATGATGACGAGAATGATGAATAGTCCCGATACCGCCATCAATAATTAATATGCCATGCAAGAATTTTTTATTAATAATAAAGACGAACGAGCGAGAAATGTCTTGGGTATTAAAAGCTCAAAACGTTTATATCAACACACCCAATAAATATAGTAAATAAAGCAACAATACAAACCACAACAACAACAACAACATAAGAAGTACATAAATACAAAAGCTAATTCGCTGCAGAATTTGCATGCGGATTACGGATTGCAGAATTGCATTTGCCAAATGCATAAATTATTTCATTTTTATTTTATTTTTTCACATCTCCTTATAAAACATACATGGATCATCATCATACAACAAAGATGGCTGCAACAAACTTAAGAATTACATTCCATATTCAATAAATATGCCATCAATATAAGTAGAGACAATTATATGGACAGTCCGTCATAAGCACACACAAAGTGACAAACAGAGTCAGTCAGTCAGTCAGTCAGTCAGTCATTTATTCAATCTCAACTTATGTACTTCATTATCACATGTGTTGATTTATAACTACTAACGTTGGCATTAACCAACCAACAACCATCGGCATACATTGATAACGATATTAATTGTTGTTGCCAACAAATTTATTTATACCTAAATAATTCAACATACACAGATACGGCTGTAATTTATTTAAAAAGGCTCAAGACAATTAAAAATCAACCAAAAGTCCAGAAAAGTGATATGCAGTCATACAAAATGTTTAATAACTTGTGTTATGCGCCACACCAACTCCAAATCAACAACCACAACCAACCACTCTGTCTCGGCAGCAGTCAGTCAGTCCAGTTAATCATCAATAGTAAAATATTGAGAAATTCATCAAAAAAATTCATAACAGCTAAAAATTCAAATTAAAACGAAAAAGAATTATGAAAATTTAATACAGTGGGACAAAATGAAACGCTTCATAGTCTTTGATGTTCAATAAAATAATTCAAATTGGCTGTCTCTCTTATTGCGAAGTAAAATCTTATGATCAGAACTGTGAGTTGCTAAACTTGAACTCTTAAATTTGAATTCTTGTCCATAAATAAGTACGCAAAAGACTTTTGGTACTTAAATCTATTTTGCATAACATGTAATCGATTAAAATATTATCATAAAATTTTACATATTTTTTTATTTTTATTTTTTTTTAATTTAAAACTGGTATCTTTGATTGAAAGACCAGGTTTACAAATTAGACGCCAACCCAGTAGAGAAGAAAACTTGATTTAGAAGCAATTAAATACTTTTATTGAATTTTTATTGTTTCCATTTCTTAAGTGTGTATAAGAAATGTATGTGTTTTACCTATTTTTACGAGTACCAAAAGTAAATTAAGGTACTCGCAAATCCAGGCGCGGACCAGACGAGGAGGAAAAAGTGATATCCCCCTCCCTAAACAAATAAAATGAAACTCATTTCTGTTGGGTTTCTAAAAAAAACTTTTTAGTGGCATGTTTCACATAAAAGTGACCCATCCCAAAAACTTAAGCTGGATCCGCGCCTGCACAAATCTGAAACTACATGTTACAAGCTACATTTGCTTTGTTGTATATATGTTATATTATTTACGACAAACGCAGCTGATTCAAACAAACTGAAAACATGTTTGTTCATTGAACTCTTTAATGTAAAAAAATATGTAATTTACATGCACGTGTGCAATATAAACGACCAAAGTCATTAAATATTGAGTGAGAGTGATAATCATAGTTAGACTTATTTCTATTAATATTAATTTCATGAAATAGTAGACATTTTGAAAAACTTCTTGAACAAAAGTTAAGTGAAAAAGTATCTTCTTTCAAATGACATAAGTTTTGTTTAAATCCCCTACGTACGATGCCAAAAAGAAGGGAGATGTTTTGAATACTCTTTGTATTTATGGGTGCATGGAAGTTCCAATATTTTAGAAATGCTAGAATAATTTTATTAAAATAATTTTTTTAACAGTTTTATTCGATTAATTTTTACTCGAATAATTTTTTCGAATAGTTTTTAATTGAGTAATTTTTATTTTAACACATTAACTAGAATACTTTTGACATGAATAATAATATTCGAGTCATATCATTCGAATAATTATTATTCAAATAAGACTGTGCAACACATAAAAAACTGACGGCTGATTTTGCTAGAGCGGGGTTTTGAAAGTTTACATCTGCAACTCGTTTTAGGAGGAACGCTAACGTTTGAAATCATTTAAAGCTTGAACTGTGCTTATGGGATTTTTTTACTTATTCATAATTAGTACTGAAATATCCCACAAAACCTGATTTTATGTGGCTATTTTGTAGTACAAAAAAAATTTTCTCTACCGACATCAGTGGCTAATGCCGTGCCAATTTGTAAAAATTTTATTTTGCTGTACAGTGTAATTTGTATTCAAATAAATTAATTAGTGTTATTATTAATCGATTAATTTCAGTTCGAATTATTTTTATTCCAACAAAGTTTATTTAATAATTTTGTGCCATTAATTTATATTCGAATAATTTTGTTCGAATAATTGCCATTCGAATAATTTTATTTGAATAGTTTTTAATTGAATAATTTTTATTCAAGCTATTTCTTATTTCAGAATCTTCAATTCCAACGTGAAGTTTATTAAAAACTAAATAGTTCTAGTTTGAAGCACAGTAATAAGATAAACAATTAGCACTCATTACTTTGTAACCCATTAGAAAAGTAGTATCGACTACAAAACTGACAAAAGATTTAAGAACTAAAAGGACATGTCAAAAAGTTAACATATATAACAGTAGAATCATTATCTTATTAATACCATCATATTCCATGTATTCGTTTATGTCAGTATATTGTGGCATTAAAACATATTCGAACATTTATTATTGTCACTGTTGTTGCTGTCACAAATATCAATAACAACAATGTTTATTCATCATTATCATAAGAATGATCAACGATATACAAATTGTCATTTTCATACGATGGCTTTAATGATACGCTGTCAGTTAAAAGAATAATGGCTTTGATTGGTTTGATATTCACGGAATGAATGATTTAAAATTGGTATGAATTTATGTAGAAGTGTTGATTGCAGTTTCTCTTCTTTTTTTTCTTGAATTTCTTAAAATAAATTATTTATTCGAAAATTATAAATTACAGTGAAGTGTTAATTGCTGCCATAAGCCATAAGCAAAGTGATAAAATTTTGCAATAAATTCAATTCCTGTGATCATTTCAAATAAAAAAAATTTATTATATTAAATATCTACAAATGTAAGTATTTATTAAATTAAAGTTCTTGGTGCAGTACCCATGTGTGCTACAAAATGAAAATATTGAATGCATCAGCTTTCAAATTTGAGAAATATTTGAAATTCCAATTTTCCACTTTAAACACGAGGCACAGATATTTGCACAGCACCAGAATTTATCAAAAATCTTTTTATTATGTAAACCAACATAATGAGCACATACAAATCAATTTTTCAAATCGTGCACTTTAAACGGCACCTGCCCTAAGCACTTCAATATAATTTCGTTGTATTTTTTCTATAATGGGGAAAAAACAAAAACATGGTATAATTTCCTGAAATCCCTTTCAAACTGTCATTAAATTAATTTCATAATTTTAATCCCAAAATTGCATTGAATGATTAATTTGATCACTAATGTGATACAATTTTATGATACATTTAATCGTTTCTACACACATTATTTATTCCTAAGAGTTAATGAGGTGTAATAAGTGTGATAATTGAAGGTTAATGAATTATTAAATTAATAGAATTTAATAAATTTTAATGCCATGTGATATTATAAAATTTAACAAAGACTGGCTTTATTTATAAACCATTAATAGATGGAATTAAAAAAATAATGATTGTGAAAGCATTTCCTTCTTGTTTAATGCCAATAAAAACGACAAGATTATCAAGCAAAGCAAATGCAAACAGAAGTGATGACGTAAAATCTGCGATAGTAGTGGATTTCATAAATCGTTTACACTAGATACAGAAAGTAAAAGTTTTGCTTTCAATGTGTACTAGCACTAACCATAAACAGAAGTTTAAACTTTAGTTAAAAATTTGCTATTGAAAATAACGCCAGCTAGAGCATTTTCATTATACCGAAACAAGACATGAATTTAAAAAATCAAAAATAAAACCCAACTGCGTAAAAAAAATTTAAAAAAAACAACTTTAAACCGTCACAGATCCTAAATGGTCCTTTGAAATTAAAAATCATAAGAGAAACCGAAAGATGGTTTTCAAATACCTGTCGATTGATACCTATTTTGATATAGTTAGCCGACTATTTATTTTTTTCGTATAAACAAAATGGCGTCTGCTGGCCGCCATATTGAATTTTGACTACTGTCATATCTTTAATGACACTCCCCGTATTAAGACGAATCGATTGACGTAAGAATCGTAAGACGTAAGAATAGTGCCGCAAAGGAACACACATACATACATACATAGGCTGATAAACACAATACCTTCTTTGCGTCGCGCAGTCGGGTAAAAAAACAGTTTTATATAATTTAAACGCGTTGAAATAATTCAAATAGTAATAAAATACAATAACTATAAAAAATAAATCGAAAAAAAATTTTATTCGAATAATGTTGTACGAATAACATATAATCGAATAATTATATTCGAATAATTTTTATTTGAATAATATTTTGAATAGTTTAATTCGAACAAAACAAATTCCAATAACCATGAACTACATGAACGATGATTGATTGTAGCATCATGTGAACGCATTTGCTTTACATTGATAAAAAATTTCGGCAAAAATGAGACACTTTCTAGGTCTCATTATTCGTTTTAAGTGTAATATACGATGAGGAGCTTTCAAAAAGTATTCATATAGTACTATATCAGTGAATATTTTAGACACACATTTTTATATCTTATGTGCACAAATACTTCAGTTCTTTAATAAACTATAAACTACTGTCCCGCGTTAGTTAGTGTAAACATATCATATGAAAATTTACTTCCCTTTTTCTAAGACAAATAAACTATTTTTAAAATTTCAAATTAACGCTTGTGTTTATTGCTTTTAGCTACTAGTTTCGATTTAGATTTACAATAAAATCGAATTGATTTCATTCCATTAGAATTCCTATAAAATATGTGAACTTGATAATCATCCACAAGATGGATGACAACTGCGTACCAGGAAACTAAACAAAAAAAATTTATAAATAAATAAATAAATAAAGAGTTTTTAGCTGCAGCACTAGAAAAAAAAATTAACAACAAGTACATGAATACAAAAAAAGCAAGACCAAAAGCAAAACTAGCAACAAATATATTGAATGCATTTCAATTGAATTGTGAGTAAAAAACAACAACAGAATTTAATTGCATACAAACACGAAATTTAGAAACACACGCACACAGCCACACAAAGATTTACTCATACTTGCTTGCAAGTATCTGTATGAATTTAAACTAGAATGGAATTGAAACTGTAAAGGAAATACTTGTGTGCATTGGTAAAATGAACTTGTAATCTAAAGCCAACTACATTTGAAATTGTTGTTATTTCTATTGTTCTTGTTGTTGTTGCTATTTTTTTTTCTACTTTCAATATATTTGTTGAAATCAAAGTTATAACATCAACAAGGTTTCTTTGTACGTTACAAATCTAAAATTCATTGTGAATTTTAAAAGAAATTTGCTCGTGAGTTTTTTTTTTGTTTTCATTCGATTTTTTTTCTTGTCATCATTGTTGCACTTTTTGCATATAAAAATTTGGCTTAAAGCCAGCGAAATTTAAACTTTAATTGCTTGTGATAGATAGCGTTAATTAAATTACTTATAATCATTTTAACACCTTCAGAAAGGCTTAGGAGGAATTTTAGCTGAAATTATGCTTCCGCTTGGGCGGGTAAATTTGAAAAAATATATGTTTACAATACGAGTTATTGCCAATTTTATAATATTAAGCATATTTTTAAAATGATTTTACAAAATTCGGTTTGACACTAACATGTAGACTCTAAAATGACGCACAGTGGGCTTAGAAGACTCAAACATTTTTGCGAGTTTTTACATAGGCAAAGTTATACCTGTTTTGCATTGATATTCAGGAAGAAGGAATCGTTATCGGATCCCCAAAATTAACTAATCTTGAATGCAAATTATTTTTCTAATTGATAAAAATTCATAATATTAAATATGTTCCCAGTGAATAAGTTCTCAGATTAATTAGAAGGGCTTCGGAGATGCGCACAGTGCATCCCCTCTGTCTTACGAAGATGCAATAACGTAAGCGAGTGAAGAAATTTACCGCACATACGACGAAGTTGCAGGCAAAGAAAAAACATGGTTGAGGCAACCATAATCGAAGAGCATCATACTATGATTGAATATATGGTTTAAAAAATCTGTTTTACATATAATATGGTTAAAAATAACCATATATATATAGATCAAAACAACCATAAATATGGTTCAAAACTACACTATATGGTTTGAAATAACCACACATATGGTTCAAGATAACCATATATTTGGTTCAAAATTACAACATATTGTTTTAAATAACCATAATATGGCTCATGACAGCCATATATATGGTTAAAATTACAATATATGGTTCGAAACAACCATATATATGGTTAAAATTTTACTTTTTTTAACTGGTCATTGCCTGGAATCTGAAATAAAAAGTATTATATATTCTCACATAGATATATACATACATATTTCCTGACACATGTTTTATATATAATCGGCCAAGTTCGGAAAACCATTTCGTTTTGAAATATTGCTGCTTTTCAGTTAATGTTTATGTTTCACATGTTTGAGATACTTTATCTGAACTAAGCTGCGAATGCGTTAAATTGTCCGATTAAAAGAACACTGTTTTTCATTTTCATATGGTTTTCACAATATGGCCGAATATAAATTGCAAGCATTTTTCAGTTTTTGTTATTTGTAATTTATTTTTATTTTCTTTTTTATATATTTATTTGTTCAAACCAAGCGACACACAAAAACAAACCAACAGCTCTCAAGCAAAACAAAAAAGTGACAAAAAAAAAGTCAACCAAGAGATAGAACCAAAACTTTTTTGTAAGCAGAGAACCATGTCTCTTTTGTAATCAAAGCTTGATTGCAAGTAAACTGTTTTAAAATAGTATGGACAAGAACTATATTTTATTGTTATAGAACCATACTGTTGTTGAATTTTTAAATATACCATGACTGTAACTAGAATTTTTTTAATAATAATATTATCGAATTCAACCATGTTGCTATTAGTATGAGAGCTAATAATGTCATGATTAAATATAGCCATGAGTTTTTCATCTTAAAGTAATTAAGGCTCACAATTGTTTAAAACAATAATAAGTTATTTGCTACAACCATAAGCTATATCGGGAGACATGACATTGTTGACGCAACCATTCCACAACCATATCCTTTCTTTGCGTGTGGTTGGTTATTTATGTCTTTTTATATTTTTTAAACCCAAAGTCTTTTATTCAACTCACACTTTTTTATAGTGCATCTTCTCTCGCTTACGTGGATACAAATATGGCTGCGAGTGTAATTTTTACTTCGTAATTTGACTTTTTTTATTCGTCCATTGAATTGTGTATAAAAATAAATTTGCCTCGGTAGCTTAGTAGTTAGTGTTCTAGCCTACCATATGCAGATCGTGACCTACCAAGTGGGACGTCCCATATAAACATCTAATAATACCGAAGCACGTTGGTAAGGGAGAGTACCATATCTCTCCCTTACAAACCTGCTTCCGGTAGGCGGATATTTTTGCTGGGGTATGACGTCAGAAAAAATCTAAAGCTCTACCAGTCAATCAAGCGAGCTCTCTAAAATTCCCTTAAACATTTAGCAGAGTTGTCGGCAGTTTTCTGCTACGATGTTTCTGCACATTACCCAAAACATTCGATTAATATTAGACTAGTCTGCATATTATAGAAAGAAAGTTTAATTTTTTTAACATTTAATAGAATAGTCTGGTTATTTTTTGACCTACGACTTTTTCCCATTACTTCTGCAGATTGCCTAAATTTAATTTTCGTAATAATTCTCATTTATCTCTTGAAATTTTGTACGTATTATGTACAAAATTTCAAGAGATAAATGTTTAAAATGTTGGAGTTTTTATAAATTTAAAAATGTGAGTAAATGTGTTCTAATGAGCTGAAATATGCCACAGAGAAATGCATGGCACAAGAAGATCAACAAATATCTTACAACTTTTTGATACTACGTGCGAATTTAATATGACATTTCTGCTACATTAATAGACAGGACATAAAAATATAAAAAAATTAAAAAATTTTCAGAAATTCTTTCGACATTATCCAGACATGTCGAAAATTGCCTTAGAACTTCCCTATGATTTCCTGTACGTTTTCTAATAAGTAGACTTCGGATACGAATTCGGCATCTTGTGCAGACTTTCTGACCGAGTTCGGACCGAATTCGTCAAAAAATGTTCACTGGCATGTACATATCATTAATTAGTTGAGCTGTTATTTTCGAAAGTGTCAAAAAAGAAAATTGGTTATCGTCAATTTGTATAACAGTCTGTCTATATCTTATAAAAATTACCGTTAACTAATTTGTTGAAAAAGTGGACTTATACCACTTTCAAAATAACGGCTCAATTTAAGTTGCATTATATAGTATTATGTGGCTATTTTTGAAGATGCGTTTGAATAGCTTTTCTATGAACCTCAATAATATTATTTACATCTAAAATACGGACGAAAATATATTTTTTCTTCTTCATAATCAAACCAATGTCAATGCAATAAATACTGCACATCATTATTTCATTAGCAATAAATTAAAAATCCTCTAAAATTTATTATTTTAATATTAAACATAAAATAGCATTATTCAAAATTCGCAATTTTTATATATAACTTTTTTATTTTCGCAACATTGAAAATGCAATAAAGATTGATGCGATACGATAAGAAGAGCTCCTCAACATTTAAATGAACACACAAATTCAATTTTATTAATAATTAAAATAACAATATTTAATAAGATGTTAAGAAACCAACCACAAGCTTATTTTATTAAGAATAATAAAATTTTGCAACAATATTAAAAGTTTATTTAAAAAAAAGCCAAGAAAAAAACGCAAAACTCAAAGTTAAAGAGATGCCAAAGAACTAAACATTTTTATTGCAAATAGACTGGTTTTAAATATTTAGTTTGTTGCTTGTTTTAATTTATCAGGAAGTTGAAATTTATCTGAAAAAACTTAAAAAAATAGCTGGAGACGACAAAAAAAGAAGAACAACAACTTAAACTACTTGAGTGGGTAATTTGATAAAAAGCTAAATTATATGGCAATAATATTGGTAACAGAAACAGGGCTGGAATGGCTAAAACAACAGTTGACAGAAATGGACAAAAATGCTATAAAGAATAAACAGCATTTATTTTTCCTCTTCTTCTTCTTCTTCATCTTCTTCTCTTTCAGCATATAGTATGTATATTGTTCAAAGTATGTAGATGAAACAAACCGTAAATGAAAAAGCAGTTAAATGCACAAAATTATCACATCACACCAATAACAAGCCATCCGGTCAAAACTGACCATCACAACCTCAACGACAAAAACTACCGGGAGACATACATTTAAAAGAAGCTATTGATAAAAGCATATAAACTTTATATAGGTATTTAGAGTCTAAAGCAACAACTTATTTCTCATTTATTAAGTTTTCTTTATTCAGCTGCTCTATCTATCGAGCTCTTTACCTAGGCCATGCTCCTATTGGTGCATGTTGTACCAGTGTGGCCCAATTAAAGAAATCAAAAAAATGTTTACTTATTTTCCTTCGACTTGTTCAAAAACAATGTTTAATAGGCCACAAACTTGCTCTACTGATAGAAAAACCATCGTATTGCTGATGTTATTTGGCATAAAATACTATAACAAGTGTCTTCTGTTTTATCCCTTAAAACTTGTTATATCAATCTTTAGAACAGTTGGAAATATTGTCATCAATGATAATGATGACAGTTTCACCATCAATAAATAAAATAAAAAAGTAAAAAATATTACTATGTGCTATTGTAGATATGTCATAATTACTTAACATCATAATATGACGTGACATAACACAACATGACATGACATGACATAACATAACAAGACATAACATGATATTACATAATACAACATGACATTACATATTAATAATATATAAAATGTGACATCAAATTGATGTTGTTGTAGCCATAGCTTAGATGGCACCTAAAATATGACAAAATCCTTTGGTGATGCTGGTCATCAGATTGATTTCAGTTTTTGTTTTATTGAAGAAATTTGTCTTAATATTGATGTCACAATTCTGATGACAGCTCGTAATCAATATAAAATTTTAGTGTTATATCTAATAAAGAAGTGAACAGATATATCTGTTTATATCAGAGTCTGTGTGCTAACTCAGGTGCACACACGAGTGATTTGTGCATGTGATTTGTTCTCGTACCAAATCTCCACTAACGACGAACAAATCACAATAACCTTAAACGTCAACAAGTACACATGAATTGCGAAGCGGATATTGCAATTGTTCTTTTGGTTATTTACTTATTTTTGTTTATTATTATTTATTAATTTTTTTTATCTTTATATTAATCGCTTTTACTTTGCTACATTACATTTTCTTTTCTAAATTCTATGAAAAATTGCTTTCGAAGTATAACAAAATAAAAAAAAACACTAACACATCGCACAAATCACAAGAAATTTAAATTTTTCAATTACTTGTGATTTGTGCACGCACAGCCCCATTAACAAGTAACAAGACGTCGGGCACGAACAAGTCACACGCACAAATCGCTCGTGTGTGGGCACCTTAATGTAGTGCTTCTTTTAATAGGTGGTACTGTTATTGTCTGAAGTATAGTGGATATGAGTAGATACAGAGAGACTGAGAGTGACACATTCGTTTTCCTATGATTCACCCAAACAGATATTAACAGATATTGATGGTCTTGCAATAAGTACTTATTGTAGAAACAGGTAATTTGGTATGCAAAACGAAGTTTGTCTGTCGGCAATTGGTCGGCTAATTACAACGAACATCAAAATAAACAACAACAAAAGCAACAACAATGCATAATAGTCTTATTGTAAGTTAGCAATAAATGTGCTCACAAAGTTTATGTAAATGTGACAAAAGCCAACAGGCCTGCAAATTTCAGCCCTTCGTGAAGATATGCAAGACGTTAATTTCTATTACAACTAAATTTGTTTTCCTTCTTTTGCAATTTTCGTCCGATATACATGCAAAACTGATTTCTTTTAGAAGGGAGGGTGGAAGTAGTATTTTATTTTTTTCACTTTTCGTTCGATACACATTCCATATTTCCTTCTTTAAGCAGGGAAGACTAAAAATAAAAAAAGTTCTTTGGAAATATCAAACATTCTCGTATTCTTTTTTCGCATGTAATTTGTATATAAGACATGAATTTACATACAATAGACATCACACATGCTGCAATTATGTAGGAGCTGAATAACTTATTATTCCGCCGGAACTATATCATAGTCCAATGCCATGCATAAAAAATTTCTTTGGATGAAAGGAAATAGTTCGAATAGTAAAAAATTACGTTAATCAAATATAAATAAACCGCTTTAAAAATACTGAAATAAAAAAATACCTCATTTGCTTTTTAGCAGACATTCCTTAGATAGCCTTCAAAATGGCATGCTAGAAGACGCCTACATTGCGAAGCGACTATGGAAGGCCTACTCTGATCGTGTTATCTTTTCACCTTGTCATAACAAGATGCCTTTTTTTTTTTGCTACATAGTGCTGTTTATCATCCAATAATTAAGTCTTTTAAGTCTCTGTAAACAAGAAACCAGTGACTAAACACCAGCAAAATTGCAACCAACCAAACTGCCAACCAGCATTGACGGCCGTGCGTGTGGTGGCTTGAAAAACAAAAATAAAAACAAAAATCAAAAATTAAAAAAAAAAGAAATCAAATGGACAAGTATTTTGCACATGTTTAAAAGAAATAAAATATCGGAGAAATAAATACTTAAACACTCGTTCACACATACGATAGTTAATGATATTAAAATTTTATTTTGGAGGTCAACTACTTAATGCTTCTCTAGAACCAACCAACCGGCCAACATCCAAAACACTACAACTTTTTCCTTCTCTTAATAAAACAAAAAAAAACTAAAAAGAAGAAAAAACAAGAAACTGAATTTTAAGAATTGCAGACCAACAACAGCAGCAGCAGCAACAACAATAAAAACCAGAATATAATTTATTTAAGAAATGGAAATTTCTGTTGCTGCTGCCACTGATGCTGACAAAAATAAAAACGCAAGAAAAAATAATATCATCTTGTACAATAAAGAATTAATAAGAGTAAATGTAACAACAAGAATTTTATTTAATCTAAATCTTTAGCACAAACAAACAAACTGACCTTGATGCCTTGATTAAATATCTTTAGTCATTGTCACAGGACCTAAAAGAATAACACATGCACATGCATGCATGTGCAAAACTGAGTTTGTGCGGTGGAAAAATGTAATAAAGAAAAAATGAATTAATTTTTCAAAACGAAAGAGATTTATATTTAAGAACAAATAAGTCGTCTGTCTGTCCGTATTAAACTTCAAAACATGAAGGTCATTTACGTTGAGGATCCATAATAAATCCATTGAAAGGCTATAAATTCCAGCAACGGGATAAAAAGCAATTAATTTCCTTGACAATTTACACAAACAGCCACTAGTTGTTGGTGATATGGCATAAACTTGTTCCAACATAAAACTAAACATTTTATTTGATTTAGTAAAATAAATATGTATGTATGTTGAATAAAGTTCTTGTAAAAAAAACTTCTTAGTTCAATAATTTACATAATGGGGCGAACCGTTGTAAATTTTTGAAAATCATGGGACCAAAGTATGGTCGAGTTCCAAAACATCAAAATTCATTCTAGTGATGCCAATTCTTAGGTGCTTTATTTTTGTAAACAGAGTAAAGTCGCATCACTGCAATGTATTTTGATGTTTTAATACTCATCCCAATTCGCATTGAAAATGCCTTCTTGGGATGTAAACAAATTTACCGAAAATGTCCGTTGGCATCTGAACCACCCATATTACAAGAGGCGAAAATAATCAACTGCGCTGTCGAGGCCACCTGCTATGAATTCGCCTTGATATAGAAATAACATATATTATAATTTTCTTAAAATTATTTTCTAGGGTATTTAATTAAAACTAAGGCTAATCGAGACGGACTAGACATTTATATTAAATTTTTTCTTGTAATTGCTAAAAAATTGTTTTTTCATATATAAAATTAGTTCGCACCTATTTTAATCCCATTTAACCCACAATAGGCACTGATTATATATTGTTATAATTTATTTAAGCGTAACGAATTGTGCAAATTAATTTAACTGAACAAAATTAAACAATAAAATGACCAAAAAATTCCAAATATATTAAAATTAACTCTTGCCCAAATGACTAAAGCAGTAAATGTTGTGACATTTTTTTTCATAATAATGGCGTTTATTTATATAAACTCATATGTATATATAAAACAATAAAAATGAAAGGGTATTCTATCAGTTAATGTAATTTTGACTATGCAATTTAGACAATTTGCTATATGTATCTTGGAAACAAATCGTAACAGGCAAACTCTTGATATTTTAAAAGTCGCTAAAACTAAGAAATTCCAAAATTGAAAAAATGTCAAAACGAAAAATCGCCAAAATGAAAAAGCGCTTAAAGAAAAAAGCAGCAAAAAACCCTGAAACACAAAAAATCACCAAAACTAAAAAGATCGACAAAAAACTAAAAAAACGCAAAAGCCGAAAAAACCGAAAAAAGCATTGATGCCAACTATAGCTCTTTTTACGATGACAAAAAACGATATGACATACTGTGTCATATCTTAAGTTTTTTATGATATGTCAACATTAAGATAGCCATATACGGTGTTGTCATATCGCAGCGCTGTCATACCGTAAAAAACTGACGATATGACAAAACAATATATCATTTAGTTTTTTGTTATATCGTAAAAAAAGAGCCAAAGTTGGCATCAATGGAAAAAAGCATCAAAACGAATAAAAGCACTAAAGCCAAAAATAATCGATAAAACTAAAAATATCGTCAAAAAACGAAAAAATCTTCATAAATAAAAAAATCACCAAAACGAAAGAAAAGGCCAAAACCAAAAAAAAAGCAACAAAACTAAAAAAATCGCCAAAAACGAAAAAATCGCCAAAACGAAAAGAGGGTAAAAACCGAAACAAATTCGCTAAAACTAAAAAAATCACCAAAAACCGAAAAAATCCCAAAAACCGAAAAAAGCGCCAAAACTGAAAAAAGCGCCAAAACTAAAATAAGTCGCTAAAACTAAAAATATCGTAAAAAGCTGGAAAAAGCGTTAAAACAAAAAACGCCAACACAAAAATCGCCGAAACTAAAAAAATCGGTAAGAAATGCAAAAACGAAAAATCGCAAAAGAAAAACGCAAAAATGATATAAATAAAAATAGCGCCAAAACCAAAAAAAAATCGCTAAATCAACAAAAAAAAAGCTTAAAAAATAAAAAACTAAAATTAAACGAAAAAGCAAAACGAACAAATTTTCAAAATGAGAAAAAAGGGCAAAAACAAAATGGGATATATGTGTATTTGTACGGAACCCTTCGTAAGCGAGCCAAAGTCGCACTTTACTGAATTTATTTAATTAAGTTATTACCTATCATGCTGTTAACTTTGTTGTTGGATGCTTATTTATTTGTATATTTTTATTATATTTTTTTTGTACTTGTAATGTTACCAGATCAATGAAAAAACATTCCTGAGGAAGTTGGGAGTTTCCAACGAAACATAGGATGGAAATAAGAAAATAATCTTTTATTTTTATTTATGACCATGAAAGTCCAATATAAAGAAATTTACACAATATTAATACAGAAAGGTCAACAACTTTTTAAACACAAATGAGGCGGTTAAAAGCAAAGGGGTACAAGTACCAAAACTGGGGAAAGTGAGTTACATGCAAAAATCAACACATAATACTAATATCTATTACTAAAAAAAATTCAGACCATAAATACCATTTATTTTGCAAAAGACCCCACTGGGGAACATATTAGATTTTTCTATGTTTCTTTCTTAATAAGTAAATTCATATACGAGTATAATAATAACTACCTTGAATTATTCCCTGAAAACAATTAAAGTATAGAAATTGCGAATAAGTACTGAATATGCAAACAAAGTTATTCTTAAAAGTAGAATTAAATCAATATTTGTAGAATAAGTTATATAAACCGAGCACCTGTTACAGCTCTTAAATTATTAGCTTTTAGTTTTCTGTTCTTGACAATAACCACAAAAAAATTGTTTAATATTTTTAATAAACTATTTTAATAAAAAGAAACAACAACTTCCCTTTTACGAAAACCACAACTTCATGTAAATATGTAATAAAATAAAAGCCATCATCATTTGAATGCAAACAAACAATTGTTTAAATTATTTTATAAACAAAAATTAATATAAAATTAATAAAAAGTTCCAGGTGTTTATATTATTGAGCCACAAAATAGTCTCACACTACATCGGGTATTCTATAAAAAATCAATATTTAAAAATAAGTGCACTTTATTGTAGCAACAACAATTTAATCAATATTCATGTAGAGTGTTAAAGAAAAAAAATGCTTGAAAAAATATTTCTTTGTGATTTGGTTTTATTTTAATAAATATTTATTGATGATTGTTACTGATGACTAATCGTTTCCCTTAATTGTTCTTTGGCTTCCTTCTACCAGCTTTGTTAATAACAAAATACAAAGTTTATTTTTATTTATTAAAAATCAGTTCATACTACTTTTTTTTCTTTTAAATTGAATTATATCATTCGTCACGTTTTGGTATGATGTTTATTAAATCGGACACTCTTTATCATGAACACCTTTGAAACTCACGCACAACAACACCAACGATAGAAACGTTTGTAAAAATTATTTATTTGTTTTTATACGTTATAAGGGCCTCTTCACATATTACGTAATGCTATTTTCGGAGGTTTTATTGTTTTCGCTACGCTGTCCGTCTGTCCGTCCGTCTGTCCGTCCGTCTGTCTGTCTGTCACATGCTGTTTTCTCGGGAGCCATAAGAGCTACGGACCTGAAATTTTCACAGAACATGTAAAACTTTGGCCGCTACAACAAAAATATATGACAGTTAGAAATTAAAGGGTGCTCGAAAGCGAGTAACGAAAAATTTTGAAATACTAATGTAATATACAGACACTTATATATACACTGGGAGAAAATCAGGGTAAGACTGGGACATATCGAATTTTTGAAAATAAAAGTCACCCGAATGTATGTATTTAGCAACTGGAGTTTTTTCACAATAATTTAAATTAGTAGAAAGTATCAGTAAATCCGCAGGATTTATTTTTATTTTTATTTATTTTATTTTTATTTATTATAAGCTGAAATTTCCTTTTATAAGAACAATCAATAAAATTTGCTTGATCTCGACCAGAAATTTGTTAAAACTCAACGTATATGTTGAAAATATCCCATTTATGGAGCACTTAATAAAACAACAAAACTATTTCCAAAACATTTATCTAAACGAAAATTATTTAATTATGTAGTCAAATGCGTAAAGTTGATGAATATTTTTAACCAGGGCCCGAAAATTATTATTTTAAATTACTTTACTTGTGAGCGGTCACTGCCAATAGAGTAAGTTACTCAAAGCAATAATTTTAGCAATTAGTGATGTAGAATTATAGTTTACTTCCACCCAATACCAAACACAACTATAGGAACCACTATGCAACGGACAACTCTGTTTTAATATAAAAATTCGAAACCTCGCTGAAGATGACCCACAAGGCCGTTCAAGATATTGGATGAATAAATTAATAAATAAAAAACAAAAGATTTTTTTATTTATTAAAAATTAAGAATGACTCAAGCTGCGCAAAAATTAAATAATTATTTAAAAAACTATAATAAATTTATATATAGTTTTAAATTATAGTAATAAATAAACCCCAAAATAAATAAAGAACAAATTTCGAAAAATACCATCCATTCAATAACGTTTAAGATTAACATTTAATGAATTATGGTTGAACTTCAACCAGTCGGGGGAGCCCACTTGTTTATTCAAATTAATACCAATAAATCATTAAAATATTTTTATTTATTTTAATTAAGACACATACATATTTAAAATACAGTCTACTCTCGATAATTTGAAATTCAAGGGACGAGAGAACATATTCAGATGAGTTTAAATTCCAAAAAAGGAAATAGAAAGGAAATCCAAATTAAAAAAAGTTTGTGAATCTAAATTGATTATTAGGCTAAGGTTCGTAACGTTATATTCAGAAAGAATTGGGCATGATTAATATTCCAAGGAACAAGGGAAAAATTAACATCAACTTAATGTTTCAACGTACACAGCAGAACAGAGTAGCGCCACTTTCGGAAGCCTCTACCACTTCCATCGTCAGTGCTCACGTGTATTTGCTTATCACCACTTGTCAGGTGGCTCTGTTGAATGTGATTTTAATTCATATATATACAACTTTTTCGTGAAAATTGAATACGAGAATTAAATCACTCTCAAACTGATATTAAAGTGCACTTTCCCAGCGTTGCCATCGGTTTATTTTTCTTCATTCCCATTTTTCTGATTTTTATTCTACTCAAGACAAACTTTTTTGGTTTGATTTTATACTTAAGTATATATGAACATGTAAACATGTGAAAAGCTCAAGCCAGTAGCTAATTGTTCATTAATATGATTATTTCGAACGTATTTGCTTTGTGAATCTAAATTGATTATTAGGCTAAGGTTCGTAACGTTATATTCAGAAAGAATTGGGCATGATTGTATATATAAGAATTAAAATCAGATTCAACACAGCCACCTGACAAGCAAATACACGTGAGAACTGACGATGGAAGTGTAGCGGCTTCCGAACGTGGCGCTACTCTGTTCTACTTTGTACGTTGAAAAATTAAGTTGATGTTAATTTTTCCCTTGTTCCTTGGAATATTAATCTTGGCCAATTCTTTCTGACTATAACGTTACGAACCTTAGCCTTATAATCAATTTAGATTCACAAAGCAAATACGTTCGAAATAATCATATTAATAAAAAAAATTTGATTAAAATTAAAAAATAAAGCAAAACATGGCACCATTCACATTACCAGTTCATATTATAGAGGGTAGAAAAGCCAAATTTCAAATTATAATTAGAACATAGGGGGGCAAGACGATATTACTAGGTATAAAACAATGCATATAAGCTTGATAAATGTTTATCGTTTATAAAACACAGCTCTAGAGCTATCAAGTATTCGACGGTTTTCGAATAATTCGAAAAAGAGTAATTCCTAAAAAGCGGTTTTCGGTGTTTTCTATTACAAACCGATTCAGATAACCGGTTTTATCTTTTTTATATAAATTTCAGAAATGAGGTATAAAACACATAAGCCTAAATTTATTTTCTTCTTAATAACTAAAGTATCAGCCATGTCACAGAATACCATTCCGATCGGAAGTGGTTTCAATTCCGTAAGTTGCTTCTTCAGAAAACGAAAAACGAAAATTTTCTTCGTAATCAAACCACTTTTAAATTTCAAAGTGGAATTGAAAAACACTTTTCTACTGACTTCATTTGCAGTAAATACTAAAAAACGTGCATACTTTTAGGAGCGTCAAATATAGATTTGGTCATGAGCTTTTCATGTTAATAAAAAGCTCAATGTGAGCTTTGCATCTAAAAACAAGAGTAAATAAACGCCACAAGGTATAAAAACTTTATCATTGTAAAAACGAAATACAAAGTAAACGGAATAAAGTACCGAAAATGTATTTTTTCGGAATGACAGCTACGGAATCAAAACCAATCCGAACGGAATCTGTGACACGGCTGTATATTTATATCAACAGCATGTGGGAGCTCAGCTGATCAAATTCACCATATACAAAAATAACAATTTTTATTCATATTGTTTGTCAATCAAAGACACAGCAAATTGGCTTAAATGCTCCAATGCATATACTTATTAATTTGCCATGTTGATGGCATTCAAAATGAATTGATAGCACACGAATATAAGGATCAAGGACAATAAGCTTAGATGTACCCCTTATTTATAATACTTATCAAAGGTGTATGAAAAGTTTATGAAACAAATTTTGTGTGGAAATCTGATTCATAAATCTTTTATTAAATTACGGATTAAATAAAAGTGAATATGTGTGATAGATTTTTTGACAAGTCATTCCGATTTCCAACAATGCGATAAGAGTTGAATTTGCAAAAAATAGCAGTCTGCTTTATTAAGTAATTAGACAGACGCTTAATATATCGTTACCTAAAACGAAAAGCGCTCTAACTAACGAAAAAATCGCAAAAAAACTTTTATAAATTTCGATGTATTTCATTAATATACACTGCTAAAAAAAAATCAGACTTCACCGATTAAAAAAATAAAAATGTTAGTTAAGCCCCTGATTCAATATGCTACACCATCGTACGATTCATTCACAGGAAAATTTTACAGAAGTCTGATCGACTTTAAGAACTCGCTTCAAAATGGCGTTGTTGGTGCCACACCATTGCTTTAGCAATTTCTAATAAATTTTAGGGTTTGTTTCCAATTTACCAATCTTTTGCGAGTTTTCGCCATGTTCCCGATAGAAGCGATTTTTTCTGTAAGCTTTCACTGTTTTAGCGGTTTTTACTTAATATTAGATTTTTGCTATCGTGCTCCTGTTACCAAGACTTTGTGAGTTTCCACCGATTTATCGATTTTTACCGAATTTTTGCCATTGCTCATAGTTTTAGCGACTTTTAATCAATCTTATTATTGATTTAAAATTTTGCAATTTATCGCGAATTTTCGATATTTTCGCGATAGATGTAATATATTCCAAAGTTTTTAGATTTCCTATATTTTTAGGGATTTCTAATCAATATTGCACTTTGCAATATTTAAAATTTTAGCAAAGTTTTCCGAATTAGCAAAATTTTTGCGTCTTTTCGCGAAATGTTTTCATTCCTCACACTGTATATAAATAGTTGTAGGAAACAACTTCGTTTAATACACATACTAAAACGTTTATAAAATGAATGTGGTTGATAGCAGGTATTGCATTAACAAAAAAATCATATGGTTGTTAGCCAAATAATAAAGATTAAAAAAGGTGCCAAAATAGATTTTTTCATTCTAAATTTTTGTCAGAGGTGAAGCTAATATCGGCGAACAGTTTTCAATCAAAAAGTGAGTTTCAAAAATTGGTTCATAGCAGGTATGGAAAAAAATTTATGTCAAATTATCATTGGCAATTTAATAAAAAGTTGATAAATTGAATTAAAAAGATTTCAGTATTTCAGGCATACAAGTGCAATATCCTGCTACGCATAATTATACCCAAATATGTTTATGTAAATTGGCAAAATTTGAAACAAATTGCTGTTAAGAATAGTTTTGGATACATTTTTTTAAGATAAAAATGTTTAACTCTTTTTTATTTCAAAGCCAAAACAAATCTTTTTTAATAAGTACATGTGAAAATTTTACGAATCTTCAAAAAAAAGCGCTAATTTAGCGCTTTATTTAAAAAAACAGCGCTATAGAAAAAAATGGGACTTTTGATTAATCAAAAAGCGCTAAAACTAGTGCCAAAGGTGCTAAACTGGCAACTCTGTTAACGAGTTTCAAATTATCAAGAGTCGACTGTAGATTTAAAGAAAAATAAAATATCTAAACAGAATGTGATAAAAAAAGAAATTTTTTACATATCAGATTTTTTTAATAAAAAGACAAAAACTTACTAATTTAGTTTATACGTAATAATAACACAGATCGACAGAAAAACGATTTTTTTTTTTGTTACTTAACTTTTTGGAATCGATTTTGATGCATATAAGAACTAATGGCGTTTTCTTTTCTACAAAAGTGTGATGCGTTATTTGCCCTTTCTAATGAAAATTTGCAATATAATCAGGTTTCGAAGAAGTGAATTTATTAGAAATTATTGCATCATACCTTACGAAGAGAAAGTTTTCCTTTAAAGGAATGTTAAATTGCAATTTTTTTTAATAAAAAGTAAAAAATTGTCACATTTTTTTGTAGAATAGAGTTAAATATTTTTCAAGATAGTCATTTTATTCTAAATTTCAGGGGCCTTAGATTGGTATTACACTCGTATGCATTTGGTGACGTAATCCTCTCAATACATGGTTCAAAGTTGTTAACTACTCTTCAATACAATTGTTTGTTGTTTTGTGAATAGTTTTGTTTTTTTTTTCTTTTTTAAATCATTTAGAACACTTTTATTATTTTGTTTTTGTTATTAATGTTATGTAAAATTGAAAAATAAGTAGCAACAAAAAAAACGGCAAACTAAAAATGACGAGCCAGTTGGACTTGAATGTGCATTTAGAACAAACAAACACAAAAACTTTAATACTCGAAAAAAGCAAATATTTGTGGTTTAGAAAAGAACATGCCTTAATTGCAAAAAATAGAAAAAAATTGAAATGAAATAAAAATCCATAAAAAGTTTAATTTTCTATGAGTATTAAAAACAACGAATAAATAGTTTTTATTTTTCTTTGTTGTGTTTGTTATAAAAGTGGAATTTGTTTCTCTACGTGCTGTACGTTTAAAATGTACAAATAATGGCAACAGCAACAAATATCAAATTAAGGGTTTTCAAACAATTTAGTACAAGTTATGGACATTATGTCATTTTAACTATTTGACAAACACACATGCAATATTTTCACAGTGAGTGAAGTAAGTGTATGTGCTTCCACAAGCATTTTTAAATTTCAAATTAAATGCTTCAATATTTATGACAATACACACACACACACACACACACTCATTTAAACAAACACAATGAGGCGGCTTATTATGTTAACCCAAATTAATTCTCATACCTTGAATTATGTGAACAATATGTTGTACAAATGGCCAACAATTAATTCTATTTGTTGTTTAGAAAAATATTCAACTGTATAATTATTTAGCAAAAAAAAAAGTTCTCGCTAATTTACGGTCAGTGTTTTTGATTTGAAAAGCAAAACCGCAAAAGTTTTCTTATTGGTTATCAAATGGCATCCTTAAGATAATTAAATTATTTATGAATTAGTGCTCTTATAAAGTCTTAAGGTGAAGGTACATAGCATGCTTTTAATGCGCTAATGCGTTACAGATAGTGTGTTTCCATGAGGCAAGCTACAAAGAGAAGTTTGCGACGCGTGTACCTCGCAAAAAGTTGAACATTCTTCAACTTTCACGCGTTGTATACAAAATGACTGGTAGTGTTGCCAGATTCATATGATAAGATGTTTGTTCAATGGAAATAAATTATTAAAAATTAATTTTTTTATCAAACAATGAATGAAAAATGCATTAAATATATAAAGATAAATAAAACGTAAAGGCAAGACAAAAATAGCCGGCAAAGGCTAGAAATTTGATAAGCAAAAAAGCATCAAAAGCGTGGTATGTAACATGCCATTTTTAAAGCGTTAAAAGTTCAAAAAGCAAGAAAAGCGTTGCCGCGTAACGCGTGGTATGTACCTCCAGCTTTAGAATTAGAAATAACCAGGGCTCGGACTTTCATGCAAACGCATGTTTTTTGTGGTGACAGATAAAAAGCTATTGACTATTTATTTAACCAAATCTTCAAATTTTAAGTAGTTTGGCATCGATTTGTAGGTGCATATTTTTGCATATTTTGGTGGTAAGTGCATATTTTTGCATATTTTGACAATAAATGCATATATTTTTGAGTTATAACAAATTTTTATTACATATTTTTACATTTTTATAAAATATATTAAACAACTAATATAAAGTGGTGTTTGAAAGTGGAACGTTCCCTAATTTCTAACTTCTTTTTTCACATGTATGTAGTTTTACTTTTAAATATATAAAAGAAAAATATTTCTATGGCATACGTGTGTAGTAAGTAGCCTAGCCTACTATAAGTAGGTCGAATTTTTTAGGTGAAAAATTCGCTGATTTTGTTTCTTTAGTTTTATTACATGAATTATTATGTTTATTTTATGTTTTCTTTCTTTCTATAACAAAAATCCCGGTATTCAATTAATTTTTTTTTAAATTTCCCGTGATAAAGAATTCCGCTATAATAATAACAAAAATTGTGAAAAAAAATTAATTTCAAATTTAAATAAGCTTTTTATTAAAACTTAGGAGAATTTTTATAAAAAATGTATGTAAACTTTACTTAAAAATATATATAAATTAAAAAAAAATCTTGATAACGCGGGCTCCTTGGACGTAAAGCATCTTCCCTAAAGCCGAGCTATATCCCAGTTATTTTTTAATAGATACAACTTGTTTAAAGTTTTGATAATAAAAATTTTTAAAAGTATTCCAATACAATTTTAGTTTTGTTGCATTGTTCGTAGGTAAATGCATATTTTGGCGCATGTTTCTAAATTTTAAATGCTTTTTTTAGGCGTTTAAAATCCATTTTTAGTTGCATGAAAGTCCCAGCCCTGGAAATAACGTTAAAAAAATTAAAAGTACTTTAAGTACTAATAAACAAAACTATTTTTATGTAGCTATAAAACTTTGGTCGCAATCCAACCTTGTGGCAAGAGTTGTCGAGAGTAATAATTTTATGGTCAAATGTAAATAACATAATTTTTAATATGATTGTAGTAATGTTTAAAATACTTAAAAAACAACAATATGTTTGTTTGATAGCATCATACTTTGTTTGCAACAATCATAGCATAGCTGTTGCAATTTGCCTTTTCTCCACGTGTACCATCTTTTCTTCTGAAATATTAGATACATTTTCTTGAAATTTTTTTTTACACAGATCATGATGGTGCGTATTTCCTGATTAGAGATCACAGATTTTTACTCATGAAGTCAGATAGCTTGACTTCAAATTGTACCATTCGATATCGATCGAATTTTCCATTAAAACTCTATTAAAATTTCGATCAATATTTAACGACTCGATTTACGTCTCGTTATCAACGATTTCTGCATTTTATTTTGAAAAAACAAAAACACAGAACATACTTCTTTCCTTACCCAGAAAAAATTATCACCTAAAAATTTTCAAACAAAAGTTTGTCTAAAAATAAATTTAGTTTTCAGTAAATGTTCTACAAATAATCTATGAATTGTTTGTTTGACTCTTATTTAGGACGCAAATACCAAAAACAACAAGAAAAACTGTGTCGTAAAAAAACTTACCCGATGACGACATACACACAAATAACAACAACAACAACAATGATAGCACAAGGAATGCGATTATACCAAGTTTGTTTACTGAAGATTTTTGCCTGAATTAATTCGTTAATGTCGTTGCATTAATTCTCATTAATTTTTTTAGATTATTTAGATAAACATTCAGATTTGAACACATTTAGCAAAGTGAAATTTCATAAATGCTTAATGGACGATGATGATGATGGTGAGTGACCCATACAAAAAATTTGTTTGATGTATTACAAAAAACCAGTAAATATTTTTTATTGATTAAGTAAAATTTCTTTGGGTAAACTATTTTGTTTAAATTTGTTAGTATTTTTAAACTAATTGTTTTATAAATTCAGACAAAAATATTGTTTGATATTTTTCAGAAAATCCAGTAAATCTTATTGTTTGATTCTTAAATTGTTTTGTTAATAATTTGTAAATATTTTTAGACAAATTGTTTTATTGATTTAAACAATTTGTTCACTGAAAAAAACGCGTTTTTTCAATGAAATTGTTGAGATATTTTTGTCTATATTTACAAATTTGTTTGTAGGTCCGTTCCTAAACAAAATATTTACTATTTCATTGAATTTCTTTACAGAAAATGAAATTTAGTTTTTTCTGTGTACAGCCATAAGCAGAAAAGAACACAATCTGTATACTATACACTCATAGAAATCCCGTCATAACGCTGATGTAACTTGACATCAATACTATATTAGCTGCCTTCCTTATTGAACCCATGACAGCTTTTAACGACACATTTAGGGTAATTCTAAAGTATTTCACAGCGTCAGCCATGTTATCAGTCGAGCTATTCAAAGTCGGCTCCATAAATCTTAGATTTATCGCACTGGTAAAACGCTGTAAAAAGCTTTTTTTATAATGAAATCAAGAACATCTAATGTTCTAACAATAACGAAAACGAAAAATATTAACACTATTAACAAGTATTCTTATTTATTTATCTTTTATTTATTAGCTGCTTCATTTGCTTAGCTAATTTGTGTGCACTTGAAATTTGTAAGCAGTTTATTTCAATGTAAAGTTTTAAGATTGTAACTTTTTTTTTGCGCTTGAAGCCAGCAAAATATCTAGTCAGTAGTTAAAGTAACTTGGCTGGCATTGACGAATTTATTAGACACTAAGACTTCTCAACCATATTGAATTGCGAATGAAATTATCAACTGCAGCTTATTTATGGTTCTTCGAACCGAGCTTTGGTTGTCGCCGCTGATGACCATTGCAACTTAATTTGGAAGTTGTTAACGTTTATGAAGCTGACACCATAACTAGAATCAGATGCCTGGTGCTGTAAACTGGGAAAAATAAAATTTTACTAATACAAGATGGTTGGCATTTTTAGGTCTGCACAAAACCCAAGTAGAAGTATGTATGTATCGGCTTCTAACAAAATTATTATTTTTTTTTTTTTTTGTAGAGTCAAACCAAAGTTTCTTTCAAATTATGTCCACGGTTTGAAATTTTTCTAATGTTTCTTTTAACCCTTTCAAAAAGATATGTCATACACACAGAAAATAAATAATTTAATATTTTTCGGTAGAGATTTTGCTTCATGGGTGTTTCATGTTAATTCAACATGATTTACAATAATATTAAAGGAACATTTATTTATTGAATTAATATTTCAGTACAGTTAAATGAAAATGAAGTTGATACTGAAATAATACGCAAAATCGTGTTGAACGAAGATTATTTCGAGTTGAAACAGCGTGAAGCACTTAAGTCGACTTAAGAAAATTTACACGTTTTATTAACATTAAATAGAGATTTTTTAAAATTATAGCTCATCCCAATTTTTTTCTAAATTGCGACTGATCAGCATAGAATTGCAAATATGTCGGAGAAGGAAAAAACTTAATATGAAACTGTAATCAAAATCACTTAAGTTTTACTTAATTTTCACTTTTCTCAAAAGGCATACAGCTTAGCAGTATTTCAGCTTTCCTGACAAATGTTCAAATTGCACTTAAGTTATTTTGCCAAATTCCACAATAATATATTAGCGGGACCGGCCTATTTCTAAATAAGACACAAAAAAGTCAAAACATATCATAACGCATTTATTTTTTAACCGGTTTTAAAGAAATTACCCATTTTGTGAAGCTATTTTGGTATCTCATAAGTAGCTGGGTCAAAATGAAATTTTTTTTGAAACATTTGTTTTTTTACACTCAAACCACCATAACTTAACCATTTACCTAAAGATTTTCAAAAATAATACCTTATTTAAAATATAACAATCATATCTTTCAAATACTAAAACGTTCGTATAAATCTGTTTTGATACAAATAACTTATGACTGTTTAAATTTGAAACTCTATGAAACCCGCTTTTTCACTACATTTACCGTTATAAAATCACTTTACGAAATGACCTAGAAAAACTAAAGATATTATCGTTCGAAATAGAATTGGTATATGAGAACCCCTAAATAATTTTAGTGTATCACACAGTGTAGTTCGTAACATTTATTTTATATGGAAACATTTTAAATACCTTCAATGTTGTATAACTAAATATGTACCTTTATAATTATTTATGATGTGGTTAATAATCGCTTAGTTCCTTAAAATTGCTTCCATTTTTTTTATTTTTTTTTCATCAGAATGCAATAACAGCCAATACTGTTGCTGCTGGTTTCGTCAGCCTAAGACAACGACACCAACTAACTACCAGCCTAACTTGTTGATGATCCTTCAAACTGGACTATAATCTTTGTTGTTTACCAGATCCTATGCCTGCCGGTATTTACGATGGGACATATTAAGCAATATAATATATAATTCTCGTATTCTATTTCCAATCATGAATTGTATAAATAAGATTTAAATCCACATACAACCGATGACAGTCATGAAATATGTATACGTGAACACTTATGGGGAAGAGTTGCAGCTTCGACTTTAACGTTGTTATATTCTGCCATGTATGTTGTGGAATTAATTAGCTTTAATTCTCTTAATATTTGAAATTGTCTTTCAAATCCAATTCTTTTTGGCTAAAAATACTACGAACAATCACTTCGAATGAATAATTCTAAATCACAAAATTTACTGTAAAATTAATGATAAAATTAGCGAAAAATAATCCATAATCAATACCAAGCTGCTGGGTAGACAAATGACTGCCACAAATAAATAAAATTTTGCTCGAAAATAACAAGAGTGCGAGCGAGTCTGAAGTTTTATGCATTTATTTAATAAAGCAATTTACATACAAATACAATTGTCAAGTATAATTAATAGTGATGCTTAATGACAAAATGTTTGTTTCCAAATGACCTACAAAATTGAAATATACTTAGAATTGTTATAAACAGGTGAAGGCTTTAAAGTTTCTTCAACATTTTCATATCGAAATACTCAAACAAGAGTAATTTAGGTAATAAATTTTCATGATTGTAATAAATTTTTAAAACGATTTAATTGCGTTTAAAAGATTCATTTCAAATTTTAGTGAAGGTAAGTTGCAATGAAACACATTTTAATGCATTTCAAATTAAGTCCATGAATCTTTGTGTGCAATCAAGTGCAACAACTTTTTAGTTTTATAATATTTTTTTTAATTTGAACTTATGTTCTATTTTACCTAAAACATAAAACCTAAATAAAAAATATTTATTTGCTCTAAGCACATGCAGGAAAGTTTGAATAAAACTAAGTTTTGTGCCTGCAAAGCTGCATCACTTTGTATTATTTTAATATTTATAAAAAGAAAAGACTTAAGAAATATCCCCAACTGTCAAAATAATATTTGCCTAAAATGGTGATGAAATGAAATTTCGAAGAGTACATTTTATTGGCCGATCAAACAAAAGCTTGAAAGCTAAAAAAAATCAACGACAAATAAATTAAATTAAACCAAATATTCTTGGAAATTAAAAACAAACTAATATGTTGACTTTTGACCTGCACAATGAAAATCTTTAAAACATCCAACGTTTATATTAATTAAATGTATGTAATTCGTTGCATGTGTGTGTGTATGTGTAAACTGTACGCTTTACAATAAATTGAAAATATCATCATCTATTGAACGGCAGCAAAATAATTATTTACGACAGAAAATAATAACAACAAAGACAACAAAAAAAACCAAACACACACATTTAAAACTTAAATAACAACACAAAAAATATGTTGTTGTTATTCATTTACAAACCAAACTTTAATGACAGCTGTTGTGTTCAAAGTCAAAAACGTTTTTGTTTGTCTAAATCACGGAATGTTCGTTTTAACATTTATTACGGGCATTTATTTTTGGTTTAGAATTTTTAGTTCGCATTTTGTTAACAAAAAACAAACAAAAAAACTGTTGCTGCTGTTGTTGAATGTTTTTCTCATTATTTCAGTAGTTGTAGCGTTTTTTTTTTCAGTAGAGATGTCATTAAAAGAATATTGTTTGAAATTTATTTCTGTAGCTTTTTTCTTATTTGGCGGAGTGACAATAATGGAAAATTTATATTCGTTTTTGTTTTTTTTCTTTTAAATTTACCACGCCCAAAAGATTTCAGGTAATTGTAAATTTTTCACATGTTAAATAAATTATCTATAATTACATGATTTGTTGGCTTACAAATAATGTTAGATGAATTTACTGTATAAAAATATTAAATAAAATAAAACAATAACAGAATGACAGTGGAGTGGATGGAAAAGTATACCTTATATTAATTATAACTTCAATACTCATACGTCACTGGTTATCAAGTTTTCAAAGGATGCCAAGATGTACAAAATACGTTTACTCTAGGAATTTTGTAGCCCGTACACTAGGCTATTAGAAACCTACATTTATTGAAATATTTTTCAATATACACTGTACAACAAAATCATTTTTTTTTTAATTACAAGGTAGTAACGATTGATTCTGCTAGAGGGCGCAAAACACATATACACGTGTATCGGCATTTTGAAATTTTACTTCTGGGACCCATTTAAATTTACCCCACTTCTGCACATAGTTATACAGACTCGCCATAGGAAATCCTTTAAGCTTTTCGCTCAAGGTATAAGATGTGTTCAGCAATTTTATGTAAAACAACACGGGGAATATTTTTGTAGAAAATTTAAAACCTCTAACTCTTCGTGGTATGGGCCTTTTTGTCCCTTTCATAAATAACCCTGCAGGAAATGTCGATAGTAAAATTGTACAGATTCACTTTTGACTTTGTCACCAGTACTACTGACTAATTGCAGCCCAGGCAATGTTCTGTGCTATAGACATTTAACATGTGCTTGTCATTGAAATTCCACTACTGACCTTGGAACTATTGACTTACTATAGACTAGGTGGTTCTTATGGGAACATATGGAGACATTGGTACCAGAGATTAACTTGTGCATTTTAATGACTCTGGTACACACATGTGAAACTGTTTACCAGCTAAGGCAATTATATTAGACTTCTTATGCAAATTTTTAGTTTTCCTTGCAGCCACATATATTTTCAACATAACAAAATGAGACAGTAAAAATAATTTTCTAGCTATCAAAAACTTCTTTTCTCATTAAAGGCAAAATAAAAAGTGTAGACCAAACTTGTCGACAAAAGTGGCGACTTGGAGACATTTAGCCCTGGCTTTCTTCAGGGAAGGGACAAAAAACTCCCCTTCAGCGCCTATATAGCGGGCTAAAATATTAAACAAAAATGTTTATCTTGGTGGTTTACATAAAAATTCTAAACACATCTTATACCTTAAACGTAAGGCTTACATGAATTAATATGCCGAATATTAATGGTGAATAAGCACGAAATTAACCCTTAAACACATTTTAAGTTTTTAATGATTTTTGGCGATCAAGTTAAATCTAGAGCTTGGTTGTCTTTGAAGACTTATAGTATAATATTATGGCAAACATTTTTTACAATATTTTAGTCTGCTACATTGCCGCTGAAAGGGAGTTTTTTGACCATTTTTTTAAGAAAGGGACAAAAAGGACAATACAAAGTTAGATGATTCAAATGTTTCACAGAAATGTTTACCGTGATGTTTTGCATAAAAAACTTAAACACATCATATACCTCAAACGTAGGGCTGACAAGATTTCCTATGCCGATTCACTATAACAATGCACAGTGTGGCAGAATCAAAATATTTTGTAAATAAATCAGCCATTTCTAAGCGGAAAATTTTATCAGTATTAAATTGCATACAAATATAGCACAGGAGTATTTCTATTTCATTTATGAAGATTAGCCTCCTATAGTACACAGGAGCGAAGCTGTGACGGCCCAAAATAGGACACTTCACGTGTGCAAAATTTGTCAATGCTTGTCATCTTTTTCGTTTCTTGCCAGACTTAAAAAAATTGTGTCTCTTATAGTTCTTATAGGGGTCTAAAAAACTATGTTTGATTAAACACTTATCTCTTATAGCTATAGGTAGACTGCTGTGAAAATTAATATATCTCAATATTTCAAAAACTTGATCCAGTATTTGTAGAAAATTTTTGATTTTAGACCCCAAGGCCAGAACTAACAAATAAATACCACTTGCAGAAACTTTTATGTGTTTCAATTTGTTTGCTAAAGAATTTTATGGGCCTTGAACGCTATGTGGACTTTATAGGCAAAACCATGAAAATTGCATTTTAGAGATTTCTTGGAACTTTCTTAGGATTTCTGAGATTCTCAAAAGCAAATCTTAGTTATCTTTGATCATTGGGTAACTGCAAAACTTCATTCGAAAATATCAATAATCAACGATTTGATAGCATTCAAAAAAAAAAATTGAATATCTTATAATTAATCTCAAAATGTTTTTAGCCCCATTTTTAACCACCGACCAAAAAAGAGGGGTGTTTTAAGTTTGTAGTCTGTGTCTGTGTATCTGCGTTTCTGTATGTCTGTTTATTGGAAGGTAACTTTATCGAGAGTGTTCTTAGCTATGTTTGAAGAAAATCGGTGCAGCCGCTTAGAAGTTATCTCCTGCTTTTTAGCTGCATCCTCTTGAATCTGTGTGTCTTTGGCACCGTAGCTCCCAAACGGCTTACCCGATTGTAATTTGTTTTTTTTTCTTTTGAGAGGTGTCTTGATCTAAAATCTTCTAGACTATACTTGAGAAAAATCGGTCCATCCGTTTGAAACTTATCATACATTTTCTTTTTATCATCCATTTTCTTCTGGGGTTTTAAAATATTTTAATTTAGGGCCTGTCGCACAATGTCGACAAGTCGATGTCGTTCTCTCATTTATATTGAAAACAATAATAAACAATTTAAATTTGTTTTTGCTTTCAATATAATTAAGAGAACGACATAGAGTTGTCGTTGTTTTAAAATTAATATTTTTTTCAAAAAGGTACTTTTCAGTTAATTTAAAAAAAATATAAAAAAAAGGCTCTTTTACAAAAAGGTACGTTTTACAAAAAAATTAGCTTTTAAAGACATATACTTTTCTAATACACACAGAAAAATTTCATATTAAAAACATCTAAAACAAGTTTAATTTAACATTTTTCGGTAGTTATTTTGCTTCACAGGTGTTTCATATTAATTGAACACGATTTTTAAAAAACCTTCAAAGAATATTTTTCCTTTTGAAATAACTATATTTCATGTTGATTTAATATTCCACTACAGTTAAATCAAAATGAAAATGATACTGAAATAATACGAAGAATCATGTTGAGTCAAAGCGACCTCAAGTTGAATAATGTTGAATCAAAATTATTTCATGCTTAAATAACGTGAATCCAATATTGAAATAACAATAAGGATCTTGTTGAAAATCCAATATTGAAATAACAATAAGGATCATGTTAGAAAATCTTGATTTTGTTCAAACAGGAATTTAATTTTCGCTCTGTGTAATTCTTGTTAAATGATTACTCTTTACAGGATATTTTTCGCTAGAAATTTATGATTTTAAGACGTACACAACTGCGCTACCTATTTACAATTAGTTTATTATTGTAGACTAATAAAATTAAATGAAATTTAATGAATGTTTATTTTCAACTTGGAAAATTATCTATTTTGTCTTTAGTTATTTAATCAACAATTAATTAAGTGTGTGAACTTGAGGATTCTATTAAAGCTGGCTGTTTGTTTTTGTTGCAGTTGCTATTAATGACAATGATAATGACGATTATGATGATGTTGAGGTTGTTATTGCTGCTGGTATTGTTAATTGTAATAGATAGTTAATCAACGTTGTTTGTTTGCTAATAAATTTAATTTTTTTTTGCTGCTGCCAGCCAGCCAACTGGTTAAAATTCTCTAAGCTTCTGTTTCACTTTGAAATTTTCAAGTTTAATTGTTCAGCAAAAGTAGGATTGAGCAAAATTTCATTGCCAAAAACATGCACTTACTTAGTTGTTAATTAAGTTTTTTTTTTGTTTATTGAAAATCTCTATTTTTAGTTAATGGTTGTACAATTAAATAGCAAATTAATTTAAAAAAAAAAACTTAAATGAAGTTAAAGTTGCTCAATTTTATAAGAGACTTTAACTTGGATATTTAAGCCTCTTTTTAATAAAATTTCATGGTTTTATATTATTTTTTCATCTATTCTCAAAAGCGTCAAAAGATTCTTAGTATCCCTGACTAGCAATTTGTTTGTCTATAACTTTTGCCTTTTTAGGTTTATCTATTACTGCTGTGTTTTATTATTTGTCTGAGTGTTGCTGCAGTTGAATTTTCAATTCAAGCAGGTTTCAGGGTTTTTTCTGCTTTTTTTACAAATGAATATTATTTTTAATTTTCTCTTTTTCCTTGTAGTATTTATTATGTCAAAGAAGTACTTGTCTTAAAGTGAGTGCTTTTGTGAGTGTTAGAGATAAATGAATACTATCATCGTCAATTTGTTGAAGGTAATTGTAAAATTAACTTGTTTGATTAATTAAAGTTTCGCTGAGGACGATTTGATTGCGTTTTGCGCAGTTTTCAAGTGTAATGCAGACAAATTTCAAGTGTTTTTTGGTATTTATGGAAAATTATTAAGTTTCTAGGCCACTTAAAGAAGCTGGTATAAAATAGTAAAATTAAAAATAAAACGTTTCAGCAAAATTTTAAGTAGATAATTACACTGTAAAACAAAATCGAGTTTTTCAACAACGTTTTAATGGATGATTGTGGTAGAGGGGGACCAAAACAAAATATGTATACGTACCCTCTAAAACATTACTTAAAATTTAGGATCATATATTGTCTAAATTGTTGTTGAAAATTTCTCGTTGTCTAAAATTGCATCGATTTTGTAGGTATTTCCAATAAAAAAACATAATTTGTCTAATTTGACTACACAAATTAAACATACATATTTAGTTCAAGTGAATAAAATGGCACAACAAGTATAACATGCCTATGACTGATAGGTTGATATGACAGACTATCAGCCAAGAGTTCGCGGTCCGATGCTGCAGGCAGCCAACCCCTTCGCCGATAATTTTTTATTTGTTTAAGTAAACAAATTTTGTTTAAAAATCAACAAATAGAATGCGTGTCTAATTTTAGGTCGATAATAATGAGTAAAGCATTGCCTACTATTGTCGACCTAATTTTCATCAAAAGTGTTTTAGAGTGTATGTATGTATATCGACGTTTTGAAAATTTACATCTACGAACAGAAAAAAATATAAAATCGACATGTCGCAATTTTGATTGGAAAGCATATTGAATATGGGGCATTATTTTTGAAGGGGGCAGCCCAAAAAAGAATTTTTCCCCGAAAATCCTTGATATTCGGCATAACAATAGTCTAGCGCTTCGCTGTATGGGTATTTTTGACTCTTTTTCAAAAAGAGGCTAAAAACTCCCCCCTTCGAGATAGCGGGCTGAAATATCCTACAAAAAACTTTATCATAAAATTTTTTAATAAGTCTTTAAGGACAATAAATTTCTAAACCCAACTGGAACGCCAGAAATTATTAAAAACTAATTGTGAATAAATAAGAAATTAGGCCTCAAGCAGATTTTCAGTTTTTAGTGATTACTAGCGTTCCAGTTAAGTTTAGAAAATTATTGTCTTAAAAGACTTAAAATAAAACAGCATGATATATAGGATATAGGATATTTCAGCCCGCTATTGTGCCATCAAAGGGGAATTCTTTGTCCACTTCTTAAGCAAAGGTCAAAAAAGACCCATACAGCGTAGCATTAGAGGGTTAAATTGTTCCATGAAATTATTTCTCGTGGAGTTTTACATAAAAGTGCTGAACACAGTTAATACATTAAATTTAAATAATTTTTTTGGGTTGTCCGGTTCAAAAGTAATGCCCCATGTATGAAAAATAGTTTGTTGTTTAAGTGTGTTGGTGTTTATTTTCTTTATTCATAGCTAAAATGCGTTCTTCTACTCTGTTGTATGACTTGTTGTTGTTTATTTTAATGTTCGTGTTGTGTAAATGTAAATAGCCGACAAACTAGGCACTAGCAGCGAAAATATCCTGCTGCCTGATTTTAAATTACCACTGTTTCATATTAATTTTAAACTAAAAAGCGTTCATCTAACCTTAAATCTCTTTGATTTTAAATTTTCACTGTTTTATTTCAAATCAGCATGACTATAAATAACTTTAATTTCACATAAATTGTATGTTAAATCATCAATTAAATCATGTTAAATTAAAATGAAATTCATGTTACTTATGATGGTGTTTATTTAGTGTATATCTAAAGGAAAATTTGAAACTGCTGTGGCTGCAATGGCTAGCGCGATGATCAACAATCAAGTGGAGTGAGTTCAAGTCTTGGCTAGAGCAGCCAACTGCAACACAAAATTTTCTGATGCCTATGCGAATACATATCACGTAAGTAAAATAATTAATAAAATTCATGTTGTTTCAACTTGAAAAAATATTTATTCAACATGATTCTTCGTGTTGTTTCAATATAAAATTCACATTGTTTCAACTTCATATAATTTTGATTGAATATATATATATTTCTTCATTTTATTTCAGTATCGAATTCACGTTGTTTTAACTTGAAATAACTTTGATTTATCATCATTCGTCATATTATTTCAGTAGCAATTACATTTTCATTTAACTGTATTCGCATATGAAATATATTTATTTGAAAAGGAAAAATATTTTTTAAAGGTTATTGTATAATCATGTTCAATTAACATGAAATACCTATAAAGAAAAAATCACTAACGAAAATTTAAAATTAACCTTGTTTTCGACGATTTTAATATGAAACTTTTCTTATTCGTGTATAGCTGCATCAATTTCGTTCGTTCGGCATCGTAGGACAGGCTGTGAATTTTTTGTTATACATACCCAGCAAAAGCTTTTGTCATTTTTGTAATGGGTAGTACTTTATTCACTGGCTACGAAGTAATGAGTACTACTTATTTATCTTATTAATATGATTCACATTAGAACTACTACCTAATTGTTAATAAAATTTAGTACGTATTTTTCTCATTATCTGAAAGTAGTTACAATTTGTTGATATGTATTAATAAAATAAGTAAACAACCACTTTTTGAGTCAATATGTGTTTGTAATGATAACTAATTTTTGTCACTTAAACTTATAAGTGAACAATAGCTGAGTAAAGTCATTGTCTTCATATCTGAACGATCACAGGTTTGTATCCCAGCTGGGTCAAAAAATAAAAATAAAAAAATAAAATTTAAAAAATATAAATAAAACATAGTACGCATCAATTTGTTTTTTTCAATTTTAATTTGTTTATTTGACTACTTATTTTTTAGCTTTAAGTAAGCCAAATAATAACTAATTTATTGCTGTGACAATGTAAATGCATTTTTAAGGTGTACCCCTTATTTTCTGGACTTCTCAAACAAAAATAAATAGTTATCGAGTCAAATTGTAAGTAGTTACGACTTAAATCCTCATATACTTTTTTTCTTACCAGTAAAGCCCTTATGATATTTTTTCTTCATTTTTCAAATTTGGGAGAACAGTGCCAATGGAATATAATGGGAAATTTTACCAGGTGCAAAGAGTTCAGCTATATTAAGATAAATACCATATTGTCAAAGCTTTTACTAATGTTATCGACAAAAAATGGGGGCCTGTCAAAAAAAATGTAAAAATTTTCAACTTAAAATTGACATTTCAAGCTTGAAACATTAAAGTGTTGCCAAGTTAGCGGTTTATTCACGAATTCAGCATCTTAGCGCCTCTTTTTTTCAATTTTTTTTTCTTTTGTCGTTTATAAATAAAAAGTAGGCAGCACTTAAAGAAGCCATTACGTTTTGTTTACATTTTGTATAGTTGTTTCTTTCTATCATTTGCTATTTCTTTCTTTCAATTCTATAGCAAAACAATGCAAGAAAAATGTACTGTCGTAAGGGCTTAAGCAAAGTTTTGGGTATTTTCTTGGATCACAAATTAGAGTTAACAATAAACATGAGGGACCTAATCTTCCGAAGAACGAAATTGAGTTAGCTACATTTCATAAAACTAGATGATATTCTAAAACGAATGCCGTTTTTTTTACCGTGAAACTCCAAAAATTGCTTAGTATCAATATATTTAGTATCAAAACATCAGCAGACTTCAATTATACTTTTGTATAAGTTTCTAAGCCTACTGCGCTTATTCTATTGTGATTTTCCAAAAAACTTTTTGTAAGTTCCCAAATGATTTTTAAAAGTCTGCGCATAAAATAAGAGTTTTGAAACTTTTCAAAAGTATGATTGAAGTCTACTGACGATTTGAAAAATATTTGAAAAATATACTTTTCAGTAAATGAGCTTTAAAGTTTAACTATATTGTGGAAGATATCCCGTAAAAAAACGGGGATCGAATGTAGCGATATTTTCCAAATCGAAAAAATTTACAGAAACAGATATTTTTGTCTCTACTGAAAATTCTTGCTGGGAAGTTCAGGCCCATCAGGATCATCACGATCATCAAATAAAATTAATCAGTTTAATATTCAAATACACATCCGTAAAACTGAAAATTTTCCAATTTATTTAATATAAAATGTACTTCAGTTTTTGTTATATTAACAACTTGCTTAAATTACAAATAAAAATTAACAATATAGTTTTTTTAACTCTGTGCACAATATTTTGGCTCTAAAGTGTCCACATATTTAATGATATTTTATATGATTTGATTACTATTATCATTTTATTAAAGAAATAATATAGTTATCGTAGCTTAAAAATAAATTTGTTTACCTGTTAATCGGCCATTAATTAACACACCGATATGGGCTTAATTAATTTAAATAAATTTTGTTGCTGTTTAAACAACCACACAAGCGCCATCTGTTTGAAATCTTTTCTTTCCGATTTATTTTAATTTATTTCCTTTTTTTATCTTTTACTTTTAGTTTAAATCGCATTTTGACTATTTAAAGTATTTTTATGCAAATTTATTTTTATTATTGTGGGTTTTTGAATTCTCGTTTATTAATTTTTTTTTGCCTCCTTTTTGTTGTTGGTTTTTAATCTTTAAATTTAATTGTGTTCTTCTTTTAAATGAATTGTTTTTAAATGTTTGTTGTTGTATACGATCTTTTCTTTGTGGTTTAGGAATTATTTTTGTTTTCTTAAAAATTTGTTAATAGTAAACAAAAGATTCTAGGAAGACGATTTAAAACGTGATTATATTTTTTTGTGGACAATTTGACGTAATAAATATTTGTATCGGAAACTGAGGAAGTTTTTGTAATGACTTTTGTTTTTTTTTAGTTTATTTTGAAAGTCTTAATCATCTTGTAGAAAAAAATTGCTTAATTTAATATAACTATCTTTATAAATCAAAAGAAATTTCCCATTAAGGGCGGGACAATGTTGAAATGTAATAGAACAAGTTCTGTGGATTTTTGACAAAAGCACTTATGGTGAGTTAAAAAAATTTTAATTTTTATTAGCATTGATATAATCGCTATATTCCTACGTTAACACCAGTCTGCAAAAAAAAATTTTGCGATCCTTGAAATAAAAATATGTGGAAAGTTCAAAAAACTCAAATCTGTTTGAAGTTTTTCTCAATCAGGTTCAGACTCTTTTTATGGGCCGGACTAATATGGCACCCGAAATAGGTTGCTCACGCTTATATAATTCATGATAATTTGATAACGGTTTGTTTGATTTAGATAAATAAATTACCAAAAGACGCCGAATAAAATTACCTTTACATCAACTACTTCGAAGGTAGTCAGAAATTAGCGGCGAAAAAAAATTCATGCAAAATTAAACATTTTTTTTAGCTTTGAAATTGTAATTCATATGGATCATCATCAGTTAATCACCTTGTGAAAAAAGATATTTGACATGTCATCAGCTCATTATTGGTTTGGCGCATATGCCACAAGCTAGGAACGGAGAAAAACGACAAAGAAGGTTTGCATAAAGTTTTCTCAAAATATACCCAGTAGAACTTTTTTATATTTTCACCACTGCTTCCGGCATATGTTTTGAAAAAATATGTAAATTTTTGTGAGCTTTCATGAATGTAGTGTAGTGTAGTAACTTTTCTATTCCTTTATTGAAAACGAAAAATTTCGTTTTGTGCCACATACGCAATTGTTTTTTCTACACTACTCGTAGGTTTTTGTTCTGCACGTGTATACTTACTGCCGTATAATGAGGTTTTTGTTGTAGAGATAAAATTTCTTCTCTCTGATGCAAATAAAGTTATATATGTTGCTAGAAAACATATTTACATGGAATGAAAAGTAGATATTGATGAAACTTGGTATTTTACTTGGTTTCTGGTTTTTTTAATTTTTTTTTTCATTTGCAATTTATTAACATTTTTAAATGAAAATCGTTGTGCTCTTATTTTATATGAAGAATAAAAGTAAAATTCATAAACCAAAAAAATACTGAATGTATTAATTAACAACAATCAGTGTAATTTATTAAACCAAATTAAAACTGCCTTTATTTTTGTATTTGAATGATGTAACGGTGATTCATTTTCAAACTGGCAGAAATATTTTTCCATCTGTTGCAAAGCATTCATTCAATTGGGCTTAATCTAAAAAAAACAACAACAAAAAATTAAAATAACAACTGAATACAAATTTCAGTCTTTAGGGCAGTGGAGCAAAAAACGGTTTAAGGCTTTTTTTGTTCTGACAAAAGCTTAAAACGGAAAGATACACATTTTTCACTTATTGTTTTGTTAAAGCTGGGCTCGTAATGTCGTTTATTTCAATTTCGCTCGTGCTAATATGATTGTGTAACTCATATCATCTCTCATCTCATTCGCTCGCTGTCAACCATGACGATTTAATCGATCATTATTTGCAAAAAAAAAAATCGTATATTTTTTTCTTTATTTAATTTTATTATTAAACATTTCTCTCCCTTTTAACACTTGTTTATCATCATCTGCATTATGTGATGGCATGTAGACCGACTTTTTGTTGCTGCTGTATTAATGAAAAGTGCAATTATACACATACTTGTGTATGTAGTCTTATATGTATGGGTGTGTGGGTAAAGGTGTGTATGCGTGCTAGCCACTATATGTGTAAAAGTGATGGTTAAGGATACCCGGGGGGCGGTTTAAAATTATATGTGAAATGTAAAATAAGAGTTTTTTTACAGAAAAGAAAAAAAACTATTTGTTGGTTGCGCTCGAGTGAGAATTTGCTATTTTTTCATGGTCATCTTTTGCTAACAAAAACAATAACAACAAAAGAGAAAATAAATAAAATAAATCTGTTGTTAATTTAACGTTTTCATGAATTTTAAATTTTTGTAAAAACCAATGTAAGCCAATATAGAAATTACAACTTACTGCTGTTGTATCATCTCTCAGTCACATGATTTGCATACGAGCTTTGTTACGGCCATAAATTTAAGGCCAGTTATAACAAATTTCAATATGTAATATGGGTAAAACATTTTGAAAATTATACGAAAACTTAATTTAAGGCTCTGCTAGAAGTATACAGTGGTTAGGTTTAAATATATGTACATTGTAAAAAGCGACTCATAGAAAAGCAATTCACAGAAAAAAATTTTTTGTTATCCAAAACCACCCCCCCCCCTTGTTTTTTTCAGTGAACAAATTGTTTAAATCTATAAAACAATTTGTCTAAAAATATTTACAAATTGTAAACAAAACTATTTACTAAATCAAAAAAAAAGATTTACTGGATTTTCTGAAAAATATCAAACAATATTTTTGTCTGAATTCATACAACAATTAGTCTAAAAATACTAACAAATAATAAACAAAATAGTTTACCTAATTAAACAAAAATATTTAGTAGATTTTTTTTAATATATCTTTTATATATAATATAATTTTTGTCTGGGTTATCATCATCATCATGCATTAAGTATTTATGAAATTTCACTTTGTTAAATGTTTTTTCAATTCAATTCAATTTTATTTTCTTTCCATTATCTTAAACTATTTACATGGCTTTTCTTAACCTAAATCTTAAAATAACAAAATTTCCTTACATACTAAGTATTTTTCTTAGGACTATTCTAATTATTTCATGAGGATATTTATAGCTTAACTATATAATATTTACATTTATTTATATATATGACTTAGGTCTAATTATTAATATATTCCCTAAAAAAGGAAAACTTTGTTAAATGTTGTCAAGTCTGAATTTTTATCTAAAGACTCTAAAAGAATGAATGAGAATTAACGCAACGACATTAACGAATTGATTCACTCAAAAATCTTCAGTAAACAAACTTGGTACAATCGCATTCCTTTTTCTATCATTGTTGTTGTTGTTATTTGTGTTCATGTCGTCATCAGGATTGTTTTTTTACAGCACAGTTTTTCTTGTTGTTTTTGGTGTGTGCGTTCTATAGAAGAGTCAAACAAACAATTCGTAGATTATGGACAGAACTTTTATTGAAAATTAAATTTATTTTTAGACAAACGTTTGTTTGAAAATTTTTTTGGTGATAATATGTTCTGTGTGAATTAAACTTCACCATTCATACCATCAGCAATGCGGTATTCCATAAAAACCATGATTTTTTAAGCGTTTTTATTGCGGGTGCTACTTATATGTATTAAAATAAATTAAAATAAATTAAATTAAAATAAATCAGTAGTTATAACTTTATTATTTTGGAAAATTTTGATTGTGTTGCACAGTGCTATTTAATATAAAACAAAAACTATTTGTTTAAGCTCTTATGATAATTTAGCGCTAAGCGATCGACATGATTTATTTCTTTAAACTTAACTGAAAAGCTGTATTTTATTATTAATAAAATAAAAATTACGAATTTGAATGGCGAAACAATAAAAAAATATAGTTTTTATTAGAGTTTAAATAAATTATACCGGAAGAAGTCTTTTTTTCTACTCGCGAGGAGAACGCTAGTCAGAATATGTATGACATTATTAAACATTTAATTACACAATCATGACTTTGATTGTAATAAAACAATTATTTTTATTTCTATTAAACAAGATTTATACATTTATTGGCAACAAATCCTGTGATTTTTATCTGCAAGAATAAAAGAAACATTAAAGATGAAATATGAATTTCATTAGATTTTTATAACATGTGATTCTTGGTCAATATGTTTACACAGTGGGGTTATGAACAACAAATAAATGTTATTGAATATGTATCGCATGTTTTATTTATAAAATTGTGTATTCTTTTAAATCGGAAAATGTTAAATTGTAAGTTTTCTGGCGGTTCTTGACTGTTTTGGGGGCCACTTTGTTTTTCCAACTAATCAATCATGTTTCGGCATGTTCGAAAATTGTATCATGATAATTTATTAACATGTTATGTTTGTTTTTTATAAAAGTGAGATTATAAAATAAAATGTTGTTATCAATAATGTTGATTACGTACAACCATAACTTTATTATATTTGACACGGTCAGCTTTGATCATATAATAAGCCTGTAATACAATTTTATATTTATTTATTATAATACTGTGGTTATATATGACACAGTTGAGTGGTCATTAAAAATTAAAAAGTGGGTTTCTTCAAGTGTCATACCCCAAATCGGTCAGTATTTATAAAAAACTACCCCAAATTTTTTTCAGGCCATTCAGTTTAAATCAGTTTAAGTTATCATAAAGAAACAACTGTAAGCTTTGAATCTGTTTTCATCCCATCTTGGAAATTTTACACAATAAAGACAAGCCAATTCGCTACAATCTGCAAAAAAAAATAAAGAAAATTAAAATACCATTTTTCAGGATATTTAAGGATAAAGGATACTTGGCATTTTAGAGGCACTTGTAGCAGGAAGCTTTGTAGTTTCTTATCAGTATTTGCTAAGAGGAGACTGAAACCTTTCGAATGACGTCAAACTTATTGATATACGATGACGCGTTCTAAAGTTATTCAATCTTCAATATGACAAACTTTTCTCAAAAATGGCCGACCAAATGGCAACCATAAGAGATATCGAAATATGTTTTCGCCTATTACGCGCACACAATAGTAGAATATATATGCCGAATTTAATTAAAATCAGAGAGTATAAAAATCCAGACCGTGTCGAAAATTTTCATTTTTACCCAATGTGAAAATAATTTTTTTTTAATTTTTAGGGTTCAGATACACCAAAAGTGTAAAGGCACCCTATTGTTTTCGCTACGCTGTCCGTCCGTCTGTCTGTCACAGGCTGTTTTCTCTGAAATTTTCACAGGATACGTAGAGCTTTGGCTGCTACAACAAAAAATATATGACAGTTAAAAATTAAAGGGTGTTCTAAAGCGAGCAACGAAAAATGTTGAAATACTAATGTAATGTTTTCTCGGGAACCGTAAGAGCTACGGACCTGAAATTTTCACAGAATATGTAAAACTTTGACCGCTATAACAACACATATATGACAACTAAAAATTAAAGGGTGTTCTAATGCGAGCAACGAAAAATGTTCAAATACTAATGTATTATTATGACACTTATATATAGACACTTTAAATTTTCAAAGTTCGTGTTAATTGGTGTACTCTGTAGAATAGACTACACCAATTAACACCGATATTTAAAACAATAAAAATTAAAGGGTGTTCTATCAGTTAATGTAATTTTACTATGTAATTTAGACAATCTGCTGTATCTTGGGAACCGTAGGAGCTGTGGACCTGAAATTTAACAACAAATATATGACAACTAAAAGTTAAAGGGTGTTCTAAAGCGAGCAACGAAAAATGTTCAAATACTAATGTATTATGAAGACACTTATATATAGACACTTTAAATTTTCAAAGTTCGTGTTAATTGGTGTACTCTGAAGAATAGACTACACCAATTAACACCGATATTTAAAGCAATAAAAATTAAAGGGTATTCTATCAGTTAACGTAATTTTGACTATGTAGTTTAGACAATATACTGTATCTTTATAACCGTAGGATGTAGAATCATGAAATTTTTAAAAACGCTAAAAATAAAAAATCCAGAATTAAAAAAATTTCAAAACGAAAAAAACGCTAAAAAGCACCAAAATTAAAAAAAATCGCTAAAACGCAATATATCACCAAAACTAAAAACATTGCCAAAAAAACTAAAAAAAACTTAAATACCGAAAAAAGTCGTCACAACGAAAATAGCACTACAAAATCGCTAGAACTAAATATATCATCAAAAAATTTAAAAATCGCCATAAATGAAAAAAAAATCACAAAAACGAAAAAAAAACGCAAAAACCAAATAAAGCGCCATAGCAAAAAAAAATCGCCAAAAACCCCAAAAAAGTCGCTAAAACGAAAATGTGTCGAAACAAAAAAATCGCTAAATCTAAAAAACCACATAAAACCGAACAAAAATCCCCAAAAACGAAAAAAGCGCAAAACTGAAAAAAATCGCCACAACTAAATAAATCGCTAAAACTAAAAATATTGTAATAAAGTGAAAACGTTACAAAAATGCCATAACCAAAAATTCGGCAAAACTAAACTAATCGACAAAAAACAAAAAAATGCAAAAAACGAAAAATCGCCAGGAAAAAATGAAAAAATCACGAAAATTTAAAAAGCGCAAAAACCAAAATAACCAAAAAACAACGAAAAATACTTTTAAAAAATGAAAAACTAAAATTAAACAAGAAAGCACAACGAAAAAACTGCCAAAATGACGAAAGGGGCAAAAACAAAGAGGGATATACATATGTGTATTCGTACGGAACCAGCCAAAGTCGCACTTTACTTTATTTATTTATTATTAATATATTTATTTTTATATATTTATTATTAGAGAAAAAAACATAAAGCAACCATGAGTTGCCATTCGGCAACTGAAAATTTGGCAGAAAGGCACTAAAACGCAGCTGAAATTAAAAGCTCTTAGTTGCCATCAGTAGTAACATTTTCAGCAACTGGCAACCCAACTGAGCCTCGGTTGCCATCAATAATCGGTATATTAATATTTTTCCAAAAATTTCATATTTCTGCATTAAAAAAATTTTTATAACTCCACAAATATGCCATTGTTGCCAAATTATGCAAAAATAAGCACTTACCACCAAAATATGCAAAAATATACAACTACAAATCAATGCCAAACTACTTCAAATTTGATGAATTAATTACTCAATACATCTTTATCTATCACAAAAAAACATGCTTTTGCATGAAAGTCCGAGCCGTGATAATAACAATTAAAATTTCAAAATTCTTACATTAATTTACAAATTTTGGTAAACTGTTTCGTTCCCTAGAATATGAGGTTGTTTCTTTAGTTATTTGTTTTTAACAGTTCTAATTTTTAAAATACACCGTATATATGTATATTACCATAACTGGAGAATAAGTAGTCCCATTCCGTAACAATGAAAAACCAAAAAAATATGCCCACTAGTTTCAGAGATATCGTAAAAGTTTGGGCCTAAAAATTAAAAATTTTATAAAAAGTTTTAAAACATCTCCGACTAAATTATGAATAAGATCAAGAGTTGTGCACCACTTTTTATGAAGATAGGCTCATTTTCTTTGCAATATATTAAGCTATATAATACTGGACTGGATTTTTATTTTTTATGAATTTTCACAACCAAAAATTTTCAAGTTTTTTATAAAGTTTTTAATTTTTAGTCTCAAACTTTTCCGATTTCTCTGAAATTAAAGGGCGATTTAGAATATTGTTGTCGACTTTTGTTTTTCTTTTTTACCGAATAGGGCAAAGTTTTCTCCAGTTATAATATACTCGCTATACCCCGCGTGCTTCGCTACCCCATTGTTGTGCAGATATAGAAAAATTAATTGACTCATTTAAAAACAACCTCAAATTGGTTAGTTTTTTTGGCGATCTTTTAAGTCTTAGCATTTTAGCGATTTTTTCATTTATGCGATTTTTCGTTTTGACTCTTTTGATTCTGGAATTTTTTTGTTATAGAGTTTTTTAAAATTTCAAGAGTTTGCCTCTTACGGTTTGTGTTATATATTCTACAGACTACACCAATTAGCACTAACTTTGAAAATTTCGAGAGTCTATATAAAAGTGCCTGTATATTACATTAGTATTTCAACATATTTCGTTGCTCGCTTTAGAACACCCTTTAATCTTTAGCCCGTAGCTCTTACGACTCTTGAGATAACAGCCTGTGGCAGACAGAAAGACAGACGGACAGCGTATCGAAAACAATAGGATTAATTTACACTTTTGGTGTACAGAGCCCTAAAAAGAACCTTTTCCAAAAAGTAACTTTTCAAAAAGTAACCGTTTTCAAAAGAGTAACATTTTCAAAAAGTACCCTTTCCAAAAAACATTTTTCAAAAAGTACCTTTCCTTAAACTACATTTTCAAAAAAGTAGGTTTTCGAAAAAGTACCTTTACTTTAAAATAAAAACTGTTAACAAAAAAAGTACCAAAATTATATTTTTACCCTTTTTCGGCCCCTAAATGTACAAATTTCAACAAAAAAAAGTACAAAACACCTACCCACTCATTTTTCTATCTTATTATGACGCTCTTGGAATTTTACGTCTACCTTACTTAGATTCGGAGATATAAGAACACCAAGTTTACTCGTTTTTACCCCTTTTAGTCCCGTTAGAATTTAAGCTTTCAAAAATTCGTTCTTAGAGAATATATACAAACATATGCATTCAGTATTTGTATCAATGTGCATAAAAAATAGTTGTATGGAAAAAAGTACCAAAAAGGGCTACCAACTTTACCCAATATATATTCAAATTTGAAAAAATACAAAACTGTTTTTAAGGGCTTTTTAAGGAGAGACGAATGAATTTCAAGTTTAGTTTCTATCTTTATTGCTTTGCATAAAAAATAGTTGTATGGAAAAAGTACCAAAAAGAGCAACCAAATTTACCCTTTACATATTCGAATTACAAAAATGTACCAAAACATGTTTGAGGGCTTCGTAAGGATAGAATAATGCATTTTAAATTTAATTTTTATCTTCATTACTTTAGGAGATAAACGGTAAACAAAAAAAGTACCAAAATTATATTTTATACCATTTTTCGGGCCCAAAATGTAAAAATTTCAAAAAAGTACCGAACACCCTTTCGCTTATTTTTTGATCTTATTATGCTGTTTTTAGAATTTTATGTCTACCTTAGTTAGATCCGGAGATACAAGGTTACCGAATTTACCCGTTTCTACCCCCTTAGCGTTTGAATTCCCCAAAACGCCGTCTTAGTGCATCTATACATCCTGAGGGGAGCCTGCATGCGAAATTTCAACTTTCTAGCTTTAGTGGCTTGGGCTGTGCGATGATGAATCAGTCAGTCAGTCAAGTAGTCAGGCAGTCAGTCACTCAATAACGTTACTCTTTTATTTATACCCTGCAGGAAATGTCGATACTAAAATTTTACTGATTCACTATTGACTTTGTCACCAGTACTACTGACTAATTGTACCCCAGGCAATGTTCTGTGCTATAGACATTTAACATGTGCCTGTCATTGAGATTCCACTACTGACATTGGAATTGTTGACTTACTATAGACCATGTGGTTCGTATGGGACCATATGGAGGCACTGGTACCAGAGATTCACTAGTGCATTTTAATGATTCTAGTCAACACATATGAAACTTTTTTTAGTTTTCCGTTCAGCCGCATATATTTTCAACACATCAAAATGAGACCATAAAAAATCTTCTCTTCCCATTAAAGCTAAAATAAAAAGTGTAGACGATTCATTGACAACGTCACCAAAAAGTCATCAAACTTGTCGACAAAAGTGGTGATATGGAGACACTTGGCCCCTGGCTTTCTTCAGGGTATAGATAGATGTCGTGAAAATGCCTTCAATTTTGACATAAAGGTACATCTCGGAAGCTACAGCCGATAAAAAAAATCGCGTTCAGCACCCCAAATAACAAAAAAAAAGACAAATTCTAAGCAACGAAAAAGTATACCGAAAATTGTAAAATTATGGTTTTTTTTTTAATAGTTATGGACTTTTTTAGATATTGCTGTTTATTTTGTTAAATATGCGATTTATATAAAAGTCGGTAAGACAAAAGCTTTTGAAAACTTCACAGACAGCAACTTTTTAGAAGAACAAATTTCTTAAATACTTTATGAGACATAAAACACAGAAAAAGATCATTTGCGCAAACTTTGCTGGACGTGAGTCTTCGCCCTAATCTTAAGTGATTGACCTGCAATTTTTGAGGGAGTTTTTTATAAATACCGATCGATTTGGGATATAAGAGTTGAAGAAATCCAACTTTTAATTTTCAACGCCCACTCTAATAACACACTATTATTAATTTAAACAATATGATTCATAGAAAGGTGAGTTAATTATTAATATTGTCTATGATCAGAGAATTCAATCATAATATGTTACTCTTAGCTCAAAATTAGCACGACTTTTCTCTTTATATATCGCATATAAATTTCCATATTGTAGCACATGCGAACTGAACTGTTCTATAAAATCTAATAACTATTCCTAGAAGTATTTTTAGTAAACTATTTATTTATTCTTGAAAACAGAAAAAACACAACTTAATTAAATAACCATTTGCCACCGTGTCATTCCTTATAATTGTTGTTATTGATATGGTTGGTTATCGATATTTGTTATAATTAATAAACACTCAAATGCTCATTTTACAAACTTCTAATGTAATTTTCTTTGAAAATATTACAAGTGTTTAATCTATTCAAAGTATGTGAGTCATTAGTTTTACGTAACCATGTTTTTAAAGATCTTTTAGTATTTTATTTATTAAGATGTTTGTTATTCTTTCAAAACAAAAACACACACAAACAACACTTTACAGTGTAAATGATGTCAAAATTCTTTGTATTACGTCGTATTTATTTTTAAATACGAAAAAAAAGTAAAATCAATTTTCTATACAGGTTTAAGAAAAAGATATTTTTATTTCGTTTCAAGAATTCGTGTTAAAATGACTAATAAATAATAACACAGATTGTTTGTTTGTTTCTATTAGTATTTAGGCCTTCGCGCTGATATTCTAAGATCAAGTAATTGTGTTTGTTAAAACGTTTCATAATAAAACCTTTTTTGTTCCTTTGTCGCTTTTTTTAGTTTTTTTTTTTTGCTGCCAGCAATTCGCCACATTTATGGTCAACCAAATAGTCATCCATCCCACACTCATTAATTGTTTTACAAGCAATCAAATGATGATAAAATGCATTTTTATTTTGTAATTCAAATATACATATTTTACAGCATGATGAAATGTTTAAGAACATTATTTGTTACAAAGAAAAATAATAATGAGGCAGGCTTGTTCTGAGTTCCATACGAAAAGAAAATATTCGGAACTCGGGTAGCATTGTTGTTATAAATAATAATTTGTAACAACAATGTTTTGATAATTCTGAAATTTTTTATTCCGCGTGGAATACAGAACGGGCCTGAATAAAATTGTTTTCCAAAATTGTGAACGTATCTGGAATAGTTTAATTAAATTTTTCAATTATAATTTTTGCTCTTTTTTACAAAAAAAAGTGATATTTGGAAAAAATGATTTTTGATGAAAACTGAGTTTTAAGTAAAATCAGAGAGGTAAATCAAAGTTACGCCGAAAAAAATTAAAGTCCTCCGAATACTCGATAACTAATACCGGTTTGAAAATGCTTTTTAATGCTATAAATCACCAGAAGTCTAAGATAATACTAAGTGATTCGAAAACAAAGTGGTTCCGAAAATTTTTAAGATCTTATAGTAGCTCCGAAATATCTAATATTTAGCGTTTATGTATGTAGGGCGTTTGGAAAAGCATTAAAAGTGCTTTAATGATCACCATACATTTTATAAGAAAATGTAGATTTCACAAAATATTTGAACCTACTCCGAAAAAAGTAAAAATGTTCCGAAAATTCGAGACATATATAATATGTTCGAAGAAAACTGAAAAGTCTCAAAAAGGTCCAAATTACTCATAAAAAAATCAAATATGTTGCGAGCAATTACTACTTGTTTCAAAAACAATTTAAAGTGACTTAAGCTTACATATATGTCAGAAGGTCACTACAGAAAGTTTGAAGTTACTCCGAAAAAGTTTAAAATTTGTGAAAAATTCCATATTTACATATTCAAAATTAATTGCACAATGAGGGGCTTCAGCTCGTTAAAAAAACTAGACAATTTAATTAAAGTCCTAATTACTCCTAAAAATGAACTCGTAGTAGCTCCGAAATATATATTATATATTCCGAATATCTATTACTGTCTTAAAAATATATTAAAAAAGCTTTAAAATCTTGTGAACACCATACACATTTTAGTTCTCTCATAGGCAATTTGAAGTTTCTCTGTAAAAATTTAAAATTTGCCAAAAATTCTGTATTTAGCATATTACTCCGAAAAACAATTTTCGAATATTCGACATTCTATAATTTCGAAAATGCATTTAAAGTGTCTTAATTATTGTTACTAAAAATAAATCGAAAGCTATAAAGTGCCCAAACATTCGTTTCAAAAGTCCTTAAAACTCACCCAAGACTCATTAAGCTACTTAAGGTATAGAATAATCGATTATATTTCGACTACTCAAAAATTAGCACTTGTTTCAATGTTAGCGTCTTATATTTATCCGAAACCCGCTAATTCACTGAAGAATGGAAAGCTCACCAAAAATTTTCCGAAAATTCGATATTGAATATTTTTGAATATAAACTAAAGAGGTCTTAAATTCACTAAAACTAAATCGAATAAATTTTATAAAAACTCAAAATATTTCGAAAAAATATTAAAAATTTTCAAAAATTCGATATTTAATACATATGCACATATGCATTAGGAGGAGAAAATTTTTTTATGAAAATGTTCAAGTCTCAACCCTCAAAAAGTGTAGGCTTGATACAAAAATTAATCTCCAATAATTTCACGCCCCTGGGGCTACGCTTTTCTATGCCGACTTACGTTTGAAATTTTACCAAATTACACTTATACGGACGGCATAATGACCCGAAGTCGAAAAATATGACAATATCATGAAAAACTTTATTCTAAAAAGTTCCTGTCTGTGAAGTTTTCAATAGCTTTTGCCATACCGACTTTTATATTTAACAAAATAAACAGCAAAATGTCGAAAAAGCCCACAACTATTAAAATAACAAAAAAAAACCCCATAAATTTGCAAATTTCGGTAAGCTTTTTCCTTCCGTAGAAATTGAAGTTGTTTCTCTAGTTATTTGTGCCGCTGAATGCGAATCCGATTTTCGAGATATACCGATATTTCAAAAATGAAGGCACTTGCAAGCCATATATTAGCTAACTGGAGAATGGGGGGGTGTTGAGACCAAAAATATTTCACCTTTTAAAAATAACGGACCCCCTAATGTACATATTAGACAATTTACCAAAAGCTGCTCAAATCTATATAGCTGCTACTTAAGATATCGAACGTTTGCGCGAAAAATCGAAGTTACTTCGAAAAATTCAAATTTTCCGAAAATTCAAGACTTGTGTTTTTTTTAATTAACCAGAAACCTATAAATCTTCAAAAGAGTTAAAATCTGTCAGAAGGAAATCGTTAGATCGAAAATGTCTAAATTTTCACAAAAAATTCCAAGTATAACACATGTTCGAAAATACACCAAAACTCCTTAAAGTAAACAGAAACCTAACAAGGTACAAAAAAACAAGTTTTTAAGGAAAACTGCCAACCACATATCTGCATCCTTTGGCCACAAATGGGTTAAGAGACAGAAAATAATAACTAGATTTCTTTTTATACCCAGAACTAAAGAAAATTATTTATAACTTTTGCAAGACACGTTTAAATAGTTTTATTCTTATTTCCAGTTTAATTCACAATTATCATTTGAATTAAATACAAAACAAGAAAAATGTTAATGAAAAATAAAAATCTAAGAATAAATTAACATAAAATAATTTCAATGAAATAAAATAAAATACTCGTAAGAAACAGACACATGGTAATTACCCATTAAAGACAAAAATCCCCCAACTTTTAAGCACCTGATTTAAACAAGATAATTATTTAAGTACTTGTGTATAAGACTTTTAACCACTTATTTGCAATAATAATAATAAAAATTTTAAATTCTTAATGACATGTAATTATTCGAATAAGATATAAACAAATTTTAAAGTTTAAGTTGGCAGGCAACAAAAGAAAATGCCAACATAAAGTCATTAAAAAAAGGTGGTAAATTTCGTCTTTAAACTTTTTAACACCTCTAATCTTATTGCGCATTTGTTGGCTTTAATTTTGTTAAAATTTGTTTAAAATAGCTTTTTCCTCTTTTTTTTTGCTTGTTAACAATCAAAAAAACAACAAGACTTTGTAAGAAAAATAAAATGTAAAACCATTGTCGTCATCATCTTAAAAAAAACAACAAGCTAATTATCGTCATCATCATCATTAACGATTCAACAAAAAAAAAAACGTTTAAATTTTAATACTTTAATAAAGCTAATTGCTGCTTATCTTTATAGTCTTTTTGATAAGATTTTTGATAATTTTGTCAAGAGCTGCAAAGTCTTAAAATCGATTTATAAAAAACATAAATTTAAAGCAAGTCAAATTTATCTGCCTGACTTTATCCTACGTCTACATTAGACATGAAATGACTAACATTAACACCTAACATCATGTTAATGTTAAGTGTAGACTGCTCATGTTAATGATTTTTTCATGTTTTAACATGGTTGTTAGAGCATTTATTCTAACAACGCCTTCATAACATCATGTCTTAACAGTATTTCATGTCTAATGTAGATGGCATGGCATGTTAGTTGAATCAGAAAGGGAATGTTCTCTCAGTTTTGAAAATATTTCTTGCTTAATATGTATGTGGCATTTCATGCCAAATCCTACTTTTTGAAAAAAAATTGTTGTTTTTATTTTCTAAATTTAGTGTGTTTGTGTAGGTGTGTGTGTGTCTGCTTGTTTTTTAGCATTCCTGATAAATTTTGAAATTTTTTATTACCGGTTCAAAAGACGTTAAATTTTCAAACGTTTCACTGTTTTTAGTTTTTTGTTAATAACTTTTCTAATAATGGTCAAGTGTGACTATTTTTTAAAATTTTTGCTTTTTGATGTTTTTTAGAGAAAAAAACATACAGAAAAAAAAATTTTTTTTTATTTTGATTTTTTAATTTGAAATTTCAAATCGTATTTTTGAAAATTCTTTTTTTTTTTTTTTGAAAATGTGTAATTTTTTACTTCTATCCACCCAACAACTTTTAAGCTCGGTCCGTTAGTTTGGTTTCCATAATTTTGAAAATTTGGAAAAAATCTATAAAGGATAAAAGTTTTGTAAGTCTTGTATTTATGGTATACGATATGGTCACCACTTTTATGTAAAACACCACAAACAATATTTCTGTGAAATATTTTAGCCGTCTAACTCTTCACTGTATGGGAGATTTTGCAACTTTCTTAAAACGAGACAAAAACCTCCCCTTCAGCGGCGATAAAGTGGGCAAAATTGCTCTACAAAAATTTCGTATTTTAGATAAAACAGTTTTTATTTCTCAAATGTAAAGCTTACAAGGTTTCCTATGCCGAGTACTAATTGTGAATAATTACCAAATTAACACATTTTAAGTTTTAAATGAGTTCTGGCGTTCCAGTTGAGTTTGGAGCTTGAGTGCTTTTAAAAGCCTAGAATTTTTTGGCAAATATTTTTGTGGAGCATTTTAGCTCGCTATATCACCGCTAAAAAGGAGTTTTTTGGCCTTTTTTTAAGAAAGGGGCAAACTGACCCATACATCGAAAAGTTAGGGGGCTAAGATATTCCAGTGTGCTGAGCATATTGTATACATCCAAAGAAATTTAATTATTTTGGCTTGAGTTCGGTTTTAATTTAATTTTAATTTAATTTAATTTTAATGTGAAGCATATAGACAAAGAAAATTTTTGACTTTGGTCGGATGGTCAAGCGGAAAAGAGTTCTGAAGAGATTAGCGAGAGCTATCGAAACGTCAGTTCAACCCTCCGTGCAGTCAAAGATTTTATTTGTTTATATGCTTCACTTTTATCTCTAAATAAAAATGTAAATTAATTAAAAAATAAATTAAAACCGAACTCAAGCCAAAATAATTAATTTTCTTTGGATATAAACTCATACAGTTTAACTAAACTCATAACTTAATTTTTTTTCTATTTTCTTCTGGAAAAAAATAAAAACAAAAATTTCAACAAAAAAATTTTCCGATTTGGATCATTATTGAGGAAGTAATAAGCAAAAAACTAAAAACGAGTAATTTTTTTGAAAATTCAATATCTTTTGAACGAGGATGGATACTATAAAATATGAAAAAATTAGAAAAATCAAAATAAGAAGAGTTATGGCGTTAAAATGTTCTACAAAAATTTTTCCCGTGGGGTTGTACAAAAAAGTGCTGAGCACATCTTATATCTTAAGCGAATGGCTTACAATATTTCCTATGCCGAGTTAGTATAACTACACCCAGCGATAAGGTTGGTTAGAAAATTGCTATTCACATAATTATACTATATTTCAACTCACGCTATTAATTTTCTAAGAATCCAAAAAAAAAGAATTCATGTTCATTTCTATAAAAGCATAATTTTCATAAAGATATTATTCTAACAATTCTTAAATTGATTTAATCAACCGTCATGACTAAATAACGAATATGATGAGCACAACCGAATAACTTAAGGGTGCTGCTGTCTGAATAGTTAGCGCGTTTGAATACAAACACTGAGGTCTTGAGTTCAAGACTACTTTCAGACAAGCCAACAACATCATGAATTTTTCTCATGTGCATTGGTGTGTTATTGTGTTGGTTGTTGTTGGACTGTTAAAGTGATGAAGGTATAGCACTGATCACTTTGGCAGTACCGGCAGCGATTAATAGTAACATATCCTAATGCACTTCACAACACCCTCCTTCGTCGATATTGTAGCAGAACCGACGGCGAAGTAAAAGAACTAATAAAATGGCTACACAGGTTAAACAGCTCAGTGCCTCTACTTGACACCAGAGGGGCTTGCAACACTGCTCTACAAAAAACGCGCAATAGCAAGGTTGTAAATGAATTAAGCTTTCTATCTCTCTCCCATTTCACCACCTGCTCTCGCTACTCTATCCCTTTCCCAAAGAAGGTAACATATTAACTAATTAACTGTTAGGCATTAATTGCCTGATTGTGTTACTTCTCTTTTAAAAAAATATATTATGAATTGGATTTTATTATCAATTATTTGTATTTGCAACTAAAAGAATTGTCTTTTTAAATATAAGTTAAAATAGAGACTTTTTATTGGTTGTTGCAACTAACTAGTAGTTAATATTATTATCATAGTTTATAGCAGCAAATTAAAATTAAATGTTAAAGTTTAGTATATGACAATTATTTTGTAACTTTGTATATAATCTTGTATGTTTTTTTTATTTCCTTGAGTTGTCTATTTTTATTTTATTTCAGCAAGGAAAGCCAATGTTTCTTTTACAAGTACCAATTATGCTCTTATCTTAGTCATGCTAAACATTTATTCAGTAGCAAACGCAGCTTCTATTTCAAATTCCATACTGTTAACCAATTAAATCTGCTGTTGCAACCATTGATTTAATGACAATAATTCAAAATATAGTGCTAGCATATGAAAGTTTTAATTATTACACCAGAATTCTATGATAGTTGGTGCAAGTGCCAAAATTCGATTGGCAACAAATTCGATTGTCTCAACGAATCTGTTTTCTCTGTGTATGTGCAAAATGGGGAGGAAATTTAACTCCCCGTAAAGTGACTCCCAGATGTAAACTTTCAAAATGCTCATACAAGTGTGTATTTTTTTGTGCCCACTAACACATTCACTTGATAGAAGCTTGTAATTTTAGAAAATGATTGATACTGGGCCTTATTATCTAGTTTTATGAAGTTGCCAAAAAAATAAATAAAAAATAAACGAATTTAAGCATTACAAACATATCCATAAATCTTTCAGAATAAATGAGTTGACTCTTTTATATACTGTCTTAAGTTTGTTTCTAATTAATAAATTATTTATGTATTTACTACAAACAACAACTAAATCCATTCAATCAATCAGTTTTAGTCAGTCGGCCAAACAGACAGGCAATGATAAATTTGTCTTATATATTTTTTTCAAATTTCTTTGCACATTTGTTCGTTTCGCTCATGTTAGAGATACCGAGCATTTGTTTGTTGGTTGCTTTCCGTCCGTACTACAAGTATCACAAGAGTTTGAACGTAAAACCAGTTTCGGTTTGTTGGTTGGTTTCTTAGTTGTGTAAAAATATATGACAAAAATAAAAAACGTTTTTTTTTTCGTTTTGTTATTTCCATAAAAAAGCTCGCTGCCCTGTCCGTAAGTCGGTAACTAATATCAAGTTCAAGGTTAATTTTAAATAAAATTCACTCGTATAAAAACATAAGAAATACACACACTCGTACTACAGAAATATACAAAAACAAAGATGTAAAAATTAAGTGCAGCAATAAACGTTTAATTGTTTGCACCCTACTGTGGGTGCTTAGGTTAAGATAGTGACATTTGTTAGGATCGTTAATTTACATTTAACAATTGAAATTGTGACCTTGATGCCCGAGAGCGATTCTAGGTAGTCAACGGCCAATTACACACGGGGGAAGCCCATGAGTGGATGTACGAACAGTATCGACTGCTTACAGGGCAGCTGAAAGCAGGATTTAAGCAAGTGTATGACTTGTAAGAAATTCTTACTAAGCAAGTCGAGGAATAACAAGCAAACTCTCTCTCTCTCAAACACACACTTAACTTGAACTTGAACAGAAATAGGTAGTCAAGAATCCATCCCTATTCAACCTCGAGTGAAAATTTGGATCTCTGCTGGTGACTCAGAGCAGCGGAGAATCACGTGAAAAAAGACAGTTTGATACCAAAGACGAACTAGCATAAAGAACTTATGAAAATGGGAACGATTCCGGATATGAAACAATAGATAAAAAGTACTCGCTCGGGCGCAATGCAAACTGAAGGCTATTTCTCAATTGGTTCCCCAAGGTTTAATAATAATAATAATATATTCCCATCGATCCTATAAGATCCAATAAATTGGTTGAATATGTTTTTATCTTGTACCACCGCTTTCACTTCACTCCAGTTTTTACTCTAGGCAGCTACTTCTGTGCCAATCTTTCTTTGCCATGTGTGAGCTGGATGTCCTCTTCTTCAATTGCCCTCTGTGCTCCACTCTATGACATTTTCCGTTATGTGGCCAATCCACCACCGTTCCAAAGCGAATTAATATCAAGTGGCCTTATCATTAAAACACCACACATACAAAGTAGGTGTAGGACTGTTTTTATTTGTACGTTGACAGTTCGCGTTAAAGTTTTTCTATTTTTTTATATAGAGTTTGACTGATGGGGTGTAATCAGCTGATGATCATCTGTGATGATAAGGCTACCTGGTACTGAATTCGCCTTGTACCGTTCAGGCTTTTTTATTTCGATAGATATAGGCTGTTGCTCCTGTAGCCTGCTATTGGCCAGATGATTATCAAAATTCTTCGAAGACATGGATTTGTAATAACTTGGGTCTTATGCATATCTCTAGGTGTAGCATTCCACCTGTGGCAACTACAGAGAAGGGTGGATTTTACATTTGCGCTATATATTTTTAGTTTTACGCGCTGGGAAAGAAAAGACGACAGTTTGCCCAGAGAAATTAGTGATTGAGATAACTGCTTTCAAATATATTTTCTAATTCGATAGTAGACAGGCAAACGGATCTCAGCAATATTAAATTTCCTGGGCACAATGGATATTGGCGTAGCTGGAAATTTTTCTGGGGAGGCTAAAGACCATATTTGACCCTAAATTTTGCTTATATTATCAAAATTACTCTAATATTTTGAATTTCTAGGGGCTTAGCACCTCCAGAAATGGATGGCTAAACGATACTTCCACACAAATTTGCTAATAGAGAAAGCATATGCGTTTTGCTGATAGTCTGGTGCACAGAGAGAGAGAGAGAGAGAGAGATATGAGGAATAATATGTAGTAAGTAAGAAACACGAACTTCTAAGACTTTCTCAAATAAAGAGAAAATGAAAAGAGTAAGACCAACCAAGTTGCAAAAAAAACCTTTTTGATTTAACAATTGCTGATTCTGCTGCTGCATACCTTCTAAGAAGTCGGTGAATATCAACTTTATTTTAATAATTATTTTGATTTTCAAATCTGCCTCTGCATTAACACTTATATTCTTTGCTACTAACGAAACAATACAAAAAAATATATTGTTGTTATTTCTCCAATAGCAATCAGCAAATAAAAATTCATTACCGTCATTATCATTAGCGTACTTATGTAAGTACTTCTATATAAATATAAGACAATAAATGTCTGTCTGTATAAAAGTTTAAGCAAAAATTTTAAACAAATAAATAATACCAAGTCAGCATTAGCCGGCCAATCTCTGGACAGACTGGCCAAATGAATGAACACGATCAAAACAAATATTAAATCAACAATTCTCTAAACACTTTCATTATACCACTTGCGGTGGTTGGCTAGTAGAAGTGCTGCTAGTGGTTGATTTTTTTTAACACTTTTCATTCATTTTATTACGTTTTAACAATTGTGTACGAAATAATAATAATATTTATTTTCCTACCTGTGTATCTTTCTTTACCTCTTGTCTCTTCACAAAAGCAAAAGTCTGTTTTATAAGCAAACTTTCCATTACTTTAGTTTTTCTTTTTATTCTGTTCTCGTATTTTAATTGGAGCTTTTCGTAACTGGTATAATTTCTTTGTTATATTTTAATTTTACCTTTTAAAAATCTTAATAAAATACTCGTAATAAACTTAACTGTGATGTAATTAAGTTTAAGTGGCATAGAATATTCTAAAGTTTTTTAATTATTGATAAACTGGATTGTTTTTAAATTGTTGTAATTTGATTAGTTTCTTGTTAACTAAAATACATTTTCTTAGGTTTGAAAGAAGTTTTAAAATATATTACTGATATAAATCTGTTGAAGTGTGCTAGGGTAAAGGAACCCACTTTAGTCCTGCTGCTCTCCATAAAATATTTTTGATTTACGCAGGTAGAGAAAACAATAGCATTTCACTATTACAATCATGTTTATGGTCTTTCAAACCGAATTGTCGAGCCGGCAACTACAATTACAGCGTCATCGTTCATTTCACATATTTGTAGATTTTAGCATAACTGAAATTGCACTATAGTGCAGAACGATGATAGCTCATAACTTCCACTTATCAAATGAGTTTCATTAATTGAGCAAGACCATCCTCAATGCTTATGGTATGTCCATTGCCTTTAATTTTTCAAATGCGTCCTCTAAACAAAGTTTTCTTTTCGTGTAACATCATTTCATCAATTTAGTTTTCTTTGTTATAAACTGGGCTTAGCTTTACTTGGCTAGAAGAGTGTTCTATCTATGTTCCTCCATACGCATACTTAATAGTATTGAGTATACGTAATTTTTGAAAGACTTTTTTGAAAAACAAGGTGAAAAATTAAGTTTTGTGCGTATGTGTATAGTAAATTATTTCTTAATCCTATAAAACAACAAAATCATTTATCTTTTCAAAATTAAAAAGTTCTAACGACAAAGAAAAGATATGGTTGTGGCATGGTTGCGTCAGCAATGTCTTGTTTCCCAATATAGTTTATGATTCTGGTAAATAAGCTATTATTGTTTTAAATAATTGTGAACCTTAATTAGTTTACGAGAAATAAACTCATGTTTACATTCAATCATCACATTATAGAAATTGCAACATGGTTGCATTTAACAATGTACATTGTTAAAAAAAGTGTTGACTACAATCATGGTTTATTTAAAAATGCAACATTAGTATGATTCTACAAAAGTAAAATATAACAAGAACCATACTATCTTAAGTCAGTTTATTTTCAATGAAACTATATGATTATAAAACAGACATGGCTGTTTGTTTTTAAAAAAGTTTTTATTCTTAACTTTGGTTGTATGCTTTTATATCAGTTCTGTATTTAAATTTCAAGCGGTCGGTTCATTTCTGTTAGCTTTTTGTAAAAAAAAACAGATATAGAAATTTAATAAATAAATTAAAAAGGTAAGTTCCATATAATTAAAGTGTTATATTTGAAATTTTTCTTTTGGGATTTTAAAGATTTTGTCCACACATAATATATACACAATCATGTATAATATACATAATCATGTATGATTGTACTTCCAGATTCCGTAGAGACAAACGGGGCGGGAAACTTGGATTACTTCAGTTTCATGGACTTTTTCTGCACATTTCAATTGTTGTATTGTATAACTGTCGCATTGAATTGCAACCTTGCAACTTTGGTATGGTTAATGGAACCATATGCATAATTAAATGGAACCATATGTAGGGTTAATGGAACCATATGTATGGCTAACTGGAACCATATGTATGGTTAAATGTAACCATATGTATGGTTAATAGATTAATATGTATGGTTAATGTAACCATATCTGTGGTTAATTGGAACCACATGTGTTCTTTATTGGAACCATATGTATGGTTAATGGAACCATATGTATAATTAATGGAACCCTATGTATGGTTAATAGATTAATATGTACGGTTATTTGAACCATATGTATGGTTAAATTGAACCATATGTATGGTTAAATGGAACCATATGTATGGCTAAATGGAACCATATGTATGGTTAAATGGAATCATATATACGTTTAAAGGAACAACATCTATGGTTACATGGAACTATATGCATGATTAAATGGAACCATATGTATGGTTAATAAAACCATATGTATTGTTAATGGAACCATATGTACGGTTAAGTGGCACTATATGCATGGTTATATAACAATGTTATTGTTAACTTAGACAACATTATTATGTTTAAAACAAATTTAGTTTCAAAATAGTATGGTTTGACGGCAACCATATATTCAATCATTATGGTTGCCTCAACCATGTTTTTTCTTTGCGTGTAGAGGGCAGCAAAAAAGTATATACTTGTGTGGGCGTTTTGAAAGTTTATATCTGGGACTAAGTTTTGGGGAGTTAAATTTCCCCCTTTTTGGCACATATGGCATTTTCTTTTCTAGAAAAAAAAATGTTGCATTGCTTACACTTTTCAATTAAAATTTGCAATATAAACATTTTTCGAGGAAGTGAATTTATTAGAAGTTATTGTATCATCCCTTACGAAGGTAAATTTTTGCTGGAAAGAAAGGCTAAATTGCGATTTTTTTAATCAAAAGTAAAAAATGTTACATTTTTTCCAGAAAAGAAAACGCCAATAGTAACTCGACTTAGGAAATCTTATCAGCCTTACGTTTAAGATATAAGATGTTGCTACGTTTAACGTAAAGCTTACAAGAACTTTTCTATGTAAAACACCACGGGCCACATTTTTGTAGAACATTTTATCTCGCTATATCCTCGCTGAAGGGGAGCTTTTCCCCTATTTTCAAGAAAGGGCCAAATAGCCCAATACAACGAAGAGCTAGAGGGTTAAAAGATATTCCTCAAAACTGTTTCTCGTGGTAGTTTACATAAAAATGCTGAACACATCTTATACATTAACCTTACAAGATTTCGTATGCCGAGTCACTATAACTATGTACATACATTGTACATATGTGCAAAAGGAGGGGAACTATAACTCCCACTGAAATGAATCCCAGATGTAAACTTTCAAAACTCTGATACACGTATATATTTCTTTAGTGCCTTCTACCAGAATCTGTCGTTAGAGCCTTGTAATTAAAAAATATAATAATTGATTGATTTTGTTGACTTTTGCATAAGAATTTACAAATAGGAACAAATACCCAGCTATCAAAGAAAACTAAGATTTGCTTTAGAGAACCTAAGAATAACTAAGAAATTTCCAAGAAAACCCAAAAATTTAATTTTTTATGGTTTTGCCCATAGAGTCCACATATGGTCTAATGCTTATAAAATGCTTTGACAAATAAATTAATACTTAAAAGAGTTTCTGCAAGTGCCATTTGTTTTAAAAACTTCTCGAAAAAAGAAAAAAACTTCTCTTGCAAAATTTATCTTCTGTGAGCTAAGCTATTTTCACTGTAAGGTCTCAATATTAACATACATTTTAGCTACATAGAACAAAAAAAAAAATTCTATTCAAACACCTAATTCTCTGAATCAAATGTTAATTTGTTCAGTTTAGGTCCTACACAGAAAAAAACAAGTTTCGTTTTTGATAACAAAAATCCCGGTATTCAATAATTTTTTTTTTTTCAAATTTCCTGTGATAAAGAATTCCCCTATATTGATAACAAAATTATTTCAAAATAAAAATATATATATAAAATAAAAAAAATGTTGACATGGCTGGAATACGAACCCGGGCGTTCCGGACGTAAAGCATACACTCTCTAGCTGAGCCATATCCCATTTATTTTTTTATGGGATACAACTTGTTTTAAGTACTTATGTATAAAAAGAAAAGAAATAACCGGCATGGAAAAGAAATACTTAGAACGAAATATTTTATTATGTTAAAGATAAATGTTATTGAAATTCATATTTTTTTTTAATAACATGGTTTTATTGAATATAATTCTTGTCTATTTTTTTCTGTGTACAAAGAAATTTGTAATTAAAATGCAATAACTCTTCCATATTAGAAAGCCAAAAATAATCAAGAACTAGGTCCTTATTTTGATCTCACTCAGTACTTTTTAAGGCCGAAATTTTGTGGATTGGAACTTGGCCTTATTTTCACATTTATGTTTTTGTGCGGATCTCAGTTCGTTTTTCTAAACTTTTATTTTTTGGTACAATAAGTGCGCTATACAAATAAGGGGCTCCCTAGCACTAAAAAAAAGTATCATAATTTTTTCTGTGTACAATCGTACAATCTAACCTGCCAGTAATATCAAGAACTTAGATTATGATCCCCCTAATCAAGTTTTTTCTTCTCTGCGTGCATGCGAAGCTGTTTCCCTCATTCTGACTTTCTTAAAAGATCTAGTTAGTATACTCGTATACTCTGCATATTTAATGTTCTTTTGTCTTATTTTTTTGCGTTCTATTATTCCGTTAATGTCTTTAATATGTAAACATATTATTATTTGCTAATAAATTTAATAACTTTGTTAAGACACCTCTTCTTCTTTTTCAGTTTTTAAGACGTAGTAGAAAATAAGATCTATTTATATCTGAAATAAAAACTACGCTACTAAATATTGTACCAATTTGGTATCATTTTTAGTAATGAAATCATCTCTAGAACTGTTCTAACTACGAATTAAACTTCTTATAAGACTATAAAAATAAAAAATTAACTGCTCAAAGGTTTCTTATCTAAATGGTAGAAGGTGTTGTTCGTTCAGTTCACAAAGACCTCTAATCATTCGTTCAAACAAACAACAACTGTCTGACCATAAAAAATGAAGGTCAACGATTTTTATTAAGCATATACATACATACAATTTGTAAGCTTCCTATTTTACACAATAGTAAGAATTAACGTGTTAAATGGTTTAAAATTCTAAACTTCTGCAAAATTTAAAATGGTTGTGTTTTTTTTTCCTACTTCCAGCATATTAAGAGTTCTGGAATTTATGTAAATATTGTAACGTAAAGTTATTTATTTGAACACGAAAAAAAAACTACCTGACTTGATTTCTTTATTTGAATTTTTAATCAACAATATTTTCTCATTAATTCTTAAACACCTGTTAATCGAAGACAAACAAACAAACAAACAACAACGAACAAAAAAATATATATCTACACGAATTATAAATAAATTAGCAATAAAAATAACATAATTAATGGAACAAGAACAACAACAAAAACCACAAACAATAAGAATAGATTTATAGATCACAAATAAAAGAAGAAGAAGAAGTAGAAAAAATTATAAAGCAGCAGAAAAAAACTTTAAAGAATTCAAATTTGTCGTATCTATCAGCTACAAAACTCAAATCTCATTCATGCTCATTCATAAAGTTGGTGCGGCGCGGAAGCGCGTAAAATTTTTCTTTTTCTACATATTTTTGTTTTTCTTTTTTTGTTTTGATTTCAGTTTTTATATTTAGTTTTTGGATTCTTTATTTTTTTTATTTTTTCTTTTCTTCTTTCGTTTACACGTAGCGAATACTGCGTGCGCGACGCGACATTGGTGGAGGCCTATTAAATAAATTTATGAGAAAGATATGCGTCACAATTTAGGAGTGGAATAAATATTTCTTGTAGTAGTAGTTTCCTTTTTTTTTTTGTGTAAAACAAAATAGTGCGTCTAGAACGAATATTGAACACGGTATGAATAGAAACTAAGATTTTAGAGACGCAAATATGGAAAACTTTTACTTACATAGCTCTCCAGATAGGAACCGCGGCTAGAAAAAATTGGTCCCCATCTCGTGTACTATTTATAAGTAGAAGAGAGTGAGTGACTGGAGAAAATGTAGTATTTTAGAAAATGCCCTAAGTCCACCACACAGAAAAAACTAAATTTCATTTTCTGTAAAGGAATTCAATGAAATAGTAAATATTTTGTCTAGGAACGGGCCTACGTAAATATAGACAAAAAATCTCAAAAAATTTCATTGAAAAAAAAACGTGTTTTTTTCAGTGAACAAATTGTTTAAATCTATAAAACAATTTGTCTAAAAATATTTACAAATTTTAAACAAAACAATTTACTAAAGCAAACAAAAAGTTTTACTAGATTTTCTGAAAAATATCAAACAATCTTTTTGTCTGAATTTATAAAACAATTAGTCTAAAAATACTAACAAATACTAAACAAATATTTTTTTTTTAATATATCAATCAAAATTTTTGTCTGGGTCATCATCATCATGCATTAAGCATTTATGAAATTTCACTTTGTTAAATTTGTTCAAGTCTGCATGTTTATCTAAAGACTCTAAAAGAATGAATGAGAATTAAGGCAACGACATTAACTAATTGATTCACTCAAAAATCTTCAGCAAACAAACTTGATACAAACGCACTCCTTTTGCTATCATTGTTGTTGTTGTTATTTGTGTGTATGTCGTCATTGGGGTTTTCTTTTTTTTTTTACAGCACAATTTTTCTTGTTGTTTTTGGTGTTTGCGTTCTAAATAAAAGCCAAACAAACAATTCATAGATTATGGACAGAATATTTACTGAAAATGAAATTTATTTTAGACAAACTTTTGTTTGAAAATTTTTTGGTGATAATTTTTTCTGTGCAGTACAAGCTCTTAGACTATAATTCTTACCAAAGGTTTATAAAAGGTTTATTAAATATAATTTCAATGTTGTTTTTTGGCGTTCCAATTCACTTTACAAGTTTATTGTATTTAAAGACTTATAATAAAATTTTAAGAGAAATTATTTTATAGAATATTTCAGCCCGCTATCTCACCGTCGAAGGGGAGTTTTTTAGCCTCTTTTTAAGAAAGGGTCAAAAAAGACCCATACAGCGTAGCGCTAGAGGGTTAAAATGTTGTATGAAATTATTTCTCGTGGAGTTTTACATAAAAGTGCTGAACATAACTAATATATTAAACGTAAGGTGGTTTATACGATATCTAATACCGATTCTCTATAACAATGACCAAAAGGTGGGGTCCATCTAAAAAAACTTGCACAGCTTTTAAACTTCTGGAGATCCCATTATAAAACTTTTTCATTATAATCAGAATACCCTAGGCTAATTTTGATTACAAAAATTATAAAACGGGTAAAATGTTTAATTCGATTGGTCATTTCCGGTACTGGTCATGAAAAAACATTATAATTATTTTGGCTTTGGTTCGGTTTTAATTTAATTTTTCAATTAAATTATATTTTTATTTAGAGATAAATGTGAAGCATGTAGACAAAGAAAGTTTTGACCCCCGACTTAATCGAGTGGTCTAAGCGGAAAAGAACTCTGAAGAGATTAGCGGGAGCAATCGAAACGTCAGTTCAACCCTCCGTGCAATCAAAATTTGCTTTGTCCACATGCTTCACATATATCTCAAATAAAAATATAATTTAATTGAAAAATTAAATTAAAAGTGAACTCAAGCCAAAATAATTAAATTTCTTTGTATATAAACTCATACTAAAACTCGACTAAAACTGTGCCTGAAAAAAATTTTTGCAGACCAATGCTCTATCTACGTTAAAACGATTTTTCTGTCTAATGAATGTAAAATTAAACGTCTATCAAATGATTCTTTGTCCTATTAACAACAATGAACTTAAACTACCTCACGAGCACAAAGTAGGGGGCTCAACAAAAAAATTTAACGCAATATAAGACAATAAAACAAATAAAATAAGAATCAAAATAAAAAATAGGAAGACAGCGAAATATTTAAATGGACTTTTAAAAAAGAAGTCTAGAACATAAACACGGGATTAAATAATCAAAATCAAGGTCAAAAGAAAACGAAAGTTAAACAAAGTTACGGTTTTGGTTTTTAGTAGCTGAATATAAAAAAAATTAATAAATATGAAATCACAACGATAACAAATAAAAAAATATTAAAATTTACATACAAACACGTACATACATACAGTTTAAAGCCACAGATGTTAGAAGCAAAATCTGTAAAGAACAAAAGAACAAAACTATTATTCACAAATAAAATTTATATTTAAAACTAAAGAATCTAAAGAATTTAATTTTTAAATCAATAATAATATGCCTACACTTATGGATATAGATTTCATAACTGAAAAAATATGATATATACAAAAGTTTCTTTCAAATTACTTTTTCCTCACAACAACTTTCCCTCAGGGTTCTTGCTAAAACAGCTATCTTCCTTCTTTTCTTCCCTCTTCATTTTAAAGCGTGCACTTAAAACAAAAACAATTTTAATGTTATGTCTAATCTACTTAAACAAATAATTTATTTAATAAAATACTTGCAAAATATAATTTTTTTTTTAAATGACAATGACCTTTAATAAGCCACACACTGTCAACAATAATATTAATTCATTCCCATTCTCGTTGGCTCGTTTTTGCCAAATGCATCTAATGAACAAAGTTCTAATTGTTTTATAGAGCGCGAAAATGAAAATGTACGAATAATTTATTTATTAAAACGATATACATATTTTAATTATATCAACAACAACAGCAACAACAAAAAACTAATTAAATAAAATTTAGAAACAAAAAAAAAATTAAGTGTTTTTAATTCATAATAAATTTTGAAAACATGAATGAGTATGAGACATTAATAGAACTGAAATGAATGTGTGCAAAGGTGTGTTTGCTGAATTTAATTTAACAGCAAAAATTTTATTTAAATAGACGAATAAAATTTAAATAGACTTATCACACTTCGATACAATATTAGATTTTGTACCGAAGGCAATACCTTTTTTACACCCAAAATGTGAATAGTTTTATTCGTAAAATTTTATTTTTATATAATTTTTTTGTTTATTAATTACAAATACACATTCAAAATTTCATTTAAAAAAATATTATATTAGCTTTTTCCAAAGAATTTTATTCGAATAATTTCACTCGAATAATTTTCATTCGAATAATTTTATACAAATGGTTTCTACTGGAAAAATGTTTATACAAATAAATCCTATTAAACAAAATTTTGACAATATTATATTAGCTTTTGCCAAAGAATTGTATTCGAATAATTTTACTCGAAAAAATTTTTTATCGTATAATTTTATACAAATCGTTTTTACTGGAAAAATTTTTATACAAAAAAATCCTATTAAAAAAAAGTTTCACAAATAATGGATTTTATTCGAATAGTTTTAATCGAACAACTTTAACTTGAGCAAGATTTGTGCAAATAATTTCTATCCAAACAGTTTAATTTGAGTAATTAAAAACCTGACTAGAGGTAAAGTTGCCATCCTCAGCATGCCTTAGACTAATAATCTACCAATTCGTATAGAATATGATTACTGAAACCAATATAAATAAATGTATGGCCTTATGTGCCACAAGGAGTTAAATTACTGAAAATATCTAATGTATGATTAATAGCTTTCTGAAAGGAAAGGTTCTCTCCTTCATGAGGGTTTGAATTTCTCGGGGCTCACTACTCTGGCCGGTTTTGCCCAATTTGCTCATATCATTTATACCTCCACATCCTCAAGGAGAGCTTTTATTGACTTATACCGACGACATCCTTATTAGGTCTACAGCAACAAGGGCAAGGACAATTAGCGACCAATTAAATCAATATTTGACAACACTCACGGGCTACAGAGTAAGGTCTTAATCTTTTCTTAAGGAAGACTGGAATAGCGCAGAGATGGTATTGGCATAACAGTGCGTCTTATCGTCTATCCTTAGGCCATACGTCCGCGCTCTTGTCTCCTATCCGTTTCCGACCTGCTTTAATATTTCTTCATCCCAGATAAAAAGACTTAGGAAAGGGTAGTGTATCATCTTTAGTATTTGCAGATTGTGCCAACAAGAGGTTGTTAAGTTGTGCAGTGGGCTAGCACGCGTGGAAGAAGAAGCCCAAAGCTCTAGTTCTTATTTATCGCAAGAAATCGTATTAGAAAATCTTTGGAGGAAGGAGTACAGTAATCATAATAAAAAGACCTACATTGATAAATTTTGGTAAACTCTTGGAGCTTTTTGGAAATGCATGCTATCTGCTGAAAATAAAAAAATAACACAACCAGCTGCATTGCTCGTATTCATGGTCGGCCAGAAAGAAATTTACGTTTATGGACTGCATGTACAAGTCGATGTTTTTATTTTATTTATTTCATCTATGAGGAATTCTTGATTGTTTTTTCTGTTTATAAAAAGAAAAAGAAAATAAATCCGCCCACTATGAGCAAAGATTTTCAGACCTTAAATTATGATCTGTCATTTAATGACAATTTGACGGAAGTTTTTTGTTTTTTGTGTATGTGTATTATTTTGTGCTTTTTCTCATTGCATTTATGCTCTTTTTTCTTGTTGTTTTATTATTTTTTTTATGAAGGTTGTTTGTTCATTTGTGGCGTGGCTGTTGTTTGTCGTTCTCATTTTTGACACTTAAAAGGACATTTTTATGTCACAAAGACAAATTATAAGTTGAAGGGTTAGTAAACTTTGTTTGCCTGGCTGGAAACAAAAAATATTGTCTTGAACTTTTCATTTTTATTTTTCATCTGGTTTTTCTTTAACAACTCTTGACATATACGTTGGTTTTTTGTTTGTTTTGTTTTGTCTCATACGTGTAAAAACTTAAATAAAAGTGGCAAATTGTTTTATTATTGTCTGACGGACAACGAGGGGAGTGGCTGTACGAAAAGTGAGTTTTTATGTTAGAGGCGATTTTTTGCGTAAAAAGCTACTTTTTGTGTAATAAGTGAGTTTTTTTGTAAAAGGAAATTTTTTCAGCAAAGAAGCTGCCCAAAGGACACCTTAAAGTAAGATTTATTTCGTACACTCATACAAAGGCAAGTTTGTCGGACTACACAGAAAAAAATAGGGTTCATTTTTGATAACAAAAATCCCGGTTTCTTAGATATAATAATATTTGTAAATATTTTTTTAAATATTTTGTTTAAACTTCCTGTGGTAAAGAATTCCTTTGTATTGATAACAAAACTATTTCAAAAGAAAAAATATATGTAAATATAAAAAAATTTACATGGCTGGGATACGAACCTCGGCTTCCCGGACGTAAAGCATACTCTCTAGAGCTGAGCCATATCCCAGTTATTTTTTATGAGATAAAACTTGTGTTAATTGAAATTCCCATTTTTTTGTCTAATATCATAAAGCTTAATATATTCCCAAGAAAATTAGCCCTTTTTCGTTGAAATTGGTGCACAAGTTTTGAATTTATTCACAATTTAGTGAGAGAACTTTTTATGAAGTTTTTAATTTTAGGCTGAAACATTTCCGATATCTCTCAAACTAATAGGCAGATTTAGAAACAGTGTTTTCTCGGCTCATAGATAATTTTGTTAAAGAATTTTGTTTTTTATTTTTCACTGAATAGGGAAAACCCTTCTCTAGTTATGCTAATATAAGTTGTGCATGTGCTTTAATTGTTTATATAACGGTATATCTCGAAAACTACGCCCAAAGTAAAATATTGGTTAATCTAACCAATTTCATACTTTAGAATTGCGCCAACCCATCAAATATAGCAATAATAAACCAAGGGGATTGTAGTTTAGTTGATAGTGTATAAAGCTACTAACCAGAAGGTCGCAGGGTCGAGACCTACCAAGGCTTAAGCATTAAGTGTGTTTGTTTGTATTTTTTTGGTCTTGAACTTAGGTTCTCATATTTATAAACCTGACGCCTTTACCATCCGAGCTAAGTCATCTTATTAAATAACGATAGCACAAAGTATACATAAAAATGTGGTGACTTGATTGACTTAAATACAGTACACAGAAAAAATTATAATTCGTATTCTATTACTGAATTCATAAATTCAAATATTGTTTTAAAAAAAATGGGACCTACCTCAAAACTCATAAAATTAAAAAATAAAATTCGTAACTATGTATTTAATAAAAGAATAAAATATTTTTTTCTATTAAAATTTTTTATTGGAATTTTTAAAAATCAAGCAAAAAATTATAATAAAATTTAAAAACAAATTTTTTTTTGAATGTTAGAATAAAAACCTAACATAATTTTTTCTGTGTAGTATTTCTAAAATAACTATTTTCGTTGTTATTATTTTAAATTGGTAATTTGAACCATAAAAATTGGTAATTTTAACCACAAAAATTGTTAAAAATTAAATTGGAAACTTTAACCATTAAAAACTCTTTTAATTTTCAAGCGTCGTTTTTTTTCAAATTTATATTTTACAATTCAGTAAAATGTAATATTTTGGTCTCGATCTTAGGTTCTCATGCTTATAAACCGGACGGACGCCTTTGCTATCTGAGCTAAGTCATCTTGTTGAATAACGATAGCACAAGGTAATAAGACACTCTAAAACACTTACACACACATTATTTTTCAACAAAATGTTCTTACTAAAAAAAAGCGACTGCCTGCATGCAGGTTTGAACCGCGACCTCCTGACTGATAGTCTGACGTATCTACCATTCAGCCATAGCCGTATTACATTTTATGTTACATTTTTTCCACTTGGACTAAATATGTTTAATTTGAAAGGTTCTTTAATAAGTTCTAAAAGGTTCTTTAATAAAAAAAACTACAAAATCGATGTAATTTTAGACAAGGAGAAATTTTCAACACAAATTTAGACAATATATGATCGTAAATTTGAAGTAATGTTTTAGAGTGTAGATATGAAATGAGTTCCAAAATTTATCGTAGCCCATGAAAATTATTACAGTGGACGTCCAATAGTACGAACTATATAATGTCAGGCCTTTTCGTAATGTTGGAAAATTCGTATTATTGGACTACAAATTTTCCTCCTTTTACATAAAAAATTAGCTTCTTTTTGAATTTTTTACTTTAACGCAGAAAAAAAACAAGTAAAGAGCTTCAAAGCAAAACTAAAATTTCATTTATATATATAAAAACGTACATGTTCTTTCAAAAAATACATTTATTCGTATTATCGAATAGCAAAAAACTCTTTTTATTCGTACTATAGAACAGCCAATGCAAAAAATTAGCGTTTTGTACCTTTCGTACTATTGGAAATTCGTGGAAACGGAAGTACGTACTATTGGACGACCACTGTATTTCATAAAAATTGCAACAACAATTTATAATAACAGTAGTTGGTTAACTATTTAAATTGATTAGATTTACTTATCATTTTATTTTGAGAGCAGAACTGATAAAAAAATTGGAGTGCAGATTCGCGTTCAGCGGCTCATATTTAAAAAGAAACAAATTCAATTTCTAGGAAACGGAAAAGTTTCCCAAAATTTGTAAATGTATGGGATTCTTTTGCTTTTTTAATAGTTATGAACTTTTTCGATATTTTGTTGTTTATTTAGATAAAAGTCCGCAAGGTAAAAGCTGTTGAAAATTTTACAGAAAATTTTTTTAGAAGAACATTTTTCATGATGTTATCATATTTTTTGAGTTGTGGGCTATCATGCCGAAATTGAATAAATTTTCAACCATAAGTCGGCACGGGAAAACGTAGTACCAGGGCCGTGAAATTTTTTAACTCATTTTTTCATCAAACCTCAATTTTTTGAAAGATGAGACTTGAACATTTTCAACAAAAAAAATATCCCATTAAAATAACAGACACATATGTATAAATTTTTTACAATGTCGCAATAATATTCTGCTTGCATCTGCTCTTGCGTTCTCTTCAAAAGAATTATGAGCTCCATATAAATTTTTTATTTCGTGTTTTTTTTTTGCCTGAATTATATATCATTTTCAGCAAAATGGCCATAAGTGATAATGAGTTGGACATTAAACGTAAATAATTATCTTTTCAATGTCTCCACAAGAATGTTTTATAAAAAATAATAATGTTTTAAAAAAGAAATATGAAAATGATTTTCCCACTCATTGTGATATTTATTGTGTGCAGTCAGTCGTCGTCCGTCTTCTCTATCTTTCTTCTCTCACGTTACACACGCTGGCCCATGGTGCAACATCTGGTCAGAAACAAATAAAAATAAAAAGTATTAAATAAATAAATAAATTAAATTATAAATTATACCTTTTTAAAGAACATTAAATAAATTCTGATGGATTTACAGTCACAAATCCAGCAACAAGAAGACACAAAAAGTTGTTTATTTTACAAATTAATTTATCTACTTTATGGCCATTTTTTAATACCTTTTTGTTAATAACGGAGCAAATTTTCCTTAGTTCTTTTTTTTCTTTTTGAGACTTTTGATTGTGTCAAAGAAAATGATTAATTTTTTGTCGTTGCTTTTTTATGTCCGTCTGTCTGGTTGTGCATCTTTTGCACTTTATGATCTTCTTGTTGTCTATGCGCTACAGTAGACAATTGTCAACAGTTTTGGAGGTGGCTGTTGACGTTGAAATAATAATAAGTCAACGTTACACATCTGTTGGAAATGTGCCACGCACAACATGATGATGCACACATTCACTTTTAGTTACATTTAAACAGACATTCGCTTACCTCTGTGCAAAATCGCCGCAGCAACCGATCATCTCCAACCATTCAGTCAAGAACAGCTGGATGTTGTCTTGACAAAATCTGTTTTATTTTTTGTTGTGATATCTTTTTTCCCCATCTAGTGACTGCAACATATTAATTTGTAAATGTGTATGCTGTTGCTGCTGTTTTCGTTTTTTTTTTCCTTGAACACATAAATCTTTAATTAAATGTCACTTGAGCAAAAGAAAATCCTTCAAATAAAAAACATCATATTTTATTCGTTAATTTCATCCCATCGAAAGTACATTGACATTTTTTCACAATTTTAATTATTTTGCCATAAGAACAAAAGTGAGAAAAATTAAAGTACAGTATGAATTAATGTAGTGGGAAGTAAATATTATATGAACGATGTTAATACGCCTTGCGTTGACCGTTTCAAAAGGGCCAACAAAGTTGCAGTATTTGATTTGCTTTTTGCTAGAAAATTTTTTACTCTTTTTGAAAAGTTCCATAAATGAATCTGTTAAAATATGAAGCTTTAAGCGTGCAAACGATACTAACTTTATTAAAATCAGGGGCGACGCAAAGTTATTCAAACTGGAATAATATCAAATTTAAAAAAAAAAAGTTTGACATACCCAACTCTGGAAGGTTAACATTAAAGACTTAATAACTTTGGAGCGCGTTGTTTGATATTAATAAAACTAGGTTCGTTTGAAAGGTACTTCTTCTTTTTAAATGTTTCATAAAAATTAAAATAAAAGTTATCTTCCTGTTGCAGATTTAATGAGAAATTTAAGTGAAAAATAATCATAATTTTATTAAAAAAAATTAACTTGTTCTTAACTTTAAAAAATTATCTCGCGATTTTTATCATCCAATGGAAGCTTTTTAGAGCGCATCTAGAAAAAGTATAGTACTACGAAAGTACCATTTGATGACTCATTCCCTAAGTTCAGCATGATGCACTGCGAAAAATTTGTATAAATACAAAATTCGTATTTAGCCACGTAGCGTACGGCCCTGGCACCCACCGGCCGGAAATAGAATTTAACAATTAATGAACAAAAATGCATTTCTTCTAAAAGAGAAAATTCCATGGATATGGAAAAAGCATTTTTGGGCATCTTAATTCAACATATTACAAAACACTTAACAGAAAAGAATACGAAAAGTTTTCTTAATTCAACATATGGGTATTTCCACAGGAAAGTCCATTTTCCGTCACGTTCGACCCCAAGCAATTATGTTGATTTTTTCAAAGCAATGCAAGTTTTTTTTTTACTTCTTCATATATTTGTGTAGGCCGTAAGTAGCTCTACAGTTAGTACAAGTTTTGGAAAAACTTAACCACATGGTTCTGAAAAACAAACTTACTTTCTTGGTGTCGAACGTGACAGCAAGTGGACTTTCCTGTGGAAATGCCGATATACAATTTCTCAAAATATCTGAAAAGCTCTGAGTTTACTAAGGCCGAACCCATACCGAATAACACAAAACTGTTTTTTGTGACTTATATGACAACAGAACATTAGTTCTTATGAGACAACACACACCAAAAATTTTTTTTGTTGGTGTGCGTTATAATCATACGAGTGTGTTTGACTTAAAAGACAACACCGTTTTGTCTTATTTGGTGTGTTTTCAGGCTAACACTAGCTTCGACCCTAACCGCTTTGGTTTTACTTCACGCGGCTTTTTTTCTTTCCTTTTCTCTTCTTATTCAGCTCAAACTTATTTTGGTTTGATTTAGCTCTAATTTTCTAAAATTTCTTGGTAAGATGATTTTCTCTCACGCATGTTACGCTTACATTATACAGATGAGTTTGACAAATCTTATATCATTTTAGAGGCATGCAGAAAATATATTTTTGTTTTAAAGAGAAGTAACACAATCAGGCAATTAATGCCTACCAGTTAATTAATTAATGTGCTACCTTCTTTGGGAAAGGGATAGTGTAGAGAGAATAGGTGGTGAAGTGGGAGAGAGATAGGAAGGTTAATTGATTTACAACCCTGGTATTGCGCGTTTTTGTAGAGGAATGTTGCCGCCCCTCTGGTGTCAAGTAGAGGCATTAACTTGTTTAAGCTGTACAGCCATTTATTAGTTCTTTTACTTCGCCGATGGTTCTCCTATAATACCGCCGAAAGGGGGTGTTGTGAAATGCATTAGGATATGCTAGTATTAATCGCTGCCGGTACTGCCAAAGTGATCAGTCCCAGTAAAAACCTTGCTTCCAATAAAGCAGGTATCTACTCTTATGGAATAAAAGTAGCGCTGACAAGCCTGCTGATATCGCTGCTGATTTTTGTATGGCGAGTTCCCGAATTGGAATACTACATTTTTGCTCACAAAAGCGCTTTTGAAGCGCTGAAAATCATCAACATTTTCAGCACTAGAAGTGAAAATATATGAAAAAAATGTTTCGATGTGGATTGGCGCCGTTAACGCCATTTTGAATTTTTCTTATTTCGTTACTTTATTTATTTTTATTAATTTCATATTTTTACTCAATGTTTGTTATTTTAACTTCAACTAGTATCGAACAAAGAACCTTCAGGTTTGAAGTCCAACGTACCAATCACCCGACCAAAAACACTGTTGCAAAACGGCACCAAGAAACTCAAATAAACTTACTCCTCATTCTCGCTTATAAGCCCGCTTTGGATCAGCACTATAAAATCAGCTTTTTTGTTTAGCTTGTGTACGAAGCTTTTGTATAAGTAAAAAGCAAATACTTTTCTCGCTTCAAAACTTGCATTGTTGTGACGCTATGAAATCAGCTGCTATGCTTTCATCACTTTAACAGTCCAACAGCAACCAATACAATAATATACCAATGCACTGAAGAAAAATTTATGATGTTGTTGGCTTGCCTGAAACTATTCTTGAACTCAAGGCCTCAGGGTTTGTAGTCAAACGCGCTAACCGTTCAGCCAACAGAACCCTCATTTGTCAAAAATCAGGAGCTACAAGCTTATCGCATACTCCTCCATTTATGGACCGATTTTCAAAATTATTTTTTTGTTCGATAGGCTTTGCTTGCAGTTTGGTCCCATAACTTTGTTTTCGAAAATCGGTCGGGCAATTTACCCCCACTTCGGAAATATCGATTATCGTATAATTTCTCTATTTATGGACCGCTTTTCAAAATTATTTTTATGTTTGAAAACCTTTGCTTGCAGTTTAATCCCATATTTGTTCGAAAATCGGATGGGACATTGCCCCCCTCCCTCCCCTTCCTACACAAATATTGATTATCGCATAACTCCTCGATTAATGAACCGATTTTTAAAATTATTCTTTTGTGAATTATGAATTTTTAGTCGAAGTGTATGGTTTTAATCCAAAGTTATTTAATTAGTTTGGCTTAAGTTCATTTTTAATTTAATCTTTCGATCAAATTATTTTTATTTAAGAAAGAAATTCTAAAGTATGTAAATATTGAACATTCAAAGAAAAATTTGGCTGAACGGAAGGTTGAACTGACAGCTGTTTCGTGGCCACCAAGTCTACTCATCAGAGTCCTATACCCACACTACCACTGACAGTGGCAACAACACTGTAGCGAAAATCCTACTAATATTAGTAAGCTCAATTAGCAGACTGTCGCCATCTTGTGGCGAGTCGCACCTTATTGAACTTTTTTCTATATGTTCGGAACTTCACTAACTGTCTTCTCTTAGCATGTTCAACTATTTTAAGCTTTTTACATTTCAGTCTTACCAGCGTGGAATATCATCGATATTCTCAATGCTGGGATTTATTGAATGTTTATTTTGCCCAAGTTTTTGGAACAGTACACATTCATGTTTTAGCTATTCTTTTGTTTCAAAAGCTTTGCTTGCAGTTTGGTCCCATAATTTGTTTTTGAAAATCTGTGGGGCGATTTGCACCCCCCCCCCCTCCCAATTATTTGTTGTACTAAATGGCGTACAATATTTGGCTCTTTTTATTGAAGCCGTTTTTTTTTTGCCAGAATTATTTGATTACTCTTTCGAAAGATATTAAATCTTCAAACAAATCGCGTTTTTTAGTATTTTGCTCATAACGTTCTTAATAGTGGTCCAAATTGAAAAAACATTTTTTTGAAATTTTTGTTTTTAGATGTTCTTTTGTCAGAAAAAAATATTCAGCTTTTTTTATTTTGATTTTTTGATTTGAAACTACAAATCGTATTTTTTAGTTTTTAAATTCTGTCTATCCTCGTATAACAACTTTTTTCGATTTTTGAAAATTTTAAAAATAATTCTATAAAGCATAACAAATCTTGTAAGTCTTGTGTTTATGATGTACGTTTATGTAAAACGCTACAAGCCAAATTTTTCTATAATATTTTAGCCCTCCAACTCTACGCTGTATGAGTCATTTAACCCCTTTCCTAAAAAAAAGGGCAAAAATACTGCCTTTTTACAAAAATGTTCCTCATAGTGTTTTATAGGGTACTAAAATTTAAGGGGTACTAAAAAATATCACAAAATTGGGGAAATCAAAAATATTTTTTTTATCCGCCGATTTGGCGCGGGTGCCATATATATTATGCGACTGTTTTTTAAGTGACGTTTTGATAATTTGTCTATAAACCTTAACAAAATTATTTATATCTAGAATATAATTGCATCGTCTGTTGGCTAAACTAGTAATACTTAAATTATATTAAACACTGCTTTTTTTTTGCCTGATTAAATTTAAAAGCCAACAAACAGCACCAATAAACTGACTAATAAATTAATATTTTGCAGTGCGTTTTCCTATATATTCATTAACCCTAGAATACCAACATTTCTTAAAGCTACTAACACTGCACTATTTGCATTGTTGCTCTGTTACCTGGTTGCTCCGATCACTCTCAAAACTTGTAAGATGTTAATCGTATATTATTTTAGTTCGTAGTGCTGGAAATACAGTATTTTTTTGTTCTTGACGAATCGTCAACATTTAACATCTACATTACTTTTTGCTAGATTGTAAAGAATTTTTCGAACTACTGATTTCGTTTGTTATTTTAGTTTAGTTATTCGACAACATAATAAGTTTTCGGCTACCTTTAATTTAAGAAGTAAAACAAATGTAGGCATAAAATGTGTTTAACATTTTAACCCTATAACTCTTCGCTGTATGGAATTTTTAGTCTCTTTCTGGAAAAGTGGCGGAAAACTCCTAAAATGTTACTTTAAGTCACAGAAATCATTAAAAACTAAAATGCTATTAAGCATTTTCGTACTTATTCTCAATTACTAAAAACTAAATTACTAGAACTAAAACATAAAACTGGATGGTAAAAAGCTGTTGACTTAAAAAAGACATTAACAAATTGACAATCATTATTAGTTATAGCGTATGTAAAATATGTTAGTTTAATACTCCAGGGTTAAATGCAAAAGACGAGTCATTCAAATAAGTTCATTGATCTTTAAAAAATATATTTGAAATTTATTATTTTGTTGCTGCTGTTTCATTTCATTATATTATTTGTGGACATTTTTGATTGATGGTAATTTTATTTTAAATAATTTTATGAAATTAGATGTATTAAATTTTGCACAGAAAATTTTTAATTTTTTGGTCTTAGTTAATATGAAAGTTTATACTCGTAGACGCGAATATAAGCTAATTAAATTCCGCCCAGCGTAGTATGATAATAAAAATTGTTCTTTGACTTGTGCCATATTTACACTAAGCAACTTTGTTGCATGCAACTTCTTTTTTTCAGTGAGAAAGACAGAGAAGAAATACAAAATGTATATAGATTTCTATTTCAACACTCTCACTTAAAATGAAAATTGCATGCAACAAAGTTGCATAGTGTAAATATAGTATTGCACAAAGAATGCACACCGAAAATTTGCAATGCAAAATCGTCGAAACCCAGGTTAATTTAACATTTTTCGGTAGCGATTTTATTTCATAGGCGTTTCATGTTAATTCAACATGATTTACAGTAATCTTGAAGGAATATTTATCCTTTTGAATTTACTATATTTCATAAGGATTTAATATTGCAGTACAGTTAAATGAAAATGAATTTGATACTGAAATAATACAAATAGTCATGTTGAATCAAGTTGAATTCAAGTTGAAACAACATGACTTTGATATTGAAACACATTACGAAGAATCATGTTGAATCAAACTTATTTCAAGTTGAAACAACGTAAATTTGATATTGAAACAACATAAAGAATCATGTGGAATCACATTTATTTCAAGTTGAAGCAACGTTAATTTGATAATGAAACAACATTAAGAATCATGTTGAATTATAATTATATCAAGCTGAAACAACATGACTTTAATGTAGCTATTTTATTAATTATTTTACTTAAGTGAAAGTTATTAGCATGAAAATGCAAATTATATATGCGAATCATCAAATTTTAAGTAGTTTGGCATCGATTTTTAGTTGCATATTTTTGCATATTTAGGTGGTAAGTGCATATTTTTGCATATCTTGGCAATAAATGTATACTTTTGGAGTAATGAAAATTTTTTAATGCATATTTCTCAATTTTTAAAAAAAATCTTAATAGGCCGATTATGGTTGGATTGCCAGTTGCTGAAAATGATACAGTTGGTGGCAACTGGCAACTGATAGCTATAAATTTCAGTTGGTATTTAGCGCCATTCTGGTAACCATTAATTTTCAGTTGCCGACGGGCAACGCTACTAAACTTCGGTTGCATTAAGTAATAGACCAAATTATATTTGTTTTATGTTTTTTTCTCTAATAATAATAAGAAATTAAAAAAATATATTCATTATTCATTATTTTAGTTCTGGAACTTTGTTCGTAGGTAAATGCATATTTTGCGCATATTTTTAATTTTTAGGTGCATTTGTTAAGCGCTTAAAATCACTTTTTAGTTGCATTAAAGTCCGAGCCCTGGTTATTAGCATGGGCATCAGAAAACTTTGTGTTGTAGTTGGCTTCCCCAGCCAAGATTTGAACTCGTGCCACTTGCATGATAGTCCACGCGCTAACCACTGCAGCTACAACAGCTTCAAACTTTATTTTAGCTAAACACTAAATAATACCCATCATATGTAAAATGAATTTTATTTTAATTCAAAATGATTTAAATGATTATTTAACATAAAACTTATTTGAAATTAAAGTTATAGTCATGTTGATTTATAACAAAGTTATTTTAACAGTGAACAATTTTAAAATCAAACAGATTTAAGATTAGATTAGTAATTTTTCATTTAAAATTAATATGAAACAATGGCAATTTTTAGCCAGCAGTGTGTAAGTGGATGCAGGTACCTGCAAAATATCGAATGATATTGTGTGGCGTTAACAATATACATAATTTGACCATGTGCATTTTAGACAATCATAATATAGTTACATAGTACACAGAATATGTATACATATTATTAATTTTTCCATGTGAACCCAAGTCAAAATTTAAAAAGTGGTCATAACTTTTAATTTCATCCTGCGATTATTATAATATTTTGTTTTTAAAGAGTAGATGTATAGGGCTTTCAAACCCTATACATACACTGCGGAAAATTTTGTGACAAATGATCCAAAAGTACTCGTCCTATGACTTGAGAAAATGGGAGTGGTGCCAAAAGTGAGCAGTAGTGAATGGTAAAAAAAAATTATCGGGTAAATGGTCACATATTAACCATTTTAAGTCAATTCAGTTGGGACTCTGGCAAAGTTTTGTATTAAACATCACTGAACAAATTTGATGCAGCTGGATCTAAGACCTATCACATAGTATCTAAATAATGTTAATTGTCTCCCTTCAATGAGACCGCCATATCACTCAGGAACTAGTCCCATGTCTATATATGAATACAAACTTCAGCTTAAATTCTATTTATAATTTAGAAATATAAGTTCCATTGTGGTCGAGTGGGTAGTGTGCTAGCTTGTCATGTCAGATGCTATCGGTTCGAGTCCCATCAAAATCTTTGCTTAAAAATAAAATACAATTTCTACTTGCATTTGTAACAATAAAAAAACAAATAAACTTCAAATTATTAATCAATTATTACAGTTAATTGTCGGAATAATATTTATATATAATTTATATTATTCTACTCCGACTATGTCTCCATAAGATAGTTCAGTGACAAGTCACAAGGTGCATACAAAGTATCAATTAACCCCGTCCTATTCCATCCCCATGTAAAAGTGACTGGTCCTCTTCATAGGAAGAGTTAGAACTCGGACTGGTCCCTATCACCTGGTGACCGGTTACGTGACTTGTTTTGTGTCAGTTCCATTTACCGTAGGGTACTAATTTTTTGTGATGCATGTTTTTTTTTGCAAAAATCATTCCCAGAACAACCGCGAAAGCAAATGTAACGCTCAGTACGCAAACATGTTAAAGAAATCCAAAAATATAATTTCGTTTCAGGATCCCTTGAATGAGTCGAAAACTATAATATGAATCCTACCTTCGCATATTTCTATTAGTACCATTGTGAAATAAGCAAAAAAAACACAAAATGTATGTTTAGAATGAGAAATTCGGAATGAAATATGTATGATTCATGCAGGCGCGGATACAGTAGAGGTGGAGCAAAATGGTATATACACACCCCCCTCCCACCACCCGCATCCTTCCCAGTGAAACGAATAAAATATACCTCATTTCTATTTAGCTTTTAAAAGCAATTTTAGAAAACAGTGTGTTTCAATTAAAAGTTACCCTCCCCTCCCCCCCACCCTTTTTCATATATAACTTTTTTTAACGTATTTTTTTTTTTGCTTAAAACAATTTCAAATCTTAACTCTTCTAAAATTGCAACACGCAACAATTTATTACACAATCTGCATCACCAACAACAACAAAATAAAAGAAACTGCATATTGACCCATATTTAATATATATTTTAATTTTTTTGCTCATATTTTATTTTTAAGTACAAATGCAAATATGTATTACGTTTTTATTTTCTTATGAAAATAAGCAAAAAATAAAATAAAATCTTTTGTAAATATTTATTTTAACTCCACTTCAATGCAACTCAGAGACGTTTTGGTGATTTTTATTTTATGACTGATTTCGGAGCTACTAAAAAGCCAGATTGCATGTGCGGCAACATGTGTGCTTTGCTGATGTGCTCATGGTTAACGATTATGAGCTGAAATGTTACGCATGCGCATACATAATGAATGCACTTGAAATGGAATAAACTGAAATTAAATGCATGCAAAAATAAAACACTTATACTCATACTTAAATAAAAATAATAAAATAAAAAACATAAATAGAATTTAGAGTTATTTGGCAATAAGTATGTATGAGCAAATATATTCAGTCAAAAATCCCAACTGACTGAATAAAGGTGTGTCAACAAGTGGCAGTTCACAGAAATACGCCACACACACACACAGGGAAAGTTCCAGTGAGTAAGTAACTATTGCATATGAATTTATGCAATAATTTTGCGGCAAATATTGCAAGTTTTTGCGGCAGTTAGATAAGAAACTAAACAAATAGACCAGAAAAGGACAGTGCAGAATGAAGATGGTAAAATATATTTTTAGGGAAGGCCACTTTTTTTATATATCGATAGCTTTTGTAAAGATCTCTTCTCTTCTTTTATTTACAAACCTGCTCAGGCAGCCAGAACTTTTTGAAATTAAAAAAATTCTTTACACAATTTTCAAACCTTATTTTCATTTCCCGTGCAAACAAAGATTATAATTAAATAATTAAATTATCATTACTTTTTAATAAAAGTCGTAATTTTTTTATACAAAAAGTATTAAATTCTATTCAAATGATTTACAACTTGACAATAAAAAAAAGACCTTGAACTTGCAAAATGTGTTTAATGGCAGAAAAAATTGCGAAATTTTAATAATAAAACTTAAAATACACGATAGATAATTTTTTTTTTATTTTTATTATTAACATTGTCATTAACTTTTGTCATTATTGTAAAGAAATAAATTTAAGAAGTTGCTAATTTTTCCCATTTCAACGAAAACGATCATAAAAATATAATAAATTTAATGCAAATAACACTGTACAACATAGAACAAAAAATTACCCCTTAAACACATTTTAAGTTTTGACTTATATCTGGCGTCCCAGTTGACAGTTGAGTTTTAGTGTCTTTGAAGACTTACGGCCATTTTCACAATGTACGACTAAAAGTTAACGTGGACCTTAACGGCAAATTCGGCATACAAAACTTACGGTTAAAGTCCACGTTAACGCTTAATCATATATTGTGAAAAGGGCCGTTAAAGTAAAATTTCATGGTTAACATTTTTGTACAGCATACAAGTTCACTATATCGCTGCTTGGCTTGAGAGGAGTTTTTCCCCCTTTTTAGGGTTCCGTAGCCAAAAGTGTAAAGGAACCCTATTGTTTTCGCTACGCAGTACGTCCGTCTGTCTGTCCGTCTGTCGGTCACAGACTGTTTTCTCGAGAACCGTAAGAGCTACGGACCTAAAACTTTCACAGAATATATAAAACTTTTGCCGCTACAACAACAAATATATCACAATCAAAAATTAAAGGGTTTTCTAAAGCGAGCAACGAAACATGTTTAAATACTAATGTAATATACAGAGACTTATACACACTTTAAATTTTCAAAGTTAGTGTTAATTGGTGTAGTCTGTAGAATAGACTACACCAATTATCACTGATATTTAAAGCCATAAAAATTAAAGGGTGTTCCAACAGTTAATGTAATTTTACTATGTAATTTAGACAATATGCTGTATAAGAGGTAAACTCTCTAAATTTTCAAAATGGCTAAAGCTAAAAAATTCCAAAATTAAATAAATGCCAAAACGAAAATCGCCAAAATAAAAAAAGCGCTTAAAGGAAAAAAGCACCAAAATTAAAAGAAATCGCTAAAACGCAAAAACGCAACAAAACTAAAAAGATCGCCAAGAAAGTAAAAAACGTCAAAAGCCGAAAAAGGTCGTCAAAACGAAAAAAAACACTAAAAGATAAAAAAAATCGCTAAGACTTTAAATATCGTAAAAAACCAAAAAAAAAATTTACAAAAATGGAAAAAACAACAAAACGAAAAAAGCGCAAAAACAAAAAAAAGCGCCAAAACTAAAAAAAGCCAAAAACTGAAAAAATCGTCAAAACGAAAAAAAGGGTCAAGACAAAAAATCGCGAAAACAAACAAAATCACCAAAAACCGAAAAAAGCGCCAAAACTGACAAAAAGCGACAGAACTGAAATAAATCACTAAAACTAAATATATCGTCAGAAAGCGAAAAAAAACGTTAAAACAAATAAATACGCCACCACCAAAAAATCGCCAAAACTTAAAATATCGGCAAAAAACAAAAAAAAATTGCAAAGAACGAAAAATCGCAAAAAAACAAACAAATCAACAAAAAAAAAACATTAAAAATTAAAAAACTAAAATTAAACGAAAAAGCAAAACAAAAACATTGCCAAAATGAAAAAAAGGGCAAAAATGAAAAGGGATATACATATGTGTATTCGTATGGAGCCCTTCGAATGCGAACTAAAGTCGCATTCTAGTATGTGACCAGAAGAACCCATACAGGCAAGAGTTAGGAGTTTAAAATTATCCACAAAAATGTTCCTCAGCACAAATTCTACCTAAAATATAAGAATTAGCAGATTGCCGAAATTTTAAGTTTTCATTTATTTCTTACGTTCGAGTCGAAATTTCGAGCTTTAGTGTCTTATTAATATTATAGTAGAATAGCTAATGGGCTAAAGTGTTTCATTGAAATGTTCCTTGTTATCTTTTACATAAAAGTCCTTAACAATTCTTTTACGTAAAACGTAAAGATTGCACGATTTCCTGTGCCGCTTCACTATAACAATGTGCTAAGGCAGGAGAGGCAGCTTTAACTGCCCTTAAAATAAAGACTAGACGTAAACTTTCAAAACGCCGAAGCACATGTTTTTTTTCGTTCTCTCTGCCAGTATACATATGTCGTTAGAATCTTGCTATTTGGAAAATTGTCGATTTTGTTGCACAGTGTAATGATTTGACAATAAAATAATATTAAGAGAATAATAATAACGATGATCATGAATATGAAATTAAATGCTGCTGTTGAAGCACCGTGATTGCAGCAATTGAATTGTTTGTTTGACTTCAACGTGTAGGTGGAGAACTTTTGACAATTAATGAATAATTTATATAGTTTTTTTGCTAAAATTTTTCTCAATTCGAAAACTAAACAAAAACATTAGAAATACGAAAAAAAAACTAGTTTTGCATGGTTGGCTTTTGATGAAACAAGAAAAAAAAACTGAAGTTATTAAGAGATAAAAGATAAAAGCAGCAGCAGCAATAGCATGCATTTGTACACTGACAAAAATGCTCAATGATGTTTGAAATATATAAAATGTCAACTGATTTAGATGAAGATCGATTCGAATTACAGAGTAAGTCCCCTTGAAATTGAGCTTTGATTTGAGAATTGAATGACTGGCAAACGCCTCTGACTAAAGTAACTCACATAAGAAAAATTCTAATGAGATCAATTTCCCGATCTAGTTGGCCTGGTACTGAAAAATGCAAACCCCCAGCTGGTGTTTACATATCAACTGCTCTGTTTTGACAAACAAAGAAAAAAGTCACTTAAACACCTTCTCATGTGACAAACTTATTTTCAGTGTAGAATTGCATGTTGAATAAATTGTTAATTCTTTTTTTTTTTTTGCCAACAAATTTTTTATATTGCAATGAAAATGAAAAACAGGAAATTAGTAATTTTTGGATTTATTGTTTCTCAGAAAGTGTTCGCTATCAAATTCTCACAGTTACAATTACCATAAAAAACTGATGTAAATTGTATTGTATTGATTTGAATTTAAGTTAAAGATTTAATTTTTTTTCCATTTCTACTATTTTGAAAAATGATTCATTTTAATATGCTTCACTGCCAAGGTCAAGCACAGATTCTATTGTCTTTTAATAAAAATTTACACAGACAAGCTTTTAGAGATGGATGGACGGACATTGTTGAAGTATTGTTTTTCAATGCAACACACACACACATTCAAGTTGATTTGTAAACCAACGAAACCAAGCGACCAACCAGATGGTCGGAAAATACTCAGACAACCTCCAAGTGTAAGTACAACACTGTACCATCAACAGCAAAAAAGTTTGCAGGCAGACTTGTAACCAATATTTACTTACGGGCTTCATTTGAGATTTTATTTTTCTTATTTTCTTGCTCTGACAGATTGAGATTTATTGTGAGAGATAGAGAAAGGGGAAAAAAGCAAATTAGAAAAATCTTACAATTGGAAATTGCAAAGAAAATGAAAGGAAAATGTACGAGTGATTTATATATACGAGGGCGAGGGAATAGAGCAAGTTCTTCTCTAAAGTTCTGTTTAAAGGCCCCGGTGATATTTGCTTACATCCTTATAGTCGATACTTATATAGACTATATTATGCTAAATTCTAGTTTTTATTTCTAAACAGTGAATGAACATGAGTCATTTAAACTTTAATTTTTTATATTTTCTCCACCAAAAAAACGAAACACATTTTTCAGAAATTTGAAATTTTTATTAACTTTTAACTCACTGCATTTTAAGATCGGCCGCAACAAACAAAACCTGGTTTAATTTACCTGATTGTGTCAATTTGTAAAGTTCATCATCTTGTTATGAGTTTTTGGCAAAAATCAACCGAAACAATCAACCCTCCCGTCTTCAGTTTTTGTTTTAATTTTTAATTTAAAAAAAATATACAGAGAGAGAAAAATGCTATACTAAATTCAAGTATTTTGTACTTAGTTTGATTACGAGTCGTACCCAAAAATTTATGTACGAATAACACTAAAATGTACTTAAATTAAGCCGAAAAGGGGATAATCACTTGAAAAATCTGTAATCAATAAAAAAAATCTTAAATTGTGTACAAAAATTCTTATTTTAATTACCGTAATGTGTTTGTACTTGCCCAGTAAAAGTTTGCTTGTTGCCCAGTAAAAAATTTTCATGTGTTTTGAAGCACTAATGAAATAAAGCGCATCATTATTCGCTTTAAAATATGAGCTTGTTCAGAAGCTGCTTTCATAGCGCCACAACAATGCAGATTTTAAAGCGAGAAAGTTAGCAAATGTACACACATCCAATGGGTAGTGTGAATAAAGAAAAGTATTTTCTTTTTACTTATATAAAAGCTTCGTACACAAGTTATACAAAAAAGCTGATTTTATAGTGCTGATCCAATGCAGGTTTTTAAGCGAGAAAGACGAGTAAGCTTATTTGAGATTCTTGGTGCAGTTTTGCACCAGTTTTTTTGGCCTAGTGGTTGGTGCGTTGGACTTCAAACCTGAAGTATCTTAGTTCGATACTAGCGATTTTTTACTTTTGCGGCTACCTAAGCGCTACCTAAACGGCATTAAGAATCATTCCTAGCCCGACTAGAAATCTTCCCAATACTCATATTGGGGCCCGATTGGGAATGCATGTGGCACACCCAAAAGGGTTATCCCATTTGTGATTTGATAGGGAACTTGTTGTGATAGCCCATTTACAAATTAGTGACTTAACATAAATTCTGCCCAAGTGGGAAACTAATGGGAACTTGTTGGGCAAATCTAACACTCATTTTTAATGGTATATTTTGCTCATCTTAAGCAGAGATAATTGCTACATACTTTTGTCCCTTGGATAGCTTCAGCAATTTTAATTCAATATTAGAGTTTAATATATTCCCGATTTGCGCAAATTTTTGCAAGATTTGAATATTTCCCCATAGGAATCCAATCGAGTCCCAAATCGGATTGGGATCCCAGTTAGTTCCCAAATGTGTTGGCATGAAAATTTCTAGTCGGGAGGAAGTTTATATGTTCTAAAAAGTTGTTTATTGAGATCTTAGGTACATTTTTGCTTTTGATTGTTTCGCTGAATTTTGAACGATTTGCTACCTGTTGACCTGAACAGGGGAAAAAAGGTTAAAAAACTAATTTTTTAACGTTTTTTCCGATTTTGATCTTGAAGATGAAACTTTTTTGATATAATATGTTCACAATTTTTGTTTTCTATGACAAGAGCTACAACTTTGCCTCAGAAATAAAATAAAAATTTCGAACGGTTTGCAAGATATAAGCCTGAGAAAATGATCAGTTTTTTGCAAAAATTACACCGAAGCCCCAAATCTTTGGGGGCACATAAAAAAAGTGCATAACTTGGGGCAAAACTGGGCGGCACGACTCTTTTTTTTTTGTCTTTTATCACGTAGTGGTGTCCGTATATGGTTATATTTTTTCGTGTTGCACTGTGTAGTTGAAGTTAAAATAACAAACAGTGAGTAAAAATATGAAATTAATAAAAATAAATAAACCAACATCGCACCATTTTTTCGTTTGTTTTCAGTTTTAGTGCTGAAAATGTTGATGATTTTCTGCGCTTCAAAAGCGCTTTTGTGAGTAAAAATGTAGTACTCCAAGCCGGGGGAGCCCGCCATACAAAAATCAGCAGCGATATCAGCGGGTTTGTCAGCGCTACTTTTACTCCAAAATAGTAGAAATAACTTCCAACATAGCAATTTTTTTTTGTGGGTGATATCGCATGTAGTGCTTATGTTGTTGTTTTGTTCTTAAGGTACGCTCACACTTGGCAAATATTTGCCGAAAAAAAAGTGACCAACAGACAAGCTAAAACTGTATTTCCTTTAATTTCAATATTATTTTTTAAATATGGGTTCGCATTATTAAAAATAATTAAAAAATAGCTTTTTGCAGCATAATTAACTTTATTTTGTGATATAAAAACCAAGTTAAATCACACCAAACCTTAGCAAAAGTAGTGGTTACGTTTTTTTGGGCAAATATTTGCCAAGTGTGAACGTACCTTTAGTTATTCTGTTTGTTCGTGCAGTGCCGACTAATAGCCCACAAACGTCGTATTACATGCTGCTGGGTTATATTAGATTTTAGCTGTCGTTCTTTATATACTGTGTTAGCTGAGTGGTCTAAAGCGTTGATTTAAAAAATGATGAGCTAAGTTCAATACTAGGAATGAACAAAAATAAATTTTAAATTAAAACAAGTAAGTAAAAATATTAAATTTATATAAGTAGTACAATTTTAGATTCTCACGTCTCTTTTGTTCCAGGATTAAATAAGTAAGAGTTAGCCTGATTCGGGCTTGATTCAAGTACGCAGCGAGATTGATTATAAAGTACACAGTTGAGATTGTCAAGTACGTCCGGGATTGATTCAAGTATACAGCAGGCTTTAATCTACATGTAATACGACGTTTGTCAGCTACTTGTCGGCTATGCCCGAGCAATGAAAATAAAAAACAACAAGAGCACAACAGTGATTTGTGCCTATCATCAAGCAAACAAACACCAACACAGTTCAAGACTGTGTACAAATCCTGCAGACAAAGTAACTGGTATATAGTTGGAACTATACTAGTTGCTTTTTGCTTCAGACTAGTTGCCTATCTATCCTTTTTTCATATATCGAACTATCGATTTTAACATTAGGCTGACATAGGAGACCAACTAGCTCATTTGTATACAGTTATTTCGCAGTTGGAGTTCTAGTTGTTGTAAACTAGTGCGCTTACTAGTTTTTTTATTAAGAGTTTTGTAACTCTTAAAAAAACTTTGGCTTAACCAGGGACGAACACTCACTCATTCCTCATACTTTAAGGCAAGTTCTCTACCCACTGAGCCACATTCTACTTATTTTTTTAATAGCTAAAAATACGTTTTATATAAAATCGTATACCTGAAATTTTTTTCCTTTTTTGACTAGTAGCGTTACTGGTCTCGATACAACTAGTAATATGATTGTACTTTTTTGACCAGTAACGTTACTGGTCTTGTTACAACTAGTAATATGACTGGCGTTTTTTTACTACTACCATTACAACTAGTAATATGACTGCCCCAAAGCGTTACTAGTTGTAACTTTAGCTGCTGGGAAGTTTATAAACATATACATAATTAAAAAAAGAATTATTTTTTTACATGGATAAAGATTAATCAGGCTAAAATTAAGTATTTTGCACATGAATATTCCGGTTTGAATGAATCTTTCAGTTCTTGATTTCAGAAAAACCGGGATTACCGTACAATTGATACCGCTTGGTATTAATTTTAGAACGGATGGACTGATTTTTCTTTTCTGTGTACAAACAAGAATTCAAGCCACAACGAAACATACAAACAAAATTCTTATAAAAGAAAACAATTTGTTGTTCTTCTTGTTGTTAAAATGCACATAAAATGCCAAAAAAAAAAACAGAAGAGAAAAAATTTAAATATAAAAAAGCAATCATACATTTATTTCCACACAAAAAAAAGACGTTAAAGACTATTAACCAAATTCAAGGTTATATTTAAGCCAACCTATTAACACTTGCGTATAAATATGTATGAATGTTTTTTTAAAGCGCATGAGTATTTGGATGATTATATGGACCCAGTCATACTTAAGCAAGAAAGAAAAGAACCCAAAAAATGTTTTTTTCTTTTTCTTTCATTAAAGCTGCTCTTAAACATTTTCGAAATTATTAACTTTTATTTATTTCTTTGATCTGTTGCCACACTTTCGTCTCTGGTGTGAATAAAATTAAGAACTAAAAAGAAACTAACAGCACTGCCTGTCCATACTTTCAAAAGAATCCATTAAGTTGTATAATTTATGGGAAAGTAAAGAACTTGACATTTAAGGTGGACGACAGACAGGCAACAAAGTTTCAAAATATTTGGCTTTTTTTTTTTTTAATCGGTAATGAACTTGAAATTTTATTTGAAAAAAAACTCTAAGATGCTAATTTCCATAAAACTTTATATTAATTGCATAAGTTTGCAAATAACTATAGTTTGAGAAAAAAATGGGACTTTTTAGAAAATGAAGATACACATTTAAAAAAAATAAGGAAGGTGCTGTGGGTCTTAACAGGCACATTGGCTCATCATTGCTCGGTCCGAGCGAATACCAGAATTTGGGAGATTGCCACTCCCGAAGTCTGTAGGATGTGCGAGGATGAAGAGTAACCAGAAACTATTGAGCATATTATCTGGCATTGGCACTATGTTGCAACAACACAGGCTTAGGTGGCTAAGCAGACGTTGTTATGAGAGCATTAATATCAGGAATGCCAACTTATCACTTTTCGGGCTAGATTTAGCCCGTTTTTAGTTACTCAAAACGCGAAAAAAAACTACAAAACTCCAAACAAAACTACACGAAAATCTAGCACTTTTTGCAGTTATATTTTAGCCCTTTTAGTCCCTTTTTGCTTTTTGGTTAATATTAGCCAATTTTTTTTATTTTTGCGAACTATTTCTTCCTTTATTCTAACAATATCGACTTGTGAATTAACGTGCTAAGATCGTTTTTACTCATTTTCTTTTGTTAGTTTGCTTTACCAGTAAAAAAAAAGGAAGAGTCTAGAATAATCTTTTTCTAATTCTTTAAAAATTGGTTGTGATTTTAAGTTGGTCCCAAAACTTTGACGTGTTTTGATTTTCAAAATAAAACACTTTATAAGTTAGCTCTATTTTGTACTTTTTCGAAAATTTTAATTTTCAACTTAGCCCTTTTTCGCGTTGTTTTCAAAAATTGTTGCGCCGTTTGGATTCCAAAAGTTGGCATCACTGGAAGATATCAGGGGCTTCATCATGGGAATTAGGTGGCTTAATGACAGGTAATAGGATTGTTTCTGGACAAAAAGGGGGCTAATTTTATAATGGGCACAAATAGAAGAAAATCACAATGGATCCAATCGGGTCTCTGAGTGGATTCGTGTTGCAACAGTGCCCTTCCTAACCCAACCTAACCTAACCTAACCTAAGGCAGATACGTTTTCAAAATAGATATGTGTTGTTTTTAGAATTATATTCTTCTTTAAAGGTTTCTTTGTAAATTAAAAACAGCTTTTTTACTTTTCAGTCACAAATTCCGGAATTAAGTGACGCACAGTGGTGTAAATTAAAAAAAAAGTGGTAATAAGTATGGAACTTCTAAACTACTTAATCGATTTGTATAAAAATTTAAACGGTTACAGAGAAAAAGCTAAGCTTTCACAACCATGTCTTTTGAAGTCTTTAGCTGCACTAGTGGCGGAGCTACAAGGGTTGAAACTTGGCTACCTCGGAAATGAAAAACATTTTATCAGGTTTTAAAAAGATACAGAAATTATTGTTTCCAAAATTTTTTATTTATTTTGTCTAGCGAAATCCAACGCGCTTAAAATGTTACAAATCGGTTAAGATTTACGAATGTTACAACCCGCACAATATTTCTCAAACCCGAGGTAGCCACCTTTCACCCCCCCTGTAGCTCCGCCCCTGGTGCAGGTAAGGTCTTCAAAAGCCTAGCTCTTTCCCTGCAATCACTTCAACTTTTATACAAATCCATGCAGTTGCTTAGAAATTCCATACTTATTACCACTTTTTTATTCATTTACACCACTGTGTGATGTCTATTCAATATTTCCAAATATTAATTTAAAAAATGTGCTAGAAATCTTTTGATTAATGATTTGCGATTTTTTGTTGATTTTTCGAAAAAAAAATATTTCAAATTATTAAAATATTTTTTATTTCGGCACTCGAGTAGTTTGGCGTGCAGTCGTTGAGAGGGAGTGTGAGTCATTAAAATTTTTCATTCAAACATTCATTTCAATTTTTCAAACCCCTCGTCAAGTTCAAGGTTAAACTGAGTTTTTATTTATTATTAATTTCTTTTATATATTTTATATTTCAACCGCTAATTAGAGCTGCTATTTTGTGTTGTAGTTGTAGTTACTGCTACTGTACAATTCACAGTGATGTTCAAAGTATTTCGTATAATGACAACATACTTAAAAAAAGTTTTCATATATTTTTCATTTAAAAAAATATTTGTAGCGAAATTTCTGTTTAAAAATGTTTGAGTTTTAGTCTGTTGGAAATTTTTATATATATTTCGAAATTTCGAACCTTATTTCGAACTTTTCGAGTTTTAAAAATGTCGCTTTTCTTTAAAACTGCATTGAAGTTATATGTAAAAACTTAAATGTTTTTTTAACAACTTTAAATTTCTCAAGTTACAAATGTTTTGAGCACTACTGTAAAAAATAATAGCGTTTTTAAGCATTTCATTATATTTTTATGACTGACTGACTAGCTGACAGTATGTTACTAAATTTTGTATTTGTGGCGTAAACAGAACAAACAACTGAATGTTTTTGTTTCTTCTAAAATTATTGCATGCAATTTGAAATGTTTGTGATGTCAACTGTAGCAAAGAATTTTACAAACAAAGTTACAAAAGCTTAGGTCTCTATAATTTGCTTTTGTTAATAATATTTCATTAAAATAATGCTAAATTAGTATAATTTGTTAATAAAAAAATTTTTCAAGTTTATATTTCCCTTAACTAAGAACATTGTTTGAACTTGAAATTGGGGGCGTAGGAACTTTTCTAATTTTGCGAGGTCAATAGCAGAACTTTCAGAACTTAAGTAAAAATAAAGGCAATTAAAAAAGGTCAGAGACTCAAAAATGTCAACATTTTTTAATGAAAAAAAATTTTTCGACGAAGACATCCCTCGGATGTATTATAGATTTTTAAGAAATTTTTTTATCAGTACAGTAATTTATAATTAAAAAAAAATATTTTATTAGCGAAAATCCCCAAAATCTACTTTTGAAGTTAGCTTCGAAATTTCGAATATATTGCAAAAGGTAATATTTTAAAGCTTTCTTGCAAAATAAAAATTTTATACAAAAATAAATTTACGATCGCTCTTAAACATTATAAATTTATGTTTTTGACAGCTTTTAATAAATTTAAGTATCTGAAAACTTGAAATATGATTAATTTTCGTATTAATTATATATCGAAATCATAGTTCGAAATTTCGAAAATACTTCTAGATTTATTATTTAAGCATTTTCTACAAAAAAAAATTACATTTTCATAGCAATTGTATAAAGAAGAATAAAATCTTCTAACTATTTTTGTAACTTCGAACTCAAGCTCGAAGGGAAACTATAGTACTAATAAGCATTTTGATATTAAAAAGATTAGAAATAATATTAAACAGTATGGAAAACCGTTTTTAGAACTTCCCGCTAATTTCAATATAAAAACGTTCGAAAATTTATGAATTTTGGAAATAATTACAAAAGCAAAACAATCAAACTGATCTATCGATGTTAATTAAGTCTTAATATTGAACTCGATCGGTACAGAAGCTTGCAAAAAGCCATTGTTTAGAAAATTTTATTTTCGAACATTCAGAAAATCTACTAAAACCTGGTATAACATGAATTATAAGTGAAGTCAAAAATGTACATATATAATATTCCTTATCAGACATTTTGTAAATACATCTTGATATATATCCGCAAACTTTACTTGCCAAACTAAGTTCGAATTTTCAAACATCATTGAGCATGAACATTGTGCTCTTTTCACATCAACATATAACTAAGGTCTTAAATTTAGTATTATGATTAAATTTCGAAATACAAAGCTAAGCTTGAATTTTCGAATATTATTAAAAAAATAATGTTTAAGCGTTTTGGTCAAAATAGCATTTGTGTACAAAAAAAAATTATTTTTCGAATATACATCTTGTTCGAAAATTTTACTTTCAAAATTAAGTTTGAATTTTCAAACACACTTTAACAAATCATGCATTATGATTAAAATGCCAAATTCGAATTTAAGCTCGAAATATCGAATTTATTTTTAAGATTTATTATTTTAGTATTTTTGTATCAAATATTTGATTTTCATGTTAGTTGAGTTAAAAGAAAGAAAAATTGTCTATATTCGAAACTTCGAAAATAACCCCGAAAAGAAATTATATTAATTAATATTATATTAATAAACAAAAATAGAAAATTATATTATTGACCTTGGAGACCACGCCACAATCTTTCCGTTAGTTTCAAGCGGTTTTAGGAGTAATTAAATTTTTTCGAAAATTTTCGACCGCAATATCTCTCAAACTTGTAAATTAATTTGTATAAAATTTTTATCTTAAGACATTTTTTAGGTTAAGAGCTGCTTAAATTTCGGAATGTTACCCGAAAATTATTGAAATTAATAACTTGAATCTGTTAAGAACAAGATGTTTAAATAAAGTAGATATCCTGTCGACAAAAAATGTTTCCTGGGTGTACACTTCATCGTAAAACTAGTTAGAATAGCTTCCAAGGGGGCTGTTCACACATTACGTAACGTCATTTTTGGCGTGCGTACCGCTTTTGAAAAAAATTTTAACATAAATTTGCAACTCAGTAAAAAAAATTAAAACCCCTCGAGATCTACTTTAAACTTGCCTTTCGAAAATCGGTGTGATATCAGTAACTCCGTTTTTCATATAGGGAGCTCAAAAAGTTTTACGGCCCTCTTCACAGTGTGCGATTAAAATTTAACGTGGAATTTAACGGCAAGCTCGGCGTACTAAACTTGCCGTCAAAGTCCACTTTTAATCATACATGAAAGTGTTAACTTTACTAGTTCCTAAAAATCTGAAAAAAAATCCGTTTATAAAAAAACATTTAATTTCTCCAAAGCAGTCAGTAAAAATATACTGTCTAACTCCTCAATATATTAACACCTGATATTAAAACGAGATGTGGAAAGGATATATAAAAAGTTTTATTTTTTTCAAAATGTTAAATTTAAAACGCGTAGCTCTTTACGTGCCCTTTTAGGCTTGTTTTTTTATAAATTTTCTATTCACAATCAGCAAAATATTGCTAAGACTAAAATAGAATTAGAAAAAAGATCAATTGAGGCTTTGGCATGGCTCGTAAAGTGTTTTAATAGTTGCTGCTGCTATTGTTGTTGTTGTTGTTGTTGTTGGTAATTTTTCTGTGCTATTATTTTGTAATTTTTCCATTGAAATGCATTAAAATTCACAAAATGCATTTCTCGACAACCAAACGAAAACGAGCAAATATACGATATTGCGTCTTATTGTCTTTGGTAAAATGGGAAAAAAATTATATACAAAAAAAACCAGCTAAAATTTCTATTCATCTAAGGCAGTGTGCATGGTGATGCGCAGTGCTGTGTTATTCTCTCTTTATGGTTTCAACAGAAAAAAAATCTAAAAGTATTTACGAGATAATAAAAAATAGCCGCCAGCTAAAACAACACACAGCCTATAAAAAATAAAATCCTAAAGAGCTGCCATCACTGAATTACTTTTAACAACATTCTGGTTTGTGTGCTTGTCGTCCATCTAATGCATGAGTTACATGTTTTCTTTTCACATCAATCTATTTGTCCAGAGGGGAGGTTTGTATGCAAAAAAAAAGTAAAACAAAATATTTAGTAATTCAACATTCTGTGAAGCCATCTTAAACGGGTGTGTGAGCTTGTAACTCAATTCAATTTGTTTCAGCTGTACAACAAACTGCTCTATACACTGATGGAAGATCAATTATAAATTATTTGCGGTTAAATTTTTTACGTCCATTATAAATTAATATGGCACCATTTGTTAACTACTTTTTTTGTTGCTTTTCCCATTTTATGTATTGGTAACTAATGAAAAGTGTCTGGCTGTCTGTCTGTCTATTTGTGGTGCGGGTAATTGTGCCTCTAAAATGTATGGCTTCCTTAATTTTATTATTATTATTATTATTATTGTGACATTGGCAACAAAAACTAATCTAATATTTGATTAAAATTCTTAATAGAGTTAGACAATATTCAGATAATTTGTTAATTGTAATAGAAAAGAGCGAGAAAAATAAAATTTTTTCCGATTTGTTTGTTTGTTTGTAGTTGTGTCCTTGTAGTTCTATGTCAACATGATGGTTGGTTGCGTAATTTTTTTATAAATATTAATCATACGCACTGGCACGCAGTGGCTCCAATTGGAAAAAAGGTTAATAAATCTGTATCTTTGAAACTTGCGATTCGATTAGAAAATGAAAAAATTATAGAGAAGAGCCTAAGCATTAAGAGTAGTCAAATTTGCTTCACACGTGGCGAGCTACAGGTTGTAAAAGTTGACTATCTCGGGTATAATAAACTTTGTTGGCCTCATAACTTTTACATATATTACCCGATTTGAATCAATTTAAACTTGTTGTAAAGCTTTTTAAGAGACAAAGAAAATACACTTTGTTTTATTAATATATCCTCAATATTTTTAAAGATATTTAGCTTCAAATTTTAAAATTTTGGTTTTTAATCGCAACTATTTTCCTGATTTCGCAAATATCTTCAAAATTTTTCAAAAACATATTTTATGCTTTATAAATTTAAATGCTTGGTAATAAGCAGAAGCAAGTTTGAAGTTATCTCAATCCATGTAGCCGTGAAAAAAATCGAAATCAATACTTTGAAATGAGGGTGAAAAATGGCTAAATTTAGAGAAAAATGGAGTTTAATTGTTGGACGTTTTTCCCAAAAGTGTTTTTAAGCTAAAATTTTATTTTTCCATATTTCCAATTTTAAATTGAATAAAGCATGCCGGCTAGATTCAGCATTAGACGAATATAGTTAACTTCTCTACGAAACTGTAATTTAATCGCTTAAGTAAAAAAATGGCCATCGAGTTTTCAAATTTCTGTACAAACTATTAATGATACATTTAATATAATTAATATGGCTTTTAACTGTTACGCACTCGCTCAAAAATGTGGCCAGGAGAGCAGTTTTTCTAAAAATACTCGAATTTTCATAACTATTTTATTTACCTGCATGAAAATAGTACCAAACTTAATTTTTTAATTTTTATTTCTTTACTAAATACTAAAAAACATAGCAATGACCCTATTTTTCGAAAATGTTAACGATATATGGAACGGAAATTTTTTTACGAATTTTTAATTCTGAAAATATTCTGATATATCGATGAGTCTCATTCTAAATGTAAATTTTTTTATTAACGCAACTAACAGAAATGTGAGAAGGAAGGATTCATATTATAGTTTACGCCTCATTCAAGGTATCCTGAAATAATATTATATATTTCGATTTTGTAACATTTTTGTGTATGGAGCGTTACATTTGCTTTCGCGGTTTTTCTGGGAATGATTTTTGGGAAAAAAATACTCCACAAGAAATTAGTACAGGATTTGAAAGCACTATACATCTACTCTCTAAAAACTAAAAAATTATAATAATCACTGGACGAAATTAAAAGTTATGGCCAATTTTTCAATTTTAATATGGAAAAACAAAAAATTTGTATCTTTTAAAATAATTCTTTAAAAACATTTATAAAGGTTGTTTTTATTAGAGGTATAGAGCTTTAAATTAAAATGAAGCAAATGACAATTTATGTTTAAATATTATTTGGGGCGTGTGGTCGCCACGTCTGGTGCCTAAATTTCTCAGTCTGTAACTCCAATTTTCTCACACTTATCATAGCATTTACTGCCGTATTTTGCCAATAGCTCGTCGAATGTTGATTTTCAACGTGTTCAATTTTGTCTTTGGTTTATCGGCAGAGACGAGTGACTTTCTAAATAATACAAGATGATAAATCACACGATCTTGGTGGCCAATTAACAGAAAAATCACGTAAAATCATTCGTTTGTGGCAAAACACAAGGCAATTTTTAGAACTACTCGTCGAAAAAAAAATTGTTCTCAGTAGATGTTAAAATTGGTATTATAAGACGTTGCAAAAACAACTTAAAAACATATATATAATCCTCCTTATTCCGTAACTATATGTCGACGTCACCTCAAGACAATACCACAAAATTGGCACATTTCTACTCGTCAGCGACAACAATTTACTATTACTGACAGCCACTTACTATTCTCTAAGGCATAGAAAATGGGAAGAGGCTGTTAATAGTAGTAAATTTTTGTTGACAGCGAGTAGACAAGTGCCAATTATTTGGTATTGTATTGACGTGACGTTGACAGATAGTTACGGAATAAGGGAAAATATATATAAAATTAGTAGGATTTTTGCTACAGTGTTGTTGCTACTGTCGCTGGTAGTGTAGGTAAAGGGCTCTGATGAGTAGACTGTGGTAATCTCGAAATAGCTGTCAGTTCAACCTTCCGTACATCCAAAATTTTTCTTTGAATGTTCAATATTTACATGCTTTAGAACTTCTTTCTTAAAGAAGAAATAATTTGATCGAAAGATAAAATTGAAAATGAACTTAAGCCAAACTAATTAAATAACTTTGAATAAAAATCTTACAGTTCGACTAAAAATTCATAACTCATATATATAATTTTAACTATTTTTCAAAAATTTTATGTGTGAAATAACAGAAGCAAATGCAAATATTCTAAGCCCGTTATAGATTTAATCTAATTTTTGGAAAAATTCATAGCTTCTTAATGTGGAAAATCAACAGCATGCATTACGGACACGCCATTTTGTATGAAGAGAGTGCAAACAGAATTTTCGTTCATGCTAAAGCAGTTTTCATTTTAAATTTTATCCGTTTATGCTGTGAAATATTTTACTATACTTTCAACGGACAAGAAAAAGCATTTTAAAATAAGAATCTCCCACATACAACGTTTTGTAATCGGATCACAAGTTTCAAAGTTACAGATTTATTACCGTTTTGTTCCAATTGGAACCACTGCGCGACAGTTATACTGGCATTCGCAAGCAATCGACCACAAAGCACCACCGATCTGCAGCCACGCGAAATTTCCTTGTCTACTGTTTTTTATGATATTTTTTTTTACAGCTGTCTCCATTTTACACAGAACAAAAAGATTTGTAAATACAAATAATTTTTTGTTATATCAATTAAATAATTAATTGATTTCTAACCTGCAACGATTTTTATAAATACAATTACGAAAATCAGAAAACGAATTTGTTACAATACGAGTATTTTTGTAGATTTTAAAACTATTTTAATTAAGACTGTTGTTATATCAACAATGTAAATTGGTGATTTTCCGAACAAATTTTAATTATCATAATTTCTGTATTAACAATATTTTCTATACACAATCACAAACATCGAAAGGAATTTTTGCTTGTCAACATGTCTTTGGGCGGAATCGAACCGGCTACCTCTGGACTAATAGACTAACGTTCTTACCTCTCAGCTATAAAGCAATTCGTTATTAAATACGCAATTAGTGATTACACACAAAACTTGATTTGCTATGTTTCATTTACGTGTGTCTTATATCAACAATGATGATTGTTAATTTTGTTCACAAGTTTTAACAAAAACTTAGTTGGCATTTTTAAGCAAAAAAGTATTCAAAAATTTTTGAATTTCGGCGCCATTCATAACTAAAAATTTGGTTAGTACAGCTTGTTGACAAAAATTTCTATGTTTGTCGTATCAACAACTCAATTTGTTATATTAACTAAGTACATTTTTTAATTTAAATTACATATTTACAATTCGAAATGTTAGTTGCAGTTTGGTGATATTTTTTTCAGTGTAAAGTTAATCATTTATAATTCACTAAATTCAGTAGCATAAGACAGCATAAACAGCTAAATTACAGATTAGCCTAAAATCTTTGAGCCATATTGTTTGAAACTCAAATTAAAAACAATTCTTATCAGTTTGTCCTTGGCCAAGTCTCTTTTGTGCGTTCCTTACTAAAGCTTAAAAAGCAAACAAATAAATTGTGTGCACATTTGTGTAAAAATGCAACAACAGAAAAGTGAAAAATATTTACAAATTTATTTAACAACAAGTTGTTGTTGTTACTGCCGTTGTTTTTATTGCTGATTTAACCTTCCTCGTAGTTTGAAAAGTGCAAAATATAACTTCATGGAAACTAGAGGGAGGACGTTTGCCAGCAAGTTCTAAATTATCACAGCTTAAGTACTTTCGTCGTCTCCATCCGTGCGTCCGTCCGTCAGGCTTTCTGCCAAAGTCCAGCAAAATGAAACTTTAACAACTTTTCAGCCAGAAATACATACAATAAATATGTATGATGTTCGAATATACATCTTTATATATTTAACAAGTCAGTTTTAAGTTGTTTGTGCTTCTTACTGAAATTCTAATTGTTTCTAATGGTTGCGCTGATGACAGTCGTGGTTGTTGTTGTTGTTCGTGTTTCTTCTACTTGTTGGTTGAGGAATATTTTTTGCAAAGTTTCACTTAACTTTTTACGATTTTTTTACTTATTTTTTATTTTTTGCCGTTCCGTTCTTTATGGTTTATGGACTGCAACGGTCATATAACGACAACGCGACGACAACAACAAAAATGTCTAACGTGGTGTTGAATTGTCGTTTTATAAAAATAATGTTCTTGCTGCTGCTATTTTACTTATTAGTCGTTGCAATTGCTTTAGAAAACAAAGAAGCTGCTAATGAAGATTTTTTGTTCCATTTATTTCTATTTGTTTTCTTATATTTGTATGGGCGTTTGTATGAGCGTTTGTTTTCACGAAAACTATAAATTCTGTTGGTCTGTTAAGTGATTATGATCGACGTGTCAGAACAAGTGACAGTTGCACTTGCTTAAGTACTTGGTTGGTAAAAAAGATTCTTAAGCAAGTGCCTATTATAAAAATTACCTTTTATAAAAAGTACATTTTATAAAAAGTACCTTTTATAAAAAGTACCTTTTATAAAAAGTATCTTTTATAAAAAGTACCTTTTACAAAAAGTACCTTTTATAAAAAGTACCTTTTATAAAAAGTACCTTTTATAAAAAGTACCTTTTATAAAAAGTACCTTTTATAAAAAGTACCTTTTATAAAAAGTACCTTTTATAAAAAGTACCTTTTATAAAAAGTACCTTTTATAAAAAGTACCTTTTATAAAAAGTACCTTTTATAAAAAGTACCTTTTATAAAAAGTACCTTTTATAAAAAGTACCTTTTATAAAAAGTACCTTTTATAAAAAGTACCTTTTATAAAAAGTACCTTTTATAAAAAGTACCTTTTATAAAAAGTACCTTTTATAAAAAGGACCTTTTATAAAAAGTACCTTTTATAAAAAGTACCTTTTATAAAAAGTACCTTTTATAAAAAGTACCTTTTATAAAAAGTACCTTTCATAAAAAGTACCTTTTATAAAAAGTACCTTTTATAAAAAGTACCTTTTATAAAAAGTACCTTTTATAAAAAGTACCTTTTATAAAAAGTACCTTTTATAAAAAGTACCTTTTATAAAAAGTACCTTTTATAAAAAGTACCTTTTATAAAAAGTACCTTTTATAAAAAGTACCTTTTATAAAAAGTACCTTTTATAAAAAGTACCTTTTATAAAAAGTACCTTTTATAAAAAGTACCTTTTATAAAAAGTACCTTTTATAAAAAGTACCTTTTATAAAAAGTACCTTTTATAAAAAGTACCTTTTATAAAAAGTACCTTTTATAAAAAGTACCTTTTATAAAAAGTACCTTTTATAAAAAGTACCTTTTATAAAAAGTACCTTTTATAAAAAGTACCTTTTATAAAAAGTACCTTTTATAAAAAGTACCTTTTATAAAAAGTACCTTTTATAAAAAGTACCTTTTATAAAAAGTACCTTTTATAACAAGTACCTTTTATAAAAAGTACCTTTTATAAAAAGTACCTTTTATAACAAGTACCTTTTATAAAAAGTACCTTTTATAAAAAGTACCTTTTATAAAAAGTACCTTTTATAAAAAGTACCTTTTTTTATAAAAAGTACCTTTTTTTATAAAAAGTACCTTTTTTTATAAAAAGTACCTTTTATAAAAAGTACCTTTTATAAAAAGTACCTTTTATAAGAAGTACCTTTTATAAAAAGTACCTTTTATAAAAAGTACCTTTTATAAAAAGTACCTTTTATAAAAAGTACCTTTTATAAAAAGTACCTTTTATAAAAAGTACCTTTTATAAAAAGTACCTTTTATAAAAAGTACCTTTTATAAAAAGTACCTTTTATAAAAAGTACCTTTTATAAAAAGTACCTTTTATAAAAAGTACCTTTTATAAAAAGTACCTTTTATAAAAAGTACCTTTTATAAAAAGTACCTTTTATAAAAAGTACCTTTTATAAAAAGTACCTTTTATAAAAAGTACCTTTTATAAAAAGTACCTTTTATAAAAAGTACCTTTTATAAAAAGTACCTTTTATAAAAAGTACCTTTTATAAAAAGTACCTTTTATAAAAAGTACCTTTTATAAAAAGTACCTTTTATAAAAACTACCTTTTATAAAAAGTACCTTTTATAAAAAGTACCTTTTATAAAAAGTACCTTTTATAAAAAGTACCTTTTATAAAAAGTACCTTTTATAAAAAGTACCTTTTATAAAAAGTACCTTTTATAAAAAGTACCTTTTATAAAAAGTACCTTTTATAAAAAGTACCTTTTATAAAAAGTACCTTTTATAAAAAGTACCTTTTATAAAAAGTACCTTATATAAAAAGTACCTTATATAAAAAGTACCTTTTATAAAAAGTACCTTTTATAAAAAGTACATTTAATAAAATTTTTTCAGTCTCACTGTAGAGACCGATCTTTCAATTCATTTAAAGTTTGAAGGATTTTATTAAGGCTTTTGTTCTAAAAACTTTCTTTAGAACAAAAATAACTTACAGTCCATCAATGCATAGCCAGGATGATTGATAACGAAAATCATTATTGTGCTTCATGAAGTTACACGTTTTTGGATTGCTTCTATATATCTGTAGGGATGGATGAATGTAACGCCAATTATATAGATAGAAGAGTAGATGGTTGCTGGTTTGACTAGAACGACTATCAGATATCTCCTGTTAGAAATACAACAACTAACTGTTTGATTATTTGTTTGTGTCTCGGTCTGTCTGTCTGTTTGTTGGTTTGTTTGCTTTTGCTTTTGCTCATTTGCTTACTTTGGCTTGCGCCAGTGGCCTTGAAAATTGTGTTTTCTATATATTTTTCTAATTCTACATGCTCAACAACAATAAAAATTTCTGTATCTAAAGTATTTTCCATGATATTTGGCTTTTCTGTTGTTATAGCTGAGCTATTTCCTCAATGATTTGTTGGGTTGTATTGAATTGTTTTTATTATTACAAGTATTATATTTATTTTTTGTTCATGCATTTCTAGAGATTAGAAAATATACACATATTTGCATTATTTAAGAGTATTTGCCTGCCGGCAATAGTTATGCTTGCTTGACTGACTAACTGGCTGACTGACTGTTTGAGTGAGTATATGGTCTTGTATAGTTGTATGCCTTGTTGATTGAAAATAAGATGCTCGACTGTTCAACTAATAAAAAGAACTAAATGCAATCTATGATGGCAAAACTTAAAACAGCGAGAAAAAAAGCGGCGTCAAAAGATTATTTCAAATGCTTTTATTTACATATTTTTCAGTTTTTATTTTTTTCTTAATAAAAAAAATATAAAACTACAAAGCAATATTTATTTTTTTCAAGGACATTTTCATATTTATTTGTGGTCTTGTTATCGCACAATATGATTGCAATTTCAATTCACACATTGCAAGTGCACACAACAACAACAAAAACAAACAAAACAACAAGCAATAGCAACAGTTGAAAATCGCCAAAAGAAGAGAATGATTGTGTAAGAGAAACAGGGAAAGGGAGAAAGAAAATAAAAGTTCGTAAGTATGTACTTAGAGTGGCAAAGATGGCATGTTGCACCCATCTATGGGACTCCAGCCACCTTTTCAGAGAAAAAGCTTCCAGAATACAAGATTAATTGAACGCAAAATCACAAGTAAGTTATTGCTTTCCTAAAAATCTACATGAGAATTTCTTATTATCTGATCTATTGATTAGAATTAGAAAAGTACGGCTACAGTTCGCAAGACTGTTGCTGCTTCCAAAGATCCAAAAATATTAAGGTAGTGCAACAGTTATGAACAGCACTGTATTTACCATATCACACTTATGATTTATTTAACAACCCAACTTTTCTTTCTAAAGTAAAATTTATAAAAATTACTTTAAAAACACGAATTTTCAACAATCAAAATCGGTTTATAACTCTTGATTACACTGGTCTGCAAAGAAAATATGCTTTAAATAAAAATATGTGGAATATAAAATCAGCTTTCAGTTTCTTTTTATCATGCAATAATTTTTTTAATAGACATGACCAATATTTTCGGTAGATACATCAGTATATATCAATCAATCAATCAATAAAACGCCAAAATATGCATGACATAATTACCTTTAAACTTTTTCATGCAAAATTAAATTTTTTTTTCTAAAAGCTCATTACAAATTTAAAACTGTGAAATTTTTAACTTTTAACGCCTGTTCTTAAAGACAAATATCTTACGAACAAAACAAGCCATTTATCATGGAATCGATGTATAAATATTGATTTTATTAATACACCCAGACACTTTAAGGCATTTTCGGTAATATTTTTTTTTTGGTTTGAAAAAAATTTATAACGAAAGTTCTTTTTAAGTGTTCGGATTTATTCATTTAATTTCTAATAAAATCAATATTTAGCCATTGATTTTCATGCTATATGGCTTATTTTGTCCGTAAGACACCTATCTTTTAGAACAATGGTAAGTAAAAAGTGAAGTTTTAGCCGTTTTAAATTATCTATAAATTTTTTGAAAGGGAATATTGTGAATAACTGCAAAAGCGTTGATAAACTCAAAAACCTACATAGAAAAATTTTGTTATACATATTTTGGTTTTCTGTTGAGCCCAATCGCACAACCTGCTCTCGAATTTCGATATCATGAACGCCCTATTTTGGGAGTCAAAACCCCCCTTTTTGCTGACCAGTGTTATTAAAAAAAACTTTTTTACTTGATGTTATTAGCCAACCATTAACATTTGTGACTGGCTTTTTTCGTTTGCTAATATCAATTAAAAATTGCGCAAAACTTATTTATCAAGTATAAAATCATTCAAAGTGTTCTTTTTTCCAACCATTCATTTCCTGGTCAAGACAAAAATACTTTTAATTAATTTCTCATGATTCAAACTAAAGAACAACAATAAGAACAACAAAAATCACTTATCTTTATATTTAAAACTAAATTCCGACATTGAATGTAAAACTTAAAGTATCAAATAACCGACCGCCAGAAGTAAAAGAAGCGATTTAATAAATCAATTAGTCTGCCGAGCAAATCATACTTTGACTGCAATTAATGATTTAGTTATGACATCTGTTTACTTTAAGTGACAATAATATTACGAGCGTATCTTAATGTCATCACAATTGCTTAAAAATATGTATAAAATTTAACACAAATCGCAACTAATTCTTTTTAATGCAATTAAATTAATTTCATTTACAATATGAAAAAAGGAAGTTATTTAAAATAAAAAGAAGAATTAAACAAAAAAACATACAATTAAAACCATCTAAATTACTTCACTTGTCAGATGATTGAATCATTAAATTTTGCACTAAAATGAAAAATGTCAGTCAATTTGCCGCGTGATGACAAGAAACACAACTATAAAAACATTATGTCATCAATTGAACGAATAGCAGGGTACCATGTATATTGCATAGCGCCGCTCAGTGTACTTTTTTGGTACTTTGGGAGATAAAAAATCTATCATAAAATTTTTTTTAGTTATTAGTAAGGAAAGTGAAGACAGAACTCCGGAAGAGTTCTTGTCGTCACCTTCTTCATTGTACCCATACTGGAAATTATGGTTATGTAGTTGAGCATGTTACTTGTCCATTATGTGATTATGGGGTCACCTTAATTTCACAAAGGGTACCGATTACACTGTAAAACACAAAAAATAACATGGCTCTAACGACTGATACTGGCAGAGCGGAAAACATTTTTGTGGAACACCTTAACCCTCTTGGTTGCTTGGATATTTTTGCTCATTTCTTAAAAATGGGACAAAAACTCCTTTTCATCGGCGATATAGCGGACTGAAATGCTCTACAAAAATATTTGCTATAAAATTCTACTATAGGTCTTCATAAACTTCCAAGCGAAAGAGTTAACTTTAAGGCCAGTAGTCATTTAAAACTTAAAATGTTTTTAAGTGTTAATTTCGTACTTATCCACAATTAGTACTCGGCATAGGAAATCTTGTAGACTTATGTTGAAGTTATAAGATGTGTTCAGTATTTTTATACAAAACAGTACGAGAAACAGTTTTATGGAATATTTTAACCCTCTAACTCTTCGTTGTATGGGTATTTTTGTCAGTTCCTTAAAAAAGGCGTAAAAAACTCCCCTCATCGGCAATTATGCGGGGTAAAATGTTATACTAAAATATTTGCTATAAAATTCTACTATAGATCTTCAAAGATACCCAAGCTCCAGACTCACCTTAAATGTAAGAAATCATTCAATAGTTGAAATGTGTTTAAGGGTTAATTTCGTACTTATTCACAATTAGTACTCGGCAAAGGGAATCTTGTAAGCCTTATTTTTAAGGTATAAAATGTGCTCAGCACTTTTATGTAAAACACCACGAAGAACATTTTTCTGGAACACTTTAACCCTCTAACTCTTTGTTGTGTGCGTTTTTTTTGTCCCTTTCTTAAAACAGGGGCAAAAAAAACTCCCCTTCCTCGGCGATACAGCAGACTACAATGCTCTACTAAAATATTTGCAATTAAATTTTAGTATAGGCTTCTCAGATTTTGAAGCTCCAGGCTCAGTTTGAAGGCCAGAAATCACATAAAGCCTTAAATGTGTTTAAGGGTTAATTTCGTACTTTTTCACAATTAATACTCGGCAAAGGAAATCTTGTAAGCCTTACGTTTAAGGTCAGCACTTTTATGTAAAACAGCAAGAGGAAAATTTTTGTGGAACATTTTAATCGTCTAACTATTCGTTATATGGATTTTTGTCCCTTTCTTAAAGAAGTGGTAAAAAAAACTTCTCGTTAGCGGCGATATAGCGTAAAGAAATGTACTGCAAAAATGTTCCTAGTGGTGTTACAAAGAATACACAACCAATCAAGGAAACTCTCTTCTTCTCTTTTAAGGTTAAGAACTTAAAAACAACAAGAATAAAATGTAATATCGACAAAAGTTATATCCCAGCAAAAACTTTGGTTACTGATAGGCAAACAAGTGTATGAGGATTTAAGTCATAACTACTTACAATTTGACTCGATAACTACTTATTTTTGTTTGATAAGTCCAAAAAATAAGGGGTACCCCTTACAAATATATATACATTGTCACAGCAATTAACTAATTATTATTTGGCTTACTTAAAGCTAGAAAATAAGTAGTCAAATAAACAAATTAAAATTTAAAAAAAATGTACACACTTTATATTCTATTTTAATTTATTAAATTTTTTATTTATTTATTTTTGACCCATCTGAGATACGAACCTGTGCTCGTTCAGATTTGAAGACAAAAACTTTACCCACTCAGCTATTGTTAACTTATATGTTCAAGCGACAAACATTAGCTTTCATATACAAACACATGTTGACTTAAAAAGTGGTTGTTAACTTATTTTATTAATACACAGCAACAAACTGTAACTACTTTCAGATAATGAGAAAAATTCGTATTAATTTTATTAACAACTTGGTATTAGTTCTAATTTGAAGCATAGTAATAATATAAATAAGTACCACTCATTACTTTGTAGCCCATTAATAAAGTACTACCGATTACAAAAACCACAAAAGTTTTTGCTGGGATTGGTCCAAATAAGTCACGGTAGTACTACGGTATAAACAAGATCCAAAATGTACCAAAAAAAAGTACAATTATTCCAAGATTTCCATTTTAACACTACAACAACAAGGGATACTGCACAGTGGGAACTTTTGCAAAATAAATGGTAATAAGTCTGGAACTTCTAAACTGCAGATGGGATTTAGCTGAATCTTAAAACATCTGTGCACTACACGCCAGAGTAGCAAAGGGAATTTTAAAAATATAATCCATTACTAATAAAATTATTATGAATTTTTTGCTTCACTTCTTCCTTTTTCACCAAAAATTAAGTCACCTGCTGATGTCATGGTTTCTTAAATAGCAATTAGCCGTACAAATGTTAAGAGTAAGTAACAACTACAATTATCAAAAATGATAATTTAAACTGAAAACAAAATACTTTTAAATTAATACATTTTTTCTTAACAATTTCTTTGTAAATTAATAACACAACAAAGTAAACCAACAAAAAAAAGAAAACAATAAGGCAAGAATGACAAACAGTTGGGTTTGGCGGGTAAACAGACCAAAATATATGCACAAGTTGAACAATCAGTCAAAAACTTAAATTCAGCAGTAAAAACAAAAAATATTAACACGAATGTCAGTTGAAAAATGATTTGTTTCAAAAAAAAATTGTACTGCAATCATGCTAACCAATACACTCACATGAACACATGTGGGCGTATTAGGGCTATACCTATTTGAACGGTTAAAATGTTTTTAATATACGACTCTCCTTTGGTGGCATTAGATATTTCCGAATCATGAATTTCCCAAGTGTTCATTATGCAAAAATTTACCAATTTGGAGCGCCCTAATGTTAATGCATGCATGATGCATAAACGTGTAAAAATTCATAATTTATAAACACATTCAATTTTTTACTGTTTTACTATAAAACAACATACAACAACAATATGTTTTTGTTTGTGTAATAATAAAAATCATGTTTGGCTGAATATTAAAAATTTTTTTTATATTTTTGCACAAGTGCCAAAACATAAATTTCATCTTTTTTTGTCTGATTCGTCTTTTTGATTTTCGTTATAAAAATTTATTTCGAGTTTATGAAAAATGTACAAATGAACACAGCACGAGACAACAAACAGACATGATGTAGACGTTAAATGCAAATACAACTGTAACAATAATAAACATTTATTCGTATTAGTTAAGCAACAATAACTACAAATTAATGAATCCAAATTAATGCTTGAACACTAAAAATAAAATGTGATAAAAATTATTTTAAATTACCAAAAATTTAAGGAAACTAGTTTTTTGGGACTCAAATGTAATTTTGGATAATTATTTTGATGGATTTAAGTCGATTTTTAAGAGGCGATATAAAACAACCGATGGACTCTTTACTCTTGGTCTTTGAATGGGATGATCGCGCGCTTTAAAAGTACTCAGGAAACATTTTTTTTTTTCGAAATGTCAGAAACGTCAGAAAAAATCTGAGACTTTACTAGACAATCAACCGAGTTGTCTAAAATTCCCTTAGATATTTGGCAGAGTAGTCTGCAGTATTCGCTGAAGGTCTTAACCTCTTGTTCTCGCTCAGGTTACCCAACAATTTCACCGTGTTGCTGGCGGTATTTACGCCATAACCGAAGCTGCTAAAAGAATTGACAGAAGTAGATGGAAGGGCCGAAAGTTGAGCCTTCAATTCAAAGACGGTGAAATCGAAGTGTATAGTATCATGTATTCAACCACTGACTTTCAACTTGAGCGACATAATGTAAAGATAGTTAGGGCTTAGAGCATGAAGGAACTCAGAGGAAGGAGATGGCAGACGAATGCGCCCGAGCATGTTCGGCCTTAGATGTAGCAGACTCATAAGGAGCAATTTCCTTAGTTTAACTGTTACATGAGACTAAAGAGTGTTAAGGAAATCGGCACCCAGGTGGTCCTCAATTGTAGAATACCGAAGACTCTTTGAGCCTCACTTAGTAGAGTTAGAACGAAGCAACTCCTAAAACTTTCAAGAAGGTCGCTTGCATTCCTGGTTAGAACCATTACGGGGCTTTCCCCATGATGGTCACTGCAGGAACTGCTTCAAGGAAGAAGAAGAGTCTGTCCAGCACTTCCTTGTGACTGCCCAATTCTGCAGACACGCAGGCTTAAGCATCTAAGCAACCATTTCCTGCAAGATTTGGACTTGTCCCATTAATGCACCACTGACTGGACTGTTAGGCTTTCTGAAGAGTTCTTGATGGTTCTTCCAGAGCTTCGTAGGAATTTGTGGTGTAAATAGCCATCTCAAAATGGGGCTAATGGCCTCCGAGTCTACTCGTCTATATTTTAATTTAAATCATTTTCATTAAACAAAAATTATTCGAATAATTTTTGTTCGAATAATTTTTATTCGAATAATTTTTGTTCGAATAACTCTTATTCGATTATTTTTATTGAAATAATCCTATTCGAATAGTTTTTCTACTAATCATTTTGTTATAACGGATTTCTTTTGAATAGTTTAATGATGATTCCCATATTTTTAAGTCAAAAAAGTTTATTCGAATACAACCGTTTCCAGCAAGATTTGAACTTGGCCCATTAATGCACCACTGACTGGACTGTTAGGCTTTCTGAAGAGTTTTTGATGGTTCTTCCAGAGCTTCGTAGGAATTTGTGGAGTGTAAATAGCCATCTCAAAATGGGGCTAATGGCCTCCGAGTGTGCTCGTCTATATTTTAATTTGAATCATTTTCATTAAACAAAAATTATTCGAATAATTTTTATTCGAATAGTTTTTGTTCGAATGACTCTTATTCGATTATTTTTATTGAAATAATCCTATTCGAATAACTTTTCTACTAATCATTTTGTTCTAACGGATTTTTTTAATAGTTCAATGATGATTCTCATATTTTTAAGTCAAATAAATTTATTCGAATACAACCGTTTCCTACAAGATTTGGACTTGTCCTATTAATGCACCACTGACTGGACTGTTAGGCTTTCTGAAGAGTTCTTCATGGTGCTTCCAGAGCTTCGTAGGAATTTGTAGAGTGTAAATAGCCATCTCAAAATGGAGCTAATGGCCTCCGAGTGTACTCGTCTATATTTTAATTTGACTCATTTTCATTAAACAAAAATTATTCGAATAATTTTTATTCGATCATTTTTATTGAAATAATCCTATCCGAATGTATTTCTACTAATCATTTTGTTCTAACGGATTTCTTTTGAATAGTTCAATGATGATTCCCATATTTTTGAGTCAAATAAGTTTGTTCGAATACAACTGTTCTCTGCAAGATTTGGACTTGTCCCACTAATTCATCACTGACTGGACTGTTAGGATTTCTGAAGAGTTCTTGATGGTTCTTCGAGAGCTTCGTAGGAATTTGTAGAGTGTAAATAGCCATCTCAAAATGGGGCTAATGGCCTCGAACAATTTTTGTTCGAATAACTCTTATTCGATTATTTTTATTGAAATAATCCTATTCGAATAGTTTTTCTACTAATCATTTTGTTCTGCCGGATTTCTTTTGAATAGTTCAATGATGATTCCCATATTTTTAAGTCAAATAAGTTTATTCGAATACAACCGTTTCCTACAAGATTTGGACTTGTCCCATTAAAGCACCACTGACTGGCCTGTTAGGCTTTCTGAAAAGTTCTTGATGGTCCTTCCAGAGCTTCTTAAGAATTTGTATAGTGTAAATAACATCTCAAAATGGGGCTAATGGCCTCCGAGTGTACTCGTCTATATTTTAATTTGAATCATTTCCATTAAACAAAAATTATTCGAATAATTTTTTGTTGGAATAATTTTTATTCCAATAATTTTTATTTGAAAAACTTTTATTTTATCATTTTTATTGAAATAATCCTATTCGAACAACTTTTCTACTAATCATTTTTTATAACGGATTTCTTTTGAATAGTTTAATGATGATTCCCATATTTTTAAGTCAAATAAGTTTATTCGAATACATAGTTTCTGTTAGAAAATTTGTTAGCATAAATTTTATTTTAATAGTTTCAGTCGATTAATATATAAATTTCTATTGGAACAAAACTTTTATTTAAATAACTTTCGTTTGAACAAATTTTTTCGAATAATTTTAATTCAAATCATTACATTCTAACAATTTTCATTTCAATATCAGGAGGATTTAGTTCTAAGATTTGAATGATTCATATATTTGTAATCCGAATAAGTTTATTTGGAAATTTGATTTTTTTTATAAATTTTATTGAAATCTCCCATTCGAATAATATTTCTATTTTAATAAATTTTATTCGAATAATTTTTTATGAAAATAATGGGATGTATTTTAATAAATTTTATTTATAGAAAATTTTTTATCTAAATGGTTTTAGTTTGAACAATTTCATTCGAATAACTTTTGTTAAAATCGGCTGATTCGAATAATTTTCTTTGTTGAATATGCGAATGCTTGCATTCTAATATTTAAAAGTTTCCCATATTTTTTAATGCAAATATGTGTTCGAACATTTTTCATTTAAAATTTTTTACGAAAAATTTTTATTGGGCAGTTTTATTCGAATATTATTTAGATTTTATTAACATGTACTTATTCGAATGATTTTATTTAATAAATAAATATTCGAATAAGTTTTACTGAAATGAAATATTAACATATTTAATTCATTTTAGCTCGAGCAATTTTATTCGATTAATTTGTATTCGATTAATTTTAATCGAATAATTTTTGTCCGAATCACATTATTCGAATAATTTTATTTGAATATTTATATATGCCAATCATATTTTTGCGAATACATAATTATTATTAGAATATTTGTTAAGCGAATAATTTTTTTCGAATCAGTTAATTTTTATTTGAATGATTTTGAAAAATTCTTGACAAAAAAGGGATTTTACCAATAAATCAATAATTCGTTTAGTAATCGGGAAATTAAAATAATGTTCATATTTTTCAATAATTCACAATAATTCTACACAGTGTAAATTAAGTTAAAGAAGACAAATCAAACGTTTCCGTTTGATTCAATTTATGAAATCGTTTTAAAAATCCTTTTATCTTAACAGTTTGATAAATTTTAGCAATACTTTTTTTAACTTTTATTTATTTATTTTTATAATCTCATTCTTTGCATACAACTAAATAAAAACGAATAAAAACTGAGAAGTTATAAAAAAAAACGTTTAGACGATGATAAATGGCTTATTTTGTGTTTCGGCCATAAAAATATATTTGAAAAATGTGCAACAATGTCTTTCTTCATTTTCGCCGTCATCATAATCATCATCCACATCATTTGAAACAATGAAAAAAAAATAACAAAATACTTTGTTAAACAAAAACGTACAAATTATTCAGACCCTCCAACAATTCATGACCATCTTTGGACTTCATTAAATTGAATTGGTTTGGTTCGAAATGGTATGGAATTGTTTGGGGAAGATGAATGTGTGCTTTTTTTGGAAAGACAGTATGCAATTTGCTTATTCTAATTTTTTTTCTGTTTTGTTTTATAAAAGACATGATCTCATATTTAAACATAAACATTCCTTTAACACTTGTTGCTCGTGTATACAAAACTTTTTTGTGTAAAGTTCTTTTTTCTTACTAAATAAATTAATATGAAAAACTTTTTACAGAGGGTATTTTATTTTGTTGTTGGTATTATAAGTTAATATGAAATATACAGAGTTAAAAGAAACTCTGACTTTTCCATTCGTAACCGATCGCAGCAATTGGGAATTATTTTTTAGATCACGTGAAATTTCCTGCACTTTGACAAAAAAAACTGCTATTGGTTTTTCATTAGAAAGACAACGCTTTTAAATCACCCTCTTATCAAAATAGAGTGTGAGTGTGCATACATACCCAGTTGGCCACGTCTTAAGACATCATCACCGGAACAAGTCTTCAACCAAATTTGGATTTTTTCACTAAATATATTTTATCTTTCTCATTTTTAGTCCGATGTTAGCAATTTTACGCTTACTACTTTTGGCTAAAATTTTTCTTTATTTAATATGTGAACCAAAAAAGTTTGTAACAATTTGTTTTACCTTAATGGAGCGACTTAAAATGGTGAACTTTGAAAATAAATGAAAAAATTTCGCCAATTTTCAATTCTTGAGGCCTGTAACTCAATGAATTTTGATCCGATCAATGCAGTTTATACATATATTGGTTGAAAGAGAAAAGATATACTTATGCAATAGTGGGAAACTTGTATAATTAAGACCAGTTCGCATGATTTTCGGAAATGGATAAAAAAACTACAGGAAAACACGTTTTTCACGAATATCTCGAAAACGCATCTTAAGAAAAATAAATGAATACCATATTCGCTTAGAAAACATTTATTTTTTGAGGTTATGACAAAAAGTTGAAATTTTGCTGGCTAGTGTTGTTGATGTTGAGAACTAGCATTCACAACATGTTTATAAGTTATCGCGCTTACCGCTTAAAATTTAAACAACAAGAGGTCAACATTTCATTCATTTCATTTGTTTGATTGAAGAAAAAACGTAAGACGTTGTTGCTGATCTTGTTTGATTGAAGACAAAATATAGGACATTATCGCTCATTTTGCTCGTAAGACATTGCTGTTATCTTGTCCTCAAAAGAGTGTGATTGAAGACAAAATGTAAGATAGTGTCTTTCATCTTTTTTTCAGCAGACTTGATGGGAGACAAATCGTAAGACATTGCTGTCATCTTATTCTCAATAGAGTGTAATTGCAGACAAAATGCAAGACAGTTTAGCTCATCTTGTGCTCAGCAGAGTTGATAGACGACAAATTTTATGAATTTTTCGGTCATCTTGTCCCCAACAGAGTGCTATTAAAGTCAAAATGTAAAACATTCATTGATGCTAACCTTGGCTCTTTTTTACGATATGTCAAAAAACGATATGACATAATGTATTGTTATGTCGTAAGTTTTTTATGATATGACAACACTGCGATATACAACACCGTGTATGACTATCTTAGTGTTGTCATATCGTAAAAAAGTTACGATATGACAATACAATATGTCATATCGTTTTTTGTCATATCGTAAACAAGAGCCAAAGTTGGCATCAATGAAAACATTGTTGCTTATCTTTTCGTCAACAAAGTTATTTGAAGACAACTCATAAGACATTGTCGGCAAAACGTAAGACATTATCGATTGTCTTGTCCTCAACAGCGCTTGATTGAAGACAATTTGTAAGACTGAGTCACTCATATTGTACTCAACAGAGTTTGATTGAAGTTGAAAAATAAGACATTGTCGCTCATCTTTTACTGAGCAAAAAGTTGACTGAAGACACTGTTTCACATCTTATCGTCAGAAGTGTTCAATAGAGGATAACATGCACTCAGATTTGCATACACGATGACTTCCTTTAAATTGTCGACTAGAAAACCTAATCAAAAAACAATGTCGTTCACCGCAATCTGGCCAACTGAGTAACTTATCTTTGCTGAATGAAACGAACAAACACACAATGGCCATAAAATGAACAATTATGACAAATACAGGAGTATCGTTAAAGCACTAACCATGTCCATATTTTTAATTAAGTGCAATTATTAATTCTTTATGGTTACTCGTTGCTTTTTAAACGTTTTTATTTAATTTTTGCTGTTTTTAAATTATAAAAGTTATGGGTGCGATACTTTTTTTTATTATTTATTTATTCTTTTCTTAACAAGAACCAACCAATTAAAACAAAATTCATTAAAAGAAATTGTTTTTGATATTGTTCCGGAAATTTCTTTCAAATTGTGTCCATTCCACATGAAATTTCCAATAGGAATAATGGCTGCTGGGCCTTCAGAACATTTTCTGACAGGAGCTGTGATTTATAAAATATAGAAATGGATTTGTGGAAAGATAAAATCTCTTGTCCCATTTGTAAAACATCCATTATATTGAATCGAACTACTGATAAACATTTTCTTTCTTTTACAGCCATTTCAACCAGATGTCTTTCTAACAAAATTTGCTAAATACACCCTTTTCCCTTCTTTAGTCGTCTTTGCATTTTATTTTTGCGATTTGCTTTTTTTACATATTGCTTTTCCATCTGTTATATCATAAAAATTTCTGTAATAAAAATTTTCTTTGAATCTTTTTTTTTTTTTATTTAACAATTGACCCAGTTTTGTGGCAACAGTTTGTTTATGCAACCGATCTTTCGATAATTTCAAACATGCATAAATGAATCCATAGAATATACAATGTGATTTTAATTGGACTGAAGGCCGATATTTGCACATAAACACTCATACATACTAACACACATGCCAGTCATTACAAATGTAAAAAATGAGTACTTGAAAGTACACAAAGAATTATATACAAAATATACATTTTGCACAGGGTTTGCCAAATCGAAGCAGAAAATAAATAAAAGAGAATTTTTATACCGTTTTTATAATCTCATTAGTACGCAGCAGATCAGCTTAAGCTTTTTGAAGTAAAAATTTTATGTGAAACCAACGGCACTCTTGAACAAAATCAAATTTGTTCAAAGTAAGAAAGGGCACCAAAAAAATATACACGTTTGGAATTTTTACATCTGGGACTCATTTTAGGGAGAGTTAAAGTATAGAAATCTTGTAAGCTTTACGATTAAGATATAACATCTGATCGGCCATTGACCAAATCGCAGCACTGTATACTTTCAAATTTTTTTTTGTCAGAAATTTTTTCCCCATCCCGTTGAGTTCCCATACTCAAACCACTGGTTACAGAAGAGTAGCAAAAAGCAGAGCTGTTTAAGTTGGCATCAAAGCTATCTTTAGACTTTCAAAGGACTTTAAGATCCTTCACACAGAAATATCTGCTATGAAGAACGTAGACAATTGGCTAGGATTTCATGAGGCATCCAACACAAGCCCAGTGAAAAAAAAGATTTAAAAGAAGTCAATAAGCTCCTGAACTTGTGATGATTATGCATATGCGGGGGACTATTTGGAAAGTGAAGCGAATACTTAGCCTATCCTCTCTAAGAGACAACCACACACTCTGTCCGCCCAGACTTAGTGTCCCGTATAACCCTAAAGATTTTGCAATGACTAAATCCATTGCCCGTTGCACTCTTAGTGGGTTTCTGGCAGCCCCAGATCCAGAATCGGATGCTGCAGCACAATCATATTTTAAATAAGATGATTACACAAACCAGAATCTATGTGCCCCATGATTCTTAAAGGATCTTCAGGAAATTATATAGCTTGGACTATATAATATTTATACGCAACTAACATCATACTATTATTAAATTAGCTAACAAAATATTGTTTAGAATAGAACTATTTTGATAATAATTTGCGTTGACTGTAATTATGTAATTATGCTCGCCACAACCATGTTTTTCTTTCTGTGTATGAAGTAAAATCAAGATTTGAAAAAATCTTCATGCATGCTTTTAGGAGCGTGTAAAAAAAGTTTAGAGTTCCAAAACTTGCTTAAAGCATACTGAAGGCTTAAGACTTCATACAGTCACATTTGGCAAATATTTGACCAAATTACAAAATAAAATTAATTATGCTATAATTTTGAATAATTTTTATGTAATTAAAAAAACATTGGTACTAAAGAAAATAAACTTTTAGTTTGTCTGTTGGTCACGTTTTTTTGTCAAATATTTGCCAAGTGTAGCCGTAGCTTAAGAGAGCGAAATTTACGAATTTACGAAATACAACTTTTTTTAAGACAGACAATATTTGTTTGCTCTCTTTTTGATTACTATTTAAGTCTAAATTTCTGGAACCAATAATTTTTCTTATTGCCTTATAAAAACACTAATTTGTTCATGTCAATTGAACTACTGAAAATTGTTGTTTTTGTTAAGACTCATACAATTGTTGAAAACCCTAGTCTATCTTACAAGTTGCATCGCATATCTAAACATTGAATAGTTAACAAAAAGATCATTTAGAGCGCCAGAATAATGAATTCTTTTATTCTTGCGTTGTTTTTTTTTTCAATTCTTTTTGCGTTTCAAAGAGATGAAATAAAAAAAAATTAAAGATAATCTTCGACATTTAACAAATAAATCTTGAAAAACTCTTATGCAATCAATTACGTTTTAAAATTTGGTCCATATTTTAAATTAATATTTATGATAAATTTTTTTGTGCCCCATTGGCACAGTAGAGCTGACAGGCAAATAGCTTATAAATATATAGAACAAAGAGCTTTTAACTAGAATCTCAAGGTAAGTTAATCTCCATGAACGAAGCAATATGTTAATAATAATAATTTTGATGTAATACGATTTTAGAGATTACAACATTATTTGGTTAAGTATAAGAGTTTAAAAACAGTTTTACTTGCAGAAATTTGGAAGTATAAAAATATATGCACATTATATACATAAAAAAGGCAAGCACAAAACTTCGGGATCCGTTTTTCTTCTTTGATTGTTAACCGATTAATTTTCTTCATTATTTTTCCTAATTGTAAATATTGTGATGCTTTAGTTTTTGTGGTTACAATTACCAATTTGTATGGTTAAAATTGCCAATTTCAAATAATAACAACGAAAATAGTTATTTTACAAAAATTACTTTTTTTTAAATCAAGTAAGTCATTATGACTTGGCTGAAATGGTAGAAGCGTTGGCTTGTAAACATTTGAAGAATTATGAGAAGCTGAGCTCTAACTGAAATTTAAACAAACCCACTTACTGCATAAGCCTTAAAGCCATCGAACCTGTGACCTCCCGGTTAATAGTTTAACACACTATCCATTACTCTACAATTCGATTGGTTGAATTTACTGTATTTTATAGGTTCTAACCAGTCTATAAAATTCTAACCAATTAAATTGGTTGTATTTACCAATATTTTAATTAAGGAATAAATGGTTAAGCTGCTACCACTACACATGTAAAAATTGCACAGACATATATGAAATAAAAATAGGATAATTATTTAATCGATTTACAAAATAAACGGAGTCTGTAAAAGAAAATTTAAAACGATCATAATGCAAGTATACACAAAATAAAATATTGGTAAATCTAACCAATTTCATTAGTTAGAATTGCCCCAACCCATAAAATAAAGTAAAATGAAACAATCGAATTGTTGTTTAATCGATAGTATGCTAAACTATTATTCGGAGGTCGCAGGTCCAATGCCTGTTAAGACTTAAGTAGTAAGTGCGTTTGTAATAAAAAAAAATTTTTTATAGTTGATTTTCATTCTCCGAATCGGTATCGCCGATGTTTCTTTTTGAGTATCGGTATCGTATCGGCAAAAGGGTTTATCGTTACATCCCTAATTTACCCTAATTTAAATACAGTATTTTTTGTAATATAACTATTTTCATTGTTATTATTTTAAATTGGTAGTGCAAACCATAAAAATTGGTAATTTTAACCATCAAAATTGGTCATTTTAACAACAAAAAATTTTTAAAATTAAATTAGTTATTTTAACCAACAAAAATAATTTTCATTTTGACATGTTATACATATTTCCCAAAATTTATAATTTAAAATTCAGCATTATGTAATTTTGTTTGGCTCGAACTTTGCATCAAAAATGTGCAAGTGACGCTGAGGCCCTAAAGAAAACTTAGGTTCTCACAATTATTCGCACGTTTATAAACTGGACGCCTTTATCATCTCAGCCAAGTCATCTTGTTAAATAACGACAGCCCAACGTAAACATAGACATGAATTGACTCACAACTTTAATATGTTATTTCAAACAATAAAAATTTTTATTCAATAAAAATTGCAACACCAATTTACATTAACAGTAAGTTAACAATTTAAATTGGTTAGATTTATCTACAATTTTATTTTAAGTGTACGACGGGTCGCAATGTGTGACATGCCTGATAAAGTGAAGTTATTATTTATGTATACGAGTATCTTAAAACATTTTACCGAATTCTCAAATTTTAACTTTTTATTTCATTCATTTTATAGCCAAATTTGAATTTTTATTTAAAAAAAACCTTTTCCAAAGAAATAAAAGATGTGAATGATCCTTTAATGTGGAGACTCATTAAAAATCGCAGAATTTATTTTCTTTTCACACACCTTAAAAATCGAATATTTTATTCCCCCTTTTTATTTTGGTCAAAACATGATTTTTTCATAAAATACAAATAAGGAAAAAAACCAAAATTAAAATGAAAATTTTTTCACAAAAGTGTCCTCTTGATAACCTTGATTTTTATTAACATCTTTCAAGTATTTTAAAACTCACAATTAACAAAAAAAACTGGTGTAAGAACATTCATTTAAGTAGAATGCAGATTAAAGAAACAAATACTTATAAAAACAAACGAAAAAACCTGTATAAATTTAAAACTTAAATAAAAAAGATTTTTATGGAGGATTTCTTACGTTTTAAGCGACAAAAAAAATTATAATAATAATTTTGAAAAATCAATTGAATGAGTTGAAGTTCCAATTAGGGTGGTACAGTTTCTGGAAATCATGAGCGAATATGCCACCTACTTATTAAGGATAATAAATTGTAACTTTTTCTTTAAGTAATATTTCTTTTACAATTTCTTGTGTTAGTGGTGGTTCTGTGATTTGACAAAATAAATTTTTTGTAAACCAAAAATAAATTTATTACAGAAATACCTTTTGAAAAAAACTGAAAACAGATTTTATTTTAGAGCCCCAATAAAAAATTTTCCTGTTTTTTGAAGCACTATGGCAATAAAGCGCATAATAATATGCTTTGAAATAAAAGCTTATTTCGGAGCAGTGAGCATATATGAAAGAAGCTATAGAAAAAAAGATGATTTCTCAGTGCTTACGCAATGCATGTTTTTTAGCGAGAAAGTTTCAGTTTTAGTGCTGCAAATGGTGATGATTTTCAGCGCTTCACAAAGCGCTTTTTGTATCAAAAACATAGTACTCTAAGCTGGGAACTCGCAATACAAAAATCAGCAGCAATATCGACACTACTATTATTCTATAATAGTAAGAACCTGCTTTGTTTGAAGCAATATTTTTACTGGCGCATTAAACTCCTTCCCCATATTCATAAACAATTAGCAAAGTTAATGAATGCATTAAAACCGGTTTTCCCTTTAAAAAAAACTCATACATTAAACCAACATTAACTTTAATAAATTTTTATGAATATGGGGGTTATACTCCACTTATTTTTATTCAACAGACATTTGCTTTGCAGACCTGAGTAAACCAAAAAAATATTTTCTATTAAGAGCAAAAATTATTAAATTTACAATATGTATTTATGAAATAATAATAATTCTTTCATCTTCTAAGAAAATATCTAAAGGAAAAGTCTCCAAAGTGAATTGAAAAAAAAGTTAAGCGTATAAAATATTTACACAATAATTTAATTCTCTATTAAAATATATTCACCTAATTTTTGCAATTTTAAATAAATTTTGAATATATAAAAATAAGCGCTGCTGTAGTATTTCAACATTAAATAAAATGAACCGAAAAATTATTTAATATATTTTCGCTTAGTCAATAATAAAAGTCTCCTACTTGTATTAATATTTATGTTTGAAAACCATCAGTACACACAAAGTCGCCAAATAAACGAACAAATATAAGCCTAAAATGTTTGTTCATTTAATGCACTCCTCACTAACTTATTCGCATACTCCACATCCACCACAGCCCACAGTAATTGAGGTCTGACACTGTTTGTGCATTAGCGCTACTTAAACAAATATACATATAAACTTAACCCAGCAAACACAAGACAGAGGTTTGATACTATGATTTTAATTCAAATAGAAGTTTTTTTTTGTGAGAAAATATTTTTGAAGAATGTCGTTTTTTCATGTTACTTACGATCCGTTTTCAAACGTTTGCCATTCGGGTAAAAGTTTAATTTTAAGGAATTGTCGATTTAAAGTGAAATCCGCGCATTTGTTGGGATACATACAAACTCTATAGAGTTTACATTTGCACACAAAACACACATTTTAAACTTATTGAATATTAAAAGTATGATATTATATATGTTGGCCCATATTCGCAAATGCAACATCAAATATGATGGCAACTTTTATTAATAGAGGGGCAGGTTTGTTGTTAAGAAATGTGTGTAGGTACACTCTAAAACACTTTTGTTGAAGATTAGGTCGATAATAGTCGGCAACACTTTACAGATTATTATCGACGTAAAATTACACACGCATTATTTTTCAACAAAATGTTTTTACTCAAAAAAGCGATTGGCTACGTGCAGCTTAGAACCGCGACCTCCTGACTGATAGTCTGACGTATCTACCATTCAGCCATAGCCGTATTATACTTTATTTTACATTTTTTCCACTTGGACTAAATATGTTTAATTTGAAAGGTATTTTTCTTTAATAAAATAACTACAAAATCGATATAATTTTAAACAAGGAGAAATTTTCAACACAAATTTAGACAATATATGATCGTAAATTTGAAGTATGTTTTAGAGTGTACACTCTAAAGCACTTTTGTTGAAAATTAGCTCGATAATAGTCGGCAGCACTTTACAGATTATTATCGACCTAAAATTACACACGCATTATTTTTCAACAAAATATTTTTAATAAAAAAAGCGATTGGCTGCGCGCAGGTTTGAACCGCGACCTCCTGACTGATAGTCTGACGTATCTGCCATTCAGCCATAGCCGTATTATACTTTATGTTACATTTTTTTCACTTGGACTAAATATGTTTAATTTGAAAGGCATTTTTCTTTAATAAAATAACTACAAAATCGATGTAATTTTAGACAAGGAGAAATTTTCAACACAATTTTAGACAATATATGATCGTAAATTTGAAGTAATGTTTTAGAGTGTATGTGTATGTTTTTAAAGCAGAAGTCCTTAGCAAAGCGAATGAATAATAATCATTCTAACAATCGATAAACAAAAATTATTTCCACTGCATTAAAACAACAAAAAAATAACATTCTTCGAACGACTGATTATTGGAGAGAGCACCAAAAAATATATATGTATATATATAAGTATTAGTGTGACGATACTCGGGTATCGTCAAAATCATTTCTTTTTGACCTAAAAACAATTTTGGAAACACGGGAAAGTTTTTACGATGTCGTTTAACCCTGCCTAAATAACGATAATTTTCCCTAGTGGATCCTTCTTCGTCGGTATTATAGACAAAATCGTCGGCGAAGTAAAAGAACTAATAAATGGATACACAGCCTAAACAAATTAATGCCTCTACTTGACACCAAAGGGGCTACTCTACAAAATTTAACAAAAAAAGCGCGCAACAGAAGAGTTGCAAACTATTTAAGCTTTCTATTACTACGTTTATACGCAGGGCTTATTTGCAAATAAGAACGTAAAATGCTGCCAAATACTTTTTTATTGTCATTTATTAAATCACTGAATATTTATTTATTTTTTAATGTATTTATCTATTTATTATTTCTTATTAACAAACATGTGTAAAGGTGGCAACTCAAACTTCTTTTTTGCAAATAGTGCGTTAATCAGCAATTGTTTCGTGAGTTAGTAAGTTACAATAAAAATACATACTTGTCTGCACTACGTTTTTATTTGCAAATAAGTCGTGCGTGTAAACGTACTATATGTCTCTCCCGCTTCACCACCTGCTCTCTTTACACTATGTAACACAATCAGGCAATTATTGCTCATACATCTCTTTAAAAAAAAATTAAAAAATTTCAAATAAGTTTACGTCAGAAAATACGAACTACCTAATACATTCTTCGAAAATATAACAACCCACAGTGCAGTAGAAGCAAAATTAAAAAAAAAACCTCACGAAATTTGTAAACAGATAATGTTCTTTATATCGTTTCTAATATTCAGCTGCTGTTAACTTTTTTTTAATGTCCTAAGATCTATAGATACATTATATTTAAAAAAAAATAATGCGTAACGCTCAATACATTTTTAGACGAATTCAAAACACTTTATTTTGAATTCAATATAATTCAGATGTATAGTCGTCGATGTATTTTAACATAACCTCCTTAAGTATTTATTCACTAACAAATTTCAATTAAATTAACAAAATATAGATAACACTCAATGTATATTTTTTTGGACGCAAGCGATGATTGATTAATGAATCTTTTTGCTATATAATACTATATAACAAAGTTCACAAAGCGTTTAAGTATTTAGAACTGCAAACCTACGCTGTTATTTTAGTGTATGTTATTAATGCAATTTTAATACATAATTAAACTGAGTAATGAAGCGTACTAAAAAATCGTAACGCTCAAAACACAAGACTGCGGACAACAACAATTTTAAAAAAAGTATATATAATTTCTAATATTTTCCAAAAATTTTATGTGTGAAATAATAGAAGCAAATACAAATATTCTAAAACCGTTATAAATTTAATTCATAGTTTCGAAAATCAACAGCATGCATTACGGACACGGCATTTTGTATGAAAAGACTATAAACAGTATTTTCGTTCTTCGTTTTTAATGGACAGTCGTCTTACACACAAAAAAACTTATGTACATTTATTTATAATCTATTAAATCATGCTAAAGCCGTTTTCATTTTAAAATTTATAAGTTTATTTTATGAAATATTTTATTATACTTTTATCAGACAAGAAAAAAACATTTGAAATGAAAATTAGCGATATAAATATAGGCCACACAAAACATATTTTGTGGTAAACTTTTAAGCATATTATTGGCCACTAATATTGATTAAACATATATATAAAAGGTACTATTCTCTAGATATGGCCAATATATTTTTTGCAAACAAAAAATGGTTACAAAACCGGCTGGGATATTAGCAATTAATAAAATACGCTTTTGAATAAATATTTATGAATTTGCAGTCTTTTACATTTATGGATTTTTAATAAAAATTATGGGGCTAAAACTTGTTTTTTAAAAAATGAAACAGAACTCAACTGATTGATATATTCTGGCTAAAAGAGTGTTAAACATTCATTTAAATGCAATTCGGTGAGGTTAACAAACCTTCTTGCAGTTTTTGTTTTTTTTAAGTAAAACAAATTAATTATTAAATCGCGTGTAAATTATTTAGAAGAAAAAAAAAAGAACCGGACTTATACAGCAAAAAAAAAGCTCAATGTACTTTCAGAAATTTAAACAAATCAAAAAGAATTCTTTTTTATTTGCATCTTCAGTTAAACTCAAGTCAAATAAACAATGCAAACATTTATTTCATACTTTTTTTGGCCATAATAAATTGGTATGATTGTACTTTCATTTTTTTGATTATCTTTTTAATTTGCACTTGTTTGTGCAGTTTGGAATATTTCGTTTTTTTTTATATTCTTATGGAAAAGCAAATACTTTTTTCAGTGTTCTTGTTTGTATTGTGAGTGATTTTAAGAAGCAAATCTTTTCGAAAAAAAAAATCAACCTTGATTCAGTGTTAATTTATAACTTCTATTGCTTCTTTCTTACAAAGTTCTTTGTACTTAAAGAATAAAATTTATAAAAAAAATTTTATGAAGTACACATGTTTCAAGATAATTTTATTAATGGAAATTAACTAACAATCGTTTGGTAGGTTTTAAATGAGAGTAATAATTACACTGGGCTGCAATGAAAATGTTCGTTAAATAAAAATATGTGGAATATAAAGAGTTTAATGCGTTATTTTAGTTTTTTTCTATCACGTATAGATTTTTTTTAATGGACATGACTAATATTTCCACTAGGTATGTATATCAGTATATTTCACCCTAACTCGAGAATGGTATAAGAAAATTACCTATAAACTTTCTTAATACAATCTTTTAATTTTATCAGCAATTTCGTTGTTATTCAAAAATTAGTGTCGAAGAAAAAATTGAAAATCACAGGCTGTTTTCTCGAGAACTATAAAAGCTAAAATGTGTTGGAAAGGGAACAACGAAAAATGTTGAAATACTAATGTAATACTAACAGACACATATTAGACACTTTAAATTATCAAAATTAGTGATAATTGGTGTAGTCTGTAGAATAGACTACACCAATTAACACCGATATTTAAAAGAATAAAAATTAAAGGGTGTTCTATCAGCTAATGTAATTTTGACTATGTAATTTAGACAATTTGCTGTATCTTGGAAACCGCAAGAGGCAAAAATCGCTAAAACTAAAATATTCCAAAATAAAAATATGTCAAAACGAAAAATCGCCAAACTGAAAAAAGCGAATAAAGGAAAAAAGCACCAAAATTAAAAAAATGCTAAAACATAAAAAATCACCAAAACTAAAAAGATCGACATAAAAACTGACAAAAACGCAAAAACTGAAAAATGGCATCAAAACGAAAAAAAAATCTAAACCTAAATCGCTAAAACTAAAAATACGTAAAAAAACGAAAAATCGGGCCAAAACAAAAAAAAGCTCCAAAACTAAAATAAAATCGCCAAAAACCGAAAAAATTGCCGAAAGAAAAAAAGTCTCAAAACCGAAAAAAATCGCTAAAATTAAAAATCACCAAAAACCGAAATAAATCCCAAAAACCGAAAACAGTGCCAAAACTGAAAAAAGCGCCACAAATATTGTAAATCACTAAAACTAAAAGTAGCGTCAAAAAGCGAAAAAAGCGTTCTAACAAAAAAAAACGCCAAGACCACATTATCGCCAAAACTTAAAAAATTTCCAAGAAAACAAACAAATTGCAAAAAAAATTGCAAACAAAAAACGAAAAAATTATAAAATGAAAAAAAAACGCCAAATCCAAACAAAATATCGCTAAATCAACAAAAAAAATTAAAAACTAAAAAAAAAACAAAAATTATACGAAAAAGCAAAACGAAAAATTTTTCAAAAATGAGAAAAAAAGGGCACAAACGAAATGCGATATATGTATGTGTATTTGTACGGAACTCTTCGTGTGCGAGACAAGATCGCACTTTACTGAATTTATTTAGCTATGACGTTTTTTTGTTTTACTGTTTTCTCATTCTGCGGATTTTTTTAATGTTGCATGCTTCTTTAGTTTTGGTGTTTCTTTTGTAGCGGCCAAAGCTACCCATATTCTGAGAATATTTCAGGTATGTACCTTTTACGGTTCTCCAGAAGAGACAAATAAACGGACAGCGTAGCGCAATCAATAGGATTCCTTCTCACCTTTAGTAAAGGGACCCCAAAAAACAACTATAAAATATAGAAATAAATATGTTATTATTACTTTCTTTGCAAAACCAGTTGGTCAACAATACATACATGTTTTTTTGTTTTGTTTTCTTTTCTTTTATTGAACTTACATGCATGAGTAATACGTGTGTATGTACTAGTAGCAATTTTAAATGCTTATAGCTTCCAAAATACTGAACCGATTTTAATAAAATATGAATAGTACACATCTGTGAAAAAATATGTTTAAAATGGTATAAATTTTAGCAAAATCGGTTGCATAATATGAGCACAAACTGCTTAACAAAGAATTGGTTTGCCTATTACTTGCATAGATTAAATGAATACACCCAGACACTTAAGAGGTAGTTTCTGCCATAAATTCATTTTTGGTTGGAAAATAAATTGAGTACGGATTTTTTTGATGGGCATGACTAATAATTCCACTAGGTATGTCAGGCGCGGATCCAGCTTGAATTTTTCATTTTTTTGGGGCGAGGGGACTTCTAACAGAAACATACAATTTTGCAAAACTTCCTTTGGAAACTTAATAGGAATCTCGTATATTTTACTCGTGACATTGGTGGTCATGCCCATTAATAAAAATGTGTACATGATAGAAAATATAGATGCCATATATTTCTATTTATAGGGCCAAAGGAAAAAATATTTTGCAGGCCAGTGTTATCTATATGCTTTTAAATCAATTTCATTTTATCTTCTAAGTGGGCAAATTAGAAGACAACAAAAAGGGGCCCACTTGAAATATTATCTTGAAACAACTTAATTAACACAACGAACATTCTACAATCTAGACTAAAATTAACTTTAGTGGAATACTAAATAGTTCTTTATAGATATGTAGACTTCTTTGATATTTCCCTTCTTAACCATTCAACATGACCTATTTACTCATACTATTTCTTTCCAGCCAATGTACAGCTTGATTTTTATGTTGGCCCGCGCAATGAAATCAAAAGTGTTAAATTTAACACATTCACTTGGTTGGATTTCAAAAATAGTTAAAGTTGATGCATAACAAGTACGAGCACGTACATGCATGCTCGTTGCCATAAGTCCAAGTTGCCCCATAAGTAGTTGTAGTTCTTGTTAAAAGCAAAAGTTATTCAAACATCAACCACAACAGCATACATAAAAGATGCACATAGAAAAAATATATATATTTTTTCAAAAATAAATTCAAGGAAGTGATAAAATAAAATGTTTATGAAGTACGACAGCACGCAAACTTAAAACGGCAAACCCATAACAAATAGCACTTTATACTCATATATTTATTTAAGTATATAAAACTATAATCATGATGTTTCCAGGGAAATACTCTTCAGCAAAATAAAATGGAAATTAAACCAAAAAACCACCTAAAAGAAACCAACATTAACATACACACGTTAATTGAAAAGAACCTCAACGAAACTGGCTTAAAACGACTACTTATGGTTTGAAAGAACAAGCAAAAAATATCATGGTTATCAACGGCAACAACGCCAACAACAACAACAACAACAACAACAACAATGAAGACATCATTGACAGCAACATGAACGGTATCATCTTCATCATCATTGTCAACAGCATGTTCTTGAAGTTCTTGTATAAATGTTTAGAACACTCTGCGAGGGTAGTTCCAGACTAACCGAGCAAAGCTAAGGATATATAAAAGATTTGGGGAAAAAAATTTATTTTTTGATATCTATAGCCATAAATGAATGAAATATATATTTCGAAAGATATCTTACTATATGATACCTATAGCTATCTATCCTATAAATGAGTGATATATATTTCGAAAGATATCTTACTACAAGCTGCCAGTTTAAGCCAGCACACTGTCGTCCTAATTGGGTCCATTGTGTTACATGAAGAGGAGAAGCTGTTAGCTTGCCTGAAACTAGCCCGACGAACGGATAAACGAATGTATTCTTCTAATATCGCAGTTCGATAAGTCCCCTTTTACATATTGGAAATTAATGGTCAGACACACGAAGTTAGTAGAAGAGGGGCCGAAGTTGCAGAGTGTGTAGTACACCACTCGCTGCACCGGATATTTTATGTTTCTTTTTATTACTTTTCGCTATTTTCTCTTTGTTGATTCAGCTGATTTTTCTTTCTCGTTTCAGCCACTAAATGCATACTTGATGTGTATGCATGTTGCAAGCGCGAATATGAAGTAAACAAACGATAAAATTTCTCTGTATATATTAATTTCCAATATGTAAAAGCTACTGGCAAGTTCAAAAGAGAATCGAAAAAATGTCAGCCCAGAAATGTCTCATATGTAAAACGTGAACGTTGAAAAATTAAGTTGATGTTAATTTTTCCCTTGTTCCTTGGAATATTAATCATGCCCAATTCTTTCTGAATATAACGTTACGAACCTTAGCCTAATAATCAATTTGGATTCACAAAGCAAATACGTTCGAAATAATCATATTAAAAAAAAGGGGACTAAGTTTGCTACATCTTGCAGCAGCGGCCTGTCCATGGCAGCCGTTTTTTTCTCAGAGAGAGCGGGGCAATGACAGAGGAGGTGCTCTTCCTGCTTCTTAGGACAACTTCGTGATTTTTATCAATTGAGTTGCCTTGATTTTAATGATATATGGCTTGTTTTGTTTGGAACATATTGATCTATATATGTACTTCTGAAAAAAACCGGAATTTTTATTTGATTTTAATTTTTTATGAGTTTTTTTAAAATAAAATTTTTATAAAAAACTTTTTTGCATTTCTCAGAAACTACTGAGCAGATTAATGTGTTACCTTCTTTGGGAAAGGGATAGTGTAGAGAGAACAGGTGGTGAAGTGGAACAGAGATAGAAAACATAATTCATTTGCAAATCTGCTAATGCGCATTTTTTTTGTAGAGCAGTGTTACAGCGCCTCTGGTGTCAAGTGAAGGCATTAATACCGACGAAGGAGGGTGCTGTGAAGTGCATTAGGATATGTTATTAATAATCGCATCCGGCACTGCCAAATTGATCACTACTATTCCTTCATCACTATAACAGTCCAACAACAACCAATACAATAGCTGTTAGCTTGCCTGAAACTAGTCTTGTACACAAGACCTCAGGGTTTCTAGTCAAATGCATCCTAAAATTTCATGATTTAATAATCTTTTTGGAAAATAGTCTAATACTCGAATTTACATAAAATTTTAACAGACAGAGATATTGTAATAAAGTTTTAAACTTATATAGATGAAATAATTTTCTAATATATAATAGAATAATATTTACCAGTTTTGGTATTCAAATACCAGAACTCCTAAAGCGGAGATATGTTCCAAAAAAAAAAATTTTTTTTTAATGGGCGCTCTGTAGTTATTTACGGTGTGATATTTAAATAACTTTCGATATATTTAGGCAACACCTAAGGCCTTGGAATATTTGTAGTTTTGTGGCGATCCTTGCTTTGCACCCTGAGGAATTTTAAAGGAAACTATAAATTTTCTTTCAAAATTGGCTAATTTTGGATAGGACTGGAGGGAGAACCATTAACTCTTTTGGTCCGATTTTTATTCTACAAATATTTGTCATAGGTTTTCTTTCCAGACGAAATTTATTTTATATGGCCGAAAAAAATACCATCTTTTTGAAAAAAAAACTCCAAAAATTTTGCATTTTGTATATGTTTGATGTTCCGATGCGTGTAAATTTTTAGCGAATAAAGATATCGGCGTGAAATTTTCCGAATTTCGTTCTAAGTTTTAGCACTAATATCTTTCTTTTTAAGAAAAATTTATCGGACATTAGGTTCGTCCACCACATCAAAAAATCTTAATTAAGGTCGCCCAAAAATAAAAGAAAAAAATTTTAATAAATCTGTATCTTTGAAACTTGCTATCCGATTACAAAAATGATGTATGTGAAAATCATAGAAGATGATATAAGCTTTAAGAAAAATGGAACCCAGACTACCCTGTTGAAACACACGGTGAGCTACATTGTGTCAAAGGTGACTACCTCGGCCATGAAAAACGTTGTTGGCCTCATAACTTTTAAAAATATTATTTTTTATGAATTTAAATTTGTTGTAAAGCTTATTATGAGACAAAGAAAATACACACTTTATTTCATTAAGATATCTTTAATATTTTTAGAGATATTTAGCTTTCAATTTTAAAATCTTTGTGTTTTGACCTTGACTTTGTTCCCGATTTCAAAAATATTTCGGGTAATAGCAGAGCCAAAATTTTCATTAAAATATTTTATGATTTTTAATAAAATCCTTGATAATATGCAGAAGAAAAGTAGCTGTGAAATGTAGCTGTGAAAAAAAATTAAAAACAAGACTTTGAAACGAGGGTAAGATATGTCTAAATTTTGACAAAAATAAAGCTTAATTGTTGGACGTTTTTCTCAAAAAATTTTCAGAACTAAAAATTTTCCATTTCCATATTTCAAAAGAATATACTTCAAATATAACATCAGTTAAAATTTTACATCGATTAAAGCATGCACGCTATATCCAGCATTGGATGAATATAGCATGTGAAAAATGCGAATTTCCAATACTTTATGGCAAAATTGTATACGTATGAATAATATGATAATTTACTATCGTATTAGTCATACGTATACAATTTCTCCCTTAAAAATTGCAAATTCCCATTTTCTTCACAGTTGTTGGTTGCGTCAACCTTTTCATGTTTGTTTGAAATCATTGTTAACCTTAATAAGTTTACAACAAACAAACTCATGCTTACATTTAATCATAACATTATTAGCATTCATAAAACTTGCAACATGAGTGCATTTACCAATATACGAGTATATGTATTGCTATATTGTCGAATAGCTTCTGGCAGATTTACATAAGGGAATTTGACTCCAGCCATATAATTCCATAGTAGATTGCTCTCAGATTATGGTGGCCTGAACCATGTTTTTTCTTTGCGTGTCTGATAAATTTCTTACTTTTTTTAAAGTAGCTATTTTCATTAAATTGTGAAATTTTGGGTCTACCTTCGTGCAATTACATACCAACCAACCCTTCAACCAACCATATTTTATTGCCATGACTATGAAATGACTAAATGACTAAAGACGTTGTCATCAACGTCATCGTCTCTACCAACTATTTAAAATATGCTAGTAAAACAACAACAATAAAATTTATGTATATCATCACTAAACCAACAAAAAACAGCAGCAATAATGATGACAATATGCCGAGAATGAAGATGATAAAAATGACAACCGAAAAAATGATGATGATTTAAAAAATAAAAAATAAAATTTAATGTTTTATCGCTGCAAGAAAAAATACTAAACGAAAGAGCCCAGAAAATAATACCAACGAGCGAGCGGGCAACTGCAAGAAAACACCAACAACAACAAATGTGAAACTTTTTTTTCTTTTCTTTTTATCTTAAGTTAAAACAACTGAAAATGTAAAGCGTTTAAAACGCGTGCAAATCACATAAATATGTTAATTGGAATTTATGTTGTGCCGACAACTTTATCGGCAATTTTGTATTTTTTATGATTAAATGAATATTTTAGGAAAAAAAAAAGATAAATACAAAGAACTAAAATTAGACTCACACACAAATTCGGTAGCATATAAATTATTATTTTTTTTGTGCTATTTGAGCATAATACTTCCTGCAATTTGAGCGATTATAATCAAACCAGTAGTTCAATTAGATACTTTTGGTGAATAATCTGCTTGCCGAACTAGCCATGAGGTTGCTAATTAAAAAATTAAGGTGTGTTAAAAAGAAAATAAATTACAAAGGCTCGCTAGGCCAGAAAAATAAATTAAGATTAAACCAATTGAGATAATCAAATTTTGAATTTTATTGTAAATCTCAAAATATTTTTTTAAGAATTTTCGCAAAGCCCTTACCGAAGATATTTGCGAAATACTAAATAAAATCAGGGTCCAAAAATAAAATGAAAATGTTAAAATTCAATGTCAAATATATTTTAGTCTATGAGAGACAACTTTAGTATTCATCCTGTTTATTATTTGTGTGCTCATAAGCTTTACAAAAAATTTTAATTTTTCTAAAATCGAGCTATATCTGTTTAAGTTACAATGTCTACAAGGGGTGATAGCTTTTGAGACCCTTCCTAGTGGTTCCAACTGGAAAGAAAATGTTAATAAATCTGTATCTTTACAACTTGCAATGCGATTACAAAACAATGTAAGTAAAAATCATAGAGAAGGACATAATCTTTAAGAATAATGAAATTTGGACCACCCTGTTGAAACACATGGTGAGGTGCAGGGTGTCAAAGTTGACTACGTCGGGCATGAAAACCCTTGTTGGCCTTATAATTTTTACAAATATTATCCGATTCTTACGAATTTAAATTTGTTGTAAAGCTTATACCGATTTCTTAAACATCTCTGGTAATAAAATTTTCTGAAAAATATTTTGTGATTTTTAACAAAATCCTTTATAGTATACAGCATAAAGTTTTAATTATTTCAATTCATGGAGCCGTGAAAAAAGTTAAAACTAAGACTTTGAAATACCAGACTAGAAAATTTCCCAATACTCATATTAGGGCCCGATTGGGAATACATGTGGCAAACCCAAAAGGGTTATCCAATTTGGGATATGATCGGGAACTTTTTGGGATAGCCCATCTGCAAATTAGTGACTTTATATAAGTTCTTCCCAAGTAGGAAACTATTGAGAACTTTTTGGGAAGATCTAGCAAAAATTTTTAATCATATTATTTGCTCATCTTCAGTAGAGGTGATTGTTACATAATTTTGTCCCTTGGATAGCTTCAGCAATTTTAATTCAATATTAGAGTTTGATATTTTTCCGATTTGAGCCAATTTTTGCAAGATTTTGATATTTCACCACAGGAAGCCAATCAGGTCCCAAATACGTTTCTGCGTTACATCGGAATCGGGATCCCAGTTAGATCCCAAATGTGTTTGCGTGAAAATTTCTAGTCGGGTAAGGGTCAAATATGTTAAATTTTGAAAAAAAATTGCTTAATTGTTAGACGTTTTTCTCTAAAAATTTTCAAAATAAAAAATTTTCTTTTTTCACATTTCAAAAGACAATAGACTTCAAAAATTACTCCACTTGAAATTATAAATCGATTAGACCATGCACGCTGCATCCAGCATTAGGCGAATATTGTGATTTTTTCTGCGAAATTCTAAATTAATCGCTTAAGAAAAATAAACGCTCATCGAAATTTTCAAAATTTCTTTGCAAATAATATTAGAAACATTTACTAAAAATAGTAAAATTTTCAGAAGCAGGAAAATAGTTTTAAGCTCCATTTTTTAGTTTTTATTTCTGTACTATTTATTAAAAAAACATAGAAAGTCTCTTATGTTTACAAACTTTTGATGATATCTTAAACGGACATTTGTTCTTGAATTTTCAATTAAAAGACCATGTGAAGAAAGTGCGAATTTCCAATGTTTTAAAGCAAAATTGTATACGTATGAGCAATATGATAGCACATGCTTATTACTCATACGTATACAATTTTCTTCGAAAAATTGGAAATTTACCTTTCCTTCACACAATATTTTTTAATTAAACTTCATAAACACTGCCCGTTCAATAAGCTTTACAAAAAGTTTGAATTCACTAAACTCGGATAATATTTGTAAAAGTTATGAGGTCAACAAGAGATGCAACGACACGATTCCTTGGAGTAATGAAAAAAGTTTCTCTAAAATTATTGAAAATTTCAATAAATATATGAAATAAACTCATTGATCCAAAAATATAATTTCTCTAAGCTAATGAAAATATAACATTATTTTAATGAAATTATTTCATTATTTTAATGAAATTTTTCCATTATTTTTATGATACATATACAATTTTCTCCGAAAAATTAGAAATTAGCATTTTTTTTCAGATGTTATATATTTTTTAATAAAACTTCAGAAACACCGCCCGTTCAATAATGTTTACAAAAAGTGTGAATTCATTAAAATCGAATAATATTTTTAAAAGTTATGAGGCCATCAAGGTTTTTCATGCTCAAGGTAGTTACCTTTGACACCCTGTAGCTCACCGTGTGCTTCAACAGGGTGGTCCAAGTTTCAACATTCTTAAAGCTTAGGTCCTTCTCTATGATTTTTTTAAAATTTCAAAGATACAGATTTATTACTCTTTTTTTCCAATTGGAACCACTGTGCAACGACACGATTCCTTGGAGTAATGAAAAAAGTTTCTTTAAAATTATTGAAAATTTCAACAAATATATGAAATAAGTTTATTGAGCCAAAATTATAATATCTCTAAGCTAATGAAAATATAACATTAGTTTAATGAAATTATTTCATTATTTTAATGAAATTATTTCATTATTTTAATGAAATTATTTAATTATTTAAATGAAATTATTTAATTTGTTTAATGAAATTTCATTTCTTGATGTACTTGAAAGCAGAATTTTGTGATAAATATTTTTGTAGCACATATCAGCCAGCTACATCGCTCTTTAGCAGCAGGGTTTTGCACTTTTTCCGGAAAGGGACAAAAAAGAGCCATACAGCGAAGAGTTAGAGGCTAAAAATTTCACAAAAATATTCCTCGCAGTGTTTTACATAAAAGTGATGAACATTTTTAATACCTAAAATGCAAGGATTGCATTTAACTCCCCTTAAAATAAATGACAGAGGCAAATCTTCAAATCACCGATACACATGCGTATATTTTATTTTGTTAGTCGTTAGGATCTTGTTAGCTTTTCTATGTTATAAATACTCACAGTTGTACAGGTTGTATCTTTCGTGCAAACTGTCCCAAATAGTCAAAGAACGAAAAAAAAACAAAAATACATAATAAAAATTTATTTATTCACTATTTTGTATGTTGGTTGAATTTTTTTAAATTACGTTTATAAATAATTTATTATTGTATTTTTACGTTTTCGCTTTTTTGTTTAAATTAATATGAGAATTTCAGTTAATTTGACATTAATTAGCCGTTTAGCGAATGGGGAAGCAATTAAAATGTTAAAATTGGAAAGAAAATAAAAATGATTACATTGAGAGATCGAATTGAAGTTGAAAGATTAAAGTCTGTCGTCTAGTGCATATTTTATTATTAAACTTACAAATTAAAAGAAAGACAAAAATATTATACGTGCTGGCTGGTGTTCCATGTAAGCTTTTATTCAAGGTCAAAGTTAATACAATATTCAAATTTGAAATTTAATTATTTTGTTATAATAATTTGTAATTACAGCCTTCAGCACAATTGGTTTGTAATTCATTTTATAAGTTGTAAAAAATAACACTGGTCTGCAAAAATATTTTTTTGTCGGTCTATTAAATAAAAATATGCAGAATATAAAAGAGTTTAATGCTCTGAATTGAAATCCGTTTTAAGATTTTTTTATTACTATTATGACACCGAAACCATAACTCGAGAACGACAATCATGTTTTCGTACTAACAATTAATAGAAATTAATATACACAAAAGTTTGTAAGCAATACGGATTATTGTTTTAATAAATCCGGATTATAAAGTAATACAATGTAATGAAAAACGATGTCCGAATTACTGAATAGTCCGGACTAGCAAGGTCCTATCAAGCAAGGACTATCAAGCTTTTACTGTATGTACATTTGCTTCTCTTATTCAACAGACCAAATTTTTTAAAAATATTAGAAATTATATATTTTTTTTAAATTGTCATTGTCCTCAGTCTTGTGTATTGAGCGTTACGCTTTTTTAGTATGGTTCATTACTCAGTTTAGTTATTGAAATTGCATTAACAAAATACACTAAATTTAAATTTAAAATGTAGTGTATTTTTCGAAAAAAAAGTTCGTATAAAAATGTATTGAGCGTTACGTTAATAATATTCTTAAATGTAATTACACTATAAATTTTAAAACCTTCAAAAAATTTAACAGCAGCTGAAGATTTTCTTTTAAAAAGATTTTGCTTCTACCGCACTGTGGGCTGCTATATTTTCAAAGAATGTATTAGGCAGGTCGTAGTTTGCTACGAATGATTATTTGAAATTGACATAATTTTTAACATTGTTGGTCGATTTTATTAAAATTAGTCTTATTTGAAAGTAGAGTTAACCTAGTTATTTGCACATATACAAATTTTTTTTAAAGAATTATTAAAAAAGATAAAAATTGTTTTTATTTTTCCATGTGAACCCAAGTCGAAGTTGAAAAAGGTGGTCATAACTTTTAATTTCGTTATGCGATTATTATAATTTTTCGTTTTTACAGAGAAGATGTATAGTGCTTTAAAACCCTATACAAATTTTTGGTGATGTATATTTTTAGCAAAAATCATTCCTGGAACAACCGCGAAAGCAAATGTAACGCTCAATACACAAAAATTTTAAAAACTTGAAATATATAAATTTATTTCAGAATCCACTGAATGAGGTGAAAACTATAATATATATCCTACCTACATTCTCATATTTCATTTAGCCACCTTGGTAAACAAAAAACAACACAAAATGTATGTTTAGAATGAGAATCATCCATGTAAAATACACTTAGCTTTATTTTTTATCTAAAGAACATTTTCTTTGCAGACTAGTGTAATTTCCAACGATTACATGCGATTAAAATTAAAATTTTCTGCTATACTTTATAACTGGACAAGTCGTTGTGAAGCTAAAATCAAATCTGCCTCTTCAAAACCCCATATATTTTCAAAAGTATGGTTGAAGTCTACTGACGATTTGGTAAAGCACCAATGAAATGCATATACATAGATAATAAAATAAAATTAAATTATGACAATATGTCAAATAAAAAATTTCTTAAAAAAATTATGGATATAATTTTCCATTTTCCATACAGTTTTCGAAGGCCGCAACACTCTCCCATCAGTGATCATGTGTTTTTGTTTTCTCCACTTTTCATGTGGCTGTTAGTAGTTAGTAATGTCAACTATTTATTGTTTCAAGATAAAGAATACTAACTAGATTTATCTATTTCTTCATATTCATACAAATAAATAATCTTTATTTGTAATAATTGCTAAATTCGTTTGAAAAATGCTATTAAATAAATATTTTAAATAAATACTCTGCTAACTAAGTACAGGTAGTAATAACGTAATTAATTACTATTATTACGTAAAAGATTTAGATTCAGAGACTTGTCCAATTGCAAATCAAACTTGGTTGGCAAGTTGGCTGGCTGGCTTGGCTGCTGGTTGACTGTTTGCTTAATACAAACACAATCTTATTTTTACAAGTAAAACCACACAGACACACTGACACAAATACACTCAAATTTATACAAGTGTAAGTACACGTTTTCAAATATGCATTTTAAATTTAACCTTGAACTTGATATTAGTTATCGAATGTATTGAGAATCTCTGTACTTAAAGTATCACCAATAATATCAACAACAAAAACAACAACTATGACAAGAAAAACTGCTAGCCAGCCATACAGAATCTTACTCACTCCCAACAAGAGATCAACCAACAAATATTACAGCGGCTAAGCGATCGACCGACCGACTGACTGACTTAGAGCCCATCCCGCCTGCCAATCTTTCAATGACTTTTTGTTGTATCGGTGCTTGGCGGTGGGTTGTATGGTGTTTTGAATTTAAAATTGAACGTATTTTTTTTCAATGTTTTGAGAAAACTGGTTTTTACACGAGAAGATGCGGAAAATGCAGTCTTGCTTAAAACAAAATCCATTTGGACAGATATTCTCACACACCTATACACGGATCTATAGACACACACACAAAAACACACACTCACAAACTTTCTCATACATTTGCCAACAACACAGTAACGAACCAAATAAATAAAATTAAACAAGATTTTGTTTCGCTCATTAATAAGAATAAATAATTGCGAACAATTTAATAAAAACAAATATGTATTATTATTATTGTTGTTGTTAATAAAATTGCTCACAGAAAAAAAGTAATAATATTGCTGCTAATAATTATTACGATCATCGTTATGATTGTATGGTCGCTGACATTTATGATGATCATGACAAGAAGAAAAACATCCAACAGCAGAATTATTGTCAAGTTGTTACAAGTTAAAATTGTGGGTCTTAAAAGCAAAGGGGTACAAGTGCAAAAAAGGAAATTCTGAGTAATTAAGATTCAAAGTTTTTTGTTCCCATGCATTTCCATACATAATATTTTTGCTTTCCAATAGATACGGCCTCTTGAGGTCATCGTACAGGTCTGAAATTTTGTAGAGTAATAGATATTCGTATTAAGTGTAGATTCCTGCATATAACTCATTTTTTTAGTTTTGGCACTTGTACCCCTTTGCTTTTTTTTCACCCTCTCAATTATAAATATAAATAAAACAAAAATAACAATAAACTGAAAATAAAATTTAAATAATTAAAAAAAATCTCATTTATACGAACATCGAATGAAAACACACGATACAGTGGAGCAAAAATTGTTTGTTTGGAATAACCAAGGAATGAATTATGGTTTTGTTAAAACTCAGAAAGAATTAGACATGATCAATATTCCAAGGAACAAGAGAAAAATCAAAATGAATTTAATATAAATTTCAATGCACACATCAGAACAGAACAACGTTGTTTTCGAAAAACGCCACACTTCCACCACTGTTAGGTGGCTTGTTTGAATGTGATCGCAATTCTTTAAAATATGTACTAATCTTTTGAGAAATTAGCATACGAGAATTGCATCAGTACTAACTTAATATTTATCACAACAAATTGCGATTTTATAATAAATTTATATGCTCGTGTTTTGCTTTTTTTCATTATATCATTTCGAGTTTTTATCCAATATCGGTCTATCATGGCTTAAAAATTTTTTTAATCAAATGTTCTATTCAATAAAATTATAAAGTTACAGATTTTATAATTATTTGTTGAACAAATTAGCTTTATAATTGAAAACAATTGGTGAAAATCATTAAAAATTTCCTTAAATTTTATTTTCGATTTTCTCCCGTCTAGAAATTTTCGTGCGAAACCATTTGGGATCCAACTGGGTTCCCAATTGAGGTGTAACACAAAAAGTATTTAGGGGCCGATGCAAATTACCAATAGCTTCCCACTTGGGAAGAGCTTATGTTAAATCACTAATTTGTAGATGGGAAATCCAACAAGTTCCGGGTCGGACGCCGCATGGTATAAAACTTTTGGGTTTTCCACATGCATTCCCAAGTGGGCCTCAATATGTGTATTTGGAAATTTTCTAGTCGAGCTGTAACTCAGCCATATTTTATGCGATATAGTTTATTTTTATCAAACAATCATTTGACTCTGGATGGCGCTTTGAAGAGAAATATACTTATATCGAGAAACATATGACCGAAATGAAGAAAATTAACTATTTTTCTCGTATTCAGCTTTTTACTTTTCGGCTAATTACTTTTAAAAATCCAATACAAACTTTTAACATCAAAGAAATAAAAATTTGTAAGCCAGTATATTGCTTATGAAAATTTTATAAAATACATTTTCAATGAAAATTTGCTTTATAAACATTTTGTAATTATTTTGTCCGTTTTGGTACAATTTTTTCCATTTTAGTAACTTGTTTCATTTATGCCAGTTTTTCGCTTTGACGAATGTTTTCAATTTTGGCGATTTTTTTTTTCTTTTTAGTGTTTTCCGTTCATTCTATTAATTATCGTTTTAACGTATTTTTTCGTTTTAGCGACTTTTTTCCAAAGAGTTTTTTTTTATTCTTGCGATTTTTTCTGTTTTGTTAGCCCACTTTATTTTAGCGATTTTTACGTTATGGTGATTTTGTTTGGTTTTGGTGGTCTTTAATCATTTGAGCGTGTTTTTTCTTTTCTGTTCTGGTTTTTTTGTGATTTTTTTCCATTTTAAGGGTTTTCCTTTCTGCCGGTTTTTTGTGCTTATGGCAATTTTAGCCGTTTTAGTGACTTCTTTCCGCCTGGCGATTTATTTATTCCGTTTTGGTAATTTCGTTCAGTTTTGACAATTTTTCCATTTAAGTGTTTTTTCTCAATTCTGGCGATTTTGTACGTTTTGGCAAATTTTCTTTTTTGTTCTTGATAATTTTCTTGATTTGGCGATTTTCTTTTGTTTTAGCGACTTTTTTCCGTCTTGGTGATTTTTCTTCGCTGTTGCGCTTTTTTCCGTTAAGCGTTTTTCCCGATCTGGCGAATGGTTCTGTTCTAGCGAAACTTTTTCGTGTTAGCCACTCTTTTCGGTTTTTAGCGATTTTTATCCTTTTAGGCGATTTTTCCTTTTTTGGCGATTTTGTTTTCGCTTTGCGATTTTTTCCCGTTAAAATGTTTTTTCTTTCTATTCTGGCAAACTTATTCCATTTTGGCGACTTTTTTCATTTGACTTTTTCCTTTTTAGCGATTTTTTATTTTAAGAAATTTTTTAGGCAATTTATTTTCTTTTAAAGTTTTTTTTTTCATTACAGACATTTTTTGGGTTCTATCCATTTTTACCAGTTTTGACAAATTTTTTAGCGTTGTTCTCATTTTGTGGAACTTTTTTCCTTTAGGCGATTTTTTCTATTTTAAGGTTTTTGTGTCTGAGCTATTTTCTTCGTCTTGCCGGTTTTTAGCCATTTTTGCGATTTTCCTTGGCATCGTCCATTTTTTTGGCTGTTGTTTCACACTATTTTCAAGCTTTGGAATTTTTTTTTATTTTTGAGTTTTAGCGGTTTTTTCGCTTTGGCGATTTTTTTCGTTTATCGTATATTTTTCGTTTTAGCAATTTTTACCTTTTTTTGGCGATTTTTTCCCGTTTTAGTGGTTTTTCCGATTTTGGACGATATATTTTCCTTTTTACGATTTTTTCCGCTTCAGCGATTTTTTCCCCGTTTTGGCGATTTTTACGGTTTACCGATTTGTTTTCGTTTTACTGCCTTTTTCTAGTTTCGGGTATATATTACGGTTTAGTGAACATAGAAGTTCAGAGTAAAAGACTGGCCAAAAGGCTACATTCACGGAGAATGTGTGGAGTTGTTTCTTCTTCTTCGATGAAAAACAAACAAAGATAAGAGGACCTGCTTATTTATCCACAAAGGATAGTGCCAGTCGTAGTTCATTTCTATTGAATTCAAGGATGCCATTACACGAAAATGGTTCCATGGTCAAAATTTTTCCCCATTGAGACGGTACAAAAAGCTCTAAGTCACAAGAGGGTAGCAGTTACTTTGTTGACAACTATGAGCAGTTATCCAGTAAATAGAAATATTTATTAGCGATTGATAGCTTCTATAGTAAATGCAAGCACTCTACAAAAAGCTTCGATCACTATCACGCACGGTCATGCACAATCTTGATTTTTCGCATTGTTAGCTAAATTTGCTTTGTCCCTTTCCATACGAGTCAGCTTTTGCTTCTGCAACTTTGTTCACTTTTCTCTTGAGGTTGCATTCATGCCCATACAATGAAATTCTTGTTGTGCGGTTTTTTGTTTTTTTTTACATAGAATTTGTTGTTGCTTAATATTACGAAGAGGAAAACAAAAGAGAGTTCCATGTATATGAAGCAATGTACCCCTTCCCAATCTTCTCACCTCTCTCTCCCATAAACTCAAAAGTTGACACGTATGAACAAGGACTTTACTTCTACTATAAAAAATGACTAATAGGCGATTTTTAAAGACTTGATGCCACTAATGCACAGCATTGCAGAATTTCTGATTTATGTGCTAGAAATTTGAAATTAAATTTTAGAAATTTCATATCATTCAAAAATTTCATTCATACGCGCTCACTTCACGTTCACTTGATTGAAAAAAAGAAGCTCCTCCCAATCATGTAGATGTTGCCTAAGAAAGATGGATACTTTCAATTTAAAATATTGCACTTACTCACTTACGGAAAAATATGTTATACTCACATCTATGCACGCTAACGTAAATGAAAGAAAAAGTGACTTAGGATAATGCGTGATCTTGCATGATTTACTCAAATCAAGAGAGTGATGCCTAAGGAGAATAGATGCTTTCAATTCCAGATCAGTAAAACAAGTGATAATTTTTGCCCACTTTGTTGCCACTGTGAAGGGAGAAGGTTTTCGCTTGTCATTAAGATTTCTTAGGTTTTCTTATGCAAGGAAATTTTTTTTGGGGGGTAGAAACAGAAAAATTTAAATAGGTGTTAACTATTTAAATAAATTTATATTTCTCTAGTTGTTTTCAGATTGTTTTTATTTTTTAATAATTATGTTAATTATTTCTTTGTAATTCTTCTAGTAAAAATCACAAGCATCAGGCATGCATTGTTTAATTTATTTCTTACAGAATTGGAAAAACAGAAATTCAAAAACTAAGAGATTTATTTAAAATACTTGTAAACTGTACAGTGGCCATTTGTCATTACTGATTCATCATGATTTTAATTATGATGATAATTTCATGCAGCAGTACAAGCAAGTCACATGTGGCCGGCCAACCAAGTTCAAGCCATGAGCAAAATTAGTCATCAAGGAAATTGTTGTTTAAAAACACTTGCTCAAGCCTTACAGAAGAATATGTTTAACTCATTTAAAAATAATAATAATAATAATCTTTAAAAAATAGTTAAGGAATTTATTTAAAAAAAATACAATTAAGTTAATTGTTCTTGGCTGCTTGAATGCAAATTCTTTGCCTTAAGCTTTGTAACTAGAGATGAATAAAAAAAAAGCAAATGTTTAAGAGTGTTTTGAAAAATATTTAAATAAAAAGCTATTAATTAATCATTATAATTCCATTGCAATTGCTGTTGTTGTTGTTGTGGCTGTTAAATATGTTTTATATAATTTATTTTATTTTTATAAAAAAAAAACTTTTGAATTTTTTCTCACGAAACACCCACAACGAATTGGAAATTAATCAAGCAGGGTTGTAACCTCAAAACTGAACTGCATACTAAATTAGTGGCTCATAAATGAAATTTGAAAAATATACTAAATCGCTTAACAGGAAGGGGATTTCCAATGATGACAATTGTGCAGATAATAATGATTGTTAGAACTAACCACAAAAGTGGGCGTACTGTGGCTCCTCATCAAATCAACTAAAGATTTTGAGCAACAAATAATTACATTAAATTGTCAGCATTAAATTGTTAGTTTAGATTTCCATTTAAAAAGCGCGCACACACACACACCTTTTTTATGTAGTCAATATAATTAAATTTTAATTAATTTCCATTAATTTTCAGGTGCTGTTGTTACAAATCTACAAAAAAATCTAAATAAATAAAATTAAATTTGCCATGACTAATAAATCAAATATGGTTTTTGTAAAGTAAAACAGAATCAAATGCATTGATTTCAAATTATTTAGAATGCAATTTGATGTTGTGTTTGTGTTTAATTTTTTAAGCTTAAACGAATAAATATGAAACCTCAAATATTTCCAACAATTTCAAATCAAATAAATGAAATTCTAGTTACACATTCCAAATTCTTTTGTTGTTAAACATTTTTTTTTATTTATTTAACATTTGAAGGCGCCATCAGCGTATTAAATTACACAACGTCCCACAGTGGCTGCAATTGAAAAAAAAGACTAAAAATAAATCGGTGTCTTTGCAACTTGCAATACGATTTCATAACGATAATTGAAAAAATCATAGAGAAGAAAGCCTAAGCTTTAAGCGTGTTGAAATTTGGACCACCCTATTGAAACATAAGTTGAGCTACAGGGTGTCAAAGTCGACTACCTCGGGCATGAAAAACTTTGTCGGCTTCATAACTTTTACGAAGATTATCCGCCCCTTTTCACAATATACAACTAAAAGTTAACCTGGACTTTAACGCAAGTTTTGAATGATAAACTTGCCGTTAAAGTCCACGTTAACTCTTAATTGTACATTGTGAAAAGGGCCGTAAAGCCAAGAATATATAGTTTATTTCATTAAAATATCTTTAATATTTTCAAAGATATTTGGCTTTGAATTTTAAAATTTTGGGTTTTGCGCCAATATCTCTGGTAATAGCATAGCCAAAATTTTCAAACAAATATTTTATGATTTTTAGCACAATTTTTGATAACAGCCAGAAAAACTTTTTTAGTTATCTCAACTGGTGTAGTCGTCACCAGGAATCAAAATCAAGGCTCTGAAATGAGAGCGAAAATTTGTTCGACGTTTTCGTAAAAAAATTTGTAACACTAAAATTTTTTTTTCAGTAATTCAAAAGAATAGACTTCAAAAATGATTGCAGTAGCAATTTTAAGTCGATTGAAGTATACACGTTACATCCAGCATTGGACGCAAATGGGGATTTTTCTACGAAAAAAAGCGCTCATAGAGTTTTTCCAATTTCTCTACAACTTATGAGTAAAACGGCCCATGCAAGGAAAAAATAATTTTTTTATTTTTAATAAAGATCTCTCAATTGATGTATTTAGAGCATGACAATTATAGAAAAAATAAAAAAAACATTATTTAATATTTTTTAAGCAATTTGAGGCACTTTTAAATTATCATCCACGAAACATTTTGCTCTCCATCTTTATATGTTTAATATTTATTTCATATTTTCTTTTCTTCCCTTTCTCATTATTAATAAAAAACCATTACCTCTGAAAAGAATAAATTTTTTCGCTTTTTATTGAATTTAAAAATATATTCAGCTAGAGTAATCTGCTGTCTATAATAGAACGGATAGCAAATAATTTAATGTGTTATTATATTCTTATGATTTATTTTTATATTATTTATATTAATTAAATCAATAAAAAGTTTTATTTCTTCGAATTTTTTTAAATTTTAGTATTATGTCACACCCGTCGGTCACACCCGTCACATTTTAAAAATTGTTTTTTGTTAAGAAAACTGATTTTTTTGTCAAACCGTAAATACGTAATACAGCTAAAAAAAACACTTTGAATTCTTTAAAAAAAAAGATTTGTAAGGTCACACCCGTCACACCTTTCTGACGACCATTCTGAGCAGAAATCGTGATCTTTCCGTGTCTACTCGTTATTCAACGACTTTAAGCTTAATGGCCCTGCGAGTCGCAACATTTTTTTAAGTAAAAAATTTTAATAAATGAGTTATGAATTTTTAGTCGAACTGTATAGCTTTTATCCAAAGTTATTTAATTAGTTTGGCTTAAGTTCATTTTTAATTTAATCTTTCGATCAAATTATTTTTATTTAAGAAAGAAATTCTAAAGCATCCAATATTTTTAATGTAGCGCGTATGAGTAACATAATAGTACCATTATATAACTCATACGTAACTTTTTGCCTTAACAAAAATATATTGAATTTTTCTCATTTTCTCCACATATATATTTTTTTTAATGAAAAATTCATAAACAAATTAAAATCGGATAATATTTGTAAAAGTTATGAGGCCGACAAGGTTTTTCATGCCGGCAATAGTAAAATTTTACACCCTGTAGCTCAACGTGTGTTATAGCAGGGTGGTCCAAATTTCAACATTCTGAAAGCTGAGGTCCTGCTCTATGATTTTTGCATACATCGTTTTGTAATCGAATCCCAAGTTTCAAAGATACAGATTTATTACCCTTTTTCCAATTGGAACCACTGTGCGTCCCTTTATCTATGAGTCTACCCCTCCCTATTCATCTTTTTTTAGGTTATTTTAACATTATTTGTTTAATTACATTTGATGTTTTTCAAATACCCTACATACCGAATCGTAATTTTTACAAGATATTTTTTCAGTTTTATACTCTCAACCATCGCAATCCTAATTACAGATGCCTTAGGCTCCACGCTTAATAGGGCTCTTTCCGCTATACTGCATTGCTTACCAGTGGATCTGCTAACGCAACAGCTTGCCGGGGATACAGCAGTGCGCCTGCATCCTACAAATGCCTGGAACCATAGACGATGGGCTCATGCAAGCATCATTGAGTCTTGAGATAATCTGCTCGAGCTCATTGACTATACCACCTCGAGACCGACATTCTCCAGGGAATTAAAGTCTAACGAAGGGTCTCACCCCCTCTTAGAATAATTTGTTGTTCACACAGAAGGTTCCAGGAGGGGTGACATGGTTGGAAGCGGTATCTGCTTTGAAAACTTGGAAGTCAGAATATCCTTCAGACTTCCAGACAAATGTAGTGAATTACAAGCCGAGATATGGGCCATCAAAAAATGGCAAACTGGCTTCGGTATCACAGAATATTTGATATAAATATCCGAATTTTCATGCCAAACTAATGGGACTAACGTCACAGAACTTCAGTAGAAGCAGCCAAAATGAGGAAGTAGAGCAGACAGTCTTCCTTTTTCTGTGTCTCTGTCCTTCACTGGAGAGCCACCAGCTAACACAACTTGGTTAGCAATCTTCGTTAGACTATCTGAGCTTGCGACTGCTAATCTCAACAGAGTCGGATCATTCATCAGCAGCAGTGGATGGTTCCAACCCTGAATCGTCCCTTTTTCGCCATGTGATAGCCAAAACCTCTCTCTTCTCACTTTCATATCTCTCATATTTTACTTATTTTCTTCTTCCACTTTCTTTTTCCTTTCCTTACAGGGACAAAAGGACCGATTCTGGATCAAATGAGCGGAAGCTGCCTGTCTAATCCAACCGAACTCACTCTCAAATTTAGCCTAGATAGACCACGTTTCTAACGCTATATATGAATGGACAAAAAATTACAGTTCCAAATCTGCCCCGCTTACTTAAGCTTTCCTGTACTGTCGGCCTTCGACCAGATGCGACCATTTTCTTTTCGTCAGTTACTTCCAAAACTGGCTTCGCTTAAAGCTCATTAAACTTAAGTAAGTGAAGCCAGTCTTGAACATAAGTGAGAGGAGAATATGGTTGCGTCTGGTCGAAGGCTGACAGTACAGGAAAGTTTAATCAAGCGAAGCCAGTTTTGGACTTGGGCAAAGACCGGCAATGAAGGAAAGTGTAGGTAAACGAAACCAGTTTTGAACATAGCTGAGAGAAGAAAATAATTGCATCCGACCAAACGCCGGCAATATAAGAGAGCTTAAGTAAGCGCAGCCAGATTTGGATGTACCTGAGAGGAGAAAATTGTTGCGCCTTGCCGAGGGCCGCAGGAAAGCTTAACTAAGAAAAAAGTATTGCGTCAGTTCGAAACTCGGGAATGCAGAAAAAGTTTAGCAATCGATGACAGTTTTGCACATACCCCAGAGAAGAAAATCATGCAACTTAAAGAAGACTCTGGCTTAGCATAATCTCTAGAAACAATTACGAATTGGAAACTATTTAATTTTTGTTGGGTTTTATTTCTTTTCACCTATTTCGTTGCTGTAGGTACTTATTGTATTGGAAGCTATTTGGTTTTTTTACTTATTTTATTAGGAGCTATTTCATTTCTTTTAGACTTTTCTCATTGGGAGTTATTTCACTTTTTGTCTTTATTACCCGAAAAATTTAAAGTTCTTTCATTTTCCACTTTGGGGGCTATTTCATATTTTCTGGTTATTTCCGTTTCGACTGCTTTATGCTTTAGTGATTCGTGGAACAGCCAAACCTTAAGACGACATACCACCATTCGATCTCTGAGACGTGTGCGTTTGCTTTAAACTTTCGACTTCCTTTAAAGTATCGACTTCCCCTCTCATCACTGAGTCCTTAGTAATCGCTAGCCACTGCCTTTGAATGAGTTCAACCATCGCACACAAATCTAAACGTTTCTGCCAGTGGCTCTCAGTCTAAACTCAGACAAAGCTGGATACTCACGTTGCACAATGTACAAACATCATCTCAGCCAGATGATATCTGAAGTTTTAGCGTCCTGTTCTCAACGATCCTTACGTATGTTCCTCATTTATTTTAGCTCTTCAGGCATCCAAGCGACCCACTTCAACTCGGAGTTTTCGGCGTTCTCCATCTCTCACCTTCCAATCAAAAAGTACTTCTACCCCGGTTCCTCTTTGGATTTAGCTTCTTAGGTTTATGCATGATCCACATCGACTCCGAGTGCATTGTCCCAGGAAAACTGGGAAAAAAATACATACCGCCCCTATAAGTCGATCTTATTCAGCAATAATATTCAACATATTATCATCGATATTGTTACCATTGTTGTCAATAGAGATGAGATCATGAGTAACTTTTTGTGCACGACCATACGCACACTCATGATGAAAAATTGTATTATTTATGGATGACCTTGTTTTTTGGTTCACGCTCATATACGTTCAAGCGAGCGTAAAGAAAAATGAATAACAATCACAAGATAAGTTCAAATTAACAATAAATTTCCTTTACATTTACTAATAGAATTTATAAAAATTATTTTTTAAGGACAATCAGCCATTAATGCCCGATATTTTAAAATTTTTCAATATTATGACAACTTTCAAATTACTTTTCTGAACTTACGAAACAATCACGCAATAAATCTACTCATTAACGCTCACTCACGAAATTTTCGGAATAAGTATCTCACGATCACGGTGCCCATCTCTAGTTGTCAGTAAAATTTTTTTTTACATTTAAACCATTTATGATGGTCCGCATTTATTGTCGGTTTTCGTTTGGTTTAATCTGTCAAAACTAAATGACAATGAAAAGACAAACAAACGAACGAATGAATGAACCAATTTGCGGTTTCATTTTCACATTGAAATGAAAATATAAACGTAAGGATACACACAAACGCACACGTTCATATGTATGCAAGTATATTGACAGCTGTTCAATTGTGATAATTAAAGTGCGCTCGGTTTACAGGCCTTATCACTCACTATAGATTCTAAAGTAAGAAAAATCCAAAAGTTCAGTGTAAGCGACCCAGCCGCCAGTATATCTAGTTTTATAATAAAATAGTTCCCATTTAAATTAATGAAATAAATTACATATTACGAAAAAAAATTAAATTTCAGCCATGTCACAAATCGAAAGTGATTTTGAAGCCGTAAGTTGTTTTTGTTTTTCAGAAAACGATCGGACACATGTAGGCTCAATACTTTCTCTGTGACTACTTACAACTGTAAAGGTGAAGGTACATAGCATGCGTTAAATACGCTAATGCGTTACAGACTTCTGTCAAAAAAGTTGAAATAGTGTGTTTCCATAAGGCAAGATACAAAGCGAAGTTTGCGACGCGCGTAACTCACAAAAAGTTGAACATTCTTCGACTTTCACGCGTCGTATACAAAATGACAGGTAGTGCTGCCAGATTCATATGCTAAAATGTTTGTTTAATGGAAATAAATTATTAGAAACTAATTTTTTTATTAAAAAATGGATGAAAACTGCATTAAATATATAAAGAAAAATAAAACTTAAAGGCAAGACAAAATATAGCAGACAAAGGCTTGAAATTGTATAAGCAGAAGAGCATCAAAAGCGTGGTGTGTAACTTGTCATTCTTAAAGCGTTAAAAGTTCGAAAAGTAAGAAAAGCGTTGCCGCATAACGCGTGGTATGTACCTCCACCTTAAGAATGAGAATGAGACAATGGTCTCTGGATATGGAACGATCTTCTGGATATTACAGTGATCCTAACGCCTTCCAAATGTACTCGATATATGACAGCTCACAGTAGTTCCAATTGAGTAAAAATGGTAATAAATCTGTATCTTTGAAACTTGTGATCCGATTACAAAATAATGTATGCAAAATTCATACAGGAGAGCCTGAGCTTTAAGAAGGTTTAAATTTTGACCATCCTGTTGAAACGCACGTTGAGGTACAAAGTGTTAAAGTCGATTTAAATAAATTTGAAGTTTGTGTAAAGTTTATAAGCAGATAAAGAAAATACAACTTATTTCATAAAGAAACTTTTAATATTTTTAAAGATATTTGGCTTTGAATTACAAAATTTTGGGTTTTGGCCTAGACTTTGTTCTCTATTTCGCCAATATCTCCGGTAATAGCAAAGACAAAATTGAAAAAAAAAATTTTTTTAACATAAGCCCTAATAACATGAAGAAAACATTTTTTTGTTATCTCAATTCATCTAGTCGTGAAGAGGAATCAAAATCAAGACTTTGAAATGAGAGTGAAAAAATGCTAAATTTTTACAAGAAAGAAAGTTTAATTGTTGTACGTTTTTCCCAGAAATTTTTCAAGACTAACCATTTTCTCTGCAGTTGAAATTTTAAGTCGGCTAAAGCATGCACGCTACATCCAGCATTGGGCAAATATAGTGAATTTTTCTACGAAATTCTAAATTAATCGCTTAAAAAAACGCCCATCGAGGTTGTTGCGGCAGCAACTTACCGATTGGATAATAATAAAACAATTTATATTTCAAACGTTTGGCGTATGTTTTATTATTCTATCCTCCACAGTTAATTCGAATAATGTTAAAAAATACAGATTACCGCCGCTAGTGCGATAAAGCGGTTACAGTAAAACCCACTACTGAATAACCATGTTATCATACATATACAAAAGATGAAAATTATGACATTAATCCGTTACAGAGGTTTTCAAATTTCTTTCCAAACTACATCTTGATTTTGTAAAAATAATAAAATTTTCACAAACATTTATTTTATTTACCTGCATGAAAATAGTACCGAACTTTATTTCTCTATATTTTATTTATTTACTATTTATTAAAAAACATTGCAATCATCTTATGTTTGAACATTTTTAACGAAAGGACAATCTTTTATGAATTTTTAGTTTAAAAATTTTTTTTTGAGAAAATGCAAATTTCCAATTTTTTAAGGATAAATTTTATACGTATGAGTAATATGACAGTATGTACTATTCATTGAAATCGGATAATATTTGTAAAAGTTATCAGGCCCACAAAGTTTTTCATGCCCGATGTAGTTAGCTTTGACGCCCTGTACCTGCCCGTGTCTTTCAACAGGGTGAGCCAAATTTCAATATTCTTAAAGCTCAAGTCCTCTTCTATGATTTTTACCTGCATAGTTTTATAATCGAATCGCAAATTTCAAAGATACAGATTTATTACCCTTTTTCCACTGTGCGGCTGCCCGTTTAACGTAACTCAAAATGCTTCCTAGAGTCGAATATTAATGATATAGCAATTACAAAATAAATTATGGTGAAGATCATGTAAATAATTTTTTTTTACAAAGAGAAGTAACACAATCAGGCAATTAATGCCTACCAGTGAATTAATTAATGTGTTACCTTCTTCGGGAAAGCTACAGTTAGTGAATTGGGAGAGAGACAGAATGCTTAATTCATTTACAACTCTGCTATTTCGAGTTTTTTTATAGAGCGATGTTGCCACCAGAGGGGCTTTCAACTACAGACATTAATTTGTTTAAGCTGAGTAGCCATTTTTATTAGATCTTTTACTTCGCCAACGGCTCTGCTACAATACCGACGAAGGATGGTGCTGTGAAGTTCATTAGGACATGTTAGTATTAATCGCGGCCGGTACTGCCAAAGTGATCAGTGCCAATACCTTCATCACTTTAACAGTCCAACAACAACCAACACAAAAACACACCAATCCATATCAGAAAAATGCATGATGTTGTTGGCTTGCCTAAAACTACTCTTGAACTCAAGACCTCAGGGTTTGTAGTCAAACGCGCTAGCTACTCAGCCAACAGCACCCCCATATCGGACAATTTTGAATAAATTCAATATGTACTGATTTATCGGGGAAACAAATCACACTGAAAACTATAAGGTAACAAGAACTTTTTTCTTCGCGTCAAGTGCTACACTGAAAATAATCCATGCAACATTTTACGAAAAAAACTTTCGTAGTGACTTTTTTTCGTAGAATATACGAAACTTTCGTATATATTACGCAAAAACATTTAGGCAATATTTTTTTTTTTTTTTGAATTTACGAAAGTAACGAATACCTTTCGCAAACATTTTTCCTTGTTAAAAAATATATTTGAAATAAAAAAATAAATTAAAATAATTTTTTATAAACTGACGTATTTTTCAGATGTATGTAAATAAAACAAATTTTTAGCTCTTATAAAATAAGTAGAAAGTGGCTCAGTGGGTAGAGTTATGACTTGAAATATGAAGATTGCGAGTTCATGCCCCGGTTGAGCCATACTTACTTCTTACTTTTATTTTTTAATTATTTTCGTACATTTCGTATATTTTACGACAGAATTTCGTGGTGCGAAATTACGAAATATTTCGTAATATGTACGAGCGTTTTCGTGTATATGTTGCATGGAATTTATTCAGTGTACTGACTGTTAAGTTTTACCTTGAAGCTGTTTATTTTCGTAACGTTTCTTTTTTCATCTCATACAACATACAGATTCACTCTCATAAAGATGAATGTATAAGAATTTCAAATAAGCTTGAAAAATATAAATAAAATAAACTATTTAAAACTACTTTGTCTTCCCCCTCTTCCATCTTAATTACGCAACAAACTCAATTCAAACCAATGATAACGACAACGACACAACGCTGATGACGATGATGTGGAAGATGCTGATGATGATGTTGATTGTGATGATGATGCTGATGCTGATACAGCGCCACCAGAACTTCTCAGCTATCGTTGTTGTCTCTAGGGAACTAACTATTCAAGCAGCTAAGCATCGGTAAATTTATAACTTCCTGCTTTTTTTTAATATCTAACAAATTTCTATATACAAATAAAATAGTTATTCAAATACTACAACTGAAGAAGAGTATTAGAAAGATGTCACACACAAATGCCTCCTGATTTTATTGGATGGAATGAAAGAAATAAAGAAATTAATTCTGCAATAAAAGTTGATGTTTTTCTATGATTTTATGTTCAAATCCAACCAGAAGTAGGAAATGTTAAAGTGTACGAGCAGGAGCATCTTATTGTTGTTTCCATTTCCATAATTTTTCTTTGTTGCGAATTCGCTTAATACAATCCTATGCCTTCAAGGCCGTGGAAAATTTTATACTAAATTTCTTTGTAAAAGAAAAAATTTTTGAAGACTTCTGCTTGTTGTGAAAAACTAAAACTATTAGGCGCACAGTGGAGCCGATCACATAAATAATGCTAATAAATCTGTATCTTCTAAACTACTGATGCGATTACAAAATGTTGAGTGCAAGAGTCATAGAAAAAGACTTAAGCTTTCAGGAAATCGACTAAGTCGGCTATTAAGAACTTTTTCAGTTGTCGTAACTTGAACAAATATAAACCGATTTAAATGAATTTTAGAAAAGAAATAAAAATAATAAAATATCTCAAAGTTATGTTTGATAGTACAACCAACGACTGGAGTTTATTTAATACTAGCTAAAACCCTTGTGCTTCGCTACACAATCAGCCTGTTCAGAGAATCCAATACGGATTGGGTTGGTATCTTTTTCTCTACAAAACCGGTTGATTGCGCTTATGAAATCGGTTTGTACTTGAATTTGTGAAATTTCCGTTGAGAAACGGAATTAATTATTCATGAATTGAAGCTCAGAAGTCATATAATTGATGCATTTATCAGGTAGAACAAATTTTTCCTAGCCTCGTTATTATTAAATGCACAACTTAGTAAACGAGATTTTGAATTTTGAAGGAAAATAAGCACTTTTTGAACGAAACAATTTCGTTACGTTTTCATGAACGCATTCACAATTGGAATTGGATTGGAATTTTGTTTCCAATTCCGTATCGGATCCTCTAATCAGGCAGGGGGATACTCTGTGATGAAAAGAAAAAAAAATTTGTATGTTTAATTCTTTTTCAATTATGTATATTTATTTAAAATTAAACACTAAAATATAAATATTTAATCTATTTGAGAGGTTGACTCCTTTCCATAATACTATTCTCATTTTTGCCGTTAATACTGAGGAAAAAATTTTAAAACTATGACTGTTTTGGCTTCCAAGATATTTTAAAATAAGTGTTGCTTCTATGTTGGACGTGCCATCAGTAGTAATACGTTGTAAATATTTCAGAAAGATCGGTCCGGTGGTATTGGTTTTGAAAACCTCTCAAAATATATATTTGTTCTATATGAGAGGTGCCACGCCTACTTGTCCAATCTTGAAAATTTGTGTAAAGACAATACGCAACATTGACAGAACTATCCCTACGAAATTTCAAAGCTCTCCCTATATTAGTTTTTAACATGTCTCCAAATAAATATTTGCTCTTTGTGGGAGGTGCCACACCCTCATATCCAATCCGAGCTTATTTTTGAGTGACAACGCACTCTATAGGAAGCTTTGCTTACACAAAATTTCATATTTCTTGCTGCACTAGTTTCAAAAATGTCAAAAAATAGACAAAATAAAATATTATATGGGAGGTGCCACGCCCACAAATTTTTGTCCTACTATTTTCTCTAGAACAATGCATTTAATTAGTGGAGTAACTCCTATAAAATTTTAGGTATTTTACCGCATTAGCTCCCATTATATGTCAAAATATTCTTCGTATTGTCATAAGCTTTGCAAAAAATTAAAGTTAATTAAATCGATCGGTTCGATACCTATTTCTCACAACTACATGTTAAACTTGAGGGTGCTGGCTGAGGTCTTGAGTTCAAGACTAGTTTCATGCATACCAACATCATGAATTTTTTCTGATATGCATTGGTGTGTTATTGTGTTGGCTGTTGTTGGACTGTTAAAATGATGAAGGCATAGCACTGACCACTTTGGCAGTACCGGCAGCAATTAATATTAACATATCCTAATGCAGTTCACAGCAACCGCCTTCGTCGGTATTGTAGAAAGATCCGTCGGCGAAGTAAATGAACTAATAAATGGCTACACAGCTTAAAACAAATTAATTCCTCTACTTGACACCAGAGGTGCGACAACACTGCTCTACAAAAAACGCGCAATAGCAGGACTTTAAATGAATTAACCTTTCTATTTCTCTACACTTCACCACCTGTTTTCTCTACACTATCCCTTTCCCACAGAAGCTAACACATTAATTAACTAACTGGTAGGCATTAATTGCCTGATTATGTTACTTCTCTTTAGAAAAAAAAAGAAAAAGAAACAGAAACTTGAAACCTGCATAAAAACGAAATGAAAATAATGATTCTTTTATAAAACGAAATAGTGTTCAAAACATTAAACACTAAAAGGCTTTAAATTTAATTATAATATCTTACCACTTTCCTTGAACATGTGTTATCTATTGTGTCTTAAAAAAAAGAAAAGAGAAAACTTTGGCAAGACTAAAATGTACCTGATTTATCTTTAATGCACCACTACATATTTCCTTTTGCAAAATATTAAATTTTAATTTTATAGTTTAACTTTTGCAAACGTTGCACAACTTTCAGTGGAGTAAGCACTTTTTTGTTGTTGTTCTTCTTCCTTTATGTTATTTCAGTTTCAAGTGGATGGCAGGCAGTGCAACGCAATACTTTTTCTATAGTCAGCGTGTGTTAAGTTGACTATTTCTTTTTTTTTTCTCGTCGAGTTTGGTTGCTTACTTGGCTGATTGTGTTTGGTTTATTTGTTTGTTTGTTGCTCTTTTTGCTGCAGCAGAGTATGTTATCTGCAATGTGGCCTAGTTCTTAAGATACTTCTACTTCATTATCGTTGGCGGAGACGACTTCTTAACGATTTTTTTACGAGTATAATATAGATGTCTAGGAAAAAATTGCACTGACGTAGGTAGACTGTCTGGTAATCTTTTTTTTTTTTTTAGTGACTTGCTTTTTTTACTGGTTGAAGTTATAAAATGAAAATGTTTGTTAGTATGTATGTATGTATGTGTAAGTCGGTTGTATGCATATATGAAAACAGTTATGCTCACACATAAACTCATATGATATATAATGCCTTCAGATTTTTCTTTAAGATTTATCTAGAGCTTTTCATAACAGTTGTAGAAATAACAGGAGTTATATGGATGGAAGTCTTACAGCTGCTTAATAGATTAACTCCACTTTTGTCATTTTTATGTAACAATATATAGATTGTGCACGTCAGTCAATAAATATCTTTAAAATGCTACTTATAAGTTTTGTCAAAATCAGCTGTATAATGTTAGTTATATAGATTATTCAATACTTAGTTTTTTGACAATCAGAATAAATGCTTTTAAACGACAATATCCTTTACCACACATGATATATAATGTTCAGGTTGTTATTTAATGCAGTTAATCGATTTGTTCGTTGAAACTTTCATATATCAAGTTATATAATTTTCACTAGCACAAATGTATTTTAACTAAAAAGCTTTAAATATAATTCTTCATCTTGATATCTTAAAAATAAATTATGAAAATATAGCCCCATCATGTTCTTAAAGCTAAATATGTGTTTGATTGTTCTAATGGTTTTTAGAATCATATATTCAGCCGTGTCACAGATTCCGTTCGGATTGGCTTTGATTCCGTATTTGTCATTCCGAAAAAGTACATTTTTGGTGCTTTAGATTCAGTTTATTTTGTATATCATTTTTACAATGATAAACTTTTTATACCTTGAGGCGTTTGTTTACTCTTGTTTTTAGATGTAAAGCTCACATTGAGCTTTTTATTAACATGGAAAGCTTGTGGCCAACTATTTATTTGACGCTCCTAAAAGTATGCACGTTTTTTAGTATGTACTGCAAATGAAGTCAGTAGAAAAGTGTTTTTCAATTCCACTTTGAAATTTAAAAGTGGTTTGATTACGAAGAAAAATTTTCGTTTTCGTTTTCTGAAGAAGCATCTTATGGAATTGACACCACTTCCGATCGGAATGGTATTCTGTGACATGGCTGATTATTTCGTATTTTTCATCATACAAGCTCAGAGACCAGCGACATGACGCCTCACATCCGGCTGAGCTGGGTCGTTGATCATTTTAGGCAGCCGCGCCGCGCCGCCGACGAAAAAAGTGTGGCCTATTTGGTCTGAAAAACGGCCGCCGATTCTCCATGTACAATATGAATAATAATTTTTTTTTTATTAATTTGTTTACTTATTTGTTATCTTAAATTTGATTTGTATGTTATTTGTTCTCAGCCGGCAGAAGCCGAATTTAAGTCACCGCCACCGATTTTCAAACGTGCCGCCGGCGGCTACCAAATCGCTCGGCACAGGTCTCTGTACATGCTGCATTGTTCTGACTTCAACATCAAGAATATATAAAAGCTGTCGTTGTCGTAATTGTTGTACATATATTTTACTTTCATTTTAAAATTCTCGGTAAATTAATTTTACACTTCTTTAGTTGTTTATTTTATTTAACTTTTTTTTTTCTTTATAATTATTTTATTATTATTTTTTTGTAAAATAATAATTATATGTATTCTTGTTAAATATTTGTTACTTTTCTAATAATAACTTAATACGACCCTGAAGATGTTCGTTCTCATCAGGTTGTTTTGTAATTGTTACAAGATGTTTTTCTTTTTCTGACATGTAACGTAAGTAAAATTGTAGGGATCATTGTTATGCAGTACACTGTAAAACACTTTTGTTGAAAATTAGGTCGATAATAGTCGGCAACACTTTACAGATTATTATCGACCTAAAATTACACACGCATGATTTTTCAACAAAGTATTTTTACTAAAAGAAGCGATTGGCTGCGTGCAGGTTGGAACTGCGACCTCCTGACTGATAGTCCTACTGATAGTCAGCCATAGCCGTATTATACTTTATATAACATTTTTGCCACTTGGACTAAATATGTTTAATTTGAAAGGTTTTTTCTTTAATAAAATAACTACAAAATCGATGTAATTTTAGACAAGGAGAAATTTTCAACACAAATTTAGACAATATATGATCGTAAATTTGAAGTAATGTTTTAGAGTGTAGATGGTGGACTGGTCTGGTAAAGATTGCAGATATTTTAGTGAATTTAAAGAAATTTTATTGATCTAAAAAATATTTGCAGTAAATATATAAATTGAAAAATTAAAATTTTTATTTTCAACATTTCAAAGGAATAGACTTCAAAAATAATTGCAGTTGAAGTTTTCAATCGATTAAAACATTGTAGCGTGCATTCAGCACTGGACGAAAATGGTGAACCTTTCTACGAAACTCTAAATTAATCGCTTAAAAAATGTCCATCGAGTTTTTCAAATTTCTCTACAAATAATCGGCCATGTCACAGAGTTCAATTCCGTTCGGAAACGAAATTTAATCCACCCTAATATGTCTGTCCCTAGCTGGAGCATACCGTAGCATAGTAGCGCCGCCAACAGTCTTGACACACCAGACAAATTTGCGTATTTTAGTTTTCTTTTTTAGACACCAGCTACTACGAAAATGGGGTGGGTTGAATTCCGTTTCCGAACGGAAACTGTACTTTATTATTTAATAAAAACAAGATAGCTATCTTCTTATTTGTAAAAGTTATAGGGGCGACAAGGCTTTTCATGCCCGACGCAGTCAACTCTGACACCCTGTAGCTCAATGTGTGTTTCAACAGGGTGGTCCGAACTTCAACATTCTTAAAGCTTAGGTTATCCCCTATAACTAAGTTTTCCTAAGTTTTCCCCCCTTCCCACATTTAGCCTTTAATTCTCCAATTAACGAAAAACTAAATTTTCAAAATTTAGAGAAATATACCCTAATCTGGTAGCACTGGTGTACCCCACAATTCAGATCAGCTATTTTATTCTCGAGTTCAATGCCAAAATGTAACATTATTTTTATAATCTTTTGCACGCACAAAAAAATTATTTATTTACATTTTTTTTAACAAAAAATCCACCTACTTTAATTAAAAGTTTCCCTTCAAACTTGCCACAATTTTTAACTATAAAAAAGTCCATTTATTCTTTTTTATCTAACTGCCATTTGCAAGTAAGTTGTATTTACCCAGTAAATTTTCTCTAATTAACTGATAAACTGCAAGACTATTTAACATTTGCCTTGTAGATACTCGTATTCTTTGGTTCCTTTTGTTTTTGTTGCCGCCGTCTTGCAAATTAAAATTGTTAAATGGAAAAACTCTTTAACCCGTAAAGAGCAGCGTAGCAGGAGTGAGTAGTGGCAGTAGCAGTAGCAACATCGCCTCAAGTCGTTTGTGTAAACTAAACACAACAACAAAAGACCTTGTTAACTGGGAGGTTAACATTTAAATCGTTGTTCTATATAATTTCAGATGTTCTCTGCTATGGATGAGTTTTAAACAACCAACTCAAGTAAATTAAAATATCTATTAGTAAAATTCATTTGTCAGTCTTTAGAGCAAAACGCCCATGCCGCATTTGTTTGTATTGAAGATGTGCTATCAACTGGTAAAGTGGCTGCAACAGTCGTTAAATAAGAGGAGATGTTCGAGAAATAAAGTTATAAAATCACTCTGCTTTTTTAGCTTTTTACACCCACTTTTAGTATATAAAACAGACATACACTTACTTGTTTGTATATTTACACTGTCACAAGTTGTTACCCTACAGATAATTTTGGACTACGTGGTCCATTTTTGCTGAAATGGACTAGTTACAATATGGACCTATGTAATGCAGTCATGGAACATGTCATATGTAAACAAGAGTTTGTAGTTAACCGACAAGTGTTCGCGTTTTAACGATTGCATATAGTGCTCCATCAAATAGTGACATAGAGCAGTTTTAAGACTACTCCAATGTAATGCAGGCATGGACCATGTCATTTGCAAACAAGAGTTTGTTGTTCAGCGACAAAAGTTTGTGTTTTAACGATTGCAAATTTATATGCAATCGTTAAAAAACGAACACTTGGGTCCTCCATCAAGTAGTTACATAGAGTAGTTTTGAGACTACTCCGATGTAATGAAAAGCTGGGTTATATAGTCCAGCCCTAGGATATCTTAACGTTAAATCGACCATGTTTTCTTTATACATTTGGGTTACCTTTGGACTAGTCCTAGTCCTCTATGGAGTATACTTTACATTAAGTCTATACCTGATATATTTTTATCATGACAAAAGTCAAACTTTATATTGAAAAATAATTGTTTTTATGTTAGCTGTTTTTCATATATGGAATTTGACATTTGTCATGATAAAAATATATCAGGTATAGACGTAGGGTTACATGCGTGTATGGAGTAGTCACGTTATCTGCAGGGTAATACTCGTACATATTTACGTACTATGCAGTGAATGAATGTTGGTCTTCATCATCATCTTCTTCTGAAGCAGTTCAACAGCAATACATATGTATACTGAATATCTCCCTCTATGATACTAGAATTAATCAGAAGGAAATAAAGACCCTGTTGAAAGCTGTAAACGAAGATGACTGAATGCCTTTAGGCCAACCACCTACAAATACTAATAATATTTTTTCATTTCAAAGTGATGTTATGAAAAATTCATTTTTGTTTGTGGTGTGTAAAAATTGTTGCATGCTAAAGAGTTCTGTTAAGAAGCGCAACTGAGGGCAATTAATTAAATATACTTATGTGGGCTTCCATATTATAGGGACGCCCTAACCCCACGGTGATAGCGATGATCCATTTTATTGTCCAAATTTGGTTCCCAGTGATTTTTTCTTCTTTACAATTGTAAATACCTAGCAAAAGATGTTTCAAGTCTACTGAGACGGTCAATTGTGCAACAGACGCCTTTTTAAAGGACCTTGCAAAATCTCAATATACGGAGGGCTCCGAAAAATTTTGTTAAAATAAAATTGTTATTTTTTGTAAAATTTGCTCAAAGTTTATTAGTTTCTACAATCCATAGTATCGCTAGAGGGAAAAGAACCTGTCACAAGACAGATCACGTGTCTGTTTTCCAAGGACTAGCAACCAGTTCGAGTTCTGGAACTTTATATGAGAGGGACTGGTAACTTTTACCTGGCGTCGTCATTGGAGGGGTCAATTGATATAATTAAGATACTGAGTGAGTGACAGGCTCTAGATCCAAACTTAAGGTACTTGACCTGTGGTGGTTTCTTTAATACTAGTTAAATGATTGTACTTTAAACAAATATTTTTGATTTGGAAAAAAAATCTGCTTGCACAATCAATTTCACCAATTTCACCATTAATTTAATGAAATACTTCATTAAAGCTCAACCAACGTCACACTTCGTTGCATTAAAGAAACAAGTTTCGTTAAAATAATATTAATGAAAATTTCATTAAATATATGAATTAATTTCATTGATCCAATGTAAGAATTTCTCTTAGCTAATGAAGATATTTCATTATTTTTGTGAAATTGTTTCATCGTTTTAATGAAATTATTTCATTATCAATGAACATCAGAGAAATGTATAATGTTGATGACCGATCACAGTATCGACTGCTTGCAGCACTGCTAACAGCACTGTGAAAACAATGTGTCTGTTTTTGTTCGCTTTTGGCTTCCAACTGTTGATGTAAATAAGGGTGTGTTTTTTAAAAAATTTATTATATATGTATTTCATAAATGCAATGAAATATTTCATCAAAATAATGAAATACATTTCATTGAGATTATGACATTCAAGGACATAGAATTTCAAATTTTTTTTCAATTATTTATAGTATATATTTCAAGAATTTCAGTTCGCGGTTTAAACATTTTGACAAAACTTAACATAGCGTCTTGACGAGCCATAATTGTGTTCTAACATTTGTCAAACTTCATATATAAAAACATAAGAAAATGGCTAGTGCTATTCAAGGTAAATTAATACAGGTAGTGGTAATGCTAAAACGAATACAACTTGCCAAAAACAACATGGTTTTTTATTGTTGTTTCGTTGCACGAAGAGTCAAAAATCAAGTCTTGATTTATTATTTTGTTCAATTTACGTTTTTTAGTTTTTCTTTACACTTCTTTTACCACTTCAACAGGTTGTAAAAAAATAAACAACTTTTGACAGTGCTAATAATGAAAATAGAAAAAATGTCAAGACAAATCAATCGCTCGTGAAGACGCAATGTAAAGGAATTTCCATAAAATAACTAAATATTAATTGAAGTTGTATATGTTTAGTTGAACTATATGGGTTTAATCCAAAGAAATTTATTATTCAGGCTTAAGTTCGTTCAATTTAATTTTTACAATTAAATCATTTTTTTTATTTTTTATTGAGAAATAATTTTTCAAAGCATGTGGCAATTGAAAAGTACAAATACCAATTTCTTGACTTTTTGTAAAGGTCGAACTGAACATCGATGTTTTCGGGATTAACCATTAACGATGGGATTGTGGTTAATCCCGAAAACATCGATGTTCAGTTCGACCTTTACAAAAAGTCAAGAAATTGGTATTTGTACTTTGCAATTGCCACATGCTTTGAAAAATTATTTCTCAATAAAAAAAATAAATAAAAAAATGATTTAATTGTAAAAATTAAATTGAACGAACTTAAGCCTGAATAATAAATTTCTTTGAATAACTAAATATTGTTTGAAAATATTGGAATTTTGCTTCATTAAATCAATGAAACAATTTAATTAGATTTTTTCATTAATTCAATGGCAATTTCACAAATCCAATTAAAATTCCATGAATATTGTGAAAGAATTTCGTTGGTTGAATTTTTATGAAAAGTTTCATTAAAATTCAACCAACGAAATTCTTTCACAATATTAATGATATTTTCATTGGATTTGTAAGCTTGTTATTGGATTAATGAAAAAAATCTAATGGAATTATTTCATTGGTTTTATGGAGAGAAATTCTTTTAGTGTATGAAAGCTAATGAAGCAATACCAGTGAAATTATTTCAGAAAATTCGTGGCATTTCATTAGAATTGTGAAATACTTCATTAGAATTGTGAACAAAATCTAACGAAATTGTTTCATTGGATTTATGAAGCGAAATTCTTTCAGTGTAGACATAACTTAGAAATGTAATTTATATTGTAATTTATATTTTTCTCTTCTTAGGGCTCATAGATGCTTTGATGCTTTTTTAGATATTAATATATCAAGGGCAAAAATGTTACCTCCTTTTAATAAATTTTTTTCTGTACTACTATTTCTTGTGTACATTGATGTACTAATGAATATTTGTTAATAAGTTTTAAAAGTTATTTGATTAAAAAATTAACAGTTGTAGCCTCCACTGTAAAAACTGGCTTTGCAAAGCAATTTCGCTAATTCTGCATGTGACTACACAGAAAAAAATAAGTTTCGTTTTTGATAACAAAAATCCCGGTATTCAATAATTTTTTTTTTCAAATTTCCTGTGATAAATAATTCCCCTATATTGATAACAAAATTATTTCAAAATAAAAATATATATATAAATTAAAAAAATGTTGACATGGCTGGAATACGAACCCGGGCTTTCCGGACGTAAAGCATACACTCTCTAGCTGAGCCATATCCCATTTATTTTTTTATGGGATACAACTTGTTTTAAGTACTTATGTATAAAAAGAAAAGAAATAACCGGCATGGAAAAGAAATACTTACAACGAAATATTTTATTATGTTAAAGATAAATGTTATTGAAATTCATTTTTTTTTTAATAACATGGTTTTATTGAATATAATTCTTGTCTATTTTTTTCTGTGTATATAAATATGATAGACGCGGGATTTAATATCAATTAAGTACTGTTTAATATCTAGTGCTTTAGTACCTAAAAGATACAAACCCTTTGTATCTCGTAAAATCGCTAAAGCCTCAGGCTTGTAGGGTACACACAACATGTAAATTTGTGTGTAATTAAATAGAAAAAATAAACAGACCTCCTACAAATGACTTAATACATACATAATTTGAATACGACAACAAGTAGCTTCGTGTGCGATGTTAACACGAGAATTTTGTAGCTGAAATGTATCTGCAATATCAAGAAATATTTCGTAGTACTTGAATCTACAATAACAAAAATACAAAAATAATTGTTATAAACATTTATTGTGTAAAATTCTCACGTGTTTCAATTACAAATTACTTTTAAACACTTTGAACTTGAAAAATATGTAATTGTTTTTTCTCGCTTTTGTTATTGTCAATAGTATAAATGTTGTTATTGTTGTTGCTGTATCTGTTGGATTTCTTTCCAATTTATTAAGTTTAAGGTTTTTTATTTTATTCATTATTGTTATACCAGTACGAGTGTGTTTCTTTCGGTTTATGCATGTTAATTTAACTTGACAATTGACATTTTATGTCATTCAATTGTAAAAACAATACAATTAAATACAACAACAATATTTTTAGTTACCAATAACAAATAGCAAAAAAAAGTTCTAAACTTGAAAAATCTCAAGATTCATTAAAGCGATTAAAGTGACTTTGTATTTTATACAATTTTTATTCATTGGAAGACAAATTACAGCAAGCGACAAAAATTCACCATAGATGGGGATAGTGCAGTAATTTTGCAGTTTCCACTAATACTTATGCTGACTTTAGACGACATGTTTTTTACATATGGCTTGTCAGGTATGTGTATATGTAACTTCGTATGTTTGTCAAAATTGTCAATTTACAGATGGTTTATAATTTTTGCGTTCACATGACATGTGCAATTATATCTGACATAACCTCTAAGTGTTCACAACAGCTGAGTTTTTGCACAATTTTCATCAATATATAAAGTAGGGATGTAACGAATACCGATACCGATACCGATATATCGGCGATACTTCAGATTTTCCGATACATCGGTATCGGCGATATTTTACTGTCGATACGACGATACTTAAAACAAATTTTTTAGTTTTTTTTAAACAAATTATTTATTTTTTGTTAATTTTACCAAAAACTAAATGCATTTTGTTATTTTTTAAGTCTTATTAATATCAACTTTAAAAATTAATAATATTTTACGCTGTTATTTTGCAAAAACAATAATTTATTTATTGTTAATTTTACCATGAACTCAAATTCAATTCGTTGTTTTTTAAATCTTATTCCCAGCAAAAAAAGACATTATAAAGAAATCATGAAAATGTAGCAGTCGCGATCCGGAAATATTGCGAATTTGGATAATTTCTAATTAGTTGCACATTTGCTTGTCATTGCAAGAAGTTCTCTTTTTCCATTACCAATCACCGAATTTGAAGTGATGTTAGGACAAGTTTCTTTTTCGGTGTTCTATAATGATTCCTCAAATAATTCTGGAAAAAAAGCCGACTTCAGTATAAAGAAAAGCTGTTCACAAATTACATAGTTATGGATTGGTGGGGAGGGGGAGCAAACTTGCTTCTCCGTTTTTCGACAAAAAAAAATTGGGACCAGTTTTTGTCAAACCCTTTCAAACAAAACAAGAATTTTGAAAATCGGTTCAGAAATGACAGCATGGGGGAAATTCGCTTTCCGATTTTCAAAAAAAAAAAAAAAAAAATTATGGGACCAAACTGCAGGCAAACCCTTTCCAGCAAAAAATAATTTTTAAAATCGCTTCACAAATGACAGAGTTATGCGTGTACAAACATAAAAAAGTAAAAAAAAACACACACGAATTGATAACCTTCTTCTTTTTGGAAGTCGGTTAAAAAAGGATGAAAAATTACCCATTTTCAGAACTTGTTTGTTTTTATGCGAATTTAAACACAAAACTGTGTTTTCATGTAAATTTAAGTGAATAAATATAAACTTTTAGCAGACTTTTAATAATTAAGCTAATAAGTTATTTAGAAGAATATTAGTTGATAAATGTCCTTTAAAAAATCGATTTTTTAAAAAGCATGGCGAGTATTTTTTAAAATTATAAAGTAATTACAAATTTGTACTGGCTTTTCTACTAATTATCTGCATATTTTTAATATAGATTCTTTGAAAGCAATGAAAATGTAGTTCCTTAAAAATTACTTCCAATTTTATATACTGTATTAATATCTATTTTAAATATTAATAATCTCTTACACTGTAATGTTGCATAATAAAAAAATTGCTCTTCTTGAGATTTGTTAATCTAAACTTGAACTCAATTTCAATATTCGTATCGGTATCGGAATCGGTATCGGCGATATTTATTTTTAAGTATCGGAATCGGTATCGGATCGGCAAAACGGCGTATCGTTACATCCCTAATATAAAGCGCACTATGCTTTTTAATGTTTTTTCAACCAAACCACACTTTTGTTAATTCAATACAGTTGATGTCATATGCCTTGTCAGATGAAAATAGAACACGCTTTAATTGAAAAATTTTCATATGACTTTGCTTCTGTAAATGTCATCTGACAATGTTTCATATGTTTCACACGGCATGTACAACTTTTGCAGTGGGAAATTTGACAAGTCAGATGTAAAATACATGTCGTCTAAAGTCAGCATTAATGCTAGTGAAAAATTGAGAATTAGCAGTCTCACTAAGCATTAGTGATAGAGATATTAAAAAAATGTCAATAAAATTAAATTGTATTAGTTCAAAAAAACAATATTTAGTTTATTCACTAATTTGATTGCAACTTAAAATATTTGCACTAAATTTAAGGTAAAATCTTTGAAAGTTTGGCGAGAGTATGTTTAATTGTGTATATTATTAGGCCTGGTAAAACTGTGCACTAATTGAGCGTAGTGTAGATTTTTGCACTAAATCTTCGTTTAGTGATAGTGAAAAAAATTAGCACTACCACTGAACTTTTTTTTGCGCTACTGAAGAAAAAAACATAATCACTAAGCTGGTGAAAATTAGTGCAAAATAACTATTTTCCAATTTTATTTACCTTTAGTGCAATGTATATTTTAATTAACATTTAATGCATTACCCCAACCATATTTTTTTAAAACAGAAGCTTAGAGTGAAATTTTTCTTTTGTCGAACAGTGTTATATTCTAAGCTCATATAAATCTTTAAAATGTAAATACAACTTTGTTTTTTTAATTGCAATCCAGAAGTTTAAAAGAAAACCTTTAATTTAACAGCCAGCCAAGTCACCTCAACAGACATGCAATCATGACAGCAAAAAGTCATGATATTTTTATTTGAAATTTCAGACATTTATTCTACACCTATAATTAAAAGAATTACAAATTATATTTTCTTTAACAAATTACCGAGCAGAGGAAGGTGACTGCTAGTGAAAAAAATGCAATTTGTTTTTTTTCGTTTCCAGTTTAATTAAATTTCAATTTAAACTTCAAACTGATTTCTCATGACAGGTACCGTCATGTTACTTAAAGTTGCATATAAATCGCACTGTACAACACGGAAAATAACAAGATTCTAATGACTGATTTTAGCAGAGGGGACGAAAATGAAAAATACATATGTATGTATATTGGCGTCTTGAAAGTTTCTTTTAGGGGGAGTTAAATAAAGCTTGACCAATTTTCCACATTTTTATATTTAGTGAAACGGCATGGGAAATCCTTACTTTTAAAAAACAATCGTTGAAAGGGAAATTTTTTCAAGGTAGGGAAAGGTTAACAGTATTTTGCTAAAACTTTTTATATATGAAAAAAAGAAAGAAAAATTCTAAAAATGTTACCAAAAGAAATATCCCCTAATGGGAAATTTCTAAATTATGGCAAAATTTCTCAACACTTTTATTTTTTTAAAAGCAATAAACTTTTTGACTTTTGTTGTGTGGGAAATATAATATTTTATACAAAATTGTTGAAAGGAAAACTTTTAAAGTCCTTAAAATTTTTTCTCATGGAAAAAAAATTTGAAACGTAAATTTTAAAAAAAATGCTAGAAATTTGTCTTGTCTAAAAAAGAAAAAGAAAAATCCGAAATATACTTAAAAATGCGCAAATGAAAAATTTCCAAATTTTATAAAAAAAAACTTTTTTACAACATATACATAAATTTGTGTGTCCTTTTTTACTTGTATTGTAAGATTTTGCACTAATCCATATATTATATAAAAATGAGATGTATGTTTGTTTGCAGAATTTTGTTACGACATCACGCCTAAACCGCTTAGCCGATTTAAATGAAACTTGGTACACAGATAGACATTTGGCCCGCAATTAATATAGGGTATATCTTTTTCCCGGATTTTGGACCAGGAGGGGATAAAATGGGTCAAAACCACGCCCTACGCATTTGGTATTTGTTACGGCATCACGCCAAAACGGCTAAACCGATTTAAATAAAATTTAGTACACAGATAGATATTTAGAGCACAATTAATATAGTCTGTATTTGTTGTCCGGATTGTGAACCAGGAGGGGACAAAATGGGTCAAAATCACCCCCTACGCTTAACACTGTCATTTGTTACGGCATCACGCCTAAATGGCTAGACCGATTTAAATAAAATTCGGTACGCCGATATATATTTGGCCCACAATTAATATAGGCGGTACTTTTTCCAGATTTTGGACCAGGAGGGGACAAAATAAGTCAAAACAACCCCCCGCGCACAGCTCTGTCATTTGTTACGGCATCACGCCTAAACGACTGAATCGATTTAAATGAAATTTGGTACACAGTTAGATATTTGGCCCATAATCAATAAAGGCTGTATTCGCTTCCCGGATTTTGGACCTAGAGGGGGCAAAACGGATTAAAACATCCTTCTTCGCAAAACTGTCATTTCTCAACAGATTTTCAAAATTTTTTATTGGTTTCAAAGGGTTTGCTTGCCATTATGTCCTATAATTTTTTTTCCAAAATCTGTGGGGATTTTTGACCTTCTCCCCATCCCAAATGCTTAACCCTGTCATTTGTGAACCGATTTTCAAAATTCTTTTTCTTTGTTTGAAACGTTTTACTTGCAGTTTGTTCCTATAATTTTTTTCGAAAGTTTGTGGCAGGCGGTGCTGTTGGAGGGGAATTCGGTTCCCCACGCTGTATTTGTCGATCGATTCCTAAAATTCATTTTTGGTTTGAAATGGTTTGCTTGCGGCTTAGTCCCATAATTTTTTTTTTAAATCGGTGGGGAAATTTCTAACCTGGAAATAGTTCAGATTTTATTAACGATTGTCTTTTTAACCACCCGATTTAAGAATGCATTACATTAAGACTAATATAATAAAAACAAATAAGAAAGAACCGCTTATGACCTCCAAAAACAGCATGTTATTATTTTCTGACATTTAGCTTGACAATTGCTTGTTTTTTTTCTTATATCTTAGATACATACATATATGTATGTACATATGTATAATCATGCTTATTAAAGTCATGAAATTTGGCTATTTGAATTTTTGGACAGATGTGAAGTTTCTAAAATATGTTCATATATTCCTTATATGTATATTTATTCCTATAAGAATATGTACTACCTTAAAATAAGCCAACTAACATTTCATAAAAGTGTAGAAAATATGACAGAATAGAAATTAAAAGAAAAGAAACCGAAAAAATAAATCATGATCAACCAAGCGTATGCGTGTCTGTAAGTGTTTTGTTTAAATCAACAAAATTGCTGGAGCTGCTTTTGATGACAATGATGACGATGTTTGTTGCATAATAAATATATATAAGTTTTTTATTTAATTTCTTTTTTTTATTTCGCTTTACTTTTTATGGACATTTTTATGGCATCATTTTCATGGGGCAGACATGACCGACCGACCGGTGGTGTTGCTGCTGCTGTGCGTTGGTGCTGTCAACGAGAAGTATTGTTCGTCACATCTTGGCTTTTTTTTTTGTTGTATGTTTTTCTGTAACCGGTAGGTACCTTAATTTTGATTGCAAGCACGCGTTTTTTTATAATCATTTTACTAATCAAGTTATCAGCTGGAATAATAAGATTTATTTCTTATGAGTTTTTCTTTTATTTGCTTTTTATCTGTCTGTATCATTATGCATAATTGTTGCACGATTACAATCATTATAATTAATATTTAACTTGTAAATTTTACATTATCACAGCAATTAAGATCCGGGATTGAAAATATTATTTAAAGGAAAAAAATTATGAAAATTAGTTGTAAATTTTTTAGCATTTTGTAACATTTTGTAGAAAATACTTTTTAAAAAGAGTACTTCCATATTTCAAATAGACATCTGCCAGATCTGCCCGCAGAATATTTAAGGCATGACGATATTTTTTTTGCCGATTTATTTAGTTTTGGGCCTTTTTTGGTTTTGGCGCTTTTTTCGTTTTGGTGATTTTTTCCATTTTTGGCGATTTTTTTAGTTTTTTAACCGACTTCAAAAAAGAAGGAAGTTATCAATTCGTGTGTATGTTGTTTTTTACTTTTTTTATGTTTGTACACGCATAACTCCGTCATTTTTTAACCGATTTTCAAAATTCTTTTTTGTTTAAAAGGGCTTGCTTGCAGATTGGTCCAATAATTTTTTTTCGAAAATCGTGGGGGTAGTGGAATTTTTTCCCCCAATATATTAATTATCGCATAACTCCTCCATTTATGCACCGATTTTCAGAACTCGTTTATTGTTTGAAAGGCCTTGCTTGCAGGTTGGTCCCACAAAATTTTTCCGAAAATCGGGGGGAAATTCCCCCCCCCCTACCCCCCACAAACATTGATTATCGCATAACTCCTTCATTTAAGGACCGATTTTCAAAATTATTTTTTTGGTTCGGAAGGCTTTGCTTGCAGTTTGGGCCCACAATTTTTTTTCGAAAATCGGGGTGAAATTCCCCCCCCCCACCCCAAAAGATATTGGTTATGGACCGATTTTCAAAATTCTTTTTATGTTTGAAAAGCTTTGCTTGCAGTTAAGTCCCATATTCGGTCGGGCCATTGCCCCCCCCCCCCTCTTCACTCTCACACAAATATTGATTATCGCATAGCTTCTCCATTAATGAACCGATTTTTAAGATATTCTTTTGTTTCAAAAGGTTTGCTTGCAGTTTGGTCCCATAATTTGTTTTTGAAAATCGGTGTGCACACAGAAAAGTTTCCATGTAAAATCGTCGAAAACCAGGTTAACTTAACATTTTTCGGTAGTGATTTTGCTTCATAGGTGTTTCATGTTAAATCAACATGATTTACAATAATCTTGAAAGAAAATTTTTCCTTTTGAATTAACTATATTTCATGTTGATTTAATATTCCATTACAGTTAAATCAAAATGAAGTTGATACTGAAATAATACGAAAAATCATATTGGATCAAAGTAATTTCGAGTTGAAACAACGTGAATTTGATATTGGAACAACACGAAGAATCATGTTGAATCAAAGTTATTTCAAGTTGAAACAACGTGAATTTGATATTGGAACAACACGAAGAATCATGTTGAATCAAAGTTATTTCAAGTTGAAACAACGTGAATTTGATATTGGAACAACACGAAGAATCATGTTGAATTAAAGTTATATCAAACTGAAACAACATGACTTTAATGTAGCTATTTTATTAATTATTTTACTTACGTGATAGTCATCAAAAAACTTTGCGTTGTAGCTGACTGCCCCTGCCAAGATTTGAACTCGCGCCACCTGCATGACAGTCCACGCGCTAACCACTGCAGCCACAACAGCTTCAAACTTTTCTTTACTTATACACTAAATAAATACCATCGTATGTAAAATGCATTTCATTTAAATTCAACATGATTTAAATGATTATTTAACATAAAGCTTATTTGAAATTAAATTTATAGTCATGTCGATTGAAAATGAAACTTAACGTTTATAACAAAATTGTTTTAACGGTGATTTAAGGTTAGATTAATTATTTTCCGTTTAAAATTAATATGAAACAATGGTAATTTTAAGCCAGCAGCAGTAAATATTCGCTGGTAATTCGTTTTTTGTCGTATACATAGAATTGTTGTAGTCCGTTTTTTTTTTGCCACAATTATATTATTTATTTATGGACATACATACATATTTTTAAACACTCTTTTTATGTTGCAATATACATATGTATTGACCTTGACTTAACATAACAATATCCGCAAATGGTAACGCCCTTATGCTTCTATTTGTATGTGTTTATTTTTCTATTTGTATGTGTGTGAGTGTTTTTTTTTATACCAACAGGAAATAAAACTTTGTAAACATTTGTGTTTTCAGTTTCCTTCTTTGTTGTTTGAGGATGTGTTCAAATTGCAAACTGCTGAATGTTTTGAAACTTTCACAACTGGCATCAAGCCAAGTTAAGAGTTTGGATTCATTTCATTCATTTTTTTTTTCATTTGAATGAAAAATATACGATTTTAGTAAAAATTTTAAAGTTTTTTTCCATACTTTTATTACATTTAAACTGATTTTAAGTTTTTCACAAAAAGGTTTCTTTTTTTTCATTCAATCAGTTGTTTGTAATCATGATATTTATTTCCGCTAAAAATTAAATGTTTTTTGTTTAATAAGCTATATTGGATATTTTTATTAAACAATGTGTAGTGAGTGACCTTGGAAATTTTTTTTATATCTGTTTATTTAACTAGATATAAAAAAGATATGCAGCTGTATGTAGAAATATAAAATTTAGGTTAAAAAATTTTAAAGCCGAAATTTCGGTAACTGGATTATATGAGAGGTAAGTGGATTATTGAAGGATAATAAAGAGATAATAAGAGAAAGCCAAACGAAACAAATTGTGGACCTTTTTTAAAAGGGCTAAATATATCTAAATAAATATATCGTTCAAAAGCTAACTAGAAAGTTCATTTCAACTTTTATTTCCCTTTTTTTTGTCAAACGATATCCAACAGCAAAACTTAGAATTGAGTGGGGGAGGGGAGGGAGGGTGCGGGGAGTTTAACAAATGCAAAAAGCTGGTATTTATGTGACTACTATTGCATAAGTATTCCATTTGATTGGTATTTTGTACTGTCTTTTCCATTCTTTTATGTTGCAATCGTTATGACAACAATATTTTCTTTCTCTGTTTCGCAGAAATTCAACTCTTTGAATATCTTTAGTTTTTAAAACTCTGTGTGTATTTGCATAAATTTAAAAACTATAAAATATAATTTTTATGATCCTCGATTTAGTTTTCCACTAAAAAAATATTCATTCGCATAAATAATAAAATAAAATTATGGGTTTTTAATTGAGAAACACTGTTGCATCTTTGTGTCGGAGTACACAGGTGTGTGCTTTTGTGTGAGGCTGCAAAAAAAAATTCATTTAAATTTTAACACTTCATTAAGAAGTAAAAACTAAAAATAAATAAAGAAGGAAACAACTCATAAAAACAAGATGGGTTTTTAAATTTAGGTGTAGACAGACGTCGCGTCGACCGTCTGGTGTAATGAAAATTTATTAATGATGATCATCATCACTTGCAAGTGGTGGTTTGATGACATGTAAAACCATTTACATGCATGTATTCAAGATTTATTTTTAGCTGCTTAAAGAAAATGATTAATGATGAATCAGTTTTTTTATGTGTATGTTATATCCTCTAAAATAAATACGGTTTTGAAACGGTTTATTTGGTTGGAGATTTAAAGTGTAATAATTCATTTAATATACTTACATACTTGATTAGTATGAAATATTGTAACATGCTGAAAATTCATACAGGTTTGTATTGAAATACAGAAGTTGTAAACGAATCTTAAACGAATTTGGGATCGAGATACTTGTGGACTTCCTTTTTTAACGGAGACGGTGAAACCAGCCAGCCAGAACCATATTTCGATTTCCAACATACATTTCAGACGAACAAATAAGAAGTGGAAGTCTGGTGTGTGGCTGGAATAATGTATCCCTAGAGCGAGGTGCGGATCCAGCTTGAGCTTTTGGGGCGGAACTTCTAACTGAAACATACTATCTTGCAAAACTTCTTTTGGAAACTCAAGAGAAATTGGGTATATTTTACTCGATCTTTGGGGGAAGAATCGAGTAAAATATACCCAATTTCTCTTGAGTTTCCAAAAGAAGTTTTGCAAAATAGTATGTTTCAATTAGAAGTTCCGCCCCAAAAGCTCAAGCTGGATCCGCACCTGGCTCTAGGGATACATTATTCCAGCCACACACCAGACTTCCACTTCTTATTTGTTCGTCTGAAATGTATGTTGGAAATCGAAATATGGTTCTGGCTGGCTGGTTTCACCGTCTCCGTTAAAAAAGGAAGTCCACAAGTATCTCGATCCTAAATTCGTTTAAGATTCGTTTACAACTTCTGTATTTCAATACAAACCTGTATGAATTTTCAGCATGTTACAATATTTCATACTAATCAAGTATGTAAGTATATTAAATGAACTTTATAATAAGCTTTATTTCACGAAAATCACTGGATAAATTTCGATTTTATTCAGAATAAAGTGAAATTACCTAAATTTAATTTTGGAGGCGTTGCTCCAGCGATTTTGTCATAACTTGGGAAGTTTTTATCCAACTTCCTTACAAAAAAATTTAAAAAACTTGGAATAAAATTACCTTTAAGGTATTCCAACATTATTTTCTTATATACTCAATGATTTCGGAATTATTCATACCTCAATGATGAAAAATCCATATTTTTTAGGTAAAATTGCAAAATTTCCATTTTTCTAAATATATGAAAAATCGAAAAAATCGAAAAACTTAAAATTTTTATTAATAAATCATAAAGCCACTTATATTACAAATAAAATAAGCCTTAATGCATGAAAATCGGTGAATAAATAGTGGTGATTAAAGGTCATGACAAAAGTTTCATTTTGTTGCATAGTGTAATTGATCACCAAGATAGTTTGGTCCAATTTATAGATAATAATCGTTGGTCAATTTATAAAAAAAATATGAATAATACTATCCGACGAGATAAATGTCTAATTACGACAAGCAAATACTATGATCAGACAAGATAAATTCTTCGGGTCTTGATCGGCTAACTACGGTTATTATGGTCCTTAGGTGGGGAAACTCTGTTACTCTGATGCAGCGCATAACAACTTCAGTTCCTTTGAATTCGTTATCATCGTTTGCAGTCAAGTTCAGTCTAGTTATCTTAATTGTTACATTAACTGACTGAGAATTGTTATTTAGTGTGTATCCCAGTATACAAGTGTATGGTACCCTACATTTGTATACTGGGATGGTACTGTTAGCTTTTGCAACGTTACGTTACAATTGCAAAATCAGCAGAGCTCAATGTATGTACTAAATTTTATAAGAATTGGCTAATTAGATATATGGGCGTGGCACCGGCCACTTTTCTAATTATTTAATTATATTATCGGAGGATTTCCACGCGTTTGATAAAAATCTGTTTAGTAGAAGTAATTGGAAAAGATAATTTACTTTACGTAGGCGTGGCCCTGCCCACTTTTCTAATCACAAAATTTTATTGTCAGAAGAATTCAATCTGTGTACCAAATTTCATAAGAATCGTTTAGTAGAAATAGTTAAAAGAATAGTTTACTTTGCATGGGCGTGGCACTGCCCACTTTTCAATCATTAAATTGTATGTATTTTCAGGCAAACTCATTATATGTAACCAATTTCATAAGAATCGGTTTAATAGAAGCAATTGAAAATAGTATTTACTTTAAATAGGCGTGGTAATGCCCACTTTTTTACCCACAAATTGACAGAAGAACTCAGTGTGTGCAAAAAATGTCATAGGAATTGGTGAACTCGAAGCAGTTGAAAGCTAATATTTATATAATATGGGCGTGGCACTGCCCACTTGCCTAATTAGAAAATTCTATTGTCACATGAACATAAAAGCTGCAAGTTGATCGGCCAGCTTTAAATTGGTGAAAATTGCAATTAAAGATTAAATTAAATTTGATTAATTGTTTCTTCGTCATAAATTTTTTTTAGATTGATTTTTATCTTTTCACAGACGACCCTGATTATGTTGCAATAAAAAAGTTAAGTAATAAAAATTTATTTTAAATCCTGCCTTAATTTTGCAATATTTCACACCTTTTAAACGATGATAATTGTAATAAATTTATTTATTATCTCTCAATTAATTTATTTTACAAATGTTAACTCTGCAGTAGTTTCTCCATTCAATGAAAAAAATCCTTCTCTACAAACCCTCAAATCAGCCCTCACACGTATTTAATTATTGAAGAATGTGTGGATGTGTATGTGTTTATTGGTTGTAATTTTGTTTAAGTTTTGTATTATTAAGTATCGTTGTTGTTGTTTTTTTATTTTCTTATTTATTGAATGTTTAAATATCGCAGTTAAATCGCTACCCAATTGGCCACGTCTTTCAGATATCACCAAAGAGGGATGCTCGACAACCGTATCAAATCGTAAATGACATTTTCGAACAAATGTCGTTAGAAATCGTGCGCGACTCAATGAGATACAATGTAGCTCAGCTTGGCGTTCACATAATATTATTGGAAATATGTAGGAGACATTGTCGTCTATTTTGTCGTCAATGATTACATAACCGAAAATGTCGAATGTCTTTTCGTCAATGGTTTAATAGTAACAATGTCACCTATTGTGTCGTCAATGATTACATAAGGGACAATATCGTCTATTTAATATATTGTTACGTTTTTAGACCTTTTAGTAAAAAAGATTTTATTATTTTCTACAGGTTCGTTGAACTGCAATTAAAAAAAACACGGATACTTAATTACACAAATAACTTCTCGGTGACACTCTTTATTTATCACTTAACTATAACAAATACACGTACAACTAAGCGCAATGTAACCACTAACTAATTGTAATTCACTATTTTATTTATTTGATTAAAGACAAAACGCAAGACGTTGTCACTCATTTTATCCTTAACGAAACTTGATTGAAGATACAATTTAGGACATTGTCGCAAAGTTAATTGTCAACAAAGTTAATTGAAAACAAATCGTAAGATATGTTCGACCAGCTTGTCTTCAACAGACTTTGATTGGAGACAAAATAGAAGACATTGTCTGTCATATTGTCTTCAACAGAATGTGATTGAAGACAAAACTTAAGACATTGCCACTCATCTTGTCCTCAGTAAAGTCAATTGAAGACAAATTGCAAGACATTGCCGGTCATCTTATCATCAACAATTTTGCTGAAGACAAAATTTAAGACACTGTCGCTTATATTGCCATCAATAGATAGGAGACAAAACGTAAGACACTGTCTCTCGTATTGCCCTCAATAAAGTTATTAGAAAAAAAATCACAAGATATTGTCGACCATCTTGTCGTCAACAGAGTGTGATTGAAGACAATATATAAGATATTGTCGCTTATCGTGTCCTGAACTGAGTTAGTTGAAGACAAATGCTATGAAATTGCTTCATCTTGTCCTCAACAAAGTTAATTGAAGACAAGACGTAAGACATTATCGCTCGTGTTGTCCTCCACAAATTTTGATTAAAGACAAAACGTAGGACATTGTCACTCATCTTGTCCTCCACAAATTTAATTGGAAAAAAATATCGTATGACATTGTCGATCATATTCTCTACAACAGAGTGTGATTTGCGGCAAAATGTGAGACATTGTCGATCATCTTGTCCTCAAAAGAATTAATTAAAGATAAATCGTAAGACGTTGTAGTCATCTTGTCATCAACAGAGTGTAATTAAAGAAAAAACTTAAGATACTGTCGCTCATCTTGTCCTCAATAATGTTAATTGAAGACAAATTGTAGGACATTGAACAGAATTTGATTGAATACAAAATTTAAGACATTGTCTCTTATATTGTCCTTAACAAAATTTGTTTGTAGGCAAAATTGAAGTCGGTCCTCTTGTCCTCAACAGATTTTGATTGAAGACAAAATGTAGGCCATTGTCGCTCCTTTGGTCCTCAACAAGGTTAAATAGAAGACACCATAGTAGACATGGTCCGTAATAATGTCGCTAAGCGATGTTTATTAAAAACAATATTAAGACCTTGTCGCTCACTTTTTCGGCAGCGGAAAAACTTAAAGACATAGTCGCTTCTGTTGTCGCCAAAAGTGCCTAATACAGGACAACATGCAAAGACTTTGTCGCTCATATTTTCGTGAACGACAATTTCCTTTGAATCGTCGCTTAGAAATCTAATCGACAGGGAACAAATCGTACATAAAGCGTGGAAGAGAATGTCGTGTACGACGATTTGGCCAACTGGGTACCGCTGTTAAATTATTATTGCCTGTGTAGTTTGTGGTATCTGTGTTTCTGACTGGGTGTGTGCGTGTGTGTGTGTAATTTAAACAATTTCAAGTGTTTTATTTGACATGAAATTAAACAATGACACAGCTGAAGTAAAATGGGTCACGCTACTGGGTTTTTTTTTTATTATTTGACTCTTTTGGATTGTTCAATTTTTTTTCTTTCTTTATTTGTTTCTGTCTGCAAGAAAAAATAAATAAATTCACTTTTGCAAAAGAATTGTGAGGAAGTTTGAGGAAAACTAAATAAAACCAGCGATGAATTTGTTGAGAAATTTCACTTTCAAGTCTATGCAGCGGTAAAGCAAACACCGAATATGACAATGAGTTTGAAAATAATGGGCATATTTTTTTTATTTAACCCTTCACCACAAATGGACGGAACGTTAAGAAAATATTTACACTTTCCTAAATCTGAATCGATTATACATTTCCTATATTATTATGCAGAAATGCTTTTCTTTTCGAAGTAAGCCGATAAGCATTTAAACTTGTTTTAAGTATTATAAAAATGCAAATGATTTCCTGCCTTCAACTCAAACCACAGAAATTGCTAGAGAAATTTAAAAGCATTTTTGATAAAATTATAAAGTTCTCATAATTAATTATGTATATTGAATGGCTACAGCATTTGGGAAATACCACTGGAAATTGGAAAAGAAAAATTAAAACAGTCATTTTTTTCTTACTCGTTGGCCAATCAGTCAAAATTTTAAGCTGCGGTCACACTTGGCAAATATTTGCCGAAAAAAACGTGACCAACAGACAAGTTTAAATTGTATTTCCATTAATTTAAATATTTTTTTTTAACATGGGTTCGCACTAACCCTGAGCAAAAGTAGTGGTTACATTTTTTCGGGCAAATATTTGCTAAGTGTAAAGAAACAAATTAAACAGATTACTCTAAAACTGAAAAATAAATTGAAAACAGTCTTTCCATCATTCTAATAGAAATCATGCTCGATCAAATTTTTAATTGTATTTGAAGTTTTTAAATGAAACATACAGAAAAGCCAACGGTGGTGAATCATTCATGTTTTAATTCGAAACCTTGAAAATGATGGAAATGCAAAATCTCTACAGAAGTGATTAAAACAAGAAATTATAATTTTTTTTCTCTAAACACTTGTTTTATTTAACAAACATGCAATGCAAATTTCAATTTAAAAGCAGGAAAACGACAAAGTCTAATCAGATTAGATTAGATGAAATGCCTGTAAATATACAGACGTAATACTCGTAAAATGAACTTGAGAAAAAAGAAGACAAGTTTTCCTGCTGTTGGGATTGAGAGTGGTCTTAAAAAAACCTGTATCAAAATTGCTGGCCTTTATTTTAGGGGGACCTAAAGCTTATGGTGGATCGTCCTAAAAAATCTTGTAATCCTCATATTTTAAGTAAAAAATGTGCGGAGCAGTTTTATGTAAAAAAAGTAAGAGGAACATTTCTGTAAAACATTTTAACCCACTAAGGCCCAAATTCACAGTCATTAGTTAGCTAATGACAATAGTTTAGCCAATGATATTTTATTCACACTTCTTTGTTTACCATTAGTTAAACCGTCAAACGCCATTGGTTAACAATTAGTTAGATGCTTTAGAACATGGTGCAATAAGTATACAGGTGGCAGCATAACGGCAGCTAATTATATTTTGTTCTGGTAGTTTTGTACATAAGTAACGTCTAGTATTTATTGAACCTGCATACTTATTGCACCATGTTTTGGAAATTATTACATTCATATAGCATACTTTTAGGAGCGACAAAAAACATTTGCTCCATTAGCTTTGTGTGCTTAAAAATTTTTTAATTGCCGCCGTAAGATGTGTAATATTCTTTATTTCTTTACTTTTGCTTGTTTATTTATATTTGAAAGGGTTACCATTCTTTACCCATATTAAAAATTTTAGTTAAGCAATACACTGTGAATATGATGTTTTAGTTAAACAATAGTTATCATTTTAGTTTACTAATAATTAACTAATGACTGTAAATTTGGGCCTAAATCTGCACTGTATCTACCTTTTCTGACCCTTTCTTGAAAAATAGGAAATAACTTTAGTTAAACTGCGATACACAGTGGTACAGAAACAAAATATTTTACAAATAAATCAGCCAAATCTAAACGGAGAATCCGATCAATATCAAATTTCACATGGACATAGTAGAGGAGTGCTCCTATTTAACTGAAGAAGATGAGCCACCTTAAACTCTCAGGAGCAGAGCTATGTAGCGCCAAATTATAACCTTGTAATATTTTTCAACGATTGTAGTTTTTATTTTTTTTACCCGATTAAAAAATTTTTTGTCTCCTTACTTACACTTACATCTTTAAAAAAATGTTTTCGCGCCTTTATATAAAAATATGTGAAATATACAAAGTTTAATGCGCTAAATAACACTAGGCAACAAAATGAAACTTTTTCATCACCTTTAATCACCACTATATTTTTTGATACTAAAATCGTCGAAATTTAAATTAATTAAAAAATTTACCATAATTTTTTTATAAACTCAATAGTTTCGGAGTTATTCAGACCGCAATGACGAAAAATATATTTTTATTTTAATTCAGAAAGAATTGGGCATGATTAATATTCCAAGGAACAAGGGAACAATTAACATCAACTTAATTTTTCAACATACACAGCAGAACAGAGTAGCGCGCCACTTTCGGAAGCCGCTACACTTCCATCGACAGTGCTTACGTGTATTTTTCGTAAAAATAGAATACCAGAATTAAATCACTTTCAAGTTGATATTGCATTAACTGCATTTTCCCAATGTTGCCGTTGGTCTATTTTTCTTCATTTCCATTTTTCTGATTTTTGTTCTACTTAAGACAAACTTTTTAGGTTTGATTTTATACTTACTTAAGTATTTATGAACATGTAAACATGTGAAAACTCAAGCCATATGATGGAAATTATTGGGGATCGATCCGACATATTATCCCTCTAGCAGTAACTCTGTGGCATTTATGAAGTTGTTCAACCTCTTCAAATAGTGTTATCTGCTTATTTCAATGTTCGAATTGATGAAAATTCAATTTGTAAAAAGTGTTATAAAACATAAATAAGCGAGAATATCAGGAACTGAAAAAAATTATTATACATAGGATCTAGACGTCGTTTTTAAGTAACATTGTAAAATAAAGTTTAGTTATTACCAGGGCCCGGACTTGCATGCAAATGCATGTTTTTTGTGGTGGTAGATAAAGAAATATTACCTAATTATCTATGCGAATCATTACATTTTAAGTAGTTTGGCATTGATTTGTACTTGCATATTTTGGTGGTAAGTGCATATTTTTCCATATTTTGGCAATAAATGCATATTTTGGAGTTATAAAAAAACTTTTAATGCATATTCTCAATTCTTGAAAAATAAAATGTTAATAGTAGGCTATAAGGTCTGTAAATACCTATTTTTAACACAGTGGGCGCTATATGTTGTTAGATAAGACCAATTTTACCAATAAAATTCTTAAGTCTTCGGAAAAACCATATCTTTCTAACTAATAGTCTGACCTGCAAAAATGTATAGGAAGTAGGCCATCAATTTTGTAAAAATTATACTGCTATTTTTAATACTGTTCTTAGTCGTCGGACAGCTTATAACCTCAGAATTATTAGTCTTATCGACAAAAAATGTATGGATAAATTATAGGCAGGATGTAGGCCTTAAGGTCCGTACAAACTTAGTCAGCTGTTTTAGCACAGTGGGCTATATGTTATATCTTACAAGCTACTAGTTTGGAAGATCCACAAAAATGTATAGATAGATTGTAGCCAAGGATGTAGGCTATAAATTCTGTAAAAATTAGACAGATATTTTTAGCACTGTGGACGCTATAGTTTATTATATAAGACCAATTTTACCGATACATCTCTTTAGTCGTCGGAAAGCTCATATCTTCCAAACTAATAGTCTAAACTAATAGTCACAAAGGGACCATTATTATCACAAAGGGACCATTATTTATCACAAAGGGACCATTATTATTGGACCCAAGTGGGCTGGAACCCTTTCTTTATAATTTTCACCAGCGACCTGATAACCTAAACTAATAGTCTGGTCCGCAAAAAACGTGTGCCTGGAGAGGCTACAGTCTATAAGGTCTGTAAATAAATTAGCTATTTTTAGCACAGTGCGCGCTATATATTTTGCTACATACGACCAATTTTAAAAATTCAAAATGCTTTAAAAAATCAAATTCAAAGTGCATTCAAATTTCAAAATGTATTAAAAATTTGTCTTAAAATTGAAAACGACTACTTCATTGGTACTTTAATTTAATAATAAGTGGTTTCGGAAACAAATTACAACAAAATCATATAGAAGTACAAACAAGTAGCAAAATTTTAAAAAGGTGCATAGTTAGAAAAACTGAAGTAAAAGTCACATAAGAAAGTCTCCGCAGCTAATTTTTCGAACAATGCTGCTTTATAAAATCTAAATTCTGATTCCACTGAATTTTCAGGGACTCTCGGGTATACTTTTTTTGTATCTCTACAAAGATTTAGAAAATTAAAAAAAATATATTTGGGGAATTCACAACAGCGTTCTAAAATGTGTCTTAATATAACGACGTTTTAATTCTAGTCTTTTATTATGGGTTGGCAAGTTTGTTGTTTTTGTTTTGTGTGTAAATGAAATTTACCACCAGATGATAAGTTTAAAAGTCTAAGAAGCATATGGTACGTACCAAGCACTAACGTGCTTGTGTTGTTGTTTTGTTTGTTGTGTATTTTGAGTTCGTGTTCTATACATGTAAATAGTGAGAAATATTCGGCAAACTTCGTCGTTACTTTTATTACTTTAATGTACTGTGCTTTGTATCGTTGCTCACAATGAAATTTTAAGGTGTAACGGTATTGCTATTTCCAAATTTTAAGATACACATTGTGAATTCCCTAATTGCTTCTGTATTTACGCTTGTAAACCTTAACTGAAATAGCAAATGTAAGTAAACCATTTAAAATAGCTGATACAACACTTTATCAAAAAAAAACTGTGTTACTTCTCTTGAAAAAAAATAAGAAAAAATGTAATATGCACAAAACCCTATTTTTAAAAAAACTAATTCAAATTCGGATGTTTTCACCAAATATGTTCTAACTTTCTCATTTTTTGTGCGATGTGGACAATTTTACGCTTACTACGTTTGAAACAAGATGTGTCTAAAAAAATTTTAGAAATTGTTTTTTTTTCTAGTGGAGTGTCATAAAATGATAAATTTTAAAGAAAAGAAAAAAATTCATATATTTTCAAACTACATTTTTCTTGCATTGTTTTGCTATAGGATTGAAAAAAAGAAATAGCAAATGATAGAAAGAAATAACTATACAAAATGTAAGCAAAACGTAATGGCTTCTTTAAGTGCTGCCTACTTTTTATTTATAATAAAACGACAAAAGAAACAAAAAGTTGAAAAAAGAGGCGCTAAATCGCTGGATTCGTGAATAAGCCGCTAACTTGGCAACACTTTAATGTTTCAAGCTTGAAATGTCAATTTTAAGTTGAACATTTTTAAATTTTTTTTGGCAGGCCCCCATTTTTTATCGATAACATTAGTTAAAGCTTTGAAAATGTGGTATTTATCTTAATATAGCTGAACTCTTTGCACGTGGTAAAATTTTCCATTATATTCTATTTGCACTGTTCTCCAAAACTTGAAAAATGTAGTGTCATAAGGGCTTAAGAGAACGACTCTCAAGAATTTTGGGAATAGCTTAAAAAACTGCAGGAAAACAGATTTCTCGCCAATATCTCGAAAACACTTCGCCAGAAAAATTAAATAATGCCATATTCGTTTTCAGCTTAGAAACCCTCTCTTTTTTGAGGTTATGGCAAAAAGTTGAAAATTTGTTAGTTAGTGTCAAAAAAAGTACTTTTTGAAAGATATTTCTTGAAAAATCTACTCCGCAGCAACGGTAATTTCTTAAAAGGGTAATTTTTGAAAAGGTGTTTTTTGGAACATGGACCCTACGTAAAAGGAACATTTTGAAAAATGTTTATTTTGGTAAACATACATTTTTAAAATGGAAGTTTTTGGAAAAAGTATTATCTAGGGAAGATACTTTTTATAAACTGTATTTTTTTAAAAGTACACTTTGTGGGCAAGGTACTATTTAGAAAATGTACTATTTCGAAAAAGTACTTTTTGAAAAGATACTTTTTTAACAGGTTTAAAAAATATGACAAGACAGTTAGTTGGTTAATGGATAAGATAAGAATTAAGCACGTAACACAAAGTGGATCTTTTCTTTTAATGCTAAAATTTGCTTTTCTCATAGGTATTTATTTATATAGCAACGACAAGCATGGCCGTTTGTTTCTAAGTGAGATAAGAGTCATGTAATATAATTTGAAAAAAATATTCAGCCATGTCACAGAATACCATTCCTATCGGAAGTGGTTTCAATTCCTTAAGTTGCTTATTCAGAAAACGAAAAACGAAAATTTTCTTCGTAATCAAACCAGTTTTAAATTTCAAAGTGGAATTGAAAAACACTTTTCTACAGACTTTATTTGCAGTAAATATTAAAATACGTGCATACTTTTGGGAGCGTGAAATAAATATTTGGTCATGAGCTTTCCATGTTAATAAAAAGCTTAATATGAGCTTTTCATCTAAAAATAAGAGTAAGCAAACAGCTCAAGGTATAAGAACTTTATCATTGTAAAAAACGAAATACAAAATAAACTGAATCTAAAGCACCAAAAATGTACTTTTTCAGAATCCGAACGGAATCTGTGACATGGCTAATTAAAGCACTTTTTTAATGAAACCTTTACAAAAAAAAAATTAGTTTTCTCAGAGTGAAAAATTATATTCAACTATTACATTAAATCTAGACGAAAGGGAAGGAAATGAGAAAAAATCACAAGTCGAAACATAATAAAAATCTGTTTATTTCTTTGTGATATTTTTCTGTTCTTCGTAATTTTCTTGAGATTTTTTTTTGCATTTTTCTGTTGTGTTCTAATTTAATCTTTTGCAGTTAACGTCACCCACTTGTCGACATCCATTGCAATTCAGATGTTGTTGTTGTTGTTGTTGTTGCTGTTTTTGTTGTTGGTTTTAGCTTGCAGTCAATGCTTTTCACAATTAGTTAAAAGCTGTTGTTGTCGATGATGCTGTTGCTGTGTTGGCGTCCTCCATAGCTTTAGTGTTGCCAGTTCTTTAGAAGCAAAAAAAGAAAAGCATTTAAGAGATGAATTAAAAAGTTGTAAAATTTTTCTCATTTTATATTCTACTTCTTCCTAGAATTTGCAACCAAACAGAGCATAGATAGATTATTCTGGGGGTGGCATTGCTATCAAAATTTTTTTTTATTTGCCTGCAAGACTTTTCTGGGCGTGGCAAAATTTTTAAAACAGCTTTTGCCAAAAATTTAAGATATATCCATGTAGTTCTGTTTATTTGAAATATCGTTTCGTTTAAATATAAATTCAGTTAATTGACTCCAGCCTCTGGAGCTACGATTACACTATGCAACAAGAAAAATGTTAAGAAGCAACACTATATTTTTTTAATATTCCCTAGTTGCCTAACTACAAAAACGGTTGAAATTTTAAATTCTATGAATAATCTTTTTATAATTACATATTTTGAAAAATTTTGGATTTTAGAAGAGGCTGCTTCACCGATGATGCTATCATAATTTGGGAACGAGTTATCCAATGTCACTACAAAAACCACTAAACTTTTACCTAAACGTAAAGCCTACAAGATATCCTATGCCGAGTCAGTATAACTATATACAAAAGGAGGGGAAATTTAACTCCCCATAAAATAATCCCAGATGTAAACTTTCAAAACGTCAACAAACGTATGTATTTTCTAGCTCCCTTCCTCCCAGTCGTTACCAGTATCCATCGTTAGAAACTATTAATTTAAAAAAATTGTATTTTAATTTTTTTTAAGGGAAGTAAAACAATCAGGCAATTTATGCCTACCAGTTAATTAATTAATGTGTTACCTTCTTTGGGAATGGGATAGTGTAGAGAGAACAGGTGGTGAAGTGGGAGAGAGATAGAAAGCTTAATTCATTTACAACCCTGCTATTGCGCCTTTTTTTTGTAGATCAGTGTTGCAAGCTCCTCTGGTGTCAAGTAGAGGCATTGAGTTGCTTAAACTGTGTAGCCATTTTATTAGTTCTTTTACTTCGCCCACGGTTTTGCTACAATACCGACAAAGGAGGGTTCTGTGAAGTGCATTAGGATATGATAGTATTACTCGCTGCCGGTACTGCCAAAGTGATCAAAACTATGCCTTCATCACTTTAACAGTCCAACAACAACCAACACAATAACACACCAGCGCACATGAGAAAAATGCATGATGTTGTTGGCTTGCCTGAAACTAGTCTCGAACTCAAGACCCCAGGGTTTGTAGTCAAACGCGCTAACTACTCAGCCAACAGCACCCTCATATATACTGTGTAAATATTCGCAATTTTCGCAAAATTAGGTAACTTTACTTTATTATGAATAAGATCACCATTTATCGATCGATTTCCGTGAAATATAGCATAATTCAAATTCGTGATTTGTTTGGGAATTTGAGGTATACGTAGCTTCATGATTTAGTAATAAAAATTATAATTTTTTCCATTTTTTATATTTTTTAGCGGACTTCAAAAAAAGGATATAAAGGCTTTATCAATATTTTTTATGTATGTGCCCTTAAAGCGCCGACATTTATAAACCGAAACAGGGTCACGTCGATACAAAGTAAACATACATTCATTTTCAACTAATTCTACTTAACCGATTCTCATGAAACTTTGAGGCTTCCATCTCAATACTAGTTGATGATTAAAAAAGTGGGCAGTGCCTCGCCCACATAAAGTAAATATTCTTTTTCAACAACTTCTACTTAACCTATTCTTATGAAACTTTGCACACACATTTAGTTATCGAGACAACACACTCAGCCGTGTCACAGATTCCGTTCGGATTGGTTTTGAATCCGTAGTTGTCATTCCGGACAAGTACATTTTTGGTGCTTTAGGTTCCGTATATTTTGTATTTCGTTTTTACAATGATAAAGATTTTATACCTTGAGGCGTTTGTTTACTCTTGTTTTTAGATGTAAAGCTCATATTGAGCTTTTTATTAACATGGAAAGCTCATGACCAAATATTTATTTGACGCACCTAAAAGTATGCACGTTTTTTTAGTATTTACTGCAAATGATGTCAGTAGAAAAGTGTTTTTCAATTCGCCTTTGGAATTTAAAAGTGGTTTGATTATGAAGAAATGTTTCGCTTTTCGTTTTCTGAAGAAGCAGCTTACGGAATTGAAACCACTTCCGATAGGAATGGTATTCTGTGACATGGCTGATTATTATGGTTAGAAAAGTGAGCATTGCCACGCCCATGAAAAGTAAATAATTAGTTTAACTACTTCTACTTAACCGATGCTTATGAAACTTGGCAAACACAATTAGTTTTCGTGAAAGTACAACATTATGATCAAAAATGTTTGCAGCGCCACGCCTATTTTGCAGTCGGTTTATTTTACAAGAATTATTTATTATGTATTTCGTTCTGCATAACCCCGAAACTTCTATGCATATAAAAAATAACGTTAAAATATCTTAAAGACGGCTTAAATAAATCTATGGAACAAACAGCCTCTTCAAGCCCGAATTGTTAACAAAAGTCAGATAATTTCACTTTATAGTCATAAAATAAAGCTTATTTTGTTTGTAACATATGTGGCCTTATAGTCCATTAATAAAAACTGCCAGTTTTTGCCATTTTCAATTTTTTATAAATTTTGAATAAATAAAAATTTTCTAATTTTGCCTAATGGCGTTTTCTATTCTGGAAAAAATTTAACATTTTTTTAGTTTTTATCAAAATATAGCAATTTATTTTTCCTTTAAAGCAAAAATTTACCTTCGTTAGAGATGATACAATAATTTCTAATAACATCACTTCCTCGAAAAATCATTATACCTATTGCAAATTTTCATTAAAAAATGCAACATTTTTTTGTAGAAAAGAAAACGCCATAAAATAAAACATTTTTCATAATTTCGGTGTGAATAACTCCAAAACCGTTTAGTATATAAAAAATAATACTAAAACGGTTTATCTGTAGGGTGCTATGTGTGAATTCTAAATGGTTGTGATGTTTATCTTGGCCTGTTCTATGTAGAATTTTACAACTTTTGCTATTTGATTTCTGCTTGCTTGCTTAATATGCATGCAATTTTTGAATTAAAAAAAAATCTATAACAATGAGAGTAAAATGTAAAGGCGCGACTAGCACACTAAACATTTGACGAAAAGACACACATTAACTCTTATTAGTGTGTCAATATGTTTCGGACTACATATTTTATTTATCGCTATTTTTGAAGGCATCCTTATGGCATTTGTTTTGAAATTAGCTTTTTTCCAATATTCATAAAGATTGTGATTCTTGAACTCATTTCTGTTTTATTTCTTAAAAGTACATATTACTGGTACATATCTTAATACTTGCCTTTGCCGGGGCTGTTGTTGTTTAGTTCTTTCCAGACGACTTCTTTGTATATACTATAGAATGCATATTCATATATTTACATACACATACATATCGACACCTGAAATACAAACAGACGTAATAACACAACAATTAGAAATCGAGTTTTTGATTGGCTATGGTTCATTTTATCAAAGTACATGTTCAGGCAAAATTTTGGACTCTTGCGATCAAAAATGGCGACTTTATTAAAGAAATTCTAATGGCTATAAGCACACGAGCACAATTTTTAAGCCGCACAATTTTTGTTCTATCCAAAACACACGAGACTAATTCATCTGTCATAAAATGTATACGCACACACAGCATTTTGTGTATTAGTGTATTTTGCATTCATTTGTTTTTGCAAAGTGTGCATGCATTAGTTTTGTGCTGCTAATGCCTGTTTTACACCATCTCACAAGTCGTTAGACTTCTGCACAAAATGCAACTCTGATATAATGTGTTGTTATGGAAAGTTCTAAAATAACAATACATTATATTAGAGTTGCATTTTGTGCAGAAATCGAACAGCTTGTATAATTGCTTTTAAAGCTTTCCATAAACTCATTAGATCGGAGTTGCATTTTCTACAGATGTCGAACGGCTTGTGAGATAGTGTAAAACAAGCATGGGCGGTTGTAGCTGGTTGAAAAATTATGCCAACCAAAAACCATTATCTTCCCCTCTCTTGCCCGTAAGCTATCATTTTATGTCAACACATTTGTGCTCGTGTGCTTATAGCAGGCGCATGCGATGTGTAGCCGACTACTTTTCGGCTATCTTTAAATTTTACATGTACACAACACATACAATCAAAATAAACAAGAGCACAACAGTAATTTTTACATATTAAACACCAACACACTTAAACAGCAATTTTTTTCTCATTTATTTTATTTTCTCTTTGCCTTGCTGTGGTTTATAGCCAATGGATGTAAACACAAATGCATGTATTTTTTAATGCAAAAAGACGTAAATTAACATACAAATGCATGTATTGTGTAAACTTGTAAGCAACGCACAGTGGGGGATTTTGAAAAAAATGTAAATAAATCTGCAGTTTCTAAGCGAGCCGTCCGTCCGCCTCTTATATGACATTCATATGGTATTTCAGGCGATGTTGCTTAGCTTAAGTCTGGAATTTCTTAATACTTTAATAATATGGATTATTGATATTTTTTAATGACATTTTGCAGTAAGAAAAAAATGATTAGCCTCTGGGAACCCCACAATTCCCAAAGAAATTACAGAAAATTCCAAAAAAATGGGACTTTCAGTATATTCACTGTTTTTTTTTTCTTATATTTTGCCAGACGCAAATAATTTTTTGCGAAATATTTAAGGGCGCATTATGTCTCAAGGTGTCTTGATACCGTTTTTGATTGCAGCTTTGCGATTTGAGAAAACGCCCCTTAAAACTGATATTTATAATAAAAATAGGTCTATTTCGAAACGCTCTGGTTAATTCAATAACGAAAATTTGAAGAAAAAAAATTTTGCAGTGATATGCCTTCTAGTATTACCTTTCAAATAGGTATAAATATGGGGTAAGTATTATTGCAAAAAAAATTTTATAATTAGCAAATGATTAACGCACTTTTTTGCAAAAAAAATTTTTTTGAATTAAACTGCGTATAACTTTTGAGTGAGTTGCGATTTTTAACCAAATTTTTCCAGAATATTGAAAAGTTTTTTCAAATCGGACAAGATTTGCATTCGCCATTAGCACAACATGTGGGTAAAAAAGTTAATATATTATTGCTATATTCATAAAAAATTAAAACGGATTTGAAATGTATTTAAAAAAAATGTTTATGGAAATTTAGTTTTAAACCAGCTTTTAAACCTATTTTATTTTTTATAAATACGACAGTTAAATCCATATATGTTAAAAATTTGTTTTCATCTCTTGCATAGGCAAATCTACTTACACAGAAAAAAATAGACAAGAATTATATTCAATAAAACCATGTTATTAAAAAAATATGAATTTCAATAACATTTATCTTTAACATAATAAAATATTTCGTTCTAAGTATTTCTTTTCCATACCGGTTATTTCTTTTCTTTTTATACATAAGTACTTAAAACAAGTTGTATCCCATAAAAAAATAAATGGGATATGGCTCAGCTAGAGAGTGTATGATTTACGTCCGGAAAGCCCGGGTTCGTATTCCAGCCATGTCAACATTTTTTTTATTTTATATATATATTTTTATTTTGAAATAATTTTGTTATCAATATAGGGGAATTCTTTATCACAGGAAATTTGAAAAAAAAATTATTGAATACCGGGATTTTTGTTATCAAAAACGAAACTTATTTTTTTCTGTGTACAAAAACCCTTGTTTATCAGATCAATAACATCAGCTTTACATATGTTTGAATTTTTCATAAGCCCAAGGTGGCCCAATTTGGGATCTTGTGGCTCCGCTCTCTTTTAAGATATAAAATTCAAATTCCAGACTTAAGGTCAGCAATAACTCCTGAAATGTTATTTGATATTTTATACGAATCGGACGGCTCGCTTAGAAACTGCAGATTTATTTTCATTTTTTTTCCAAAATCCCCCACTGTGCAACGTTGTTAACGCTGCTTTGAGTTTGTTATTTTTCCTGCCGTTTTTCTTTTCATTTACAAAATTCGAATAACCATAAAATTTTAGTGCTTTCCTTATCCTGTAAAAAGAAGTGCGATTACGTCCGTTTGTATTTATGGTGACGATATGTATGTATTTACAAACTTTTTGTGCAAATTTTTAGCAAAAAGTACACACAATTTGTTTTCTTCATGTCTTTGAGCAAAATGCAAAAAGTCTATTCGCTTATTGTACGGCAGCAAAAGCAATAAAAATTGCAACAACAAAATATTAACTACAACAACATGAGTGGAAAAAACTAATAAAAGAGCTTTTGTGTGCCTGTAGTTTAGCAAAGAAACATACACAAGATCTGCCATTTTTTTTTTTTGTTAAAAACATTTAAAATACAAGCAGTAATAAAGATGACCTAATTTATTTAAAAAGAAAAAATATTTGATGTAAAAAAATCATTAAAATATCGTTCGCATTAAAAAATCATTTTCAAATTGAAGTCTGTTTTACAAAATTAGAAAAAACATATATTTTGTAATATGTAGTTAGTTAGAAATACTACATGTATGGTATGAGTGATTCTCATTCTAAACATACATTTTGTGCTTTTTTTTACCTATTTCATTTAGTTATATTTAACTAAATGAAATATGAGAAGGTAGGATTCATCTTATAATTTTCGTCTCATTCAATGAATCCTAAAATAACATCATATTTTTACATTTTTTGTACTGAGCGTTACATTTGCTTTCACGGTTGTTCTGGGAATGATTTTTGTGAAAAAAAAAATCCATAAAAAATTAATATTAGGTTTGCAAGCACTATCCATCTAATCTCTAAAAACAAAAAAATATAATAATCGCAAGACGAAAGTATATGTTATGACCACTTTTTCAATTTTAACTTGGGTTCACATGCAAAAATGAAAAATGTGTATGTTTTAAAATAATTCCTTACAAACATTTATACATGAGCAAAAACTAGGCTAGCTCTTCTTTCAAATAAGACTAAGTTTAATTAAAATCGCCATACAATGTTAAAAGATATGTCAATTTGCAATAATTATTCGTAGCAAAATACGACATATTTAAAGCGCAGTATTCACGATCAAAATGCATGATACAAGCATTGTGTACATTTGCATGCATGAAGCTTTCAACATACACGTACAAACATGTAAGGTATCCGTTTCAGAAAGAACTTTTTACGAATTTCGGCATCGATATTATTTTTGCATATTATGTACTTATAATACATATTTTTGCATATTATGTCCTTAAGGGCATATTTTACTTTTAAGCGGCCCATCCATTATACAATATTATTGCACATGTCATTGCACATATTATTGTCGTTTTCACCTATACTCTGCAATAAATGGCACAATATTTTCAAAGAAAATATTCCCCAATTTTCCTGACAGTGAAAAAGTAAACATAACAGTGAACAATGCTGCCTGCCACCACATTACACAATTTTCTTTATTGTACAATAAAAATCAAAAGTCTCTTGATTTTTCGAAATATATTGTGCCACCTTCGAATATGACATACACATTGGCAATATTATTGTACAATACGAAAAATTCCACAATAATATTACAAATGGGGGTGGGCCGCTTTAAGAGCATATTTTGTGTTAAGAGCATTTTTTTCATAAAATTTTTGTTATATTGAAAATAACTTTAAAGTTTTCGTTTTACATACTTGTAACTGAAAATCTCTCATTTAAAAATAGAAAATACATTAAAGCGATTTTTTAAGAAGTTGAAAAATATAACAACCCTGTGAAACACACTTTTAACGCAGGGTCCAAGGCGAATTACTCGGCTGATAAGCGGCTCAATATTCATCCGATTTTTTAATCGACTTTTATTTTTAACCCCCGACTAAACAAGAGTGGTTTTATAAGTTTCTAGTGTGTGTCTGTGTACCTGTGTGTCTGTCGGGGCCATCATAGAGCCCAAACGACTGGACCGATTTTGATTTATTCATTTATTTTTGTTCGAAAGGTACTTGATGGAGAGTGTTCTTAGCTATGTTGCAAAAAAAAATCGCTCTAGGCTGCTGTTAACTTTTGTTAACGTCTTGAAATTTATAGATAAATTATATTAAAAAATTTTTTTACGTAACGCTCAATACATTTTTATACGAATTCAATATTTTTTCAGAACACACACGATATTTTGCATTTAAAACAATTCAGATGTATAATCATCGAAGTATTTGAAAATAAGCTCCTTAGTTATTCACTATAAAATTACAATTAAATTAAAAGAATATGGATAACACTCAATACATTTTTTTATTTTTTTTTACAAACGATGTTTGATTGACGAAAAGTTTTGCAATATAATGCTATTTAGCAAAGTTTACAAAACTTTTAAATAAGCAAATGCATATATTCTAAAACCGTTATAAATTTAATCTCGTTTTTGGAAAAATTCACAGTTTCTTAATGTGGAAAATCAACAGCATGCATTACGGACACGCCATTTTGTATGAACAGAGTATAAACAGTATTTCTGTTGTCCGTTTTTAGAACACAATGGACAGTTTTCACAAAAAAAACGTATATATTTATAATCTATTAAATCGTGCTAAAGCAGTTTTCATTTTAAAATTTAAGCGTTTCTTTTATGAAATATTTTACCATATTTTTAATGGACACGAAAAAAGCGTTTGAAATTAGAATCACTCATGTACACTATAGATATATGTATAAGTCTAATAAAATAATATTCTACAGTATCTTTTTAAAAAAGAACAGTTTACGAAAATACCTTTTCAAAAAGGTACCCTTTCAAAAGTACCTTTTCAAAAAAGTACACTTTAATAAGTACTTTTTAAAAATAGCACCATTTAAAAGAAGTTCCTTTTAAAAAAAAGTACCTTTAAAGAAAGTTCCTTTAAGAAATGAGCTTTTAAAAAAGAGTACCTTTAAAAAAAGTGGAAATATAATTACGAAAATACCTTTTCAAAAAGTACCCTTTCAAAAGTACCTTTTCAAAAAAGTACACTTTAATAAGTACTTTAAAAAAAAGCACCATTTAAAAAAAATTTCCTTTTAAATAAAAGTACCTTTAAAAATAGTTCCTTTAAAGAAGGAGCTCTTAAAAAAAGTACCTTTAACAACAGTGAAAAAATACTTTTAAACATTAAATTTTAGCACAACAGATATTTAAATAATTTCTTGGAAAAACTATTATTAATAACAACTATTTCCTTTTGATTTGTTGCTAGTTTAAAACATTTTAAGACTATAACTTTTAAAATTTCGATAAATTTCTAATATTTAAAATTTTTTATGGCACTATTGGCTTTATTACTATTTAAGAAAAATTAATTCTTGATATTACAGATACAAATAAGTACAAACATAAAATATATTGAAATTTTTAACAAGGAACGTTCAAAACTTCAACTTGCTTTGTGTTGGAAGAGTAAAGCGGCTGTCAAAAAACATTAATCAGTGTAGCTGTACGTATCAAGTTACAGAGCAGCACGCCCTGGCGCGTCGAACGCAAAAAGTAGGTATACTTTCTACTTTTGTAAGCATAATCAGCGGCGTGCTAACAGGTCAGTTGTTTTTCATAGCCATTGATATTTTATTTTCAATACTATCGATGATTATGTTTGTATTGTGTACTATTTTGCTTTTTTAACAAACTTTAAAAATATTTTCGTAAATAGTAAAAAGCGTCACGGAAATGCGTTGAAGGTGTAAGTGCGTTGACGCGAAAATGCATGCTATGGACTTTCAGCTAAAAATTTTCTTTTTTAACGAGAAACTTCCATAAAGTGAGATTTTGCTATTGCTTAAGAGAATGACAGACTCTCTTTCGCAGTGGAAATAAATTTAAATTTTTACTCTTAACATGTAAAATTTCTTAATCACGCGCAATTATAATTATTTTTAAGATTCTCACTGTTATGAGTTATGAGTTAATAAAGGTTGTTTATAAAAATATTTTGCTCCTAAAAGAAGTACATCCCAGCAAACCAAAACATTCGAATATAATATATATTTTATAGTTCATGTTGAATTAATACTCCTGTACAGTTAAATCAAAATGAAGTTGATACTGAAATAATACAAAGAATCGTGTCGAATTAGGGTTTTTTTTTATTCCCGGACTTTTTTGGTTTCCCGTAAGAGCGGGAAATAAAAAAGAAATTCCCGGGAATTGAAAAACGTAATAAAATATTTACCAAAAATTTTAATTTCCGGAATCCATTGATGCAAATACAAAATATCGTAGCTTTGTTATGAAATTTAGTGCTTTTTGTTGTTGAATTTTATAAGAAATCTACACACAGAAAAAAAAAGGAATATAAAATCCAGATGCCGCAATTTTGATTGCAAATCATATTAAATTTACAAGAAATAATTTGTCGTTTGAGTGTGTTAGTGTTTACTTGCTTTGTTCATTGCTACAATTCACTGTTCTGCTTAGTTGTGTGACTTGTTGTTGTTTATTCTTACATGTGTCGTCTATGTATACGACAAAAAACGAATTACCAGCGAATATTTACTGCTTCTGGTTTAAAATTACCATTGTTTCATATTAATTTTAAACGGAAAATAATTAATCTAACCTTAAATCACCGTTAAAACAATTTTGTTATAAACGTTAGGTTTCATTTTCAATCGACATGACTATAACTTTAATTTCAAATAAGTTTTATGTTAAATAATCATTTAAATCATGTTGAATTAAAATGAAATGCATTTTACATACGATGGTATTTATTTAGTGTATAAGTAAAGAAAAGTTTGAACCTGTTGTGGCTGCAGTGGTTAGCGCGTGGACTGTCATGCAGGTGGCACGAGTTCAAATCTTGGCAGAGGCAGTCAGCTACAACGCAAAGTTTTCTGATGACTATCACGTAAGTAAAATAATTAATAAAATAGCTACATTAAAGTCATGTTGTTTCAGTTTGATATAACTTTAATTCAACATGATTCTTCGTGTTGTTCCAATATCAAATTCACGTTGTTTCAACTTGAAATAACTTTGATTTAACATGATTCTTCGTGTTGTTCCAATATCAAATTCACGTTGTTTCAACTTGAAATAACTTTGATTCAACATGATTCTTCGTGTTGTTCCAATATCAAATTCACGTTGTTTCAACTCGAAACTACTTTGATTCAATATTATTTTTCGTATTATTTCAGTATCAACTTAATTTTGATTTAACTGTACTGGAATATTAAATCAACATGAAATATAGTTAATTCAAAAGGAAAAATTTTCTTTCAAGATTATTGTAAATCATATTGATTTAACATGAAACACCTATGAAGCAAAATCACTACCGTTAACCTGGTTTTCGACGATTTTACATGGAAATTTGTCTATGTTTACGATGTTTTGTATTTGCACTTTCACAAGACCATTTGCATCAAATCTCTGCTAATGTATTAATTGTTTCATCTGACAATCGGCTTCTTATTCAAATAACACAATTTCCAGTTGTTGAGAAAAGCCTTTCGCCCTCTACAGAAGTTGTCCGTCTGGATAGTTAAGAGGGCGTTGCATAAATTATCAATATTTTTGGTATTTTTTCCGCTGTCTTCAAATAATAGTATTTCAAAGTTTCCTCGAAAGTCTTCTCTTTCAAAACATCACTTAAGTTTCATGAAATATTTCATCGTGTAAATTTAGAATAAAAGTTATGAGGCCAATAAGGTTTTTGATGCCTCAGGTAGTCAAATTTTACACCCTGTAGCTCACCGAATCTTTCAACAAGATGGTCACAAAATTCATATTTGTAATCGAAACGCGAGTTTCAAAGATACAGATTTATTAACAACTTTTTTGCAATTGGAACCACTGTGCATTCGTTATGAACTGCAAAAATTTATTTCCTGTTTGTGTTGTGAAACGGTGGGTATGTGAAATATTAATTCTAATATTTCTGTAATACTTATACGAAAAATTTACTCATTCAATCCGCTTATTACACTGCCTAACAAAATTAAAGTAACAGGAATCTAATGTACGCTAAACACTTTGCGACCGTTGGTACAACTCAGCTAGTAATCAAGTTGTATGTTTGTCGCACAAACGATACAATTTAGTGTGCGATCTCATGTACAACTTCATTTTGCAATCAATGTTGACTTTAAGGTGGTCACAACAAGAATAAACACGTATACAACATAAAATAGTATGCGACAGGCACACAAGCGTTGCGACAGCATGGGAAAAATCAAAACTTTTTGATCTTTCGTACAAACAAGACACAACTTAATGAAACGAGCCCACAAACGTTGCAATTTGGTGTACAACCTACTCAAGTTGTACCAACGGTTGTAACGCGTATGGCTCCCTTAATGACTGATGCTGGTAGAGAGGACAAAAAAAAAGGATATGTGCGTGTTTTAGCGTTTTGAAAGTAAATGTTCGGCAACCTTTTACACAATGGTATAGTGAATCGGCTTAGGAAATCTTGTAATTCTTTATTTTAGGTATAAAGCATGTTGATAACTTTATGTAAAACACTACCAAGAACATTTTTGTCTCTAACTCTTTGCTGTATGGGTCTTTTCTGTTGCTGTCTTGAAAAATATAAAAACAGTTTTCATACAATTCTACTATAAGTCTTCAAAGACACCAAAGCTCTATGGGACCATTCACATATTACGTAACGCTATTTTCGGAGTTTGTATACTCCACCCTTCGTAACGCTTTTTACAAAATGTTCCGTATAATTTATGTAGCCCATAACAAATTTTGAACACACCCCCCCTGGAGCGTTACGCAATCTGTGAATAGCCCCTATGTATACTCAACTTAAACTTTGGAAATAAGTCAAAGCTTAAAATACGTTTAAGGGTTAATTTGATACCAAAATATCGCACAACACCAGATGTTATGAGTCCAGTTTGTATTAAAAATATAACTTACGTGAAATTTTCCTATATATGTATGTACATACTTAAATATTACCATACCAGAAAGAATTTATTCCAAGCAACATCTTTAGTTTGACATTAAACCTGCGTCTTTTTTGTGGGGAGTGTCAAGACCTCATTGATTTTTATTTAAAACAAAAAGACATTGTTTGGCTAGCTGTTGGTTGCTGCGTTCAATTCTTAGATGACTCAATTAATTGCTTCACCTTATACTGAAACAGCCTTTTTGGCAAAGATTTCATTCATATTTTTTAGTTTAAGTTTAGAATTTAAGTGAAAACTTGCTGACAATGAGTTAGTGACACCGCTTTAAGCATAAAATGTGGTGCAACATTGACCTTAACTAAAACTCAATGACGAAATCACCTCGTTCATTATTATTTTTTATTTTTTTATTTTTTAGTTTAGACTTAAAACGCTTAGAATTTAGAACACAGCATTAATGAAAACCAAAATAAACTTGAAATTGTAAAAACATACACACACAATACACAAAACCTCCCTGCCTCTAGTGGTTTGATTGTTAACCATTTCCAGTTGCATTTCAATACAAACCACATTATATTTAAAAACAGAAATAGAAACAAAAATAATTAAAAATGCGATAAACGTAATAGATTAATAGCAAAACTAAAATAATTTATATTAAATACAACAAACACTCTCCTAGACATCACCACTAAAGTCATGATAACAACAATAACAAAAGCAACACTAATAACAAGCAGCCCAGTTAGCGTTTGGATGATTGTTTTAGCAAAAATTGCCAAACTGAGTCTTTTAAGATTACCTTAGGTGACCAAAATGTGACTAATCAGTTAGTTGAGCGACTAAAACAAGACTCGAAAATGATTTTCACAAATGCTTTGAAAGCGACTTACTTGTATGCAATCATTAATTGCGGATGCTCAAAATGTGGCTGTATTAAGCATTATTATAACTGGTGCTGTTGCACAGTGGTTCCAATTAAACAAAAATGTTAATAAATCTGTATCTTTGAAACTTGCCTTCCGATTACAAAGCGATGTATGTAAAAATCACAGAGGACGACCTAAGCCTTAACAACGTTGAAATTTGGATCATCCTGTTGATATACACGTTGAGCTACAGGGTGTCAAAGTTGACTACGTAGGGCATATAAATTATTGTTGGCCTCATAACTTTTACAAATATGATCCGATTTTAATGAATTTAAGCTTGGTGCGTATGAGAAATATAATGGTACATCATATTACTCATACCCTAATATATTGAAAATCGCATCCTTTTCACATATTTATTTGTTTTTTAACTAAAAATTCATAAAAAATGCCTGTTTAATATATCGTTAACATTTCTTAAACATAAGAGGATTGCTATGTTTTTAAATGGTTTTACTTAGCTTACCGTGTTTTTGGAGCTTGTGGAGTTTGGCTCAGGTCTAATGATTGAAAATTTACCACCTTCCTGTTGACCGATTAATCTTTAAGATTGGTAAGCGTCTTTACGTTTGATGACTATTCAATGTTTTGATTAGAAAAGCGGGCTGAGCACGCCCATAAAAAGTAATATTTATTTTTAGCTACTTCCTGCTAACCGATTGATCTGAGATTTAGTGGACACCTTTACTTACAATGACTATACAACTTTGTAATTAATAATGTGGGTGGCGCCACGTCCATAAAAAGTAATACTTAGTTTTAGCCCATTCCTGTTAACCAATTGATCTAAAATTTGGTAAGCAACTTTACTTTTGATGACTATATAATTTTAAGATTATAAAAGTGGGCTACGCCACGCCCATAAAAACTAATATTAACTTTTAACCTCTTCCTCTTGACTGATTGATTTGAAATTTGGTGAACACATTTTATTTTCATGACCGATTGATCTGATGGCCTTACGATTATGTGTATTCAGTATTATTGTAAATCAAAGATGGCCGCCGCCACAAAATGGCGAAATACTTATTTATTTAACAAACGCTTCAATATGGATATCATATAAAATGGTTTGACTAAGAGAACACAGTACGCAATAAAAAACTTTCAATTCCAAAATGGGGGCCAGTACAAAATGTGGGACTATATGCATGCATATATATTGTCAGCCCCCTCAATATGGGTATTAAACGGATGCGTTTGGCTACTAGAATGCAGTACACCATGAAAAAGTTCAAATCCAAGGTACAGTCCGAAACAAAATGCCAGATCATAGAGTTTAGGTTGGACATAAATTAATAAACTAAAAAACTTAAAGATAAAATCAGTGAAAAAAATGTAAGTTAAATGGTTTTATTCTAATGAAACTAAATAATGATGCAGATAATGTACTAAAAGCTTACCACCACCAACACAGGGCATTGATTAGACTAAAATGAAACCGTTACTCGCGTCGAATTTCGGTTATCTATAGTCAACAACGAACCAAAACTTTAGCACCGTTATCATGCAGGTAAATAAAATGCTTCTGAAAATTTTACTATTGTTAGAAAATCTGCTCTCTTGGCCACATTTTTAAGCGGGCAGGTAACAATTAAAAGCCAGATTAATTATACTAGATATATTTTATACATTTTGTAGTGAAATTTGCAAAACTCGATGGTGTTATTTTTTCCTAAGGGATTAACTTAGAATTTCGTAGAAAAATTCACTATTTTCGACCAATGCTGGATGTAGCGTGCATGCTGTAGTCAATTTTTAATTTGAACTGAAGTCATTTTGGTGTCTATTCGTTTGAAATATTTTAAATAAAAAATTTTAGTTATTAAAAATTTTTTCAATTAAGCCATTTTTCACTCTCATTTCGATATCTTCATTTTGATTCCTTCTCACGACTACACACAGAAAAAACTAAAGTTCACTTTCTGTAAAGGAATTCAATGAAATAGTAAATATATTGTCTAGGAACGGACCTACAAAACAAATTTGTAAATATAGACAAAAATATCTCAACAATTTCATTATAAAAAACATGTTTTTTTTTGTGAACAAATTATTTAAATCTATAAAATAATTTATCTAAAAATGTTTACAAATTGTAAACAAAACAATTTACTAAATCAAATAAAAAGATTTACTAGACCTTCTGAAAAATATCAAACAATATTTTTGTCTAAATTTATAAAACAACTAGTCTAAAAATAGTAACAAATATTAAATAAAATGATTTACTTAATCAAACAAAAATATTTACTGGATTTTTTGTAATATATCAAACAAAATTTTTTTCTGGATCATCATCATCCATTAAGCATTTATTTCACTTTGTTAAATGTCTTCAAGTCTGAATTTTTATCTAAAGCAAAGTTGTTCATTTCATCAAACAATTGTTTGTACTCTTTATTTCATTTCTTTTTATACTCTCTATTTAGTCGTTAATGCGAGAGCGACGAGTGTATATGCATGGTTGGTATTTTGCCACATACAGTGTGTAAAATAAATGATAATGATGAAAATAAATTTAAAAAAAAAAATATATTTTTGAAAAAACTAAGGGGATTGGGGCAAAATGTGTTGAAAATTTCTCCATTTTACCAAGTAAAGACATAGTAAATTCAGTGTGAACCGCATTATTATACATTTTTACGACCAATATAATTTCATGTGATAAAATTTTAATGAAAATCTTTGCGTTTACTTTATCGTATTACTGTAGTTCAGAATTCTCGCAACAATACAACTGCAAAATATTTTTGACCACCAATGATCTAAAGACTAAAAAAATGAATGAGAATTAACGCAACGATATTAACGAATTGATTCACTCAAAAATCTTCAGTAAACAAACTTGGTATAATCGCATTCCTTTTGCTATCATTGTTGTTGTTGTTTTTCTTGTTGCTTTTAGTGTTTGCGTTCTAAAGAAGGGTCAGACAAACAATTCATTGATTTTGTAAAGAACATTTACTAAAAATGAAATTTATTTTTAGACAATTTTTGGTGACAATTTTTCTGTGTGTATACGGGTTTTTCGCCGAGTAAAAATAAAAAATCAATTAGTAAAAATGCGAAATATGTAATAAGTATTCAACATGACATTATTAGCCCATTTGAAACACATCAACACATCGAAAAATGTTCCTTTCCTGTTGCTGTTTGTTGCTTATAGCGAGACAATTTTTTACTCCAAAATTATTCGAAAATGGGTCGTAATTGATCAGAAACACGAGTCATAAGAGAAATAATAGTCATATTCGACTCTAAAACGAGCGCATACATATTATTTTGATCGCGCAGATGAGTCGAAAATCACTCGAATATGATAAATAATTTCATAAAATGCTAACTAGGAAACATCAAATATGTAAATGCGTTTTCACTTCACATGCGTATGTTTGGTTAATTGTTGTTTGTGTTCTAAGTAGACAACAAACTGCAGCAATTATTTTATGTACCAACAAAAAAGAAACAAACAATTCAAATGATGTCTATTAAACATCTATCCCATTTGTGCACTAACAAGCCACCAAACAAAACAAGTTTGAGAAAAAAAATTAATAAAATATATTATTTAACAAGCAAAGAGCACCACTGACCATGATACAATAATACAGGTCCCACCACGACGACAACAAATACAACATCAAAAAACACACGTATTTTGTTGGTAGAAACATACCAGAAATATGTCAAATCTATTGTCTGTGTGTCGCACACATTCATAAGCTCCCTCAAAGTTACTAGCGCATACCCGTTGCTAATAGAAAAATACCAGAAATGTGTCAAAATCTATTGTCTGTGTGATGCACACATTCTCAAATTTATTAGAACAGCTAACAGCTGATCTTGTGGTGATACCTGTTTAATGTACATTGCCACTGACTATGATGTCTCGTATTACGAGTGCAAAAATGGTGTTAAAATTAAAACCAACTCAGCCAATGTTTTGTCATTTTAATAGACGACAATGTTTTCTTTTTACTCCCCCTTCCGTCAGTCAGGCTGATTGTTCTTTCGTTCAATCGCATGTTGATTTGCAAACCCACTTGCTGTTGCTGCTTTAATGTTGTGGTTGTAGTTGTCGTCGATTGTTTTTACTTTTGTTCTTGACGTTTCATTGGTTTGTTTTTGTAATTTCTAAGAATCAGGTCAAGGTTAGTAAGACATAATAAAATTCCTTGGTTGTTTTACCTTTTATAAATTACAGCAACCACAACAACAAAAGAGCTACAACAAATTAAACGCACTTACACACCCATACATACATACATACTGTACTGTAAAAAGCAAACTAGTTTATAAGTATGTGTTTCACTTGTTACCAATTTAATTAATACAGTGCATTAAATAAGTGTTACATTTACCCAGTACTATATTGTAGTGATGATAAAACGAACATTCTTCGTACTCGCGAATATATCAGGAAAGCAAAAGTTTTAGCAAATTATATTTTTAATTTCCCAAACCCATGAACATTTCCTTTTCAACGATGTTTTTGTAAACTGGCTGCCTTCCTAGACATGGAAGCTGCCTGCAATAGCAGCCATCTAGGGTTGCCAGATGTACTGGTTTTATCAGTACATGTACTGTATTTTGTTTAAAGTACTGATTTATGCACAACAAGCAAATCAATACGCAAATGCACTGATTTTCACATATTTGTACTTTTTTGTGTACTGTTTTTTACAACCAATTTTTTACGTGTATAAAATCTATTAGCTTAAATTTTTTGTTGTCTTTACCCTACGTCTCCACGTACACAGAAAAAACTAAATTTCATTTTCTGTAAAGGAATTCAATAAAATAGTAAATATTTTGTCTATGAATGGACCTACAAACAAATTTGTAAATATAGATAAAAATACCTCAACAATTTCATTGAAAAAAACGTGTTTTTTTTAGTGAACAAATTGTTTAAATCTATGAAACAATTTGTCTAAAAATATTTACAAATTATAGACAAAACAATTTACTAAATCAAACAAAAATATTTACTGGATTTTCTGAAAAATATCAAACAATATTTCTGTCTGAATTTAATAAACGATTAGTATAAAAATGCTAACAATTATTAAGCAAAATAATTTACTTAATCAAACAAAAATAAAAACAAAATTTTTGTCTGTGTCATCATCTCATCCATTAAGGATTTATGAGATTTCACTGTGTTAAATCTGTTCAGGTCCGAATGTTTATCTAAATACTCTAAAAAAATGAATGAGAATTAAAACAACGACATTAACTAATCGATTCACTCAAAAATCTTTTGTAAACAAACTTGGTACAATTGCATTCCTCTTGCTATGATTTTTGTTGTTGTTATTTGTATGTATGTCGTCATCGGGGCGGTTTTTTTCGACACAGTTTTTATTGTTGTTTTTTGGTGTTTGCGTTCTAAATAAAAGTCAAACAAACAATTCATAGATTATGGACAGAACATTTACTGAAAATTAAATTTATTTTTAGACAAACTTTTGTTTGAAAATTTTTTGGCGATAATTTTTTCTGTGTAGCCATATTTATTGCGGCAATTGCCAAACTTCATATAAAAAATACTACCTAAAATATACAATTTAATTTTCAATATGGAATTTGACGATTGCCGGCAATAAAAATTGCTACGTGGAGACGTGGTTGCAAGGTGGATTTATTTCACAAGGTCTTATCAATATCTAATTCAAAGATTTTCGTCAGATAGCGTCAGAGGATTATTACAGGCGTTTAGCGCCAAAATGAATTTTAAACTGTAGATACTAGTCAGAACAATGCTAAGGAAGAATCTGTGATGTATAATCAAAACTATATACCTCTTGACAAACTCTCAACAAAATGATTAGAACAAAATGTCTTTCTCAAACATTAATTTCCTCAAAGTATTTTGTTAATAAATTATCAACTTCTCGAACATTCAATCAGTGTTGGGATAACCAATAAATGTTTGCAACACCTTTAAATAAATTATGGAAAAACCTTCTGAATTTTATTGGTGGACTTTTGACAAAACAACTTAAGTATAATTTTAAAAATGTTCAGTAGAGCGAATATACTGTTCAAGTTTTGAATACAGCTTTTTGGGTACACACTTAAAGCAAAGAGAAAATTGTATGTAGTTAAGTTAGGTGGCTTTGACTAGAAATTTAAATAGAACTATTTTTTGCTTTTCTACATATTAGAAATTCGATGTTGATTAGTCGCAATTTACGTAAAAACGCAATGATCTATATTTTCAAAACATTAATATTCTTGTCACTAATTATCGTACGATTCTGATGATTTGGCCAAAAGACGTGCCTTAAAAATTTGATTTTAATGATAATAAATCCGAAAAATTTTCTTAATTCCGACTTAACTGCTTTTGTCAAAAGTCCACAGATATGTTATCTTATTTATTGCGCTTGCGTTATGTACTTGAAAACTGTTTAGAATAACGACTGTAATTTGTACGTCATTGATATATTTAATAGGCTTGAAAGCTATTTTTTTCTTGATATTCTATTTTCATTAGATATTAAAATAAATCAAAATCATTTATAATCATTGCCATCGATTGTAATTTTAAATGTTTCATGGCTTTTACAATAAATAAAAAAAATATATCGAAAACTTCACCATATGTTTGTTCGACTCTCTTAGGCTGGTTAATTTTACTTTTAAATGAAATTCATACAAACAAACATGCTGTTTGTTACCAGTATGTATTAAGGTAAGTTTATAAATATGTATGTTTGCCTTTAGCGAATTGGTTCAAGATCAACTAGAAGCAAATGCAATTTGCAAATACAGTAAATACGAATAATACTAACAACTGCTTTAGCTAGAATATGAACAGTGATGGCCAAGAAAGAGCATACATGTTTACTTATACATATATGTATATATGTACATACATATGTTTTGGGGAATAATATACATATAAGACGATATGAAAGTTTTATGCATGTACTTATGTATGTATGTATGATATATTTTCAGTTTTACTTTTTATTATTTATATATATATGTTTCAGTATTATACTTCCTCTCGTTGCATATGCTATGCCCAACACTGTAAATCAATTTTAAATATATCTACATACGTTACCTAAAATAATCTTATAAAATAGAAGATATATGTAATTGTAATCAGATGAAAAACAATTGCCAATGAACTCCAGAATTAAAAAATGTTTGTCGGATTTGACATCAAAAAGTCCCAAGTGATTTTCATAATCATAAATTACAGTTAATAGTTTTGGACTATATGTATGTGTTTATGTTCTCTTATACTGAACATGAATATAGTAAGACAAAAATATGAAAAACGGTTGACGTTACATGCCATCCCTGTTATATATGTATGTATGTATATTTATTCCTTGTACTCCTATGAAGAGCATAGGGCAGTGCCGTAGTAAAACCCAAAGAACCACCGATCGCGTCTAGATAATCAATTTAAGTTTTAGGTGTTTTAATAGTGTGACCACGGCCATTTTCAGTTATTTTTTAGGAAAGCAGTTTAGTCTGAACTGTTCGCTTCCAACCAGACGATGGCTCATTTTTCTTTAACATTTTTACAGATAATAGGCGTCTTAAAAGTTACAAGGAAGAAAAATTGATAGCAATTAGATTTATACACGGATGGACACGACCGCACAATAAACTAAAGTTTGTCCTAACTCGTCTTAAGCGGTAAAGAGTTGTGACTACAGAATAAGTGATTAATTATTTGGAGAGGTTTATATACTATACATACACAGAAAAAAATAGACAAGAATTATATTCAATAAAACCATGTTATTAAAAAATATGAATTTCAATAACATTTATCTTTAACATAATAAAATATTTCGTTGTAAGTATTTCTTTTCCATGCCGGTTATTTCTTTTCTTTGTATACATAAGTACTTAAAACAAGTTGTATCCCATAAAAAAATAAATGGGATATGGCTCAGCTAGAGAGTGTATGCTTTACGTCCGGAAAGCCCGGGTTCGTATTCCAGCCATGTCAACATTTTTTTTTATTTTATATATATATTTTTATTTTGAAATAATTTTGTTATCAATATAGGGGAATTCTTTGTCACAGGAAATTTGAAAAAAAATTATTGAATACCGGGACTTTTGTTATCAACAACGAAACTTATTTTTTTCTGTGTAGACATACATGCATAAAGGTATGCGGACATCATCTCAAAAAGTCAGAACTTTACTAAGTCCTCCAAACATCGAGATCTGATGAAAACTCGATTTTCGAAAGATCCAGAATAGAGTTATCAAATATTCGCCATATACGAAAAACCGGATTTCGAATAATTCGAAAAAGCGTAACTTTTAAAACCCGTTTTTCAGGTTTTTCTATCAAAACCCGGTTCGAATAACCGGTTTTTAGTATTTTTTTATCAATTTCAGTAATGAGGTATAAAATATGTAAGCTTAAATTTGTTTGTGTTAGACAATTAGAGACACAGTAAGTTACCTTGCTAAGACCGTTTCAGACTATAATACAAGTGTTTGTGTTTATTTGGCCAGTATATTATGTAGTTTGTAAATTTGTTACCTTTTAGCTAATTGGCCTGAAGTTTTTTCAAATGTAAATAAAAATTGTTTTTATTTAGTTTTTCCCGACGTTTCGTAGATTTTTTTGTCTACTTTTTCAAGGGAACGTCTATTTAAATAATAAAAAAGTATTAATACTTTTGAGGAAAATTAAACTCTGACATGATAATTTGTTATTGTTTCTTGAAAGTTTCCAAACAAAAATTATATCAGGAAGGCATTTTCTTCAAAAGTATTAATACCTGTATTATAGTCTGAAACGGCATTTAATGACATCAGTCCGGTTTACAAATTTTTCAAAAAATTTTGTAAATACATATATGTTCTATTTGATAAGAAAATAATTTTATAAAAAAATAGCAATGTCTGCTTTATTTATTAATTAGACAGACGCTTAATATATCGTTACCTAAAACACAAACGCCCAACCTAATAATAAACCCTGTGAGAATTTAAGCCCCAATTTACACTATGCAAGTCTTATTGATCAGCTTCTTATTCAGCTGTGCGAAAAACAGAGATATATGTATTAATTTATCTGTCTTTCTCACAGCTGAATAAGAATCTTATCAATAAGACTTGCATATTGTAAATTGGAACTAAGCGTATTAAAAATTCGCACAAGCGCAAGGAGCGGAGCGAAAAAAGGACACATTGGTTAGCGCAGCGCAAGCACATTCGATTTATTAGTGCCGCTCTTTGCGCAATGCGCATTTATTTTTATTTTTTTGTCTAGCGCATTGCGCTGCGCATTGCGCATATTGAGCGGCGCATGCTCTTTTTTATGCCAACAGTGGTTAGTTTGAGTTTATTCAGTACTGCATAATACATACATCTTTTGTAGTGACGTAATTTTAAGACATTTGGATTTGTAGCATTATGAACCACACTACCGACCCAACTTCCGGTCAAGACCGGAACCAGATATATGAACTGCACTACCGACCCAATTTCCGGTCCAGTCCCTAAACCGGAATTGTGAACCTCACTACCGACCCGATTTCCGGCCCAGACCGGACCCGGAAATATGAACTGCAATACCGATTTCCGGTCCAGCCCCTAAACCGGAAGTGCCATACGGTGATTTAAAAAAACTACGATGGCATGTAATAACATCCATGGAAATAACGTGCATTACTTTTTTATAATTGTTTACTACTGTAAATGAGCCATGCGCATTGCATGATCTTTTTTTTCTTATTGCGCATTGCGCAAACAAAAGGCGCAGCGCAAAAAAAGCGCAAAGGAAAATGCTCCTTTCTGCGCTTGCTCCTTTTATGCGCAACGCGAAAATATTGGCGCGGCGCAAGCGCAATAATAAATTGGCTCCGCACTTTGCGTAAATCGCAAAAAAGAGCAAAAAGAGCCTTTAGCACATTATAAAATAGTGCAACCCTTACCGTTATGGACATTTTTTATGATATAATTGATCAGACCTAAACACTTTCACCCAATATCTATCGCTAAAACTAAAAATATTGTCAAAAAGCGAAAAAACGTTAAAAGAACAACAAAATTAAAAATCGCAAAAAAACGAAAAAAATCGCCAGAACGACAAAAAGTGTCAACCAAAAAAAAATCGCTAAAACTAAAAAAACTACCAAAAACCGAAAAAACGCCAAAAACTGAAAAAAATTTCCACAACTGAAATAAATCGGTAAAACTAAAAATATCGTCAAAAAGTGAACGAAACATTAAAAATCGCCTAAACCAAAAAATCGCCAAAACTAAAAAATTCGGCAAAAAATAAACAAAATAGCAAAAACGAATAATCGCCAGAAAATATTACGAAAATTACCAAAAATCACCAAAAACAACGAAAAACACTTAAAAAAAAATTAAACAAAAAAGCACAACGAAAAAACTGCCGAAACGAAAAAAGGAACAAAAACGAAAAGGAATTTACAGATGTGTATTCGTACGGAACCCTTCGTGTGCGAGCCAAGGTCGCTCTTTACTTAATTTATTTATCACTCCGAGCAGTTCGTTTTACTTCGCGGTTTAAGTCGTTAAGCCGCTCTTTATGTTTTGTCTTACTTATTCGTATTATACAAGAGTAAGTGAGGCCTTAGCATCCTTCCTATCAAGAACAAGCTTCCCAGTCTCGTCACTAATCTGCTCTTTGCGTGTGCTATTCTTGCGTGTTCGTTATCTTTTCCTTGATCGCCGTAATTTTAATACAGTGTAGCGAGAACTAAATGGTAGTCGCTCGATTTGTCGACTCCTTTCTCACTACGTACGTCTAAGAGTGAACTTCGCCACTTTCTACTGATGGCGTGATACCAGATAAGGCGTGATTATTGTTGCCCTACAACCGTGTCAAACCATCCTGACTAAGTTAGAGGATAGCTTGACTAGTCCTACATTTGCCAGACTGTTCAAGACCAGCAGGGTGGAAGGTGAAGAACCGTTTCCTCTTTCTCTTCACAACTTCTACAATAGTCGTTATAATTTAAACCCATCCTTCTGATGGGTCCCCATATTCCAGGATCCTGTGAGCGCTGTTACTAATAGTTTCATACGACCTTTACGGAACCTGAGCAGATCACTTGTCCTGAGCAGGTCGTAGTAAGTCCACGTAGACCTAGTTAACAGCAGATTTGTATGTCTTTCCAAAAATAACGCTATTTTTCATAGAAATTATTAATTTTTCAAATAAAACAATTACGGTAGTTTGTAAGATCCTAAAGTTAGCGGTTTCTCGCCGCTTTTATGTCCGTTTTTGGCGGTATTTCATGCAAAGTTTTGGCAATAATTTGTGCAAATTTGTACGATTCGTGTTGAATCAACAACTTTTAATGAGATAGAAGAATGCCAGTAACGTCTCATATCATTGAGTTGCTCAATGTCACACCTTTTCAGGCAACAATATCATTTTGGCCTCGACAGCTAATGTGACTTTCGCAGCTTGTAATTTGAGTCTCTCTCAGAGTTAAAAATACTTTTTGACTCACTTTTGGAACATTTATTGACATCCTAAGTAGGCATTTTCAAGGCGAATTGAGATGAGTATATTGGTAACAAGGCGAATTCATACCATATCCCTTCGACAGCTCAGGTGACGACGATCTCGCTTCTCTATTTTTACTGTCAAAACTTGTTTATATATTTTTACGCCTCGATTCGTATCATGATACGATTATTGTATCATGATTCGTATGCATAAATCTTAAAAATATATAATATATATTAAATATATATTATATATGTACATGTTATTAATTGTTTATAATTTATATTATTTATTCATTTATTTATTTTTAATAATATAAGTTCTTAGTTATTTTGCTTTTATATTCATTTATATTTCATGTATGTATATAAATGTTAATATTTCAGTTACCTTAGTAGTATAAGTTGAGATTTTTAAGTATCTAAACTAAAAACTAAAGAAAATAAATTAATATGGTTATTATTAATAAACGAAAAATTTTTAAAGAACGAAGAACAAATTTATATGTTAGGTATATATTTACTTAGATAGATATACATATTGATGGCTTAATATTGAAAAGGCACATCTCGAATTTCTTTTATTTTAAAGGAAAATCTCGAATTTCTCTTATTTTAGAAGGAAAAACCCGAATAAAAACTACCACACTTACGTACAAACTAATTCTTTAAGAGGGCATAAATCCGTTATTTTCAACCGAAACTTATTTAGTTTTTTAAGAAGCATGTATTTAAAAGTTTTCTATCAAAACGTTAAAAACGCGATTTCGAAAAACATTGAGACTCGCCTTTTCTATATGAAGCCAACGGTATGTATGTATGTGAGACTACTTTGTTGCGGTTAGATATTGTATATTGTATTTTTTTACAACAAAATAAAATAGGATAAACTAAAATACGAATAAAGCTGTTGGAAAAATACCTGTAAAGCTTTAAGCTCTAGAAGCGTTTAGTGATTTTTTTAAATCTCTTTTAAGTCATCATGAAAATTAGATATAAAAAATAGTAAATATAATTTGGTAAAAATATTATTAAAAGTTTTAACCAGTTTGACACTGCACCACTGGGTTGCCATCATAATCTTCGTCGTCTTCGAGACCCCCATGCGCACCACGACGGTCATTTTCGTCACGTGGTTGAATATCAGTCAACTGCACTTCTTCAGCTTCTGGAGGCAAAGTAAATGGTTCTTTAGGTGGCAATAATGTTTCAAGTAGCTGCAACTGTTCCGGACTAGCAAAGCCGTTCTCGGGAAAATCAACAACAAATGGAACTAAAAGATCGCCACGTTCGAAAGGATTATTTCGGAGGGGCATACCTTCGCCCCGTACAACTTTTAGGTCGCCATGACGTACTACTTCGCCCGGTTTAGTGGAAATGCAAATATTTCTACTGTCTAAATGTTTGAAACAATGAACCACGCCACAAAGTGCCTGTGTCAGATTAATATGCACGTTACGCATTATCAGATCATTGTTACGACGTTGAAACAAAGGATGTTCGGCTTGTATAAGAACCACTACTAAGTCATCGCGATTTCCATGAAGGCCCTGATTTCCTTCTGAAGAAAAGGGCATTTTCAACATATTTGGGGCTCCCTTCTCGATAACAATATCACGTTTAACGTTTTCCTCTACTAGACCTTTACCTTGACACGAAGTACATCGCAGGTTTTCGGGAATAATATTGCCATTGCCTTCACAAGCTAAGCAAATCTAAAGAATAATATATTCTAAATTCGTTCTAAGATAAGTATATTCGTAAAAAGTATATATAATCGTACCGTCTCCACTGGTGTTAAGCCCATAAATACATAACCGGTAGTGCGGCCCATGCCATTACAAGCGGTACATTTTACCTGGCCTTCCTTTGGACCACCCTCACCATTACAATGCTGACAAAATGAAGTCCTTTTATATTCTACTGTTTTAGATACATTGCCATTGTAAATTTCCTCCAAAGTGACTTCCAATTTAATGACAATTTGAGAAGATTTTCCTCGGCTATCGCGACCCATGTTAAATGGAAACCAATGGGAAAAGAACTCTCCAGCATCGCTAAAGCCATCGGCACCCTCTTGTAGTCCTTTTATTCCGAAACGATCATATATTTTACGTTTTTCCGGATCGGAAAGAACTTCGTAAGCAAAAGAAATCTCCTTAAATTTATCACCTGCTTCGGGATTTTTATCAGGGTGAAATTCTTTAGCCAATTTGCGATAACTCTACAAGAAAACAATTTACATAAAACAAACTTTAAAATCAATTTTCAATAAGTTTATTGCAAATCCCGAAAATTCACATCTATGATGTTGCTGCTTGGCAACATTGTCGAAAGGAAACCGAAATTTATGTACATATGTATATATTTTTCCCCTAGTTTTATAAGTTATTATGTAAGTTTTTATGAAATGTTATTTTATTTGCATATATATTGTGCTTTTGTTAGTAGAAATTTGTAACCGTTTATGGTTTGTATTGGCTAGGTTATTGGTTTTAAATAAATAAATAAAAATGGATTTTGCATAATTCTTGATTTATAGAATTATAGATCCGATTTTGGTAAGCCCTATAATATTTTAAAGATATTTATTGCCTCGCAATTGGTTAATGGTCATCTAACTGTACAGAGATGCGGTTCCTTGTGGTTTTTTCAATTAACTTAATGCAAATGTCGTTCAATATATTTGATTAAACTTTTTTTTGGTGTATCAGCAACAAATACTTAAACTGATAATAGTATAGACCAAATAAACTTATTAGCGGAACGCTGGACTTCCGTCTTCCTATACGATAATATAGGTCGGGTGGCCTTCCGTGTAGGAATCTTTTTCGTAGAATACCCTAGCAATATTAGTCCATGAGCTAGCCAACCTAATACTAGTGGAATGCTAAAAGAATCAAAAAAAGCATGGGTACTGTTATATATGCCTTGATAAGGTGCAAGGCAATGCGTATTTATACAGGTAGCGTAAATTATACTACAATTACAGCATTTCAAAAACAACTGGCATGTGAAACTGTGGCTGACTTCCAACACGTATCAATACAAATTTTCTATACCGTTCTGCTGCCGCCAAAAAAGCTAAAGCGCCAAGAAGTAAATTTTACAGGAGAGGTATTTAATATTGGCTATATAGGATTGAAGTGGACTGTTATATGTAATTTTTAATAGTTTTAATAATGTCCTATAAGACAACGCATGTTTGTGGGGTTTAAGATATTTTAAGATATTCTTGATGTCATGAAAAATAAGTTAATTTAATCAAATTATTTTAAAACTAGTAATTATTATCCTTAGCAAGATGTTCTCTAACTGTTTAATTGATATTCTTGCAGTTTTTGCCACTAGCTTTGCTCTACTATTGCAGCTACACTATTGCAGTTACAAAAATATGTAGCCAAATTAAAAATTTAATGGGAAAATTTACTAAAGCTAAAATTTCTTTTGCTGTATTTCCGTAACGGTACTTGACAAGACTTTCAAACTTTGACAGATAGTCCGAATTATCGTATAGAATTGATTTTCGTCAAAAAACGATTTTCAAAAAGCATATCGTTTAAGTTTTTTTAGCGGTTATGGCCCAATATTCAAAGTTGCTAACATGCAATTTACATTGTGCCTTTCTCGACTGGCTTTAAAGGCACGGTTTTTTAGTTTGAGAGAAAAATGCTGTGAGAAGCTAGCGAGGTAATAAGTGTCTTTTCACACTATGTCTTTTTAGCCTGCCTTTTAGTCTGCCTTTTTTGATCAGGTGACTATTTTTTACTTATTTTTTCCGCTTGTATTTTTGATCTAGTTCGGATGTCAAATGCCTTGTTGACATAATTTTTAGTACACTTTTTGTCAGCCAGTGGGTATTTTCCAGAGCGAGTCTAGGCGAGTCGACCTGATACGAATTTGCCTTGTTCGTTTTGGAAGTGAGCCTGAATGTAACTAATGCAGGTGTCCTATTAGTACAAAAACAATAATTCAAAATTGTTCTATGATTCTTTTTGTTTGGAGTTTGACAGTTGGGGTACAATTTGATTCCTTTTTTGTGTGCAATTTGAAAGATTCGTAGTCAGCTGATAATATGCTACCTTAATACTCGTATTCGTAGTCGATTCGCCGAATATTCGCCTATTTCATGATATTCGTATTCGTATTCGCCAAATTCAAGCGAATATTTCACGAATATTTTGTGAATACGTTCCAAAAAATAATACATAAAAGTACTGATTAAACAAAAAATATTAATTTTTACAAAACAAAAATTTGTCTATAACGCAAAACAATAATCTTCTTTTAGTAAAGAGAAAAGAAACAAAATATATTTCACAACGACATGGTATTTAAAAAGTAAAGTCCTGTTGAATTAATTTATTAATCATGTTAAAGTAATACTCAAAGCTCAGTAGAGGAATGAATGTTGAACTTCAAAAATAAAAGTTTTGAAGTCTTTTCTCCATCAAGCCTATTGCGCGGTGTGTAAATAAGCTCCGCACCACTAAACATTCGCTCGCTCGGAACACTCGCCGCTGGTGTCACTAAATATTGCCTGGGTATAGGTCAAAGAAGCTCGTATTTTCCCTTATTTACTTTCCACTAAGAATTTAAAAAAGTGGCATTCAGGTGCTAAGTTAATATTTTCAAATTCCGTCATCGGAATATCATAATAATGTTAAACACCTATAGTATTGTGACAGTTTTTCTCAATTTATTGTTATTGACGCAAAGGGTAGATTTTTTTTCAATTGAATTTGAAATATTTAGTGGTACTAACTATTTAGATTGAATACTCGTATTCGAATTAGGCGAATATTGTTTCAGATATTCGTATTCGCGAATATTAAAAATTCATATTCGTAGCATCACTAATGTAAGCATATACATACAAATTTTGACATTTGAGCCTTTTCGTTGCAGCAGGTTTTTATTTTCTAATGAGTAACAGCGAGAGGAGCTAAATATGTATACATTCACTGACACAAGACAATAGTTGCTGCCAGAAAAGTTGCATAGTCTGGACCGGATCTTAAGGTTGGTCGGTGCCTTAAGGTCTAGTTAATAAAAACGTATCGCGTTCGCGGGGATCAGCTGGCAAAAGCTGTAACATAAACAATGGTTTTTGCGGTTTAGTAAAAACGTATCGTTGCTTTTGTCACGTAGAAAATCTACAGAAAATAGATTTTTACTTGCCAAATGTCAAACAAATGCCAAATGCATTGAAGTCAAATATTAACAGCTGACAGAATTGCTTGCGTTGATACGTTTTCAATAACTAACACCAAAAGTTGAACGGTGCTTAAGTTCTAAAGTTACGCGGTACGTTTTTACTAACTAGAGATTTAGTCGCGATTTACATCTGCAACTTTTGAGAGTGGTGGAATAGGAATGTATTTTCTTATTTTTCTTCCGCTTTCTCACTAGAAAATCAGAATTTGTGCAACAAGTTGGTAATTGTGGGCAGCGACTCAGCGAAAAAGGAAACCCAGGCCCCTTATTCTGTAACTCGTTAAAGCTAAAACGGTATCGCTAAAAATATATAAAGTTGATTTATCAATTTTTGGCTACGAATGCAATTTTGCAACGTGTATTGCTAAATTAGGCAATGTCTTAAAAATTGAATCCGCCGAAGTTTTAGTGTTTTTGTCATCGCCAAATATGTTTAATTTTGTATTTGTTCAGCATTTTAGCGATCGAGATTTGACTTTAGCTTTATCGAATTACGGTAAAAGGGGCTGCTGTACTAAAAAAAAACTCGAACCCCAGGTGATTATTTTCGCGCGTCATCCTTCCATCAAATTTTAAAATACTATCTCGGTACATTTTTGGACATCACAAGAAGGCAGTTACCAAGGCGAATTTGGTGCGAGTATACCTGGTTTAGATACATACATATGCCTACAGGCATTAAAATGGGTAATTTTTCCTCCTCGTAGGTGTAAGTCTAAAAAATTGTGGTAGCACTGATGTTAGCTGGGTGTTCATGAAAAATAAATAGAAACGAAAACAAAATAATTTTGGAAACAGTAGTTACACACGATTTATTTTAGGAACAATATCACATATGAATCGTTGATTGAACTTTTTATTTACCTTTGATTCTACACTATTATTACTTGCATTTTCCGACCTTACACATTGTTTTTCTTAAGAAAAAATTAAGAAGTTTTTACCTTTTTTATTTCTGCATCTGTCGAGTTCTTTGTTACTGCGAGTATTGCATACAAGTCTAAATTTTCCATAGCTACCAATAATTGAAAATTTTAATACACTATATTATTGTTTTATTGATACAATTATAAAACAAAAAACAATCTAAATTTGTATAAAAAAACAAATTTGTTCCACAATTGGCTAAAAACCCTTCTGTCTTTCTTTTCTTTGCAAAGACATGAACAAAGACAAAAATCAGTGGTGATAGCTGTATGACTTTGCTATGATTTCAGCGATTTTTGGAAGTTTTATAACTTAGGTCAACACCTAACCCTGCGTTTTACTCTGCAGTTACACGTTCAAGAAATTGCTTTCAAGTTGATCACACGTATTGCTTGTTAAAACTACTTTAAATTGACGCTATGACGTAGGCTGCAAGCATCTTGATAGTCAATTTTGTTTTCAAGATGCCGTCGTCTAGGAATCAACAACGAAACAGTAAAACCCGGTTATAACGAATTCTCGGTTGTAACGATCTAAGTCTAAAGTGCCGACGTTTCGGTTGCCATTTTCATACAAAAATAATACGTAATAGCGAATTCGTAGTTAAGGAGTCCTCGTTTGTATCGAACTACGCTTATTACGAACTTGTCATAGAGCGGTTTTTTTGCTGTTTGCACAAAGTTCGTTATAGCCGAGTCTTTCTGTAATTTACTTACAATAATAGAGATCAGCTGTTTAAATTGAACGAAAAATTGAAACAAATATTGAAAGCAAAATTGAAATCAAGTTGGTAGTCAATTTCCAATTATGTGAGTGTGTTAGTAAAAAAGTGTGAATGTATTGAAACTTGAAACAAAAATTGAAACAAAACTTGAACGTGTAACCTCCAAGTTAGACATGTAAGTACTTGCATGCAAGTTCTGTGTACGTATTATCAACGAAAAAGCAATATGTATTCGTTTCTCTGTCTTTCTCATAGCTGAACCAAAAGTGTGTTAGTAGAAAAGTTTGAGTGTGTTGAGTTTTTCGAACTTGCACTTGCATGTGTAAGGGCCAGGTAATGTGCTGTCTCCACGTAGCTATATTTATTGCCGCAAACGTCAAATTTGATCTGATGTCAGTTTCGTTATATTTGCAACCAAGGCGAATTCATACTAGGTGGCCGCAAGAGCCCTGACAAGGCAAATTCATACTAGGTGGCCGCAAGAGCCCAGCAGCGTACGAAAATGTTTACACATTTAAGCTGTCAGCAGTGTTAATTTATGAGCTTTTTTGACAGCCTAAATGTAAATTCTCTACGGCGAACTCTCTTGCGACTACCTGGTGTTGATCTACTTTGAGCCCTGCTGTTTCCGTAAATGTTTACACATCTGGCCTGTCAGCAGTGTTAATGTATCAACGTTTTTGGCAGCCTAAATGTAAATTCTCCACGGCGAATTCTCTTGCGACTACCTGGTGTTGATATATATTGGTTTGCAACCATGATCCAATAATACAGGTCGTGTTGAAAGCACATATGGGCCAGCCCATTATCCAATAACACAGGTCGTGTTGAAAGCACATATGACTATTTCGCCGCGTTGGCTGTATTTGTCAATTGTTTTTTAATCGTGTGTTTTTAAATGATATGCAAGGCATAGACACTTTTATGTGGCAATAAACAAGAGCAAGTATTTATTTTAGGCATATGAATTGTAATCACAGTTGTTAAAAGTATATTTTAAATAAATTTTCGTCTTCTGTTTTTGATAGATACGGCCAACCAGGCGAATTGATATTGTGTTTGTTGAATTATTGCCACCACCTGTAAAATTAATTCGCCTTGGGCCAGTCGGAAGTCAGTTATTATTATTCGGCTCAAGATATATCAACACCAGGTAGTCGCAAGAGAGTTCGCCGTGGAGAATTTACATTTGGGGTGTCAAAAAAGTTGATACATTAATACTGCTGACAGGCCATATGTGTAAGCATTTACGTAAACAGCAGGGCTCTTGCGGCCACCTAGTATGAATTCGCCTTGCCTAGATCACTTGACGCAACATAGCCACCATGGCGATTTCGCCTGAATACCCAAGGTAGATCAACACGAGGTAGTGCAAGAGAATTTGCCGTGGCGAATTTACATTTGGGATGTCAAAAAAGCTGATACATTAACATTGCTGACAGCCCAAATGTGTAAATATTTACGTAAACAGCTGGGCTCTTGCGGCCACCTAGATGAAATCGCCTTGTGAATACCAAAGTATAGCAGAGCTGCATTTCAATTAATATAATTTATGGACTTTTTTAATAAAATATTTTTAAAAGTAACAAATTTTAAAGTTTCATAATGCAAATTTCGTATTTATTGTGTAATAGCCAGTCCCAAAACTAATATGTATGTATTAGTCATTTACTTTACATAGTACGAAATTAAGCAACTATGTTCAACAGACGACGGCCATCTTTTTTTCATTAACGTCACATAAATGCTTGTGAATAGACACAGATTTGTGGAATTTTTCTGAATTTTTGCTTAAATACGTAAAAGTGCAAAAAAAATATTGTCATAAATTATTTCATTATGTATTTGGAATAGATAAATTGAAATTAATGGACGAAAGTATTTTTGTGCAGCCGAAGTTAGTGGAATTTTTTTCATCAGCCGAAGTAGGAAAATTTTTTGTGTGTGTACCAGACGAATTTGTGTGGAAAGTAATAAAACAAAAAAACTAGGGAAAGAAAGAGAACATTAGAAGGTGCGAAAAAGACAAAATATTTTGCTTTGGTGACATCTGGAAAATGATGGACAATTATGATCAGGCTAGAATAAATTTGAACAGATTACAACAATTGGATGATGTGCTTCCTATAAAATTGCAGGAAAGTAAGGAGTTCTTTAATGCTGTAGAAGAGTTTGCAGTAAATAAAAAGAAACTTAATTTTGGCGCAAACATTTTGATCACAAAAACAATGTCGACTTCATCGTCGTCATTGGCATCAACAACAAATAGTAGTTGTGGCGAAGAAGTGGTAAAAACAAATAATGAAATTATCAAAACATTAACGTTACCGCCAACTGCTGATGCATGTTTGAAAGAGTCTTTAATTGCCGATACTCCTGTAAGTGTGTCTGATGTTGATGCTTTGAATATTGACAGCAATCAGGAGCAGTTCATGTGTAATAAGGATAGTGATAACGAGGAAAATGAAGATCAGAGTTTTCAAACGGATAACGATAACTCACAGTTGTCACAGGACTCCGCAAACTTTGGTGAAACTTCCAACGAACACGATGATGCAGACAACCCGGGGGATGAAACGGACGAGTCGACATCAGACTCTGACTACTCGGATCTTAGTGGTCTTTCTGACATGTCTGGCAGAGAATGGAAACCCATAAATCAACGACCACTGAATTGGGTTCAAAAACAAATTCATTCTGGGGCAAATCCACGAGAAATACTTTCGAAATTTCTACCCTCTTCTGCACAGCGAATTAGTCCGGAACTGACCGATATGACTTTGTGGCGCATATTAGCCAGTATGCTTTCGGAACCACCTAGAAGAAAGAAACTTTCCTATGTGAATACTTTCGAAGATGTCATTGATCTCTTACATAAATCGAATAATATTATCGTTCTTACTGGTGCTGGCGTTTCCGTCTCTTGTGGCATTCCTGATTTCAGATCTTCGGATGGAATATACTCTCGTTTGGCTAAAGATTATCCTGACCTACCTGATCCACAAGCTATGTTTGATATAAATTATTTCTCCCGTGACCCCCGTCCTTTTTACAAATTTGCACGTGAAATTTACCCTGGACAATTTAAGCCATCTCCATGTCACAGTTTTATAAAAATGTTAGAACAAAAGCAAAAACTTTTGCGAAACTACACGCAAAATATAGACACTTTAGAACAGGTGGCTGGCATAAAAAATGTCATCGAATGTCATGGATCCTTTTCAACGGCATCTTGTACTAAATGCAAGAACAAATGTGATGCTGATAGTATACGCAGTGATATATTTGCTCAAAGAATACCAGTATGTCCGCGTTGTCAGCCCAATGTTGAACAGAGTTTAGATGCATCTGACCCGGTTTCTGAGAACGGATTGAGACAGCTGGTTGAAAATGGCATAATGAAACCAGACATTGTTTTCTTTGGTGAAGGTAAATAATAAAAAATATGTACCTAGCTACTTAACTAAAATATGTATATACCTACCTACTTAAAAACTTTAATTTGATTGTAAACTAGCTAAAACCAGTGTGCTTCGTTCGCTACACAGTATCCTCTTTGTGATGAAAAGAAAAAGAAAATTTTTATATACAATTCTTTTTAAATTTTGTTTATTTAAAATTAGATATAAAATTTTGTGTGGTATGAAGATACGGGGTAGTTGTGTTCGAGAAAATGTTGACGCTAGAAAACTAATGGGAGTTGGTCATATATTTGACTCGTCTAGGGACATCCTAAGCGCTGGTGTTACCAAATTCAATAATTTCAATAAACCACAGTTGTATGGGAGCCCCGTAACTGGTGGAGATAGGGGCAAGTATGTTTAAAGAAAATGCTACGAACAAAAAACTAGTAGAGTTCGGTCATACATTAAACTCGCCTGTTGGGACTCCTAGCCAGTTATGGAACTTTTTCTTCTATATATTTCTAGTCTCCATTGTAAATTATGTATGGAAGCCCACTTAAGGAGTGGAGGTACGAGCTAGGTATGTTCAGAAAAAATGTTGGGAAGGAAAAATTTTGTGGGTTGTGGCTACATTTTATCCCTCTAGGAGTAACTATGTGGCAGTTATGAAGTTTTTTAACCTGTTCAAATAGAGCTATCTGTTTATTTCAATGCTCGAATTGATGGAAATTCAATTGGTAAAAAGTGCTATCAAACATAAATTAAGGGCGAATATCAGGATTTGAGAGGCTTATTGTAGTAACATCATATGCCACATATAAATTATTCTGATATAACCGACTTTAAAGTTAAAAATACACATTAAAAATAGGTCTTTCATAAATTATTCTGTATAACCCTTTGAGAACTTCATTAAAACGGCTACTATCACATACCCATCGTTGGACAATGGAAACATAGCTAAAAATGCTGTATTTAAATTTTAATGTGCCTTATGATGTAATTGCACAAAAAATTAAAAAAATTATTTTATCTTTTTTAACCGACTTCAAAAAAAGGAGAAAGGTTATCAATTCGTCATGTACTTTTTTTGTTATGTATGTTCCCTCAGACTCCGTCATTTATGAACCGATTTCGGATTTTTTTTCTCTTCAAAAGGGTGTACTTCCAGATTGGCCCCGTTGAAAAGTGGGCGGGGTCTCCCACATACAAAGTAAATACACATTCGTTTTCAATTACTTCTACTCAACCGATTCTTATAAAACTGTGCACACACATTAATGGCTCGATTATCGATGGCTACCGAACTTCAGTTGCGTTGCCAGCCGGCAACTGAAAATTTATGGTTGCCAGAAAAGCACTAAAAAGCAACTGAAATTGATAACTTTCAGTTGCCATCCGTAATATGATTTTTAGCAACTGGCAACCCAACTGAAGTTCGGTTGCCATCGATAATCGAGCCATAAGCTTCTGTTTAAATACTACATCAGGATCAAAAAAGTGGGATGTGCCACGCAAGATCTGCTAGATCTACAATACTAGTTTACTACCAAGCGTGAAAATCGCTATAGTTTTTTTTAAAGGGCACTTTAATACGAAGCGTGAATTTCCCTATTGTAATAAATCACCACCGTGTCGTTTTTAAATAATTTTAGGTTTACCAGATGAATTTCACACCGTTATGGCCAGCGACAAAGATAAATGCGATTTGCTAATTGTAATGGGCTCTTCATTAAAAGTTCGTCCTGTGGCATTAATACCAAGTTCGATACCAAATCATGTGCCACAGATACTTATTAACCGCGAACAGTTGCATCATCTCGATTTCGATGTTGAGTTGCTGGGAGATGGTGATGTAATAATTAATCAAATTTGCCATCGTCTAGGTGGGGATTGGAAAAATATTTGCTTCAATGAGGAAGTACTTGAAGAATCGAGAGAATTAATACCTCTCGTAGATCAACTTGACGATGAAGATACAGCTAAAGAGGTCTCCACTGATGTTGATGCATTATCTATGAAATCGGATAAATCTTCAGAAACGATTTCGGAAGCTGCAGTCACCACTACTATTACGTATTCAGATTCGCGGTTTGTGCCCTTATCAACATGCTTGAAAAAAAATGTGGAATTTCTTTCGCCCGACGATTTAGATGAACCTATGGAAACCACTAGTTTCGGCGGCTCTTGTGACTATCGACATTTGTCCATTGACTCTTCTAAAGACAGTGGAATATTAGGCGATGCTTCAAATTCTGCTTTAGCGCCATCTTTTTCCAATTTTGTAGATTCATCAGATATTAAAAAAAGCCTAAACATGCCCGCCTCAACAACACAGGCAATTTCTAATAAACCAGTGGCTAATAACTTGCACAATACCAAGACAGCCGCCGATAGCAATTGCTCTGAAGCCGAAAAACAAAGCTTAAGAAGGCAATTGAAGCAACAAACTGTTGCCGAACGTTTGCAAAAGGGGACTTATTATTTTCACGACAACACAGCCTCTTATGCATTTCCCGGTGCTCAAGTATCTTGGTGCTCTGATACCGAAGAAGACGATGAAAATATAGATGAATACGAAGATAATCATTGCAATGATGACGACACAAACCATGCACCATTGTCACCCTTGATGACGCCTTCGGTGGAAAATGAAATGGTTAAAGCAATTGCCTCAACTACAGCCGTCTCGCAACAGCATTCTTCTACGACCATTAGTTTTACAAGTACTGTGTTATCAAATTCCTGCCTTTCACAAGCTAAAGTACATTCTCAGCCTCCACAACAACAATCACAACAGATAAAACGTCCTGCAAATGATATGCATGTTGAGGAATCATATAATTTTTCTTCTAAATCATTTGCTACTGAGGCTAAATACAACAGTGAGTATGTATCTTATAGTAATAGTAATAATCCTCATAAAAAGCGAAGAGATTCTGCAGAAAATATGATGTCAAATAATTCTTCAAGCATTAGTCTAGAATCTTCATAAACTCCCTTTTCCTTTGTATTTATTGCAAGTTCTTTTTAAATAAGTTCTTAATTTTTTTGTAATAAGAATTATACTGCATATAATTAAAGAACCCTTTCAAAAGTTATTTTTTAATCACCATCATAAAAATGAACCATCATAGAAATTAAAGGAAAACTGAAAATTAAATTGTTTTGTCTACTGGAGTAATTCTGCAGTTATTGCTGGATTTAGACATTTCTGCTGGAAATAATTTACTGGGTTTAATGGAATATGCAAAAGTATCAATTTGTTTCTTTTGAGCGTTAACTTTTTAATGCAGAGGGAATATAGAATACATATTTAATAATACTTGTAGTAATGTGTAAATTTGTTCTATTTATAGTTTATAATTTTAAGAATAGTTTTGAATGCTAATTATAACCCTACTTTACAAATTTCGGTAAATTTTTTTGTTCCCGCAGAACGGAAAGTTGTTTCTTTACTTATTTGAGACGCTGAACGCGAATCTAGTTTTCGAGATATACCGTCATGTCAAAAATTAATGCAGTTAGTTGCATGGCATATACCAATTACTATAAACTTTTTTATATCAATTTTGTTCCATAGCTTTGTTTTACAAGTAAAGCACGAGATGATCCGTCCCTATCCAGTAAAAAAAAAACTGTTATGCCAAAAATAAAGGCAGTTGCACGGCATATATATATTATGATAATTTTTTTATATGAATTTTGTTTCATAGCTTGGTTTCACAATTAAGGCACGTGAACAACTATCCCTGTCCAGAAAAAAACATAAATTCGACAAAATAATTATCCTTATATCGTAGAACTTGTGCAAAAAAATATAAAAATTTTGATTTAATATGATTATTTCGGAACTTATTTGCTTGTAGATCTAAATTGATAATTACCGTTGATTCATTTTTCTTCGTGGTCATTTGTTTTATATTTCGTTTTACTTAAGTCAAACTTTTTTGTTTTCATGTAAACAAGTGAAAAGCTCAAGCCAGCAGCTAATTGTATATTTAATATGATTATTTTGAACTTTATTTGCTTATGAACCGAAATAGATTATTAGGCTAAGGCTTGTAAAGAATCAGGCACGGTTAATATTCCCTGGTTCCTTATAATATTAACCATGCCTGATTCTCTCTGAATACACCGTTACGAACCTTAGATTTATAAAAAAATTTATTTAAAAAACGAAAAACAATTCGTTCGTTTTCTATTATCATATATTCCGAGTAAAACCTGCCATATTTCATTAAAATAGATTACGATTTCCATTTTGATCAATTTAGTTCCGTCACTTAATTGTGAATAAAATCTAAAGTTGTGGAGCGATTTTAATGAAGTATGGCTTGTTGTACTTGCAACATATTGACACATATGCTAATAAAAAATAACGGAATTTTTTAAGCTTTTTTTAATTTTTTATTAATTTAAAACAAATTTATTTATAACTTTGTTTTGTGCAAGTTCTACTATAAACAATGTTTGCACGGTTTACAGATAATTTTATAGTCGAATTTCGGATTTTTTACTGAATTTGGCAAATATATCTCAAGTTATGCTGATATGTAATGTCATGTAAGTGCATTAATTTTTGACATAACGGTATATCTCGAAAACGAAAGCTGATAAAAACTCTAATTATACATATTTGAAATCGCAAAAATTTTTCCGCAACGCGATTTACTGTAAACTAGTGTAATTGCATTACAGGTTAAATCCTTCAAAAATCCAACTTAAATTTATTGCAAATTTTCAAATTTGGTCAGAAAAACTAAATATGTTGTTATTTAACTGATAGAGATTAATAAAACGATGTAGTGCTAATAAATTCAATGGCCTTATTACGGTTCTAAAATCGACTTCTACTGTTGTGCTAGATTAAAGAAACATATTATCTGCTTCTTTAATCTAGTACAACAGTAGAAGTCGATTGGAGAACCGATATGAAGCGCAATACAAATAGAAATAAACCAGTACTGTAAATATATTAAATCGCTTATTTTTGTTTTAAAGCATTTAATCATTAAAAAAAGAAACATTTAATTAAATTTTTTATTTTAAAAAAGTTATATTTGTTGCGGGGTAAGCATTTCAATATGCCCGGATTTCATTGGTGTGTACCAAATCATCAGTAGACTTCAACCATACTTTTGAAAAGTTTCAAACCTCTTATCTTATGCACAGACTTTCACAAATCATTTGAGAACTATAAATGATTTTTGAAAATCACAATAGAAACTTATACAACAAAACACAACAAACAATTTATATTTGGAAATGCACATTTTATTTTTCAATGAAATGCGGGCATATAGATATGCTTAAACCGCAACAAATAAAACTTGTTTTAAATAAAATTGGGAGAATCGGGTATGTTCTGTGTTTCATAAAAAATAAAATAATGAGAATTTTCATGACGATGTTATAAAAAATTTAGTTATATTAACAATGCTATGAGATTGCACATAATTTTATTTTTTGTGAAACACAGAACACGGCCAAATATTTCAAATACTAGATTTAATTAAATTTTTTATTATTTAACTTAAACTAAAACAAACAAAATGTAATTAATTATTATGAAATCTAAAGCATTTTCATTTTACATATATCATAAAAAATAAGAACTAACTAAAATTTTTTTTTTTACAAATTTTGAATAAGTTTAAAATAACGGCGTAATTTATAAAACTTTGTTATTATATTTTTAAGGTTTGAACCAATAAATTTTGTTTTTAAATAAAAAACCCAAACGTCATATTTTTGTGCGTTCTAAATTCACACGAATCAAATAATTTCGGCATTGGTCATTTTCTTAATTTTATTAATGATCAAAAATATATAATTATATAATTAAAAAAACACACGCACACTAACAAAAAAGTAAGATATTTAAATTTAAATAAAAGAAATTATATATTTAATACTTAAATTATTTCAAGTAGTAAATAAAATTATTTAGATTATAAACTGCATTGAAAAATTCATAAAAAATCAACTAAATTTAAGCAAAATTAAAACACAAAATAAAGCCAGCATACCTTTCAATATAACTAAACATACATATATTTTTCTAAATGAAATTTTTGAAATAAAGAATTGAGGAGAAGCTTAGTGCAGTAACCATGTAACCCACAAAATAAAATTGTTCAAAAATATTTAAAATTGTATGATTTTTGGCTCTTTTTTTACTTTAAAGACGCGGCGAAATTCTAGAATTTGTCCTAAATTTCTTTAGAATGGAAAGCTATAGTATCCAGTAGTAGAATGAAGACATAAAACCATCATTATAAAATCGTGTGGCTTACATGGTTTTTGCTCTGGTTATAATCTTCAAATATATTTTCTTTGTTAACTAAACCCAAATGAATTAGAAAGTTTCAATGAGTAATTATTAAAAGATAATACTAATAAAATTTAAAAAGATACTAACAATTCATATAATTTTATGTTTTATTTAGCTATTTTATTGTATCTTCTTAACATTAATTTTAGTAAGAGTTTTCTAAACTTTTACATTTTTTTCTTAATAGAAAACAAATTAATTTAATTTTTTTGTAAATATTAGATTTAGTTTTTTTTTCTTTGATTTCAATAAATAATTTTCATAAATTTAATTCATGTTGTATAACTTTTGGTGATTAATTTTGGTATTTTTTTCATACATATTTGGTAAACAAATAAAACAAATATTTGTTTCTCTTTTCTTGTAATATTAATATTACAAATATTTTTCAATAAAAAGTAGACACTTATGCATAGTTCAAAGTTTTTGTTTTAATTAAGCAAGTATAAAGGTAATTATTTCATTAAAAAAATGTAACCGCGAAATGCAATGATCGCATAAAAAAGAAATAAGAGGGGTGTTTTGATTCTTTATACCCTAATCCAAAGTTGAAGTAATAAAACTTGAGTTTTTTGGTAAATTTCAAGTAGCTTTCATAGATCAATGATCTAGATCGGAAGATATGCCAGAAGCTGTGGCAGTTTTTTAAATGTCGTATCCTAGAGGAAATCGATAGAGCGGTTCCATGGCGAGGATTGGTCGAAGGGCATCAAGCTTATCAACCGCGGTAACAGGAAATCGCTTTGGTTTCTTAAATCCGTAATTGACAGGTGTGGCGTCTTCCGGCGAAACAGTGGCAGCGTTTGTCTTCAATAGTTTGTAAGGAGAATGTAGGTAAATATTTACGATTGCCCGTAGATTAGGAGTCTCTCAAGAGACTGCAGACGTTGGGAGTATTGTGAATTTCGGTTGGGGACTGTCGGTTTAGGTTCCCTAAATCTGAAAACCCTGCACTATAGTGAGGCTGAATTGGCAATCCAGCTCAAGAGATCAAAGGTAGACGTGGCTCTTATCTTAGACACATGGATTAATAATAATTCTTGCAAAAAACCGGGAATGGCACAATGTTGTATTATCAGGGGAACTCGGTTAAGGGGAATTAGTGACACCGTTCTATTTCTGATAATAATGTTGTATTTTTAAGAGAACTAAATGCGTCACCAAAGTTTCACAAGAACTGGTTTAGTAGAAGTTGTTGAAAACAATCTGCAAGTACAACCTTTCAAATAAGGAAAAAATTCGAGTCCGGTTTATAAATATAGCGGGACTTCTGAGGGAACTTTTTTGAAGTTGGTTAAAAATAGGGTTGGCGGATTAAGTAAGGACCAGGCCACACTGGCGTTTTTAAAACGCACGTTTGCGCTTTTTTGTATTTAATTCGAAAGTTATAAAATTAAAAACTTTCAAAAAAAAAACCAAATGTGCGTTGTAAAAACGCCAGTGTGGCCTAGTGCTTAATCCGCAAACCCTATTTTTAACCAACTTAAAAAAAACAATTTAATTTAATTCTTTCACTGCAGAAACCTTATGGTCGTTACTAGAGGATCCATTTGGAAGCATAGTTCTACATGACAGATAGTGTCAATGCAAAATGACCCATACCGCCGCGCTTAAAAGTTGTTGAGTGAACAGAAGTTAAAAATTTAAAAAAAATCGAGGTAAACGGATTATCAAAAACACGATATAAGTATATACTTAAAATATGTGTGTATGTATATACAAAATAAAAGCTTTGTTTGAGCTCTTGATAATTTATAACAATTTAAACAACTTACTCCTAAATTTTTTGGGACTGCATTCGTTTTCTTTTGAATAAGAACGTTTTTTACTATTTATCCAAAAGTTACTGAATAATTGTTAGTGCAAAAGTAATCAAACACACTTAATATCAGTAAGAAATTAAAATTTTTATTTAAGAAAAACTCAAAAAGCAGTTTGTATAAAGTTTTGGTTGGTTATTTATCTGCTCAGTTACATATAAAATAATAATAAAATGATATGAATAATTAAAAAAAAAATAATTTTTGTTACATCAATAAGGAAAAGTATTAAGCCATTTTAATCACATTTCACAAACCGTACATAATTTAAAAAAAATAAACAAAATACAACAAAAATAAATTAAATTAAATAAAACTCTTATTAACAATAAACTTTGAACATCACAGAAGTCTTATTAAATTAAAAATAAAATTATTTAGTGAATAAGTACACCTTTTGTGTAAGCAATTTTGCATCTGCTCCTGCAAAACTGTATACACATCGTTTATTTTTTAAGAAAACAAAAGTCGGCATACTTCTTACTTTGTAATAATCGCAGATATGATGAAACTTGTCTACATTAACTTTTATGACAATGGCTCGATCTTTATATTGAGTAACCAATTTTCTTATGTGAAGATCCATTTCTTTGCAAGGACCACACCAAGTGGCGTAAAAATCTAGAACCACCAACTTGTCACCAGCAGATGCGATCTTACTGTCAAATTCGGCAACACTTTTTATTGTAGACACCATATTTTCAAAGTAGTATGTATTTATTAAATCTCTCAATTTCAATTTGTTCTTTATTAATGTTTCGTCTTAACTTGATTTTATTAAAGTCAACTGTTTCGAACAAGTTAAAGATTACAAATGATCATAAAAAAAATGTTCAGCATAAAGACATTCGGAATTTTTTTATAATGTGCTATAACTGTTTTCTGCTGTTGTAACGGATCAATTATTATAAGAGATGTTATAGAAATGGAGGGAGACAAATTCGTTACAAAATCAGAGCTAAGGCAAATTCAGAATAAATTAAAAAACGAATTTGCCTTGGGTAGAGTGCTCTTTAAAATATCAAGACCTTGCTGCAATAGAGTCGTACCTCAAAAAATTTGATTTTTGAGTTAATAATGCGGAATTAATAAGTCATATCGTCCTTCATATTATGTAAAAATTTCATACAAATATATTTTATACACAACTAACTCTTGAGAGAAGAGTTAAATATCCTATTACCATTAAGCTGTTAATAAATTCAAAACTTTAAACTTATTTTCTGCAAAACACGTTTTTTTTAGTTATAATTCTATTGCAGCAAAGGCTCGATATGTATACAGTCCATTTCTCTTATATGCAAATATTTATGGGTTTTTCATATGTATGTATGTATGAAATCTGTAACTCAGTAAATAGGCAATAAATAAACTTTCTTAGATTTCGGGGTTAAGGTTTTATTACGATAATATTTATGCTTACATAATGAATGAAGTAAATGTGAAAAATTCTTGAGAATATTATTTAATACAATTTAGCTAATTATTTTACACCCACTTTATAAATTTAAAACATTTTAGTTTTTTCAATAAAATATCAAAAAAATGTGAATATGTATGTATATTTATGTATGTTACCGTTCCCTCAAAAATGGAAATACTTTCTGCAGTTCAACTTTAGATTTACAAGCCTCAACTTGTGGCAATGTTTCAACCAAGTTCAGCAAATAAATTTGTAATTGTTGTCGTCTTTCCTCGACAAATTGCGTGTTCATATTGCCAAATCGTTTTTTGGGTGGAAACTCAACCGAAGACACACTGGGGTGCGTTTTTAATAATGACTTGTGAAGTTTATTAAAATCACTATATCGACGCCAAATCGACCAGTGTTCCAAGTTCTGTCTCATTGTTATATGGATTTCATAGAGATAAAAGGATCCGGTAGCATGCATGGACTTGTGAAGCTTAGTATGAGGAATGGTAATAAGAAAATTTGCTGCGAACGATGAAGACGGATCTATACCAGAATCTTCAAAATGCTTTTTAAGCCTTCGTATAAGTTGACGATTTTCTAAATTTAACTGAGCTACTCTGGTCTCTAACAGAGAGCAACGTTCATTAACGTCTTTCAATTGTTCCTCCAGTTGAAGATGTTGCGTATTGTTGCAGGAATTTTGAACAACAAGATTACTAGATGAATATTTACTTGACTGCGATGAGGTGTCACCATCTGGATCATGATATGCATTTGCCGATGAAATTGAACCATTTCCTCTTGCAAAGTCGTTATTTACTGATGGCGCGGAATACATCAGAGGTTCCTTAAGAAATTCTAGTTCTGGTTCTATAGGATCCGTTGGTATATCATCGAAATAGGCTACTTCTTTAATACCTGAGTATACCTGTTCGAAGGAAGTTACATTACACTCAGGTTTTGAATTATTTTGTAAATGTTTTAGTAAGTCATCCGTAGAGTTGGTGCTTTCAATATGCCTCTCTACTATTGCTGATTTGCGTTTAATTTTTTGTTCTACTTTAACTGGTGTGGGTGCATAAATCACAGGTTCCTCTTTTAAAACAGTTTGTTGCGCGTTGTTTGCCTTAACAGCTACATTTAACTCAGTTTTGTCTACAGAAAGAGCAAACAGTACTTGATCTAATGATTTTATCAAATCAGGCAAAGATTTTGCCATATTGTCATCTAGCAAAATAGACCAATGACTGTAGTATGAACGCAATACGTGATAGTCCGATAGCCATGTAAGTAAATATCGCTGCAAAGAATGTTCATTAAGCGCAGCTCTTATAAAGGATCTGCCTTTACCCAAATTAGTCCAAACTTGTTTTAATTTTTCAAAGCGATCCTTTTCGTGAGCTGTTAGAAAGTTCTGGCAAAATTCCCAAAAGTTTGAGTCTGTGGAAGCACTCAAAGTGTTTGTGGATTTACTTGATGAGGATCCTATAACGATTTCCTGCATATTTTGAAAAAGGTTTGCTGCCGACACGACAAAGTTAAGTTGATTTTGTTGTTGTTGTTTCAACCCATATTGAAATAATTCTTCTAGAGAATTACACAATTCAGCTACAGTATGATCGGACTCGCTAGCCAGCTCTTTTCCTCCACTGAAACGTTTATTGCACTCTACCACGGACTTCTGAACTCTCTTGAATATGTCATGTTTTTTTGTGTGGAAAACAGATCCGACTTCTTTCACCACACTTTCAATTGGTAAAGAATAAAAAGTTTCTGGTAAAGCTGAGTATTCCTCTGATGCAACGCACTCTTCTGGTTCTTTTTCAGAAACGCGGTCTTCATTTGATGATTCGTCCTTTTCGGTAGTTAGCATATTATCCAAACAATTTAACTTGTAACGTTGACCCTGTTTGTACTTGTAATGACTAATTGCAATTTGGAATTTTGTTGTATATATATTTCATTTTCGTTTGAACACTTCTACGCACTTTAGGGAATTTTTTTCTTAATGATACCACTTAATAAACTTTTTGAAACCTCTTAGGTTTGATTTTTGAGATGTGGATTAAGTTTAAACTTAGTTTAAGGTAGTCTGAAACTCTGTTTCTGGCGAAATGTAATATTTTTTTAATTATTTCATTAAAGACCAACATTTTAAGCAAAATTAAGCTGTTCCGTCAAAAATTTGTATACGAACTTGGTAATGGCGGCACAAATCTGTTTTCAGATTAACTAAACATAGTTTAACTGAGATCTCAAGAACCCAACCTTATTTCTGCAACATCACAACGATAACTTGAAATTGCTTCTTCCAAATAAAAATTACTTTTACGCAAACTATTGTTGTGCTCAAGGCAAGGTAGATTGAACAGGTACCACTACAAGATCTGTTTTAGTAAATTTAAGAATGTGTGCGTCACACAGACAATAGATTTTGACACATGTCTGGGATTTTTCTATCAAAAACGGGCATGTGTTAGTAAATTTGAGAGAGCTTATGAATGTGTGCGACTCACAAATAATGGATTTGACATATTTCTGGGGTATTTATACCAACAAAATACATGTGTTTTTTGGTGTAGTATTTGTTTTAGTTATGGTGGTACCTGTAATGAATATGCCTTGGCTCAAGGTGGATTTATACAGGTGATATTATAAAGGGCACTATACACAGTCAACATGCTTGACAAGCGTGGTAGTAGTATGTGTGAAATTTCGTTAGTTTAGTGACACCGACGACGCTTGATGGAAAATCTACTTGGTTTTAATTTTTCGTCAAGCACACGTACATGAATCTAACATCAAGCTGATTGATTGTGTATTATGCCCTTAAGCACAGCTGCTCTACTTTTTTTCCGCAAATTAGATGCTCATGTCGAAATTTTTATGCGTTGACATAGGGGCTGAGATGTCAAATGTTATTGTAATGTTGTGTTTTAGAATCAACACCACCTGATAAAATTAATTCACCTTGGTTGTGCTCATGGTGAAATATGTATACAGGTGACCGCATAAGGGAAACAAATACAAGAATACAACAAAAAAATAGATGATGTTTGTCAAAAATATATACGTGCTGGACGTGGATTATGCACAAAACTAGCAGAGCAAAATATAATCAGCTGACATTATGCTGCCACCTATATACTTATATCACCATGGTTGTGCTCAAGAAGATATTTTACAGTTTGTGGTGATTCTACAAAAACTACAAAATTACAATAACAATTGACATTACGGCCTTTAAGTAGGGCTGCCAAGGTATTTGCATAAAAAATCTGCACTTTTTGGGAAAAAGTCGGGATTTTCGGCACTTCAATTCGAAAAATTGGCAAGAAAATCGGAATAAATAAAACTAATCATTTTTCGTGGTTTTTATTATTAAGAAAACAAAAAATAGCACTTGCTAGTACTTTCATGCGGCTTAAAAACATAAATGGATAATATAAGATTAATTTTGACTATTAACCGAGAGGTTCGATTTCTGCCAAGACGAGTGTTTCTGCAGAAAAGCTTAAAAAGGATTAATCAGTATGTGTGTTTGTTAATTTGATGGCATTAAATATTTGTCCGACATTCGCAGACGAACGTGGCAGAACCATAATTTGTTCCAAAAATTCCGTTAAAACTGGAAAAGCCTTTGTGGAATCGCCTCTTTTTATTTTAGAAATCGTTTGCCAAAAATTATATAAATTAATTTCAGTCTTTTTGAATATTTGTTCAAATGATTATGATTACCTTTCTGCAGACAAGCTTCTCAGCTTTGCGGACTAGTTATGATAAGATAAGAATTGTATTTTATTATGAATAAATAAATAAATAATAATGTAAAAAAAAATACAGGAAATTTCAATCTATAAAATTCTGAAATTCCTAAGAATATCAATACTAGTACTAATCTTTTTCTTCATTACGATATTTGGGTTTATTAAACGTAGTGATTTGAAGTAACCTTCAATATCGAACAGTCTTCGTATGTGGGTGAGAATTTCTATATAAAAATTTACACAATTATTAATTTTATTGTAGGCAAAAATAACTTTGCTCTGTACCCATGTTGTGTAACTAATGTGAGAGCTTTTCAATGCGAGTAAATTGTAATCATCCTGTAGAACACAAAAAACTTCAATTTTCTGTATTTATTTTAATGTGCCGAGTTTAATTATTTTATAAATCACCCTGCAAAAAACGGAATGACTTACATACAACTGTAGCTTATTTATACCTGTTAGAATAGTTTTTAATTTGTTTTATACAAATTGAAAAAAATGTCATTGAATAAAATATGTTTTCAGTTTGGATCTAGAAAGCAAACAGAAACATTCATATACATAATTAATAATTCAGGTGTGGGGTGAAAAAAATGGATTGACGACCTAACCGACAAACGTTAATTGATGCCTTAGCTTTTGCTGGCGTATCTTTTCCTAAACAGGCAACTATATCGCAATTAAGAAATGTGTATGCAAATTTGCCTATATTAGAAGATAACAATAATATTCCCGATCCAACTCCAGATGCTTTAAATATATTATTTATACCTGTTAGAATAGTTTTTAGTTTGTTTTATAAAAATTGTAAAAAATGTCATTGATTTTATTCAATAAGTTTTCGGTTTGGATCTAGACAGAAACAGAAACATTCATATACAAAATTAATAATGACTTATATAATTATAAAATGTTTCTCGATGCGAAAACCTCTCTCCAGTTACAGAATATGGGCACTCGTGTGTGGGCTGCTTAAATGCGGCGTTATACTAAAAGTACTGCAAATCTATTCTGACCTCCTAGCACACCGACCACACGAGCAATTGCAATTGCATTAATACAAGCAATAACGCCAGCAGAACCGCGACGTCAATTGCCAATGTTCTTGCTTGTATTTCTTGGCAGCGAACACGTACAAATTTTAAAACATTAAATTGACAATTTTGTTGAAGAAGGTTGTGAGTTGTTTACACTGTATTCTTTTATGTATGTAATTTATAATTATATAAATAATAATTTTTTACATTTTCCAGCGATTTTCTCTTCAAAATTAGCTTTATTGTTAGTTTGTTTCACTTTTCACAAAAGAAAAACTCAAATGGCAATTGAATTTGACAGCTTGTGTTAAAAGATTATTGCTCAGCAATGTATTTTAACAGTTGTTGCTGAATATGTATTTGAACACATATTCATATGGTCCACAAGCAAATATTTTGTGTCGGCAATCGAATTTGACGGTTTCCACGGCAATAATTGCCAACCTTATTGCTCGTGTGGTCGGGTTGTAAAAAAGAAAATTGCATATCCATTTTAGTAATTTTGATATATTTAGCTATTGCAAAACAAACAAACCTAGAAGTGGTAGATGTGACCATTTTGCTTAACGTTTTTCAGTAATTTACAGTTGAAAATGGGGATTTTAAGCTTAACACAAAAATCAGAAACTCATTCGCCGTTTCGAATCTGCCCCTTATTTCAATTTTGTAGTGCTTGTGACTTTCTTTATAAGTCCCCTACGAAAAATTACACACATTTACATTACAGACTTTTTATCCATGACTTTTTGACGATTATACACAAGCCTGCCTTTAACTGCACGTCTCCACGCGCAATATTTATTTCCGAACATAAGAAATAACGTCGGCAAAATAACAGCACAAATATGTTCATGTATAGGCTTATGTTCTGAGCTATAGAACACGTATTGTGGTATTGGACATAAATTTATAAAATTCACTGTAAATGGATCGATGTTTTTTGTCTTTATTTTAATTTGTTTAATTTTGTTTAAAACTATTATATTTTAATTTGCTTTATTTTATTTAAAAAACTTTATATTTTTACCACAGCTACAAGTTTCTTTTGTTTAATTCACGCAAACAACAAATGCCGATCAAATTTGACAGCTTATGTTCAACATTATTTCTTGAACATAAGTTTGAACAGTTATGTCGCAATTTATTTGCAAATAAATGTTTCTGCGGTCCACACGTGAACATATGATGTTGGAAATAGATTTTGACAGATGAGAACATAATTATTTCCAAGTTTATTGCTCGTGGAGACCCCCAGTAAAGCAAGGCGAAAAAGGCACAATGTAAATTGCATTAGGGCGTATTGGTAGGTTTTCCGTTACTGGTCAGAAAGCAGGTAAACCTATTTAGATATTGACAGCACTGCTCTTTATTTTTATTCTTATTTCTTTATAATTGCTATTCGTGGAATATGTGTCACAGTGACGTCATGACTCGTAAGATAAAAACCACACAACTACATTTTATTTTGAACAAAATATTTATATGTACAAAAACAGAATAACGTAAACAACAACAAAGTGCAACGAAAATAACAAAATGAAAATCAAAACAAACATCGACGCTAGTGTAGATATAAATACTTTTCGCTGAATAAAAGGAACCATTCAACAATTAAAAAGCAAAGTGATAAGTTTAGTAAAAATAAAGTTTTAAATATACCTACAAACTAAATAAAAAACAAATATACATACTAAATAATTCTGCTATATGCAATATATGTAGATATGTACATACACACAAAAGTGTTTTAAATATTGTCATAAAATTACTATCAATATCGAAAAAGAAAATTTTGCTGTATACCAAGTTTTCTTATTTCCGGCTGTATAAAAAACTTCTGAATTTGAATAAGTGAAAAATTATATTAATCACCGAGAGTAAAAATACTGTTTTAATTTCTTGGCTGCTGCCACCGAAAAATCATTCCTTTGTTTGACAAATAATTTCAAAGAACTTAATTTAATTTACAATATATTATTAACAAAGTAAAAACTAGTCCTTTCGAAACAAAACAAACTTTTCCTTTTATACAAGTGTTCAATGAATAATTTATCAACAGCTTTACGGAGGTACCCAAAAACATTTGGAAGTGTTGGCATATTGACCACGTAAGTAAAATCAAGTAATTATATAAATTAAATATTAGCATAGATACATACATATACGTATGTGACCTGCAATGGCAAAATTACCTAGTGCGCCCTTCAGCAGTTTTCTATATCCTTTCTTCACTACAGGCCATATGTCCATAGATATAGGTACATATGTATACACTTACCTATAGGTATATACTTTCCTCTAATTATATACTTACAAATTTAGAATACAATGAAGTAGGTAATCATTCCATTTAAGGCGTCCTCGAAACAAAACGGAAAGTTTTTAATGTCCCATTTCAATATAGGTATCTCTTGAATGCTCAAATTTTTCGTTTAAAGGATGTAAAATTCGAAAGAAAGATAAATAGGTTTATAAATAAATACCATTTTGAAAACCCCCGAAGAAACTGGATGATAACTTCCAAACGGCTGGACCAATTTTCTTAAAGTATGTATAGGATAGAAGATTTTAGATCAAACGAAAAAAATAAAATCGGTCTATCCGCTTGGGAGCTAAAATGCCAAAGACACACAGATTCCAGAGGATACAGATAAAAAAAGTATATAAGTTTTAAACGGCTGGACCAATTTTCTTCAAACATAGCTAAGAACACTTGATCAAGTCACATTTCAATAAAAAATCGGTCCAGGCGTTTGGTCTGTACGACGGCGCGTACAGACAACACGAAAACGCAGACACACACTACAAACTTGTAAAACCCTCTTTTTTGGTCGGGGTTAAAATAGATAAGGATATTATTAAAATATAAAAAAGTCATTGCGGAAAGAATCAAGAGAACCACATCAAAATCGAAATAAAGCGAAATCACTAAAAATCCATTTACCTGAAAAAAAACTTTGATAACCTTTCGAAATTAGTTAAATTTTTAAAGATACATACATAACTGTTTATTAAATACTTAAATGTGTACCTATGTACATATGTATAGGTATCTATTTTAAATACGTAGGTATTCTCATTTGACCATTTTCTTTCCTTTTAAATTATGGCTCAAAGAAATGTATGCTTATGACAAAACTTTCTGTTATTTACATCTACTAAAGTTGTTAATAATCGAAAATGGTCCGATATTTTTTTAGTACACCTACACATGCATACGTTTGCATACCTATACACAATTATAAAAAGAATGAAGGTTACAAGGGGTTCACACAGGGAAATTTCTGTTGCGCAACTTTTAATTCAGTCGCGAGAAAGACATAAAAAACTATTGCTTTCTCGCGGCTGAACTAAAAATTGCGCAAAACAATTGCCTTTTGTGAACCACGTCATATTGTGATTAAAAAACAACTAAAATCGTTCTTTGTCTAGGCTCACATACAGCAAGTTTTCAGTTTTTAAAATTCATCAGAAAGATGAAATAGAAATATATACAAGTTGTATTCTTGTCTCTTTTTCTCCCAGCTGAATTAAAACTTGCCAAAGAAAACTTGCTGTGTGTGAACCTAGACTTTGTGAAGCATTGTCTAAGCTCACACACAGCAAGTTTTCCTGCGCAAGTTTTTAATTGTTATGTGAAAGACGAAATAGTAAATATATACAATTTGTACTCCTTTCTCTTCGTTTCTCCCAGCTGAACTAAAACTTGCTGTGTGTGAATCTGGACATAGTAGCTACATATCCATTCAAAAAAGGGGCTCGTCTAACATAAAAATATAATATTGTTCGAAAAATTTTCTCATATTTATAAAAAACAATGCAATAGATACAAATGTGACGAATATTTGAGTACATATGTACCTACATACATACATTTTTTGGGATGATGGATACCGACCTAAATTACGAATAAACAAACTAATTTTTTAACTCAGTGACGTTATCAAATACTATATACCTACCTAAGTACTTTTATTTTGATCAATTATTTACATTTTGAAACGTAAACAAAAATAAAATAGTTTGTAAACATATTTTGATAAAATAAAAATTTAGTTTAAAACAAAAACATTCCTTTCTGCGAGAAGAAAATATAATGTTTCTTGTTGAAAAACAACGTGAGATTTTTGTTAACTTTTTAGATTGAAATTATTATAAAACTGCCCCTACAAATAATTGGAAGATATTCCCTTAGGCAATAGTTTAGCAATATCCCTAACATAACTCAAAAAAACTTTTTTTTTACAGAAAACGAGTTTAAAGTTTTTAATGAGTATACAAACTAACTGTGCATAGCTTGTATACTCATTCAAAACTTTAAGATTTGGGCAATCTAGCTAGGCAAAAGTCGTTTTTTATTTCAGTTTCTAGAGTATACATTAATTAAATACAAAAGAGAATAATACGAAGAACGATATGACGATTAATTCTGCATTATTAACTCAATATTTTCGTTGTTTCGGTTATGACTATTGCAGCAAAGGCTTGATATGTATGTATGAAAACTTCATATAAGCAAAAAATTAGCTAATCCGAAAAGAAAATTTCGAATTTGTGTATTATTGACTACACGATTAAAAAAATTTTCTTTCAATTCAAATTGCAAAGTAACAACATATGCCCTTATTCATTATTACTTGCGTCATTTTTTATGTTAAATTTTATTTGTGATAAATTTAGAAAGTGATACCACACTCTTGGCAATTTTCTAATTTAAATCATTCAATTACTAGGTATTATAGTAGAACATCGACCGTTGGGGACCATTAATTTTATATACATAAATATGTATATATGTATACAAAGTAAATATGTACATATAATGGCCTGAATAGCTGATTATTACTTTATTGAATAAATATATAAGTAAAACACTTAAAAAAATAGTTATCAATAATTTTCGCTTAATTGAAACTTTCCGCTCAATATTTATTTAATGAGACCATACACTTAATGAAATTATCTTTAATTAATTGGATTAACATTTTCTTCTAGTATTTATGCTTCAATTTAATGACTTCGATTAAATAGACTTGTAAAGTCGTAAAGAAAATATTTTCAATCTTCGTTAGAATAAAATTTACTTTAAAATTTAGAGCGCAATGTTCGCAATATTCGAAAGCTAAAAAAGTATAATCAATTGATTTATGTTTCAAAAACATGTTTATTTGTTGTGGGTTAGCTAATCTATACGCCTGCATTAATATTAATACACTTTATTAATTAATTTACATAAATAATTAGCTCAAGAAATTTTGTTTTAAATACTTATATTTTCCAGATGTGGCCTCATTCTTTACGATAAAAATCGGTTACAAAAACTTATTTCAAAATTTGTAGACAAAACTAATGAGCAAAATGATAAGGCACCTGAACCAGATTACATATATATAAAATATCATATCTATAAAGAATCTATGCGCAAATTAAAACAGCAAGAGGAAGACGATAAAAAGTGGATAAGCGTTATTGTTAATCCGATTGGAAAATGGTGGAAAGCTGTAAAGCATTCAGTTGCATGGCGACTCTTGAATATAGCACAAACTGGATCTCACCATGAACGTTTGAAGGCTGTTAGACAATTAGCTCGCATTGATCATTTGAAAGATTGGGATTTTCGACATTTGGCTCAAATATGTGATGCCAGAACTGCCGTATCATTAGCTCGCTCTGGAGCTGATACACGTTGGTTCATACCTGTTCATATGAGAGGCTGTATTAAGAACCCAAAATTGGTATTGTCAGAGCTGCATGAGCTTTTGGAAGGTCTTAAGCCCCGTTCATGCGTTAAACATTTTTTTGCTAAATATTTTCCTCAACAAGACCCAGTGGTAAGTCTATTTTTTATGAAAATGTGTGTAGAACTCTTTTTATAAGTGGCTATTGTTTTCAAATTGCTTAGGAAGACGTTTGTGAGTTTTTTACTCAAGAGCATCCCATATCGTTTAATGTCCATGAAACAGATTTGTTAAAAGAAATCATTTCATTTTTACATCATGTCACTAAAGAACCTGAAGTGGCTGAGAAAATAATAAAAGACGGTGGCTTAGTTCATCTAATGGAGTTAGGGAAAATGTTTGCCGATGACAACGAAACTCTTTCGACACTCTGCAAAGTATTAGCGAATATGTCTGTTGTTAAAGATAGTGTTGAGCACTTCTTTGCTAGCGGCTGGATTGGTGTCCTGGCCGAATGGCAAAAATGTCCTGATTTGCGATTGCAAGTAATAGCGGCCAAGACCATGGCGAATCTCGATCATGATGATCCAAATTACACTATTTATGCTCCAAATGTTTATCCGCTGCATCCACGCATGCGTACTCGTAGTAAACCAAAAGCTGACATTATATTTGTTCATGGCCTGTTAGGCGGTGTTTTTATAACTTGGCGTCAAAAAGATAGAAAACCAATAGAATTGGGCCTCTATGGTAAAAACGCATTTTACACTAGCGAAACCGATGATGTATTCTTGGTAGGAGAGCAAAGAAGAGTTCAATTGAAAAAGAATGAAAACGGAAATGACAGACCAAATATCAAAACAAATGCTAAAAAAGTTATGAAGAAGGAACAAGAATTAGTAAATGAAAAAAGTAATGTTCATAAGGAGACAGGAAGCGTAGATAAAGGTAAAGAAATAGTATTTAACATATTAATATGATTATTTCGAACGTATTTGATTGCGAATCCAAATTGATTATTAAGCTATGGTTCATAACGTTATGTTCAAAAAGAATTGGACAAGGCCAATTTTAATATTAATAAATAATTATCAGCTGACTTGAGCTTTTCACATGTTTACATGTGCATACATACATATATACTTAAGTATAAAATCAAACCAAAAAAGTTTGATTGAGTAGAACAAAAAAATAGAAAAATTGGACTGAAGAAAAATAAACCAATGGCAACACTGTGAAGCTGCAGTTTCATGTCAACTTAAGTGATATAATTCTCGAATTAAATTTTCACGAAAAAGTTGTATACATACATAAGAATGGACATCACATTCAACAGAGCCACCTTACAAGTAGTGATAAGCAAAATGCACGTGAGAACTGACGATGGAAGTGTCGCGGCTTCTGAAAGTGGCGCTACTCTATTCTGATGTGTACGATGGACAATTAAGTTGATGTTAATTTTTCCCTTGTTCCTTGGAATATTAATCATACCAAATTCTTTCTGAATATAACGTTACGAACCGTAGCCTAATTATCAATTTGGATTCAATATTTAACACATTTAAACAAAACATTTTTATAAATATAATTGAAAATTTGCAGATGCCCTTTTAAAGACCACCACAAAACATTCGAGCAAACCTCTTCAAATTAGTGATGACGCTACAAAAGAATTAGTAGAGACTTTGCAAAATGAGGCTGAATTGGATCCAGAATGGGAAGTTGTTCATCCGGACGTACCTTTAGCAGCTAGCGAAAACTGCTTAGGTGAGTTTAGTGTACCCGGCAATGAGTGGTTAAATCAGGATAGTGAAGAAGAATATACTAATTGTTGGCCTATGGAATGGTTACCGGAAGATTACCCTAATACTAGAATTATTGGCATTGATTATACATCTGCCGTAACAGAGTGGTCGGCCAATTTTACAAAATACTGCCCCTGTGAAAAAGGTCAGGGCCACATGGATGTGCGGGCCACATCGTTATTAGAACGTATATCGATGGCTAACATTGGCAAGGACAGACCTATTGTCTGGATTGGTCATTCCATGGGTGGTATACTGACAAAATTAATATTAATGAAGGCCAAGGATAGTGCTGATCCGAAAGTACAACAACTAGCTAAAAACACCAATGGCATTGTATTCCTAGGCGTTCCACATCGTGGCTCTCCCATTGCCAAATGGAAACAGCATATGCAAATGATATTATCACCCTCCATAGAGGTAAAGGAAATGGAAGAAGGTGCTCCCAAACTTCTAGAGTTACATGAACGCTTTATGAACTGCCTTCACACATGTTTCCGCAATATGAAAATTGTCAGTATTGCCGAAGGTTCACCAACCATGTTAACTTCATTTAAATTTCCACTGCGCATTGTTGCCGAAGAGTCTGCTTGTATAAATTATGGCGATTTTTATGTTCTAAAAGATGACCACCTAAGTTTATCTAAGCCAATCTTTCGGCAATCTTTTCTTTATCAACGTTTGTTGCAGGTCATCGAAGAAACTGTAAATGAAAAGGTGAATCCCAAATTGAAGGAGCAACTGCCAATAAAAAAGTTTGATACACATTCTTTGAAAACTCCCACTTTACAGAATCCCAGCCTTCTGCAACAAACCAAAGACATTTTATCATTTATTCCCCAAATTATTTTCAAATTTTCAACTACATAAATTTAAGGCATATTCGTACGACAAATTATTAATACAAACACATTGGATAAATTAAAATAGTTCTTACAAATAGCGTTATTTGTGCTTAATAGTATGTAATTGAATTATATTTTAATTTTAACATATACCATTCCCTGTAAAACATCTTCACCATTTTATCTTTTGAAATCTCTAGTTTTAGAATATTTTTATGACCTTGTATTAATAATTTTTTATACAACTTTTTTTGTTCATCTTATTTAATGTAATAGAAGTGTCCTTAATAATTAAGAGTGACTTTATTTAATGTAACAAGACCATTTTCATGCATATGCTTTTTTTAATAAACTAAATAATTTGAGTGTATCTTTATTCGTAATATCATTTATAGATCAAAACTGAAATCGACAATTAATTTTTAAAAATTGTGATCAATTTCATTTCGAACAAAAAGCTATTTCTGCACTAATATTTTTTCCTGAAAATTTTGATAATAAAACTTTACTTGTTTTGTCAAAAATTCACAGTTATGTACATAAGTACGTCTTAGGGCCATTATTACAACTTGCTGATAACGCATAAAATATTTATTATTACTTGAGCTCTACGTAACATAATATGTAAGATGAGATTGTCAAATTCAATCGCAGAGAGAATTATGTTACGTGTAGACTTTAAATTAGTGTTATCTCAATGTTATAAAAATTTTTATGAGAGTGTTATTATAAGAATTATTACTTGAGGTCTACACGTAACAGATGAGATTGTCAAATTCAATCGCAGAGAGAATTATGTTACGTGTAGACTTCAAATTAGTGTTATCTCAATGTTATAAAAATTTTTATGAGAGCGTTGCTATAAGAATTCTTACTTGAGGTCTACACGTAACATAATATGTAAGATGAGACTCAAATTCAATCGCAGAGAGAATTATGTTACGTGTAGACTTCAAATTAGTGTATCTCAATGTTATAGGAATTTTTATGAGAGCGTTGCTATAAGAATTCTTATAACAACAATCTTATGAGATGAACTGTCAAAAAACACATGTAGATAAAAATAAAATAGTGTGCATGTGTGAGTGTTGATTAAAATAAATGAAAAGCGATGTTTTTGATAAAATTTTTGTGTTAAATAAATTAATAAATGTGTTTAGTTGATTTATAAATTTAAATTTGTGTGAAAAATTAAAAATAAAACAACTAATTATGCAAAAGTGGTACACGTTAACTCGATGAGCATATACATATATTTTAGATCTTGGCAAGGTTTTGCAAATTTTCGTTGTTCTCGCGATTTTTTCGAAGTTTTTGGCATTCCTTACAACTTTAAGGATGTTAAATTAATGTTACTGCCTGTTTGCAATTTTGCATTTTTTCACGAATTTTTTCTCTTTTTGCGATAGAAGTGATGTTTGGCGACTTTTGGCTTCTTATTCAGCCATGATAGTTAAATCCGCAGATATAATATTACTCCTTTATAAAGTATGCCTGTATATGATAGATAAGAAGACCGAAAAAAATAAAAATCTTATATAAGTCTCCAGAAGACCTAAAAAATAAAAAATTTTCATAACACTTGCTGATTTTTGCCTATTTTCAAAAGTTTGCTGGGTATAACTTCTGAATGCAAGTATTTCAGAAAGTGACAACCCCAATTTCTGAATTGTATTAATGCCCTCTATTGATCGTCATTAGCCGTTATTGCGCTCACCGATGATTTTTCTTTTTATAAGCGAAAACTTTTCAGCGGTTTTTGCAAATTTTCAAAAAGTTTGCTGAGTATAACTTCTAATTGCAAGTATTTCAGAATGTGACAACCCCCGTTGACAAATTGTATTTTTGCCATTAGTCATTATTGCGCTCACCGAAGATTTTTCTTTTTATAAACGTAACACTTTTTGGTGATTTTTGCATATTTTCAAAAGTTTGCTGGGTATAAGTTCTGAATGCAAGTATTTCAGAAAGTGACAACCCCCATTTCTGAATTGAATTGATGCCCTCTATTGATCACCATTAGCCGTTATTGCGCTCACCGAAGATTTTTCTTTTTATAAGCGAAAACTTTATTCAGCGGTTTTTGCAAATTTTCAAAAAGTTTGCTGGGTATAATTTCTGAATGCAAGTATTTCAGAATGTGACAAATCCCATTGGCAAGTTGTATTTTTGTCCTCTACCGATTTTCATTAGTCATTATTGCGCTCACCGAAGATTTTTCTTTTTATAAACGTAACACTTTTCAAAACAAAAGTTTGCTGGGTATACCTTCTGAATGCAAATATTTGTTACAAACCGGTTGACCTGGCGAGGTTTCCAGCTAGCTCTTTTGACATTTCTACTCAGGTGGTTCCAACCCTTCTCGCCAGCCGCGTATTTGCACGAGAAAAAAGATGTCAGACAACTACAAAAACAAAAAAAATGAACTCAAACCCCAAAAACAAAGGATACCATCAGAGCCGACGCTACAGGAGGTAGATGAAATTTCTCCTGCCATGCCCTCCCAACCTTGTCATGAAAAAACTTATCCACAGACTTACTTTTGTTCATGACCCACTAATCCACCTGACCTCTTCCTTACCTTACCTTTCCACCATCACCCGTACTTAACTGACTACTCACTCATAATTTCCATTTTTCAAAATTATAATAAAATTTTTATTTCACATAATATACTAACCCTAATATAAAACTAAATTTCAACCTATGTAATAATTTTTCAAAAAAATTTTAAATATAAATGTAATTTTTTTAATAAATTTCAATAAAGCAAAATTGTTTTGATTTTTAATTTAAATAAATAAATTTTTTAATGATGTTTTTTTTTCTTACTTAATTTTTCTTATTTTTTTCAGAATTTTTTCTTATGATTTCCCTAATCCTAATTTATACAAAAAAAAAAACAAGAAAATATACAAATTCACTATTTTTAAATTTCTTATAAAATTATTCACCAAATCCTACAAAATTTTTGCGCTATCGTGTTATAAACGTCGTTTCTTTTATTTAAAATATATCTTCTATTAAAAATTTTCCCTATATAGACCTGGCCCAAATCAAATTTTTCAAAATTTTTGGATTTTATTAATTTTGTACTAAACCTAACCTGAAGGAGCTCCCTAAGGCTGGAAATGCTTTAATTTAAATTTTTTTCGATTTTTCTACTGATTTCAGACACTGAACTTGTTGTGGACCTTTTCTATATTTGGAATTTGCTTATGGCACAAAATAACAAAAAGCAAACTAAAACAACTAGTGCCCTCTCTTGACAATTGACCGCGAATCAACAAAATAACGCAAATTACATTAACTATTCCCTACTTTTGGGGATAACCTAAACTGTTATACACAAAACCTTTCCCTATTCTAACAATTTAAACAAAAACAACAATTACACTATGCCCTAAATAAATGTTTAAATATATGAAATCAAATAATAATATAATAAAATATATAATAATAAGCAATAATAAATAAAATACCGATATAAAAAGAATGTTTAAACAGTTTACTTAATTTTTTTGATTTTTGGGACTTCTATAAATATCGTCCTCTTATTTTCAATTATTTTACTTTTTTTTTTTTTAATATTTGAGACAAACTCTTTTATTTCTGTATAGTTCTTTTTTTTTTAGATTCTTTTGTTTTAAACCAATACGTGACTTTTCTTTTTTTATATATTTTTCCGTGTTCGCATTTTTTTTTAATTTTTCTTTCCGTGAACTTAGAGAGTCTTACAGCAAAATGGTTACCTGGATAGCTATTTTATTTGTTCCCTGAAGTGAATTTGGTTGACTTATCTTGTGTACCAGGGGATGAATTTTATTACCACGGACACCACTTCTATTCCTTGTTGCAGGACTTAATTTGTTGGGACCTTCAGCCAGGCTTCCTCTTAGGTTTTTACACTGTTCACAATTAAACAAACATAATACCAAAAAACTATAACTAAACACTATCGTATTCTAATAATTTGTCTTTCATACTAACATTTTTTTATTTTTTTATACTTCTTTTTTTTTTATTTTCCCCCAGATCCTTTTGCCAGGATTAATCACAGAACTTTTTACTTTACTTCTTGCAATTTGTTTTTAATTATTATTTAATTCTGCACTTTATTTTTTTACTCTTGCGAACACTTTGAAATAACTTTTTATAATGATCTTTGATCGTCGCTGCAAGATTTATCAAACCTCTCAGTTTTCCAAAATTTTCCAATTTTCCATTTTCCTAACATATAACTTTTCCCGCAAAATCGACATCTTTTTTCTTTATATACCTACTTCTAGATCTTTCTTATTTTTATAAATTTGTTGGTGGAATTTAAAACTTTTCCGCTGAAACCGTTTTTATCAGAAAAACAAGTTTTAATTACGTCTTACTTTTCCTCGAAATATTTCTTTCCCATATACATAATTTTTCTAGATGTTTCCTATATATTTTCCGGAGTTTTCGCTCCTTAAAATTTCCATTGTATCCGGCGCTAATAAAATTTAGTAGGTTGTATTTGTTTTTAATTTCTTCATACTTTTCAATATAACTGCCATTTGCATGAATGAATATGACGGCCCCGTTATTACATTTGGCGTACTACACTACGCATTATTATCATGTGTAGAACCAACAAAAAAAAATACATGGCTGCAAGAATGACATTCACACACACACATGTTTACGTCACTGTCATATTTCATCAATAAGAAAAATAAAAATAAATACAAAACAAAGAACAAGTGTGCAAATAAAAACACGAAAAATCCCGGTGAAATTAAAATAAAAAAAATTTAAAAAAATAAGAAATGGAATTAAAAGAAGGAAAAAATATAACTATAAAATTTAAATAATAGTGAAGTTCTTGTGTGAAAATCATAAATGAGCTAGGATAGTGAAATACCTAAAAATGTAAAAAAAACTAAATGAAAACCTGAAAAAAGGAAAAATTTAATATAGAACAAAATATGAAACGGACAACAAAGGCAGTATACAAGCCATCCAAAACGGAACTTGAGGTATGCAGTGTCATATTTTTGGTGTTTGTTATTGCACCAAGAAGATTTTGAGGAAAGCAAAAAAATGTGAATAACCAACAATAAAAATCTTTCAACATTTAATCAAATAAAAATAAAAATACAACTTCACGCAAAGTTGCATTAGATGTTCATGTTGATTGATGTCAAAAATTGTTCATCCCGCAACAAAACTCCGGATCAAACGATAGAATGTCGGTGGAAACGGTGTGCGGGAGTTTATGATTACCTCACCTCAAGTCCAACGTGGGGAACTCCCATGACCCTGAAAGTCTCATACCCAGAATTAGCCGGGCAATGTTTTATTCAGAATAACAGGTAAGTTCTAGTTTTTATTCCTCAGTGCATTATTATACATTTTTAATATTTGAGCAGGTTAAATCCTCAACATTTCATCCACGCCGTGCTAGAGCTATAGCCGACTGCTGAACTTTTCTTGAGGCAAGAAAAACCATAGTGGCAATCCCAAAGATTCCAAAAGATAAGTATTAATATCAAAATCTTGTAATTGGTGTCTTTTCCAATTGGGCACATAATGTGCGAACATTATTCAATCGAACGCCTACAAAACTGCTTTGAGGCAAAATTTAAAATATAATTTGTTTTCTTCTTCTATATTTTCTATAGATCAGTTATTATTCATCGTTTATTTCTCGTCTAAATTAAATTATTCTTATCTTTTGTTTTAGCTTGGGTAACGCCTCTACTTATTTCTCCTCTTCATTAGGTAGCTCTACGGATGTGGACACTTCTCTCATACACTTTTCGCAAAAACAAAACGGACTTTGAGAAGAAATGTTTTTTGGACTTAACTTTATTACGGGAAGTAAACCTTTATATTCCTACGTAATTCAAGAGTTTACTTTGTGAATCCTTTTCTTTATCTTTTCAGGTTTCATTTTCATGCTGATCGACGATTCCTGAATTTTATTTCAAAATGTTTTCTATATGCTAAGAAAAAGGAGACAACACAGCAAACACCTATATCACAGATGGAAATCAGGTACTTTTCTTACATACTAATATTGCACTTAGGAATTGCTTTAGAAGTTCTACCTATAAATCTATATCGCAGGTGTTAGAGATTTTTATCACAGACATTAAAGGAATTTTTATCACAGCTATTAATTTGTGTTATCATAGATATTAAATTTTTATCAGATATTAAAGGGGTTTTTATCACAGATATTAAAGGGATTTGATAACTCTAAAAAAAAAAGGGACAACCCAACAAACATTTTATTGTAGAATTACTAACAATAAAAGAATTCTCTTATGTCCTAATATTGCCTTTATTTTCGAGTCAAACTCGATATAAATTACTTTCCCTTTAGCAACTCATAATTTAATATCTTTTACGTGATACACGCCTACTTTCTTTCCCTCTAATGTCTCTAATTCATACATCTGGTTCCCAACAGGTCGGACCACTCTACATTTGAGAAATTTTCGGCAGAATTTTGCATTTATGTTCTTCGCAAAATTGCTCTGTACCATATTTCTGCGGTAGACCTCCTGTCCTGGAACAAATTTAACTATTCTGGCCCTTTTATTATATGTTGCTGCACTTCTTTCGTAGGCCTTTGTCATATTTGCTTTAATTTGATCTCTTATTTGCTCTAATTTTTCATTTGGACTTGAAAGAATTCGGTGATCGGTAATAGATTTTAGTTTTCTACCCAATTTGTAGTCTGCTCCGCTTGAATACATATGGTATCCAAATAAGGCGAAGAATGGTGTAAAACCAATTGCACTATGGAATGAATTCCTCAATGCACAGTCAATTTCCGACAAGTAAAGATCCCAATCACGATGATCTTCTTTTAGATAGGATCTGATTGCTGACAAAATGCTTTGATTTACTCTTTCTGATGCATTACTACTTGGCTGATAGACGGGTGTTTTTAGGTGTTGAATTTTGTAGCTACTTATTAAATTTTGAAAGATTTTTGAATTGAACTGGACACCATTATCTGTGTGTATAATTTCTGGTACGCCAAATTTGTGGAATACTTCATGTGTTAAAAATTCAACGACTTTTCCGGCAGTAGCTTCTTTCATAGCTTTTATGAAAGTATATTTTGTAAAGTGGTCTAACACAATAAATACATAACAATTACCACTTTTGGACCTTGGATATTTCCCTAGGAAGTCTAAATATAGTTTTTGAAATGGTCGATCTGTGATTACTTGTTTTCCAATCCCTGGGCGAAGATTTTGGTTTGATGGCTTAATTTCCTTACACATCTGACAATTTTGAACGTATGCCTTTACTTGGGTGTACATTTTTGGCCAGTAAAAAAATCTTTTCAGCCGCTCTAGTGTTTTTAGCCCTCCTCCATGCGCTGCGGTCAAACTGTTATGTGATTTTTCGATTAGTGCTTGGGTAATATTGGCGGGAATCCAAAGCTTCCACTGGTCTTCTGTTTCGTCTCCCCTATCGAATTCGGTTTTCTTAAATACGAGGCCATCTTCAACCCTCAAATCCGGCAACAAGTTGTTGTTATTATTTATGTGTTCAATTAAGTTTAAATATTCTTCACTTTCAAATTCTGTTGTTTCGAAATCAAGCAGATCTTCTAGTTTTATTTCATCTACCTTTGCATCTTCTTCAACCATGCGAGAGAGAGTATCAGCTACAATATTTTCTGAGCCTCTTCTGTGAATGATGTCAAAGTCAAATGCCTGTAACTGGAGTGACCATCGTGCCAATCTACCTGCCAGGTCCTTTAGCGACATTAGCCACTTAAGGCTAGCGTGGTCCGTGACTATGGTAAAAGGCATCATTTCAACGTATGGGCGGAATTTCTTAACAGCCATGACTGCCGCCAAACACTCCTTTTCAGTCACGCTATAATTTTTTTGGCAGGTATTTAGTTTTTGACTGTAAAACGCAATAGGATGTTCTTCATTCTTGTCATTGAGTTGATATAGCACCGCACCGATTCCATAATCGCATGCATCACACTGTATCCAGAATCGTTTTGTGAAATCAGCATGCCTTAGCACAGGGGCTGACGTCAATGCTCGCTTTAGATTTTCGAATGCCTCAATCGCCTCAGGAGTCATTTCGAATTTTTTTGCTTTTTTGAGTCTATCGGTTAGTGGCGCAGATATGGATGCAAAATCTTTTATAAATCTGCGATACCAACCGGCTGTTCCCAAAAAGCTGCGTACCTCGCGAGGAGATCTAGGCACTCTTATATCTCGAATAGCTTTCACCTTTTCTGGATCTGTTTTCAAATTTCCGCCACCTATAATAAAGCCAAGGTATTTCAGCTGTTGAAAACAAAATTGCGATTTCTGCAAGCCTATTGTCAGATTAGCTTTTCTTAAACAGGATGCAACTTCTGCTAATATTTTTAAATGTTTTTCAAACGTATTTGAAATCACCAGAAGGTCATCTAAGTATATAAATACATTTTCTTTTAATTTTTGTGGAATGACCTTGTCCATAAGTCTACAGAGGCGCTGGGCAGCGTTACAAAGACCGAAGGGCATTACGCGAAATTGGTACAGTGGCCGACCTGCTACGGTGAACGCTGTATAGGGCCTACATTCTTCCTCTAATTCTATTTGCCAGAAAGCGAATTTTAAGTCGACGCTACTGATATAATAGGTCTCGTCGATCCGACTCAGAATCCCATCAATATTTTGAAGCGGGTACGCATCTTTGATGGTAATTTTATTTAACTTTCTCGCGTCAAGACAGAACCTATTTTTCCCTGGTTTTCTAACTATGGTCGTTCTATTTGCCCAGGGGCTTTCGCTCTCCTCTATTACGTTCAACGCTAACATTGTGTCGATCTCTTTATAAACAATCTCCTGTACTGCTGGTGACAACGGATAATGTCGGTCCTTAAAAGGCACCGCACCATCTACTAATTTTATAGAGTGTTTCTCTAGGGTTGTGCATCCTAAACCTTGTCTTTCAAATGATGGAAACAATTCAGTTATTTTGTTTAACTCGAATTTTTCGGCTTCTGTTAAATTGTGGGGATTTGATTTATAATCTTCTGTTTTATAGTTTTCTGTTAATTTTTCAATATCTATCTCCGCAATACCTATAACTTCAGGGGCTATGTTGAATATTTTCCAAAAATTAATACCTAAATATGCTGGCTGTTCTAAATCTGGACAAAGATAAAATTCTATATTTTTACTTTGGCCCTTATATTCTACTGTAGCATCTATTTTACCTAGTAATCTATGTTCCTGACCACTCGCAGTAGAAATTGTCGCATAAATCGGTGATATGGCTATGTCTAATTCTTCAACAAATTCTCTGCAGCCTTTCCCTAATATGCTTACAGAGGCACCAGAATCTAATAAACCATTGATTATTTTATTTCCGATTTTAAATTCAGCATATGGCCGGGGATCGGTTGACTTAATAGAAACTTTTTTAATTGAATCTAAAACCATTCTTCTCGTTCTTTTTCTTTGTTTGAATTTTTCTCTCAATTTTTGTATGCGTTTGGATATAACTGGCTTCTGAAATAGTTCTGAATTAAATATTTTATTTCTTATGTGCTCATAATTTTCTTTTCTTTCTTCTAGGGTATACAAATGTTTTTTCTGTGGTGTGATTCTATTGAAATGTTTTACTTCTTTTATTCTATTCGTGGATGTTTCTAATTTGTGATGGGATTCGCCTGCGGGTTTTTCGATGAACGATGGTCCCCCGCTTTCCCGTCGTTCCTGACAAAATTCTTATTTTTGCAGGTAGCGCAATTTGGAGAAATGACTTCAGGCTTTCCGCATCTATAACAAAAAATGTTTCTTTGATCGGCGGGACAATCCATAAACACATGCCCATTTTGATGGCAATTCCAACAGACCAAGGTGTTTTTAATTCGCACCGCAGACACCTCATCAATGTAGTTTTCGGCAGTGTGATCAGCTTCTACACTTTCATCATAAATTTCATTTACCTGTCTCTGATATCGGCTTGCTGGCATATGCTGAGGTCTATTCTCTCGCTTGAGAAATGTCTTTTCAGCGTCAAGACAACAGACCCTGAGTTCCTCCACAGACGACACGCTCACCGGGTAAACGATTCTGCCTACACTCTCCCTTAAATTTTTCTTGATCATTAGGATCATCTCGTTTTCGGGCATCGATATACTCAGCCTCGATCGGAGCTGTGTCATGGTGAAGAAAAATGAGTCTATAGATTCACCAGGCTGTTGTCTTCGCTCGACCAAATCCCTCATCAGCTCAAAACTAGAACGCGATGATCTATACTGTTTCAGCATAGCTGCTTTCAACGTGGACCACTCGGACACATAATTGGTCTGTATAAATAACCAATACCATTTTTCAGCAGCCCCTTTTACCAACAAATGAAAATTGTCTAACACTTCTTTCCAGGTAACGTTGTACTGAGCCTGTAATTTTTCCAAACGAAAAACAAAATCTTCTATCGCCAACTTATTTGTGTCCCCATCAAATTCTAAACCCCATTTTTCAATTCTAGGGCTATCATATTTTCTATGCGCATTATCACTGCTGAAGGAGGAACCTCTGGAGGAAGGTGCAGATTGTGCATTTACCCCAGACATATCCAACTGCTGGCCATCATCCGACGATTTGTTTCCCTGCTGTACATTTGACCCTAGTAAATTTTTATTTTGCTGTTGGGTTTGCTGTACTACCAAACTGAACTTACTAACAGTGCTAGTTAGTTGGGCCATGGTTCTTTTAATGTCTGCCATTTGTGAGCTAATTCCCTGATCTATCATTTTCTTAATTGCTTCTTCTGAATTTTGCCTACTCGCTGCCTGTCTAATCGCTGCCTGTTTACTCGTACTAGGACCTTCAGAATCGGAGGGTAATAAGATTTCGACCGGAGGTAAATTCTGCTCACTTGAAATTATTGTTTTTGACATATCCCTAAATTGACCACTACCACTATTTGCCATTTTAATCTTGCTTTTATTTTTAGGCTTTGATTTAATAAGAGGAGCACTATTTTTATAGATTTTGAAAGCCACGTGAGGCGTAGATCTATTTAAATCAAAAAGAACTTGCCTGTCTCTTTTTCTATCTCTCTTAGTTGGAGTCCTACCACTCATTACCTACTTAACGCAAATCTCACACAAAATTAACCGGATACGAAATGGTATATATTATTTTCACCAAACAGTTCAAAAAAAACGCAACAGAATCAGTGTAAATAAATGTTTTAAATTCACGGATAAAAAAAAATCGAATAATTCAAGTAAAACAAGACTATTAAATACAAAAATCTACTAATAACTAGCTAAGAGAAATATATAGAAAAATAAATAGTAAAATAAATAAAAATTCGTAAATTATATAAAAATACTTAAATAAATAAATGAATAAATAAATAAATGAGCAAATAAATAATTAAATAAGCAAATAACAAAAAATGAGTATATAAAAAAAATAAATAAATGAGTAATTACAAAAATAAATACTTAAATAAAATACAATAAAATAATAGATAAATGAATAAATCAAAATAAACTAATTAAATAAATCAATAAATAATTAAAAGTATTAAAATAAAATATATGAAATTAGATTAAAACTTTGTTTCATATAATTTAAATCAAATTTGTATTTTTCTTTTTTCAGAAATTCTCACTCGGACTTTATTACAGGTGATGATGGAAGATTTGGGAGGTTAAAGCGGTTCTTTATTTTCATTATCTTACGTCTCTCTGGTGGTATAAATCAATTTTACTCTACAAAAAAAAATTGTCGATGTCCTTCTTAGGTGGTCCCTCGTACTATCATCCGTACTTAAGGTATCAGAGAGCTACGAGTGGATATCGTTTCGTTGGATACAACTAACCTCGCCCAATCTTATCTTGACGAGAGGCTATCCATCGATCCCGATTATACTACCTATTTCAGGAATTAAAAAAAAACGGACTCTACTACTTACTTTACAAAACAGGACAACACACAATACAATTAGGGATTCTTTGGGATCCTCTAAGCTATTGTTTTTTTTTTGTTCTGGTGAACTATTAACAACTTTTAAATAATTTACAAATCTCTCTCGTATACAACACTTTTTCTATTATCGATTATAAAAAAAAAGAGGCTATACGAGTGAAACTTGGATATTACTTTTGATTGTTTTGGGCTATTGTTAAAAATGATTAGGCTATTTCTTCATGTTTAGATGCTTATACATGTTTTAAACTTTTGATTTTATATTTTCAGATTTCGACTGGATGACATTAATGATGTAAATATATATTTGAAAATCAAAATCTAAACGTATTTAATTTGGACTCCATTTGTGTTCCAAATAAAAACTGAAAATGTTCACTTGGTCGCCATTTATATTACAAATCAAAAGCTATATATATTTCAAATTGGGCGCCATTCTGTTACAAATCAAAAGCTATATATATTTAAATTGGGCGCCATTCTGTTACAAACCGGTTGACCTGGCGAGGTTTCCAGCTAGCTCTTTTGACATTTCTACTCAGGTGGTTCCAACCCTTCTCGCCAGCCGCGTATTTGCACGAGAAAAAAGATGTCAGACAACTACAAAAACAAAAAAAATGAACTCAAACCCCAAAAACAAAGGATACCATCAGAGCCGACGCTACAGGAGGTAGATGAAATTTCTCCTGCCATGCCCTCCCAACCTTGTCATGAAAAAACTTATCCACAGACTTACTTTTGTTCATGACCCACTAATCCACCTGACCTCTTCCTTACCTTACCTTTCCACCATCACCCGTACTTAACTGACTACTCACTCATAATTTCCATTTTTCAAAATTATAATAAAATTTTTATTTCACATAATATACTAACCCTAATATAAAACTAAATTTCAACCTATGTAATAATTTTTCAAAAAAATTTTAAATATAAATGTAATTTTTTTAATAAATTTCAATAAAGCAAAATTGTTTTGATTTTTAATTTAAATAAATAAATTTTTTAATGATGTTTTTTTTTCTTACTTAATTTTTCTTATTTTTTTCAGAATTTTTTCTTATGATTTCCCTAATCCTAATTTATACAAAAAAAAAACAAGAAAATATACAAATTCACTATTTTTAAATTTCTTATAAAATTATTCACCAAATCCTACAAAATTTTTGCGCTATCGTGTTATAAACGTCGTTTCTTTTATTTAAAATATATCTTCTATTAAAAATTTTCCCTATATAGACCTGGCCCAAATCAAATTTTTCAAAATTTTTGGATTTTATTAATTTTGTACTAAACCTAACCTGAAGGAGCTCCCTAAGGCTGGAAATGCTTTAATTTAAATTTTTTTCGATTTTTCTACTGATTTCAGACACTGAACTTGTTGTGGACCTTTTCTATATTTGGAATTTGCTTATGGCACAAAATAACAAAAAGCAAACTAAAACAACTAGTGCCCTCTCTTGACAATTGACCGCGAATCAACAAAATAACGCAAATTACATTAACTATTCCCTACTTTTGGGGATAACCTAAACTGTTATACACAAAACCTTTCCCTATTCTAACAATTTAAACAAAAACAACAATTACACTATGCCCTAAATAAATGTTTAAATATATGAAATCAAATAATAATATAATAAAATATATAATAATAAGCAATAATAAATAAAATACCGATATAAAAAGAATGTTTAAACAGTTTACTTAATTTTTTTGATTTTTGGGACTTCTATAAATATCGTCCTCTTATTTTCAATTATTTTACTTTTTTTTTTTTTAATATTTGAGACAAACTCTTTTATTTCTGTATAGTTCTTTTTTTTTTAGATTCTTTTGTTTTAAACCAATACGTGACTTTTCTTTTTTTATATATTTTTCCGTGTTCGCATTTTTTTTTAATTTTTCTTTCCGTGAACTTAGAGAGTCTTACAGCAAAATGGTTACCTGGATAGCTATTTTATTTGTTCCCTGAAGTGAATTTGGTTGACTTATCTTGTGTACCAGGGGATGAATTTTATTACCACGGACACCACTTCTATTCCTTGTTGCAGGACTTAATTTGTTGGGACCTTCAGCCAGGCTTCCTCTTAGGTTTTTACACTGTTCACAATTAAACAAACATAATACCAAAAAACTATAACTAAACACTATCGTATTCTAATAATTTGTCTTTCATACTAACATTTTTTTATTTTTTTATACTTCTTTTTTTTTTATTTTCCCCCAGATCCTTTTGCCAGGATTAATCACAGAACTTTTTACTTTACTTCTTGCAATTTGTTTTTAATTATTATTTAATTCTGCACTTTATTTTTTTACTCTTGCGAACACTTTGAAATAACTTTTTATAATGATCTTTGATCGTCGCTGCAAGATTTATCAAACCTCTCAGTTTTCCAAAATTTTCCAATTTTCCATTTTCCTAACATATAACTTTTCCCGCAAAATCGACATCTTTTTTCTTTATATACCTACTTCTAGATCTTTCTTATTTTTATAAATTTGTTGGTGGAATTTAAAACTTTTCCGCTGAAACCGTTTTTATCAGAAAAACAAGTTTTAATTACGTCTTACTTTTCCTCGAAATATTTCTTTCCCATATACATAATTTTTCTAGATGTTTCCTATATATTTTCCGGAGTTTTCGCTCCTTAAAATTTCCATTGTATCCGGCGCTAATAAAATTTAGTAGGTTGTATTTGTTTTTAATTTCTTCATACTTTTCAATATAACTGCCATTTGCATGAATGAATATGACGGCCCCGTTATTACATTTGGCGTACTACACTACGCATTATTATCATGTGTAGAACCAACAAAAAAAAATACATGGCTGCAAGAATGACATTCACACACACACATGTTTACGTCACTGTCATATTTCATCAATAAGAAAAATAAAAATAAATACAAAACAAAGAACAAGTGTGCAAATAAAAACACGAAAAATCCCGGTGAAATTAAAATAAAAAAAATTTAAAAAAATAAGAAATGGAATTAAAAGAAGGAAAAAATATAACTATAAAATTTAAATAATAGTGAAGTTCTTGTGTGAAAATCATAAATGAGCTAGGATAGTGAAATACCTAAAAATGTAAAAAAAACTAAATGAAAACCTGAAAAAAGGAAAAATTTAATATAGAACAAAATATGAAACGGACAACAAAGGCAGTATACAAGCCATCCAAAACGGAACTTGAGGTATGCAGTGTCATATTTTTGGTGTTTGTTATTGCACCAAGAAGATTTTGAGGAAAGCAAAAAAATGTGAATAACCAACAATAAAAATCTTTCAACATTTAATCAAATAAAAATAAAAATACAACTTCACGCAAAGTTGCATTAGATGTTCATGTTGATTGATGTCAAAAATTGTTCATCCCGCAACATATTTCAGAAGATATGTATGTTTAAATGGCTAACGTATTTATAAAAATGTATTTTTATTAATATAAAAAAATTTTGTTATTAAAAAACGCTGGATGTGCTGCATTGTGTGTCTATTCGGAAGGGCGTGCTTACACGTATACAGAAATATTACGCTCTATGCAACTCTGAAAAAAGTTTGTTAAGTGAGTGAAAAAGTTTGCCAAGTGACAAAAAAAATTTCTAAAAAGTTTGATTTCTTCGCGGTGATTTATTTCACCATGGTCGCAATTCACAATATGCAAGTCTTATTGAGCCGATAAAATCGGCTTGCAAATAAGCCGCCGACACACATTCGGCGGTGCGCCTTGCCGCCAGCTACGCCGATACTTGCTTCTCTGATTGCAAGTGGGTGGGCCGCTTAAGAAGTCTGCACCACGCTTAAAATAGACAAACTTCTCAACTAATGTATACGTATAGACTTTTTCCTTGAGTATGTGCAAAAATCAGGGGTTTTCCTTCCTTACTAATAACATTTAATAGGGTATTTCTAGTACAATAATATATTGTTTATAAATATTGTTGAATATCTTACACTTTATTGGATTATATCACTTATATATCTATGTGCATATATATAATTTTGTAGACTAGTCAATTTGGCCCTACGGGCTTGCGACATTTTTTGAATAAGTGAATGAATGATAAAATAGAGACCTGGTTCAGACAAGAGAGGTGTATCTAACAGGTCGGATCACTAGGTCAGCTGTCTAACCTGATCAAACGTCGAACTTAGTAGTGCTGATTAAATGCTAATGATATTACCACTACCTTCAAACTATCAAACACCATATACAGACTTCTTGCTGTGTGATGTTTGACATTTACTTCAAGAGATGTCTGCGCTGATAATGCCACCTACCGTACAACGTTTTTTGACAACAGTTAGGTAGTTTTACAACAAATTTTCTATTGTTTTAGTAATGCCCGTACGTTACATTTACCTTTGTGTGAACCCGTAAAATATTTGGGCCATTTTTTAGTTCAAAACAACAACGAAATTAATCAGTGAAAAAATCGCTAGAAATAACTTCACATAGACGAAGAATAAAGCAATGAATCATTACTGATTCCACATTATATGAGTCGCCCTATTATGACTTTCACTTTGAAGTTCATTTTCCAACAACTTTGTTCAAGTTGTGTGCAAAAGTAGAAAAGGATAAGGTTTGTTAAATTTGGTAATACTTTTTCGGCACGAGACTACTAAATATTTATATTTTGTATATAAATATAGTTTTTGATATTCATAGGAATTTATTTGACCGTGAAGGAACAATTTTTGCAATCAGTAGCTCAAACAAACACATATAAGAAAAATGTTGATCAAAGTCAAGGTTAGTTTTGTCCACAAAACGGTGAAGCTTAAAAAATAAATTTGGGATTGTATAAAACGCCATTAATTTTCAGACACTTACCGGAAAAGAAATTGAAATCGACATTGAACCTACTGACAAAGTTGATCGTATTAAAGAACGTGTTGAAGAAAAGGAGGGCATTCCACCGCAACAACAACGTTTGATATTTTCCGGAAAACAAATGTAAGATTTTGTGAAAATTAAAAAAGTTTGTTTTGGTTAAAGTTGTTCCTCATATTGCAGGAATGATGATAAGACTGCTGCAGATTATAAAGTCCAAGGAGGTTCTGTTCTGCATTTAGTTTTAGCTTTGCGTGGTGGTATATTTTAAATTTCCTCCAAATTTTATGTTAACGTACGCTGCTTTTTGTAAAGAATTTATATAAATTAATGTATCAAGTATAAATTTAAGTTTACGTATTAATCCGATTTTATAGTTTTACTAAAATTTCCTCTTCCGAACAAAGCAATAATTGGAATTCCATTTCCAATATTTCTTTCGAGCTGATTCTATGAACAGGCTGATAATGTAATTTGGGCTTCGTCCAGTGGTTCGGCTGTGATGGTATTTCTTTCTAATCGACACGAAATGAGCTATATGCATCTAAATATGAGTACAAAGATATGTACGTTAATATACAACATTCCTAGCAGGTTTACACAGAATGGTTAAAAAATTATTACTCTATTTATAAAAAATTTATTAAAACTAAACCCTAATTTCAATTAACTACTATAGCTTGACATGATTTATCGTAAAATATACTTATATTTATTAAATTGCTACAAACATATTTTGGCTTCAGTAATTTTTTGTAGCAAATATCCTACTAATAGTCTATTTTTTGGTGTACAATTTTCCGGTTTCAAACGTGTTAAAATAACCGCATAGCCGGCTTCCTCTGCCTGAAGTTTTCGATCCGTGTCTACAATATCCATACATAATAGTCCCTGTAGAGTAGTTTCCGGCTTGCAATTTAACGTTCCCAATGCATGTGCTTGATCTGCCGTGTGAGCTATATACATAAATTCCTTCTCAGTAAGGACCTCACGAAATTTTTTACTCAAAGGATATTTGATGTGAGGCATTGGTTGCAAAGATCCATAGCAACACGGACAGCAAACAAAATTTGCCTTGGCCTTACGACATTGTTGCAGAACGATGTCTGTTGCTGTACCACATGCATGTAGCGATGTGCCCACATCGAAGTCGCCTTCAAAGTAATCAATATTGCATTGATAAAATCTTAAATTTTTTAGTTTTAAGCCTTTAGCCCTTGCTTTAGCCCTCTGTAGTGAAATAGCCTTGTTTTCCATTAAAATTATCACACACTGTGGTAATTTCAAAGCCAATAAAATGCCCAAATGTCCTGTACCGCTGCAAAAATCTATTATTCTTTGCTCACTACGCGCTAGGGATGAAACAGCATTAGCTAAGTTTTCCAATTGCTGGCGTTTCCTCAATAGTCTTTCTTGTGGCAAGGCAGAACTCTCGGCATGCGTTGGCTCTATTGCTTGCCAGTCAATAAGGCTTTGGCCATATGTGATGGGAGAATCACTATTAAAAGTAATTTTCAATGTTTCTAGTTTATTGAGAGTTGTTTCAACTTCTGTCTGCTCTGTAAACAACCGATTACGAGGCTTATACCGCTTAGGATCACTCTTATATAGACTAGTCGCTTCACAATCAGGTATTTTAAATTCTACATTTTTTGTTAATTGAGCAACACATGGAAAAATAGAAAGATCGTTTAAAATTTCTAAGCACTTACAGTCAAATATATCAATCTGGAAAAAACAAGAAATGCTTAAATACATAAAAAAAGTAGTGCTGTGGTCTTGTATAAAATTACTTGATTCAACCAGGCATTTGTTAAGGGGAATTGCGCTAACATTTTTGGATAGCTTTTGTAAATGAAGCGCATACAGGGATATAAAATTAAATCCGCTATGGTAAAATCCACTCCTTCGGCAAACTTGTGTTCTATTTCCAACTTTTCTTTTGGCACCGAACATTCAATCTTTATCTTATTTTTACGACACTTTTCAGTTTTTCCTGTACCAGAACCATCATCTTGGTTCGCCTTTTCTCTAGCTAATTTGTAAATATTGTGCATTCTTACAGGTTCATTCATGTGTCTTTCAAATCTTGCACATTCTATTGGCATCATAGTGTAGATTTCGTGATTCTCGATATTTTTTAGGACGTTTGCTAACGATCGTACTACATCAACCTCACAAAATCTGGTCCAAATTGAAGACTCTGATGGAGCCAGCAAACAACTTTCCTTAAAGCCCAATAGCTTTCGTTTTTCCACATACGGATGACAACCAATCAATTCCCTACAAACAGAACACATACCTGCTATAAACGTGTCGCCTTCCTTTGCAAATACTGGAAGGCGCAAGTCTCGTATAGCTTCAAGTTTTGTTCCATCTTTACATAAAATTCTATCATCTGTCAGTTCGCGCTTTAACAATTCCGAGCGCAATTTTAATTTACCTTTTTCCGATGATAATGAGGAGCATACAAAATTTAATCTTACGTTTTCTGGCCTATTTAAGTAATTATACACGTACAGAGCAACAAATGAGGGTACAGAGGTAAATATTTCAGTTTCGCCATGTTTTACTGTACTTAATTGAATTTCTATATACAGTTGATCCATAATAAATGTATTTATTTATTTAGTTCGTAATATTCTTTTGCAACTTTAATTAATAATATTATTCGATAGATTGTGATAAATCCAGAAATTACAACAAAATCACTATGTAAACACAGCAGAAAAAAATTGTAATATGATTGAGAGCAGGGTTCCCATATTTCTTTCGAGTCGCATCCCAATTCGAAAATTTTCATCTCCGAAATTCCCCGAAAATCCATTTTATCATCTCCATAAATCCCACTTAAAGCGTAGTATGCAGTTCTTAGTGAAATTTAGGTTTGGAGTTTTGCATTTATTTCTAAACGGAAAAATAGTCGTGTAGAATTCTATACAGAATTTTGTTTGCATACACACAAATTTATATATTTTTTTAATTTACAACACACAAAACACTAAAAATTAATTACAATGTACAAAAAAAATTTTTGTTTCGGTTGACGGAAAAAATTCTCCACTTATTGTTATAACATGCCTGTAATAGACAATAAATGCCAAAATTCCGTGTACTTTTCTTTTGGAACTGCGTACTAGTAAACGGAAATTTCTTTAAGAAGTTTACCAACCTGAATTTCAGTTTGTTTTTTACACATACTTCTTATGGCAGCCTGAATTTCAGGCAGAGCTGCGTACTACGCTTAAAATAATACTACTTTAATTTCAATGCATATAAGTCTTAATTTATGAATACTTTATTTGTGCATATCGATGGTCATACGTTGACAACTCGTTGTAACTGATTTTTTATTACTTTTTCACAAAACGTTATATAAACTGCTAAAACTTTCCTATCTTCGAAATAAAAAAAGCAATTAGCTAAAGTTATTATCAGTTATTTTATTTAGTTTCCAGCCCATTTATTCGCTTTCAGTCTATTTACAATGGAGTATCTTCAACTGAAAAGTTGTAAAAATCAGTTACGTGTTGTAAACATATGACGGTCCATATGGTGTATATTTAAGTATATATTTCTAAAATATTATTTAATCTGATTAATAAAATCAAAAGTTTGGAGTCCAAATCTGCTTTAAAGTTAAACAATTTCACCATTTCTGGAGATGAATCAAAAGTGTCAAAACAAATTCCATTATTTTTAAAATGTATATAAATAGGCAGATTTTGTAAAAAATTTCGTTTCTAAATGTTTTAAATTTGTATGAAAAATTATTTAAATGCGGTTCAAAGCAAAATGTTTCTATAGAAATTTCAAAACGAAAAAAACTTTCGTATTTACAAAATCTGTCCCTAAGCCTCAACAGAGATTCGTGCAATTCGTCTGCATTTTGTTTCAAATGTTTTTCTCTCGAAGCACAATGTATTGAAATTAAAATAGTCAAAGAAATAAGTAAAAATATATAAAGCAAAATAAAAATCCCCTAAAAATCTTACAAAATCCCCAAAGCATAAAAATGGTGACCAATGAATTCCCCAATCCCCAAACTAAATTTTTTATCTCCATTTCGAAATGAAAATCCCCGATTTGGGGATAAATCCCTTAATCTGACAGCACTGATTGATAGTGATGGGATTTAAAAATTTTCATAGCGCGCGGAAACGTACCAAATTAAAAAAATAACAGCAAAAGCGAGTTCATATCATCGGGTCTTGACGAGACATGACACCGGGTCTTGACGAGACATTATAAGTTTGGAAATTTTTGTGTTCGCAATTGTCAAAATCTGTTGCGAACAGAAAAAATGACTATGTGGACAGCAAATGTTAGGAAATTGATGTTCAAACACAAGCCAGATCAATTAAGTTAGGACAGAAGCTGTCAAATTTAGTATGTATGTAGTGGTTTCTGTATAATTAGTTTTTATGAAAATAAAGAAATAGGAGAGTAAATAAAAAAATATTTAAATCGTTTTTTTAATTATTTGCACATTATTTATGTTCATATTCATAAAATTTTTATTAATACAAAAGTAGTAAAGTGAAATATATGCGATATTTATAAAACGCCGTTCAAGTTTATAGTTTGTTAGCTTCTCCGACACATACCTAGTTTATACGCAGAGCTTATTTGCAAATAAAAACGTAAAAGTGGCAAACCAAACTTCTTATTTGCAAATAGCGCGTTAATCAGTAATTGTTTTCGTGAGTTAGTAATTTACAATAAAAATACATACTTGCTAGCACTACGTTTTTATTTGCAAATAACTCGTGCGTATAAACGTACTAACAGTTTTCCCACGTACTTAACCTACGTCTATATCTGATATATTTTTATCATGACAAATGTCAAACTTTATATTGACAAATAATTTGTTTTATCTAGCTGTGTTTCCTATATGGGATTTGACATTTATCTTATTAAAAATATATCAGGTATAGACGTAGGATTATGGAATGAAACATTTTTTCATAATTCAAACGAGAATCAGAAAATGTGTAATTGTGAAAAGATAGAGTGAAAAGTATTAATGAAAACTATGAAAAGTTTTTTCATTTCACATTATCACAGAATCAGAATTGATCCCCTGTTACGAACTTGCCTTGGCGTGGTCACTAATATCGCCAGTCAACAGTCACCCTACGTCTATACCTGATATATTTTTATCATGGCAAATGTCAAATTCCATATATGAAAAACAGCTAACATAAAATAAATTATTTTTCAATATAAAGTTTGACTTTTGTCATGATAAAAATATATCAAGTATAGACGTAGGGTATTTTTTTTTTCAAGGAATTCATATATTTTATAAAATACAAAGTTGGCTGTCTTAGAGGCTAAGACAAAATCGCACGAAGATCTGTTGAATAAGAAAAAATTCATTATAAAAATTTTTTGTTATCTTAAAACAGTTTTTATTTTATCTGTTGCCGGTTACACATGTCTATACTCCTGTATTTCATTGATGCTTTAATAAATCATCAGTAAACTTCAGCTATACTTTGGCAAAGTTTAATAAAATGAAAACAAAAACTGTTTACCAAACATACGTGTTGTATTGTGTGTGCAACGTAGTTATTTCACATAGTATGGTTAATTTCCATCTTGTGAGGTATTTGGAGTCCAACAGTTTACTCAGCGACCGCCAGTATGGCTTTCGTAGGGGACGCTCTACGGGAGACTTACTGGCCTTCCTTTCGGAAAAATGGAGTCAATCCATACACCATTTCGGCGAGAGTAATGTGGTGGCTCTAGATATTTGTAAGGCGTTTGATAGAGTGTGGCATGATGCACTTTTGTCGAAACTTGCTGCTTTTGGTGTCGGTGATGATTTCTCTCGATTTATATCGAGCTTTCTCAGGGATCGCTCTATACGAGTTGTTATAGACGGGATCTCATCAAACGAGTTCAAGATTAATTCAGGGGTACCACAAGGCTCCGTTCTTTCTCCTACCCTATTTCTTATTTTTCTTAATGATCTTCTCTGTCAAACTTCCACTCCTATCTACTCTTTTGCAGATGACAGCAACATATGCCATTCATATTCATTCAGTAATAGACCAAGCCTGTCGGAGATTGGGGCTATGAGGCAAAACATGAATGATACACTTAATCGCGATCTTTTAACAATCTCTGAATGGGGTCGTGCGAATAGGGTCGATTTTAATGCTCGCAAGACCCAGTGTGGTATGCTTACGCACAGACGTATGACCGATCGTGCTGCTCCATCTATAAATATGGGAGGCGTGGGTATTGAGGAATCAGTAGCTCTTGATGTTCTTAGCATGAAAATTCAGTGTGATGTTCGATGGACGGATCACATTTTTCAAGTTTCAAAAGAAGCATTTAAGTGCCTCGATTTCTTAAGACGGTGTAAGACATACTTCACCCCATCTGATCTCCTTAATATCTATACCCCCTATATCCGTCCGAAAATGGAATACAACTCTCATGTATGGGCCGGTGCTTCAAAGTCTATTTTGAAGTTACTCGACCGCGTACAGGAGAGGGCTCATCAGTGACAGTAGGGTAGCCAGCTCTATTGACTCGCTGGAGCATCGACGCAATGTGGGGTGTGTTTCGCTATTTTATCGTTACTACAATGGCGTGTGTTCTGATGAAATCAGGGAACTTGTTCCCGAAACTCACTCATTTTTGCGAACAACACGTTCTTCGTTAAGAGCACATCCATTTGTGGTCGATACGCCAGTAAATCGCACTACGCATTACAGAGAGAATTCGTTCTTTAGCCGAACAGTTCGTATGTTGAATAAACTCCCTGCAGAGGTCTTTCCTGTCACTTTCATCTTAACCCATAATAATCAAAAATCTTTGGATTCAAGCCCATGCGAACTAAAATTCATCAATTCAGTTTAAAAATTTCTACATTAAGACGAAACAAAATTAAGAAGAAGTCTTGAAAGCCAATCGCTAATATAATGTTCTGCCGAATATATAAAACATAAGATGCTTATATCCGAAAAAAACCCAAAGTCATAAGACTGAATTTTTTTCATACAAAATTGCTTTTAATCGAAAATATTATTTTAACTATAAACTGAATATAAGCAATTTTATAGGAAAGATAACTTCGGACTTTTTCACTTACTGGCTTACAATTTTCTGATTTTTGTTAGGTCTAAACGAGTTTATGTTTCATGTGTTCTTTAACCTTAAAGCAATTTACAAAATGTTTGTTTCATATTTCAAAAATACATAAATTTATTAATTGTGGGTTAGTTCATTAATATGCCTGCATTTCGTTGGGTGCTAATGCCAATCTTCAGTAGATTTTCGTTTCATCGTAACGAAGAAATTATAAATGACGCTTTAAAGAAAATCACGTATCTACTTTTTTTAATTTTATAGGAGAGAAAATTGAATAAAATATGTATGCGCTTCAAGTTCCTTTTATCGTTTTTAATTTGGTTGATTTTTATGATAAAAGTTTGACAATTTGTACGGACATGCGCCTCGATGTAATACGCAGTAATTAAATAACAATGCAATTTAGAATTATTTATTAGTTACGTAGTTTTGCATTTCAAGTAACGATGTGGAACAGTATAGTTGCATATATTTAAAAGAAATCATGTGTATACTCGTATTATTATAGAAATGGAGTTTTTTTTACATCATCCCGCTTTCCACAAGACATTTTATAAAATCCCGCTTTTCAATCGTTCTTGTCCCGCTTTTTGAAAAAACGTTCTGGTCACGTTACTTATAGTCCACAAAAGGGTGCAAATGAGGTAGTGGACTGTAACATAAAAAACCACTTCATAAAAAATAAAAGGAGTATAATTAATCAAAAGATGGCAGATTTATAACGGTTTCTTTTCTACAAAAAATGTTGCGTTGTTTGCACTTTTCAAGGAAAATCTGCAATATAATAATTTTTCGAGGAAGTGAAGTTTTTAGAAATTATTGTATTATCCCTTACAAAGGTAAATTTTTGCTTTAAAGCAATTCTACATTGCGATTTCTTAATATAAATTAAAAAAAATCACTTTTATTTTAAAAAATAAAACGCCATTACATAATTTAAAAAAAATGGCAAGGCAGTGGCAAATGCCCACTTGATTCGGCCAACGGTCACACTGATTATTGTTGTTTATAAACAAATTTTGACACGCCGAGCTTCTTAAAAAAAAGTAGTCAGCTGTTTTTATAACACCACCTTGTAAAATTAATTCGCCTTGCTTGCGGCCAACTAGTATGAATTCGCCTTGGTAATCACATGTGTTTTAATTGTTTGTTTTTCGATTTGCTTGATAGTCATTTATTTATTAATTTTATTTAATTGGTAAGCATTTTCACAACTTGTGAGCATTGGTTCCACAGATTTATCCCCATATTCATAAATGGTTAGTAGAGTTAATGTATGCATTAAAACCGCTTTTCCTATACAAAATTCGTACATTAAACCACCATTAACTTTAAAAAATTTTTACGAATATAGAGGTTAATTTGTAATTGGTCAATTATAAGTGTTAGAAAATAAGTAGAGCTACACTAAGTACATACATACTTATGTATATACGAATTGTAAGGAAAAGAAAGTTTAATTATTATGAATGATGCAATTTAAAACACAGACCTCCGGGATTTTTCGGAAAGTTTTCTTTTAATCTATATCCGCACAACAAACAAATCTGAAAATAAGGCAAAGTTCCTATCTTGTCGTTAATAGCATAGAGATCAAAATGAGTTATTGATCGGTACAATGCCTTCACTAAAAATTCCTTATAAATAGATCATAGCATTTTCTTAAAGGATCCCATTGTTGTCGTTAGTGAAGGAGCCTTTGTATTTACAAGCACAAGTCATTCAGGCATGTTCTGTATTCCATGCAGAATAAGTGTTCGGAATTGTCATAGCATTGTTGTTATAAAATAATTTGCAACAACAACGCTTTGATAATTTCGGACATATTAATTCCGCTTGGAATACAGAACATACCGGATTGTTTTCTACGTATCATTATTGAAGCTTTGCCTTGATACTGAATAGAAGATGTCTAAAATCAACCATATATCCTAAGGTGCTAACTCTTCGTTTGTCCATCAGAGTGTCATCTCTTTTCTAGGTGATCTGCTAACTAGGCTCCATTTATATTTTTGATATATTTAAGCCAAATTTTATTTTATTTAGTAAAGTTCTAAAGCTACTAAAAAAATTCCTACAGCCTAATGTATGTACATTAGAGCCACTCGACTTGTATGAAGAAGAAAAACGTGTTTTTGTTACCCCTCTCAAACTAAAGACCGGTCTTTTTAATGACGTTTCCTAAACCATTTGAGGGGTCTAGCCATAACCGCCCGTGAGCTGGAACGCGTCTAAAAATGTCTAATTTTTTGGCTTTTTGCATATTTTCGTAGTTTCTACTAAGACAACATAAAAAAATTACATCATTTGAAGGCCTTTTCAAGCTTAATCGAAATTAGCATTACACTTTACCATTCATACCATCAGCAATGCGGTATTCCATAAACAACACTATTTTTTAAGCGTTTTTATTGCACGTGCTACTTATATTAAAATAAATTTTACTTTTTTAACCGACTTCAAAAAAAGGAGAACGGTTATCAATTTGTCATGTATTTTTTTTTTACAACACAACATTATGTTTAGAAAAGTGGGCAGTGTCACGCTCATGCAAAGTAAATATGCCTTTTAACTACTTTTACTTAACCGATTCTTATGAAACTTTGCATACACATTTAGTTATCGTTATACATATACATATACAATACATCATTGTGGTCAGAAAAGTGGGCAGCGCCACGCATACGAAAAGAAAATATTCATTTTAACTACTTCTACTTAACCGATTCTTTTGAAAATTTGCACACAGAATTAGTTCTCGTAAGAGTACACGATGATAAAATATGGGGCAGTGCCACACGTATTTTGCAGTCGGTTTTTTTTCAAGAATTATTTTTGGAATTATTTGATTTGAGGCATTGTTTATTTATTTCTGTGAGTACTTTTGCAATAACTAGAAACAGAAATAAATAATCAGGTATGTGATGGAAATCGATATTGAAAACGAAGCCATTTTAAAAGGTATTTTTTAATAATACTTCTTTAAAAAAAGAACTAGCACAAATATTATAGATATTTGTTTATTAAAAAGAATTTTATCACAAAAATTATAGAAATTGGATGCAAAGTGTATTAAAAATGGCATTTAAAATTGGTTCGTTTTCAAAATCGATTTCCATCACATACCGGGAGAAAATACCAAAATATGCAAAAAACTACAAAAATATACACGGTCCAGCTCACGGGCGCAAATGTTTTGGGAAACCTCATTAAAAATACCGATCTTTAACATGAGAGGGGTAACAAAACTTTTTTCTTTGTGAGTCGCTTTAATATACATATAGGCTGAGTTCCAAAACATCAAAATACATTGTAGTGATGCAAAATCTTACATGCTTTGTTTTTGTAAACAAAGTAAAGTCGCATCACAACAATGTATTTTGATATTTTGGAGTTCACCCATACATATATTCCATGCAAATATAGGTCTGTTCAATAACTGAAAGTTGTTACTAATTGTTACTAGTTGTTACTGGAAAGTGTTCACGTACTCGAAAAACTAGCAACGAGAGAGTGAAAAGGAGCATAAAAAGTTGAGAGAAAAAAATTTTTTTCAAGTTTTTGCTAGTAAAATGTTTACCAGCAGGAATTAGCCAAAAAACAGCTGTTTAGATCTTTTGTTTACATGTTTGAAAAATTCATGAAAAAGTTAACTTTTTCTTATTTTAATGAATTATTAAGAAATTAATACTTTTTAAGAAGTCAAAAATATTAAATACGGTAAGATTGGATATTTTTCTTTAATTTGACTGCAGCAGTGGCCGTTAAAGAGCTTAAAACGCCTGAATTGGGTGGCAGAAAATTTTCCACCTTAAGGCTAAACCATAAAGGTTACACTCGAAATATTACGTACGTCAAATATAAGAAAAAAACTAGCAAGTTCCTGCAAAGAACAAATTCAACTAAATTAATAAAGAAAATTCCACAATTGCATTGAAATTAACTTTATTTCTACTGTTTACACATATTTTAACTAATAAATCCTTATGTATAAGCAGTTTTATTTTTATTTCTGCTATTTAAATACTTTACTCAAAAAACTTTATTTACGGACGGTTAAAAGGTAACACTTTTTGTCCTAAGTTGTATTTATGTACCTCAAAATGATAAAATTTTCATATATTTTTTACGATATGTCTAACTTTTCATAGAAAGTGCTAACAGCTACTGTAAAGTTTTCTGGGTGTACAAACTGTTTATTGTGTTACTTGCAAATTTTTGCTAGTAAAGTGTTCATTTACTTTTTCATATCTGGGAGAGTAATTTTACAAATTTCTGCTTTACTCCCTTGTTGCTAGTTTCTGCTAGGAAAGTAAATGAACAGACCTAATGTACATAACTTAATGTAGGTATAGTTTTTAATAAATATTTTTTATTGATGCATGTTATGGCTGATTACTTTTATCTTTTGTATGTTATCAGTTAAATATTGCTTAACAACTATTCTAAACTCAATAAATACTTTATTTTAAGATTATTATAAGATTATTTAAACAGTTGGTTTTTTGTTTGTTCGTTTATCTAAGTTTCCATTTCCAGCTTTTTTCATGTACATATAAAAATGGCAAGCTACTTAATTCATGCCCCACCGAGCACATTTAAAGGTTATTCCTAAAATGAACTACATGAATATAATTATTATAATATTAATGGATTACAGAAAAAAGTCTTCAATAAGTCTTGCAAAAGAAAGTTCAAAGAATTTTAAAAATTTACTAATAAAAAGGTATATGGTCATATAAAACGTAAAACCATGTAAATACAATTTTTAAAATTTTACAGGAGATGGAAAACAGTTTATGAAATGTTACAAGTTATAGTAATTGATTAATAGCCTGATTTTGATCATTTCCATGTGATGATATGTACTTTTAATTCAAACAAAGCTTTTAAAGACTGTGTTTTACATGACCGTTTTTAATGGCGTTTTCTTTTTGTATTGTTTTTGCACTTTTCAATAAAAATTTTTAAATATAATAATTTTCCGATGAAGTGAATTTATTAGAAATTATAGTATAATCTCTTACGAAGGTAAATTTTTGTTTTAAAGGAATGCTAAATTGCGATTTTTATGGTTCCGTACACCAAAAGTGTAAAGTGTTTTCGCTACGCTGACCGTCTATCTGTCTGTCACAGGCTGTTTTCTAGGGAACCGTAAGAGCAACGCATCTGAAATCTTTACAGAATATGTAAAACCTTGCACGCTACAACAACAAATATATGAAAGCTAAAAATTAAAGGGTGTTCTAAAGCGAGCAACGAAACATGTTGAAATTCTAACGTAATATACAGACACTTATACATATATAGATACTTTAAATTTTCAAAGTAAGTGTTAATTGGTGTAGTGTGTAGAATAGACTACAGCAATTAACACAGTTATTTAAAACAATAAAAATTAAAGGGTGTTCTATCAGTTAATGTAATTTCGACTATGTAATTTAGACAATTTGCTGTATCTTGGAAACCGTAGGAGGCAAACTCTTGAAATTTTAAAAATCGCTTAAACTAAAAAATACCAAAATTAAAAAAATGTCAAAACGAAAAAATCGCGAAATGAAAAAAGCGCTTAAAACCGAAAAAACGCATCAAAACGAAGCACTTAAACCTAAAAAATCGCTAAAACTGAAAATATTGCCAAAAACGAAAAAATCTCCAAAAATTAAAAAAATCACCAAAACGAAAAAAAGCAAAAACAAAAAATCGCTAAAACTAAAAAATCACAAAAAACCGAAAAAAATCCCCAAAAACCGAAAAAACGATAAAAACAGAAAAAAACGCCAAAATTAGAGACATCGTCAAAAAGCGAAAAAAACGTTAAACAAAAAAAAAACGCCATAACTAAAACATCAAAAAATTGCAAAAAAGCGAAAAATCTCAACAAAAAAAAAACTAAAAAAACCACCAGAACGAAAAAAGTGTCAACAAAAAAAACGCCAAAACTAAAAAAATAACCAAAAATCGAAAAAAACCCCAAAACCTAAAAAGCACCAAAACTGAAAAATTGACACAACTAAAATAAATCGCTAAAACTAAAAATATCGTCAAAAAGTGAAAAAACCCGTTTAAAAAAACGTCAACACCAAAAAATCACCAAAACTAAAAAAATTGGCAAAAAAACAACAAAAAATTTTAAATAAACGATAAATCATCGCCAGAAAAAACGAAAAAATCACGAAAATGAAAAAAACGCCAAAAACAACGAAAAAACTTAAAAAAAAAAAAACTAAAATTAAACAAAAAAAAAAAAACAAAAAACAAAAAAGCCAAAATAAAAAAGCGGCAAAAACGAAAAGGGATACACACATGTGTATTCATACGGAACCCTTCGTGTGCGAATCAAAGTCGCACTTTACTTAATTTATTTTTAATAAAAAGTAAAAGAATGTGCATTTTTTCCAGAAAAGAAAACGCCATGACATATCTGTGCGTTTTAACTAAATCTACGACAATTTTCAATGTCAGGAATTAAGAAAGTGAATATAATATCACAGTAGAGAATATTTTAAAACGCAGAACCGTGGGTTTTTAAATCATTCGTATGGCCGATGCTTGCAAAACATATGCAAACATATATATGTACGTGCTAATTTAATTTTACAATTATTATTTATTTTTTCAATTCCTTGTTTTTGTATTCTGAATTATATACAATTACTTGATTATGACTTGTGCGTTTTATACCTTATTTTTAAACTGCTTTAATATCTTAAAACAAGCACAAGTTCAAATGATAAGCACAAAAAAGCTTAAACAAATACAAACAAGAAGACTCAACAGCAGAAAATAAACCATTCAATTAGATATGCGATTTTTTAACTTCAGATGTATTATTAGTCGCGTTAAATTCGCCAGTCAGTAAGTATGTGAAAACATTTGTCAGAGTAGATAGCAAACACTAACAAATGTACTTAAAATTACTAACATTTTCAAACAAGTGCATGTACATATGTATATATTAAAAAATAAATGTTTGTTAATTTTTCGACTAAAATAATAAAATTGACAAATAAGATACATAAACGAGAACAAACAACAATGTTATTAATCCTAATTGAATTCAATTGTTAATCAAATAAATATGTACAAGAACTACAATAAATAACCTGTTTTTTTTTTGTTTATTTTCAGAATTAATACAATTTTATCGGTTCAACTAAAGTGCATATAAAAATCATGGATGATACTTGGAATAACGTTGAATTGACAAATATATCAAGAAGAAAATCTTATACACTCAATCATGAATACGACGCAAATGCCAAATTCACCTACAACAATAATAAGGATGAAAGTGTACCAAATAATTCTAGTCGCAAAGAAGTCGAAAACTCGTTTCTAGCTTCGTCTACTTTGCTGCCTGGTTCAGATATAAAGCCTAAAGTTACTAATGATATCGTCGAAAGCTTGTTACGACGATTGTATGGGATAACTATTGGTGAAATTAAGGAACTAATTTCGTATGATGATCGTAACTTTATAGTAAAGGAAGATCAGTAAGTATACACAGGTTGTGCAAACTACTAATTTAAATATTTTTGTTTGCAATATTTATTCACGAATTTTTATGATTGTAGTATTTGTAAACAATTTTTCACTCTACATGTCTACAATTTTCCAAAATATTTCAAGATTTTTCTTTTATTAAATATGTATTTATTTCGTACTAGTATATCCAACGGACGACACAATCATCTGTATTTTAGATGCAAATAATTTTTTTTAAGATTTATAGAAAAACTATCCAAACTAAAGTGGAATCACAGACTATGTTTTAAGAATTATCTTCAAAAATTAAAAATGCTGAAACACAAAATCCCTTTAAAAAAGATAATTTAACTTATTGAACTCTCTTCCCTTTTAGTAGTATGCCTTTCCTATAACAGCACATAAAAAGAGAAAAATAGTGTTTTTATCTTTGCAAAATCTAATCTAATAAATACATGTGTACTATGTGCGCATATTCGTAACAACTTTGAATGCTTATAGCTGCCAAAATACTGTACCGATTTTAACAAAATACAGATTGTACACGGCTGTCAATAAATATCTCAAAATCGGATGTACAATATACATAAGTATAAACTGCTATTACTTACTATGTCCTAAATGCTTTTGGAACTCATATCTCCATTTTAAATATTGTTTAATGCAAACACGCAAATTTTTATTACAGAAATAAACAGATATACTACTACGTACATATCTTTGACTTGGTGCTAAGAGGTTCAATCCCAATATTTTGCTGTTTTGAGTTAATCATTGCATTCGGTTGCTCTTCTTACTTTCTTTTATTTTGCTGAAACAGTCAGTGTCTAATGTAACCCAGAACTGCTTCATAAGGGTTTTGCTAGCCAATGTTACTATGAACTTATATAGAAAACTTAATTGCCTTTTTCTGTGAATATTTCGCCATTGGCCCTTTTAGCACCAAGCCACAGATATTTACATATAAACAAACAAATAAATAACATTAAAAGATGCAAATGTCCCTATAACTTTTTTATGGACGATCGTTTTTGGAAGCCAAACATACTTAACTTTGACTGATTTGTGTCAAAGGTTACTGCAGTATTGCCTAGTTTCCGTGATATATTTTGTGATTTGTTTTTGATTTTGGGAATACTCACTTTTGACTTTTGGGATGTCTTGGAAAACTTTTGTACTGATGATAACGTAGATTTTTGAGAATACTGTTCTTCTTCAATATCAGAAAGTAAAATGATTTCTTCCTTCAAAACGGAAGACTCAGATGTTTTGGTTTCCTGGGAACTATTAGTAATTTCTGTATCCTCTATACATTTAGCACTTTCCGTCCTATTACCTTGATTGCTGTTAACGATTAATTTGTTGTCAAACGGATTTTGTTCAATTTCCCCAAATTTCTTAGGCGATTGAAGTGAACAATAGTATAAATCTTGTTGTTGCTCGATATATCCGATGGTTTTCTTTTCTATTTTAAACATTTCTGATGTTAAATCCCTGGCGGCAAAAGGTTTCTTTAATTGCTTTATATTTTCTGCAAAAAATCTCGACTTTACTGTTTTTTTGGACTCCAACGTTTGTTGGTTAACATTCTCTGCATTGGTTTTTATAGGACTAAGAAGTTTAAGTAGAGAACTATTAGCGCAAACTGGTGATTTCTGTAGGTCCTCTAACGAATTAACTTTGGCGAATGGATTGTGATTGTAACTCTTATGATTCTCGTCTAAATTTGCTATCTTTTCAATTTGGTCATCTTCGCTACTTGATGAGGAAGATTGTTGTCTTTTACGTTTTCTTTCCATTTTGGGCGAGGCGTACTTATACATGGAAAATATCTCAGATTCTTCAAGTTTACTTCTTTCTTCAGAAAGTTTTTCTGCTATTTCCATTTCAGCCATATTTTTATATTCAATCTTTTTAAAATGCAATATCGATGCAGATTCTTTCTTGCAATGTTGTTTAGATTCACTAGAGTCTTCTGCTATCTGGGCGACTTTTGAACTTAACCAAATACTTTTATGTATAGATCTATTTTTTGACCAATTTCGGATTGGATGCCAGTCATCTAACTGTTTTAATGTAAAAGGATTTAAATTTCCCAGCGCTAATTGAAAAGCTTGCTCACTATTTTCTAGCAAAGATCCAGCGTTACTACAATAATATTCATCCGTTTGAAATTCATCAAGGTCATGCAATCGTTGCATCCTTCTCTCCAAAGGATTGTAAATAAACATATGTTTGAACGTAGCCTCTGCTTTAAGAAAGGATTCAATATATTCATTGGTTACCTCTAATTGCCTCATCTTTAAATAACTAGGAATTTTTCTCAAAGCTTTTGTCATATCGTCTTCCTCGGTTGTTAAAATAAATTTGCAAGCCTTTTTTAGGCCAATACCATACAATGAATCCAAATAGTCACATCCCGATAATATGCACATTCTACGGAACTTGTCAAATGTGTATTTTTCCGGTTTACAGCCCATGGCTAGATTCAATTTTGTATTTTCCACTAATAATGCTTGCCCTGTTAAGTCTAATTTGAACAGTATCTTTCGGGCTCCAAACAGTGTCAAATCGGAATCTTCAGTGACTATGTATTCAGCCAAACCTTGTTTATTAAGCCACGCCATTTGCGCATCAGCTTCATAAGGTGCTACTATACAATCGACCCCTCGATCACGACATGCTCTTATCAATTCCAATGCCATTTCATGGGTCACATCGACTGCTCTTCGCATGTGTGATCTAGCCTTTTCTATTTCATTCCTTCTTAAGTATTCCTTAGCCAACTGTTTGCTTTCTTTTCTTGCTTCCCGTCTTCTCCGCTCAGTTTCTGCTTTTGCTGGCAAATGTCTGCCATCAAAAACCATGACGATTCTAATCTTTGACCTCAGCAGCATGTCAACATATTTCAGGCAATATTGAATATGAATATCTGTAGTTTCCCCCCTTACAAGTTTTTCTGCACACGCAAAAACTCCTTTATGCAGCCAACAATAGCTATCGACTGCCACCGATGATCCCTCCAACTGTTTTATGTTGACAGTGGTTGAGGCCTTTTCCAAAAATGGTATTAAACCAGTAATACCCATGGTGGTTATAAAATAATTATTTTATTAAAATTAACATTTGTTTATTTTTAAATTCTGTATATTCCGCGAGTTGTATTTTGTACCGGGGATAAATGTTTTGCATTGACTTTTTCACTGTCACTACCCAGCAAACACACAGATTTGACCTTAAATTGGGAGTGATATGTCAAATGAAAAACGTAATGCATATTCTAGTCTAATTAGTAAAAACATATCGCGTTCGTGGGAATCAGCTGGCAAAATCTGTAATATAAACAAAGCTTGTTGCTGTTTATTAAAGCGTATCGTTGCTTTTGTACGTAGAAAATCTACAGGAAGTAGAATTTTACGTAGCAAATATCAAACTAATGCCAAAGGCATTACAATCCAATACTGAAACAGAGGCCACTCTTGCAAACGATTGATAGTCAAAAATTCATAATTTTGGAAGGATACTTTTGACTGTCCAGACTATCGATCATGTTCGACACTCAAACCATCATTCAAGAAAAAAAATTTGACACGCAAACATAGAAAATAACAAAATTGGATGCGCTTTATTGATAAAAAATTTTTATAATGAATTTTTTAAATTCAATTATTTAATTTCTTGTCTTAACATCTCACACAGCCAACCTTGCATTTCATAAAAATATATGAATTCTTCGAAAATATAATGAAGGCTTACTTTGTGCATTCGACTCGTCAAGGCTTCCTGCACTGATTTAACTTTTTTGACAGGTGCGTATGATGCAAAAAAGCGTGTAACGCATGCTATATACTTTCAGCTTAAGGCAGCTGATTATTTTTTGGTCTCTTAGTTTTGTGTATACTCTACGTAAAAATATATATTTTTTTTTTGATAAGCATTGTATAGTTTTTGTTGTATTGTAGCATTTGTTTGCTTTATGCGTGCGTGCTGCGACGACCAAAAAATTATTACAACCAAAATTTTTTAAAAAGCTACCAAATGTGGAAAAAATTACCAAATTTAAAATGCTATGTTTTAATTGAAATACAAAACATTAGCGGAGTTCGGTGTTTGATGCAAATGGTCTTGCGAAAGTAGCTTGTGTTATGAAATACAAAATGCACACGATTTTATAAAAGCAACGATAATTTGCATTTGCATTTTCGCAAGACTATTTGCAACAAACAGTGAACTCTGTTATTTAAATTTATTTTATGTTGTTTTGTATAACGGTATCGGTATTGATAGCGGTATAATAATTTTTTAAATTTCGGTATCGTGAACGGTAACGGTATTTTTTTACTTCGGTATCGGTATTACCGGTACATACCATTCGTCTAAAATACCGGTATTGCTGTTAAGATTTTTAATTCAGACAGTGTACAAGCACAAAATCTCTATTAAATTATTTCAAAAAGAGAGCATTTTTACATAAAGTAAACTTTAACATATAACAAAAATTATTTGATCTATTTTATTTTATATCTTTTAAAAAGATTATTTCCATATAAACTTATATGGTTGTATATATGTTTACATACTTATGTTAAAAAAATTATTTATTATTTATAAAAAAGTAAATCAAAGAAACTGCAGTTTCTGTAATGCATACTTATAACGTATACTTTTTGATTAACTAAAAAAATAATAAAAATAAAAGTTTTGACTATATCGATATACAGTGCATACTGTGTATATTGTACACAAGGTACATGTAGAAAAGTATGTATGTATACAAAAAATTTCTCTTCTAAACTTTAAATAACTCCGAAACTGCTTGGATGACAGACAACAACCGCATTTAGGACCATTATTACAACTTGGCAATAGTTGAAGGTGTGATTTTGTCGGATGTTTAAGCAGTTTATCTTTATTACAACTTTACTAGGTTGAACAGGCTGTCAGTTTCTAAAAACCGGCCTACTTGGATCATTTAGTCCCTTTGTGATGACAACTTTACTAAGTTAAAGTCAAGTTCATCCTACCTGGTAGGTTAGTAAATTTTTAACAAAAAAAAAACTTGTACACTTTCTTCATTGAAATAATTTGATTTTTGATACAATCAATATGAAATAAAACCCGACAAACTATATACCAAATTAAAGACTATAGACTTTGAACCCACAAACAACTTTTCGAACACTCTTTTGGAAAAGTTTAGTAATTAAACAGAACAGAAATAAAAAACATTAATTTCTTGTATACAGAAGCAAACATTTTAATTACTTTATGTATGCCATTTTGGTTCTTTTACGTCCCTTAGTCGATTCGGAATTAAATTTAACAATTTTCCTGTGTAATTTGTCATAATTTTATGCAAAATGTCCGATAGTGCACCTCAAAGACTTTCATTTCCTTTAATTCAAAAATGTATTAATCTGGAGGCCCATATTGTCCTAGCTGTTGCCGATGAGGGTTAAATAGAAGCTTCCTAGGTGGCGAAACCTACCAATTTGACATTGTCTTGGCCCAGGTCCTTAGCATTTGGGACTATAGTATATATCCCGTCATAATGATCCAAATCAATAGCGTAAACACTATTGTCAAACAAGTGCGGTTGTGTTTCAAATGCTTAACCATATGTTTGTTGGGTATATATTATGTGTAGTGTGTGTAAACATGTGAGCTATGTATTTAAATTTGCTATCCAATTGGCGGGAAATATGGTAGAATAATATACAAGGTAGCTCTGGAACGCTAGCTGATTATTTTTCATTTGCTTTTTCATGGTACGAACTGTCAAATGTTGTATATATGAGAAATGACTACGTTGCACACACAATACACACGTGTATTTGCTGCTTCTGTTATACAAACACGCACACAAAGCGAATTTATATCAAGTGGCCTTATCCAAAGCGAATTAATATCAAGTGGCCTTATCATTAAAATAACACACATAGAAAGTAGGTGTAGGACTATTTTTATTTGTGCTTCGACAGTTCGGGCTAAAGTTTTTCTCTTTTTTTATATAGAGTTTGACTGATTGGGTGTAATCAGCTGATGATCATCTGTGATGATAAGGCTACCTGGTACTGAATTCGCCTTGGCCTTATCATCAAAACAACACACATACAAAGTAGGTGTAGGACTATTTTTATTTGTGCTTTGACAGTTCGGGTTAAAGTTTTTCACTTTTCTTATATAGAGTTTGACTGATTGGGTGTAATCAGCTGATGATCATCTGTGATGATAAGGCTACCTGGTACTGAATTCGCCTTACACGCACATACCCTCTCTATTAATCTTTGACATTTTCTATCCCAAAACGTAAATTTGTTTAGTTATGCGGCCAGCGTTGCCATAAGCTTTCCGAAGAAAATCATCATTTGACGAAATAAAAATCATATTTTGATATAAAAAATCATCTTAAGTATTTTATTCCAAAATATTATTCAAAGCAAAGACAAACAATGAAACTTTTATAAAAAACGAAAACGCATTTTTAAAATTTCATATGATTTCCTTACATTTACATTTCCTTCTCGATAGGAGAGTTAATACTTTTTTGGTAACCAAATATATAAAAGATTCTTGTACATTTTAACATTTTATAATTGAGTGATGATTTTTTAGTCGAACTGTAAGTTTTTATCCAAAGTTATTTATGTGCTGTCTCCACAATGCAAACAAGCATTGCTTGTCTAAAATTTGTATGGAAATCACTCAAGAAATTGAGTGCTTTTCATATAAATTTTAGACAAGCATTGCTTGCTTGCATTGTTGAAACAACACATTAATTAGTTTGGCTTAAGTTCGTTTTCAATTAATCACTAACAAAATTAAAAAAAAAAATGCTTAAAATATGTAACGAAAAAACAAGTTCCGAAAAGTGTCCAAAATCGCAAAATTTTGTGCTTAGTTCGGATAAAATATCTGAGACTTAAAAATTAACTGAAAAGCTGCAATCAGTGAGCTTTTTAGTTTAATTCTTTCCTGAAAGTTACCGATTTCGAAACGAAATGGTTTTCAGAACATGTCCGATGTTCAAACAATATAACGGTTTTTATGTTAAATAAATGTTTTTGTTGCTTTGTTTTACTAAAATTGCATCACAACAATGTGATTTGATATTTCTGACGCAGCCATAAACTAAGGAAATCAATGAAACATATTTGTATACTGGAAGAAATAATAGGGACACATACAATTTTCAGTATTTTATTAAATATATATATGATTTTGCATATATGATATTAAATACACAAATTAAATTCAAGGCACTCAATTCGCCCATGTAAAAAATATCAAACAAAATTACAATCCTGCTGCATTCGGAAATTTATGTAATTTCTATTTTAAAAAATTAGTTTTTACTATTTAAGAAGCTTCTCTTTAAATACTTGCTGACACCGCAGTGTCATCTCAGGAGTTGCTAAATATTATGCAAATATGAACTTATTATCACCGAAGTGCATACATTTTTCTTAATTTCCATGTTTTCTAGTAAATTAATTTCTTGAATGACTTTTTCAACATCCAACATTAAAAATAGTTTTGCTAGTCAAAACCGTCATTCAAAGGTGATGAATTTTTGACCATCACTCAAGTTCAATAATATGTACACGCTTTACATATTAATAGTCGTTAAAATGGAAAAGTGATTATTTTAAAAGAACTAACTAAGTTCGGCGAACAGAGAAATCTTATTATCCAAAATTCAGAATACTTCAGTCAGAGGAAGTTCACGCACTGCACAATGAACTAAGATAAACTTTTAAATTAAAAACTATGGAAAATTATAAACTAATTGATCTGAACAATTAAAATAGCCATTTAAAATATTTCCAAGCAAGTATGAAAAATCATCATTTGGGAAAAAGAAAAATCATCATTTGGGAAAGAAAATCAGCAAATCATATTTTGGCTTAAAAATCATCAAAAATATGATAAAATCATCATTATGGCAACGCTGTATGCGGAACCTGTTATATTATTCTACTATGGCGGGAAATATATCTGTTGATATGGTGATGCCATATGTGCAAATTTTAGTAGGGCATGCACACTAGTAATTGAAATTAGTCAAAGCTATTGTGTTTTTTCACACTATGCCTTTTTAGCCTGGCTTTTTTTAAAAGTCATACACATTTACATTACAGACTTTTTATTGATGCCTTTTTTGACGATTATGTACATGGTTAGTCTATGTCCATACTAGTCAACTTCTGCTCCGCAACTTTTGAGTTTATGGGAAAGAGAGGTGAGAAGATAGGGAAGGGATACACTGCTTCATGTACATGCAACTCTCTTTTGTTTTCTTCTTCGTAATATTAAGCAGCAACAATTTCTAAGTAAAAAAACAAAAGCTGCGCAGCAAGAATTTCATTATATGGACACAAATGCAACTTCAAAAGAAAATTTAAGAAAGTTGCAGAAGTAAAAGTCGCTTCATATGGACATGGACTTAATGCTGAGAGTACGAAAATGACAAAGAGAAATAACAAAACACCCCTCAAATTTCAATTTGTGCTTTTTCTATTACCCTAACTTCTCACATCCTCTCTCCCTCTGAAACTGAAAAAGCCTGCCTTTAAAGCCAGGCGAAAAGGAACAATGTAAATTGCGTGTTAGTGATTGAGAGAGCTGACTAAAAAATCTTTGTTCACACTATCAGCTATGTATCAATTACAATTAAAAGGATTTGGGGTTGATTAATAAGTTATGAGTATGAAATGAATATTATTTCTTGTTTCAGAAATATCAAAAATCCATTGATTGTAATGCATTGGCCTCACGGTTACGTTTTAAAGATACTAAATTCTTTGGATTCCAAAAAAGTTGAATTTGTCGATGCACAAAATCAATTAATGTTATATTTGTGTAAGTCCATGAGTAGATTTAGTAAACTATTAAAGTTTAAACTTTATCAAAATAGCGAAACAACAGATCCAGTGTCCTCGGCCTATAGCTAATGTAAATGGTAAATATCATTCCTTGGAGTCCATAAATGGCACTGAACATGTTGTTCGTTTATTGGAGTTCATACCTGGAACAATGTTTCACGAAGTAAACATAACAAATTATTTGCTTTATCAGAGTGGTGAATATTTGGCAAAAATTGTTAAAGCATTAAAGGTAATATGTTAATTTAGAATCTTTTAGAACTTGTTTATAAAAACATGGTCAAATTTATTTCTATACCATATTTCAAGAATTTTCAACACGAAGCATACAATACACACACTTCTACTTGGCAATTACAATCTGTACCAAAGCTTAAAGACTTTTTATACGTTTTAAATGATCATTCCCGAAAAGAAATAATAGAAGAAATTATACATTCATTCGAAACGAAAGTATTAAGTATATTAAACACTTTTGAAATGCAAATTATTCATGGCGATTTTAATGAACAAAATATTATCGTGGATCCATCTGGTGAAGGCACAAACTTTAAAGTTAAAGCTGTCATTGATTTTGGAGATACAAACAAATCTCCTGTACTGTTTGAAGTTGGAATTGCTTTGACTTATATGCTGCTACAAGCAAAAAATTTGGAAAGTGGTGGCGTATTCTTAGCTGGTTTTGAATCGATTCATCCTTTGACAAGTGAAACAAAGCAATATCTGAAATATTGTGTGGCTGCACGTTTAGCTCAAAGTCTAGTGATGGGTGCTTATACCTACTCTCTTGATTCATCCAATGAATATGTGTTGGTTACACAAGAGCAAGGTTGGAAATTAATTGAGCAATTATGGCGAAATCAGTTCGAAAATATTGACGAGCTTTGGACAACAGCTGCTGATAAATATTTAACACAAAGTGTTAAATAGTTTTTAATGAATTCAACTGATTTTGTTAATGTCTTTAATTTTTACTTATTGTTTTGTATTCGTTTTCTCTAATTTTGTTTAATGTTATTATTGAAATTAAAATTTTATATATGTTAAGACATCTTTATATACGTATACAGAAACGCAAAAAACATACTAATTATTGCCTTTCTATCTACAATGTCAATTATTATTACATATTATGCATAAACAAATGTATAAATAAAGTGTTACGTCCAAATAATGTTTAAAAGAAATTATTTTGTTTTTTAATACATATTTTCACACAATCAAGTGATTACATACTTGAGTTTTTATCATCCCAAATAAAAAAAAATTGTTTCAGGAAAAAAATTATTTTATCTTTGTGGCAAATTAAAAAAAGTTTAAAGTTCGTATCTAACATTTTGTTTTATTTAATATTCATTTTACTTTGATTATTTTAAATACGAATGGTTTTATATTTTGCTACAATGACACTTAAACGATTTTAAATTAAGTATTTACAAAATGTGCAGTTGATTTTTTATCTTGATTAACTTAACTTATATGTATGTATAACCACGAAAATGCATTTTTTATTTAATTTCTTCCAAATAATAAAATTTATCACAATTTTCTTAGGTCAAAGCTTTTTTAGGACTTAAATATATATTTTAAAGAATCGTAAAATTATGTATAGTGAAAGATTTTTTAATTCAAATTGTGTACATAGATAAGTATGTACACATTGCTATTCAAAGTACTTATAAGGAAATTTTTTTTCAATAAAGAATGTTGAAGGTATGTAGTTTTAAACTGGTAACTCATTTTCATTTGTAGCTACACCATGCGATGCGGTAGTTGTCAGCGATGTTGAGGTTGTTAAACTGTTAGATGCAACTGTTGATTTAACAATATTCAAAAATGTTTGTGTTGAGGATGTAGATGGCGATGCAGGATTTATATTGTTTGTCAGTTTTGATGCTTGATTTCTTTGACGAGGGTTGTGATGTAAAGTACCAAGTGAGGAGCTTTGCTGCCTTCTGCGTTTCTTAAGAAAAACAAATGAAGAATTTAGCAATTGTTGTTGCATTTGTAGCGATGCTGTTGCTGTAGTTCCACTAGAGTTAATTGTGGATACGGTTGGTGGTTTGTTGGTGTCCTTTATATATTGCAGCTGCTCTTTGTCCAACCAAGGTAATTGAAATCCTCTACGACTTTCAACCTTGAAGGCAGCAGCTGTCAGTTTAGGAATCATTTCCCCAAACGCTTGTACCGGTAAATCGTGAACATAACAAATTGATTGAAGGCTCTCTGTTGTGGGATAAAATGTTTGTAAGCTTGGTGTTTCTTGAGTTGGCTGTATTTCATCTTTGCAGTGTCTTCTTTTTAATCGCTCTATGCGCCTTTGTTCCCGAATTTGTTGTACATCCCACTTTTTACGACGCCTCTCATCCACTTCTAATTTTGAATGTCTCTTAAGAAATGTTTCATCTGACAGATCTTCAGTTCCTTCAATACAATACGAAGGAGTCAATTCGTGTTCTGTCCACTTTGGTATTTCCAGTTTCGGGTTATCAGCTTGCAAGAGTTTGGCTTCCGCTTTTAAAAATTCATGATCATAATCGCATGAAAATGCTTCATCTTCCCATTCTCTGGTGCTGTATAATTGCGGTGTAGAAATATATGTACATTTTCTGATTTTTTGTCGATGATGAGGTAGCTGTGAAGAGTTATCATGAGATCGTTTCTTTTCAACTACATTAGGCGATGGTTTCAAAGGCGAAGATACAGTCGAAGTTGATCGCTAAAATTTAATAACCATTATATTTTTGTAATAATCTATCAAAATATCACATTATTCTTACCCTTTCAATTTCTGCAGCAGAATCACAACTAACAGATTCGTCGGTATTATAATCTGGCGCGTGCCAGCGCATTATTGTCATCTGTTTACCACGACTAGGTGTAGGTGGCTGTTTATTTAAATGTGTAGTCGATGAGGACGACGATGAAGTTACAGCCTTAAAAGCTGTCTGTCCATCATTTGTTGTTGTCGACGCTGGGGATACACTTGGTTTAGCACCTCTCGGTATTACAAGAGATTGTTTTGCTGCCTGACGTAGTCTTAATCGTTTGCTTTGTACTGCTAAAACTTCATTGCTGTCTTCAGTTGTGTTACCGGTATCATACATATCATCAATAACAACTGTCTGTGTATTTGACTTTTCGTCGGCCAAGTCTTGAAACTGTTCAATTTCTTCTTCTTCACCAGCATCAAGATTTTCGACCTCGTCGTCATCGTTTTCAGGATTTTCTTCTTGGTGACTTTCATCTTCTTCATCTTCTACAACATCGCCTTCACCATCAATTTCCTCTTCTTCGCCATCATCTTGCTCTTCATCCTCACCATCCTCCTCGGCTTCATCATTTTCTGTATCCGTTGTGTAACTTTGTGGACTTTGGTTGTGCTTTCCCCGACCTGACGACATATTTACTCTTTGAAGTACGATTTTACTTATTAGCTTGCCGTTACATTCACCTATTATATTCGATTTAGAAGTACCCGTAGTCGATATGATTTTCGCGCAATTTGTGGTAACTGTGCCTAATGCCGATACCGGCAAAATTTGATTAGCTTTGCATTGTATTTTTGCCAGAGGTGGTGGAGGAAGCGTTGATATTTCCCCAGATCGTTTAATTTGCTGCTGAAGTTGTTTTTGTAATTCCTTGACTTGATTATCCAGTAGAGCATTGCGCGTCCTTAATGATTCAAGTTCTTCGTTGCGAGTTATCAAAAGCTTCTCCTTAGCCATTAGTTGATCACTTTGTTCTTGTATCAAGTCTAAATGTAATATCAACATGGCTTTTAATTGTTTGTTTTCTTTAAGTAAAGCTAAAACATCAGCGTTTGGTGAAGCAGCTGAACCACCTCCACCAACGCTGCCGGGAGTTGCCGCAATGTTGTATGAACTTTTCGTTTGATTTGTGTGACAGTATACATGATCCATGTATTTACTGTTTGTTGTGTTATTATTATTACTGTTATTTGGTGTTTTATTACATTTATTTTCCATCTTTGCTTGGTAAGTTTTCTTTTCTATATGTGGTTTTTCCAATTTTTTGCAATTTTTGTTGTTATTCCTCAGTTTTATTCTCCAATTTGTTTTATTTACTTTTTATTAACCTTCAGATTGCTGTTTCTAGTAAATGCGCACTTCTTTCACCATTATGCTTTTTGCAAATTACAGTTTATTTTTTTGTGCTCGAAGACCTTGTTTTTATTTTCATAATCGTTTTACCCACCTTTATTTTCAAATACTTTATTTCAAATATAACTAAGAAAATAATTTTTTGTTCTACTTACAATTGCAATAAAAGTAGTTTCAACGAAAAAGTTAGCGCACACAACTTCTTCATTATTTACCACAGCTATTAATGGTTGCTAAAAGTAATACCTGATTTTTACTACTTTTCCGCTAAATTTAATATCTACATACAGGGTGTCTTTAAGTACAAGTCAAGGCGAATTAACACAAGGTGGCTTCGAGAGACCAGGAAACTACGAATTCTTTTCCATATTTGAACTGCCAACCATAGGGTATATGGCGGCCAACCTGGAAATTCAAAAACTTAATGCTGTCAAAAACCAAAGTCTAAGAATGTATTAGTAGAACACTTTGTATTAGTATTAGTTTTAAATATAAATTTCACTGCAGCACTAAAACCGCACTTGGTTGTAATAAAAAGTATATTAAAGAATTTATATATTTTATACGTGCATTTTTAGAAGTTTATACAATTATTGTTGTAATAAGTACTGAAAATATGATATTAGAATGCTTTTTAGTACATTCGAGCTCAAAAAATATGGATTTGCTAACTATTTCTTTGCAAATTTTCTATTTGATACTAAACATTTTTAAGGGCATAATACACAATCAATCAGCTTGATGTCAGTTTCGTGTACGTGTGCTTGACGAAAAATCAAAACCAAGTAGATTTTCCATCAAGCGTCATCTGTGTCACTAATACTAACGAAATTTCACACATACTATTACCACGATTGTCAAGCATGTTGACTGTGTATATTGCCCTTTATCCCAAATAGGAAAAAAATACAATACTGTTCATGAAAAAATAATTCAACTAATCGAAAAAATTCAACAAACAAATGTCAAAAAAGTTAGAGAAATATTTTCATAATACAATGAAAAGAAATACAAATTTTGTTTCAAATAGTGACAAAAAATTAATTGAAACTAAAAAGTGATTGTGAGTGTAAACAAATTGCAAATTAATGGATATTTATGGTCTCTCAAGTGTGCTGAAACGAAAAATATATTCTCGCTCATTAAGTTGAATTCACTGTACTCGTATGCATTAAGAGAGTTGTCATTGTTTTATTGACAGTACGAGACCTTGCTACCTATGCTGCCAACTGTGTTAATGTATCATGTTTTTTGACATCCCAAATACAAGTTCTTCATGGCAAATTCTCTTGCGACTACCTGGTGTGAATTTGCCTTGCAACAAGTTTTACTATTTTTTACATTTGGAGTAAGTTATATGATAATTAGCTTTCCTAATAGGTTTGCTTGTTTAGAACTATCTTAAGGTGAACATACACTTCGTTCTTTTTTGGTAGCTTTAATCGCACGGCCAAACACGAACAACTACCATATCCACACACTAGGCATTTTTTACTTCAGTTCAAGTCGTTTTATAAAAAAATTTTAAAGAAAAATAAACATTTGGAGTACTAACATTACCTGGTATCCGACAATGAGAAAAAACTGCTCTTTTTAACTGCGTAATCACACACACGAGCAGTTTTAAACGAACACGTTAAAAACGGACGGTTAAAATCAAGTTGCAGCAGATATTTTTAAACAGTACAAGAGGGATGGTTTTTGGCCACACACCGACACTTTTACCCGCACAGTTTTGCCCGTGCGGTTAAAACTGCCAAAAGAACGAAGTGTATGGCCGCCTATACACCCCGTCTTCACGAGACATAATTTTGCTCTAACACTTGTCAAACTTCATACATAAAAATATCAGAAAAATGTTAGTGCTATTTTATTATATTGACTTTTGTCAAGACAAATCAATGGCTCGTGAAGACGCTATGTTACATTGATACTTTTTTATGCATGTACATTAGAGCTACTCGACTTGTATGAAGATGAAAAACGTGTTTCTGTTACCCCTCTCAAATTAAAGATCGGTCTTTTTAATGACGTTTCCTAAAACATTTGAGGGGTCTAGCGATAACCGCCCGTGAGCGGGATCGTGTCTAAAAAAGTTATATTTTTGTATTTTTTTTTGCATATTTTCGTATTTTCTCCCAAGACAACATATAAAAAAATGTTATCGTTTGAAGGATCTTTTCAAGCTATATCCAATGGTGCATTAAACTTTACCATTCATACCGTCAGCAAAGCAGTATTCCATAAAAACACGATTTTGTGAGCGTTTTTACTGCAGGTGCTACTTATATTAAAATAAATTTTACTTCTTTTTAGTAATTATTTGATTTGAAGCACTGTTTATTTATTTCTGTTCTTAGAAACGTGCGAACTTTTGCAATAACTACAAACAGAAATAAATAAATAATGCCTCATATTATATAATACTAAAAAAGTAAAATTTATTTATAATCCAACTACAAATGCACACACATACATTCGCAAATTTATGTCTGCACAAACCAGTGCAAGTAAAGTCACTAACCGCCATCATGACCTTGAACCTCTACACGTAATCTGGTTTTGTTTTCTATCTAAAAGAAATATTATTTTTATTTTGGAAGTCAGTGAACTCCTCCGTTATGGCCATGATACTCTAAATGCACTAATAAGTAAATAACACAACAACATTTAACAAATTGGATACATTATTGATGAACATCAAAACATAAGCAATAGGGCAACAGCAAAATAGTAGGTGATCGTACCTCCAATTTTATTTATGTTTATTTTGTTGTTTTCCTGTCTTTTATTTTGTTTGCCTTCTCGCTTCATCCTTATGCTCTTATTAATCTTCTTCCTTCATGCTTCCAACCGTTTCAAACAGCTGATCACCATTCAATGTGAAGATGACAGGACATAATAACCAATAAAACAATGACAATACTAAACATACGCTACATATTTTGTTTTGCTTAGCACAGCAACTTATCAAATTCATATCATCAAACTTCATTTCAAAGTTGTTGGAATATTAATCATACCCAATTCTTTCTGAATATAACGTTACGAACCTTAGCCTAATAATCAATTTAGATTCACAAACCAAATACGGTCGAAATAATCATATTAATAAAGAACATGTGATTTTTTGGGCGGAAATGTTTCATTATTTATTAAAAAACTTTTTGTTTGTTGAAAATTAGATTTTTTTACTCCCCTTTATTTTAATTCCTTTTAACTCCTTTCCATATACAGTTCGAAGAGAGTTAAAATTTTGTGCGACATCCTTTTTTTAGCATTTGGCTGTTTTTTCTGTATATGTTTCAAGCAATATGTCGTACTAAGCATTTTTTTAATTTCTTTTGCTATACTGCTTCGATTTAACTTGCCATAAAGCAGGCAAACCATGATAAACTTCAATAAATTCAATTTTGTTCATCGGTTTTTTTAAATAGAGCGTCTCCATAGAAATGATGTGGTCGCCGCGAAAACTATTCAAAAATGGCATTTGAAGTAATTACACAGCCACTCATCAAACAAGCTTCAAATTTCGTCATCGGCGGTAGTGAAAGTCAAATGTGTTTTGTTTTTCATCAAACTCACATCAAACTATACGTGTGAGGTTTTTTGCACTAATACAGTCAAAAAAATGCCTGTTTGATCTAACAGTTTGATAAATTGCCATGCCGCTTTACAGCTGAATACTTTTTCCCCAGCGACATCCAGAGCACGAAGCCGTCCGGCGCATAGCCGGCTTAGCAGCCGCCGCCGAATTTTGTTTTTAAATTGCGCCGCCGCCAATGTATACGGCTGTGATCGGCGCACGACTCAGCCGACAAGTGACTATTATATAATATAAGTTTGGTACAAATACAACAAAAAAATTAGATAATGCTTGTCAGAAATATAAAAATATTGAAATTTTTTTTTCGCTAGATATACATACTACGTGAGCCAGTCGACAGCCGACACTTTTCAATTATCCGCCGCCGGGGAAAATTATCGGCTTACAGCCGGCGCTTAGCCGCCGCTGCTTACTTTTTGGGTAAGCCGCCGCCGATAATCGTATAATATCGGCTTCGTGCTCTGGCTACATCACCCTTAATATAAATCCCTTCGTGTTTGTTGTTTGCCGTTCCCTTTTCCATCTACTTTCGGCACACCGAGTCATACAGGGAAGCAAGCCGAGGCAAAATTCTCGGCGGCGGCTGGGCAGATTTTGGGTCGGCGGAGGTGCGCCGACAGAATCTTTGGTGGCTCACCTGTTTACGGATATATTGGGAAAAAACGTCTGCTTTTACACATATCAGTTTTTCTTGAAGCAACCTTTATTTTCTTGTGGGAAAGAGCGAGAGAGGAATATATATCATGTATTCCTCTCTCGCTCTTTCTCACTAGAAAATAAAAGTTGCTTCAAGAAAAACTGATGTGTGTAAAAGCAGACAAAGGTAGTAAAAAAAAGTACTCAAATTTGCAACCCAGTCGTGAACAAGTTTAATCGAACTCGGCGGCTGGTTTTGAGCCGATGTAATCGGCGGCGGTGCGATAGGAAAAAGCCACCGGCGGCGGCGTGCCGTCGGCTCGAAATCGACTGGCTTGTTTCTCTGGAGCCATCTTTTTTTTGCATAAACAAAACAATGCATAACATAGCGTCTTCACGAGCCATTGATTTGTGTTGACAAAAGTCAAAGTCGATATGAAAAAATAGCACTAAAATTTTTCTGATGTTTTTAAGTATGAAGTTTGACAAATGTTAGAAGAAAATTATGTCTCGTGAATACGGGATGTAAACAAAACAATGCCAAGGCGAATTCAGTACCAGGTAGCCTTATCATCACAGATGATCGTCAGCTGATTACACCCCATCAGTCAAACTCTATATAAAAAAAGAGATAAAAATAATGATAAGGCCACTTGATATTAATTCGCTTTACACAATGCATAAGCCAAAGCGTATTAATAACAAGTGGTCGCATTAGAGCAACAACAACTGGCAATAACCAAGCTGTCATGTTAAATGCATACATAAAAAGTTGTTGTTTAGTCTTTATACATAGAGTTTGACACTTTGAGCTCAGATGATAATTTTTACTAATAGGGCCACCTGGTATCAATTCGCCTTGGCATAGACAAAACAATTCAAATTTGACAACTAGCGCATGAAAACAAAGTATAAAAAAAATAATCAGCTGCCGCGGTGATGCCACGTTATTAAATATACCTTGCCGCAAATGGAATATTTGGTTTAACTGATAAATGCTATGATTTTTATTTGCAAGCGTGTGGCAGCATTTGTGCCGCTTTATTTGCAATTTTTGTTTACAAAAATTTTGTGTACATTTTATACAGAACGTTAGACCGTGACAGAACTCTAGCTTTTGAAAATGTCCATTTTCGGTGATGATGGTATTGATGATTTACTAAATGGTAATTTGAACAATGATGCGGATCAACTGCCCGATGATGCTGACGATAATGACCAGATATTCGGCGATGGTGAGCAACCTGGTGGCGAAACCCAGCAAGGAGAAACAGTTGCACCAGTTAAGGTTCAACCAAAAAAACGAAATGTCCTTAATCCCAGGCCACGACTAAATATAGACGTTTTAAGAGGTCAACGAGGTTTGCACACAATTGAAGATTATTTTAAAGATATAAAATTCAAGGGTAAGGGCCAAGAGAAGGAGGATTTAGATGAAGTACTACGACGACTACAACATTGGGGACATCGAATGTATCCTAATTACAAATTTGATGATGTGCTGACAAATATAGAACGATTAGGAAAAAGAAAGCCCTTGCAAGTTCATATGTCACGTTATAGATTAGGCATGTTGGAGAGCATGAAGAATCACGGAGAAATCAACGAAGATGACGATGATGGTGACCAACCGGCAGTAGCTGCTGATGAACCCTACGATGAATTTGATGCCCTTTTGGATGAACAAATTGCCATATCGAAAATAGATCCCAGAACTCCAGGGCCAAGTAATACAAGATATACTGATGCGGGAATGAGAATTTCTACAAATGCTTCAATATCTAGCAGCAGTTTTGCTACACCTTCATTCTCTAAGGGCAATGCACTTGTCTCTACACCTTATAGTATACAAGGTGACTTTAATGACACGAGCGATTTAGCAACACCTTTACCGCCGAGTCAACCATCAACTCCTGCCCTCAAGCAACAACTAAGCGTAGAACAACTGGCCCGAATTACTGAGAACAGAAAATTGGCGCAAGAACGTTTAGCAGCCCGAAAACGGCTCCAACAGGAAGCTCGAAAAGAATTTGTTCAAACATAATAAATAAAACATACTATTAAAATTTGAAGCTTTAGTAAAATTGGTGTAAAACCGTATTGAATATACTCACCTCTGCTTTAATCGGTGTTTCGAATATACACTTGAAGCAAAAAGTTTAGATGCCATAGTTAATTATTATAAGGTGAGTTTCGATTTGAATTTATTTTTAAATTTTAATATAATAAACCAAATAGAAATTACCCACTTTAAATAAGAATTTTTGTCGTATATATATACAGACTTATTTCATATAAAACCAACGAAAAAATCTAGATTTTGGGACCGACCCCCTCCGAATCGAACCAAACTCGGTAAGGTACTTAAGTCTTACACAACTAACATTTCACCAAAAAACATTTTACGAATATTTTCAGTGCTTTCCAAATTATGATTCATTTAATGTGATAAAATACAAAATTTACTTGAAAATACTTTCATATACGTGGCTATAACTTTTTTAATATCTAAGCTAGACGAATGATTCATGTCTTGTTTTAAAGGTATTATAATGGCGCTTTAACTGCTATAAAAATAAAAAAGTTATCACAATTATAGAAGTTGTTTTTTCATAACCCGCGATTCATGATGCTGTAACTAAGAAAATGGTATTTTTAAATTTTTCAAAAAATATCTATTAATGTTCAACCTCTCCACTATGTCGTCACCAAATCTCCATGTGGTACTCTTAATCTTTCAGGTTCTTGGGGGCTGTAGTAGCCTAGAGTATAGAGAGTTTTGACGATGGGATTGTGGTTAATCCCGAAAACATCGATGTTCTGTTCGACCCTTACAAAAGTCAAGAAATTGGTCTTTGATCTTTTCAATTGTCACATGCTTTGAAAAATTAATTCTCAATAAAAAAATGATATAATTGTAAAAATTAAATTGAACGAACTTAAGCCTGAATAATAAATTTCTTTGGCTAAAACCCATATAGTTCGACTAAAAACACACAATTTCAATAATTTTTTTATTCCATATGTAATTCGATCAATATCCATATACATATGTATTTGAGACCCTTATACATCTGTGGCCACAAGGAATAACAGCTAAAGTCGAGTTAGGACAAGGCTGATTTATCATTATACTTTTGTTTATTTCTCTTTTTAAGTTAAGTGTTGTTTCATTATAAATTAAATTACAAATTAATCTATACATATAATAAAACTGTAAAAGGGGCGTGTCTGTTCATGAAATATTTTTTGAAAATGTTTATGGTGGCATAAACAGTAATCGATGTAGAGAACAAAACACAAAATTTTGGAATTTTTTGTCTCTGTCTGTCTGTCCGAACACGCTTCACGCCAAAACCACTTAATGGATTTTCATGAAATTTGCTATGTAGGTACTTTAGAGTCCGGATTCAAGCTAGGGTACTTTTTACTGCGACAAAATATCTCATTTCTAAGTTAAAATAGAAAAAAACGAAAATATACCATATTTTACTAATATAAATGTTGTTGGAAATTAGAAAGTATTTTTTACGTTGGTAGCACTGTTTATTTTGCATAACGGGAACTTTAAACAATATGTGAAGAACGTTATATTATTATATTTTACACACACCTTATAGTCATAAAGCGAAATTTAAGCGCGCGAAGCTAGCTGGCACATATAGTATAGTATGAAATTGCTAAGATCTCCGAGTTTCTATTGAATAGATTATCATTTAATGTACCACAACGTCCCCTACGTCAATTTCATCCTCTCGCAATACAATATTTTCGTCATAATTATGCTAATGCCGATCCTTGTCTTAATTATAATGAATTGTATAATGTTATCGATACATCTCTTCGTATAAATGTTATTATACATAACTTAATTTTCTATTTAAACAACTAGCTTTGTGTGTTATAGTTGTAATATGTGATTAATATTATATTTTGTCTGCAAGGATCTTAATCCATAGATTTTAGACGATTTAAAAATGCTATTTTGACCACTTGCCGAAATCGAGTTTAGTCGTTATTCCTTATAGGCGCAGACATGCTTGATCCTCAAAAAGTTGAAATACGCATAAGAAAAATAGAAGAAAGCCAAGATCGTGAAAAACCGACAAATAAAGCCAAAATTAAACCAGTAGAAGTTTCTTAACTTAAAAAGCGAAGATGCTTATAAAAGAGATTAAAATTACAATAATACAAGATTTATTATGTATGTATATTATAGTTAATTGAAGTGAGAAACATTTATATAACGCAACTTTTAACAAAAATTTTGGTAGAAAAAGTTAAAGTACTTATTAAAAAAAAGTAACACAACTTGTTAAGTCAACTTTGAATTGTTAAGATTTTGTACTCTTTCACTAATATGCCTAATATCGCGGGCATAGGTGCGACAGCAGCCACCAACAATTTTGGCTCCTAATTGTGCCCATTCCGCAACATAATTAGCTAACAGCACACAATGTTCTTTACCCATCCAACCTTTGTTAACATCGTATACCTCACCGCTATTTGGATATGCCACCAATGGTATCCTGTCCTCTACAGTGCGTTCTCCATTTAAAGATTTAAGGAGCTGTGTCACAAATTGAGGATTTACACAGTTCACACCGATTGCTAAACAATTTTCTTCTGCATTGTGTTCTTTGAGTAGATCCCATATACTATTAGCGGCGTCAGCAAACACTTCACCATGAGCTAACGTCTTTTCATCTTTGCATTGGAAAGCAACCCAAAATTTAACATCGGGATAATCATCGCATAACATTTCAACTAAAGCTTCAGCTTCCATTTGACAAGGTATCGTTTCAATAGCCAAAGCATCTACACCGGCTTCAAGGCATGCATCAATTCGCACCCTATGCCAATCAGTTATATCTTTAGCTGGCACATAGTCTGCATAATCACCGGTATATTCTGAACCATCGTGTAAATGGGCTCCGTATGGCCCTATTGAAGCAATGATCATAGGGAAACCTAAAAATGACATGAAATATCAATCACTAAATGTTCTGAATAAAATTATTATAATCGATTAAATTATTATTACCAACCTTCATTTACGTTTAATTGCGCTTGGTAGCATTCAGTTAAATATTTCTCTTTAGCAATGTGAGCTAATCGCACCGTATTTTTAATTAATTCAATACTTTGATCAGCGTCTAATTCCAAATATTCCATATAACCTTCAACACTTGTCTGATACGTATTAGTTAAAATTATATCTGCACCATCTATATACATAAATATTTGAAGCATTTGATTAATTTTGATTAAAAAAAGTTTTAGCAGGACGAAATCATTATTAAATTAATTCGTCTTGATTTCTAGTTTTTCGGATATACAAACTTTGTAAAAAATCAACGTGGGTATTAACTACAGCTGCAGGATTTGTAGCATTAAATCTGGCACTCCATAGGGGATCGCCGTCAACAGCGTTTCCAACATGCACAGTCATTTGTGTACCAAAACCTCCATCTTTAACCAGAATCCGTTTCAAACGCATGTTTTAATAAATGTGATCCCTCTAAAAAGTTTTGATAAATTTTAATTAAAATATATGATGGAATATCACAAAATAAAATAAAAAAGTTACTTTTACGTAATTTTATTTTTGAACTGTATAGGTAAGTCTGAAATTTATTATTTCGGCTTTTTAGTTCAATATTTGAATTAATGTAAACTCAAATTATTTTTATTAGGAGTGGAGTGTTCGAATATTCAAATCAGGGCTCAAATCGTCACATCCGTGATCGTATCGGCAATCGTACTAAAATGAATTACGTGACACGTCCATCGTATAAACTGTATGGGATTACAGTACGTTCACGTACGTCATAATCCGAAAATGGCGTTTTTACGTGACGAGTTGTACGTTCAACGATGTGACGATTTGAGTCCAGATTAACAGAACGGATCAGAACTACTGATTTCGACAGGCCGCTACACCGTCTCATCAGCGTTCTTGTACACTTTTACCACTTATGAAGGTGGAAGCTTTTTTCAAAAAAAAACTTCAGCTATTTAACTAATCAGTAATTGTCAGTAAAAAGAATATGTATAAGACTTTTTTTCATGTAAGTTCTTGCATTCATTTTATTTCAACTCAGTTATTAATTCAAATATTGAACTAAAAAGCCGAAATAATAAATTTCAAAATAAAAAAGTGCTTAATAGCACTTCATAACTTTACCACATAAATTAAATCTTAATAAAATGCAATTAACTAGTTACTATTTGGCTTACTTGAAGCTAAAAAATAAGTAGTCAAATAAACAAACTAAAGTTAAAAAAAATTTATACACATCGGCACTGTTCTGTAAACCGAATCCGAGTAAATTTCTCGTTTTCTAAAAATAAATAATGCCCCAATTGACGTATCTTAAAAAATAGATAGATAAAAATGAGATGTGAGGATGAAAAAAATGTTGCTATTAGTGGATTTAATTTGTCCAAGCCGAACGTTTTTAAATCGACTCGATTTACAGAACAGGCAGGTATATTTTATTTATATTTTTAAATTTTTTTTCTTTTTGACCCAGCTGGGAAACGAACTTGTGCTCGTTAAGATTTCAAGCAAGTAGTTTACCCACTCAGCTATTGTTAAGCGAGAAAAATTTGTTTTCATATACAAACACATGACGGCTTAAAAAGTGGTTGTCTTCTTATTTTAATAATACATATAAATAAATTGTAACTACTTGCAGATAATGAGAAAAATACGTACTAATTTGATTAAAAACTAGGTAGTAGTTCTAATTTGAAGCATATTAATATGATAAATAAGTACAACTATTACTTTGTAGCCCATTATTAAAGTACTACCGATTACAAAAATGACAAAGGTTTTTGGTCATATACAAACACATGTTGACTTAAAAAGTGGTTGTCTACTTATTTTATTAATAAATATCAACAAATTGTAACTACTTTCAGATAATGATAAAAATGCGTAATAATCTTATTAAAAACTAAGTAGTAGTTCTAACTTGAAGTATAGTAATAAAATAAATAAGTACAACTCATTACTTTGTAACCCATTAATAAAGTACTACCGATTGCAAAATTGACAAAAGTTTTTGCTGGGAATTGATAACCTTTTTGATTTCTGGTAATAATGAAATTAACTTTTTTTAGCTGCTCCTCAGACCAAATGTCTAGCTACGCCAATGATTTAGTTTTAATTAGTTCACGTTATCACACACTTTACGATTACTTTGTTAATATGTAAGTACATATGTATGTATCTTTTTATAATGTTTTTAACATTTTATATAGCGCTATCGAAAATTAGTATTTAGTTTTGTTTAAACTAGATTACGAGCTATTTTTTTATTTTTCAATCTGATAAGATCCTCTATAACAATGTAATGTTTCGATTGTGTTTCCTCACAATGTTTCCTACGGTTTGGTCATCTAATGAGACAAAGGTAGTATTTATAAAGGTTTATGCTTGTGCATTAAAAAGTCAATAAAAACTAAATATTTTATTTATAATATTTGATTAAAAAATGTGTTAATTAAGTCATCATCACTGTATACAATCGCGAATGATGTTAGTTTTCCCTTTGTTGTAAAGTGATTTCCTTACAAATCTTTATATTTGCTATATGAATACTTAGTATAAAATTCTAATGGGAGCCTTGACATCTGGATCGTGAGCGTCTGCTTATTAATATGTATCTGATTTTGCTTTTACATATACATATAAGTATGTACTGGTAAAAGTCAAAGTCTACCATTTTTGCTTGTCGAAGATTCAATGAAAAACTCTCAGTATGTCCAAAGTTTATTATAATTGTTGAGAAATACATATATTATTTGTTGATCTGTGATGTTTATATGTAGTGTACCTCACATTCGGCTTAATTATAATTTGCATACCTGGGGGTATTTTTTTTGTAGAAATTTTTCAACAAAAAAGAAAATTGTAGCTAAACAAACTATACCAAAAAAAAGCTTTAAAATTTTAGTTCAGCTTACCTCTTTAAGACTATGCAAAAGTAAATATGTATTTAAATTAAAATTAATAATGTATTTATATGTAAATAATAAAAAGACACTGATTTTGTCACAAACGATTCACTAGATCTAATAAAAATCTCTATTACAATTGATTGACTTACTTAGACATGCGACAGCATTTATAAGTAGCTTCCAGTCAGACAGCATAAATCTATCTCAAATATTAGTATATTATTTTTTGCTGTTCATTAAATTCACTTATAGACAGTGGTGCCAGAAATTTTCGGGGAAAAATCTTCATTCTTCGAAAAATAAAAATCTTCATTTTAGAAATAAAATCTTCAAAAATATTTTACGTGTAATATAAATATAATTTATGATTGCTATTTATCAGGGACTGAAACCCCAAACGGGTTCAGGTTCACTATTTATAAAGACTTTGAACCCGAACCCGTTGAACCCAAAAATTCAGCAAGGTTCGGGTCCAAAAAAAAAATTATTTAATAGAAGAATAATAAAAAACATTACATTTCTTGCATGCAAAAAAATTAAAAATAACATCAAAATAAAATAACGACCAAAGCAAATTCATACCAGGTGGCAACACCCCGAAAGCTGACTATTTTTTGCAATTTTTAAAAGTGCCGAATGGTTGCCAAAACTTTTAGCTTTTTCTTGTTCTGGGTATTTCTAATAATTTCTTATTTGAAGTATATTTTCTTATGTCAATGCTGTACGTACGCTACAAAGTTGAAAAAAGTTTTTTTGAAAGCTAAATAAGTTAAATTTAATTAAATTAAAAACAAAACGGCCCTGTTCGGTAAACCGAATCCGAGTAAATTTCTCGGTTTCCAAAAATAAATAATGCCATCATTGATGTATTTTAAATCGTATATAGTAAATTAATTTCAGATATGATATTTTAAGCTCTAAAAAATTATGAAATTGCGGAAAAGTATAAAAAAAGTTTGCTATTAGTGGATTTAATTTTTCTAAATCGAGCGTTTTTAAAACGACTCGATTTACAGAACAGGCAGGATAGTGTTTAAAAGTATAAACGTGAATGTAAAATTGATTTATGTATTTTATTATTAAGCAAAATAATTGCGCGCGATTAAATTTAGGTTTTGAGCCTGAACCCGAACCCGAACCTGAACCCATATTTTCCTGGTTTCAGTCCCTGCTATTTATAATAAAGTTGCTATACGTATAGCTATGTGGATATGTATGTATATAAAAAAATAAAAATTAATATGTAAACATCGAAACCCAAAATTCAATTCAAACAGGTTATAATATAATAGATGAAATTTATTTGCTGGTGTTTAAGAATTGTCTATATGCATTTCATTGGTGCGTTACCAAATCGTCAGTAGAATTCAAACTGGTGCAGTGAAATAAAGCCATGTGCAATAAGGCCATATTGCCTTATTTCTCAATCAATTGAGAAATAACCCCATATGGCGTTATTTCTTAATGCTTCAAATGCTATTGAGCTGTAGGAGAAATAACACCATAATGGCTTTATTTCTCAATCAATTGAGAAATAACGCCATATGGTATTATTTCATACATTTGAGAATGGGGTTTGTAACTGTTCAAAAGTGTTTGAAGTCTGCTGACGATTTGGTAAAACACAAATGAAATGGATACAGACAACGCTTAAACACCAGCAAATAAATTTCATTTAAAATAAAATTATGACAATATGTCAAATATTAAATTTCTTATAATATACATATTAGTTATGTGAAACTGCAGCGCAGAAAAAAAATTCTAGTACCAAAAGTATAAAAATTCTGACTTCTTTCTATACAATTTTACAAAACTATGAGCCGATTCAACTGAATGTTATGTTGTTTATTTTGTAAAATCATAAAAAATCAAAAAATCTTCATTTTGGGAAAAAGATCTTTAAATCTTATTTTGACTAAAAAATCTTCAAAATTAAGGTAAAACCTTCATTCTGGCATCGCTGCTTATAGGCAAACTACAACACAACAACTTTTATTGTTTGATGATAAGGTGTTCTTAAAATGAAAACATTTTCCATTAACACAGAGATATCAGAGAATGAGGAGAGAGTAAATTAGAGTATATTTAAGCAACAAAACTCTCAGGTATAAATTTTATTTTTAACCCTCATTTTGCCACCTATGAACAATGAAATTTTATTAATTCGGAAATCTATTATCCGTAAGCTAGTGGATAGTTTAGTAGATTACAATATTGGGGGTTGCAGGTTCAAAGCGCCGAGATCTGATGAAAGCTCGGTTTTCCAAAATCGGTGTGAAATCAGCAACTCCCATGTTTAAATTGCGGGAAGTTTAAAAATTTTTTTTTAACTCTTGTCATAATAATTATAATTAACAAACTTGTAATGATAATAATGTAATAATATTCTCTAGTATATTTGTGACGATCCTGATGAAAAGGGGACTTAACTTCCCAGAAATTCGCCTCGATCAACACCAGGTAGGGGGTTTCTACTTATTTTTCTCGTTCCCGCTTCAGGTAACACAACGGGACCTATAGGGACCCAAGTGGGCTGGTTTTTAAATCTTTAAAACTGGTAACCTGTAGAACCTAACCTAACCTAACCTAACCTTCCCAGTAAGATTTTTCAGTAGAGTCAAAAATATCTGTTTGTGAAAATTTTTTCGATTTTTAGATTATGGTTGGAATCACTCACTGTTCCCCCTACTTTAACACCAAAATAACTTAAAATGGATTTTTCCCAACCTCTACCTACCTCTTCCACAGTATTGCCAAACTTTAAAATGAGCTTTTCAAATTTTTACATTTGAAGGGCTTACTGCAATAACCCGGTAAGCCACATGAAATCAAAAATTGTTTTTATGTGATAATTCCCTTCTTAGGTACCATAGCTTTAGGTTAGGTTAGGTTAGGTTGAACAGGCTGCCGGTTTCTAACAACCGGCCCACTTGGGTCCTTTGGTCCCTTTGTGATGCCTGGGATGGATAGTAGGGAAGTTCAGAGAGGTGTCCCTCCTATCCCAGAGGTTGGGTCGGTGTTAAACCAACCCGAGTATCTTATGAAAGAATTTATACCCCTAACGTCGCATTCCCCCAGGTCTGCTAGTTCGGGTAGTGACGGATTTCCCAAGTATGACGCCCTATTTCTATATAGTGCTGGACATCGACAGAGGAGGTTTTTAACAGTTTCTTCCTCCTCCTCATTCTGACAACTTCTACAGAAATCATTAAAAGGAAGATTTAATCTTATGGCATGGACACCAATAAGACAGTGCCCTGTTATGACCGCTACGAGTATACGCAGCTGTTGACGAGGGAGCCCCAGTATGGTTGCAGATCTTGCGAAGTTATACTGGGGCCAGATGGATCTGGAAACCTCACAAGTGATTTCATTTGTCCATCTGGTTTGCGCCTCTCTAAATAGTTGGCGCTGAATTTGTATCTTACAGCTTTTTAGTGGGACACCTACTAACCAGTCGATGTCATTTTCATGTAGGCGGGCACCGGCCTTGGCTAGACCGTCCGCAATAGTGTTACCGGGCACCCCCGCGTGACCCGGTACCCAGAAGAGCCCTAGGTTCGCATGTCTCGCCATCTCATTCAGAGATGCCCGGCATTCTTTAACCAATTCCGATGTTGTGTAAACACCAGATAGAGCATGTAGTGCAGCCTTGCTGTCGGTACAAATTCGGATGTCCTGATCGAATATCCTGTAGTACCTTAACCAGTTGGCTGCCCTTTTGATTGCTGATATTTCAGCCTGAGTGATGCTACATTGGTTTGGTAGCCTAAAGTTTATCCTACGTTGCATTTGTGGGATATAGAAACCCCCGCCCACTCCGATGCCCGACTTTGACCCATCAGTGTAGATCTCGAGCACATCCTCATATTGGTGTATGTGGTTTGCCTCAGAAGATGTGCCCGAGAAGTCCACCCGGAATCTTGTCGGGCATCAGAGTAGGCGAGCAGTAGTCAGTGTGGTCGGGAAGATCTGAGATTTGCCCTAATATCGTCGCATGGCCTACGTTACCCCGCTTCCATGCACCTGAGGCATCGAGTCTAACCGCCGAGTTCATGGCCAGTTGTTTGATCATGAGTTCAGCAGGAAGCCAATGCAGCATGGTGAACAGTGCTTTGGATGGAGTAGTGCGAGGTGCACCCGTAATCAACAAAGCAGATGTTCGAAGTACCTTTTCTATTATTTTAGAGTATGTGGCTTTATTTAAGGAAGTCCACCAGACGACAGACCCATACATTAGTATGGGCTTAACCACCATCTCAAAAAGCCAATTGACGTTTTTGGGACTTATGCCCCACCTGTTGCCAATCGCCCTTTTGCAGGTGTATAGAGCAATAGCAGCCTTGGCTGCCCTAGCTTGAACGTTGGGGTACCATGAAAGCTTAGAGTCCAGTATAATACCGAGATACTTCACGCTGTCTGATAACCTAAGGGTGACTCCGTTGAGAGTCGGTAACGTGAAAGTCGGAGTCTTGTATTTTCTCGTAAAGAGAACAAGATCCGTCTTTTGAGGGTTAGCATTAAGACCACTTTCAACGCTCCATTTACTTATGATACCTAATGCCGATTGAAGACGTTGAGATAGAGTATCTAGAAATTTACCAGATATTGCTACTGCTACGTCATCCGCGTAGGCTACTGATTTAAACCTCATAGAGTCTAGTTCCACCAGTACCGAGTTTATGGCGATATTCCATAGGATAGGTGACAGAACACCTCCCTGGGGAGTACCTCGCTTAACCGTTTTTTGAATAGTCGTTTGCCCCATCGTGAAGGAAATTACCCTATTCGTTAAGAGTCCTCGTATGAAGCTAATTGTTGACCGATCAATGTTCAGTCTTTCTAGTTCCATAATGATGGATTCAGGTCGTACATTGTTAAAGGCACCCTCTATATCAAGAAAGGCCACGAATGTATATTCTTTGTTTGCCAGGGATTTTTCAATGAATCCTACAAGCGAGTGAAGTGCCGTCTCAACTGATTTGCCCTTCGTATAGGCATGTTGGGAGGTTGATAGGAGGTTCGGAGAAATTGTTGATCTAAGGTGTAGATCAATTATCCGTTCCAGAGTTTTAAGGAGAAAAGATGATAGGCTGATGGGTCTAAAATCTTTCGGGTTTACGTGTGTAGTTTTACCCCCTTTGGGGATAAAGACCACGGAACATTTGGTCCATGCTATCGGAATATAGCACCAAGTTAGACAGGCCGAGTATATCCGAATGAGCCATGGAGTGATAACGTCTGCATTACGCTGTAGGTCAGCTGGAATAATGCCATCGGGACCCGGTGATTTGAACGGGTCAAAGCTGTTGATGGCCCACATTATTTTTTCCCTATTTAGGGTGATCGTGGCCATGTTAGAATGTATTGAATGCATGGCTGCAATCTCTCCCGTGTAGGGAGTGCAACCGGGAAAGTGCGTGTTCATTAGTACCTCTAGGGTCTCCTGACTACTGGTGGTCCATCCGCCACCTGATTTCTTAATGAAACTGGGGACAGTTGGAAGAGTAGCCAGGATTTTGCGAAGGCGACTAGTCTCAGAGGCTCCCTCAACATTGCTGCAGAAGGACTTCCATGACGTTCGTTTCGCATCCCTGACGAGGTTTTTGAACCTGTTTACAGCTTTGCATCCTAGAAATTTTTTTGGATAAATTCTAATATTTCGCAAATTAATTAATTAATTTTGTTATAGACAATTTATTGATTAGTTATAGTATATATTTTTAGCTTTAATGACTACTTGAATATTATCTATAGATACATGTATAATTGGCCTTTGAGGCTTCCTATGTATTGAAAAGTAATAAATGAAATGAAATGAAATAATTATGCTGCGTATTTACAGTGGAAGATTCCAAAAACCATACAATTTTAAATTTAGTTTAAACATGAAAGCCGATTTTTTTAATATTTTATTTTTGTGGCTTACCGAGTTGTTGCACTAAGCCTCTAATTTATAATATTCAAACAGACATTCATATCTTGGTAAATTTTTTAAATTTCGCCGTAAAAAACGGCATTATTTTCAGAATTTTATCTAGTTTTAGGAAATGTAGCAACTCAATTTCGGCCTCCGGAAGATAATCAGGTATGTGATGGAAATCGATTTCGAAAACGAAGCAATTTTGAAAGGTGTTTTAAAGAAGATTTATTTTTTATAAAGAATTTTAGCACAAATATTTCATTATTGAAAAGAATTTCATCAAAAAAATTATACATAATGGATGAAAAGTCTATTAAAATTGCTTCGTTTTCAAAATCGATTTCCATCACATACCTGAATGTCTCTTTTCATCAGGATCATCACATTTTATGGGTTAACAGATTATACCTAGACTGCTTAAAAAGTGATAACAGTCGTTTAATCATTTATTATTTAAATAATCGTACAGGTATGGGATGGAAATCGATTTTGAAAACGAAGAAATTTTAAAATATGTTTTTTAATAAGATTTCTTTTTTAAAAACAATTTTAGCACAAATATTATACAAAGAATTTCATAAAAAAATTTATACAAATGGATGAAAAGTATTAAAAAGAGCTTTTAAAATTGCTTCGTTTTCAAAATCGATGTCCATCACATACAGCGTTACCATATATTAAAAAAAACTTCTTATTTCTGAAAAAAACCTTTTGTCCAAAAAACCTTTTTTTTTTACAAAAGTGCCAACATTTTAAAAGAAAATACAAAAAAGTGTATTTGGAACTCATATTAAGGAATGTGTAAAAACGGCATAGTTATAGAGGGAGTAAACACAATTAAACACTGTTGCATTAATAACACTGCGACCAGACGTGCAATTTTTATTTCTGAACATAAGATATAACGTTGGCAGAATGACGTCACAAAAAATGTCTTTGTTCAAACTTCTGTTAAAGGCTGGGCAACCGAAGTGACGTTTAGACACAATTTGTATATATTCGTGTAGTAAACTTGCACGGCATTTTATAAATTGTTCATATAATTCACTTAATTATTTTTGTATATATACAAATTTTATGGATATGAACATAAATAATGTGCAAATAATTAAAGAACAATTTAAATATTTTGCTTACTTGCTTTCTTTCTTCTTTTTTCTATAAAAACAAGCAAATTGTACAAAATCCACTACATACATACTAAATTTGACAGCTTGTGTCTTAACATAATTGCTCTGGCTTGTGTTTGAACATTAATTTCTAAACATCTGTCCGAACACTAACATTTACTGTCTACACAGTCATTTTTTGTGTTAGCAACAGATTTTGACAATTGCCAACACAAAAATTTCCAAACTTATGTCTTGTCAAGACCAGGTGTAACAACCACTTAATATTTTCATCCGATATACTATACTGCAAATTTTAAATTATGTACATATATATAAAAAACTTGAAAAAACTTTATATAAAATTACAACTTTTTGGCATCTCAAAAAAAGGCAAAACTTGACAAATGGCAACGCTGATCACATACCTGATAATCATAAAAACATGTTTGCACCCAGCAAAAACTACTGCTTCGGCCGAAGCAGGTTTATAAGCGAAAGAAGCTAGTTTTGTTGTTTCTACTGCTTCGAAAAGCGCTTCAAACATGCATGATTTTTGTTCGCGATGCGCTTCTTTCGAAGCATCGAAAATGCTCTAAAATCATGTCTCATTTTATCATCGTTAAACTACAGACAAAACAAATCGTGTTTTATTCTAAATTTCTCTCTTCCATGCAATAGGTCGGAAATGTAGAAAGAGAGCATACTTTAAATGGCATTTGAGTTTTCAAATGTGTTAGTGTTTATTTGACACAATGCGTGCGACAATTCTTTAAGTGGCTGCTAGACAGATCAATATTTAGCTTCAATATATGTGTTTGTGTGCGTGTGTTACGAAAATCAAAAGCTTTTTGATATTCTTCAACATTTCCCCTCCGTATATGTATGACTATTTTTTGCTAACAAACGCATACAAACATATATATTGAAGCCAAATATTGATCTGTCTAGCATTCGCTTTAGAACCTATTTTGTTGAAAGCTACTGAATATGATTTTGTTTATTTTGGAGTTCATGTTGAAGAAATGTAAAATGCTGACTAACAGCGTGATTTTTAAGACATGTCTTTTTTTTAATTCTCTTTTAAAGTTGCTAAAAAACTTTTTGCATTTATACAATGATTTTTCATTTCATGTTTTTTTTGTACATTACTCTCAAAATTTGCTTTATTTACTCGTTCATAACAACAAAAACCCTAACACAATCATATAAGAGAGAAAATTCAAATGGAACTAGAGAAATATATAAAGCATGATTTTTGGAGTATGACGGCGAAGGGGGTAGAAAAGCAAACGGGGTGAGAAAAAATCACATTTTCAGTTTTCGGTGATTTTTTTCATATTTTTCTTTAGTTCTATTTGCATTTTCTCTCACTATCTATCTCTTATGTAATTGTGTTAGGTTTTTGTTGTTGTGAAAGAGAGGAATTGAAGCAAATTTTGAGAGTAATTTATAAAAAAGACATCATGCAACTAAAAACCATCGTATGAATGCAAACGGTTTTTGAAAGCAACTTTTAAAGAGAATTAAAAATAAAACATGATTTTTAAATCAGCGTATGAATTGGGTGTAAGTGCTGATTTACACTGGGAAACATTGTTTCCCGAAAACTTTATTTTTCAGTGCAAAAGAGCGAGATAGGAATACAAATGGTATATATTTCTATTTCAGCACTCTCACACAAAAGAAAATGTTCGCCGACAAATGTTTCCCAATGTAAACAGTGTGTAACTTCGTAATTTAAACATTATGAACACTGAGAGATCTCTGCCTTCTTTTTGAGCATCCTCGGGAGCGCTTCAAAAGATCGCATGTGGAAGCCATGAAAGTTATTTACTGCTTCCAGAAACATCATATTTTTTGCTGGGTATGTATGTGTATGTCCATATATGTACATGCACATACATAAAATATTAATATTAACATAAATCTTGTTTTCATAAAGTGTTTGAAGAAGAAGGTTATCAATTCATTTCTCCATATTACGAGATACTGAATTTGTATGTCGATTACACTGGTTCACAAATTTTCTACTTTTTGCGATCACCTCAAAAATGAAATGTTTTCTAAGGTAATTTGGGGTCACTGAACACGAATATGACATTCATATATTTCTCTTAAGAACCGTTTTCGAGATATTCACAAAAAACGTGTTTTTTTGCAGCTTATAAGGCTATTTCCTAAAATCTGGAATACTGTTTACTTGAATTGAGCATTTGGCATTGCTGCATAGATATGCTTTTCCTCTTTCAGTCCATATTCAAAATGTGTTGATCGGATCAAAATTCAATGAGTTACAGGTCTTTAGATTTGAAAAAACTTTGTTTTTTACACGTTTTTTTAAATTTACTATTTTGAGACGCTCCAGTAAGGCAAAATAAATATTTTAAAATTTATTATAGACCCACATCTTAAAGAAAATTTTGTTAAAAATACAACAAGCTTAAAATTAGTTACATCGGACCAAGTATGAGAAAGTTACAACATATTTAGTGAACACATCAAAATTTTATTTATTATTTATTTATTTATTTAATATTAAACTTATAGCTAAATATAAGATCAATATAAGGAAATGAAAGCACTAGCTACCAGGGCCATCGGCTATCAAAATTTTAATTTGCATTCGTTGTTCCTCAGGTCAGTACGAGTTTTTGCTTCCATTCCATTACTTTTACTCGTTTGAAAAAGAGAGGTCGACTTATCGCATATCAAAGATAGCAAAATTATGTGTAGTTTTCAACACTGTATTCAGATTTTTATAATTTAAATTATTATGAAAGACTTACGGCAAAACAAGTGGAAAAATTGTGCTATGTGGTGCTTTGTGCATATTAAATTTTTCTTAATGCTATAAAATCGTTCATTATTAATATTTTCCAATGAAAATTTTGCAGTTATATAGGAATTTATGTGAAAACTAGGATTTATTTCTGACAATCATTAGAATTCCTAAGAAAGTTCCAATAAATCTAAAAAATATGTCGATTTCAAAAGGGTACATACCCACCAAAAATTTTAAATTCAATTAAGTTGTTTTTCTACAATCACGTCTGTGAAGATACCTTTTATACATGTATATAATAATTATTTGATCCTTGAGAAAAAAATTTTATAGTGAAAACAATTATGGTGCTTTTTTGGGCAAAAATTCTCATAAATTCAAGTTTTCAATTTTCACATTAAGATTGTATATTTTCCAACTCTGAAAGAATACTTCCATCAACTATTTTTTAACTATTCGAAATTTTGTCATGTAACTAACAAAGAAACAATTGTGTATATAAGGACACAAAACATTTTTGGAATCGAGTGAGAAATAGAGAAATGTCAAGCTTTTTGCACTTTGCACTTCATACCTCTGATCCTGAGAAATATGGGAAGCTCATCTTTCTAAATTAAATAAGAACACTCCTCTGATATCTCCATGCAAAATTTTATACTGATCGGACTAAAGAGTTAGAAATGGTTGATATATTTCCAAAATATTTAATTCTGCCCCACTGGCATTTTTCTTATACTCATACTCCATACAATTTTTTTTAATTAAAATTCAAATTCGGATATTTTCAATAATTCTACTGTAACTTTCTAAATTTTTGCCCGATGTTAACAATTTTACTTTTTGCACGTTTATTTAAACAAATATTTAAAATTTTTTGTTTGCTTAATGGAGCATTTCAAAATGGTGAATTTTGAAAAAACGCAAAAAATTTAATTTTTTTCATATGTAAAGGCTTGTAATTCAGTGAATTTTTATCTGATCAACACAGTATAAATACGAACTGAAAGAGGAAAACATATCTATGCAACAATGCCAAACTTGCTCAATTCAAGTAAACAGTACTCAAGATTTTTGGAAATATCTTTGCAAACTGCAAAAAAACTATTTTTTGCGAATATCTCGAAAATGGTTCTTAAGAAAAATAAATTAATGCCTTATTAGTGTTCAGCAGCCCCAATTTAGCTTAAAAAATATTCCATTTTTGAGGTGAATTTTTTTGTGAACCAGTGTTATCGATGGCAACCGAACTTCAGTTGGGTTGCCAGTTGCCAAAATTCATATTACGGATGATGGCAACTGGCAACTGAGAGCTGTCAATTTCAGTTGCTTTTTAGTGCAACCACAAATTTTCAGTTGCCGACTGGCAACGCAACTGAAGTTCGGTTGCCATCCATAATCGACCCATTAGTCTTTCAAGATATGTAACTAAATACATATGTACATACATATCGTTAAATGAAACGAAATAAATCCCATGAAGGGACATACGTTTTAAGGTCGGGGTTTTTATTATTATTTATTAGGATCGCCCGGTGGTCGAAATTCGACCACTTAGCCAGTACTTCTTTATATATTATAAACGGGAATGCAATTCTTTTTTAAATTCGTGTTAGACTGAATTTACATTATGAAATTTTTCATGAAATTAGTTGCATGAAATTTTGTTTTATAGGAGGTGTGGAGAAGCAAACGGGGTAGGAAAAATGGCATGAGTTCTATTTTCAGGGCATTTTTTTGACAAATGCTTCGTCTTCACTTCTTTCGTTGCCGTTTATATTTTAAAATTGTTTAAATTTATTTTTTAAATAGTGTTTTACATACATTTTATTAGCTGTAAATATTTTTCAATATTTAATTAAAGATATACATGCATTTATTTTTATAACGAACGCACAAACTTTATTTCAAAAGAGAACTATCAAAAAAATTTGAAGACGATTGCTTGAAAATTTCAACGTTTAACCCTACGTCTATACCTGATATACATATTTTTATCATGACAAAAGTCAAACCTTATGTTGAAAAATTTTTTGTTTTATGTTAGCTGTTTTTCTTATATGGAATTTGACATTTGTCATGATAAAAATATATCAGGTATAGACGTAGGGTAAACAGACGGTGAAATACCTAGCAACTTTACAACAGAATTGAAAAAAAATTCATGAACAAATTTCATAATGTAAATTCAGTCTTAGTAAAATTAAAGAAAAAAACAACAATTAGTAAAGGGCTTTTTATATTTCGTTTTATTCTTTGTATTCATTTCGCCAAAAACGTTTTACAAAATTAAAAACTGCAAAAAAAGATTGATAATAATAAAAATGTATACATATATCTGTGGACTTTTGAGAAAACAACTTAAGTGTAATTTTCAAAATTTTCAGGAAAGCCAAAATACCGTTAAAGTGATAAACAAACAATTTTGTGTATGAGCTTTAAGAAAAGTGAAAGTTAAGTAAAACTAATGGCGTTTTCTTTTTTACAAAAAAAAAAAATGGTGCATTGTTTGCACTTTTCAATAAATATTTGCAATATAATCATTTTTCGAGGAAGTGAATTTATTAGAAATTATTGTATCATCACTTACGAAGGAACATTTTTGCTTTAGAGCGTTGCCAAATTGCGACTTTTTAGTAAAAAGTAATAAAATTTTAAATTTTTTATAGAAAAGAAAACGCCGAAGTGATTTTGTACACCCACTTCGCGCGCTTAAAGTTCGCTTTATGACTATAATGTGTCTGTAAAATATAATGATATAACGTTCTTAACATATTTTTTAATGTTCCCGTTATACAAAATAAGCAGTGCTACCAACGTAAAAAAAAAACAAAAACATCTTCCTAATTTCCAACAACATTTATATTAGTAAAATTGGGTATATTTTACAGGGACTGAAAACGAACCCGAACCTGAACCCAAACGGGTTCAGGTTCGCTGTTTATAAAGACTGAACCTGAACCCGTTGAACCCAAAAATTCATCAAGGTTCGGGTTCAAAAAAGTAAAAAAAATAGTGAAATATTTAATAGAGAATAACAAAAAACATTACATTTCTTGCATCCAAAAAAAAAAATTAAAAACAAAATAACGACCAAGGCAAATTCATACCAGGTTGCCGCACCACGACAGTTGACTATTTTTTGCAATTTTTAAAAGTGCCGAATGGTTGCCAAAAAATTTTCCTGTTTCTTGTTCTGGGTGTTTCTAATAATTTCTAATTTGAAGTATATTTTCTTATGTCAATGTGGTATGGTACGTACGTTACAAAGTTGAAAAAATTTTTTTGAAAGTTAAATTTAATTAAATTAAAAAAATAATATATTGTTTAAACGTATAAACGTGAATGTAAAATTGATTTATATATTTTATTATCAGGCATATTCTGAAAATCACTTGGCTTTAAATCACATGTGATTTCAAAATCAATAATGCTCAAGCAGATATTTTTTCAATTTTTTTTTAATTTTTCTATTGTATAGAGCATTAAATATCATTTCTGAAAGATAATTATAGTATATGATTTTAAAAACGTCTGCAGGACCATTATTGATTTTAAAATCACATGTGATTTAAAGGCATGTGAATTTTGGAACATGCCTGTATTAAACAAAATAATTGCGCGTGCTTAAATTTATGGGTTTAAACCCGAACCCTGAACCGAACCCGAACCTGAACTTTTTATTTTGATTAACCCGAACCCGAACCTGAACCCGTTTTTTCATGGTTTCAGTCAATGATATTTTAATATTTTTCTATTTTAACGTAGAAATAAGATATTTTATCGCGGTAAAAAGTACCCTATGTTTGAATCAGGACTCCTAAAGTGCCTCTATACCAAATTTCATGCAAATCGCTTCAGTGGTGTTTAAGGAAATTCTGTGCTTTTGGGGATTTTTAGGTCAAAAAGTATATTGTGCATATCTCTAGAGAAAAATACCTTTTAAACCATATACGTTTCATCAATATTGGTGGACAATAACATACCTAAAAGTGTACGACAAGAAATCGTGTGACCTATTTATATATAAGATTGCATATTCTACCGAAGCCCATATCTACCTACTATCACTTCTACTATTTTATAAAGTTGTTTTCTTCTCCTGTAATATTTGAAAGTTGTCGTTAAATGGTTTTCCTTTTTATATAACGATTTGTACATACATATGTATTTTAATATTATGCATGAATATTTTTGACTTTGACCAAATACATTAAAAATGGTAATTAAAACGGCAAAAACTTAAAAACGACTTACGTTTTTTATTATCAGCGATAACCTTCGACATCAGTCAGATATTCTTCATATGTATATTCAGTATGCTGGAAAATAGCAAATGAGAATGTTTACAATAAAGGTTTTTTAACACAACTCCGTACGTTAACAGTTATGTTCATTTAAACGATACTAGAATTAATGTATTAAATGTGAGTAAAAAAACTACTAAAGGCTAGGTGTTAGTTAGTTCAACAACCTTGAATATGTTTCTTAAATAACTAAAAAACAAAACATAAGATTATATAATAAACGCAATTACGTAAGTATATTTCTTTTATTAAATTTAATATTAACAAACATTTAAATATTATTATTATTACCCAAGCTATCTATGCGCTTGCGTATATTAAGTATATCGGCTGGATAAACCCTGCAACAACCGCCAATTACCGCAGCACCTAAACCTATCCAATCTGATACATATGTCTCCAATGGAACACATTTGTCTTGATCAATCCATTCATCATTTTCCAAATCATAAGTTTCTCCTCGATTACTATATACTATCAAAGGGGGCAAATCCTTATCATTTAGTAACAGGTGGAACGATTTAAAAAGCGGAACCACAAACTTTAAAAGAATATTAATTTATTATTACTATTTTAATTGAACTAAGCAAATTAGTTACCTTTGGATTAACACAGTTAACACCAATACCAAATATTCTATCTCTAGCGTTGGCCGCTTTTATCATGTCCCACAAAGATTTAGCAGCATTAGCGAAATTTTCACCGTGAGCTAAATGCAATTCATCTTTACATTGAAAAGATATCCAAAATTTTACATTAGGATAATCATTTAAAATCATTTCAGTGACAGCTTCAGCTTCCATTTGACATGGTATTGTTTCTATAGCTAAACCATTTACATTTTCGGCCAATAAAGCTTCAATACGTGTACGATGCCAATCTTTTATTTCCTTTTTCGAAACTTTATCAGTATATGAGCCATTATATTCCGATCCATCGTGTAGCATTGCACCATATGGACCAACAGAGCCTAATACTAATGGCAGACCAGGTTCTAGAGACCCGTTTGCTTTTGCAACCATACAAACATACTTGTCCTTAGCTTCTTTGGCAAGTTGTACACTTTTACGCATTAACTGTATAGAGTCTTCCTTTGAGAGTTTTAAATGCTTCATAAAACCTTCCACACTTGACTGATAAGTGTTTGACAATATAATTTGTGCTCCATCTGTAAAAATAAGTTAATACTTAATAAATTTGAATAAAATGCATGTATGTATGTATCAGATTTTCACTTTAGGTAATTTGAAAAATTAAAATTGAAAAACTCTATGGTGTTTTTATGCTCTTTCATTTCGGATCAGTCAACTGTGCTCTTAGTTCAATTTCTGTATTTTATGACGCTTTTTTGGTCTTGTTACCCTTTTATTTTTTTCCGAATAGCCTTTTTAAAAAATTGTATTTTTGACGCTTTTTTTTCATTTTTTATGGCGCTTTTGGCAGAGGACGAAGCGGAGTAAAAGGGTGATCGGCGGCGGTTGGTATACGTGGCTGCACACAAGCAATCAAGTAGAAACAATAAGATTCCGTTTTACAGACCACTCCACTCGTCAGTGCCAACCCATGTAGGTTCGAACCCAGATTTCGGATCCGGTTGTAGGTACTAAATCCAACCCGTCGCATTGAGATACCTAATCAAGTCAGCTACACCAATTTCTGCTAGCTCTGATAGATCGTCTAGTATATTGCTGACCAAGAATTTGTGTCTCGAGAGGTGCAAGGCAGGGCACTCGCAAAGAAAGTGAAAAACTGTTTCTTCTTTACTTTGATCCCGGCAGCCACGGCAGAACACGTTGTGGGAAAGGCTTTGCCTGCTAGCGCCCAGCGCGCCGTCACTACTGCGACGACCCTCGAGATGTCCCTACGGTTTCTGTTAGTTAGTTGTGTTGTGCGCTTATCGTTGTAGCAAGGCCACATCTTCCTAGTCACCTTACACGTGCTCAACTTGCGCCACCGGTTTTCAGCTTTCTACAGATGTTTGAATATATGGTTTCTAATAGTGCCAAACGGTATGGCTACCGATTCAGCAGTGGAGGCGTCCATAGCAGAGCCAGCTCTGACCAGCTCATCCGCCTGTTCATTGCCAAGAAAGTTACTATGTACAGGAACCAAGATGAGGGTGACGCACTAGCTAACTAAAGTAGAAGAAGTAGGGTGTGACCTTAGTGACAGAAGTGCCACATTGACAGTAGTGTTCAAAGAAGATGCCGACTCTCCTTTGAACACTCCTGTCAATTAACACTCTGCCTGTCCCCCTTATAGCCAGGATTTCAGCCTGTAATACACTGGCTTCGTTGGGAAGTCGGAAGGAGAGTCTTACCCCAAGGTCATTCTTGATCCATCAGTATACACCCTGAAGTTAAAGTCTTTCTCTATGTTACCTTCCTTCCACTCCCGTCTGGATGGAATAAGGACTTTGAAGGTGCTATCGAAGCCCAGATGAGGTATCATGTAGTCAGATGGCTTCCTCAGTGTCGGTGGTAATTGATCTAAGATTCTGGCATGACCATAAGTCCTTGATCTCCACCTCCAAGATGCCGCTAGTCTTGCCGCACTTCTCGTGGATGCAGCCAATACATGAAGGTCAATCGGAATTACGTTTAGTATAGCATTCAGATCCTCTGAAGCACTAGTACGTAAACAACCTGTAACCCCGATGCAGGCAGATTTCTGTACTCTGAATAGTTGGTCTACCACTAATTTCTTGCTTGTGGCGGTCTAAAATACTACCGATCCGTAAGTCAATATGGGACGAACAATTGCTATGTACATCCATTTGAGCATGTTAGGGCTTAGATCACATTTGGAACCAAACATTCTCCGACAGGACATAATCTTTCCAGCGTCTTCACCAGGAAAGATGAAAGGCTGCTTGGTCTGAAGTCTTTTGCATCTTCGTGACTTCTCTTGCCAGTTTTTGGAATGAAAACTACTCTGACCTTCCTCCAGCTGGTCGGAACGTAGTTAAGAGAGAGGCAAAAAGACCAATATAGTCGGCTGCGGCTAATTTCCAGCGTCCACACCAGAACAGCATGCGGCGCAAATTTTTGCGTTGTTCGTCAGAAACCAGCAAGCCATGGTTCGTGTGCGTTGAATGTGACGAAAATTCTTGCGTCGTTTATGTGCGCCGCACACGTCTACATTAACTAAAATGCGCCGCAAATATTTGCGGCGAACGCGTTCGGTACCAATATTAATTTGTGTAATTATAGTACTAGAGAACTAATATTTTGTAATTTGTAAAGCGATAAAATGTTATATGTAGTTATACATTTTTTTAGCGGTCAATCATTATTAAATCGCACTTGCCATCCCTGTCATGCAATCTGTTAAAATACTCCTGTAAATACTTATGTGTATCCGAATAAATACTTGAGAGTACTTTTATACTTGTGTGTATGATTGTAGCTGATACAGAGTATAATTTTACTTATAGTCGTTTATGCTGCGTAATTTAAAGAATCTGTATGCACATAATCGTTGGTTGTTTGTATTTATACGTATTCGGGTATGAGTATGGTTTTTATTTTTAATTGTACGCATTTATAGTTGTTTGACAGCGAATACTCAAATAGTACTTAAAACGATACTTATGTCATTCTCTGATGTGCAGCCACTGAAAACATCCAGGCAGTAATAGATATATGTATATGTGTCATAAGAAGGGAGTGGGCCAAATTTGATTTTACTTTCCTAGGCAAGTTGCAATTGTAACTGTATAAGGATCTTAATATCCCGTTAACTTTGGAGACAATGTTAGAGATGTGATTATCAAACGATAGGTGGTTGTCAAGTGTTTGACCCAGGCATTTCAAAGTATTGACGAATGGAACGTTAACACAATTAAAAACAATGTTAATTGCCGAAAAGTTGTAATTACCTGGCCAAAAGGTAAGCGCATTTGTTTTAGATGGATTGAAATTTAGTTTGTTATTAACTGAGTCATGAAAATTTTCATTATGTAAATTCAATCCAACTAATATAAATGATCAAACAGAACTCCGGTGCCTCGTGTTTTTTCATATAAATTGACATTTTAAATACTGTAGCAGTTTTGAAATAGTATTTATTTTATTTTGAGAACGTATTTTCATTTGCTTTTGTTTTAAAAGTCTCACACTCACAAAAAAGTTTCCATATTTTAATAGATTTTCATCAAGGTAGATCAACACCATGTAGTCGCAAGATTTTTTCAAACAAAACTTTTGAGCTGAGTAAAGAAAATTAAAAATAAAAGGAAAAAATATTAAAAAAATTTTTTTTGATAAAATTGAAAAAGCAAAATTTTTATAAAATTAATAAGAAATTTGTCGACTCGTTCATTTTTATTATGGGCTTTGTTGCTCACTGACTGATTTTCTGTCGACGTTTTAGTAATGCTCTGTTTCATCACTAACTTTTATTTAATTAAAACCTCGTAAAACATAATAAAAAAGAATATTTCAAAGTTAAAAAGTTTATAAGTTATAATTTTCACGAATAAGATTGCAGTTTTCATATATTTTTTTTGTTCATCAGGAAAGCCATTAAAATATTGAGTAGTATTGAATCAATAGTATCGAAATTTTACAATTCTAATTTGAAAATCACTAACATTATGGTAAACAAATTCCATTAGAATATTTTTTCTTTTAAATTTTTTCAATTATTGCAAAAAAAAACTATTTTTTGACTTTGTACCATTTTTCTGAAAGCAAATGTTTTTGTGTTATTTGTTTCTCTTTCGCTCTGTTTTTCGACATAATGTCCGTTTAAGTACCCAAAAGTTTTTACAGATTTTTAATGAATTTTACTGCATTTTACAAAATTGCGTTCGTTTACATAAAAGCTGTTTCTTTACTCTACTTTGGGATCCCAATTTGAACGAAAAGCGTTCCCGTACTTCAAATTTGTGTAAATGAGAGCGTTTCTAAGAGAGTAATATTCCTCTTCTTGCGCGAAACAGCCCAAACTTTTTCTTCGCGCAAGTTGTGTTAATTGTCAAACAGCTGACTATGTATTTCAAAGATAAACAAAAGAAAAAAGTTGAACTCGTAAACAAACTCTTTTAAAAAGGTGTGAATTATATTAAAAGCTTGAAATTTCTTTAAAAGAAAATGTACAAAAATATTAACAAAAACAAAAATAAGAATTGATTGTAAATTAAACACTTTAATTTTTTGTTTTAAAAGTAGCAATTACTTGCAATGTTTAATTTGAAATGGTTTTTGCCGTTCCCGTACTTTTGTGTATTTTTAAAATTTTTTGAGAGAAATTTGTCTTTACTCTCATTAGGTCGGTTTGCTTACTTTTACTTTACTAGTAAAATCCAGTAGTTGAGTAAATTCTGGATAATTGAAAATTTTACTCACAAGAATGGCTCTTTCACAAAGAAGTACGCCATGGTGAAATAAGTATACAGGTGACCGCATAAGGGAAACAAATACAACAATACAAAAAAAAAAAAAAAATAGATGATGCTTGTCAAAAATATATACGTGCTGGACGTAGATTATGCACAAAACTAGCAGAGCAAAAAATAATCAGCTGACGTTATGCTGCCACCTGTATACTTATTTCACCATGAAGTACGCGAACGGAAAATTGCAAAAATTTGATGGTTTAGCAAAACAGCTAATCACTAAAATGGAAAGGGTTGTAAAATATGTGTTCTTTCGACTATCCAGCACATACATATTTTTGGTACTTGGTACAATGCATTTCTATAATTATAAATTCGTAGCGAAATGTATTTATTAAATAGAACTTCGGAGAAGGTTTTACACTAGTTTATTTTGTACATGACTTTAAGTTTGTTTCTGCTTAAATGACATACGAAAATATATCATTACTTGATTTTTGATATTCGTTACCCCAAGTAACATGCAGTAATAAGTATTGAAATATATATTAGCTTTACATCTCTGAAGCATTAATGTAAATAAACCAATTAGAGGAAAATGTTAGCCATGGGTGACAAGAAAAGAAAATTTGGCGTTGTATGCTCTTCTGGAACATACAAGTTGAGAAGAAACTTGCTTATACTGACTTTAGACGACATGTATTTTACATCTGACTTGTCAAATTTCCCGCTGCAAAAGTTGTACATGCCGTGTGAAACATATAAAACATTGTCAGATGACATTTACAGAAGCAAAGTCATATCGCGACCTTAGTATTGGTTTACCCCATATGCGAAAAAGTCGGAATGGAGAAAAACAACAAAGAACATTTACATAAAGTTTTCTCAAAATATATTCGATAGAATTTTTTTGTATTCTCACCACTGCTTCCGTCATATGTTTGGAAGAAAAATGTAAATTTTTGTGAATTTTCATCAATCCGATTAGAAATTAACATATTTTTACTGAAAGTAAAATATCTTGTTATGTTCTCCAGTACCCATTTTTTTATTTTATTTGTAAAAAGTAGCTTTTGTTGCTCCATATGTATACTAACTGCTGTGTATTGAGTAACTTGTTATTGGGATGAAGTTTTCTACTTTTTATTGAAAATAAGTGTATAAATGTTATTAGAAAAGATATTTACATGGAATAAAAAGTTAATATTGATGAAACTTGTTATTTTACTTGATTGAATTTTATTTTTTTACTTAAAAAAATTTTTTTTTTTACAAAAAATTTATAAAAAATGATGATATCAAGCACAATGAATGCCTGATATCTCAGAAACCAGGAACAATTTCGCGAAACAGTTTTTGGATTCTGAAAGAGGGTATTCAAAATATATATACCCCATACTTAACTCAATATTTTTTCAAATGGTCGGTGGGGCAAAACAATACTAAGGTCGCGATATGAAAAGTTTTCAATTAGAGCGGGTTCTATTTTCATCTGACAAGGCATATGACATCAGCTGTATTGAATTAAAAAAAGTGTGATTTGGCTGAAAAACATTAAAAAGCATAGTGCGCTTTATATATTTATGAAAATTGTGCAAAAACTCAGCTGTTGTGAACACTTAGAGGTTATGTCAGATGTAATTGCACATGTCGTGTGAAAACAAAAATTATAAATCATATGTAAATTGACAATTTTGACAAACATACGAAGTTACATATGTCTCACGCACCTGACAAGCCATATGTAAAAAACATGTCGTCTAAAGTCAGCATTAGGATGTATGTATGTACAATAACTATTTTCAGTTTTTGTTGAACTTTTAATTCAACTTTTCTTCTTTTAAAAATTTTTTTAAAATTGTATACATTTTGATTGCTTACTGGTTGAAACCATGTCAAATCGACAAAAAAAATGAATTTTTCGGAAACACCAACTCCGATTTTGATGATATTCGCCACAAATGTTATCCTTTCGAGGTATTAAAAAAAATTAATTTTCAGACCTCGGACCCCTCCCGGTTCTGAAATATACCATTATGAAAATTGGAAAAATTTTAAAAATCTGACTAAAGTTGCCACAAAAAACCAACTATAACTTTTAAACTTCAAAACTGAAAAAGTTTTATTTGATGTTATTTTGCAGGTTATCATCTCGATTTTTTCCGCGAGTAATTCAAAGGTCATTTGTGCAGGTCTTGAGTTCAAATGCCTATATCTCAAAAAAGTTTTTTTTAAAATCTTAAAAATATATATTTTAGTTATGAAGGTCTTTTCTATACACTTGGAAAGTTTCATGGTGGTGCCGCTTCTACATTCAGAGTTATAGAGCAAAAAATGGCCCAAAGTGTGTTTTAGGAACAAAAAAATATACTTTTTAACTTTTTTCAGATATATTTTATTAAAATTAAAATAAATTATATTAGAAAAGGTAGAGATAGATTTTTTGGACTACGTACTATCCCATTACACAAAAATATCACTGCTTTATACCTGAAGGAAAAAGAAAGATTAAAGTTAAGATTTACTCAAACGATAGCAATTTTATAACGGAAAACATATACACTTGTCTATTGTCTATATTTATCTAAAATTTCAATATAAAAATGATTTTTAATGCTCTAATCGTAACTTTTAAAATTACTTTTTTTTAATATGTTATTTTAATTTTAGTAAAATATATCTTAAAACATTAATAAATATTTTTGTTTGTTCCTAAAACGAACTTTGGGTCATCTTTTGCTCTATAACTCCGAAACAAGAAGCGGCACCACCATGAAACTTTTCGAGTGTATAGAAAAGTGTTTCATGACTACACAACGGGACCTATAGGGACCCAAGTGGGCTGGTTTTTTTAAATCTTTAAAACTGGCAACCTGCACAACCTAACATATATTTTTTTAAGATTTAAAAAAAAAACTGTTTTTTGAGATATAGGTCTTTAATCTCAAGATCTCCACAAATGACCTTTGAACTTTTCGCGCAAAACAATTTTAATGTACACCATATCAGAAGCCTTATTTATACCTGCAAAATTCATCATGCAAAACTTTTTCACTTTTCTAGTTAAGAAGTTATAGTTGACTTCGTAAATACACTTTTCTCAAATCTTGACGATTTGTTTTATTTTCATGACCGCATATTTCGGAAACCAAATGACCTTAATGTCTAAAAATTTTTTTAATCAAAAATCTTCCGACATACACTATCTGTGGTTAATTTCATTGAAATCGGAGAGGGTCAATCCGACTTGCTTTCGAGTTGATATGGAAATACTCTACTTTTCTTTGTTTATTTTATTGAATCATATGTTTTTTTCTTCTACTGCATTTTACTGGCACAAATTTGTTCAGTAAAAATTTGCAGACTCTCAGTCAAACAACTGTCACTTTACTCTCTCAATTGATGATATATTTTGCAAATTTATGTGTAAACGAACGCATTTCAGTAAAATCCAGAACAAATTTTTGCAAAATTTTGGGGTAAACGAACACATTTATTAGCACGAACTTTACCCGAAAAGCAGTGGTGTTAAACGTGACGATTTTTCGTCATTTTGACGGTTTTTTAGATCAAATATACCAAAATGACGATTGACGATTTTTTGTTCAGTACCCCATATACTTTGACGATTTGTTGAGTTCACTACTTGTTTCTTAATATATCGTATAAAACGCTAGATCTGGTAAAAATATATACATATTATTTCGGTTTGATATATATACATACATTGTGCATACATACATAAGAATTGAAATAACATCTAACAGAGCCATCTGACAAGTAGTGATAAACAAAATACATGTGAGCACGTCAGTGTAGCGGCTTCCGAAAGTGACGCTACTCTGTTCTGCTGTGTACGTTGAAAAATTAAGTTGATGTTAATTTTTCCCTTGTTCCTTGGAATATCGTGATCAATACTTTCTGAATTAAACGTTACGAACCTTAGCCTAATAATCAATTTTTGTTCACAAGCAAATACGTTCGAAATAATTACATTAATAAACAATTAGATACTGGCTTGAGCTTTTCACATGTTTACATGTTCATATATACTTAAGTATAAAATCAAACCAAAAAAGTTGTCTTAAGTAGAACAAAAAATCAGAAAAATGGGAATGAAGAAAAATAAACCAATGAAAACACTGGAAAAGTGGAGTTTAGTATCAACTTGAAAGTGATTTATTTCTCGTATTCAATTTTCACGAAAAAATTTTATACATATGAAAAAAATTTAAGCACATTCTATAAACTTCTATCAAAATCTGAAGATTATACTAAAATAAAACAATAAAATTAAAAAACAAAGCCCCAATTGTGTAAATCACATCACCGATGTGAAATTTATATTAAAGCAAAAACAAATTTGAAAAAATTTAATAATTTTTTTTTGGTTTTCATACGAATTCTTCATCAATCAAACGCATAGAACTTCAAGCGTTGCTTTGTTAGTTTCTATAGAAATTATTGTTTTGTTTTTATAAAACACTGTTGGTTTTTTATAAAACAGTTGATTTTTAGTGTGACGATTTTTTGACGAAATTTTTCGAAAATCATGACGATTTTGACTATTTTATTTCCCAAATTTGATGATTTTTGGGGAAAAATTCCTAACAGCACTGCCGAAAAGTAAAGAAACAGAACTAAAATACAGTAAATGAGAACACAAATTGAGAGAGTAAAATGACAGTTCATGACTGAGTATGTGTTTACAAATTTTTGCTGCAGAAATTTTTTATAGTACAATTTAGTAAAACGGTAATATATGATTCAAAAGGTAAACAAACAAAGTAAAATTTAGTAAAAGATAAGGAAAAATCGGATTACATGGTTCTGAAATACCAGCTTAGTTTCTTGGTGACGTTAAGTGACAAAAGTCAAGTTTCTGTATAAATTTCCATATAGAATTGCGACGTAACATTCAAAACTTAAATGATATTGAGAGAAATGAGATTTTGAATAAAATATGTTCATATAAGCGCTCAAAGAATACTTAAAGCCAGGATCTTGAAATATTTTAGCATGTTACTTGTATTTTTATTAATTTTATTAAGAGTTTTTGCTGAAAATATTAAAATTCGAGTTGTATTAAAAAATTTTTTTGGACCAAAAAACGCAACAGACCGACCAAGCTACCAATTTCTAAAAATAAAATAAATCGACCAGTTTTGGTCTGATCATACCAAAGTGGCAGCCCTGGTGGTAGTGTCCACCAAGCTTGTATCAGCTATTTAACAGAATTATGTTACCTGATAATTCGACTTCTTATCATTTGTTATTTTACTAGTTTTGTTGAAAATGCCAGGGTGCAAATCACGCCTTGCGATATTGACTAATTTCCATTTAAATTATGTACATATTTGCGTCGTTTTATCATAACATCTTAAGTCGAGTTAAGCCAATTCACATTTGGGTCCAATCCGTTTTCAAATAGTACGATTTTTGGAAAAGTTATCAACGTTTATTTTTTAACCTTCTAGAACACCAATACAATAGATTTTACATTGAATAATCAAAAGTAATTATTTGGCAGCATTAGTATTAATTAACCAATATCGATTAAAATTTTATTTTTCGGTTTTTGATAACACATTTGAAATGAGCTATTTATTGATTATCGCAAATCAGCAAATAATCGGACAAGTTAAATTTCTTAGGATATAAATATTTTTGTAACTAAGCACCGTAGAAATATGACGATTAAAACAAAAGAGCACTGCAAGTTCATAAGATGCCACGGGCCGAATCGTCGCTTTCGATATCGAGCTGATTCGATCGAGTTTTCTTAGTTTGAGATTATGACACTCACTTTCGAGCAATGCAAACTCAGGCCCCTGATATGTAGGCATATGTACTTATATGTATATACATTAATATTGTAATATGCACGGGATATACATAAATTTACTTACTTTCCAAAAATTCTAAATGAGTTTGCACTACGGCTGTGGGATTAACATGATCAAAGCGTGAGCCCCACAATGGGTCACCATCGATACGTTCACCAACATGATTGGCTAATTGCGTAGAAAATCCGCCACACTTAACTAAGACACGTTGATGAGATTTAGTTAAATCCATTATTTATGTATCTTGATTGCCAAATATAAAAATAAATTGAATCTTTTATGCAATGATGATAAATAAAAACTTAAAACGTTTCACTCATTTACAATGTAATTGTTTTGTTGTTCTATTCTCAGTTCATGGACAATAAACAATTCATCACTAATCAGTTTGATTCGTAATCTAAATTGTTTTAATTATTATTTGTGGTATTTTCATACATTTGTCAAAAAAAACCCTATTTGTTCTTTTCAAAAGTTACTTTGTGGCAAACACTTCCAACGAAATCTTCTTGCTTCTATTAATTCAAACAAAGTTAACAAAAACAAATGTCAAGGTAAAAGCATTCAAAAGAAGAGATAAAAAGAAGGACAAACTGCGTTGCCGGCTTAGCTTTTTTGTTGTGCGTGATGAAAAATGTTCTCTTCATGAACGTGTGGCACTCACGCTGCCATCTATAGCGTAGCTACCAGAGCTGTAAAGCTGAAAGTCCATAACACGCGTTACACGTTTTTCTGCGTCATACGCGACTGTGAAAAATGTTCAATCAGTGTAGTTGTAAGTATCAAGTTACAGAGCATGGCGTCTTGTCGCATCCAACGCAAAAAGTAGGTCTACTTTCTACTTTTGTAAGCGTCATCAGCGGCGTGCTAACAGGTTAGCTGTTTTTTATAGCCGTAAAAAGCGTGGCATGTAACTTGAAACGCTGAAAAGCGTGGAATGCGTAAAACGTGTGAAAGCGTGGACGCGAAGATGCGTTTTATGGAATTTCAGCTCAAAAGATTGCAATCGATTTGATTGCAATCACATGATTTTATTTATTTCACAATTCACAGTTTACAATCTAACCTTTTTCTTATGCATTTGGAACGATTTTCCGTCATCCCACGTCAAATTTGGTTTGAAAACAGACCGGTTTCGGCTATGTGCCATCTTCAGTGTTCTATTTAGTATTCAATAGAACACTGAAGATGGCACATAGCCGAAACCGGTCTTTTTTCAAACCAAATTTGACGTGGGATGACGGAAAATCGTTCCAAATTAAAAAAAACCCCGTCGGAAGAAAAACACAACACTTTTTCTTATGCCTTATATGATTGCTTTTAAGCTGTGTTCTTACTATGTGTATTTGCCATATGTAATGTTACTTTTTTATACACATGCGATTTCGTATGTATGTCAAAATCTGCGGTTTACATAAGCTTCATAATTTAGTGTTCACCTTTTGGTATGTTACGTACATTTGACATAGCCTATGAAGCAAAACAATCTTAAAACAGCTAAGTGATTATACTTATGTTGTTGATATATATACTTCTTTTATATAATTTTATACTTCTTTGATTTAATATAATGCTTTATTAGCTTAAAATTTATTTTATTTCGTTTTCCTGTCCGCAAACAATTGCTTTATTAAAAACCAGCTGATGTCAGATGCTTTGTCACTTGAAAATAGAACTCGTTCTAAATCATGTGGACTGTAGACAGAGAAATAACACATGCTATTGTTTGAAGGGGTTCAGACTATATTTATAAATATACCATGTGAAAATGTGACATTCCATGTGGTAAATACATATAGTGAGAACATAGCTTTATAACTGCCTGTTCCACAATGTCGACAAGTCGATGTCGTTCTCATATTTATATTTAAAACAATAATGAAAAATTCAAATTTGTTTTTGTTTTTAATATGAGAACGATATCGACTTGTCGACATTCTGGAACAGGCAGTAAAAGACGCTAATCAGAGCTGCCGTTTTTGGTTATTTCTAATCAAAATTGGAAATTTTTTTTCAATGTGGAGATGCGAATATTTTTCCCATTTTGGTTACTTTTCTCCTAAAATAATAATACGTATGAATATTTTTTATATTTAACTTGTTGAACAAGTAAAAATTGTGTTTATTGTAACAGTCTTATTCAAAAAAGTTTCAATTTATAAACATTCAATAAAACGAATGAAATGAATAAACATTCAATACAATTTTACGGGCTTAACTCTTATAAAACATAGACTTTTTGTGAATAAGTGCTCAAATAAATAAAAACTTTTATTTTAATTTAACCCCCTTATTCTGTACTTTGTGACAATTGACAAAATTATAACAAATAACAACATTATAACAAATAACAATTTATAACAAATAAAATATAGAAAATACAACCTAAAAAATACGGAATTTGACAATTGCCGGCAATAAAAATTGCTACGTGGAGACGAGAAATTATATTTTAAGCAATGTAAAAATTGTAATTTGTTATTATTTTTATTTTGTCACAGAGCTTAGAATAAGGGCGTAAGTTTCTCATTATTTTTCATTTATTAGTAAGAATTTTTTAAATGTAAAAGAATTACATTTCTTGTTTTGTAATTATTATCTAACTATAAAGTTCAAATAACCTTTGTATGTATTGCAATCAAGGTTGGCAAACGGTATCACTACCGATACCAAAACCCACTTCGGTTAGAAAATATCGGTATCCAAAATACTGTTTACGTTTATACCGGTATACCGATAGCGGCATATGTACCATACCGTAATTGACTTGAAGCTGATAGTCTAAATGCGGTTGTTGTCATCCGAGCGATTTCGGAGTTATTTAAAGTTTAGAAAATAACTTTTTTATATACATACATACATTTCGACATGTACCTTCCCAACATACCATACAGCTGTCCAACTAACATAAGGAATTATCAGCAAATAATATAATTTTTCGTGATAAAACTTATGCACAACTTATCTCTAAAATTAACTGGAAATCGCTTGAGCTCTAAAAGAGGATAAAAGCTAGAAAAATTACTTACATCGCGAAAATTAACAAAGTTTGCGAAAACATCGCGAAAATTCCCGAAAAATTAAAAAATTTCAAACAAGCTATAAATTGATTGAAAGTATCAGAAATTGTATGGAATGCAAACAACTATGAAAAAATCGCGAAAATTAGGATAATTCCCAAAAACTTGTTAACATTAAAAGTATAGAAAAGTCTTATAGTGATTACAAATTTGTAAAACTGTAATAAAGCTAAGAACCGGCTAAAAAATCACTTTTATCGCTAAAATAGTGAAAATTCGCGAAAAATTGCAAAATTGCAAACAAGCCGTAAAATTTTTTTAAAATATCTAAAATTGTAAAGAATGCAACAAATCTGAAAAAAAATCGCGAAAATTCGCATAAACTTGCTATATTTAAAAAGATAGAAAAGTGTGATAGTGATTAAAAATTTGTAAAATTATCAAAAATCAAAGAGCTGGTTAATAAATCACTTTTTCGCGAAAATAGTGGATATGTGCGAAAAATTTCAAAATTGCAAAGAAGTCGTAATATTGCTTTAAAATAGCTAAAATTGTGAGGAATGCAAAAAAGTCGTTAAAATCGAGAAAATTCGCAATATTTGCGATAAAAGTAATTTTGTTGTCAATTTTTGGTTATTAACAGTTTTGTCACTTTTTTAATCAATATCAGACATTGATATCTTTTTAATCTTACCAAGTTTTTTCGAATTGTCTTCACTTTCGCGATTTTTTCCGAGCTTTTTGCATTCCTTACAATTTTAGCTATTATTAAGCAATTTTAAAGCTTGTTTGAAATTTTGCAGTTTGTCGCGAATTTTCACTATTTTCGCGAAAAAAAATTATTTTTTAGCCAGTTCTTGTATTTATTACAGTTTTACCGATTTTTAATCACTCTCAGACTTTTTTCTATGTTTTTAACAAGTTTTTGCGAATTTTCGTAATTTTCGCGATTTTTTCTGAGATTTTGGCATTCCTTAGAATTTTAGCGATGTTTAATAAATTTTACGGCTTGTTTGAAATTTGGCAATTTTTCGCGTATTTTCTTGTATGAAAAAATTTAAGGGATTGTTTCTTAATGAACATACCACAGGTGTCTTTGGTAAGTCAGACTTATTGATCTTGCATAAACTAAGCCAATTTGCAGAATATAAGGAATTGTAGGCAAGTTAACAAATTTTACACCAGAATCCTTACAAAAGTGTATTGTTTTCTGCATTTTAATAAAAATTATCAGATTTTTTCTGTATTTTTCTTATTATTTTTATTTAAAAAAAACGGAAAAATTGGATTTCATTAATTAATATGGTAGCATGAATTTTCATCACTTGTGCTTTAACACTTGTTGAATGCAGTTGTGTGTATCGGACAAAAAATACATAAAATTAAATTCAATCAGTACGTTGTATTAATTACAACAATTACAACGATCTCCAAAAATTCCAATATTTATAACTGTTAAAACAAGAAAGAATTAAAAAAAAAACAAAATTAAAAGGTCACGTACTAGTGACAATGTTAACGCAATGAGCGTTAAAAACAAAAACAAAAGAACTAAAATAAGTAATAATGGATTAAATACTTTACAATCCAACAACTATTTTTCTCCTCTTCAAACAATTGAAGATGAGCAAATTGATGATGATGATGAAGTGATAGTAGAAAAGACTATTAAAGTTCATATACCCCCAATTACTATTTTAAAATGTAAAATTGAAGAAGTTCACGAGCTCTGTAACTTAGTGAAAATCTCAGATTATGCCATAAGAAAAATTTCAATTGGCCTTAAACTGTTTCTTAAATCTCAAACGGATTTCCAGTGTATGTGTAACAAACTCAATGATAAATATGAGTACTTCACCTATGCTACAAAAAACGAAAAACCATACAAAGCTCTTTTATTTGGTCTCGATAAACAAGATCCTAAAATCGTCATGAAAAAGTTGTCTGATTTGGGCCTAAAATGTCTGGACGTAAAAATTGTTACCAAGACGTCTTCATACAACTCGGAATATGTAATATATGTCGTATATTTCCAACGACAAACTATAACGCTGAAAGAACTTCGACAAAACTTTTCTGTAATAAGTTTTCTAAAAGTAAGATGGGAACATCAGCAGACAAATAAATCGCAGATCACCCAATGTTACAATTGCCAAATGTTCGGCCATGGCTCCAGTCGATGCAAGGTCAGAACTTTCTGTGCCAATTGTGCCGGTCAACACAAGACTTCGGAATGTAAAGAATCCAACACAAAATGTGCAAATTGTAGTGGATCTCATAAATCTACGTTTGAACAATGCCCGAGCAAGGTCAATTATTTAAACATAAGACAACGTTTACAGCCAGTTCAACGACGTCGTATTCGCACCAATTATGCTAGTCAGTCAAATAACAACTATAATGACAACTTCCCTAACACATTACGTCAAAATGTAACCAGCCCGTCTAGCATCTGGATACCACAAAATAATGGCAGCAACAATACTAGCCAAAATAATAGCAGTAACGAGCTATTTACTTTACAAGAAGTTAAGAACATAACTTTAGAATTAATTACTAATCTTAGAAACTGTAAGTCTAAGGCTGAACAATTTGAGGTTATAACTAGCCTTGCGATTAAATTCTTATCATAATGAGTAACAATGGCATCTGTATAGTAACTTGGAACGCGAGGGGTATTAGAAACAAAAGTTTAGAATTATTCGAATTCTTGATTTCCCATAATATACAAATTTGCTTAATTACAGAAACAGGTTTAAGACCGGGTATATCTATTAGACATAACCAATTTAAAGTATATAGAAACGACAGAATTAGTTCAAGGGGAGGTGGTGTAGCAATAATTGTTCAAAAAAATATACGCCACCAGCTATTACCTATTGTTAATACAGAACTTATTGAAAATATCGGTATAAAAGTCTTCACAAATTCAGAAAGTATAAATATTTACTCTTGCTACTTCCCTGGAGGATTAACGGGCCATGACGGTGTAAGAAAAAGAAAATTTGCGTGTGATATTCACAAACTTAGTCGTGATAGTAAGTATTTATTGGGCGGTGATTTTAATTGCAGGCATCAATTCTGGGGATGTTTGAGAGCAAACGGATGGGGAAACATCTTGTATGAAAAGTTAGACTCATACAGTATTGATATAATATATCCAAGCGATCCTACCCATATACCAGCTGCTGCAAATAGGCAAGCCTCTACCTTAGACCTATTTTTAACAAATGCATCTGGTTTGATGTCTTATGCGGAAGTCGTAAACGACTTAAGCTCAGATCACCTTCCGGTGAAAATTTTGTTAAATAGTTCATATAATATATCACCAACTTTTAAGTACGATTTTGCTAATGCCAACTGGAAATGTTTTTCAAGGTATCTAAATAGAAGAATAAGCTTACCAGCTATTAGAAACATCACCTTAACTGATCATATTGATAACCTTTTATTAGAATTCAAGCATATAATAAACGACGCAGTAGAGAATAGTGTTCCAAAAAAATTTTCGTCGCAAACAAGCAAACGCCTTCCTTATTACATAAAACGCATGATTCAGATAAGAAACAATTTTAGACGAGACTGGCAAAGATATAGAGATATAAGTGATCTGCAAGAGATGAAATTATTAAATCAAATTATTCGAGAAGAAATTTATATACATAGGAATAAATCGTGGGACTACTTACTATCCACTCTCGATAAAGGCTCTCCTCCATTTTGGAATCTAACCAAAATACTTAGAAAGAAGTCCAGGAGTATTCCAATATTAAAGAAAAACGGTCATCATTATACCACCAACCAAGAAAAGTGTGACGTTTTGGCTCAAACATTTGCTTTAAATCATTCTATTTCAGCTAATCTTGGAGACCCTGTTACAAATTCCGTAGTTCAAAATACTCTTGAATCGTTTAGAACATCAGGTTTTAATCATACAGATGAATTTTCAACAAATGTTTCAGAAGTTTCTGCCATAATCAAGTCATTAAAAAATAAAAAATCGCCTGGAATCGATGGTATTAACAACATATGCTTAAAATCACTGCCCAACAAAGGTTTAAAATTTTTAACAATTATTATCAACGCCTGCATAAAATACTGTTATTTCCCCCATGAATTTAAAGAATCTAAGGTTATTCCAATAAAAAAACCAAAAAAAGCACCTAACTGTCCTTCTTCTTACCGACCTATTAGCTTATTGTCCTCAGTAAGTAAAATTTTAGAAAAAATAATCAAAGCTAAATTAGTTAATTTTATGGAAATTAACAACATTATTCCACCTGAACAGTTTGGATTTCGCAGAGAACATAATACTACCCATCCACTGATCAGAATTAGGAACTTGGTTAATGAAAACTTTAGCCACCAAAAGTCAACAGGCATGATCTTACTAGACGTCAAAGCTGCCTTTGACTCGGTATGGCATGATGGGCTTATTTTTAAAATGATAAATTACGGTTTTCCCATGTACCTTATAAAAATAATTCAAAGCTTTTTTACACTACGTTCTTTCCGAGTTCATGTTGGCTCGTCATCGTCTGTCTCTTTAACTATCACAGCAGGTTGTCCCCAGGGCTCTTGTTTGTCGCCTATTCTCTATAACCTATATACATCCGATTTCCCGCATCTAAGTTACTGCACTATGTCAATCTTTGCCGACGACACAGCTATTCTCAGCTCTGAATTATTGTCGATAGATGTTATATCCAACCTCCAAAGAGCCTTAACTGAGCTACATTCTTATTTCAATAAATGGAAAATAATGTTGAACCCTGATAAAACACAGGCAATATATTTTACAAGAAAACGCAAAGCCTGTTACCTACCTCAAAATAACATCATATTTGATAACCACTCCATCCAGTGGGAACAAAAAGTTAAATACCTTGGGGTTATACTAGACCCTAAAATGAAGTTCAAAGACCATATACCATACATTGTAAATAAAGTAAATGTACTAACTCGAATACTATACTCATTAATTAATAGGAATTCTAAACTTAGCATTAACAACAAGAAGTTAATATTAAAATCAATTTTTCATGCTGTTATTTTCTACGCAGCACCTGTTTGGTCGACTAGTGCACACTGTCATTTAAAAAAATTACAAATATCACAAAACAAATTGTTGAAACTAATTTATAATCTTCCATGGTTTTTTTCGACTGGGCGCCTGCATACTCTTGCAGGTATAGAATTAATTAAAGATAAACTTAACCGGCTTAACGAAAATTTTAACATCAGATGTCTAAATTCTGGTTACGATCATATCAATGAGCTAGCTCATCATATGTAGTTAAGTTTTAGGATTAGTCGTTTTTATATAAAAAAAAAAAAAGTTTAAATAGGTTTTGCTAAATTTTTGCCTTCAAATAAAAATGTTGTTAAAATATATATATGTATAACTTTATAAAACAACTTACATTATAATTAAGTAGAAAAAGATATTATTCTTAAACTCTTTATTTATTAATATTAAGATCAAGTAAAATGTATATATTATATTACACGAATAAAAAATTGAAAAAATGAATTTTCATAATTGGATTAAATGTCAGAACGTTAATATGGCGACGAAAAAAGAGAATTGGACTACCTTCTATTATTGTATCATGCTTTGATTCAAAGCCTTTGAATATGTTTCTAGTTTCAAAAATCTGTTTTGGTACAATTATGCCCAAAAAAGTTCTATTTTAGAGCACAATTGGTACAATTTTAAAATCTCATTTGCCATCCCTGGGCTGCATCAAATATACCAAGGTATATCAATAAGGCATAGTCAACGGCGAATTGATACAACAAAGCAACTTTTTTGTTCAAGCAATTATCAAAACAAATTTACATTTAAATTTTTTCAATTTATTTAAAAAATAAATTATAAAGAAAGTTTGATCACCGTGAAGAAACCAAACTTTTCGAAAATTTTTTTTTGTCACAAACTTTTTTACTCAGCAACTTTTTTCAGAGTTGAATAAAACGTACTATTTCTGTAAGCACGCCCTTACGAAACACACACAATGCAGCACATCCAGCGTTTTTTAATAATTAAAATTTTTTATATTAATAAAAACACATTTTTATAAATACTTTACCCATTTAAACCTACATATCTTTTGAAATATTTGCATTCAGAAGGTATACCCAGCAACTTTTGAAAATAGGCAAAAATCACCGAAAAGTGTTACGGTTATAAAAAGAAAAATCTTCGGTGAGCGCAATAATACTAATGGCAATCGATAGAGGACAAAAATACAATTTGTCAACGGGGGTTGTCGCATTCTGAAATACTTGCATTCAGAAGTTATACCCAGCAAACTTTTTGAAAATTTGCAAAAATCGCTGAAAAAAGTTTTCGCTTATAAAAAGAAAAATCTTCGGTGAGCGCAATAACATCTAATGGCGATCGATAGAGGGCATCAATACAATTCAGAAATGGGGGTTGTCATTTTCTGAAATACTTGCATTCAGAAGTTATACCCAGCAAACTTTCGAAAATAGGCAAAAATCACCGAAAAGTGTTACGTTTATAAAGAGAAAAATCTTCGGTGAGCGCAATAATGACTAATGGCAATCGATAGAGGACAAAAATACAAATTGTCAACGGGAGTTGTCACATTCTGAAATACTTGCATTCAGAAGTTATACCCAGCAAACTTTTTGCCTATTTTCAAAAGTTTGCTGGGTATAACATCTGAATGCAAGTATTTCAGAAAGTGACAACCCTTATTCCTGAATTGTATTGATGCCCTCTTTTGATCGACATCAGCCGTTATTGCGCTCACCGAAGATTTTTCTTTTTATAAGCGAAAACTTTTTTCAGCTAGAAAGCTGAAATTTGGTACACAGGTAGGTCACTTTTCATCTGGGAGGGACATAAAATATGTAAAAATTAATGTGAAAATAAGGCCAAGCTCCTTTCCAAAAATTTCGGCCGTAAAAAGTACTGAGATCAAAATAAGGACCAAGTTCTTGATAGGTACAATACCATCTCGTTTCTAGGCAACCTGTTAGCTTATTATATTAATTTTTCAACGTACATTTTGCAAAGTACGTTGAAAAATTAAGTTGTGTTAATTTTTCCCTTGTTCCTTGGAATATTAATCATGCCCAATTCTTTCTGAATATAACGTTACGAACCTTAGCCTAATAATCAATTTGGATTCGCAAAGCAAATACGTTCGAAATAATCATATTAATAAACAATTAGCTACTGGCTTGAGCTTTTCATATGTTTACATGTCCATATATACTTAAGTATAAAATCAAACAAAAAAAGTTTGTCTTGAGTAGAACAAAAATCAGAAAAATAGGAATGAAGAAAAATAAACCGATGGCAACGCTGGGAAAGTGCACATTAATATCAGCTTGAGAGTGATTTAATTCTTGTATTCAATTTTCACGAAAAAGTTGTATATATAAGAAATAAAATCACATTCAACAGAGCCACCTGACAAGTAGTGATAAGCAAATACACGTGAGCACCGACGATGGAAGTGTAGCGGCTTCCGAAAGTGGCGCTACTCTGTTCTGCTGTGTACGTTGAAAAATTAAGTTGATGTTAATTTTTCCCTTGTTCCTTGGAATATTAATCATGGCCAATTCTTTCTGAATATAACGTTAAGAACCTTAGCCTAATAATCAAAGCAAATACGTTCGAAATAATCATATTAATAAATAAAAGTTGTTTTTTTAAATTAAATATCTTAGAAAAATTTTTTATGTTCAAGGAATCCAAAGTGAAAATATAACATAAGTCGACAAATTATGAATTATCAGTAAGGAATAAGAACTTAACTCAACACGAGAGATAAAATCATACAAATGTTGACATAAAATAAAGACTTAAGTTGACTTAGGTGCACTAAAATTTAGTTTTTTCTTGTGGCACAGAAGCCCAACTCAACTTTGGCATTTTGAATTTTTTGTACTCAATAAGCCATAAGAGCCTAAGTGGCTTTTTCACTATTATCTCCTGACTGCAACGCTAAAGAACTATTTTTTTAAAGAGATGATTAAAAGAATACGCTTCCTTGGAACCTGTAAAAAAGTAAACAACAAAAAAGCAACTCCTGATTTGCAGTGAAGGTTTTAAACTTTAAACTGCTCTCCTGAAAACATTGGAAAACAGACTTAGGCGGTTAAGGCTTGTGACCACAGATATTGCAATGAAAAATATCGACGTTATATATCGATACATTTTTAAGAAAATATCGATATTTTTGGCCCATCCCTAGTTTGTACGTCTAAAAGATAATTTTGTTATCGAATTTTGGATTTTTTATTTTATTAATTAGGGCATACCCTTTTAAAGTTATGCTCATGTATGTCGTTCAAGTGACATTATTTTTGACACAACGCACATTCGCGTTCAGCATCCAAAATAACTAAAGAATCAACAATTAGTTCCAGGGAACGAAAAAGTTTATGGAAATTTGTAAACGTAAATGTGTTGTTATTAGTTTCTGTTATTCATACTTACTGTTTTCTTAGATATTCAATTAAAAAGAAAATAAAAACAGTTCAATTTATTTCTTCTGTGTAATTTGTTGAACAATTTTACTTTATTTTTTATATATTGTATGTACCTATGTATGTATGTATATATTAAATATATTGTATGTTAGTAAAATTAAAAAATTTTTAAATTATCAAGCAAATAAAACACTGAAAATAACATTTAAAAAACCAATCTTTAAATAGAAAGTAAAAACACAATAATAATAAATAAAAAAATAAAACTTTGGTTAATTTTTTTATAGGGATTGTAATATTAACAACTATGTACTATTAGTATGAAGTTAAACTTATGTTTTAAATAAATATAAAATTTTATATTTAATACACTAATATATGTATCTGTAATAATAAACATATATGGAAGAACAGTAGTAATTCCAAACTAGTTCGAGAAGGCTTATCTAAAGAAAGGAAAACATTCTTGGATTTGCAAATGATTTTTGTTGACACAACGATTTATGAATTCGGCACCAGAAGTTTTGTGCATCTTTTACTTGATTTTTAATATCAACTACTAAAAAATTTAACCACTTTCTGGAAATTATTTATTTATATTCTGTTTTAAATGTTACAAATACAATAAAAAAAATTAATTGCGACTTAATTTACCGGGCATAGTCGAAGTCCTTCACCCGTTGTAGTGAAGCTGTCGTTCGTGGCAGAGTTCGGATTTGTGACTACATTTGCTCATTGCGAATTGCTCACTTCTTACAAACGTATTAAAAATGCGCACAAGCGCAAAGAGCAGAAAAAAGAGCAATTGGTATGCGCAGCGCAAGTGCTTTCGTTTTATTAGCGCTGCCCTTGGTGCAATGAGCATTTTATTTTTTTATCTAGCGTTTTGCTCTGCGCATTTCTGTACTTTTCTATTCTTGATCCCATACAAATATGGTGGTTTAATGAAATTTTTAAATTGGCTCCTGCAGCGCCTATGATACCCCTGAACCGGAAGTGCAAACTTCGCTACCGACCCATTTCAGGCGGAAGTCCGGAACCGGTATTGTTGTTGCTATATCCGTCTTGAGATTTGTACTTGGACTCACGTCATATGGTGTGTTTGGAAAATTTTTACAAAAAACTGCAATAACGTCCATTGAAATAATGTCCATTGCCTTTGCTAATATTTTTTTCCACTGTAAATGCGTCATGCGCATTTCATGCTCGTGTAAATCCTTTTGCGCATTGCTGGTACGGAGTTCTTACGGAAATGGAATATTTGACATTTCTTATTTTTGCAAGTTATAATTAATTTTTAATGGTTTTGTGTATTGTAAAATAAAAAATAAAGGAATTTGTGTGTATGCAAACATTATTCTCTACAGAAAGTTGCACGATAATTTTTCTGTGTAGAAATAAATGAAAATTTTCAAATGTAAATTTCCATAAGAAATCCGTACAGCTTTAAGTAGTGATTTTTATTGTTCTAGATAACGAGATAAAAGCTGATTTGCTTTGTTAGACTACTAAAAAGGAAAAGTAAACCACGAAGAATGTAATCAAAACTAAAAGTCTACAAAAAATACATCGTGTACCTAAATGTTAAGTTTTTTCTGTGTAAAATAATTAATTTTATTACAAAAACAAATAAAGAACAAACCATATTATGTGTATGTATGTATGTAATCATTTATTACCGAGTTCAAAGCAAACTGTTTAAAAAACTATCTAGTGATGTGAAATCGTCAGGCTGTTAGCTGAACGGTTTCAAATCGGGAGATTTCAAACTTTACACTTTTCGACAAAGTGATTTTCAGAACATGCTTGATTCTAACGAATTTAGCATCGTTGAAAATTAAAAAAAAAAACTCATGAGGCAGTAGCTTTTTTTAACCTTATAATTTTAGTGTAATTTTTTATCTAATAATAATAATTATTTGTTTTAATTGTCATAATTGTCTTCTATTAATATTTTTCTATTTATTGTTTTTTATTAACAAAGCGTGCCAACACCAAACATTTTATTTGCAAATAGTGCGTTAATCGTGAACAATTATATAGCAACAATCATGGTAGAATAATATAACAGGTAGCCCCATAACTAATACAAATGTACATTTGGGATACGAAATGTCAAACATTAATAGAGAGGGAATATGTGTGTTTGTAGAACATAAGCAGCAAACATACGTGTGATATTGTGTGTGCAACGTAGTTATTTCACATATACACAAGATTTGACAGTTCGCACCATGAAAAAAGCAAATAAACAACTAATCAGCTGGCGTTCCAGGGCTACCTTGTATATTATTCTACCATGGCAACAATTTACAGTTTTACACGGAAAAATAATCGTGTAGAATTCTATACAGAATTTTCCTTGCATACACACAAATTTATATATTTTTTAATTTACAGCACACAAAAACACTAAAAATTAATTACAATGTAAGAAAAACTAGAAATGTCAAAAATTACCCGACCAAACAATTGTCTGAACATTAATTTTGGTTTCAGTTGACGGAAAAAATTCTCCACTTATTGTTATAGCATGCCTGTAATATGCAATAAATGCCAAAATTCCGTGTAGTTTTCTTTTGGAACTGCGTACTAGTAAACGGAAATTTCTTTAAGAAATTTACCAACATGAATTTCAGTTTGTTTTTTTTACACATACTTCTTATGGCAGCCTGAATTTGATTCAGAGCTGCATACTACGCTTTATTTGCAAATAACCCGTGCGTATAAACGTAGTATATATCGTTTATATCCGTTCTCTATTGTAGGACTTATGATTAATAATATATTAAAGTTTCGAACCCCGTAACTCAGGAATCAAGAGAGCGCCGAAAAAAATACACTAAAAGTTTTAGGTTAAAAAGGGCTATTACCCTGTGATTTTTTTAATTTTCAATAATGTTGGTATTTTTGACTTAAATCAATATTCTATATAACAACAAAACAAATAAATTTATTTATTTAAAAATTCTTGATGCATATATATTATAACATTTAAATTTTGTAATTTTCTTTTTTATTTTACAATAAAAAATATTTCTAATCACTAATTTGCTTTACATATTTTGATATTTGTTAACACTGTTTTTGTTTTGTAGCCAACAAAAATAGAAATTTGTTTAATTTGACTACACGACCGAAGAAGCATGGACAACAACCTGCAGTCGTGTAGCCGTGCAGTCGTGAAAATAATAATTTTCATATACACACATGTATTCTATTTTTGACAGGCTGTAGTCGGTAGCCTGCTGTGGCGAATGTGTTTAATGCATTACTTTTAATAAAAATCTCTCCATGTTTTTTAGAGCATCACAATTATAGAAAATATAAGAGAACACATTATTTAATATTTTTTAAGCAATTTGAGGCACTTTTAACTGATCGTTAAGGAAGCATTTTGCTATCCCTCTTTTTATGTTTAATATTTATTTCAGATTTTCTATTCTTCCCTTTCTCATTATTAATAAAAACCCTTATCTCTGAAGAAAAAATACTTTTTTTTTTTTTTGCTTTTTATTGAATTTAAAAAAATAATCAGCTAGAGTAATTCTGCTGTCCTTAATAGAACGGACTGCAAATAATTTAATGTGTTATTATTTTCTTAGGATTTATTTATATATTATTTATATTAATGAAGTCAATAAAAAGTTTTATTTCTTCGAATTTTTTTAAATTTTCGTATTAGGTCACACCCGTCACATTTTAAAAATAGTTTTTTGTTAAGAAAACTGATTTTTTATCAAACAGTAAATACGTAATACGGCTAAAACACTGAACAGACAGCTATACCAAAACTATTGTGTACGTTATAGCAAAAATTTTACAGAATTTATGCTGAAAGTCATAATTCTTTAAAACTGAGGTTTGTAAGGTCACACCCGTCGTAGCGTTCTGACGACCATTCTGAGCAGGAATCGTGTTCTTTCAGTGTCTACCCGTTATTCAACGACTTTAAGCTTAATGGCCTTGCGAGTCGCAACCTTTTTTTAAGTAAAACATTTTATATTCCTTATTTATAACAAAAAATATGTGTAAAGTGGTCACACCTGGCTAAATGGAATTACTCAGTATAGGCATTCTAGAACTAGTAATTGTAGAAATTCTAAGGTGGGTCCACATCTGATAATATATGCACCGAACGCGTTCGCCGAAAATATTTACGGCGCAAATTTTGACTTGTAGATGTGGACGAGTTTTTAAATATTTACTATACAAATATTTATTCGCGAAAATGTCTCCCCGCTTAAGCAAATGATAACACAATAAAATTAGCACTCTTTCTTCAAATGCGTCCACACCCGAACAGCTCGCGGCGCAAATTTTTGCGTTGTTCGTCAGAAACTATCAAGTCACGGATCGTGTGCGTTGAATGAAACGAAAATTCTTGCGTCGTTTCTATGCGCCGGACACGTCTACACTACGTAAAATACGTTCAGCGCAAATATTCACAGATGTGGACCCACCTTAAGAGTTTCCCTGGATTATTCGGCCTGTTCTGTAAATCATATGATTTCAGAACACGTAATTTCTTAAATAATTAAAAAACTCGTAATTTCTGTACTGCATACGAAATCAAAATGTCATAGCCAAGGTAGATTAATACAGGTAGTGGTGAAAACACAGCTGTTTATCTATTTTCATTATTGGAACTGTCAAAAGTTGTTTATTTTTTACAACCTGTTGAAGTGATAAAAGAAGTGTAAAGAAAAAACTAAAAAAGTAAATTGAAAAAAAAATAAATCAAGACTTGGTTTTTGACACTTCGTGCAACGAAACAACAATAAACCCCATGTTGTTTTTGTCATGTTGTTTTTGTCATGTTGTATTTGTTTTAGTATTACCACTACCTGTATTTATCTACCTTGGTCATAGTATTTTGTTAAAAACATTGACTTGCACTGTATAGCAAAATAAAATTTTTTTCAAAATAACAAGGCTCTAACGACTGATCCTGGTTGAGGAACCAAAAATGAGTACATATAGTATGTGTTTTACCGTTTTTAAAACTTATGTAAAACACTATCGAGGAATATTTCCATGGAACGTTTTGTTGTCCTTTTGAAAAAACGCCGAAACACGAGTATATTTTTTTAGTCGCCTCTATCAGGATTAGTCATAAGAACTTTGTTATTTTAGGTGTTGTACAGTATAATTCCAAACATTTTCATTCTGCATGGAATACAGAGGAAAGGCCTGAATGTTTTGAAAATCGCACGATTTATATCATTCTATTGTAAATGCCAAAACGTAAAAAGTAATAAAAAGTTGCTGTAAATCAGCTATTATTAGAAACTATTTTCGACAATCATGTGGTTTTTAGAACAGGCCTGTATTAATTAAAGGAATTTTATAATGAAAGCAGCACTATAAAAGTAATTATAAATTCATATTAATATAAGATGATTACAATGCATAATAATATAGTTAGTATAATTAAAATTTAAATAAATTGTATGTACTATATGTAGTATTTAATATAATTTTAAAAAGATAGTAATAATAAATTCAACAATAACGGTTTGTATGTATGTATGTATGTATGTATATGGGATAATATGCAAAAATAGAAATAAAAAAGTATTCAAGTCTTTTTTAGTACCCGTCCATACGATGCAACTTTTGTTATGCAACTCTTGGAGCTTATGGGAGAGAGGTGATATGATAATGAAGAGCACAGCTAAAATTTCATCATGTGAGCAGGAATGCAACGTCAAAAGAAAATTTCAGAACCAAAAGTTACATTCTGTGGGCGAGGAGTTAAGAACGAAATATGTGTAACAAACACCACGTCTTCACGAGACATACGTTTGAAAATTTGTGTGTTAGCAATTGTCAAAATTCTGTCCTAACACAATAAATTAACGTGTGGACCGAATGTGCTTGCGTTCTAACTCTACGTCTCCACCTAACTTGAAATGATGTTGTAACTTGAAGTTATGACTGCGTTATTAAAACAATTGCACTAACAATTATGCTATAACCTGAAAAAAGCATTAACTTGAGCGGTCTACACTTTACATCAACTTGTTAATGTTAAGTTAAGTTAGGTGTAGACTGCAAATAATACATGTTTGGAAATCAATCAGCCTTATTGGGAAAAAGGGGCGAACAGTTTGATCACGTGAAATATTTCCCATGAACAAAAAATGGTGAGCAAAACGAGCACAATAGTACAGTAACACAACAACAACTCAAAATTGACGATCACAATTTCAGGGAAAGGGAACACATTTCACGTGAACTTTTATTCCCGATAAGGGTGAATGTTAAAACATAAGGCCGAGGAAATATGATAGAACACAAGCTGTCAAATTCAATATGTATGCGTTGTTTTTTATAATTTGTTTGATTTTATGTGAAAAAAGAATGAAGAAGGTTAAATGTTTTAGATGTTTTTTAATTATTTTTACATAATTTATGTTCATATTCATAAAATTTTTACAAACAGAGAAATAATAAAGTGGAATGTATAAAAAAATACAAAATGTCGTGCAAATTTACTACACGAATATGTAAGTATATAAAACTTGTGTCCAAACATCAGTAGCTTTACTTACTCAACGTTCAGACGATGCAAGTCTTATTGATCAGCTTCATATTCAGCTGGGAGAGCGACAGAGGAAGTTGTATTCATTTCTCTGTCTTTTTTACAGCTGAATAAGAAGCTGATCAATAAGACTTGCATCGTCTGAACGTTGACTTAGTCGACAGCTTGTGTTAAAAGATTATTGCTCAGCAATTTATTTTCACATTTGTTGCTAAATATGTATTTGAACACATAGTCATACGATCCACACGCAAATATCTTGTGGCGTCAATCGAATTTGACAGTTGCCACGGCAATAATTGCCAAACTTATTGCTCGTGTGGACGGGTAGTTACGCCCACTTAACACAAGTTTGAACACATGCATTTTTTGTGACGTCATTCTGCCGAAGTTATTTCTTGTTTTAAGAAATATCAAATGTCTCGTGAAGACGGGATGTAACTTCTAACAAATTTGCTATTTATATTAAGGGTCAGCCTGAACACACACCGCAGAAGAAAAACGTTATTGTCTTTTAAGTCAAACACACTCGTATGAATATAAAGCACACAAAAAAAAATTTGGTATGTGTTGTCTCATAAGAACTAATGTACTGTTGTCGTATTAGACAAAATAAACCGTTTTGTCTTATGTTGGTGTGGGTTCAGCCTTATAAGTCTCGTTTCCGCATACAACGTAATCGTCGACGAAAACGATGATCGTCGAACGTCGTTGCTAATTTATGGAATTTCGTTTTCGTTTACGATTACGTTGTATGCGAAAACAAGCCGTTAGCATTTAAAAATAATAATATATGAATGTATGTGTGTAAAAACGCTCCAGTAACATGATTATTTGACAGTTTCTTTTTCTTTTTGTAAATTTATGGAAAGATTTAATTTAAAATTGGGCCTTATCAATCTTTTAAACATTATACATAATTTATTTTATAAATTTTAACAAAATAGATTCTTATTACATAAATTAAAAAAATCTGTTTCTGGCCTTAAAAGGTTCTTATTTCTGGTAGAAAAGACTATAAAATTGAGTGTTCTGTGTATGTTAAGCATAGTACTTTCAGTGTATTAAATGGCTTCTTTTTATCCAAACTGTAATGATATTTGGAAATAATTGAAATAAAAATTATAAGATAACAAAACCGTTTTACCAAATAATACAGTATTATTAAATCATTTAAAACATTTGTGTATTTGTTACTAAGTATTCGTATATACATACTTTTTTTTAGTATAATTTTGTATAAATATATAATTAGTTTTTTATTACTTTAAAGTCCTTATTTTTTGGTTTTTATTTGTCTTCTAAAAGCTTTTTGAGTATTTGTATTGTTTAAGGTTGTGTAATTTTGTATTTCTGCAATTGCATTTTAATTGTAAATCAATATTTAAAAGAGGACTTTTTGTAATACGAGTAGTACATACTCTTATAAACACAGAAATCCGCCTCAACAGCAACACCTTTTTGGAGAAAACAAATCACCCACCAATGGTTTTCAATTGTAACAACTTTTTTTTATGCTACATTCTATGAACTTACATATATTTTTGCTAAAATTAATAAATAATATATTTTAGTCCACTTCTAGATCGTCATTTTGGAATGTAATGATTTTAATAATAAAGTGCGTGCTTGTTTAAACGTATTGCATTTACGTCATACTCTTTTATCAAAATGGCAAAACAGGAGGGTTATTATGTAATTCGACTCGAAAAATAAGGCCTTTAGAAATTAATTGCCGATTCGGAAGTAAAATCGTATAATCTATTTCGTTCATATGTGATACAGAGTTGTATGTGTTCAAAAATGGGTAAAGCTAATTGATGTCCAGTGTTGTTTAGGTATAAAACTTGGTATTATTATTATTATTATTATTATTATTATTATTATTATTATTATTATTTTAATGTCAAAGCTGTCAGCTGTTGTGCTTAAAAGTCAAATTTCATTGCAAAAATGTTTAAGAAAAGTTTTAATTTTAAAGGTATTGTTTTACCAATTTTTTCTATTTAGTGCCAAAACCAGGCGCAGATACCCGGGGGGGGGGGAGGGAATATTTCCCTCCAAACGAGTAAATTTCTATAGAGTTTCTAAAAGAAGTTGGGAAAAATAGTATGTTTTACTTAGAAGTTCCCCCAAAAGCTCAAGCTGGATCCGCGGCTGGCCAAAACTATATTTATTTTATCATTTCAAATACATATATGTTTAGTAACACGACATTTTTACATGCTTTTTCAAAACAAAGTAAAATAATTTGAAAATTTTTAGTCCTTTCGACAACAAAAAAGCATTCAAAGAAATTATGATAATTTTAACATATTTGACATTTGCTTTCGTATTAGATAATTGTATTTACGAAAGACTACTTTTCCTTTTTCGTGTGGGAGAAAAAAAATGTACGGATCGAAAAACAAATTTCCGATCGTTCGTAAATAAATTTTGAAAATCGTACTAGATAATTCAATTTGTACGAATTTGTAAATATTTTTATTGGAATCGAATTACGTAATAACACATCCATTACAAAGGTAGACTTTATCGATGACTGTCAAGAGATAATGTTATTTTTTAATTCTTAACACGTTTTGCACGGACAAGTACACATTTGTAAACTTTTTGAAATCCAAAAGCATCAGTTTGAATACCGCTGTCATTTTATGGAAGTCAATTAGCAGCTGAGAAGCATTACAACGGCATCTTTAAATAATATTCACTCCTATCGTGACTAAGATGTGAAATTTATTTTCAATAGAAAATTGGTATTGTGAAGTTCACGTGAACATTTTGTTCGCTTCTATCAGTTGTCAGAGAATTAAAAAAAAAGGAAAGAAGAATTGTAAAGCTTTGGATAACCACAGTGAAGTTAAACATTGGTGTATCAAGGTGCTTTATTCCCTTTAGATCAATATTAGAATGTCTGGGCAGTTTTACCCTAGGAATCGGCTGGAGCGATTGAATTATGGACGTATTTAAATGTGAACGCATGACTTCCAATGACACGCTAATGTTAAAATCGTGTGTTTTTTACCCGAATTCGAACACATGCAGTATCATTAGAACCCATGCTTAACTCGTTTTTTTGCTTGTCTTTTTTTGCTGGGTCTATAACAATATGTCGACGTTACCTTAACCCCACACCATAAAATGGGGACGTCTGTACTCGTTCTCGATAACAATTGAGTACTACTGACAACTCCTTACAATTGTCTAAGGTGTAGAAAAAATGTCGTCGGTTACGAGTAGACGAGTACAAATTTTTTATTTTCGGGTTGACGTGAAGGCGACAAATAGATACAGAATAAGTTCTAAAGTGTATGTATTCTTTTGATTCGAGTTACAGGGTAGCAGGTCAGCAAACTAGTGAATATTACTGCCATTAGCGAAGGTTAAAATACAAATCTGCGGACTTTTGACAAAACAACTTGAGTATAATTTTAAAATTTTTCAGTAGAGCCAAAGCGTATCTAACAGATGAACTCACTAGAATAGCTATTCCTTACGCGATTAAACGTCAAACTTAGTGGAATGTTATGAAATAATTATAATATCAAACCTTCAAACTATCAAGCACTATATAGAGATTCCCTTCTTTACGGTATTTCACATTTCCTTAAAGAGCTAGCTTCGCTGACAATTCCACCCTGGTTCCAAAGTTTTTTGACACCTGCTAGAGCAGTTGCTACAACAAGCCCTCTATTGTTGTAGAAATGGGTGTACCTGTTAGTTGTGCCATGAGTAGATCAAAAATAATGTTAAAGTTTGGGATTATAGAAATCTGATAATTAAACATAAATAATTGAATTTGATTAGAATTTTGTACAGATATTTATTTTTCCGTTTTTCGACGTATTTAAAACTCGTTGGTGCTCATTCGAAAATTAAGAAAAATCGTTTACAACTAAATATATTTAAGAGATACCCTGGAAATCTGTATTTAATGATAATGAATCTGAAAATTTTTCTGATGCCTATCAATCACGCAAGTAAAATGATTAATAGAATAGCTACATTAAAGTCATGTTGTTTCCGCTTGATATAACTATAATTCAACATGATTTTTAGTGTTGTTTCAATATTAAATTCACGTTGTTTAAACTTGAAATAACTTTGATTCAACATGATTCTTCGAGTTGTTCCAATATCGAATTCACGTTGTTTCAACTCGAAATAACTTTGATTCAACATGATTTTTCGTATTATTTCAGTATCAACTTTATTTTGATTTAACTGCACTGCAATATTAAATCAACATGAAATATAGTTAATTCAAAAGTATAAATTTTCCTTCAAAATTATTGTAAATCATGTTGAATTAAAATGAAAATCACTACCGAAAAATATTAAATTAACCTGGTTTTCGACGATTTTACATGGCAATTTTTCTGTGTGTATAAAATCAATTTATCGATTTTAATGTTTTTTCAACTACATATTTTCACGTTATTTTTTTAAATTTTTAAAATTTTTTTCTTACTGAAATTTTGGCTCCAAATCACGTTAATTTCAAAATAATTGTCGCCGCTTGCTCAAATAACCATTTCAGATATTTTTGTCTGGATCTTTCCTGATTTTAATTTGAATATTTTATATTCGAATATCGAATATTTCTTATTCGTATGTCATGTTCGAATATTTTACACTTAGCAAGCAACGATATGTTTTGTCATTTACTTGATTGTGAGTAAAAATTTCAGTAATAAATTTTGTGACAGTAAGAAAATATAAGAACATTGTTACAATTAAAAAAACATCGAAATTGGCTGGAAAAATTAATAAAATTGATAGTATATTGCGTTGTTATATTTAATATTATGTAAACATGGGGATATAACCGTTTTCTGTTCACATAATTTGCATATAAGATCGATCCTTAATGAATAATAGGGGATCCGCAGAAAAATATTAAAATACCAATATCTCGAAAACTCGACCTAATCTGACAAAACGGTGAACGTCATTCGATTCCTTGGCCAAATTGTATAAGATTAACTATCAGAGAACCTTCGTCCGGATTTTCGACTGCCACATTCTTATCAGCCGTACGAAACATTTGTTGGCAGCGTAGTATTTATCTAGGGCCCTATTTCTCGAAACAACAAGTTACAAGTCTATAACGAAGATACCAACAAAACAGCAATACTTTTACAAAATATATTGTTGTTTTGTGGGTATGTTGCTTATAGATTTGTTACTTGTAGTTTTGAAAAATGCTGGGGCCCATTTTCTCGCGCGAAACAAAGTGAACAAAAACCGGAGAATAGTGAAAAAGCTATGCGAAATAAATCATTCATACGACATACGACTGAAGAAGGAAAAGGAAAATATTCGAAGGATAAAGTATTCACGATAGGAATGATACCTAATTTTTCCCACTTTATTCTTATGCAGCTTGAAATTCACATTCACAATAGTGAAATTTATGATTGCAAAAGTGTAAATGATAAATGATATGGCCTGCCTTTTGAGACAATTGCAATCATGCATTTGCATTTTATTGTTAGATTTAGAACATTTGAAATATCCAATTTGTTGCGGTTGCAAAAGCAAATTTTAATTTATAAAAGGATACTTCTTGAATGAAGTTGTTTAATTATATCCAATTAATGCTTCTAGCACCTTGATATAATTGACTAATTGATTAGGAAGGAACTATCACATTCTTACTTACTTACTTACTTAGTATGTGCCGAAGTGGACGATGAAGATTTTAATACTTTCTGAATAATTTGTTTGAATTCCTGTTTCAATGACTGTTTAGTCACAGGCTTGATTCTATTCTAGGAGAACAAATTATTACGCCTTTTAAGAGAACCAAACTTTTTTTCGGCTTCTAAAAGAGCCTTTTCATTACGAACAACTTCAAAGGGCAATGCTGGTGCGTGAGTCAAACGGCCAGCAGCGGTATCTATTTCTTGATCGGATGGAAAGTCCTCAAAGGACATATTGCTAAAGCCGGTTTTTACGGAATTCTTTATGGAATTCGATTGGAAGGAAGAATTGCCGAAAGATTTACCCGAAAATGATATTGAATGTTTTTGTGTCACAGCTGTAGTATTGGGAGCAGCAGCATTATTGGATGATGACAACATATTTTCATAGTCTTCTTCATCATCGAATTCATTTGTGTGTGATTTGTATTTGGATCGTTGGTGTTTCTGTTTGGGTGGGCACATACTTAAAGATGATGACGATGAAGCCAAAGCTGATGTCGTCATAAGACCGGTGTTGGAGGAAGGCGAATGAGAGTGATGGTGATCACCCGAAACTTTTTTATATGAATTTCCTTTAACTTTTTGTGACAATTTAGCAGGCAGAGTTCTTACTCCAATATGACTCTTTTTTTCTTTATGTTTTGTTGCTGTGGGTGCTACTACTACTGCTGGTGTGTTTGTTACTGAAAGACTGGAGGAGGAGATTGATGCCTTTGCTGAATCCACGTCAGAATTATGTTTACCATGCAAAACAACTGGCTCTTCTTCATCGTCTGGCGTAAAGTCCGAGCAACGTTCTTGAGAAATTTGTACAAAAGCATTATCAGCTATTGGAAACATAGAGTTTTCACTACCGGGGGAAGCACACAAATGTGGAGGTAATATCTGAGAAGTGACATTAGCTGTGGGCAGGGTGGAATTCGTCTTGCCCACAACTGAGGAGCAGCCTTGGGTATTCAAAGAAATTTGCATAACATGGGAATTGTTGGGATTGTTCAAATCATCAATTTGTTTTGACCTTATCGATGCACTGGGTGGGGAAATCGCATTAAGAACTTGTGGTTTAGGTATTTTAGGTGTGGAACCACTCAAGACGCCGGGACTCGGTAATGGTGGAATATTAACATAAGTAGCCAATGGTGTAACATTCACATTCGATTTTTGGCATGCAAATATATGTTTAGTGGTTTGTTGTTGGTGTTGTAGAGCAGTAGCTAATAACGGTTCTGGTGTTTTGTTGATTATAATAGAGTGATTAACAGTTATTAGTTGGGGCCTAGATTCGTGTGTCTTTGGTGTCGTGTATGTCGTAGAAGTGGGATGAGCGGTTGTTTTAACTTGTACAATATTGTAGCCTTTATCACAACTAACAATATCATGTTCAACGTTATTTATGCATTTACTAATTACCTGAGGAAACGGTTCAGAACCGAATAAATCACGTTGATCTGTTACTGATGAGCCTGCGGATGAGGTCAACAAAGATGTTGTTGGTGGTGGCGCAAAAGAACAAATCGACGATGCCATTGCCGGGGCAGAGGTAAGTGAAGCATTAGTCGATATAACTGTTACCATGCCATAATGAGACGAACTTTGTATATTCTGGCTGGTTGTTACTTTATCTTTTTGTAGTAATTGCGACTGTTGTTGTTGTGTCATAGGATTTTTAGCCGGATTAACAAACGGATTAAATACAGGCTCATTAAACTCATCTAGCACTACATGCTGTTGTTGATTTGATTGTTCAGTATTAACTGGAGTTGTTTTTTTGGCGATTGTTACTGCTGACAAAGGCATGTGAAAATCAGAAAATGTTGTTTTTATATTTTTAACTGGGGTGGATGTCCATATTTCTGCTGTCTGATTTACCGACATCTTAACATTAGCTCTCTCTGTCTCTCTGTCTGTTAATTTTTTTGTGGAAGCAGTTTTAGGTACTAGTTTAGCTTTAAGTGGGCGACCCTCTGGCATTTTGAAGGGGGCCATAGCAAAAACATCAAATTCTTCAGTGTCTTCTTTTTTATTATCAAGTGTATCGTGAGGAATGTTATTGTCCGAGCTTGAAGACTTAACATTCGAATCTGTGGAGTCTGCAGAATTATATGCTAGCTCATCATCAAGTAGTAGCGGTTTGTCACCTAATTTATTAATAAACTCAGCTGAAGTGGGGCTAAGTTCATTTTCTTCACATGCCATATTACTTGTAATGGTCGCCGCATTTTGTCCATTAGCATCGTTGTAGGTGGCCTGTAAGGCGGCAATGCGGTCTTTTTTTCGCATTCGGACTTTAACAACCACCCGACTAATGTCATCTTCATGTGTAGTAACAGATTCACACTCGGCATGATAAGCCGATGAATTGCATGTTTTAACACTCTCACTTATGCCATCCATATCGGGCCGTTTCAATTTTGCATTGCTTCTTAAAACACTATTCATTTGATTTTCATCAAAGAAGTCATCATCTTCGGCTCGCAAATCCGAAGCCGAACCAATCGAATCAGCATCATCATTGTCTTTATTGGCTTCATCCGCTGCAGCAACAGCAGCTGCTATTTCAGCTGCCTGTTGATGTTGCTTTTCATGTTTTTCCAAAGCAGCATTTACTTGCTGGGCTGCTTGGTGAGCGGCTGAAGATGGTTTTTTAGTTGTTGTTTTCTCTCGAAGTTTTTTAACAATAGGCACTTTAATTTGCGTTTTGTCCACTTTATGATAGGCTGCCTGTTGTATTTTATGAATAGTATCTGGTATATTATTGGCAACAATCTGTTTGAAAATGGCTTTTTTTGAAGTGGTTATTCCGGAGCTGTAATCCTCTTGGAAAAATTCCGAATCAGAATCATCCGACGTGGCCTCCTGATCATTGCTACGCAATTTTTCATATTTATTGCGATCTTCTAGTGGTAACTTTACAAATCCGGTGGAAGTTAAAGCAACTGACGAGCCGCTTAAATTAACTAAAGCATCATCTTGGTCTTGATGATGCAAAATACTGCCTTCAGAATCCGTTTTCAAGTTATTTATTAGAGAAGTTTTCTCTTCGCTTGATACTTCCAGTGTTGGAGACAAAAGCCATTTAGATGATGTTGATGATGTGGTACAACCACCACAGTAGCCACCGCCTCCTAAACTGTTGGGATTTGTTAATACTGTTGTTGCATTTGCAGTACTGTTGTTGTTTCCCAAAAAGTATTTAGCTGTTAAAGAAAATTAAGTTCTTTTATGTGATAAAAAAGAAATGAACTGAAAATTGTGTAAGTATGTATGTATGTGTATGTACGTATGTTTTTATCTATGGAAGTGAGTGGGGAGACATTGAGAAACTGTGAAGTGAATAAGTAGCAGGTAATGGAGTGTGAATAAGATATTGAGTGGATGGGTAAATGGAGAATTATAGATGGATGTTAATTATTAATATATGTTGTATGTATGTATGACAAGTCTAGGAACATTTCTTAAAATACACGGTTAAATAGCCTATAGTTTCTAAAGGAACTCAAAATACTTTATTGAACAAGATTTTGCGAAGTTGCCTGGAACTTATTTATTTACTGTTAACTAAATACCGATTTTTTTTATCCCTATTAAGATATTGATTGCAAATAATCCACTTAATTTTATGAAAATACAAGCCGACTTCATAAACGCCACAATGCATTGCAGTGATGCGACTTTACATTGTTTACAACAACAAAGCACATACAACTTTGCATCACTGCAATGCATTGTGGCGTTTATGAAATCGGCCACAGTTTAACTTCTAACTTATAACTATTATCCCGAAAAATACTTCAAATTGTGGACAGTTTCAAGTTATGGAATAAGTTCTAAAGCAGTTATTATCGTTCAGCCACGAGACTGGCTTCAACTTACAGAAGGATTCAAATTATAGAAGTTCAACTGTATATGAAGGCTATACAGTAATATAAATAATGTCCAATTTGAACAATAAGAGACAACGAAGCGCAAAAGCACCAAACATTTAATATGAAACGATATTTGGTTCTTTTGGAAACGAAAAAAAAACATCAAAGAAATAATGTTCCCGATTTATGCGAAATTGAAGTACCTTCTATACAATGTTGTTTTTTGTGGTTGCCTTGATTATAAAAAGTTCTTAAACAAAGAAATAAAAAAAAATCGAGTTCCCCAAAGACTTTTTTGTTAATATGTAACAAACAAACATGTTCGTCAGTTTTTCTCCATACACTATTCATGGAAATTGAACAACAGACAATTACAACAGTTTTTATACTTGCAATCATATTTAAAACGGAAAAGAAAATGTCATATACGAAAAAAAATCTTAATGTTTTCGTTTCCCTAACGCGAATTAATTTTAGCAGGGCCGAATTAAGTCCGTGTAGTGTACGATGGATGTCAAACTCCACATATATGAAAAGTGTTGTTTAGTTTTGTTGAGATTTTGCTTCATAATTTATATCGAGCTTTTTTTTACCAGACGAAGAAAACTTACGACTCATGGAGCCTAACCTTAAATGGTTCAATTATCAGGTTCTCCAGCAAATTTAAATACCTTGAGGTTATTCTTGACAAGTCACCCATTTGGAATCAACATGTTTCCTATACTGACAACAAAGCTAGGAGGGTAGTTCGTGCCTGCCAACGGCTATTTGACAAAACATGAGGGCTTAAGCCAAACATGATACATTTGTCATTTACGGTTAGCAGACATCTGCAGTATAAAAACCGGAGGTCTGTTGTACACATGAGGATACTGGGACAGTTTGTGAACGACCCATATACTAGGATGAGTGATAAAATACAACCGACAGTAGTCTTGAACAAAAACGTTGACGTTCTAATAAGTGAAAGGAGCCAATGGCTGAACCACACTCCATGTCACGAAGATGCTGACCAGATTTGGTTCACTAACTTCCAATCGGACATTCCCATGGATAAATACCATACGATTTTCCAGGCGAAAGTCTATGCCATCACATTTGTGCTAGAGAATGATTGAGGAGAAAATGTATGTAAGTGTTCGTATCTACTTGATCTCAAATTGTCAGGTAGCGCTCAAGGTCTTAATCTCTTATGAGATAAGGTCGGGTGTTGTCAAAATAAACTAACATTGGGTGCCTGGCCATGAAAATCATGCTGTAAACGAACGGACTCATTGTCTACCCAACATAGGTTTATAGGACGCGAGCACTTTTTTGGCATCTCTTGTGGATGTGTCAAAAAGCAGAATAGTTACCGGATTCAGACGGAGTTTTCCTGCCATTACGAATGCTTTTAAGGTCTAAAATAAGTAAAACGGTTCATTACGTTATCCCAGTAATGCCCACTGTTACATATACGTAACGTTACTATCTCTTTAAGTTTTACTGCCAGTTTTTGTAAATAAAATAAAAATTTTCGTTGGGGAATTTATATTGAAACAACAATAAAAAAACTCAAATTTGTTTTTGTTTTCAATTCAAAGTCCCTAACGAAAATTTTAATTTTATTTACAAAAACTGGCAGTTAAACTAGATTACAAAAAAAAACCAATTAATAAAATCTTCCAATTTTTATGCAATGTGTAATATAATATCTGTCCTACGCCCACAAACTATTTTTAAATTCGTTTCAATGTTGTGGGTATAACCTACTAAAAGCCTTGCCAAATCCAAGTCCTAGATCGCTGTGGGCATTAATGGTTACTGCTATGGACAAATATGACCTTAGATTACTAATGACGTGGGTTACCGGACACTGAGACCAAGGTATGTAGACTCTGTGAAACGCAAGAAGAGACGCCGGAGGACATCTTCTGTGACTGTCCGGCGGTACTGGTGTGCAGAACGAGGAGTTATCGTGATGACACGAGGTGAAGTATAGAATCTCCCACCGTTTAGAACAATTGGCTTTATACCAAGGCGAAATCATTTTACAGGTGGCAGCATAGTGGCAGGTGATTATAGTTTTTGGTGTGCGCTAGCTGTCAAGCTCCATACATAAAAATCGAGGTTTATTTTTTCCTTATATTTTATATAGAGTTTGACAGGGGCCATACACCAAATTTGCCTGTTGTTTTTGTATTGTTGTATTTGTTGCCACCTAGTAAAATTAATTCCCCTCGCTTTATACGTAGTCTTGATCTGCTGCAGTGAACATTTGGGCGACATAAAAGATTCTTTGGGTCGCTGTGCTTATGCCCAATACATAATAATAATAATAATATGTAATATATCGAGTTTGACATTCATCATACACCAAAAATGCCTATTCTTTTTGCATTAAATCGCCTGCCCTTATACTATAGGAATGTAATCAAAGAAAAAATTTAAATAAAAAAACTTTAAAATGTTTTATATTTGACAACATGTCTTCTGAGCACACAAACAAAAATATTCTTATACGGTCAAGGGATCGGCCTAATCATCGGCCTGTCATGCATATCTGACGGTCTAAGTCTTTTGTGGCTCATTTAAAAACCATAAAATCCGAAGTCGTTTAGTTTGAAAGTAACTTAATGACAAATGACAGGAGAATGGATAAAAAAAATAAATCATTTTTTAAAACTTAATAATAATAAAAACTCTTTTTAATTTTAAGCTCAAGGTCATTCTTTCTTTTATTAATTTCGATATTTCGCTATCGATTGGACAGCATCATCAGCAATAATGAGTTAAGATTAACAAAATATTTAAAATTTAAAAAAATATTTTAATTTCAAATATTTAACATAAAAAATTAAAGTAAAGTTTTTTATTTTTATTTGGTTTATTGTAACTCATTATTCCTGATGCTTGAGCTTAAAATTAAAAAGAGTTTTTATTGTTTTAAACAAAGAAAGGTCGAAGAAAAGAAATTTATATATACTTAATAATATTATTTATTGTACAACGTGTAATTAAGGCCAATTAAAAAAAATATATAAATACATATGTACATTTATGAAAGTAAAAAACTAAATAAAAATAATAACGGTTTTCACTCTTGATGATAAAGTACCCTTGTAGATCTTATTAATGTAGTAGATGTAGTGAAAGTACTAGTATTTACCACAGACAACAACAAGAAGTACCGAACTTTAGTTTACAGCGCTTTGGTTAAAAAACAACACAAAAAGCTGTAGTGAACACGTGTGTTGAATTCACCAGGACAAAAGATTTAATAATAACACTGTGCTTGAATTTCGAATTTTTTTTTTTAAACAAGCGGGGCACCATACTTCGATTACGCTGATTTTAATGGTACTAGCCGTTTTTCAAAGTTAGCTCTCGTTTTCGCGATATTCTCGTTTTCGCGATGTTCATATTAAATTACCATAAAAGCTATTTTTTTATACTTTTGGCAGGATTTCAGATTAAAATTTAGCTAATTTGAATAGATATGAACAGCGATAAGATACTCTGTAATATTTTTTTGCGAAATAAAATTGATTTAAAACAAATTTTTTTTCTAAAAAATTTTACACGAATAAAAATTATAGTACAAATTTGTTTTATGTAAATATATAAGAATTTAGATAATTAAAACTCAAAATTTTTAAAGTTTACATTTTACTAAAACTTTTACGAAAAATTAGATTTTTCACGAAAAAGTAGATTTTCCACGAAAAAATCAAAGTATCGAGTTATGTATATGCATATTGATTTTAAATCGCGAATAACGTGAAAAAAAGAGCTAACTTCGAAAAACGGCTAGTAGCATTGAAATCAGCGTACAAGAATTATCTTTACCAGTATGGTGCCCCGCTTGTTACATTTTAACACTAGCATAGTGTAATAGCGGGCATTATTTGTAAAGCGGACAGACTAACAAATTTTTGTCTCCGATTTTTATAGTTTCTGACTATATTATACCATCGCTTCAGAAAAAAAAATGTTTTTTGTCTACTTAAGGAGGACTTTGGAATTTTGACAAAAGGGCAGGCACATGCTACTTCAAGTGTTATTATTTAGTTTTAAAAAGTTACAAAAATACAGGGATACAAAAAGTTGTTAGCCTGTCCGCTTCACAAATAATGTCCCATAAGTAAAATATGGCAATAGTACAATAAGAATCCTCATGTAAACGTTTAACTGCCTCACAAACTTTGCAAGTTTACACTTTCGTAAATGAAGTATCAAAAAACTAATTTGTAAATATATCGGAGATAATTTAGACTCTTATTTGGTCAAAAAATAAAACAGTGAAAGAAACATATCAATAAAAGTTTTAGTTTACATATCGCTCATTTACTGCAATGTCGTCATAACTCCAAAAATTTGATTTTTATTAGCTAACAATGCAGAATTAATCGTTATATCGCTCTTCATATACTATAAAAATGTCATATGAATATATCCGAAACCGGTCTGTTTATCAACCAAATTTGACGTGGGATGACGGAAAATCGTTCTAAATTCAGATGAATATCTTGTATACTCAACTCTCGAGAGAACAATAATTTTTTTTCCATTAAGTTGTTTGTAAATTGATCACTTTAAAATAGTTTCTTTAAAATAGTTTGTTTGAATTATGACGACGTTGCAGGAAATGAGCGATATGTATACATAAAGATCCCTATGCGCGAAATGATCGTAAGCGACATAAAAAAAAAACAAATTTTTTTATTGCAATAAAAATTTTATGAGCCTACCCATACTTTAAAATCGTCAAAATGTCAAAATTGTTGATAGCTTTTGAAATACAGGCTATAAAACTTGATCGTTAACGACAGTTTATGAACATAAATCATGTTCAAATACAATAAGAAACTCTTTTCCTGATAAATTTAGTTTTTGTCGCTAACGATCATTTGGCGCTAAGTGGTCGTGTTTAAAAATATTTTTTTAACCAAAAGAAAATATACGTGTTTCGGCGTTTTGAGCACTAATTTTTAATAAGTAAGAAATTAACACTTAAACACATTTTAAGTTTTGATTATTTCTGGCGTTCAAGTTGAATTTTAAACTTTGGTGTATTTGAAAACTTAGTGATTAAACAGAATAAGACGACGACCGAAAATCAGCCAGAGAGCAACAAAGCCCATAGTAAAAACGACAACCGAAGCGACAAATTTCTCACTTATTAATTTTATTAAAACTCTTCCTTTTCGTTTTATTTTTAGCCCCCGACCAAAAACAGTGGGGGGGGGGGATGTTATAAGTTTGTAGTGTGTGTCTGTGTATCTGTGTGTATGTACAAGACAGCGTACAGCCAAAACGGCTGAACCGATTTTGATTCTCTGTTTGAAAGGTGACTTGATCGACAGTGTTCTTAGCTATGTTTGAAGAAAATCGGTCCAGCCGTTTAGAAGATATCATATAATTTTCTAGATGTATCCTGTTGAATCTGTGTGTCTTTGATACCGTAGCTACTAAACGGCTAGATCGATTTTAATTTAGTAAATTTTGTTTGAAAGATGACTTGATCCAAAATCTTCTAACCCATGTTTGAAAAAAAATGGTCCAAGCGTTTTGAAGTTATCATCTATTATCGTCAGGAGTTTTTAAAATTTTTAATTTAATAAATTTTTAATCAAATTAAATGCTTCGTTTAAAAAAATAATGAAAATTTATGAAAATATAGTAGCGTAGTTCAGTGTTTGATGCAAATGGTCTTCTGAAAGTGCAAACGTAAAATATCGTAGATTTTTAATGCAATTTTGTGTATTTTGTTGTTGGATTTCAGACAAATGCTACGATATTTTGCATTTACACTTTTGCAATACCATTTGCATCAAATACTGAACTCCGCTAGTAACTTTTTTGTGAGAGTGAGACTTTTAAAACAATAGCAAATGAAAATACGTTCTCAAAATAAAATAAATTCCATTTCAATATTGCTACAATCGACGTAATTAAAATGTCAATGTGTATGGAAAAACACGTTGAGTTAAAAATGTTACACAAAAATATTTCTCGTAGTCTTTTAGATACATATACCTGAAATGTAAGGATTGCAAGATTTCCTATGCCGATTGAATATAAAAAAGTGCAAAGGGGGAAACTTTATAATAATAAGTTAACGTTCCTGTTAGGAACATTGAGCCGTAACATATCTGTTCCATTCAAGTCTGTCCGACGCTAGTGGTATAATTTCGTTACATTTCGGCAATTTCTCTCTCAATTTTGTGTCGCGCTGTGTATGCTCTGGTCTACACCATCTTCGGCTACCTTGGGGATTCCATTCCACTTCTCCTCTCAATTTATTGAAGTTTGATTTTTTTCCATTCACAGTCTTTTATTTGCCATAGTTTAAGGTAGAATAGTCTTAGGGTTCTCCGCAATCATCCATCGTTTCAAGATTGGCTTCCATATTGAAGTATAGATTTGATGCATGAGTTGAAAATGTTGATCTTGGGTTCTTCTTGATATGTGAGGAGAACGCCAGATGGGATTTAAGAGCCCAAATGACCCCTTACCAGAGTTAATGCGATTGTGTACATCTTCATTAGAGCCGTCAGAAGAAGTCAGTATGCTACCCAATTAGCAACATTTTGTGACATCTTCTAATCCTTCTCGATTTATGGAGAATATTGAATTGTTTGAAAAGTTGATACGCATTATCTTAGCCTTTGATATATTGATTTTCATACCACATTTACCTGCTTCTTTCTGTAGAGCTGTGATTATGGTCAGCATATCGTTGTAGTTGTGTGAAAAAAGACAAATGTCACTAGCGTGATCTCTCTGGTTGCTCTGTGCATAATATTGCCTGGGACTCTATTAAAGAGAAGAGTTGATAGAACGCGACCTTGCTTCACACCATTAGTTACAGCGACTCTGTCGCTTACGCAAACTTCATGCACCACTCTGCAGCTCCCATTATCATAGAGGGCTTGAATTAACAAGATTGTCTTAGTGGGTGTGCCCCTACACGCAAGGGCATTCCAAATACATAGCAGAATGTGATAGGGTATAAAAAGCCTTCTCGAAGTCTATGAAAAGTAGATATTGAGGAGATCTCCGCTTAACGAAGTGCTCTATTATGATCCGGAGACTATTTATTTATGTGGTCTATGCAGAATTTCTGGGGCGAAAAACAGGTTGTTCGTTGCGAAGCTCGGGATTAAATGCAGCTGAGTTTTTATTTATAATCTGCGCTATAACTTTGTGTACTATGTTGATGAGCGTGATACCACGCCAGTTCTTGCATTTCGATAAATCCCCTTTTTAACCGACTTCAAAAAAGAAGAAGGTTATCAATTCGTGCGTTTGTTTTTACTTTTTTATGTTTGTACACGGATAGCTAGCTCTGTCATTTTTCAACCGGTTTGCTTGCAGGTTGGTCCAATAAATTTTTTCGAAAATTGGGGAGGAAATATTTCTCCAAAAATATTGATCATCGCATAACTCTTCCATTTATGCACCGATTTTACAAATTCTTTTTTTGTTTGAAAGGCTTTGCTTGCAGTTTAGTCCCATAATTTTTTTTTTTGAACATCGGTGCTTTCAAGACCGGTGTCGCCAACACAATATCGCCACGATTTACCGATGCTGTTATTCTAGTTAGATGCTCATAGAATTCATCCTTTACAGACAACTCAGAATTGGGGCGTAGCAGTGTAGACATGTAATATTTCTGGCTCGAGTTCTAAATCTTGCAGAGATGATTCTGTCAGAGTTCCAATTTATCCCCCTAAAGTGAGTCCCAGGTGTAAACTTTCGAAACACCGAAACACGTATATTTTTTGGAACCCTCTAACCTTTTTTTTGGTCCCTTGCAATTTGAAAAAAACTTGATTTTGTTGTACAGAGTAATTTATGTTTGAAAATGGCAGAAAGTTTTAAAATTGCACAACAGTTTATATATGAGGGGTTCTTCATGAAATGCGTCTCACAAATGCGACCGATTAAAAAAAATACAACTTGAAGCGTTTAAATGAAGACTCTTAATGTTAAAACTTGAAAAAATCATTTAAAGGCCGCAACAACAGTTCATAGTTAACTAAAACCGGTGGTTTAACTAACGATTTTTTCATTAAAACTTCATTGATTACACCACCGTAGTTAGTTAACTAAATACTGTAAATTTGATCCTAACTTTGTTAGGCTTTAACTAATTTAATTTTGTTTATATCGAGCCATAACGGCAAAAATGACGTGATCGACATGTGCTATTTTCGTTTTTTTATAGCGATCGATAGATAACACAGGCCTGCGAAATAATATTTTTTGCAAGTTCTTTCTCAAACTGTAATTATTTGGTGTTATTGTCGTCAAAACAACAGCACATTTGTGTTTTTCGATGTAAACTTCTCTTTTAAGCGCCATCCAGAGTCAAATGCTAGTTCGATAAAAGCGTCGGAGGGTGGCTAATTGGCTTTGATCAGATAAAAAATGCCTGAGTTATAGTGGATCGAAGTTAAGATTTTATGAAATTTTTAACGTTTTTCACCAATTTTTGTACTTTCGGAAGCAGTTTTGTGCCACAAATAATAAAACCTTGATTTTATATTTTTATTGAATAGCTCATTCGATTACGAAAATTTTAAGCCATAATGGACCGAAATCGGATGAAAACTAAAAATGCTACAAGGAAAAAACCAAAGCACTGACATTTAAATTTACTAGCAAATCCTTAATGTAATATTTTTTTTTTCTTTATTTAGTGCATTTCTTAGTAAATTTAGTGTTAGTGTTTTCGTTTTTTCATTATAGCATTTTTAGTTTTCATCCGATTTTGTTCCATTATGGCTTAAAATTTTCGTAATCGAATTAACTAAGAATTTTTTATTATTATTTGTGGTGCAAAACTGCTCCCGAAAGGACAACAATTGATGGAAAACTTTAAAAATGTCATAAAATCTTACCTGCGATCCACTATAACTCAGGCATTTTTTATCCGACCACAGTCAATTAGCCACCACGCGTAATTTAGTAGCCTTTCAAACAAGATATCACTTGCTTTCATCGAACCAGTCTTTGGCTCTGGATGGCGCTTGAAAGAGAAGTATACATCGAAAAATAGAAATGTATCTTTATCTAGTAAATGTGAAGTGGTACATTTATCCGAAGTTTATATTTGCAATATATAGACCAACATCTACATGTTTTGTATGTAATTATGTAAAAAACTTTTTCATCGCAGACCTGTGTAGTTTACGATCATTTACATCATATCTGAAAATTTCAGAGCTGTGAGAGGTGCCGGTATCAAAAACAATTAAGACGTACGTAATATTTTTAGTATATATTTTTATATTTTTCTTAATAAAAACGTTTTCCTGTAAAATTTTGACTTTGTCGGTTACAACTTTTTGGCCGTTACGACTCGATATTTTATTTACAGTTTATTCTTCGAGTGGCCAACCTGCTCTAAATGTAAATAGTTTTTTGTGAATAATTTTGAAAGTATGTACAATATTTTTATAAAATCAAAAAAAAAAAAAATTATATTGGAACAATTCAAATAACATTTCTTGAGGCTGCATAAAAAGTAAAATTAATTTCGCTATTTTCGTTTTTAAAGTTTTTCATAAATATAATTTTAGTTTATTTAGTGAAATATAATATTTTCATAATATGCATACAGTTTATTTAAACTTAAGCTAAATATTGATTTATTTCTTCATTCTTTGTTGTATTGCTATTTAATTGAGAGTATGTATGTTCAACAAATAATCAAAAACTAAAGTTTATTTTTTTATCATAGAACTATTTTTGTTTTCTTAGATAAAACTTATTGTGGCCATTTAATAATTTTATTCTTGTATTTGACATTTATGTTGTATTATAATTTGGATACATTATATAAATATAGAATTTAATATATAAATTTTATTATTGGAATATAGATATTATAGCAAAAATATGTAATCTTTTGAATAACTAATTTTAATTTTTTTTATTCCCTTCAACTTCTTCAATTCATGCTAAAAAGTGATTGCTAATTGCTTTATTCATAATCTGTAGATATCATTTATTTTTAAATATTTTATTTAATGTATTAGTTTGTATAAATAATGTTTAAATAATTTAAGTTAAAAGTAATTTGTGTTTTTTTTGTCTTATGTAAAGGAACTTTTTAATTTTTTCAAATAAAATACGTTTAAAAATGTTCGAATTTTCGCGAATCATATATATTTTTTAATATAGAAAATGACAATTGTGGAGTTTTTGATATTGATTATGTATTTGAAATTTTGATTTAAGGTTATAATTTAGATTTGTGTCCCTCATGATCTATATCTGCAGGCCAATTGAGAGGTTCTATCAAAAAGTTGTTGGCAACCAATAAATATTTCATTTTGACGTGCCGAATATATAATCCTTTCTGATATAATATCTCAATTGATTTACAATTAGGTACTAGATTTCCTGTCATATATATGAATCTCTTGACGCTATGTTGCAAACTAGTTCGATTTTGCCTTCTCTTTTTAGTAAATTTAGTGCTACATAATTATGTTCTACACAAAAATATAAAGAAGCAAAAAACTCAAGCTTTTCTAAAAAAAAAACCAACTTAATTGATTGATGACGTAACGAGATAAAAGCGGACTTTTCTGTGGAAATCACATTCTATACAGACGTGACACGAGACGGAAGATATTGCCGACTCGGCCAGAAGAACAAAAGAGAAATAAGAAAGTTTGGTGTTCCATTTTGATTTGTTTTACACATACATTTGTAAAATGTGCAACTAGAGATGCCAAACGGAGTCTACCGATACCTAAAATCCCGGGATTTTCGAGATTTAACAAATCCTAAATACCGCGATATTGAAATTTTTTATCCCGGGGGTTTCGAGATTTCTGATTCTCGTTTTTTCACAAATGATAAATTTTTTAACGTCCCTTTAAAATAAAATATTATTTGAAATGTCATGTTAAAGAACGTTAAGTCGAAAAAGTTCAAACAGAGCATTAAAATACATATAAAATCTTGAGCGCAAACTAAACAAAAATTAAATTTTAGGAGCACAAAACAATGACAAAATTTCGGACCGTAGACAAAAAATGCAACGTTGTCAATTGCAAATAGCGTCACAAAAATTTAAACGTCAACCAAAGGTTTAGCCAATTATATAAACGTAGAAACCTTTTTAGCTTGCTTCAGGGCTTGTTAGGAATTCAACGTTCGTTCCCCATACAATAGCAGAGCACACAGAGTTGGCATATTCTATACTCCAAAGTCAAAAGTAAGTTTTAATTTGACTATCAATGTAATGAAAATACGATTATAGAATTTCCTAAAATTTTTAAGCGACAGGACAGTATGTGCTAGATGCAGCAAAATTTATTTCAGAAACATCAAAATCAAGCGAATAGATATGTATATTGAAAAGTAAAAGATATTTTAAATAAAAAATTACAGCTTTAACCCTACGTCTATACCTGATATATTTTTATCATGACAAATGTCAAATTCCATATAAGAAAATCAGCTAACATAAAACAAATAATTTTTCAATACAAAGTTTGACTTATGTCATGATAAAAATACATCAGGTATAGACGTAGGGTAAGAAATTTATTATTTGACATATTGCCATAATTTTATTTTAAATGAAATTTATTTGCTGGTGTTTAAGCATTGTCTGTATGCAGCATTTCATTACCGCTTTACCAAATCGCCAGTAGACTTCAAACACAATTTTGTACAGTTAATTTCATTTAAAAAATTACAGTTTTCAATTCAAAAATTAGTTTCTTAATTGTATTTTTCGGGATTTCGTAATCCCGAAAATCCCGGGATTTTCAAAAACCAGTCCCTTTTAACATCCATATGTGCAACACTTTTAATTGGATAAAATGAAACACCAACACGTCATTGTTGCCTCTTTCGAAAGTGGCCAGCATAAAAAAACTAATTTGGGCATTATTAACTGTTAAAGTTTACATGTCTGTTTAGTTTGTGGTGGAAATGCTCATATTGCATTCTAAAGTCAAAAGTAGATGCATAAAGCTGCGTTCACACTTGACAAACATTTGACGAAAAAACGTGTCCAACACACAAACTAAATTTGTTTCCTTTAACTCCAATATTTTTTAAATATGGGTCCGCATTTATTAAAAGTTATATAAAAATAGCTTTTTGCAGCATAATGAAAAATTTTTTTACGCTTATTTCGCCAAATATTTGACAAGTGTGGACGTAGCTTAAGTTCTTAAATCAAGATTTGAATCCGATACAAGTTTTGTTTGCTTTGAAGGCTTAAATGCTTTTACGGCCTGGCCTGGCCTGTCTCATGATGCCGAAAATTGTCGTTCGATGTATTTCTAGACGAACTACAACTGTTTTGCGTCCCACTAACAATCGGTTTTATTTATCTATTTATTTATATAAATAAAATTAATTGTTAGTGGAATACAAATCAGTTGTTTTTCATGAGGAGTTCCAGCATTTTCGTTCGTTCGACATCGTTGCACAGTCTGTTAATGTTAAAAAATGCAAATTTTTAGCCGATAGATATTCAAATGAAAGGATATTAAAAAGAAAGTTTTACTTCCATATTTCTGTTTTGCTTTAGTTTAGGTTTTATTAACTTGATACTTGAAAACTATGATATTTAAAATTGTTTTGATTATTTTTTCTTTATACAGTTATTTTAAATAATAGTGAAAGAAATTAAAGTTAAAAGAAATTATACAAATAAATCTCTCTTTAAATAACTGTTCCAAAGTTGGTTTCCAGTTTAGAACTTGCACAGGTCGAGAAATTGCAAAAAAAGGTTTGGCGCATATGCCAAAAAGTCGGAATGGAGGAAAATGACAAACAAGGTTAACATAAAAATTTCTCAAAATATACCCAATAGAATCTTTTAGTATTTTCACCACTGTTTCCGGCATATGTTTTGAACAAGAATGTATTTTTTTTGAGAACTTTCATGAGTTTTGTTTTCTGCCGCATATACAATTTTTTAAGCAGCTTTTGTGCTGTCGTTTACTGAGTAACTTGATGTAGAGATGAAAGTTTCTACTCTCTGATGAAATATTAAAAAAAATCAACTTTCGAACTGAATTATTTAATTGCATGTATTACATAATTCGAAATTTGTCTTATTCTTAGTTCCTATAATACATATTTTAAATATTGCATTTTATTATTTAAATATCACCTAGTCAATATACTTTGGCAAATATTTGATGAAATAAGCATAACCACCAAATAATGTTAACTCTCTTTATTCTATCCTCATTGAGTGAAACAAGTATTTATAATATAGCTCAGTCAAATAAGATGGAAAAGTGCTAAATATCGGAATTTGAGATAAGAAGAAATTTTATATGCACGTGTTTACCTTGACGATGTCTAAGCCAGAGTAGGAAAATAAACAAAACGAAATATTGGCTTTCGTTTTGTTCTTTGCAATGAGTAAAAAAAACTATGAGAACAATTGTCCCATTTAGTTTTGTATTGTTTTTGATCGTGAGCACTAAATGTTTATTAATTTAAATGTACGCAGCTAAAAAAGAAAATAATGAGAACAAAATTGAACAGTTTTAAGAAAAAATGTTTGCAAACGTTTCCCGATTGATTTGCTCATTATAGTAGAGAATGTATTAGCGTGATATATAGGCCCCTATTATGATTCACCACTCAACTAAGTTGCGTTGTAAATGTTACCACCCAACTCAACGATTTTTTGTATTATGATTCACAACCAATTTTAGTCGTCTTCGAAATAATACCCAAAAAAAGGCTCTTATCTATGATATGTTTTTTGAAACCATAGTAGCCATCACAAAATATTTAAAATATTTTTAGTTTTGGCCTTACTATTTTTTCTTAAGATTTTATGTTTTATGAGTATGGCAACAATATTGATTGACGAATGGGATAGGTTGGCGTCTAGAATAATGAAGCAAAAGTAACACAATAGTCGAAATTAAAACCAAAACACAACTGATAAAAAGCATTTGTCTCATGTTGATAAAAGTTGTAATCCATAAAAAGAATTTGGCAACTACGACTCAATTATCAATTTAGTTGTTAAATTAAGAGTGAAATTAAGAGACCGCTTGTAAGGTTTTTTGTTTTTAATTAATGCTTATTTAGTCTAAAACCGATAAACCACTAAAAAAAACACGTTTCTGCTTTTGTTTTGTTCACAATTGTGCGAATGCAATGGGATATGAAAGCAAACAGATGAGTGAAAAGCCAGTTATTTGGTTTTGCTCATGCACAAAACTATTAAAAAGATTTTATGTTCGTTTGTTTCCACACTCTGGTATAAACTGTCTCGGAAGTCTCATATACGCGTCACGAGTTATTATAGGCCAAAAAGGCCTAAACTTTGTTAAAAATCGCTTAAACTTTAAAAAATCTAAACTTACGAAAGTTCAAAAACTGGTTTATATTGCAGATTACAAAGTTTAGTGTTGATTAAAATCGCTAAGACTATAATATAAAGAGTTTAAAAACTTGGATAAATGCCTAATATCGCAAAACTGCATGAATTTCGGTAGTTAAACGACCAGCAGTAATTTAATTTATTTATTTTTCAAAAAATTATCCAATTCCGTAGGCAATACTTCCATATATTAGCTAAGTTATCGTGAAAAACTCGTCAGATCCACAACACGAAATATTCATTTCAATAACGAAAAAAATATGCGATTCATCTTATGTGCGAACACTACATCAATATTACATTATTTTATTTTCTTTTATCTTTTATATGTCGTGCAAAATTTATAAAAACATTTGCCCAAATAATTGACCAGTCTGACCATAAATTAAGGCATGAAATTTATTTTCTGTACTTGTCAGATGATCTGCTATATCGTCCCTACCATGTCCAACTATCGAAAACGAAAAAATTTTTTTTTTAGTTCGTTAGCTTAGTCCTGCATTGATTACGACACGTCTTTTTTATAAGACCAGCACTGAGGCGATGATCCCTACTCATGCAATGAGTAGGGGTCATGTGAAAATTTTGAATTTCTCAGAGTATTGAAAACAGATTTACAGTTCAGAAAAGACGAATTTTTGTACTCTCTTGAAAATTTCCGATTTCCACATGCGATGATAGTTTGACATGATATGGACGACTTATAGAAAGTATTAAAAGTTGTTGATGAAAATGCCTTAATCAATTAATTTTGAGCAGAATGTTATTTATTTATTGATCAATACCAAATAAAATCTAAAAGTCAAACTGTTTATTAGATAAATAAAGAATCACTAAAATGGATGTTTTCTTAAAAATTTTTAAACTTACAGAAACTAGTTCTGATTTGGACAGGATTAGAAATCTGTTTTCTGGAATTTTGTCTTTTATTCATTTCCAAAGTTACACTGCATTTTAAGCCCCTTCGCCCATAAACACGAAAGACTGCATGTAAATCCTCACTTATGGTATATGTGTGATAGGTGATGCATTTGAAAAAACTAAATAGTGTCATGTATTCTTTAATTGTCTTTGTATTAATGCAAAAACAATATTTTTATTTACAAACTATATTTATTTTAGAGGAAAACTTAAAATAATTCTATAAAGAAGTTTTTTTTTAATAAATTGTGCTAAGTTTTAAGTATATATATTGACGTCCCTTTTCAAAATATTATTAATCATAATGGACTTTAACGTCAAAATTTGTATGCCGAACTTGCCGTTAAACTCCACATTAACTTTTAATCGTACATTGTGAAAAGGGCCGTGAATTGTTAAATGTATTTTTTATACAATGATATGCCAAATAGAATTCTTGTTCAAACAATAATAATAATTTTTAAACAGCATTTGTTACAAATGGCAAAATAAAATATTTTTTGAGTTATGTTTTTTATAATTTGTTAGCTAGAACCACAACCAAATTTTTAATTAAAAATAATTTACATTATTATCAGTACATTTTTAGAAATAAATAATAAAAACAATTATAAAATTAGACCAATAAGACCAATATCAATGTAAAACCACCACTATTTGAAAGTATTAGATTGTGTATTGGGTGTGGGATGATGAAAGAGACGCAGGTGTGAAAATATATTCTTTTTTCATTTGTGTTAGTTCAAAATTATATAAACTATTATATATATTAAACTTTAGTTTCGTAAGAACCACAATAAGTCAGTATATTTTGTATTTAATAATATATTTGTTATTTATACAATTTTGTATAAATAGGATGTGAATTTAAGATTCATTATCTAATTGATTTTCATCTTTAAACGAAAAAAAAACACGAAGAAGGTTAAGAAGAAAAAAGAATAAAAATGTTTTCTTTTAATATTTTCATCTTTTTGGTATGTAAAATTAAGAAATAAAAAATAAAAATACAACTGGAAAAAAGGACTGGGAAAGAATATCTTGTAACAAGAACAAACTAAAAAAATTTTAACGTATAACCAAAGCACGGGTGAAATTAAGCAATTTAGCCATTACACTAATGGACAATACAAAACCTTAAAAAATCATAACACACTATCGGCTGACTGACTACAACTCTTTTTAAGAGTGTTATGTGTTCTTTAAGGATTGCACAGAGTCTTAAGGGTTTCTGTAAAGGAGTATTAGGGATTTATAGGCAATATTTGAGTATATATGTATATATAGTAAGTTATTTAAAGAAATAATAATAACAACAATAAAAAATTTATGCTTTACCTCCAGTTTTACGTAAAGATGCAGCTTTTTCCCTTAAGCCAGGTGGCAAACTAAAAGGTGCGGAGCCAAATGGATCCTCAGGTATTGTTGGAGCTATTGCAGCATTTCCCACAGCTGTGCTGTCGGGTGGTATAGATGTTGCAGCCGAATGTGAAGTATTAGAATTGACAGAACCAGGAGTTGCGACCATATAATTTGTTTCAGTTGGTGTAAGTGTCGAAGTGGTGGAGGCCGATTTAGCAGTTATACCTTTAATGTAAAAAAAAGAAATCAGTATATAATTAATTTTCACTAAATAAAGCTTTTCTTGCTAAAACAAATGCTTAAGAAAAATTTAAAAAAATTCAGTTTGTAATCGTTTTTTAACAATTCGTATTGAACTTGAAAATGGTAAAAAAAAGAGTGACATAATATGTCTGTTCGTTTACTTACTACAATTTACTATTTTTACTACAGCTGGAAGTTATCAATACAAAAAGTAAAAAAAAATCCAATTGTAGTAAAAGTAGTAAGAATTTCGAGTAAACGAACACAGCTAATATGTGAACAGTTCCTTATGGCACATTGTAACAAGACCTAAAAACGGTTCATGTTTGTATTAATTGTAATTGACGATTGTTTTCCATACGGCCAGCTCTATTGTTCTATTGAAAATAACAAGTGCGGACAATATTTAGGACCTAATTTTCATTATCCAATAATCACTAAAGAAAAAGTGAAACTAAGCTAAAAAAATTACTGCAAAGAAATTGCTTAAAATAAAAAGAAAACATGAAAATGCTCCTAAAATAGAAGCTTCTCATTTGAAAATATATTAAATTAAAAATGTACAATATCGACGGCCTATATTCAAAATCCTCAATATAAAAACTCACAACTTTTCAGGAGAGCATAAAAACTGTTTACTTCGTTCATTGATATGTTATTTTAAAATATTTGTTCTATAATATATTTTAAAATCCAGGACTCAATATTGTGTGTAATTTATTTTGAAAATTTTGCATTATTGACAATTTTATGAAATTATAGTGTTTTTTGTTATTCGAAAATACTCAATACGTTATAAGATAAAGGATTTTGTATTTGGAATTTAGAACGATTTTCTGTCATCCCACGTCAAATTTGGCTTGTAAACAGACCGGTTTCGGCTATGTGCCATCTTCAGTATTCTATTGAATACTATTGTATAGTAAAAAAAACAATAGTAATAAAATTAATTAAGTAAATTTTGTAACAAATAATATAATTAAGTTTTTTATTTTTTTTTTAATTTATTTTTTAGTAATTTCTTCAACATATTTAGCAATTTTTCATGAGATAGAGGCGGTTTCTAATCGATGTTAGGACTTGTTTCCGATGTTGCAACTTCTCGCAAATTTTTGCAATGTTCGGGATAGGAGCGACTTTTTGCAAGTTGTTAGACTCTTTACAGTTTACACGATTTTTAAACCATATTAGAGTTTGTTATCATGCCGCTGTTAGCAAGTTTTTCAGAATATTCGCCATTTTCGCGATTTTTTTTCTTCGAATTTTGCCATTCCTTACAGTTTTAGAGATTTCTAATCAAAATTATAGCTTGTTTAAAGTTTTGCAATTTTCCTCGAATTTTGGCTATTTTCGCGATAGAAGTAATTTTCCAAAGTTGATAGTTTTCTTACATTTTTGGCGGATTTAGTCAATCGTAACATTTGAATCTTTCATATATAAGCAAACTTTTGCAAATTTTCGTAATTTTCGCGATGTTTCTTCCCGAGGTCTTGACATTCCTTACAGTTTGAGCAAGTTTTAATCATACGAGATTATAAAAAAAAAATCAGATGATTTCAATTTTAATTGTGTTTATTTAAATAATATTTTATGAGATAGAAGATTTTGCCTTCGTAAAAAGTTAACTGCGTAAGATAGAGAAATAAAAAAATTACGATAAAATTCCAAAAAAAAAACTGTTTTTACTTTTTAATTTATACCATAGATGCTTTGCCATCATAGATGCTTTTCATCAAAATCGAACATAGAGGCTTTTGAATATAGGCCGTCGATATGCATGATACATAAATAACTTTAAATACTTACTTCCTTGACTTCCTCTTTGACGAATTCGATCAAATTCTGCCTCAAATATATGATCTTCAGTCATTTGACCAAATGGTTGTTCTTCAAATGGATTCCAAGTATCAACACGCGCTGCTATAGTATCACCAATACCAATTCCCATCCCTGCACGACTTATCTGTGATGTTTGTGTCGTAGTGAGTTCGGCATTTGAAACCGAGGATTGTGTGGTGGGTGAAGCAAATAAGCCCGGATTAGAGCCTCCATAATTATTTGTTGATATACTACCATCACCACCACTTCCAGTAGAAGAATTTCCACTGCGGCTTTTAACAGATTGATCGTAAGGTGCTAGAAATTGTGAGGTTTCATTGGCAAAGGTTCTGTGTTGGATGTTTTGTAAATTTTTGCATAAAGAATTCATAGTTTGGTGGGATTGGTAGTTTAGACCAGAAAAAGTATTGGTTGGTAGTGCATTTAATGTGCCATGAAAAGAAATTATAAGACATTACAAGAATTAAGGTAGGAAGGCAAATTTATTTATGTAAATGTCAAATATTTATATGGTTGCCAAAATATCAATTCTACGAAACTCTTTGCGCGTCCTATATGCAAAAGAAATAAACGAATTTATTTGATTTATAATTAATTGTATGATTAAATTTTTCATAAAAAATATTAGAAGAAAAAAACAATAAAAAATTATTTATAATTGTACACAGAAAAAAAATTACTTATATCAAAGGAATTTTTTCATAACATGAACATTTTTTTCCAAACTTTTTTCATTCAAGCACAGAAAAAAGTTTGAACATAAATAGTATGAAAAAAGTTCATAATTTATTGTTCATATAGTAATTTATAAATAAAATACAGGAATTTTTTCATTCCCAGTATGAATTTAGCTTTCAATAAATAAATTTATGAAATCAAAGTTGCTTTGAAAAAAAATTTTCACTTTTTTGTCAACAAATTCTAAAATGCTTTTCTATTTATATAATGTAAAAATACAATTAAGTCCAAATAGTCTGTTTGGCAGAAAGGAAAGAGTTGTGCCTAGTACAACAGACTATACAAGCTCAATACTGAATTAAAGAATTTATGAATTAATTTATGTAAAAGTTCCTAGCTGGAATGAAAATAATTTGGAAAAAAATTATCATGTTAGATTCATAGCATTTATGAAAAAATTCTTTGGATATAAGTAATATTTTTTTCTGTGCGTTAGGAATTTTTCCCTAAACTAATTCATATTTCTTATTAAAATATTTAAAAAAAAACTCAAGTATTGAACTTGTATAGCCTGTTGTACTAGGCACAACTCTTTCCTTTCTGCCAAACAGACTATTTGAAACAAACTGTATTTGTACACTATATTAATAAAAAACACATTTCAGACTTTGTTGACAAAATATTGAAAATTCTTTTCAAAGCAACTTTGATTTCATAAATTTATTTATTGAAAGCTAAATTCATACTGGGAATGAAAAAATCCCTGTATTTTATTTATAAATTACTAAAATATATGAACAATAGATTAAGAACTTTTTTCATACTATTTATGTTCAAACTTTTTTCTGTGTATGTACTATAAACTTATCATAAAGTGGATAAACAAATGTAGAATGATGTAAGAAGTACAAATTTTAACTGCAAATGGAGGCTATAATTTTACCCCCATATTCATAGCATTTAAAATGAGTTTGAAATGTATTTTATTTAAAAATTTTCATACAAAATTTTCTTAGAACAGATTTCAAATACATTTTATTTATTTATGATTATGGCGACTAGACATTAAGACCGTAGAGTAGCAACCCAGGCAGAAATTGCAACTTTTTGCAAACAGTATGTACCACCACAACACTGTAAATACAAAATTACGACTCTTACAAACGTTTCGTGCCACCACATCGACACTTTTAACTCTTAGTGCCCTTTTAAAGTCACGCACATTTATATTATGACAACTTTTGAGGCAACTTTTAGAACACCAAATGAAGGTTCTTATTATCTCTCATTCCGCAGTTGGCCCCTTTTTTTTTCCTTATTTGACTGGGCTATTATCCGAAATTTTTTAATTGTTTCTAGGTACCTCGGCATATACTTAATATTTTACCAATATATTAAATAATGTTACTCATACGCTATCGTGTATTGAGACAACACTAGCTTCTTTTATACGAACTAACTCACTAACAACAAAATATTTTGGAATTTCCGCAAGCTCGAAGTTAATTTTAGACCCCTACGATTTTTGTCAAAAAAAATCATACACGCTAGTGTGCGTAGCCGTCTCTTTAACTTTTGAACGGATGAACGAAATACAATTTCTAAATATGAATCGATTAAACTTATTATATTACAAGAATTTTCAAAAATAAAATTTTCGAAAATAAAGTGTTCGAATAAAGAATCTTTTTAGACATAACTTTTAGGCTCCCGTTCTGATCGAATCCAAGATATATCGGTAGACATTTTTCGAAAAAGATTTTTCTTAACCACTCCTAAAGTTTTTGTCAAATCATGTCCATTTACGAGATTTTTGATTTGAGCCGTAAGCTGCTTTATTCGCTGATCTGCCAGGTTGTAGGCACGGAGGAGATCGTATACGCAAGGCGTATTGCACCAAATGTTGGGTATTCGCTTAGCTTAGCTGTCCTAAGAATGGTGAGTGTCAGGGAATTTATTCTCCTTCTTAGCAGAAGAGGAGAAGGCAAGTGACTTTGTTGGTTTAGTCGTAGTTTTAAATATTTATAGAAATTCAGGCATTGTTTTGCAGTTCAAAATTTTTAAATTTTGAATTAGAAAAACAAGTTTTTTATATATTTAACATTTTGTGTTTGTTCTTCACACAAATTCTACTTTGGTGACGTGATTTACACGATGTGATTTGCACAATTAGGGCCTAAAATATGTGACATACTTCAATTTTCGTGAAATTTTTTTAGAGGTAACTTATTTTGTGAATCCAAATTGATTATTAGGCTAAGGTTCGTAACGTTATCTTCAGAAAGAATTGGGCATGATTAATATTCCAAGGAACAAGGGAAAAATTAACATCAACTTAATTTTTCAACGTAGACAGTGCTCACGTGTATTTGCTTATCACCACTTGTCAGGTGGCTCTGTTGAATGTGATTTTAATTCTTATACATACAACTTTTTCCTGAAAATTGAATACGAGAATTAAATCACTCTCAAGCTGATATTAAAGTGCACTTTCCCAGCGTTGCCATCGGTTTATTTTTCTTCATTCCCATTTTTTCTGATTTTTCTTCTACACAAGACAAACTTTTTTGGTTTGATTTTATACTTAAGTATATATGAACATGTAAACATGTGAAAAGCTCAAGCCAGTAGCTAATTGTTTATTAATATGATTATTTCGAACGTATTTGCTTTGTGAATCCAAATTGATTATTAGGCTAAAAAATTCCAATAAATTATGGTTTCGATGACCTTGTCGCAAGTTTATTGTTACAAAGAACTTGAATCATAAGTATGCTTAAATGATATATATACGCACATAAATATTAAGCGGATACGTTAGTCATGAATACTCACTTGTTGAAAGCAGATGTGTCACTAACATTACGACGATGGCCGGAAGCAGTATTTTGTGAAGATTTTGGTGGCGAAAGCAGCTGACCAATTGTATTGTCTGCACCACCAACCGTAGCAATATTAGTTGTAGCAGTTGCTGTGGTTATAGTTGTAGAATCTAATGAAGTAATATCAGTTTTAGTTTTTTTTTGCGGGTCATCACTAGTGCCAGCAGTTTCAGTAGTTTGTAGTTGAGCTGTAGGAGATGCTTCACTAAAGGGATCTGGATAAACGGATGATTCAAAAAGACTATTTAATATTTCGGGAGCATCGGTATTATTTGCTTGAATCAAAGTTGCAGTGCTTAAGACTTCTGCGGACGCATCAGTTTGAGTTTGTGCCTGAATTGTATTTGTTGGTGGTGGAACTGGAGGTGGAGGTAATGTGGCCGTTATTGCTGGAAAAATTGCTTGGAATTGTTCTACTACGGGTTGCTGTGGCTGTGGCGACGTAATATTGTTTCGTGGTGAAGGACTAGGAGGTAAACCTAAGCCCAGAGCTTTTTGAGGGTGTGCAGCTGAAGACCCCTTAGGTCTTTGGCGTGGAGCAACACTTGTGCCAGACTCTACAATACCAACAGATTGAGGTTTAGTGGCCTTGGCAGCAGCAGCTGCTGCTGATAATATACGTTTGGCTTCAGACTCAAATGGGGGCACTGCTAATTGCTCAAAGTTTACTGCAGGTGATTTCTATCAAATAACCAAAAACGTTCGCATTAAACTTATGTTACACATGAGAATGTTGTTGTGGCAAAAATACTTACATGCAAATTTTGTATAGGATTTTCTTTGCCAGCTAATCGAAATGCAACTTCACAAACTTGCCATATATTTGGACGCTTATCGGCATCAGGTTCTAGCATAAATTTAATTAATTGGTGCATTCCTTTGGAATATTTAGAATTGTCAGGTATAGAAAAAGTACCATTTTGTATTGCAAGAGTACTTTCGCCGAATGGTAAATTAAAGAAACATAATTTGTAAAGCAAACAACCCAAAGCCCAAATATCTGCTTTTGTGGTAATGTTTTTCCCACCATAAAGATCAACCATTTCTGGTGCTCTATACGAGAGTGTGGTATATTTTTGTATTTCTTCTTCAACCTGTGTAACACCATGCTGTTTAGGATTCAATATCTTAGCTGTTGCTGAACCAAAGTCGCATAAAACAAAATTTCCAGCATCGTTTTGCAAAATATTTTCCACCTTCAAATCACGATGAATTATGGGAGTTTGACAGTAGTGCAGCCTAGAAACTGCTTCAGCAATATCACAGAATATTGTCAAAACCTCTTGTTCAGTAAAGCCAACTTGTAAACTGTAATAAGAACAATAATTTATGGTACATACATATTAGGATGTCCGTTATTTTTTAAATTTGAAATATTTTTGGTCTCACACCGCAAAAAGTTGAGGCTTGATGCAAAAATGACTCGAGAAATTTCACGCCCCTTGGACCACGCCTTCCCGTGTCGACTTGCGGTTCAAATTTGATTAAATGACATTTATACGGAATGATGACAAGTCGAAAAATATGACCACATCATGAAAAACTTTCTTCTAAAAAGTTGTTGTCTGTTTGTGAAGTTTTCAACATCTTTTGCCTTACCAACTTTTATCTAAATCTTATATTTAACAAAATAAACAGCAAAATATCGGAAAACCCTATATATATATATATATTAAAACAACAGAAAAGCCTATAACTTTGCAAGTTTCGGTAAGCTTTTTCGTTTCGTAGAAATTGAATTTGTTTCTCTAGTTATTTGAGCCGCTGAACGCGAATCTGAACTCCAATTTTTTTTTATCAGTTTTGGTTTTCGAGATATACCGTTATTTAAAATATGAAGACACTTGCATGACATATATTAGAATAACTGGAGAATGGTTTGCCCTATTTTTATATTCTTAAAATTTTTCTTTTATTATTATAATTCAATAAATTCATCTTTTTATTCAAGAAAAAAGTCTGAATACAATGATTAAGTAAAGGTTTACATAATCGAATGTAAAAAGAACAAAAGCAAAGAAAGTAGTAACAACAAAACGTAAAAATCAGTTGCCATATGTTCAATAATGGTATAATACTGGTACACACAGAAAAAAATGGAATGTTAAATCAACATGACGCAATTGTGATTTGAAATTATATTAAAGAAGAAATAGTTTTTCGTTTAAGAGTGTTAGTGTTTATTTACTTTGTTCATTGCTACAGTCCCTGCAGACAAAATGACTATTATGTAGTGAGAAATATACTAGTTGCCCAACTAGTTCATTTGTACATAGTTATATGCTAGTTGAAATAGTAGTTATTATAGACTAGTGCGCTTGCCAGTTTCTTTATTTATAGTTTTTTAAGTATTAAAAACATTTGGCTCAACCGGGGTATGAACACACACTCCTCATATTTCAAGGCATGTACTACATCCACTGAGCCACTTTATACTTATTATATTTAGAGCTAAAATTTTGTTTTATGTATTTACATCTGAAAATATGTCAATTTATAAAAAATAATTTAAATTACTAGTGCCATTACAACTGACTATTATCCTTACTAGCCTCATTAAAACTAGTAAGATGACAGTCCTTTGTTGACTAGTAACGTTATAACTAGTAATATGACTGTCCCATAACGTAACTAGTTATACATTTAGCTGCAGGGGTTCACTGTTGTGCTTAGTTGCGTGACTTGTTGTTGTTTATTTTTACAGATGAAAAAAAACGAATTACCAACGAAAATTTACTGCTGCTGGTTTAAAACTACAATTGTTTCATATTAATTTTAAATGAAAAATTTTTAATCTGACCTTAAACCTCTTTGATTTAAAAATGTTCACTGTTAAAACAACTTTGTTATAAACGTTACATCTCATTTTAAATCAACATGACTATAACTTTAATTTTAAATAAGTTTTATATTAAATAACCATTTAAATCATGTTGATTTACAATGAAATTCATTTTACATACGATGGGTATTTATTTACTGTATAGCTAAAGTAAAGTTTGAAGCTGTTGTGGCTGCAGTGGTTAGCGCGCGGACTATCATCCAAATGGCACGAGTTAAAGTCTTGGCTGGGGCAGCTAACTACAACATAAAGTTTTCTGATGTCTATGCTAATAACCATTACGTAAGTAAAATAGTTAATAAAATAGCTACATGAAATTCATGTCGTTTCAGCTTGATATAACTATAATTCATCATGATCCTTAGTGTTGTTTCAATATCAAATTAACGTTGATTCAACTTGAAATAAGTTTGATTCAACATGATTCTTCGTGTTGTTCCAATATCAAATTCACGTTGTTTCAACTCGAAATAACTTTGATTTAAATTGATTTTTCGTATTAATTCAGTATCAATTTCATTTTGATTTAACTGTACTGCAATATTAAATCAACATGAAATATAGTTAATTCAAAAGGATGGATAAATGTTCCTTCAAAACTATTGTAAGTCATGCTGAATTAACATGAAACGCCTATGAAGCAATATCACTACCGAAAAATGTTAAATGAACCCGGTTTTCGACGATTTTACATTGAAATTTTTCTGTGTGTATGTGTAATATTTCATACGTAACACCTATTCAGTATAAAACAAAAACCAAAATTCGACAACAAAATTATCTTTAAACCCTGCGAAATTCGCCCATTAATTTCAGAGATATCGTAAAAGTTTGAGTCTAAAGATTAAAAATTTCATAACAATTTTAAAAGTTCTTTCACTAATCTGTCAACAAAATCAAAAGTTGTGCACCAATTTCAACGAAAAAGGGCTCATTTCTTTTGGAATATATTAAGCTACCTAATACCGTTGGTGTATTTTTATTTTTTTATAAATTTTTAAAATCACACATTTAAAAATTTTTTTTTAATGTTTAATTTTTAAGTTAAAAGTTTTACAATATCTCTGAAACTAATGGGCGGATTTCGAAACGATATTTGCTAGGCTTAAAGACATTTTTTGGCGCATTTTGGTTTTTATTTTTTACTGAATAGGGCAAAGCATTCTCCAGTTATGCTAATATAAGTCGTGCAAGTGCCTTCATTTTTTAAATAACGGAAATCTCGAAAATTAAAACTGAAAAAAAAAAATTGGAGTTGAGATTCGCGTTCAGCGCCCCAAAGAGCTAAAGAAACAACTTCAATTTCCACGGAACGAAAAAGATTACCGAAATAGCAAATGTATGGGCTGCTTTTTGTTATTTTAATAGTTATGGGCTTATTCGATATTTTGCTGTTTATTTTGTTAAATTTACGATTTAGATAAAAGTCGGTAAGGCAAAAGCTGTTGAAAACTTTACAGCCAAAAACTTTTTAGAAGAAATATGTTCATGATGTGGTCATATTTTGGTCATCATTCCGTATAAATGTAATTATAATTAATCAAATTTCAACCACAAGTCGGCACGGGAAGGCGTGTTCCAAGGGACTTAAAATTTTTCGAGAGTAATTTCTGCATCAAGCTTCAACTTTTTGGGGTGTGAGACTTGAACATTTTCATAAAAAAAAATTTTTCAAATAAAGGACCCCCTAATACATATGTAAGAGTATAATATAATGCATGTAGATTTCGTGCAGACTAACCGTGCATTCATCATGGCCAGCATATGATGTTTACAATATGGCATCAATAGTAAAAACTCACAAACACCATTTCCAGTTGGTGTTATACTTGAGTCGACATAACCAATAATATTTTTATGGCCATTCAAATTACTCTAAAGAAAAAAGCAATATTTTATTATAAATTAATGCACGTGTATAAACATAAGATGTTTTGTGTTAAACTTCATGGAATATATTTGATTAAATTAAAATACATACACCAATAAATATTTAAGACAGAAGCTTACCGCTATTTGTATTTCTCTTTTAGCCACATTCAGATCATGCTCATTGTTAACATACATACGCTTGAGAGCGTATTTGGCATTGCCTGTATTGGCTTTTGCCAGAAAAACCATTGCGAACCCACCTAAAAAATAAAAAAGAACTGATAAAAAAAAACTACAATGAAAAAGAAAATATAAAAAATAATCAAATCATAATTAAATGATTTTTGGAAAAAGTGTTACGATTCTGTGGCTCGGTGCTAAAAGGGCCAATGTCAAAATATTCACTTTTGAGAAAAAAGCAATTTTATTCTTTAGGGTATTTAGGATGTGCTAAACACAAAAAATCGGCCACTGCACTATGTGACGTATGGCCAATATAGAAAGACAAATTATAGAAAATAAATGTTTCAGGATCGTTCTGATTTTTTGCTTCTGAATTTCAAAGGATATTTGTTCTCTAATTGAACAGTGTCAATGAAAAAAAAATGTGTTGGAAAGGCACTACTTCAGAATGTGCCTTTAAAAAGTCCCACAAATCGTAAGTGTATAACAATTTCATAAAAATTCGTTGGAATAGAAGTAGTAAATATCACCTTGTTCAGGCCAAGTACCTACTGTATGCCAAAACCCCAGTGTTCTCTTTATATTTGCAAAAAATTTTCTGCCCGAATGTGTCCCTCCCGGAAAAAATTAAAAAGTATTGCCACTTTCCAATTTAAAATTTTATGTTTTAATATGATTAGAATAGCTTTGATAAAAAAAAAACGAAGTTCCGTATACATATATCCTTAGCAATAGCAATAATTTAAATTATTACGTTTTAAATTTACTTCTTGATCCAACAGAAACTTAATTGAAAACAATTTCATGAACCCAATATTTTTTTTCTTTCAGTTTTATAGGTCCTAAGAAATTTATTATGTATGCCGAATTTCGAGCATACATATAACACACGCGAGATATAACACTTCTTTTTCTAGATTGCTCATTCGACACACTGTGCATTGTCCAGATAACGGTACATTTGTGTTTTTCGATTTATTCTTCTCTTTAAAGAACTATTCATAGTCAAAGGCTGGTTCGATTATAATGAAATATATCTTGTTTGAAACGCTGAAATTTCGCATCGAATAGTGGCTATTTTGCTTTAATCTGTTAAAAAAAATGAGTCAGTTATATTGGATCAAAGTTAAAATTTTATAAAACTTCTAACGTTTTTCACTAATTGTTGTCTTTTCGGAAGCTGTTTTGTACTACAAATAGTACAAAAATATTCGTAGATTTATAATTTTTAGACATAATAGACCGGATGGAAACTAAAAATCCTATCATGAAAAAAAAAACGAAAACAATAGCATTTATTTCATTTTCATTTCATTTCATTTATGCATTTTTTTTAGTATTTTTTAAATGCAAGTGTTTCCGTTTTTTCATTATAGCTTTTAAATTTTCATCCGATTTCGGTCAATTATGACTTACAATTTTTGTGATCGAATGGACTATACAATAAATTTATAAAACTATAGATTTTCTCCGAAATGACAACAATTGGTGAAAAACGTTGAAAATTTCATAAGGGCCACTATAACTCAGTAATTTTATATCCGATCAAAGCCAATTAGCCACTATTCCATTATTTTAATCGAACTACCCAGTAAAAAAGTTGCTTCCAATAAAGCAGGTTTCTACTATTATGGCATAAAAGTAGCGCTGACAAACCTGCTGATATCGCTGTTGATTTTTGTATGGCGAGTTCCCGGATTGGAGTACTACATTTTTGCTCACAAAAGCGCTTTTGAAGCGCTGAAAATCGTCAACATTTTCAGCCCTAGAGCTGAAAATATTTGAAAAATGGTTCAATGTGGATTGGCGTCGTTAACGCCATTTTTAATTTTTCTTATTTCGTTACTTTATTTATTTTTATTAATTTCATATTTTTACTCAATATTTGTTATCTAGTATCGAACTAAGAACCTTCGGGTTTAAAGTGCAACGTACCAATCACTCGACCAAAAACACTGTTGCAAAACGGCACCAAGAAACTCAAATAAACTTACTCTTCATTCTCGCTTAAAAAACTGCTTTCGATCAGCACCATAAAAGCTCTTGTATAAGTAAAAAGCAAACACTTTTCTCGCTTCAAAACCTGCATTGTTGTGACGCTATGAAACAGCTTCTGAACAAGCTCATATTTTAAAGCGAATTATAAAGCGCTTTATTTCTTTAGTGCTTAAAAAAACACGAAAATTTTTTACTGAGTAGCCTTTCATTCTAGATGGCGCTTTAAACAGAACTATACATCGCAAAGCACAAATGTACCGTTATCTGCACAATGACCGAAATTAACTTTATTTACTTTTTTCTGTTTAGCATATCCTAATTACACTAAAAAATGCATTAGAAAATTTTAAACCTTCTCGTTATAAAGCGGTGCACATAGGGGCAAAGGTATATCAACCGCCATCTTTTGATAAGAAAGATTGGTACCAATGGAAAGGAAATTTTCTATAGATATCAAATATATACAGATATCATAGCCTTCCGAAGAAATATATTAAAAAAAACACAAAAATAAAAAAATAAATAAAAAATACTTTTTAATTTTTCAGTGTATATGAATGCTTTTACTGTTTTTTATTACTCCCTTGTGGAACACTTTTGTACCAATTGTCTTCAACGTGATTGTCCTTTCACTGGTGAAAATGGGAGTGAAAATGGCGATATACAGGCATGTACTGAAAATCACATGTGATTTTAAAATCAATAGTGCAGACGTTTTTAAAATCATATACCATAATTTTCTTTCAGAAATGATATTTGGTGCTCTATACAATAGAAAAATTAATAAAAAGAATAAAAAATATCTGCATAACCATTATTGATTTTAAAATCACATATGATTTAGAACCATGCCTGATAATACGTAGGTGAAAAGGGAAAATGAGCTTAATTTTCACAAAATTTCAGAATGGCTTTCTTGCCACGTGCAAAAAATTGGACATTAGGAGGGAAGGAACCGAGATGACATAAGTGGCGCCCAGAATTTGATGTCGGATTAAAAAGCCACCAGAACCAAAAATTAAACAACAGTTAAGCCATAAACAACGATTTGCAATATGATGAAATCGGACTTCAAATGGCGGCGCTATATATAAAAAATAAAAAGTACAGTATTTTAAGGCGTGGCAAAAATTGTTTTTCCTTTCTTAGAAACGTCATTGACATATCTTCCATTGTAGCAGATGACTGCTGCAACTTTTTTCGAAACACCCACCCTATATTACTACCAATATTTGAAAATATTTGAAAATATATAAAATGTATAAATAAAATCGCATGTAGCAAAAAGAAGCAAAAAAATTAAAATTAGATGCAAATATAGACATTATGTTCTTTATTGTTTATTATTGGATCTCTATAACTTTTACGCTTCTGAACTATTGAAATGTATCAAATAGTCTACACTTACACTTTTCATATAAACATAAATCTGCCCACAGTCTGTGTCAGGCAATTGCCGTGAGCGAACGTGTTTTTTCTCTAATTGACTGCGTAGATTGTTATTGGTGTGTGTAGAAGCAAACGTTATTGCTTATTTGCTTTTGTAGTGTGTTTCTTGGGATATTTTTAACTTTTGATTTGATTTGATAACTTTTTATATCGGTAAACTTTAATAAAAAAGTTCTTGACTGTTTCTCACTATGAACGGGGTTCATCCCCCGGACTACAACCGGTTTCGGGAATTAGATTCTTCGTCCGGGAAAACCAGAACGAATAAAAACAAAAGACCTCGAGCGGAAGATTTTATCCCCCTTCCTCAAACATCATCGAACCAACAAAACTTACCACGTTATTTAGTCGCTACTGCAGTATCACTTAAGGAAGATCTGCAAATTCCTCCACTAGCATCGCACAATGTTTTTCAAGTAGAAAGAGGCCTAGATTTTATTTCAAAAGATCGACTTGAAGTCAAAGAAATGAAAAGTGGAGATTTGCTAATAAAAGTACCTGATAGTAAGTCTGCTGAAAAGTTCCTTAAGTCTAACTACATCGATTGTATACCAGTGAAAATTTCATTACACAAGACTCTAAACACTATTCAGGGGCGTATTTTTTCCAGAAAAATAATAGAAATCTCTCAGGAAGATCTGCTATCATCCCTCAAGGATCAAAGTGTTGTCGAAGTGCGGAAAATTACAAAAAAAGAAAATGATAAGATAGTTGCTACAGGAGCTGCAATAATTACATTTGACCTCATCTATCGTCCGGACATATTGAAACTGGGATGGGAAAGGGTTCCAGTGGAGGAGTATATACCGAATCCCATGAGGTGCATAAACTGCCAACGATTGGGGCATACAAGAAAGTGGTGCAAAAGCGTAGAACAATGCAGAGAATGTGGTTATTCTGAAAAACATGAAACATGTAATCGTAAATACTGTGTTAACTGCCAAATCGAAACTCATACATCATATGATACGCAATGTCCCACATACTGGAAACACAAGTCGGTGAATTTTTATTTTTTTTTATTTTATTTTATTTTATTTTATTTTCGATGTCCCATACACAAGACTTTAAGTCTCATATTACAGTATGGAACTCAGTACAAGTACATACAAAAATACATTTGAACATACAATAAAATATAATTATAGGTAATACTGCAATATCATGAAAATCGTCCATACATGTCGTTGTTTTAAAATTGCAAAATTTTTAATTTAAAGTTTAAAATCAAAATGTATGGAAAACCTCCACGACACCACAAAGCAATCAATATGACATTCAGTTTGAAATGGCTCAATACATAAGTAATAAAATAATAAAAACATATACATATATGAAAATAAAATTATCCTCTTAGTTGAACAAAATTAACTTGAAAATTGACAGATAATATTTTTTTGAATTTTTGTGCGTTACTAATGACTTGAGAGCTGTGTGGAATATCGTTCCAGAGACTTATTGCATGAATAAAAAATTGGTATTTAGATATCTGACTGTTATATCTAAAACAGATTAATCTTTTGCCTCTATTAAGAGTTGAAAAGTTCAATCGCGCAAAAAGATGATCGGGTTGACACGTGTATATTATTTTGTGCATTAGTATTAAAATCCTTACCTTCAAATAGTCATCAAGACACATACCATAAAGTTTGTTTACGTGCAAAGAAACATGATCATATCGTCTCAAACCATATACGTAGCGAACTATATTATTAAAAGTCACATTAAGTTTTCTTTTGCTAATACTATCACAACTGGCAAAAAGTTCACATCCGTAAAGTAAAATTGGCATTAAATATGTTTTAGCGAGAAGTATTCGAATATTTATAGGAGTGCAATGATGACTTTGCCAAAGATTTCTTAACATAGAAAACACACGACCACAGGCGAAATTAATATGGTTAGACCAAGTGAGGGTGCTGTTAAAGTAAATTCCTAGATTTTTAGCAACGTTTACAATCTCAATGGTTTGACCATTTAAGATTAAGATAGGGTTATTATCAAGTTTCAATAATTTCTTCTTAATAATCAAACATTTAGATTTAGTGGGATTTATCCCCAGGCCATTAGCGGTAGCCCATTCAAATATACGATGCAGTTCTTCATTTAAAATTCTCACACATCGCTCGACTGATATAATGTTACAACTTATATAAAGCTGCACATCGTCAGCATATAATCTAATTTTGCAATGTTCGAGTTTGCTTGGTAGATCATTAACATATAGCGAAAAAAGTAGAGGGCCCAGTATTGAGCCCTGAGGAACACCTCGACTTAGAGGCAAAGAGCTTGATTTCGATGCACCTGATTCTACGAATTGATGTCTGTCAGTTAGATAAGAACATATCAGATCGGTAGAAGTGGATGAAAACTTATAAAAAAATTTCAATTTTTTACATAAAATTGTATGATCGACAGTGTCGAACGCCTTGGAATGATCAAGAAGTACCAAGAACGTAACATTGCCACAATCCACTTGTTGTCTTACATCTTCCGAAACATCCACTAGGGCCGTTATACAGCTGTGTTCTTTACGAAAACCAGATTGGCAACTTGTGAGAATGTTATTAGTTTCAAGGTATCGAGTCACCTGACTATGAATCAATCTTTCAAAAACTTTCGAAAGGAACGGTAGGATTGCTATCGGTCTGTATTCAGAATTTGATTTTTTTATTGGGATGATTCTCGCAAGTTTCCATATTTTCGGATAACAGTTTGTAGTAAAAATTTTGTTAAAAATGAACGTTATAATGGGAGCAAGTTGTGGTATGAGAATCTTAAGAAACCTGGGATCAATGCCATCAGCTCCTATTGCATTGGACTTTACTGACCACAGACTAGAGAGCACATCATACCGTGTGACATTAGTGAAATAAAAACTATTGTCTGAAGAATCATTGGGGAATTCGTAGTAATTAGAAGTAGGTGTAACCACAGGAATATTCAAAAATTTATCATTTAGAGCATCTGCATCAATTTCACTAGATTCATGAGTAGTAGATTTACCGATTCCAACTTCGCGAATTGTTTTCCACTTTTGTTTCGAGTCAGTAGCAGCAGAGAACTTAGCTGCGAAAAATTCAGATTTGGCTCTCTTAATTAGCTTGTTCGTCATCCTCCGTGAGATTCGGTATGACTCATGCATTTCTGGAGTTCTAAAACGTTTCCAGCGTGAATATAACAAATCCCTCTGAGCGATTGCCCGTTTAATATCCTGAGAAAACCAGGGTCTACTGAACCTATCGAGGATCTTTGATCTCAAAGGAACTGCAAGATTATACAGATGGTTCACGTTCTGTTGCAAAAACGATACCTGGTCGTCAACAGAAATAATGTTATATATCATACTCCAATCAATGTTACAAAATTCCCGTTCTAAAAAAATAAAATCTATGTTTTTAAAATCACGATAAGAAATAACTTGCGGAGGTACATGTAAACGAAAGTTGTACGATATAAAAATTAGGTCATGGCGTGAGAAACAAGGCGCTGAGAGTTTCCAGGAGAGTTACAACACGCGAAGCTTGGAAAGTATTTAATGATAACCCAACCTTAAATTTGCTTCAACCTCGTATTCCTAATACAAAGCAAAAACCTACATATGCACAAATTACAGTTTCTTCGTTGACAACAAACAGCAACAATAACAAGAAAAACGACCTGCCAGACAAATTTAAACAAACAGAAAACCAAAGCAACTTAAAGTCAACTGCCAAAACACAAACAAAAAACTCTCTCGCGAAACCTAATAACTCATCCCCAAATTTTAATAACACCAACCCATCTACAACAACTGAACGTACAACAATCTCAAACAACAACAACAACAACATTCCAGACACATGTGAAAATACCCTACAAATAGATCAGAATCAACTCACACCAATACAAACTTCATATTCTCAAATAATCTCACAAAATAAGAAACAAAAAACAATAACAACTGAAAAAGATAACTCATTTCTAGATGACTTTGAAGATGAAACAATATTTAGCGATGACAAATCATTTACCCTAGATACCTCTATCGATGACTGTTTTAAAGCAAATATAGATGAAAATTTAACAGAGGAAATGGTTATTCAAGACATTACAGAAGGCTTAGGCTTGGATAGCCCCCCGAGAAAATCAACCAACAGCGGAGATAAACACAACACACCCGTAACACAACTATATAACAATTTTCCGCAATTAAACGTTTTAATTACACCAAATACTTTAAGGAACACACAATCTTTGGCCCAAAGGGGCAAATTAGAAAAATAAAACTATAATGACTTTTCACCAACACATTACGCTTCTCCAGTGGAACATACAAGGATTTATCAATAACAAATATGCCTTGGAGCTCTTAGTAGCCAGGCATAAACCCAACATTATAGCACTGCAAGAGACGCATATAGTCCAGAAAAATTTACACTTACTACATTTACCAGGTTTTAAAATATACCACCACAACAACGACTACAACTATGCCAAATCGGGGATTGCTTTGATGGTTAAAAACAACTTAAACGTAATAAATCATTTTACTTCCAGTAGTGATCTACTATTTCAGACCATAGTAATCCGTTGTGATACGGAACTTCATATTACTAATATTTATAGAGAAAATGACATCAATATATCACCATCTATGATGAATAATATTTCTATTGCTAGAAATGCTCATCATATTTTTCTAGGTGATTCAAACGCTCAAAATGTATTGTGGGGTTCAGTCTACAATTCTCCAAACGGAAAAATACTTGAAGATTTTGCAAATGATCAGGACCTAGTGGTTTTAAACGATGGTTCGCCAACTTTACTTAGTACCAAAAATACTCTGACTGCTGTTGATGTTTCCATGTGCAGTGTAGACATTGCCTCTACCTTGAGCTGGATTTGTTTACCTTTGCCAGAAGTGGGAGACCATTTCCCCATTAAAATAACCAATTGCATAGACACCATTGAAAAAAGATTTTCACCACGTTTTTTAGAAAGGAAAGCCGATTGGAAATTGTTTGAAAAGAAGGCTACTGAAGTAGCTACTAAATTTAATGAATCATTCAACATTAACAAAGAAGCTGCTCAAATAAAACGGATTTTACGCAAAACGGCTAATGAGTCTATTCCTTTGAGTCGTCAATGTAAAGATAAACACAGTCCTGTCTGGTACAATTCGGAAATATCTGGATTGATAAGACAAAAGCAGGAAGCATGGAAAACATTTAAAAGGTGCCGTGACAAGACCAATATCATTAACTATAAGAAACTTTGTGCAAAGGTTAAAAGGGAATGCAAAATCGCAAAAAGAACTACATGGGAAAATTTTGTAAATTCCTTGAACCCTACATTGGATGTGCGGATGCTCTGGGAGAGGGTCAAAAATTTAAGATCACGAAGAACAGATAACTTTCCCACTATCTACACAAACGACAATCATTTTTCACACCCTTTAGATATTGCTGACAGCTTTGCCAAATTCTGGTGCTCTCTCGGCTCAGATGATGCTTTCAATCCCAATATTATTTCTGATAAAAGAGCACTCAAAATAGATAATCTCCCTCAGATAGCTTGCCAATTTAAGGAACTAATCGGTAAGATAACAGTTAATGAACTACAGCAAGTGATAAAATCACTAAGGGGTTCAACCCCAGCACGAGATAAAATCACATATTCAATGGTTAAGTTTGCACCTGGTATTCTTAAATCCCGACTATGTCGACTGTACAATAACATATTGGTAACTGGGGTTTTCCCACATGACTGGAAGATGGCTATTTTATCACCCATTCCCAAACCTGGAAAAAACCCTAGTCAACTGGAGGGCTATCGACCAATTTCCTTGCTACCCGTACTTTCCAAAATACTGGAGAAAATAATTGCCAAACGTTTTTGGAAATTTGCGTTAATGCAAATATCTGAAAAGCAACATGCATTTATACCCAGAAACGGGGTCCATAGCATATGCCACCAGCTAGAAGAGGTACTACGTCGTAACATGAAAAACGGGGAGCATAGTCTAGTGCTCTCTGAGGACATTGAAAAGGCATTCGATCGTGTAACATCATTATCCGTTATAATGGAGCTGAACAAATGGGGTGTCCCCAGGCAAATATTGACATTGATAAAATCGTTTCTGAATGATCGCAGGGTGGCTGTTAGGGTTGACGGTTTCTTTTCTGCAACTTACGCTTTGGATAACGGGGTACCTCAGGGATCCCCACTTTCTGTAGTTCTGTATACCATATATGCAAACTCCTTGGCATCGGCAGTGGCAAATTTACCCGGAATTGACTATATCGGAATTTATGCCGACAACATATTTGCAGTTGCATCTGGTAGCCCAGAATGCGTTCGTCATAGTCTCAACTACTTGGATCGTGCGGTGGATAGCTGGGCTAGAGAGAAGGGAGCTGTCGTTCCGGCAAGTAAGGCGGAGGTTCTTCATGTTTGCAGAAAAAGATGCTGTAATGATAGAACAATTAACATCAGGGACGAAATTATTTCACTTTCGGACCAGATGAGAATTTTGGGGATAATATTTTCCAAAAATCTCCTCTGGAATAGTCACATCAAGAACGTGGCAAACAAATTGGCAAAAATCAACAATGTTTTAAAACTTATATGTTCCCGTAACAAAGGACCCCACATTGAAACAGCGCTCAACATCTGCAAATCTTTGACAGCTGGTACTATACTGCATGGCTTAACAATCTACGGATGGACCTCCAAGAGGAATATAAAGAAAATTAACACCTCAATGAACATGTGCTTCAGAACGGCATCCGGTCTGCTACGTACAACACCCATTGCAAATTTAAGAACAGAGGCAAACTTTTCAGACTTTGAAACATTATTGGAAAAATGCTCTGTTAGACTGGCATCACGAGCAATCACAATAGCAGCTGATAGTTTGCATGACACTTTCTGGAACCAACTAACGTTGTCGAATAATTCCACCCCATCGGCAATAAAAAATATTATAACACTTTTAAAGAAATGGAACATACCCATTCCAAATAAACCTAGCGCCCCTGTTTACCCTAGGGCTTTAGTTGGGGTAGATGACAGCCTTAGTTTCCTCAACAAGAATTCTTCAAACCCCCTGTGTTTTAAAAAAATGTTTTTGGAGAAGATCTCACGATTATCCCCAGATGCAATTTACTACACGGACGGATCGTTCAGGAATAACATAACATCATACTCCATCGTCAAACAAATAACATCAACTCAGTATGAAACGGTAAGGGAGGCTCGACTGCCAGATCATACTGGCATATTTACAGCAGAGATTTCAGCTATCAAGACTGCAATAACATTTTCCACTGAACACACAATAAAGAGTTTAATCTGCACCGATAGCTTAAGTGCAACAAAAGCATTGATTAAGAACCAAAACGGAGCATATGATGATATGCTACGCTTGCAAAACGCTCAGAGTGAAATTATTGTTATTTGGATTCCATCGCACATCGGAATTCTGGGCAATGAACATGCAGATAGTGCTGCTAAAGCAGCCTTGAACTTACCACAAATTACGGAAGTTCCATGCTTTCCCAGTACATTAACAAAATTGTTCTCAATTGAACATCCTGAATCAAGGAGATCCAAATATAACAAAAAATTTTCCAGAAAACACTGTATAATGCTTGCCCGCTTGAGAGTTGGTAAGGCCGTATTCAACTCCAGACATTATTATGAGAAAACCGAGCCGCCCAAATGCATCTTCTGCGATGTAATTCTCACCATACCGCATATTCTAAATGAATGTCAACATTCTAAGATAGACCAACCGCTGGAGAAGCTACTTGACTGCACCACTGAAGACAACTTTATGCTTATTAGAAGAAGCCTCGAAAAACACAGTATTATTGATATTTAATATATCTTTTTATAATTTAAATGGACTAGAGGCCCAAACAAAGCCGAATCGTTGGCCGCTTCGTTGCCCAAGGGGTGAGCATGTGCAGTACATTCAGAGGGATATTTACATATGACTTTGGGTATGCTGTGGATGCTTGGCCGGAAGGGGGGTGGTGGTCGTCGGTTTTGTTTTGGTTGGGCTATGAAGTCAATTATTGGATCACATAAAATTTTATTTTTACTCACTTTAAACTCAGAATTCAATAATTGAAACTTGGATATTATGTATATTGTTTTCACATTAGTATTTTCATTTATTTATTTTATGTTTTGTTTCATATACTTCTTATTAGACTTATTTCTTATTATTTTTTTTTTTACATAAATGAAATTAAAATTTATTTTTATTCAAAAAAACCATGCAAATGTACAGACAATACGTGCGCATATGGTCTAGTCACCCGGCGCCTATCCTGTTATACTTTTTAAATTTACTTTATAAGGTATATTAATAATAAATAAATAAATAAATCTGCCCACGAATGGACCATACTTTTCAAATCATACCAATACAATGTGAAAATAAAATACAACTTTTTTAATGAGAAACTTAACTTTTTCATGTCAAACTTTTATATTAAAAAAAATTTTAACATTGAAAATGAAATTTTTTACTTAACTTTAAACTCTAACCTGGGATTACATAAAGACATTTAGAACAATGTTTTGAACAAAAGTTATGCAGAAGAGCAAATGGCATAACTTTTTTTTTAATCCCATTTTTGATTTATCGCGCGAACTTCCCATATGTGTTCCCTTACGTGCAGTGCTATTTTTGAATAGTTTGTTTTGGGAATAGTGTGTGGTAATTCCATTGGTCTGCAGAGAAAATATCCTTTAAATGAAAGTTATGTATGTTTAATATGAAGATTTTAATGAGCTAAATTGAAATCCGTTTTCAGTTGTTTTGTATCACGTACAGATTTTTTTAAGGCCATGACTAATTTTTCTACTAGGTAGGTACATCAACATATTTCACCCTAACTCGAGATCGCATTGTCCGATTTTAATAAATAAACTACCTAGATGCGAAATAAAATTACCTTTACGTCATCCATATATAATTTTTTTTATATTTCCAACTACAAAAAGAAAGTTTCGTATTTTATTGTTTGTTTCGACATAAATTCTCACACGAAATTTTCGCTTTATTTTTGCAAAAACTGGCAGTACTCTGCAGGAGGTGCAACTAGTATCAAACTAGTATTTTACTAGTGCGAAAGTCACCAGTACTAGTTCTCAACTGTAAACTTTCCTATACCATGTTAATGCCCAAATTAACATTGGGTGTGTCAGGAAAATTACTAGTACCATTGGTACTAGATGAATACTAGTACAATTACTAGTACAATTGGTTCTACATACATACTAGACCACTTGGACCCGATTGGGTGCTTAAGAACTAGTTTTGTACCAGTTCTTTTGTATATAAAAATTCCCAATCTGAAATTTGTCGTTTGAAAAAAAGAAAAAAATAAATAAAAATAAAAGAAAAAAATAAATAAAATTTCAAAACATGTGTGAACAAAAATGCAATGCACAAACAGAATTAAAGTGAATTGCTGAAGCAAAAATTGCCTGTCTAGACTTTTACTAATACAAAAGATTTATTTTTAAATTTTGTTTTTATTATTTAATTTAAAATTAACTTAAATGTTTTTTTTTTTTGTAATTAAATTAAAACCGCACCCAAAAATTGATATGAAATATGTCATTAATGATATGAGTTAAATCAATCTACAAATGAACTACTTGAAGTACTAGTACCTTCCTATAAAAACTCTAGCACATTTTGAACTACTGCTTTTTGTACTAGTAATTGTAGCAGTAGCTTTTTGACAATTAACGCTAAATCTCCTGCAGGGTAGCGTTACCTGTCAGAAAGTCGATTTCATCAAGAAAATATTGTATTACCAGATTAATTAGCATTTACCCCAACTATTTTATTGAAGTCATAAAAAAATATAGCCAAAAATACCGGCAAGGAGTTCAAATATCGCCAATTGCTATTTCAAAAGTTTCATCGCAAAAAAAAATTATCGCCGCGTTTGGCGACAAATCGCCATATCTGACAACACTGACCTCAACACCAAAGTATTCACGATTCACAAGCTCATCCTATTGCAATCTTATTTTTCGTTTTTTACCGTCTCCATATTTTCTCAAAAAGCCAACCGTGGACATTTTCTTTTTAGTATTTTTTAGCCATTTGAGTTTGGTAGAAAAGTTATACTAGCTAGCCTAGGTTTAAATTTTGCATTAACTGTTGAAAAAACAAATATTAAGTAAATTTATCATACTTTTACGGTGAATCAAACTATCATAATCTGATCGCTTCAAAAAGAAAACAAAAGATAAATAAGACAAATTGAAATTAGTTAAAAGATAAATTGAGCCAGAGCGAAATGAAAATGAACAAGAGCTAGCAAATGATGTGACTTCATTTTGTTTAAACAGAAACAATAAAATTTGCACGCAAACATTATTAAGTCAAAATAATACACTTTTATGCTACAATCATAAAAAGTTGAACAAAAATAACTGACAGATACATACATACTTATGCAAGTATATTAATCATTCCATTTATAAGAGTTCATATTAATCTTTAATTTTGGATTGTAGTCGAACTGTTTTTAATAATTCAATGAGAAACTTTAGTCAAGTTCAAGTTCGTTTATTTTCAATTCTCTGTCAGGTATGAAAATATTTTTTTTAATTAGCGTAATAATTTTTAAATAATAAAATAGATTTAATTAGACCAATATGAAAATCTACATGTAAAATACACACAAAACAACAATAAATTTAGTAAAAGCGTTGTTGTGTTGTAGGCATTTTATTTATTTATTTATTTATAAGCTATCTTAAAAGCTAGTTAGGATAACTTATATAGGAAAGCAATGGCTGCAAAGGCCTTCAGCTGATTAACTTTAAATATATGTACATGTGTTTGTATTTTAGTTTATGAGTTTTATTTCAAAGGATATACAAGATATTACTTGCTAACTTTTTTGTGAAATATTTAGGTATTATTGAATAGTAGGTAAAAGTGCCTACTGTCCCTGTTCAAAGTTTTGTTTCAAATTGTTCATATTGTAATTTTTTAATGGCAATGGACTAGCACTACCCAGGAAAAATCTTGATGGCAAAGTAATGAATTAAAAACTATTTTGTTACGAGTTTAAAACTTGTTTTCGGAAACATGAACACAATTAGAAAGCCATCTTGCTTACCTAGGGGTTGAACTCCTTATCGTCTGTATGATAAGCAGATACACTAACTACTAATTGATCAACTACTGTAATGTAATTCACTTCCACTCTTTCGGCGGCCTGATTCATCTTTTCTATAAATTTCCAAAAAAATCACATGAAAATTTCATATATTTGCTAGTAAAAATGGCTAAAAACCCTATTTTCCAAAGGCTAAGTCTCCGATTCAGGGCTAAATCTGGACATATATGTAACATTTTTTATGTTTCTGCCACATCCCACCCCCTACAGCTCCCCACCAGAGTTACAATTGCATATACTGATATCAGGATATTATTATGGTCCTCAACAGCTTTCTAGGAGTGTATAGCAGTACCGTGCAACTCTTCCAAAAGTGTTTCTTTTTGACCCATTATTTCGGCTATATGGGGCGTGATAAAATTCTCTATATAAGGATCAATTTTGATATAGTCGTGTTTTAAATAAACAATCGATGAGTTTTCTTTAAAAATATGTTAAAAAAATAATTAATGTTTGCCTTTTCACTAAAAAAAACTATTTTTAAATTAAGTTTTTTAACTGTGTGAGGAATGTATTCAACATTGTGTGGAATATAGTTAACATAAGTGTGGGACGTATTTAACTTACGAATTTATCTTCTCGCCCTTTCAAGAAAATCAAATTAGAAGACGCAAATTAACAAAAAATGGTGTTTCTAAAAAATATATTGTAAACGCATTATTTACGTCGATTGAAATGCATTTGGAGCGCGCAAACGTTTTGTTCACGAGGATATGTGAAATCAATTTTACTCTACGGCTGCTAAACATAGAACGATGCAGTAAAAGATATCCGCAAACTGCAAGTGTTTGTCAACCACTGCCTCCGCAGAGTAATCCGCATCTTTTGTCCAAATGTAATATTCAACAACAGATTGTGGACCCAAACCAAAAAAACCTATTGCAAAGAACATAAAGAAACGCAAAAGGAACTGGATCGTGCATATCCTTCGAAGGCTAACAAATTGCATCACCAGAAATTACATCGACTGGAATTCACAGGGAAATCGAAGGGCAGGTCCGCTCTAGACACACATGTAGGCGACAAATCGACACCAAATCTGCTGCCATGAACAGAAGTTGGGGGCGAAATAAAATCCCTTGCCAATGTTAAATCACGATGGAAATGAAAAAAGTGAATACTTTACACGAACTTTTTTCCATATCAACACTGAACGGTCCTTATGATAAAATACTTTATATGTGGGTATGAGTCAATATAATATTTTTTTATGCATAAAAACACTTGTTTTATGTTGTACAAAACATTAATGGTGTTGTTAACTGTATGATTTAAAATATTACGAATAGGTCACATTTTATGAGTGATTAAATATGCTCTAAACAAGTCTACACGTCACGTATTTCTGATAAAAAGGTAAGTGGGGAATAATGAAATAATAAGAAAAGCCGCTGTTGAAATAATATAATAAAAGTTTTTGATTGGGCACAAAATCGATATTTATATCAATAGCAACTAAAAAATACAAAACATTCGCCGGCTCGTTGCTTTATTTTATCTAATCTTTGGGAAAAATTAATAAACTAAAAGTTGATGTAATCCAACACAAAAATTTGAAATACTTCCAAAATGACCTAATTATTTTGTAAAATTATTATGCATTTGCTTTTTACTTACCTTCAGCCAATACATCCTCAATGGTGACCGTGACACGTCCTACCGTAAAAACTTTACCAATAAAACTACTATTGGTTTCCTTTGCCGAAGAAACATTATGAAGTGATTCAAGTTTTTCATTTTTATCAAATTTCGAAAAGATTTTCTTCATTTTGTATAAGTTAAAAAAATAGTGTTTGCCTTTTTGTCTGAGGTACTACTATCCCGTCAGGTTCAACCTGAATTAGTGTCTTAGCTTCTATACCAGTTTAAACACTTCTATTATTAAAGAACTCGCCAACGAAAATAGTTTAGTATTATGAATTAAACATTAAAAAAGGCTTCCAAAAGGGTAATATATTTTTATCGTTGCCAAATAAATTAAGACGTTCACTTTAACATGCCACTAGGTGCAGTTTTTTTCTTTTCTTGATAGTAGATACGTCGACGTCGGCGTCAATATTTTTCTTCTTTACTGCCTGTAAAACGTCGACGGTCAACTTGCAATTTATTGATTGTGCCAAGTATGCAAAATGAAATGAAAATAAAAAAACTCAAGAGGTAAAATAATTGTAAAATTTTACTTAGTTTTGCTATTGCTTCATTTTCATCTTTTTACACAAATCTTGCATTTACTTTAAATTTTTTTATCTGCGCAATTAAGAATGAAAAAAATAGTTTATTTCGTTTTTTATTACATTAGCAAAATATCTTTCACTTTTTTCACATCTGAAAGGTAATAAAATTTTCATTGATTTTTCGCATATTGCTTATTAAATGTTCGCGTAATATTTTTTTCACATTATTGAGTACATATTAATTAATATTTGAGGAAGCATTTTACAATTATTTTATAAAAACTAATAGATTCACAAATTTTCCAGCAATTGCACAAAGGAGAAATTTACACAAAAAACTAGTAAGAAAGTTGACAGTTGTTAAATGGAGTGATGCCAATTAAGTGACTTTGTATTTTGTTTTTTTTAATGGGGAAATAGCAAGGAAAGTTTACAACTAGGTGGCGCTACTACGGCAATAACCATTCCTTGCTAGTGTTGTTTGGATCGCATGCCTGTCAAACTCCATATATAAAATATATTAAACAATTTTTATTTACATTATTTTCAAGATATATCAACACCAGGTAGTCGCAAGAGAATTCGCCGCGGAGAATTTACATTTGGGGTGTCAAAAAAGTTGATTCATTAACACTGTTGACAGGCCAAATGTGTAAACATTTACGTAAACAGCAGGGCTCTTGCGGCCACCTAGTATGTATTCGCCTTGGTTATTTTATATGAATTTTAACGTGCATGTGGGCCCAGAGAATTGACAACGGTGAATTGAATTCGCCGGTGACATGGAGACCACATGGCAAGGCAAATTCCAAACAGGTAGACTAGCCTCAAATCGCTTTGGAAAATAGCTATTTTGATTGTCAATATATGTACTGAAATTTATGTCAGCAAGGTATTTGACATCCGAATCAGAGCTCGAAGCCGGTCGGCTAATAGCCGCCGCCGATGATTTTCACAATTACTTAGCCGCCGGCGATTACTGCGGCTAATATCGGATAGCGGCTAAGCCGATTTTTTATAATAAAAAGTGGATATTTACTACGATGCGCATTTGAAAATATTTAATGTGGTTTTGAAACATGAAAAAAATTCTTATGAAAATTATTATTATAAATAAGGCAGTAAATCGTCTGGAAAGGCAAGTTTATTTATAATTGGGTCGAGTATACATATTATAAATATGCCTTGTATGTAAGTAAACAAGAAATACTCTGTTAGCCGATATATTTGGGTAGCCGCCACCGGCGACAATTTTTCGGCTCTTAGCCGGCTAATAGCCGCCGCCGACTATATTTGGTCTTAGCCGCCGCCGATCACCATTTTACATCGGCTTCGCCCTCTGGGTACAGTATTATCAAGGCGGATTCATACTAGGTGGCCGCAAGAGCCCAGCTGTTTACGTAAATGTTTACACATATGGCTTGTCAGCAGTGTTAATGTATCATAGCCGTGATTGACAACCGTTGCAAACAATGCGTATTTTTAATACCTATCGATTGAGGGTAGTGCCATGGTGGCACGCGATCTAGTTTATGAGTTATAGGCTGACAACTGATGTTGCATATTTTGCGCTTTTTCAAACTTCGCGGCGCTATAACTTTTTTCAGCAAGTCTCGCCAAGATTGACAACCGTGGCAAACAATGTGTATTTTTAATACCTATCGATTGAGGGTAGTGCCATGGTGGCACGCGATCTAGTTTAGGAGTTATAGGCTGACAACTGATGTTACATATTTTGCAATTTTCAAACTTCGCGGCGCTATAACTTTTTTCAGCAAGTCTCGCCAAGATTGACAACCATTGCAAACAATGTGTATTTTTAATACCTATCGATTGAGGGTAGTGCCATGGTGGCACGCGATCTAGTTTATGAGTTATAGGCTGACAACTGATGTTGCATATTTTGCGCTTTTTCAAACTTCGCGGCGCTATAACTTTTTTCAGCAAGTCTCGCCAAGATTGACAACCGTGGCAAACAATGTGTATTTTTAATACCTATCGATTGAGGGTAGTGCCATGGTGGCACGCGATCTAGTTTAGGAGTTATAGGCTGACAACTGATGTTACATATTTTGCAATTTTCAAAATTCGCGGCGCTATAACTTTTTTCAGCAAGTCTCGTTAAGATTGACAACCGTTGTAAACAATGTGTATTTTTAATACCTATCGATTGAGGGTAGTGCCATGGTGGCACGCAACCTAGTTTATGAGTTATAGGCTGACAACTGATGTTACATATTTTGCGCTTTTTCAAACTTCGCGGCGCTATAACTTTTTTCAGCAAGTCTCGCCAAGATTGACAACCGTGGCAAACAATGTGTATTTTTAATACCTATCGATTGAGGGTAGTGCCATGGTGGCACGCAATTTAGTTTAGGAGTTATAGGCTGACAACTGATGTTACTCTAAAAATATAGAAAGCACATGTTACCCATACATAAAACTTGCTCACACCTACACACCATTTGCTTGTAAACATTGGAAAAACTTGTCACACATACATTCCCATATATAACACGTGCTCACACGTATACAAAACTGTTGAAAAACTTGCTGAAATAAGACAAATGCTCTGCATTATCCTAGAAAAAACTTGCCAATGCTCTGCATTATCAAAACTTGTTTTCTTCACTCACGTTAATGTATCAGCTTTTTTGACAGCCCAAATGTAAATACTCCACGGCGAACTCTCTTGCGACTACCTGGTGTAGATCTATCTTGAGTATTATTATCAAGGCGAATTCATACCAGGTGGCCGCAAAAGCCCATCTGTTTACGTAAATATTTACACATTTGGCCTGTCAGCAGTGTTAATGTATCAGTTTTTTGACACCCCAAATGTAAATTCTCCACGGCGAATTCTCTTGCGACTACCTGTTGTTGATCTACCTTGATTATTATATCCAAGGTAGATCAACACCAGGTAGTCGCAAGAGAACTCGCCGTGGAGAATTTTCATTTGGGCTGTCAAAAAAGCTGATACATTAACACTGCTGACAGGCCAAATGTGCAAACATTTACGTAAACATCTGGCCTCTTGCGACCACCTAGTATGAATTCGCTTTGATTATATCAAGGCGAATTCAGTACCAGGTAGCCCTATCATCACAGATGATCATCAGCTGATTACACCCAATCAGTCAAACTCTATATAAGAAAAGAGAAAAACTTTAACCCGAACTGTCAAAGCACAAATAAAAATAGTCCTACACCTACTTTGTATGTGTGTTGTTTTGATGATAAGGCCACTTGATATTAATTCGCTTTGGATTATATCATGCTTTGAATCAAGGCGAGTTCATACTAGGTGGCCGCAAGAGCCCAGCTGTTTAACCTGGTGTTGATTTACCTTGCTTTGAATCATGACCACAGATCATGACACGATAATTATTATTGTATCATGTATTATTGTATCATGGCTTTGAATTCACCCTTTGTGTATTGTTATTGATTGTTATTATTGTAATCAATCAATACCACAGATAGTAGACTGTATCAATACTGCAGCATAATACAATTTTATGAAGATTTCTCAAAACAACTAAAAAATGACGATTGTTAACGATTATTATTGGATGATAATGGAATCTTTACATTTTCCTGTGGTTGGAGGTTAGCATGAACAATACCGAGATTTGTTTTCATTTGAATATACATAATTACATACAACCGAAATATTAATATTGATTTTTCTGAAATAGCTTCCACGGATGGCACTTTACTAGAAGAACAGCGTATAAAGAGCAACTTAAAAATCTTACAAGAGTTTATTAAACTTACTCCAGAAGAATTAGTCAAGAATATAATAATGGAGGAAAAGTTGGATAACAAACATCAGAAAATAGTTGAAAATACAGATGATTACTTCTTGTACTGTTTATATTCTCTTAAAATGTTGCTTGGAATTATAAATAATTGCCAAATATCGAGTGCCGCAAAACCGGATTTAATTTCGGAAAGACATAAATCGCTAATGATATCTAGTATAGCGGATGTTGCCAAGCTGGGACTAGTAGAAAATCTGCATTCTTTTCGTACAATAGAAGGGAACATACCAACGAAGTGTTCTGGGAGTGAACCCAATATTTCTCGCGTAGAATTCCTTGTAGAGTCTTTTTATCCATTAATGCTTCTCAGAGAGTTACGTGTTGGAAAATCTTTAGATAATGCACAACTGTGGTACATGGCCTCCATCTTTAGTCTACTTATAGCTAACGACACAAAGGAAAATCATTTAGAGCATTCAGATATTCTGAAACTGCGGGTTAAATTGCACAAGCTGTGGCTAGAATATTCGAAGAAATTGTATTTTCGTAATTTAATGATGCTGTATGCCTGTATACCACATAATAAATTAATACACACGGAAATGCTTTTCAGACTTTATTCTCCAGGCGGCTTTGTAGCCTTACTATTCGCTATGATGGAGTCCCAACGTAATGAGCACATATCACTGGATGAAACTGTATCGAATCTAGTTGCTCAACCAGATTACTCGCTTAAAGCTCAACAGTCGCTGATACAACAAATATTGGAATTTCTTGAAACCATTCTAAACAAAGACTTTTCTGGGCCTATGGGTACAGCACTATTATCACTTAGAAAATTGTACGATAATAAAGAAGAGAATAAAGAGTATATAAAAAACTGGCTGGGAAAGCAAATGGAGCCATTAACAAATGTAGAATCGTCCGAAATTATAGCTATGGAATGGTTGAAATTCGTCGATTTAATATCTTTAATATTTCACATTTTCTGTACTTCTTCTATAGCCACTCTACCTAGTGAGTTATTGGTACCTTATTTACCTCTGATATTGGACCTTTACAGTCAATTAGAATGTCATACAAATCAGATTGCTGTTAGCAATCATCTGAACTCCATTATATTAAAAATACTGAATAACCGGTCAAATGATGATCTTAAGAAAATAATTGAGTGCGTGACATTGAAATCGTATCCTGATGAATGGCTGCAACTGTCTCCTAATATTCAAATTAAAGAGAATCCTTTAAACATGCAAGAACTTAAACTCAGTATAGTGGAGAGTGAATCGGGCAATAAATTTGCTTTAGCAAGTTTAGTTGCCATTCTCAAAAACTCATCTTACAATCTACTACTATATCAGCACTTTTCGATATTACTTCAGTTGGTGCCCTCTGTAATCATGGAATCGAATTCAGCAGCAACTAGTAACACAAACATAGATTTATTGCAAACAGAACAAGATATTTATAATAAAATATTAAAAGATTTTTCACTTATGTATGAGAGTAAAATTCAAATTATAAAAGCTTTGGAAACTCTTGTACACCACCAGCCCCTTAAATTTCTAATCAACGAAAACATCAAAGATCTTTTGAAAGTCTTGCAAGATATTTTAACGGCCTACACTAAAACATTTTATAAAGATAGTGGCCAAGTTGAAACAAATTCTGAAGTTCTCACAATTTTAATTATTTTGATACGGGAATTTATTGAGAACTCCTCTACGAACGTAGAAGACTTGCAAACAAATTTACTTAAACCGATAAAAACCCTAGAGTCTCAAATACACGACGAGAATTTGAAATACCAATTAAATTGCCTTTTGAAGATCATAGCCGGAGAGGAATCACGCAGAAGCAAAGATTTTGATATATCAAGAAATGCTTTTGAAGAAGCTCGCTCTCTAATCCAGTCAAATGAATCATATCTGCAAGTACAAGGTATTGAAATGATGATAAAGCTTTTAAATAAACGTGATGTCTTCACTGTAAAAAATGGTCACATGTTAACAGCGTTGGCTCTAAATACACTGAAGTCGCCAGAATCATATACATTTTTAAATTGTGTAAGACTATTTGTAGCTTTAGTGAATGTAAATGAATCTGAAGTTTTGCATATTTTAACGGATGAGTACTTAAATGAAGCAGCTGCTATGGATTATAGATTATTAATTGGCGAGACCATATTAAAAATATCAAAAGAACTTGGTAAGATATATTTGCTAAGAAATCTATATAATATTGCAAACATTAACACATCTAACAAATTTTCAAGGACCGTTATGCTATAAATACAAAAACATACTGCTAAATGCTTACATGGCAGGATGCCGTTCTCCTTTGGACGAATTTCGTTTTTCTGCTTTTGCAAATCTATCACAAATGTGCCGCCAATTAACCTACCAAGTTCACAATTATTTTGAAGAGGTAAATTTTGCTAATAAATGTTTTTTTATGGTTTCTTAATTATCGCGCTATATTACATTTTCTAGCTATTAAATCTAATAGATTGTGAATTGACAGCTGGAAAGTATTTACCTGCCAAAAGAGCTGCTGTTATGGTTTTAAGTGACTTGTTGGCTGGCATGGACAATCTTTTCGATTACGAAGAAATGCTTTTGCCTATTTATCACCTTTTGAAATACTTGGTGGCCTCAAAGAACAATGATGAGAAAATACGTCTACATGCTTCAAACGGTTTAATGATTTTGTCTGAAAAGTGTAAAGAAATCCTGAACAAAGGATTAGAGCAACCCCAATTAGAAAAGGAAATCAAAATTATGGGAATAAATGATAAACAAAAAATGTGGAAATAAACAATAATAAACCCAAAACAGGGAATTATTTTGTAAAACGCAACTCTAAGCGGTAAATAATAGAAGCACTCACATATTGGCATATACTCAGAAAAGTCTACTTTTTGTCACGTTACGTCACCAAGCAATTAAATAAATAAATAATTAGCTCTTCATTTACTAAAAGAGGGAAAAATATCAAATCAAAGCTCAATTGCTTGGTGACAAAATACGACTTTTTTTCGTAGAAATGACCATATGCATATCAAAATGTGTGCGATGATTACAACGGATCAGTGTTGCCAGGAGCTGGAGAAAAAGAAGCTAATCGGTTTCTGAAAACTGCTAGAAAAAGCTAGATTGGCAAAAATTTTTGTCTATTAAATTTTAATTTTGATTAGCGATGATTTCAAATTATTGATGCTGCCGTTATTGTACTGCAATTTTTCTACTAAATTAAAAATATGGTAATAAACTCGATTTGGATAAATAATCGGCCATGTTCTGTAAACCGAATCCGAGTATATTTCTCGTTTTTCAAAAATCAATAATACCCCCATTGATGTGTTTTAAATCATACATAGTAAATTAATTTCAGATATGATATTTTAAGATCTAAAAAATAGAAAACTACAAAAAAGTCTGAAAAACTATTATTAGTGGAAAAACTATTATTAGTGGATTTAATTTTTCTAAATCTAGCGTTTTTAAATCGACTCGATTTACAGAACAGGCAGCCCTAATTAGGGCGTTTCTATATTGACGTAACGACGATTATGGCCTTAAGGGTAGGTTTTTTCTATTTTGGATGAATAAACGAAAATTCCTTCTGTTCTTCTTGAATTAGAATAGCTTCTTAAAAAATTTCTTAATTCGCTGCAAGGGATAGTAGAAAGTAGTTGCCCAAGGGCTTCCGTTCTTGCTTAGGATGGGCAAGTGAATAAAACATCGATACTTCGATATATATCGATATTTTTTAAAGCATGATTATAAATAGTCCCAAAAGTTTTTAAAAATGAAACACCAAAAGTACTTTTCTTATAAATAATTAAACTGAAAAGAGTTAATTTCCAACAGACTACGGTTTAACCAATATTTGATGGAACGGAACGTACATAAAAAAATTTCACTAAAAGCAAGATAATTTTTTGTATAGACAAAAGATTACAAATAAAACTAATTTTTTTGGTAATACATATACATACGGCCATTTCACAGAGTTCAATTCCGCTTGCAAACGGAATTCAATCCAACCCAAGATGTCAAGTCGTAGTCGAAGCATACCCCAGCATATCCGCGCCGCCAACAGTCTGGACAGTTTTGGACCAGCTGCTCCAAAAATGAGGTGGATTGAATTCCGTTTCCGAACGGAATTGAACTCTGTGACATGGCCGATATATTGTATTTGAAGAAGATTGCGTCGAATTTTTTTTTTAAACTCCACGAAAAACTAAACAAAATCTAAACATTATCGAATTTGATACTGTCGATATATCTTGAAAAGTCGGGTATGTTCTGTATTTCATGTGGAACTAAAATGTGCGGAATTATCAAAGCATTGTTGTTATAAATATCAATTTGCAACAATAATGATTTGATAACTCCGCACATTTTAATTCCACATGAAATACAAAACATACCCGAATGTCGATCTATTGCAATTGAAAATATCGACGATATACATCGATATATTTTTCAGGATATATCGATATCGACTTCGATAAAACTTATCCCATTGCACTATAGGAAATGTTCACTTTTTTTGGCCAATTTTGTGACCGGTTTAATTGATTTTTTTTAATTCGGCATTTGGAAGGACGAATGAAATTTCCACACGAGAAGAATCCAAAATCTACGAAAACGAACTTGCGCGATTATTTATGACAAACACTGATTGTTTTTTTTATCGATTTTTTTAATACAAAACTAAAAAAATTATTTATTATTGCTTTGGTAAAATCTAATACAAAAACAAATGCATTTTTTAAAAACTTGCAGGTTTACAAAAACTATTAAGCCCGACAATATTCATTTTCCAATATTGAATTCTTGCTCAATTTTATCAGCAACCATTTTCGCTATAGCCAGACTACTGGTAGCTCCGGGTGATGGTGCGTTACGACAATGTAATACTAGTTTTGCTAAAGCATCTGAACCTGTTCCACGATCAAAAACAAAGTCATCAACTAAGTTGCCATCTATATCCATGGCTTGGGCTCTTACACCAGCTGGTCCACGACTAATATCATATTCGGTGATATCGGGTATAAATTTTTGCAAATCTTTAACCTGTAGTGGTATAAAAGCTGACTTTGACATTTCCTTTAAACCAAAACCAACATATTTAGCAGCCATTTTAATGAAGCCCGGATAGCGCAAGGCGTCGAAAAGCTCTAGTAGATTAATATCACCCCATCTGAAAATATGTATGTATAAGTAATATGTAATTTAAGTTTTTTGTTTAATACAAATCCGCACAAAAACATGTGACAATAAGGCCAAGTTCCTATCCAAAAATTTCGGCCGTAAAAAGAATGATATGATATTATACCTATCAAGAACTTTGTCCTTATTCTGATCTCAGTACTTCTTACGTCCGAAATTTTTGGACAGGAACTTGGCCTTATTTTCACATTTATGTTTTTGTGGGGATCTCGGTTCTTTTTCTAAGCTTTTATTTGATACAATATGTGCCCCATACAATAAGCCCTAGATGAAAAATGTCCGTTTTCCCATTTTTCTTACTACTTTCCCATCAAGAGCTACCTGAATACCAAATTTCAGCTTTCTAGCTATAGTGGAAGCGTCCCATACAAATAAGGGGCGCCTTATTCCCCCGGATAGAGTGCTCGTTTTCAAATTTTTCTGCTTGTTTGCCCAACAATACCTACCTGTGTACCAAATTTCAGCTTTCTAGCTACTGGAAGTGCCCCACACAAAGAAGGGGCACCCTAGTCCCCCAGGTGAAAAGTACCCGTTTTCAGATTTTTCTAGTTAATTGCTCACCAAGACCTACATATCTGTACACCAAATTTCAGCTCGCTAGCTATAGTGGAAGTGCGCAATAATATTGATCAGTCAGTGCGTGAGTGAGTCAGTGAATATGTACTTCATATGTAGTTTCATTATTTTAAGATCAAGTGGAGCAAAGTTATGAGGGGGGTAAAAACAGCTCGAATGGTTTCGTGTAATAACACACACTGCGGCTGGAACTTGGCCTGGCGCACTACCGTGCGCCTGAATTGGATTTTTCCGAATCAATTGCTAGAAAGAAAGTTTTTCTTACCTGTAACCTTCTCTTTTAAATGCTAAGACTGCATTGGGACCCAACCACACACTACCATCCATACGGGGTGTAAAGTGAACACCCAAGAAGGGGAATCTAGGATCAGGTACTGGATATATGTTACCCTTTACCATGTGACATTTTTCTTTAGCCAAAAGAAGATATTCACCACGGAAAGGTAAAATTCGAGGAGACCGCGAACATCCTGTCAACTCAGCCAATAAATCGGACTGTAAGCCTCCGCAAGTCAAAACGTTACGAGTGCGAACTTCTTGACGCGGCCTGTCACCATGTATGGTAACGGGATAATCCGCCGAGCTAGATTCCGTGAATTTAGTTACCTATATTAAAAGTTGTGGCTTTAAGTTTAGTAACAACTTTGTATTTTCTAAATGTACCTTGAAATCCAAAAAAATATCTCCACCAGCATGTTTGAAATCTTGTCCATAGTACTGGGTAACTAAGCCCCAATCAACAATACCAGTATGAGGACTCCACAGTGCCTTTATACCCTCACAGTAAGGCTCAATCTCTTTGATCTTATTACCATCTATTAACTGCAAATCCTGTACATTATTCTTAATTCCTCTTTCGTGAAGATCCATCAAACGTGTGACTTCCACATCATTGGTAGCCACTATAAGTTTGCCACATTTTTTGTAGGGTATTTTCTTCTCGTCCAAATATTTGTAAGCTAGATTTAAGCCCTGAACACAAAGCTTAGCTTTAAGTGTACCGGGTTTATAATATATACCAGCATGAATAACACCAGAATTGTGGCCACTCTGGTGAGTTGCTAGGTTTATTTCTTTTTCCAAAATAGCGATTTTCATAGACGGATGCCTCAGTAATATTTCTCTAGCAGAGGCCACCCCCACAATTCCGCCTCCAACAACAACTAAATCGTATTCTCTAATATAAGAAAGTAATTTTTTTAATGCTATACAATTATTTACTTACTTTTTTGTTTGATTAAAAATATGTAAATTACCTGTTTTTTTGGTTATGCTGCCATCTCTGCTGCCTGATTGCAACGCCTAGCGGTAACTTAAAGTTTAAGGGTTGCCTGATTTTGTTAATTAAAAGTGACATATTTACTTCTATTTAATATCCATTTACTTTACGACCTTGTGTAACCTTGGTTGGAGGTTCTAATTTACTTAATTGCAAATTTTATTTTTCTTAATTTATATTTATGTACGTACATATGTGCATAATTGCTTATGAATTTGTACTTTTAAAATAACACCAATAGCTTCTGATTTCGGCACAAAATTTGATAACGATTAGACTACTTAAGAACTTTTAACTACTATTGCTAAACGATAGAGTCTGACGGTCAGACGAACATTTTTGTTCTTGATGCTCACTACTTACTCGTGTTTTATTTTACGATTTTTCTATTTTTATCACAGTAATTAAATTATATGAGGGTACGCACACATTCATACATATAGAGTCAAAAAAATAGTGGAAAACAAAATCAGCTGTATTATGTCAATAAAAAACAGAGGTGTCCGGTTTTCCACTTACACATAGTATGTTTATACGCACGACTTATTTGCAAATAATAACGTTGTGCTGCCAAGTTAGTATTTTATTACTACATTTATACGCGCGTGTTATTGGAAATAAAAACGTAGTGCTGCCAAGTATGTATTTTTTTGTAACTTACTAACTAACGAAAACAATTACTGATTAACGCGTTATTTGCAAATAAGAAGTTTGTGTTGCCGCCTTTACGTATGTTTGCTAATAAAAATTTATAAATAGATAAATATATTCACAAATAGATGAATAATCAGCGATTTAATAAGTTACAATAAAAAAGTATTTGGCAGCATTTTACGTTTTTATTTGCAAATAACCTCTGCGTATAAACGAGTTATTTATTGTATCTTGCTAATACTACGTTTATACGCACTCTTAGTACGTTTATACGCACAAGTTATTTGCAAATAAAAACGTAGTGCCACCAAGTATGTATTTTTATTGTAAATTAATAACTCACGAAAACAATTACTGATTGACGCGCTATTTGCAAATAAGAAGTTTGGGTTGCCTCCTTTACATATGTTTGCTAATAAAAAATAATTAATAGATAAATATACTCACAAATAGATGAATAATCAATGATTTAATAAGTTACAATAAAAAAGGACTTGGCAGCATCTCACGTTTTTATTTGCAAATAAGCTCTGCGTATAAGCTAGGTATCTATTTCCAATAAAAATATTTGTAAATAAGTCCATGTCCATACGAGTCAACTTATGCTTCTGCAACTTTCTTAACACGCAATTTACATTGAGACTTTCTCGTCTGGCTTTAAAGGCAGGCTTTTTAGTTTGAGATAGAGAGGTGAGAAGCTAGCGGGGTAAGAAAAAAGGCAGGAATTGATATATGAGGGTTTTTTGATATTTCTCTTTGTAATTTTTGTACTCTCAGCATTAAGCATGTGTATAATCGAAAAAAATGCATGGAGAAAAAGTGCAATGTAAATATGCGTGACTTGTCGTAGAGGTTTTAAAAGAAAGTTGTCAAAAAAGGAAGTTCGTGTCCATACAATGAAATTCTTGTCGTGCAGTTTTGTTTTTTTTACATCGAATTTGTTGTTCCTTATTATTACGAGCTCACTGCTTATACGGCATAGTAATAATACTAAAACTTGGTAGCACTTCTATATAAAACTTCTGTATTTAAAAAAAAAATAGTTGCAATGTATAAAATAATTATTATTAAGCAAATAATTATTTGTTTTAATTGTCATTATTGTCTTCTATCAAAGTTTTTTGCGAAATTATTATCTATTTATTGTTTTTTATTAAGAAACATTTGTAACCGTGGCAGTCTCAAACATTTGATTTGCAACTAGTGCGTTACTCTGCAATTACACGTTCAAGAAATTGCTTTGAAGTTGATCACACGTATTGCTTGTTAAAATTAATTGAAATTGACGCTGTGACGTAAGCTGCAAGCAACTTGGTAGTCAATTTTGTTTTCAAGATGCCGTCGTCAAGGAATCAACAACGAAACAGTAAAACTCGGTCATAACGAATTCTCTGTTGTAGCGAACTAAGTCTAAAGTCCCGACGTTTTGGTTGCCATTTTTATCCAAAAAGCTTCGTATAGCGAATTTATTTTTAACGAGTCCTCGTTTGTACGAACTTTTCATAGAGCGGGATTTTTCTGTTTCCCCAAAATTCGTTATAATGGAGCCTTACTGTAATTTATGTACAATAATTGTGATCAGCTGTTGAAATTTAACGAAAAATTTAATGAAAATTTAAAAGGAAAATTGCAGGGACGTAACAGTTATAAGAGAAATGGCAAAAATGTCTTATGTAACCATTAAAACTGATGAATTCAAATAATGGTTATAATCAACCATTATCGTAAGTTATATTTAATTTTGGTCGTCGTAACCAATATAAGTGAGAAATATTTTTTTTCGGTTATGAATAACTATTATATCAACCAAACAAGTTTATTGGCTACCAATAACCATTATCGAAGGTAGTTTTATTTTCCGGTTATCTCTACACGGATACATATCGTATTTTAGATGTAATGGCTCTAAGGGGTTTGTGGGGCAAGAAATTGAAATGTCTTTGGAAAAGTAAACAAAACGGACAGTCTAGTAAAATATTTTATTAATAAAATGTTACTTAAATAAACCTGTGATAACCAAAAAATTAAATTACTTTCGATAATGGTTATTGGTAACCAAAATAGTCTTTTGGTTGATATAATAGTTGTTCATAACAAAAAAATATTTCTTATTTATATTGGTTACGGTGACCAAAATAATATATATCTTACGATAATGGTTAAAATTAACTAAAAACAAATAGAGGTTATTTTCTTATAACATTTTCTTCAGAAAGAAAAAAATAACAATTATTTTCGGTCCCTGGAAATTTGAAAGCAAGTTGGTATTCAATTTCAAAATGTTTGAGTGTGTTACACCCCGTCTTCACGAGACATAATTTTGTTCTAACATTTGTCAAACTTCATACATAAAAACATCAGAAAAATGTTACAGCAATTTTTTTATATCGACTTTGACTTTTGTCAAGACAAATCAATGGCTCGTGAAGACGCTATGTTAGTAAAAAAGTGAAACTTGAAACAAAACTTGAAGCAAAACTTGAATGTGTAACCTCCAAGTCAATCGTGAGTTAATAAGTTGAAATAAAACAATTATAGTTGATGAAAAAAATTTCCACTAATTGGTATAACATTCCTGTAATAGACAAAATTTGTGTTGCTTTTTCTTTTCAGCTGCGTACTACCAAACGGAAAATTTACTGAATATTTTTAGAACCTGAATTTCAGCCTGTGTTTTACATATACTTCTTAAGGCGGCCTGAAACTCAGGCTGCATACTTCACTTAACGCACTATTCGTAAATAAGAAGTTTGGGATGCCACTTTTACACATGTTTGTTAATAAAAAATAATAAATAGATAAATATATTAATAAATAGATAAATATTCAGTGATTTAATAAATTTCAATGAAAAAGTGTTTGACAGCATTTTACGTTTTTAATTGCAAATAAGCCCTGCGTATAAACGTTGTAACAGTGTGCAGCAAAAAAGTTCTAAGAACTAAGCTGCGCCGAGTATACATATACAGTGGCTCAATAAAGAAGTTGGGCAAACCATATACTTTATTTATTTATTTCATAATTCACAGTTTGATAAAATCGAATTATTAGAAGCAAGTGCACACTGTACTCTGCTAAGAATAACATTCTACAAAAAAAAACTATTGTTTTTTGTTATATTTGTTTAAATTTAAACAATGTGAAAAAGAAGTTAAGAACTAGTTTTATTATACAAACATCTTAAGATCTTGCACGTTCCTTCTCTTCCTTGTATAATGCCAACAATGAGACGTTAGCGACCTTAACAACCTTGAAACGTACACCGGGAATATCACCTACAGCGTGACTTTTACGTCCGAAACCTGCAACCAAAACTTCATCGTTTTCTTCAATGTAGTTCAAACTAACGTCACGAGAATTATGTTACGCGTAGACTTCAAATTAGTGTTATCTCAATGTTATAGGAATTTTTATGAGAGCGTTGTTATAAGAATTCTTATAACAACAATCTTATGAGATGAACTATCAAAAAACACATGTACATAAAAATAAAATAGTGTGCATGTGTGACTGTTTATTAAAATAAATGTAAAGCGATGTTTTTGATAAAATTTCTGTGTTAAATAAATGAATAAATGTGTTTAGTTGATTTATAATTTTAAGTTTGTGTGAAAAATTAAAAATAAAACAACTAATTATGCAAAAGTGGTACATGTTAACTCGATGAGCATTTGCATAAAATGAAATCTTATCGGAAAAGTAAAATCACGTCTTCCCCTAGTATGAGATTAAGAGAAAATTCCACATTTTGTTTTTAGTATTCTGCCGACGTTTTCCCTCATGTTATCTCAAAGTTAATGTCTCGTGAAGACGCTGTGTTATGACACTAGCTTTTTTGTCTTTTTAAAATTTTGGAAAACAGTACAAATATATTGTAATATAAAATTTATCAAGAGCGAAGAGCTCGGCTATATTAAAAAAAATCCCTAAACGTCAGAATTTGTATATGTGTTATCGATAAAAAAGTTAAGCTGTCAAGAAAAATCTTAAAATTTTAAACTTAATATTGACATTTCGAACTTAAAACGTTACAGTGCTGTTGATTCATTAGGTTTAAGCCCAAATACAGACATTTTAGCGCTAATTTGTCCAAATTAGGTGTTTTTTGCAGAATAAAATGAGGCAGCATTGAAATTAAACAACAAAAAAGTGGTAAACAAAAACATATATTTCTTTCTTATACCAAGTTCGTACGGGAATATGAACCACTTGGCTCGCTCTCTGAATCGCGATTGCGAACCTTGGTGTACTTGTTTCATCTTGGATGCAAATCCTTATTCACTTTAAAATACGTTTTCCTATTTCTTTTTTTTATTATTTATGTTCTTTTTATTTGTTATATGTTTTATTTAGTTTTTTTCACACATTAATTTTTTGATTTTTTTTGTTTACATATTTTCACAGCTAGTTCAGATAAACTAACGATAATTTGCTATAAAAATTGGAGATGATAGTAAATTTTCAAGGTTCGCAGCTAGATTCAAAATGAACCAAGATGGTTCGCTCTCAAAATTTTGTATGGCGAAACATGTAGATTCAATCATGGTTGGGGCGCCAACCGTGAATGAGACAGCGAACCTCGAATATTGCTGCTCGTATGAACATGGTATTATATTCATATTTCACTCTTTCAATCTTAGATAAATAAATGACGAGAAGAAGCAAGTGTCATAAGGACTTAAGTGAATATTCCTCAACTACTTCTACTTAACTAATTCTTATGAAACTGCACACACTTTAAACTCTTCTAACAATATAATTTTAGTAAGCAGTACCTCTTCCATACAATGTAAATAAAGCATTTAAAATTTTTAAGCTATGTATATTTGGAACGATTTTCCGTCATCCCACGTCAAATTTGGCTTGTAAACAGACCGGTTTCGGTTATGTGCCATCTTCAGTGTTCTATTGAATACTAAATTATATTATTTAACACTACTAAATATATATTTGGGTACTTGATTTTGTGCTAGACTAAAGCGTCCCATTCATTATACAATATTATTGCACATTTTATTGTACATATTATTGTCGATTTGACCTATACTATGCAATAAATGGCACAATACTTTAAAATATCTAAGAACATCAAGCTAAAATTATAAGTCTACGTACGTATTTATATTACAAGTGTAATGTCACGAAAAAAAATAAAAAATTTTTTTTTTCAGAATATATAAAATTATATTCCGTCATCAGACACATCTGATACGTCTCATTTTGGAAGAAACTCACAAAGTGGAATATTGGCAAACTCAATTGAGTGATGTAATCACCATAATATCATCACCGCTATCAAGCTGTTAAACCCTGAATAAAGATCCGTTTCTCTACAATATTTGACATTACCTTATAGAGCTGGCTGCGCTGATAGTTCCACGCGTGTTTCAATGTTTTTTTGACATCTAATGAAGTAGTTTCTACAACAAATTTTCTACTGCGTGTACCTGTTAATTGTATCATGCTTCAGGTCAAGTCGATTCTTAGCCGCCGCCGTACATATATTTGGACAGCAGCCGCCGCCGACAAATCAGTATCAGCTTAGTTCTTTGACCCTGCTCTTTTCCATTAATAAAAGGTGTTATCAGCTTTAAGTGAATGCATTGTTTTTTTATCAAAAAAGTAAACAAATAAAATTGTAAATGTTGATGAGTTAATGTTGTTGTGTTTCTAATAAGTGAATCACGAAGCAGAGTCCTGCTAAATGCCCTCATTTTGCGCAGTTGCTACTTGCAATGATAGATATGGTCACTCGGAGAATATTTCTTTCCACAAGTGAGTAGAAAGCGGTACATAATACTAAGAAATTCTTACCATCTTGTGTTTCCATTTTCAAGATTTCCTTTAAAGAGATTAGATTTATTAAAACAGTGGGAAGATTTCATAAAAAAGCAACGTGGCGAAGACTGGCATGCTTCACGGTGGAGCTCTTTGTGCAGTCGGCATTTTCGCGAGGAGGATTTCCGATCATTAAATGAACGCAGAACCTTGAAGAAAACAGCCGTTCCGTGTATTTTAGGTGACAATGAGGCGATTGCTAAAGGTGCAGGCAAGCCTAAAAGAAAACATCCAGAGAAAGTCGTTAACACTATTGAGGACACTAGAGAAAAAGAATTCAAAGAAATTTTAGCCATTAAAGAACGCCTAGAGGACACTGTTGTAGATGCAACATCAACTGTGCTAAATATACCCAAATCAAATTGTCGTTTATGCGGTATTTTATCCACACCCTCAGTAAATTTTTTTGATAATTTAGAACTATATGGGTTATTGCAAAAGTGTTTTCCTACAATAAACATCCAACAAGAAGATGCTTTACCTAAAGCTATGTGTGCGTTTTGCCACAAACATCTTGAAGACTTTGGCGCGTTTGTCGACCGTGTTTGGACAGCTCAAGGTGAACTGCAAAGAAAATTTCGCACAAAGACTGTAGAGAAGGTGGTAAAAATAAAGCAAGAACCTTTGATACGTGTCAAGCAGGAAGTGGCGGAGACTGGCTATGAAGAGCGCCAGGATATTAATGGCTTTGGGGGTCTTAATGAAGACTATGATGGTGCTACTGATGGTGGGGTTCACGAAGAAGGAGACGATCAGAAGTATGAATTTTGCGATTTTCCTATTATCAATGATTGTGATATAATGGAAATAATCAACTTAGATGATCCATTTATAGATATACCGGACGATGACAATACGACCACACAAAATGAAGAACAGGAAATATTGCAAAAGCCAATTCAAGAATCAGTGATGAATTACATGCCTACCGCTCATGAATTGTTGCAGTCTCATTTGTTGATGGAAGAACATAGTTATGCCTATATTGATGCTGATGAATTTAAGGAAGAACGACAAATTTATAAGACCGAAAAATCCGAAATGGACTATACTGTATCAAACGGACAGGACTATCATCAGGAGCAGCCTGTTTCATATGCCACAGATGCCTACGCAAGTCGAGATCAGCAACAGAGTACTAACTATTTAGAAAGCACTGATCAGTCTAATTCTAAAATATCTGCGTTTGAAAAACGTGCTTTAAAGCCTATAGTTACTTCAGTAAGTGCTATACAACAACCCACCAAATCATCGTCGAATGGAATAGTTGTGCTTAATGAAAGCATTGTTAAGTCCGGTTGTGGTTTTCAATTACATGCTTGCATGGTGTGTCACTTGAAGTTTTTCGCTGTGGAGAGTCTTAAACAGCATTACACACAGACTCATGGTACACCTATGGTAACGCTGCCTGGTGGAAACATACCCCTGGAAAGAGTAACACCAAATACATGCAAAATGGAAAAAGAATTTACGGAAAATGTAGTAGAAAATCCGCAACAAATATTTGATGCAAAATCTAGTGAAATGGAATTTAATGCAGAAACAAATTTTAAAGATGCAGAAAAAGAGAATAGTTTACCGGAAACAAAGACGGAAGCACCAGATACCTTTGTAGAACAGACTGAAGAGGAAGATCAAAACCAAAATCTTACCCAAATTGAAGCGGAAAGCACGCAGAATTTGAATAAGCCACAATCCCTTAAAACTAGCTCAGATGAGGCCAAACAAAATGTCCCCAATTGTAAAACTAAAAAGCACAAATTAAAAATTCCAATAAAATCACGTAAATCCCAAAATGTTTCCCTAAACGCCATGGCGACTCAATACCAACAATTAAGAAAATTATATCAAAAATTGCAAAAGAAATGCACAAGTCTAGAACAAAATGTAGAACAATTGCAATTGCTACCAACTACGCCACCAAATAAGAAAACAAGAACAAAAGCACATAACAAATCTAATCTAAAATTCAGCAAAAACAAAATTGTAGTTGCTCCCAAGTGCAAGGAAACTTTGGATAATAAAGTAGCTATAAAGAAAGTTTCATATACTTGTCCCGAATGTTCGAAATCTTTTTCAAACTCTAACAGTTTAAGGCAACATAAAATTACCCACACTGAAGAAAGAAAGCACCATTGTACTTTGTGTCAACGCGCTTTTAAACGACGCAACGGTCTACTGCAGCATCTCAAAGGTTTTCATCTGCAGGTCAAGCCATTTTGCTGTCCAGTTTGTAAACACAGCTACGCCCTTAAATGTGATATGTTGCGCTGTAAACATTCAACATTGCGAAATTTGCAAACGACCTCACAAAAATTAAATGTTAATAATAAAGCTCGATTAGTTTTGAAAAATTTGGAAAAATAAAATTAATCTTTTTATTTCATATGATTACTTCGAACTTATTTGGTTTTGAATCCAAATTTATTAATAGGCGGAGTTTCGTAACGTTTTATTTAGAAACAAGGGAAAAAAATCAATATTACACAGCAGAACAAAACAACGTTATTTTCGGAAGCCGCCACGCCTTCCGCCCTCAGTGCTCATATCTATTTTGCTTTCACCATTTTTAGGTGGCTTCTGTTAAATGTGATTGTAATTGATATGCTCGCGTTTCATTTTGCTATAATTTCAATTATAAAACAAATTTTTAAGCACTTGCTTTAAAAACGGGAAGATATGGCCTTACGTAATATACAGATTTTAGTATTAACTTTTTAAGGGGGTTTTGTTTAGCGAAATAGAGAATAAATAAACACGGATATAGAAATAAACATCCGGGTGAATGAAGACTAAATTTATTTTTTTTAGCAATTTAAAGAACTTATTGAAAATAAAGAAACGTTTAAAAAGGAATGTGACAATTTTTCCGTTATTCTTTAGATTAACAATACATATGGGTGTTTGTCTTAGCTAACTAATATTTATGCCCCTTTTTAGTGAAGTTCCCACCTTGTTGAATTCGACTTAATTTTGACAACATAAAAGAGGTAAAATGATTTAGTTTAATATGGAAAGTGCGACACCCACTCAATCAAATCCGCCCATTTTGGCGTGAGATCTTGCCATACTAAGGTATTTGTTCGTACAAAGTTTTCTACTTCTAGGTAGTTCTAAAAGAGTTGGTGAACGATGGGAGTCAAACTCCATATAAAATATGAAGCAAAAAAGGGGGGAAAAACAGAATAACAATTTACATACACATACATACGACATACATACCCTGCAGATAACGCGACTAGTCCATACACACATGTAAAGTATACTCTATAGAGGACTAGGACTAGTCCAAAGGTAACCCAAATGTATGGAGAAAACGTGGTCGATTTAACATTACGATGTCCTAGAGAAGGACCATATAACCCAACTTTGCACTACATCGGAGTAGTCTCAAAACTAGTCTATGTCACCACTTGGTGGAGCCCTCAAGTCTTCGTCTTAAAATTGTTAAAACACGAGCACCTGTCGCGTAACTACAAACTTTTGTTTGCAAATGACATGGTCCGTGTCTGCATTGCATCGGACTAGTCTTAAAACTACCCCTTGTTACTATTCGATGGATCACTCAAGTGTTCGTGTTTTAACGATTGCACTCGTTAAAACGCAAACACTGGTCGGTTAACTAGAAGCTATTGTTTGAAAATGATATAGTCCATGACTCCATTACAGAGGACCATGTTTTAGCTACTCAAATATTATCTATAAAGAACATAAATAATATATGTATTTAGTTTGGCAACCATCTCACACAAGCACAGTTCCCAGTTTTGAGGATTTGTCCCCAAATAGGGGACACAAATTTTGTGAAAATCCCCAGGGAATTTTTTGAAATAAAAACTTTTTTGGCTGAGGATTGTTGCAGATTCGAAATCTATTTCTTCTGCATCAAAATCATTTCAAGACGCCAGTGATCCAACAATTATGTTTTGGTGTGTGGCCTACTAGAGCTCTTTAAAGAGGCACAATGAATCAGTAAAACACAAAAATAGCTTCTAAGCGCTTTATACAAAAACACTTTAAAAACAGTTCAGCTTTCTTCTCAAATGCTAAAACTTTTTAATACAAAAAACACGTACAACAAAATTGAATTAAAGGCCACATCAGACTATAATACATGTATTAATACTTTTGATGATATAATTGTTTTTTTTTGAAAAATTTCAAAAACAATAACAAATTATCATGCCAAAGTTTCATTTTCGTCAAATGTATTAATACTTGTATTATAGTCCAAAACGACTTTAACTGATTATTCAGAAAATTTTGATTCTGAAGTTTTTGATATAATGAATATTGAGACATATGCAATGGTTTTATTCTTGTGTGTTTGTTACGTTACTCTTTTTATATTCAGACATATGCATCTATGTAGATATGTGTTTAAAACTCGCTATTATGTACATATAAATAAAATTAGTGTTAAAAATATGCAATATATGTAAATGGATTTAATTATATATGATTTTCTTTTTAAGCTACTGTGGGGATTTTTCAGGATGAGAAAATAGCTATTTTTGAGATTTTGGGGATGAAAAATCGAAAATTGGGGATAAGGTATGAAATAAAACTGGGAGCCCTGCACACAAGGTATATAAATAAGGTAGTCATCGGCGACTTGACACAACAAAGCAACTTTTTCGGTTAAGCAATTGTCAAATCAAATTAACAAATTTACATTTAAACTCTTTCAAATTATTCAATGAATAAATTTATGAACAACGTTTGGAAGTTGCTTGAACAGGCAGCTGAGCTCATAACGCCACCTGTTATCAATACGCCTTGAACTCACACCAACGAATTGGCAAAGGCGAATTTAGTTCACGCCTGATATCATCTAGTAAAACTATCTCGCCTTGTTTCCTGTTTTCGTTTATCAACTTTTGTCCCAGAGTTGCCAGCCAGTTACATCGAATGACTTGGAACTGCCACACATTAAAATCATAATTTAGCAATTTTTCAAACCTGTATTCTGCGACTTACATACATATGTATATAAAATAGTTCGAATTTAAAATAAGGGATGGAAAAAAGCTCAAATTCGAGTTGCGAATAACGGCATATTTTCCAATGCTGAATAAATAAGGCTCGTATGCTTATTTGGCACAAAATTATATTTCCGTAAATTGAAATGTATGTTCATTTTGCGAAAAATTTGTTAAAATTTTTTATATGTTCGCATTTCGAACGCTAACAGCTTTCGAAAATCTAAGATGAATACCATAATTTTTAGTTTTATGACCAGATATAATAACCTGTTGTTTGTAGGCGGCAGCAGGTGTTAAAAAAGAAATTTAGTTAAAATAAAAAAAAAAAATATTTATTAAATTTATTTAAGATATTATCAATATAGAGTGCCTTAATGTGTTTTTTTACACTTAAACTACAATAACTTGGCTATTTACTAACTGATTTTTAAAAATCATGCCTTGTTTGAAAGATAAGCATCATATGTTCGACATATAGAAATTCGTTTGGAATCAAAGAAGCGATGACCGTTTAAAGTTCAAACTCTAAGAAAACCGTTTTTCACTACATTTACCTTTATAAAATCGCTTTACGAAGTGACCCAGAAAAACTAAAGGTATTTTCTTTCTCTATGGGCTCCAACGAAACACAATTGGTACATAAGAACCCCTGAATAATTTTAGTGTATCACAGTGTAATTATATCGTTCCTTATATTGTGTAAAAGTTTGGTAAATATATCTTGTAAATTCACATCTTGAGAGAATAATGTACTTTTATTTTTCCATTAAGTTGTATGTAAAATGAAAACTTTAAAGTCGTTTTCTACAAAACTAGTATTTTTGAGTTATGGCAATATTGAAGTAAATGAGCAATATGTATTTCAATACTATGGCAAATTTTGGAATAACCCAGCTAACCAAAACATTTGAAAATAATATCGCATTCGAATGTTGCGTAAACATATCTCGGACAATACACTCGAAAACGGCTATCAGTTTGTGGCAGCAAATCTTCCGATTTCGATGTTTCGCTAACGAATCAATAGCGAATCTTTAGCAATATCAAAAGTGAACAGATATCGAAGAAAATTCAATACCGCAGAGGCAGGAAAAAGTAATTTTTTAAAAATTTGCTGCAGTCAGAGAGAATCGTACGCGGTACCACATCGACTAGGCTATCACGGCAAATTGTTTTTACTCAGTTATGGCTCACATGTGTGTAAATCACATATTCGAGAAATGAATTTTTGGCGATTTCGTAATAAAGCCCTTGCAAAAACTTTAATATTTTATCAAAGTTTTAGCTGAAAAACAGAGGTTTACCTCAATTTATTTTTGATATCATCAGGTCAATGGTCAAATTTGTTCGGCACAGTCATTATTTTGATATAATCCCCAAATAAGAGTGTTAGGGATCAGTGGATTTTTCGGGAGTTTTCTTTAACTTTTTAACTTCCCGGGGCTTACCCTACCATCGAAAATATGCAACAAAATCAATTTTTTTTCAAAATAACAACGTTCTAACGACTGACCCTGGTAGAGGGTAAAAAAATATACGTGTATTGTCGTTTTGAAAGTTTACACCTGGGATTCATTTTACGGAAGTTATAGTTCCCCCTTTTTTGCACATTGTTAGATTGAATCGGTATAGGAAATCTTGTAGTGTTTTTTATTGTAGGTATAAACTGTGTTTAACTCGCTTATGAAAAAAGCTACGAGGATTATTTTTCTGGAACATTTTAAAACTCTAACTCTTTGCTATTTGGGGTTTTTGTGCCTATCTTGAAACAAAGGGCACAAAACTTTCCTTCAAAAGCAATATATTGGGTGTTTTTTATTGAGGTATAGAACTTTAAGTTGGCATCACTTTTTTAACTGGCGGCCATTTTGTTAGCTGTCAAGTGATTAATATTTAGTTTGGTTTGCCATTTCATCATGAACAGGTTGACAAAAGAACAACGCTTGCAAATCGTGCAAATTTATTTCGAAAATAATGGTTCAGTTCGCGAAGTTTACCGCAAGCAAAATCGCAAAATTTTGTTCAGTGATGAGGCTCCTTTTTGGTTGAATGGCTACGTCAACAAGCAAAATTGCCGCATTTGGAGTGAAGAGAATCCACATGAGACCCTTGAGACGCCATTACATCCACAAAAACTGACTGTTTGGTGTGCTCTATGGGCTGGTGGAGTCATTGGGCCATACTTCTTCCGAAATAATGCTGGAGAGTCAGTTACCGTTAATGGAGACCGGTATAGAGCCATGATAACCGACTATTTTGTTCCCGAATTGGATGGCATGAATGTGGATGAGTTGTGGTTCCAACAAGACGGCGCTACATACCACACAGCGCACGTCACAATCGATTTATTGAAGGAAACATTCGATGAGCGCATAATTTCGCGGAATGGACCTGTCAATTGGCCACCAAGATCGTGTGATTTGACACCATTGGATTATTTTCTTTGGGGATATGTGAAGTCGCTCGTCTACGCCAACAAACTAGAAACGTTAGGGGACTTGGAAGCCAACATTCGTGGCGTTATTGCCAACATACGGCCCCATATGCTCGAAAAAGTGGTTGAAAATTGGACCTGTAGAATTGGCTTTATTCGAGCCAGCCGCGGCGGCCATATGCCCGAAATCATATTTAAACATTAATGGCATAAAATTATCCTTCCAATAAAGCCAAATTGATGGACATTAAAACGATTTTCTTGTGTTTTATTTCAATTCGAAGTTCTATACCTCTAAAAAAAACACCCTGTACAAAAGTATTTGTCTTAAATTCTACTACATATAATTCTTAAAAGATTCCAAAGAGAGAAAATGAGAGGAAAACAGAAATCTTGTCTTTTTGTTTCTACCCAGCTTTCTTCTCCTCCCCACTCACTATCTAACAAAATAAGACGTGATTTAAGGACAAGTGAAAAAATCACCGTGTGAATTGCGTGATAGTACATACATATTTATTTTGTTTTGATTATTAGTTCAGGTTAACTAGATACAAATTAGAGATACAAATTAGAGAACTGATATACAAATTAGAGAATATACAAATTTTCTGTGCTTCGCAAGTAGATTCAAAATTAAGCGGAATATCGAATAATAATAAAATATAGAATCAACAGTGACCTTGAGCTTGGATTAAAAGTTTTTTATTTGTTTAATAATAATATTTTTAATTATGACTGACCGAAGCGGCAATATAGCCTGTGACGATTGGTCGCGATGGATTAAGAGCTCCCGGCGGGCGTTGATAAATAAATTATATTGCTTAAACTAATCGCGAGCAGTTAAATTTTTTTCGGAATATGAAACTTGAGTGTATAACGCGTATAACTAAAGAAAAATTATTCGATTATCGTACCGAGAAGTCATTATAATTTCCATTTGTTTAATTAAAAGTTAATAAAAAGTATGATAATAAAGATAAAAAATTAAAAAATTTTGTTTTTATGAAATTATAAATAATTTACTATAAACCCTAAAAATTTCGTTATATTAACTTCAATAGTTTTTTTACAATGAATTTTTTAATTAAAAGTACCAACAATTTTGATTGTAAAACAAATTTTTGTTAAACTCAAAATTTTTTAAAACTGTGTTAGGGGATGATTGCTAGTGACAACTACTGTCGATTTATATATTCTATCAAGTATTCCATGATCAAGTGGAAAATGGGGGGTCCACTTGACGTGATCTTACTCATATTTATTGTTCTGGTGTAAATTTATGAATATGTTAGATAGTGCGTCTTGCGTTTCAGGTGACGATATATATATTAAATTAATTTGAGATATTCTCAGAAACTAATTATTTAAACATTTTATATGTGTGTGTTAAGATATCCTAATGCCGACTCATCCGTGGACTTTTAATCACCATGACCGATGCCTTTCTATATTTGCTCAAGAATACGGTATAATTAAAATTCTTTAAAAAAATTGGTAATGAGTTGCTATTCAATGCCTTCTAAATATTGAAATTTATAGCTTGTTATTTGAAATAAAATGTGGTAAGTACTTGCCTCCAATGACATCGCCATCTTAAAGTAATTGGTTAAAATGCCAAAATAGAAGTAGCGAACGGTATGTTTTTTAGCATTTTAGCTCACTACTTTGCCATCAAAATTTTTCCTATGCAATTATTGTATATTATATGGAAGCCCATGTGCCTACAAATTTTTAGGCTTCTACTGCCATGCTCGGAGACGTTATCATCAGAAGGGAAATAACGTAGCCACTATAATTTGTACTATTTCATAAATAGTTTTCCCTCTCCTGTAAAATTAAAAAAATTCTAGTTACATGTTTTTACGCTTTATATGACGATATCGTGCTTAGGAAAATCATTAAAAGCATCAAATATTATATTAGTATAAGTGAACATATCTTTGTATGTGTGAAACCGATGATTCTGGACGGAAAGTCAAAAAGTTTGAATTTGTTTGGCATGCTCGATGAGCGACTTTGATGCGTGTATTGCGTTCAAGTCGTTGGACGCAAAAAAGTACATTAGAATTGATTGAAAAAGACGATAAATGCATAATTGTCAACAAATAAATGTTATCAACTTTTAATTCTTAAAAATCGTAAAATTTAGGGCAAAAATCGTCCAATTCTCAAAGTGCTATTTTTAGGACCAGAAATCGTCAAAATGTCGATAAATCGTCAAGTCTGACAGCCATGGTGTGAAGCGGGAATTTGCTTGTTCGTGTGAACATAACATTAATTTAAGTGGCATACATTTAAAAATTATACAACATATATACATATGTATTTCCTGAAGATGTGTGTATACCAAAATTTTTGTATACTGAATTCAACAGACAACAACCTCATATACCCCTTTTTAGGAGGAAAATGCACAGAACTCTATTAAGTGCTAACAGCTGGAGAAATTGAGAAGAGGGGCAGGTATTACACGTAAGTCCCCACAAACTTAACATGCCTTTGAAGCTTTTTTTTGAAAGCGAATTGATTTAAAGCTTTTTATCGGAGTTAATCACACAGTTTGTAGCATGTGAATAACAACAGACTGCCACACAGAAAGACCAGCACAGACCAGACCTAACCAGCAACAAGAGGAAGAAAACAGGAACAACAACAACAATGACAACAAAAACGAGAACAAGCACACACTGACAAGATGAAGAAGAAGATGCACAAATCGTTTAGTAGTGCCATCAGGAGGACCAAATCTACAGCAGTAACACACATTTTTTAGTTGCTTACAATTATTACAAACGCACGGTACACAATGAACTTAACGGTTGATTAAATTTTCATACGAAATATTTGTATTTGTTATTGTTGTTGTTTACTCGCCTCTATATAACAATAAAAGGAAATGATTTAAAACGGATATTAAAGGAAATTTAAGTGTAAAAACAACAACACCTGAAAAGCAAATGAAGCTTAAAGAAAAAAAATGAAGTTGCATAGAAGTGCAAAGTGTTTTTAATTCTAAAGTAAAAGTGCAATTATTTGTAATTTAAACAAGGGAAGCAAAGAAAAAAACAACAACTAAATTCTTCATAATAAATTATAATTAATAAGTGTGTTAGTGTGTGTTAACAAGGTAACTTCCGGTCAATACATTTACGTTGATTATGCCCTGTTTTTTGATATTGAAAAAAGGCAATTAAATATCTATTGCTAAAAATTAAAGTGCAAAAATTTAACATTTTATGTTTAAAAAAAAAACGACTTTCAATCTAAAACTAAAAACCGAAAATCTGTTTAACGGCCAAAAAAACTGAGGTCAGTTCAAACGTACACATGAATGGGTGTGAGCAATAGAAATAACATCCACATATGATATTAGAGTTTCTACATACGCACATGCACATACAATACCACCATAAAAACACATACAAGCACATTCATATATAAATATGTGCATACTTAACAAGCATGTAAAATCTGGCCGGCCAGTTTACGATTTTCATTGAATGTGTTCTTGTGTTGTTAAAAAACACACGATCTCATCTGTATGTGTGTGTATACTTGTGTTAGAAGCATTAACACTTCATGTTTATTATCGCTGTCAAGTGTCAGAAACCATCTCCCTATCGTTTAGTGCGGTCACATGGTAATTTGGTCACAGTAAAGCAACTTCTACTACCAATATCCATTGTAATAATTGTAATAACAATAAAAATAAAAAAAGACACCAAACATGCACATACAGTGTGAATTGAAGTATAAATGGACTGTAACATTTTCAAGTATTTTTTTTAAATTGTGGTATTTTTTCTTAGGTGTTGACTTTGTAATGGACACTTTACAAATAAGCACATTTCTTCTAAATAAAGTGTGTCTGCAAAATAAATAGGTAGCCTAAACAAAAATCTTAAAAAGGGCTCCATGAAAAATGGCCAAAACGAAAAAACAGAAAAAACTAGAGTAATTTTTAAAGCATTAAGGCTAGAGCAATTTTTAAAATAGTACCTTCCAAAGAAAGATCTTTAAAGATGTACTCTTAAAAAAACGAACTTTACAAATTACATATACGTTTTTCAGAAAAGGACATATGTAAATATACATAAATACCCGGTTGGCCAACTCGTCGTAGAGAACATTTTCATCAACGACTACTTAGGATATTTCGACATTTGTCATGCACGATATTTGTCGATTATAGTTTCTTTTAAGACAATCTAACAGAAACCGTACTCAAAGAATTTGTAAAAGAAAAACTACTCAACTGGTCACGCCAACTAGCCAAATGAACTTTTTGTGGACATTCTCGCTCAGTCTGTCACCACCCTGCGGTAAATGGAACTGACACAAAACAAATCACGTGACCGGTCCCCAGGTGGTAGGGACCAGTCCGAGTTCTAACACTTCCTATGAAGCGGACCAACCACTAGGATGGGGTAATTTATACTTTGTATGCACCTTGTAACTTGTCTCTGAACTGTCTTATGGAGTCCGAATCGGTGTAAAATAATATAGATTATATATAAATATTATTTCAAAATTCAGCTGTAATTATCGATGAATCTATATTTTTATTGTTACAAATCCAAATAGAAATTGTATTTTATTTTTAAGCGATGTCTTTGATAGGATTCGAACCGGCAACCTCTGGCATGACAGGCTAGTACACTATCCACTCCACCACAGGGGAACTTATATTTCAATGTTATAAATACCAGTTAAGCTGGAGTTAATATCTGAATATAGTTACAGCACAGGTTCCTGAGTGGCATGGCAGTCTCATTGAAGGGAGACAATTAATATTATATAGATACTATGTGATAGGCCTTAGATCCAGGTGCGTGGAATTTGGTCAGTGCCGTTTACTACAATACTAGCCGGAGTACCAACTAAATTGACTGAAAATGGTTCATATAAGACCATTTACACAATATGCCTTTTTTCACCATTCACTACTCCTTATTTTTGGTACCAGTCTCATTTTCTCAAGTCATAGGACAAGTACTTTTGGATCATTTGTCACCAAATTTTCCACAGGGCAGTTTGAATCATTGAGCTGATGAAAAGCCTTGTTACAAAGTCGATTAAAAGTACTTGTATTAAATACTCTCTGAGCGACAAATTCCTCAAATTGTTATTGTAGAACATGTGCAAAAAAGAAACAAATTAAGAAATGTAATGGGGACATTTCTGGAGATGTTGTCATTTACATGGTCATTAATGAAAAGATGGCTGACAGTGTCGCTCTTGTTGTCATGTATGAACTTTGCGGCCATTTACTCGAAAATGTCCTCACTGATCTGTTTGAGCTGTCACCAACAGGTCATCGACCGTTTAACATTGTCTTGCATCGGTCTTGCATCGGGCTTGCAAGATGTCTGAAAGACATGGCCAACCGGGTACATACATCGATACATACATATGTACATAATACATACATACATATATGTAAGAAAATAAATTAAAAAAGTATCTATGTACATACTTAAACAATATATGAAAATTAATAAAAAAAAGTACCTTTTGAAAAAAGTACCTTTTGAAAAAGTACCTTTTGAAAAAAGTACCGTTTGAAAAAAAGTACCTTTCGAAAAAAGTACCTTTTGAAAAAAGTACCTTTCGAAAAAAGTACCTTTTGAAAAAAGTACCTTTTGAAAAAAGTACCTTTTGAAAAAAGTACCTTTTGAAAAAAGTACCTTTTGAAAAATGTACCTTTTGAAAAAAGTACATTTTGAAAAAAGTACCTTTTGAAAAAAGTACCTTTTGAAAAAAGTACCTTTTGAAAAAGTACCTTTTGAAAAAAGTACCTTTTGAAAAAAGTTCCTTTTGAAAAAAGTACCTTTTGAAAAAAGTACCTTTTGAAAAAAGTACCTTTTGAAAAAAGTACCTTTTGAAAAAAGTACATTTTGAAAAAAGTACCTTTTGAAAAAAGTACCTTCTGAAAAAATATTTTTTGTAAAAAGTACCTTTTGAAAAATGTACCTTTTGAAAAAAGTACCTTTTGAAAAAAGTACCTTTTAAGAAAAGTACCTTTTGAAAAAAGTACTTATTAAAAACATTACCTCTTAAGGATAGTACCTTTTGAAAAGAGTACATTTTGCAAAAAAGATCTTGAGAAAATTGCTTTTAAAAGAATTTTAATATTTTAGATTTTTTTTGAAGGAAAACTACTACAGAAAACAAGTTTGAAATTTTCAATTCACTCACAACTTAAATGGACAAGAAAAAAATATCTTCTGAAAAATTGAACATCGAGGGTTTATATTCAAATAGTGCTATTTGCAAAATCACAACTTTACAGGAAAGAAAAAACTGTGTTTTTCGTTTACTCTTAGAGTAATAACAGAACTTTATTTTACAATGTTATTTAAAAATGACGTCTAATTCATGTGTATACTAATTTTTGTCAATTCCCTCTTATTTATATTTGTTAACACTTTTTTTTTATCGATTCGAACATTGAAATAAGCAGATAGCATAATTTTTCCTTTCAAACATTTTATCTGAACATACCCACCCTCTATCTCCATTCCTTAAGTGGGCTCCTTACAAAATTTACAGTGGAGACTAGAAATATATACACAAAAAAGTTTCATAACTACCTGGAGTCACAATAGGTGATTATATGTATGAAATACGTCCATTAGTTTCTTGTTCCCAGCATTTTCTTAAAACATACTTGCCTCCTATCTCCAATCCTTAGGGGTCTCCCATATAAATAATGTGGTTTATTGAAATTAACGAATTTGACCCCAGCAGCGCCTAACGTGCTCCTAGACGAGTCAAATGTGTGACAAACTCCCATTAGTTTTCTAGCGTCAACAATTGTCTAGAATACACCTACTCCGTCCCTCCATATCTTAAGGGTGCTTCCATACAAATTTTACAATACAGACTAGAAATAGATAGAAGAAAAAAAACCCCATAACTGCCTAGGAGTTCCCCCTACGGGTGTTGAATGTATGACTGATCTCCATTGGTTTTTTGTTCAGAACATTTTCTCAAAACAATCTTGAAACTTATCACCATCCCTTAGTGGACTCCCATAAAAAAAAAATACATTTTGTATGAGAGCCCCCATAAGGAATCGAGATATTGGTTAGGTATGTATGTTAGAAAAAAATGTTGGGAAAGAAAAATTGAGTGGGTTCAGTCATACATTTGACCCATCTAGGGACATCCTAGGCGCTGCAGTGGCCAAATTTACTGCAGATAGAACTTTTTTTTACTGACAAAACAACATGGTGAAAAAAAACTTTAAGAAATAATTTTTTTTCTAATTAAAATGACAGATGACAATTCAGTCAGAGAATACGTTGCTATAATAAACTCATTTTCGAGAAAATTGCAGATAGCTCTATTTGGATATAAGCCCTCGATATGCAAGATATTTGTATGAAATTTTCATTATTAGCTCAAAAGTCCAGGGACCGTAAATAACAGCTATCGATATCAAAAAATTGTTTTATAACAGTTATTTTGTGAATTTAAAACAAAAAATCCATCTAAGACAGTTATTTTTCAACGTAAAATAAAAGGTCGGAGATGAAACTCTTAAAAATGGATTTTGTTTTGCCGTCATAAAATAAAACTCTTTTAGTGAGTTTTATTTTTCACGTCAAAATAAAAGTCATTTTATGTAAATTAACATTGTCCGTACTTATATAAATTGGCAAAAACTGTGTGTGTGGAAAGCACTTAAATTGATATTGAGCGACCTGCGTTAAAACTTTTTTGTGAAAAATTAAAAAGAAAATCACGTTCGTTAAATGAATTAAATAATATACTACACACATTATCGGCCCTTTTCACAATGTATGATTAAAAGCTAACGTCGACTTTAACGGCAAGTTTTATATGCCGACCTTCCCGTTAAAGTCCACTTTAACTCTTAATCGTACATTGTGAAAAGGGCCGTATATCAGATAGATTCAATAAATACAAAAAAGAGTAAAAAAAAGAAAATAAGCAAAAGGAGTTTTATTTTAGACGGAAAAATCAAAATTACTCATAATTACTCATATGACGGCAAAAAAGCTCTCTTTTTGAGAGTTTCAACTGATCATTTAGATTTCCGTTGAAAAAGAACTATTAACTGTAGAGATGAGATCGTTTTTTAAGACCCCCCTAGATTATGAAAGAGCACGTCGATACGAATCTATTGGTATATGACATTATAGGTCTCCGTTGATTCGAACATAGAGAGATTTTAGAGTTAAAATTTTTTGGCTAACTGTTATTTACGGTCCCTGCAAAAATCACATATGTATTTTGAGTTATGACGCTGTTGCAGCAGTTGAGTAGTGTACACTCATAATATATTGACAGTAACGGAATGTTCAAGAAGTATTCCGTGCAATAATTTTTAAGAGAATAAACATTTAAAATTCTAAGCAATCTTATTTTTAACTGATGCTAACATTCAATAAAAAAAACTAAGTGCACATTAATAAGGATTTTTGGTTGCTTTTAATATTGTCCGTTCTTTATGTTATAAGTACCAAAAAAAAGTACATGCACAAAAGTAGCACACATACACCAACACTAAAAATATTCTGCAGTTATGGAAGTTGTGATTACTTGTTGTGACAGTTAAATTAGTCAGAGTAAAGTAAGATTCATTCATTTTTAAATCGTTTAGTTGCTTGTTTCTTTCTGCAAGTTAAAGTAAACAAAATAAAAGAAAAAACAATATTTTTTACGGGCTTAGCTCAGTTAATCTTTTTGCATTTTAAATTAAATGAACTTTTCGAAAAATTTAAATTATAAATAAGTAGACCGGTTTTTAATTGAATTTTAGTTTATTTTATATTGCGATTTCAGTTAATTTTACGTACAGAATATTTTGAGTGTATGCTTTTAACTTTTTGCTTGTATAATTAGTCCCTCATTCATTTTGGGCAGTATCCACGGTAGGGATGGGCAAGTGAAAAAAATATATCGATACATTTTTAAATATCGATCGGTATCGATATATATCGAATGAAAAATATCGATATATCAAAATATCGATATTTTTTCAACAAAGATAATTTATACGTAGTCTCCAAATTTTTTGTAAATAACACAAAAAAAAGTGCCTTTCTTATAAATAATTAAGCTGGAAAGTGATAATTTCTAAGATCCTTACTGTTCCACCAATATTTCAAGGAACATACTTCAACAAAATTACACTCAAAGAATGATAATTTTTCGAATAGACAAAATATTATAAATAAAACAAAAGATTTTGTTAGTAATATACTATTTGATAAAGACTTTGCCGAAATGTTTTTAAAAATTGTATGAAAAACAAAACCAAAACAAAAAAAAATATCGAATTTGATACTGTCGATATATTTGGAAAAAATATCGATATATCGACATATCGAAATTAAAAATATCGACGATATACTATATCGACATATTTTTAAGAAAATATCGATAAATCGATATTTTTGCCCATCCCTAATCCACTGCTATTTAAAAAACAAGTATTGCTTAAATAAAGCCTAATGTACACTACTACAACAACAATAGAAAATCGTATGGAAATTGAAAACATTTCATCAATAAATATTTGAAAGCGAATGAAGAATACTGTCAATTTGAACTAGATCCAAATTTCAATAGAATCTAAATAGAAATACCATAGTTGGCTTCCAATATTTAAGTTTTTGCAAACTAAACAGTTCGTGTACATACATAATAATGTAAACATATTTGTGCGTTTAATTGCTTGCTTCCGAAAGAAAATATTTTTATTTTTTGTAAATATGAACAAAACTTGTTTGTTTTATATTGTCATTTTTAGATCGAGCTTTAGAAACAGCATGAAACTAAATTCATACATAACTTTAGTAATTGCTAATAATAAATATAATTGGATTTTTTAAATTAACTTATTTTATGTATATAATCAATATTCAAGTCATCTAACAAATTTAAATTTAATTTAATAATAACTCTTTATAGCTAAATATGGTTGATACGTGCATACCATACAAAAAAAGCAATTATAATATGAAATTTTGAAAATTTCCCAACAAGTGTGAAATAATTTATTTTAAATGTTGTACATATTTAAAACCAAAAAGATTATCTGTAATAATAAAATAAAGAATGAATTTCATTAACCAGAACTAAAGCATAATAATTCCTAAGCAAAACAAAAATAACTTAAACAACAAATAAAGAAAGCATCATGTTGTTGCAAATGTTGAAACGTCTTCAAATCATTGTGTGGCTGCTGTTGACATTTAATTTAACTTTATTCTATTCAACAATTTTATCAACAATTTCCACAACAACACCGACAATAGCAGTAGCAGCAGCAGCAGCACCAGTAGCAGCAGCACCAGTAACATCAGCTGCAGATACAATAACAACATCAACACCAGCCGCCTTAACATCAACAACAGCAATAAAATCTTTTAAAACATCTACATCGGAAAACTTTAATAAACGTTTACATCTACAATTACAACATCATCAATATCAGCAGCAACAATATCCTGCTTCATATCAAAATTATCCATATTCGCCACACATTGCAACTGAATTAATGGAACCGCTTCAAACACCAATTCAACAGGGTAAGTTAGTTAGTTGTAAGTCATTTGCATAATAAAATGCCTTTGGATTTCCTTAATAAGAAAATTTTCAAGTGTTTGTTATTTAATATTTTGTTTCAATTTATTCCTTCTTCCTTAAGAACTTTATTCAGCCGAAGGCTTTTAAGGTGGCATAGAATTTTTAAAGAAATTATGAAACGAAGAGTTTTTTTTAATGGGAAACCGATGAAAGTGGAAGATATTTTTGATATTTTTAAATTGTATTTAACTACAGATAACTTTTAAAAACTCTTAAGTTAGTTAAAGCTTTCTTTAGAAATTCCAATGATCAAGAGCTTTGGTGTCATAGACTTTAGCTACCAAAAATTCCTTCGTGAAAAACTAGAGCTAAGGGTTAGAGCTGCAAAACTATCGATAGTCGCCCCACTCGATAGTTTCGATAGTTCGTTATAAAACTATCGATACTATCGATAGTATCGAATTTTTAGAAGAATGCTAGAGTCTTAACCCTTCGTCAAGGCGAATTCATTTTACTAGGTGGCAGCGCGGCTGCAACAAATACAACAATACAAAAACAACAGGCGTATTTGGTGTACGGTGGCTGTCAAACTCCATACAAAATATAAAGAAAAAATAAGCCTCGATTTATATGTATGGAGTTTGACAGCTAGCGTACAATAAAAATTAGAATCAGCTGCCGCTATGCTGCCACCTGTAAAATGAATTCGCCTTGCCTGCATCTATTACAAAGTTTTTGATTTACATATTTAAAAAATCTTATAATCGGAATTTGTTTAGCAATTCTTGTATAAAATAATTATTTTATGAGTCTATAATTATCTCGCACAATGTTTCATATCGTTACCTTAATATAGAAACGCCTTAACTTATTCCCCCTAATATGAATAGCGATGTCAACACGACACAAAAAAAATTGTCACTTGTCTACTCGCTGTTGACAACAGTTGACTACTACTCACAGTCTCATACAATTTTTTGAGGCTTATGAAATCAGCCGAGCATGTTAATATTAGTCAATTGTTGTCGACAAAGAGTAGACAAGTGCCAATATTTTGCTGTCAAGTTGGTGTGATGTCGACGTCGCCATTCACAATAGGGGGGATTATTTTTTTTCAAATCGAATTTTTTGCATAGTTTGATAGATTAAAGATTCAAAAACGATATAAACAAATAATGAGTCTGGGCGTTTCTATATAAAGGTAACGATGTATTCTCTAAATAGTAACTTCAGTAGTAATAACTTCAAAACGGCTGGACCGATTTACTTCAAACGTAACTTAGAATATTAAAGATCAAGTCACCTTAAAAAAAAACAAAATTAAAATTGATCAAGCCGTCTTGGAGCTACTTTGCACAGATACACAGATTTAAGAGGATATTAGCTGAAATGAGATGATGGTAACTTCTAAACGGCTAGACCGATTTTCTTCAAAAATAGCTAAGAATACTCTCGATAAAATCACCTTTCAAATAGAAAAAAACTAAATCAAAATCTGTCTAGCAGCTTGGGCTCTACGGTGGTGCAGACAAACATACAGATACACACTGCAAATTTATAACACACCTCTATTGTTGTCGGAGTTTAAAAAGATAATATAGAATTATTTAACAAATTAAATTTTAGTGCAAATTTTATTTAAATATTGGTTTGGGACTCTAATGTTATCTACAGTAACTGGAGTACTCAATAATTTTCGCTAATAATAATATATAGACATATAGTTTTCGCTTTTAAACAACTTATGGATTAATTTTTTTGCGATACTATCGATAGTAGGAAAAAACATCGATAGTCCATTAAAAATAAAACTATCGATAGTACCATCGATTGTTTTGCAGCTCTACTAAGGGGATATTCACATATTATGTAACGATATTTTCAGAGTTTTTATACTCCTCCCCATCCTCCTTTGTAACGGTTTCTACGAAAATTTCAGTATAAATTATCTAATCCGTAACGATCCTATAAAAAAATAACACAAGTATGCAAGGTTTTGGACTGAAGCAACGAAAAGTTTTTTCTTATGTTATTTGGAACGCTGAACTCTAATCTGAACTCAGTTTCTTCAGATTGTTTGTAATTTACAAGGTATACCGTTATGTCAAAAAGGAAGCAGTTCCACGAAACATATTAACATGTGGACAAAATTTTAAACTTTTTTTTTTGGTTCAGACAAGCATTTGTTTGAAATTAATTTTTAATTTCAATAAATTCAGTAAAGTGCGACTTTGGCTCGCACACGAAGGGTTCCGTACGATAGCACCTACACGTATCCCTTTTCGTTTTGATATTTCGTTTAATATTAGTTTTTTTCTCTTTAAATTTTTTTCGTTGTTTTGGCGATTTTTTTTTGGCTTTGACGTTTTTTCCATTTTGGTGATTTTTTCGTTTGTTTTTTTTTCGATTTTTCGTTATTGCAATTTTTTGGATTTTTGTCGATTTTTTTAGTTTTTGGCGGTTTTTTGGTTTTGGCGTTTTTTGTTTTAACGTTTTTTTCGCTTTTTAGCGATATTTTTAGTTTTAGCGCTTTCTTTTAGTTTTGGCGCTTTTTTCAACCCTCTCACATTTCATTTAGTAACACTGGTGAGCAAAAGAAAAAAATAAATAAATACAAAATGTACGTTTAGAATGAGAATCACGCATATAGCTTTATAACCAAAAGGTTTTTATTTTCAGAAAAAAAATTTTAGTGTTTCACAATATGTATTTGTTAGAAGCTTCAAATATGTTTTTTGACCGAATGAGATTGAAGTATGAGTGCATAATTCATCTTTATTTAAATATTTAGCTCGTTATAAAAAATAAGCAACTTGTTTCAGCATAACTTAATATCACATAAACATTCATCTGTTTTTCTTCAACAAGTAGCTTTTTTTTAGCTTTCGATCTTTCATTGTGTCTCTCTTATTGTTCATAATATTTGAAGACAGCTAATTTCGCAAAATGTGTCATATCTTTTCAATTCCACTTTTGATTGACAAGATGATATTTTCACATAAAATATGCATTTAGGTCTCATTATTGTCAGTTCTTTTGTAAGGATTTATTAAAGCTTAACAAGAACTGACGCATGCACACACACGCACACCACATACAATATATGCGAAAACTGTAAGCAAATTTGATTTTCTTACAATTGAACTTTTCCGCTAGATATCTGCCACCATATACGAGTACAGACATCCATCCATGTGTATGTATGTATGGATGTATGTATGTATGGATGTATGTATTTGCATATAACAAAATCTTTCGTAACTTTGTCGAAAATGTCGCCACCTTAGCGTATGCGTAATATTGAAATTTATTCATGTATAAATATTCCACATACTCTGAAACATGGAGTTGTATTTTTTACGTCAAACATACATACATATCTTTGGCTTATTATAGAAAAGGTATATCTTGAATTTTCGTTATTTTAGAAGTGAAGGAGAAAACTTAATAAAAACTTGAATCCTTTAAGCGACCATACATATATCTGTTATTTTCAACCTTGAGTTACGGCTAGTTCTTTAAGAAGAGTGTATTGAGAAGTTGACTAATAGAAAATGTTAGAAACGCGCTTGAAAAAAAAAATCGAGATACAACTTTTCTACATTAAGCCATCGATATGTATCTATAAAGAAGTCTGTAGCCATAAATCTAACACATTGATTTATAAACACTATCTAGAAGAATTTGTTTTAGAGCGCATTTAAATCCAGCTCTAAGCCATGAGCATTAGGGTGACCCTTTAAATTAAAAGGTAAATTTCTCCTAGTCTTAAGCCATAGTGTGGTAAATATTTATAAGAAGATCATTGTGCCAAATTTTCAGATCAGAAGAGGTAAAGAACTCTGACGAGAAGAGCGGCAGGTCTCGAAACATGTCAGTTCAACTCTCCGCGTAGTCAACTTTTTTTTGTCTATTGCTTCACATTCATCTCTAAATAATAATATAATTTAAATGAAAAATTATATTAAAACTGAACTTAAGCCAAAATAATTAAAATTTCTTTGGATTTAAGCCCATACAGTTTGACTATAATTTCGAACATTCTATATCCTAATGACTTTTCTCTAAATTTCATAGTTAACAAAATAAATATAAAATTTAGAAATATCAGCTCTTTATTTCAATGCTTCCGTCATCCTCCCAGCTTATGACATATAAAATCACAAGTTTGCAAGGATGTGGACTGGAGCGGTTTCTTATGTAATTTGGGGTGCTGAATCCGAATTCACTGTTCTTTTATTTTTTACCGTTATATATCTTTTATGTATGCTCCCATAAAATTCCACCATTTATAAACCGATTTCAGATTGTTTTTCTTTTGTTTTAAATGATGTATTTCCAGATTGGTCTCATTGAAAAGTGGACAGGATTGCGCCCATACAAATTAAATACACATTAATTTTCAACTCCTTCTATTCAACTGATACTTATGAAACTTTGCAAACGCATGAAGCGTCTGTTTGAATACCAAATCATGATTAAAAAAGTGGGCAGTAAATATTCTTTTTCAAAAACTTTTAGTAAACAGATGCTTATGAAACTTTGTATTGACATTTAGTTATCCTTACAATACAACATTATGGTTAGAAAAGTGGGCAGTGTCACGCCCTTGCAAAGTAAATATGTATTGCTTTTAACAACTTTTACTTAACCGATTTTTATGAAACTTCTCACACACAATTAGTTCTCGTGAAAGCACAACAAGGTGATCATAAATGTTTGTAGTTTGGTTTTTTCCAAGCATTACTTTGGTTCTAGTTTTTGCGATATACATTTATTATTTGTACGTAATTATTATTTGAACTGAAAATGTGTATATGTCGGAAGTTATTATTATTCGGCTTAAGTTCACACGCTGTCATCATCAGCGTCCTTTGTTCGCTTTTACCACGTTTGATCGTGGATACTAATATTAATGAAACATCAGCTATTTAACCAAATTTTATGAGGAAATAGAATATGAGTCCTATTCCTTTTATTAATATGGTGAGCCGAATAAAATTTCACCTTCTAATTCTTTATTCCAATTTTCCAACTCTTATTTTTTTGTTGTTGAATTTGAGCGGGCTGACGGCACGGCACGTCTTATCTTGAACCAACTGATAGAAAATTTGGCAGGATATTTTTTTATCAATCAACTGGGGATAAAAGTAAAAGAAAGTTGACAAAATAAATTCTCCATATAGCTAAGGATCACCCTAACGAGCATGTGGGATTGAACAATTTTTTATATTATCCAACCAACCACACGTGTATGTTAAATTTCATTACAAGATTGTTTATTGTTCATTATAAGTCTTCCAATCCTTCCTTGTCTTACCTAAGCAGCAAAATTTTCATCTAATAAAAAACCAAAACCAATTTATCGACTCTTTGGAGCACTTTATTAATTATTCATAATTAATTTGTTTAAAAATGTTCATAAAATTTTTTTTTGTTGTGTTCAAGTACTTGCGAGCTTTTCACTCCATCATATCTCTGTGAGTCATGTGACTAATTTAAAACGCTGCTTGATTTCCAGTTCGTTATTTTTTTATTGTTTACTCATAAAAATTCATTCGTTTTCGTTGTTGACAAAAAAAAATTTTTTTTTGGTATTTTTTCCCCCAGAAAGTTGGGGAAAAATGGGGTGAATATCAATAAAAATAACAACAAAATTGTGGAAGAAAGCAAAAAAAAATTGTTTTTAAATTTTGGCTTAAATTTGCTGTCACTATTACTGTAGACGGAAATAACTGGAAATATTTTAACAAAACTTTTTTGTGTAAGTGTGTGTATGTTTGTGTATGTTTTTCATAGAACACTTAGCACAAGTATGTAGAGAGTTTTGTAACAACAATTTGATTGTTGTTTTACTGTGAAAAAAAAAGAAATCGTTAGAAAATTGAAATTTGTCTTAAAGTTTCTTTTTTTTTAGTTTGAAGTAATAACAAACAAACAATCATATAGACATTTATATAACGAGATTGGTGGGGATTAGAGTGTTCAAAACTTAAACTGGAAACCGGGTCTCTTGGCACATGCTTGTAATAGTTAGTTTTTTCTAAAATTATCAATTTTTGGCAGCGGTTATCTTAGGAAGGAAATTAGTTCTCGTCTTTTTTATATTTGATACCAAGGATGGCATATGAGATTTTAAATTTGTACCAACTGTTGTATATCTGTATATCTGTAACAAAAAAAGAACATATGCTTAAGTCCGATGTAGCAATTTCTAATCGAAAATAATTTATTAATTTGGACATAGTTGCTATTGGAAGGAAGAATACTATATTCTTAATAAAGTTCCGATATATTCGCCTTTACTGTAAATAAATTCATAAAGATTTTTTTCTTCAAACTTTAGTATGTATTATGATCTGCGAGCTAGCCTTATCTGACCACTTTATATATCCCTACTTCTATGTCAAACTTTGCTCTCAATACTTCGAAAAATTTAAACTTAATTCAGATAAAATGTTGCATATGTAAGAGTGGAGAAAAAGGACAAAATATTTTATCACAATAAAATAGTTGAAATAAGGAGATTTTCAAAAAAATAGAAAAATGAATATTTGCACTAAATAAGCCATTCGTGTACTTGTGAACTTTTAAAGTTCGATTTGTACCAAAAAAATGGTACAATTGTACCAATTTTGCCATCCCTGTTTTATACATGCAGAACTGTGTTACGTATACGTGACATGCAATTATCAAAAGTTCCCTGTAACGTATGCGTACTGGAAAATGAATACACCATTCGATTCATATTAGCGGAGTTCAGTGTTTGATGCAAATGGTCTTGCGAAAGTGCAAATGCAAAATAGTGTAGATTTCTTATGAAATTTGAGGTGTTTTGTTGTTAGATTTTATAAAAAAGCTACGAAACTTTCAATTTGCACTTTCGCAAGACCATTTGCATCAAATACTGAAATCCGCTATTAAATTTTCCAATAAAAAAATAATGTTTTAAAAAAAAGTAGATAGCGAGTTTTTGAACCGTTTCTTTTAAATGTTTTTTCGAAAGCTCTACTTGGCATTGTTCCTTCTTTTTTTTTTGTAACACTGTTGTTCTTTTACGCAATGGAATCAACTCAATTTAAAGTTTTTTCTTTCAATTTGCATAAGGCGAGGCATCGTAATGTGATTTTATTACTCCGTCATATTGTGAAGATACCATCATCATTGCCATCGCCATCACCATCACCATCATTGGCATCATTATAAGTAGTTGTGTAGAGTCGTCGCTGTCGTCATCATCGTCGTTATTATTGTTGTATTATAATAATATTCTGTAGTAATGTGCGAGAAATAAATTTATTTCTTTAAATTTAAACAAACACAAGAGTATAATCTCTTATATACACAAAAGCTCATACATAGATATATTTATATCAACATATATACATACATACATGTATGCATAGTTATACATTTAAGCTTATATGTACTAGTTATGTATGTGGAAACATAAGTTTTTGTTACATATGTACAAAACTCAAGTTGAGTACTTAGTCTATGTCCATACGAGTCAACTTTTACTGCGTAACTTTTGAGTTTATGAGAGAGAGAGAGAGAGGTGAGAAGATTGGAAAGGGGTACACTGCTTCATGTACATGCAGCAACAAGAATTTCATTATATGGACACGAATGCAACTTCAAAAGAAAATCTAAGAAATTTGCAGAAGCAAAAGTTGACTCGTATGGACATGGACTTAGTAGCATCAGTAATACAATCACCATCACAGAATCATCTACGGGTGTATCATCCATCATTGCCAACCATGAATTGGGTTCCCAGTTGTAGACTTTTATTAACTGCACTTGTTTATGCGCTCTTGTTCTTGTTCGCTTTACATGAGAATATACTTTTTCAAGGATAATAATTAAAATCCTTATAGTGCTGCCAGATAATTATAATTAAAAAACTGTTGTAAAAATATATTTCATTTATAAAAATTAACATTCGATAACCTCAAAAAGTTATCACCCTCTTTTAATTATTTCCCTATAAATAGACTGATTCAAAATACGATTTTTCAGCTAAAATTCAATCTTTTGTGGAATTTTTTTTCCAATAGTCTAGTTCAAATCTGCTTACTTTTTTTTTTTGCTTTTGAGCGATTTCTTACGTCACTCAGGTGAACTCCACCGGCCAACTCAAACGCTAAGACAATACTAGGGTGTGTTTTTAACCCTAACCTGGTATATCATTAGATACTTACAGCTTTATGCATGACCAAAACTTGGCAGGAGCTTAGTATAATTGACACATTTAATTCGATTGGGCTCTCCATACAATTGAAAATTAAAAACCGTTGCAAATTGAAGTCGTGACTCATCACTACCGGCTCCCATACAAAAAAAGTTGAGCCAGTCAGCCCTAAGATAAAAATTTGTTGAAGACGATTTCAAAAATACTAACCATAATCAGTAAGCGATGTAATTGTTCAATTCACAAGCTCGTATTAACGTCGTATGCGTCTTGTAATCGTCTAATTATACAATATTGTATTTTTGTTGTTGGTAATTTTCATACAAAAGTGCGTTATAATTATATGATTGAATTTTATATGTTCTTCAAATAGTTGTATTGAGGGCAGGTCTGGGAATATTCTATTTGTTAGATTAATTTGTAAAAATTTTTTATATATGTGATAAGTAACACCAGAAAATGCATTCTTCTTAATGATAAATATATACCTGATTCATTTAAATTTAGTTTTCAAACTATTTTAATCAAAATCGCTTGTCGCGAAAAAATTTATTCTATTTCGCGTCAAATTAAAGTTCACCAGGTATGGTGAACTTTGGTATCAAATTAAGGTGAATTAATACTAGGTGGCCTCGATAGATCAGGTGACTACGAATTGTTTACCATATTTGAACTGCCAACTGTGTTAATGTATCAGCTTTTTTCACAGCCCAAATATAAATTCTGCACGGCGAATTTATGGCCCCTATTATGATTCACTACTAAATTGATAGTTGAGTCGTAGTTGTCAAATTCTTATTATGGAATACAACTTCATCAAAGCAGGTTGTCTCAGTTTTTTATCAGTTGTGTTTTGGTTTTTATTTCGACTATTGTGTTACTTTTAATTACTTTTAAAATGGTACTTTTAGGCGCCAATCTATCCCATTTGTCAACCCATATTGTTGCCATATCCATAAAACATAAAATCTCAAGAAAAAATAGTGAGGCCAAAACTAAAAATATTTAAAATATGTTGTGATGGCTACTATGGTTTCAAAAAACAGAGAGTATAGATAAGAACATTTTTTCGAACATTTTTTCGAAGACAACTAAAATTAGTTGTGAATCATAATACAAAAAAATGGTTGAGTTGGGTCGTAGTATTGACAACTCAACCTAGTTGAGTCGTGAATCATAATAGGGCCCTATATTTCGGCTGTCAAAAAGCTGATATATTAATACAGTTGACAGTTCAAATATGGAAAAATTTTCTTAGTCACCTGATATCTCGAGGCCTCCTGGTATTAATTCGCCTTGCCTTGGTATTAATTAAATTGACATTTAATATACGACAAAATAACGATACAATAAATTTGTCTGTTCACAAGTACATAAACAAATATCGTCTTTTTTTAAACGATAAGACATACGACTGAGCTTGTGAGTTGAACAAATATGTATGCGTAAAGGAAAAGGGGCGTAATTGTGGAGCGTTTCATAGAAGTGAAAATATTAAGCGCCAGACGTGTAAAATTTTATAAGGGCTTTCTTGCCACGTGTAAGAAATTGGACATTAGGGAAGAAAGATCCAAGATGGCATAAGTGAAGCCCAGAATTTGATGTCGGACTAAAAAGTCACCCAAAATGAAGCCATAGCCAAGCTGTGAACAACGATATGCAATATGTTATGATCGGACTACAACTTTTTCGTTTTTGCCCTTTTTACATTTTGGTATTTTTTCGTTTTGCTTTTCATTTAATTTTAGTTTTTTATGTTTAAAGTTTTTTTGATTTAGCCATTTTTTTGGCTTTGGCGCTTTTTTCATTTTGGTGATTTTTTCGTTTTTGTTTGCGATGTTTCGTTTTTTAATTTTTTTTGGTTTTTTGCCGATTTTTTTAGTTTGGTTGATTTTTTAGTTTTGGCGTTTTTTTGTTTTAACGTTTTTTCACTTTTTGACAATATTTTTGGCTTTAGCGATTTATTTTAGTTTTGGTGGGCTTTTTCCAGTTTAGGCGCTTTTTTCGGTTTTGGGGATTTTTTTCGGTTTTGGAAATATTTTTTGTTTTGACACTTATTTTCGTTATGGCGATTTTTTCGGTTTTCCGCGATTTTCATAGTTTTGGCAGTTTTTTGGTCTTGGCGCTTTTTTCGTTTTGGTTATTTTTGTTATTTTAGCGATTTTTTTTTCGTTTTTTGACGATATTTTTAGCTTTAGCAATTTTGTTTTTGGTTTTAGTGTTTTTTTTTCGTTTTGACGACTTTTTCGGTTTTTTTTGTTTTTTTTTGTTTTTTTTTGGTTTTTGGCAATCTTTTGGATTTTTTTTTTAATTTTGGTGCTGTTTTTTCCTTTAAACGTTTTTTAATTTTGGCGATTTTTCATTTAAAAATTTTTTAAATTTTGGAATTTTTTGTTTTAGCGTTTTTTTAAAGTTTCAAGAGTTTGCCTCTCACGGTTTCCAAGACAAAGCAAATTTCCAAAATTTCATAGTCAAAGTTACATTAAATAAAAGAACACCCTTTAATTTTTATTGTTTTAAATATCAGTGTTAATTGCTGTAGTCTATTCTACAGACTATACCAACTAACACTATCTTTGAAAATTTAAGTGTCTATATATAAGTGTCTGTATATAAGTGTCTATATATAAGTGTCTATATATAAGTGTCTGTATATTATTGCTCGCTTTAGTACACCCTTTAATTTTTAACTGTCATATATTTGTTGTAGTAGCGGACAAAGTTTTACATATTCATTGAAAATTTCACGTCCGTACCTCATACGGTTCCCGAGAAAACAGCATGTGATAGACAGACAGATAGACAGACAGAAAGACAGACGGACAGATAGACAGACCATTTGGAAATAAGGCTTTTTAGAATGATACTTTTTGAAAATGCTATTATTGAAAAGTTATTTTTTGAAAAGTTACATATGAGGGGGTGAAAAGCAAAGGGTTAGCTTTGCCAAAACTAAAAAAATTGAGCTATATGCAGGATTCAACGCATTTTTATCATTATCTGAAAGTAGTTATAATTTGTTGATATATATTAATAAAATAAGTAGGCAACCACTTTTTAAGTCAACATGTGTTTGTATATGAAAACTAATTTCCCACCAAAAACCTTTGTCATTTTTGTTTACTATGCTTCAAATTAGGACTACTAGTTAGTTTTTAATAGAATTAGTACGTATTTCTTTTCATTATCTGAAAATAGTTATAATTTCTTGTTATGTATTAATCAAATAAGTAGACAACCACTTTTTAAGTCAACATGCGTTGGTTTGCGTGACTGCCGGTTCAGCACAATCATTCAAGTAGAATCAATAAGATTCCGTTTTGAAACAACATGTGTTGGTATATGAAAACTAAATTTTGTCGTTTAAGCTTATAAGTCAACAATAGCTGAGTGAGTAAAGTACTTGTCTTCAAAACTGAACGAGTACAGGTTCGTATCACAGCTGGGTTAAAACTAAATAAATAAATAAAAAATTTTTAAAAATATAAATAAAATATAATGTGTATAATCTTTTTTTTAATTTAATTTGTTTATTTGACTACTTATTTTTTAGCTTCAAGTAAGCCAAATAATAACTAGTTAATTGCTGTGCTAATGTAAATACATTAGTAAGGGGTATCCCTTATTTTTTGGACTTCTCAAACAAAAATAAGTAGTTATCGAGTCAAATTGTAAGTAGTTACGACTTAAATCCTCATATACTTTTTTTTGCCTGCCAGTAAGAAAAGCTTTTGCTGGGAAAGTTTCAAAACAGCGATACACTTATATATTTTGGTCTCTTCTACTAGCATCAGCCGTTAGTAGGTTGATATTATTTTCTGTTGTACGGTGTAATTTTGCTCCTACCCATACTGATTTCGGCTCATGTACCTTTTTCTTTAATTTTAATTTTTTAATTCCAAACTTATTTGGTCTGACTAGCTGGTTGGAGGATTGAACAATTTTGCTCCTATATAATTAGTTTCTAACTCGGTTTTTTTTGTTTATTTTAAAAGCCTGTTAAGCTAAGTTGACTTAAAAAGTAAACAAGAACAAGAAAAAAACTAGCACATAATTTATCATCCCAATACATTATCATCTCTGTATTATCTGGCATCGTTGCGATATTCATACACATTTTGTATTGTTATGAAACAAAGTCAATGTTATCAAGTATTTTTCTTTATTTTGTAAAGACACAACGCTGAAAACATTAAACCTCCTTTTGATTTTCATAAAAATTAACATTTGCATCATGTTCATTTGTTCGTTCGTTCGCTTATTCGCTTCTTCCATTAAAGTGTTGCATGTAAAATAAATGGCACCATTAATGATGTCGGTTGTCTGTACTTAAAAATTTTTTTTTGTTAACATTTATTTACGAAAGCAGCATTAAAGTTCAAATTTTTATATTAAAAACATAAATTTTACTTTAACATACGAAACATAAACAAATTCAGAGCTGAATAAACTCATAAAATAAATATTTTTAAATTTACTCCAGCATAAAAATCAGCTGAGAAGATTTGCAATAAAACTGCGTTTTTGTTACAGATGTTTAAGGAAAAGGGTGGTGAAAATTTTCGAAGGTTAAACTGGAAATAATTTGAAATAAATAATCTGACACGAACGCTAATTGAGTATGTGAATGTTTTTCAAATTAAGGATACTGTGAGTTGGTTGGTTGGTTGGCATTCGTATACGTGAACCCACAAATTGTTGGCCTTTTTTAACTATTGTTATCATATTGAACAAAGTTTTTCGTTTATCTTGCAGAAAGCAAAATAAAAAAACAAAACTTTATTTATTTGCAATCTTAATAAATATTTGTTGTAGAATGAATAGAATATCATGAGCAATATATAAAATGGCAAAAATGAAGGAAAACTTTAAAGTTTCACATTTAATTACACTGTACAACAAAAAAACCGTACAATTTCTTTCTAGCCTCATAGAATGCGGTTTTGTGGGATTTTTAGTACTATTTGTGAATAAGTACGAAATTAACCCTTAAACACATTTAAACATTTTAATGATTTTTGGTATTCTAGTTGCGTTTAGAGCTTTGATCCCTTTGAAAACTTATAGTAGAATTTAATGACAAATATTTTTGGTGAAGGGTAGTTTTTTGTCCATTTTTTTAAAAAGGGACACAAATACGCATAAAGCGAAGATTTAGAGAGACAAAATGTTCCACAAAAATGTTCCACGTAGTCTTTTACATAAAAGTTCTAAGCATATCTTAAACCTTAAACTTAATAATTACAAGATTTCTTATCACTATAACAATGCGCAAAAGGGGGAACTTTAACTCCCCTTAAAATGAGTACCAAAGCTAAACGTTAAAAAACCCGATATTACGTATACTTCGTTTGATACCCTCTACTAGAGTCAGTCTTTTGGACCTTGTCATTTTAAAAAAAGATTGATTTTGTTGCACAGTGTTGCAGAAATGTCAAATATCCTTTAAATTCCCTAACCTCACTCTCATTTTGAAATAAGTTTTAAACAGTTTATTTTTGTTTTTTTGTATTTAAAGTCTCCATATGTTTGTTAAGGGTAACTTTATGAAACCATTAGCGCCAAATTATCGTAAGCGAGAATATGTACTAAAACCAGGGGTTTCTTCTTAATATTTTAAACACTTATATATCGCTGTATACACTAAATAAATGTGGAAACGTAAGAAAACTGCATATTGCAAAAAATATATTTCTGGTTAAGTTGCTAATGCTATCAATTTCTTAGAATTAAATATCGTTACCTTAATATAAAGGGTCCGCCATCTAACGTTTTTTTCAACTAGTACTTATTTCGTGAATGGTAACACTTAGCTCATGTCTGATTTGACAGATAATTAATTTTATCCTTCCGCTGAACGAATATGGTTGTGTATACTGACCATCAACTGACCATCCAATGCGTTTTCGCTTCGCTAAGTGGGCCTGCAATCGACTTACAGAAGATGCCGATTTTGCCAAAAAATCATCTTTTCAGATGAAGTTCCTTTTGATCTTGGCGGTTATGTAAACAAGCAAAATTGTCGCATTCGGGGTACAGAAAACCCGCACGCATACATTGAAAAGCCGACGCACCCAAAACGAGTCACTGTTTGGTGCGGATTTTGGTCCAGAGGCATAATTGGGCCATTTTTCTTCGAAAATGAGCAAGGAGTGGCCGTTACAGTCAATGGCGATCGTTATCGGGCCATGTTGAACGAATTTTAGTTCACAAAAATTGAAGAGGAGGATGTTGCCAACATTTGGTTTCAACAGGACGGCGCTACGTGCCACACAGCCGAAGCTACACTCGATGTTTTGCGCCCTCTTTTTGAAGATCGCATTATCAGCCGCAGAGCTGATGTCGTTTGGCCATCTCGGAGCTGCGATTTGACACCGTTGGACTATTATTTGTGGGGTGCCGTCAAAGATAATTGTTACGCCGACAAGCCAGAGACAATTGACGCTTTAAAGGACAATATTCGTGAAGCCATTGGTGAAATACAACTGCACACAATCGATAATGTGCTTAAAAATTGGACCGATCGTGTAGGCTACTGCATGGCCAGCCGAGACAGCCTTTTGAATGAAATTGGTTTTCATTATTAACCGGAAGAATTGTACTTTCAAATAAAAAAAGAAATTTGAGAAAATATTCAGTACTTTTTTTTATAGCATTTTCAAAAAGAAAAAAGTTATCTGGCGGACCCTTTAGAAAGGCCCTAAATAATTTTTTATCCACATGGAGTTTTTGCATATTTCAATAGATTAGAAATTCGTCTATAGAAATATGCAAAAAATTATATTAGAAGCATTAGTTAGGGCCCTTCAATTTTAAGGTAACGATATTTATAAATTTTTTTTTCGTTGATTACATATTTTAAGGCTTTGGTTTAAAGCACTGTACAACAAAATCAAAAATTTTTTTTTAAATAAAAAGATTGCCAACGACTGATTCTGCTAGAGGGGACTAAAACAAGAAAGAATACACGCGTAGCAGTGTTCTAAAAGTTAACGATTTTTCTCTGTTTTGAATTGGTGATATTGTAGGAAAGGCGTAAGAGTAAAAGGGAAGAGAGTTTATTATAAAGTCAATAGCCGCATACCATAAAATCCGGTATATTAGAAGCTATGAACAACTTTCACATTTTGACAATTTTAAATTATCTGTAGAACCAGACAATTTTAATTTTAATAATAAAATAAGTTTGGAAAATTTTCATTTACGATATTTTGTCTCTAAGAGGTCAATATTTTATTTTTCTTTTGACAAAGAATTTCGTTTATAAGATAACATTTCGCTTTTTGATTTATTTATATTGTTAAAGGTACAAGTCTCACTATAATCAGATGTAGTTGAAAGTATTGGCGCCTAAGGTGATGCCCCCACTCCTATCTCATCAATTTGTTTCTGGAGCGCGCAAAGTCATCCACACCAAGTTTAAACACTCTTCGTGATACAATAATTCAGATATAATTTAATTAATAATTGCTTTGTACGGCACAAAGTCTTTCAGAATATGCGAATCACGTAACACGCACGCAGAAATTCTATGTATTCATGCACGTTTATGCCAAACTATTTTGATTTTTCAAATGCATGCACGTTTACAAGATTGAATAAAATATTTACTCGCATTCATGCGTGACAATTAGGGATGTAACGATACGCCGTTTTGCCGATCCGATACCGATACCGATATTTAAAAATAAATATCGCCGATACCGATTCCGATACCGATACGAATATTGAAATTGAGTTCAAGTTTATATTAACAAAACTCAAGTGCAACTATTTTATTATACAAAATTACAGTGTAAGAGAGTATTAATATTTAAAATTGATATTAACCCAGTATAAAAAATTGGAAGTATTTTTAAGGAGCTACATTTTCTTTGCTTCCAAAAAATCTATATTAAAAATATGCAGATAACACAGTGCAACAGTAAAAAAACACACGGACTTGACAGTATAGATTCGATTGTACTACCACGGGGTAGTAAAACCCTATACTTAGCTTGGCGAATTTGTTGACCAATTTCGTTTTATGGACCTCCAAAGTTGTGGAAAATCAGCGGGCCCTCAAAAAAAGGTGTCATCAATTTTTGGCCTACAGAAAATTCAAACTTGGTGATACCGCTTAACTATATATAGCAAAAATGTAGCTAAGAGTTCGCTAAACAGATTTTATTACCATTTTATGCCAAAAAATTATTTTTTCGTGCACTTTTTTTTTTAAATTAAGGAAAAAAAATGTTTTCACTTTTTCCAGAATAACTTACAGGGACTCGTAATTTTTTATTAACAATATTTGGCAAAGTTGTAGCTACGGTAAAGCTGAACAACTTTTGTGGACATGTCAATACAATCTGAATGTATCTGGGCACCATAAACAGCCCAGAAAAACTACCTTAAAAGTTTTCGTTTTTTACGAGTTATGCTATATTTTTATTGCATTTCTTGCTTTCTTTGTTATTGTTCCACTTCTTATGTTGCTGATTTTAGTATTTACTATTTTTTATTGTTTGTTGTTGTTTTGCCAAATAATGGTAATGAAAAATTTGGAGTCCCTATAAGTTATACTGAAAAAAGTGAATAAAATATTTATTTTTTTTTTCAAAAAAAGTACAGGAATATAAAATAATATGGGCACAAAATGTTAGTGAAACAACATGCACTTGAATATACTATTTTCAAAAAAAATATTTTTGTAGCATACAAAAATAGTGAAAAACTACAATTTTTAAGGTAAAAGGTGGTCTGTGTGAGCTATTAGTACCTAGATACATGTAGATTGTATTGATATGTTCACAAAAGTTGTTCAGTTCTATCGTAACTATAAGTTTGCCAAATATTGTTAGTTAAAAATTACAAGTCCCTGTAAGTTATTCTGAAAAAAGTGAAAGAAACAATTTTTTTCTTAATTTTGTCAACAAAAACTTCACGAAAAAAAATTTTTGCCATGAAATTTAAAAAAATCTGTTAAACAGACTCTTAGCTACATTATTGCTATATATAGTTAAGCAGTATTATAAAGTTTGAATTAGCTGTTGGCCAAATACTGATGACACCGTTTTTTGAGGCCCCACTGATTTTCAGAAACTTTGGAGGTCCATAAAAAAAATTGGCCACCAAATTAGCCAAACTGATTAAAGGTTTTTACTACCCCATTGTAGGACAACCGAGCCTTTACTGTCCAGTTCTTGTGTTTTTCCAAAAGTCTTTATTTGTCGCATAGTGTAATTAGTAGAAAAGCAAGAAAAAAATTTAATTCCTTTATAATTTAAAAAAAAATACTCGCCATACTCGCATAAAAAAAATTGTGAAAATGGGTAATTTTTCATATTTTTTCTTGAGGACAAATCATTATAGAACACCGAAAAAGAAATTTGTCCGAGCATCGCTTCCAATTCGGTGATTGGTAATCGAAAAACAGAACTTCTTGCAATGGCAAGGATATGTAAAACTAATTAGAAATGATCCAAATTTGCAATACTTCCGGATCGCGAATTCTAAATTTTCATGACATTTTTTTTGCTGGAATATGATTTAAAAAACAACGAATTGAATTTCAATTCATAGTAAAATTAACAAAAAATAATTTTTTTACAAAATAATAGTATAAAATATTATTAATTTTTAAAATTGATATTATTAAGATTTAAAAAATAACGAAATGAGTTTAGTTCATGGTAAAATTAACCAAAAAATAAATAATTTGTCAGAAAAAAACTTTTAAAAGTATCGTCGTATCGACAGTAAAATATCGCCGATACCGATGTATCGGAAAATCTGAAGTATCGCCGCTATATCGGTATCGGTATCGGTATTCGTTACATCCCTAGTGACAATGCATAATGAATTCATGCACTGAAATAATTTTTTTCATAAATTCTGTGAATTTTGACATTAATCCAATGAAAAATTTTATTAAAACACAACCTGCTTCGTTGAATTAATGAAACAAGCTTCGTTAAAATTATTTTAATGCAAATTTTAATAATTATATGAAATAATTTCATTGCTCCAATGTAATAGTTTCATTACGTTAATGAACATATTTCTTTACATTGGTGCAAGCATTTAATCGTTTTAATGAAACTGTTTCATTATTGTAACCAAACCATTTTATTATTTTAATGAAATTTTTGCATTATTTTAATGATATTCTGTAATTATTTTAATGAAATTATTTCATTGTTTTAATGAAGTTATTAAATTACTTAGTAGCCATACTAACTTATTTCTTTTATTGACTATTTTAGTTAATTGACCATTACATGGCTGAAATATGTAAGATAGACGCCAATGCACATCAGAAAAATTTGTAATGTTGATGACTGCTCACAGTATCGAACTCAGACTCTTGATTCTCACCATTTGCTTTATAGGCAACAGTACTGTCCAAAAAATGTGTCTATGAGTGTATAATAACAAGAAATAGTACAACAACAAAAGACACATACATACAACTATTTTTGTTGTTCGCTTTTGGTTGCCAACTGTTGAAATAAATAAGGGTATGTTTTTTTTAAAAAACAAAATATATGATTTATTAATTTCATAAATTCAATGAAACTTTTCATCAAAACAATGAATTAGATTTCATTGAAATTATGACATTTAAGGACATGAAATTTAAAATTTTTTATTTAAAATTTTTTATACTATATATATTTCAAGATTTTTAAGTATCAATTGAAATATTTTGTCCAAACTTAAAGGGGTTTCCATAAAATGACAAAATGTTGTTGTCATAAATCCAATGAAATTTTCTAACGAAACTATGAAAGTTAAACAAGCAATTCTAAGATTTTTTTTCACAACATTCGTGAACTTTCATTAGAATTGTGAAATATTTTATTAGATTTGTTTAAAAAATCGAACGAAATTGTTTCATCGGATTTATGAAGCGCAATTCTTTTAGTGTGGTGCCCATTTCTGTAGAAGAAATATCAATACAGATACATTATAATAACTGCCATTAAACAAGTATATTAAGGTTAGATCTGGGATCTGTCACGTACTACCTCAATTAACTCAATGAAAATATCTTGCAAAAGTGCTAGATCACAGTCACATAAAGATCCAGATAGAATTACCCCTTGACGTTCTAGATAGAATTATCACATGACTAGATTTGTGACAAGTTTCCTCTCTCTCTAGGTGAATAACATTTTACTTACAAAATAGTTTGATCATGAACGATCATGCATCAATGTAAAAATAAATTTATTGCAATCATGAAATAAATATTCACATCATTTCTTTAATTTTCACTATTAAATTTATATAATATCTACCCAGTAAAAAATTTTCATGTTTTTTGAAGCACTAAAGAAATAAAGAGCTTTATAATTCGCTTTAAAATATGAGCTTGTTCAGAAGCTGATTTCATAGCGTCACAACAATGCAGGTTTTAAAGCGAGAAAAGTATTTGCTTTTTACTTATACAAAAGCTTCGTACACAAGCTATACAAAAAAACTGATTTTATAGTGCTGATCCAAAGCAGGTTTTTAAGCGGGAATGAAGAGTAAGTTTATTTGAGTTTCTTGGTGCCGTTTTGCAACAGTGTTTTTGGTCGAGTGATTGGTACGTTGGACTCCAAACGTGAAGGTTCTTAGTTCGATACTAGTTGAAGTTAAAATAACAAACATTGAGTAAAAATATGAAATTAACAAAAATAAATAAAGTAACGAAATAAGAAAAATTCAAAATGGCGTTAACGACGCCAATCCATATCGAACAATTTTTTTCATATATTTTCAGTTTTAGTGCTGAAAATGTTGATGATTTTCATCGCTTCAAAACCGCTTTTGTGAGCAAAAATGTAGTACTCCAATCCGGGAACAAAATCAGCAGCGATATCAGCAGGTTTGTCAGCGCTACTTTTATTCCATAATAGTAGAAACCTGCTTTATTAGAAGCAAGTTTTTTACTGGGTATAAAACTTTGAATAATTTTGTTCATCTCTCGCATAAATGTGGTTTCATACATGCATTTTTAACATTTCAAAACATTGTATTGTTTGTATGCACAACACGAGTAATATTTAAGTCAATTTAAAAATTATTATGGTCATTTAGTTTTGGTTTTCATATAATTTAAGATGCTTTCCATTATACTTAATAAATACGTTCTACTTTTTCTCTTCTTTTTTAAATTCACTCAAATGAAAGAATTCTAAAAGGATTGTGTAGAAATGTGTGTGTGTAATTGTGTATATGTGTGTCAAGCTTTGTTATTCATTTAAGAAAAAAAAGGAAAAATGTAAGAATAATTGAGAAACACTCAAGAAATTTATGCTTCATTAAATTCATTTACGTTTTACTACCAATACAATCATATCATTAAATATTGTTTTGCATAAAAAATCCTGCTATTTAGTAAACACCCGGTAGTGTGTGGAGGAGCTCATAAAAACATTCTTATGCCTGGTTAAAAGGGTGTTTGAAGAAGAGTGTTTGAAATTTGGAGCACCACATGCTTGAAATCATATTTATGCCACAAAATTTTCTTTGAAATAAAGCCAATTTCATGGCTATTAAAATTAGTCGCCATATGTGTTCTTACAATAACTCGCAAGACTTAATTGTTAATGAATGAACTGGCGGGTGTTTATAGAAAAAAAAAAATAAATATGAATCTGTACTAAAAGTGAGGTCTGAAGCAGGCAACCACAAAGAGTTATTTTATTGGAAGAATTCTTACTATTTCTTTTCTTTTTGTGCTTTTACTCCAACATTTGTGCGTATGAAGAAGAGTATGTTTAAAATTTGTCCTCAAACGAAACAAGGACTTCTTCTTTTTGGTTTTTTTCTTTTTGTGCTTTTACTTTTGTCATGTTGTCGTTACCAACCAAAGATGAAATTCTACCAAGCATATGGAAATGCCAGTATACAGATGCCAACAAGACGTATTTAATACATTCATACCAAAGAGGATAATTCCACATTGTGATTAAACATTTACACACAGGGGAAATAAATGAAATATTCACATAGATACACACAAACATATACACTTGCATATTTATGTACCCGGTTGGCCATGTCTTTTAGACATCTTGCAAGACCGATGCATGACAATGCTAAAGCGTCGTTTCTTTTACCCATTCTAGAAAGAAACTGTAATTGATAAATATCGTGCATGACAAATGTCGAAGTTTCCTTGAGTAGTCGATGATGAAAATATCCTCTAGGACGAGTTGGCCAACCGAATATTTAAATTTCCGCAAGTGTGAAGGATGTGTGTGCGCGTGTGTGCTTATGTCAGTTTTTATTTCTTGGTTTTTTTAATGTGTTTTTGTAAAAATAGTTGATTTTTATGTGGAAAAATATCATCATCCATATAAATGAAAATATTAATAATGTAAATATTTTCACCTTTTCTACTTCAAACAGAACAGATTTAAAAGGTTAAGTCGTATTCAATTTGTACAGCAACTTTTAGACATTAAAAAAAAAACTTTTACAAATAAAATAACTGGCGTTTTCAGTGATTTTTTTCTTAATTTTAAGGCAATATTACGAAAAATTTGCTTCTGCAGCTGCCGCAAACAAATTGCAACTGTAAACAGTGGAGACTTTAGTGAAATAAATGAAAAATTTAAATTTAGCTACAGCTTCGGTTCGTTTGATATGAACGAACAAAGGTCTAAAATTGATTTAGCAACGAAATATAAATAACACTGTACAACACAAAAAATAAGTTCTAATGATTGAGTCTGGTAGAGAGAACTAAAAAAGATAGACATGCATCCAGGTGTTGAAAGCTTACATCTGGGACTCATTTTAGGAGGAGTCAACGGGCATAATAAATCTTGTAACTCTTATATTTTAGGAGAATTTACGAGGAATATTTTGTGGAACATTCTAAATTTTTGCTGTATGGGTCTTTTTGTCCCTTTCGTGAAAAAGTGGCGAAAAATCCCCTTTAATAGCTGTTTTACACTATCTCACAAGTTTTTCGACTTCTGTAGAAAATGCAACGCTCACCTAATGAGTTTATGGAAAATTTTAAAAAAGCAATAACAACACATTATATCAGTGTTGCATTTTGTGCAGAAGTCGAACAGCTTTTATAATAGTCTAAACAGCAATACAATGGTTAGAAATGTTATACAAAAATATTTCTAATAAAATTTTACTTTTAGTTTTGAAACACACCAAAGGTCAAAATTCAACTTGAGCGGTAGTAAAAACTGGAATCTTTAAATGCCTTTAAGAATCAATTTCGTATTTAATCACAATTAGTGCTAAAATGTCACACAAATCCTGATTTTGTGAGGCTAGTTTATATTAAAAATATGTCCTATGCAAAATATCATTATAAGCCACCACATTATGTTTATTTGCGTATACAAGAAAATGTTTATTTATTACATTTCTCTATTAGCTCTAGGCCACCTTTACCAGGATCAGTCATTTGAACCTCGATAATATGCAAAAAAAGAACGCACAGAATCGTGAAACAACGGGTAAGAACGAAAGTCCTCACTTTTATTTACCTAAAAAAAATAAATAGTCAAACTATATCGTGAGCTTATATATGCAAATAGTGCTAGGAGCCAAGATTCCCACCAAAAAAACTTATTTAAAAACAATTATAAGAAGAAGACACTCAAAAGTGTCCAGGAGCTAAACCAACTATCACTTGGAAAATACTAAGACGATACTTAACGCCAATAGTTAGCAGAGGCACTTCCAACTAGCACGGTAATGAACCACTTAGTCAAGTCGCAAACCTTTTAGCAAGAATAAAAACCAGTTTAGAGACTCCCAAGAACACTGGTAAAATCAAAGGGGTTCTCCGGGAAAAAACCGCAGCAGCAGCACTGATCACCAGCCGGAATTTGACCTTCATGCAGTAGTTTTACCTTCAACTTGAGACACCTTGCCAAGGTGTACAACGACAAGGTATACTAAATTTAACAGAATTTAACAGAAATTCAGAGCAAATATTACCATTGATAAGGCTTATCATAAAAGACACATTTAACATTGTACGACGACTTTTGAGAGTAGACAGTTTTATTAATGATAATCTATTAGTGTAGGAAGGCAAAAATGTTGAGGAACTCCATCGAAGGCCACGTAAACAGAATTACAAGAATTGTTTTTGCACAGATTCAAAACGAATGTTATGAATGTTGTAGTATGGATCCCATAAGATTGATCCGTATTCTAAAATAGGTTGAACTAGAGACACGTATGTACATCTGCTTCGTAATGTAAGGGTCAGAAAACTCTTTAGGCCACCGCCTTATAAAGGCAAGCACACCTCTAGCTTTATTTACAGCCAAGGTAATGTGAGGAAGAAAATTTAACTTAGGATCCAGTAAAATTACAAGATCAAGAAATGAATCAACCAGCTCCAACTGATGACCTCCCAAAGAATAGTTAGCTGCAATAACATTATTATTTCCATAAATGCAGCAAAGAGAAACTTTCACTATATTTTTTCTTCTACAGCAACAAATTCCTTCATACGTTATTAATTTTTTATTCACTTATTTATTTAATTTTACTTTAAATTTAATTAAAACATCAATTAGATTTATTTTTTCACACAAAAACAATGAATACATAAATAAATGTCAACAAGCAAAACAGCCGCCATTGATATTCAATGATGCCACTGTTTCATATTTTTGTTCCCGCGGAGTTTATGATTGGAGGAATTTATTCTCGAGAAAAGTGTTTTCCGTGGGAAAGAAATTCTTAGGGAATATTCATGATTGTGCTGTATACATATTATTATATATTACAGTTATTACGCGAACTTTAAGCGCGCGAAGCGGGCAGGCGCATCTAGTAAGTCCCGGTCCAGACGTGCAATTTTTGTTGCAGCAATTCTTAATTTTCCAGTGAGAAAGAGCGAGAGAGGAATATATATGGTACATATTTCTATTTCAACACTCTCCCACAAATTCAGTAATTGCTGCAACAAAAATTGCATGTGTGGACGGGGAGCAAGTAATAAATGTGCATACTTTTAGGAGCGTCAATTACACATTTCGGCCAAAAGATCTTCTTGTCCATAAAAAGCTTAACGTGAACTTTGCGTGTAAGAAACATTTTATAAGGGCGCCTTGCGGTATCCAAACATTAACTCTGTAAAATCGAAAGACAAAATGAACGGAGTCTGAAGAATGTAAAGCAAAAACGTTCGGAATGCAAAATCATTTCACTCGGAATGTATGATATGATTGATTGAATAACCATTTTGGCAAAAGATTGTTTGCGAAAAAATCTATAAAATTAAAGCAGAGTTGAATTTCAAAAAAATCTTTTTCAAAATAATTTATACACAAGTTCCTTAAAGGTACTATACTCATTCGGGATGTTTACATATTGCACATTGCCATTTTCGGCGTTCTCTACGCGTCCCCCGCTCCACCGCCATCGAAACGCTTTTTAACAAGTTTTCAGTATAAAAACTCACAAGTTTATTATATTAAAAATTTTCACGAAAAAAAATTTTCTAAATGGTTTATCGAAAATATTGCTTTTTTAAAACAGTTTTTTTTTTAAATAAAAAAAATTTACCACAAGTATTTTTCTACAAAAGAAGCTACATATAAGAGTATTATTACATTAATTAGATTTTGTGGTTGTAATGCTAAGTTTATTCCATAGTTTAGTTACATTGAAACTAAAAAGTAATACTTTATTTAATCCTCAACGAAGTTGTGCACAAAGGAAACATTAATTCCATCATGGCTAAATCATTAAATGAAGCAGAAGCCAAAAGGAAATATAAATCATCCCAAAATTAGTTAACAAAATAAAGAGAATAAAATGAAAGCTATGAAAGTATACATTCTTTTATAAGTACATACTTTTATAACAAATAATTAAAACTCATGCTTATATTCTCCCTGTCTGACACACACACACACGCACACGCACATAAATAACACGTAAAGCGATCTAAATTTTCATATTAAATAACATTCCATTCAAATTCAGGAAATTCGAATACAATAGAAATACGAATATAACAAGTACGGTAGACTTTAATCATGTTAACGTAGTAATTTCCTGGCTTGAAAGCTCTTCTTATTGCTGATTTTACTGGTTAAAATTACTATTTTATTAACATACAATAGAGTTATTCACGTCAGCAATTGAGAAAATGCGAAAAAGCAAAATTTTGCGCTACTTGTCGTGAACATCATTCTTACAACAAGAACACATATAAAAATGCAAAATAACTGATGCCGTTTTTTATTATAGCTAATCTATGTAAATTTCACTAACAAATAAAAAAGTATTTATTTATTCTAAAAAAATGCCAAAAGTATGAAATATTTTTTGAGTAGTTCTTTAATTGATGCATTTTAACTTTTTTGCAGGACACATTTTATTAAAACATATAAATATCTCCGTTTAATTTGGCTTGCTGTCAAAAAAAAGTTATTTTTCGGTTGAATATTATATAAATAGTTGCTCATTTAGGTACTTTTTAAAGTAAAAAGGCTGGCAACGGAATTGAACTGACGTTGAATATATGTTTTGTGCAAAATTTTGCTCAGAACTTACGCACTTGCTCATGGACAGAGCGAAGTGCAAAAGTCAGTGCGAAATTATTTTCTGTATCGTTGTTGTTATGTGCTCAAGATAGTCTTCGCACTTTTTCAATTTCGCAAGACTAAATTGGTGACGTGAATACCTTTAATATGTTACCAATTTGTTTAAGCCCAAGGTAGATTGAACAGACACCATTGCGAGAACAACTGCTTTAGTAAAATTGAGAATGTATGCGTCACACAGACAATAGATTTTGACACATCTCTGGTATGTTTTTTTTTTATCAACAATGGGTATGTGTTAGTAAATTTGAGAGAGCTTATTGAAAGTGTGCGACATCCATACAATAGATTTGACATATTTGTGGTGTGTTTTTACCAACAAAGTACAGGTGTTTTTTTTGGTGTTTTATTTATTGTCGTCGTGGTGGTACCTGTAATGAATCAGCCTTGTTTAAACCTTATTTAATTGTGGAACAATGATATTGTTCCTTTCGGAAAGAGTTTACTATCATGATGAATTGGCAATCAAACTAACAGCCAAACAACCAATAACTGTCAAATCGTTTTTCGCAAAAAAAAAACAGGATTGTCAATTTGAAGTTCTCCCTCCGCTTTAGAAAAGAAACCACCACGTAAGTATATGCATTATAATGTCCTTGTATTGCGAAAACACTCTCTATGTATAGAGCAATTATGTATAGCAACGGAAGTTGTTTGTCAAAAAGAAAAGTCATGAAAGTGTATTTAACAGAATAATGTACATATTTTTTTTCGTACATTTGTGTACGTGTTTAGTTTGATTAATATCTTGTTACATGTTGTTTTCTATGAAAATATGTCTTTCTAATCTGTGTTTTAGCTATGCGTACATGCTCCAATACAAAGACATTAATTTGTCATAGACGTAAAACTGGCAAATTTTTACTAATGAGGCGTAAAATCACACAGTTTAATAAATTACACAGGGGAGCATTGATTTTGTTGTACGGAGCTTATAAGTCAATTTTTATACATATGCTAAGAAAGTTAGTTCATAGCCTACACAGAAAGAATTTATGTGCAATTTCTAAAATATGCATCTATTACACCGTAAACCAAAATCAAAAATTTTGACACGTAGTTCCTTATGGCACGCTATACCGCATCAATGCTTTGAATAGCAAAATTCAATCAATGCTTTGGGTTTTAAAAAATTTTTGATAACAAAACATGATCCAAATACCTGCAACGAATACCGGCAAAAAATACTGGTAACGAATGTGTACATATTTTTGTTCTGAGACTCCACTGGCAAGGTGACTCATGTTAAAGCTTAAGCTACCTCAAGAAAGTCAAACTCCGGCTGGTGATCAATGTTTTGTCTGCGGATTTTTCGGGATTTCCAGTACTGCCGTAGTTTTCCAAGGAAATGCCGGGGAGCTCCTGGTACTCTAAAAATGTTTGGCCCTGATTTTGGAAATCTCTCCTGTTGTCTGTCCTTGCCAGGTGGTTTGTGAATTGGCCAAGTGGCTCGTGACCATGCTAGATGAAGATTTCTCTACTAACTACACTATGCAACAAGAAAAATTTCAGTAGAAATTTTAAATTCTATGGATAACTTTTTTATAAATTTTTTTTAAATTTGGGATTTTTGAAGAGGCTGCTCTGCTCCAGTGATTTTATCATAACTTATGAAGGGGTTGTCTAATTTTGTTACAAAAACCTTTAAATAAAATTACCTTTAGCCCGTTGTAACATTATTTTTTTATATACTCTATACATTGAAATAATTTCGCTTCACAAAATTTGTGAAAAAATTTCATTGGAATTGCTTCATTAACTTTCATAGTTTCGTAAGAAAATTTCATTGGATTTATGACAACAACATTTTGCCATTTTATGGAAGCCTCTTTAAGTTTGGACAAAATATTCTAAGCGATACATACTTAAAATTTTTGATATATATGCTATAAAAAAGATGAAAAATTTTATATCCTTGAATGTCATAATTTCAACGAAATGGATTTCATTGTTTTGATGAAAAGTTTCATTGAATTTATGAACTAAATAAAATATATATCTTTTCTTTTTTAAAAACATACCCTTATTTATTTCAACAACCAAAAGCGAACAACAAAAATAGTTTTATATGTTTTTGTTGTTGTACTATTTCCTTTTATTATACACTCATAGACACATTGTTTTGACAGTGTTGTTGGCTGAAGTGGTTAAGATGTTGCCTATAAAGCAAATGATGAGAATCAACAGTCTGAGTTCGATACTGTGAGCGGTCATCAACATTAAAAATCGTTCTGATGAGCATTGTCGTCTATCGTATATATTTCAACCATGGAATTGTCAAGAAATGTAAATAGCCAATAAAAAAGATAAGTTAATGGGGCTACTAAGCTATGTAATAATTTCATGAAAACAATGAAATAATTTAGTTAAAATAATGCCAGAATATAATGAAGCGATTTCATTAAAATGATGAAACAGTTTCATTAAAACGATGAAATTATTTCACCAATATAATGAAACATTTTTATTGGCTTAGTGAAATTATTACATTGTAGCAATGAAATTATTTCATATATTTAATAAAATTTTCATTAAAATAATTTTAGCAAATCTTGTTTCTTTAGTCCAACCAAGCGTGACGTTGGTTGAGTTTTAATGAAAATTTTAATTGGATTAATGTCAAAATTCATAGAATTCATGAACAAATTTTTTTCAAGGTATGGCTTCAGGATTATTCAGAATGCAATGATGAAAAATATATTTGTTTTATGCAAAAACGAAATATTTTTATTATTTTTTTTAACTTTACTAAAAATCGAAAATTGCAAAATGATACCACATTTATTCATTGACCGTAAAGCCACATACGCCGCAAATAAAATAAGCTTTAGTTTCAGAAAATCGATGGATAAATATTGATTTTATTTACAATAAAGTGAAATTGCCTGGTTGTTGCAAAAAATCCAGTTTGGAGATGTTGCTCTACCAGTTTTATCATAACTTGGAAAAGGGTTAGCCAATTTCTTTAAAAAAAAACACTAAAAAACTTGGGATAAGATTATTTTTAAGCCATTCTAACATTATTTTCTATATACTCAATGATTTCGGAATTATTTGTACCTCAATGATGAAAAATTTATATATTTTAGGCAAAATTGGAAAATTTTCATTTCTAAAAATACATGAAAAATCTAAAATGGCCAAAACTTAAAATTTTTATTAAAAAATCATAAAGCCATTTATATTAGAAATAAAATAAGCTTTTTTCATGAAAATCGACGGATAAATATTGATTTTATTCATAATAAAGTGAAATCACCTGATTTTTGTACAAGAAAATAGTTTATTTTTATCAAAGACCAAGGTTTTTGCAATTGCTTCTGATAGAAGCCACAAAAAAATACATACGTGAATCGGCGTTTTCAAAGTTCACATCTGGCGTTTATTTTAAGGGGATTTAAATTTGCCCCTCTTTTGTTTTACTAAAAAAAAGCAGTTGCCAAAATCTTCATGGTAACCAATTTTGTAATAATTTTCTACCTGGGCTCATTTTTGATCATGTCTAAAATGAAAATCCACCCTTTGCTATTATTCAAGTACATGATTTTGACTTAATTATTTTTCCATAAATCACAATAAATTTAATATTATAACAGTCTTATGAACAATACACCACAGCATGCCTTGTAGCATCTTTTTATCACCTGACTGAGTGACTGACATATTTAGAAACATATATATTTCCGCTCCAACAGTTAAAAGCATAAAAAATATGGTTATATGAAAAATATGTATAAAAAAACACCAAAATTCTATTCAAATAAAATTTCTTTGATTTACGAGTTGAGCGAACGTTCTTTAAGCACGTGATTGACAGTCGGTAGATTTGTTTATTCTTACTGAAAATGTTATTTTGAGCTTTTTTCGGTTCCTGAGGTTATGACAAGAGGAATAACTTGTATAGCAAAAGAGTTTGTTGAATGACATGTTTGGTTTTCATTTCATTCAAACCAATATTTGAGTTGAAATTATTGCCAAAAGCATATAAACTGCTGACAAAAGTTTGTATTTCTTCTGATGAATAAATATGCAAGTGTATGAGTGGGTGTATGTAAGCAATATTTATAATACTTCCGCTAAAGATACATATGTAAAAAAATATGATTTTGTGCAGTAAGAATATTCTATATAAAAATTACTTAAACTTTCATGACATGTTGCTCTTCTTTGCTTTCAAATCTATAAGGCCGCTAGTTTGGGGTTTCATGTTGGGAGTATACAGCTGAAATCGATGATGTGATAATATTTTTGTTTGCTTATACTCGTGCGTATTCATACGCCCTTATTTGTCAATGATATAGATATTTGTTGCAGATAATTTTAAAATATTTAAAGATAATTATTAAAATAAATATTAACAAATTTTGTTTAAATATTTTAAGAATTATTCTGCATCGAAATCGGGCGTGAAGGCACCTTGTGATTTTTGGGTGCTCCTATTGGAGGGATGTGGGCGACATCGTTTTTCCCTGACCCTTATTTTGCTTGTGAATCTTATAAAATAAGACACAAGGGCTACTGACAAATAGTTAAGCGACATGGAAAATGCATTTCATTTTTATGTTTCATAAAATCTACTTTTGTTCCACTGTGCCTTATTACAGGCAATGTAAATCAGAAACAAAACCTTGAGATCAAGATGTTTATGGTTACTTTGTTTTAAGTCTAAGAACTTGTGTTAATAATTTACAATATTAAAAATAGAAATACGAGTGTGTTTAAATAAATCATTCCTGCCTGTGGTTTTATGCTGGTAGACAAGAAATGATTTAGAAATTTTTTTTTGCCACAAAAAATATTGTTCAAGTTTACACCATTATCAACTTCAATTACGAAATTTTATTTTAAATAACACTGTACAGCACAAAAAAATAGCATGGTTCTAATAACTGAATCCGGTAGAGGGCACCGAAAAAATGTACGTGTATCGGCGTCTTGACAGTTAACGTATGCAATTTATTTTAGGGGAGTTAAAGTCACCCTCTCTTCATGGACATTGTTACTGTAACAATATTGTAATCCTTACTGAGGGTCTACATTAGACATCAACTTGGTATGAACATCATATCGGACATTGCATATGGGTAATGTAGACCCCTCATGTCCATGTTGCGTCCATGCTCTGACATCGATGCCCGAACATATGGCTGAGCATCAACGTTTGCCATGAGATTCGCCGTCAACAAACATTTTCTATAGAAAGAAAAGAGAGAGAACAAAATAAGTAAATATTCCATCTCTATTGCACTGCCACAAAATACTTTGATAAGGCAGAACAAGTACATCGCACGTATTCACCACAACAAAGATGAATTGATGAATTTTTTACAGCTGCTCTGCCGGCGTTCTGTTCATGTCATGTTCAAGTCGATGGCTCGTGAAGACATAGGGTTACGGTTAAGGTATTGGACGTAGTCAAGACTTTTATGTAAAACACTACGAAGAACATTTTTGTGGAACATTTTAAGGTTCTAAATCTTCACTGTATGGGTCTTTTTACCCCCTTTCTTAAAAAGGAGACATTAAACTCCCCTTTAACGGCAATTTAGCAGAATGAAATGCTCCACAAAAATATTTCTCATAAGATTCTACTACAAGTCTAAAAAGAATGCAAAGCTCTAAACTAAATCTTAACGCCACAAATCATACAAAACTTGGAGTGTACTTAAGGGTTAATTTTGTACTTATTCCCAATTAGTACTAAAATATCTCATAAAACCGGATTTTATGAGGCTAGCTTGTATTAAAAATATGTCTTTCGTAAAATTGCACTATACAAAAGAAAGCTGTAGACATAATAAAAATTTTGTTTTACAGTCTTACCAGCAATGTCACAAAATGTGTTAAAAGGATACACTCATAGAAAGATTTATCTTCGGCTTGATGACGGCCCATCATCAGAATTGTGTCAAGAATATTACAACAAATGTCATCAATAAATCGAAAACTGACATAAATCTGATAAGAAACGTCATCATAGAGTTTTGTCATGCCCTAAGTGTCATATGTCATCAATTTGAAGCCAAATGTTGTATATTATATTTGTAAAAGAATACAAGAATTTATAAAACAATAAAAAGTTTTATATATGATTTTTCTTTTTTAAGCCTAGTACGCAGTTCCGCCTGAATTTCAGGTTTGAAATTTTTCATTTATTTCTGCACGGAATAATAGTTTGTAGACAAATTCGATTTTAATCACGCAAATTCACTTATTTTTATAAATTACAAAGTAATATATATGAAAAATTATTTGAAAGACGACAAAAGCACAAAGTATCAACAATTTTTTGAGCAAAAAAGACAGGAAAAAGTCTTCAGCAATTGATATGCCATCCCTGTATTGAACAAAAATTGTATTGATTTTTCTTTTCAGGTGCGTACTACCAAACGGAAAGTTGCCTGAAAATTTTTCCAAACCTGAATGCCAGTTTGTTTTTTTAAACACACTTTTTATGGCAGTCTGAATTTCAGGCAGAGGTGCGTACCAGGCTTAACATCCCATACTTTTTAAAACAGTTGAATCACCGACATCGCATTGATGTACATTTAATGTACATCATTAGAATAACAAATCTAATAGCAATATAGACAAACGTACGGAATAGCGTAATTGCACAGATGAAGCACATAAACAAATGAGAATATGACACATTGTCTTCATATTGATGACACTTAATCATCATATGCATATTGTATTGCCATTAAAATAATGATGTAAATGAAAGTAAAATCAAGAAGATTTTAATTAAAATTTTTTAATTATTCTCTTAATGACAGAATTGTCATCATAGTTATTGATGACAAGATAATGTAAAGACTAACATCACAATAGTGGGAAGTATCATGGTCAAATGGTTTTTCTATAAGTTAAATAAAAAGAAAGTAGAATCTGGAGAAGTTAAAACGAGTACGATCGGAATTAGGAACAAAAGCCATTCCGATCGGATGTGACATAATTTAAAAATACTGTTTTAAAAAATGGCATTTTAATGACAGATTTTAGTAAATACATGTGTATTCACTTTTCAAAAGTTTATGTCTGGCCTTTATTTGAGGCGGAGTTAAAGTTTCCTGCATTTTAGGTAAAATAATTGTTCAGAACTTCTTTAGATCCCCCTAAAACAAAGACTTCTAAAACGCCGATACAAGTGCTTATTTTTTTTGTCCTCTCTGCAGGAATCCGTTGACAGATCCTTGTTAGTTTTTTGTTTGCTGTACAGTGTTATTTTAAGATTCTTAGCATAATCTTGACTTTCTAAAAAACAACAGGAAACGGTGTAAATAATTTTATTTTGTGTGGAATGAGTACAATCCATTTAATATTTGAAGTGATTTAATATATTTTACGGTTAAAGACTATTAATCACATTTGTTGCGGAGCACATTCATGATTTATCGTATTTTTATTATGCCACAACTTAGTTTGTACGCCTTCAAAGCCTGTCTGTTGTTACTCATGAACTTTAAATAGATTTTTATGTTATTAAATAATATTTGATATAAAACTTAATTGAAATATTTGTTTTCTCTTTGACGAAAAATAGTATCTCAAGTATAATTCAAACATTTGCGACGAAGTGAGTAAAATAAAAATTTTCTTTATTAGCAATTTTTTTGCTCTTTAAGTTCCATTAAATCTTTTACGCAGATTAAGAAAATTGTAGGTTGTTTTTGTTGTTGTTTAATTTTTCGTGTTAAGTGTTTCAATAAATATTTGCATCTGCTCTTAACTGTCACAACATTTGCACAACTTTTATTACGTGAGAGCATTAACGAACTCTGGCCAAATCAAACTTAAATGAACTCAATTCAGCACAATTTTAAATGAACTGGTTGATGTGACAGCAGAGTTTTACGAGTGACAACAGGGATGGATATGATACGTAAAGTATTTAGTTTTACTTAATTCTTAAAGAAAATATAACAGAAATTATTTCCTTAGAGGAATGAGAAGCGACAGTGGTAGGGATTGGTTCTAGTTCTAGTTCTAGCGCTTTATATGAAGTTTAGAGCTGTCATTTTAATATGTCATTGTCATTGGAGGACTATATCGTAGGTCAATGCAGCTAAAAATCATAGATATATATTTTTGCTTTAGGGGCTATTCACATATTACGCAACGCTATTTTCGTAACGCTTTTTACAAAATAATGTCAGTATAAATTATTTAGTCCGTAACAAATCTTCATCCGGGCTGGAGCGTTACGTAATATATGAATAGCCCCTTAGAGACAATTTGTTTGTACATTGAGAGAATGATTTTTTAATGTCATAGATGGGCGGAGGGACAGCGTAGAATTAGTAAAAAGGCCTATTTGTCAGCCTTTAGGGACGAAATACAACACTTATGCAAAAATTAATTTTCATCAAAACTGTGACTTCAATGTTCTGACAAGCGTCAGCAATAAAGCCAAAAAGATCAATGTAATGACAGATGTCGTCATAGAATTTCGTCATATTTTAAGTGTCATCTATCTGCAGCGACATTTTTGTTATATTATTAACATACAAAATATGTTGTATAAAGGAAAAATAAAACAAACATTGTTCTAATGTTTCAAATTTGTATTTAAAAACAAATATTATTGTTTTATTTACACCTCGTCTTTATATTGATGACACTTAATTTTATTTATTTATTATTTATTTTATTTTTTATAAACAAACACAACCCGCGAAGCGATTAGCATGTCTGAGGAAAACACCCAGGGTCTATGGTGGGAATCGAACCCACGACCTCTGGACTGACAGGCCAGCATCGCTAACACTCAGCCACAAGGCACCAAAAAAAGCATCATATATGTGTGACATCAACATCAAAATTATATTTATGTAGACTTTGTGCAGTCGATGTTTCCAATGGTGACGTGCTGAGATCGTAAATCCTAAGATCAAGAGGAACATTCCATACGAAAAAATAAAATAATAAAAAATTTATGATAGAACTGTCATCATTGTCATTGATGACGAGTTGACCAACTGATGTAAAGGTCATCATCGCGCTGATGGCAAATGTGGTGGAGTCAAGTATGATATTTATTCGAATAATTATATATAATTAGAATAATAATGAATAACATAATTAAAATAATATTATTCGAATACATTTTTTTGAGTAATTCTCATTCAAAAAATTTTCTTTAGTTTTTGCCAAATAATATGCATTGTTCGAATTATTATTTTTTAATAAAATGGTTTATTCGAATATTTTTTAATCAAATAATTTTATTCGCAAAATTTTTGTGCAGTAGTTTTATTCGAATAATATTTATATATACATACACAGCTAATTACATTTTTATTTGTTAAACTTTGGTGTAAAAATTCATACTCAAATAGTATCATGCAAAGAATTTCAATCGAATACTTTTATTCGAATAATTTTGTTTGAATAATATTACTGTAATAATTTTTATGAGATTAATTTTTAAAAAGTAATCAAAAATATATATTTTGTGAATAGTTTATGTATGTAAAAAATGCGAATAATATATATTCGAATAATTGTATTGAAATATTTTTCAAATAATTTCATTCTATTAAGGGACTGTTACATACTCGTATTACGAATAGACTACCCAATTCCGACACAAATCCTTAACCCCCTCCCCCCAAGAACGTTACGTAATATGTAAACGGCCCCTAATTTGTATTCCAATTATTTCATTCGATTATGCAATAATATTCGAATATTTTAAATTCATCTAGCTTTATTTTCTAATATTATTTAAAAATACTACACAAAATTTAGTTAATTCGAAAATTTAATTTTAAACTTTCAATCGAAAAACTTGTATTCGAATACATTTGTTCCAATAGTTTTTCGAATAGTTTTTATAGGAATAATTTATGTATGTATGTAATTACAATAATTTTTTTCGGATAATATTTTTTAAAAATTTTTTCTCGAATAATAATTTTTTAAACAATTTTTATTCAATTCATTTTATTGGAAAACATGATATTTAGCCCCTGACCAAAAAAGAGGGTTCTTATAAATTTGTAATGTGTATCTGTGTCTGTGTGTATTCCTATTATTATATTTGAACTATTTTTTTCAAAAAATTCTATTCCATTAATATGTGTTCTAATAGTTTTTTATTCGATTATGTGATAATACTCGAATAATATATATTTGTAGAGATTTATTCGAACAATTTTTATTTGAAGGATTTTTAAAAATTATTTAAAAAAATTATTCACTTCAAAAATACTATTCGAATAATTTTTACTCGAATAATTTTTACTCGATTAAATTTATTCGAATAATTTTAATTTCAATAATTTTCAGTATAGTTTTTCTCGTTTCGTCTGTAATGTTACATGTATACAAAGAATTGTTTTGGCGTAAAATTGTCGGTGTAAATGGAACATTTTTCTCAAGCTCACACTCGACTAGTGCTTTGAGCGTAAAGTGTCACAGCGTAAATTGTTTTAAAACTGTTTAAAATAGCCCTGATTAAAAAGTACTTAAAAGTATTTTAATTTAAAGTGATTGTATAGGCTAATATTCGTAACCTTATATTCAGAAAGAATTAGATATGATCATTATTACAAGAAACAAGGGCAAAACCAATATCAAATTAATTTGCAACGTATACAGCAGAACAGACACCACACTTCCTTCCATCGTCGGTGTTCTTGCATATGTCTGCTTATAGCCACTTGTTAGGTGGCTCGGTGAAATGTAATCGCAATTAATATATACACAAACTTTTTTAAAAAAATTTGCATACGAGAATTACATCACTTCTAATTTGATGGTTATCACAAAAAATCCCTGTTTTATTTTTGTTCATGCCAGTTCATATAATTTTTTGTTCTACTTAAGTCTAACTTAGAGACATCCAACCACAAAAAATTTTAAAATCAATCAGCAAACAACATAATATAGTTGTTGTGATGACTTTTATGTAATCAAATTTCATTTTGAAAACTGTACATATCAAATTAAGAACAAATAATTTTCTACGTATTTGAATTCAAGTTTTATTTGAAAATTTCTCTTATCCATGTCCGACACGTAAGAAGTAGTAGAAAAACTAAAATAAAAACAAACAAGTAATAAAAGAATAAAATATACAATTCATCCATAGTTATACAAACAAATATACTAGAAAAAAAGTATTTCACTCAAAAAATATGCTTTCAAAAAACTTATCGTATAATGTGTAATTATATCGTTGTGTAGTAAAAATGAACATAAAACAATTTGTCTGGATATTTGTTTTCCAATTTTTAGTGCTTTCCCACTAGAAAAGTTTGTTGTTGTTCAAGGGAATTTTGGGGAGGGTTGGTTGTGTTAAGCAATAAAAACCAGACATTTGATCATTGACTATTTGAAGAATTAATGCTTATTTGATAACGTTAAAAACATCTACATAAATTTAAGGAACTAGAATAATCAAAAGCAAAGTTGAAACTAAAACTGAAATACAAAAATAATACTTGTAACTTCCTCAAACTTAAGCATTTCGCTTCCGCCAGTTAACAGAAAGAAACCCAAAATGTATAAAAAAGTAATAATAAAAATAAAAGAGAAAAAAATTGGAAAAAGGGAAAACTAAATATAAATTATTTACTAGATGTTGGTTTTTGATTACAATAAATAAATATGTAGTACAGGGTGTTAAGAGTTTTGAATAATTGCGCGTAACTTATACGCTTGGTGGTACTTGATTAGAACAATTTTTCAACAAATTGACATCAAGTTTTTATGAAAAGAATTTAGATAAAATGGTGAAATATTGAGCTTTTATCGCCTAAAGGATGTAAGTGACATGATTTTCGATTCTTATTTTTTCATTACTATAAGGCATTTTGAAAATAACCTCTCAAAATTTACTGCAATCCCCAAATTAATTGCTGACAATATGATTAATAAAAACTTTCTCCTTTAAATTTTTAGTTTTGGTTCATAGGTCTTTTTGTTGCTTAAGGCTCGATATGCTAAAAATATAAACCTAAAGAAAAAAAAACATCATGTACTTTATTTTAATGTAGTGTTAAAGTTGTTATTCACCCTGTACTTAACGTTTACAGAGAACACCACCACCAGCACTTAAAGGCGTCCAATTTATGTCCATTAGCAAGTATGGAGTGTGTAAAGAAATGAAGGAAGAAGACATTAATCAAGATTCATTACAGAGAACGAAAGGCAAGAAAAAAAAATTAAGAAATAAAAAGCAGAATAATAACAAAAGAAATTCAAACTAAGCAAAACTAAAAAAATTATATAACAATGGGATAAATATTTCTGGTTTTTTCTTTATTACATACCAGCGAGCGAAATGCCATAAAAAAAAGAAATAATTGGGTGGCCTGGTCAATACAATCAGCCTTTTTTTAAATTATGTATGTACATTAGGCTGGTGTAAAATGTGAAGACGTTAAATAAAATCAAGGCCGCCCATGTTCCGCTCGAAAAAAATTAAGACAAATGGAAAAATATTTAGAGCTCTGTATGTTCTAACGATTTTTCGTGCAGAAGAAAATTGTACAACATCTAAATAGATTCCGATTGGTCCAATTTCCGATATATAGACGTCTTTTCTTGAATGGATACATTGAAAGGAGACTGCTTCGTAATGGAAATGAAACCATTACGTTGACATTAATTCCATGAAATATTTCATTAATAGAATGAAAAATTGCATTATATTAATGAAAAATGACATAAACGGCATGAAACTCTTTACATTTTGTATTATAATTAGTAATAGCAAACACTTTTCAATCGGAGAATGGAAAAACACAAACCTAATGAACATATTTAGTAATTCTCGAGTACGACTCCAGACTCCATTAGAGAATGAAATTTTTTTTGTTATATAATTCACTTTTCCTGACTTTTTCAATCATAATAACAGTAAAAAATGTTTTCATTCTGCGGTGTAGTAAATTTTTTGCTGTTACATAAAGCAAGTAACATAAATCACTACTAAGATTTAATTCTCGTATGCAATTTTCATGAAAAGTTTGTATATATATGTACATATAGGAATTTTAATGACATTCAACCGACTCACCTCATAACTGGTCACAGGCAAAAATATACATGAGCAGTGTCGATGGACAGTGTAGCGGCTTGCGAAAGTAGCGTTGCTATGTTCTGCTGTGTATGTTAAACATTAAATTGATGTTATCTCTTTCCTAGTTCCATGGAATATTAATCATGCCTGATTCTTTCTGAATATAACGTTACGAACCTTAGCTTAATAATCAATTTGGATTCGAAAAAGTTTAATTTTAATTATAACTAAAACTCTATAAATTGTATGTGATAACTATAGTTTAAGAAAGATTTATTTTAAATTAAATTTAAAAAAAAGAATGAAGTGTTAGTTAGGTGGGCTTAAAAATCATTACAATAACGTAAAAAATCATCAGCGTGTAATGCATCCAATCTAAGGATTTCGTTAGATTCCTTTCACAAATTTTATTAAATATTTCAAAATATATATCTTGAAATTTCAAAAATATTGTGAAAGACTGGTTGGTCTTTCTTCATTAGCTTTATGACAACAATATATTGGCATTTGTATTATGGAAACCATCCAAAGTTAAAGAAAAATATTTCTTAATGTGTTGTTTCCACAATGTAAACAAGCACTGCTTGTCTAAAATTTATTTGAAAAGCACTCAATTTTTTTTAATGATCCATACAAATTTTTTTCTCAAGTCGCTTGTTTGCATTGTGGAAACAGCACATAAAAAGCTTGAAATATATACTATTAAAAACTAGTTTCAGTGAAACGTGTTTCATAGTTTTAATGAAAAATGTCATAGTTTTCAAGAACAATTTCATAGTTTTGATGCAAAATTTCATAGTTTTTATGAAAGACCAATGAAATAAATCACATATATTTGCAATAAATCACATATATTTTCAATATTTATTTCAACAGTTGCCAATCAAAAGCGAACAAAAAAAAAATTGTATGACTGTTGATGTTGTACTATTTCTAATTATTATACACTCATAGAGCACATTGCTTTGGGAGTGTATTGGCAGAAGCACTTAAGACGTTGCCTGAAAAGCAAATGATAAAATCAAAAGTATTAGTTCGAAACTGTGAGTGGTCATCGACATTAAAATTATTCCTGATGGGCTTAGTCTCTATCATACAATTTCCTTAAAATAATGAACAATTTCATTAAAACAATAATATATGAATGAAATAATAATTAAAATAATGACGTTTATTCATTAAAATAATGAAATAATTTAATTACAATGATGAACAAATATCGTAAAAATAATTAAATATTTATATGAGTTTAGCAACATTATTACTTATATATATATATTTGGAAAAATGTTCAATTTTAACGAAACTTGTTTCAACAATCCAACGAAACGTGACGTTGGTAAAGTTTTAATGAAATTCTTAATTGGTTTAATGTCTAAATTCACAGAATTTATAAAAAAAATTTTTTCACTGAAATTAAAAACAAATTAAACAAAAAATCTAAAATGATAGCGGCCTCTAAGTATGTTCGGATTGCTCCAATTTCCAGACTACTTTTGATGAATGGAATATAAGCAGCCTTGTAGAGATGAAAAAGTTCATATATTCTTGAGCCAGCCTAATGTACATGTGCTCAAGAGCACCAAAAGCCATACACATACCATCATCTACTTCTGTTTGAATAAGTCAGAGAAAGTTAGCCAGCTAACACGCAGTATTGATGTCAAAATAAAACAGATTTAATATAATAATTTTTTTTCCAAATGCAAAAAGCAGAAAGAAAGAATGCAGAAAATAACTTTTATGAAACTATCATTCAAAAATAAATGGCGATGAAGAATGATTGACAGCTAAGCTTGCTATCATGCGATAAAACCTTTATATTTCAAAAGTTTGAGATTGTGTTTGTTGGGTAAACAAATTGTGTATGGGCTTGTAAAAAAATGTTCTATAACAAACGTGTGTGTAGTGTGACGTTTTGAGGCTTAACCTATACGGTTTTAGGGCGTTGTGCAAATAAATTAGAAAAAAACTTAGCTTTTTGTTAGTTTTCGGTAATCCAACAATAAATTGTTAATCTTTTTTAGATAACACATAAAACAAAAGAGATTTTTTTGCAATAAAATTTTACACCAAACTAACTAACTAATCATGACACATGAAACCTTGTGTTTAACACTTTTATTAATTAGCAAATGGTTATGTTTACTTAAAGTTTATTACTTATTTATGGCCATCAGCAAAAAAAAAAAAGAAAGAGAATAAGGAAAACAAGGAAAAAAAGATATACGATAATGTTCAAGAAATTTAATAGAAAAAATATTAAATCAATTTATAAATTATGGGTAACGTTCAATACATTTTTATCAAATAAAAACCATGAACTAGCCATTTTAGAATCGTGCAGCGAAAATTGAATACGAGAGTTATTCATTATCCACTGTTAACAAGTCTTTAACTGATGGATAGGCTAAAATTTGCCATTAATTAAATTTTGTTTTAAATATGAAAGAAATAGAAGATTCGGTTTAACTCTGTTACAAATTTTTTCCAGAATTATATTTAGCATAGTCTGTCTATACAAATATGTACATACATGCTTATGTACTTTCAATAACAAAATTAATTTTAAAATAAATAACCAATTTGTAAAATATGAATTTTTTATTGTTAACTTCTACGTAATTTTGTAATTTTATTTCTATTAAAATTTAATAATAATAGTTTTTAATTTTTTCCTTTTCTATTTTTTTAGGTAAGTTTTGTCATCAGTAAAGGATTATGGACTTTTTATGCAAACGTATGTATTACATACATTTTATAAAAAAAATATGTTGCAATTTTTTTATTTGGGTTTTAACAAAAAGATTAATAATGGGAATTTTTTTAGAGGAACAAAAAACTGTAATAATTCTTATATGTATTAAAATATTAATTATTTATCTCTTTTTGTTGGTGTTGTTGTAAATGTTGCACAATGTAGTCAATAGCGAATTAATGGTTATTGCAAAATAACTGGTACGATATCGATAGAAATTTCCATTTAAATTGAGAAAAACTTTTCATACACATTCAATTTTTCAGTTAATGCTATATATGTTTTGAAAAGTGGGCAGGGCCATGCCCATATAAACTAAAAATACATTTTAAAATAGTTATATCTGACGGACTCTTACGAAACTTGGAATAGAGAAAGACTTGCTTTAACAATATGGTTAAATATTTATAAAACAGGGCAGTGCCACGCCCCTACAAAGTAAATATTGGTTTTTAGCTACTTTTATTTAATCGGATTTTATGAAACTTTGCACAATACAATTAAATTATTAAAAAGTGGGCAGTGTCACGCCCATGCAAAGTATGTAAATATTAATTGTTAAGTAATTCTACATAGTCGATTCTTATGAAATTTCGAAGTGGGCAGTGCCACTCCTATACAAAGTAAATATTTGTTTTTAGTTACTTCTACTAAGCAATACAATTAAGGGATAAAAAGAGGACAGTGCCACGCCTATATAAAGGAACTTCTACTAAAGAACACAATTAAAGTATAAAAAGTGGGCAGTACCACACCCACACGAAGTAAATAAAATTTTTCAACTACTTCACTTTACCAATTTTTACGAAGCTTTGCACTTACATTGAGTTTCTCTGACAATGCGATTTTATGATTATAAAAGTGGGCAATGCCACGCCCAAATATTTATTCTCAACTAGTTTTACTAAAACAATTTTTATGAAACTTTGCACACAAAATGAGTTTCTCTGCTAATACAATTTAATAAATAGATAACCACGCAGTTCCACTGCCATATAAAGTAAATATTTATCTTTTTTACTTTTAAGTTGCGTTTACTTTTAAAGTGGGTTTTTTAATTTTTTCAAACTATAATTTATTTACACTTAAAATCAAATACTGATATGCTCTTTCTGCACCCATAGACAAATTGATATTCGGAGAGACGCACACTGGCAAAAAAGGGCAATCTAGCGGCAGAGAAATCATATCTTCCAAATGAATAGCTTGAACCACAAAAAATGTATGAATCAATTATAGGGAAGGATGTAGGCTATAAAGTGTGTTAAAAGTTTTTTATTTTTAGCACAGTTGGCGAGTTTTACCGATAAAACTCTTTAGTCGTCGGAAAGCTTAGATCTTCAAAACAAATAGTGTGATCCACAAAAAACATACGCCTGGAAAGGCTGTAAATAAATTAGCTATTTATAAAGCAGTGGGCGCTATATGTTGTTACAAAAGACCAATTTATTTTAAATGCAATGAACTGATGTAAAAGTTGACATCGCAATGATGACAAATTATCATGGTGTCAAAAACGAAGACCCTTGTCATTGTATAGATGTAAAATTTCATCAGTGTTATGATGGTTTTTCTATTAGTTTATGTGTGTGTGTGTGTGGGTGTGTGTGTAAAATTTTATGTTAAACAACCAAGTCATTTATAGCTGGCCGATTTATTTTCAAAATATGTTTATTCAATCCCACTGTGCACTATTAACCACAACCAACAGTTTGTCTTGCATTGAGGTCAAAGTCGATTGCAATGAATTGAAAATTAAAACATCTATGGCTAGATTTTTTTCTTAGTTGATTTGTTAATTTTTCATTATCTTTTGTTAAACATTTAACATATTTACACATATACGATGTCCTTTTCTACAAACAAATAGTAGCACATGTTATTTCAACATAGCTCCAAAAAAAGGAATTATTTGTAAATACAAAGCACGTAATAATAGACTTAGTGCCAGATTTTAATAAATAATATTTAATATGTAACTAAAAAATTTATATGCCTATGAATTTGTAATTTTGTTGGCATTTGTGGCTGCATCACCTTTAGAATATTTTGCAAATATGTATTTTTTTTTAATAAATGCCACAAATGCGAATGAAGAAATAAAGGTAAGCGAACTAATAATAATAATAATACTATACAGTCACCTCAGCCTATTGTATATTATTTATAATTTTGTCAGTGTATGCTCGTATCGGATTTGTATAGAAAATTTTTCCATACACGTACACTATTTAACCAACCAGCAAACAACCCCAACAACCGCAGACAACCACAAATTTTAAACTCGCATACACCGACAAAATTTTATAGAAGCATCATGTGCTTAAATAGTTATAAAACACGTAGTGGAAAAACAACAAATTTTTATTTAAACAGATTTTTATTAAAAAACACACGCACACACACACGCGCGCATCTAGATAACATTTACATTTGCATACACCCACACATATACACACAAACACCTGTGAAGGTACGAAAATGCCTGAAAGCGCAAAAGATGTTATTGCTGTTGTTGTACAGGATATTTTGATGGTCCTTAAACATGTGTGTGAGAAAACTTACAGCTGTATTTGTTTTTTCATATACATGCATACATTTTATTTGCAATATTTTCATATTTAATGTGCTTTTTTTTATTCATGTATTTATTTATTTAGTTTATTTTTTACCATTCGCCTTCCAGCAGCTCCTAAGTGTAAAAGAAAAATAGAAATATATCCCAAAGCATAAAAATTGTATGTATGTATGTAACTTGTTTTAAAGTCCTTTTTACGCTTTACATATTTTACCAATTTATTACGAGTTTTGTAGCCATTAAGTGAGCTCTTTCTTACACAGAAAAAACTAAATTTTATTTTCCGTAAAGAAATTCAATGAATTAGTAAATATGTATTTCGTGTACACTCAGAAAAATATATTTACATAGAAAATTTTCATATTAAAATCGTTGCGAACGAAGTTAATTTAACATTTTCCGGTGGTGATTTTGCTTCATAGGTGTTTCATGTTAATTCAATATGATTTTACAAAAAAACAAAACATGTTTCGTCTTGAAATAACTTTATTTCATGTTGATTTAATATTTCAGTGCAGTCAATTCAAAATAAAGTTGATACTAAAATAATACGAAGAATCAAAGTTACTTCAGGTTGGAACAACGTGAATTTGATATTGAAACAACACGAAGAATCATGTTGAATTAAAATTATATCAAGTTGAAGCAACATGACTTTAATGTAACTATTTTATTAATTATTTTATTGTGTTATAGTTGTCTATTGCTCTGTTGCAGTGAGCTGACGAAAATCGATGCATTGCGCCGATAATGGGATCTGGGCTTAAGGGTATGTTTTCGATAAAAGATAATATATATATGATTTATTTATTTCATAAATGCGATGAAAATTTTCATCAAAACAATGAAATTATCACATTCAAGGACATAAAATATTTAGTTTTTTTTAAAATGTTTTATAGTAGAAATTTAAGTATCGATTAAAATATTTTGTCCAAATTTAAAGGGGTTTCATAAAATGGCAAAATGTTGTTGTCATAAACCTAATGAAACGTTCTAACATTTAAATGAAATTCTTTCAGAATATTCGTGAAAGTTCTTAAGAATAGTGAAAAATTTCATTAAATTTGTGAAAAAAATCTAACGAAATTGTTTCATTGGACTTATGAAGCGAAATTCTTTCAGTGTATAAATGTAAATAATTAAAATAATCAAGACTATATAATATATGCATACCATAGGATCACAAGTATTTTTGATATAGTTCCACATGATCATAGTATGATTTGATGTGATCATAATATACTTAAAGAGCACAAAATAATATATGAGGAATTCTCATTCTAAACGTACATTTTGTGTTTTTTGTTGTTGTTTACCAATGTAACTAAATGAAATATGAGAAGGTAGGATTCATAGTACAGTTTTCCCCTCATTCAATAAATCCTGAAATCATATTATGATATCGATCTTTTAACATTTTTGTGTATTGAACGTTACATTTACTTTCGCGGTTCTTTCAAGATTTTTGCGATAAAATATACCACAAAAAATGAGTATAGGGTTGGAAAACACTATACATCTACTCTTAAGAATTTAAAACTATAATATTCGCAGGACGAAATTAAAAGTTATGACCACTTTTTCAATTTTGACTTGGGTTCACATGGAAAAAAAACAATTTTTTTTCTTTTAAATTATTTCTTTACAAACATTTAAGCATGAGCAAAAAGGAAGCTAACTCTTCTTTCAAATAAAACTAATTTAATTAAAATTGCCCAATAATGTTAAAAGTTATGTCATTTACAAATAATTATTCGTAGCAAAATACGACCTACCTAATACATTCTACGAAAATATAACAACCCACAGTGCGGTAGAAACAAACTAAAAAAAAATCAGAAATTTTGTAAACAGATAATGTTCTTTCTATCGTTTCTACCCTTCTGCTGCTATTAACTTTTGTAGGTAAATTATATTTAAACATTATTTTAACGTAACGCTCAATACATTTTTATACGTTGTCAATATTACTTCAGAGCACACACTATATTTTGCATTCAATACAATTCTGATGAATAATCTTCAATGTATTTTAGCATAAGCTCCTTATTTAAAATTTTAATATTTAAACTGAGTAATGAAGCGTACTAAAGCAGCGTAACGCTCAATACACAAGACTGCGGACAGCAACAATGTAAAAAATTTTATAATTTCTAATATTTTTCAAAAATTTTATGTGTAAAAGAGAGAAGCAAATGCAAATACCCTTGTTTCTTAATGTGGAAAATCAACAGCATGCGTTACGGACACGCCATTTTGTATGAAGAGAGTAAAAACAGTATTTTCTTTCTTCGTTTTTAATACATAATGGATAGTCTTATAAAAAAAATTATGCACATTTATTTATAATCTATTAAATCATGCTAAAGCAGTTTTCATTTTGAAATTTATGCGTTTATTTTATGAAATATTTTTTTGTACTTTCAACAGTCTTGAAAAAAGCATTTGAAATGAGAATCATCGATATACAATGACTTACTATTATGCATATTATGATTTCCAGTATGTTTTAACTTGATCATAGTATGATATGAGCTGACCAGAGTATGATTGAAGAACAAATAATAATAAAACGATTAGTTATGCTCATGATCAGGGCTCGGACTTTCATGCAAGTGCATGTGTTTTGTGCTGATGTATAAAGGGGTATTGACTAATTATCTATGTGGATCATCAAATTTCAAGCAGTTTGGCATTGATTTGTAGTTGCATATTTTTGCATATTTAGGTGGTAAGTGCATATGTTGCAAATAAATGCATAATTTTGAAGTTATAAAACTTTTTTTATGGATATTTCTTAATATTTGAAAAATATTTATATGTACCCTTCTCCGAGAAAAGGGACCTAGTGTGTGAAAATGAAGTTTTGAGAAAAACGCATTTCATCTTATTCTACACTCTTTTAGGTACCAGAATCCACTCTTTAGTCAAAACCCGTTTTTTGACACACTAGGTCGCTTTTCTCGGAGAAGGTCACATATGTCGATTATGGATGGCAACCGCGGGTTACCAGTTGCTGAACATGATACTACTGGTGGCAACTGAGAGCTGTCAATTTCAGTTGCTATATAGTGTCTTTCTGGCAACCATTAATTTTCAGTTGCCGATTGGTAACGCAAATAAGGTTCGCTTGCATTAAATAATGGATCCAATTATGTTAGTTTTATGTTCCTTTTCTCTAAATAATAATAAAAAATTAAAAAAAATATTTTCATATTATTTTAGTTTTGGTACTTTGTTCGTAGATAAATGCATATTTTTGCGCATATTTTTCATTTTTAAGTGCATTTGTTAAGAGCTTAAAATCATTTTTTAGTTACATGGAAGTCCGAGCCCTGCTCATCAATCATTCCTTTCCATATTGAAGAGTTAAGTTCTATGTTTTATTCCAATTCAGTGTTCGCAAACTCTAAAAACACACGATACTTTTAAAGTAATTTAAGGATTATTTTCATACGAATGTCTGTAATGTATGTCTTCCTTTTACTATATTTTACCTTCTTCTTAATGATTTGTGTGTACGTGGCCTTTTACACCTTTAACGTCTTTCTTACGTGATTTCACAGCAGGAAAAATTTTTTATTCGTCTTATTCAAGAATTTTTTTTAATCAATGAAAAACTTTAATTTTTTATCACATACAAAAGTCATGGATTCAAAATATCAATTGTGAAAAAAAACTCTTGTAAATGGCTTAAGTGTCTGTCATATCTTAAAAAGGAATTTTCATCTAATGACTAGAATAGTTAAGTGGCATTTAAAGAGGAAAAAGAAATAGAATTTCATGTTGAAACTTTCTGCTCATTCCTCATTCCTTCAAAAAATAATTGTTGAAAACATTTCAAAACTTTACATTCAATAGCAATTATTAATTCCATAAATTCTAATAATGGCAAAATTATTCCTCGACCATTCCCTCCACCTTCTTTCTGTATGGAGCTGAGTCTGCTATTTTCTCTCTGGTTTAATAAAATTTCTTTTAGCAATTTTATATTGTAAATGTTTGTATGAAATTTAAAAGCTTTTCTTGTTTTCCCTTATTCAACACTGCAGTATGGAGTGGAGTTAGTATGCTGCTGGTTTTTTGGTTTGTTTGTTTGTTTGTTTGTTTGTGGGTTCATTAGTTATGAACAGATAATTTAAGATAGAAATCTTAAATTTCTTAGAAAAATATTTCATTATTGTGGCAAATTTGTAAATGCTTTTTCTTACATGCTGTTGTTGATGGTAATGTTATAATTTTAATTTATTTTTAATATTAAAATAAAAGGTCACTAAATGGATATTAGATATTCCCTGAGGAAACGTTTCGCTTTTTTTTTGTTAATTTAAATAAGAAAAACAGGTATAGAAAATAAATCCTCTACAACTTGGCAGTAAAATTTTAACAGGTGGTATAATTCTCATGTTTTTTGTCTTGTACTTTCGTACAACAAAAGCAAAATAAACAACGTATCAAATTCTATTGCGTGTGTATCGCAAATTTTAAATATAATTTCAAGTTTTACTTATTTCATTATTGAAGAGACGTGTTGTTTAAGAGTGTATCTTTCGGTTGGTAACAGTGTGACTGTTATTTAATTATACAAATAATGTTATTCGTGTAGTTTATTCTTGAACAATTTTGTTCTACTTACTTTTATTCGATTAACTTGTATTTAAATAGCTTTTTCAATTAGGGACATGTGAAGAGAAATGTCCACTTTTTGTCACGTACCATCACCAGGCAAATAAGCTTGTATTTCAGAACCATTTGTTCGATTTTTCCTAAAGTTTTCGGATAATTTTTATTGAAATATATATGTTAAAAATAAATTTTATTCGAATAAATGTTGCTTTAGTTATGTTTTCGAAAAATTTTTTTTGTCGAAATAATATTATTCAAATAGCTTAGTTCGAATATAATTTATTCGAACAATTTATATATAAAAATTTTTGATATAAAATATTATTGAAATTATTTCTTTCGAATACTTTTGTAATCGAATATTTTTATTCGAATAATTTTATTCGTTCCATTTTCCAATAATCGGTCGAATAATTTTTTATAATGAATACTCTGATTCGAACACCTTTTTTAATAATATTCTATTAATTTTGACTCGAATACTTTCTCAAATACATATTTTTATTAGCACAATTTTATTAGAATAATTTTATTCGAATATATTTCATTCGTTTTAGTATTTGCGAAAGCTTTCTTGTCAAATATATTTATTCGAATAATTTTTTTTTCATAAACTAATCTGCATAATTCTTATTTGAGTTATATATGATTAATTTCTCTTATGATTAATTTTTATTTGAATAATTTCCGTAGAAGGAAGAGAACCTGCCACAAGACAAGTCAAGTGAGTGGTTCTGAAGGACTACAAAGAGTTCAAATTGACATAATTAAAATACTCAGTGATAGGTTCTAGATCCAAACTTAACGTTCGCCTGTCCTGTGGTGGTTTATTTATTACCCCAGAAAAAAAGTCGGAAGTTGTCCCAAAGTTTTACCATTTTCGTTGCATACCAAAAAGGTTTTCATAATAACAATATTATTAGAATAATTTTTATTCGAATAATTGTCTTTGAAAATTATTAATATTAAGAGTTTGTTGGAATAAAGTAAAATTTTCCATTCAACTAATTTTTATTCAAATAATTTTATGCGAATAAGCTTTATTCTTATAATTTTTTTCCAAATTTTTTAATCAAATAAATATATTCGAATAATTGATTTTTAGCCAATTTCATTCGCATAATTATTTTTCGAATAATTAAACGAGTAATTTCTTTCGAAAAATGTTTAATCAAATAAATTTTTTAATTAGTATTTTTTGTATAGTCGAATTCTATGGGCTATAAATTCAATGAATAATTTTAGTTGGTTTGGGTAGAGTTCGGAGCTTTTAGAATCCAGTATAGATCTAGCATAAATCTACCTGCACGCGGTCATATTTTATTAAATATCATTTCTATTTGGTCTGAAGAAAGAATACAAAATAAACTTGTTTCGCACTCGTTCAATAGTTCAATTTAGGCACAAAATTCTGAATACGTATTTATAGGTTTAAATTGAAGATTGCAGATAGATTCTGAAGTTTTCGATCACCAGCGTAATGAAAAATATTTATTGAATATAAATTTATACGAAAGCTTTTTGGCAATTTAAAATTTGTTGAATAATTTTTGTATGAATACTTTGATTCGAATATTTTTTGGTGTTATAATATAATCGAATAATTTCCCTGCGGAAAATTTGGTGAGAGTTGATCTAAAAGTACTCGTCCTAAGACTTGATAAAATGGGAGTGGTACCAAAAGTAGAGAGTAGTTAATGGTGAAAAAAGACATATCGTGTAAATGGTCACATATCAACCATTTTCAGTCAATTTAGTGGGGACTCTGGCTAGTATTGTAGTAAACGGCACTGAATAAATTCCATGCAGCTGGATTCAAGACCTATCACATAGTATCTAAGTAATGTTAATTGTCTGCCTCCAGTGAGACCACCATATCTCTCAGGAACCAGTCCCGTAAATAAATATAGATATTAATTAACTCCAGCTTAACTGGTATTTATAATTTTGAAATATAAGTGCCGCTGCGGTCGAGTGGGTAGTGTGCTAGCCTGTAATGGCGGAGGTTGTCGGTTCGAATCCTATCAAAGACTTCGTTTAAAAATAAAATACAATGTTTTCTGTCAGTTCCAATTACCGTAGGGTTTAATCGAAAAATTTTAATCGAATAATTTTAGTCGAATAATTTTAATCGAATAATTTTCTTCAAATAATTTTTATTCTAGAAACTTTTTGATTAATACTAACAAAATATTCCAAAAATGTTATGTGAATGATATTATTCGAATTATGTTTATTCGAATAATTTTTACTTTAATAAATAAAGAAAATAATCACATACTACATGGCTGGCTGTAGATCAAGTTCACTTTAACTCTTTCCATGTTTTAATTCGCCTAATGTTTTAATTCATAGTTTGACGCAGATATGCCCTTCTGGAGGGGGGAGGGAGATAGCGAAACAACCGACAGAATCGCTCTAACTCCCTCCAGAACATTGGCTTTAACCCCCTAAAGAATTTTCTTAGCAATTTCTAGCTACGCCAATGATTACCGTTCCATAAATAATTGTATAAATATGCTCAAAATTTGTGTAAATAGCTTTGTTATGGCCGTTTTCACAAAAAACGATTACATGTTAATTATTTCTATATTTGTATCATTGTATAATGTTGATGGTCCTTAAACTTTGAGTATATAATTTTACTGACAATTGTGGCGCTATCGCAACAGCGATCCTGGCACCTGGAACACAAGTAACATATTTACTTAATATCGTATATGTGGAGAATTCTTTGTTTAAGCTTTTTATTATCAAATAATTAGATGATTAACTTTTATTTCAATTTAGTCACGACCGAACCAAACAAGCAGCTTTTTCTCTTATGTATATACAATGTATGTATGTATGTATATTCATGTAAGTATATTTTTATTAATAAAATCTGTATATGATTGAAGTTATCTCGCTTTTTAACATCTTGATATTGCTTAGATCTTCGTTAAACAATTTAAACTTAATGTTTGAACTTTGTACTTAATATCCACAAAAAGAATCGCTAATACAAAATTTGCTGTTTCTGGCGTTGGCATTTTCTCACTTGACTTTGACTTATCAATCGCATTTTTGAGCATATTTGTAAACTTTTAAAAGCAACCTTCATTGCTTTCACAAGTTTAACGTAAAATTGTTTCGTTTCTAATGTTCCAAAAATTTCTTTGACACTGTTAATTAAAAATTTGTTGTCAATATCATGGAGAGAGGAGACAAGTGAAAAAAATCTTTCCTTTCTTTCTGCATCGTTTATTAACTAAACTTGCACGTATTTCCATTTAAAATGTCACCTTTTTTATACTTGTATCATATTTTTATTTAAGGATTTTCTTTTGCCTTTTTCTTTTCTTTTGTTTCACTTTTTGCTTTAATGTTATCACGTGTTGCTGTAATGTTAGCAAATGGCTTAATTAACTTGAAAGCGGGTACCACAAATAAATTCCGATAATATCTTTGAACGCTACAATATAAAAGGCAGTTAATTCTTTGATGATGACTGTAAATATCCAATCTTAAAAGATTAATTTTTTATATTCTTCATTAAATTTTTTGAAATGGTACTTTTGTCTAAAAGATACTTTTTTCTAAAAGGTAATTTTTTTAAAAGGATTTAATACGATTTTTACTTTTTACGGTCCCGTATACTAAAATTGTAAAGAAACCCTATTGTTTTAGCTACGCTGTCTGTCTGCCACAGGCTGTTTTCTAGAGAACCGTAAGAAGTACTGAACTGAAATTTTTTACAGAATATGTATAAATAACTATGGCCGCTACAACAACAACAACAACAACCGTAAGAGCCAAACTTTTGACATTTTCATAGTTATTGCAGCATTTTGAAGGCAACAGTAGCGAGTGCTAAAATAACAAAAATAGCTGCAAATTAAAGGGTATTCTATCAGGTGGTGTAATTTTGAAATTTCGCTGTGTCTTCTCAAACAAAACTAAAAATATCGTAAAAAACATACAAAAAATTGTCAATAACGAAAAAAATTGCCAAAACTAAAAAAAATCGCCAAAAACTGAAAAAAATCGCAAAAAATACAAAAAATCTCCAGAAACGAAAAAAGTCTCCAAAATTAAAAAATCACCTAAACGAAAAAAGCGCCAAAAACTTTTGAAATCTAAAAACGAAAACAATCGCCAAAACTAAAAAAAATCGCCAAAACTAAAAAATCGTAAAAAACAGTCTGTAAAATATAAAAATCGCTAAAAATAAAAAAAAAATCACCAGAACTAAGAAAACGCCAAAGACCGAAAGAAATCGCGAAAAGAAAAAAAATCCCCAGAAAATAAGAAAAACGAAAAGTGTCGCCAAAACTAATAAATTGCCATAATCCGAAAATTCACCAAAAACGAAAAAAGAGGCAAAACTAACAAAAAAAAAATCACCAAAAAGGCCAAAGGAATACATATACCTATGTGTATGTAAAGTCCCAGTAAAAAAGTTGCTTCCAATAAAGCAGGTTTCTACTATTATGGAATAAAAGTAGTTCTTACAAACCTGCTGATATCGCTGCTGATTTTTGTATGGCGAGTTCCCGGATTGGAGTATTATATTTTTGCTCACAAAAGCGCTTTTGAAGCGCTGAAAGTCTTCAACATTTTCAGCACTAGAACTGAAAATATATGAAAAAGTGGTTTGATGTGGATTGGCGTCGTTAACGCCGTTTTGAATTTTTCTTATTCTTTTCTTTATTTATTTTTATTAATTTCATATTTTTACTCAATGTTTGTTATTTTAACTTCAACTAGTATCGAACTAAGAACCTTTAAATTTGAAGTCCAATGTACCAATCACTCGACCAAAAACAGTGTTGCAAAACGGCACCAAGAAACTCAAATAAACTTACTCTTCAATCTCACTTAAAAACCTGCTTTGGATCAGCACTATAAAATCAGATTTTTTGTATAGCTCGTGTACGAAGCTTTTGTATAAGCAAAAAGCAAATACTTTTCTCGCTTCAAAACCTGCATTGTTGTGACGCTATGAACAAGCTCATATTTTCAAGCGAATTATGAAGCGCTTTATTTTTTTAGTGCTTAAAAAAACATGAAAATTTTTTACTGCGGTATTAGTACGGAGCCCTACGTGTGCGAGTCAAAGTCGCACTTAACTGAATTTATTTATTAATATTGTTAAACGTTAAAAGCTTGAAGTTTCAAAATACAAAAAATAGTCCACTATTTTCCTAATTTATTTAAAGAACAAAAATGATATATATGGGGCATTTTCCGCCGAATCGAACGGTTTGAAAATGTCGTTTTTGATTTCCCCAATGTTGTGATATTTTTTTAATGCCACCAAAAACAGCCCCCTTGGTAAATCTTGAGATTTGTTTGGTTATTCGTTCAAAAGATACTAAATTTTCAAAAAATTCCAAAAAATTCAAATTTTTCTTTTTTTTTGCTTATAACTTTCTTAATAATGCTCAGTTGGGACTTTTGCAAAGTAAATGGTAATAAATATGGAACTTCTAAACTGCTGATTGGATTTATCTGAAACTTTAAACAACTATAGAGGAGGAGTCAGGCTTTACAACATGTATGTTGTAGCCTTTTGGCTCAATCACGAGAGGAGTTACAGTGGATAAAATTTGGCTACCTGGGACACAGAAAAATTTCTCAGGCTTGTAACTTTTTTATGTGTTATCCGATTTTAAAAATTTAGAGCGCGTTGAGTTAAGCTAAAAAATGTAAAGAAATATGTGTTTGAATATCTCTCATAGTTTAGAAGATATTTGACATAAAAAAAAAATTTTTGTGTTGTCTTGACTTTTTTTAGTACAACTTTTCCGTTTACAGTTGGATTTTAAACTAAAAGTCAGCATTCGATTTTTGACAAAATTCTAAGTAAAACTGGAGAAACAAAAAAAATTTTTTTTGGAAGTCAAATATCTTTTAAACTAGGAGAGATATGGAAACACATGTCTAGACATAATTTATTTGAATTTTTTAGCTTAACGCAACGCGGATATCATTTAAAAAACTTACAAATCTCAGAAGTTTGTTTGAGTCCCAGGTAGTAAGTTTTTGCCCACTGTAACTCCCCTCTCGTGCTAAAACCATAAGGCCAATGAGACACGCTTTGTAAGGCCTGAGTCCTCCTCTAAAGATATTTGAAGTATCAGATTAAACATATTAATGCTTTTACTTGACACCAGAGGGACTGGAGCACTGCTCTACAAAAAACGCGCAATAGCAGAGTTGTAATTGAATTAAGCTTTCTATCTTTCTCCCACTTCACCATCTGTTCTCTCTACACTATCCCTTTCGCATAGAAGGAACCAGGGCTCGGACTTTCATGCAACTAAAATTTGATTTTAAGCGCTTAACAAATGCACCTAAAAATGAAAAATACCAAAACTAATATAATATGAAAATGTTTTTTTTCAATTTTTTATTATTAGAGAAAAATACAACCGAGCTTTAGTTGCGTTGCCAGTCGGCAACTGAAAACTAATGGTTGTCAGAAAGGAGCTAAATAAATAGCAACTAAAATTGACAGCTCTCAGTTTCCAGTTGTCATTACATAGAAAAAATTATGATAGCCTTTTTTTAAACAAACATGTTTTTGAAACTGATTTTAAATCTTTATTATTGTCTCTATTTAGTTTGTTAAATAATTTTGTTTCATTTACCTACCGCCAATGTTAGCAACCTGATAAAATTATGAAATTCTTTGATTTATTTTTTATATTTCTCTAAAACATTTTTTGATTGAAACAATTTGTTTATTGAAAAAATCAGAATTTTTTTTCAAACAAATTATTAAAAATTTTTGCATTTGAATTTACAAATTTCTTTATAGGACCTAAATTGAACAAATTTACATTTGATTCAGGGAATTTGGTATTTGAAGTGAAAAATTAGTTTTTTCTGTGTAGTAGTATAATTTTCAGCAAATGTCACCTCAACTAAGGCTCGATTGCCAACAATAATCGGCCACTTAATATGTTTTTTGCAAAAATTGAGAAAAATGCTTTAAAAAAATTTTTATAACCCCAAAAATATGCATTTACTGCCAAAATATGCAAAAATATGCACTCACCATTAATATATGCAAAAATATGCAACTACAAATCTATGCCAAACTACTTAAAATTTGATGGTTCGGATAGGTAATTATCCTCTTTATCTATCACCATAAAAAAATGCATTTGCATGAAAGTTCGAGCCCTGGCCTGGTAATAACACATTAAGTAATTAACTGCTAGGCATTAATTGCCGGATTGTGTTACTTCTCTTTAAAAAAACATCTGCAGTTTAGAAGTTCCAGATTTGCTACCATTTATTTGTATAATGATCCAAATTGAGTTTTCAAAAATCGAAAAAATAGTATTTATGGAATGCCCACTATCGGACCGGACTTACAATTTGTTGGATGAATAGAAGTTAAAAATTACAAACTTTCAAAAAAATCAAAGGAAAACCTTATTTTCAAATATATGATATAAAATTTCAAATCCAAAAATCAAATTAAAAAACATTGGAATATATTTTTTTCAGTAAAAAGCATCTAAAATGTCCAAAAAATTTTCCAGTTTGGATGAAAGTTATGAACAAAAAACTAAAAAACTGATTTTTTTGAAATTTAATATCTTTTGAACGACTAATCAAAAAAAATCTCAATTTTACCAGAAAGGCTCTTTTGAGGGTTACTAAAAGATATCGCAAGAAACGAGGAAATTAAATCTATTTTCTTACACCGTCCCATTTGGCGCGGAATACCCCATAGGTATGTATGCATGAGTATACATATCACATATAAATTTCATTAGTGTAACTGGAAACTGTGTGTTTGCCAGGTTTTTGTAAACTCATATACTATATGTTTACATATGAAATTAAACAAATTGTTTGCCAAAGTTCCATTTCGACTTGTACTCTGCATACATTCGCACACAAAGCAACCAAAAGAAGCATCATCAACTGTTGCAATTTAAAGAATTCTTTTTTTTTTGTTCTCTTTGAGCTTCTTTTAAGAAAGTCTTGTACTTTTGCTTTTGCTGGGTCCTGGATGGTTAACCATAATATTTACATTTTTATTTAATTAAAATTACTTATACGCCTGGAGGAAAGAAAAAAAAACAAAAATTACAAACAATTAAAAATATTAAAATTTTCAGAAAAAAGAGCTTTAAATTCAAAAATAAACATTACAAGAAAATTTAATTATAATAAAATGTAAGAGGTTTTTTCGTTTAAATTAAAAAAGCAAAAAAAAAATAAAAAAAAATAAACATGGCATTAGCATTAATTTTGTTGTGAACAAAAATATTACAGAGTAGAAATAAAATAAAATATTTTTTGTTTTTATAATTATGAATATGCTTGCACCGAAAATGATCCAACTAATAATCTTGCTTAAGTAATATTTCTGTTTTAGCAGAACTTTAAAATTTTTAGTTATTCTAAAAGTTTTGCCAGCAAACTGTTTCAGTAAACCATACTCTGCACTCACTATTCGGCTGACATCAAAGACAACAATAAAATATGTATTATACAAAGGTACTCAAAAGATGTTTTTTGAATGTTGTGTGTCTTTATCTAGGATGTAACCCTTAAGCTAAGAGACAACTATAAATAAATAAATAAAAAAACAAATGATAATCAGGAAAAACTAAACAGGGTACTTTATGCCACAAGTATCATAATGTACATGTAATATATGTTACAAGCAGCATTCAAAGCAACAAGGAAATGTCCAACTATAAACAATTGACAAACGGAAGTAAAAGTGTAGCAGCTACAAGGTATAAACTTTCTGTTTGAATGGATTAAACGGGTGTTAGTTAGTGTTGCAGTTGTATTTGTATTTAATATTAGACTTCATCTTAACTGTATGTACTAGTATGCTACTTTTAGTTGGCTTTAGCACGTACTTTGAATAAAATTCATTTGAAAGTTACACGTACAAGAATATTTGTCTTTGATACTAAACGAAAATATCTCACAATGCAAACAGTAGTTGTCTTTTGCAAACACTTTTTCTTCTAGCACATTTTTCCCCATACGATTATGCTGCTGCAGTATGTTCCTCTATACCAATTGTATATATTTAAATTTTTAAGTTATAGCACACACACACACACACACACACACACACACACACACACACACACACACACACACACACACACACACAGCCTCACACACACATGTGTATAAGTGTGTTTGTTTACTTATACTCAAACACCCAGCGAGAAAAAGGAGGAGTACTGATGCCTCTAGAAGGTCTTTGCACTCCTTCTTTTGGATGTCCAAGGCCTGTTCGCTCCATTTCATACTCATATCTTTTTTACATGAGCCCAGCAAAAACTTTTGTCATTTTTGTAATCGGTAGAAATTTATTAATGGGCTACAAAGTAATGAGTGGTACTTATTTATCTTATTACTCTGATTCACATTAGATCTACTATCTAGTTTTTAATAAAATTAGCACGTGATTTTTCTCATTATTTGAAAGTAGTTACAATTTGTTGATATGTATTAATAAAATAACTAGAGAACCACTTTTAAAGTCAACATGTGTTTGTATATGAAAACTTATTTTTGTCGCTTAAGCTTTTAAGTCAACAATAGCTCAGTGGGTAGAGTACTTGTTTTCAAATCTGAACAAGCACAGGTTCGTATCCCAGCTGGGTCAAAAAAATAAATACATTTTAAATATAAATAATATAAGAATAAAATGATGTTTATACATATTTGTTTAATTTTCGTTTCTTTATTTGAGAACTTATGTTTTAGCTTCAAGTAAGCCAAATAGTAACTATCGCTTTTAAACTTTTTCTTTTTCTAATTGCTGTGAAAATGTAAATACATTTGTAAGGGGTCCCCTAATTTTTTGGACTTCTCAAACAAAAATAAGTAGTTATCGAGTCAAATAGCGACTTAGATCTTCGTACACTTTTTTGCCTACTAGTAAGCAAAGTTTTTGCTGGGCGTTGCCATTGCGGGGAAAGTCTTCCGTTTGCTATATCTGCAAGGCCTAACAAAAGACCTTCTAAAAATGGAGGAACAATTTTTAAACCTTTTACTTTGAATTATATTAATTTTCTACTTTGAATTTTTTAAACGCTTGTATTTATTAAGATGTAATTGGACATGCATACTTTCGCCGGAATAAGTATAAGTTAATCAGCTCCAACATATGTAAATGGCATAATAGCAGCATATATGATCTCTCTTTTACGTAAATTTCAGCTTTATATACAAATTACGTGCGAAAAAAAGAATATGAGAATGTTTGTAAATTTTTGATGAACAATATGAAATTATTTTGCTTTGGCAAAAAAATAACACAAAAGATGCTACTCCTTCTCTTCTCCATTCTCACAGAAGCGAATGTAAAATGTGTAGAAAGAGCCGATGCCTTCTGTAAGGCACCGTTTAGCAGTTAGATAAGAATAGTAAACTGAATAAAAAAATATCTAAGCAGGCCTTAATAAGGCCTGAAGTAAGAGGGTCTTCTGAGTCTTCCCGCTGGGAATATACTCATACACACTCATACACAAGAGATATTTACATGCATGAGGTTATTTTATACTCTGCAGTTAAAGAAAAATTTTTTGTCTGTTTGTTTTATTTTACTACTAGATCTGTTGTTAGAACAATAACAAAATTTTTTTTCTATTGTTGCTATTATTGTTAAAGTTTGCTTACTTTAATATTATGTGCAAATGTAAGCATTTGAGCAAATAGGTCGTGTGTAGTGTATAGTAGTATATCCTCAACAGATATCCATACTCAAATACACTCTCAGACACAAACACAAACGCATTTGCAAAAGCCCCAAGCATCTTCTTACAGTGAGCACGAGGTTACAGTAGTTGTTCTAAGTATTTTAAATAAAGGCTTTAACTATACGCATCCTGGTAAAATAAGACCATTTGTATTTAGAAATGGCAAATAAGTAATTAAATTCAATCAAAACTTTATTGAGTTCACCTTTTATTTTTTAGAAGTTGTGTTAATTGAAGACTCTATAAAGCGCATTTTACTAAAAAAGGAATAGGAACTTTTCTAATGGACATATTTAAATGCACATCTCTAAACGTACATAGATACTTTTTCCTGCAACGTAACAGTATGCAAGTATAATTTAAATTTCTATGGATAAGTTAAAAAAAAAAACTAACTAAGAGGTACTTTTTTCTAAAAGGTATTTTTTTCTAAAAGGTACTTTTTTCTAAAAGGTACTTTTTTCTAAAAGGTACTTTTTTCTAAAATTTACTTTTTTCTAAAAGGTACTTTTTTCTAAAAGGTACTTTTTTCTAAAAGGTACTTTTTTCTAAAAGGTACTTTTCTCTAAAAGGTACTTTTTTCTAAAAGGTACTTTTTTCTAAAAGGTACTTTTTTCTAAAAGGTACTTTTTTCTAAAAGGTACTTTTTTCTAAAAGGTACTTTTTTCTAAAAGGTACTTTTTTCTAAAAGTTACTTTTTTTTTAAAGGGACTTTGTTCAAAAAGGTACTTTTGTACTTTTTTCAAAAAGGTATTTTTTTCTAAAAGAGACTTTTTTCTAAAAGGTACTTCTTTCTAAAAGGTTAAACTTGTTTTAAAAGTTACTATTTTCAAAAATGTAAACATATTAATTTTTTAAAAATATGTTTCTTATTAGTCCTCTTGAATATTCAAATAAAATACATAGTCTGAATAACTGAAGTCGAAGTAGTAAAAGTCGAAAAATTTTTGTTTTTCACTGTCTTGGGTCTTTTCAAATGTTTGAAATGAGCCAATGCTTTTGCTTATGCTTATTGAAAAGAAGCAGTAGTCAGTCGCAGTCGAAGCAGAAGCAGGATATGATTTCTTCTAAACATTTGTACAGCACTTACAGCAATAGTCGGTTTGAAATTTTTCATTTTGCTAAGATTCTACGATTGGTCAGTAACAAAATTAAAAGCACAAGCAATGCTTTTGCTTTTAGAAATTGTCTGCAGTCGCAGTTGAAAGAACAGAAATTGTTTTAATTTCGCAACTTTTCTGTATGTTCATTGAATTATTTTGTTGTTTTTGTCACGGTCTTGTTGTTGAAGAAGCAAAAGCGAAGAGCACTTAATTGCGCCTGCTTACAAAATTTAAATTTTAGATTCTAAAAGCAAAGTGTTCGCTTCTTCGTCTGTAGCTCTTTGCAACTGCTTCTGCTCTTACTTGCGAAACTAACCAAAAGCCAAAGAAAAATAAAATCAAAATTTTCAAATCGTCGACAGTTGAAAGTGCTGCGCAATTGTTCATAAATTGCTTAGAGATTTTGCTTTGACTGAAACTACCGTATTTTTCAAAAGCATAAGCACAAGCAAAATCAAAGGAAGTAAAAAGCATTGCAGTTTTTTAAACCTTTCATGCCGGCACTTTTAGTTCTTGGGCTACTTGCTGTGGAGCAAATTTTGTAAAAATATCGTTTTTATATGGAATGAAATGTTCTGTGGCTTGCAAAATAATATTTATGTGTTAGAATCAATTTGACATACAACATCTTGGATGAGACCAATAAGGCTGTTGTTATATACTAAACAAATGTTCTTTCTTTTCTTTTTTGTTTGGACCTTTTTTCGATATATTAATATCTTGAATGAATATTTTAAATCCTTATTAATATTTCCAGCATACAATGTTTGTGTTGTTATAAACCTACTGTGCACAGTATCCATGTATGTTTATAAATGACTACATTTAAATATTTTCGTAAATAATAATAGTAAAAAAAATTGGAATAAAATATAAACTACATCTGTGCAAGAATTTCATCTTTGCTGAATATCTTGAGCATGTGTTTGTGTGTGGTGTGTGTTTGTGAGTGTGTGTGTAAGTGTATGTGCGTGTGTACTTTTTTATGTTTCGAATTTAAAAATAAAATTCTTGCTTAAGGAAATTCTCCTTTCTTTCTTGTGCAACTTGTAATATCCTTGGCATACATCCTTAAGGATGTGTTGCTGCTTTATGTATTTTAAGCACATACAAACATTTTACTGTCACTTTCTATTGCAAATAGCAAAAAAAAAAAAAACTTACGTCTTGTAAATAGTTACGTGTGGAATGCAAGATTTAACACATTTTACACAAAAATATGTAATGTATAAAAATTTCCGTTTTTTAATCGTTTCTATATCCTGCAGCCTTCTTAAAGTTAAGTTTATATTAACTTTAGTCAAATTTATTTCTTACAGAGAAAACTAAGTTTCTTATTCAATTTGAATTCTAATTCAATTGAAACTTTATAACTGCTGAATATCAAAATTTCTTGTAGAAGTTTTAATTAAGTGATGCACAGTGGTGGTAATAATTAACTACAATAGCAGTTTTTGTGTGTTTTGACTTATAATCAAATTTTACGTAAGTTATATATTTAATACGAATTATCCTCCTAAAATCCGGTTTTATGGGATATTTTAGTACTAACTGCGAATTAGTACGAAATTAGCCCCTAAACACATTTTAAGTTTTCAAGGATTTCTGGCGCTCAAGTTGAGTTTGGAGTTTAGGTGTCTTACAGTAATATTTTATGACAAGTATTTTTGTAGAATATTTAAGACTGCTACATTTTTTTATTCAAGAGAAGTAACGCAATCAGACAATTAATGCCTACCAGTTAATTAATTAAAGTGTTACCTTCATTCGGAAAGGGATAATGTAGAGAGAACAGGTGGTGAAGTGGGTGATAGAAATCTTAATTCACTTACACTTTGCCATTGCGCATCTTTTGACCAATTTTGGAGAACAGTGTTGCAACAACCCCTGTGGTCTCAAGTAGGGACATTAATTAGTTTTTAAGCTTTGTAGCCATTTTATTAGTTCTGTTATTTCGCCGACGATTCTGCTACAATACCGACGAAGGATGGTGCTGTGTTGTGCATTAGGAGATGTTAGTATTAATCGCTGCCGGTACTGCTAAAGTGATCGGTGCTATGCCTTCATCACTTTAACAAACACCAACACAATAATACACCAATGCAAATCAGAAAAATTCATGATGTTGTTGGCTTGCCTGAAACTAGTCTTGAACTCAAGACCCCAGGGTTTGTAGTCAACGCCCATCTCAGAAAACAGCACCCTCACATTGCCATTTAAGGGGAGCTTTTTTCCATTTTTAGAGTTCCGTACACCAAAAGTGTAAAGGAACCCTCTTGTTTTCGCTACGCTGAGCGCTTGTCTGTCTGTCCGTCCGTCTGTCTGTCTGTCTGTCCGTCTGTCTGTCTATCACAGGCTGCATTCTCGGGAACCGTACCTGACCTGAAATTTTCACAGAACATGTAAAACTTTGGCCGTTTAAACAGCAAATACAAAAATAAAGGGTGTTCTAAAGGGAGCAACGAAACATGTTGAATGTAATATACCGACACTTGCATATATATAGACACTTAAGTTTCCAAAGTTAGTGTTAGTTGGTGTAGTCTGTAGAATAGACTACAGCAATTAACACTGATATTTAAAACAATAAAAATTAAAGGGTGTTCTATCAGTTAATGTAACTTTGACTATGTAATTTAGACAATTTGCCGTATCTTGGAAACCGAAAGAAAATAAAAAATTCTAAAATTAAAAAAATTTCAAAACGAAAAATCGCCAAAATTAAAAAAGCGCTTAAAGGAAAAAAAGCACCAGAATTGAAAAAAAACGCAAAGAATCACCAAAAAGAAAATTATCGACAAAAAAAAAACTGCAAAAAACCGAAAAATTCGATAAAACGAAAAAAAGCACTAAAGCCTACAAAAGTCGATAAAACTAAAAATATAGTCAACAAATGAAAAAAATGGAAAAAAAATTACCAAAACAAAAAAAAACGCCAAAATAAAAAAGCGCTAAGCTAAAAAAACGCCGAAAACCGAAAAAAGTACCCTAAAACCGAAAAAGCGCTAAGCTAAAAAAAAATCGCTGAAACTAAAAATATCGCCAAAAAACGATAAAAAAACGCCAAAGTAAAAAAAAATCGGCAGAAAACAAAAAAAAAATTGGAAAAAAGGAAAATCACAAATAAAACGAAAAAATCACCAAAATGAAAAATAACAAAAAAATCAAAAAATAAAAATACTAAAACTAAACGAAAAAGCAGAACGAAAAAAATTTCACAATGAGAAAAAAAGGCCAAAAACTAAAAGGGATGTATGTATGTGTATTTGTACGTAAGCCTTCGTGTGCGAGCCAAGGTCGCAATTTACTGAATTTTTTAAGAATGGGACAAAAAGACCTATACAGCAAAGAGTTAGGCTGAACCCACGCCGAATAAGACCAAACTGTTTTTGTGACTTATGCGACAACAGAACATTAGTTCTTATGAGACAACATACACGTGATGTGCGTTATAATCATACGAGTGTGTTCGACGTATACGACAAAAACGTTTTGTCGTATTTGGTGTGTTTTCAGGCTTAGAGGGTTAAAATGTTCCAGAAAAATGTTCCTCGTGATGTTTTACATAAAATGCTCAATATACATTACACCTTAAACGTAAAGGTTAGAAGATTTCCTATGCCGAGTCACTACAACAATATGCAAAAGGGGATGGGGGCTTTAGCTTCCCCTAAAAAGAATACCAGGTGTAAACTTTCAAAACGCCGATACACAAATAATTCATTTGGTGCTCTCTTCCACAATCAGTCGTTAAAACCTTATATATATATATATATATATATATATATATATATATATATATATATATATATATATATATATATATATATATATATATATATATATATATATATATATATATATATATATATATATATATATATATATATATATATATATATATATATATATATATATATATATATATATATATATATATATATATATATATATTTTTTATTTTTTTTATTTTTATTTTTTTTTGTTGTAAGCACTCAAGTCTAGTGTTTAGCACTAAAGGTGCCTATAGGAAAATAGTGCCCCTTCAATTTAGTTTCCCAACAATATGACGACCAAAAAGAGAAATGTTTACCAACCTTTTCCCTACAAAAAACATCATTGTATTTCATTATTGATAACATGTTTTATAAGTTACAACTTGCAACTGTCGAACAGTATAAGTCACAATGCGGCTTTTTACCAATTAAGAGCCTTAAAAGTTGGCTTGTTCAAAGAGACTTTACATTTCTAAAATGCTTTATATATTCAAATGGAATTCATCGCAAACATTAATATTTATATGTTTCATTGGCCTAAAAATGTATGTGTGTGCCTGCCTCACTGAAAACAAATATTGTTAAGAGTAAAGAAAAAATATATAATATTGGAGAACATTGGAGCATTGGAGAACAAATTTACATTAAAAATTCTACAGTATGCAATAAAAGAGTGTCAAGTTATTTAAATTGTGAGAAAATCTTATTAAAAATTTCGCGAAATAATATAATTTTTTGTTGCAGCAACAAAATTCGCACATTTTTTTATCGCGATTTGGAAAGTTAAATAAATGACGGCAATTGTTTTGCAGCATTTCTAGGAAAAAGGACTAGTATTCGAAATTCTCTAAACTGTTAATTTAGGGAACGCAACAATTTGAAAGCTCGCCCAGAGCTTTAAATTGGCAATATTGTTTTCACTTACAAAGTAATAGAAAATTATTGCATTACACCAGTCACGCAGTGATGACACTTGCCATCATTGTAGTCTCAACATTGTCATAATTGCATTGCATCATTGTCATATTTGCAATCGCAACATAGTCAGCATATGTATGTTGAGTCAATATCAAAATAATAAGGCTTATATTGAATTTGTGATGCGGTATTTAAATTGTGACATGGCTTAGATGGTAAAGGCGTAATATTATCCGAGACTGAGGTAAAGATCAACATTAGAAAAAGTAAAAAAAACTAATAGGAAGTAAAATTGAAATAGAATGAAATAAAAGAAAATTTAAATTTTATCCCCATTATTTATAATACTTATCAAAGGTTTATGAAACAAATTTTTATTAATATTTGATAATTTGTTATGAATATGGCCCTATGACTTTAATCGATGCATCGATAACATCGTCATCACTGTCCTTAATGACAAGATGACAAATTGATTTAAAAAATGACAAGTATCATGCGGCCCTTGTCACATTATTATCGGGAAATCACATCAGTGTGATGACAGTTTTTCTATGTCATTTCTTCAAATTTGTAAACATTCGTTTAACACAAAATAAAACAACTAAATTTGATTTTAAATATAAACTCGAAGCATTAGACAAATATTTATTTATTTTGCCTCTTAATAATATTCAAAATGTGTCATCAGATTGATGTCGTTGCAGTCATAGTATAGATGACACTTAAAATAAGACAAAATAATGGCTTTAGCCATCAATTTGATATTAATCATTGTTTTGTCATAATATTAATGTCACTATTCTGATGACAGTGTGTCATCAATCCGGAGATGCATTTTTATAAAACTTTGCACTAACATTGAGCCCTTGTCACAACACAATATTATGGTGATACAAGTGGGCAGTGCCACCCCAATTTATAATAATAGAATTTTTAAGTACTTTTATTTAACAGCGTATTTTAGCTTTTGTCAAAATAGATTATTATGATATTATTCTCTTTAAACTACTTCTAAGTAACCATTTCTTATGAAACTTCGCACACGTATTGAGATATCATCAAAATACAATATTGTGGCGAGAGAAGAGGGCAGTGTCACCCCCATTAAAAAAACAGTTATTTTTTAACTAGTTTTAGCTAACCGATTCTTGTGTAACTTTGAACGCATTGAACTTCCGCACAAAATAGAACCTTATAATGAGAGAAATGGGCAGTGCCACGCCCATTAAAAATAATATATTTCAAGTATTCTAAGTTACCCTAATCTTATGAAACTTTACACATGCCCTGAGTTTCTTTCATAAAACAACATTGCGATGAGTAAAGTGGGCATCGCCGCGCCTATTCAAAAAACTATTCTTCTTAAAGTACTTCTACTAAGCCGATTCTTATAAAACTTTGGAAAAGTGGGCAGTGTTACGCCCATTTAAGATTATATTATTTTTCGATCATTATGAAACTGTGCACTTATATAGCTTTCGTCAAAAGAGATTTTTATTATGATGAGAAAAAATGGGTAGTGCCATGCCCATTTAAAATATTAATCTCTTTCAACAACTTTTAATCCGCCGATTCTTATGAAACTTTTGCACACGTATTGAGCCTTCGTCACAAAACAATATTATGGTGGGAAAAGTAGGAAGTGTCACGCCTATTAAAATAATTAATATGTATAAGTTTTCAAGTATTTCCAGTTAACATTTTCTTATGAAACTTTGCACATGTATTGAGACTCTGTCACAGTATAAAATTAGGATGAGAAAAGTGCCCAGTGCCACCACTTTTTAAAATTATATGCCCTTTAATGAATTTTTTGTTCTATGTTTCTCAGGACACTTTGCACACGTATTGAGCTACCATCACAAAACAACATTTTCGTGAGAAAAGTAGGCTGTGCCACACCCATTTAAATTAATATTATTTTTCATGTACTTTTAGTTAAACGATTTTTATAAAACTTTTGCATAGCAATTCCGCCAGTGTAGAAGAATATGATGATGAGAAAAGTGGGTAGTGCCACGCCGACATAAAATAATACTCTTTTTCAGCTACATATTTCTAACTAGCCGAGTTGCACAAACATTGAATTGGGAAATTTAAAATGATACCAGAATCCCGCCCGGTGGTCAAAATTCGACCACTTGATCCGTAACCGGGTTTGTTTGGGATCGGTTCTTGGAACCGGTTTTTTAGCCGGTTTTTTTTGGAAAAAATATGTTGTGCATATCTAGAGAAAAATACCTTTCAAACCGTATACGGTTCATCAATATTGCTGGACAATAAAATATTCTTAAAAGTGTAAGATTCTTAAATTTTCAAAATCTTTTTTGGTTTATTAATACTTCTTTTGCCAATGATTATTTGTTCGAGTGACTCTAGGAAACACAACGACATTCGCAAATAAAATTTCTGAGATTATCGCACGTTAAAAAAACCAATTTTTTTGATCACATTGACAGATTTGCCAAATATTGCTGCAATAAAGCATAAAACATCTTTCTATCAGCACACTAGCAAAATCCCAAAGCTTAACTAGAAAATCACGAATTTAGTATCGAACAATTAGTAAAAAAATGAAAATGGAATAAAGTAACTGCTGCCACTGCTACTGGAAACACAATATTCTCACACACTGCCCAAAATATTTTTATCGACAAACATAAATACTTTTGTAAATGAATCCACATCCAAAAAAATCTATTTGCATATTTAAATCTCTTTAAATTGGTAATAAAAATATACATAAATAAATATTCATTCATGTTCAACAAATCAATATTTGTACAAATAATACATTTAACAAACAAACAAGAACATGGATATAAATATTGAACAAATTTGTCGATTTTGCATGTCCTTTTAAATTTATTAAATATTCTTATTATGAGACTATTTCGCAAGCAGGAGTTTACCAACATTAAAATATATATTCTTATTTCTTCTAAAGAAAGACAAGAATATATCCAGATATTCAAATACAAATAAATAGTAAATGTGAGTAATCAGCAAGAGAAATATATAAAAAAGAACAAAAAATATATGCAAATAAGCATGTATCAATATTTTTGCTTTTATGTTAGTAAAAATATATTAGATATGCAAATAACATGATTTTTCAAAAAGAAAAAAAGCTCAACTCAATCAATTATTGATACATTTAACAACAAACAGACAGTTACAGAAAATATTCTATGTAATTTATACTCGAGACGAATAAACTTACTTACATATTTTTTTACAAATGTATAACTATTTCAAAAAATCTAATGAAATCTATTTGTTCCTTTGAAGCCGATAGCAAATAATATTTTATCGTAAAATATGTAAGTCAACTCGAAATAATATTAAGCTGAAAGGAAACATAAAATATATATTTAATATTATGTATTGTAATAGAATGTACATCATACTTGTTTAAAACGATTCTTTTTCTACATCTTTACCTGTTGGCAGAGTAACTTTCTGGAAGTTCTAACTAAAGCCAATATTGATTTTGTAAATTTGTTTGAAAGGAAAAATCAAAGAATACATGGAGTTCTTGTGAAAATTATATTGCTGCCAAAAAACTACAACCGCTTTACCAAGCACTTCTTTTAGCTTCCGAAGAAATTTCTTTTATTAAATTTGTATATCTTTTCTGCTAATTCTAGTATTCGCAATATATAGTATTTTTCCCTGAAATAACGCCCAATAAAAGCCCTAGAAATCCCACATAGATAAAATTATCACCAAAAATATTTCAAACAAAAGTTTGTCTAAAAATAAATTTCATTTTCAGTAAATGTTCTTTACACAATCAATGAGTTGTTTGTTTGACTCTTATTTAGGAGCAAACAACAAGAAAAACTCTGTCATAAAAAATAACTCCGATGACGACATACACACAAATAACAACAACAATGATAGCAAAAGGAATGCGATTCTACCAAGTTTGTTTACTAAAGATTTTTGAGTGAATCAATTAGTTACTGCCGTTGCATTAATTCTCATTAACTTTTTTAGATTCTGCAGATAAACACTCAGACTTGAACACATTTAACAAAGTGAAATTTCATAAATGTTTACTGGATGATGATGATCCGGACAAAAATTTTGTTTGATAGATTACAAAAAAAATCCAGTAAATATTTTTGTTTGATTAAGTAAACTATTTTGTTTGATATTAGTTAGTATTTTTAGATTAATTGTTTTATAAATTCAGACAAAAATATTGTTTGATATTTTTCAGAAAATCCAGTAAATCTTTTTGTTTGATTTAGTAAATTGTTTTGTTTAAAATTTGTAAATATTATTAGACAAATTGTTTTATAGATTTGAACAAATTACTGAAAATACACGTTTTTTTAAATGAAATTGTTGAGATATTTTTGTCTATATTTACAAATTTGTTCTTAGACAAAATATTTACTCTTTTATTGAATTCCTTTACAGAAAATGAAATTTAGTTTTTCCTGTGCAATGGAATAATTGCCACTGAAATGGAATGTAAAAATAAATAACTCCCTAAAAAATTTAATAAAATAAATAATTCTTAAAAGAAAACGGGAGACATACGGGTACACAACAAGTCATAATCAATAATTTCAAACTATTGGACCAATCCATGGTAAACAATTTTAATTTGAACCAATAATATTACGAAAGTTAAAAATTTTGAATGTTTTAAATACTACAGATATGTAACCATAGTTTCATTAAAGAAATCAAAAAAATCGCAAGGAATTCGAAGTAGAATCGAGAAAATCTAATATATTCCGAAAGTCCGAACATGGGTAAGAGGTTCGAACATACATCAAATGATTTTTAACGCCACCACATACTTATATTTTCTGTACAGTAAGCGAAAGGAAAAAAATAGAACTAAGACCGTAATAATTTTAATATTTCAAAAGTTCGAAATTTTACACATTTTCGAAAATATAGCAAATGACTTTTAAGTACATCAGATATTGATAATTTCATAAAGAAATTGAAAGCTCACAAAAGTCGAAATTGGACCGAGAAAATACTATATATTGTGATAGTTTGACATATAATAATTTTTCGAACATGCACACAAATATGTTTTAAGACAACCCGAAACTTATAATTGTACTAGAAAAATCAAAAACTCGAAAAAATCGAAACTTAGCACAGAAAATTGAAAATAGTTCGAAAATTCGAAATTTAGCACTTATTCGAATCAGCACCGCGATAGATAGAATTTGCTAAAAACTCGAAGTTGAGCCGAGAACATTGAAAAATTGTCTAAAATTTATAGATTTTTCGCTTAAAGATTTTCGAACATACATGAAATATCTTCTAAAGCCACAGATTGCTCGCAATTTCAGTAAATATATCAAAAATATACAAAAAACTAGCGAAAAACGAAAAATTTCCAAAAATTTGATATATAACACAAAATCGAAACTGCACAAAAAGTATGATAAGTCCCCTGGATCGAAAACTAGCCGAAAATTCGAAGTTGACTACAAAAAATCAAAAAATTTTCGAAATTTCGAAATCTCACTAATGTTCGACCATATGTCACATGTATTTTAAAGTCACCAAATAACCATTATGTATGTAAAGAAACTCGAAAAATTTCGAAGTTGAGCACAGAAAATCGAAAGCTTTACAAAAGCTTGATAGAACACTTTTACGAAAATGTACAAAATGTCTTACTAAGGAAATCGAAAATCGTAAGAAACTCAAAGAAGAACCAAAAACAACAAAATTATACGAAAGCTCAAGAATTTAGACACATTCGAAGATACATCACATGTGTTTTAAGTCCACAAGATGCTGATACTTTCACTAAAAAATTTTTTTTGAGCTCGCAAATAATTCGAGGTCCAACATTTTCGAACATCCACCAAATGTGTGAAAAGTGAAAGGTTAAGAAGCTATAACGCTCTGTTCAAGTTGTATCTACAAAAATACAAAAGCAACAGGTCGCTGTCAAATATATGAGATATGAAGAATATATATAAAAATTAATTCTGATACTGACTGGCACAAAAAATGTAGAACAAAAAGTAATCAGCTGACGCCTAGTTAAATATGCCATGGTTCTGGCATTATTAATATTTTGAATAATAAATTTTCTATAATGTGAAGAGCTTACATATACTATGAGGGTTTGTATTACAATAGTAGAAGATTGATTGTTTCAAACCCTTCACAATAAGACAAAGGAACGGCTTGGCTTTACTTGTCTGGCTAAATAAATTATGTGTTTGCAAATAGTACAATTGGATTATAAGCCCTGGATATGCTGCTAACAACAATCTATCATAAATACTTAAACATAGTTTTGTTACAGGTGTAGCAAATATTTAGAATGTATTCAGAGTTTATGAATCATCCATCATCAATGCTTTAGTAAAATTCAATATATCATGTGATTTGTTTTTATAACCTTTTTTCCTCAAATCAAATTTGTCTGCATATACTCGTAAGGCAGGTGGGTATTTTTGCAGAAATATTGATTTCAACATTTTTGTAATGGAACTATAATAATTCCGTAGTAGGGGTGGAGTTATCCCAAGCTTTTGAAGGGGGTAGCTTTTATATTAAACGAACAAATTTCAACCATTTCTTTTAGCAACGTAATAGAATTAATAAATATTTTTATTAAACTGAAGTTCGTAACATTTTATTCAAAAGCTATTGGATGTGCGACAATATTCCAGGGAATAAGGCAAAAAATAAAGATAATTAATTCCAATCTACACGGCAGAACATGACAACAGAATTTTTGGAGGCGAGGTGATGCTCGCCACTAAAGCATACTATATTCCTCGATAGAGCTGTTCTTCTAGCAGAGTTCATCTTATCGTCAAGGCGCAGGAAGATTCTGTGATCGGTTATTGGAGAGGTCTCCTTCGGGAGTACACGTGCTAGCTGTAGATGAAACCAAAAACGCTGGGAGAGGATGTTGTTTAAATACCAGCTGCTCAGCCAGTGCTACACTGAAAGATTTTTGCTTTATAAATCTAATGAAACGATCTTATTTACTCTTTTTCACAATTCTAATGAAATATTTCCCGATATAAATATATGAAATTTCACGAATCTTCTGAAAGAATTTCACTGAAATTGTTGCATTAGCTTTCATATTTTCAACAGAAAATATCATTAGATAGGTTGGTTTATCAGGTTGCCGGTAAAGAATTGGAAGTAAAGCTTCCAGCCCACTTGGGCCCAATAGTAATGGTCCCTTTGTGATGCCTGTAGGGAAAGGAAAGAAAGATCATAGAGGAGAATAGTATAAAGGTTGAAAGGAGAAAAGTTATGTAAAGAGACTAGGAGATAGTGTGAAGAAGTGATGGAGGCGTCCGGAATTCCGTGCATGAAGGGTCGTTTGTAATTAAAACGCCATTTGGGTAGTCAGCGAGTTAACCATCCGCTGCTCCTGAGGAAGGAACTTATGCTCTTCCGCTCCATTTCTGAGAACTCTGAGAAGCTACCGAAGAATCTTTTGCCCAGAAGGCGAAGATGGTGGTGCTCCAGAGCTGGGGAAAGTCATACAAGGTGCATTATATTCTCTTCTTTTTTTACGTCATTACAGCTTAAGTAGTAATCATTATAGGGGAGACCCATAAGTCTAACGTGGGCTCTAAAGAAGCAGTGCCCCGTGACCGTGGACATGAGGTTTCGCAGATATAGCTTTGGGAAGTTTAGAAGTTGCTTGGTTCTGTTTGAGTCAAGGCGAGGCCAGATTGCTCTCGCAATAGATCAGGTTGGTTCATTGTACCATCTCGTTTGAGCCATCTGCATAAGGACATCATCAGTTCCTCTCCAGCAAGATGAGAGCGGGAGACCGCAGATATTGTCAATATCGATATCACGAAGTAAGGCTCCCCTCTTAGCTAGATCATCCGCAGTGATGTTGCCTAAAACGGGCCCGTGTCCGCGTACCTGTCTGAATGACTTGCCATCGTATTAAGTGCTGTGCGGCATTTCAGGACTATGTTGGTTGTGGTGTACACACCGGTGAGGGCTGTAATAGCCGGTTGACTGTCGGTTATGATAAATCTTTAGCCGATAAAACTTTAGCCAGTTCAATGCTCTTTTGATGGCAGATATTTATGCTTGTAGGATACTACATTCGTCCGGGAGTCTGAAAGACATTTTGATCCCGTATTCCGCAATGTAGATGCCCCCTGCCAACTCTCGTTCACCGCTTTAAGCCATCGGTATAGATATGTATTGCTCTGTGTGATGCTGGGAAGAAGTCTCCCGTCATAGAATAAACAAATTAAGAAGAATATCATGTTTTTGAATGTTATAGTTTCAATGAAATGTGTTTCATAGTGTTCATGAAAAGTTTCATTGTATATATGAAAGACCGATTTATTTCAATAGTTTTGTATAATTTTGATTTGTGTAGTCTTTTTTTTATTATTATACGGAAATTTGTAATTACATTAAAAATTTTAAATAATTTCATTAAAAATTTAAAATAATTTCATTAATGACATAATTTCATTAAAGTGATGACATAATTCCATTAAAATAATGGAATAATTTAAATAAAACAATGAAATAGTTTCAGTAAAACCATGAAATAGTTTTGTCGAAATAATGAAATAATTTTATCAAAATAATGAAATAATTTTATCAAAATAATGAAATAATTTCATCAAAATAATGAAATATTTTCGTTAGCTTAGCGAAATTATATCAATAGTCAATGAAATTATTTCATTAAAATCATTTTAACGAAACTTGTTTCATTAATACAATGAAGCGCATTAACGGCTGAGTTTCAATGAAGTTTTTCATTGGATTAATGTCGAAAGAAACAAAATTTTTCCAGAAAATTCTTTCAGTGTACTTCGGGCATCCAAATATGCCTTTTGTACAGAAGCTGCATAGTTTCATTTCTATAATGACATAATTACATTAAAGTAATGACATAATTTCAATAAAGTTATGACATAATTTCATTAAAATAATGAAATAATTTAAATAAAACAATTAAATAGTTTCACTAATATCATGAATTACTTTTGTCGAAATAATGAAATAATTTCATCAAAATAATGAAATAATTTTATCAAAATGATGAAATATTTTCGTTAGCTTAGCGAAATTATTTCAATAGATCAATGAAATTATTTCATATATATATAGTAGAACTTTCATTAAAATCATTTTAAAGAAACTTGTTTCATTAATGCAGTGAAGCGCATTAATGGCTGAGTTTTAATGAAGTTTTTCATTGGATTAATGGCGAAAGGAACAAAATTTTTGAAGAACATTCTTTCAGTGTACTCCGTGCATCCAAATATGTATGCCTTTTGTACTGTTGCTAATGCAACAGAAACTGCATCAAAAAGTACTTTGTGGTCGGGTGCTGGGGAGCGCCAGTATAACTGTTCTTTTCTATTCTTTTTGTCTGTCTTTTCTATTCCTCAAAATACTCCAAAAAGGGGTTCATGAATGATGTGCTGAGTTCTGTAGATGAAAAAGAGGTGATGTTGAACGCTTAATATAACACGGTGTTAAAAGCAATGTCAGGTTAGGCCAAAGGGCAGGTACTGACGTTAATCTTAAACACATCTGTACTTTAAATTCAACAAAGCTTTAATTCGATAATTCTATGCGATAATAAATCATCATTATAATAACACTTCTGCAATTTACACATTCTTTTTGTTGATACAAGTTCATATCTTCTGTATATATATCCACATACCCTTGAGCATTATCTTGCTAAAACAAGCATCAAAATAGAATAAAATTCTACTTATTAAAATTATGCACAAAATAATTTCGTAGAAGAATGTTATTACTTTATTTAAGGCAAAACTTTTATCTTTTCTAAGGGTTTTTAATGATGAAACAAAGAAGCAGCAGCAAAAAAATGTAACGAATTTACATTTTGAAATGCAATAACAAAATCTGCATGTACGTATGTGTTATAATTATACGGTAAAATTAACCCATATTCCTAACACGTATGCAAATAATACTCAAATGTATGTTGTACATGGTACCCTATGCTTACAGCCAGTGTTAGTCATTCTTTTTATAAGATATAACACCTTGTGTTACTGTGTGTAATATACAGGGGCATTCCATTTGAAGTGTACAGGTAAATAATAATATATATATTTTTTGTAGGTTGCGAAAAATATATAGATAGTACTTAAGAAGTTTCATACTGGAAGTGGAAAACGTTTAAGAATGGCTACAATGCCGGAGGGAATCGGTTACCAGATATGTGTTCTCTTATATTGATTACTTGACTACAAGTGGGTAAAATTTTATCCAACTAGCAAATCACTATACTAAAACCTTGAGATTTACAAAAATTTTGCGACAATAAAGTAACAATTTACTTTAAAATTTATAGCTCGGCATAAGTGAAAGAGAAAAATGACTTTGCGTTAATATTACAATATACTTCTTAGTGTGAAGTAGACATAAAACCATTAAAACTTTTGAGCTGTTTTTATTCAACCGACAGCTTAGCACTTGAAATATGCGTACATCCCTCCCCAAGCGTCAAAGCAGAGGTATGACTGCTTCTTTCTCTTTCACTTCACTTGAGCATATTTAGCGATATAATAATATAATATTTTAAAGCATTTTTTAAATGAAGTTTATGCAGCATCATATGCTGAAGCTGTAAAGAGTAATAAAGGGAAACAGAACAAAAGAAAAATAATTTTGATGACTATAATATATTTACAGCAATTGTTATTGTTATTGCTGTTGTTTTTTTGTGCTTTTAGTTCCAACAATTAATTTTAATATTAATTACCTGGCTTGGTTTACTGGCTGCAAATATATTCATAAATACTGTTGTTGTTCCTACTATCGTAAGGCACAGTGGTTAGTAAGGCAGTGAAATATAGATTCAGCTTTGGTTTTATAAATTTTAATATTAGTAACTCTTTTTATTAGAAACCATTTGTAGCTTTATAGAAACTTCAAAAAGATGAGGAGCAGAAATTAGTTTTAAAGTTCGTTTACATATTTTTCATTTTGGATTTTTGTTTTGATATTTAAATAATTATGCCACAAATTGGTCTTCATATTGTATTATTTTTAATTGCCCTTGTTCGATTTTAGGCTTGAATATCTCTAGCTTCAAGCATTCAAAGAAAACCACACCAATATTAGCTACCAATTGTCCCACTGCTCTTGCAGAATGTGTGCATAATAATAACCATCCATATATATTAGTGATATTATGAATATTCGTATTCGTATTCGAATTGCCGAATATTCGCCTCCTTCATGACATTCGTATTCGCTAAATTCAAGCGAATATTTCACAAATATTTTGCGCATACTTTCCAAAAAATAATACATAAAAATATACAGAAAATTAAACAAAAAATTTTAATTTTTAAGATTTTTCACTTAAAATTGTAACGTCACTAATGTAAATACATATAAACTTAACTTATGACTTACTCGTTAGTTATGCAATTGTATTGTATGTAGACATACAGGTACGTAAGCGCATACATAGAAAAATTAACATAGTATTTCCATACCAGTTACTCATGCGAGTACAATCTGAGGCAGATAGATAACATACATTATGCCAGCATTATTATAATTAATACTATAAGGAAATATGTTTGACAATAGATACTAGAAGGAATTAATTCTATTATGTAGAGGTTGGGCTTGGAATCTTTAATATTACTACAATAGATGTGTGTAATCAAGTTAACTGAAGTTTTAGCATATTTTATGGTTAAAATAACAGAAAAATCACAAATTCGAAAATTCGAATTTAATTTCGAATATTCGAAATTTTCAATTTTAGTTCGAAACTCGGTAAATAGATAATATGACCAAGAGAATCAGTTCAACATTATTTCAATATTTATTATTGACAATTCGAGTTTCATTTCATATTCGAACTCAGTTGCAAAACTCGGCAAGCAATAAAGCTAAAATCTCATCTATCACGAAATTATTCTAAAAAATTTAAATCATCATAGAATTTAGGAAATCATAAAATTTTGTCAGCACTTGAAAACTGAAATTTAATTTCGAAAATTTTAGTTTAACTATGAAAGTCAGTAGTTAGCTAATTTTATGGCCAAACAACCAAAACATTAGTTTTGTTAACATTTGTAAGCTCAAATTTAATTTCGTATGTTCGAAAATTTTAATTTAAATCGAACTTCCTGAATTTTATGAAAAATACACCGAAACCACATCAAAATTTATTCTTAAGAACACAAAATTAATTTCAATCAAAACTCGGAAACTCTAGTTTTATTTCGCATATGCTAATATATTAATTTGAGCTAAAAATGCGGTAATTAGATAATTTTATACTCAATTTAGATCGGCATTATTTCAGCATTTATACATCAAGATTCAAATTTAGTTCCCGGTATTCTCAAATTCGAAGTTAATTTCAAAACTCAGCAAGTAGCTAGTTTGTGGGTCAAATATCAAGAAACTTTTTCAACAAATTAAAATATATCATATAGATTTAAAAATAATTTTAGTTTTGTCAGCATTCGAGAACTCAAATTTAATTTCGAATGTTAAAAATTTCTGTTATTAGTAAATTTTATGGCCAAAAATGCCTCGACATTATGGCAATATGTACATTTGAATTTCGAGTTTAGCTTGGAGCATGTATTCTTATATATATTTGGCTTAAATAAGATTATATCGCCATACGACAATAAAAATTTAGCTTCGAATGTTCGAAAATTTTAAATTATTTTAGAGTCTCATTAATTTACTAATCTACAGCTAAAAGAAATGCCTTGACATTATGTCTGATATCACGAAATTATATCATTAAACTCTAAAATCGGGCATGTCACAGAGTTCAATTCCGTTCGGAAACGGAATTCAACCTATCCCATTTTTGTAGCAGTTGGTGTCTAAAAAAGAAAACTAAAATACGCAAATTTGTCAGATAAGTCTAGACTGTTGGCGGCACTACTATGCTGCATTATGCTCCAGTTACGGCTTGACATATTAGGGTGAATTGAATTCCGTTTATTGAACTGTGTGACATGGCCGAATATCATAATATTGAAAACTTATTCTCAAAATCTAAAATTTGTTCGAAAATTTTAATTTATCTTTGAATTTTGGTAATTCGTTAATGTATGTGAAAAGTTTTTCGAATTTCTTTTAAAATCTTCTTAGACTCGAACTTAATTCGAACTTCTGTAGTTTAGTCATTGTCAAGAACCCCATGATTATTTTAATATTTATATTTGTCAATATGAACAATATATCTAACATTTTCAAATTCGAACTTAGTTTCGACTATTAGTAAACCAAATAAAGTGAAATTATTTCAATAAATTTTTAAAATATCATAAAATTGAAAATACTGTAAAAATATATCAACAATCGAAAACTGAAATTCAATTTTCAATGTTCGAAAACTTAAAAATGAAAAAATTTAAAAATCATAATGTTATGTTAACATTCGAAAGCACACATTTTATTTCCAAAGTTTTAAAGTTTCATTGTAACTGCAAAATTCACAAATTTTATAGAATATTCTTAAATTCGAAATTAGTTCCAAAATTCAAAAATAGTAAATTTATAAAATTATAAAATATTATAGAATTAACAAGAAATCATAAACTTTGTTCAAGACTGGAAAATTAAAGTTTTATTTCGAATATTCGAAAATTCGAATTTAACTCAAAAACTCTGGAATTAGTTAATTTAATGATCGAAAAGAATATACTTCAACATCATTTCAGTATTTATATACTCAAATTCGAAATTTATATCGAATATTCTTAATTTTGAAATTAAATTCAAAGCGCGGCAAGTAGTTAATTTGTGGGTCAGATATCGCGGAAACTTTTAAATAAATTATAAGAAATTATTCTACTTTCGAAAATTGTAAGTTAAATTTTAATGTTCGAAAATTACAATTTGACTTCGAAATTTCCAAAAACCACAAAATTTTTTTAATATCTATCGGTTTCGAAAGTAGCGTACCTCTCAAGCCAGAGCCAACCCATACACACTCAAAAAATTTAATTGCTATCGGCTGGGCGGCGTCAGGCAAAGGTTATTATTCTTTTATATAATAAAACGATTTTTAAACTAATTAACTTTAGTTTAACAATAAAAGTTCAAAGTCAATTTCAAGCTTAATAAATTGCTTAAAATTTTCAATATTATTATTGACAATATTGCTATTATGAAACAAGTACCGTAGGAAATATAACAGTAAAGTGTCAACTGACTCGCCATTTACCTGATAGTATTATATTCCTGAGGTCTGCTAATACATATAAATTACTGCCAACCATGTAACAATATGTTAGTTAATACCTTAAATATGCTGCAATATGCCAGTGTATATTTATAATGCTGTTGCTTGGCTGCTCGCTTATTTTAGTATATTGCGTTAATTTGAAAATATTACAAAACATAGTAAAAGGACGTTATTAAAAGTGAACATTACTTTTCCATGTAACCTTATACTGCAACATACTAAAGCATCTGATATTAAAAGTGAATTTGCCATAATTATAATAAATTTTTGTATAAAGCTACAAAACAGTGAAATTCCTTTAAATAGGAACTCATAAAAAAGTAATAATTTAATTAAAATACAAGTTATAAACATGTTTATGATGCCATATCATTATGAAAATTTATGAACGAAAAGAAAGGAAAATATGGAAGAAAATGAATTGTTATTTTATTGAAAATATAAGAAAAAAGACATGAAAACTGTTGGTTCGCGCAAGTAAGGAGAGATATTCTAAGCAAATTTTGCATTAGAAACCATGCATCTGGATTTCGAGCCTACGAAATTCCAAAATAAACTTTAATTTCGTATAAAACTAACCAGTGACTAGGTCAGATCTCCTCTGACTAGAATAAAAATTGGTGTGGTAGTTCAGCCATGTTCAGTTAATATTTGATAAAAAAATTAGAGAACTAGCACGAGTGGTTCCCAGATTTTGAAGAATTCATTAAAATTACAAAAAGTTCATGCTGCAGCTGTTTGTCGCAGGGTGGCGTATGAGTATTATTATTTGGTGTATTGATAAAATATTAACTATACGCCAAATTGCGTTAACCACTTTCTGTAATATTACCTACAACACTAACAAAAAAAATGCCAAGAAGTGTCACTGTATTTTTTTATTTGTTATGGTCCCCTCACTACAAAAACAGTAGAAATTTCAATTCTATGGATATATATTTTTAAATTTTTTTTCTAAAATATGGTATGTATTTATGAAGAGGCTGCTTCACCGATTTCCCCGGGTTTCGGAATTATCCAGAACACATTGATGAAAAATACTTTTATTTTCGGAAAAATTGGAAAATTTTTATTTATTTAAAAATTCATCAAAACTCGAAAATTTACAAAAACTTAATTTTTTTATTCATTGATTATAAAGCCAAATATACTACAAAATAATAAAACTTTTATTTCATCAAAATCGATTGATATATATTGATTTTATTCACAATAAGGTAAAATTTGAAGAGGCGACTCCACAACTCTGATTATAACTTGAGAAAGACTCGTACAATTTTGTTAAAAATTTATATCAATAATTTCAATTTTAGCCGTCTTTTGGATATTCTAATATAACTTTTAATATGCTGAAAGGTGTCGGAGCTATTTAGAACGAAATAATAAAAAAAAATATTTTTTTGTAGAACTCAAAGTTTTTAATTTTTAAAACTTTATAAAAAATCCAACTTGGTAAAAAATATAGCTTTTATTAGTAGATCATAAAACTACGTATTTCTCCAATGAATTATGGTATGTTCTACTAAAATCTAAATGGCTGATTCTCAATTTAAACTTACATTTTGTTTTTTTTGTTTACCAATGTAACTAAATGATATATGAAAAGATAGGATTTTTATTATAGTTTTCGCCTCATCCAATGGATCCTGAAATAAAATTATATACATATTTCAATTTTTTTGAAATTTTCTATATTGAGCGTTACATTCGCTTTCGTGGTTGTTCTGGGAATTATTTTTGCGAAAAAATATACCACATAAATGAGTAGAGGGTTTGAAAACACTATACATCTTCTCTCTATAAATAAAAAATTATAATAATAGCAGGACGCAATTAAAAGTTATTACCACTCTTTCAATTTTGACTTACGTTCACATGGAAAAATTAAAAACTTATAGCTTTTGACATAATTCTTTACAAACATTTATATATGAGCGAAAAAAGTAGGCTAACTCTTCTTTCAAATAAAACAAATTTTAATAAAATCGACCAACATTGTCAAAAGTTATGTCAAAATCAATTAATTATTCGTAGAAAAACACAATATATCCAATACATTCATCGAACATATAACCAACCACCCAGAGTGCGGTAGAAGCAAAAGTTTTGCAAAGAAAATCAAAAATTTTAAAAAAGATAATCTTCTATATATCGTTTCTAACTTATATTCAATATACTAAAATTTATAGATAAATTATATATAAAAAAATTTTTTAAGTAACGTTCAATACATTTTTATACAAATTAAATATTTTTTCAGAACACACATTATACTTTGAATTCGATACAATTCAGATGCACAATCTTCGCTGTATTTAGCATAAGCTCCTTAGTTATTAAAATAAAATATCGATAACACTCAATATATATTTTTGGATACAATATAATCCTATTTAACAAAGTTCACAAAACTTTAAATATTTAGAAGTACAAACCTACGCTGTTATTTTAGTGTTTGCTGCTAATGGAATTTTAATAATTAAACTGAGTAATGAAGCGTACTAAAAAAGCGTAACGCTCAATATGCTCAAGACTAAGTACAACAACAATTTAAAAAAATTATAATTTCTAATATTTTTCAAAAATTTGATGTGCAAAATTAGAAAAGCAAGTGCAAATATGTTAAAATCGTTATGAATTTAATCTTGTTTTTAGGAAAAATCCATATTTCCTTAATGTGGAAAATCAACCGCATGCATTACGGACACGCCATTTTGTATGAAGAGAGTATAAACAGTATTTTCGTTCTTCGTTTTTAACACATAATGGACAGTCTTACACAAAAAACATTTATTTATAATCTATTAAATCATGCTAGACTTTCAAGCATAAATTTTAAATTGGAAACTTCATTTTAACATTTATGCGTTTATTTGATGAAATATTTTACTATACTTTCAACTTAAGTAAAGTGCAATTTTGGCTCGCACACGAAGGGTTCCGTTTTCGTTTCTTACTTTCTTTCATTTTAGCAATTTTTTCGTTTTGCTAGTTTTTTTTAATTTTAAAGTTTTTTTCGATGCTTTGGCGATATTTTTTGGTTTTGGCGCTTTTTTCAGTTTGGTGATTTTTTCGTTTCGCTTATTCGTTTAATTTTAGTTTTTTTAATTTTTAAAGTTTTTTTCGTTGTTTTGGCGATATTTTTTTTAGTTTTGACGCTTTTTTCAGTTTGGTGATTTTTTCGTTTTTTGCGATTTATCGTTTTTGCATTTTATTTTTGTTTTTTTGCCGATTTTTTAGTTTTGCCTGTTTTTTGGTTTTGGCGTCTTTTTTTAGATTTTTAACGATATTTTTAATTTTAGCGATTTATTTTAGCTTTGGAGTTTTTTCAGTTTTAGCCCTTTTTTCGGTATTTTTTCGTTTTTTGTGATATTTTTAGATTTAACGATTTGTTTTTGTTTGTTTTGGCACTTTTTTTCATTTTGTCGATTTTTTCGGTTTGTTTAGTTTGGTGCTTTTGTGTTGTTTCGGCGTTTTTTTCTTTTGGTAATTTTTTCCATTTTTTCCATTTTTTGCGACTTTTTTCCATTTTTGACGATATTTTTAGTTTTAGCGATTTTTTAGGTTATAGCGGTTTTTCGTTTTGACGATTTTTTTCGCTTTATGGGCATTTTTTTAGTATCTCGGCGATCTCTTTAGTTTTGTTGATTTTTTGCGTTTTAGCGACTTTTTTCAATTTTGGTTCTTTTTTCTTTAAACGCTTTTTACATTTTGGCGATTTTTCTTTTTGACATTTTTTTAATTTTGGAATATTTTAGTTTTTGCGTTTTTTTTTAATTTCAATAGTTTGCCTCTTACGGTTTTCAAGATTCGCCAACCTCGTCCAATTTTATTAGAACTTATTAAAAAAGAGGTGAAGAGGAGCGAGCAGCCTCTTGAAGAATAATAACTTTTAGAAAAAATTATAAAAAAGTATCCATACAATTTAAAATTTCGACTGCTTTTTAAGTTAGGGGACCATAACGCATAAAAAAATATCACAGGTCATGACAAACGTTTTAATTTGTTGCATAGTGTAATAAAGACGTCCTTAAACATATTTTGGAATTTCCACAAGCTCAAAATCCATTGCAGACCCACGATCGCTAGTGCAAAGGTGCTTAGAGTTCTTTGTAGAATTGTATCCCTCTACGATATTTTTTGGCAAAAATGTTTACCCTCCCTAATTTGCAGACATCTCTGTACGTGTGGATAATAAATTTTATATACCTAAATGAAAATTCCTAAACTCTATTTCCGTAAAAATATTTTTTGCTTAAAATAAACACTTCCATTTTACCAAATCTACTATGCAGCATTAAACAAAAAACACTTACGAGTACGAGTACATGTTTATACCATCATTATAAATTCATTTAAATCTCTTTTAAATTTCCGTCTTTAAAGAATTCAATTACGAAAAAATGTACGTTAAAAATTTTGAAATTATTATCTAATATGCAAATAACGGATGTATGATAAGTCTTTCAATCTAAAATCTTATGTTTGACTCTTTAGCCTGATTTATAGATTTTTATCTCAAACAATTCTCTTGTTTTATAAGATGAACCAAATAAGGAATCATTAAAAATTAAAGCAAAAGAATATTGTAATACATGTCCAAGGGTTTTCTTTTGTACACACTTGTAAATTCGAATGCCAAAAAAATAAAGAAATAAAAAAAAAAGACTTTAACGAAATTAGCTGTTAATAGTCAAACAACCAACATCAGCAAAAAAGTAAAGTAAAAATGAAAGACACGTCTATTGACTCTTAACAACTCTGTAAGTTATTTTATGTAAAGTATTTCTAGTGTAAACGGTGTGTGTGTGCCTGTGTGTTGTGCTCATTTATGTGCATGTATAAATGTGCTTAGAATGTGCAAAATATAAAAAATAGACATCTTCATATTAAGTGTAGTACTAAACAAAGACACATATACACATAAGCGCGCAGTAAGTAGTATATGCAAATAGTTTTGTGAAGAAAAATAGCAGAACCAATGGATGAAATAATCAGGCTGATCCCATACGTGCACAAAGTTGCCCAAAATTAACCGAAAGCTCTTTTCAATACAAAATTTGTATCTAAAAAAGCTTTTGTGTAATTGTGCAATATGCTTCAGGAATAAGTGTTATTCGCTGTTTAAGTCTGAAGTTTAGATTATTACGCGTTTTAGAGGATGCTCTCTAAAGGTAATTTTTCTATATGGCGCTTTTTTCTAAAAAGTAATTTTTTCTAAAAGGTACATTTTTCTAAAAGGTACTTTTTTCTAAAAGGTACTTTTTTTCTAAAAGGTACTCTTCTAAAAGATACTCTTTTCTTAAAGGTACTCTTTTCTAAAAGGTACTCTTTTCTAAAAGGTATTCTTTTCTATAAGGTAAAAGCTACTTTTTTCTAAAAGGTACTTTTTTCTAAAATGTACTTTTTTCTAAAAGGTACTTTTTTCTAAAAGGTACTTTTCTCTAAAAGGTACTTTTTTCTAAAAGGTACTTTTTTCTAAAAAGTACTTTTTTCTAAAAGGTACTTTTTTCTAAAAGGTACTTTTTTCTAAAAGGTACTTTTTTCTAAAAGGTACTTTTTTCTAAAAGGTACTTTTTTCTAAAAGGTACTTTTTTCTAAAAGGTACTTTTTTCTAAAAGGTACTTTTTTCTAAAAGGTACTTTTTTCTAAAAGTTACTTTTTTCTAAAAGGTACTTTTATCTAAAAGGTACTTTTTTCTAAAAGGTACTTTTTCCTAAAAGGTACTTTTTTTAAAAGGTACTTTTTTCTAAAGGGTACTTTTTTCTAAAAGGTACTTTTTCTAAACGGTACTTTTTTCTAAAAGATACTTTTTTCTAAAAGGTACTTTTTTGTAAAAGGTACTTTTTTCTAAAAGGTACTTTTTTCTAAAAGGTAATTTTTTCTAAAAGGTACTTTTTTCTAAAAGGTACTTTTTTCTAAAAGGTACTTTTTTCTAAAAGGTACTCTTTCCTAAAAGGTACTTTTTTCTAAAAGGTACTTTTTTCTAAAAGGTACTTTTTTCTAAAAGGTACTTTTTTCTAAAAGGTACTTTTTTCTAAAAGGTACTTTTTTCTAAAAGGTACTTTTTTCTAAAAGGTACTTTTTTCTAAAAGGTACTTTTTTCTAAAAGGTACTTTTTTCTAAAAGGTATTTTTTTCTAAAAGGTACTTTTTTCTTAAAGGTACTTTTTTCTAAAAGGTACTTTTTTCTAAAAGGTACTTTTTTCTAAAAGGTACTTTTTTCTAAAAGGTACTTTTTTCTAAAAGGTACTTTTTTCTAAAATGTATTTTTTTCTAAAAGCTACTTTTTTCTAAAAGGTACTTTTTTCTAAAAGGTACTTTTTTCTAAAAGATACTTTTTTCTAAAAGGTACTTTTTTCTAAAAGATACTTTTTTCTAAAAGGTACTTTTTTGTAAAAGGTACTTTTTTCTAAAAGGTACTTTTTTCTAAAAGGTAATTTTTTCTAAAAGGTACTTTTTTTTAAAAGGTACTTTTTTCTAAAAGGTACTTTTGTCTAAAAGGTACTTTTTTCTAAAAGGTACTTTTTTCTAAAAGATACTTTTTTCTAAAAGGTACCTTTTTCTAAAAGGTACCTTTTTCTAAAAGCTACCTTTTTCTAAAAGCTACTTTATTCGAAAAGTTACTTTATTCGAAAAGTTACTTTATTCTAAGAGGTAATTTTTCAAAAAAGGTACTTTTTTCTAAAAGGTACTTTATTCGAAAAGTTACTTTATTCTAAGAGGTACTTTTTCAAAAAAGGCACTTTTTCTAAAAAATATTTTTGTGTAAAGATACTTTTTTTAAAAGGGTTTTTTAAAGGTATCTTTTTCGAAAGGTACTTATTAAAATGATATTGCTTAAGTCATTTTTACAAGGTACTTTTTTAAAACGTACTTCCTTAAATCTCCTTTCCTTAAAAGGTTGAAAGAAATTTATTTAAAAAGGACCTTGTTAAAAGGAATTTATTTAAAAGGTACCTTTTTTGAAATTTCGGGATATAATATTTTGTCCAATACCGTTGAAATGGTAGTACGGATTTTGTTAAATTAACTCTTCTGTACAGACTATGAATTCGCAAATAAAAATTAAATGTGAAACCTTTTAAATAGGGATGTAACGATACGCCGTTTTGCCGATCCGATACCGATATTTAAAAATAAATATCGCCGATACCGATTCCGATACCGATACGAATATTGAAATTGAGTTCAAGTTTAGATTAACAAAACTCAAGTGCAATTTTTTTATTATACAAAATTACATTATAAGAGAGAATATTTAAAATTGATAAAACATTGGAAGTAATTTTTAAGGAGCTACATTTTCTTTGCTTCCAAACAATCTATATTAAAAATATGCAGACAATTAGTAGAAAAGCAAGAAAAAATGTTTAATTCCCTTACAATTTTAAAAAATACTCGCCATGCTTTTTAAAAAATCGATTTTTTAAAAGGACATTTATCAACTAATATTCTTCTAAATAACTTAATAGCTTAATTATTAAAAGACTTCTAAGTTTATATTTATTCATTTAAATTTACATGAAAATAGAGTTTTGAGTTTAAATTCGCATAAAAAAATTGTGAAAATGGGTAATTTTTTATCCTTTTTACTTGAGGGAAAACCATTATAGAATACCGAAAAAGAAATTTGTCCTAGCATCGCTTGCAATTCGGTGATTGGTAATCGAAAAACAGAACTTCTTGCAATGGCAAGGATATGTAAAACTAATTAGAAATTATCCAATTTGCAATACTTCCAGATCGCGAATTCTACATTTTCATGACTTCTTTGAAGTATCTTTTTTTGCTGGAATAAGATTTAAAAAACAACGACTTGAATTTGAATTCATGGTAAAATTAACCAAAAATAAATATTTTTTTTACAAAATAACAGCATAATATATTATTAATTTTTAAAATTGGTATTAATAAGATTTACAAAATCACGAAGTGAGTTTAATTCATGTCAAAATCGAACAAAAATAAATTATTTGTTAAAAAAAACTCTGAAAAAATGTTTAAAAGTATCGTCGTATCGACAGTAAAATATCGCCGATACCGATGTATCGGAAAATCTGAAGTATCGCCGATATATCGGTATCGGTATTCGTTACATCCCTACTTTTAAATAAGCTAGCTAAAGGCAGTAAAGAAAGGCGAACATTCTGCTAAATATCTCAACTCTACTGTTTGCATTTTCAAATGGAGGTGTACGAGTATCATAATGCAACGTTGGTTAAAGAGAAAAAAAAGCTGAGTTTAATGGATGATTGTAAAGAAAAAGGAATGCACACACATACACATACACACACGCAGACAACAAGTATTAATGCTTTAACACTGGAATGTACATGTACAAAGCATGCTTGTACTTAAGGATTCATTAAGGACGTTCTTTTACACTTGTGTTATTTTAATGTGAGTGAGTGTGTGTGGGTAAACGGTACAGAGTGAAAAAATCCAGTTTGTAAGTGACTGAAAGCAACAGCAATAACAGAAACAATCAAGTCGATAATAATGTTAATGATGATGATGAAGACATTTTAAGTCTGTCTTTACTTTACTATCTAGAGTATGTAGAAGTACGTGTGTGTGTGTGTGAGTAAAAATAAGTGGGTAAATATAAATGGGTAGTTGTGGGCGTAGAGCGTGAACAGATTTCTTCAGTTTTCAATACAGATTTTTTTTCTTATATATTTTATTTTATTTATATTTTTTTAAAAGGACGTTCATTTTCTTGTATAGTTGTTATTTTATTGTTGCTCTCTTGTCTATTTTGTTACGTGCATACATACATACATACATACATACATACATACATACATACATACATACATACATACATACATACATACATACTAGTATGTGTATGTTAGTGATTTTGTTGCTTTCTTGGTTCTTTGTATTTACTACCATTCAATTTATTCATTGGTTTGGTTTTTCAATTTCGTTTATGTTGCATGTTACTTGTTAATTTTCATCTTCCTGTTTTGTTTTCACACGTATATTAGAAATGAGTAAATAGATTTTTCTATTTATTTTTTCTGTGTTTTCTTTCTATTTCTTGATGAAGCTGTTCATTTTTTTTTGTTAGTGTTCAAACCACCTGCCTGGTTGCTGGGCAATACATGATGACGATGTCTCTTTTTATATGCTGAAGGAAACAATACAAAGATTCAAATTACTTGTTACCGATGATGGTACAAAATAGACTAGAAATGTTTTACTATACATGTGTTTGACGAATTGCCAAAAGTCTCTATGCGTCTAAAACTCTTTTCAGAAACCAACATTTTGTAAATTTTAAAAAGTAAATTAAATGAAACATTTTACTAAAGCTTAAATTTGATTTTTCCGAGGAAAAATGCTGAAATTGTTGTTTGAAATTGAAGTGCTTTTTTTCTCTCTCTCTCTCTCTATCAATCAAGAAAATGAAGTGGTTTTTAGTCATAGTGCTTGGTTGGCTGTACGAGTATAAAGGAAAAAGATTTTTTTTCTATACAAGATTCCTAAAATGATGTGATTACTATGTGTATTAAAAATGTATTTCTATAAACATAGCTGTTATATAAATTGTAATTTTTTCGAATTATGCAACACATGTATGAAATTGCTTTTGGAAAATTTTATATATTTTTTGAAACATTTTGCCACAAGCGGATGTCAAATATCAAAATGGCATTTTCCTAAATATTTGTGTAATTTGATAGTGAACGTGACTTTTGAATTTCCTTTTTTCGTGTTACATATGAATATGTTTTCTAATGTGAGAGGGATAGTGTTTTAGTTTAAAACGGTTAAGTGACAAAGTTAACAAAGATTAATCTGAACTGAAGTACCAGTTAAACATAAATCTCTGGTGGAGGAGGTGCGTAGCTGCACATCACTGAAAGAGTTTTCATCATAAACTCTGTAAATTTATTTGGACACTAATTTAATAAATAGCTTCAGTAAAAAAAGTCAAAATCACGCTTCGTTGGATTAATGAAACAGTTTTCGTTAAAAAATAAACTAATTGCATTAATCCTATAAATAAACTAATTGCATTAATCCTATGTAATAATTTTGCTAACCTAATGCATTATTTCATCTTTTTAATGAAATTATTTCATTATTTTAATGAAATTATATCATTATTTTTATGAAATCATGTTATTATTTTAATGAAATCATGCCATTATTTCAATGAAAATATTTAATTGTTTTAATGAAAGTATTTTTTTTTTGTTATCATGAAATTAACTTTTTCCATTTATCAGAAAACTATCAGAAAAATTGGCAATGTTTGACGATTGCGCACAGTATCGAACTCATATTCTTAATTTTCGTCATTTGCCTTAGAGCCAACGTCTTAACTAATGCAGCCAATAACACTCTCAAAACAATGTGCTTTATAGGTCTATAATATTTTTTCGAAAATTTTTGGAGCACACAGAGGGATGGCGCACACTACATATAACGAGTGATTTTTTTGCTATTATCTTTTTGGCAACACTAGTTTTGACAGCTCACGCACGTTTTGTATCTTGTGTCACTGTCAAACATCTTCAGTTTGGTCTATAATTTAATCATGAATCGTATTACAAACGAACAACGCTTGCAAATTATTGAATTTTATTACCAAAATGCGTGCTCTGTTAAGAAAGTTCATCGCTCCACTTTTTTATCGAAGAATTGTGTTCAGCGACGAGGTTCATTTCTGGTTGAATGGATACGTGAACAAGCAAAACTGGCGTATTTGGAGTGAAGAGCAGCCAGAAGCATTGCAAGAGCTACCAATGCATCCACAAAAAACAACCGTTTGGTGCGGATTATGGGCTGGCGGCATCATTGGGTCGTATTTCTTCAAAGATGATGCGAATCACAACGTTACTGTGAATGGTGAGCGCTACCGTGCGATGATAACAAACTTTTTTCTGCCCAAAATAGAAGAGCTTGACTTGCATGACATGTGGTTTCAACAATACGGTGCCACATGCCACACAGCACGCGAAACAATGGACCAATTGAGAGGCGAGTTCGGTGAACAGTTTATTTCACACTTGGGACCAGTCAATTGGCCGCCAAGATCGTGCGATTTAACGCCTCTAGACTATTTTTTGTGGGGCTATGTTAAGGCTAATGTCTATAGCGACAAGCCCGCTTCGATTGACGCACTGGAAGCCAACATTGCCAACATTATTCGTGAGATACCGGCCGAAATGTTGGAAAGAGTATGCCAAAATTCGACTAAGCGGATGGACCATTTGAGGCGCAGCCGCGGCCAACATTTGCATGAAATAATCTTCAAACATTAAATTATATCGACCCAACTATCGATCCAAATAAATATTTCATGCATTTTTCTGAATTTTATGTGTTTTTTTTTTTTTTACTTTCCGATAGTTCTTATAAAATCACCCATTACAATCCAAGTTGATTTATTTTCATAAGATTTTTGTTATCGAAGCAAAAGACTTCAATTTTTATATATACACTTTCTATAATAAACAAAAGATGCTTGCCACGCCCATCGCCCACCTCCCATACAATTTAAATAAATTTTGTTGCATAAAATTGTTCCTATCCAAACAAAAGTCTTCAAATTTGGTACATAGACTCTCTTAAATAACAAAAAATATGGATCTAAAGTCTCATCAGCATCAGCCACGCCTACCGCCTATATATAAGTATAAAGTATGGCCCACCGCATATTTTTGCAATTCCAATGCTTTTCAGTGAAACTTTGATATAACGAACGAAAAACTCAATATTACGAATTTTTTCTGGGTCCCTTAAAAAAACTCTTTATTGCAAAGTTTTTCATACAAGCATACATACACTATAGCTATAAGGAAGAAATTGTGACCTATAAAGCCTCTATATAGCGAGATATTCATTTAAAAACCTTTAAAACGAATTCTAAATGTGTTTGCAAGAGTGTATCGATGGTCATACGTTGACAAAACGTAACTGACTTTTTATGTGAAGAATACAAAACTTAGAAAACGTTATATCGGCCATGTCACAGAGTTTAATTCCGTTCGGAAACGGAATTCAACCTACTCAATTTTTGTAGCAGCTGGTGTCTAAAAAAGAAAACTAAAATACGCAAATTTGTCAGGTGTGTCCAGACTGTTGGCAGCGCTACTATGTTGCGGTATGCTCCAGCTTGACATATTAGGGTGGATTGAATTCCGATTCCGAACGGAATTGAACTCTGAGACATGGCCGTTTAAGTCGCTAAAAAACGTTACTATCCTCAAAATAAGAAAAACCGAAATTAGTTAAGACAATCTACTAAATAATTTGCAGTTATTTTATTTCATTGCTAGGAACGCTTTCAGGCTATTTATAATGAAATTTCTTTAACAGAATAGTTTTAAAATCAGTTACGTGTTGTCAACGTATTACCATTGATATATGAAGTATTCACATAAAAGTCTCTATACAAAGAAGTCGAAATAAAGCAAAATTAGATTGTAAGCAAAATGGTAAGGAACCATTGTCAAAAACTATAGTTGAAACTATAGACTTTACTGATACATATGTATATATTTTCCAATCCCCTTCAGATTCATTATATCGAAGTTTCACTGTATTACTCAAATCATGTGGTTATGTTTTTCTTATTACTTTATGCATTTCTTTCCAATTGCTGTCAGTCAGTTATTAGTATATTGTTGTACTAACTGATAACTGCAATATCATTAGAAAAGCTCAAGCCTAAATGTATGCAAAAGATTTTATTACAAACCTGCACTAGAATATTCGTGACCTTTTTCAGAAAATTTTGAAGTTTGTTCAGCTGGATTTCTTTTTTCGTTAATTCGAAAAATACACTCTCATTTTTCATTTGGATCTAGTGAGAAGACAGAGGTAGGCGGAGTTTACTTCTTTTTTTGGTAAAGAAAACTGCAAACGCCGAATTTTATAAGGCTTTTACTAATTCGCTCATATCTACATATGAGTAATTCCATTTAGTCGGGTGTGACCATTTTACACACATTTTTTTTGCTATAAATCAAGAATATAAAATTTTTTACTTAAAAAACCGTTGCGGCTCGCAAGGACATTAAGCTTAAAGTCGTTGAATAATGGGTAGACACTGATAGAACACGATTTCTGCTCAGAATGGTCATCAGAAAGCTGCGACGGTTGTGACCTTATAAATCTTTGTTTTAAGGAATTATGACTTTCAGTATAAATTCTGTAAAATTTCGACTATAAGGTACACAATAATTTTGGTATAGATATCTGTTCAAAGTGTTTTTAATTGTATTATGTATTTACTGTTTGACAAAAAAATTATTTTTCTTATGAAAAAACAATTTTTAAAATGAGACGGGTGTGACCGATGGGTGTGACCTAGTATGAAAATTTAAAAAATTCGAAGAAGTAAAACTTTTCATTGATTTAATTAATATAAATAATATAAAGATAAACTCTTAAGAAAATAATAAGACATTAAATTATTTGCTATACGTTATAATTGTCATTCTCTAAAGAACATCAATTGAGAGATTTTTATTAAAAATGAGAATATTATTTTTTCCTTGCATAGGGCCGTTTTACGTGGAATCACTCATATGCAATCTAAATAATTTTTTCTTAAATTAAAAAGAAGGTGCATTAAAATGTTAGCAGTGAAAAAATCTTACACGCATAAGCCACTGGTGTTGCATGAAAATTTTAATCAGTTTTCTTGGTAGAATATTACAGCAACTTCACTACATTTTTTCTAGCACAAAATTTGGCTTTTTACAAAAAACAATTATGGATTTTGCTTAGCGAAACAATTCTCTATACAACTGCATTATTAGATGTTTGAAAAGTTATAGTCGAATTATTGTTTTTTTTTCCAAGAAAATACCACTGTGGAGCATTCCCCAAAAAATATTGATTATCGTATAACTGCTACATTTTAAGACCGATTTCCAAAATTGTTTGTTTGTTTGTTTGTTTGAAAAGGTTTGCTTGAAGTTTGGTCCCATAGAAGTGAAAATCGAAAAGACAAAGTGGTAGGGAGATATATTGATTATCACATAACTCCGCCATATCTTGACCGATTTTTTAAATATTTCATTTGAAAGGAAATGAAAGTTTGGCACTACGAAAAATTCTAGACGGATGGACACCCCATTTGTGGACAAATACATCATTTGAAGTAACTAAAAATTTAGTCCTTTTGTAATCTGTTTAATAAGATCTCTGTATTGAAGTTGGGTGTTTATGAAGAATTATTATTATGCTGTTTACAGAACCCAAACAATCGAATTGAGTGAACAATTTGTATGAAAAGCACTAAGATTTTTGAGTGGTTTCCATAACAATTTTTTACTCAATGTTTACATAAGTAAACATTTTTTTAGAAACTTAATAGAAATTAGATATATTTTTTCGTTTGCTGGAAGGGGGAATATATATTTTTCTTGCCTTCCTGCTTACTGAATTTTAACCCTTTCAAGATCACAAGTTAAGAATTTTTTAAATTCCTTAGAAGCTTAAGATATAAAATTGTTTAAAAGCAATTTTTTTCATGTCATGCCATAAAATGCCATTTTCATAAAAGCGAACACACAAAGGACTTACATTATTATTGTCTGGGATAATGTTGCTTGTATCCTTTTGCACACTTATCTAATTTATTTTTATTTCTATTTTTTCTTTTTCTATCATTTGCTGTTGCCGTATATTTTATGTTTGTTCTCCTAGTCCTTAAAACAGTTACCCTTCAAGTGATTAAATTAATTTGACATTGACTTACCCAGGCACAGTTAGACTCGTAAATTCAAATAACAAAAACATATAATGAAAAAATTACATTATTATACTTCAATCGTTGTCTATGTGCTAGTGTACGAAAGTATTTGTTTATGTTAGAATTTCTTGTTTGTTCAAGGATTGACTACTTAATAGGATTCCCTTTAAACAGATGTTGAATTTGATGTGGAAAAAAAAATAAAAACAATTTAATTTTTCCTTCTATTTTATTAGACACTCTGCCTTGGTTGTGGCTTAATTTGTAATTTTCAAAATTTTAAATTTTCATCAGTTAGTGCAATTAAAAACTAAAAGCGAATACAAAAAACTTTTTTTTTGTTTTGTTTACTTAAACCCTATTTCTGGGATGCTGACACAAATTAAATTGCTTGTTTTTTCCAAGGATTTGATTTGTCACCATGAATGTGTATTTCTGTGTACATGATTTTTTTATGGATTAAATTTTAAATCTACTTTTCATTTGAAAGCGTCAAAGAAAAATATGCTTGTAATGTCAACAGCTAGAAAAAGAGAAATTAATTTGTTTTAAAAATTAAACAATAATTTTAGGAGATTCATCTTAGTAGTAGACGTAACTTTCAATATCTCGAGCACTATTTTCCATTTTTAGGGTTCCGTACGCCAAAAATGTAAAGGAACCCTATTGTTTTCGCTTCGCTATCCGTCCGTCCGTCTGTCGTCTGTCTGTCACAGGCTGTTTTATCGAGAACCGGTACGGACTTGAAATTTTCACAGAATATGTATAACTATGACCGCTACTACAACAAATATATGGTAGGAAGAAATTAAAGGGTGTTCTAAAGCGAGCAGCGAAATATATTGAAATCCTAATATAATATACAGACACTTATATATAGACACATGAAATATTCAAAGTTAGTGCATTAATATACACATTTACACTGAAATTTAAACAAAATAAAAATTAAAGAGTATTTTATCAGTTAATGTAATTTTGACTATGTAATTGTAATTGAAAACAACAAAAGCGAATGCAAAAAAGAAATATAAAACTAAAGGGTATTCTATCATGTTATGTAATTTAGACATTTAGCTATATCTCCTGAGCTATAGTGTAATATACAGTCACTTATATATCGACACTTGAAATCTGCAAAGTTAGTGTATTATTATATAGACTACAGCAATTAACACTCAAAAATCTAAACCAAATTAAAATTAAAGGGTATTCTTTCAATTAATGCAATTTTGAAAATTATCTATATCTTGGAGACCGTAAGAGCCATAATCCTGAAAATTTCCCAGTTAGTGCAGCACTTTGAAGGCAACAAAGTACCGAATGCTAAAATAACAAACTAAATAAAAGTTAAAGGGTATTCTATCAGTTTGTGTAATTTTGAAATTTAGCTCAATCTTCGCAAAACCAACTAAACATATTGCCAAAAAACTAAAAAAGTCACCAAAGCTAAAAAAATCGTTAAAAAAAACAAAAATCGCAAAAAAAAACTAAAAATCCGGCAAAGCTAAAAAATCGTCAAAAACCGAAAACAATCGCCAAAACTAAACAAACCCCATAACTAAAAAAAATCGCCAAAACGGAAAATAACGCCAAAACTAAAAAATGTAAAATCTTAAAATATCGTAAAAAAACGAAAAAAATCTTCAAAACAAGAGAAACAATTATCGCCAAAACTAACAAAAATCGCAAAAACGAAAAAAAAATTCCTAAAACTAAGAAATCGTCTGCAGATCAAAGTCACACTTTACTGAAGTTATTTAATTAATAAATATAGGCGTAGCTCTAGATACTTCTTCTGGTGTAAGGAAAATTGTTTTTATATTGCTTCTTCATATTGAAATACAGAAAATATATAAGCAGTTATATCTACTACACTATTAAAATTAGTTTTTTTTTGTTCGTAATAAAAATTTAAAGCTATGCGGATATTTTTTTCAAGTTTTTGTTAAAATAAATTTTTTTAATTTTGAAGATGCTTGCTTCTCTACTACTCTTAGTGATTTTATCATAACTTGAGAATAACTCAACCAATTTTGATGCAATATATACCATAAAGTTTGTATTCCATTTACCTTCGAGTAAATATGCAAAAAGGTTTTTTTATATATTGATTGTGGTGGCATTTGGACCGAAATAATGAAAAATATTTTTTGTTAAAAAATTAAAATTTTTTATTTGTATTAAAATTCTTACAAAAATTAGAAACGAGAAAAAGTTCTTACTTATGAAAACAGGCCTTATATTCCGAAGTCTAAAATTGTGTTAGCTACATTTTCTTAAACTAGCTAAAATTCGGAAAACAATTGCATTTTTTACCGCGAAACTCCAAAAATTCACCGATATATGGTTTTTGTGAACATTAGAAATTTAAGAGCTTTCCATAAAATTTATTTTAATCTCTCACTCCACTTTTTCGATACTAATTTGTGAATAGCTAAGAACCCATTGATTTGTTTACCTAATTCTATTACGATAGTTGGAAGGTAATTTTATCATGCCTCTGCTGCTGTTTTGTTGGTTGAGACATACTGTTCTCGAGCTAAGGTGAAAAAATCTGTAAGTATAAGGAAAAAACCGAGGACAAAGTATATTTTCAGCCCATTAATTTGATTAGAAAAATTTAAGATATGTTCAAAACGGAAATTCACTGTGATTCTGTGTTATTTTAGTTTAAAGATCGTATCATTTTTGGTCAGAAGGAATTGCACATGAAATAATTAACGTTAGTTAATTTCACAACAGCATGCAAAGCTAATGATTGGAACGTATAAACAAAATCGTTTCATAGCTCTTATGTCGTCCCTAAGCAAAAACAATCTGAGAGCGCTCACAAGTTTCCTCACAGGCCATTGCACACTGAGGAAACACCTCGGCAGACTGGACATTGAGAATAACAGCCTGTGCAAATTCTGTGATTACAAAGATGAAATTCCAGAGCATATCCTGAAGGGCTGTGAAGCGTTTTGCCACAAAAGATATAGCCAATTAGCCAAGCACTTACTGGAGGATTGGGAACTGCCAACACTATAGCCACTGGCCACTGTCAGGTGCAAGCTATTCTGATATGGCTTAGTGCCTATCGTACGTATTTGTAGCATTGTATTATCAATAAATTAAAATATTTAGCTTAAGTTAGGGAGCCTATATAATAATGTAGTAATATCATTGAAACAATGAAATAGTTTTTTTTAGAATAATGAAATAATTTTATTATAGTGAAATAAATTCATTGCAATGATGAAATAATTTCGTTAAAATAATGAAGTTTTTCATTAGTTTAGCGAAATTATTACATTGGATCAATGATTTTATTGCATATGTTTGGTGAAATTTTTATTATAACCATTTTAACAAAACTTGTTTTATTAATCAGACGAAGCAAGCGTTTGGTTTTAATGAACTTTTTCGTACCAATAATGTCGAAATTCGCAAAATTTATGAACAAAATTCTTTTAGTGCATACGGAATACACATGAACACTTTTTAGGAGGCCTAGATTCTTAAAAATATTTTTTAATTAAAATCTACTAGATTTCGTTGTGGTGTAAATGCAATATTATTGACTTCTTCTCATATTTACAGGAAAAAGTGTGCTATTGTTCTGACCACAGTTATTTGTTAGACATGTAATAAATTAATTTTTATTGCCCGCTACTTTAAGGGGTTCAACAGTTTTGTCACACTTCAGTTGTTCTATATTAATATTCTGTTGCTGTCTTGAAATAATATGCTTTCCCCGAAAGTTTCGTTTTACCAGGTTGAAGGGATATTTTTTACAATTTTCTGGTTATCTTGCTTTTGTGGCATTTTAAAGTGAGATTGGCTTGAAATATTTATTATATTATATAAAAATGCGCTACAAGACCTTTATCGTTATTATTATTTTTATAAGGTTTGCTTTTTTTTTGCTAAAATAATAAAAACCACAAGGTCACAAAAACATTTGCGCAAAAATAAAGACATAATGAAGTAAAACTTACTTTAAGTTGGTTTTTTCTTGACGATGAAAACACTTGCAACCATTAAAGATTAAGCTATTGGTAAATCTTTTAAATCAACCAACTAAACACCTCTATAGTTAACTTTTGCTTTAAAAAACCCTGCAGTTCGGAAGGTTTTATAATTATTTCATTATAAGAACATCATTACAAAGAATGGATTAGAAAATTAACAAAAGTTAAGGCTGATTATACTCTAGACTAGTTGGAAACAGTTAAGTGACAAATGCCCTGCAGGTAGTTTATTTGAAATAGAAAAGTGGTCATAAAAATTGATTTTCCATAACAGAGGAAAGGACATCAATAATATTAAATAAACCGATTTAACTAAAATAAATCTGTATAACATCAGATTTACTGGCAGATAAGTAGAGAGAGAGAGAGAGAGTTTCACTCAAAATATATGCATATAATGGCATATAAATTTGTTGGGCTTTATTGGTGGGCAAAAATAAATATTTATTTTAAGCCTAAAAGAGCCCTGAACAGAAAAAATATAAACAAAACTTTAGACCAGTGGTGGCCACTCTCTCAATTTCGAGTATAGGCTTACACTGTGTGTGAGGCTTACACTGTGTGTGAGACAAACGGCCTATCTATTTAGCTGCGAAGCACATACACAAACAAAGAATAAGATAGTGTATGTTTGGCCACCACTGCTTTAGACATTTCAAAAGGCTTTGAAAAATAACAGCAACAACAATATCGTTAGTATTTCCAACAACCATAGAACATAAAAGCCACTATACAAAAACATAAAAATCAATGAGCAATTTCAGCCACAAAATACGAAAAAAAAGCACAAACAAATTTGTATAAAAATTTGTGTTAACAAAGCGTTGATTGTAGGTGTGTTATTTAAACTATTAAGGAAAAAGCACTCACACACACACACAAACACATTTATACCTATTATACATATAAATTTACTATAAAGAGAAAAGTATAGCAAAAAAAAATGAACGAACTTTTTCATCAGCATGAAATATTCGGGCACATACAAAAACTCATAAAAGCCATTTAAAATATTGCATTGTAATAAACATACAACCAACAACATTTATCGTAAATATACAACAAACAACTTTAGAAAAAAAATGTTTAATGACTTTTTAAACCTTTTTTGTGTTAGTCGACTGTTTTTCCTATCATTTCAACAAATAAACAGCGTAAAAGTTTAAATATTTCAAGCACAATCATCTGTAATGTGCACAACAAAGTGATAAGGTTACTTACTTTTTATGCTTATCGTTATCTATAGAATTTATCACAATTCCTGGCATTGTCTTTTAAAACTTTTAATGAAGTCGTTCTTATGTGTAGTTTTTTTTTTGATATGAAATCTGAAGACATAAATTTTTAAGAAAAAGTTGTGGTTTTGTGTCAATTAAACTAATCTTTGACAATTGTTGAATAGACATTTGCTTTCAGCGAATGCGAATAAATTCATAAATTCCCTTAATTTCGACAATAATGAAAAATATTTCACTCTTAATAATAATTTGAATTAATATCAATTGAAATAATCAACGTAAGCCGATATTCTCCCCCCCCAAAACGAGTAAATTTCTATATAGTTTCTAAAAGAAATTTGTAAAAATAGTATGTTTTAGTTAGAAGCTCAGGCTGGGTCCGCGCCTGAAATAACAAACTTCTCAGAATCTCAACGAAAAAAAAGGCGAAAAAAGCCGGCAAAACGAAAAATCGCTAAAACAAAAATTTTTTCAGAAAAACAGCGAAACCGAAAAAATTCCCACAAAAGGAAAAAGTGCCGGACCGGAATAATACGCTGAAGCGAAAAAAAATCGGTTAAACGAAAAAAATCGCTAAAAACTGAAAAATTCGCCTAAACGGGAAAAATCCGCCAAAAAGAGAAGAAATCGCCAAAACAAGTAAAAACAGTAAAAACGGGGAAAAAATTGCCAAATATAAAAAACAGCCAAACAACAAAAATGGCCACAAGAAGAAAAAAACTGCAACCCGTAAGAATCGCATAAAGGAAATATAAATCGCATAAACGAAAAAATCGTTAAAACGAAAGAAAATGCATTTAAGCTGGAAAAATTGTCAAAAAGAATAACGAAATAAATCTCCAAATCGATGAAAATAAATCGCCAAAGCTGCTAGAGCGAAAAAAGTCGCCCAAACGGGAAAAAGTTAATAAAGCAGCAAAAATCACAGGATCGAAAAAAATTTGAAAATGAAAAAAAATGACGCTAAAACGAAAAAATTCACCATAATTGTGTCAAGATGGAAAAAACTCTCCCCAAACGGGGAAAAATAGCAGAAAATGGAAAGATCACTAAAACAGAAAAAAATGGTTGAACAGAAAAAACAACTAAACCGAAAAAGTTGCCACAAAAAGAAAAAAATTGTCTAGCTGGAAAATTCGTTAAAAGGAAAAGTAATCGGCTAAACGGAGTAAATCGTTTAGTTTAACTAAGCTAACGTTTAAATGTTAACTGATTTATTAGCCACTAGTTGGTTTTCTATGACCCTTTTCAGAGCTCAGCTGAAGTAATAAACAAAGAAAAAGAGAAACCTTCTAATACACTGCTCAGACATGGATTTTTAATTGAGACAATTTAATTTTAATTGAGCAATTAAATTTAGTGTTCACATATAGTAAATTAAGCTTACTCAATTACCACTTGACTTGCCAATGCTGTAATAAGTTTACAGGTCGCCGCATAAGGGCAGCGAATACAACAATAAAACAAAAACTAGATAGTGGTTGTCAAAAAAAAATACACGTCTTTGACCAGAGAAAAAAATAATCAGCAGACATTATACTGCCATCTGTATACTTATTAGACCATGGGCTTGCCATCGTATAAAACTTTTTGCTTCTCACTGAACACACTTCGCAGTAAACACACTTGTCACAAAGGGTTGCATTTCGCACTTTACTCAATATATGAAACAATCAAGTACTAATTGCTCAATTTATTAATTGCAGCCTTGTATAGTAAATTCAGCTCAATTAAAGCCTTAATTGCGTAAATTTGATAAATTGTGCAATTAAGGCGTTTGTCTGAACAGGGTATAACACTGCAAATCTAACAATTACAGCCGCAAGCAACAACTATTTTTGCGGGCCAAGGAATTTGTAATTTTTAATATTTTCGCATGGCTTTGTTACTTTTCATCTTGTTTTGTAGCCAAATATCGAATATTTAAATAATTTTATTTCAAATATTTACCTGACAAAGTGTACTTACATGAATATTTGGCAAAAAACCTTTATTAGAACTCCCTGAAGTTCTTTAAAACCTTCTTGCATAAGCTGCATTTTTAATGCGATGACTTTGTTGCATGACTTTTTTGAATTCTCTTTTGAAGTTGCTACCACGCTAAATGTCGTTTTACCACTTTCGTCATTAAGCTCCAAAAAAGTCATGCATCACAAAGTCAATGGGTAGTATGAATAAAAAAAAGTATTTGCTTTTACTTAAAAATTTGTGTTAAAACACAAAATTTTAGAAACTATTAAATATAAAATTAAGAATTTGCGGTTTTAAAATAAATTTTTAAGTAAACAGCAAATACTTTTTTTTTCATACTACCCAATGTGTAAGTCTCGTTATGATTTTAAGTGAGTTTTAACGATGTAGAGAAACAAGTAAGTCGATTTTGAGCCGACGGCGCGCCTCCGTCAGTTGCTTTTTTAACTATCGCGCTGCCGCCGATTACATCGGCTCGCATCGGCTCAAAACTGGCCGCCGAGTTTTTTTAAATTTGCTCACTACAGGGTTGTAAATTTGAATACTTTTCTCGCAATTTTTTTTCTCCTACCTTTTTTTTCCTAAAATATCTAAATAGTTGAGCCGCTGAAAATTCTGGCGGCGCACCGCCGCCGATCCAAAATCTACCAAGCCGCCGCTGCAAATAATTTTGCCTCGGTTTGTTTCTCTGAACTGATGCTTATTTACAAACAGAAACATGCATAGTTGTATTTAATATAAAAACTAATTACCATATTTTTACTATTACCAAAATCCTGCGAGTCTCGCGTAAAATTCCCGGGACTTGGGACTTAATTTCTTAGAATAATCCTGTGTTTTCGGTATTCCGGCTTCCGGGACTGGCATCCATACTTAGTGTGCTATGTGTATCAAAAATTCAATGACAAACCCCAGGCTACACAAAAACAAAAAAACTTAATTTTGTTGGTCTGTGTTTTCTATGAAAAATATAATAAATATTTGATTGCAATTTGACATTAATATGTTTAATTGGCAGCACTCACTGTGATCGCAATAAAAATGAATCAACTGGAAAAAAGCAATAATGAAAATATTAACTACTAGAATTTACTCCCTACGATTCGCCTCTATTGAAAAACTCTTCATTTAATATAAAAAAATAAAATAAAATAAAAAATAAATAGATACAACACAGCAGCGGAAAAACAACAAAACATTGAAAAGGAATATTATGTATAACAATAACAAAACTTACATTTGTTTTCTGTTAGTAACAGCTTTATTACAACAATTTACATTGAAAACTAAACAGGAAAAAATTGGATAAATGCACGAGGTTAAATTTAAAAGTACTCTGGAAAAGATAACAATTCTTCTTCTATCTTATGGTTTAGTGCTTTTATTATTAAGATTCAAGAGAATTTTTCATTGTGACTGCGTTTACAAAAACAAAAGAGAATTAAAAATGTTTTGATATCAGTTACCATACACAACTCACTTAAAGGTTTGCGTGCACACCATCGCGTATACTTGTTATCTTTTTACACACAAACAAATAAAAATTCAGTATACGTACCAATGCACCAGCAAATGGTTACCACTATTTGTCTGGGAGTTTTTCTGTGTGTGTTTTTTGGGTGGGTGGGTGTAACTTATACGCAACGTATGACTATTGTTTGACACAAATGTATGCGAATTGTTATTTGACTTTGTGCTATCTTTTGTTTATGTGTTTAAATTGTTCCTGATAGTGATAGTGATAGTGTGTCGGTGTTGCTTATTTTTATTGCTGCCAACAAATATTCCTTTACACGTATTATGATGGTGTAGTTAGTTTTTACTGTTATGACACAGCTTTTGTATTTAGATACTTTTTTTGTATATTCTATTTCTGTATCAGTTCTTATTTAGGAGTGCAGGATGTAGAAATAGCAAAATGTTGCGAGAGCAATAAGTATATCACACTCGCATATTTGTTTGTTATATCATTTTTATTGTTTAGTTTTTTTTCTCATTTCTTGTTTTTCTCGTTTATTTTAAAAAGTTTCTTTTTATTGTTTTTTAAGTTGTTGTTTTTCTTGTTGTGGCTTTTAAAATGTAACAAAATTGTTGACACTTTTCAGTTCAAGGTCATTATTAAAAAGGATACAAAAATGTTTATGGCTTTTCTGCAAAAAGATTGTCTGTCATTGCAAATAAAGCGTTAACTTTATAGGACAATGAACTACTTATATTTATTTGAAGAAAAAAAAAAAGTTGAAATTTTATAGCTCAATTTTATATGGAACTAAATACTTAAACATAAAATTGAAAATTTAAAGCGTATTATTTGTGTTATAAATAAACTCTTAAGATTGTTATTGACTTGTTCAAATAATATGGAAATTGTTATTGTCTTCTAAAAATAATCTTGTTATTGAATTAGTAATAACATTTGTTATTATCAGCTTTTAAATTTATTGCTAAATTAAGGACCCGTCAACAGATTTATTTGATTTTTGATTAGCTTAAAGGATATAAAAAAGTTTTCATATAAAAATTTATATAAAAAGATACTTATATACATATTTATTTTGGCTATACATATTTTTAGTTAGGAACTTTATAAGAGCCTTTTCAAGAATACCTTTATAAATATATATTTTAAATGTGTATTACTTTTGTTAGGAAACTTCTTAAAATTACTTTTTAATAAAGAACTTTTAAAAAAGAAAACTTTTTAAGGAGTCGTTAATAACTTCCTTCTAATTAATATATGTCTATAAAAAGCATTGTTTAGAATAAATTTTCAAGTCTTTTTTCAAGAAGCGTTTTGCTATTTTGAAAACGGTTTACTAATTGGGAGATTTTTAGTTTGTTTAAAAAGTTGTTTTAAAAGCTACTTCTTTACAATTAAATTTTTTTAAAGCTGTTTTAAAAATAACATTATTCTTATTTAAAAGCTAGTTTTTTACAGCACAACCTAAATCAGAGCGTTGAGCGTCGCGTAAGCAACAGGGCGCGTATTTACAGCTTCACCACAAACTATTTACTTTGAAGGTACTTTAAATACGTGCCATAATGCTTACGCGACGCTCAACGCTCTGATTAATTTTGAGCTGTTAAAAGGTACTTTTTAAAAGGTGCATTTTTTAAAAGAAACTTTTTAAAAGGAATTTTTTTAAAAAGGTACTTTTTTTAAAAGGTACTTTTTTCAAAAGGTACTTTTTTTGAAAGGTACTTTTCTAAAAGGTTCTTGTTTTGAAAGGTACTTTTTTTAAAAGGTATTTTTTTAAAAGGTACTTTTTTTAAAGGTACTTTTTTAAAAATACTTTTTTAAAAATGTAATTTTTTTAAAAGGTACTTTTTTTTAAAGATACTTTTTTTAAAAGGTAATTTTTTTAAAAGGTACTTTTTTTAAAAGGTACTTTTTTTAAAGGTATTTTTTTTTAAAGGTACTTTTTTAAAAGGTACTTTTTAGGGATGTAACGATACGCTGTTTTGCCGATCCGATACCGATACCGATATTTAAAAATAAATATCGCCGATACCGATTCCGATACCGATACATTGAAATTGAGTTCAAGTTTAGATCAACAAAACTCAAGTGCAATTTTTTTATTATACAAAAATACATTGTAAGAGAGAATATTTAAAATTGATTTTAACCCAGTATAAAAAATTGGAAGTAGTTTTTACGGAGCTACATTTTCTTTGCTTCAAAAAAATCTATATTAAAAATATGCAGATAATTAGTAGAAAAGCAAGAAACAATTTTTAATTCCTTTGTAATTTTAAAAAATACTCGCCATGCTTTTTAAAAAATCTATTTTTTAAAGAACATTTATCAACTAATATTCTTCTAAATAACTTAATAGCTTAATTATTAAAAGTCTTCTAAAAGTTTATATTTATTCACTTAAATTTACATGAAAATAAAGTTTTGAGTTTAAATTCGCATAAAAAAATTGTGAAAATGGGTAATTTTTTATCCTTTTTCCTTGAGGAAAAACCATTATAGAACACCGAAAAAGAAATTTGCCCTAGCATCGCTTCCAATTCGGTGATTGGTAATCGAAAAACAGAACTTCTTGCAATGGCTAGGATATGTAAAACTAATTAGAAATTATCCAAATTTGCAATACTTCCGGATCGCGAATTCTACATTTTCATGACTCCTTTGGAGTGTCTTTTTTTGCTGGAATAAGATTTAAAAAACGACGACTTGAATTTGAATTCATGGTAAAATTAACAAAAAATAAATAGTTTTTTTACAAAATAATAGCATAAAATATTATTAATTTTTAAAATTGATATTAATAAGATTTAAAAAATAACGAAGTGAATTTAATTCATGGCAAAATTGAACAAAAATAAATTATTTGTTAAAACAAACTCTGAAAACAATTTTAAAAGTATCGTCGTATCGACAGTAAAATATCGCCGATACCGATGTATCGGAAAATCTGAAGTATCGCCGATATATCGGTATCGGTATCGGTATTCGTTACATCCCTAGTACTTTTTTTAAAGAAACTTTTTAAAAGATGCTTTTTTTAAAAGGTACTTTATTTTTTTTAAAGGTTTTTTCTTCAAAGGTACTTTTTTTAAAAGGTACTTTTTTTAAAGGTACTTTTTTTTAAAAGGTACTTTTTTTAAAAGGTACTTTTTTATAAGGTACTTTTTTTAAAAGGTACTTTTTTTAAAAGGTACTTTTTTAAAAGGTACTTGTTTTAAAAGGTGCTTTTTTTAAAAGGTATTTTTTTAAAAGGTACTTTTTTTAAAAGGTACTTATTTTAAAAGGTATTTTTTTTAAAAGGTACTTTTTTTAAAAGGTACTTTTTTTAAAAGGTACTTTTTTTAAAAGGTATTTTTTTTAAAAGGTACTTTTTTTAAAAGATACTTTTTTTAAAAGGTACTTTTTTAGGTACTTTTTTTAAAAGGTACTTTTTTTAAAAGGTACTTTTTTTAAAAGGTACTTTTTTTAAAAGGTACTTTTTTTAAAAGGTACTTTTTTTTAAAGATACTTTTTTTAAAAGGTACTTTTTTTAAAATGTACTTTTTTTAAAAGGTACTTTTTTAAAAGGTACTTTTTTTAAAAGGTACTTTTTTTAAAAGGTACTTTTTTTAAAAGGTACTTTTTTTAAAAGGTACTTTTTTAAAAGGTACTTTTTTTAAAAGCTACTTTTTTAAAAGCTACTTTTTTTAAAAGGTACTTTTTTGAAAAGGTACTTTTTTTAAAAGGTACTTTTTTTAAAAGGTACTTTTTTAAAAGGTACTTTTTTTAAAAGGTACTTTTTTTAAAAGGTACTTTTTTTAAAAGGTACTTTTTTTAAAAGGTACTTTTTTTAAAAGGTACTTTTTTTAAAAGGTACTTTTTTTAAAAGGTACTTTTTTTAAAAGGTACTTTTTTTAAAAGGTACTTTTTTTAAAGATACTTTTTTTAAAAGCTACTTTTTTAAAAGCTACTTTTTTTAAAAGGTACTTTTTTGAAAAGGTATTTTTTTTAAAAGGTACTTTTTTTAAAAGGTACTTTTTTTAAAAGGTACTTTTTTTAAAAGGTACTTTTTTTAAAAGGTACTTTTTTTAAAAGGTACTTTTTTTAAAAAGTACTTTTTTAAAAGGTACTTTTTTTAAAAGGTACTTTTTTAAAAGGAATTTTTTTAAAAGGTACTTTTTTCAAAAGGTACTTTTTTTAAAAGGTACTTTTTTTAAAAGGTACTTTTTTTAAAAGGTACTTTTTTTAAAAGGTACTTTTATTAAAAGGTACTTCTTTTAAAAGGTACTTTTTTTAAAAGGTACTTTTTTAAAAGGTACTTTTCTTAAAAGGTACTTTTTTTAAAAGGTCCTATTTTTAAAAGGTACTTTTTTAAAAGCTACTTGTTTTAAAAGGTACTTTTTTTAAAAGGGACTTTTTTTAAAAGCTACTTGTTTTAAAAGGTACTTTTTTTAAAAGGGACTTTTTTTAAAAGGTACTTTTTTTAAAAGGTACTTTTTCTAAAAGGTACTTTTTTTACACGGTACTATTTTTAAAAGGTACTTTTTTTAAAAGGTACTTTTTTTAAAAGTTACTTTTTTAAAAGAAACTTTTTTAAAAGGAACTTTTTTTAAAAGGAACTTTTTTTAAAAGGAACTTTTTTTAAAATGAACTTTTTTTAAAAGGAACTTTTTTTGAAAAGGTACTTTTTTTTAAAAGGAACTTTTTTTAAAAGGAATTTTTTTTAAAGGATCTTTTGTAAAAGGAACTTTTTTTTAAAGAATATTTTTTTAAAGGAACTTTTTTTAAAAGAAACTTTTTTTAATAGATTTTTTTAAAAGGAACTCTTTGAAAGGCTACTCTTTTAAAAGGCACTTTATTTAAAATGTGGTTTTTTGAAGGCGAAATTTCTTTGAAAGGTTTGTTAAATGTCTTTTTTAAAAGAACCTTTTTAATAAAAAAATTATATTTTAAGGCAATTTTACTCCCTTCAAACATCATTTTAAAATTTAAAAAGTTGTTATTTGCCATATATAAAAAGATTTGAGTTTTGATTTGATGCTGTTAGTTCTTTTTGTACTGTAATTACCAAGGCTCGGGCTTTCATGAATCTAAAAATTTATTTTAAGCGCTTAATAAATGTATTTATCTACGAGCAAAGTGCCAAAACTAAAATAATATGAAAATATTTTTTTTTTGATTTTTATTATTATTAGAGAGAAAAAAACATAAAACAACCATAATTGGGTATATTATTTAATGCAACCGAACTTTAGTTGAGTTGCCAGTCGCCAACTAAAAATTAATGGTTGCCAGAAAGGCACTTAAGAGCGACTGAAATTGACAGCTCTCAGTTGCCATCAGTAGTATCATTTTCAGCAACTGACAACCCAACTGAGGCTTGGTTGACATGCATAATCGGCATTCTAATATTTTTTTTTTTAAATTAAGAAATATTCATCACACATTTTTTTTATAACTCCAAAAGTTTGCATTTATTGCCAATATATCCAAAAATATGCACTTACCACCAAAATATGCAAAAATATGCAAGTACAAATTAATGCCAAACTACTTAAAATTTGATTATTCGCATATATAATTAGTCAATACGTTTTTATCTATCAACACAAAAAACATGCATTTGCATGTTTACTAATGCACAGAAAAAAATAAGTTTCGTTTTTGATAACAAAAATTCCGGTATTCAATAATTTTTTTTTCAAGTTTCCTGTGATAAAGAATTCCCCTATATTGATAACAAAATTATTTCAAAATAAAAATATATATATAAATTAAAAAAATTTTGACATGGCTGGAATACGAACCCGGGCTTTCCGGACGTAAAGCATACACTCTATAGCTGAGCCATATCCCATTTATTTTTTTATGGGATACAACTTGTTTTAAGTACTTATGTATAAAAAGAAAAGAAATAAGCGGCATGGAAAAGAAATACTTACAACGAAATATTTTATTATGTTAAAGATAAATGTTATTGAAATTCATATTTTTTTTAATAACATGGTTTTATTGAATATAATTCTTGTCTATTTTTTTCTGTGTGGTCACGATTAGTTATAAAATTAAAACTTTGCTCTGCTTTTTGAAAACTTTCTATAAAATCGTGATAACATGACTTCACTCAATTGCAATTTGTAAATTAAGTACAGTAAATAATTTTTCACATTATGCACTTAAAATGCATGTAAATGGTATTTTTCACTTAAAATTCTCTTACAATTTTCAGTTGTTTTACAGTAAATGGAAAATATTGCTGCTGTCATCACATATGCTAAGTGACCAGGTCAAAACGGAGGCAAAACGCCCAGTTTCCGTTAGCAATTTTTCAACATCTTTCTAATAGCCTGACTGACTGCCTCTCTTGTGCTTCATCGAACTCTGCTGGAATTTTTAATATAAAAATATTTATGCATGTATTTGTGCATTTAGCATACTTTATTGCTTTACAGTGGGTCATAATTATTGCTGTCATAAATTTTGTTGTTCACCAAAAAAAAAAAAAAAAAAAAAAAATAGCCCGAGTGCGGGTAATGCATTCAAATGTAAATTGCTTAAGGATGTTATTTCAGTCGAAAAAAAACAATAAATGAGCTGAAACAACTTTTTATGAATAACAGTAGAATGATGATGATGATGAAAAGCGTTTGCATGTGTATGTGTAAATGTGTGGGTGAATCCATTTTTAATAATGTTTTACTTATTGTTGATGCTCTACTAGCTGCTGGCTTTTAATATGCGTGAGAGAGTATGTAAATGGGAGTGTGTTTTTGTTACAACAATATTACTGCATCAGGTATTTGTGATTTTAATTTGAATATTGCATTTGAAGCAGGCATTTACTTAAATATTTTGCAAAATATGTAAATTGCAGAAAATTTCATAATACATACTTCATGTGTGTGTGTGTGTGTTGTTCCATCTAGTATTTATGCAGATATTTTCAGGCATAATATTAAAGTAATGAAGCAGCAGGCTATACGGCAGCCTACTTATTACAATTTATCAGTCTTGCATACATGTATGGATGACAGTATGACAGTATGAAAGTGTCTGCATATAAAGTTTTAACGCGATTGATGTGCAGAAATAAAATTATAATAAACTTTAGTTCTAAATATCCCAGTAAAAAATTTTAAGGTTTTAAAGCAAATGAAAAATGGAAGAGCTTATAAAAACCCCTTCTTCAAGTTTTGTGCTTACACCTCTATCTTACATTAAGCACTTTCAAATAAGTAACAGAAATTTTATTGTTTAAAATACAGTGTTTCAAAGTGGGAGTTTCAAAGTGGGAGCACATTTTAAAGCGACAGTACTGCTTCATCCCTTACATATCCGCTTATATATATGTATATATGCTTCATTTTTGACTGGGATACTTATTAAGGGCTGCAATAAATTTTTGAAATAGGATACGAACAAAAAGGAAAACACGGTGTCGTAGGAAACCGGATTGGTAATTACTTCCTTACTTATAATTACCTTACCCACAGTGGGATTAGTTATAAAAAAAATATATAGCGTTTGTGTCCTTCCATACTCAGATCTAATAATGTTTTAAATTTCATTAAAATTGGTTAGATAAATAGTTTCAGAGAGGCAGAAATTGCCCCTAACCCTTCCGCATCGTGGTCCTATTTTTCAAAATATATTTAGCCTATGTGTCCTTCCAGAATCAGATCTATTCATGTTTTAAATTTCATTAAAATTGGTTAGATAGTTTCGGAAGGGAAGAAATTGCCCCTTACTACCCCTTGTGGTCCTATTTATGAAAAAAAATCACCCATGTGTTCTTCCAGACTCAGACCTATCTATGTTTTAAATTTCATTAGAATTGTTAGATAGCTTCGGAAAGGCAGAAATTGCCATTTACCCCTCCTCGCGCTTCTATTTTTGAACAAATGTATAGCCTTTTTGCTTTGCTAGACTCCGATCTATCTATGTTCTTAATTTCATCAAAATCGGCTAGATAGTTTCAAAGAGGAAGAAAATTCCCCCTACCTACCCTCGTTATCCTATTTTTGGAAAATTGTATAGCCTATGTCTTATTTTAGACTCAGACCTATCTATGTTTCGAATGTCATCAAAATCGGTTAGATAGTTTCTGAAAGGCAGAAATTTACCCCCCACCTACCCGCGTAGTCCCATTTTTTGAAAACTGTATAGCCTATGTGTTTTTTAGACCCATCTATGTTTTGAATTTCATTAAAATCTGATATATATGTAGTTACAAAGAGGAAGAAGAGGTTCTAGCTTTTAATAAACATATAAAATATGTGTCCTTCTAGATTTAAATCTATCTATACTCTAAATTACATCAAAATCGGTTCTGTGGTTTAGCTTAAAGCGCAACAAAGAAAGAAAGAAACAAACTTACTTTCGCATTTATAATACTCGTAAGGATAGTTAGCAGAGACACCTTCAGCTATCACTGCCACTAGCCACTTAGCAAAGTCACAAACCATTTAGACAAGATACAAACCATATTGGAGGTTCAAAAGTTAGGACGAAAATCCGCAAAATCGGAAGCTTGCGGCAACACTGAAAATCTAAAAAATCTGCAGCGACAACACCATTGTGTTATGTTGTGTCATGTCAACAAATTTCATAAAATTTACAAGAATTGATATATGTAATTAGCAGATACACCTTCAGCTTGTACCACCACGAACCACTTAGCCAAGCCGCAAACCATTTGGCAAACACACAAACCATGTTGGAGATTCCAACAAAACTATGCCATAAATCCCCAAAAATCCTAGGAGCTCCCCGGCACTTTCCCGGAAATATAGGACAACACTGAAAATGTAAAAAATCCACAGAGGCAACACCATTATGCTATGCAGTTGTGACCGGTATTCGCGGCCAGTATTTGTGACCAGTATTTTTTCATTTTCAAAAAATTTTTGTGTTACCCCCACGTAATGACTTTTGTTATGTGCATGGCGCGCCATAAGGAACTAAAGTTAAAACAAAAAAATGGCAAGCGGTAATAAAATTTATAAGTGCCTTAATTTTAGGCTTCATAGCTCCGCATCTAAGCAATTTAGACAATTAATATTAAAAAAATAAACGGCCATTCTTATCTGCTCTGATCATGTGAAAATTTATTTCGAAAGAACTATCCGTTTAGAAATGCATGATTTCTTTCCAAAATATTTTGATTCTGTTCCACTGTGCGTAGGCAGACACGCATTCTTGGGAGGGGAAATTAATATCTCCCTCGCTCCTTAAAGTGAAAAAAATCTTACTTATTTTTCCTGGTTTTCTAGAATCATAGATTGTATATTTCATATGAAATTGAAAGCTTAATCCGATAAATCTGCGCCTAGCTAAAAGCAACATTTCAGCTGCTTTAAAATGATACGATTCTTTAATTCCTATAATTTGCAGAACTATTTGTAGGCATTTAAAATATATTTTTTTCTCTTATGCTTCGAAATCCCCCTTTGGCAAAAGTGTTGTTTTTCAATAAAATCATAAATAATAATAAACATAAGTATAAATTTGAAAACAATCATATTTACAAAAGGGTCAAATGTTCGTGCCATTATAAAGGATTGGGAGATAAAAAAAAGAAAAAAAAAAAATCAGACACAGACCTGAACAGGATACTTAAAAGATTTGTTTTGTGGAGATTTTCCACATTTTCTCTATTTACACTAGTGAGTATGAGTGTTTGCTGAAAGTTAAATGAAAATATTTTTAAATTGCTGTCTTGAAGCGTATTTTGCTTGAACAAATGTTCATACACCAGCACAAGTTAGTCAATAATTTTTTCACATGTCTATAGATTTGATAGTGTTGTTGCTTTTTTGTTTTATTTTTTAACAAATTGAGGAGTTTTTTATTTGATTTCCTGTAAAGTGTTTTTTATTCAAAGTTGACAAGCAAAAAAACCTGGCAATTCACCATATTCTCACACTCACACATGCGAGAAGTATCCTTTATTGAGCCAGAAATAAGCCCCTAGCTACCAAACAATCATAAAAAAACTCAACCTACCTGATAGGTGGTAGAGTGGTAGCTTCACACACTTGTTAAATTTACCAACAACATACATTCGCTCAAAAAAAAGTACGAATCGTAAAGTACTCTTGTTTTGTTTTGGAGATTTCGATATAAAGCGCCATTTTTTTATGGCTGTTGCATATTGTCAAACAGCCTAAAGGGATTGTTTTTGTCTTTCGTTTCTTCACAAATTGAAAATTTTATTTCTGCTTACTGATGAAAACATTTCTTTCTTCCTACTTAAAAGTACTTACAGCAGCAAATAGCTAGAAACAGGATTGTAAGATGTTTAAAGAAAGGTCGTTGTCAGTATTTTTGTTGTCATTTTGGTTGTTAACATTCTCATTCATGGATCGTTAGATAAATTTTTTTCAAAAATGTATCTAACGAAATACTAATTTAAAATAAGAAGGTTTATACATATTTAAAGGAATATTGCTTGGCCCATTTTTTAAAAGCTATTTTATTTTAAAAGGTAATTTTTTAAAAGTCACTTTTTAAAAGGTTCTTTTTTCAAAAGTCCTTTTTTAAAGGTACTTCTTTTAAAAGGTACTTTTTTAAAGGTACTTTTTTTAAAAGGTACTTTTTTTAAAACGTACTTTTTCAAAAGGTACTTTACTTAAAAAAAACTCATTTTAAAATGTAGTTTTTCAAAAGGTACTTTTTTCAAAAGGGACTTTTTTTAAAAGGTACTTTTTCTTAGAAGGTACTTTTTTTAGAAGGTACTTTTTTTAAAAGGTACTATTTTTTAAAGGTACTTTTTTTAAAGGTACTTTTTTTAAAAGGTACTTTTTTTAAAAGGT